>OX401993.1:778722-3754777 GCA_947859395.1 Eupithecia insigniata | reverse complement strand
GACATGGATTGGTTGTTAATATAGGTCTGCTGGTAATATAGGTTTGTATGCATGATTCCTTAATCATGCATGATTCATTGTTATGGCACTCAGAAATCAATAGCGTGTTTTTGATAGCCTGTTCTTCATATCGTCTTATACGGACTACGAATATAATCCACACTATTTTGTATAGTTCTATGTGTGCAGGTATTTCTCGGTTGAAATCTTAGACGACCGTTGTGGCGCGGCGGGCGAAGAAAGTCCGCCTGCGACGCAGGAGGTTGCGGGTTCGATTCCCACCTTAGGACAAATGTTTGTACGATCTGCAAATATTTGTTCCGGTTGTTCTGGGTATTTACTATATTGTACTTTATAAAAAACGTCTACAACATAAAACATCTTCTACTTCTATAAAATAAACATCTGTCATCTAGTATCCATAACACAAGCTCTGCTTAGCTTGGGGCTATATGATGCTGTGTGTATTGTCCAGCATTATTTATTATTATTTATTTAGACGTCTAAATAATAAAAAAACAACATTACATATACTGTTATGTACTAATTATTACCTACTGACTCTATGTACGAGACTCCCCCGTTATACTTAAACGTAACTCTCAAGCTATTATTTGCCAGCCTTCTATGAGAATTATTAAATCTTATTTGCTTACTATTCAGGGGGTCGGAGTTCCAACCAACGACCGACCCTGGCAACTGTAGTACAGATGAAGTCAATCTCTTGATATATACCGGATAATAGTACCGATAAAAATATACTAGATAATCATCAGCGTCTAATTTTGCTTGGGTTATTGAAAGAAGCCTGCGCGTTGTAAGATTTGCCGAACAACTTAGTTTTAAATTAATAGTAATAAGTAATATTATCAAGATTATAATAAAACTATAGTTATGTTCTTTTTGCTTTGGGTGGATGGCTTACTGCCTCTGCGGAAAATTCGCCGAGAGCAATTCGTCGAAAACAATTTCGTCGAGAACAATTCGTCGAAAACACAATTTTTCGCTATACTTGAAAATCTTTGACTATTTCTCGCAAATTTTATTTTCGGCGAATTGTGTTTTCGGCGAATTGTTCTCGATGAATTGTTCTCGGCGAATTTTCCTCAAATCGGCTGACTGGGTCACAAGAGTTTTCAGGATCGATTCCGGCCGCGCTTTGTCCCTACCTATTATCTGCCGATATTTGTTTAGCTAGTTTCTATGTTCAATTTAAGCAGGTATAATAGGCATGTTGTTGTTACGACCTAATGCATATCAGTAATCTGTTCCTAGAGCTCAAGTCCTACTTAGGGGCTACACTGTAACTCTGTCACGCCTGAACGCTCTGGGCTCGTCGAACAACAGTTGTCCTAAGACGGGTACCGGGTTACGCGGGAATCAATGGCAATGAGTGTGCCGACGAACTCGCACGTTCCGGGGCCAAGGGGACTCAGTTTGACCCCGATCCAACGAACGACACCGCAAAAGCCTAGCTCAAAGAATCCTTTTGGATTACTACTAGGAATCGACCGAGCTCTGGAATAATTCTACGGGCATGAATCATTCAAAATCATTGATCAAAGCCTTCGATAAACAGTTCCCAACCAAATCCTAGCGCGGAGCAGAGACAACCTTAGTATCATGACGAGATCCCTAACTGGACATGGGGTGCATTTAATTTCGTTCGAAAACTCAGAAAAACTGTAACTTTTGATTGCGTTGACTTTAAAGTTTGATTTATATCACGGCTGCAAGAAGTTAATTTACAGATTGGGATACCTCCACGCGTTCTTGAGAAAAGAGGATTGACAGACGGATAGACAGACAACAAAGTGATCCTATAAGGATATCGTTTTTAATTTTGAGATACGGAACCCTAAAAATAAAAAAGTAGGGGCTACACTATAATCATGCTGTCTCATTTTACATACCTACCTAATAATTTCAGGTTATAATCAGCATGTATTGCTGAAATTGGTGAAGTCACTGAGGGTGCCCTACATAGCGACACCTGTTTGTACTAGAGGAAATGACATACTCTTCAATTTTGTAAGTTTGTACGTCTATCACTAATCTAGATTATGCCTGCGGCTTCGCATGTGGTACGCGTATTAAACGTAGCCTATGTTCTTTTGGTTCTACATACCTACCCAGGTAGCTACATTAAGCTACCTGGGTATGTATGTATTTGCTTGTTTACTAAGACCTGGTTCGTAGGTAGGTATGAATGAACAATGAAACTCAGTGCTGCGCAGCACAATGTTGAAAGCTTAATCAATAATTTATTAAAGAAAGTAGTTATTTAACAACTAGTTACATATTTTGAATGCAAATCGAACCAGTTGGTTGGATGTTGGGACGAGGTTTGCTACAGCTAGAAACTAACAATCTAACAAGGTAAAGGTTTCTTGTTCGCTTCTTTAATTTACTTTAAAAGACTGAAGTGAACAAAAAATCCAACTGATCATATTATTTCCTAGTTTTACTTATGTAATGAGAATTTTGTAACGTGTCCAAGAGCCCTGGTAAGGGCTAAAGGAAATAAAGCAGTTTGATATTTGTTATCTATAACCCATTATGTTCCTCTGAACACAGGCTGCATTCGGAGGATCTGCACTACAAGCGACGTGAGTTGCAGTTTGAAGTCGAACAACTTGTACTTCATACAAACCCCACCTGTCAAAAGAGGCTTTGAATGCGCTACGGCAAGCCTTTTGTCCACATATTTGTAAAATATGAATGCATAGAATATCTGTGATTTCAGAAACGCTGGTTCAAGTCATCGACGTTGCGACATGAGCACTCCCACGACATGCGCAAGCAGTGGATAGTGGAGAAGGCAGTCAGCGGGTTGATGGTGCCACTGGTGCCTACGGCCCTGGTGTTGCAGAACAAGATCTTGGACACGGTGCTCGCTGTATTGATCGCCTCGCATGCATTCTGGTTACTATACTGACAATTCCTTAGCAGTACACATACGCCCACTGTTAAGCATACCTCCGCCAAGCAAGGAGCCCCCTTACTTGGGAGAGGTATGCTAGTACCAGCTTACCACGCTTGACAGGCGGATTGGTGATCGCAGGTGTGTTAAAAAAGCTGCAGCCCTGCCTCTGATAGGTTCCCTTGGTCGGTTTTTACAACACGATCTACTAAGCACAATAATAGTAGGCAGTCTTTGATCACTTATTTTTATTCGTCGGACTGGTGGTGCCTCTATCGCCTTGTCCAATATGATTCTAGAGACACAATCTATTCAAAATATCAAAAGCCTGCTTTTTCCTTAAATTTTCATAGTAGGAAGCAACTAACTTGTTTTTTTAGGCCGGGTGGGATGAATCAGAATATTTTGACACTGCCTCACTGTAGTGTAGCCCAATATCGGAATATTATGGAGGACGACATTCAATTGCGCCTCGTGTCTATGTACTTTTAATAATATCTTAAGAATAAAGACTGAATATGTACCTAAATCGAAACAGCTCACGCGCACAGCCAGATCATAAAAGATTTCGCGGGTCTCTTTGCTCGCCGTTGGTTATAATATAGTTAGTTGTCCTCCTATTTTGTTGTTAATCACCAAGAAACTTTATAATTGATCTTAATTATTTTGATCACTTGCTACTTCTAACGAATCTGTCAATCGTACCGGTGTCAGGGCCTTGTGAGATTTCCCGTGTCGTTTGGGTGTCCCCCTAAATTAAGTCTCAGGCTCCACTCTTGTTGGTGCTCTTCCGTCAATTCCAAGTAAGTTTCAGCTTTGCAATCATTACCCCCCCCCCCCCTCCCCCCTCCCGAAGTCCAAATTCTTTCGTTTCCCGGAAGCTGCCCGCCGAGCCTTTGTAGTAGATAAATTACTTGCATTGCATACCATAAAAGAGATTAATCACTATTTTTCGATGAAATAAACAAATTGTTTTGTGTAGGGGTCTGGAAGCCCTGGTGGTGGAATATGCGCGAGTGCTGGTGGTCGGGACCGTGGTTCCCAAGATTTGTATGTTGGGGGTCTACGGATTGATTCTGCTGCTGACAGGCGGCCTTTACTTCCTCATCTTCAATGACATCGGCCTCACGAAGGCGTTTTGGAGGATTTGGAAGAACATGAGAAAACGTAAGGGTGATAAGCACAAATCCAAGAAGGATAAGTCCAAGGGTCATAAGTCCAAGGGTGATAAGCATTAAAGAAAAGGTAAGTTTTTGTATTTTATTTGACTATTAATTCGTTAATTTGTTCGATAATGAATTTTCTATGTATCTACCTACAAGTGCATACCTTTATATTTAAAAGATTCTGGAATGAGAGAGGCCTTTACTCAGAAGTGGACTACACGCGCAGTCGATATTTTATGATAAAAGTGTACCTATCAACAAATGATTTTGCATGAAAAACTTGAAAGTTAGACTTCTGAAGTTTGTTTGGACTAACCTTGCCTATCTACCCCAACAAAATTCCAAAGACTTTCGACTTTTCCACCCAACCCTTCTTTTGACCACTACTGGCTACTAAGCTTATGCCCATACAATACAATACAGATACAATCAATCCCTTTTGCCAAATTTCAGGAACCTTTTCGGTATTCATTGAAAAAGTAGTAGGTATGTAGAGTTACTTTCACATCGGTGGTTTTATCATTTACAGGGCAGGAGATATTCAGAACTTAATTCGGCTTGCTACAAATTGAAATTGTGACAACGGTATTTATAAGAGATGAAAAGCTCAGATAGATTTGTGCTTCAAAAACTGAACCGTAGCATGTCCACGGTGGATAACACGGCGGTATTCGTCTGCTGCTCAACTCGATATATTTTCTAATCGAAGCCATTGAAATAAAAGAAATCTATCACGGCTATTTGTCCTAGCCTGGATGGGGACCTCTGGAGAAGGTGTCTTGGTGAAATATGTCTGGGGAATTCGTCTAAACTGTCTCCCTTATTATCTATTGAGACGCCGCCATTTCAGAGTGCGGTCCAGTGCGAGATTTTAAAGATTCAATCCCTTTTAATTTGGTTCTGTCTTGTGGAGAGCTTAAGTAACTATATTGGGATGTACTCTGAGATTTCTTAAATGTCTATCGGTGTTCAGAAAATTTTATCGAATTATTTTTATTTCCGTTATCCACTGCGCGGAATTGACCGCGAAATATGGTGTCAGTGTTTTAATTTAATTTATTCGAAAAAAATTTAATCAAGTAGACAATTTTCGTCAAAATATGTTTGAAACTTTTACCTATTTTGTTATATATTAAGTATATTTTTATTAACCTGGATTATACACTTGATTAGATACGTTAATTGTTTTACTTTGGTAATCAAATTAAAACTAATTATTTAGTCCTTACTACCAAAGATTTCCTTTTTTAAAATTTAGACATTAAAAATAATAGTGTAAGTAGTAGAACCACTAGTAGAGCCATACCATAATATGTATGTGGGATGATGGTCGCAAGAGTTCTTTTTTTTTGTAGATTTTAATTTAATCTTCTTTCTTCAAGGATTAAAACTAGAGTAAAAGTAATTAGGCGCAAATCGTTAACAATTTTCCTTATGAAAAAACTAACTTCGGCTCGGCGGCGGTAGTTTTGGAGCATTTGGGAAAATAATATATTTATAACCAACATTTTCTCGAATGCTCCCAAAATACGATTATATAAATCGAAGTTGATTTTATAGAAAACAGTTCGCGAGTTGAGTCAAATTATTTTTCCGTTATTTTTCTTCATTGTATAACGTAGAAAAAATTAAAACATTTGAACCTCGCGCCAACCCACCCCTGTGGAAGACCGTAGATTGTCGTGTTTGTTTATAATCTTTGCAGTTGCTATAGATTATAAATACCTTTTCATCCTCAGAAATATATCGAGTTAGGAGCAAATAGTGTACGTAGGTAAGGTAACTGGCTGCCGAAAGTTTTTCGCCACGAACTTCAGTCCGCTCAGTGTAGGCAACTTTTCCAAGTTCGATAAAAATTACAAAATCTAAAAATCTCGCCTCGCTCCGCTCGCAGACAGCATAAGTATTTGCTTTCTGGCTGAGGTCCGGGGCTGAATCCTCGTTTGAGGTCACGCAAAACATTGCAAAATATTTCAACTATAAAATTTTCGCGGCTTGCTCCTCTCGTCGATAAAAAACTGTCTTGATTCGCAGGGTCTCGAGCTTGAAATATTTAAGATCAAAAAACCACACTTAGAAAAACACATTCAGTTCTAGCTGAGCTCGCCGATAACGTTTAGATTTAGAGGTTTTCTTCGTTGGGGTCTTCCAGTCTTGGGCTGCAACCGCGCCTGGTTTGGGGCTAGATGATTCTATGTAAATTTTGCATTATTTATTTTACAATAAAAACTTTCGTAGTTTGACAAATTCATTATGAATGTCCGATCTCTATCGCCTCGCGTATCTTGCTAGGAACAAAATTTTTCCCTAGACAAGACACGGCCCTTGTCGAAATGGACGTAATGCGACGGTCCTTCCTCTATACAGTGTTCTACCACCGCCGAGCTGTTGGTGTCAACATTCTTTACGGCGCGTATGTGTTCAGAAAGCCAGGTGGATATGTTCCACTTCGTTTCACCAACAACATTGGCCACAGTCACACGGGATCATGTATACGCCCGGGAAGTCCAGTGGCGCCCTATCCTTGGGAGAGCGAAGAAAGTGCCGTAGTTGTGTATGAGGCCTGAAGATATTTTCGTTGCAGTAGCTGACCAATCTTATCCCCTTAAGCCCCTTCACAAAAGGTAGGTATGTGACAGCTCTCTCGACGGAATGGGGCCGCTTTCTTTCGGTATTATTGGCAATACCGCAGCTCTGTCTCCAGCCATAACCATTTCGCTCTAGTACCTCTTTGATATGTTGCAGTTCACTGTCTATATATCGCGGATCACATAGCCTTAGAGCTCTATTTATAAGGGTGCATGGTACCGAGTTTTTTTGTTCCTATAGGTATAGCAAGATATCCGTTCGATAGAGATCGGACGGCGGCCCAACTTTTACTTTGAGGTTGTAACCTACCACCCGGAAGCCGTGTCTCCAGGGCAAAACGCATAGCTGTATAGAGCCGGGTGTAGATACTATTAGTTCCGTATGTACACGATGTATGTATATTAGGGAACTATCGAGCTGGAAACCAAGCAGCTTTGTCGTTTGCACCTGCTCCAGCCCCGTTGTTCCTGGGTGTACCTTGAGGGCGGCTGGTCTACCACCGTTGAGCTTAAACTTGATGAAGCAAGTCTTGTCTCCGTTCAGTGCGAGGCCGTTTTGCCTGAACCATACCTCTAACTCAGCGGTTCTCAAACTTTTTTGGTCACGAAACCCTTTTGACAAGCAAAATACTTGACGGAACCCTACAATAAAACAATAGGTCTCATATCAGGTTCGGCGTCCAGTCTATTGCGATATTTTGTTTTCGTGGCTGCATAGTTTGAGAATCCTGTTTCGCACAAATATGTTGTTGGGAACAGGAGAAAAATATTCAGAGCCATTCTGCCAAGCATTGGATATTCATCACGGATTCTGCACCAAAAATCGTTGAGAGGCGTCGTTTTGAACAGTGACTCCATACTTGTGTCTGATGACATTTCTAAAAGAGATTCATATATCTCGTTTGACATACTTTCGGGCTTTTGCAAGTTGGGTAAAAAAGTATTATAAATCCATGAATTCAGCTTCATTTTTGTATTCTGTTCTTCGGGAAAATACTTTTCAAAAGATGCGCGCATCGATGTGAGATATTGGACCAATTCTTGAAACATTTGTGAGTCGTTATCGCTAACAAACTCATTGAGAGACGTAAAGCTTTCTATTTCTCTCTTACCAACGCAAATAATCCAAAATCTAATTTTCTTTTGAAGGCAGTTATTTTGTTATAGGCCTGGAACACTGTTGTCTGTTTACCTTGCAATGATAAATTCAATTCGTTCAGTTTTTGAAAGATATCCGCCATAAAAGACAATCGGAACAACCAAGTTTTATCATACAAACGGTCCTTCAAATTAAAAGAAACTGTATCTGCTGAAAGAAATATTTGTAACTCGGCTCTAATTTCAAATAGCCTTTTTAGCCGTTAAAGTTTTACCCCGAGACAGCCATCGCACTTCTGTATGGAGCAGCAGTGTTTTATGTTTGCTGCCGTAATCTTCACACAATAATGAGAACAATCGGGATTGTAGTGGTTGTTTTTTGTAGTCGTGCAACTCGTTCTTGTTTGACGTAGCTTGCCAGATCATGGATTCGCCGTGTAACAGTATCGTTTGATAGCGGTACAGTAGAAAGATGCTTTGCAGATTTTTCATCGAGCATACATTTTATGTCTAACACACATGGCTTTGTTAAATTCTCAGCGATAGTGTGCGCTTCACCTGCTTGTGCAATGCGATAGCTAACTAAATATGATGCCTCCGTGGCCTTTTCATTGATAGTTTGTGTTACATGCATCATATTTTTTTGACTTTTCAATAACTGTTCTTTTTTACGAATAAAAAATTCTTTATTCTTGTCTTTAGACTCGGGGTGTACAGTTTTTAAATGTCTGCGCAATTTGGCAGGTGCCATGGAACTATTAGGAAGCAGTTTACTACATAACATGCAGAGAGGTGAGCCGTTGGAATCAACAAATCCGAAATTGATATATTATGATTCATCATACTTCCTTTTTTCGTCTTTGAAACCGTGGAGCTTGACGTCTGGATCGGTAATTGCTGTATTCTCCGCGCGTACTGCTTTTGAACATTCAGCGTCATTAGAAGATGTTGTTGCAACACGTTTAACACCTTTAAGCCAACGTTCCATTCTTCTTTATTAATAATGTTACACGTCAGGATGGTGGGGTCAAAATAATGTACAATCGTTACTGCGTTTATGAGACAAAGTTTAGTCCAAAGAAGAAATGTACAAAACTGATACAATCAGAATACAGCAGGCAGTAGAACTTACAAGCAGGCAGCAGGCTAGCCAGCTTGTAAGTAGGTAGGTACGAACTTATAGCTCTGAACGCTAATCGTCAACTGACAGACGAGGCGCGACGCGCGATCGCCGCTTTTATATTTATTCCTAGACTCGGAACTCGAACATTCTCAAAAATACTCGAGTCGGCGCCTTTAATAGACAAAAAGCGGAAATAAAAATAGAAATACAAAAAAATGTGTTGAAAACAATCTCGACTTTATGTTTTTAGAGATAGAGCCGAAAGTCGCTTGTTCACAACTATAGCGTCTAATTCAGAGGCGGCTTTTATCAAAGGGACTGCGCGCTCACAAGTATACGCGCGGCGGGCGGAGTCAAAACGTTCGACCAGTGACCAGAGAGGGGTGTTTTAATTTTTTTTCTAAATTCTTGCGGAACCCCTACAGCGGTATCGCGGAACCCTAGGGTTCCGCGGAACACACTTAGAGTACCGCTGCTCTAACTGTTCGACCACCGAGTTTAGCCCGCTCTCCAACTGTCTATGGGCGCGGTCACCACAGCCGCTACATCGTGTGCATACATGTAGATTTCCGCGCCCCGGACTGCAGCGGGTAGATCGTTAAGTAGCAAGCTAAACAGGGTGTTCGATAAGCACGACCCCTGCGGAACTCCCATGGTATTCTTTCAATTCCGAAGACCGCTCGACCCCCATCGCCGACCACGGCTTGAGTGCGCTTGGCTAAAAACGATGCCACTAAAGGCATCGGATGCCATAGAACTGCAGCTAATTCAGATTCGGTCCCGCATTCCACCCAAGAATTATTACAAAATGTTTCAACTTATCCTCATTTGTATAATTTTATAAAGTGTACAATTGGCGAAATTTAACTTATAATATTGTTTTGTAAATAGGTATGTACTTCAATATACAAAATGTATTGTTACACATTATACATCTAAAATGTTAAATATATGTATAAATTATTAACTTTTGAAACATAAAGGAAATGTGTTATCGAAACACGAGGCAGTATGGCCTTAGTGGCTTTAGTCAAAGAGAATACAATACTGACGCTTTAGTCTAATTTGTAACAGAGGTCAAATAAAAAAAAAAAGGTTTATAGGGATGGGCAAATGAAAAAATGTATCGATATATATCGTATCGATATTTATCGATATATGCATGGTAAAAAATATCGATATTTCGATATTTTTGCTCATCATCATACTGCAGGCAAGCGGCGCGGGCGGCGGAGCGTGTAACCGGGCCATAGATCAATGAAACTAACCCCAAGCTACGGAACGTTGTAAAAATCTTTGACTTCAAGAAGATGGAAGGAAGACCAACATATCGATCACAACTTTGACATTTAGAAACATAGACAATCAGTGCTACCAACACAAAATAAATAGGAATGTGTAGCCCCTTGTTCACATTTATCGATATCGATGAATAAGCTGTCCTACTACAATTGGTAACCTGAAATAGATAATTGTCTAAAATTAGAGAATATCGATTTTGATACGAATTTTGATATCCTGAAATAAATATAGAAAATCACTTTTAAAAATATCGACTAATTATATCGATGATGTTCTGAAAAAATTTCGATATTTTGATATATCGAAATTTTTTACCCATCCCTAATTGTTTATTTATTCCACTGTAATCACACTGTGGTTCCACTCCACTATATAGAATTCTTTTCTTTTGTTGTTTACATGGTTGTTTACCAATTACCACGTGCTGATTAAATTCTCTTGGCCAATTACCCAAAGAGGATACAATAATTAACTACGTAAGACAATTACCATTTGTTTATTGAGCGCCGCCGGTGCGGGCGCTGCGCTAAGCTTTCTTGCCGCTAATCTAATAAATAACGTAGTGAGCTGGTAGTGAGTTTATTATTTCGGCTATTATCTGCAATTTGTACCAATACCGTGAAAATCATGTCTGTGTACGTAAATTGGGAAATAGACAAACACCGTGACACAAACGAGTTAGAAGATCATTGGCAACTTCGTCGGAAGTTTATAGAGCGGTGGAAGTCAGAATACCCAGAGAAAAGGCTGGTCACTCTCTCCAAAGTATTCACGAACATAGAGTTCTTGGGGTGCAAATACTCCCCGGACCTCATGGAAGAGGTGGCGAGGATGTCTAAAGAGGTAAACACAAATCTAACCTTGTTATTAGGTAATGGTTATTACAAATTGGTAGAAGCAAGGCTATATGTTATTCCAGGTCCCAACTTTACCCTTACCAAATTTCAGCCTAATTGGTTCAGTATTTTTTCCATGAAAGAGTAACTAATATCCATCAATACATCCATCTCTCATTCAATAAATTTTTGAATTACCTGTGATCTGTGATTTTAAATGCACTCAACTAACTTACTTTAAATGAATGTATGCCACGTCCATACACTTACAAACTTTGACATTTATAATATTATTAGAAATAGGTACCTATTAGGTTATTATTGCTTGTACATTTGCAGAGTTTAGGAAATTGCATATCAAAAGATCAATAGTGTTATATCCTTCCTATAAATCAACATATGTGTAACAAGCTTGGTAGCAGAGCACAAATAATAAAAATGCCCCCACTTAGTCAACCTTAAGAAAAACATTTGGATAAGCATCTGCATGTTTTATATAAAACTAGCTTCTGCCCGTGGCATAGCACATGTATGGTATAAGTAGCTTGGTATTCCAGATCGGTTGGTCCAGATCTAGTGTGCAAAATTACAGCCCAATCCATGTAGTATTTATGGCATTGTCTTTGGCCATAATATTAACAATGGCACAATGATACAAACTGTCTCCTTTATAATATTAGTAGGAAGAACAATGTGTCTATTAGCCATTGAGATGTTCTCAATTACTTAATAACTTCCCTCCACTCTTACAGGTAGCTAAAGACTACCGTGAAGTAAAGAAGACAAAGCTTCAAAGAACCTTTGTTACGGCCAGTGAGGCAGCAGAAGATCGTGCTCGAGGCACAAAACGTGAAGGGGGTACTATTGTCAACGGACCAAAAAAACTTAAAAAAATAGCTTTTGTGAAATCTGGGGAAGGCCCTGCACAAGATGACAATGAAGATCTTCTAGGTACTGTGTTAAAAGACCTAGTGAAAAGTTCAGCCACTGGACCATTCCCAATACATAAGTTGAAAGCAAGTTGTTCAACCTCTGCTACAAATAGTAAAACTCCTGCCTTTTATAAAGAGCAAGAGCCAACAGCTGGTTGCACTAAGGATGTGGTAATGAATGTACATGAAGTAGTCACTGAACCTGAAAAGATTGACTATATGAAGGAATTGTCACAAGTGAGATGTGTTGCACCTACCAACATAGCAGACCACATGTTTAATACAAAGTTTGGAAGACTGGTGCTGCTAGTAAGATCTTGGGAAAAGAAACTTTGGAATATCCAAGGTAGGTAAATATTTATGGATTCTGGTGACTAATGACTAGATAAAATTGAGAACCTCCCATTTACTCTTACCTTTCTCATTTACTTTAAACAGTTAATAGAAATAGAAACCGATACAGTGTTTTGCCCTGACTTTGAATACTAAGTGAGCATAGTAACTTCTATACTGATATTTGCCAGTGAAATCAGAAATCTTTTAGGTAGGTATTTGTAAGAAGATCTATCTGATATTAACAGTCACATAATAATTTCTGTCTTTAAAAATAATCTCCTGGAAAAATTCATCAGGTACAAACAATGTGAGGAAGAGCCAAGTTTGAGTCCCATTCTACACAAATGGCTGCTTTGTATTTATTTATTTTTGTTAGGTCTGAGAATAGGATGTCATCAATTTTTATACCACAAAATGATAGGAAGGACCACGCCAAAATTTAATTTTAAATTTTTTGTTCGATATTCTATAACTAAACCCCATTTTTTAAAACCCTCAATGGTCGATGGCAAAAATGTTTGACAGGTCAGCTTGTATAAATATAAAATAAGTTACAAGAACCTAGCAACAAAAAAGCTTTTTGGAAATAAATGTTAGGTATCTATAAATGTTATTTGCTAATGTTAGGTAGCAAATAACTGACCTTCACAGCTGAATGGCAGGGTGAATATTAAATACTACAATAATTTAAACTTCCAGTTAGCTGTCAACTCTGTGGCCTTAATTTTGAATATCTCTGTGATGAGATGACCAATATCTGCAGTGTGATAATTGAGGGGAAGATTGTTGCTCAGGCCAGCGGTGCCACAAAAAAACTTGGCAAGAAGGCTGTTGAAAACCTTGCCTGGGAGGTAAGTCATCTTCTGTGTTATTATCAAAAAAAAAACAAGATAGATAGATAACTCTTTATTGTACTACACAAAAACAAAATACATGCTACCTGTTGGAATTGGTAACCATTGCCTGGAATTGGTTACCTTGCTCACATATGCTTGGGACATGTCCTTTGCATTTGCTCATGGATTATTGCTTCACCTCGGTTTAATAGATGAGGGCCTGAGTTATAGATATTAGGGTCATGTATAAGCTACATACATTATCTAGATGGAAAATTATAGCGAGCCGCAAAGAGACAGGCAAAAGTGAAAGGAGTATAGTTTTACCTAGACTGGGTAACCCCAGACTGTTAATGATTGTATTGAGTTGTAAGTATAACTCTTTATGCTTTGATTGCTTCCAGATTCTTACCAACGAGGCTGTCACGATCCTAGTAAAGGAACGATTCATATCGCAGGATGACTCTCGCATTAGTTTCCCTGAAATTTCAAGGGGCCACGAATCTGGACCTAGAGAGGACGAGTTTGGCGCACCCGTGGAATCCAGCGTGGCGGCCAAGTAAATACCTTGGATTATTTATTTAGAATAGAATAGAAATACTCTTTATTGCACACCAAGATAGAATAATAAAGTAGGAAAAAACAAACACAGAAATAGTCGCACAAGGGCGGCCTTATCGCTAATAGCGATTTCTTCCAGGCAACCTTATTTATTTAGTAAATAAAATCCACAGCCCTTAAAAACTAAAATTGACAGGTTTATTCACAGAACCTACGGCCAATAGTACATACTGCTTTGACTTTTTGTACAATTTAACAAATCGACTTATCACTAAAAAAAAAACTAATTAACAAAGTCTACAAAAAATTTGAATAAGGTAAACTTAGAATCTGAGTAAATTAACATAACATAGCTGCAAGTTTATATTCACTAGTTTACGCCCGCTACTTCGCACGCGTTCTTTCGGGATAAAAGTAGGCTATATGATAATCCCGGCCTAGAATTAACTCTGCAAAATTTCAGTTCGATTTAATCAGCAGTTTTGGGGTGAAGAGGTCATATCCAAACTTTCGCATTTATAATGGGGTTGAGTGTAAATAAGTTTTAAGATATTTTTATAAATGACATTTTTCATGCAGATATTTTTTTTTGTACGGACTTCATGAAGCTTCCATAGTTCTGTATTTCATTTTGTTTTTGCTGCATACTTCATGTATTTCGTAAACCAATATTTCACGGGTTCGATTCCCGATTGGTTATATGCACTACAAATACTTTTTTCAGTAGGTAGTGATCTGTATATAAAACTATTGTAATTAATATGCAGGTTCATGTGCACAAGTAATGTAGGTACTTACTTAACTAGCTTATCATATATCTGAGAGCTGGTGTGTATCTGGCGCAGCGCATCAGCGATATGGCATCATGTTGCCATACAGCGGGGCCATGCAGCCAGGCAGCGTCTTGTGGATCCTTCTGTCTGGTGATGATATGGATCAGTTGGGCTACCTATAGATTGTTTGTAACAGCCTGCAGAAAGTTCAATTGTTTCAATTGTAGATACAAACAAATTATTTCTTTTTTTCTTTTTTTTGATCGTTATTTTCTGTGTTATTAATAATAAAACTCAGTGTCATCGTTTGTTGCCGTGAATAAATAAAAATACCTGGAAGAGATCACTTTCAGCGATAAGGCCGCCGATTATGCCACACTAGATTTAGTTAGTAGTTTGTTTGTCAATTTATTTTATAAAGTGCAATAAAGATATGTGTGGCGTCTTATGGGGAAGGCCATGTCCAGCCGTGGACGTGGATGGGCTGATATGATGAATAAAGATATTATCTATCTATCTAATACCATAAAATGGATAATTCTTTCAGGATGATGAAAATGATGGGTTGGCAGGGCGGAGGGCTCGGCGCTGACTCCCAGGGCATTGCCGAGCCTGTGAAACCTCATTTGCAAATAGTAAGAGTTATTATATTATCAACTACCTAAACAGATAGTAGTAGTATAGTGAGTGTACGGGTCGAATATACCTATCTAACTACTAAGGTATATAGGTAGGTATGTATATAGCCTTAATTTAAACATATTTCACCAATTTGAGACAGGCTTACATACAAACCGGATTTTTCTACAGTTTAAGTTAGCTTTAATATTATATAAGAAGTAATTAATATGTAACATAAATAAATGAAAAAAAAAAGGTAAAAAAGATCCTCTGGCACCATACAAATGGTCTTATACATTGAAAAATCTGGTGAATCGATAATACTTCCAATTGTCTGTTTTTATGTTATTTGATTGCGGTTTTGCAGTAGGCTAGCTTATACGTCATTCCAGGTATAAAAGTACAATTATGCAATGCAACATTACATTCCGTCAAAAAATTAGACTAATCTAGAACCATTCTTTGAATCTTTCGTGCAAATACTATCTGCAATAATATTTGTTATTAATATAATAGACATTTTGGTTAACAACAAATATAACAAGTCATATTACCAATATATAATATAGTCAATATTACCAATCCGCCTGCCAAGCGTGGTGATTATGGCAAATCCCCCACTACATGGGAGACCATCCACTCGATGGACCGACGACATTGTAGCGGTCGCAGGGAGTCGTTGGATAGAGGCGGCTCAGGACCGCTATTCGTGGCGTCGTATGGGGGAGGCCTATGTCCAGCAGTGGACGTGTATGGGCTGATGATGATGATGATGATTACAAGTCATGGATTAAATTAAAAAATTCAAACAATAATTTACTTACGAATAAATATCGTATTAGCAAACACAATAGAACATGTAAAAATATATTGTTTTTTTTTTGTCTTAAATGAAATATATATTAATAATTAAAATTACTCTTTTTTGCACGCTATCTAGAATTTCTTTCCATCTATTATAAGTAACTAAGTATTCTACGGAGCATGTGATGCTGATCGCATGCTACGCACGATTGTAATAGTGAACCTACTGGTTAGCAGATTTGGACCCCTGTTAGAGTAAAGAGTGAATGAATGAGACGTGAGTGAAAGTGTTATTTTCAAAATAAGTTTCGATTAGGCCCTGAAATTGGTTATTGTATACTCATTGCTAGAAATGTGCGTATTATTGACGACCGATGTGGCGCGGCCGGCGAAGGTCCGCGTGCGACGCAGAATGTTGCAGTTTCGATTCCCGCCTTGGGACTAATGTTTGTATTTGTACGAACTGCAAATATTTTACTCTTGATCTGGGTATTTTCTATGTATCTATCTATGTATTAAGTATATCATTCATCTACTTGTACATAACACAAGCTCTGCTTTCTTTGGGATTCTGTGTGGATTGTCCATCATTATTTATTTATTATCTCTACATCATAATCCCTATCTATTGTAATATGGGTAATATAATATTTCCAACGAGGAATTAGGATCCCGTTTTCACCCTTCGAGTATGGAACCCTAAATAATTACAAATTGCTTGCAGGTAAATCGTGCCGGCCTGGGCAGCGTCACCGCCGACATCCGCCAGATAAAAAGCGCGGCAGACTCCCTCATGAGACGGTTCCTCGCGTCGGACTCTCTGGATGTCGACTTAATATTCAGTAGTGATTTCACAAAGGTATGTACAAAGTGCATGAGGCTGCGGCGTAGGATATCGACCCCTCCAACTCAGCCCGTGGATGTCGTAAGGGAACCTACCAGAGGAAGGGCAGCAGCTTCCTAATTTGTATTAACTAATTGCGATGATTTGAATTTATGTCGTCCAAATTGTAACAACAGTTAGACCTTCACAGAGACACCTTCGTCCTGGTCACTTGAATCCTTCGCAGGCCAGGAACTGCTGAGGCGGATCGGTACCGCCTACAGATTTTGACCGCTTGTCTCCTAAGATGGCGCAAACTGTAATTATTCAATCCCGAGATACAATTTATTCCTTTTCTTGAAAATCGAGCTAAGTAAAAATATGGTGAAATTTTCGAACCAAGTCAGTGAAGAAATTTTGTAAAATTTTGGGATCTCCAAAAGTTGCCCGACCTATTTTGGGAAATCAAATTGCATTTTGAAGCCCTCCAGCAGACTCACATTTTGGCATATAGCCCATCCGCGTACCTCTCATACCTAGGAAACTACAGGCAAATGACACAATTTCATAAATCGGGGCACTATACTCAATCAGGAAAACAACCATTTTCAATGTTAGAACATCTTTTTCAGTTTGAAATAGACTACAGTAAATGTTATTTATGACCAATGTTATGTTATCCTATTAGGATATTCATCATCAGTCCGTACACGTCCACTGCTGAACATAGGCCTCCCCCAAACGATGCCACGAATAGCGGTCCTGAGCCGCCTCCATCCAACGACTCCCCGCTACCGCCACGATGTCGTCGATCCATCGAGTGGATAATCTCCCATGTAGGGGGGGTTTCTTCCCATTAGGATATTACATTGAAGTAAATTAAGCGATCTATTTCGTTAAGAAACCGATCTAAAAACTAATGTAACATGTTCTTTTTCAGGAGGAGAGAGGAGCTATTCACCAAGTAGCCAGGAAAGTTCGTCTGGTCTCTAGAAGCCATGGTCAGGGTTCTGAAAGGTAATCCTCAATCGTATAATTATGAATCAGAATCAACAACTTTATTCCTTAGACAAGTCAAAGTGGTCTTGACGACCGATGTGACGCGGTGGGCGAAAGTCCACCTGCGATGCTGGTGGTCGCAGGTCTGATTCCTGCCTTGGGACAAATGTTTGTACGATCTGCAAATATTTTTTCAGTGTATTCTATGTATAAAAAATATCTATCCATGTAATGTATTGTATCTGTTTTGTTTTGGTTTTTCAAAGTTCTTTATTTATCGTGTTTCATTATAAATAAGCACAATTTACAAACACAGTTTAAATTTACTTATCAAACTAAGGAATTTTATAACTAAACAGGCTACACAAACACCTGTCACAGTTGTTTGACAAAATAGAAATTTAGGTATTTATTACATGTATTGTATTATAACCGTTGGGGAGTAAAGGTTCTCGAGTGGCGACCGCGATGCAATGCGAAACGGAGTGTGGGAAGACCTTCCACTCGATGGACCGACGACATCGTAGCGGTCGCAGGGAGTCGTTGGATGGAGGCGGCTCAATACTGCTATTCGTGGCGTCGTTTGGTGGAGGCCTATGTTCAGCAGTGGACGTGTACGGGCTGATGATGATGATTGTATTATGTAATCTAGCACCCACAACACAAGCTCTGCTTAGCTTGGGGCTAGATGGTGTTGTGTGTACTGTCCAGCTTATATTTATTTATTTCATTATCCTCGGCTAAAAATTACTATATACATATGTATGTATAATAAACCGTGCTAAAATAAGGTTCAAATTAGGATGCGCATAAAATATCCATATATACCCAGCCCGTATTCACCCCACACTCAGTATAGTCTTCCGGTAATCCTGCAATGCCAATCCGTATTTCCCCCCTCTCTTTACCCCTTCACTGAGCATACAAAATTAATAAAAACTATTAATTAAAAATATTATTGTTTTTTCTACAGATTTCTGGTTGTGAAAAAGAAAATCGACGTGTTCCACTTGGCTCAAGCTATCGTCAATAAGGGCGGCAGTACACCCAAATACGAAATATTTATTCCGGCTAAAGTTACCTCTTTCAACAGAAAAAGGGTTTAATTTCATAAAAAAAATTATCATTCTTTGTTGAAAGAGGCATTTTCATAAAGCGTGTTTTATAAAATTTCTGAACCCGAATACTAAACTCAGATTCTCAAGTCGCCATTTTTGGTCAGTTTTTCACGAAAATCCGTCGAAAATACGTCATTTCCCGTCTTAAATTTTGCTATCTGAATTGCGTTTGGGTATTCGGGTGTTCGACATTTTATAATACAAGCTATGCTGTGTGAAAAAGTCTTTAAGGCTAAAGATGTCGCAGATCTGGACCGCACCACTGCCACAGCAAAAAAATGTGCATTCAACTATGGGCTGTACAGTATAGCCCATACATATGTAGTATAGCCTATACTCATAAAATTTTGAGGCATATTAAATTGACGGCATCGGGGGCCCTATTTTGGTAAACGAATCGTTTCACTATGACGATTGTACCATCACAATTTTCTAGGAAAATACTTACGAAAACTAGTCTTTATGCTATGTATATGTTAGGGTATTCTACTATAAATGAAAAAAACTATTGATGGAGGGATGCATGTCAAGGTTTAACCATTTTTTATTGATAATGGTAAAGCGTTTGACCACCATCTCACTCGGGAAGTGAAGATGTGGCCTAAAGATGGAGCACGCTTTCCCAGAAGGAACTTATTCACTCGGGATTTGAAGACTCCTAGATTATACTCTACTGGAAAAACAGAAGCAGGAAGTTCGTTCCAGTCTTTACCGGTACTTATAATGAAAGTAGAGGGAAAACTTTTGGTTCGACACGGTGGTATGTCGACTAGGTATGGGTGGTATTTACCAGTGCGTCTGCTTATCCGGTGGAAGAAGGGGGAGGTCGTGATAAGGTCATGTAAATCCTGGGCACAGTCACCAAAGTGGTACTTGTAGAACACCGTCTGTGTTAAAGGCTGTGCAAGTTGTTCTCCACAAGCGAATTATCGCCTATGAGCCTAAAAGCGCGTCGCTCAATCGAGTCAAGGGCTTCGAGCTGGTATTTGGCCGAGCCGTCCCAGAGATGGCAGCAGTACTCCATGCAAGATCGGACCTGTGCTTTGTAGGAATCATTAGAGATAAGCAGTCCCGGTGTGAAGTACCGCCGAACTTTAGCTGGGATGCCCAGCTTCAATGCAGCATTTTTCCCCTTCGACTCAATATGAGAGCCAATGTTCAGATTTGAGGAGAGCTCAACCCCCAATAGGCTCGGCCTGTCGGCCAATCTTTCCGTGCAAATAGCAACGCACATACATACTACCTGGAGGTTTTTTCATCTAATAATAATAGGTGAATTGTGTATACTGCGTATGGCGTCGTACGGGGGAGGCCTATGTCCAGCAGTGGACGTGTATAGGCTGATGATGATGTGTATTCTGCTCTGCGACACACCGTTATTTTTTTATTCTTCGATAGGACAATGTCTTTGTCGCACATGCAATAATAAATTTCAAAGCGCAAAAAATTAGGAGTAAGCAACTCGTAAATTATGTTGGCATAAAAGTCTGTTATGTTGTGCATTTAATATTAAGGTATTCTTCTAGGCGAGAATGTATCTAGTCAGTATGACTAAAGATATATTTGAAAAATTTGATATTTGTGCCATTTTTTGATAAAAGTTATTACTTTAGTTATAAGAAAAGGATCTTTCCATATTTTGTAACGGTATTATAAGTAGGTATCTACTTCTTATTTTTTACTAATGTAAAGGCTAATTACGTAAAATTTTGGGATGTCACGGCAACAACTGCTGAAACTAAGTATAGCTTTTGTTGCCAGCCCCTCTAGCACGGGGATTTTTCTCTAGAGTAGAATAAACGATAATAACATCGCATCGCCATACATTGCGTACATTATTGAAGTTGAAGGAAGGAATTACAAATAATTTATGTATTCGATGACGAAGTGATGTAATTTTTCTCTATTCTACTCTACAATCCCCGTGCTTGCCCAGCTGGTTTTCTTGCAAAAGCAATTCTATGTCGCTTGCATAAGTTTACCGTTTACACGAAAAATAATTAGAAACTTACCATGAGCTCTATACAAGTATGTACGATCTGAGTGATTTTGTTATAAAATGTCTAACCCATCTTTAGTCGTTACCTCGACTTTGACTCAACCTCGACTCTATCTCCAAATGCGTTTTGTAGTGCTTGATCGCACAAAATTCCTCCACTTGAACTTACAAAATTTTCTCATTCGAGTGGAGAAATAAACTGTTATCTCAAGGTACGTCACGACCTACCTTGGTTTTAGATTTGAACCTCTTCAGATTTTAGATTTGAGATTGGCTCTGAGATTTTACGCAACTGGTAACTTTTAGGTGGCTTCTATGTCTAGATTACAAAACAATGGAATTACTATTTTACGAAAGAAAAATTAACGATTAAGCATACTGAATTCTAGTATGTTTTGGAGGAATGCTCAAGGCACCCTCGGTCCAGTTTGAGTGGAGGACTAAATGAGGAATTGTCTAAAGATATGGGTGTTACTACCTCTACTCGAACGCAACTAATATTAATGGGTAAGTTACACTTTGTTAAGTATAAAGTGTGAGAGTATATAATCTGTGATTAGTAAAATTCGTCCGTTTACAATCTAATATTACAAATAACTTTGACACGCTGGTTTTGTCGTTAAATACGTATATTTCTTTATTATTTCCAGAAAATAATAACTATTCACTTGCTGATAAATGTTTTATCTTACAATTAGTAACTAATGTACTTTCAAAACTGATTTATTATGATTAACAGTATCAGACTATTTGACCGGAATATAGTCGAATACATATTTTTCTTGAAAATACGTAATCTAGCAGATTCTTTAATATTTTTTGAATTTTTTTTTTCGTTTTGCTCATAAGATTGTATGTTTTGATTTCACCGTTAGTTCTAGGAAGGAGTGGTGTATTTTTTTGACATCACATAAGTTTGTGCTATTCTTTTTGTAACCGACTTCGAAAAACGAGGAGGTGCTATGTTCGGATTTATGGATGTTCGTCGATTTCTCCGTCAATTAGGGAACAACTTTGAAAATTCTTTCGCTTTTGTATAGAGAATGATACTGAAGAGGTGGTCCAGTAAAAAAAAGTTTCCGAGGGAATTTATAAAATTATAACTAAATCTTATTAGGAATAAGTATCGTAACGCAAAATGTTAAAATATACTGACGTGATAGATTATGACAAGCGCCCTAGATTCAAAAATTATACATGTTAATAAAAAAGAATGTTTATACTCAATTTGTTTAATTTAAATACTTCCTCTAAAGGTGGGGGATCGCCCCCCCCCCCCCCCCCCCCCCTCCCCCATCTGTTATTTGATAATGAGAATTATTGTATGGTACGTAATCGTACTAATATTATAAATGTCAAAGTTTGTAAGGATGGATGTATGGATGGATATTTGTTACTCACGCAAAAACTAGTGAACCGATTAGGCTGAAATTATGGGTATAGTTTGGGACCTGGAATAACAAATAGGCTATTTTTTATCCCGATAAAACGCCGGCTAAGGCGCGGGCAAGTTTAATATAACTACATAATTAATGACTATAGGCCTTGTGCATAAGCTCAGTCACCCAGCGATCTATGGAGAGAGCTATGCTCGGAGTTTCTCTACGGCTACGCGATAGAATCCGGAAATCCAGTTTGTTCATAGATGTCGCTACTAGAAAAATTAAACGGCGCTATTGAAGCGTTTGTTCCAGGCTTACATCGTGAATGGAACTATACTAAACGGCACGTCGTAGATATTAGTATACGCAAGCGCATTCAAAGCGCTAATTAATATATGTAATAAATAACTAGGTACGCCAAAAATCCTAAAAGCGTACGTTCCGATAAGTAGATTCCTAGGATCTTTTGCTGACACCTCAATTTCACTATAAAATTTTATTCTGATCTGTTCAGCCTTTCAAGCGTGAAAGTTAACAGTTAAGTAAATAAACATAGTGACTTTCGCATTTATTATTAGTATGAATGTTCGCGGCCGTGGCATTAAGAGGAATAAATAAGTTACAAGGAATAAACTTGTTCAGCTCTTGCCTGCAGCTTCGCACGTGCTTAGATAAACAGTAGTTGATTTCCTTCTCCAGGATGAACCTAATCTATCTCCAAAAAATTATTTTGTACCGCTCAGCGTGTAAAAACGTTACTTTCTGTATGTATCGCATTAAATGACATATTATTATAGTATAATATAAAATTATCTTATAATTTCACATAGGTACTTGTTTTATGAAACTAAAGGGGCCTGTGGTTCAATAAAAACAGTTTTTATGATAAAAGGTACGTTTATTTTAAAGAAAAATAATTATTAGGCCATGCCTACATAACACACATACAACACTTCACATTACAGACAGTGGGAAAGTACAAGAAACTTATATATGTATTTATACATGAAGAAAATAGATAGGAATAGTGTTACATAGGGGCCAAAAAGGTTCCTGTCTCAGCATTGTGCCGCTACAAGCCTAAGCTAGTAGCGGCGCTGGTTTTCAGACAGGACAACAATCAACTCAAGTCAGCGATATATAAAATACATATATTGTTTTTCAATATTTGTCGGTTTTATTGTTTTTAGTGATTTGGACGGTCTTAGACGGAGCTCATGGCTCAATCAAAATAATAACGAAAAGCTCTGCTATATACACATTACAAAAAAAGAAAATGCAATATTTTTTTGTTGATATATTGAAATACATCCAATTGTTTGGTCTACCCACACCGACACGTCAGCATATAAAATTTACGTACCAGCTCACCCACATACATACACCCCAATACATAGCCTCCTCCAATAACAAATAACAATACATTTATTTACAACCCCGAGTTAGAAGTCAGTTACCAAGGTAATTTATATTAGTCTTATAAATTATAATTTGTTATGATTATACATCAAAACATAACAAATTTAGGATAATACATTTTGTAAGAATTTATTAATAGAAAAAAATATTATTGATAATAAGGCAAATATGTATTATAAAAAAATTGGCAGTTCATAAAACTCTTATAGAGTAGAACGACTCGCCGAGAAGCCACTTGCGTAGGTCTCGATTTGAAGGCCGTCGTCGTGGAGGTTGCTTCTCCTCGGATTGTGTCTGGCAGCCTGTTATATATACATAGAAGGACTATGACGTACAAGGACCTCCGATTTATATAGCTTATGTGTGGGCGTGACTAAGATGTGGGCTTGTTTATCGTTCCGGAGGGCGCGGGAGGTTTTTCAGTCTCTACGTTTAAAACCGTCGATATTTTTGTAGGTAAACATCGCAACTTGGTAGATTACGCGCGCGGGGGCGCGGTGGCGGCAGGGGGTGCGTAGGCGCGCTGCTGCTGCGCCCGAGCGCCCGAACGTGGGTGGACGCGCCTCACGCGGGTCCGTCGTTGTACTGAAACCACTCGCTGGTCTCAGTTCCCGTCGGCCAGTTTTCACCCGAATAAAAGTCAAACTTACTAACTCGGTACAGTGATCGCAAACGAAGAGTAGTAGTTATGCGCTAGCTCCAGTTTATCCGCATTATATCCGGTGCCCGGATTCTTTTTAAACATATAAGATTTTATAGATTCCGGCGTTTTTCGCAATAAGAACAAAATGGCATACCACCTAGATCACAAGAAAAATAATTTTCGCACAGCATGTGGGAAAATCAGCACTATAATCTTTTTAATTATTTTACTACGTGACTAGTTAAAAATTTGTTTAACTCTTCCAGCCCTGAGCGTTAACGGTAGCATAGACTAAGTGAATAAAAACGGCCAAGAGCGAGTCGACACCCACGCGGAGGGTCCCTTACTATCGTACATAACTACCTATTTCGCAAAAGAAATCGTAAAAAAAGTGAAAGGAAACGAAAACATTTACAGTTTTCGAAAACTATTCGAAACTCATCTTAATGTCTGTGGGCAAAAACACTCCACTTACATAACTATAGTGGACCTCGCGAGGAGTGGCAGAGAGGTGTTATTCCAGCAGTGTGTAGCCACATCAGCTGTCCCCTACATCATACATATCCCGCACTACCGCCAACAGTTGGCTCAAATTCACGCCTGTCTTAGCCGAGACACCGATAACTTGCATCTCCTGTCGCATTTTCTCGAAGTTTCTCTTCGCTTCAGGCAAGTCTATCTTATTTACGACGACACACGCTTGTCTGTCTGTTAGTTTGGAGTTGTACTGGGTTATTTCGTGTTTGAGCGTGGTGTACTGAAGCATCGGGTCGTTTGTTCCGTCGAGGAGGTAGATTAGACCGCGGCAACGTTCCACGTGTTGTAGGAATTGTATACCTGGAAAATACAAATTGTATTCTAGTAGGTATTTTTATAACAATAATTGATATAAATGCGAACGTATGGATGTATGTTTGTTATTTCTGCACACCATCTGCTGAACAGAGTAGGCTGAAATTATGCATAGATATAGGCCTAGACTTGGAATAATAGAAAGGCTACTTTTTATCCCGAAAACAAAGCGTGCAAAGCAGCAGGAAGAAACTAGTCAAACACTTTAGCTATATTCAGAACTTTAACGATGCGCTCTAACACATCTGGATGATTAAGTAAGGGTGTTTTGTGGACAACTGAATTTCTATTTAAAATATAAATAGTTTCTTATTTAAATCTTAAAAATGAAGATATTCGAGGCGTTTTTCTCAATCAGCTTCATCTTAAAAAACCCAACCACAGACATCATCACGCAAACGTTGTTTTGCCATCAACCACTGAGGGTTGAAGATTATGACAGTGCCTACTAAGTAATATCACTATTAAAAAATGGGGGTTCGTGTTAGAATGGTGAAAATTGAGGGTTACTTATATGTATACTTTAATGGCAAACCTAAACGAAATAAATTTAAATTATTTTCCAAAAAATTTAAAATAAATTGGGTTGGGCCAACCTTATCACACTTATTTCAATTAGGGGTATAAAAAATAAGTTAACAACCTATTTTGAGACCTACCAAATATACACACAAAATTTCATAAAAATCAGTCATACCGTTTCGAAGGAGTTTAGTCACAAACACGAGATTTTTTAATATAAAGATAAAATAAGTTAAGATGTATAAAGTTTCCTAAGGAACTATAAAACTGCTTGAAGAAATTCTTTCACTAATACATAGCACAAGATGCGTGGTTATCATATACCTTTAAACGAGCAATTCTCTTCTGAATCTCGGAGACGGCTCCAAGGATTTTCATGAAATTTAGTATACAGGGGTTTTCGGGGGTGATGAATCGATCTAGCTAGAATTAATTTTTATAAAATGTCGTTTTATTCTAGTTTTCGATATTCAGCTTTATCGATAGAGCACTCCCATAGACAAGATTTCGACGCTACAAAGCCTTCATCTATCATGTATGACAACTTTTTTTTAAATTTACTGCTTACAAGGAATTTTTATACTAACGTAACCGGAAAGTTCACTCGACATTTAATGCAAAAAGGATTTTGAACCTTATCACAACTAAAAAAGGTTATTTTTTAATTCAATTTAGATTTAAGGGAAAACGGTCTCGAGAGGCTCAATTTTCAGCCGCTGTGTCCCTTTCACACATTCGCTAGCACGATACACTGATTAAACTAAAAAGGAAAGATTGGGCACTAACTCTTTGAAAGTGGAAGGCTAAAACTAGGTTACACTAGGTTCACCCACCTCAGTCACGATCGCATCAGCGTTTGTGTTGCGCTTGCTACGACGTACTTTTGTGTGATTTATTGACTAAAAGACTACAGCAATGCTTTCGTGTGCGTTCACTTTGTGTCCAAAATAAAAAATAAAGCCCAATGCATCACTTTTCACACGTAAATACACCAAAACTTTAAATTTTCTGATTATTCTACTGTATTTTACGTTACTTTATCATCATTTTCTTTTGATACTTAGGTAGTCGGAGGCCTTTATTCCTACTTGTACCCTAGGTATATGGGTGGTGCTGGGTGCCTCCAACTACCTAAGTATAAAAACGCTTATTTAAGACTTTTATGTAGTCGGATTTAAGTTTTTTATATAAGTATATTTTTTAACACCTTTTTGCTGATAGCTTGAGAATCGTTAACTTCACAAAAGTTTTAAAAACGGTTTCGGAAAGTACAATCAAAGAACTTTGCAACGATACTACACACGAGCATATTTACTTACATTGGGATTTTCGACCCTTACTTAGACCCAGCTATCTCGTAAGACCCCCATTTTATCTGACGTCACATAGCCTATAACCAACGGGCTATTAAGATGAATCATACAACACCTAATTTGTTGAAATTGGACCAGTAGTTTCAGCGCTAAGTGGGAACATAAAAATCGGTTACATACATAGGGTGTCAAACTCATAACCTTCGTCCTTCGGTAGTCGGGTAAAAATTATCGGACCTCGTGCAACATTACGCCACAAATTGCACAAGGCTATATTGCTTAGTCATGTATGATTGATTGCATGAATGCATCAGCATTGCCATATGAATCAGTTGAGCTAGATAACTCTAGATTGTTTCCAACAGTCTGCAGGTAGGTAGCTCAATTGTTTCAATTGTAAATACTAGTTCTATTTTGTTTCTATACCTACTATGATTGTAATTAACTGAATAAATAGTAATATTATTGATTGTTTATAAAAAATTGGTTTTGCTATTGCTATGTGTTGTTTGAATGAAACGCAATTTCAAAAAGCATGACAGTGGAGTGTGAATTCTGTCGGTTGCCCCGCCGAACAATTTCTGTCATTTCAAAAAAGTTTCATATCTCAGAGCTCTTTTCTCATACAAAAAAACAGCGTGTTTACGTCACACTTGATGGTTCCAATATGGGGACGTTTTTAATTGTTTCTGACTAAACGAATTTTCAATATCTAACTTTACGGTAAGCTATTTAAAAAAAATCTTGTTTAAAAGGATACTTAAAAAGAATGAATATAAGCAATAAAAAATAATCATGATTATTCCCTGTCTTGTCCTGATTCATTCATAAATTATGGTTGTCCTCATAGAAAGAGACACACCTCCTTAGTATTCAGTCTCTTTCAGACCGCGGTTTTTGTATCAGTGATCAAATACAATACAATACAAAAATTCTTTATTGTACACCAGAAAAACAACATTACAGGGAGATATTACATGGACGGACAAGTACAATGGGCGGCCTTATCGCTTAGAAGCGATCTCTTCCAGGCAACCTTTGGATGGAGAGAATTGTGAATTTAAGAAAGGCAGGGGGTGTACCAAAGATGATTTAAGATAAATATTTACATAACATTATAAATACCTAATGATAATAATAGATAAATAAATATAACCAATTGAAATATAAACCTACTAAAATATATTCAATATACTCGTTCAATATAGACGTGATCCTTCCAGTTACTTTAGTATATAAATTCCTTGACTGCTTATACTCGGATATGACGTCCTCTAACGACACAACAATACTAAAGCTACTCCAGGAGGTGGCTTTGTTAAGCAACACTAAGCCAATGAGTGTTTGGTTTGAGATTAGACCAAGAAAACCAATTGTTTATTTATATTGTTTGTGTCTTTTTAGCTCACGTATTAAATATAATTTCTAAAAAATACAATATACCAAAAAAATCAAAAAAGATATCGGTCAACCAGGTAATGTGTTTTATAAGATTAACTTTGGGTCTTTAAGAACGGAACGGATAACCTTATTCCCCATACAACCTTACTTTCCGCTTCATTTGGACACTACATGTGTCCGATCTTATTGAAATTATCCATACGTAATCGGATGAAAAACAGCTATGTTTGCGGCTGTTTAGTTTTTGAAAAAACATAATGATATTTAAATGAGAGCGAAACTAATTTTGATCACCAAATGGATATTCATCTGCAAGCCATTTTTTATGCATGATACACCTTTATTCGAAAATCTGTCGCGCTGCAAACATACTAAATATATTCAACATTATAAATAAAAAAATATTTTTGAAATCAATCGTTTACTCAAAATTAATCGTACAGTACGAAAAAATATCAAAAAAAATTGTGCCAACACCAAGCATATATTCGTCCAGACAGACGGGAAGCGACTTTGTTTTATACTATGTAGTGATTATTTGACAGCACTTAAAATGCTGCGGTCCCTTGCAGTAAAATTATTTAACGTTAGTTTTGAAGACATCTTAATTGACACCACTGCTATATGGCTAGGCTACGTTTCCCCAGGTACCACGTGAGTGAAGCTGTGGTTAGAACATATAATATAGTGTTACACTCACCTAGCCCATAGTTCTTATGCGAGCCTGGTATAAGCCCGGGCAGGTCTGCGATCGCTACTTGCTCGTAGTCATCGTACAACACCATGCCTGCAAATTTAACACTTTGGTGAGGATATCATATACAAGCTGACATTACGACATATCAACAGGGTATATTACTTTTTGACAACATTTATTAAAAGGGTAAGGTACTACGGTGGGCCGCGCGCGCAGCAGCGTGCTCTTGCCTGTGTTGGGCACACCCAGCAGCCCCACGTGCGCCATGGAGCGCACTTCTTGCGAGTAGCTGCCGGACTCGCCGTGCGCAGTAAAATAGACTCACCAATATGTGGTTTGAGCGTAGTAAAAGGGTAAGGTGCGACGGTGGGCCGCGCGCGTGTCAGCGCACGCAGCAGCGTGCTCTTGCCTGCGTTGGGCACGCCCAGCAACCCCACGTGCGCCATGGAGCGCACTTCCAGCGAGTAGCTGCAGGACTCGCCGTGCGCGCCAAGCTCTGCCACCTCGGGCGCCTGGAACCACAAACATACCAATATAATTTACAATTACCTACAAGACTTTAGAAAAAGGTGTTTTCGAGTTGTTATTCGAAAACAAGACCAGTGAGTTGGTGTATTTTAGGGTACCATACCTCAAACACGAAAAATGGTGTGCGATGTCATGAGTTTCAAATATCACTTTTCTATTTGATTGTACTTGCGCACTTTTGCTTTCGTGAGTAAGATCACAGAGCTCATTAAGTTTGCGATCTATTTACTTAAGTATTAAAAACTGACTTGTCTAAGTGCTTATGTTGTAAGCCTAAGAAGTAAAGTTATTGATATTTGAAATCTATGATGTGCATTGTAGACGTTAAACTGCGTTATATCTTGAATGTGTATCTTTTGGATATTATCACCACACTTAGCCGGCGGACTGTTGATCGCCAGTGGTAAAATACACAAAAAGAATCTGCTGTCCTTCCTCTGTTACACTCCCTTATTAAGGTGAAAGTACTCTTGTTTCTGCATTTGGACTCGAGTCCAATAAGCTTTGTTTTTGATAGCATACTCAGCCAACTCCAACAAAACGTATTATCTTCCTGGGATATTCACACGCTTCGCGGAGTAATCTTAGTCCTTTTTATGATATACACAGACTATGTTGGATTGATCGATTCTGACGTCATGACCGCCACGTGTCTCTTACATGTAATTACCTGCTCAGTATCAGTGAGAAAGAACTGGTTCCCGCGGCCGCCGGCACCGCCCCTCGCGGCCACGAACATGACGCCTTCTCGACTGAGGTCGCCCACGACTTGGCCGCTGCTGTCCTTCACTATGGTGCCTGGACAAAAAATATATATATATATATGTATATACCTAATAAATAAATAAATAAAATATTTCTTTATTTCTCTTCTCAAAGGTCAATATCACAATGAATAAACTAAGGATAAGGATTATTCAGTAATTCATTTCTTGTTCGTGAATCAGGTAGATACAGTCAGTTATTAAGGACTTAGTCTAGATCGCTAGATTCTGCCACTTGAGCATACAAACATTGATTATTACAAATATCGTCCAATTGCGACGACAGTGTGACATCTCGAATTATGATCACATTAGAGATGTCACACTGTCGTCGCAAGAGGGCGTATGTGGTTTTTAGACTATTAAAAAATAAAAACATGACTATCTTTTTTTAGATTGAATAGCATGCATAACATCAATAATCAAACAAATGTCCAATCAGCATTCTATCTTAAACAAATATCAAGAAATTAATGTTAAAATTATACTTTTATTATACATTAGTATATTTATTATACATTAGTATATTTTATTATACATTAGTAATATTAAAATAATGATGATGATGTCAAAAGAAAGAATAAACAGTCACATCAGAACCAAAATTAAACAATGGTATGGTCAGTTAAATAGTCATTTACAGTGTAATAGGCTTTTGAAATGATAGTATTATAGTAGGTAGGTTACAAAACTTATGTTGTGTCATGGTGAAACAAGGCCGCAAATTATAGCACACATATTCTGATGATTTCAGTGGCACAGTAGGCGAAGGGCCGGGCGGGTTCCGAGATCCCGGATTTGATTCCCACCGGGACCAATGCTTGTACGGGCTGCAAATATTCGTTCAAAGCCATTAAAAATAAAAAATCATTTAATTTAACTCGTGATATAAATCATGTCAACCCTGAAATAAATATTAAGTACATACATCAGGTATTTAGTACACATAACACTGTTTACTTTGAGGCTTGATGACAGCATGTGGATTGTGTCACACGATAAAGCTGGATGAGGTATTTCAGGGATGAGTATGAATAAAAAAATAATGCTGGACAATTCACACAGCATTATCTAGCCCCAAGCTAAGCAGAGCTTGTGTTATGGGTACTATATGACTTGATATACTTAATATAATACACTACATAGATAGATAGATATTTTTTATTATACATAGAAAACATCCAGAAATATTCAGGGTGGAACAAATATTTGCAGATCGTAAAACATTTTTCCCAAAGCGGGAATCGAACCCGCAACCTCCTGTGTCGCAGGTGACCTTCGCCCACCGCGCCACAGAGGTCGTCACAGAGTGTGAAAATTTTATGGAAGATGTCATTGAAGATCTACTAAGTCAGCACTGAGTGTGTATCATGTATGGTCTCACACATGCTGAGCATCCCAAGCAATCGCCTTTATAGCACCAAATCATAGGGTCAAAGTTCAACCTGACTAACTTCACTTACATCCATATTCTTTGGTGTTTTTCTTTTGATTATAATAAATTCAGGAAACGGATATAAAAATTGTCTTGGAGAGAGGCAATATATTATTTCTGTAATATTCTTGAGGAGGTGTTGTATTAAGTAACTAAGATGTTGGTCTAAAACTATATTAGTTTACCCTTAGGACCCATTCAGTGATGTTTCATTACCACAAGTATAGAAATAGGGAAATGTCAAAAAAAAATATTTTTAAGAGTATGAAGGCCAATTAGCTTAAGAGACTGGTGTCTACAGGAGACCTGCACACTCAACTACTCTACTCAACCTCAAAGCAAACAATTTAATGGCAACAATAACTATTAGTTACTATTGCCTTTTATTGTGTAGATTAAATCTAGAATAATGATCTAGAATTGAAATGGAATTAAACTTTATTTTACAAAATATTACTTAATTGAAATGAAACACAGTATGTCTGTCAGGGAACACTTCCTAGGTGGAAACGACTATCAGAGTGAATATAATTCAAGTTCAGTGTAAAAATTCCAGATTTTAGATTTCACTACCTAATTATTCCAACACAGTAGGCAAGGCAGTCAGAAAATTATGTCAGTAACATAGTGTTTTGCATTCGACTTACCTAATGGTACAGGCACAATGATGTGCTGGGCATTCTTTCCAGTACAACCCTTATTATATCCTCTCTCTCCATGCTTCGCCAGCGTTACTGACTTGCAGTGGTTCAGACTCTTAACTGCATGAGTGGCCTGAAAAATTTCTCAGTTATTATTGGACTGTATAGTATGGTCTAGAGTCTATACTGGCCTAGTCTAGATTCTAGATTAGGCCGGTCTAGAATAATAATCTTATAGTGGATCTACCTATGTGGATATCTTGTCCAAAAGACCATAGTGTCTAAAATGCGACCTTGGAATGTCAGCAAAGCTGCTGCTGCTACCCATGGATGTAACAAAAGGGGCAAAACCAAAGAGGTAAAACCTAACCTCACCTGAAAAATGACATGTCCGCCGCTCCCTCCATCGCCGCCGTCCGGACCAGCGTGGTCCTTGCACCAAGCACTGAGAAAGGAGATGCACCCATCGCCACCGTTACCGGCAACAGCCCTGATTCTGAATGTATCCAGGTAAAACTGAACAGACTGCCTACTAGACTTTGCCTTCAAACTACGCAGCGCTTTCGGCGTGTAATCACTGTAAGCTCTATTTGCGTTAATAATTGTACTGATTCTCAACGATTTTATAAGATTTATAAGACGCATTCTGATAGAATACACTTTTTAATGTATTATACATACAATGCATCAAAACAATAAGTATTTCAACTTCTTCTTTTATGGCGCCGCTTGCTTTTCGCTACGACTCTGCCAGTGTCTGTGTCAGAGTGTCCAAAGAGAATAAAATACGTCTAACGAGGAAGAGTGTCATTAACTTCGACAATAGAATATGATTGGTCAAAGAGAATACAATACTTACGAGGATGATCGGTAAGGAAATAAAAGCTATAAATTTTGCATCAATAGGATTTTGCAACACAAAAAGGACAACACAAGCTAAAGGACAGAACAACACAACATGTAAAGCACAATGATTATACCTAGATAAATAATATTCTTATGTTATTTACACTTATCTCTATAGGCATCGACGAGTAAAATTTTCGGACAGAATTCTATCGAATCAAAAATGATGCACAGCAATGGCGGACTGTCACTTAGTGTGAGCGTTTTAGAGAGTTGCCAACAGAAGAAATATCGAAACCGATTATTTTCATGTTTTTAAGATCCTTGTCCTAAAAATTATTTATGAATAATATTTGAAATTATAAATTAATGATTAGTTAAGATAAACAGAATACAGTATATCGGATCCCGTAAAAAATACTGGCCGACAAAATATGCAGCATCCGTTTTACACGACCCGACACAGTCGTGATGGCGTATGTATGTATGTAGTTGTATGAGCTAGTTCACTTACGGTGCATTCCGAATTACGCTAAAATCAATATCATCGCGCTCACACGCGTTCCGTATTATCGTGAGCGCGACAACGTTGTCCCGTGTGACGTCATAGATGACATCATTACATGCGCCATTTTGCGATATCAACGACCATGCTACAAACTGAAATCTCTGTGAGCGTGCTGTCAAATCTGACAATTGGGTTTGTTTACTAACTGTTTTTTCTTTGGGTTTTTTCAACAAAACGTTCGTTTGCAAATTTTTAAAAAGAAATGGAAATAAATATAGAAGACCAAATCAACTGTCTGAGAATAACTTTGATGATCTCTTTTTGTATTGCAATGAGATATTGACATTGACACCACGACACGACACGTGACCGTGAGCGCGCTCATAAGTGTTCCGAATTAATGTTAGCACTCAACTGTCAATATCGTGATATCTAATTTGGAACGCAAAATATTTTTGTGATCGCTATCAGCGCTGTAATCGTAATTCGGAATGCACCGTTAAATGACAGTATTCCTAAGTTATTGGTGACTAGCTGACCACCCCGCGGCTACGGCCGCACAAGAAAATAAGCTACTTGAAGTACTAATCCTAAGCAGATAAAGTCGCAGGCACCAGCTAGTATCACGACGGTGCACGGCGGTGCACGGTGATGCACGTCAGTGCACGGTGGTGCAATTTGGGGCACGGCCGGTGCACGGTGGTGCACGTTGGTACACGGTGGTGCACGTCGGTGCACAGCGATGCACAATGATGCATGGTGGTATTCGGTAGTGCATGGTGGTGCACGTCGGTGCAAGTCGCTTAATGGTGGTGCACTTCGAGGCACGGCCGGTGCACGGTGGTGCACGTCGGTGCACATCCACAAACAATGATGCACGGTGGTACTCGGCAGTACATGGCGGTGCACAGTAGTGCACGTCGGTACATGGTGGTGCACGTCGGTACACGGTGGTGCACGTCGGTGCACGGCGGTGCATGACGGTGCACGGCGGTGCACAATGACGCACGGTGGTACTCAAGAGTGCACGGCGGTGCACCGTGGTGCATGTCGGTGCATGGTGTTACTCTGCAGTGCATGGTGGTGCACGGCCAGTGTACAGCACGGACACACCACGGGCGGTGCACAACTGACTACTGCACCATACTTCCGTACACCGCCGTGCCCCGTCGTGCACCAACGTGCACCACCGTGTACCAACGTGCACCACCGTGCACCGCCATGCACTGCCGAGTACCACCGTGCATCATTGTGTGTGGATGTGCATCACAGTGCACCAACTTGCACCGCCGTGCACCGCCGCGCACCGACATACACCACATACACCACCGTGCACCGCCCGTGCCTCGAATTGCACCACCGTGCACGGACATGCATCACCGTGCACCGACGTGCACCACCGTGCACCGACGTGTACCACCGTGCACCGCCACCACCGAAAACGGATCCGATATAACGGATCCTGTAAATACTGTGTGAATATTACCTCCGATAAAACGGATCCGATATAACAGATCCTGTAAATGCTGTGTGAATGGTTACTTCCAGTAGCGACGGATCCGATATACAGGATCCCGTAAAACGGACGTTCTACGTATACGCGCCGTCAGTGAAAGTTTTATCAAAATGGGTCCAGCCGTTATGTAGATTAGCTCACACAAATAGAAAACGATTCAAATTATTAATATAATAGCATTTTGTTATAAGTAAAAGCTGTTATATTTACATTATTTTAAAACATAAGTTAAATTTTATTTATTTAAAAAAAAACATTGAATACCATTACATAGACAACCAAAATTATTAAGTTATACCTATTTAAAGTACCTATCTACCTCAATAATATGTAATTTAAGGTTAATAAATATGAGGATTCAATTTTTTTCCCAACTAACCGGGAAATTTATATGTCTACATGCTGGCAGCACTGACGAGATTTGTCATTTTATTGTGATTTTATTTGATACATGTCCAGCAGTGGACGTGTATGGGCTGATGAAGATGATGATGATGATTGTGATTTTTCTGTTGATAATAATAGTGCGTCAAATCGAAAAGATAAGTTGATGAACTAGGAAATTGACCTGTGAAATGTGATCCCGTGTTTCTTGTTGACGAAACGACCGTGATTTCGGTAACATTTGACGACACAAGAAGGCATTTTTCATTTTGTACAATGGTGTAAATCTGTTGGTGTCTAAAGCCGTAATGGCGGACGATGGACTGACTATTGATGTCAATGTGTTAGTGTGTAGCATACGTATAGAGGGTAGACTGACTATCGAGTGCTTCATTTTATTTGTTATTGCGACTACGTCCGAAAATTTTCCCTCGTCCCTCTCTATAGGTTTTTAATAATTTAATTAATGATTTTTACAAATTTACAGAGTTCTAAATTTATTGTGAGGAAAAGGTTTGAGATAATAGAATTTTGAAGGAGGTGGGAGAATATCTACCGTAAGACGTCAAACTGAAAACTCAACTACCTACTTTGACTTCTTGGTTAATGGCTGCTCCGCATCGCAAGCTTTATATACGAATTACACATATAACAGTATATACAATAAAGAAAAAAACATTCATTGTGAACAACAAAACAAAAACCAAATTCTGACACTTGTTTTGTTTGACGTGACTAGCATTGTTGCCGGGCCGATAGTTAAAATAAATAAGCTCCGAACTGAACGCTTTGGTCCGTTTTATGACAAAAAGATCAGTTTTATAAAAAATTATATCAGAATAATAGCTCAGGCTAAAAATAGAAAGATACTTAATTCCTGACACTTATATAAATGGCAAAAGTATGTTGTGTGTGTTCGTTACGAAACGCGCCATAAAGCTCAAAAGACTGAAATAAAATGTCGTGGAATATACCTACCATAGGCATTACATAGGCTACTTTAAATTCCGGAAAAGTCTTCCCGTGGGATGATCAAATATAGCCCCAGTTTTCAAAATTCTAGTTCTTAAATAAAAAACTTTCATACGGGTGTATTTTATTTAGAATTACCTACCAATATACATACACTATACAGAATGTTTAGTGCATTGTTTGCTAAAATAAAATGGGGAGTGGAGGGGGAGGTATCTAACTTACCTTCTCAAGTCCCTCAAAAAATTCCTGGCCCTATGAAGGATTACATGTCACTTTTTAAAATTTTTATCTGAATATTATAAAAGCCCGCATGTACACATGCATAAAAACTATAATGGTGTAGGTATCCTCCAAAAAGTTTTTATTTTGGTTTGTAATATTATGCGGTGCCATCGAAATAAAAAAAAACATGTTTTATTATAGTCTCACAAAGTTTTATAAAAAGCAAATTTAAATTTAAAGTTGAACTTTGAACGAAATTTGAAAAGAAATTAGGAATGATTACCTATATTCTTCGAATTCTATTAAAATAAAATCTAGTCTAGGTATCTTTTTATAACGATATGCAACATGCTATGAAAACCTTTTACTAACTTTACTAATTTACTTATTTTGTCTAAGATAATAACTACATATGTTTATAGTATAAAATTGATAAAATTTGACTTGTCTAAGTGCTTTGTAAGCATAAAGAAATAAAGTTATTGATTCTGATTGTTTCTTTGTTTTCTACTAAGTTAATACGATGACGGTATATAACATAATGTAGCTACTACGTTAGTATCATTATTATACTTGAGGGTTATAAGTCTCCATACTAAAATGATCGAAAAGTGACGCTGGTGATGGTTAAAAATGGTATAGTCAAAATTAAAACAGTAGGTAACGAAATTATGTTTTTCGAGGCGTTATGTATTATGGACTTATATCCAATTATTGGCTTTATGGTTTAGAGTGAATTTTAATGCATTAACTGCCCATTTACCTGGAGTTGCAGTCTAACATGCGTCATGGGCACTTATAGCACTCACATAAGCTTCACGTTGGTGAAAATATTTCAACAACGAGGAAACGCTTCGAGAATAATGAAAATGGTCTAAAACCGTTCAAAATGACTGTTATTTCCAACACATATTTATTTTTTATTTTTAATAGAAAATAAATACATATAGGTATTTTTTTGCCGTCGAGAAATTATGATTAGAGATGTTTATTAAAACACCTCCAATTTAAATTTCCCCATAAGGAACTCATATGGGTTTCTAGGAATTGGGATTATATTTTATGTCGTAAATTTGTTATTACGTTATTTACCACGACAACAAAACAGACAGAGTACTCCAAATCCTTTCGGGCTTAGAGAATTTTAAAATGTAAAACCTAGAATAAGTTGTATATAAATAAATAAATACAACGATCAATATCACAGATGATATATATCAAAAACTAGGATAAAAACCTACATAAAATCTTAAATAAAAGCCTATATGTTTCTTTCATGTATGATAACGGTAGTTATTGTATACTCATTGGTATGATATACCGCAGCTTGCTTTGTAATCCTATCGGCCTCAGACGTCGGATGAAACCGGCGGCGGCGTCTGATCGGCGGTGGTATCTCTAAAACCGTAACATTTTGTTTGTATTGCTTCTGCTATCACAAAAAATCATATACATTTTCGTATTTACGACGTACTGCAAAGAACCCCCCCATATGAACGGGAACAAAGAAGACGTATAGGCAGTAGTTACTAAATAGCGGGAGCCTGAATGTTGTTATGAGACCATCAGCCAAAGTATGATCTCCTGGTAGCTGTAGGTAGTTTCGATCAATACCGACTACGTGCTTGCAACGAAGCACTTTCACTTTATGCTGAGGCTGAACGGCGATGACACGACACGTTGAGATGACGTTGGTAACTTTCTCTCTCTTAGGGTTCCGTTCCCAAATGGCACAACGGCACCCCGCTGCTGTGTATTTGTGTCTGTTTAACTGTAAAAGGGCTTTATTTTTAACCGACTTCAAAAAAGGAAGAATTTCTTAATTCGGTTGTATGTTTTTGAACCGTAATAGGCAGACTATGATAGTCGCTTGGATTATCAAATTTATCAAAGATAATTGCATTACAAGTACCAAGGCGTCTAAAAATAATTGCAATAACGTTTTGAGGGGAAGAAATATGGTATGTAATTTCATGTTCAATAGTGTACGACGGTGCGGACCCTATACCTGTGCGAGTTCAGCTTAGCCAGTTTTATTTCTTCATTCTGCAGTCGTTGCGATAGCCACGCCCCGGGGTGGGAGAAAGGTAAGGGATCAAACTAACTCCTAGGTAGTCATACATGCCTGGTGGTTTTGGCGCAATTCCTTAGCCTACGGTGACCAAGCTACGGGGTTGATGGAGCAGCACGAGTTCCTTCGGTTCCTACTTTTGTTGCTAGGGACGACTCTTTTATTTCATAGTCAATTAAATGTAATTAAAATAAAAATACTATATTTTTTATCATAGGTACAGTCAGCTGCACAGATATGTATACATCCCAAAATTATACATTTATGTATACCTATGTGAATCTTTCAAATTAAAGTATATGCCACAATTTTTAAAATGATGTAGTCATGGTACTTGTCAACACGTTGTATACAGTTTATCATAATAGTATACACTATTTAGTCTATTTTTTTATTAAATAACAGAAAGCGTCGTGATCTGCACACATTATGCCTCTTATTTAAAATTCTCTCCGATCCATCATCACCAAGCTACCTATCTGAATAATTTTCCTCACTTTACACTTCTGGACGTACTGCACGGCACTCGAAAAGACTGCAGCTTAGAACACCGCATCACTGTACAGTGGGCCACCATAAAACCTTTGCCGTCCAAGCAACTCGCCTATGGAACAGTCTTCCATTGGAATACCGCGAGGTATCCTCAGTAAACGTCTTCAGATCTCGTCTTTAATTACTTTCTTTCCCAAGTATAATTCGGTACGCTATAATACTTTATTATTTATGTATTCTTAAGTATCTAATAGTGTAAGTAGTATATTTTATTACTTCTTAATGTGTTTTTTTATGTTAATGGTAAACACACGAATTATTAATTACATAAATATATAATTTTTGTATGTTTCCTGTAATTGTCGATATCTAGCACTACCTTAAATTGTTGTCCACACTACCCAAAGGTTAGCAGGTAGAGAATGCAATCCAGCATCATGTTCGCCTATGTACAACCTTTGTGCAAAAAAGTATATTCTATTTATCTATTAAATGGGAGCTTGGTATTTATTTTAAGATATTTGGTTAGCTGGAAAAATCAACCAAAAATTATTTGGACAGCATAGTAGGTATTGGTCGGCAATAAAATATAAACCATCAGCAATACTTGGTCGGCCGCTCTGGTCTTCGCTGAAAATCAGCGCTGGGTGGACACATCTGTGTGAAACCAGCACAGTGCTGAGTGAAGGCCATTTGCCATAAAACCTGCTACGCAAATATATTATATTATCTTTTTAAGTTATATTGTATTAATTAACATAGTTTTAAGGCTTTTGTGTACATTAGTTTTATGGTAAATATGTATGTTAGATTTGAGGGAATATACATAAGTATTACTATGTACCTTAAAATAAGACAAATTTTTAAAGTTGACCTACATACACCCTCAGGTTAATGAACCACGTTACATATCGTAGGTATATAAAACTGTGAGAGAAATTTTTTTGACCACTCCGTCATCCAAGTTACCTTTCATCGTGGGTTATTATAGTTTTTGTTCACTTGATGTTGTCTTCTTCTAGGTATCTTTGGTAAAAATCAATATAATAAAAAATAGATATTAGGATAGGCGTTGTTCTTCAAGTCTAGCTTGATACGTGGCAGTGGTTGGAGGTTCGCCTGAGATGCAGAAAGTTGCGGGCTTGCGGTTCAAAAAATTTAAAATATTAATTGGAGTCGGACTCGCTTACCGAGGGTTCCGTACAATCTTGTACCTACTTGTGAGCAAAATGATCGACTCAGATGTACAGTGCATTTTTGTATGATTTTACTAAATATTTACTGTACCCAGATTTTCCCTGTACTTGTGCTTCTTGCCAAGTTTCATGATTCTAGGTCGAGAAGTACCGAACAGGTATTGGTCCTTTGCGTGATTTTTCGTGATGCTACTACAAACTTTTCGTTTTCAGATTTTGACTTGGTCTTGTATTATAAGACATTGCTTCTTGCCAAATTTCACGGTTCCCTTCAACGTGAATCAAACTATTGGCACAAATCATATAAAACTCTATTTACGTATTTGTATTTGTATTTGTTTATTATGCAACTAACACGATTTTTACCAAACCAATTACATTAGTTACTTAGTATTAACACATCATCATGCTTATACTTATTAACTTATTATAAAGAACATTTAAAAATACACACGTAATAAATTCATAACAACATTAAAAATTAAAAGCTTTTCAGTTAATGGGAAAATAAATTAATTGAAATAATAAATAACATTTAATTATAATATTGAAATGATTGATGCCGATTAAAAATAATAATAACAACAAAACGAGCAAGTATCGTTTCATTCATCACTCTCACAAAATCTCAGGCATACTAACATTATGTAACTTGTTATATTTGAAGAGTTCTAAACTACTCGTCCCATTTTTAATGAATGAGCTGTAAATCGCCCGGGTCTACTATATTATCGGCAGTCATTCGTATCAGCCCATACACGTCCACTGCTGGACATAGGCCTCCCCCATACGACGCTACAAATAGCGGTCCTGAGCCACCCATCGACTCCCTGCGACCGCTACGATGTCGTCGGTCCATCGAGTGGATGGTCTTCCATATAAGGGGGGGGGGGGGTTATTTGCTATCGGCAGTATTGCACACGAAAAAGTTACATTAAGTGTCATTTTTACAATTTGTATTGTTTTTTCATATATTTCTGTAATGGTTTTTCTGTTAAATAAAGTTGGTATATTTAGCTCTTTCTAAGACTTTTCATATTGTGTAGTAGGTACATTCACAGAAGTTTGCAAAGTCGCTTAATAGTTTTTGGTGTTATACGACGATGTGCTACGTCGTAGATTGATTTCGTGCTACGGCGTAGAATGTGCTACGCCGTAGCAAGTCTTCATACGTTTGTTATTAAGTCAATTTTTTTGGGGGCCCACGGTTAAAAAGTGGGAAACATCCCACGGTTAAAGGCATACCATCAGCAGACATACGTCCACTAGACATGCGTCCTCTATGTGGGGTTTAACCATACTCACCACGGTCAAGGCATAATAAAGTTCGTCACTTTAAAACCACGACATTCAGTTCGTAGGCACAGTAGGAGTAGGTATAGCATGGTTATTTAAAGCTGGCGCGATTGTCTTTTATTTTTCATACAATTAACCACGCTGATGTCCGAAATCTGTCGAAACTGGAAGCTTATTCTAATTCTTTCTGTCCGCAGTTGCGGAGTACGGCCGCAAATGTAGCTAAGCTCGCTTACTTACGAAAAGGCTGTTTTTGGACCAATATTACAACTCTGACAGCAAAATACATCTTTACATGTTAATCATTCTAAAGACCAAAAATTGTATTGTCAATGAATGTAAAATATATAAGCATCATTCCGTAATAAAAAAGGAACGAAGCTATGTCTGAAAAAAAAAAAGGATTTCATAGACTGGGTCAATAATAATCGTTATTGTAGTAATATATATTTATCATGTGCTCTGCTGTATTGTATTAAAAGTATAAGGTATTTTACAAACGCAAAGTGAATACTATAAATTAGGGTATACCGTTTCATGGTTAATTAGGGCTATTTCCCATAACTGTCGTACTTTGCTATAAAAAAGTTTCACCTTGTCGTAGTGGTGAGCAATGAGCTTCATTGTCCTCCTACTTATAAATGACAAAGTTTGTGAGAACGGACGTATGGATATGTTTGTTCATCTTTCATGCAAAAACTACTCAACTGATTGGGCTGAAATATAGTATGGGTATAATTTGGGACCTGGAATAACATACAGGCTGTGATTTATCTCGATAAAACGCGGGCGAAGGCATGGGCAGCAACTTGTCCTACTAATATTATAAATGATAAAGTTTGTGAGTATGGATGTAGTTATGGATGTTTCTTCCTCTTTCACGCAAAAATCTCTGAACTGATTGGGCTGAATTTTGGTATGGGTATAGTATGGAACCTGAAGTAACATGATGGTTACTGTCTATCACTCGGGTGAAGGCGCGGGCAGCAGCTAGTAGTCTATAGTGTCTGCATAGGCAGCAACGTTCTTTTGTTCACAGTTTTGAAATTTTTACCATACATAAGCCGCGCAACTGACATTACGCAGCTACGTTACTCAAACGTTTTTTATTACTAAATAGTGGGAAATTTTACGAACTTAAACCTGAGCTTGCTACCAATTCGAAGCTTAAGAAAAGGGCTACTGAACAGTGAAAACGAATTTTAAAAATTCAACTAAAGCGATAAATTAAAAGCAAAACAGTGAAAAACCGTTTAAAACTCTGTGCATTGTGCGCTGCGGTGACTCATCGCGCACGCACCAGATGATCCGCTCGGCGCCTATACTTCCTAGCTAGAATTTCGAATACGAAACAATGAACTGTTTAACGTGCCAACTAGAAATAGGACGAGGAGAGATCCTACCATGCGCCACCTGCAGAGGCGTCTTCCATTATAGACGCCTCAGTATGACGACAGCCTTCTACACGGAAAATAGACCGTCGCTGCTCAACTCTTGGTGCTGTCCGAATTGTGAAAATATCACTCGACGACTCCGAAACGACAGCACACCTACGAGGAAACAACAACACCAATAACAGCTAAACGACACGACTAGGTCAGTTGATGACTTAGCGCTGCACGACAAAAGTGTGTTTGGAGACACTGTTCCGAGCATCGAAACCAAAGAAAACTTCCAACAAACTGCGAATACAGTTACAGAAACCATAACATTTGATAGATTTATCCAATTATTGGAATAAACGCTCGATAAAAAACTAGAGGAACATAAACAACAGATTCTGATTGACATTCGAACCGCAGTTCAGCTCGAAATAACTAGAGCCACTAACAACCTAAAAAAAGAATTGACGCAACATACCGAGGAGCTACGCACTGAACAAATTGACATCAAAAAAGACATATCAATAATACAAAAAAACATCGAAACGCTACAAGCAGAACACAACAAATTACTAACCGAAATACAAAACATACAAGTACCTTAATGTCCATTGCCGACAACACAATTTCAAAGACATGAAACCAAAACTTTTGTGGTTTATGGCCTAAACGAATACAATAACGAGCACGAGATAGACTTAGAACAACGAACCATCCAAGCATTTATGGAGGTGATGAATATTAACCTCACCGGATACATCGAAGAGATACAAAGAATAGGAAGAAGAGGCATTCGGAGACCTGTGCGCATCGAACTCATAAGTAAAAGGATGACTAAGTACATCTTACACAATGCAAGACAATTCAAATCATCTGGATTGTACATCTCGGAATTTCTAGACCATAAAACACTTCATGACAAAAGAAACCTGCAGGACAAAAAACGCTCATCGATACCTACTTCAAAGCACGGAGATCGAACGCGAGCATGGCCATCAAGGTCACACGATTCTAGCGAAAACAGCATCCAAACTACCACTCAACCTACAAGTAGCTCCCAACCTACAAAATTTTATAGTTCCCAGCCTACAAACAGTACTCAAGACCGCCGCAGCAACAATCCAGCGATTGGAGGTACATTTCGTTTTTAGGCTACTTGTCCAGAATGTACAAAGCTTGAGCAACAAAATACACATAATACAAAGTATGCTCAACGATGACGAACAAATCTACCACGCAGTTTGCCTAAATGAAACCTGGATCAAAGAAACAAACAAGAACCTAATAACAATTGACGGCTACAACTTCGCAGCATCATTCTATCGGAAAACGCACAGAGGCGGAGGCGTTGCCATCCTAGTTCAGGATGGCCAGGAGTACCGCGAGCTAACAGCCTACTCAGACCTATCAGTGGAATACATCGTGGAGTGTTGTGCAGTTGAACTATTACCACAAAAAACTATATTAGTTAATATTTACAGACCAAACCGCGACATAGAAACATTTTTTTCCTTCCTCGATAAACTCATCCTTTTAATTAACTTTTATAATAATAAACATGTGATAATAACCGGAGATTTCAACATTGATCAGTTACAAAAAACTAACAAACATAATGCTAGAATCCAACTTTCATCAAGCAGTTCCAACTCGTATTACTGCCTCAACATCAACATCAATCGACCTCTTATTTACAAATCATAAACAATATTCCCTCATCGTAGAAAACAAAGGTATTGCCGACCACTCTAACCTGATCTACGAACAAACTATAACAAGACCGACAAGCAGAAATAGCGTTACCTACTCAAACAAAAGGACATTTAACGATAAAGAACTCGAAAGCTTTAGATTAGGATTTATAAATTGGAACGAAATAATACGAACTAACCGAAACTCAAACGAAAACTTCACTAATTTCTATAAAACCCAAAAAAAAAACTACCAAAATAAAAAAACACTTACCTTACAAAAGGGCTAAAAGAGTCTTGCAAAAACAAGCGACTCCTAAAAATCCTCCCGTGCCAGTTAAAAGACAAAACATTCACTAAATATTACACTTCCTACGAAAAAGTACTTAAGACGTGCATTAAACGCTCAAAAAAGTTAACCTACATAAACGAAATGCATAAATCAACAAACAAAGTCAAAACCATGTGGAGTACAATAAATAAAATTACTAAACACGAATCACGAACACATAAAAACTTAACATTGAAACTAAATAACACCGAAATAGCTTGCCCATTAACAATATCAAATGCATTCAATGATTACTTCGCATCCGTCGGCATGTGTCATCCAACCAAGACCTGCGCCGGAGCCGGCTTCGGCCCGGAGACTGCCGAACGATTATCAAATTCTATGTACCTAGAATTTCTAAATGATAAATCTAATCTGTAACTGTTTGACTGCCTGAGTTAAAAATTGACATAGTACCTACCTACACAATTGTTTTGATTCTTGTAACAGACATGTCTATACTAAATAATTCAGATTACCCCGAGTGCGAGGACACTGTAAATACAAAAACTTTAGAATTGGCTATATTTTTCCGACTTCTTTGTTTGTAGCAATAAATAGATTAAATACCTATTGTAATAATCTTAGGATGAATTGCTGCGCCCTACAGGATGCATGTACTCACCTTTAAGCTAACTACCACCTAAGCTAAAACTATGTAAATGTGTATGCAATAAATAAATAAATAATTTGTTCGTCACATAATCATTACAAGTAAATAATTGGCAAGTATACAATTGAACACACTGCTGAAATTCATAATTTTTACAACAATGCTTATTGACAGTAAGACGACGCAAACTTATAGTTTCCAAATAGATACATTTTAAATCTAATAAATAATATATTATTTTATTTTTTATTATTTATATAATAAACATTATTATTATACAAGTAATAAAAAAATTAAACAGCGTATCTACGTAGCTAGATAATAACAGTTAGCCACTTTTACAGGCTAAGAATTCTTCATAGCTGTAAAAGCTATTGTTGGTGAGCCAGTGCTATAATTTGGTTTTAAATAATCTGAGACTAGTTGCCTTCGTTACAATTTTAGGAAGACTGTTGTACACTGTCGTCTGTCCAATAAAGCATGTTCACTTTCCCGACCTCACGAGTATAGTATAAATAGAACGATCCGTAGGTGATCCTATTTTATTCCCAGGGGATTTATATATAGGCATATAGCAAAGTTTAAAAAACTGTTTAGAATTATACCTGTACGAATCGGTACATCTATCCGTACCTGTAACCTGTGTCTTTCTTCATGTTTCCACCCGATTTTTATAAAATGAACTTCAGCAATCCTATGTTCCCCTGGTAGCTCCGAACGAATTCTGATTACCAATTCCACTCCGTAGCCCAAATAAAGTAATAGGCGAGCATAACGCTGAAGAAGGTCTTCTTAAATGTTGAAGCGAGACATATCGTAGAGGGACAGTGACAAACATAATTCTTCACGTGTCGTCGTATACTTCTCGTGACGCCCAACCCAGCTAACAAGTGCAGGCCACATCCCACATGCCATAGACTGCGTTTATGCAACTCCCGCTCATAGCTAATCTCACACGCATTGCCGACGGATATACAAATTATTTAGGCCTACTCGTGAGTACATTCCCTAGTAGATGTACTTCCCTACAACAATAAACCTGCTTGAAAAAACTTCAAACAGCTTGGGGAAAGGCTTCAAAACACCTGCATTTCAACACTAAAGCTCTGATCCAGCCATCAAGACTCAAATGACCGACGAGGTTGAAAACTGAAATAATTTATCTGAATGCGGCTAAACGGCATAAGTAAGACTTCGGCAAAATTATTTCGCCTGACCCATGAAGCGGATATTTAAAAATTTAAAATCAATGTTTACGGATTTCACAACAATACTGTATAACAAATATAAAGTCATTTACTTCAGCTTTGGCTACGATCATCCAACAAAACAAAGATATCCAAAAATCGGTCGAGCATATCAAAACCAAGTACAAAATTAAGCGTCGAAAAGAAACTAATTTTAGGGAAGGGAAAATAAAAAACGCAGGTCTTGCATATTCACTGGAGAAAAAGCTATACCCCTATTCAAAATCCTGGATATTTTTTGTATACAAATGGTTTACAAAATCCAACGAATATTGGTGGAAAATATTTAACGACATTGGTATCATCGAATCAAAGCACAGAACCTCGAAACAATAACGGTCTGATTATTTAATCTAGAAGAGTAACATAACAACAATTATATAAATTAAAAAGTACGAGTATATAAATTCCTTGCATAACAATGATTCTGTATATCTCCTGTCCAGTCTCAATTTTATGTTTCAGTTGGGCGCCAGCGTCTAGATAGACAAGATATCACTATTCTGCCCTAGTTCAGCCAATGTCGCTGTCTTTGTCTGTGACGCTAGTTTAGGCCTATAAATGAGTAATAATACAATATTAAAATCATTTGCAACTGTGATATGCATTTCATTTTGCTACGACCACGTAACAGTAACATAGCAAAACTTATGTGTACTTTTCTTTAACTTGCCCCTACGGTTGACAGGGCGTACTCCTACCTGTTTATGATAGCCTGGTAGTCTGCGGACTGAATGTTCCGCAGACTTTTGCGTGTGTCCCGCAGCAGCACAGGCTTTCATCGTCAGTAAAAAAACACAATTAAATAAAATTATCTATAATATGTATCTGAATGAAGAATTTTATAATTATTTGGCAAACTTTTAAAGAATTTGTTATTTTTTGTTAGAAATATAGAAAACGCCATAGTAGGTAAGGTATCCTCGCAAAAATCGTTGCAAACTTCTGCATTTTGCCACAGATTTTGCTTAGATAATGAAACAATCGAAAAAGAAAGACTAATTATATCTTTGGATAATACATACTAGAGATTATTTTGCACCAACATTTCATTGGTTTCGTAACCTTCAAAAAATATATAGCGGAACGGTAGGCTGCTGGATTTAGCAGAACGGTAGGCTGCTGGATCTTAGATATTTAGGATTCGACATAACATTCAGATATGAGCACAAATTAGGTAATAACTAAAATTACCTAATCTGTGCTAACACCGAGTAGGTCGTCTCGGAGCAAAACGTTTACCAACTTAAGGCTGGGTTACCCGGATTTAGGGATTTTTAACTGTCCGTACCTCAATAACTAGAAGGCCTATAGTTTTGAAATTCAAACATATTATAGTTGAGGATATTTTCTAATGCATCACTAGACAAAAACAAGATTGGTGACATTTCACCCGATCAAAAAAAAAATGACAAAGTTACCTCTAAATGAAACTTTAAATGATCACTGTGAATAGAAAAATGAATAAAATGACCAAAATATTGCAAACGTTATTACGCAGTACATCACTAGAAAATATTTTTATATGTCATACAAATATTTTTCTGCGCACCGTCTTGCTTCTTGCTTACGTCTTACAAGTGCTGGGCTCACCTCGCCTTAAGGTGGTATGTTATGTTATTATTCTAAATATTCACGGGTATTTATCGCTTTTATTTACCTAAGTATTTTTCCCGACGTTTCAACAGGTTAACACTCTGTCATGGTCACGGGATGGTGGGATGATTTTAATTTATACCCGAAAATATTAATTATAATAATTACATACTTAGTGCGAAATTGCTTACAAGCTTTGCTTTACATACAAATCAACCAAAAGTCTTGTCAAATTAAACAATGTTGGTTTTTCATCGTAAATCGGTTTTCCCCGTTTCAGACGCAGCGTGTACGGGAAAATCGAACAAATTTCCCGCACGATACCAGGCTGCCATAACCAGAAGGGAGCTTCAAGAGCTCGGGGGTGCGCTTGTTGTAAAGTGAGTGTAGTGCTACACTCACTCTCCGAAGTAATAATTTGTAAAGTTGACCGGTAATGCAGTCGAATCTAAAATGCGATTGTACTCGTAATTTACTAAAAGGTTGGATATAATTAATATTATTGGTACAGGTAGTAAGAGTTATGGGAAAATAGAAGTAACGAGCCATTCTCGGTTTTTTTATACAATTTATTGCACAAAAATCCAAAATTATCTTTTCGGTATCGACTTTAAATATAAATTTTTAGCAATATACATTTTAGGAAAATGCTGAAATCGACAAGTAATACAGTTTCTGTGAAAAGTCAACAGCAAGAAAGTTCAAAATAAGTTTGGGGGAATGTTTACAAACATTCTATATTGAGTTAGGCCAGGGTATAGGTGTTACGTCGTAGCACTCTTCCACTTTGCCGGGGTCTACGCAGGGTCTACGTCGTAGCATTGATTCGTAGCAAACAACCATGCCTTATGTATTTTCCATAGATTTTAATTTATACTAGCTTCTGCCCGCAGTATTTACGTACTTTTCAAGCGGCCGATGTCCATCCCTATTCGTTCAGCCCCTAAGGCATGAAAAGGTAACAGACAGACAGAGTTTAGCTTTAATAATATTAGGTAGATGAAAATAGTTCTAGTCATGTTCTAGCCGTCTTTATGTTTCGAGGTTATCAAAAGTCCTAAATATCCTAAGACCATATCCGTAAAAACAAAACAAAAACGTAGATCGGTTCAATAAAGAAACCAATATTCCACAGACACGTGAGGTAAACTGTTTAAGATTATTTTTTGCGGAAATTTCAAGTTCTATTATTTTTTGAGAAAATTCAAGCTAGTCACGTCAAATAGGGTCCAATATAACATTAAAAGATTGTATTTGAAATATGACCTATTATGCCTATACATGACTTATTCCTTTAAAGCTACAAAGCATCGAGGGCACTGGGCTCGGCAACAGAGAGGGTGAAATCAGTGTGAGTTAGGATGGTGCACCTACTTCATTATGTTCCATATTTCTGTTTCACAAACGCTTCGGAATATATAGGAGCCTGAGTGAGATAGATTGATACGCACACATGCAAGTGCATGATTGACATGCCACACCGATGGACACAGCAGGGTGCTCCGCGATTTATGTTCCTACTGAACAGCAATAAGATTGCAATTGAAGGATTTTCCCGACCGGACAGCATCCCGACAACTTACCTAGCTAGGTTTGACTCCTAGCTAGTTATGAGACCCTGGTTATTTTGACGAAATGCCAAGAAATAATTTGAACCCCTTCTACAAAAATCCGGTTGTTCGTACGCTGATAACTAATTACTTACTGCATCTTACGTTATTTACCGAAATGCAATAAATCCTCGCATTAGACGCGATCAGATGTACCTAGAGTACTCGATTATTATTTGGCACTTATGCAGTTCACAATATTTTGCTAATAAGTATGAGGGAAAATATCACGTACCTACGACCTATGTCAAGTGCGGAAGCAAAACAATTGATTGTTTTAACAAAAATACCGATTTCGAAGTCCTTTAATATGTATACGGTACGTATACATACAGCTTCTTAAGTTTTTCGGGACTAATAAATAGTAATCAAGTTCAAATAAAAATTTTACACGAACTGCAGATTTTCTGGTTCTGGATGTTTCTCTCTTATCGTTTCCTAAACTGTACGAAATAAAACTATTACAGAGGTATTAAAAAAAGCTTATGTGGATAGGTAACACAAAATGATTTTGATTTTTGAAATTCCTTTGTTTAATGTTATAATCGGGGAAGGCCTGTGCCCAGCAGTGGGACAAAATAGGCTAAATAAAATAAAATAATATTTTAAAATTTGTGGCGGCGCTGCTATTTAGGTCGGTACCTAAATCAGAATACCACAGTCGAGCTCTGCTTACTTCACTTTGTGGTTGGATGATGCCGTGTGAATTGTCCACCGTTATTATATATTTTAAACTAGCTGCTACCCGCGGCTTTCCACGTGCTTTTCATGTACCCTACGTCCGTCCACAGGATATCATCTACCTCCGTGCCAAATTTCATTAAGATCCGTTCAGCCGTTTAGGCGTGAAAAGGTAACAGACAGATAGACAGAGTTACTTTCAAAATAATATAAAAAAATATATTTTATTATTATATTACAGTAGGGATTAAATTAGATTACTTATGTCCAGCTGTGTACTGAACGGCTGATGATGATAGAATTGCTTTTCAAACAATTATTCATCCGGGTTGTGCCGTTGTACCTCACCAACAGCCATTAACCGACTTCCTTTGTGGCGCGGAGGGCGAGGGTCCACCTGCGACGCAGAAGGTTGCGGATTCGATTCCCGCCTCGGGAAATATTTTAATACGATTGCAGATCTTTGTACCGCGTTGTTTGTTTAAGCAGAATAACAGCGCCTTCTGCTCATAACAGTTGGCATTATGCTGAGCCTGGGCCCATTTGCTACTGCACAGCACACCTACTAATTCTTGTTAACCTATTGTTCATTAGTTTTTTCTACGTATTATTCTTTGTTGTGTTATTTACTAATGATTTAGTAATATATTTTTTATGCCGTGGGGCCGCGGCGTACGAATATCGACCCCTCCAACTCAACCCGTGGATGTCGTAAAAGCCGACTAAGGGAACCTACCAGAGGAAGGGCAGCAGCTTCCTTCTGAGTATTTTTAAACACCAACACTGCGATCACCAATCCGCCTGCCAAGCGTGGTGATTATGGCAAATCCCCCCTACATGGGAGACCATCCACTCGATGGACTGACGACATCGTAGCGGTCGCAGTGAGTCGATGGATGGAGGCGGCTCGGGACCGCTATTTGTGGCGTCGTACGGGGGAGGCATATGTCCAGCAGTGGACGTGTATGGGCTGATGATGATGATGATGAATATATTTTTATTTCAACTCTGTTAATTGTCCTGTGTGTTAATGTTGTGGCAAATAAATTATATGTCTATGTCTATGTACCGGGTGTTCTGGATGTTATCTACATATATATGTATAACAAAAATATAAATATTTATCTATGCAGTTTATTAAAAATAGTAATAAACAAAATAAAGTGATTTTCACGTATGTATCTGACGATATAGGCAAAATTTTCGTATAAAATCACTTATTTTTGATGTTCAAAACGACTAGGTATCGCTGTTCCTACCACCGCTCATCTTCTCATTCTATTGTTGTTGTTTTTAACATGATATCATCACCTAGGTTTCTAATGCCAAACTAAATAGTAAAAGTACATTATACAAGAGGTTTCCATGGCAACGGGTGTGTGTCATCCTTCACTCATCACCTTGCTCATCACATCAAACTAAATTAGACTCGAACTTTAACTAGATGTATGGTGTGTGTGACTTGCAAAGTTTGATCGCGCTATCGAAGTGTTCCAGGTGTAACTTAGACCACATTATCTCGTAAGACCCTTAATTTTATCGGACACCATATAGCCTATAACGACCGGGGTATTGAGATGAATCATTCGATACCTCACTTGTTGAAATCGAAGTAGTAGTTTCAGCGCTACGTGGGAACAAAGAAATAGGCTACATACATACATACATAGGGTGCCAAAATGATAACCCTCTCCCTTCGGTAGTCAGGTAAAAACTGTGTCGCGTTTAGTACACATTATCCTCCTCCTTCCTCTACCTGTTCGATCGCCTCTCCTATAACTCTAAGGTTTGCTGGAAGAACACTCTTTTCAGGGTTAAGCTCGCCTATATACATAATCTTTTTACATAAGTTGATAAAATGTATTATTGTGTACAATAAAGAATTACATAATTATTTTTATTGATAATTTCACTTCATTTATTTTAATCTCGCTAAAAATACATGTTTTACTATAGAAAATACAATACGTTATTTATAATATTATTAGTATACATATTTTAGTTTACACTAGCTGCACCAAGATTTGTTAACGGCAAGCGATGTGTATACCCAGCCAGACACGCAGACGAGTCTTGATGTTGCGATCTCTGTGTGGACGTATGTAACTTCGTCAAGTCTTCGTGCTGTAATGTGAAAATATAAGAATTAAGAATTAATTAATTATAAGTAAAGCCCTCATCCGGACAGGATGACAAAGATAAAAACTACTAAATGTGTTTATCATCATATCAGCCATACACATGGCATACACGTCCACAGCTGGACATAGGCCTCCCCCATACGAAGCCACAAATAGCGTTCCTGAGCCGCCTCAATCCATCGTCTCCCAGATGGATTGAGGCATTTAATTTTAATTATGTACATACTCAAAATTAAATGCAATTTACCTATTTAAAATTTGAACTATTCAAATATTTGCATGCTAAACATAAGTAAGAGTATGAGAACTTCATTAATCTTATTTTCGCAAATAAAGGAAAATAAAAGATTTCATTGATTGCATAAAATCACAAGCATAAAAATTCAAAATTCAAAGTGCTTTTTTTACCAAGAAAGACCATACCTACAGGACTCTTCGTCAGACATTTAAAATTACATGGAAGGTGTTGCTAAAAGATTTACTATATTATTTCACTAGCTGCTGCCCGCACCTTCGCTTGCGTTTTATCGGGATAAATATAGCCTATATGTTATTCCAGGTCTCAAACTATACCCATACCAAATTTCAGCCTAATCAGTTCCCAAACATCCATCCACTCTCACAAACTGTAACATTTCTATATAATATTAATTGTTTCAATTGTAAATATGTACTAGTTTAATTTGTTTATATTATTTGATTGTTATTTGTTTGTCAATAAAGTAGGTATGCAATAAAGAAAAAAAATAAACGTAGGATTCATACCTACGTTCAACCCGAACTCCAGTAATCCTATGTTTCCCTGGTAGCTCGGAACGAAAGAAATATTAGGCACTCATAACGCTGAAGAACGTCTTCTTTACTGTTGAAGCGAGACATCGTAGTGGGACAGTGGCAAACATAGATTTATTCATGCGTCGTATAATTCTCGTGCCACCCCCAGCTAACAAGTGCGAGTGCAGGCCAAACCTCCCGGCATGCCACCTTTTTGCCGTAAATAACCAAAATAAAGCTCAGTTTGGATCCGAATTCGCTCGCACGTAAACGTACGAGTACTGTTCGAATGAATTGGGTGCCATGGAATACATTTTTCTCCATCAAATAGGCAGTGCCGGTGATATCTCGTACGTGAAATCATCTTTGTTGCGATGAATAATATTTATCTTCAAGATAATTTTCTCCTACATCGGAGATTGCGACGGCGCGTCGTTACCGTAGAATGAATGGGTGCGTGAAATACTTTTAAAAAGAGATGATTTCTGAATGTAAACGGGTTAACTACCAATCTTCAACAGGGTGATTGCGGTTCGCGTCAAACTACGAAAGTTTATATAGTAAAATACCTAGGTACTTGTTGTAATTTTGTAGTACAATCAATTTACGGTGTTTAGGTATATCTTTAAAAAATGGTAAAAGGCTCGTAAGGGACTGGGTAGGTATTAGGATTATTCGCACTTTTTAATGTACTGTAACTTCTTCTCTTCAATCTCCAATAGGTTATGATACATATATTAATAATAAATCCTAGTTTTGCATCGATATCATCTGGCTGACGTCATTTTCTTTTTTTTCAATATACATTTAAATGATTTTTTTTTATCTTAAATGAGTTTCTTAGTCGCTTGTTTTTGAAGATTGGCCATGCAATAGGAAGGTGTATTAATGCAACTTAAATTTCTATTTGCGGTATTCTCCCTATTTGAAATCTTTTAAGTATCTGGCACGCTGCCGTGAAGATCCCTTCGGGACATTGTACTTTGGAGAATCATCAACTGCTTAAAATAAGGCCATTTGGAGTATGGTTGTGCATAAGCTGCTTGCCCAGATTTTGAATTTTTTGAGTTCCGTCCCGAGAGTATACCATAGTCCACGCATTTTCTTTTTAAATTCATCAACTGAAAAAAGAAAACGTTTCGTTACAGGTACTTAGCAACTGATTCATCGTTCAGAGCACTTACATTTACCATCACGCGAAGATATGGTTAATATTAGTAATGATTTTTGGAGAAAATGGAGGTTTCCTAAATGTTCTGGTAACATTGATGGAAAACTTATACGAATAAACGCGCCAGCACATTCTGGCAGCATGTGTCGTAATTACAAGTCCTTTTTAACCGACTTCAAAAGGTTCTCAATTCGTTTGTATGTTTTTTTTTGTTTGTATGTTACGCGATATCTCAGCTAATTATGGACCGATTTTGAAAATTCTTTCACTATTGTATAGAAAATGATCCAAAAGGGGAACTCAAAATAAGTGTTGAAGTAAGGGAATTTGAAGTCGGTTTATCGTTTTATAAAATACGCCATATTATTCTCAATTGTATTGCGAGCTGTTGTGGATGCAAACTACAGATTTGTTGCTATAGACATAGGTGCCTATGGCAAAGAAAGTGATGGTGGGATATTTTCACATTCAAACCTCTCAAGGAAAATGGTGCTTTCAGTACAAAGCAGGAAAAAGTATTACCAGGAAAGGACAGCGTTGAAGAAGTGGGGACTTCTTAGTTGGTGACAAAGCTACCTTTTGAAGACATATGTATCTCATGCGCCCAAGAAATTTAGGTCCCGAAGAGGAAATATTTAACAAACACTTCCATCTTATGCAAGACAAGTTGTTGAGTGTGCCTTTGGCATTCTGAGTAGTAAGTGGAGATTGTTATTGAAGTAATTGAAGTAAATCCCAACCGTGCTGATGTTATAATAAAGTGTTTAGGTTTACTTCATAACATAATAATTGATAAGGACGATACACGACTTGCCTACGGTAATATAACGATCACAAAATGAAAATAGAAACAGATTCACAACTGCAGGTGAAAACAGAAGCGCAACAAGAGCTCACAGCATCAAGGATACACCTAGAAAATATTTTTGTAGCAATAAAAATTTATTTTAAGACTAGCTGACCCGTGCCCACTTCGTTGGGCGGTAAACATTTTTAGTGAACGGAACCCAACCCTGAGACCGAGTCGAAGATTAAAGTTGTATCTACTTCCACCAGTGTCTTCGCCACGACAGTAGGTAGGTACATAAGCAAGTAGAGACTGAAGAGCATCAAATGCCTGGTGCATTTCGCCAATGCATTGCAAGCGGTCATCCCGGGTACGCAGCACAATGTCCCGCCTGTCACAGTGCTGATCTACCAGGATGACCGCAACATCATTGGTAGCGAGAGCTTTGTACAAACCGGATGCTGTCCAGTAGGTCGTTTATCGGCACTAATAACAATTTTGTTATCGTTTTGTTGGCTTTGGGGTATGGACTCTTATTTTATGTCCTTCCTCGTAGTATGAACTCAAATCATGCTTAATATCATTCGAATGCATTCAGTAGTTTTTGCGCTATTTTAGGCCGAGAAATGTCACTTCCATCCCCACTCCCAAGAGAACCATAACGAATTCAAGGATAAAAAGTATTACATGACCTTCCTCGTAGTATGAACTTAAATCATGCCAATTCATTTGAATACATTCAGTAGTTTCAGCGCTATGCGCATCCAAGAAATTTTACCCTACTGCGGGGGGCCACTACGGAGGGCTACTGGGGGTCCCACTGCGGGGCAATGTGGGGGGCCTATTGCGGGGGTAAACTGCCGGGGGCCCCCACTGCGGGGGTACTGCGGGGGGCTACTGGGTGTCCCACTGCGAGGAAATGTGGGGGGCCCACTGCCGAGAGCCCCACTGCCAGCACCCCTCTGCCGGTGCCCCCACTGTGGGGGGCTAATGAGGGGGTACCACTGCGGGGCAATGTGGGGGCCCACTTCGGGGGGCCATCTGCCGGCGGCCCCCACTTCCGGGGCCCCACTTCCGGGGCCCCACTACCGGTGCCCCCACTGTGGGGGCTACTGAGGTCCCACTGCGGGGCAAAGTGGGGGCCCCACTGCGGGGGCTACTGAGAGGGTCCGGTTGCGTGAGGGGCCCCACTTCATTTGAATACCTTCAGTAGTTTCGGCGCTATGCGCAGCCAAGAAATTTTACTTTCATCCCCTCTCCCAACGGAACCCTATTCAAATCCGGGATGAAAAGTATCCTATGCCCTTCTTCATAGTATGATCTCAAATCCTGCAAAGTTTCATATGAATACATTCAGTAGTTTCGGAGCTATGCGCGGCCAAGATACAGACAGACAGACAGAAAGACAGACAGACAGACATGATGGAAAAAAAATCTTTGGTATCAGTATCGATAATAGAGTGCCCTCCAAAAAAATTTTTCAAAATATCTTCAATGTCCAGAATTGGACCTGTTACAGTTTTATTATAAGTATAGATATAGATGAGTTATTATGATGTTGTTGTTTTGACTAAGACTTGGCTGCATGACGGTATTAGAACTTAGGATCTTTTTAGTGACGTGTATACGATGTGGTGACGTGATCGGGACTGCGTAGTGACGGGGCAGACGCGAGGGGCGTCTGCCCCGTCGAGGGGCGGCCTTATCGCTGTAAAACGGGTTCAGGCTGCGCGCGCGCGCCCCGAGTGCCACTCCACGGTGGCGAAGAATATTTGGATCTCAATAAATCTAGCATGTATTATTTGTGCGTGCAAAACAAGGGTTTTTCGTTCTCTTTTTTCATTAATTTCTCTGAGAGAGTTTATCTGTATCGACTCAAAATCTTGATGAAGATTCTTCTTCTTGGCAATTTCAACCTTAGCGGCATAAGCTGGAGCTCTTCCTCAAACGATTCTTATCTTTTACCTACAAAATACCGCTAACATGTTTTCGAAATTATAGACAGCTCTCAGAATTAGCAGGCTGAAGAGGCGATGGGCAGGTCATATAGCTCGTAGAACCGATAATCGTTGGGGAGTAAAGGTTCTCGAGAGGCAACCGCGATGCAATGCGAAACGAAGTGTGGGAAGACCTCCCACTCGATAGACCGACGATATTGTAGCGGTTGCAGGGAGTCGTTGGATGGAGGCGGCTCGGACCACTATTTGTAGCGTCGTTTGGGGGAAGCCTATGTTCTGTAGTGGACGTATACGAGCTGATGATGATAAATACTGCTAACTCTGATCACTCAAGAGTTGGTTGACATTTTATGTGGACATGGTTAGCGCAGATATTATTAAAATTTCTTTGTTTAACATGTTAACTATTTATACCTCAGGTCAGTATAATCATACGTGTTAACGTTGAAATAACACGTGTTGGGACGATCAACACAAAACTCCAGTTGAACCCTGCTAAAAATAGTTAGTTGGAAACCAAGTGCAACAAATCACAGTTCGTTCGGAGCTACCAGGCGGACATAAGATCGCTGCAGGTCGGTTTGTTTACATCAACATTGACCCAGTGTCCCAGAGTAGTTATGAATGAATACGATAGTGAACCTTGAACGAAACGTAGGCATTCTGTGACGTACGCTACTTACTATCTTTGCTTGATCGTACTAAATATATAGTTATTCTGTGCTTGTGCGTTGCGAATTTGAAAGTTGTACCCTTTATCTTCTTTATTATAAAAAATTGGTGTCACAGTGTTTGTAACCAAACTCTCCTAAACAGCTTAACCGATTTTAACGAAATTTTATATGTATATTTGGTAGGCCGAGAATAGTATGTTACCTATTTTTAAGCTGCCCCTTAGTGATAAGGTGGCCTATCCCAAATTTTATTTTTATTTTTGGACAATGTTTTTTCTTATTTTTTTTTATGATTTGGCATTAATTATTACATATAACCCTAAACTTTTACCTTTCTAACACCAACACCCATAGTAATGTAATAATCTTCAACCCTCGACAGGTGGTCAACGGCATAACAAAGTTTGCCCAGTCAGCTAGTTAACTACAAATATTGTATGCAGACCAAGTACTAAAAGTGAGACGTTACATTACCGTGGTAAACAAAACTACTGTGCTACGGCGTAGCAAGAGTAGCTACGCCGTAGCATTTGAATATCCTGTGATCGTCAGAACTAGAAGGATTTACAACCGTATAGACAAAGAAAATAAAAATCAATTACTATAAACTAATTAAACTAGTATATACAATTGAAACAATTGAGTTAATTGCAGACTGTTGCAAATGTCTCGACGTGTGACCCGAGAGCTGGTGAGTATCTGGCGCAGCGCATTAGCATTGCCATACAGCGGGGCAATGCAGCCAGCGTCTTGGGGATGCTTCCGACTGATATTGATATGGACCAGTTGAGCTACCTATAGATTGTTTGCAACAGTCTGCAGTTAGCTCAATTGTTTCAATTGTAAATACTAGTTTAGTTTTATATGTTATTTTATTGTTATTGTCTTTGTTAATAAAGAATTATATTTTTTTTATCATTCTTTTAAGTTAGTATCAAAGATTTAATCCTTGGTTCGATTCGCTTAAAACTGGATACGCGGGCAAAGCCGCAGGGCGCAGCTACTGGATAGTAAAAAATGTTTGTGTGTGATTCTTAGGAATACTTACGGCTAAACATGAACAAAGAATATTTTACATATAAATATAGGGAAGGCCAATTAAAAGTTTTCACAAGTAGTATTAAAGAGAACAAGTTGTGGACAAACAACGAGGCGCAGCCGAGGGCCTTAAAACACACGAGGTAGGAATCGCACTTTCTGCCGAGTGATACATAGTGCTTTTATACTACACCTTCGAGGAAAATAAAAAGCAGAATAAATATTTTATTTCTGGCGGTGTCATAAAACTTTCACTATCACTCGACGAAATTCTGTAGAATTAATAAAATTGCCTACACCAAATTCAAAATTAGAAGAACTTTCCGCGCCAGCCAGTAATCACTTGGGTTCTTTATGTGTGCTTATAATACAATACATTATATACACATTTAAGGTTATCCACTATTTACAGGACACCCTGTATATTCATATAATACAATACTTTATATACACCTTTAAGTTTATCCACCCTGTATATTTATTAACTGAATGTGGAAATGGAATTAAGAATGTTGTGCTTTCTCGATATGGGTGCCGACGGCGTAACGGGGATGTCGTAAGACCGGTCTTGAAAATTCGAATAACTATTTACCCGCCATGTATTGGTCTTGTACTCGTTCGAATGGTGATAGCTCGATGTTCATTCATACCTTGTATACAATAGTTATTCTGTGCCGCCATCGAATTAAGTTGTGCATTCATGTACTTTCTATTAATCTAAGGGAACATGTATTAAAAGCGATTCCTTTTAAAATGGTTATTGATCAACAAAATGAGTTACGGTCATAGGTCCCCTCAAAACAGGGGAATATGTTCAACCCTAAAATCAAGCAGCCTCCGTTTAGTTCAACCTGATGCAGATTGGAGCCTCTAAAACCGCTTGATTCTCGAAAATGACGACCAACATTTTATTGAAAGTAGGGGATATTTTGTCCGCAGAATAGCGCAACAAGTGGGTTTCTTCGGAACTGCCAGAGGATCATGAGATCGTTGGAGATGAATTTTACCAACCACATTGATTTATCATTATCATCATTAGCCTTTATTGGTCGACTGCTAGACATAGACCTCCCCATGGAATTTTACTGTGGACACAAAAATATTTCATTTTATAAAATAACAGAACGTGTAAGTAGTATTTTAAAAATATTTAGTTTCAAAATTCCTAGTGTGTGTATATATATATATATATGTATATATACCTATTTACGTTAACCAAAACAGGTACCTACCTAACAAACACAATGATTTTTTTTATTTTACTGAAACCTAGCATGATTGTCTTACACTGAACTTTGGGTCCCTAGAGTGATTTATCTTTATATATACATATGCTAACTGACCCGACAGACGTTTTCCTGTCATTCAATTTACTGTCAAACAACTGACAGTTATTTCAAACGTGCTTAGCAAAGAGTATATAACGTTGGGTGTAAATTTAAAAAGTTTATAATAAAGGTAGTCGTAAAGTTTTCTTACATTTTCTAAGTTTCTGCGCAATTTTGTTAATTTTTTTCATGATAGAACCTTCTACGGTGTATTAGAAAACATTTAAAAAACAGATGAATGAAATCGGTAAAGCTGTTCTCAAGTTATAGCTTAACCAGGAGAAATAGGGGTTCATTTATATACACGTATAGATTAGTGACAGTTTGATGGATCTACGCACCTGAAAGTCTGGTCGCAGTTGTCGCAAGCGAAGGGCTTTTCGTCCGTGTGTTTGAGTAGATGCGACTTGAGGTGCCGCATGGTGGTCGACGCGTACGGGCACAGATCGCACTTGAAGCACTTCTCGCCGTTCTCAGTTATAGCCGGACCATGAGAAATAGGGGTTAATTTTGATATAATATAAAGATATATCTCTGTAAATATTTGTTCCGGGTGTTTTGGGTATTTTCTATGTATAATTTAAAAATATCATATGTGTGTACATATGTATGTATATCAGTCATCTAGTACCCATAACACAAGCTCTGCTCAGCTTGGAGCTAGATGATGCCGTGTGGATTGACCAACATTATTTATTTATTTATTTGTGATGTTAGCGTGGTTAATGTATGAAAAAACAAAAAACAATTGTGCCAGTTCAGCAATATCTGAAGTCTGAAATATGTCGTGCCACCTTCGCTCAAGACATTAACGATTTCTTCTACCCATTTATGAGAGCCTAGTATCGAACTCGAGCAAACGCTGGATTTGCAGGCGGGCTTCGACGAACTCCTTCAAAGAGAGGAACTATAAAATAAATATTTATTTGATTGTTTGTTATTTTCTTTGTCAATAAACTTACAGTAAAATAAAATATTTTCGGCGTTTAATCCATTATCCTATTTAAACAAATTTATTTTTAGATTATTAAGACCGATTTATTTTAAATAATATTTATGCTATTTCAAAAAAGGTTTGAAAAAATGATAAATAATTTTTTTTAATAAATCGTGCTTAATAATCTAAAAATAAATTTGTTTAAATAGGACATACAACAAAATCAAGTAGGCATAAGGCACACGAATACCAATAAAATTTTAATCTGTTTTGGGAATAAAACTATTATTAAATATTCTTAAATTCTTTATTGTGTACACAAATAACATCGTACATAAAAGTTAACAACTGTTGGACATGTACAAAGGCGAGCTTAACCCTAAAAGAGTTTTCTTACAGCAAACCTACGGTTATAATGAGAATTTATGAGTGTGAATAGATAATTAACAAACTTTTTTGATTAATATGTTTTACAACCACGCCAAATAGTTTGTGTTATACGATGATGTGCTACGGCGTAGAGTGATTTCGTGCTACGGCGTAGAGTGATTTCGTGCTACGGCGTAGAATGTGCTACGCCGTAGCAAGTCATCTTCATACGTTTGTTATTTGCGATGTTTTTGAGGGGTTGTTTCCCACGGTTAAGGCATACTCATCAGCAGATATACGTCCACTAGTCGTCAACATGCCTCCTCTATGTGGGGTTTATCCTTACTCCCCATAATTACTGACAAACATAATCAATAGGTGTTGCAATAAGAAGCTCTCAGTAAGATCCAGCAACTGAGCACGTTTCACGCGAGACGAATAACCCAGATTCTGCCAGTGCTTGGGTTGTTTGTCACAAAAACGAACTACAACAATCCTATGTTGCCCTGGTAGCTCCGACCAAATTCTGACCAAGTTCTACTACGTAACCCAAGTGAAATAATAGGCGTGCATAACGCTGAAGAAGATCGTTTTAGCTGTTGAAGTGAGACATATCGTAGTGGGACAGTGTCAAACATATTATTCCTCTTGCGTCAGATCCTCGCTCGTACCGCCCAGCTAATCAGTGGACGCACACAAATGCAATTGCAGGCCACACCTCCCGCTCCGCCACGCTCCGTGCGACGCGGTCAGTAAACGTGGTTGGTATTGATCTGAACTACCTACAACTACCAGGAGATCAGAACTTGGGTAATGGTCTCAAAGATCTGGAAATTCCAGGTTGGTTAAGTATAGCCCGTCTGACCAATGTTCTACATGAACTTACTAACCCGCTTTCAAACTTGTCGGAGTACACGATCGGTCCGTAAGGAGGTCAATCGTCCTGCCTAAGAGGGCAGGACGATTGACCTCCTTACGGACCGAGCGCTCGGGGATTGTTGTCTAGTGTAGAATAGAGAAAAATTACGTCACTTTGTCACCGAATGCGTAAATTAATTGGAATTCATTCTTTCAACTTCATTAATGTACGCTATGAATGACTATCAACTATTACGTTCCATATCGTCCATCGTCCATCTATCCGGACGAAAACCATCCGTCGAGCATGAAACTGCTTGTTTAACCCTTTGACCACCATAGCCACCTTAAACATGATAAATCACGTGAGGACCATTTGGCGCCAACGACTTTATTATCTTTTGTTCACTTTTGCTTTTGCGTAGAGAACACGGGAATGCGTTTTTGGCGTGGTGGTCAAAGGGTTGAATAGCGATATTTTTAAAATACTTTGACCATTATTGGTTAAAAAAAAATTTAAGATATCGTGCTAAAATAAAAAAATAAAACTAAATAAAATTACTAAAATAGCATAAAAATTTCCAGAATTAAATGGAACAATAATAGAGAACAGACAGCTAAAAGCTAATTGACGACCGATGTGGAGCGGTGGACGAAGATCCGCCTGCGACGCAGGAGGTTCGATTCCCGCCTCGGGACAAATATTTTTACGATCTGCAAATATTTATTGAGGGTGTTCTGGTCGTTTTTCTATGTATAATAAAAAATATCTATCTATGTAAATATTTAATATATATAATTTATTTCAAACTCTTTATTGACAAAGAAAATAACAATCAAATAATATAAAGAAATTAAACTAGTATTTACAATTGAAACAATTGAGCTAACTGCAGACTGTTGCAAACAATCTACAGATAGCTCAACTGGTCCATATCAATACCAGTCGGAAGCGTCCCCAAGACGCTGGCTGCATTGCCCCGCTGTATATTTAATATATTGTATTATATATATCAGTTATCTAGTACCCATAACACAAGCTCTGCTTAGCTTGGGGCTAGATAATGCTGTGTGAATTGTCCAGCATTTTTTGTTAATTAATAATTTACCCACAACACAAGGTTCAAAACAGCTAAAGTGATCGCAATAAACAAATTTCATGTCTAGTCGTAAAGACTTTGTGCATCGACCTACACGATATAAAAGATACCTAGACGACATAAATAAAAATTCCTTTTGTGTTCTTAAAACCATAAATTATATTTAAAAACGCATTTAAAGAAATAAATAATGCTGGAAAATCCATGCAGTATCATCTAGCCCCAAGCTAAGCAGAACTTGTGTTATGGGTACTAGATGACTGATATACATAATATATTACAAACTAGCTGCTGCCCGCGCCTTCGCCTGCGTTTTATTGGGGTAAAAATTGCCTATAAATATGTTATTCCAGGTCCCAAACTATACCCATAGCAAATATCAGCCTAAATGGTTCAGTAGTTTTTGCGTGAAAGAGTAACAAATATACATACCTACATCCATCCATACAAACTTTGACATTTATAATATTAGGTCTTTATTGATAAAGAAAATAACAATCAAATAATATAAACAAATTAAAATAGTATTTACAATTGAAACAATTGAGTTAGATGCAGACTGTTGCAAACAATCTACAGATCTACAGTTTGTATATATGTACCTATTTACATATATGTATATTACATACATAGATAGGTATTTTTTATTATAAAACATAGACAATACCCCGAACACCCGAGATAAATATTTACAGTTCGTACAAACATTTTGTACCAGTCGAACCCGCAACAATCTCGTGCGTCGCAGGCGGACCCGCCGTGCAGTCGTTCGTCATAAGGAATACAAAGGCTAAGGAGTACTTTATGTAACTAAAAATCATAACAATCATATCATTTTTGTATTTTGTATTTATTTATTTCCACCGTAGGTACACATGTTACACTTGATGTCGTTAATTCTATCTTATAATATTCACACAAACTTTTCACATAGGAAACACCATAAGGGATTATAAAGAAAAGTACCATAGTCTCCCCCATAGCCGTCAGTCTCCTGCCGAATGCGTAACGATTGGACGCGCTTCTTGTCTCACCGGTGACTCATCGTCTTGAGGTCAAAATGGCCGCAAAAATTTTGAAATGTGCAAATTGTATTATTGTGATCAACGAACTGCTAGCGTTTCTGCAAAATGTGCTGGATAGTATGGACGAGGAGAGTCTGCACCAGCTTTGTACAGAAACGTTCTCCGCTGAAGAGATAGTGGCAGCCAAAACGCTGCTTTTTGAATCGCCGCCGAACTCGAAGAAAATGCCGCTTCGACGCAAAGGCGGTAAGAAAAAACTATCGCGAGATCTAAATGACATTGTATGTCTCATGTAAGGCACAAGAAATACAGATCTCTTTCCTGTGTTTGTGGCAAAAGACCTGCATAAACTTCCACCACCTTTGAGCACGTAGATGTGACCAGACTTATGAGGGATATACTAACAGTAAAAAGACAAATTAGCGCTTTGGAAGTCACACACAGTCTGTTAACGTAGAATCCTTTGAAATTCTTAAGCAAGCAGTACATAATATGAGGTATGCATCCCTTCCGCATAGTAACTACTCGCCGCACCTGAGAGTGAATAATAAACGGGGTGCATGTCTACAAGAGAGTTTTACGCTGGACAGCGGGCCGATAGGCCTACAATATATGCCTATAAACCCTTCTCATAATATTTCATCAGCTGATGGGATCAACGACCGATCGACGGTCTTGTTACACTCGACGAGTGCACAGGAAAAAGATTTTGTCTCTCTCCCACCGGAGCAAGCAAATGAAAAAAGTGGGAATGCAAGCGAGACAGCAATGAAGTGCAATGAAGACCATCCCACTATGGCGCACCTCATAAGTGGAAGTGAGAAGAGCCTATGCACTGATAACGCAACTGCAGGTAAGACGTCGTTGCAGCCTCAGTTACCTGTCCGACGAGATACTCTGCCTCCTGATTCGCGCACGAGTAAGAACGAGATGCAAGCATTAACTACCAGCACGTGTGCGAGCGGCGCGATGATGCAGTGCGTGGCGCCTGAGAGTAGCCGCCCCCTTACCCAGTCAGTGCAGTCAGTGAATGCCGAGTGCAGCGCACACGCCGCCTTGGATAATACTTCTAACTTTGAATGGCAGGTCGTCCAACGAAAATTACCTAAACAATGTAGGGTTATTTCAAACAAGGGTTGCGCTTCTACTTCGCCTAACGGTAAATTTAGGGCCGCGGAAAATAAAGTTCGCCTGTTTATTTCAAATATTAGCACGGAAACTTTAGAGTGTGATATTGACAGAAAACGAATGATATAGTGTTCCTAAAACGGATAAACATGAAGCACGCGAAAAACTATAACGCGTATAAGCTTTATGTGTCTAAAAATAAGGTGGACTTGTATTTAAATGACCAATTCTGGACAAACGGAATAACTTTTAGACGTTTTGTTCATTATATGTACAGAACGAGCACAGGCATCTCGTTAAAGTCAGATAATGCACCCATCTTATGATTAGACACGATCTCATGCGTTGTAAACTTGTTAGTTATAATTGTAAATACTTGCCTACATCTATGTGAGCGTTCGGACGAAGTTGCCCTACAGGAGACATGGTTACTTCCCCATGATATCCCGTTGTAAGGTACTGTAAGCAAAGATTTCGAATACACCGGTAAGTCTGCGGTGGATACATCTGCAGGCCTACTGGTAGGAAGACCGCACGGCCACGGCACGTAGCCATTCTCTGGAGAAAGGGTATATTCGAGTCCGTCGCAGTTTTAGATTGTAGTAGCCCTAGACTAGCTGCTATTAAGGCTACCTCTTGTGGTCGCTCTGTAATTATATTTTCTGTATACATGCCTACTTGTAAAAAAGATAATCTGCCTATCAGAGGTCTTAAGTGAGATTAGTGCTATAGAAGAGTGTAGTAATGTCGAATCCATTTTCGTTTTAGGAGATTTTAGGTGAGCATTAAAATCTCCTAAAACGAAAATGCAGGAATTTTTTTATAGAGAATTGTCAAACTTTTGCGCAGATCAATCCTGGCTTTGTGCGGATGTTGAAAAACTTGGATGTGTATCTAATACATACACATTTATTTGCCAAAAATCCGGGAGTAGGAGATGGTTGGACCACTGTATTGTTTCCCTCTCAGCTTGGCATACAGTTAACAAAGTAGGTATATATGAGGATGTTTACACGTCCGACCATTTACCTATTTACGTAGAATGTGATCTGTGCGCGGTCAGACCGAGACTAGGGACGCGTGACCTAACTTCGAGCGATGTCTTATGGGGTGAACGGAGTCACGAACAAACAATACAATATAGTGAACTATGTAACAAGTCGCTTCGTAACATCAACTTTCCCCCAGAGTTCGTTGAGTGCGCTCGAGGGCCGTGTGGTTTGGCTGAGCACAGGTCTATTCTAGACAGGCTGCATAGTGTCATAGTGAATACTATGGCCGAGGCGGCAGCACAGACGAAGCGGTGTAGTGGTGTGAGACCTAAGAAAGGTAAAAGTTTCTGTGGCTGGAATAAATATGTACGCGCCGCGCATGAGAAGGCCAGGCTTAAATTCAAATGCTGGGTTCTGAGTAACAGACCTACTTCAGGCAAAACGTATGAGCACATGTGCGAATCTCGCAAAATCTTTAAAAGCTGCCTGAAGTGGTGTCAGAAAAACCAGGACCAGCTTATTATGGACAAAATTGCTAAAGAGCGAGCCGCGAAAGATTTTAAGACCTTTTGGAAATCCACAAGCAAACTGAATATTAGGCCTGCCCCCCCCCCCGTGAGCGTGGAGGGGAAGAGTGATCAAAGGGAGATAGCACAGCTGTTCATGGAACATTTTAAAGTTCACTCCCTACTCGGCCCTTCCACAGGGGCAATCGATGCTGAGCTCAACGTACGGGGTGATGAGCCTCTATTCCTCGTGTCTGCGGACCAGGTCCGTGCTACAATCAAAAGTATGACGCGAGGCAAGTCCCCAGGCCACGATGGGCTCAGTATAGAACATCTTAAACACGCAGGGAACCACTTACCCGGTCTCCTCTCCATGTTCTTCACAATGTGTCTTAGTCATGCATACCTACCGGCTGACCTTATGAAGACTGTAGTCGTACCGATTGTGAAGAACAGGACAGGAGACATATCGGACATTACTGGCCAATCTCTCTTGCCACAACAGTAGCCAAGGTGCTGGACAGTATGCTTGATTCTATTCTACAAAACTACCTAAAGCTACAAGACGCACAGTTCGGGTGTAGACCCGGACTATCCACCGAAAGCGCAATATTAGCACTCAAGCATACTGTCCAATATTACACTAGTCGCCGGACGTCGGTGTACGCCTGTTTTCTCGATCTCTCCAAAGCATTTGATCTTGTTAGCTACGATGTGCTTTGGGGAAAGCTGAGAGACAGGGGTGTGCCGCCGGACGTACTGAAAATGTTTCAGTTTTGGTACGGGCACCAAACTAATGTTGTAAAGTGGTCCAATGCCCTCTCTGACGCATACGGGTTGGAGTGCGGAGTGAGACAGGGAGGAGTGAGCTCTCCCTTGCTCTTCAACCTGTATGTAAATGATCTCATTATTTGGCTCAGCGACATGCGTGTTGGCTGTCGTATCGATGGTGTTTGTATAAACAGCATTAGCTACGCGGACGACATGGTGCTGCTGGGACCAACAGCGACATCTGTCGAAGAGATGCTGAAGGTCTGTGCTGACTACGCTGCCTCTCACGGACTGCGCTATAACATTAAAAAGTGTGAATACATTGTCTTAAGGCTGCTGGTAATAACCTTAAGGAATTTCCTGAAGTTACCCTAAACGGCATGAGCATTCAAAAAGTAGCCTCCTTCAAATATCTAGGACACGTTATTACCGACGACCTTAAGTACAATGCTGACATTGAAAGAGAGCGTAGGGCTCTAGCGGTAAGAGGTAATATGTTCATCCGTAGGTGTACTCGGTGTTCAGAAGAAGTAAAAATAACGCTTTTTAAAGCGTATTGTCAAAGCTTCTACACCGGGAACCTATGGGTCAGCTACACCAAACGACCGTTGGAGACCCTGCGAGTTCAATATAATAATATTTTTAGGATGATGTTGGGACTGCCTCGTTTCTGCAGTGCATCAGGGATGTTTGCTGAGTATGAGACGGATGGGTTTGCTGCCATCCTCCGGAAAAAGACGGCGTCCCTGATGCGCAGATTGCGGGATAGCCCCAACAGCATCCTACAAACTATAGCTGGCAGGGTCACTTCCCCGATATGGCACACATTTGTTCGAAAGTAATTTGATGTACCTAATCTATTTCAATAATCTTGACTTAATTTAATTGATTCTAATTTCATTTCATTTATTTAATTTAATTATTTTTCCAATGTTCAATTTTAACTATTTTGATTTCAAATTCATCTAATTTTATATTATTACCTACCTATAGTTAAGAACCTACATTTAAGTTCTGTGTGTGATTTTAGTGCCTTAATCTTAACAACTAACATTTATTATAAGAGATCTTTAGCATAACTACTAACAAATTATGGATCTTTGGTAGTCCGAAATAAAAGAATTTTATTTATTATTTATTATAGCCCAATAACCCAGTCCATCCATTCATCACAATATCATGTTTTCTTTTGTTACTTTCATTTTCCTTTGCAATAGTCTCCAGACCTGGCGGATATCATCTTCGGGTGTAAATTGTGCAACTCCGGGAGATGCTCGCTATGTGTTGCTCTCGCCTTTAGATTAATTCTCATAAAGGACCTCTGTGCTGTTGGCTTCGGCTCCACGCTTGCCTCCCAAAGGACCAGGTCACTATATGGCCCGTGATCATGGAAATGAGAAACAGAATAATAACAATCATAACGCTTTTTTTACCTGCTAATTGTAGCAAATTTTGATTCTGCTCACAGTATTCGAGCAGCTTGTCACTGTTTTCGGACGAAGAGGTGACAAATTATTAAAATTAAGTTAGTTCATGAGTTGCACATTTGAGTTTTGTAAGTTTATGCAGGCGGGGTTATTCTGAAAGTCTACGCCCGCCTGTAGAAGAGGTTGAATTACCAGGCTCTCAGGACTAGGCAGGAGCATGATGACATATATTCAGCATTCGGTTTTACAGGGTGTGTGGTAGTGTGTGTAAACCAAAGAAGTTACTCAACACATTGATGGAACTCGCAGAGCTGCTGCCCGCGCCTTTGCCCGCGCTTTATCGGGATAAAAAAATAGCTTATGTGTTTTTCCAAGTCCCAAGCTACACCCATACCAAATTTCAGCCTAACCGGTTCAGTAGTTTTTGCGTCAAAGACAACAAATATCCATACATCCATCCATTCAAACTTTCACATTTATAATATTAGTAGGATTTATGAACCCTGATGCAACTGAACCAACAACTGTTGGGTTGGGTGATTGTGACCAAACCAACACCACTATTGACGACCGATGTGGCGCAGTGGGCGAAGGTCCGCCTGCGACGCAGGAGGATGCGGTTGCGGGTTCGATTCTCGCCTTGGGACAAATGTTTGTACGATCTTGAATATGTGTTTCGAGTGTTCTGGGTATTTTCTATGTATAATAAAAAATATCTATCTATGTAATATATTGTATTATTACATATATCAGTCATCTATAGTAGGTATCCATAACACAAGCTCTGCTTAGGTTGGGGCTAGATGATGCGGTGTGGATTGTCCATAATTTTTTTTTATAGCTGCGCTCACGGCTTCGTTCGCTTATCGAGTTTTGATTGAATCGATCCAAGGAATAATAATTTTCCATACAAAATTTACCACCATTATTAACCCACTAAAGGATAATTTCTCAAAATTAAATTAGCATATGTGTTACTTTAGAACATAAACTATCTACATACATACCAAACATATAAATAGGTTACGTAGTTACGGAGATACGTGGTAGCAAACATTCACACAAACTTTCACATTTATTATTATACTAGCAGGCCGCCCAGCTTCGCACGTATATTCAACAAAAAATTAAAGATCCCATTTTCTGAAATATAACCTACATATGTCACTCGGGGATAGTTTACCTTCCCAACAGTGAAATAATCTTTCAAATCGGTTCAATAATTTCAGAGCCTCAATGCAAACAAAGAAACATTTCCTCTTTATAATATTACTAGCTGCTGCCCGTGCCTTCGCCCGCGTTTTATCGATAATAGCCTTTATGTTATTCCAAGTCCGAAACTATACCCATACCAAATTTCACCCTAATCGGTTCAGTAGTTTTTGCATGAAAATGTAACAAATATACATACATCCATCCATACAAATTTTGACATTTATAATATTAGTATATATAGGTACATATATGTAAAAGCATCGTGAGCGTCCATCATTCAAACAGCAGGTTCATTCAAAGTCACTTTATTAGTTGTTACCGTCTTCGAGGCTCACATCAAACTGAAACTTTTCAAGCCGGTGACACAGTTTTATAGCAAGTACTAGCTTGCTTCAAAACCAAAACAGTGACAAAGACTTTTACAGGAAGTATAACTTAAAAATAAAATATTATTAAAGAAAGCAATCCTAAAATCAAAGTGATATTTTGGAATATAACAAATAGACAAAAATAATAACAATCAAATTTTTAAGCGGAAGTGCATTATAAAATCACAATAATTTATAAACGTGACTGTAAAAATACAAAATGATTTTTAGTTAATCAGATTTCTTATTTCTAATTTTATAAAATTAATATAATTATATTATTTATGAAAATGATTCTATACAAACAATAATCATTCAACTTATTCTTGAAACAAAAATTATTCAATACAATCAAAATAAATCGCTATGTATATTACATACATAGATAGGTATTTTTTAATTATAAAACATAGATAATACCCAGAACAACCGTGATAAATATTATAGTTCGTACAAACATTAGTATCAAGGCGGGAATCGAACCCACAACAATCTTGTGCGTCGCAGGCGGACCCGCCGTGCAGTTGGTCGTCATATAAATAGGAATACAAAAAGGCTGAGTTCTATCAGTAACTAACAATCATAACGCTATTATACTTGCTAATTGTAGCAAATTTAGATATTGGTCACAGTATTTGTGCAGCAAGTCACTGTTTTCCAACGAAAGAGGTAACAAATTATTAAAATTAATTAGTTCATGTTACATTTGACTGGTCGATGGATGGAGGCGGCTCAGGACCGCTATTTGTGGCGTCGTACGGGGGAGGCCTATGTCCAGCAGTGGACGTGTATGGGCTGATGATGATGATGATGACATTTTGACTTTTGAATTAATCTAAGTTTCTGCAGGCGGGGTTGAAAGTCTACGCCCGCCTGCAGAAGAGGTTGAATTACCAGGCTCTCAGGACTAGGCAGGAGCATGATGACATACATTTAGCATTCTGTTTTACAGGGTGTGTGGTAGTGTGTGTAAACCAAAGAACAACACATTGATGGAACGCAGGATTGAGATGATTTAAATTAAATGATTTTATTTTAAAAATGTTTTTATTTAAATTAATTATTGTTTGAATACAATGAAAACAGAAAGCAGTCAAAATGTTTAAGGGCGTGCCCAAATTAAGCTTCGGTGCTCACGCGTAACCGTACCTACATGCTATTTGAGGATTCAGGGAATCCCCTAATAATTTTCAAGATTTTTTGTAGTTTCTTTCATATTAATTCCATAAAGTTCAAATACTACAAGATGTAAAAATTTAAAATAAAATACAATAATGTCGAAAATAAAGATGCTTAACCGATGTGTTTGTGGCAAGTCTATCATTTACTAGCTATGTCCGCGGCTTGGACCCGTTGAATTTTAATTTTTGCGTAGTATCCTGTTTTTTTATCCTATTCCGGACGGAGACAAATCAAATAAATCAAAAATCATTAAAATCGGTTCAGCCGTTCTCGAGTTATAGCTGGTGTAACTAACAACGACAACCTCTGTGGTGCGTTGGGCGAAGGTCCGCCTGCGAGGAGGTTGCGGGTTCGATTCCCGCCTCGGGATAAATGTTTGTACGATCTGCAAATATTTGTTCAGGGTGTTCTGGACGTTTTATTTATATGTATAATAATAAAAACTATCTATGTAGTGTATTATATTAAGTATATCAGTTATCTAGTAACCATAACTCACTACAACGTAACATAAAAAAAGTCCTCAGCCTCGCCTGTCTGTGTGTTTGTGATAAACTCAAAAACTACTGAGCAAATTTTTATGCAGTTTTCACCAATAGACGGGTTAACTTTTGCCGACACTTCACATTCACTTAGGTACAATAGGCATGACGACTGATTTTGAGGAACTACACGGTGATATTTTTAGTCATCTACTGAATGCAAAATAAATCATTTTCTGCAAAAAAATGGACTTCGAAGGAAAAATACAGTCGCCTTTTCAATTTCGCTCAAAAACGCTACAATACTCGTGGCGGCTGTCTATGACGTCATAGATGCACAAACATCTGATGAATGATCATAATATTTTCAAGAGAAGCTATTCTGTGCATTTACATTACATATTGTGACAGCATGACGTCACAGTTATGTATTCTCTGATTGGTGTTCAACGTGTCATGGCGGATTGCTGTATTTTGTAGTTTTATTTTATCAAAATAATAATTGATCTCGATCAAAACATAAAATATAGTACGTGTTTTGTAATCTATGGCTCAGGTATAATTCGGTAAATACATAATTTTTGTGATTTTTAGTCAGTGTCGTCTTCCCTATTATCGTTATATTTCAACCAATTTACACAAAACCTTGACAAATTATATATCTGAACCTTCCTCATGAATCACTGTGATTCAACCCGCCTGGGAGCTTTCATCGAAAACGCTGCCTTTGAGATATAACAAAAAAATGCATGATAGGATTTGAGCGGTTACATTGTCTAAGGGTGGGATGGATATTCTTCTTAGTCCACGCGGGCGAAGCCGCGGGCGGGTCAGCTAGTTCTTTATATCTATAAAAATGTAATAAAGAGGAAAGATTTGATTGTTTGTTTGCATTAAAGATAGAATATACTTTATTACACAAAAGTTGTACCTACTCGTACATAGGCGAGCATAATGCTATATAGCATTCTCTACCTATAAATATTTAAATCAAATAAGTAAGTATTTTCCGATTTTTTTATAATCCTTATTAGCGATATGTAATTACTAGCTGCTGCCCGCGCCTTCGCCCGCGTTTTATCGGGATAAAAAATAGCCTATATGTTATTCCAGGTCCCAAACTATACCCGTACCAAATTTCAGCCTAATCGGTTCAGTAGTTTTTGCGTGAAAGAGTAACAAATGAAATTCCATAGAGTTTTTCCTCCCGGATTCCTATACACCTGCAATGACTTACTTTCTATCTTATATTTGGAAAAGGAATAGGCAACTTTCCGAGCAGGTGTATTATAAATATCCATACATCCATCCATTCAAACTTTCAGATTTATAATATTAGTAGGATAGTATAGATGTAAGGTTAGTTACCCATTGCAAACATTTGCGGCCTTGCACGTGGCAGATTCCAAAGATCAACTTCCAAGCACCAGGAGAGCATAGTTACGCAGGAGGTTTCTATGCACACTAAACGTACGATCGTATCGACGACCACGCACCCTACTCCTACCCCCTGCACACCTACAAAGGTAGCCTGGGCCCTAATTCCACTAAATTGATAGCTTCTTCATAACAATGAAATGGTATACGCACAAAATGACACACTTTTAACTGTCTTCTAAAGAATGAGGTTATCCATTCGTCTGTATTTTTTTTTGTATGTATGTTACGCGATATCTCCGCCAATTATGGACCGATGTCGTAACTTTTTTCATTATTGTATAGAAAACGATTCCGAAGGGATCCCATAAAAATTTTATCCCGAGGGGATAAGTATTTATCCCGCTAAACTTAAAATAATTGTAAAAGTATGGGAATTTGAAGTCGGTTTATCGTTTTTTTAAAGCACGCCAAATTATGGCATTTTACCTTAAATGAAAAAAACTATAGATGGAGGGACGCGTGTTAAAGTTAAAACCATTTCACTTCTTCCACTAGTGGACAAAAAATTTAAGTGAAGAGAATATCAATAACACCTTATTTCTTATTTGATAATAATAACTATGTCTATAGTATAAAATTTGACTTGTGTAAGTGTTTATTTTGTAAGCCTAAAGAAATAAAGTTATTGATTCTGTCAAGCTTTCCGTACAATTAGCACAGCACGGTCAATCGAGAGTTTCTTCTATGGATGATTCTGTAATGATACCAATGTCCATAGTAAAACGGTTGGTTAGCAGAATTCCCCTGGTTTCAATGTTGTGGTATTAAAATGTCCTAAGTGGCTCGGCTACTATAAGCTATATTTTTATTTACTTGCACACAAATAAGAGTCATTTTTGCCAAGCCGAGCAAGGAGACGACGGGGGCCACAGAGACAGAGGGGATATCAATACAGCTATGCACACCCCGCCTTGAAATCCGGTGTATGTGAAATTGTTCCCTCTCCCTTACACTGGCTGGATATGTCCAATTTTTGCACTTAGTTGAGCTCGATATACCCGTACAAAAAATAGGTAAATAAGCAATACGGCGTGTTTTAAAAAACGATAAGCCGACTTCAAATTTCCTTACTTTTACAATTATTTATTTAAAAAAATATGGGACCCCTTCGGAATTGTTTTCTATAAAATAGTGAAAGAGTTTTCAAAATCGGTCCATAATTGGCGGAGGTATCTCTTAACATACATTAAAAAAATAACATACGGACGAATTGACAACCTCCTCTTTTGAAGTCGTTCTGCAATTGCATTCTTTATGAACAGCATCGTTTGCTTTAATAGGTGTCGCAATACCAGTCAATATTTTAGATTGTAAGTTTATTTCTTCGTTACCTTTCATTAGTGCTTTATCAAATACATATATCTAAAAAATCTGATACACTCATATTTTTTTTTATGATGTGATGTCCAAATTTATCCATTTTGAACAAAGGACTGATAGGTGGTAAGGATAAAACTGATCTGAAAAAAAATATATAATTCATATTTTATTTATTTGAAATAATACCATTTTCACGTAGTTCTTCAATAATTGATAAAATTTCATTATCTAGCCCAGTGTTTCCAGCATCTCGAGAAGCAATCAAAAGTTTCAACCTATCAATAAGCTCATTTGGATCATCCCAATAAACATAATGAACATTTTTTTTCCATTTCTTCAGTGTAGGCAACCCTTGTCCTCTATGTAATTCAGTCTGGCTATCCGTACTCTCTGAAACCTTGCGTAATTTGAACATCGGTTTTATAATGTTCAAGTACTTTCGACCTCTGTTGCTTCTTATTGGTTTTTGAGGATTATAATCTCGTCGATGGGCATTCGTTTCTAGCAACATTAATTTATAAAATCCTAAATCTTCAGAATTTATGATTGACTGATCTGGATTTTTTTTAAATAAAAGTTCCTTTATTCCGGGTGTACTTGTTTAACTTACTTGTATAAAATCATCATTAACAACTACACGTGCTGACCCCATCATGATTTTCCCACGTTCATTTCGCACTCCAAATGGAACATCGTCTAAAGCTTCTGAAGACATGATGTTGAGTCTTCGTTTGGTTCTGAACATACAGTTTTGAAAGGGTCTTCATTTTCACTGTTTTCAAGATCAGAATCATCTGAGGTTAGTGTGTTAATTGTAGGACTAGATTCGTTATAACCCACAATAGAAACTCTCTTTTTTAACGTTTTGTTAATATCCAAAGGGCTTGATGTTTCAAATTTATTTGGCGAGTCCACGTCTTTTACTTTTTTCCTGCTATTTCTTTAAGAGGTTTTGTAATTGGATCAAAGACAGACTCCAAAATATATATTTGATTGGTTTCAATATCACGCATCTTTCGTACTTTTCTCTTAACTGCTTCTGCGGCATCCACAATTTGTTGCTTTAATTTTTTCTCCATAATGATATCAGAAAGATGAAATGAAGTGTTCGAGGAGTGTTGTAGAAATAGTAATTCTCACAATCTGTTCTTATATTTATACAACACAATTGACTTAAAAATACAGTTTAATTATATCGATGTTCACTTTCCTGCAAATTGGACATTTTTTATGAATGGAAAGCGCGCACGTTATGTAGGCAATGGCGTGGCCACATGGTGTAAAGCATGTGTTTACTGGTGTTTCGAAGCATATTTTACAGATGATATCGTTCGTTATAAGCTTATTATTATTTTCTTTTTTCGGTAACTCATTATATGATATAAATTCTTCATTTTCGTAACCCATACTTCTAACTGTCTGAACGTATTCTTTCTCCTTTCATAATTAAAATATAGGGACAGATAGGAAAATAACGTGCATATTCTATCCATGGTAAATCAGCAGGAGTCCATCACAATAGTAGCAAATTACTCTATCACCTTCTCCAGTATAAATAAATCCTGCATCTGCCATATCTTGCGGTTTTTGAGTTAATCCCTTAGGCCAAGTTCTGAAACTTAACAGTCGTCTGCTTTCGATGGAATTAAAACAAAGTTGAGGAATCACCATATTATCTGTGTTCACATGATAGACCCACAACGTTCCAACAAGTTATGACAAAAACTACTTTGTGAGTGGAACAAAAAATCCTAATCAAATATGATATATGTGTCAAACTTTTTACGATAACAACCTTTATTCTTTTCACAATCTTTGTTAATAACTACGTACATAACTGAATGGTTCTTCCCATACATTTGAGCACATGTTTCGAAATTCTTGCCATGTCATGTCTGCATTGACATGATAATCATCATAAACATGTTTCATATTTATATCGTCTTGTTTGAAGAGAACTATCAAATTTGCATTGTCTCTTATTAACTGTTTAGGTACTTTACTATAAGTCTGATTTTAATAAAAACAATCAATTAATTTATGCCTACCCATACTAAAATAATCACGAATGTTTTTTTTTATTTTCGCACGCTACATCATCAAATATAATAACTGAATTACTTTCGGGTGCATGAGGAGCGAGAATGTCTTCATTTTCATGATATTTAGAAAATGTTACTCTTGGAACTAATTTTAATATTTGTTCCAAATACAAATATTTTGGTTGATAAAGTGTTTTCGAATATACATATACATTTTGGAATTGTAATCCATTTTGATGCAGTAGTAAACCAATCACTAAATTTGTTTTCCTGCAATTTGAGGGACCGCATATAATACACCGTATTGTGTTTGGTAATAGTTTTCCATGTCGAAAAGACTGTTTCTTAGAATCAAAATTGATATTATCTAGTTGCAGTGATACCGACTGCTTGATGAACTTCAATATCCGAGTGATTGTAGCAGAATGAACGTAGTTCTAAAAACGTTTTGTGTAATAAAGGAAATCTATAAAATTGTGTTGCTAAATATCGGATTAGCGGTAAAGCAGTCTCTTGGTAAGTAACATGACTTTTCTGCTTCTCACAAAAAATAAAAAGATAGTAAATATTCTAGGTCACAAAATTGGTTGCGCATGGTGGACTACAAAAGGAAGGCTAGACCAGGTGGTCTAGACTTCCCAATATCTACCTACTTGTATGTATGTATGTTGCACGATATCTTCGCCAATTATGGACCGATTTTAAAAATTCTTTCACAATTGTATAGGAAATGATCCCGAAAGGGTCCCCATTTATATCCCGAGGGGATAACTATTTATCCCGCAAAAATAAAAATAAGGGAATTTGAAGTCGTTATATCGGTTTTTTAAAACACGCCCTATTATTTCAATACCTTTTAGTAGGGGTTTTTAAAAAGTTATTTCTTTCTTTTTCGATTACTAAGTATCCATCATTTCGTGGGTTTTACAAAATGTTTTTTGGCTTCTATTTAATTTGTCGTTCGAAGTTTGCGCACCTTTTTAGGAGTAGTTACTCTGGCTCTATTTTTTATTAAGTAATTGCTATTCATCTTGCCGTCTCACTCAGGAGTGCATTTATAGAAAGGGTTGGGGGAGGCTTGGTCACACCCACCTCATCCCGTGCTGTCGTCGTCCCAGACATTACTGTCTCGATGCTTTGATGCCCTGGTAATTTAAAATCGTAAATACCGCCAATATTGCGAATATTTACCAAAATGGTGGAGTCCGGCGACTGATGTGGCGCGGCGGGCGAAGATCCACCTGCAACGTAGGAGGTTGCGGGTTTGATTCCCGCCTTGGGACAAATGTTTTACAATCTGCAAATATTTTTTCCGGGTGTTTTGGGTATTTTCTATGTATAGTAAAAAATACCCAGCTATTTTTGTAGATATTGTATTAAGTATATCAGTCATCTAGTACGCCTGGAGCTAGACGATGCTGTGTGGAGTGTCCAACATTGTTAATTTATTCAATTCCTATATGAAAAACTTGGAACTTATAAATGTATTTTTGTTTGTTTTATATGAGATTATTGTTACTGCTCGCGCCTTAGCCCGCGTTTTATCAGGATAAAAATGGCTCAAGTATACAGTTATTCCAGGTCCGAAACTATACCCATACCAAATTTCAGCCTAATCAGTTCAGTAGATTTTACGTGAAAGAGGAGCAAAAATCCATACATACATACTAACAAAAATTGACATTTAACCATCATCATCATCAGCCCGTATACGTTCACTGCTGACATAGGCCTCCCCCAAATGATGCCACAAATAGCAGTATTGAGACGCCTCCATCCAACGACTCCCTGCGACCGCTACAATGTCGTCAATCCATCGAGTGGAAGGTCTTCCCACGCTCCGTTTCGCAATGCATCGCGGTCGCCACTCGAGAACCTTTACCCCCCAATGGTTATTGATTCTATGAGCTATATAGCCTGCCCATCGCCACTTAAGCCCGCTAATTCTGAGAGCTATGTTTTATAGTGATTGTATACTTACAAAACGAAATGAAAGGCTGGCTATGGACCACTATGGTTAGGGCATGAAACTGAGACTACTGGAGATCCTTGAAGGCGGCATACACCGCCGAAGGCAGTCCATATCTCTATGAAATAGTCACCAAAACATATAATATTACGAATAATAATTATTTTATTTCATGATATCTATTTAAAAAATTGTAAATTTTATAATTCTTTTGGTTTTTAATGTTAATAGATATAATTATAGTTAACTAGCTGACCCGACAGACGTTGTCCTGTCATTCAATTCAAACTTCTAATTTATTTCAAACGTGTTTGGCAAAGAATATGTATAACGGCTGAGATTACATTAAAAAAGTTTATAATAAAGGTATTAGTTTTTTTTAAATTTAGGTTTCTGCGCAATTTTTTACATTTATGAATCATCTACGAAGTTTTAGAAAACATTAAAAAAAATATTCTTGTGTAACATACTAAAGGCTATTTTTTATCCCGATAAAAGCGCTGCGCGCTGTCCACAAATGAGTCATGAGCCGCCGCACAGGCGAGCAACCACCTCTCCTCCAGGCGGGGGCGCGCCATAAAATCCTTTCACTTCTGTTACCAAACATCTTGGACTTCAATGCTCCGAATATCTATTGATATACGTACCTACACACATACGAGTACTTATTCAAGAATTAGGTATAAAGAATAAAGAAATCCTATACATCTTTGTTGAATTTATTAATTAGATACAGCTTGTAGCGTTGCACGCTTTTTCGAAGTTATTCCCAACTTCTCACGAGAGACGTGCTCATTCTTAACGTCTTACTAAAAGTATTCCCAACGTCTCGCGAAAACGCACCTATGGCCGAATACTTCTTTTATGTTGCCTATGCCCTGCACCGAGATACCTTTTCCATCTCTCCTGCCTACTACCTGCGATGAGCGTAGGATGTACCTTGAGATAAATAGGTATATTAGGTAAGCTCATATCTACACTCATCTCTTCTCGTCTCTGCTGCGTGACATCGCCTGCTTGCGAGGCGCAGCTCACATTTTCACATCGATCCTACTTTGTTTCTTCGCATACAAGTATTATTCATCTCCGCTAGGTGGTCTCCACTGAAGCTGAGCGGAGACGAGATATCTGAATAAGGACGTTCTATTGGTTGTTTAGAACACATCTCCTATCCGCTCATCTCAACTCATCTTTGGTTGAGTCTGGGCCTTAAGCTTAACCGCGTTTGAAGGAGATCATAAATACTCCCTGCTGGCTTCGTGATTTTGAAGCAGTGTTATTACAGGGTTTTTTGAAGTATTATGTATTGTATATCATACCTTGAGTTAGGTAGGGTAGAGCGGGGCTACTTGAGCATAGGGGCAAGTTGGGGCAATCGAAATATCTCGAAAACTATTCACCAAAAGCGTAGTCATCAAATAGCGGAAAGAAGGGGACGCGGGAGGGCAACTCATCGCGCGACTGCCTGTGGCGACTCGCCAAGTGAGTGAAGTACAAGCTCGCATTGTTTATTTTGTGACCAAAAAGTAAAATAATCATAAACTTGAATATTTCGTCTATAATAGTCAAATGTTATCCGTTTTCAATGAGGTAAGTGATAAGTTTCCATAAATTTATTGTACTTTTGATATGTATAAAGGCTCTAGGGATAATTATAACAGCAATTTCAGAACCTCATTTTTATTTAAAATATTCGGGTCGGGGTTAGGTTTTTGTTCGTACAAAAATCATATATCATGTTTTTTGACACGAACTTTTAAAATTATGACTAAGTCTTAAATAGAGTAAGAACATCTTGATGTTCTTACTCTATTTAAGACTTTAATGATGCTGCAAAGACTGTCGACGATGAGGGGAAAAGTGCCACCGCCAAAGGATTCGGTATCAAGCGGATGACTTGGACAAGATTTTTGAAGAAATTTAATGAAGGTGGTGATTCATCCATCTTATTAATATTTACTTTTATAATACTTATTGATAATTACATAAATATTCAAGTCTGATTTTGTACAAATGGACTGCATTTAATCCTATAGTTAAGCTTAAGATACTTTGATGTTTTGTTGATTCAATTTTCAGTTCATTATTCAAAGAAAATAACTTTTAGTTTTGTTGTTTTGTCAGTAAAAGACTATAAATAAAAGTTGATTGTCTGACATACATTTTATTTCATGTCTAGTTAATATTGAACCCATGTTTTGACTAGGCTTTCTAGGTGCTCAATTTGCCCCATACCCTTGCTCCACTTACCTCACCTATGGGGTACGTTGAGCGTACTCGACTTTCTACATTTAAACAGCTATAGCTCTTAAATCCGACTTGTTAGAAAAAAATGATTACGGACATTTTTGTAAAGGGATAAATTGCTAATCCATCAGTATGCATAACAAGCCCTTGAGACTTATCGTTGAAGAGCTATAACCACTCAAGTGAAAAATTGCTCAACTAGCCCCGCCCTACCCTACTAAAGTAAAATATATTTACCTACCTATATAGGTAGATTACTATTGATATGGAAGCTACGGGATGCGGCACGAGATTCCTAGCTACTTCTGTTGTCCTGGGAGTTTAAAATATTTGCCCGGGGACCGGCATCGAAATGAAGGTTTTTCGAACAGTAAGTCCCGGTTGCCGGCTAGCCGGTACCGGGTACCCGGTGGCGAAGTGTATGGGCATTTATGATAGCTTTTACACGTACCGTCATAATTTGTATACTTTTGCCGCTAAATACCAGGCAACCGGGACATTTGAAAAAAATGCCTATCTTGATTTATTGCGTATCTATGGCAACGACCCGGTGCAAAGGTAAATCAAAAAAATGCAGGGAGGAGGGGTAGGATGCGATACGAGACTCCCAGCTACGTCTACTGTCCTGGGAAGCAAACATTTTTGCCCGGGACGATCTCGTTGTACATACCTACTGTAGTATCCTAGTTATCATGGATACCTAAACTTATAATATGTAATATAATAATATTACTCTGTGTTTATTAATTTATATAAATAACCGGGCAAATGCGAGTCGACTCGCACGCGGAAGATACTTAAAACATTTTATTTTTAAATCGAAAAAGTCAAAAAGTCAACTTCCTCTTCCCCCGGATCGCTGCTGTAGACGTAAATGTATAATATAAAAGAGTAATTTATTTTTACAAGTATAATAACATTTGTGATTTTGTAATTAAATACAAGTAACATAATTGGAGTGCATAATATCTAGTCAAGGAGGTATCGTAGGTAGTAAGCTCCGCTGCACGCATAGACCTAGTTTTTTTTTTCTTCGATGCACTGTGGCGCTCTGCTGCCCTGGTACTTTTACCAATTACCTAAGCTGTGCTTTTACTACCAACCACTACCTACAATTACGTGTAAGTCATGCATAACACTCTCATTAATACAGTCACGCACACTAGAAACTCACAGCTTCGTCACCTCTAACCTTATTGGTCGCACGCACACACTCAAAAGCTATCCTTTGTTATCAGCAACCAATCACAAACGCGATAGAACGGCCATCTTGCACCAAGAATCTAAGGACGCGTTCATAATAGACTATGAAAATGGCATCGTCTCCGAACCAATCTCAAAATAATTCACTGTTAGACACAGATCTCTCACATAACAAATCTAAACGTGGCTCGTTCGCCTCGCAACGACAGAAAAGGAAGAAGATTACTGAATACAGTGTAGATTTTGTAAATTTGAAAGAAGAGATGAGACAACTTAATACTTTTTCTGCCTCCGAAACAACTTTTACAAAATGTATGACTGGCCTTATTTAGAGTAGCATTAATAACATATGTACAGACATACACATATGTATCACCACCATATACGGTGGAATATCATTACAGAGATTTAAAAATATTTTTTAAGAAATTATGGTAAGTAGCTTAACTTTAGTAGCTAGTGGTTTCTTTTTCACTTCTTCCACTAGTGGAGTAAAAAAAAATATAGTTAAAAACGAAAACCCGACTACATAAAAGTTTTAAACAAGCGTTCACCTATTGTCCTTATCATTTTCTTTTGATACTTAGGTAGTCGGAGGCCTTTGTTACTAATTGTACCGTAGGTATATCGGGTGGGTGCCTCCGACTACCTACGTATCAAAAGAAAATGATAAGGATAATAGGTGAACGCTTGTTTAAGACTTTTATGTAGTCGGGTTTTAGTTTTTAACTATCTTTTTATTATACCTTTTTGTTAATAGCTTGAGAATCGTTAATCTCACAAAAGTTTCAAAAACGGTTTTGGAAAGTACAAACAAAGACCTTTGCAACGATATCACACACGAGCATATTTACTAACATTGAAATTTTCGACCCTTTCTTCGACTCCCGCTATCTCGCTAGACCCCCCCCCCCCCCCCCCCATTTTTATCTGACGTCATATTGCCTTTAACCATCGGGCTATTAAGACGAATCATATGACACCTCATTTGTTGAAATCGGACCAGTAGTTTCAGCGCTACGAGGGAACATAAAAATTGGCTACATACATACATACATAGGGTGTCAAAGTCATAACCCTCTCGTAGTCGGGTAATAAAAATTGAAGTGAAGAGAATATCAATAACACCTTATTTCGTATTTGATAATAATAACTATGTTTATAGTATACAGTTAGTTGCTTACCTTTTGTTCATTTTAACTTGCTGCACTTGTAAACGACCCACATTCCACAACAATAACGAACGCAGTAATCAAAGTTACGTCACAGATAGGACTGGTATCATTTATGCATAATTTGTAATTTATTTATTTGGAATGAACAAAAACATAATACACGTGGAACGATGGAACATTGGAAGGCGCATAAGTTTAGAACTGTGTCGCACGTCCCAGCGCCCAAAGTCGGTATACGGTTAAAGCCAATTTCACCAAACGGAAAGCATAGTTTAATATTATTTTAATAGAATGGGTAAATGCTTATAATATTTTTGTTCGGTGAAATCGGGCTCTGGGAGATCTGAAGTTCATATAAAACAATATTACTTAATCTATTATTAAACAATTTCTATGAAAAAAATTAAATAGAATTTATAACTATATGTATGTATGTATGTGTATGTGTGGAGCTCCTGAGGACACCGGTCTCATAAGAGTCCGGGCAACAGGAGCTACCAGAGTTTGTGTGTTGTGTGTGTTGCCATACAGGATAACACTTTAAACGTTAGACTTACGAAAAACAAGCCGATAAAACCCTAGATTACTCCAAATATACTCCGATGTATTAAAAATATAAAACATTTTCTTTTTCTATTTTGTAACATTCTACACGCATCTCACAAAAGATGTGAGTAATTACTGTATTAACCTATTTAAAATACTGAAAATTTCATCTGAAAACAATATCTTGTTAGATAAAAACACCAAAGTTTTGAACAGAATGAAGAAAATCTGTCGGTGCCTCGAATAACTAAGCTGAAAAATGAGCTGATAAATGTTTTTTTCTAACCCCGAGATTAGTCTACAGATACGAACATTGTGGCATTTCTCACATTGAAGCGTTCCAGAGATGCACTTGCATGTGTGCGTTTATTTGTATCTCACTCAGTCTCCCAGGTATTGCGGTGCAATCATGAAACAAAATAGGGCATATGGTAGGAGGTGTTGACAACTCACCATCCCACCTCATCCCTAGGTTCCCAGTCTCCCTTAAAAATCTATATCTATCTTGTCACTTCTTCGACGGTATGAAGCCCTGGTATTTTAAAACCGTTAATACCGCCAAATTGCGATATTCCTATTCCTCCTCCAAAAGACTTCAACGCGTACCCTATTTGTAAAACGTTTTTAATGTTTTTACTTTCTTATTATTATTTTATTATTTATTGGTAAAGGGGGTCCATACCAATAAATGCATACATTTTGTAACGAAGTCGAAAACGTGTTCCCACTTACATGAAAAAGCTACTTGTTTATCCGGGTTTTATGCGCGCCAGTGTGAAATCGCTGGCCGAAGCTGGTATTTTTATAAAAATAGTCCCAAAACTTCCAATATAACTAGAATTACAAAATGTTTACTAAAATTCTTCTAGTTTTTACAAGATTTATAGAACCCGTTTGAGCTTAAATTAGGCATACCTATGGTATGTATAGACCATCCACTCGATGGACCGACGACATCGTAGCGGTCGCAGGGAGTCGATGGATGGAGGCGGCTCAGGACCGCTATTTGTGGCGTCGTACGGGGGAGGCTTATGTCCAGCAGTGGACGTGTATGGGCTGATGATGATGATGATGATGGTATGTAAGTCTGGTGACAAGAAATGACATGATGACATCCAGCTGGTCTGATGACAGAGACCGAAGGTGGCCATAGGAACTCCTAAACGAAATGACCTAACCACGTCGAGTTTGGGTTCGTTGGATTTGTCCTAGTTGTGTGATGTTAATTAGTGTTTTAAAGATAATATTTTTTTTTCTATTCTATTCTAAGATTAATTCGGGACTTCACGTCAATGTTTTCCATAGCAAGAAAACGTGAAACTGGCACGTGAACTAGAATGCAAGTGTGTGTGCCAGCTACGCCTTGGAAATAAATACAGACATGCAAGGACGCAATTTGCATGCTAGTTTAACTTATTGTGTGCCAGTTCCTTCTAGATACATACATGGTGAGATTTTAGTTTACGGAACACACACAGCCGCATCCTTCGACGAACTTGTATGAAAACTGGATCCTAGCCAAGTTTTAACTAGAACCCCATAAACTGCAAGAGATGAGACTTAGAGCGATTTAAGGTCACACTCGAAATGCACCCTTGTGTCAACGCATTTGTGTTTGAAATGCAATTTCATGTCCTCTCTCATCTGGTAAATCTGAATGTATGAGTAGCACCATGATCAAGTATACGTAGCGGCACGTAACTTTAGCGCTGACCGCTATTGCGCAGAAGTAAAAAATAAGGTACCTGGGCGTGACTAGCCGTACATTACATTACCCATGCGCAGCTTTCCATATCCTACTATCCTATCCTACTAATACTATAAAGTAAAAGTAAAGTAAAAGTTATTTATTTGCAAAACAAATGTAAAAAAAAGATTACAAATAATTTTTTTGATCCAACATTTTTGAACAATATACATTGGTGTGCAAAAGAATTAGAGAGTATGGCATGCATGTCTAAATTAATTAATTGTACATAACATTAGGAAATTAAAAAGATTATTAATTTTAGATTTGAATTTAGTATACGTGGCATAAAATTAGATTACATCATTTAGAAATTCGTCAATATTATAGTAGCATTTTTAACATAAAAGTTTTTTAAATTTAGTCCTAAATAAATTTACGTTTAAGTCTTTGTAGCCCTTAGGTATTTTATTATAGATTATAGGTGCCATGCACACTACACTCTTTCTCAACATAGTAGTTTTTGAGTCGTATCTAGCTAATCTATTGTTGTCCCTTCTATTGTGACAATGTCACACATTCGGGGAAACAGATTGAGATTGTTCCTGACAAATAGCGCAATTTCCAGAATGTACAAGCTTGTGAGTGTCAGTATCTTATGTTTTTTGAACAGGGGTTTACAACTGTCTGTAGGTTGGATTTTAAACATAGCTCTTATGCAGCGCTTTTGCATTTTGAAAATTATTTCTTTATCAGTGGAATTACCGTAGAAGATAATTCCGTATCTGATCATTGATTCAACTGTACCATAATAAGCTGTTAATAAAGTATTTTGATTAACAGTTGGGGAGAGCTTATATAAAGCGTAAGCTAACTATAAATGTCAAAGTTTGTATGGATGGATGTATGGATATTTGTTACTCTTTCACGCAAAAACTACTGAACCCGCTGCGCTGAAATTTAGTATGGGTATAGTTTGGGACCTGGAATAACATATAGGCTATTATTCTTCCCGATAAAACGCGGTCGAAGGCGTGGGCAGCAGCTAGTAACAAATAATTAAGCTGAGGCCCTCACTAATAACTCCAGCTATGTAATGGGTTGTTCTTCCGAAATATAATCCGATTTGGTTATTTAACTTTACCGAGATGACAGCTGATTATTAAAGTTTATCAGATGCGTCATTTCAAGAGTTTTGACCAAGGTAGTCGAGTTCCAACGGCTCACTGGCTGCCTGCAAGGGGACACCGCCGTGCATTGTCGACAGCTGATACCGTGTGCGTCATATAGGTCGCAGGGATTTATTAAAAGGTGTTAAATTTATTGAAGGTATTCCTTATTATTGATTTATTTTGGTATGGTAGTTTTATGTTAATCTTAATTAAGTTATGATATTTCATGAATTTGTCTCTAAGGTACATAATTAGCTTCCGCCCACGACATCACACGCGTTTTTCCGGGATAAAATGGAGCTTATCTATCTTGGCTATCATACACTATAATAATACAGGATACCTAGCTAGCTACTTATCTGGAATATCTTCCTCAAAGCAACATAACAGCTAAAGCGATTTTGATGGATTTTTTGATGGACGACGAGATTACAGTGTTCTTAATTGTTATAACCACTCACAATAACATTTATTTTTATATTCCTCTTGCCTAATAAACGCGATAAAGAAGATAAGGCCGCTTTATCTATCACAAAAGAAAACTGAACATTTTCTTTACCGCTATTTATGACGCAGGTCCCCGGGGAAATATTTTAGACTCCCAGGACATCAGAAGTAGCTAGGAGTCTGGTGGTTCATCTAGTTAGTACTTACGCTACAGCTTTACTTAGTTTACCTACAGATGTTAGAGGTCTCCCGGGCAGGCACCAGGCCACCATGACTAGCTAGAAGTCATTCTGTTGCTCTCACCCCTTTATTGATTAACTGTTGCACCAGCAACGTTGTCATGGTTACTGTATGCAGATGAATCAATAATCGATCAGCTGTTTACAAGATGCCTTCAAAAGAAGTTAGAATAAATTGAGTTTGGAAGTTATGATTATGCGACGTTATTCCGACACTATGCTTAAGGTTATTTATCTAAAACTAGCTGTGCCCACGGATTCGCCTCCGTGGACATTTTATTTTTGCGCGGCTCTCTATTTTTTTTTTTGTTATTTTCCTATTCAGGATGAAGAAAATCCAAAGATCATTACAATCGGTTCAGCAGTTCTTGAGTTATAAGTAGTGTAACTAACACGACTTTGTTTTTTATAAATAGAAATTTACAGGAAAAATATAGAGAAGCCAGTTGTAGGCAATTGTTTGTTAGTAGAACATTTTTTGAAAAATTGTTACAAAGTTGTGGAAATGTTTTCAAAAGAGAAGGCTAGTACATGAGTAAATATCAAAAGAAAGGTACATTTCAAAATAGTTTTTGAAAATTTGGTGGGTTGCGAAATTTTTGCAGTATTTTGAAAAAAGTCGATAAAACGGCGAGACCTCCCCAGTATCTTTGAAGTTCGCAGAGCACACATCTAAAATGCATGTAACGTTTCTGATTTTGTAGTAGGGCTTGACGAACAGAAAAACTTAGAAGTCCTACGCCGCGCCGTAGCGTCTTGCTACAGCAAACTTCGTAGCGCTCTACGAGACTCTACGTGTCGATGCACTTGTAGTTGTGAAAATGATTAGACTGTAATACATAATATGTAATGTACATATTGTGTAATGTAATGTAATGTACACATGTACATATTGTGTACAAGCTAGCTCAGCAGTCTACTCTAAAGCAACTCGCAACGCTCGTGGCTCTACTTCAGACTGCATCGCTGGCTTAGGATTTAATATGACGTTGGCATGGTGGTTGGAATGTCAAACGTGAGGACATTTTTAGATTTTTTTGTTTTTTTCATGAATGTATAAATTTTATTGGCAAAAAGAATCATTCAAAAACACATCAAATTAATTCAACTGACATATGAAAAGTATTATGACACTTATAAAATTATTGTCAAAAAAAAGTTGGCCTCAGCTGCCTAAACTAGACTGAATAGTCTGTAATATAGTCTCGAGTCTGGTACACGTGTACTTGTACACTTTCACTTTCCTTGATACTGAGACAGGTAGATGCAAAATCGCAATGTGTTTGCATGTATGCGTATGAATCTATCTCACTCAGGCTCCTAGGAGTCCCGATGCGTTTATGAAACAGAATTGGTGTAAGGGGTAGTTAAAGGTGAGGGCAATGTCCTATCTCACCACCACATTCCTAAGCTCTCTAGACGTGTTATGATGCCCTGGTTGAAATACCGCCTTCTTGCCTATGTCCCCTTCACCTATAATAGTAGGCAAAATAGCGGTATTTCAACCAAGGCATCATAACAGGAGTAGAGTACTTAGGAATGTGGGGGTGTTGGTTGGGACCAACACCCCCACATTCCTGAGATAGGACATTGCCCTCACCTTCAACCACCCTTTCCACATTTAAGTTCAGGTTAATCCCAAATCATCAGAACGTTGATTGAAATATGTATGTTTACATCTGCTTACATCATTCTTATTTAACAATCGTTGTGGCGCGGCGGTTAAAAGGCCGCCTGATGCAGGAGGTTGCGGGTTCGATTCCCGCCTTGGGAAAAGGTTTTTACGATCTGCAAATCTTTTTTCCGGGTGTCCCGAGTATTTTCTATATATACATATTATGTATATATTTATACTTACTCTTTGAAAATTGCACCTGTCTACCTTTTACGATTTATGAGATATAGCCAACTGACAGACAGACAGACAGCAGAGGCTAAGTAATAGGTCCCGTTGGCACCCTTTGGATACGGAACCCTAAAAAGCAGCATGCCGGTCTAGAACAACATCTTTTCAAACTTTCACCTGGTAATTGTATTTTTTGTATTGAATCCGAACATAGGAAAAATTTAAATTATTTGGGTCCGAACATGAATGGATCATGTTGAAATTTTGCAAATATATGTACGATTCTTGATTTGCATGCTGCTTTTTATAAAAACGCGTGTTGAACTAGAAAGAAATAAAATTTATAGAATATTATAACCCCATCAAATTAGAAGTATACTCATGAAACCTACATTTATTTGGTAAACTAATAACATACGCATCATCACAGAGAAAACCTCATTCATTATACTCGTACTGAAATAGGTATAAAACGTTTGATCCTACAATACGACCATTGCGCGCGTTGGTCAAATAGTCGGTTTGTGTTCGGTCGGGAGGCGAAGCTAGTATCATGTCTGTGGGTCGGGAAGGGACAATGAGTACTTTATTTCCTCTTTTTACTTATGTAATTTTAATTTTGTGACGTGTCCAAGAGTCGTAAGGTCTAAAAGAAATAAAGTCTTCTCTTTCTCTCTCTTCTCACTTTGATATTTGAGTATTCAGACAGACAATCATGTTCTAACAATTGTTCAAACATAACTGGGATTTTTGAAATGTGTTTGAATTATCAACAAATAATTTGTCGTGTTTTAAAAAACGATAAACCGACTTAAATTTCCTGAATGATAAAAAATCGTTTGGAAGTAGTTGTATAGTAGGTACATCCGGATCACATCGTTAGCGCGATCAAATTTTCCAAGCAGCGATATCTAGTTAAAATTCGAGTCTAATTTAGTTTGATGTGATGAGTGAAGAATGAGACCATGATGCAAGGAATTTTTATACTAAGTTACGTTAGTATAAAAATTCCTTGCCATGATGAGACATGGATGGAACAACGAATGAAGGAAGCCAAAAGGAAGCCGTCGCCATGGAGACCTTTTGTTTACGCCCGTTGCCATGGCAACTATTTGTTACAAGTCATTGTTGATTGTTTTCAAAAACCTTGTAGGTACCATTCATAGTTATTGTATCCTCTTTGCTTTACATAGGAATCTGTGTCAGAAACCCGCCTTCGGATTGCTTATTTTTACATTGTTTTTAAGCTTTGCAGGATAAATACTAATCCCCTGGGGATGACATTATAGGACCATCGCGGGATCTATTTCTATATAATAGTGAAATAATTTTCAAAATCGGTCCATAATTGGCGGAAAGATCGAGTAACAACACTATGTATGTTACTAGATATATCAAACTTGATTTTTTGAATTACGGACAATAAAAAACATACAGTCGAATTGAGAACCTCCTCTTTGAAGTCGGTTGAAAATTAAATTGATAATATCATGTTGACAATGGATATTTGACCAAGAAAGAGTCGTCCTAATAAGTAGGAACCGAAGGCTCGTGCTGCTCTGACAACCCCGTAGCTTGGTCACCGTAGGCTATGGAATTGCGCCAAAACCACCAGGCTTGTATGACTACCTAGGAGTTATTTTAATCCCCTACCTTCTATTGATTTATTCTCCCACCCTGGGGCGTGGCTATCGCTACTGACTGCAGAAGTGCAGGCTAAATAAAATTAAACTGCGCGAATCAGACTCGTTCAAACTTGAAAAATAAATAATTAATACATTTGTTCCTCTAAAAACTTTTACGTTTTTTATGGTTGTTTTAGCCACCATCGTACTCGTACACACACTCTTTGAATTTCAAGCGTCTCTAATAGGTGTCTTTCTACCTATAGTTAAAAAATACAGCCCTTTTACAGTCGGAACTTAGACAGACAGCAGTGGAGCCTTAGTTAAAGGGTCCTATACTTGCCCTGCCCTGCCCGGCAACGTAACCCTGACAAATAGAGAAAGGTGTTGACGTCATCTCAATGTGTCGTCGTCGTTGCGTTCGGATGTGAGTGTTTCGTGCTCCGCTGTTACCGGTATTGATCGAAACTACCTACAGCTACCAGGTGATCATAATTTGGCTGATGGTCTCATAACTCATAACAGCAGTCAGCTTCCCACCCAAGTGGGGCATAGCCTACTTGAATATCAATAACACCTTATTTCTTATTTGATAATAATAACTATGTTTATAGTATAAAATTTGACTTGTCTAAGTGTTTATTTTGTAAGTCTAAAGAAATAAAGTTATAGATTCTAATTCTGAAAACTATACATCAAAAATCTCTATACTTGATTTGTTGTGATCGCAGAAGCACCCTTTGGGAACGGAACCCCAAAAACTGTTGTCAAAAAGATAAACAATGTGCCGTGTTGGATAAATAATGGGATTGAAAATGATAGCGGGACAGGGGACAGCATACTGTCCCGCCAGTTACTCACAGACTGGTATGCTCTCGTGGAAGCTGAAATTTAGAAGATTCACATTCGAGTTGACCTACACGTTTTTATGATAGTTTCTTTCAAACTTTATTTATTTATTTTGCTCACATGTACATGATACAGCTTAGGTTTAAAAGCACTTTATTTACAAAGAAAATAACAATCAAATAATATAAACAAATTAAACTAGTATTTACAATTGAGCTAACTGCAGACTGTTGCAAACAATCTACAGATAGCTCAAGCGGTCCATATCAATACGAGTCGGAAGCGTCCCCAAGAAAAATAAAACCTAGGGCGAAGTAACTTAATCTGTGCTAGGGTTATTTTATCTAGGGTGACCTAGAGTGATCACAAAACTAACGACCCGCCCCGGCTTCGCACGGGTGCAATGCTGATACTAAATTATACATATTCCTCTTGCATCACTCTGTCTATTAAAAATTGTTCAAATCCGTGGCGTAGTTTTAAACATACATACATAGGAACAGACAGCGGGAAGCGACTTTGTTTTATACTGTGTAGTAATAACTTATAGTATATGGTACTAGCTTCTGCCCGCGACTTCGTACACGGTTTATATGTCCGTCCCCGAGATACCGTTTACCAACCTGCTAAATTTCATTAAGATCCATTCAGTTGTTTAGGCGTGAAAAGGCAGACAAAATTATTTTCAAAATTTTAGGTACGCTTTGTTGTTTTAACATTTCCGGTGCTTTGACAAAAATAACTTTTTCACGCGTATGGACCATAATTAAAAAAAACATAAGCTTTCTTCTTGCGCAGTCGGGTAAAAAAGACGATAATAACGAAGAATACAGCAACATAATTTGTTCTGCAAATAGGTTGACCGTACGACAACGGCCGTTGGACAGCCAATTCATTTGCAGGAATTACGGACAATATACCAGGCGTGCATAAAAAGCTAGGAGCTAAATCCACATCATAGTACGAGAACTTGCGGAGCTGCAAGGTTGCCCACACGGGGTGGGTGTGCACTCTTGCAACTCCGCAAGTTAGAAGAACTTTCCGAAAAGACCACAAAGTTTACCCAAAATTATTAACCTTGTTTGGAAAATTATTTTTAATTACCAAGGTGTAAATATAATGATTAGATGATAAATCAAGCGTATTCTATAGGTATTAACGTAAACAATGTGGTTTCTCGTTTTGGAATAACTTTTATACTTTTGTTTTCGGCAAAAATGGCAAACGTTTTTATCGGTGAAGTCGCGTGGCGTTTTAATGGCGCTGACCGTCGGTTGCGCTCAGGCGTACGTTAAGTCACCGATATATAAACTTTTTTTGGCAAACTTTGCTGTACTTTTATAATGGCTGTAGGAATCTCTTGAACCGTAATATATACTAGAATTGTATAGTCATTTTCGCAACAAATAATAATAATTACTACTGAATCACTACATCACTACATATTATAAAACAAAGTCCTCCGCCACGTCTGTCTGTCTGTCTGTTCGCGATAAACTCAAAAACAACTGAACGGATGTTCATGCGGTTTTCATCAATCAATAGTGTGATTCATGAGAAAGGTTTGAGTATATAATTTGTCAAGGCTTTGTGTAAATTGGTTGAAATATTACGATATTTGTAGGAAGGGTCGGATAAAGTCGAGCCGCTTTCATTGAAAATGTTTTCCATAGATAGCGTTCATAGACTTAGGATCTAGAGGTATAATACCTCTATGTTACATACACAGTGAAAGTCGGAGGTTTTATTATTCCTTATAACTGTCAAACTCGTAACGGGCCACCTGGAACCTAAGCGTTCGGAGATAGCAGAGAGACACACATATCGTCAGCGACGCCAGGCAGAAGGCGAGTCGATAACCTCATTCTACCAAAATATGAAGCACCTAGCAACCCACTGCAACTTTGAATCGCAACTGGAGGTAAACCTCCGCGACCAGTTCGTCTCTGGGCTGCGCAGTGAGGACATGCGTTCGCCGAACCATCGCTGGACTACAAGAAAGCAGTGGAGCTGGCGCTCGCGCTGGAGGCGGCGGAGCGGCACGCGGCGGAGGCCGTGGCCGGCGCGGGCGCTTCGCTGTCTATCTGATATATCCTAGAAAAGAAATACAAAACTGACTTGTGCCCACAAATAGGCTCTCTACGAACACTTTGTGCAGCAAGCTGCGCGAAATCTGGGGCCAGTACTAGGCCAACATAACTTTCTTGGAGATATAAGTTCAGTTTGAAAGAACTCAGATCATCATTATTGTAGGCGTTTTACCAAAGGCTTTATTGAGTAGGCTGTGATGTGACTCAACGTAGCAATAATCATCAGTACATATTAAAAAACAAAGTCCTCCGCCGCGTCTGTCTGTATTCGCGATAATCTCAAAAACGACTGAACGGATTTTCAAGCGGTTTTCACCAATCGATAGAATGATTCATAGGAAGGGTTTAAGTATATAATTTGTCAAGGTTTTATGTAAATTGGTTGAAATATAACGATAATAATTATTTGTTCGAAGTGTCGGAAAAAGTCAACCCGCCTACGAGCTTTCATTGAAAACGCTGCCTTATCCCTCTGAGAGATAACAAAATAATTCAAGGTGGGACATTCCTCTTTTATATCATTATTGTAGGCGTTTTACCAAAGGCTAAAAAAATCTATAAAAAAGTCCGCGAAGGCATTTATCTAACTAATACCCATTCTATCATAATAATAAAAATTACATGCTCTACTATCCGTGCGAACCCGGGGCGGGTTGCTAGTAATATGTACTTGAAATTACAAGTTGTTTTTTTTTTATTCCAAATTCCATAACATATACTCACGCACTTAGAATAATCAAGTATAAGCATTTTTATGAAATGGTAAAGATTTGTCTAAATAAAAATAACATTATCTAAATATAAAATAATACTCTAATAAATAATATGGTAATGTAATATTAAATCTAACGCAATTTACCATAAATGATTTGCTAACCTTAAATTTCCATGTATTAGGTTAAACAAAAATAGCTGCGGCACTATCTGAAGGTAAATAATAAGTTAAATAACAAAGAACTAGCTGCTGCCCGCGCCTTCGCCCGCGTTTTACCGGGATATAAAATAGCCCATATGCTATTCCAGTTCCCAAGCTATACCCATACCAAATTTCAGCCTAATCGGTTTAGTAGTTATTTCGAGATAGAGTAACAAATATCCATACATCCATCCATACAAACTTTGACATTTATAATATTAGTAGGATAAAAAAGTTGATATCGACGATGTTTTTATGGGTCCTAAACAAACACGGAAATAATGCGCTTTGTCTTTGGAATTTTGGTTTTGTGCTAAACTACTTTGTAATAAACTTGCTGACTTCAGTTCAGTTTAACGATAGTTACGAGACGTGATCCTGACACATTTTTGTATGTGATTTGCGTAGGTCCATGTCCACGCGCGTTGTACCAAATCCTATAGATATAATAATAATAAAGACATCACGACGATAACGTCTCGATATTATCATCAAACCTAACTCAGAGCTCTGTATAGCCCCTCCTTTTTAAATGATTTTTTATAAGACTTCCTCATATTTTTCTGGTGGATAATCTTTACTAATATTATAAACAGAAAAGATTTGATTCTTTGTTTGTTTGTTTGCATAATAGGCTAAGAAACTACTGAAACGATTTGAAAAATTCTTTCACTGTTTGGAAGCTAAACTATCCCCGGGTGACAATAATATATATTATATTTTCAAAAAAATTAGGGATCTTGCCGGGAAGCCGGGGCGGCCCGCTAGTAACTAATAATGGCGTAGAAAGTTACAGGTCCATTGAGATAAAGTTTCATCGCCCTATGTAGACCACTTCGAAAGCTGTGCGACTGCATAGCCTGTCCTTTTTGTGCAACGGGATATTCGGATGCACCAGCTGAAACAGCGTGAGTTTATAAGTGCATCCTGCTGTACAACTCCTAGATTAACGATGTTTCACAAGACTCCTAGCTACTCATGATATCCTAGTCATTTTGGTGCAGTGCCAAGGAAGCCTTGCTCATGGTCATCTCTTTTGTATTTTGCCGAGGTTTTCATCGCGTTACAGAGCGATCGCTAGCTTTATGAACAGAATTTCGAATTCTCTACTTGTTTTATAAAAAATACACATTGAATTTTCATGACACCTAATAATGAGAATCAAATCATCATAATATAAACATCACCATGGGCCCGTACATGTCCACTGCTGAACATAGTCGTCCCTCAAACGACGCCACGAAAGCGGTCCGACCGCTACGATGTCGTCGGTCCATCGAGTGGGAGGTCTTCCCACACTCCGTTTCGCATTGCATCGCGGTCGCCACTCGAGAACCTTTACTCCCCAACGGTTATCGGTTCTACGAGCTATATGGCCTGCCCATCGCCACTTCAGCCTGCTGATTCTGAGAGCTATGTCGGTAACTTTGGTTCTTCAACGAATTTCCGTATTCCGGACCCTATCGCGTAGAGAAACTCCGAGCATAGCTCTCTCCATAGCTCGCTGGGTGACTTTGAGCATATGCACGAGGCCTATAGTGTGGGACCACGTCTCGGATCCATAAGTCATCACTGGTAGCACACATTGGTTAAAGACTTTCGTCTTGAGGCTCTGCGGTATCTGTGACAAGAAGATATTGCGAAGTTTCCCGAACGCTGCCCCATCCGAGTTGGATTCGTCGGCTGACCTCTTTATCCAAGTTGGATTTACCTAGTTGGACCATTTGACCTAGGTAGTCATAATGATCAACAACTTCGATAACATCGTTCCCCACATAGACCGGTAAGGGTGCAACATGGGCATTTGACTTGATATTTGTCTTACCCATGTTCATTTTAATACCCACTTGTCGGGAAACGGTGTTGAGGTCTCTGAGCATCCTGCTAAGGTATTCCAGTGATACTGCCATAATCACTATATCGTCAGCAAACCGAAGGTGATTGATGTAATCGCCGTTGATATTGATGCCATATCCGTCCCAGTCCACAAGCTTAAAAATATCCTCCAATGCAGAGGTGATCAGTATCGGCAAAATGACTTCTCCCTGTCTCACTCCTTTTTGCAGTGGGATCGGATTTGTGCTTTGGTCCTGGAGACGAATTGACATAGTGGCCTTGCTGTACAAACACTTCAACACTTGAAGATATCGGTAGCCGATTTGGTACCGCTGGAGAGACTGCAGGACTGCCCAGGTTTCGACTGAATCAAAGGTTTTCTCGTAGTCCACAAACGCTAGACAGAACAGCCGGTTATACTCTTCTGTTTTCTGTATAATCTGCCGGAGCTTATGTATGTGGTCTACGGTACTAAAGCCTTTTCGGAACGGCTTGTTCGGGTAATGTATGAAGATGCACTGCCATTATTATCTATTCTACCCCAGAGAACAATCCCCGTCCTTGGGCAAGCACGGTAATTATTGTCTAGGGTAGAATAGAGAATAATTCCACCACATTGTCAATAAATGCGTAAATTATTTGAAATTCATTCCTTCAATTTCGATAATGTACACAATGCGATGCCATTATTGTCTATTCTACGCTAGAGAACAATCCCCGTACTTGGCCTAACGCTATCAGATTTTTTGTCAGTTCAGTTTCGTTCAGCAGGAGCTCGATCACCGACTTTGATGACGATCGATGAGCACCAATTCTGTTTAAAACGCGTACGGTAACTTTAAGTACGGGTAAGCTAAGTACGGTTTGTTCTTGTCGAATTTCAATTCAATTCCTACATACAAACTTATAAACATTTACCTCTTTTACTTATTCTTATAAAATAGTTTTTCTGCTTTCTACCGGCTACGACTTACCTTCTTCGGTGAGTTTAGAGGTCTTGTGAGATTCCAGATTTCAGCACCTACGAATGGACAAGTTATATTTAGTTTATAGTCCATCCATTCTAAAGGTTCGCGCGATTGTCGCAAATGCTACTTACAGCCTAGCTTGGCAAGGAAGCAGCAAAAATGAATACTTATTGCAGCCAAATACATATATGTTCCTTTTTGCTGCGTGTAAACTAATGTATGTTAACAAACCAAAAGAAAAAAATCATATGATTTATGAGATTGATCCAATATTTATTGAAGTCAAAGTTTAAAACATCAACATGTATATTAAACATGCGTAATAAAGTAAATTTAAGGCTAAGTAAGATCGGTTTATTTACAAACATTTCATATCAACTTTGGCTAGAGTATAGGTACAGTACAGACCTCTTACGTACTTGTTTCTTGACTGTTTTCCGCAATTAGGTGGCTGCTGGTCTAACCACCCGATGTCCTCCAGGAAAGCCTATCATAAATCGAAAGTAGCTTAGGATTACTCCTTGCGTATTGATTAAGTGGTGTGTTTTGCTTTAGTCTCGTGGTAACCCGTGGGTACCCATAAACGTAAAGCCCAGAGTCTGTAAGCAGCTGCGGCTGACTCTTGTTGCACGTGTAAGTGCAATGACGTTAGGCTAATGGGCTTCAAATGCTGTCGTAGGGGCAGTTCTCGAACACCCATCGTCACAACCACAGGCCAGTCTGAAACTTTGCACCTTGTTTATAGTATTGATAGTGCTTTGATTCGTTCTCGGCCATCAAACTTACGGTGCCCTAGGTGAGTTAGCGAGGGTCTGATTCCAGTGTTAGGCCATAGTGTAGGTAATCTTTAAGCTGAGACTCCATGTTGTGTAGTTAGCGCTTTGGTTTAGACTGTAAGCTAACTACTTCTTTGAATAAATAAATCGAAATCTTCTTCATATGACTCGACGGCACTGCCAGAATGAGATGGTGGCTTTCTTTATCTTGTTTTCTAAGTTGGCCAGGTTAGTTTATTTTCCAACGTTATAGCTATAAGTATTGGATAGTGTTAGCTGTGTATCGAATGAACGGGAGTGGGTTCCTAGTTTACGCTTGTTTGTGAAGCTGCATAAAGGTACGTCCAGATTACAAGACATGCTAGAAAAGATATTTATTTAACTTGTTTTTATAATGTGGACCTGTAATAATTTGACATGTGGTGGACGTAATGTACCTATACCATTATACATATTTAATCTGTACGCGTAATAAGAATATTATGGCATTGACAATAAGACGCCATGGATATCTATCGAGCTATTTGGAACTTATCGGTATGCAAATTAAAAACCCCTCAGTGATTCATACTTACTTTATTTTATCGATTATATTATGCCAATCAATAACCAAGAAGTCAAGTCGATTGATTTATAAATAAGGTTGGGCATCAAAGGAGCTGTGATAGTACAGTGATGTTCATCGGTAGGCAACCCCCTGTGTTAGATTGTAACAGATCGATACAGAAATATTTTGAGACTACTATCTTTTGGTAATACGAGTATGAAGATAGCAGGCTGTTTTATACAGGGCGTGAAGATTGGTAAACCCTTTACCTACAGTTAGGGGCATCATAACTTCCGGTTTTCGAGTTCAATAAATGTATTTTAAATGTCTAATTTGTGTTATTTCCTGGTTTAAGTAAATTTCCTTGCAATTAAATTAATTTATGTTTGTAAAATTCCAGTTAGATATTTATTCTTAGCTGTAGTTAAAAAAATTTAAGGATATTCTTTGGATTTAAAGCACAAATACCATGTGTTATTATTATTTTGATTCTTATTCCTCTAACATGATCAGAGACTTTATGTAACCTTATTGCATTTAAACGTATTTCTATTTATCCTATGTCTATTGCTTATATCTATACTTATTATTTTCTAACAGCTTTACATATGTATGCTATATTATATATTTTAATATATATATAAATCATATGTTATCTATCTATTTCTATAAATAACCTTCTTTGCTATTTTAATACAATATTTTAAGAACTTAGGGCGTAGATACCTATCAGTTATTATTTCATGTGAGTTCGTGAGTGTAATTTGTACGTCCAGATCACTTTCGACATTAAACCTATCGCGACCGAAAACAGGGCAGTCAAAAAGAATATGTGGCACGGTTTCTTCTCTGCCGGGTTCACAGATGCACGACGGGTTTTCCTTACATTTAAACCGGGCGAGGTATTCGGAAAACCCACCGTGGCCCGTCACATTACCTGTGTCAACACATTGTTGAGACTTATCTTTCTGACGATTTTATAAGCCTCAACCGCGTCCGGGAAGAAAAGTTTTGTATACCAAATACCATGTGTGTTACCATTTCGGGATTTTAATGAAGTGAGCTAGTTATTTACCTTTTCATTAATATTTTTACATTTTTTACGCAAAAGGAGGTCAAACTTTTTCAACAATTTGCAAAACACATTGTTGTTTGTTAAACTTGCTGTAAAAGAAAAATTGATCCTTTGGCACACAATTGGCAATCAGCATTTGATAGCATATACCAGAATGCTTAAATAAAAATATTTTGAGAAATTTTCTTGATTGGACATCTTGGCATCGAAAAGAATGGACAAGGGTAGAAAAGAAATTTATTTCGAAAATGTCCAATGACTGGTAAACTTTGATACTGGTACAATTTCTTCTCTTTACTTTAACAGTTATGATGTCCCCTGCCCTTAGGTAAAGGATTTACCACTCTTTACGCCATACCCTGTATAAAAACAACAAATTTGATATTATAAAACCAAAACTAATGCAATAACGAGACTTAGATTGGAACCAGACAGAGGGTCACCGATCTATGAACGTCTCTGTACATACCTACCTAGGTACAAACGGACATACTCACCGTATTTATACGCCCGTTCGTTCTGAAGTTGCGCGCTATTATCGCAAATGCTGCTCTATTGCTCTATCATACCTTAGCTTGGCAAGGATTAAGGAAACACACTATTGAAACGCCAAGCGACCCAAAAAAAGAGATGCGTGTTGAGTTGAATCAAATCGTATTGATTTTCTATGGCCAATTTTCTATGACCAATTTTCTATGATGTCACTTTCACTTTAAAAGTTTAAGGGACGAGAAAATTAATTAACGCTTTATTTCTTATTTGGTAATAATTTAGAACTTACAATTAGAATAGTCTTTGAACTTATTATGTAAGAAAAATTCAATAAACGTGCGTTTCAGGAGTGTGTTTCCACTTTTAAACCAGATAAAATGGTGGGATCAGAATGGGACGGAACCTTGTCAAATTATATTGTTTTACGTCACGTTCCAGTACAAAGCGCAAGTCAAAGTGGATGGATGTTTCTCAACGTAATCCAACCGCACTCGTTTCAGTTCAAAATGGTTCCATCTTATTTTAATTGTACGCGGATTATAAAGTGAAACACATCTGTATGAGTAAAATTTTTATTTTTCTTCGTCACATACAAAAATAATACAACGATTTAATAAAACAAAATAATTGTCGTTTTTGGCCAAATATTGGCACTGTATTCCTAATACTTACTACCACTGAAGGACCGATAAATACCATATTCCTCGCAAGCCCACCTCAATCGCTAAACTCCGCTATTAATTTTTTTTTTTTTAAATAAACAGCTATCGTGGAGATTGCTCTTAATTTTACGTCAGGCGTACACAGTCCGTTATTATCAAATTTTGCTTACTCGGTTATCGACATAATCTATGCTGGAGTAACGCTATTCTATAGCATAAACGTCACTCAAGCATAGATCTAACTGAGGAAGCTTTCAAGTTATCATCGCAAATGCTGCTTTAATAGCTATAGCTTGGCAATGAATAAAAAAACAAAATAGGTAGGTAGGTGAAGTAACAAAACAGATTTCGATTAGTGAAACTTTTATTTTTGTCATCGCATTGTAGACACGTCTTTTTTATAAATAAAACTATATAGACTACTATTAATACTAGAGCGACAATACAAATTATGAATTAATGGACGTATACGGATGATGAGTACAAATTAGGCGGTTTCAAGTGCGTGCTAACGAGCGTTCTGAAGTCACAGTAATGTGACAGAGCAGTGTGAAGACACGTTAGTAGGTATTATTGTATATTCTTTGGTGAAGGTTAGTCGATTGTCACAAAATCTGACGTCAATCAGCCCCTCTAGCACGGGTATTATTGAAAACCATAAACCGTACACAAGGAACCTACTAAAAACTAAAACTTCGGTGATTAAGGCCAATAAAGAATAAATAAATAAAAAATTAAATTCGTTTATTTCAGGCACATGTATGGACAATACAAAATTAAGGACCCATATTAGAATAAACAAAAATAATTTTACAAACGTCGGGAAAGTATAAATCAAATATTCGACGTTTCCACAAGTTGTCAACTATCATGGTTAAACAGCTGTTCAATAGATTCAATTTTGTTTCAATCAGAAAAACATTCAATAATATGATAATAATAATTGATATGAATCAGTTGAGCTACCTGTAGATTGTTTGGAATAATCAGCAGTTAGCTCAATTGATTCAATACTAGTTCTAATTTATTCCTGAGAATATTACATTTGTTTGATATAAAACTGATGAACTTAAAATTATACATAGTCAGAGCGCGGGCAGCAGCAAGTGAGCATATGAGGTACCTTACAAGGCCGGTATCACTAGTGCTGGTGGCATCCTCTGCATCACAGCTGCAATTCCATGTCAGATCCGTAGTATCAGAACTGCTGGGCTGTCATCAATGCTCGAAAACTGATGACAAAATTTATTAATATTTAAATTTTCATAAGTACAATCATCTATTTACCCAAAATAATGTAAAAAAAACGTGACAGTTGTATTTTAGTATAATAACTAGTAGTTAGCTCTTAACAATATCGTCGTGAGGTTACTCTAGTTTATTCTAGTCCAGAGTATTCTGTTCCAGTTCCGTTTAAAAGTAAAACACTCGGGTAATCAACCACACATTAGATAAGACGAGACGAGTACCTACTACACGTCATTATGCATGCTAAATAACAGCTCCCGAGAGATTCGTTTTTTTTTAAATGTACTGGAAAACCATTTTGAAATGTTCTTAAGTATAACGTTTTTAAGAAATCCTACTTGATTTAATTGATTGATTTCGTATTGATTTTATCCCCCGTGTTCTCAGGGGGCCAGCTTATCTAACAAAAAACCGTCGACGCGTTTGGCATTACTAAATGACCAGCACATTGCACAAGACTAATCAGTTCACTTCTCAAATTTCAAACAAATCGGAACGACAGTCGAATAATTATTCTCGAAGTGACAAATAAAAAATATGTACAACGAAACTGGTTGAACAAAAACCGCCTTAAAGACCATGAATTCAGCCATCTTGATAACGTAATAGAGTCCATGTGATGCAGCATAAGACTCGCACAGCTAGTGGCTTTCGTAGACTACTTATCAAGGCACCATACTGATTTATAGTAAAGTATCGTTTATTGCATGAAATAAATGTAGGTACAGGTGTTTTCATGTCTATGTGTGTCAATGTATATGTATACTTTACTGTGTGCAACATCTTTATACAAATAACACATGGCTAACTATAAAATAAAACTGACACCAAAAAGGTTACACCATAGGTACAATAAATCACCCAAACTGCTACAGAGATCTTTGTTCGCTTCTCTCACTCAGATTACTGCTACACAGATATTACTTTACTATGCTACACGAAGACCCATAATCATCATAAGCCCGTATACGTCCACTGCTGAACATGGGCCTCCCCCAAACGACGCCACAATAGCGGTCCTGAGCCGCCTCTACATAGTAAAACAAAGTATCTTCCCGCTGTCTGTCTCTATGTATGCGTAGATCTTTAAAAATACGCAACAGATTTTGATGTGATTTTTTGATAGATAGAGAGATTCAAGAGGAAGGTTTATATGTATAATTTAGTATTAGCATTACACCCGTGCAAAGCCGGGGCGGGTCGCTAGTGAAATATAAAAGTATGTTTCTACATTTTACTGAATACTGTACAATATGGGACTTCCAATAAGCTGCGGCTGCTGTCTGTACCGCACTGGAGGTGGTTGTACGTTTAAAACACGATCTAGGGTCATGACCATAGAGTAGTAGAATAGTCATGACAAAGTCGACCGTCTATACTTGCGGGCGATAAACCGGTAACTGACGGCGCACAGGGCGGTTAGCGAACTTGGATCGTTACGTTGCGCTAGTGAGTACGCAGGCGCGGTGCGGAGCGGTTATTATGGGGAGCCGGGGGAGTCCATGGTATAATAATTACGCCTGGGGGGGTAAAATGGGCTATTTCGCTCAGAGTGCAAGAGGTTGTTCTTTAAATTTTATAGAGTCCGACTGAACCTGGATTATCAGCTGAAACTGAAACCGAACCTTCTGCCTCAGTGACGATTCGGCTAAAACCGAAACCGAACCTATTCCTCCTATATAGGGCGTCCCACGGCCATGCCACATGGAGGGAAAGTATCTTAAATATTGTTGAAAGAACATTTTACTGAAAGAAGACTTCATTTTGATTTTAAAAATAATTTATAGGTTATGAATAATCGTGAGTCTAAACCGAGAATCGAACCTGCCAAACTCCAAAACATAAAACACCCGTAATTTTACGATACCTATCGTAAACTATGCTACACCATAGCATATCTGCTACGTGTTAAGACGTTGCACATGTCTACATCCCGTTGAGTACACTCAGCCTCATATCTCTAACTATGAACTACGTTGTCGGATTGTATACAATCCCGTCTCAAAAAGCCACCCTGTTATCTGCATGTATGGTATCTCATGTCAGTCACCCACCATCCTACTAATATTATAAATGTGAAAGTTTGTATGGATGGATGGATGTATAGATGTATGGATATTTGTTACTTTCACGCAAAAACTACTGAACCGATTAGGCTGAAATTTATTATGTATGGGTATAGTTTGTGACCTGGAATAACTTAAAGGCTACATTTTATCCCTATAAAAACGGGCGAAGGCGCGGGCAGCAGCTAGTAAACTATAATATTGCATCAAAATAGGCGGCCAGAACAGGTTCATTAGTTATTTAATAACTTTAGTAACTATTTTACTTCGGTAACAAACTTATTTGAAAGCAAAGAATGAACAGGATTTCTTCAGTTTTAAAGTCGTTTCTTAATATTTTCTTATTTTCAATTCTTACTCAGCGGCATCCCAGTAAAGATCACTTAACGTGCATATTTCTGCTCTACCCTCTCTGCTTTTGTAACACAGACTGTAATGATATTCTGTGGCATTGCTTGTAGATCCTGCTTATTTATGAGAGCCTGGTAGTAATTGTGTGAAACCGGAAGTGAGCGCAACATTCAGGTGGAGAACGGATCTACAAAAATGGATAAGCGTCATGTTTCGAAAGAGTTTCTTCTGAGTTTCATACAAATTTTCACCTTTCTTATCTTTATAAAAGTTTATTTAGATGCCACTGTAATGATTTTGCTTTAATTAAATAGTTTTGTGGCTACCTAAAAAAATCCGAATCTCTGCATAAAACTCCTTCGGTTCGTAAGTAGAATAGATATCATCATCATCATTAGCTTATACACGTCCACTGCTGGACATAGGCCTCTCCCGTACGACGCCAGAAATAGCGGTCCTGAGCCGCCTCCATCCATCGACTCCCTGCTAGAATAGAATAGATATAATTATAGTTAACTAGCTGACCCGACAGACGTTGTCCTGTCATTCAATTCAAACTTCTAATTTATTTCAAACGTGTTTGGCAAAGAGCTGGGGCTAAGTTTACATTACAAAAGTTTATAATAAAGGTGGTCATTAAGCTTTCTTAAGTTTTCTAAGATTCTGCACAAATTTTCTTATTTTTTTATAATGTAAGAATCTTCTACGAAGTACTAGAAAGCATTTTAAAAAAGATGAATGAAATCGGTGAACCCGGTGTCAAGTTATAGCTGGACCAGGAAAAATAAGGGTTCATTTATGTGTTACACATATTTAAAGACAGATAGACTAGCTGACCCGGCAAACGTTGTTTTTGCCTACTAAATAAAATTAGTGCGTGTGTTTTCTATTTATTTTTCGCGAAAGTTTCCCTTGATTCAACACGTGTGGTTTCCAACTTCGTTCGGAACTACCAGGGGAACAAAAGATTACAGGCTTTGTTGCGAATATAAGAAGTAAGTCTATAAATTAAATGCAACGTTGCACAGTACTTCTCCGCCTTCGAACATAATGGTTTGATTTTGACAAATGACAATAATGTTAATTGTATGTATTTTGCAAAACCTATACATACCAAGTAGATTCAATTTGTGTAAGTTTTCAAAATCTATAAATGCAATAAAACAGGATTCTTCTTATCATACTTTGTATTGTTTTGAAAAAACCATAAACCTTTACTCTTAAATTGTACACTGTTTCTAACTTTTTCGGAATAAAACGAATCCCTCGGGGAAGTCGGGAATAAAAATTCTAAAAGGCCACCTCGGGATCATTTTCTATGTAATAGCGAAAGAATTTTCAAAATCGGTCCGCATGTATTGACGGACAATGTACTTAAAAAAACATACGTACTGCTGAACAAAGAACTTCCTCCTTTTTTCCAAGTAGTTTTTTTAAGTGAACATCTTCTGCACTAAATGGCAGCCATTGTAAATTTTGTTTTCAATGAGTGGTTGGATATGCTTGTACAGTCTTCATGGTTTAATAGCGCTGACCATGATGCGCAGAAGTCGATATCTAGATTTTTGCCGAGCGCTATTAAAACGTGACGAGACGTGTGCTAATTATTATGTACTAATTGTTCCCTGCGGTTTCACCCGCGTTAAATTCATAAGCGCGAAGCTACCAGTGCTTTGACCCCCCTTGCCCCCAAAAAGCCCCCCTTTTGAGGTTGCTTCCAGATGCCGTGATAATCGTAAATCTTCTGTCGGAATTTGGTGTTTTACCAGGATAAAAAGCCCAAGTGACTCTATCCTTTAAAGTAACTCTATGCCAAAAATCAAGTCGACTGGTTGCTTAGTTAGGGAAGTCAGATAAACACAGTTTCGCATTTATACAAAACTGATTGAATGAAATGGACCAGTTGAGCTACCTGTAGATTGTTTGCAACAGTCTGCAGTTAGCTCAATTGTTTAAATTTTTAATACTAGTTTAATTTGTTCATAGTATTGATTGTTATTTTCTATGTCAATAAAGGTAAATAACAAAATCAAAACTTATGTAATTACGAGACTTGGAATCTGTCAGGGGGTTACCCATCCAAGAACGCCTTTGTACATGGTGCAAGATAAATTTATTGACTACTGTAAATATATGTATAAATTATAGAATAGTCTACGAAGCTCCAGGCGGGGGCATAGAGCTTCGTTCAAATATGGATCACGAGAGATTTTCTTATTTTTATCGGTATGTAATTCATAATAGTGAAAACATTACACCTCGTTTTACCTTAATTTCGTTTCATTACAAATGAAGTTGTAGAAAAATTATTTTGAGTATTTATTTTACTTTATTTTGAAGAAAACGTTCGTCGAACCCCGCCTGCGAATTCTGCGGTCGCTCGAGTTTGATACCAGGCTCTCATAACTGAATAGGAGAAAACGTAAAAGCCTCGGGCGATGCTGTATAAAGCCGCTGTCCCACTGCGGCGCACGCTCTACATGCTACGGCTTAAGCCACCGCCCACTGCTGTGCGTGCACCGCATCTATAGCCGCTGCACCAATAGCGGTGCGGTAAAGATACCGCTTACTTATATTATAAACGCGAAAGTTTGTATGTATAAATAAAATTTACTCGAAGAAACTCGTACATAGAAAAACATGAGTGCAGTTAATAAATAAATAAAGCTAAGTGTAACAATTTTGCCTGAACTAGGTAAACCTGTGTTACAGGCGACAACAGTGCTAATTATTCAATAAAATATTCTCTTAATACTACGATAAAGGCATATTTTAGTACAACTTGTTGTTTATTTTACAAACGGTTCATGGTATTAATAAGGAACTTATATTGAGTATAGCTAAATTAATCACTATTTAAACTACCCAGATTAATTTAATGTATAAAAATATAATTTACTTGACAATATCCAATAGTATATATATATCCGTTAGTTGGCCGTGGGGCTGCGGCGTAGGAATATCGACCCCTCCAACTCAACCCGTGGATCTCGTAAGAGCCGACTAAGGGAACCTACCAGAGGAAGACAGCAGCTTCCTTCTGAGTATTTTTAAACACCAACACTGCGATCACACATCCGCCTGCCAAGCGTAGTGACTATGGCAAATCCCCCCCTACATGGGAGACCGTCCACTCGATGGACCGACGACATCGTAGCGTTCGCAGGGAGTCGATGGATGGAGGCGACTCAGGACCGCTATTTGTGGCGTCATACAGGGGAGGCCTATGTCCCGCAGTGGACGTGTATGGGCCGATATGGTGAACTAAAATATTGAGCCAGCCTAATCAAAATTAAGATTAGATAGTTTCTCTGTTTCATCGTAGGATAGACTTTGACGTTTAAGTTTAATGCATTTTTTACAATTATAATAGTTAAGCGCGTAAATATTATATTAGACATTGAGTTTAGTTGTATAGGAAGGGAACAAGAAATAGGTAAAATTTGCCTCCCCCATACGACGCTACAAAAAGCGGTCCCGAGCCGCCTCCATCCATCGACTCCCTGCGACCGCTACGATGTCATCGTGTCATCGATTGGATAGTCTCCCAACACTCCATTTCGCATTGCATCGTGGCCGCCACTCGAGAACCTTATTTATCTGGCTGTCCATACACAAATAAAAAAAGGTCAAGTGAAAAAAAATAGAGATAGGTATGAGGAAGGACTGAGTGTACCCAACGAGAAGTAGATATGTATGTGCAACGCCTTAGCACGGAGATGCACGTAGAAGATCTTAAGCGTTCTTTTTTCGAAAAATTCATACTCGAAGAGCTTTATAAGCTCAAAAAGTTGTGATTTAATTCGCATTCAAAAAGCAATACGCACAATCTGCAACTTAAAATGTAGAGAAGGATTTTTAAGGAAATCAATATTTTTGCGGTCCTGAGCCTTTATACTTCGGAGGCCTTTGTTACTAATTGTACCCTAGGTATATGGGGTGGGTGCCTCCGACTACCTAAGTATCAAAAGAAAATGCTATGGACAATAGGTGAACGCTTGTTTAAGACTTTTATTGTTCCTTATTTATTTTATTCTAAATAAATGATTTGAAATTGAATTGAATTCATCCATACTCTGGGCCAAAGCTGTTAGATAAGCCGTACTCCAGCGATCTCATGATACTCTGGTAGCTCCGAACAAACCCACTTGTTGCGCTATTCCGCGGAATGAATTTTCCATGACTTTTAAAATTATGGGTGAGAATCGTGAAACATCATAATGTACTTGTTCAATATGTATTATGTGTATGTATAATAATTATTATTATTCCCTGTTCTGAGGAATAATAATAATTTAATCTAATTAAAGTAATCTCCTCCATAGTCCGATTACCCAGTCCATCCATTCATCACAATAACATGTTTTGTTTGTTACTTTCATTATCTATTATATTTGCAATAGTCTCTAAACCTGGCGGATATCACCGACGGGTGTATCATATTGTGCAACCGAGGATGATGCCCGCTATGTGTAGCTCTCGCCTTTACATTAATTCTCATAAAGGGCCTCTGTGTTGTCTTCGGCTCCACACATGCCTCCCAAAGGACCAGGTCACTATATGGCCCGTGATCATGCAAATTTAAATTTTATAAGACCTTTGAACGGAATTCATTTTATTGATAATTTTTTACCATTTTCAAAAGGATCGTGCTCCTATTGAAAATGTTTAATTTATTCTCATTATTCATATCTCTCAAAGAATCTAGTCTCTATAAGCACAAATGGGGCATATTTTGTGGAGTCGGTACATGTAGTTACTAAGTACATATCGAATTCGATTTTTTATTTAAAATATTTAAGCGGTGTAGTTTTTATTATTATATTATACAATTTATTAATTATCGAAGGAAAAAAGTTGACATAAATAAATATTAAGTACAATGACAAAGTTATAAACCAAGTAGATTCAACTAAGTTTATAGGAATAACTTTAGATGAAAATTGTGACTGGAAGAAACATGTATCACACGTCTGTGACAAATTAGATAGGTTCGTGTATGCTTTGAATAGATTAAGGTTAACAGTGTCAAAAGAAGCTGGTATTACGGCGTATCATGGCTATGTTTTGTCTGTTCTTTCGTACGGTCTTTTGCTGTGGGGGAACTCAGTCGATATAGAGAGAGCTTTTAAAGTTCAAAAGAAGTGTATTAGAGCTATCTTTGGGGTCTGGTTCATGGAGAGTTGCAAGCCGCTATTCAAAGAACTTCACATTCTCCCATTGCCTAGCATGTACATACGGGAGCTATGTATGTTTGTTAGAACGAATACTGACTATTTTAACAAACGATCTGACATAATTCCAACAAAATATGAAAAAGAAATCCATATAAGCTTTATCTACCAAAATTTGAGCTTGACATTTACAAAAAAATTCTTACATCAATGTCATTCGAGTGTATTAAATTACCCAACTCATTTAAAGATCTTCCATTTCTTCTATTTAAAAAAAAAATTACAAAATGGCTTCTTGACAACTGCTTTTATAACACTAAAGAGTTTATGGACTATTGTGATAAGAATTATTAAGGGTTTGACAAGAGATTGAAATAATTTTTGACATTGTTTTTTTTTTATTCTTAATTTTTAAGGGACTTTGAGTCATTGGAATGACTAAGTCAGCCCCTTGACATTGTTATAAATACAAATCTCTACAAAACCGAATTTGAAATTGTGGATGTTAGATAGATTAGGGACATTTTATTGAAACAATTTATTGTGATACATCAAAGCTCAATTTATTTTAGTATAACATAATTAAATTTAGATATACCTATACCTATTAATACGCCCCTAGGGTAAGATACAGTGAAACCTACTATTTATAATAAGAACATAAATTGTACCTGATATCTATATGAATAAATGATTCTGATTCTGATTGTGTTTGTCCACCATATTTCCATTCTATTTGAATATTGGTCTACGATCTGCGTTTACAAGTCAAAAGAGATAAGATATAATATTTGATATGATAGGGCAGGTGTAAATATATATGATGAAGGTGACCAGGGCTTAGACAACCCTAAAATGCACTAATCGTAAGTTATGTAACCTACAATGAATATAATGATCTCTCCCTATAATTGTAACATCGGAACACTGAGTATGAATATTTCATAGACACATAACCTGTCAGCTCGATAAATATCGAAACTCATCAGGCCTCATATTTTTGGAGACGGAAGATTAGCATCAATTTTTTTGAAAAGAAACAGAGTCTGTGAAATATTTCATTCAGTCAAAGAAAATAATCGCGTGGACGGAGTAAAGGGCAACAACACAGTCCGTCGTCGTTGATTTTGGTTTGGTTGATGATGATAGATAGAGTATAGAAATAGTGATGTTGGTTTACTCAATATCACATCACCCCACAGAAGAGATGGTTTACTGACACCAATGAGCTCATTACTTTACACACACACCACCTCACACTCTGTAAAATACAGTGCTGAATCTAAGTCATAGAGCTCCTGCCTAGTTCTGAGAGCCTGGTGATTCGACCTCTTCTGCAGGCGGACGTAAACTTTCAGCATCTACGACCCCGCCTGCAGAATTATTTCAGTAAAAAAAATCTGCAGATCCACAGAATAACTATTAATGTATATATAATGTATAATATCAATAACACCATATTTCTTATTTGATAATAATAACTATGTTTATAGTATAAAATTTGACTTGTCTTGCTTATTTTGTAAGCCTAAAGAAATAAAGTTATTGATTCTGATTCTGAATATGGTACATGTATAAATAGGTTTATGAATTTAGGTATGTTTGTAATTTTATGTAGGTATCCGTATGTAAGATTTCTTAAATGATTATACTTTTATATCTTACCCATCCAAGGTTATCTGGTAGAGATCGCTCGTGAGCGATAAGACCGCCAATTGTTACATTTATTGTATGAAATTGTTTGTAAATTGTTAAGCTTGGGATGAGTTTTGTTCGAAAACTATCAACCTAACAAAGTAAAGGTTTCTTGTTCGCTTCTTTACTTTCCCTTAAAAATATTGAAGTGAACAAGAAATCCAAGTGATCACATCAATTCCCAATTTTTACTTATGTAATTTTAATTTTGTTACAAGACACGTAACAAAATTAAAATTACACAAGTCAGGCCGCAAAAAAAAAGGTAAGCAAGGTCTAATGGAAATAATGCACTTTGTGTTTTGAATTTTTGAGTTAAAATCAATTTTTATATATCTATTTTTAGTAATACGCAGAACTAGTATAGTAACTTCATTGTATATAACTTAGAACTTCATTAATTAGATATGTGGGATGATGATCATCAATGTATCAATACACTGATTTATAAATAAGTCACCAATTTTGAGCAAGAGCGGTGATAAGTGATAAATCACCGCTCTTGGTCGAAATCGGTGACTTGCTGCTCAAAAACAGTAAGCAAAATTTAACCTTTGTTGTAGTTATAGAGTTATGTAAAACAAAGGAACAAACTCAGCCATTTTGAATGATTTTCTACATAGTATGAGGCACATTATAATGTTTTAGGAACACACAAAACTCAGACTATGTCTCTACCTGTCTCTACGATTAGATTTGAAACTATTTACATGATTTTAGCCGTTTTGATGCTTCTCGGTAAGTTTCTCTGAAACTGTTTTATACAGTTGTTCCATTGAATGGTGGAAATGCTGGTTTATGTGCTTTTAAAGCATTAGGTTTGGGAAAAATAATTTAATATTTTTCAACCAATAATGGTTAACGCCCCTACATGGGAGACGATCCACTAGCTTGATGGACCGACGACATCGTCGCGGGGAGTCGATGGATCGTGTGGGGGAGACCTGTGTCCAGCAGTGGACGTGTATGGGCTGATATGATGATGATGATGGTTAAATAATTTTTCAAATAGTTCCGGTCAATACCAACCACGTGTACTAACCGCGTCTTCACTTCACAGAGCAGTTTTACTTTCTTTGATATTGAGGCATGGCTGGCTGTAAAATAGTTTGACAGATGGACAACAAAGAGATCCTATAAGGGTTCTTTTTTCCTATTGAAAGTTGGAAACCTAAAAAGACCTTTTTGTCCTCCTAGAAATGTGAAATTCGAATTTAACGCGGGTGAAACCGCGCGGAACTGCTAGTATCAAATAAATCATTGAAATGAAAAACATTTTGATCGGAGTGACCAAAGCGAACGAAGATCTCAGTGGCAGCCATAGACCTAGTATTTTTTTCTAAAATCTATAACTACTAATCTATAATTATATAGGCCAAGACCTTATAAAATTACGGTTCTTGCCAAATTTCATGATTACGGAACCCTCGGTGCGCGAGACCAACTCGCTTTTCTTATTGCTCTTAAATCTCCCATGGGAATTGTTGTTTTACCAGCACAAATGCCTATATTACTCTCCATCCTTTCAACTAACTCTATGCCAAAAATCAAGCCGATTGGTTGCTTAGTTAGGACGTGAAGGAAGGACGAACATACACATTTTCGCATTTATAATATTAATTAGGATTTATAATGAGTATTTTCCTATATTTTAAAGAATATTCTTATTTATTATATTACTAGCGACACGCCCCGGCTTTGCACGGGTGCAATGCTGATACTAAATTATACATATAAACTCTTGGATCACTCTATCTATTAAAAAAACCGCATCAAAATCCGTTGCGTAGTTTTAAATAGGTATCTAAGCATAATGGACAGACAACGGGAAGCGACTTTGTTTTATACTATAGTGATGGTGACATAAATATCACTATTACTACATAGTGATATATCACATCCTTATTTAAACAGGGACGATTTATTTTCTTCTCTCCCTCGTTCCTGGGTTTATAGTACAAAACAAAAATTTTATTTCCCTAGTTTTTTTTATTTTTAGTATAAACTACCAGGAGCGCATGTATTAGATGGAGGTCAAATTAATTTATTTCATTAGGCTTACATAATAAGCACATAGCTTAGAGTATTTAGAATGCTCTAAGTAGACAAATAAAATTGTATACTATAAACAGTTACAACAAATATAGTTATTAATATCGAAAAAAAAACAAGGTGTTATTGATTTTGATGTCAAGAGGTAACAACGTACTGTAATAGCTTAATAATACCTAGGTCTATCCAACGTATCTAGTTTTCATATGTCGAAAGTGCTAATTTAATTATATCACCTGTACGTTGCCAGTAATACTGTCAATTTTGGCCCGGCATTATGTGGTCATGAGGAGTGTGCATTTAGCCATTTCCTGTCTCTGTTCATTGCGTTGATGTTTACGATGCATCGATGAAACACATAATCTAGGTGATGGGGGAGATGGGGGTCGCAAATATTTCCCGTTATGAGGGGGTATCAGTCTAGATATATTCCGCTCTATATTTCATAAATAAATATAATACTTAACATTACTTCTAGGAAGTTATGCGAGCCTGGTGTACGATGTGCAGCGATAGTTTCATAACAAAGCGAAATGCAACAACTGCACTGCGGCTCATGGAAGAGCAAAGACTAGATGACTTTCTTTTGTTTTGTTTAAGTAACAATCACGTTCTAGAAATAACCTAATACCTCATCATCATCATCATCATATCAGCCGATCGTCATCCACTGCTGCACATAGACCCTAAGGATATGTCCAAGCCAAATCTTAAAGACATTTGTCGAAATTGGACTTGTAGTTTCGGCGCTACATGGTCGAACGCCATGCGAAATCCTTTCCTCAAATTCAAGCACCTAAAGAAAACAAAATTATAGAAAATTACATTGCGTGTGAATATTATATGAAATTACAAATTATTTCATTGAGAATTAGCAAAAAACATATTATATATTATATATATATATATTCGAATAAATACGAGGTTTGAATCATTTTACAATTTTCATGAAGGGAAAATTCAGTTCAGGCGGTATTTGTGACTCTATAGTACCAGGGCATCAAAACATCGAGAGAGTGGATGAATAACTAGGTCTGGGAGGGCAGCTAGGGATGAGGTGGCTGCGTTGACCAACCCCTTCTATGAATGCAATTTACCTGTTGAGCCTGAGAGAGACAGCAAGCAATTTGAAACTTGCTACAACTACTACTTAATGCGGTCTTATTTAGCGCGAAATAAAGTTCCATTTGGTATAACTATAACCAAAACTAAAACATTTAGTCAGGGTATTCAGGTTTATACTGCAACTGATGAAACATAAAATAAGGTGAAGGAGTATTTTCCTCTCGCATGTTGTGACCCTGATACAAGCCGATACGAATGAGATCTAAATATTTGCGTGCCTGCGGTGAATCTTGAGGCACAGATAACACAGGGCACAGTAATCTATACTAATATTATAAAGAGGAAAGATTTGATTGTTTGTTTGTATTGAATGGGCTCCAAAACGACTGAACTGATATGAAAAATTATTTCACTGTTGGGAAGCTACACTATCACCGGGTGACAAAAGCAAATAATTAAATTTTCAAAAAAATTAGGGATCCTGAAATTTTTGTTAAATACCATCCGCCCCGGCTCCGCACGGGGCGGCCGCTAGCAAAAGATAAACAAACGAGGGGCCTTCAAAGCCATCGCGTGCAACGTTTCAAACCCACTGAGACATTATGACTGGTTAGGAGTATGGAGAAAAAGACCTTGATGATGTGAATGTATACATACATATACTATATATAAATCATTTTTCCACTTTGTAAATACATGTAGAAACGCTACGGAACGTTCGATGTCACAATAATTTAGTCAGACCTATTGTTGTAATATGATTTTCAACCCTTTCGTAGTTTCATAAATTCATTATGAATGAAAGCGGGTTAACTACGAACCTAGTTTGTGTTGGAAGAACACCAACGTTTCATCCCTTAACGAGGGACTTCTCGAACCGCACTCACCCTGAAGAAGTCCCTCGTTAAGCGATGAAACGTTGGTGTTCTTCCAACACAAAGTAGGTTCGTAGAGTTAACCCGCTTACATTCATAATGGATTTTCACCCCATTTAACATTTGCTAATAATCAATGCAATGACGCGGGGCGACGTACGTAGGTAGAGTCGACATCAGTCTTTTCACTGACAGAAATTCCGCCATAGCAGTGAGATTTTCTGTTACGCTATTTCCGCTATGTTGTTCTTCATCCTATCAGCCCATACACGTCCACAGCTGGACATAGGGCTGCCCCATACGACGGCACAAATAGCGGTCCCGAGCCGCCTCCATCCATCGACTCACTGCGACCGCTACGTTGTCGTCGGTCCATCCAGGTTTTGCCATAATGACCACGCTTGGCAGTCGGATTGGTGATCGCAGTGTTGGGTGTTGAAATAATACTCAGACGGAAGCTTGTTGTTCTTACTGCTATGTTATTCTGTGCAGCTCTTATATATAAAAATCTCGTGTACAGTGTTTGTAACCAAACTCCTCCAAAACGGCTTGACCGATTTTTATGGTCTACCGATCTCTAGGTCTGAGAATAGGATGTTATCTATTTTTATATTTTATACCGCTAAGTAAAGGTGGCCCACGACAATTTTTTTTTAATTTATTGGACAAAACCTTTTTTTATGAGCTAGAAAAAAAAATACGTATAACCCTCTTATTTCACTTTTCTACACTAACCCCCATTTTTTAAACTCTCAGTGGTCGATAGCAAAACAACAACGTTTGCCGGGTCAGCTAGTTATATATAAAAACTTACTTCTATGAAATTCCACCAAAAGCACCCCTCCGAATATTCGCATTCCCAACTGTTTTTGATACCCTGGTACCGTGCGGAACATTCGTGCGGTTTTCAAACCCGTAGGCGAAAATAATTATTTCAACTACGCTAACATTATTAAAGTAATACTGCATTTTTTAATTGACCACATCCTCAAAAACGTGGGCTTTGCTGCTCAAAAACAGTGTGCAAAATCATGTTTTGCTCACTTGTCGAATAGGCTGATCGCTCGTATCAACTGGCGTAGTTTGCCGTAAGGTATTTTTAATCGGGTCGCGAAGTCGCGATAGAAATCAGCGATACAGTAAAATAATTGGGGTTACTTGTGGATAGGTCGTTACCGCGATAATAAGTGTCCACAAGTAACACCAACTTTTTTTCGTGGGGCCCTCTACTGGCAGCGTTAACCAGGAAGACTTTTAATACAAGTGCTTCTATGAATAATTGCATAACTGTCGTCCTACTTGTACCAAAATTGCGCTAGCATAATCCTTATTGGTCCCCTCCTACTTCCTAGACTATGCAGACGCTAGTTATACTGACCTAACTGAATACCATCACGGCATGCTTGATCGTCTGCAGAACTACTCCATTAGATTCATATTTGGCCTGCATAAATTTACCACATTGCTGAATACCATAACGTCTCTACCTGAATGCTCATATTCTAAATATCCTATACTCGTTCTTTTCCTTCCATCAACACCGTCCTATTTAAAAGACCGTTCTCAGTTTCTCCAACAGTCGCATTCACGATAACTTTACTCTTCTGGGGCCTACTCGGAAAAGGAAAATCTAAGTTTCTTTTTCGATTTCGTGCAAAACCAACTCTATAAGTCGATTGCATAAGATTAGCGTTTGCACGAAAAATAATCAGAAACTTCGATTTCGTTTTTACGAGTACGGGCCCAGATATTCTTGTTATCTTTCTTGTGACGGAATACTCAAATGCTACGGAGTTGCTACTCTTGCTACTCGACAAACTCAGTATTTTCTTGACAAAATAAACACAAAAGGGCCAAATTAAAAAACAAAAACTAAATTCGTAACCCAACATCTTACGCTCCGTTACATGTACACTGACCCCGTACACTGACCACACCAATGAATGATTTTTGCGTGATCCAGTAAAAAACCATTCCCGCAGAACTGGACGGCCGCCGCCTCGGTGCCGTGGTAACGGGGCGTTACAGGACGTCAGCTAATTCAGATTACGTTATTCTAGTTATTATAGTTATTCTATCTAAAGGTATTAATATAACGTATACTATCGTATTCATTCATACTCTGAGCCCTGTTGTTTGTAAACTATCCGAACTCTAATGATTCCATGTTCCCCTGGTAACTCATCCGGGTTTATATGGAAAGTTATTGTTGATCGTCCCGGCCTTATAAATCATACTTCCTACCCTTATCCTACCCTTATATGTTCAGATAAATCTTCATTTAAAAATTTTGCCTGTGAATGTATTATTAGCATTTACGCAAGTGAATGTATGGATGTGGCAAGGTAACTTATAGTGAAGGTGACACATACGCTCTAAACATATAAAACTGTTTTTAACCGACTACAAAAGAAGGATGTTATCAATTCGTCAGTATGTATGTTACGCGATATCTCCGCCAATTATGGAGCGAATTTGAAAATTCTTTCACTATTGTATAGAAAACGATCCCATAAATTTTTAATAAATTTTATGGGACCCCTTCGGGCTCATTCGGTTGAAGTCGATTATCGTTTTTTATAACACGCCATATTATTATATTATAGGTAACACCTGAGTAGGGCTTTCTTAGGGCTCAGAAAAGTCTAACTAAACAAATGCGACGTGGCAGGTAACCATGCATCTGGTCATCATCAGCTCCCCTGGCATGGACACTGGACAGCCTAGACCATAGACTTAAATTTATTTTTCTTAAATCTATGACCTAGAGAAGCCAATGACTAGGCTAGAATGTAAAGAGTTTTAAAGTTATTGGAATTAAAGGAACTTGATGACGATTAGAATTTAACAAGCTTCTATTTAGTCGGATGACCATGCAATATTAAGATGTTACGGAGCTGATCTGATGAAGGTGGTCTTGCGAACTCTGTAAAAAACTAAGCATGCCCAGTTTGGGCAGCTTTAATTAATTTTGGCAAGTAGTCTGGTCCTATACGATATCTAGAGTCTGATACAGCAGGTGGTATTCTGAAAGATGGCAATGAGACTTTCAAACTAAATGCGATCTTATCTATTCTTGATAAGGCCTTGTCTTAGCTGTCCTTGACACAAAGCCCATCGTACGGTGCAATTTCCAGTGGCTAGTGTTGCTCTCATAGAATTATAAGGTTCAAAATAGCAGTTGACACAAACGAGGTACATCCAAGAAAATTCGCCGGTACCGGCGAATTTTGAAAGTCGAACCGTTAGTACAATACATCAAATGGCGCGGAAAGCAGCTTTCACATAAAAATATTGCAATGGTGTATTGTGCGGTAAAATGGTCTTCAAACGCTACTGATAAGAAAAATAACACTAGTAAAGTTTCATTTCACTGGTAAGTACAAATATTAAATTTGTAATTTTGCATTAAACAGTATTCATAACTCATAAATAAATTTAAAAAAATTGTCCACCATTTTCGTGAAAAAGTTGCTATGCTCGCGGAAAAAATACCCCGATTTTGTTACTTAGTTTATGAAATTTATAGAGAAATAAATCCACACTGCATATGAACATACGTGTTGGGACGAACTTTCGTCCGAAAGATACATAGTGCTTTATTTAAATCTACAAGGTAAAATCATCGTTTAAGAATCTTCAAAATCACTCAATGATATTCTGAGAATATTCAAATTGTAAACTCAAATTGAAAATTGGTATCAATAAATACTATGACTTAATCTGTTGCCGCAAGAGCGCTTTCCTCTAATTGATTCTTTTAATTTTATTTAATGACATTAATTAGGTACATTAGAATTATCACATACCTGTTAGTTAAAACAAGAAAATTACCCAATTTTTTAGAGAAAATACCATTCACTGGCAACATTCAATCATATGATTGTGTGAGTGACATCACTGTATTTACGTGCTGTCAAAACACACATAAATCGGTTTTTTGCAACACAAATTGACAAATTGTTGAATGACACTATCCCTCTGCTGAGATAGCAGCGAGTTTTTACTCTATGGTTGCTATATTACATACTAGCTGCTGCTCGCGCCTTCGCCCGCATTTTATCGGGATATAAAATAGCCTTTTATGTTACTCCAGGTCAAAACCAATTTCCATACCTCAGTCTAATCGGTTCAGTAGTTTTTGCGTGAAAGAGTAACAAACTCCAACTTCGGTTCCGTTAAACCACCTCCGTAACATCCCTAGTTTATAGTATAAAATTTGACTTGTCTAAGTGCATATTTTGTAAGCCTAAAGAAATAAAGTTATTGATTCTGATTCTGAAACCAATATGTATCTGCACAGCACAGCACAGTTCATTGTACGGCCACAGATTTAGGTAATGTTAGTACGGAACGGCTTCGAAAACTTAACATTCCTGCTGATTTATGAGAGCCTGGTAGAATTGAGCAATATTTTCTCAGGCGGGAGTAGAATTTCTTCCCCGCCTGCATGCAGAATTTGAGCTCGTTTTCACGAAGCATGTTTCAAACTCAAGTAATTTTTAAAAACCAAGCATTCATTTAAAACTCTATTCTAAACTCAGGCGTCGTTTCGTTTAGTAGTTTCATAAATGAATAATGGTTATAAGTATTAAGTCATTCATTACTGTAGATTGTCCTATTGCGGGAGATAAAAGCAAATGAAATACATAGATAAAACCTTAACATAACTGAATAAATAAAGCCTACATTTATAATATTAGTAGGAAGTAGGATAGGATAGTAGGATTAAGTGGTGTGCAGTATGTCCGCAATGTTTTTTTTTTTTATTTAAGCCAGAGTACTTTTGCTCATAGTTATATAATGACGACCTCTGTGGCGCGGAAGGCGAAGGTCCGCCTGCGACGCAGGAGGTTGCGGGTTCGATTCCCTCCTCGGGACAAATGTTTGTACGATCCGCAGATATTTTTTCAGGGTTTTCTGGGTGTTTTCTACGTATAATAAAAAATATATATCTATGTAGTGTATTATATTAAGTATATCAGTTATCTAGTACCCATAAAAGAAGCTCTGCTAAGCTTGGGGCTTGATAATGCTGTATGGATTGGCCAACATTATATATTTATTTATTTTTATATATGATAAACAAATACATATCTGCACTGCACAGTTCATTGTACAGCCACTGATTAGGTAATGTTACTACGGTAAGGCTTCGACACCTTAACATTCCTACTGACTTATGAGAGCCTGGTAGAATTGAACAATATTTTCTCAGGCGGGTGTAGAATTTCTTCCCCGCCTGCAGAATTTGAGCTCGTTTTCACGAAGCATGTTCCAAAACATCAAGTTTCAATCATCTATACTTATAATAAAACTGTAACAGGTCCAATTCTGTACATTGAAGATATTTTGAAAAAAATTTTTGGAGGGCTCTCTATTATCGATACTGATGCCAAAAATGATTTTTTTTTCCATCATGTCTGTCTCTCTTTCTGTCCGTATCTTGGCCGCGCATAGCTCCTAAACTACTAAACGTATTGAAATGAAACTTGGCAGGATTTAAGTTCATGCTACGAGGAAGGACATAGGATACTTTTTATCTCGGATTTCAATAGGGTTCCCTTGAGAGAGGGGATGAAAGTAAAATTTGTTGGCTGCACATAGCGCCGGAACTACTGAATGTATTCAAATGAAACTTGCCAGGATTTGAGATCATACTATGATGAAGGACATAGGATACTTTTTATCCCAGATTTCAATAGGGTTCCCTTGGGAGAGGGGATGCAAGTAAAATTTTTTGGCTGCGCGTTGCGCCGAAACTCCTTAATGTATTCAAATGAAACTTAAGGACATAGGATACTTTTTATCCCGGGTTTTAATAGGGTTTCCTAGGGAGAGGGGATGAATGTAAAATTTTTTGGCTGCGCGTAGCGCCAAAACTACTAAATGTATTCAAATAAAACTCGGCAGGCATTAAGTGCATATTACGAGAAAACACATAGGATACTTTTTATCCCGGATTTCAATAGGGTTCTTTTGGGAGAGGGGATGGAAGTAAAATTTGTTGGCTGCGCATAGCGCCAAAACTACTGAATGTATTCAAATGAAACCTGGCAGGATTTGAGTTCATACTATCATGAAAGACATGGATACTTTTTATCCCGGGTTTCAATAGAGTTCCTTTGGGAGAGGGGATGAAAGTAAAATTTGTTGGCTGCGCATAGCGCCGAAACTACTGAATGTATTCAAATGAAACCTGGCAGGATTTGAGTTTATACTATGATGAAAGACATGGATACTTTTTATCCCGGATTTCAATAGGGTTCCCTTGGGAGAGGGGATGAAAGTAAAATTTTTGGGCTGCGCGTAGCGCCGAAACTACTAAATGTATTCAAATGAAACTTAGCAGGCTTCATACTACGAAGAAAGACATAGAATACTTTTTATCCCGGATTTCAATAGGGTTCTTTTGGGAGAGGGGATGGAAGTAAAATCTGTTGGGTGCGCACAGCGCCGAAACTCCTGAATGTATTCAAATGAAACCTGGCAGGATTTGAGTTCATACTATGATAAAAGACATGGATACTTTTTATCCCGGATTTCAATAGGGTTCCCTTGGGAGAGGGGATGAAAATATTTATTTTTTGCTGCGCGTAGCGCCAAAACTACTAAATGTATTCAAATTAAACTTGGCAACCTTTAAGTTCATACTACGAGGAAAGACATAGGAAACTTTTTATCCCGGATTTCAATAGGGTTCTTTTGGGAGAGGGGATGCAAGTAAAATATGTATTAGCTGCGCATAGCGCCGAAACTACTGAATGTATTCAAATGAAACATGGGAGGAATTGAGTTCATACTATGATGAAAGACATGGATACTTTTTATCCCGGATTTCAATAGGGTTCCCTTGGGAGAGGGGATGAAGGTAAAATTTCTTGGCTACTCATAGCGCCGAAACTACTAAAGGTATTCAAATGAAATTTAGCATGATTTAAGTTCATATTACAAGAAAAGGGCATAAAATACTTTTTATCCCGGAATTCAGAAGGGTGGCGCGCGGGACAAGGGCGGTAGAGAGCGATAGCCCCCCACAGTGGGGCCCCCACATTGCCCCGCAGTGGGACCTCAGTAGCACCCACAGTGGGGGGCACCGGCAGTGGGGCCCCGGAAGTGGGGGCCGCCGGCAGATGGCCCCCCGAAGTGGGCCCCCCACATTGCCCCGCAGTGGTACCACCTCATTAGTCCCCCACAGTGCACCAGCAGTGGGGCTCTCGGTCGGGGGGCCCCCACATTTCCTCGCAGTGGGACCCCCAGTAGCCCCCGCAGTGGGATCCACTCAGTAGGCCCCCACAGTGGAGGGCACCGGCAGTGGGGGCCCCCGACAGTTTGCCCCCGCAGTGGGCCCCCCACATTGCTCCGCAGTGGGACCCCCAGTAGCCCCCCGTAGTGGCCCCCTCGCAGTAGGGTAAAATTTCTCGACTGCGCATAGTGCTGAAACTACTGAATTTATTCAAATGAAACTTGGCATGATTTAAGTTCATACTACGAGGAAGGTCATGTAATACTTTTTATCCTGGAATTCGTTAAGGTTCCCTTGGGAGTGGGGATGGAAGTCACATTTCTCGGCGTAAAATAGCGCAAAAACTACTGAATGGATTCGAATGATACTTAGCATGATTTGAGTTCATACTACGAGGAAGGACATAAAATACGAGTCCATACCCCAAAGCCAACAAAATGATTACACAATTGTTATTAATGCCGATAAAAGACCTAGTGGACAGCATCCGGTTGGTAAAAAGCTCTCGCAACCAATGATGTTGCCGTCGTCCTGGTAGATCAGCACTGTGTCAGGCCGGACATTGTGCTGCGTACCCGGGATGACCGCTTGCAATGCATTGTCGAAACGCACCAGGCATTTGTAGCTCTTCAGTCTCTACTCGCTTATATACCTACTGTCGTGGCGAAGACGGATTCAATTTTGATCTTCGACATGTGAATCCGAAACTGGACCGAGACTGGACGGTAAAAAAGTTTCTGCAATGCAATTCTACGCCTACATTTTACCAATAAGAGAAGGTCGCATTGCTTACCTGCAAAGGTTTCGAGGTTTGTTTAACCGTTTTCTGGTGGACACTTACGCCAAAATTAAAACGAAGCGTTTGGTATACATCAGAACAGAACTAATGAGAGAAGACTGGGCGCTGAGAATTGTGTAGATCTGCGAGACGCCATGAATCAAGATAGAAATTGTGAAGATTTAGTACGACTGGTGATTCTTCCTTCCAGTTTTAGAACTGGACAATAGATGTGTAGTACTCTATTCTCCAGTAGGTACTATCAAGCTTACTTTGAAGCACATAATATATCTGGGTAAATGTGGAGCTGTGTGACGTCCAGTCAATAAAATCTAGGTGTATGTAAATCTATACTATACTACACTAATAAAAATAAGTAAGGTTTGTGTGGTTGTAAGGGTAATCTCTGAAACTACTGAGCCAATTTTGAAAATTCTTTTACCTATTGAATTTGTTTAAACACTCATCGTTTAAACCACGTTATTTGAGACTTTTATAGACTACTAAAAATGTTTACCGCCCAACGAAGTGGGCACGGGTCAGCTAGTCTTTAATAAAAAACAAGCATTCATTTAAAAATTTAGTTTAAACTCAGGCGTCGTTTCGTTTAGAAGTTTCATAAATGAATAATGGTTATTTTGTATTTAACTATAAGTATTAAGTCATTCATTACTGTAGATTGTCCTATTGCGGGAGATAAAAGCAAATTAAATAGATAAACACTTTAACATAACTGAATAAATAAAGCCTTTAGATACACGGAATTACGTTATAATTAGGTATATGTAACACAAATCTATATTCTAATATTTTTTTCTCTAAGATGTGGGTGATTTATGCGGGAACTTCGAGCTTCTGAAAAATATTATTCAACAAAAGGCGCCGCGTGCTATATCATGAACGGTGTCACCACAAAAATAGTCCCTTGTTGCTTCAAAAAATTACAATAAATATTACTTTATCTCCATTAAAACTCAACATTTCAAAACGCTTTTAAAATAACACAAAACCTTCATATACAAAGCTGACATAAACAATGCGATAGGGTTACGAGGTCGCATTCTAGTCAAATATGTAGGTAGGTACTTATTTCAATCAAAGTATTCAAACAGAGTTTAAACTTTAATAGGGTGTTTTTTTTACAGTTATAGAACTTTAAGTTGGCAACACTTTTTTTAGCTGGCACCCATTTTGTGGGCTGTCAAGTGATTTACGTTTAGTTTGGTTTGGCATTTCAACATGAATAGACTGACGCCTGAACAACGATTCCAAATTGAGCAAATTTATTTAGAAAATCATCGTTCTGTTTGAAACACGTATGGCGCACTACGGCCATTTTACGGTCGACATAATCTTCCATCAGAGCAATTAATTCGATTAACTATGGAACGTTTTCGCACCACGTTTACTCTAAATGATGATAAGCATCCACAGAGAGTGCGTACAGAAGAAGTCATTGCTGCTGTAGAGCGTAGCGTAAAGGAAGGCGTTACAGTCAATGGTGACCGCTATAGAGGCATGATTACTGACTTTTTCATTCATCAATTGAACAACCATGATGTGCACGAGCTGTGGTGTCAACAAGACGGCGCAACATGTCACACAGCTCGTGCCACAATCGGTTTATTGAAGGAAACGTTTGGTAACCGAATAATTTCACGTTTCAGACCCGTAAATTGGCCTCCAAGGTCGTGAGATTTAATGCCACTTAACTATTTTGTGTGGGGATATGTGAAATCGTTAGTCTACACTGATAAACCCGAAACGATTGTCCACTTGGAGGACAACATTCGCCGCGTTATTGCCGCTATACGGCCACAAATGTTGGAAAAAGTCATCGAAAATTGGACCTCCAGATTAGGCTACGTCCGAGCCAGCCGTGGCGGTCATATTTAAATTATAATGGCAGAAGATTATCTTTCGAATAAAGTAACTTCATATCAATTTAAAAAAAAATATCCTGAAAAGTAGAGTACATAATCTCAAACTTGAAGCCACGATTTTGCTAACGCTGTGAGTGAGGCTCTCAAGTTACCATACCGTGTTATCGTTTTATAGTTACTCTACCTAAGCGACAAATTTAAAGAACTAACACTGACTCGAAATAGAAGACTGTGTCACAAGGGAACACAATAATGTTTATAGACGAGAGCGATTTTTTGAATCCAGAGCAATGCGATTGAAAGTTCGTCGCTCAAGGTTAAATAATTTTGCTACCGTGCGTGTGGCACACTCTGCTTTTCATCCTAAACTATATAGAAAAAATCACCGTACGAGAAAAATAAATAAGAGATGCTTTAGTAGTGATGAATTTTTATGTTTAGGTATAGAATGAAATTATATACAAATATTATATACAAATACATCTCTGAAAATGGTTTTGCTTCCCTTCCTGACTGAATTGAATTTTTTGTTAAACTTTATGTACTATTTATTGATAAGCCTTGCTCGTCCAGTCCTACAACGGCACCTTCTCAAAATCGCCGTCATTTTCTATCTTGGTCTCTGTAGTGCAGGAAAACACAAGCACAATGGGGCTTATCGCTAATAACGTTTTCTTCCAGGCAACCTTTGTATAGACATGTAATTATAAAAATAATATAGAAATATAATATAAAGTTGTAATTAGTCATATCTATAAAATCCAACAGATCCTCCGGTGAGTCTACCAACTCTAACCGGGCAATATTCTTGAGTGTACACCATTTTCTTTAGGATTGAGTGAACCTCAGATATTGCTTCTAAAATCTACATCTTCCGCTAAACCGTAATGCGTAAATTCATTTGGTTGGATCGCGGATTAACCTCTCCCCGGCCTTGCGTTGCCAATATTTTTCTTTCATACGCTGATGATCGGTTCCTCACAAGGGCGTCTGTAGATGGTAGGAAAGGGATGTGCTGACGTCACCTGCTGCACATTCCATACCGCGTGGCGTCGCTGCATTGATATTGCGTCAACCTATTCTGAGATCGCTGCTCTATAAAAACTACAGCTGTTCATTATTTTATGTAAACACGGCCCGCAGTTTGTACGGTTAAAATTGAATACAGCAAAAAACGTGCGGTGTATTGCCCTGTGACAAAGGCCATGTGCAATGTATTTTTTTTCTTAGTACGTGGAGTTTTCCTCTTAGCCAGCCTAAAAGAGATCTTATACTCTATCTTTACGATCCAATTTAACGAAATGGCAGTACGGTCATTGCACAGCTTCGAAACGATAACTCCTAGTGAGTTATGAGAGCCTGGTAGAATTGAACAATATTTTCGCAGGCGGGTAAAAGTCCTCCTCCCGCCTGCAGAATTTGCGCTCGGTTCCATGAAGAAAATTTCTATAAAATTAAATTGTCACTAAATTAGTAAAAATAAAAAGCTTTGTCAATAACACAAGCATAAAAAGATTTTAGGTGATTTTAATTCTTGTTTTTTTTATTTTATAAACAAACTACCAACCGAGGATATGTGTGTATTTTGGAATTTTAGACCCCTTAGACCCAAAAAAGTATTAACTTTGGACTCCTGATTCCATTTTAAAAAAGCCCCCTAGAGCTGAGCGCACATTAATCCAACGCACCCGCACACCCCAAAAATGTGTATTCAAATATGAGCACATTTTACAGGGCAAAAATGGCTTCCCACAATTCAATTTTCAATTTATTTAATAAATTAGAACGGTTATAAAAAACCTTTATTATGAAATGCATCTAAGTAGTGTGAGTAAAAGCCCATATTTTAATGCACATTTTGGTACGGTAGCGGTTCGTCCCTGATCTGCAACGACCTTAAAATGTAGAGACGAATCAAACGATACCTCGTATGTCGAAATCGGACTAGTAGTTTCGGCACGCCGAGTATTTCGCCGACTTATTTCGGCTATATACATAAACCCTTCTCCGTTGCAGTTGGTAGTTGGGCAACAAAGCGGTTCGACGTAATTTATGGCACTAAACAAACTATCCTGAATGAAAAACAGGCCTTCAATCTTATAATATCTTTATCTTCCTACTATAATATTATAAATGTGCAAGTTTGTATGGATGGATGGATGTATAGATGTATGGATATTTCTTACTCTTTCACGCAAAAACTACTGAACCGATTCGGCTGACGAGTCGTTTTGGTATGTGTATGGTTTGGGACCTGGAATAACATATAGGCTATTTTTTATCGCGATAAAACGCGGACGAAGGCGCGGGCAGCACCTAGTATTATATAAAAATCTCGTGTCACAGTGTTTGTAACAAAATTCCTCCGAAATGGCTTGACCGATTTTTATGATTTTTTTGTTTATAATCGGTAGGTCTGAGAATTTTTTGCGCATATATTTTAATTTTTTTATGATTTTGCATTAATAACACATATGTATGTAAAACCCTCAATTTTCACCTTTCTAATACCAACCCCCATTCATATTCGTTAGAACTGTAATAATGTTCAACCCTCAGTGGTCGATGGCAAAACAACGTTTGCCGGGTCAGCTAGTATTATTTAAATATAATATAATAGTATTATAATAATGGCAAATTATATTATAGGTCAATGGTACGTAATAATACTGTGTACTAATAAAATTCGAAAACACCGATGCTGTTTCGCTGTTTTAGAATAAAAAAGATAAAAGATAAAAAGTATTTATTATAGGAACATACTTGAGGTGCAAATAACAAAAATAGGAAGCGATGCGACCTGCAGAAGTAAAATACTGTGTCGCAGGTCGCAACGCCCACCTCCGGGATTTAAATGAGTTCCAACAAAGTGTAGGTACATAATACGAGTAATAAGAATAATCTTTGTGGTGCAAAATTCTAGTTAAATATTGAAACTTCTAAAATATAAAACTATCAACATAATTTAGAAAGAGACTTGGTAAGTCCCAGGTGTTCTTAGACCTTTTAACTGGAACTTCTCTGGTAGAGATCTGTCTTGAGTGATAAGACCGCTAATTGTACCAAATTATTTGTTAATTGTTTTGTAAAGTATGCAGAAATCATTTTTAACCGACTTCAAAAGAAGGAGGTTATCAATTCGTCTGTTTTTTTTTGTATGTGTGTTACGCGCTATCTCCGCCAATTATGCACCGATTTTGAAAATTATTTCACTATTGTATAGAAAATGATCCCGAAGGGGTTCCAAATAATAGTTAATATAATAATAGTTTTATCCCCATTAGTATTTATCCTGCAAAACTTAAAATAAGTGTAAAAGTAAGGGAATTTGAAGTCGGTTTATCGTTTTTTAAAACAGGCCATATGATCTATCTATCTTACCTGTCAAGCGTTCATTTTCACCTACAAAGTTTATAAATCTTTTAAACAGAAAATCTGAAAATACACCCGCCTGCATAGGCATAGAAAACGATATAGTAGGAAAGAGAAATGAACAGCACCACCACCTTTCCCCATGATATCGGGTGGGCTAACACGCACACACACACACTACATGTTAAAACATAACACCCACACCCCTATTAAACCCAATGAGTCAATATTGCCAGGTCCTACCAAGCTATGAGATCCTGGTAGTTTTAACGAACATTCGTTTTCTGCGCAAAATTCGTTATTCGTTCGTTATTCGCTCGCGTTGATTTATGATTAATGAAATAAATCTGTGGATTACGTTTACAACAATTTGCGGTAATTTTTTACTGGTTACATACTCACATTATATTTGTTGCCATTTTCGCCTTTATAATTTTAAAAGTAAGGATCATTCAGTAGAGGCACAGTATAAATAAAACATAGTATGTATAAATATATGGCCGTGGGGCCGCGGCTTACGAAATCGACCCCTCCAACTCAACCCGTGGTCGTCGTCGTCGTAAGAGCCGGCTAAGGGAACCTACCAGAGGAAGGGCAGCAGCTTCCTTCTGAGTATTTTTCAACACCAACACTGCGATCACCAATCCGCCTGCCAAGCGTGGTGATTATGGCAAATCCGCCCCTACATGGGAGACCATCCACTCGATGGACCGACGAGATTGTAGCGGTCGCAGTGAGTCGATGCATGGAGGCGGCTCAGGACCGCTATTTGTGGCGTCGTATGGGGGAGACCTATGTCTAGCTGTGGACGTGAATGGGCTGATATGATGATGTTTAAATATACGTAGGTGGTAGTATACAAAAGCAGAAAGTAGTATAAAAGTTTTGAAAAATACGTTCGAATGAAAACAAAGATCCAGAGAATGATAAACAAGCGCGCTTGCACGTGCCACATCCAAAACTACGTGCACGAAATACCAGGACAGCAATGCTAAACAAGAGATGGCTTTGCTCTCTAAATGTCCTCTATATCGAAATACATTCTTCCCTCTACCACCCCCTACCACCCTCTAACACAAAATCTAGTACTACGTAGGTACCCCTTCCCATCGTACACAGGCAGTCTACTCATATTATCATCTAGTCTAGTCATACTTAGTAGGTTTACCGGAAATTGTGCGATCGTGTTTGGTCATAAGCGGTTTCCGGCGACTGGACTGTACTACCATATAAACAAGATTCATTTTTGATAAGGTTTGCGTAGTCTTTGAGGCTGTGCGTGCACTCCTGCATTCATCTCTTTTCAGTAAATCAGGATGGGTAGGGGTTTCAATGCAAGCTTTAGTTTAGTTCTCCTGTTTTAACTTCTTACTTTTATGCAAGCCTGGTATATTGTTCGCCAAACCCATTGTCCTACGTTGTCATGGCGACAAGATGTGACGCTACGAAAATACTTTCAAAAGTTTAGGTGTTCATGAAAAAAGCATACCCATGACTTTTTATTATCACAAGAATCATATAGATCACAAGAATCATAATGTTGTGCTTAAAGGACATGTGTAAATTATAAGTGATTTAAATATGTTCTTTTTGATTATTTTTTTATTTGGATAGTTTGGTTTGATGCTACAGCATATTTAAGAGTAGAACCACAAAGTCTAATAAAAAAAATGCTGGACAATTCACACAGCATTATCTAGCCCCAAGCTAAGCAGAGCTTGTGTTATGGATACTAGATAACTGATATACAAAAAGAAGTTAAAATATATATGTATAACTACTGCCTTCAGCTTTATACCAGATTTCGTCGATAGTCGGATATGAGCCGCCTCCATCCATCGACTCCCTGCGATCGCTACGATGTCGACGGTCAATCGAGTGGATGTTCTCCCAACACTCCGCTTCGCGTTGCATCGTGGCCGCCACTCGAGAACATTTAATCCCCAGCAGCGGTTATCTGCGCTGCCACTTCAGCCTACTAATTCTGAGAGCTATGTCGGTGACTTTGGTTCTTCGGATTTCCGTATTCCGGATTCTGTCACGCATAGAAACACCAAGCATAGCTCTCTCCATAGCCTATATTGTAGGTAATTATTTGAAAAAGATTACGTACTAAATTCATTGAGGGCGGAGCATTTGTGCGCAAACAATACTAAAAACTCCACCGAGATCACCAAATCGATTTCCAGTACTACTAAACAGATGCAGATAATGAATAAAAAAAATAGTACTTACGTACAATATTCTGTGTAGAAATAGGGCGTACGAAGCAACCGGCAAAAGATTGTATGAAAATAATACTGTAATCGACCTCAAACGAAAGTAAACGTGTCGTATATAATATAGCAATAGCTAGTAATAGCTGGCATCGATCGATCACTTCCGTCGACCTCCTGCCTAGTTATGAGAGCCTGGTAATTCAGACATGGTGAATGTTCATATTTCACGTGCATCATCGAAACAACTTATTGTCCATCTCCTGTGTAATTTTCTTCAGTGGATTCCTAAATAGGAATTAATATTAAGTACCTACTAGCTGACCCGGTAAACGTTGTTTTACACAGACATGATACTAGCTATGTTTGGCCATCGACCACTGAGGGTTAAAGATTATTATAGTACATTACTAATATCGCTATTAAAAAATGGGGGTTGGTGTAAGAAAGGTGAAAATTGAGAGGGTAAATGATTTTTTTAACGGAAAATCAATTAAGAGTGCGCATTGCGCGCCATTTTGTAAAAAGGATAGCAATAGGATGTTGCGTTTATAGGAGCGGGACAGAGCATACGTTTTTGGAAAGGCGGAAGCGCAAAAAATGAGTTTTTATCTAATTACTAGTTAATTAAACAACCAATCGAAAAATTAAAAGACAACCCAAGAAATACTTCAAGCTTTCTTGACAAAACAAAAACCCAACAAATAAAATTTGCTGTTCCTGAGATAATAGCAAAATTTGTGCAAAACATGTATTTTTCAAAATAATATTTTCGAGTAAATTTTCAACAATCGTGTTTTTAAAACACGTAATCCAAGATAAAAGTTTAAAGTATCATTTCCCTAAATTTGAAGGTAGTAGCTTTCACAGATTCTGAGATAAATAACGATTTCTAACACTAAATTACTTATGGCACACTCTTAAAAAAAAAAGTAAATTTGTCAATAACATAAAAATTAAATTGGGGTTGGCCGCCATCACTTAAAGGGTATAAAAAATTGATAACATCCTATTTTTAGACCTACCAAATATACAAAAAAAAAAACATAAAACTCGGCCAAGCAAGACATTTTGTAGGAGTTTGGTTACAAACACAGATTTTTATATATATAAAGATATATTATTTTGCATAATAATAATTTCATTTAATTCGACATCAATTAATAATACCGCATACATTATTGTGTAACACATCAATAAAATTCGAATGGTTTCAATGGAAAAACTAAAACTATTATGGTTTCAATAGAAAACACCTGCTCTGTCCAACAGCGACAAACATGATGCAACGTCCTGTGTCGCAGACGGACCTTCGCCCGCTACACCACTAGAAGTCATCAATCACATCACCAACTCAAATTACCAGTTATACACGATTTTCTGAGTCTGTGAAAAGTTATTTTTAATTTATTTATAATAAAAAAGCACTAGGAGAGCAAAGGCTGGATGGAAGTCGAACATCGAGCTACGTAATAGCACCGCAGATGTAGCTATTATATGTATATAGTAATTTGAATTTTAGCAAGGCATAGCGCGATATATTTTTACCCGACTACCGAAGGACGAGGGTTATGATTTTGACGCCCAATGTATGTATGTACATTTGTAGCCGATTTTTATGTTCCCACGTAGCGCTGAAACTACTGGTCCGATTTCAACAAATGAGGTATCGTATGATTCTTCTTAATAGCCCGATGGTTATAGGCTACGTGACGTCAGATAAAAATGAGGTTCTAACGAGATAGCGGTATCGTTGCAAAGGTCTTTGTTTCTACTTTCCAAAAACTTTTTTAAAACTTTTGTAAGGTTAACGACTCTCAAGCTATTAGCAAAAATGTGTAAAAAATATATTGTTAAAAACTAAAACCCAACTACATAAAAGTCTTAAACAAGCGTTCACATATTTGCGACTTTTATGTAGTTGAGTTATAGTTTTTATTTACGATATTTTTTATTTACAAATTTTCGAGTGACGGCACACGCAGCTATAATTTATATTTCTATGACGTCACCGACCTATACTGCAATTGCTTGCTTTATAGCACCATATATTACTATATACCGTGTCCATAATGCCTCTGTACAGCTTCACTTTGACATACTCTTTAATTTTATTATTATTTATTTTATTTTGAAAAAAAAAGAGGAATCTCTTTGATTTTTGACCTCTTAAAGCCAAAAATTTGTTATTTGGTAAATTTCAAGCATGAAGTGTCATGTTTGTCTGTTTTTCTTTGTACAATCCCGTATGGTGTTTCCTATGTGAAAAGTTTGTGTGAATAGTATAAGATAGAATTAACGACATCAAGTGTAACATGTTTACCTACGGTGGAAATAAATAAATACAAATAAAAATATAGCTACGTCTGTGATAGGCTTAAAAGTACTTGGTTATAAACCGTAGACCGAGAATTTATTCTCAGTATAGGAATAAACCTAAGTTTTTGCAATGTGACCTGATAATATCGAATGTAGTGTATTTCCTGTCTCTATTTACCCCGAAGATATTGTAGCCTCATCTATAAATAACTATCTAAGAAGCGGGATGGGGATAGGAGTTAGCATAGCAATCATCATTCATCATCCTATTCGCGATAAATAGGCATGACGAATGATTTTGAGAAACTACACGGTGATATTTTTAGACATCTACTGAATGCAAAATAAATCATATTTCTGCAAAAAAAATGGACTTTGAAGGAAAAATACAGCTATTAAAAATGCATTTTAAATTTCGCTCAAAAACGCTACAATACTCGTGGCGGGTAACGTCATAGATGCACGAACATCTGATGATACAGAATGATCATATTATATATTAGCAAGAGAAGCTTTACCAGCTATTCTGTGCTTTTACACTACATATTGTGACGGCATGACGTCACTGTTATGTATTCTCTGATTGGCTTTCAACGTGTCATGGCGGATTGCTGTATTTTGTAGTTTTATTTTATCATAATAATAATTGATCTCGATCAAAACATAAAACATAGTACGTGTTTTGTAATCTATGGCTCAGGTATAATTCGGTAAATACATAATTTTTGTGATTTTTAGTTACTGTCGTCACTATACTGTCCCTATTATGGCTATATGACAAAAATAATAAAACACTTTAAAAAAGGACTTGGTTGTTGGGTGGTTGTTATAATAAGGATAGCCTTATCTGACAGTCACAACTAGAAGTATTAGGATGCTATCCGGTCGGGATAATCCTTTAATTGCAATCTTATTGCTTTTCAATAAGAGCATAAATCCCGTAACATCCCACCGCGCCATATTGGTCGTCAATGCGTTTAGTTTGTGAAAAGGTTTAATTAGATTTTCTACGTTTTGTATTCGCACCTAAATCTTCTCTGTATCTAGTTGGATGTCCAGGACTCTTTATTACCTCGAAGCATAAAGACGGCTAGAGCGTTTTTTCGTATAAAATAAAATCCAAATACCTACACAGGCGTAGTGATATGCTACGTAGAGTCTTCGTAGACCCCTGCGACGTAGACGAGTACTACGACGTAGCACCTAGCAGTTCTATTTTCCCATAATTCTACCTATCTATACCTATAATATTAATCATATCCCTCCTTTAAGTCAGTAAATAAAAAGTAGTATGTATATATTTATCTATATTTATTACAGTGATTTATTTAGCGTTAGTGTGTAATGCCGGTCAACTCTATAAAATGCGTGTGAATCAGTGTTGTTGGACTGCACTCACTTTACAACAAGCACTCCTTCGGGATCTTTTGGCTCCCGTCTATTTATGATGGCCTGATAGCTTGCGGAACATTCGTTCGATTTTCCCTTAGATGGAAGAAATTCTAAGTTTTTCTCTCGGCCACACGAAAGCCATCGTTTTGAATTTTATTTTTGTATATTTGTAGCTTTGACAAGTCTTTTGGTCTAAGATTTGTAAGCAGCTTTATGACTAGGACACTATAAAAAATTTGAATTCCTGTCACTCGTGAAACTTAACACCAAAGATGGTAGTTTTTTTCTCTAAGAACAATTGAAGCCACTCGCGAAACTTACCACCTAAGATCGTATATCTCTAGTAAAGGCCATGTGTTATGCCGTAGCGCGTTTACTATTCAGTTCGAGGGACGGAAAGGTGTTCTTTCGTCACTCGTAAAACTTACCATCTAAGATGGAAAATTTTTTGCTCTGAAAGGAATTCGTGCCACTCGTTTACTTACCACCTGAGATCGTATATCTCTAAAATGTGTTACTCCGCCACCGTAGCGCGTCTACTATTCAGTTCGAAGGCGGGAAAGGTGCTCTTTTGGGGACACTACTTACGTAGTTAGTAACATTACCTAATCTGTGACACTACTGTTATCTATAAACAAACCGACCTCCAGCGAACTCATGAAATCCTAGTAGTTCCAAACGTGCTCTGATCAATACCACTTGTTGCGCTGACGCTCTACAAACTATCGTTTAATCTGTGGTTCAACTGTGTAGGCTCGCCATTTTGTTTCAGTGACGTCACAAAATTAACGCATAGTGAATGAGCCTTACCGTAGAAGTTATAAAGTCTAAAATGTTTGCAAATAGAATGTGAGTCGACTTAATATTAATTTACGGGTAAGTATAGGTTACGAAGTAACATTACGTAATCAGTGGTATAGGGGTAAATCAAGGGGAGGGGTTCTCTTTTTAACCGACTTCAAAAAGAGGTGGTTATCAATTCGTCAGTATGTTTTTTTGTATGTTGTATGTTTCGCGATATCTCCGCCATTTATGGACCGACTGAAAATTCTTTCACTATTGTATAGAAAATGATCCCGAAGGGGTCCCGTAATTATTTTTCTCTAGAGGATTAGTATTTATCCCTCAAAACTTAAAATAAGTGCAAAAGTAGGGGAATTAGAAGTCGGTTTATCGTTTTTTAAAACACGGCATATTATTTCATTGCGGTTATCGAACTAATCGAAAGTGAAAGCGTTCGACAGCTTTTTTGCAGACTCCTGGGTACTTTTGAGGCCCTAGTAGTTTTGATTAATTAAGTTTTTAAAATTTCTGCTTATAATTCAACTCAATGTTAGACCAGTTGAGCTAAAATTTGGCATTGACAATGCAATGTCATGCTATCATCGAGCTGGTCTGATGATGGAGACTGAAAATAGGAACTCTTAAACGAAACGACTCAACCACGTCGAGTTTGGGATCGTTGGATTAGTCTTCCCAGGAAGTTTGGTCCTAGATAATAATAAAAGCATGTATTTACATTTTTTATAAAATTATAAAAAATAATTATAATTTCATCTCAAGTCATCGGTTTACGAGAAAATGATAGCGATAATTGGAGAAATTGGGAATAAATACAAAAATTTAATATAACGCTATTATGAGAGTGTTGTATTCAAACCGAAAGTCATCAGACATTTTAAAAGAAGCAATATCGTATAAAATATCGAATTGAAACAATAAAGTGTAAGTACCTGGGATCTGGAGCAGCGTTTCAGCATTGCTATACAGAGGGGTAACACCTCATGGGTAGACAAGAACATACGTAGAGCGGAAACTTCTCCCCGGAAAGGCTCAAGGTCTACGACAGAATACTCAGTCTATCTCAGTCGGGTTGTCGGCCACGCCCGCTAGCCCGACTGAGATAGACTGAGTATTTTGTACAAAATATTGTACTCAGTCTAGTTTCCGCCGCGCCGGGGCGGAAGTTTCCGCTCTACGTATGTTCTACTCATATGGTAATACAGCCAAGGTTTTGGGGCGCTTCCGACTGTTATTGATATGAATCACTTGAGCTACCTCTAGATTGCAACTTTCTGCAGTGGGCAAAGAATATAGTATTTACAATTGATATAGTTGATATCAACTGTAAATACTATATTCACAAATTTAATTTTTCTTTTTTAATAAATTGTATATTTGTTAAATAGCAAATTCCTATGATAATATTATAAGTGAGGCATTATATTCATGTTAAGTTTTGTATGTATTATGTTCATTCTTAATAAGTAAGTCATTATTCACGTTTTTGTTTAAAAAAATTAAAAATGGTTAAGATTACCCAAATTAAAAAAAAAATTGTAGACCTATAAATATTAATTTAATAGAGAAAAGCTTCACCAATCTTGATCCTGTTTTTACTGTGACTGAATTAAATCCTGAATTCATATACAAGAACAATTAATCGAGGTAACTTTGAACTCCATCCCAATCATTCACCCCACACCACAGACATAGACATAGCGCACAGTCTATGATTCCCCCACACCCACCCCATCCTCCTACCTATATTAACTTCAAAACAACGTGCTCCTGCCTTGTTATGAGAGCCTGGTACATGGAACAGCAATTCTGTTGCTTTGCAGGCGGGGTGTAGAAATTTAATCAACCCCGCCTGCGATGCGAACCTTAAAAAATTCCTACACTATATTTTCAGGCTGGTTGAGGTTTTGATAAGTCAAAGAACTTATCAAATTGGACTAAATAATATGTGAAAAATGTTTAGACACGACATTATTCTGCAGTTTAATTAAGTTGCTCAGAAGCTTAAGTTTATTATAGTTTACATAATTGGGACAGTTTAAATTATGAGCTTAGTTCTTAGTTTTTATTATTTAATTTTAATGTAAACTTGTAGCTTATGTTAATTTATTAAGTTTATCTTATTCATAATTGGTTTCGCATTCGTTAATTTGATAAAATAAATAGTATTTTTTTTATGATAGTCAGTTTGTTAAATTTAACAAAAAGTAAATCCTGGTTTGACCGTAGATTCTATAAATGAGTAAAATCCACAGTCCTTAGAAACTAAGATTGAAAAATCTTAGTTTCTAAGGACTGTGGATTTTGTATGATAAATAAATAAATTATGATTTTTGGCAATTTGTGCCTCTATCATGCACAGTGCCATTTTGCAGCAAAATAAATCATTATGTAGAATTTAAAATTAAATGGATCTGAATACTGAAAATAAATACAGTACGGTGTACGTATATAGACTTGAACAAGATGAATACGTGCCAGAAACCATCTGAATAGGACATAACTGATGACGAAGATTTGATAGCAGAAGAACCCGCTGTGAATTCGGAATTGTTAGTTCCCAGACAGGAATCAGATACCTGAGAAAATTTTGCTGAATCGGTCGTCCGAGATTGATGTTGGAGTTTTTTGGTCATAGAATTCACGCCAAAAACTAGCGGTAGAAATCCGACTTCTACCCGCCCCAATTTTTTGAATGCAAATCGAAAACCGTTCGTTATTTACCGCTTCGATTCAACTTACTCCATGGCTCCACGGGCAGGCATAGTTGTATAGTTCCTTCATTCATTGACTATGACGACGACGATGAATGAAAACCTCATTTCACAAAATGGTGAATGTGCAGTGAAAGCCGTGGTGAAAGTGTCATACACCTACATAAATACTCACACCACCACCACACCCTCTTAACTCAACCCCCTACCTACCCGTTAAATTCAAAACGACGTGCTCCTGCCTAGTTATGAGAGCCTGGTACTTCAAACAGCAATTCTGTTGCTGTGCAGGCGGGTTAAAGAAAATCTCTACACCCCGCCTGAAACGCACGATCAACATACAATTTTATTTCCTCTGCCAATCAATTCAACAAGACATGATGACTGATATTGAAAAACTACTCCAAAATGTTTTTAGAAATCAAAATAATTTCTGAAAAAAAAGATAATTAGAAGTTTTTGAGCTTTTAAGAATGCAATATCAATTTCGTCACCGTTGCACGAACATCCAGAAAGTCAGACTTTACCATAGTTATTCTGTCTGTGCATATCACAGACATGATACTAGCTGCACCTAAAGGTTAAATATTAAATATTGTGACGGCATGACGTCACAGCGCACTATTCTCTGATTGGTGTTTAACGTGTCATGGCGGATTACTGTATTTTGTAGTTTTATTTCATCAAAATATAAATCGTATTGTCAGCCGTCCTTGTCTTAACATGTCCAAATTTCGATTCACATAACCCGTTGTTAACTTTCGTTAACAAGAGGAATTGAGTTCAATATTTTCTTGTTTAAAAGGTACGTCGTCGTCATATTCGGAGAAAAAATATGTAAGAGTACAGAGTTTGGCTTGAGTCGGCGTTTGGCTTATATAATAAAATAATTTGGCTATCCTATCCTACTAATATTATAAATGTGAAAGTTTGTATGGATGGATGGATATTTGTTACACTTTAACGCAAAAACTACTGAACTGATTGGGCTGAAATTTGGTATGGGTATAGTTTGGGACCTGGAATAATATATGGGCTATTTTTCATCGCGATAAAACAAGGGCGAAGGCGCGAGCAGCAGCTAGTATAATAATACTAAAAAGTTTTATCCCTCCAGTACAAAACTGGAGTTGATAGTTTTATAGAAACTGAAAGTTTAATTTGAGACCGAATATATCATTTTCTGTGGAAAGAACGGGATGAGATGTTTTCCGATAATAAATAATAAGATTTTCCAACAACTAATAGAGATTTATAAAAAAATATAGTTAAAAACTAAAACCCGTCTACATAAAAGTAGTAAACAAGCGTTCACCTATTGTCCATAGCATTTTCTTTTGATACTTAGGTAGTCGGAGGCACCCACCCCATATACCTAGGGTACAATTAGTAACAAAGGCCTCCGACTACCTAAGTATCAAAAGAAAATGATAAGGACAATAGGTGAACGCTTGTTTAAGTCTTTTATGTAGTCGGGTTTTAGTTTTTAACAAAATAGTTAAAAACTAAAACCCCCCCTTTTTTTACCATACATATGTATATCGATACAATATATGTATATCGATACATTTTTTCATTTGCCCATCCCTAGATGACCCGTTACCATGGTAACAAATAAACAAGAGGTCTCCATGGCAACGGGTGTGTCATCCTTCACTCATCACATCAAACTAAATTAGACTCGAACTGTAACTAGGTAGATGTCGTCTCTTGCAAAATTTTATCGCGCTATCGAAGTGGTCCAGGTGTAATTTAGACCCAGCTATCTCTTAAGACCCTCAGTTTTGTCGGAAACCATCTAGCCTATAACCATCGGGGTAATGAGACGAATCAATCGATAGCTCACTTGTTGAAATCGAAGTATTAGTTTCAGCGCTACGTGGGAACAAAGAAATCGGCTACAAACATACATACATAGGGTGCTAAAATCATAACCCTGTAGTCGGGTAAAAAAGAGGAGCTAAGGTGTCAATGGGATGTCCAAATAATCACGGTATAAGCCACATTAATTTTGTGGACCTACGTAAGAGTCCACTTTAAAAAAAAATTGAATCTCTTTTGTCACTAAAAAAACGTTCTATTTCATTTGCTGAGAGTAAATTCTCGAAGAATACTCGATCATGGCGAAAAATCTAGAGTCATATAAAAGAAGCCAAACGCCGTTCCTATGGGGAGATAAAAGTCACTTCATACTTCAATAATAATAAAATATGAATATGAAAGCACGGTAGACGATAATATTCAATCGGTAAAGTTAATGATTTGTACAAACACGTATTTAGAAATTACTTATTTTTGTACAGGTTAGTGAAAAGGCTAGACTGCGCTAAAACTATTTGCACATCGTGCGGAAAAGGACGCTGTAGCACAGATTACGTAATGTTACTTCGTAAGGTGTAGTATTGGAACTCGTAGAACAATTTTAAAGTATATGATGCTCCTGCCAAGCTATGAAAACCTGGTACTTGGAACAGATTTCTGTAGAGTAAATCTCTACCCCCGCCTGCGAAGAATATTTTGTAGGCGGGGCGGCGGAGTAGAGATTTTCTTTATGGGAAAAGAATGAAATAAAATTTTATTTAAATCTCATTGTATGAAAAATTATGTAAAACATACTTTTTCATACGATGAAGACAATCTCCCATTTTTGCTCCAAAGTGTGTCTACCGCGATGCCGTCTTCTACCACAAAAAAAGTAAATTGAATCCGAATACAATTGATTTGGTTACGTAGGTGTTATTAAAGTTTTTATGAGGTTTGGTATGCCATAATTTTCGGTGCGCCTAATCAGTAATCAAGTTGATAGTTGACGCACATGTTTTTATTGGAATAAAAATATTTTTATAAAAATATTTTTAAACTAGCTGACCCGTGCCCACTTCGTTGGGCGGTAAACATTTTTTTCTACCTAGGTATATTATACGCTTCAAAAGCTTTTGATAGTAACTACTGGAGAATAGAACACATCTATTGTCCAGTTCTAAAACTGGAAGGAAGAATCACCAGTCGTCCTAAATCTTCACAATTTCTATCTTGATTCATGGCGTCTCGCAGATCTACATAATTCTCAGCGCGCAGTCTTCTCTCATAAGTTCTGTTCTGATGTATACCAAACGCTCCGTTTTAATTTTGGCGTAAGTGTCCACCATAAAACGGTTAAACAAACCTCGAAACCTTTGCAGGTGAGCAATGCGACCTTCTCTTATTGGTAAAATGTATCTAGGCGTAGAATTGCATTGCGGAAACTTTTTTAGTGTTCAGTCTCGTCAGTTTTCGGATTCACATGTCAAAGATCAAAGTTGTATACGTCTTCGCCACGACGACAGTAGGTATTTAAGCCAGTAGAGACTGAAGAGCATCAAATGCCTGGTGCGTTTCGCCAATGCATTGCAAGCAGTCATCCCGGGTACGCAGCACAATGTCCCGCCTGTCACAGTGCTGATCTACCAGGACGACGGCAACATCATTGTTAGCGAGAGCTTTGTACCAACCGGATGCTGTCCAGTATGTCGTTTATCGGCACTAATAACAATTTTGTAATCATTTTGTTGGCGTTGGGGTATGTACTTTATGTCCTTCCTCGTAGTATGAACTCAAATCATGCTAAGTATCATTCGAATCCATTCAGTAGTTTTTTCCGCTATGCGCAGCCAAGAAATTTTACCCTAACGTGGGGGGCCACTACGGGGGGCTACTGGGGGCCCACTGCGGGGCAATGTGCGGGCCCATTGCGGGGGCAAACTGCCGGGGGCCCCCACTGCCGGTGCCGTCCACTGTGGGGGCCTATTGAGTGGGTCCCACTGCGGGGGCTACTGGGGGTCCCACTGCGAGGAAATGCGGGGGGCCCACTTCGGGGGGCCATCTGCCGGCGGCGCCCACTTCGGTGCCCCCACTGTGGGGGCTACTGAAGTCCCACTGCGGGACAATGTGGGGGCCCCACTGCGGGGGGCTACTGGGAGGGTCCCGTTGCGTGAGGGGCCCCACTGCTGGGTTCCCCACTTCTAGGGCCCCCACTGCCTGGGGCCCCACTGCCAGTGGGATATTCACACAGCGCAATATTTCACTTCCATCCTCTCTCATAAGGGAACCCTTCTGAATTCCGGGATAAAAAGTATTTTATGCCCTTTCTTCTAATATGAACTTAAATCATACTAAATTTCATTTGAATACCTTCAGTAGTTTCGGCGCTATGCGCAGCCAACAAATTTTATTTTCATCCCCTCTTTCAAAGGAACCCTATTGAAATCCGGGATAAAAAGTATCCTATGTCCTTTCTCATAGTATGAAATCAAATCTCGCCAAGTTTCGTTTGAATACATTTAGTAGTATCGGCGCTACGCGCACCCAAAATATTTCACTTTCATCCCCTCTCCCAAGGGAATCCTATTAAAATCCGGGATGAAAAGTATCCTTTGCCCTTTCTCGTAATATGAACTTAACTCATGCTAAGTTTTATTTGAATACCTTCAGTAGTTTCGAAATTTTACTTTCATCCCATTATTGAAATCCGGAATAAAAAGTATCCTATGTCCATTCTCATAGTATGAACTCAAATCTTGCTAAGTTTCATTTGAATACATTTAGTAGTTTCGGCGCTACGTGCAGCCAAAAAATTTTACTTTCATCCCCTCTCCCAAGGGAACCCTATTGAAATCTGGGATAAAAAGTATCCTATGTCCATTCCTGTAAAATGAACTCAAATCCTGCCAAGTTTCATTTGAATACGTTCAGTAGTTTCGGCGCTACGCGCACCCAAACCATTTTATTTTCATCCCCTTTCCCAAGGGAACCCTATTGAAATCTGGGATAAAAAGTATCTTATATCCTACATCATAGTATGATCTCAAATTCTGCCAAGTTTCATTTGAATAACATTCAGTAGTTCCGGCGCTACGCGCAGCCAAACAATTTTATTTTCATCCCCTCTCCCAAGGGAACCCTATTGAAATCTGGGATAAAAAGTATCCTATGTCCTACATCATAGTATGGTCTCAAATCCTGCCAAGTTTCATTTGTATACATTCAGTAGTTCCGGCGCTATGCGCAGCTAACAAATTTTTCTTTCATCCCCTCTCCCAAGAGAACCCTCTTGAAATCCGGGATAAAAAGTATCCTATGTCCTTTCTCGCAGTATGAGCTCAAATCCTGCTAAGTTTCATTTGAATATGTTCAGTAGTTTTGGCGCTACGCGTAGCCAAACAATTTTATTTTCATCCCCTCTCCCAAGGGAACCCTATTGAAATCTGAGACAAAAAGTATTCTATGTCCTACATCATAGTATGGTCTCAAATCCTGCCAAGTTTCATTTGTATACATTCAGTAGTTCCGGCGCTATGCGCAGCCAACAAATTTTTCTTTCATCCCCTCTCCCAAGAGAACCCTCTTGAAATCCGGGATAAAAAGTATCCTATGTCCTTCCTCGCAGTATGAGCTCAAATCCTGCCAAGTTTCATTTCAATACGTTCAGTAGTTTCGGAGCTATGCGCGGCCAAGATACAGACAGACAGACAGACAGATAGACAGACAGACAGACAGACAGACATGATGGAAAAAAATTACATTTTTGGCATCAGTACCGATAATAGATTGCCCTCAAAATAAAATTTCACCATATCTTCTTTGTACAGAATTGGACCTGTTACAGTTTTATTATAAGTATAGATAGATAATAAAAAAAAATTATACAAGCTTTTTTTTTATATCGTCTAGGGGCAAATTGCTTATCAGTAATCATGTTTTTGGAAGTTGATGGACACGCACTTGTTTTTATTGGAATAAAAATATTATTTAATAATCAAAAAAAATGTAATACAAGCTTTTATATCGTCTGGGGGCAAATTGTTGGGAAGACAAATCCAACGAACCCAAGCTCGAAGTGGTTAAGTCCTTTAGGAGTTCCTATGGCCACCTTCGGTTTCCATCATCAGACCAGCTCGATGGTAAGATGACTTTGCATTGTCACCAAACTTACATAAGTACCTATGACAAATTTCAGCTCAATCGGTTTAGGATAGGTTGAAAATTATGTTGCAAGATTTCACCCAAACAAACATACTCGTAGTTACGTACATAAAAATCTAACTCAACGAAAGTGACGTGTCGATGTTTTATCAGTAATTCATTCACTTGCATACCATTGCCTCTATGTACAATACAATCATCATATCAACCCATACACATCCACTGCTGGACATAGCCCCCCCGCCCCCCATACGACGCCACAAATAGCGGTCCCGAGCCGCCTCCATCCATCGACTCCCTGCGACAGCTATGATGTCGTCGGTCCATGGGTCCGAGTGGATGGTCTCCCATGTAGGAGGGGATTTGCCATAATCACCACACTTGGCAGGCGGATTGGTGATCGCAGTGTTGGTTTTGAAAAATACTCAGAAAGAAGCTGCTGCCCTTCCTCTGGTAGGTTCCCTTAATCGGCTCTTACGATCCACGGGTTGAGTTGGAGGGGTCGATATTCATACGCCGCGGCCCCACGGCCAATGGCACGGCCAATAGCACGACCAATGGCTCTATGTACAAGTCTCCCATTTATTTATTAATTATTTATTTATTAATTAGAACGACCTTAAGCGTATTACACAAATTATAATTAAAGTTCATATATTCCATTACATATCACTAAGCGTTATACACATTCATATCATTATTATTGTATAAAGTCAAAATCAGTCAAATATCCTAAAATGACAATTAAATTAATTAAATAATTAGATTAAATAATGATATGTACGTGTACTTGATTCACATACACTTTATAAATCAGTGATCTAGAACCCACACAAGTTTGCTAAGCAAACTTTAAAACAGCTGGGCCTAGATGATGAAGGAATAAGGCGATGATGATAAGAACGAATAAATAGAGAACCAGCTCAAAGAATTAGCAAGCTGAAGTGGTCGTGGGCCGGCCATATCTCGCGAAACGACAACGTGTTCCTGAGTGGAGACCGCAACTCGGTAAACGTAGTGTAAAATGCCCTCCGATTTATGTAGATTATTATTTATTAACTCCTAGTTAATCGAAAAACGCCGTGCGACGCGTAAATACTACATTTTTGCAGTACCCATGACGCACATGTTGATAGCCAGTTCCGTGTTTTTTATAGGACTCCAACCAGAAATTGTCTGATGTAGGAAGGCTAAAATACTACGCAATGAGAAGCAGGTATTTTCGAGGCCTCTTTCCGAGGCCGCATGACCTATGTGCAGAGTGGTTTCACTAGCACGCCATTGCATGATTTCGCTAGACAGCCGACACTATTATCAGAAAAACTTGTATTCTTTTTTTTTCTTCTAAAATATTTTCTGAAAATAGTAAGAATTTCTGAAAATGGCGGAATTTTCTACCAGGGCCTCATAGCAACAAGAAAGTAGATAGATAAATACGGGAGCGTGAGTGGCATCCCATCCCTAGATTCTTTGTATACGGTTACGTCAACCCTCCTTTTGTTCTGTTTCGTGAATGCACTGCACTGCATCTCACTCAGGCTTCCAGGTATGTAAAGATATACCTGAAGTGAGACACAGTAAAACATGTTAAACGAACACATCTATAACAATACTAAGGTCAGAGATAACGGCTGTATAACGTTAGATAACGTAGGCTGCTTGATCTTAGGGTTCGATATGGCGCATCTCTATTACGTCTGTGTTCGATATAAAGTTCAATTTACAAATAACGTTAAATGTCAATCTTGATTTTAAAGCAACTGAATTTTAGACCAGTTATCCTCTACTCATTTATCTGAAATTTGGTTACTTAATATAATTATGGTGACAGTATGATATTATGGTACCATCGAGCTGCTCTGATGGGACAGAAGGTGACCAATGTGGCCATAGGAATTCCTGAAAGAAACGACCACGTAAGTCCGTGGAGTTTGGGTTCAATGCATTTGTATTCTCAAAACAATAGAGAAGAAGGCAGATTTGGGTGAAAATTGAATTACCAGTAGGGAAAACTTCAGAGCAAGTACTAGAAAATGCTGAGGCTGAAGAAACCATTTAACTGTACGAATGCTTCCAGATAACTCATCAGCTATACTGGCATGCCTGTAGCTGCTTTCACACGTGCCGTTTTTCCCTGCTTCCTTCCCCTTTTCCCTCATATTGCATGCCAGTAAATCAAACTGCTTGCAATCTACTTGCTAGCTAGATACAGGCATGCCAGTTAGTGTCTACAAATGAAATGACCATAGGTGGTACATGGAAGGAGCTGTTATGCAAGGAGCTGCTATGCAAGTGTGCATGTTACAGGCATTTCTATTCCCTGGTATTATTCATTTTTGATATAACATCATTACTGCTTAAGATTTAATTAATCAAAGACGGATAGGTGAAGTGCTTAAGTTAAGTTAATAATATGCAAATGGCGCTGGAAGAAATAATTTATATGATAATCATAAACATTATCTCTCGAGAGGCCTCTTTCCAGTGAATTGCCTATACAAGCGTAATACCAAAATTATTCGTATATTGAACATATTTCCAGCATATTATTCTCTTTTTCGTATTTCAATCGTATTTATTTAAGTTTTGGAAAAAGAATAATCCCAAACAGTGGTAAAATATAAAACCGCGGGTGCGCGTTGAAATCTTTGGCAAGGGATTCTCTAAACATGGCGGTATTTACGGATTTAAGCTACCAGGGCATCATAACGTCGAGAGACCAGATATAAACTTATAAGGGGAGCTGGAGAGGGATGAGGTGGGGTGGGAAGGTAAGTTGTCGACACCTCCAACCTGTTCCCTCATTTCTGTTTCATGAATGCATCGCAATACCTGGGAAACTGAGTGAGACACAATAAGACACACACGCAAGTGCATCTCTGGAATTCTTCAATGTGAGGAACGCCTTCCTACTCGCTACCGAGGTAAAATAGTAAAGTAATTGCTGTCAAAATTACTAATACCTAGTACCCATACCTACTTCGTAGTAAGGTCGAGCGAGATACCTTCCTGCGACCTAGGTAGAGATAGGGTTTGTAGAGTAGATAAACTACGTAGTATGTATAGAAACTGATTATGAGATAAAAAATAGTTTGTAGAGTAGATAAACTACGTAGTATGTATAGAAACTGATTATGAGATAAAAATGAGATAGAAGATTATTTAAATTTTATATGAGAGAGAAAATAGATTTAAATAAATTGATATGAGATAAAAAATAGTCTATGTTCTGTTCCAGATAAAGAACCTACCTGTAAGTATGCAAAATTTCAACCCGATCAAAATACAATGTTTCGCTATTATGCCTACCTAGCCAATTTAAGCGTGATAAGTTGGTACATTTCATTATGTATCAACTTTTTACCACTCCTTTTGTGTCCCTGTCATGGAAAAAACCTGTATTTCAGTTTAAAATAAGATTTTTTTAATGTTAACGTTACTTAGATTCTCTGTTAACATGGTACATGTTATCATAGTTTTTATAGTTAGCAAAATTTTTGTATAATTTTTGTATGTAAATTTTCCTATGGTGCCTCAGGGGACATAGGCAATCTCCATACAACGGTGGAGAACCCTGGGAATACAACGATAAAACCTATATTTCAGTTTTAAATAAGATTTTTTTGATATTAACGTAAACTTAGATACTCTGCTAACATGCTAGTTTCATATTTTTTGTATTTTATAGCAGGATTTTAGATTTTCCTATGGTGACCCAGCGCGTACACACACAAAGGTGGAGAATCCTGGGGACACATGTTTTTTTGCCTATGTTCGTTACCAGAGGAAAATCAAAATCTTTGCTTTAAACTATGAAAAACTACTAATATATATTATAAAACATATATATATATATAACACTACCATGTCAGCAGAGAATCAGTGTTTGCGTTAGCATTGAAACGATGATATTTTAAACAGAATTACAGATTTTATCGTTTTTCCATGACAGGAGCACGGAGGGGTCGGTAAAAAAGTGGATTCATCCATCTACGAATCCATCGCATCATCGGCAGGTATCGATGATTATTAAACCTAATCTCTATCAATATCATACATCCTATTAATAATTATAAGCTGTGCCCGCCAGTGGATTTTATTTTTGCGCGGAACCCTATTTTTTAGATATTCTCCTATTGAGGACGGAGCAAATCCAACAAATCAAAGATCATCAAAATCGGTCCAGCCATTCCTGAGTTATAAGTGGTATAACTAATAAAGATTAATGTCAATTTTCGCTAGTATGTATGTATAGATGTTTGTTTCTCTTTCACGCAAAAACTACTGAACTGATTGGCCTGAAATTTGGAATGTTTAATACCTAGTTTGGGATTTTTTATCCCGATAAAAGGCAGCAGGTAGTACTTATCGTATCGCAAACAAAGCTGAAGAAAGGCATCTTACTGGATCAGAAATATTACAACAAATGGCAAGTTGACAATTTTAAAACATTTTCACACAATAACTGATAATCACGAAGGTGATTTTACCTGTTATATATATCACTTGTTATCCTCAACAGATTGAGCTGATGTAAGTTTGATTACAATGCAAAGTCATGTTACCATCGAGTTGGTCTGATGATGGAAACCGAAGGTGGCCATAGGAACTCCTAAACGAAGCGAATTAACCACTTCGAGTTTGGGTTCGTTGGATTTGTCTTCCCAAGCAATTTGCCCCCAGACGATATAATAACTTGTATTCTTATCATTTAGCCTTGCTATCCAACCAGTAATTCAACGTCTTAAATCTAAACTTAATGTTTGGTATTTAGATGAAGGAACCATAGGGGGAGACGTGGACACAGTTTTTAATGATCTAAAAATCATCACAGATGAATTTCGGCAAATAGGTTTAGAACTAAATTTTTCAAAGTGCGAGCTTTTTATTTCGGACTCTTTTGTAGACAAAAACAAATACTTATAATAAAACTGTAACAGGTCCAATTCTGTACATTGAAGATATTTTGAATATTTTTTGTCGAGCACTATTATTGTCGATACTGATGCCAAAAATTATTTTTTTTCCATAATGTCTGTCTGTCTGTCTATCAGAAAAAAGTAAAATTTAAATTTCTTAATCTTCTCTATTTTCTTTCAATTTTATTCTTCTCTTTAGGTAGCTATTAGGGTCACAACGTACAGTCTTGTGTGTTTCATAAAGTTTCCTTACACTCAGTAGCTTGCTAGTAGAGTAGAGCTCTGACGTCGGAAAGTCATACAGCCTATTGTACATAATTTTAATCAAAGATCTCTCGTTCCAACTCCAGTAATTTAGTTTTAGCGGCTCCTTCCCAAACCGGTATACAATAAGTCAAAAGTGATATATACTTGGTGTAATACTTTGTGAGGCGCAACATACCTTAAGTTCTTAAAAATCCAGTTGAGCTTCCTAATTCTTTTTGATGTTTCATACTACAAGAAAGGGCATAACATACTTATTATATTCGTTAACACATAAAAAAATATTTGTGTAGAATGATGTAAGTCGAGAACTCATGCATAAATTAGGCATAAAAGATACACACACATTGATATAATTTGTGCATTCATTATTATAAATTGTTCGATGAATTACATTCAATGAACCACGCGGTTGAATCTATAACACGAAAATCTGGTATTTTCCTCAAAATCTATTGAAAATACAAAACCTCCTTTACAGATACAAAATTATGTTGAAATTGCTTGAGAAATTACACATCAAACCAAAAATTTATAAAAACAAATATGAGAAAGTTATGAAATGCTTATGAACTTACATTCCGCCCTTGCCCGAGTGCGAGGTGCGTGCGCGCATCCAGAACTTTTAAAAACCCGGTCCTACTCGATCATTACGCATAGGGTTGTAAATCATCATCATATCAGCCCATACACGTCCACTGCTGGAAATCCCCCGTACAACGCCGCAAAAAGCGGTCCTGAGCAGCCTCCATCCATCGACTCCCTGCGACCGCTACGATGTAGTCGGTCCATCGAGTGAATGGTCTCCCATGTTGGGAATGTTCTAGTCTACCAAGATTCATCTAATTCGGGGTCACACTTGTGGCCACAGCTTGGTGGGGCTGACTGTACTGCTAGGTCGTCCCGGGCAAACAGCTTGAGATTACCAGGACAACAGTAGTAACTGGGAGTTACGCATCCTGTATCTTAGTACTTACGAACTTACCTAGGTAACCTAGGTATAGTGAAGGCCCGGGCAAGCACCAGGCCGGCATGACTAGCTAGGAGTCACAATGATGCGCTCACCCTTTCATTGATTAATCTGTTGCACCGAGAGCGTTGTTATGGTTACTGCAGCACAACATTTCAAACCAAATCTGAACTAGAAATGTAAGAGCGTCTGTCACCGGGCTGAGACAATAGAAAGTCGTGCAGTTTCTTTGTCATCCACGACACTTTTTTGTCGCCATGATAGATTTTCAAGGCAATTTCATCAGTTGCTATCGATGATAGTCGTCTAACGATAAATTTAAGGCTACGATACGGTGGGAACGCGCCCTAACACATACAGTTACGCGTCCACTGGATCAGAATCTGAACCTATGCAGCACAGGAGACAGTAAAAAATGCCGTGACTGTAATCTATACTTATGTATAATAAAATAAAACTGTAACAGGTCCAATTCTGTACATTGAAGATATTTAGATTTTTTTTTGGGACCCTCCCAGTAGCCCCCCGCAGTGGGACCTCAGTAGCCTCCACTGTGGGGGGTGACACAATGGGCAGGCCTATTGTGTCACTGCCCTAGCCCATTATGGATGAGACTTACCTTTAGATTGGTAAACGCGTTTATTTTCAATTCACATAATTTTTCCCTTTTAGGCTTTAATACTATTAAACTTATTATTTATTATCATTTCTACTAGCTTTATATTGCTAAAATGTGTAAATTTGAACACCTAATGGCAGATTGTCATAGTGCTCTTAATTTTATATGTTAACATCTCTGTAGATAATGCCTGTATAACAAAAATGAATAAATTAACTCATTATGCGCAGGGCTAATAAAAAAACTACATGGAAAAATCCATCGTTTGCTTGTAGGCACATTTATGTATGCTTTATAATTATCTAGTTTACTAAGTTTCTATCTACATTTAAATATTAACAACTACCAAAAACTGAAATTAACCAGTACCCATGTTATTTTATCAGATAGGTACTAGCTGTGCCCGCGGCTTTGCCCGCATAGAATTTTAGTTGTTACGCGGAACCATATTTTTTTGTTATTCAAAATCAATAAAATCGGTCCAGCCGTTCTTGAGTTATAAGTGGTGTAACTAACACGACTTTGTTTTATATAGATACATAGATATTTTATTTATTAAATCCTATCTTTCCAATTTTTTCGAAAACAGCAAAATGGCGGTATTTCTACCAGGGCACCGTGGCATTGAGATAGTAGCCAGACTAGGAACCTAGGGGTGAGAAAAAACGGAATCCCTCTTGTTTGGGGAGGAATGTACAGCAGTAGACGTATATATGCTGATGAGAAGGTGGAGGCGTGTGATAGAATGTTGCGTTGACCTTACCTTGAACACCCCTATTTCTGTTTCAGGAATGCATTGGGATACCTGAGAGCCTAAGTGAGATAGATTGATGATACACATACATGCAAGTACAAGTTCCTTGCTATATTATTTCATGACACACACGCATATACGCGAGCAGCCATGCCTCAGCATCAAGGAAAGTGAAAGTACTCTGTGTTCGACGCCGTCGGTACACGTGACGGTATTGATCGGAACTACCTACAGCTACCAGGAGATCATACCATTGCTGAAGATTTCAAGATGATCACTCTAATGCAGTGGTTCTTAAACTATGTGCATTCACGGACCACTTTCACAATTCACAATTTATAAAATGCCAGCCCCCCCCTATGAAGGGGGGGGGGGGGAATGTATGAAGGGGGTTCATAGAATATTGAGAAAAAAATACAGATTGAAGCGAGCAGTTTTGCTCTTATTGACCGTTACGTGTAAAATACAAAAGTGGGAGGGATCTAACACCCCGCAAATTGTCACGTTTTTCCCTGAGGCAATATACATAATTACAACACCTCCTCTTTGTATCTGCTCCGTGGGTCAAGCAAATGTTGTGTTAGTTTACTGTAAGTTTTTTTCATTAATCTTAACACTTAATTGAGCTGCTGCGGACCCCTGGCACACATATTACGGACCCCTTGGGGGTCCATGGATCCCAGTTTAAGAAACCCTGCTCTAATGGTTATTGCACATTCACACAGTCCGGAATATGTGCGGTCCGTATTTACAGGACCGTTTCTACCGGAGCTGCTTACCGTTTTACAGGTCGCTTCATCCTTATACGTTTTTGTTCGAACACACAACCTTTGACAACCAGTGTGGTGCGGCGGGCGAAGGTCCGGCGCAGGAGTGTTCTGGGTATTTTCTATGCATAGTAAAAAATACCTATCTAGTTTGTATAGTATTATGTGTATCAGTCATCTAGTACCCATTACATAAGCTCTGCTTTGCTCATCTAGCACGTTGCTGTGTGGATTGTCCAATATTATTTATTTTATGATGTCCATTTTAGCGACGACGACTCCATTAAAATCATCTACATATTTACCATTTAGCGCTGACGATCAAGACGAAATCTCGACTTACCGATGACCATCTCCAGAATTTAAAGGCCATAGCTAGCACAAACCTTACTCTGAACTTCAGACAGATTGTTCAAAGCAAAAAATTAAATTTTTCCCATTAATTTGTACTTTTATTAATTGTGTCGTATAATTATGGTTTCATTTCGGGTCTTATCGATATTTATATTCTTCTACATGTACTCGTAGACATAGTTAAGTTAATACCAAATGGGGGGGGGGGGGTGTAGACAAATAGCCTTCAATCTCTCTCATGGTAGGCTTTTACATGTCGTCCTATCACGGACGACTGCGACAGGCACATTGTTATAAAAACTGAACCTAAAATAAACCTTATTGGTGATCCCTGCTATAGGTTTTCCGAACATAGTGAGAGCACGGCTCCAAGATGTTACGGAAGTGAGTATTTGATGTTAATTTTAACTCGATACCTCTACGCGATCCTGAGAAAAGCTTAACAGACGGACAACAAAGTTATCCTATTCGGGTTTCGTTTTCCTTTTTGATGTACGGAACCCTTAAAAGAGAACACCTGGTACGGCTTAATGGTCCTAACATTATACATGAAAATTAAACGAACGAAACTTATTTCACCCATCATTTATCAGCCACAGTGATTTTTCTTTTAATTTGTCTTGACAAAAGGTGTATGAAAACATGAAAACTCAAAGGGGCTAAGGGGCTACGGCGTAGCACATGTAGATGTACATGATAACCAATTATAAATTCTCGAGTTTGTGAAGGACCGTATACGCACATTAATAATAATAATAAATCCATAGTTTCCCCCATAGCCCAATAACCCAGTCCATCCATTCACCACGATAACATGGCTTTTTTGTTATTTTCATTTTCCTTTGCAATAGTCTCTACACCTGACGGATATCATCTTCAGGTGTATCATATTGTGCAACCAAGGATGATACCCGCTCTCGCCTTTAGCTCTCGCCCGCTATGTGTAGCTCTCGGCTTCGGCTCCACGCATGCCTCCCAAAGGACCGGGTCACTATATGGCCCGTGATCATGGAAATGAGAAACATAAATAATGCTGCACAACTTTTATGACGCCGTGCATTACCCAGACCTTCTAAAATAAATAATAGGTACATTAAGGATTCCGCAATCAATTTAATAAACTTTTTACCAGTTGGGAGGAAAAAGTTATTTTAGGCTTTTTCAAGTTTTAGGTTATGGCGCGGTGGGCGAAGGTCCGCCTGCGACGCAGGAGGTTGCGGGTTCGATTCCCGCCTCGGGACAAATATATGTACGATCTGCAGATATTTGTTCAGGGTGTTCTGGTTGCTTTCTATGTATAATAAAAAATATCTATATATTCAATATATTGTAATTAAACTAGTATTTACAATTGAAACAATTGAGCTAACTGCAGACTGTTGCAAACAATCTACAGATAGCTCAACTGGTCCATATCAATACCAGTCGGAAGCGTCCCCAAGACGCTGGCTGCATTGCCCCGCTGTATGGCAATGCTAATGCGCTGCGCCAGATACTCACCAGCTCTCGGGTCACGCGTCGCTTCGACCAGGCGCTCAGATAATTTTTTGAAAACCCGGAGAGCCTCGGTACCCCACGGACCTAGGGTCTCGACTCCAAGGGGAGCAAATGCGTAGGCTCTGTCGAGACCTGCATATTTGCGCCTCTTGAGATCCTCGGCCAAATCTGCCGCCGAACCAGCCCTCACGGATGTCCTTGAAAGATGGGAAGGCGCAAGTGTGTCGACACATGTAGCGTCCCACACAATAGGCCTGCCCAGCTCCCAAGGGACTAAAGTCATGCCGTCGGGCCTCTTACCATCGTCACGCAACAGACCATTCGGTTCGAGAATAGCTGGTACGTTAGCGGTGACAAAGGCCCGCCGGATGATGTCGTTAAGGCTGGCATGGCGAGATATCCGACCGGCAGCCCTAGTACACGATAATCCGTGATGACCAAGCTGTTCGACAACAGTACCGCACTGGCATTGATGAGGCGCGCAACACCTTGCACCCAACCGAAGACATGTTGCTATACGGAAAGTTACGGGATCCAATAGAGTGCCAGTATTATATGAAGGAAGTGCTTGCAACCAATGTCCTGACTCCCATTTAGAAACGGCCAGGAGACGGGCACGATCTGCAGAGCTGGAGCACGTTTGTAACAAACAATTCCGTGTCAACTCACACAGAGGCCCGTCCCATTGCCGTTGGGACAAAAGAGATTTTGGGGGAGCAGCATCAGGGCAAGCACTATGCCAAGCCATTCGAGCCTCGTCTAAGAACGAAATTTCGAATGAATTTCCAGGTGAGACCAAAGACGGATTTAAAACTTTTTCCACTAAAGAACTAGTGCTGTAGACGGAAGACAAGAACGCTGGCAGGGCTACACTTGAAATTTTGCGGATACCTAAGCCTCCCAATTTGACAGGCAGGGAGGCCTGCGACCATGCCTTGTCATCGAAAGAGATATTCAAAACCGATGATAAAGTATTCTTTATTATGTTGTCTAAGCCTTCCAAGAGCTCGCTGTGTTTCCACAGTTGACAACATCTCAAAGAATACGTAAATTTAGGTACAAACAAGCAAAACCGAATAATTGTAAAAGCCATATGGCTATTAATTTTGAGAAGTCTGTTCGAGGTTTTGTTGAAATTTTGAATTTTCTCATCTACAAATGACTGAAAAGACTCATCAAAAATTGGTGAACCAAGGAGGCGAAGTGAACATTTATCTACAACTGTACTGTTGGGAGCCAAACTACTGAATTTTATTATGATATTGTTTTTGTCTACACAAGAGTCCGAAATAAAAAGCTCGCACTTTGAAAAATTTAGTTCTGAACCTATTTGCCGAAATTCATCTGTGATGATTTTTAGGTCATTAAAAACTGTGTCCACGTCTCCCCCTATCGTTCCGTCATCTAAATACCAAACATTAAGTTTGGATTTAAGACGTTGAATTACTGGTTGGATAGCAAGGCTAAAAATGGCCGGACCAAGAGGATCGCCCTGCTGACAACCAACCGCGGACGAAATGACATTGTTTCTGTAAATTAATTTTGACGGTGAACCGTAGCATTGCCAGAGATAGGGATAAATTTCTGGAATTTTGTCTTTAATTTCTTTTAGCAAGGCGCCCCTGTCTACGGAATTGAAGGCGTTTTTGACGTCTACCTTCAGAATTACCTCCCCATCATTTTTGTCCAATTGTATATATTGTATAACCTAGTTGGGAGGAAAAAGTTATTTTCGGTCAATGGAGTTTAGCAATGAAAAAATCAAAACATTTAAAAAAGGTCATTTTATTACTTACTTGATTAATGATAATGACATAAATAATGTTGGTTTTCAATTTACATAAGTACAAAAGGCCACACAGACCCAGTTATCCTTTACCTTTATCTTCCTGACGAGCCAAAGTCTTTACGGGCAGTAGGCAAACTCCACTGAGGGTCAAAAACCCGCCTGCTACGTAGAACGTAACTTCGTAGCCGAATTTTGTTTTTAAAAGGCTTGCGATGGGCGTGCCGACGAAACTACCCATGCCTTGGAAGAGAAGCATCATGCCAGTGGCGTTGGTAAGCCGGTCCAGGCCGTACAGCTCCACTAGCACCGTACTGCGCAGACACGCGATGCTCGCCACGCAGAACCCGTACACGCAGCAGTACCCATACTGGTAGTAGACATCATGTGACACACCGGATAACATCGTTCCTACCCCGGCGATTATAACTGAACCCCTGAACAACTTCAGAGTGTCGAGCTTCCATGCCAACGCACCCAAAACCAATCTCCCGACCGCATTCGACAAACCTATGGCGCTCACGAACAGTGCGCAATGCTTGGGATCCATGCCGAAACTCAGGTTCCGCTGCTTGAGGAAGATGTAGGGGACGAGGTAGCCCAGGTATGTGAGGAAGGCCCACAGGCAGAGGCAGAGGAAAGACTTCTTGGCGAGGAGCTTGGGGTCCATCATGGTGGCGAGCACGCGGCGCGCGGCTGTAGTGCAGACACCACGGTGCTCGCGCAGGTCCGTGACCGCGGCTGCGCGCGTCACCTCCAGCTGGTACTCCAGTCCGGTCCGCAGCTTGCTAGACGTCGACCTGCTGCGCTTGTAGGCCGGCAGCTCGCTCATATTGCCCTCGTAGAAAGCGTCGTCCCGGTACATCGGCCGCGACTGCGTCACGTGCTCCTCCCAGCAGCACAGCCGGTGCCAGCAGCTCAGATCTTTAGGCTCCTCCTCGACCTCCGCCTCTTGAAACTCCATAGTCATTATCTCCGGCTTTTTCTGGCTGGTCTTCTCTACAATCTGCTCCTGGCTGATCTCGCTCACATCGTTGTCTACGATTTCGTACAATTTCCTAGCCGATTCGCCACTTTTATGTTCTTTTATATGAAACGGTATTTCCATACGTTTATTTTCCAGATCTTCGGACAGTTTTCGTATGTTTGCGCTCGCCTTCGATATGCTGGACTGGACGCGTTTTAGTTGCATATGGCTGATGCCTCCGCGGGGGTTTGCAGCTGTGATAGTCATCTTGGAGCGCGAGGACGGGAGCGGTGCCTTCGATGGGCCGGCAGGGGCCTGCGAATTCGTGCTTATGGACTCCACCGACTTCTGGAGCATCTGCGACACCGTAGGGAACGACGTACTAGATACGGTGCTGAACATTCTCTCGGCGATTGTCGATGTACTTCTCGTGGCACCTAAAGAAACTTTATCTATGTTCGCCACGCTCGGCATGAAGACCACCACATCGCCGGTCTCCTCCCTGGTCTTCGTGACGGTCAACGACAGCAGCGGTCGAAAGGTCATTCCCAGGAAAAAGATTATCCCGAACATTCCAGACTGAAGAAGCGTAAGGGCGCGCCATCCCGCAAGCTGCACGATGTAAGAGTTGACAGGAAACATGACCATGATGCCGATACTGGAGCCCGTGGCGGTGAGTGCGAGAGCCATAGCGCGGAGCCGCTCGAAGTAGAAGCCCACGACCAGAATTGACGCCATGTTGACTAAGCAGTAGCCGAGGCCGGCCGTAGCGCCGTAAAACACGCAAATGCTAGCGTAGGTCGGCGCGAAGTAGGTCGCAGTTAGTGCCATCGAGCAGAGCACGGATCCCGCCATCGCACACAACCTGAATCCGTAGCGGTTGATGACTGCGGAGGCTAGCGGTGCGCACAGGAAGTATACCGCCACCGCCAGAGAGTTAACCAGCGCGACGGCAGACTCCGACACCTACAACCAACGTTCAACGTATCAGCCCACATATTATGTCCACTGCTGAAATTAGGCCCACGAATGGATCCTGAGCCGCCTCATTCCATTGACACCTCGCAAACCATTATATTATATTAAAGTAGTTTACCTACTTACCTACCTAGTGTAATTTTAGTTTTACAAGGGTTAAGTTTGTAAAATTGTTTGGATGGTACATAATCTTCTACCTTTACCTACTGGTAGGTTGATCATCATCAGCCCGTATACATCCACTGCTGAACATAGGCCTCCCCAAAACAACGCCACGAATAGCGGTCCTAGCCGCCTCCATCCAACGACTCCCGTGACCGATACAATGTCATCGGTCCATCGACTGGGAGGTCTTCACACACTCCGTTTCGGATTGCACCGCGGTCGCCACTCGATAACCTTTACTCCCAAACGGTTATCGGTTCTATGAGCTATATGGCCTGCCCATCGCCTTCAGCCTGCTAATTTTGAGGGCTATGTCGCTTACTTTGGTTCTTCTACTGTTCAGTTGATACATTGTCCCTATTGCTTAGGGATTTGTTTTATCCAGGTACCACGTGAGCGCAGCGCGGTAAGAAGCAATGTAAATAAATAAACACCTCCAGCTCGTCCGTCATGTCTTTGAGAACGCTTCCGAAGGTGAACACACTTCCGTCCAATATGAAGATACACCAGAAGGCAGCGGCTACGACCACCCAGCCCCAGCCGCCGTCGTGAGGGACGCTGATCTGCGCAGTCACCTCGGTGGTATCACTTAAAACTACAGACGACTTCTTCGTTGTCACCAAAGACCTTTTAACATCGGCAGATTGACTCTTCTGAGCTCCGGCAGCATTTTTCATCAGGCTTATTGATATTACAGTAAATTGGATTTGTATAGAAATATAGGTATTATAATACATGGATCGCGATTGAAGATATATTTTTTTGTCGCCATGACTTTAGTTTTCGGATACAACCATAATCAAACCACAGATTTATAAGTATACCCTAAGGTATACCCGTAGGTATTGTATCCTCTTTGAGTATTTTTTTTTTTTTTTTTTGCTTTATGTGGCTTTAGTGTCCTCTTTGAGTATACCTTGTACTATAATCAAACAGAATATATTTTTAAAAATTAGACACATAACCTTCTTGTGCGTATAATAGCGATAATGACCAAAGACTAAAGAAACTAATCAGCTGACACTTGGCTGCAACCTAGGTAGAAATATCTATCACAAATATTAGAAAACAAAGTCCGCTGCCCGTCTGCCCCGCGTCTGTCTGTCTGTCAGCGGTAAACTCAAAAACTACTGAACAGATTTACATACAGTTTTTAACAATCGATAGAGTGTTTCATAAGGAAAGTGGAAGAAATTTGTCAAGGTTTGTGTAAATTTAAATAGAACGATAATTGTTGGAAGTGTCGGAAAAAGTCAAGCCGCTTTAGTAAAAATATACCTACTATACCTATTACACACGGAGCAGGGATGGATTCAAGAGTCATGTTTTGGGGCAAGAACGAAAAAATTAAGGCGAATTATCGTAGGTAGATACCTAATCATTGACGAATAGACTGAGTAGTGAGAGAGGTGATACATATATATATATATATATATATATATAAATAAGCAAACATTGCAGCTATACGCATACATATATATATATATATATATATATGTATATGTATATTATCCTGAAATGTTTGCGTATCTTTTTGACCTGTCGTAAAAATTGGACGACGATGTCGTAAAATAAATCCTACGGAAACAACAATGAGAAATCAAGACTACATGCACGAGAAGTGTGTGAATGATTGTAATTTTATGTGGGAAGCCTTGAAGTGAGACGAATCAGAGATGAAGTCGTATTAAATTTTCCTCATTCGGGCGAAAACAGTGGGACGAATGCAAACGATTTATTGGGCAAGCGCAAAATGATGGCTTTGGATATTATTTTTATACTAAACACATAGGAACATATTCTTGCGCAAGACACACAACACAACCCCCCGCGCTATGAAGAAGAGCTATTATTATATTTTTTCATTATTCAAATGCACTTCTATGTTTCAAATACTGTAAATTTGGTGTGTGTTTTAACTTTTGGGGTTATGAAACAAAATGAACATGTTCCATAATTATCCAACTGCTAAAATATTTTATATAAAACAAGTATGTGCCTGATAAATACTCGAGCACGGTGTTAACATACCAGTTCTCTAATACCCCGTCATCCCGGTTTTTTGATTATATATTTTCGCTGCATTTAATTTTGTTTGTTTTGCGACGCTATACATATAGTTTAATACATTTCCTTTCACTATGTAAAAACTATTTTATTTTAACCTTATCCTAAGCTAAGTTATAGGCATTCTTGCTTACGGGCGCGGTAATACACAACTCCCCTATAGATTTCTAGTAATAAACCTCATTACTTTAAGTAATATATTGGTTTATGTATATCAGTTATCTAGTACCCATAACACAAGCTCTGCTTAGCGTGGGGCTAGATAATGCTCTGTGAATTGTCCAGCATTATTTATTTGATATTTATTAACTTTAGCATTTATAGTGAGGTTGACAAAACCTTTCGTATAAAATGACAAACCCGGGTCTTTTACTCCTCCTTTTGTGGGTCTTGATGAATAGGACACAGCTGAACACGAGATATTGTCACGTATCAATCAAAAAATTATTATTAGTACAACACAGCAATTTTTAGGACTTCTTGATAGTTCTTTATCCTCTCCATAACATTTTGGCCTACTAGTCAGTCATAAATTGACACGACTTTTGCAGCGTTGCCAAACCTACCTAGTATCATGTCTGTGTGCCAAACGTACCTAACTATCTCTTTTACTCGTAGCTAGGCTCCGTGGAATAGACAAAGATACATGAGAACTATAGTATCTGTGTAGATCAAGGAGGCTCCGTGGGATGGACAAAGATACATGAGAACTATACCTAGTATCTGTGTAGATCAAGGAATTTATATAACTTATAGGTAGGTCTAGTAAGTACTTACTATTCTCATGGTCCGAACATACATAATTCTGTCATCTGTGGATGACATAATTTCATCATCTGTCGTAGTCATAGTTTTATCAGATTTATACAGGTAATACAAGGAGCTCGGGGAGTTACGACTATACGCTACTGGTAACACCAGAAAACCAGATTTGGCTTCTCATTCGCCGATGGCGTAGATGACGTAGCTCGTGTCACCCACGTGACCGTCGTCGTGTCTAGGAAGACCATACCTTATATTATTATACCATGTAGTGAGGGTAGTTTTTAGTATATTTACAGTTCCCATCCACCGTACATTCCATTCACTGTCGACACGACACACGGCAAATCCTTTTCTCCTCTATTTTCCGTGTAAATTCGTAGAAAAACCCAATTGCGTGTTTTTATATTTATAGAAAAAATTTGAAAATGGATTCGGCGTATTTGTCTCTGGAAACTGATAGTGGAACTTTTGATAACATCACGAGGCCCGACCAGGTAGGTCACGCATCACATTTACAACGGGTACTGCAACCTGAAACTAGAGGAGTCTGATAACTCCCCAACCATGTCATTTCATCTCCGGAAACCATCAACGCAAGTCTTAAGTCCGCCTTCAGAAAAGACCATCTGATCTTACTATATAATCAATTGCAGGTCAGTATTGATCCATCCGAAGTCCAGAAGTGTACGATGAATACCCAGCAAGCCAGGAGAGTTACTCCACTTGTGAGTTCAGTGGATTGATCACTCAGGATTGTACACTTTCTGAGTGTAATAAGGCTCTGTCGCCTAAACATGAGGCTTGGGTACCGCAGTCAATGACTGCGCTAATAACAGATATGGATACATACAGTTACGGAGATTTTGAGGATGAGTTCTGGCTTGACGCGTTACTACCAGAACTACCGGAGATTCATGAGATGCAGCCTACCACTAGGTAACTTTTATCAAACTAATCCTACTCATATTATAAATGTGAAAGTTTGTAAGGATGGATGTATATTTGTTACTCTTTCATGCAAATACTATTAAACCGATTGGGCAAAAATTTGGTATGGGTATAGTTTGGAACCTGGAATAACATATAGAATATTTTTAATCCCGATAAAACGCGGGCGAAGGCGCGGGCAGCGGCTAGTTTCTAATAAAAACAAAAAATGTTCTCTTAAAATTATATACAGATAAAAGTTCTTAAAAATAATGCATAAGCTAATATTACGCTGGACCTCCAGGGTTGGTAGGCGGTATACCTAGACTACCTAGTATCCATGTATGTAGTTTAACTTATAATAGAAAGTTAAGCATTCTTATAAACAGTGTTATAATTATAATATAAGGAGTGACCATTATAACATAGTTCATATGCCATTTCAAGACTCGGAATACAGCCAACAATGTGGTTAGGTACATATAAAAGAGGACAAAATGTTTGATAGAAATGGTGAGCGGAATAGCTCCAATAGGATAATACTTAGGTTTATATTGGTGTTTATGTTAAGTAATAAACGTATTTTTTTATTGTGTTCTGAACATGCTTATCGTAGCGCATTCCTTAAGGCGGCACCTATTTTATCGTATTATTTATTACGTTAAACAAAGGAATTTTTAAATATCCCTTGGCCACTTTGTGTTACATAAGCTTTTTTTAATGCCGCTGTAATAGTTTTACTTTTTATAGTTTAGGAAGAGATGCAAAGTTGTACTTTATGGCCACCAAACTTTGTTTTCGCATCTCCTCCAAAGCAGTATAAAACTATTACAGAGGCATTAAAAATAAACTTATGACAGATATCACAAACGCGCCAAGGGATTTTTGAAAATTCATTTATATATCGTAATAATACGATAAAATATGTAGGTGGCGGCTCTGATTGGGTCGGGGTAGCGCCTTAATCTCGTGCCTAACGAGAATAAGGAATGCGCTATTAAATAACCACACTCCCTGGTAAACAATAGTTTTCCTGCTGTTTTCAGTACGTGCTTTATTTAATTCTAGGTTATATTTGCTTCTAAGTGAGTAGGGATTATTCTTTTTGCGTAGTTGTAGGTTTGATTTTAATGAATTAGAATTAATGTTTTTTTATTAAGATGCAAGTTGAGTGTGTTTGTTTGTTTATCCTTCCTTTACGCCCTAACTAAGCAACCAAGGATGGAGAGTAACATAGGCTTTTTGTCCTGGTAAAACATCAAATTCCTGGATTCATTGATTATTACCTTTTTTATCCCCCTAGAAATGAATTTAACAGCAAGTATTATAAAACACTTATTTCAACACTATTCCACCATGGGCATTGTAGTTTAGAGGAAATAACACATAATTATAACATTGTTAAGGATGAGTTTTGGGCTATATTTGAATTTCTTTCATATTCGAATTCTTATTTGTGTGCCTTACGGGAGGCGGTACGGTCCGTGTAATACAACCATAATGAGTAGGTTTTTAGGGTTACGTACCTAAAAAGGAAAACCGGAACCCTTATAGAATCACTCTGTTGTACGTCTGTCCGTCCGTCCGTCCGTCCGTCTGTCAACCCTCTTTTCTCAGGAACTCGTCGAGCTATCGAGTTGAAATTAAAATCAAATACAAAAGTCCCTCTTGGAGCCGTGATAAATATAAAACTTCTAAGACAACGCAACCAAAAGTTACAGCCGTTTATGCCCAATTTTTTTAACACTCGTACAAAAAACCTGTGCGTTACTTCCCGTTGACCTCGAATCATGAAGTTTGGCCCGAAAGCCGTGAATTTGTTGTATATTCACATAAAAAATAATATTTGTTTCTCACCATGGACCAAAAACCTATAGGGTACTTCCTGTTGACCTAGAATCATGAAATTCGGCAATAAGCAAGGCCTTAGAGCACAAATAAAGGGAAACATAAGAAAACCGTAATTTCTAGTTTATACACATAATTTCTTTTTTATTCTCGCCATTCTCGCCATGGCCCAAAAACCTATAGTGTACTTCCGTTGACCTAGAATCATGAAATTTTGCAAGAAACAATGTCTTATAATTACGGAACCCTCCGTGCGCGAGTCCAACTCGTACTTGATGTTTTTTGATTTGGTAGTTAGAACAGGAATTGTTACAGTTTTTTGGAACTTTAATAGAATTTTGTTGACATGCTGATTATTTAATGAACATTTCATAATGATTTTGATAAAAAATAACAAAAATGCTGATTTAAAAAAAATCCCGGCTCTTCATTGCTTTTCTCAAATTAATCCCGCCTCAAGTCAATCCCATCAGGGGGTGCTAGGAATCTCCGGCAGAGATTGAGCTACAAATCCCAACACCGACGACCCTTGCACCTGGTAGCATACAACGCACGAACATTGAGGACCGACGAGAAGGTAATCGAGCTGGAAGAAGCGGTAGACAAGTTGCGCTGGGACATTATAGGGCTATCGGACGTCCAAAAAGAGGGAGAGGACACGATCACCCTTAACTCCGGCAACTTATTTTACTACCGGGAGTGCGACCAGCTGTCGCAATACGGTATCGGGTTTCTCGTCCACAAGTACCTCGTCAACAACATTGTAAAGATCGAGAGCGTCTCGAGCAGGGTGGCGTACCTTATACTGAAGGTCATACAGGTATATGCCCCGCACTCGGGACGCCCTGACGATGAAGAGGAGATCATGTATGACGACATCTCCAAGGTCATGCATGCCTCGAAAACACACTACACTGTTGTGATGGGGGATTTCAACGCGCGGTTAGGCACAAAGAGCAGCAACGAACTGAGAGTGGGCCAGTTTGGATTTGGACAGCGAAACCAAAGGGGTCAGCGACTGGCTGACTTCATGGAAAAGGAGGGAGATTCTTTGTGATGAACTCCTTTTTCGAGAAGCGGCTGTCCAGAAAATGGACCTGGCTGCACCCCGGCGGCTATAAGCATGAGATAGACTTTATCATGACGACCCACAGGTACATATTCAATGACGTCTCTGTGATCAACAGGGTTAAAACCGGCAGCGATCACCGTGTGGTAAGGGCGTCATTGAATATCAATGTATAGCTAGAAAGGTATCGTCTGATAAGGTCTACTCTACGCCCAAACAGTGTCGCCCAAACTGTCCAGATACAAAATCCCGAGAGCTTTCAGTTGGAGCTACAGAACCGCTTTGAATGCCTCGCGGAATGCGCAACAGTGGACGAACTATATAACGGGCTGGTGGAAACTGTCCGTACGGTCGGGTCGGACTTCTTTAGGACTCCCCGCAGAAATAAAACACAGAGACTCTCGGGTCACACTCTGCAGTTAATTGCAGAGAGGAGTGAAATGAGGATGCAGTCTTCGACAGACATGTCGACATACGGTGCGCTCAACAAACAGATTTCGAAGTCTATGCGACACGATTTGCGCTCATACAATACCAATTGTATTGTGAGCGCAATAGAGAGGAACAAGGGCTCCAAAGTGTTCGCAAGAGATCTGTCGCTTGGGCAGAGCCAGTTGACGAACCTGAAGACCGATAGCGGCAGCATCATTTCCTCCAAGCCAGAGATCTTGAGAGAGCTTGAAAATTTTATGGACAGCTCTACACTCATCTCTCATCGCAATGCCCTGCAAATAGCTCGGCAGGCGATGCAAGAGCCCGTTTAACCTGACACTATACCGAAGATATCCCGGACGTCAGCCTTTACGAGATAAGGACGGCTCTCAAACATCATAAAACAACAAGGCACCCGGGGATGACTGAAAGCGGGTGGATCACCAGTACTTAAAGTCCTTCAGAGGCTATTCAACTCCGTCATTCTCGAGGATATAAACGCCAGAGGCGTGAAACAGGAGCGTGGTGGTACTGTTCCATAAGAAGGGTGACAAAGCCCTTCTGAAGAACTATAGGCCCATCTCACTGCTGAGCCACGTCTATAAGCTGTTTTCGAGAGTAATCACCAACCGTCTCGCTCGAAGGTTTGAGGACTTCCAGCCGCCCGAACAAGCCGGGTTCCGAAAAGGCTTTAGTACCGTAGACAACATACATACGCTCCGGTAGATTATACAGAAAACAGAAGAGTATAACCGGCCGTTATGTCTAGCGTTTGTGGACTACGAGAAAGCCTTTGATTCAGTCGATATCTGGGCAGTCCTGCAGTCTCTCCAGCGGTGCCAAATCGACTACCGGTATATCCAAGTGTTGAAGTGTTTGTACAGCAAGGCCACTAATTCGTCTCCAGGACCAAAGAACAAATACGATCCCACTGCAAAAAGGGGTGAGACAGGGAGACGTAATTCCTCCGAAACTGTTCACCTCTACATTGAAGGATATTTTTAAACTTTTGGACTGGGGCGGATATGGCATCCATATCAATGGCGATTACATCACTCACCTTCGGTTTGCCGACGATATAGTCACTATGACATCACTAGAAGACCTTAGCAGGATGCTCAGAGACCTTAACACCGTTTCATTCAACATGGGTAAGACAAATATCATGTTTAATGCCCATGTCGCACCCTTACCGGTCTATGTTCGGAACGATGTTATCGAAGTTGTTGATCATTATGTCTACCTAGGCCAAATGGTCCAACTAGGTAAATTCAACTTCGATAACGAGGTCAGCCAACGAATCCAACTCGGATGGGCAGCGTTCGGGAAACTTCGCAATATCTTCTCGTCACAGATGCCGCAGAGCCTCAAGACGAAAGTCTTTAACCAATGTGTGCTACCAGTGATGACTTACGGATCCGAGACGTGGTCGCTCACTGTAGGCCTTGTGCAAAAGCTCAAAGTCACCCAGCGAGCTATGGAGAGAGCTATGCTCGGAGTTTCTCTACGCGATAGGGTCCGGAATACGGAAATTCGTAGAAGAACTAAAGAAATTTTCTCTCTCATTTTGGTTTGTAGGCCCTAATTTCAATTCAATGACTTGCACGCTATCCTCCTAAGTGATACCTCTAAAAAAGAGGCAGAAACCAGGCATGTTATCAAGCATGTTTTCAATAATAATTTTACTAAAAAAAACATCTTCCGTTTATTTTAAAATGGCCGTCAAAAAGCTTTTCTTCATTGTTAGAAATTTTTCGTGATCTTAAATGACTCTGAAACTGTGTCTGTTGTGTTGTCACAGAGAGCTAGGACTTGTGTTTTTAGATTGCTTCCACATTACTATAATAAGATTAAATAATAAAAAATTAACTTATTGTTTAAATTGGCCATTATTAGCAATAAACTGTTGAATTTTGGGTTTTCTGCCAAAAAACCAAAAAAAATCGTAGAACATTAATGGTGAGACTGCGTCTTAGACAACCATAGCTCAAATGATTCTAAATGGTCTACTCTGGCTTGACCTTGAAGCATTGCACCAGTCACCCTGTATATGTCTTATGTCAAATCCCATTCAGATGAGTCACGCCATGTGGAAGACACCAATAAGGCGCCTGAAAGTCCATGAGTTATATTTATTTTAAATTTTCAGAGTTGTCAAGTGTGCGGGAAATCGTTTAACAAGACGGACATCCTAAAAATGCACCTTATAGAGCACATTATAGATTCTACATTGGCTAAGATGCCCGTCACTATTCCTCAGTCTATGAATATTACTTGCGAGGTAAGCCTTAGCCTTTGGCTGTGTCTGTTTTAGAGTTCCGTACCCAAGGTGTGCCAACAGAAGCCTATAAGTAAGCCTCCTGTAACCGTCTGTCTGTCCCACTATCTGTCAACGAGCTAAAGCTCTTTACGGAATCTGTATTTCTTTTATCGTCAGCACTGTTAAAGTCGATGGTTAATGTTAACATGTCTGGTGATAAATAATAGAAATTGTCCTGTGACAACAAGCTAACAGCAATAAATATGATCACTAAGAACCTAAACACAAACTTCAATAACGGATTACTGCACACGCGCAGCGAAAAAAGTTCAAATTCGAGTTCTAAAACAGTCGAAATAATATTTACTTGTTAGGACACGAACACTAAAGCTAAACAATATTAAAGTATATTAAAGCTATAAAATGTGTATAAAATATGGTTTGTTCTTAGGTAACGTTTAGATACATTTTACAGTGTCAAAATTCATTAAAAGCTTCAAACAAGTGGCCCGCGAGCTGTCTGTCTTATGCCGTCAATATGAAATACTTCAAATTTGACTTCAAATATGACAAATATGAACTTCAAATATGACGAGTAAAATTCCATATTTTAATGCATAGTTTAGTGTTGCCCTTATCTGCGACAATCTTAAAGTTAACCAAATCAGTTGCAGTTATCAAAGCAGCTGTAGATGACAGGTGGAGTTAGGTGCTAACGAAAAACATAATTATTTCAGGTGTGTCAAGGTGAGGTATTCCATGAAGTGAAAGATTACAAAAAGCATTTTCGCGAGCACGCCAACCTCACTATCTACCAGTGTACTTTTTGCGATAAAAACTTCCGGTAAGTAGGTACCACCAATAGAGTTGAAAATACTAACGCCAATACAGTACCCGTGGCAGTCGCCGCGTAAGAATTGACCGATCCAACTCGCCCAGAGGATGTCGTATGAACCTACTAGAAGAGGAAGACACAATGCTGAGCGGAGCCACGTTTGCCTTGCGCTCTGCTACGCACAAAATCAAAATCACGAAACCTATTCCTACTAATATTATAAATGTCAAAGTTTGTAAGGATGGATGTATGGCTGTATGGATATTTGTTCCTCTTTCACGCGAAAACTACTGAACGGAATGGCCTAAAATTTGTATAGTATGGTATAGTTTGGGACCTGGAATAACATATAGGCAATTTTTTATCCCGATAAAGGCGGGTGTAGGTGCGGGCAGCAGCTAGTATTCAATATGTATAGATTTATTTATATTGTTACTGCAATGTTCCTATTGTAAATACGTAGTTCGGAAGGTAAATTAAAAAAGGTAGGGCAGCAGCTTCTTTATGTGCATTTTTAACGATTCCACTGCAGGGATCACCGATGCGTGGCGTGTTCAACTCTGAACATACTATGATGAGAGCAAGAACGTTAAAGACCAATCATATTCGTATCATAAGCGTTTTTTAAAAGCTTCTATACATATAATATATAGTTTTCTAGCTGACCCGGCAAACGTTGTTTTGCCATCGACCACTAGGTTTAAAAAAATGGCGGTTAGTGTTAGAAAAGTTGAAATTCAAGGTTAGATATACGTATTTTTAGTACCAACTCATAAAAAAAATTAAAATAAAATAGGTTACAAAAAAATTTATATAATTTTTTGTCATGGGCCACCCTTATCACTTAGGGGTATAAAAAATTGATAAAATCCTATATCTTATTTATTTAAAAAGTATACATATGTATAAAAACGTTGCACCATTAAACCACACTAGGTTCGTGTTGGTGCTCTCATAGACATAAATATTAATACATACTTTAATAGTACAATGCATTTGGATCGCTTCTTATAATCTACGAGACAAAAGCTAACTTAATATAGCAAGTATAGTTTTAGTAAGAGATGCGAAACCCGAGTTTGGTGGCCAAAAAATGCAACTTTCCATCTATTACTAAGCTAAAATAAAACTCTTACAGAGGCATTAAAAAAAGCTTATGTTAGGGATCACAAACAGGCCAAGGGATTTTTGCAAATTCTTTAGTTTAGCCTAATGCTAATCCTAATATATAAAAGGAGAGGGTTCATCTGTATGTTCCATAAGATAGAGAGGCCTTCACCTTAATAGCGGTTCTCGAAAATGAACAATAAACCTAAAAAATGTCTACCTAAGTATAATTAAAATGTAATGAATTTAAATGTCAAATAATAAAACAGATAAATAAGTCATCATCATCATCATCATCATCAGCCCATACACGTCCACTGCTGGACATAGGCCTCCCCCATACGACGCCACAAATAGCGGTCCTGAGCCGCCTCCATCCATCGACTCCCTGCGACCGCTACGATGTCGTCGGTCCATCGAGTGGATGGTCGCCCATGTAGGGGGGGATTTGCCATAATCACCACGCTTGGCAGGCGGATTGGTGGTCGCAGTGTTGGTGTTTAAAAATACTCAGAAGGAAGCTGCTGCCCTTCCTCTGGTAGGTTCCCTTAGTCGACTTTTACGACATCCACGGGTTGAGTTGGAGGGGTCGATATTCGTACGCCGCGACCCCACGGCTTATAAAATAAGTATACAAATTTAATTTAATTGATGTACATGCATAATGTAAATAATCATAAATTGTCTAATATAATCTAATTGTATAATCTCATTCATTTTAATAGATTTTTTATGCATGCTGCTAATGACATTATTATAGGTAATTTAATTTATGTGTCGAGAAATTTTAATTTTATTCATTTATATATGTATATAGAAACTGATTTTATAACTGTTGGGTATGTAGGCGGGGCTGCACCCCACTCCTAATCGTGTGAATAAACCAGTTCAAAGCTAACCAGCAATCGTTTCACTTGTCTGCCCGTATATCTAACAGTGGCGCCGATCTACCCTCAATGTTATTATAATCGCGTGCAAAATGGCAAATTCTAATGCGCAATTTGGAATCCTAAGCGGTTTCGATCATAATTCGCAGACGTGGAAGACTTATAAAAGCCGTATGACTTCCTAAAGCTACTGGACGCGCATTTCACCCCGAAAAGCGTTGGTTTTGGAGAGCGTCATAACTTCTACGCAGCCACGCAGCAACCGGGTGAAACTTACTCACAATGGGCAGCGAGATTGCGAGGCCTCACATCGAAGTGTGGCTTCTTGAACGTCGAAGAGGCGCTGCGTGACAAGTTCATCATGGGGATGCTGCCGGGTCGAGAGAAGGAAGAACTTTATGCTAAGGATTTAGCTGACCTTACACTGGCCAAGGTCGTGGAGACAGCGGAAAACCACAGTCGGGCGCGGAGCGCTGCAGCGGTGGGGCGCCCCGTCGCCGGCGCCGCTGCCGCACAGGCTGCAGGGGCAGACGACCAGCTCTTCAAGATCTCAAATAAGGGAAATCGCGCAAACGTAGGAAAAGTGAAGTGTAACGTATGTGGCTTCACCAAGCATAAGTCATCTGAGTGTAGGTTTGCAAATTACGTTTGTAAAAAATGCCACGTTAAAGGCCACTTACGTAAAATGTGCCCTAAAGTGAATTACGTAGAGGTGGATTGCGGTGGCAAGGGTGATTATGATGAAGATGATGACGGTAAGTTTTTTTATATTCGCTCGTATCGAGGAGAACCCATGGTAGAATCAGTCTGTATAAGAAATTTACAATATAAATTTGAAGTAGACAGTGGTTCAACTGTAACGGTAGTTTCCGAAGGGTTTTATAAAACCAATTTTAAAGATGTGCCCTTATCTAGTACGATAAAACAGCTGATGACGTATAACGGAACAAAAATAGTATGTTTAGGTACATTTTGTTTACCAGTCAGCTACTCGGGGCAGACGCATGATATTGTTTTTTATGTTGTGCGCGATGGCGGGCCCCCACTCTTAGGTCGGGATTTTATTTCAAGCTTTAAATTACAGTTAATGCCGGTGATTAACGGTAGTAATTCCGAAGTGTCTGTAGATTTTTTACAAAAACAATATCCAAATCTATTCTCAGATAACTTAGGAACTTTCAACAAGTACAAGATTAAATTGTCGTTAAAAGATAACGCCAAACCGGTTTTTTGCAAAGCCCGTCCAGTGGCGTTTGCATTGCGTGATAAAGTAGGCAAAGAAATCGACAGGTTAGTTGACCTAGGTATACTTGAACCTATAGAATATTCGGAGTATGCATCTTCGATTGTACCGGTGCTAAAAAGAGACGGATCAGTCAGGCTCTGTGCGGATTTTTCGGGAACAATAAATAAACAGCTGTTGGTGGAGCAATATCCACTTCCAACGACCAGTGAACTGTTTACGAAGATCCACGGCGGCCAGCAGTTTAGTAAACTTGACTTGTCTATGGCTTATAATCAGCTGGTACTTGATAATGAGTCACGGAATTACACTTGCGTAAATACGAATCGTGGGTTATTAAGGTATACTAGGCTCGTTTTCGGACTTTCGAGCTCGCCTTCTATTTTTCAGCGCGCGATAGAAAACGTGCTTTCAGGTTTAGATGGAGTTCTGTGCATGTTAGACGATATTTTAATAACGGGTAAGGACCGGCAGGATCACCTGGAGAAACTTTACGCCGTATTGAACAGATTGCAGGACGCGGGACTTACATTACAAAAAGGAAAGTGCAGTTTTTTTCAGGATGAGGTTCGCTACCTGGGTTATGTTATCTCAAAGGACGGGTTAAAGAAAGCGCCGGAAAAAATTCAAGCTATGGTCCAAGCGCCGGTACCGAAGAATGTCAATGAACTTCAGTCGTTCCTTGGTCTCATTAACTACTATAGAAACTTCGTACAAGACGCATCCTCGATTCTTAGTCCTTTATATGACTTATTAAAAAAAGAATGTAAATGGGACTGGACTGAAATTCATGAGACAGCTTTCCGGAAAATAAAGGAAATTATGACCTCGGAAAAGGTTCTGGCACATTTTGATCCAAGCGCTCAGGTAATTTTGACTGTGGACGCGTCGCCAAGGGGGTTAGGAGCTATTCTGTCGCAGGTGGGGACGGACGGGGTAGAAAGACCCGTATCGTATGTGTCACGGACATTAAATTCTGCGGAAAAGCGTTATGCGCAGATCCAGAAGGAAGCGACTGCGATAATTTACGGTGTACACCGGTTTCATCAATACTTGTATGGTAGAAGTGATCCTTTCACACTACGGACGGACCACAAACCATTGTTGTCTATTTTCGGGTCTCATAAAGGCATACCAGATATGTCGGCGAACCGGTTACAACGCTACGCTTTATTCCTAAGTAGTTATAATTATAAAATAGAATACATACGTAGTAGCGATAACAGCGCGGACTACCTATCGCGCGCGAGCCTGCCTAGGGATGTGCACGAGTGCGCGTGCACAGAACAATGTAGGTGCTGCGATTGCGAGGTAGCATATGACCGCGCGACCTATGTCTGTTTCGTAGTAGATTATAGTATGCCCGTTACCCTAGAAATGCTACGAAAAGAGACAGAAAATGACGTTGTCTTAGGCTTAGTGAGTAAATGTATATTGAATGGTTGGCCGCCGAAAATTAATGATATTCGTATTAAGCCTTATTATTTATGTAGAACTCAGCTGTCTTTAGAAAGTGGATGCATCATGAGGGGCCATAAGGTGGTTATTCCCGCAAGTATATATCAGACTATGTTAAAAGAGCTACACACTTCACATCTAGGCATAGTTAAAACAAAAGCCGAAGCTCGCTCAAGGTTTTGGTTTCCAGGAATTGACCAAGCTGTCGAGAGCATGGTAGGTTCATGTCACGTATGCATTCAGCTGCGGCCCTCGCCTCCTCGCGCCCCTCTGGCCCATTGGAAGTATCCTACTTCTTCGTTTGACAGGATACATATCGATTTATTAGGCCCTATCAAAGGATGTATGTATCTAGTTGCAGTAGATGCACACACAAAGTGGGTAGAAGTGTTTAATATGCAAACTTGTACGTCTTCAGCTGCAATAATAGTAAAATTATGTGAGTTTATATCACGATTCGGCGTTCCGAAAACTATAGTGAGTGATAATGGCACATATTTTTGTTCACGACAATTCGAGTCTTTTTGTGCATCTAATGGGATTTCACATAAGACATCACCCATCTATCACCCGCCAAGTAACGGCCAGGCTGAAAGTTTTGTAAAAATTGTTAAAAAAGGTATAAAATCTTGTCTTTCGTCAGGCCTGAATGCAAAAAATATATCAGTAAAATTACTAAAATATCTTATGGACTACCGTAACTCTATACATACAACGACCGGGTTCTCCCCGGCACAAATGGTGTTTGGTCATAAGTTAAGGTCGCGGTTGGATTTAATTAATCCAAAAGCATCGCCATCATCACCCTTGTCAACGCGTCGAGCTGATTTGAATAATAATTTACAGTGTTCGCAACAAACTAACAATGAGACTAAATTCTTAAAGAAAAACTACTTACACGTACAAGAGATTTATTAATAATACAAAGTACACTTGATGTAAAGGGGTTGTACAAAAACGAATAGGTAAAGTTGTGTACTTAGTAAAAGATATTGCTACCTCGGAGATTCATAAAAGACACCTAAATCAATTAGTTATTTATAAAGGAACCAGTGATAGTTTTTGGGATAGAGAAGCACAAAATGGAGACCTGAAATCACCTGAACAGTTAACGATGCGTTCTCTGCCGCCGTCGCCGTTGTCGCCGCCGCCGCCGCTTACCTCACTTCTTCACCGTGTCTATCGTCGCCGCCGTCCACGCCATCGTCGCCGCCGCTTGAGTTGACGCAACCTGTACGTCCGGTTGCAGCGCCTGAACGCCCGATTGAACTCGAATCATCGAGTATCTCTACTGGGCATGTAACCAAAGGAAGACGGCAAGAATTATACCGACCAAATGATTCTTCAGTCTCAGGGGAAGATGAGAATGAGTGTGATGTTGTGGGGCCTACCGAGTCTGAGAACTCAGGTGCAACAACTGCGGATGATTCAACGAACTCGAATGAAGAATTTCAGGAAGTCGATTCCGAACCGACCGAAGTTTCGGGCGTTACAACGCCTAAGAGGGAATTACGTGAACGTCCCAAAGTATGTTTCAAAAAGTATTTTTAATCTGAGTTAGTCTTAAGAACGTTATTATTTAAGTATTATTGTAATAAGGGGAGGAATGTTGGGTATGTAGGCGGGGCTGCACCCCACTCCTAATCGTGTGAATAAACCAGTGCAAAGCTAACCAGCAATCGTTTCACTTGTCTGCCCGTATATCTAACAATAACCATTGGGTGTGCGATGTATTTTGACCCGAGCAATGCCGGGTTTCGCTGCTAGTACCTAATACGACATAATTAGTGGCGGCGCTAGTTTGGGTCAGGCCTTAAGCATTATCACAGACATGATAGAGCTGCGCCTAGCATTGTTAAGTATAATAATATTAATATATTACTTTCAGTGACCCCAGCAACTTCTCAAAGCACAAGAAGATCCACAGCCTAACTCTTCTCGAATGCGATCTGTGCCACCGCAAATATAAATCCAAGAAGGGGATCGAAGAACATATGGACCGACACATGACGTCCAAGCTAGTCAAATGCCGTTACTGCCCACTGGTGTGCCACTCTCAGTCTATGCTGGACAAACATGAGACAATTGTACATCGGAAAAAGTTCGGGTTGGTCTGCCGGTTCTGTGATGAGATAAAAGGTAAATATCTACTTCAATGAGTGTTCATTATCAATTTAAGCGACTACGAACAAGGTTCGTAGTTATAAATTCAGTCAGTATATTTGTAATTCGTATGTGATCTAAGCACTTTGTTTGGTTAATGGATACTGGTGACAATTTGGTTTGCCGCCAAAATTAAACTAAACAACCAAACTGATTTGACGACACAAAATATTGTTATCTCTCTTTCATATTTATCAAATTAAACATGATGACATAATTTGGACTATACAGGGAGTATTTTTGAGACGGGACAGTAAGGGCATAGGAAAACGTTCTTAGCTTTTTGAGATATTCTGAACTGCATTTACAGATTTTGGGAAATATGTAAGTACAGTCAGCAAGAAAATGGTCCTTTTACACAAACACTTTTTTGATGCCAATCGATCCTGTTTCTTTAATGGATCAAAAGTCTCTACTGGACCTGGACCGACTGAGGATTGTGTACTAGAAATGTCAGAATACGCAAAAAAACTTTTTCCATACATTTCGGTAAGAGAGTCAAACTTGTTCATTGTTGAAAACCCAAACTGTTTGTTCTGGGTAGATCCGATTTATAGAAGACTGGCTGAACAAAAGTAGGAAGGTAAAAAGTTTCAAACTTAGAATTCGATTCGGATATCTTCAGTTAATTTTTATGCTTGCCCTGAGAAAATTATATATTGTTGGTTGCAACATCGGGTTGCAATTTATGAACTTTATGTTAAAAATGTGTCTCTGTCGGAATTGCGAAAAGTTTATTTTCAGCAAGATGTCGCTCCACCACACAATATAAATACAATATTATAATAGAATATTTTTTCTGTGGCTGCGTTTGCACAACACAATATTGTGCACAATAATGCATAAGCTCTGGTAACTTTGGTCAAGATGCATTAATATGGGAACTGATTTATGGGATACAAACAAGCCTATGTGTTATTCCAGATCTAGAGCTACATCTAAGCAAAATTCAGCCTCTATTTTTTTATTTTATTAAAATGATGTGAATGTATTTTCAATTTCCAGCAACGTGAAAGGAAAAATGGAGCACGAATGGCGAGTGCACAGCTTCAGCAAGATTATGATGGATTGCCTGATCTGCGGTGCTGAGTACCTCAAGTATGCACCTGCAGCGGCACTGCATCGACGCGCACGGCGTCGAAATACGCTCTATCGAGAGGCTAAGAGATTGCTGAAATTAAAAGAAGAATCTAGTCGAAGTTTGTCAAAACGAAAGACGGCGCCAGCATAGTTCCTAAATAAACTGTGTCCGTTCTAAAGTGTGTATAGGTAACCTGCGTACTTAACGTATTCACTGCCGGCGGCGGCGGGCCACGGCTAGTAGGACTCGCAGAACGACATGTGCGTCGTTAGCAATGGTAGTGTTAAAGAATATGATTAAGAATGACGTCATCTCTCATTCTGTCCTACTCAGATCTGATTCTAACTAAGCAGGACAGCATGAGAGATGAAGTAGTTTTCGTTACCATTCTAGTAGAAGTAAGTAAGTCGTTTTTGAAGTTATCATAAAAATAGTACCTACATGATCTTAATTTTGACCTTTTGACTTCGAATATCGATTCAGCAGCTCAAAATACGTAGGAAAAGCATAGTCCGATTCGTCGCACAACCAACTTAAATTTTTTGTGCGGCTGTGTAACACTATTTAAAAAAAAAACATAATTGGTACCTAACAATTTTGTTTTTTAAATAATGGTATTTCGATTTTAGTAATTTTTTTATGTCAAATTGTTACCCACTCGATTATTATACGAATTGTCGTCCGAACTCCTCCAAGGCAGCAGCTTTGAACGCGCGTTCCGTAATCTCTTTGAAATTAAATAGTTTTAAGTGTAATTATACCTATAAAACTGTGACATTTCGTAGCCAGTGAAAAACTCTTAAAAAGGGGTGTTAATTTAATAAAAATTGGTCAATAGACACGGTGAATACAAGCAAAAACATTTAACATCATTTGCTAACGACTGGATATTTGACTGCGATTTGGATTGTCGTCGCTGCGCGCGCGCTGCGGGAATCATCAGGTCGTTGCCCTCACTGCCGCGGCCCCTGCCCCCCGCGCACCGCGCCCGATCGCTATCGCTCAACGCTACTGCTTTTTACTGCGCCTAAAAAATTGCACTAGCGACTCTCTGTAAGTTTGCTCTGTTATTACTGCTATCACGCAAAATGAGTTGTGCCGCTTGTAGTACTGCCGTCCTCCCGAAAGAGATGTCCATGCAATGTATGCATAGCGGGTGCAATAAGCTGTACCATCTTCTATGCACCGGGAAGAATAAATTACCCGAGTCTCCCGGATCGTGGGTCTGCCCTGAATGTCGTTGTGCAGCCAAAAGAGGCGGTGATAACAGCGGCACACCAGTCGGTAGCGCAAAAAAACCTCAAGATCCTAATATTACGTACCGCTTGCAAATCCTAAAGCTGAGGCAAGAGGAAATCCAGCCAGCAGAACGGATCGACCTATCAGCCGACATACATAGCTTGCGGCAGGAAATTCATTCTAAAAGAACAACTAGGCATAGCTATAAAAACTATTATGACCTATGAGTCCAAGCTTGAAACCTACGCAACACATGTACATGTCCTCCATAGTAAAATAGTTGAGGCAGAAACCCGCTGTGCGCTGCCCGCTATGGGCTCTCTCGCCTGGAACTGTACACCTGTCACTGCCTCCATCTCACCAGATCCCCCCGTTGGACCCGCTGAACAATTCCCCAAGCTGCCTCCTAATAAAATACCGCAGACCAGAAAACAGAAAAAAGCCCAGGCAAGCGCGCTATCGGCTCAAGTACCAGTACAGGAGCCGCAAGACGGGGGCGTGGGCTTGGGAGATATTTCTGTACTGCAAAACGCAAGTCGCAGGAGCTGTGAAAATGAAACCGAAGCGGTTGCATCAAAGAATATGAACGGTTGGACTACGGTAAGCAGGCTACCTGAGGTAAAAAAGGGCGAAAATAAAGCTTTGAAGTCTATTCTTGCTGTGGAAAGAAAGAAACATCTACACGTGTGGTTCCTTCACCCTGATACGACGGTAGAAGCATTGGCTGAGTATCTAAAATCAGTCTGTAAAACGTCGGAGGTCAAAGTGGATAAAATTAAGCCGAAAAGTAAACGAGACTACTCGTCCTTCATAATCGGAGTTCCAGAGAGTGTATACGAGGAAATATCAACGGGCGTTGTCTGGCCGGTGAATGCCGAGTTTGGAGAATGGTTGTGGTTTCGGAAAAACACAACAAATTACGGTGCTGCAAAAACGCAATAATGCCGCTCTAAACCTCGCTTTGTATCTATATACTACCAAAATGTGCGAGGGCTAAGAACAAAATTAGATGAGTTTACTCAAGGCCTACTGTCATCTACCAATGACCTATATGCAATTACGGAGACAGGATTAAATGACTCGTTTCACGATGGCGAGTTAATACCTGGAGGCTACAAGGTACATCGTTGTGATCGTGCTGACGGGAGAAAACAAGGAGGCGTGCTATTGGCCGCGTCACCCTCCCGCTTAGACCTGCATCGTATCTCATTGTCCATAGATATTGACAAGTGTGTTTTTGAACTTGTTTGTTGTAAAGTGATTGATAGAGAAATTTATATGTCTGCTGTGTTCTTTACATACCTCCTGGTAGCATAGACCAGCAATATATGATAATGTTTAACGAAATTGAAAAATTATGTTCTCGGTACAGTAAGGTTTTAGTGTGTGGCGATTTTAATTTATACTCAGCCTCTACTGATGTAAATAATTACTTTGAGTACTTTTGTTCAAACTGTGGGTTCCGTCAAACAAATAGCGTAACCAACTGTAACAACCGCATTCTTGATTTGGTATTATCTAACCTAGACGATTATGACCTAAGTGTTCAGGTTTGCACCAGTCCAATAGTACCAATTGATAGTCAACATCCTCCACTCAGTGTTCACTTACAGCACAATTATAGTGAATCTGCGGATTGGAACACGGACTCCGGCTCAGGAGGAAATAATATTTCAGAGCCTGAACATCATAGAAATCAGTGGAATTTTAAAAAGGGTGATTTACTAAGACTCTATCAGGATATAGGAATTATAGACTGGTCGTTGTTGTACGACATAATGGATGTCGATAGGGCAGTGTCTTATTTTTATACGATTATTTATAATGTCATAGATAGCTCGATATCAAGTAAAATACATAATAGTAACAGTAAACGTTATCATTATCCAGAGTGGTATAAAGCTGAAATAAAATCTGAAATAAAAATTAAGGCAGTGCTACATAAAAAGTACAAAAAAAGTAAAAGTCTAAATTATTATAATCAATTTTCTGAAAAACGCTCGCTTATTAAATCCTTGATAAAAGATGCCTATGATAATTTTAAAAGGGGGTTACAAGATCGATTGGAGGACGGACGCGGTGTACTTCGACTATCGTAAAGCATTCGATGCGATTGATAATGACGTCTTACTGACGAAACTGGCATCGATGGGATTTACTCTAGATCTACTTAAACTTTTTGCTAGCTGCATGAAAGGTAGAATGCAATACGTAGACTACTGTGGGTACCGTTCAGAACCCTTTTACACAAATTCAGGCGTAAGTCAAGGAAGTAACCTAGGCCCCCTTGAATTTTTAATAATGATAAACGACCTGCCTAGTGTCGTAAAAGATTCCGTTTGTCTTTTGTTTGCCGATGATTTAAAGCTGCTAATGCGGGTAGAGCAGGTCTCGGACTGCGAGCGATTGCAACGTGACATAGACCGTGTTTCACGGTGGGGTCATGATAACAGGCTCTTTTTTAATGCATCCAAGTGCTGTACTACTTACTACCTACGGCCGTGCAAAAAATCCTGTTATACATGACTATTCGCTCGGTTCGGATCGTATAGATCGAGTGCATTTAAATGGACACGGAATTAAACTTCCGAAGCCATGTAGTCGATATTTGTAAGAGAGTGTAGTCGATATTTGAGGCTTTCAGAAATCTGGGATTTATATTACGACAATCTGGTGACTTTCGCAATATCGGCACCATTAAGGTACTGTATAATGCGCTAGTTAGAAGTAGGTTGGAGTGTGGATCGATGATATGGAGCCCTCATGAAAAAAAGTACTGTAATATGGTGGAAAAAATGCAGAATAAATATTGAAGGTTTCTTTATTTAAAATTATACGGAGTTTACCCATTTTTCTCACTAATGTATCCCACTTTATTCGTCATAGGTATATTAAACTTGAAATTAGAAGGATTAGTATTTATCCCGCAAAACTTAAAAACAGTGTATAAGTAACGCATTCGAAGTCGCTTTTTTAGCATCGAGATTTTAAAGTCGGTTTATCGTTTTTTAAAACACGCCTAATTATAATAGGATATAGTGATATTTTGTACGTAGTAGTAATGGTGCTTGGGTCTATCTACTTAGTTTTAAAACTTTTTTATTGTATTTAGCTAGTGATATTTTGTACTAAGTAGTAGTAATAAATGGTGCTTGGGTCTATGTACTCAGTTTTATTTTAAATTTCTACGGCTTAAGTAAACACCTTTCGTTTTTTAGGTTGTAGGTAGGCACGTACCTAATTAATAACTGATAGTTGTAGGTATTTAGCGTTACCATTATGAAAGAAATATTAATTACATATGTGGTTAGGTTAACATAGTAACTATTTCCAATTTCCTTAAGCTCTATCAAATATGGATATAAATAGAATAGCAGATTATCTAGATGATAAAAAGCATGTGGGACGACTTTTGCTCCAACTCGAAAACTAACAACCTAACAAGGTAAAGGTTCACTTTAAAAAACCTACATGTAGTAAAAGGTAGGTAAATTAAAATTATTTACTTTTGAAGGAAATCGACCAGTGATTTTCCAAAAAAAAAGACACCTGTATTATGAACAGATGTATTCTGTTGCTGATAAGGATCAATCTTTGCTGATATGAGACCTCACGTCTCGATACCTAGGTGCCTACTATCGTCAAATGGACTCTGCTCATTGTCAGTTGTCAGCCAAGCTATTATGGATTTTCCAAAGAAATTCTAAGTATTCCGTACAGAATTTTGTGTTGCCATCTAAAAGGAAATACAAACTAGAACAAATACACCAAAATGGATTGAATTATATGCTTTATTTTAAAATACAATATTTAGCCACATTGCAAAACATGTTTGGGGACACACCGATGAACAAGCTCTATTCGTAAACTATACAACATTTTTACAAATACCCAACAGACACTATCGTTCATGGTGACCACCGCCAGAGATCAGAAATCAAAACACGCGTATTCATTTCACTTTGTGATTCCTTTAGCTGCAGGATATCAACTTTACATAAACCATCTATTCGTATATCCTTCGGGATTTTGCACCTTCCCATTGAATATCGATGCAGTGATATGAACCAGTACCTATTAATGTTTTGTTTATCCTGCAGCCTTGCGACATTATATAATAACCAGCTATATATAGTATAATATTTTCATAGATATTATAAATAACCTAAAAATCAACCAAACAAAAAAGTCGCTACCAAATCCAATAGCAGTCTCAAGTCAAGAGGCAATCTTTTCATGAGTCATTCAATTTATTTTGTTTGGTCGACATAACATTAAATTTATCTAATACATGGGTTAAATTAGTAAGTACATACATAGATGTCGCAGTTTGAAAACAAAAAATACAATTAAATATGTTTAATCAAATAAGGCCGTGGGGCCGCGGCATAGAATATCGACCCCTCCAACTCAACCAGTGGATGTCGTAAGAGTCGACTGAGGGAACCTACCAGAAGGGCGGCAGCTTCCTTCTGAGTATTTTTCAACACCAACACTGCGATCACCAATCCGCCTGCCAAGCGTGGTGATTATGGCGAAACCTCCCCTACATGGGAGACCATCCACTCGATGGACCGACGACATCGTAACGGTCGCAGGGAGTCGATGGATGGAGGCGGCTCAGGACCGCTATTCGTGGCGTCGTACAGGGGAGGCCTATGTCCAGCAGTAGACGTGCATGGGCTGATGATGATGATGATGATAACTTACTAAAGTTAATCCATACGTGCAGACGACCCACTATGCTTATATGTAGGTACTTGAAACATTTACATAATCTAACGTCGAACTAACAATTGAAGGTTACTTGATAATGACAACACTTAAAACAGATAGTTTTGCCCAATACAAGCTAGCAACTCTCCTGTCTAATCATAAAGTGCCCAGAGAAAGTTCTAACACTTCCCACACAATTGGCTAAATTTTCATGAGCATAAAACTTCAATATCCTTAAAATATTTATCTAATTGTAAGTTATAGCTTGTATTTGTTACTAAATTTTTTACGACATAAGGGTAATTATATTACTTAACGACGACTTATCACTAAGGTGAATCGTAACCATGATGAGATAGATGATACTCAAAGATACTTTAAAATAAATGTACAATTTGCGAAATATAGATGATACTCAGAGATACTTTAAAATAAATGTACAGTTTGCGAAATATAGATGATACTCAAAGATAATTTAAAATAAATGTACAATTTGCGAAATATAGATGATACTCAGAGATACTTTAAAATAAATGTACAGTTTGCGAAATATAGATGATACTCAAAGATAATTTAAAATAAATGTACAATTTGCGAAATATAGATGATACTCAGAGATACTTTAAAATAAATGTACAGTTTGCGAAATATAGATGATTCTCAGAGATACTTTAATATAAATGTACAGATTGCGAAATATAGATGATACTCAATGATAATTTAAAATAAATGTACATTTTGCGAAATATAGATGATACTAAGAGATACTTTAAAATAAATGTACAGTTTGCGAAATATAGATGATACTCAGAGATACTTTAAAATAAATGTACAGTTTGCGAAATATAGATGATACTCAAAGATACTTTAAAATAAATGTACAATTTGCGAAATATAGATGATACTCAGAGAAATGTTAAAATAAATTTACAAATCGCGAAATTCGTGACAAGGGTTGTGAGGGTCGTCACTTTCGTGACGACGTCACATTTCGAGGTATTGACGCGCAAATTTCAATTAACATCAATTAACAAAAAACTTGGAATAGATAAATGGATCTTTGTTACACGCAAAAACTACTGAGAAGATCGTGCTGAAATTTTGCATAGATATATGTAGGTATGGCCTGGAATAAAATATACTTTTTATCCCATAAATCCGTTCATCAATTCATAATATAAGGTATATTGGGGTCCAAAGGCGTCGTTCGTTTGTTTTTTTTTAGCAATTTTGGCAGATTTCTAATCCTGATGTCGAGCTCTGGACCTGGAGTATTTCACTTGTTTTCAATACGAGTCTCATTACATCTCCCTACAAATATTTTTATGAGAACGGTTCAAAGTCCAAGGTAGAGAACCTTGCTCAAGCTACAAGCTCTTGATTTTAACAGTATAATAAATTAAAATAATAAATAATAATAGTTAATAGATAAAAATAATTACATTAGAATAAAGTCATTGTTGTAATAAAAATTACTTAATATTTACACTGTTTTAATAAAACTTATTTCAATTTACAATTATTACTTTATATTTACACTATTTTTAAAATTTTGCGGGACAAATTCGAATCCCTTAGGGATCGCTCTTTTATGGAACCATCTCTGGATAATTCTCTAAACAAAAACAAAAGAATCATCCAAATCGGTCCACAATTGATGTATTCGATGAACATTTAACTCTTTTTAAGTTTGGTTAAAAAATTTAATAATTTGAGACAGCTTGCCCCCGGCCCCCCTTGTCAACCCCAATGTTAGGGTCGGTTCACATAGAGACGCAACGCGACCATGCTTAGAGTTTCGCACCGCGCAGCACGCCGCCGCGAGACACATCGCGAAGTCACTAGCAGCGCGACGCGTCGCTGCGGAACGAGATAGCGCACGGCGGAGTGTAAGCAGTTTAATACAAAAAATATAATAATAATAATAATTTGGTGGACATACATATGTTCGAATTACATTTTTTTTTAGGTATTCCTTTTGTGTGTTCAATTCATCCTCCGCTGGCACCTTAAGTATCAAGATATAAAGAGCGTCTAAATTACAGCGGTTTTTTTACATGATTACGTACATTGTTTTCCACCCTGTGTACGCCTAGATTGATGGTGGATTCCTGGACAAGTTTAGACGTTAAGTTAGACGCGGTTCTAGGATTGATGACCCGTGGACAGTGTAGTGGCAAGTCGTCGTGTAGATGTTTCTAGAAGTGGTTCTGTGAACCTCACACTAACTCGTAAACGATTTCCGCCTCATTTTCCGAGTCTTCATCGGAATCATCGTCCTGAAACAAATCATAATATTTGTATCAGTTGACAGTGATTCATAGTGACTAATTGAATGACAATAACTTATACAATATCTGAGTCATTATTATTATAGTCTATCCACTCGATGGACCGACAACATTGTAGCGGTCGCAGAGAGTCGATGGATGGAGGCGGCTCAGGACCGCTATTTGTGGCGTCGTATGGGGCCACCAGCAGTGGATGTGTATTGGCTGATATGATGATTGTTAGGTATCGAGTTGTGAGCGGCCTATACAATAGTAACTTGTTTTAGAATCTGTGGGTGTCAAAATCCAAGATGTCGTCGCACTCGCTACTGCATAGATATTAGTGTTAATTAAAAACAGTTCAATGTGTCCAAAAGCTGCGTTATTATTCACGCCCCATCAGGTTATGGGCCCAGAGTGCTACAGACAATCGATTTTGTGAAAAACTAATCGGATTATCAGTGAAAAAGTGATAATAAACTTTGGCGTAAACAACCGTGTACAGTTCGCCGCAAGCGAGTTATGATTGCGCGCTGTATTCCTCGCTTCACCTGAACTTTATGAACATTACTTGTGAGGTGTTTAGTACTCGATTGGACAGTAAAATACAGTCAAGGAATTGGAGGACATTTTTTGCTTGTTTTTCCTTTTCGTGGTTTATTCGTGAAATTTGAGTTGAAGAAACTTGATAATGGCTTCTATAAGGATTGACCAGCTGACCGGAGACAATTATGATACATGGAAGATACATATGAGAGCGATTTTGAAAAAAAATGTTTTGTGGGAATATGTGACCGGAACGTTGCCCAAACCGGCGACCAGCGATTCAAAGTACGCAGAATGGATAAAAATGGACGGAAAAGCCGAATCCGATATTTTGCTGGCCGTAAGCCCGAGTGAGTTGGGGGCATTGGATGGTATGGAAACTTCCAAAGCAATATGGGATAAATTGAAATCTTTGTATCAGTCAAGCGGGCCTGCCAGGAAAGCGTCTTTATTGAAACAGCTTGTTTTGACTCGAATGCAGGAAGAAGATGACCTGCGGAAGCACATCGCAGATTTTTTTGACGCGGTTAAGAAGCTTAAAGAAATTGGTTTGATTGTGATTGATGAACTGTTGACGATTTTGCTACTTTATAGTTTGCCGGATTCATTTGCCATGTTTCGTACGGCAATGGAGTCACGTGATGATTTGCCTGCTACGGAAGTGCTAAAAGTAAAAATAATTGAAGATTATGAAGGCCGAAAATCAAAAGTGGTAGACCAGGGAGCCATGTTCGTCAAGCGAAACAAAACAAATGCTTTACAAAGGAAGAACACTAACGACAATAACAACTCTAAAAGTAATATTGAATGTTATCGTTGTGGCCGTCGAGGGCATTTTGCGAGAGATTGCAAAACGAAGAATAACAATAAGCAGAAACAGAGTGCGAAACAAGCAGAAGGCAGTGGCGAATTTGAAAAACCGACGACGATGTTGAGCACCACCGAAGAGGTGATGATCTGCGAGAAGAAGAGCCCTATATGGTGTATAGACAGTGGATGCACGGGCCATATGTGCAATGAGAAGCACATGATTGAAGGATTCACAAACCTAAACTCCGAATTGAACCTAGCTAATAGTGAGAGTACACAGATTACTGGAACTGGAAGAGTCAGCATGTCAGTGGACACGGGCAGCGAAGAGCGCCAGGTAAACATACATAAAGTGTTCTATGTGTCTGATTTGAGAACAAACCTGTTATCGGTGGCAAAGATGACAGATTACGGGTTCGAGGTTCATTTTAAGAAAGACAATGCTATTGTGGTTGATGCCAATGGGAAAGTTCACATGAGGGCAGACCGAGTTGGTAACTTATACCATGTAAGAATGAGTAAGAACGATGTCAACAATGCTGAGGTGGTGAAGAAGCCTATAGATGTATGGCACGAACGCCTAGGACACCTGAATGAACGAGATTTGAAAGCTATGTCAAAGAGTGGTCTTGTACATGGCTTAAACTTCAAAGATAATGAAAAATTATCAGAGTGTGAGATCTGTATTAGTCAGAAACAGACTTGCACGCCGTTCGGCAAAGGCAGTGATGACCGCACCAGCGAGCTCTTAGAAATAGTGCACACAGATGTGTGCGGACCCATGAGAACACAGTCTTTTGGCGGGAAAAAGTATTTTGTCACATTTATAGACGATAAATCAAGATGGTGTGAAGTCTACTTCATTACGAACAAAAGTGACGTCCTATGTGTGTTCAAAGAATACAAGGCATACGTAGAAAAGAAGACAGGAAAGAGAATAAAAAATTTACAATCTGATAACGGTCGAGAATACGTAAACAATGAATTTGATAACTTTTTGAAGAAGGAAGGAATCAGAAGAAGACTCACAGCGCCCTACACACCACAACAGAACGGGATTGCTGAGAGGAAGAACAGAACACTGGTTGAGATGGCACGGTGCATGATGAATCAAGCAGGATCCCCTCCTGCATTCTGGGCAGAGGCGATACATACTGCGAATTATGTGAGAAATAGGTGCCCAACCACAGCTTTGAATGGTCAGATACCATTTACAGAATGGACAGGTAAGATACCTACCTTAATATATATGAATGTCTTTGGATCAAAAGCCTATTACAAAAATAAAGGCGTACAGAAAGGAAAATTTGATTCTAGCTCTGAATTGGGAATTTTCATGGGATATGATATACAATCAAAAGCCTACAGAATACATGATCCGAAATCCAGAAAAATTATAGTGACACGGGACGTAAAATTTATGAACGAAACGGCGTTCAGGCATGAGTACAAAGAGATACTTGATGAAGAAGATAGTATTAATGATGATGTATCGGTTGATTTGAGTAAGCCTGCCGTAAGTCACGAAAGAGATAGAGACAAAGATCAAGAACAGCAAGAAAATGAGAATGACCCAGATAAAAACAGAAAAGCAAACAGAATGCAGCAGAAAAAGCAAACAACTACAGTTTCGTGGGAGAGATTGATAGAACCTGCAAAGGGAGGAAGAGGAAGACTTACACGAACTGGAGCGGAAAGACCGCATAAAGAGGACAGAGCTGACGACCAAATAGAGGATAATGAGTCAGAAGATGATGAAATAGAGAACATACAATTAGCAGGGATAGCTAATATAGTACCAATGACATGGAGTGGAATCGAAAAGACGAATGACGTAGATGCTTGGAAAAGGGCCCTAGAGGATGAATACTTAGCCCAAATAAAGAATAGCACATGGGAAATAGTGCCTCGACCACCGAATCGCAAAGTAATAGGGAGCCGCTTCGTGTTTAGTACCAAAGTCACGGGGAATAAAGTACGGCTCGTCGCGAAAGGATGTTCACAGCGTCCAGGGGAGGATTTCCATGAAACGTCATCTCCAGCCGTAAGGTCGTCATCTATAAGAACCATAGCTGCATTGTCAGCGGAATTAGGATTAGACATCCATCAAATGGACGTGGTTACAGCTTATCTCAATGGATCACTAGACGAAGAGGTCTATATGGAAATACCTGAACAACTATGCGAAGTTTTAGACAGAGTACTCGCTAACCAAAAGATTGGAACACATAAGAAGAACTTACACGACAAGAAAATGATTCAGACTGTAAAAAGATGGAAGAAAGCTATGAATGAGTGTGAAGACAGTGTGTGTGTTTTGAAAAGGTCTTTGTATGGTTTGCGTCAGTCTGGATTGCAATGGCATAAGGAATTGGTGAGAGAGTTGGTGAACGTTGGATTTGAAGCGATACCACAAGATCCATGTGTGTTTGTTGCGGAGAAAGATGAGCGTATAATGTTGATTGGTATCTATGTTGATGACATTATTTTAGCTACAAATCATAATGTGTGGATGAATGAGGTGAAAGGGCAGCTAACTAAAGCATTCGAGATGAAAGACATGGGGAAAATTAATCATTGTTTGGGCATTGAATTTACTCGTGATAAAAACGATAGAGTATATCTTAACCAAAGGGTGTATCTAGAAAAAGTTTTAGAACGTTTTGGTATGAGTGAATGTAAGCCTATAATGACTCCTATGGATGCGAATGTAAAATTGGATAAGCCTGAAAGTGTGAATGATGATGTAATGAGTCAATATCCGTATCAGAGTCTGATTGGAGCCTTAATGTATTTAGCTGTGTCTACGAGACCCGATATTGCGTATACAGTGAACTACCTTAGTCAGTTTAATACAAACTATAATGTTGAGCATTGGAAGGCTGCGAAGCGTGTTCTAAGATACTTGAAAGGGACGGCTGACTATGGTTTAATGTATGAAAGAACTGGTTTACCGTTGTTTGGTGTGGTCGATGCTGACTGGGGTGCGAATGCGATTGATCGTAAATCTTACTCTGGTTTTGCATTTATACTAGCCGGTGCTCCAATTAGTTGGGAAGCGCGAAAACAGCGAACTATTGCACTATCGAGCACGGAGGCCGAATACATGGCTCTTTCCGAGGCCACTAAAGAGGCCATTTACTTAAAAGATATGTTAGATAATTTTGGAATAGAATGCGAGTGTGTGACATTGTTTAACGACAATCAAGGTGCAATAAAACTTGCACAAAGTAAGACCTACCGATCACGTACAAAACATATTGACGTAAGGCACCACTTTATTCGAGATAGGTTCGAACAAGGTGTTATCGATCTTAAGTACTTATCAACAGACAAAATGCCTGCCGATGTTTTGACAAAAGGTTTGAGTGGATCGAAACACCAAGAATGTATGCGTAATTTAGGTATGATGAATGTGCGTGTATAAAGATTAGGAATCTCGCTCACTACTTCGAGGGGAGGTGTTAGGTATCGAGTTGTGAGCGGCCTATACAATAGTAACTTGTTTTAGAATCTGTGGGTGTCAAAATCCAAGATGTCGTCGCACTCGCTACTGCATAGATATTAGTGTTAATTAAAAACAGTTCAATGTGTCCAAAAGCTGCGTTATTATTCACGCCCCATCAATGATGATGAACTTATCCATTATATTCATCATAATATGAAATTATTTTTAGATCAGGTACAAAAGCGACCCATTCTCAAAAAATAATGTTTGTAAGCAAATAACTACACAAAAATTTAAGTCCCGTTTTATATATAATCTAATCTTGCTAATCTTGTGAACTATTTGTGTTTGGCTACGGCATTTGTGTTTTCACTTAAAATTTAACACAGATAAGTAGATAGTAACAAATCGACTTAAGTTCTTTTTTAATATATATAAAAGTTGAAAGATTTTTTATTATATATTTTATTGTATTTAGCCAGAGTTTATCATGTTATTTAATGCCCTAAAAATAATTATTTTATTCATTTGTTTGTGTAGCTAAGATATTGTGATTGTTTTCAAATTTCAATAAATATTATTGTTCGAACGACGTTTTGCTTTATTTTTAAATGAATGAATATGTAACGATTTCCCGTTAATTCCCGAGAAATTGAGTTGGAGAATTTACGAGACTTGCGAAATGAAAAACTTTGAGAAACCTTAAACACTAGTATTATATTATGTATACCAGTCATGTAGTATCCATAACGCAAGCTCTGCTTAGGTTGGGGCTAGATGATGCTGTGTGGATTGTCCATCATTATTTATTTATTGTTCTATAAGTAAGTGTTTTTCTCTCATAATTTAATAATTTTGTATTATTGTGTACCTTAGCCTTGTTTATAAAGTAAAAATATAATATTTTATTTTTATTATATGTTGGTGTAGGATACTTACATCGCATACCTCGAAGACGGTGCTGTGTCGCGAAGGTATACTGGCGTTGATTTTATCGGCGAAAGCGGTCGACGTGGTCGCTAATTCCTCTTCTTCTTCTTCCTCGTCAACTTCCTGGAAAACAGCATTTTATAACATTATTTCTTTTTTTCATTCGAAAATGTTTAATATATATTTAAAGTTAAACTAGCAACCCGCACGGTATGAGTATTATTAGTAGCTATTATTAATAGCTATCCTTGAAAGATAGATATATGCCATCGCAGGGTTTTTGTAGATCTTTAAAAGAGGAACATCTCAAAGGGATTAGGCAGCGTTTTCGAAGAAAGGTCCCGGGCGTCTTGACTCTTTCCGACACTTCCAACAGTTATAGTTATATTTCAACCAAATTACACAAATCTTAACAAATTATATACCTTCCTCATGAATCATTCTACCGAAAAGTTAAAACCGCATGAAAACCATTAAGTAGTTTTTGAGTTTATTGCGACCAGACATACAGAGAAATAGACAGACGCGGCGGAGTTTTAATTTAGTTTAATTAATTATGTAGTGATAAGTTAAAACTATAAACACTGTTGCATTGGGTTCGGAGGCCTGTCAATATTAACACTTTTCACTTTAAATTTTAATACGATAGTGGTTTTATAGGTTAGACTATAGGCCCATTTCCACCTCAAATACATTTAGCAAAAGCTTTGAAAAATGGTTTTGAAATCAAACCTACAATTGTGAACGGATACCCAGCATGGATTTCGAACTCAAACAAAGATCCAGCGTCTCTAACCGTACGAGTTCACGCAATTCGTTCTAGAAATTATGGAAAGAGGCAGGCAAGTGGATGTGACTTTGAAAAAGCTTTTAACCGTGCAGATGACACCATCTCACTCGCGAAATTGGATCTATTAACGTGGGACGAATCATATCTCACTTACCATTCCCATGCTGTTGTAGTGAGAGGATTTAAGTCTGACTATGTTAACATACCCATCGGGGAATCCCCAAGGACCTAATGTTGGTCCCCTTTTATGAAATGCCTACATATATAACATTTTTAATTGCATCATAGTTTGTAATCATCTCTTATATGCAGACGATAAAATATACCGTACAATTCACAACCTGCACGACTGCATATATCTCCAAAAAACGCTTTATCACAATATATTTCGTTCACTCGTAAAAATAACCCCTTGTACATATACAAACTAAATTATATTAATATTGATAGAGTCAAAGCTATTAGAGATCTTAGAGTGCTGCTAGACGATAAACTTACGATGTCAGATCATATCGACATTATCACAAACAAAACCTACAATAACTTGGGCTTTGTTATGCAAACATGCAAAACTTCCGCGGATCTTACTAGCATTCATCGTCATCATCATTATATCAGCCCATATACGTCTACTGTTCCAATGCTGGCCATAGGCTTCCCGCATACGACGCCACAAATAGCGGTCCTGAGCCGCCTCCATTCATAGAGTCCCTGCGACCGCTACGATGTCGTCGGTCCATCGAGTGTATGTTCTCACTCCGGACTATGGACTATTACTTGCATTATATCTATTTATTTTGCCAATTCGCAATACTCTAAAATATGCCAGTTTTATCTGGTGTACTAACTATATCACTTATAGAAATAAAATCCGAGTCTTTATCTGATTATATTATGTCTGGGCTGTTCTTGTAAAGAATTTAATAATATCCCAAAAATTTACGACTCCGGCGGGACTTGAACCCGCGACCCTCCCCTAAATACGGGGATGCGCTAACCAACTGCGCCACGGAGGCAAGTACCCGGCCTGTCGAAAATCTTTGGGACTTACGGACTATAGCGCCGTTAGCTCCACCTACCTTGTTCTTGTAAAGTTTAATAAATGTATCTTTACTTACGTCGAAGCCGAAGCATGTGACGACGTCCTTCTCCATATCGACGGTGCGATCGACGGCCAGCTGCTGCTGCATCAGCTGCTGCTTGTACTTGCGATCTTCCTCGTCTTCGTCATCATCGTCCAGAGCCTCTTCCTCGCCGTATTCCATATCTTCTTCTGCGGAAACAATAAATAAATAATGCTGGATAATCCACACAGCATGGACTAGCCTCAAGCTAAGCGAGCTTGTGTGTTGAGTAGTAGATGACTGATAAACATAATACAAGATCATACAAACATTTATCCCAAGGCGAGAATCGTAAACAGCGTGGGGATAGAAACCAGTAATGATATTTTGTTTATTTACAGTTCATTGTTGTATTTGCATTAAAATAATAATTAATAAGTCATAGTTAATTTAGAAGAGCAAGACATCGTGGCTCAAGTATATTTTCATTCTTGAAAGGTTGAATGCACGAACGACTGTTTACCATGTAGAGTAAAATATTTAATACTAGCTTCAGCCCGCGGCTTCGCACACGTTTTTTGGGATAAAAAGTAGCCTATATGTTATTCCGGGCACAGTAAGGTGTTCTAAAAAAAACGTCAAGTGGGAGTTGGACGCGCGCACGGAGGGTTCCGTAATTATAAGACCTTGTTTCTTGCCTAATTTCATGATTCTAGGTCAACGGGATGTAGGTACCCTATAGGTTTTAGTCGCTTGCAAGAACCAAATTGATATATAAATTTTAATGGTTTTAGACCTGTAATTTATCTTTTTCTGAGCTTTTTCTGAGCCTGGGGTAACTAGTTACCCCGTGTGACTGCTAAGGGTTAATATGAATGTACCTCGCATCTGCGTCGCTCGCAGGAAGTCTGGTGCGACGACGGCCACCTGCTGCTCCGTCCCGTCCTCGAGTTGAATGACCTCCAGCACCACGTACTGCTGGCCGTCGCCGTCCGAAACGGTAACCAGTTCGCCGCGCTTCAGCGAGCTGCTCACTCCAACCTTTAGCATGTTGCCGTTCTCGCCTTCTGTCTTTATCTCCGAGAGGAATGGGTGCTGTTGGCAACATTGAAAATATTGATTTTTTTTAAATCCTGAATTAAATATCTACAATATGTATAGTAATATTCCAGTCCAATTAGATGTTTAAAGTTTGTAAATAAACCTCCCTAAAATTGACTCTGTTGCCGCGTCTTTTTATATGTAACAAGCTGTTCCCCGTGGTTTCACGGCGTTAAATCCGAATATCACATTTCTAGGGGGATAAAAAGGTATTTTTTCCGGGAATTTGATGAATTACCAGGACAAAAAGTAGCATATGGTACTCTAAATCCTTTCCCAACACATCCCAACTAACTCTATGCCAATCTAGTTGATTAGTTGCTTAGTTAGGGTGTGAAGGAAGGATAAATAAACACACTTTCGCATATATAATATTAGTTAGGATTTACATTACTTTAGATTTGAATAATTCCTTCAATAAATATCTGAATTTTGACGCCAAGGAAGTGAATGTATGTTGTTTGTGGCTTGTTTCAGAACATTTCCCTTCTAGTTTGGCTAGTATATAGATAACAAGATCGTAGATACACTGATTTTATAATACTTACTATACGTAAATATAATATAATAATCTTAGGTATGCAGCCCACGCCCACAAAAATCCCGCAAATTGTTTGTTGAAAAAATAGAGAAGGAAACGAGAATAAAAGTATATACATATTATTATGAACTGGGGGAGGCCTGTACCTGAAAGGGGTCCTAGCTACTTAAAAGTATAAGTGTAAAATAGGTACCTATATACTATTAACTTTATAAATTAAAATTGTAATATATTCAAATTTAATATCTAGGTACCTATTATGCATGCAATTTTAAATTTATTTATTTTATTTTTATTTATTAAATATTTTTCATACAATCTAAATGCTCGACATTCACTCAATTCAATTTAGTTTAATAATTTATTATTAGAAGCACAAAATTTTATTTCTAATCATGAATATTGTTAAAGCTACGGAAGTAAAGGTTTTTTATTTTGATATATATGCAGCCCACGACCCAATTCACAGATTGCTATATAAAACGGGAATCAAAAGTTCCGCTAAGGCATAAAAACAAACATAAATTATCCTGGACTCTCTGATCGCAGAATATTCTCAATATTCATACATAATAATCAGGCCCCCAAGAGGTTGGTGTCACACAAAAGTATGTATTGTAAGTGTGGGTGCATGATGATGGATACACGGAATACATCAAGCAGAAAAGATTTAAATGATTCTGTCCTTAAAATTTCCAATTTTTGTTTTCGATAAATGAATAAATAACGAGGACATTCCCCAGTAGAATGGTATGGTAAATGTTTTTGCTTGGGGCTCATTTTTAAAAATACAATGTTGTAGGCGATTTAGGAATTCAACATTTTAGGCCGAGGGCACCTTGGCATACTTTTTTTTTTCCTTTTGTATGCTGCTGTTTAGCTATCTGATTTTTTAAATCAAAAATCTAATATCCTCTGCGATTCTATCTCTTCTATACCATATTTTTTAGTTATATAATTATGGTATCGGCCCAAAGAGCCCTTACCTTGAGAGCATCAGCGTCGATGTACTTGACCTTCTTCTGGCGGCCGAGTTTGAGCGCGAGCGCACGCTCGTGGTGCCCAGAGTCGGGGTCGTGGATTGCGAGGTGCCGCATCAGATTGCCCTGTGAATACCATACCAAATGTTTACTTGGATCAACTTAGCTGTGCCTACATCGGTTCTAGAATCATATATATTTTATTGAAAACAAAAGGGATGTACAAGCAAATAAATATTGGTAGAAAATATATTACGACTTAACATCGGCACAAGTTGCAGAAGATCGAAACAATTTGATCCTTTTTGCTGCGCGTGTGCAATAATGCGTTGTTAAAGTATGTGTACATTTTTTGTGATTTCTTCTTTGCTTTATTGTTACTTTTACTTAATCAGTCAGTTCAGTAGTTTTTGCGTGAAAGAGTAACCAAGATCCATTCTCACAAATTTTGACATTTATAATATTAGTAGGATACGCAGTAGGTACTTTTAATTTGTAATTTATTTATCTGGAATGAACAAAAACATATACAGCTAAGATACAATGAAACACTGGAAAAGCTTGTAACTTTGTAACATACTCCGAACTTGAAATTTTTCTTAAAATGTTGTTTGCTCATCTTTCGCTTATCTGCTGTATAGTTCATTGAACGTTCAGTTTGGGCACCATTCATTTATTTCCTTACTACACCTGCAATGTATTCGTGTTGTCTCAGTGTCTAGCTATTATAATAAACCAAATGGAAGGTTACCTTGTGCGCGAAAGTGCGTTGGCAGGTATGGCAGCAGTGGTTCTTCTCTTTGGGAGGCTTAGGCACGTAGTTCGGGTTGTGGTACAGATTCTGGTGGCGGCGCAGAAGCTGCTTCTGCCTGCAATTATAATACCGTTACACCTTGTCGTATCGTATGGCTTCAGCCTATAAATGTATGGTGTAGATTTTAATCATTAAACAGTTGGTACTGTGACCGCCTCAAGCATCACTCTAATCCTCTAGCGAAAGTGCTTGTAGAAAAGCTAAGTAAAACGAACTAAGTAGTTGAATAGAAACCATGTTCTGGATCCCAATTACTTGAAGTAAGGACTACAGAGTCCTTATCCTAAATGACAGCAACACACTCAATAAATCCGCCAAGGTTCTGAAATTTTCTGCGCAATTTTCTTAATTCTTTTTTTACCTAAGAACCTTCTACAGTGTATTAGAAAACATTTAAAAAAAAGATGAATGAAATCGGTAAAGCTGTTCTCAAGTTATAGCTTAATAGGGGTTCATTTATATACATGTATAGATTAGTAAATAAAATAAATAAATAATGCTGGACAATTCACACAGAATTATCTAGCCCCAAGCTAAGCAGAGCTTGTGTGATCACTTGTGTGGTACTAGATAACTGATATACTTAATATAATACGATACATAGATAGATATTTTTTATTATACATAGAAAACATCCAGAACACACTGAACAAATATTTGCAGATCGTACAAACATTTGTCCCGAGGCGGGAATCAAACCCACAACCTCCTGCGTCGCAGTGACAGTTTGATGGATCTACACACCTGAAAGTCTGGTCGCAGTTGTCGCAAGCAAAGGGCTTTTCGTCCGTGTGTTTGAGTAGATGCGACTTGAGGTGCCGCATGGTGGTCGACGCGTACGGGCACAGATCGCACTTGAAGCACTTCTCGCCTTCGTGAGTCTGCAAACAGTCAAGTAAATGTTGCATAAAAGTGCTTCCAATATAAACTTCATTGGTTGAAACAAATGCTGAAAACAAAGTTCTCAAACAACTTCGTTTCCATTTGCAGTAAACATTTACTCAACAATGTTTACAAATTTTTAACTTGATGTAGAGACATGTAATAGTCTTATTTTAGTTGTTTCATGGTATAAGACGTGAAGATTTGTAAATAATATAGAAAAAGGTTTAATAATAAAAGTAAGAAGCGTTAAGGCGTGTCCGCTGCGCCAAAATTTTATCAATACATTGTTCTTGAACAGATTAGACATTTCCCGTCCGATGCGACTTTCAGCAATGTTCAGTGAAAGTATTTTAACAAATTTTCACGTCTTTCTGCGTCATAATCCTAATATTATAAATGCGAAAGTGTGTTTTTTGTTTGTTTGTTTGTGCTTCCTTCACATCCTATCTTCACGAACAATGCAACCAATCTACTTCATTTTTGGCATAGAGTTAGTTGAAAGGATGGAAAGTAATATAGGCTACTTTTTGTCCTGGTAAAACATCAAACTCCCATGGGAGATTAACGGGGAAAAAATACCTTTTATCCCATAGAAATGTGAAAATCTAATTTAGCGCGGCTGAACACAGCGGGGAACTGCTACTGTAACATAAAATTAACGATTCCCCCCTCCCGTAGACGAACGCGGTGTATGTTTTCCACAAAGTCCGTCATACACGTTCGAGTGTTTTTGCTCGACAAAACATTTAGGCTACACCCCTAATTTGTGTTTCCTACAATAGGACCTACACTGTTTTGTTAAAAAACTGTCTCACAGACTCTAGTATAATTCCATCATCTTAGTTAAAGTTTAGAACAATGACTCCGAGGTCTCCTTTGATTGTCACTGACTATATGGTTAATTTGTTAGGTATGTCTAACTTTGGTGAAATACAATTTTGTTAATTAGTATGAGTCACATTAGTTTAAAAATGGTAACTCAAGTAAGGTTTTCTTAAGGTTTATGTATACTGAACTCTGCATAGGTGAATCTAAGACTTACGAATGAGTCGTTTGTATATTTTTGTTTTTAAAACCTTACTTTTCTATAAAAAAGACGCTAAGTCTTGTTTTTTTATACTACGAGTATACATTATACACCTTTACGTCACGAATCCAGGCCACTAGTATACTATACATAAAAAGCAGATCGCGCCAGCATTTGTAAAATTTTTATTACCTTATTTAGTATTTATTTACCTTGTTATGGACTTTGCAGGAGTATCGGTCGGGGAAGGACTTTCCGCAACGTTTGCACTTGAGCGGCGTCTCGGAAGTATGCAGCTTCTGCACGTGGATGCGCAAGTCCGTCTTGCGGCCGCACTTGGCGGGGCATAGCTCGCAAGCGTACACCGGTTTCTCTTCAACTGCAACGGAATATATGCCATATGTCAGTCATTATACATAAAATAGCAATATAGGATTTTTTTACTCATAATATTTATTCATATTATTACTTGTTCAGGGTGTTCTGGTCGTTTACTATGTATAATAAAAAAAAACTATTTATGTACTATATTTATTTATGTATTATATAGTTTTCTAGTACCCATAATACAAGCTCTGCTTAGCTTGGAGCTAGATAACGCTGTGTGAATTGCCCAGTTTTATTTATTTATATTTATTTATAAATAAATAAATAAATGCTAGGATCGTCATCATTGGCCAACGGTTAACATCCATAGAGGTTGGTCCATGTAATGTTCATTTTTTGAAAGGCCTATAAGTGATCGACAGATGCGGCCGGAGTATTAACAAACGTGAGTATAAAGCTAGCATAGGCCTGTAATAGTAGAACATGCCATATTTTCAAATACTTTATACAAAGCAAACAAAAATAATGACGGAATTCTAAGAATAAAAGCGAGCTGCAGAAATTATAATTATGCTAAGTTGACGAGCCACTTTGTAAAACGCCTGAGCCGTTTTTGAAACAGTTAAATTATAATTTGCCAGGCACATAAAAAGAAGGATCGTTTCACTTAGGGTGAGACGAAACTATAGTAGTTCATAGGACATTGGAGAGTTGTAAACATAATAAAATTACTACAAGACCAAGAGGATGTAAGGCAACAGAATAATAAATATCTTCCCTGCATACAAGTATAATCCCTAGTTATTCAGCTTTGTAACATTATCGGAGTGATGGCTGCCCTGAACCAGGGTAATATAACCCCGCCTTTCCTCTGGGCCGCTGTGCAGTAGCAATATAAAATAGAATTAACACAACTTTTTTAATGACCATATAAATGAATGAGCTGTCCGTAAAAAATTGAGTAATTACTAACATAAAAACTGCTAGAATAGTTTATTATAGTTATTTACATTCACGTATGTCATATGGATTGCTTTAATGGGGAAATGCCGCATATTCAAAAATAATCTTTATTGTACAAAAAAGAGCAGTCAGAGTTGTATATAGACTTGGACTAAGAGAGCCTGCTGAATGTATTTAATAAAATTAATATTATGACTATGTCATCGCTATTCGTTTATCATAACCTATTACATATATTAAGAAAACATAAAACGTTGTTACAAAAATTTAGGCAATCATAATTATTATGAGACGCGAGGGAAGCTTGAGTGGTAGCTAAGATGAAACTAGTGAAAGTTAGCAAAAATCTTTTGTGGTTAATAGTGTATTTTATTATTTATTGTCAGCCAATATTACCAATTTTGGCGAAAAGACCACCATCAAAAAGCACTTCTCCGAGAGCGTACGATGACATAAAGAGTTATGTATATCTCAAATCATAAATTTTGGACCAACAACGCACGATATAACAACACTTTTTTTTGTTTGATTCTTTGTACACCAACCTATTATTTTAAATTATTTTTCAGACTTTCTCAAGTGCAATCTTACGTTACATTGCACGTAAGAACGTCTTTGGGGAGGTGCCTATGAGAAATAGTAAATGAATGAAACTGAAACATAAGATAGGTATTTTTACTATATATATATATAAAACACACCGAACACCCTTAAAAAATATCTGCAGATCGTAAAGAACATTTTTCCCCAGGCGGGAATCGAAGCCCCAACCTGCGTCGCAGGCGGACCTTCGCCTACCGCGCCACAGAGATCGTCAGAGATCGAGAAAGGCAGAAAATATAGAAACTTAGAAAAGCGCGTGTTGAGAGAACTATGCTTATTTTAGTAAAAATGAGGGAAGTATTATTTATTTACATACTAGTTGTTCCCCGCGGTTTCACCCGCATTAAATTCTATTTGCACTATTCTACGGGGATAGAAAGGTATTTTTCCCGTAAATCTCCCATGGGAATATGATGTTTTGCCACAAAAAAGTAGCCTATGTTACTCTTCATCCTTTCAACTAACTCTATGCAAAAAATCATGTCGATTGGTTGCTTATTTAGGGCGAGCAGCAAGGACAAACAAACACACTTTTGCATCTATAATATCAAGTTAGGATTCCTAAACTATTGATATACATACCGTTGTGTATGAGCTTGTGTGCCTTGAGAGAGTTGGACTGCGTGAAACAGAGCGCGCACTGGTCGCACTTGTAAGGCTTCTCACCGGTGTGTGTGCGCAGGTGCCGCTTGAGCTTGAACGTGTCGGGCGACGCATAGGTGCAGTGTGGGCACTGGGGAGTACGACATCTTGTAAGAGGAATGGACACTCAAACACAAAGTTCTCCTGTATTTTATTTTTCCTTTACAGTTTAAAGGAAATCACTTTGTGTTCGAATCCTGTAAGGTTACTATGCCGGTTTTTGGTCGCCGGGTTTAAACTTTAGACCTTACAGGACTATTGGAAAAGTCAGAAATTTCAAATAACAAATAGTAAAACTAGGTACTAACGTGTTAAATTTTATTTCAGTTCACTTAATCTTTTCGACGTAAAGTCATGAAGATCCACGGAGGCCTAGTCGCACTCCAAGCACTTGTGCGGCTTCTCGTGCGTGTGCTTGTAGCACACATGGTGGACCAACTCTTTTGGAAGGTTTGTGTACATACTTGATAGGGTCTTTCGCCCGTGTGGCAGCGCACGTGGCGGCGCAGTTTGGACAACTCCACGGAGGCGTAGTCGCACTCCGAGCATTTGTGCGGCTTCTCGTGCGTGTGCTTGTAGCGCACGTGGCGGACCAACTCCCCTAGAATTGACGACCACTGTGTTAATACTAATATATGTATGACCCAACAGCAAGACTTTTTGTCCCGACCCACAACACAAGAAGACATGTTTAGTTTACCTGACAAAAAGAAATGTTTAGTTTTCCCGACATGGTAATATTATATTTATATCTATGCCTAAACAGGCCCTAATAAGCCCAACTCCTTGAAGAACCCGCGCAAGACTTTTGGTGATTGACAGCTTTCGTTTCTGCTTTTCTGTAGGAGTAGACGGAGTTGATACCTCCATGAGACTCTTCTACCCCGTCTTTTTTCTGGCCTTTACCTGACGTTGTGAAAGTGCTCTTGCAATAGCTGCAGGGATGCGGTTTGACACCGTTGTGCATGTTGAGATGGTTCTGCAGCGATGCTTGGGTCTTGAAGCCGCGTTCGCAGACGGAGCACTTGTACGGACGCTCGTCGGAGTGAGATTTCATGTGTCGGATCAGCAGGTATCTGGAAATATACACATTCTTTTATTACCGTACTACGGCCAAAACTACGTATGTATGTACGTACATAGACTCCTAAACTGCTTTTTTAGTCTGTGTATTTTCACATGTTCATCGTCAAGCCTTAACCTATTCCGATGAACCTATTGGCAAATCAGTTCGATATTATATTGGGTATAGCGCGTTCGAAACCGGCAAAAACAAGTACTCGAATGCGATAATTAGTTGCATTGTGCTTGTGCCTTTTTGGGAATCAAAAATACAAATAAACAATTTTGTTTCTATAATTTTTGAGTAGGTACTCACCGCCTATGGCTGTTGTACTGGCAAAAAGTGCAAGTGAATAGTATCCGCGACTGCTTCCCGACCTGGTTGTCAACGCGCTTGCGCGCCTTTTTCTTCGCCTTCTTCTTCTTGTCTTCCTCTTCCTCCTCTTCCTCATCGGTGATATCTTCATCGTCTTCGAACTTGTACACGTCGCCTGGCTCTTCCTTTCGATCTTCGTCGCCCTCTTCCTGTGGGGTATAAAAAGAAATTACATAAATGTAGAGGTTGCCGTAGCTGATAATGGGTTAGCGGCACGTTCTTGTCTGAGTATCCGCTTCTGGGCCAACATTGCTAACCAAACCTGCCTTTTTTTCTTTAACGAACAAAGAATCATGTACCCAAACAACAAAGAAGGAATTAAGAGGAGTGAAGAGAACTGAATAATTATATGTGTATACATGATTTTATTGTATGCAGAACATGTATGATTTTACATTCATTTCCCACATCCTCTTCCTCAAGCTCAAGAAACCACCTGTCCAGCCATGGGATCCATCTTCAATTGCGAATATTGTTGCTGGTATATATAAAAACAAGCTTTTATCAAAGTGGTTAGGAAGACAAACCCAACGAGCCCAAGCTTGAACGAGGTTACGTCTTTTCCACCTTGGGACTCCGATACCATAACATTGCAGTCACCGACGTAACATAGGTATGGCAAATTTCAGCTCAATCGGTAGAGGACAACTGGTCTAAAATTCACTTGAAAGATTTATCCCACACATACGTACTAACAGGGCAAGATAATAAAAATTTAAAAAATATATACTGAAGAATGAGCTGTCATATAAAATATGTTTGTACTATGTCTTTACGCGTATGATTCTATTTAGTTACATACGTTCTCTTCGTCTTCCTGAATGATGTGCACCTCCTGAATGGTAGTCGCCTCATCCGTCTTCACTCGCAAGTTGAAAGAAACAAAGGATGTACATGAATTTCGAAATCGAAATTCCAAATGCTATTAAACTAATGTTACCTTATCATTTTTATTCTAACCTCCATAATTTCTAGAGACAATGCTGATGTAAGTAGGAACAATATGTAAACTTCGACGATCGATCAACTGAAGAAAAGAAATCACAATGGTGCGAATACAAAAATAAATGACGTACTGGCAAGCATACCTACAGTTGGTTTGGTGCGAACAAACTGTTATTAAACGCTTAAAAAACTAAATGCTTTAAGCATTTACTTTCATCAATCTGTGTGGACACTCTAAAGCTCTGAACATTTGCATCTATAGTAAAATAAGGCACTCGAACTAGTATCTGATAATATTTCTCTAGGACTGCGCGTTGATGCGGGACTGCAATAGGGACCCCACATTAGTACATTGTCAAACAAACTTATCTCTGTACTTAAGCAGAATATGAGAATTAACGGATGTTACCACCGCACGTCTCGTATACTTTAGCTATTTTCACAATGTAATGTCGTACGTCATACTACTGTAGGGTACCGCGGATAATTCAAAACCATTTTAATTCTTCAGAAAAGAGCTATTAGACATATCCATAAACTTTGCTCTTGAGTTTTCTAAAATTACTGTTTAAAACCATTGATGTAATGACAAAGTCTTCTTTGTACATTTTTTTGAACATCATGATCGTCAGATATAACTATAGGCGGCAAAAAAAACTAGACGACTGGCATCATAATACCAGAAATAGAAATAAACTCGCCTGTAATCAACTACACAAGATAGAATTAATAAGTCATTTAAAGGCTTAAGCATAAAATATTTAACAAATTACCAAGACATATAAAAAATCATTAAGAAAAAAAAAATTCAAAATGTACTCTATAAAACAGCTTAGGTATGAAAATAAATACAGCTCAATTAGTTTAGTTTCATGTGCCGAGTTCATTCTAACCCTTTTGTCATCCAAATAATTATTTATTATCATCCTTTATGATTTGAAATTTTCTTCGTGAATAAAATTCTTATAGGTCTCACTTTATCTCAATAAGCTATGTATGTATATGTAATGAATGACATAGAAAGAATGTGTTTACTTAAGTATCACTCTGTAAAACACAAAAAATGATTTGAAAAATGATGATAATCTTGAGTTTGGTCCAAGTACATCATCAGCCCGTACACGTCCACTGCTGAACATAGGCCTCCCCCAAACGACGCCACGAATAGCGGTGCTGAGCCGCCTCCATCCAACATCTCCCTGCGACCTCTACGATGTCGTCAGTCCATCGAGTGGGAGGTCTTCCCACACACACTGGTCCAAGTATACATAGTAATAAATTTTTGGGGTCTATAAATTGTTATAAGCACTACTACTATTGCCTTACCTGTTCCTCATTCTGGTCGGTCTCCATATTGATGTTAAGGTTGACGAGGTCCTTGTTATCGTCAGCAACAACCAGTACGTAGGTGACCTCGCCGTCAGCGTTCTCGGAAGGCACCAGCGTCACGGTCTGCGTGAAGTTCCCGTCCGTATCTGGTACTATCATGTTCTCTATTGGCTGCGGCTGGGGAAAGACACTCGCTTTACCAGAGTTTCAGATACAGGAACAAGAAACTAATTAAAACTTAAAAACCAGTCTCAGTTCTCGTTTTTAAATATGTTTTTTTTAAATATGGCCAATGTGAGTGTAACCGGGGAGTGTTACACTCACATTGGTTATACTAGTCTGTACTATACGTGAGCTCCAACGGTTCCCCCTTTTATCTTCAAAGGAGACTAAGATCAAAACGACTCATCTTATTTTGAAAGCTTATAGAAATGAAGTTATAGAATCTGAATCTGAAAATGTAACTATAAATAAAAATGTACCCAAGAACACTCCCAGAATCCAGAATCCGGATCTAACAAGTGTTTTGATACCTTACTTACGTGCTTATATTATATTGAGTTTGCTGTTTTGTTGCTTGGCGGCAATAAAGAGCCCCAGCCAATAAACACAGTAGGGGCGATAGGTCGTCTACAATCGCGCAATTTTGCTTTTTTTTAATAATAAAGCATTAATTTAATAATAAAGCATTATTTATCTCTCACAATAGGTTCTTATTTATCTAAAGGTAACACTAAGTACAGGAACTTTTGTAGAAGATAATCTTCTGGGTATAGGTATTAAATCATCGACTAAGACCTGTTTTGTGAGAGAACTGGTGCCTGTGATAGGTTTTAGGAAAAAACCTGTGGTTAGTTCGGAAGTGTGCCTACTGTGCTCTAGTGTTAATGTAAGGTACCTGCGGCTCCTCTTCCTCCTGCGGCACATTCTCAGCGTCCAGGGCCACTATGCCGCCGTCGCCCTCCGCGGAGTTCGGCTGGTAGTAGTACCGGCCGTCGTCGTCAACGAAATACGTCACGCCCGAATCGTCCATAGTGTCTTCAGCCTCGTCTTCCGGCTCTGTAAGATAATCACAATACTAAGTTTGCTTGTCGCTTCGCTCGTAATTTACCAGGGTACAACGTAGCCTACTCAGGGATAATGAAATGTCTATTTAGCTACGAGTGAAAGAGTTTACTTGTGGCTTCGCTCGTTAATTTTCTCTTCCGCTCAGCTCACTATAAACGGAATTTTCGTTTTTCCTCCAAAATTTTAGCAGGTCAGCAATAAGGTACTTGTTAGGAATACATTTTTAATATTTTAAATAACTTTTAATAACAAGCTTTTAGGACCAAAGTGCTTGGGAAGACAAATCCAACGAACCCAAACTCGACGTGGTTAAGTCGTTTCGTTAAGGAGTTCCTCTGGCCACCTTCAGTTTCCATGATCAGACCAGCTCGATGGTACCATGATAAATTTTAACACAATCGGTTGAGGATAACTGGTGTAAATTGAGTTGCAAGATTCCACCCGAACAAGCATAGTTACATTGCAATTTAAATAAAACTGGTGTAGTATAAAATACGTACCAATACTCTCTGTGGTCAGGTAAGACGTCATGGTTGATGGTAGGTAAGTTGTTCTCTTCAATTATGTCCACCCAGAGCCTTTCCTGTAGTAAGATCGTATTTATTATCGGTATAATTATAACATAATAAATAATATGTATAATTATTATTATAGTAGTTAGGAAGTTTTCTTTTCATTGAACAATCAAAATGCTAGTCAAATATTGGAATATTCCTCTGAATACAAATCCGAGATGATACGAGATTTATCAAGATATATTTGTCAAATAAAACCGGCCAAGTGCGAGTGTGCACACGGAGGGTTTCGTCCCATCGTACATCTATTTTGCAAAAGTTCCCTAAAAACAGATTTATCTAAAAGTTCGAAAAAGCAAAAAGCCAGGATGTCGCTGTCACTTTGGCTGTTTTATAAGGCTTACGTCTGTGTAAGGTAAATGGACAATTGTATCAGTACTCATAGGGTCAGGAATGTAATTAGCCTGCTTAACAATCGTATCAACTACTAGATTTTACATGGGTGCCATTTACACATACAGCCTTGGCCAAAAGTATAAAGCACCCTAAAATTTAATGACTTTTTCGTGTTTAAGGTGGAAAATAAAACTAATTTGTTTTCCAAATTACTATATTAACATAAAATTATATAAATCACTAATATTTAGTTGGCCCACCCTTCGCATTGATCACAGCAGCAATTCTTTGGGGCATGCTGTTAACAAGATTTTTACATTCGGCTGCACTTATGGCGTCCCACTCTTGAAATAAAGCATTTTTAGCGTTGTTTTGGATGTAATGCTATGCTGTTTGACTTTGCGCTTCATAATACCCCAAAGATGCTCGATAGGGTTCAGATCTGGGGACTGCGCCGGCCAATCTAACAAGACAATACTGTTGTTTCGAAACCAGCGCATGGAGGTCGCTGATTTATGACAAGGAGCATTGTCTTGTTGGAATTTGACGCCATCCAAGTTCGTGTCGCCGAAAATGCGCGTAAGCGAAGGTAATAGAGCGGTTTCGAGTACATTTATGTACTTTTCACTGTTCATACGGCCTTCGCAAACGAACATTTTGCCGACACCATCAGCTGCCATGCAGCCCCAGATCATAATGCTACCTCCCCCGTGTTTAACAGTGGAAACCACGCAATCTGGATGATATTCCTCGCCGACGCGCCGCCTCACGAAGGTTACACCCGCAGTTCCGAATACCTGTAACAATTGAAAAAAGTAGAGCTTAAATGTGTGCTCATTATTTTTATGAAAGCCAACTAAAATAATAGTAATCAGTGTTATCGTTTTTATGAAATGGTATAAAAGCTTACCTCAAAGTTTGATTCATCGGACCACACAACATTTGACCAATCCTCCTCCGTGAAGTGTTGGTATCGTAGAGCCCATTCTAAGCGATTTTTTTTGTTATTTTCCGAGAGCCACGGCTTCTTTCTTGCTTTACACCCCTTTAAACCCGCATCTCCAAGCCTTCTTCTTGCCGTTCGAGCACTAATAGGGTATCCACTTTCTTCGGATAGGGCGGCAGCGAGCTCACAAGAAGTTTTTTTGCGATCCTTCAGAGACTCGCGGATGAGTTTTCTGTCCTGGCGCTCAGTAGTCACGCGTTTTCTGCCACTCCGTCTTTTATTTGCGTGGGAACCAGTCTCCGCAAACCGTTTAATAGCAGATTGCACTGCGTACCGCGAACATTTCACGAGTTTGGCAATCTCTACTTGGGTCTTTCCTTGTTCATGTAACAACTGAATTTTAATACGTTTTGCGTAGCACAGTTCACTTGTTTTTGGCATTTTCGAAAAAAAGGAATGTTAATTTCACTATTAAATCACACATGGAAGCTTCCTTACGCTACGAATAACAAATGAAGACTGATTTGTATTTTTGAATTTTTTGTGTAAAATACCCATAATTTGAGTTTAGCTCACCAGATGTTTTATGGCCCATAGAAAAATCTATTGTTTTAATAATCGTTTGAGGGCACCGGCTTGCCCTTTGTTCAAAACATTGCTATTTTTTTAAATGTGTTTTGAGATATGTATGTTTTAGAGGGGTGCTTTATACTTTTGGCCAAGGCTGTATGTGTACTCTGTGTGATGGCACCCATGTAAAATCTATCCTTATATTAGATTCCGCTAATTCCACCCATAACTGTTTTATTAAATACTAGCTGCGCCCCGCCGCGTCGTGTTTTGACCGAATCGAACAAAGGAATAAAATCTTTGATAATAACTTTATGACCCTGTTTAACCCTCTTTAAAAGTGACTTAAAATAAAAAAATACGTGATTGATTATATACTTTGTAGTTTACTAGCGACCCGCCCCGGCTTCGCACGGGTGCAAATTATATATATAAACATTCCTCTTGTATCTATTAAGAAAACATAAATAATATTATAATTTTTACATCTGCAGCAAAGAAACCATTTTCAAAATGGCTTTGAACTAGAGATTTGCATTAAGTATGATTTCAGGGTCTGCTCCCCAATAAGAGCCAAACAAAGATTTTAATATGTTAAATTCTTTGGAGTTATGTTAATGATTTGTTAAGAATAAATTGGATGTAGTTCCGCTTAAAGGACTCAATCCATGAAATGTCACCTTGGATATGGCATTTTAAAGTTATGATGTTGATTTAACAATGTTAATAAATTAATTTTTTTTTAAATAATTGTGTCCCATGACCAAAAATACTATTATTTTTATGTGCCTAATTGTATAACACAGACTATCGCATTTTTCAGTTATTATACGATGTTGAGTTGTTTCTTCTAAATTGGTTTTGGCATTACAGAGTATTTATTTTGATTTCTCTGAAAGGACATAAGCAACAAAAATGAAACTGACATTTATTATTAAAAAAGTTTTATTACTGCACAAAATATAAGTAATTTATTTAAAAATAGGATGTTCGTAGATGTCATCATTAAAGTTCTCATCCAGATCCACCTTAAAATCAGGCAGGATGCATTTTATAGAGGATGTAAAGAGGTCACTCTTTACATCCTCTATAAAATGCATCCTTTTCAAAATCTAAAAACCCTGGCAGTCTTTTGGAATGAAGTGCATCATTGACTTTAGGTCATCTAATTTAGCCTGGGCAAGTCAAACACAATGGTTTTCCGTATTATAGGTTTGAGTCATTTCAGCTAAATGAAAAATAGACTAGCTTCATAGAAAGTAAATTTAACTGAAATGATTCAGATGTTTTCAGCTTATCCGATTACAAATCTTTTTTGGGCAGTGATAATACTCACCTTTATAAGCATTTTAGTATAGGTATTTAACTATTTTCCACCAATATGTGGATTGAGTCCTTTCAAGGGAAATACGTCCAATTATTCCATGATAAATTGTCAGGAGAATATCCCAAGAATTTAAACTCAGGTGACATGGGCAATAGAGTATTTATTATTATTGTGAATGAGAGGCATATTGGCATTATTTTTCCCATAGAATGCAATAGGATTATTAGATTCTGAGCATAGCTATGGTTTACAATACTACTACTACTACTATATTCAACACCTGTAGATAGGAATAATCAAATAGGTATTATCCTTAATAATGACGGTAATGACTGACCTACCTAGTTTGTGAACATGATGCAAAATTGAACTAAGTTCTGCAATACGGTCAATGTTTATGTATCCATCCTGTTTGGCTCCTATATGATTATATTTGCACAGTTAAAATTCCTGTAGAGGTAGATCTTCATCACACTCACGACGACCGCCATTTTATGCAGTCTCACCCGTCCCATCGACTATTTACAAAGCCCATCAATATGTAAAAAAGTGTTGATACAAAATATTTTAATTACACCTGATTATAACAAACCAACCAACAATGATAAAAAGAAACTTACCCGACATCTATTCGGAATGATCACACACACTAGGTTTCACGTAACACAATAGTTATTGAATATGGGTGCTGTACTTGCCCAAAACTATTTTTGATCAAAATTACAAGAAATAAACGAGAAAACTAAATGCACAAGATTCCAGAGTGTTTTCTTTGCAGATTGTTCTATTTTTTCACAACGAGGGCGTTCTAGTCAATGCGAATTCAACCAACCAAACTAAACACACCACACCACAACAGCAGCGCCGCGCGCGATGGTCACGCCACGCCACACTGCGCCACACCAAAATGGCCGTCGAGATCGACGCGTGAACTACACACATAAACAACACAAGCACCATAGCACTTACAATGCGCAAATCCACAGACAAAAAAGTAGCCAGCGGGAACCACAGACTTTTAGTAGCTGTGCCGTAGACTGAGAATAGAGTAAGCATAAATTCGGTCTACGAGCTGTGTGAACCTTCATTTTATCGCCCGACTACACGCTCAAATATTATAAGCATGGTTGCGCAAACTGTGTTTGTGCAACGTAGCAAGATGGAGCGTGTGGCAGGGCTCATCTTGTTTGCGCAAACTGGTTTCTGCAATCATACATGCACAAATGTTTGAGCGTGTAGCCAGGCTTTAAGTCAAGCAGCCTACACGTTCGACCGAAGTAACATTACCTAAGATGGTTTTTTTCTTGGATCATGCACAGACATGATACTAGCTGCGCCTCTGTGGTCAACAGTTAGGCAAAAAAATATGGGGGCGCCACTATCGAGTTACCCACCAGTAGGTTTTGAGAGTTGGCACGAGATTTAAATTATTTTGTGCTATGTAAGTTGTAAAGTTTTCATATTAAACCTATAGCTTCACTAAAATGTGAAGTAAAAAGAAATGCCAGCGGATTGTGTTTTGCGAGACACGTAAAACATTTAGCCTTGTAGTTTCTACCTACCATCCTCTACCTACCTTAAATGTAACCCCATATTGATGTAAGTAGGTATCATTTTAATAATAATAATGGGTCAACTTTCATACACGCATATCTGATAGACTAGGCTAGAAGCCTGTACTATGGTAACCAGAAGACGATATAGATACATAGGTATGCATTTACATACAATGAAATGCTTATATCACCCGGAGATAGCTCAAACCTAAATATTATGCTCATGCCCACAAATATTTGACCAGTAGCTTAGAAGGCAGGTGACCACTGAGCCAATCGGTCAGTATTATAGGTACCTACTGTTACATGGTAGCTATGCTAATAGTAGAAATAAAAATAATTGGTATTCAGACATCACTTGCGCCATCACTACCAGAACCAAACTCAGGAAAAATTCTTAAAAAAGTACATGACCTTTTTTTGCAAAATTTACAACCTAGCACCTCGACTGTAACCTCACATTAAGTAAGTATTATGTAAATATAGTAGTTCACTTCACACAATATTATCAAGATAGACGAGCATAATAATATGTTAACTACTTATGTGAATTATTGTGGCTTAGATATCAAACTTAAATAAATAAAATAAAAATAAAATAAAATAAAAATAAAAATAGGTAACAACAAAATGCATGGAACAATTTATTTAAAAAATAATAATAATTGAATTATATAGACATACATAAATCGTAATAAAAAATATAGAATTATTAATACGCATGATTATTGAAATTGTAGTTATGGAATAAATGGCTTTTTTATTTTATTTATTTATTATTATTCGTTATTTCCCTTTAAATAAAGAAGTACGAAAAGTGCACATATCCCTTTTAAACGTGTTTAAATTTATGTTTTATATGGGAGAATGGATGAACGTTCATCGGATTTGTATTGCTATTATTTGGTTATTAAAAAAATCGTTTAACATTTCAAAATAAACAGAAAATAACCAAGGTGATTTGATTACAGATTGCACCAGCACCATCATTACCAGGCGCAAAAAAAAAGTGTTACCAACCTACTACAGATACCGTTACAAATAAGCTAAAACAAAAAAAAAATTACAAAAAAATTGAAAAATGTACCTTACAGCTATACCTACAAAATTAATACCGTAAACCCCGCTAACTTCGCCTGCTTTTACAGTTTTTTTTAATTTTACGCCAAATTGCTCACATCAAATCAGTTCTGTCCTGCTGAAATTAACAAATTTCTAAAGGGCTTTCAAAGTGTGTGTGTTATTTGCACGCATACATTAAAAACCTTGACTTTATGGGCTGTCAAAAAAGTAGGCGAGGTTAGGGCAATGAGCCTAACTTCGCCTGAGTCTCATATTTTCTTTAAAACTGAATAAATCATATAGATTTTAACGCAATTTTATAATTTATTGAAATTTTTATTGATTCAATTCTCAATACTACTCCAAATAATTATTTTTAACTTTTTATGATGGCAGGCAAAGTTAGGTCAACATTTACCGACAAAATGAGCTAAAAGTCAGGGCTGTCACAGACCAGAAGGAACTAACTCAATGAAAGTGATATTAATATGGGTAGAATTGTTATTTATTAAGTACCTTACCAACATAAGTACTTTTCAAATGAAAATAGTTTTTATCAAAATCAATTTTCTTGGTATGCCAAAGCTAGGTTATTCCTAATTCATAAAAAAATACCGAATAAAACAACATCTTCATTATGGGTGCTGAAGTAGCAATGACATAAATAAAATTAGGTATACCTAAAGAAAAACGGACGCCATCCAGTGGTATCAAGTTCATAACCTTCATTTTGTTCTGTTGGTTAAAATAATTGACAACCCTAGGGTAGGCGAAGTTTGGAAATCGTGATTCAAAAAAATGGCGCCTAACTTTGCCTTCTCAGATATTTTTATCAATAATCATAGTATTTGGATGAGCTTTTGTATTTCAATAGCTGATCATAATTGCTAACTACTGTAAAGATATGAAAGACGTACCTCTAACCAGTTCCTCATACTATCACAATTTTGTGGACCAACTCAAAAAACGAACTGATTTGTACCGATAACTTTTTGCGACTGCTAAGGAATGTCTGCCGTTATTTTGAAAGCGAGTAGTGCAGTGTTGCCATTTTATGATTTGGGTTTCTACCAACGAACTATAATAAGTGTTGCCTTGATAGAAAAATAAATATCGTACTTTTTCTAATTTAAGCGAAGTTACCTACACTAGGCGAAGTTAGCGGGGTTTACGGTAGAGATTTTAGACAGGTGAAATTGTAAAATTTTTGAAACTATCTGGTTATTTATCTACTTCACTAAAGTGAGTAACGGGATATTTGCCATGATTTGAGTTTTGAATTCTACAATAATTAAGAAGAAATATTGGAGAATTCAAAATTCTAATCATGGTACCTACTTAAAAACCCGTCACTAACTTTAAGGTTTTATTAATCGACTTCAAAAGAAGGAGGTTATCAATTCGTCTATATGTTTTTTTATATGTATATTACGCGATATCTCCGTCAATTATGGACCGATTTTAAAAATTCTTTTACATTGCATAGATTGGGTCCCATAAAATTTTTATCCCCAGGGGATTCGTATTTATCCCGCAAAACTTAAAATAAATGTAAAAGTAAGGGAGGAATTTGAAGTCGGTTTATCGTTTTTTCAAACATGCCATATTATTGGGCTCATAGTTTTTCTACAAAGTGCACTAAATATGTATGAAGATTGAATCTGTAAGGAAAAATTAAGATCTCTAACACTTTATAAACTTAGCCAAGATTGTTTGGAAATGTTTTTTGGTAAAATGAGAGCTAGAGGTGTGGTACAGTGCAAAACTGCATTATAAAAAAAAATCATGAGGATACAATTATTCACAATGCAAAATGATGGATTTCAAATAGGTACCCATTCAATCCGATACTAACAGTTACGTAGTAAACCTGTAGAAACTGTAAACAAACTACTCCTAGTTTTGAACAAAATGTCTGCTATTCTGGCTTTATTTCATTGTATCTTACTTTTTATTGTTTATATTATTGTTAATCTGAATGCATTTGATGTTTTTTTCTATTTTAAACCATATAAGTTGGTTGTTTTTTTAATTAATTGACGTTTTTAATTTAAATTTTATAAAAGACAAGATCCATTTTTGCAGTGCCCTTACAGACATAAACAATTTTACCACCTACCAATTCCCCTACACAAAGAATGAATTGTTATACCTAGTAATATATGTAAGCAAATAAATGAATTATGAATTAAATGGAACTTTGTAACATAAATGAAAATGATGTTCATTTCTTTCTCGACAGTATATTTCTACTCCTTTGGACGAGTTCAGTCACCATGTCACTGCGTAACTAATTTCATTGCGGGGTATTTAACAAAAAAAAATAGCAAAAGTGATTCACTGTTACAATTTTCAAATACTGATGGAAGGAGAGAAATAATATATGATGTATTCCTTAATTAATAAAAGTACACTACCTAACAAACGGTTTGATTAAAACTATACCGATATATATAACTAGCTGCTGCCCGCGCCTTACGCGCGTATCGGGTAAAAAATAGCATATATGTTATTCCAGGTCCCATACTATACCCATGCTAAATTACAGCCTAATCGGTTCAGTAGTTTTTGCGTGAAAGATTAACAAATATCCATACATCCATCCATACAAACTTTGACATTTATAATATTAGTAGGATATATGATATACATATACATATATTAGTAGGATTATACAGGTGGTATTTTTGAGAAGGACGGTGAAGGCCAAGTCCGACACCACGAGAGTTAGGGACAAGTCGTGACTCATGACCTCGATTTATTATTTAAATTTATATTTATATACTTTTCTTTTATTTATATATATATTTTTATAAAAATAATTGCATATTTGCATTTTTGTTGTTACGTTTAACGAAAAGCGAACTGACAGATTTTTCATCAAAAAAAAAGAAAAAAAATGGAAATAATTGCTTTACGGTCAACTCTACAGCTCTTCAAACTTTTGGTGGTTCAATGGTCACCACCCTACACTACAGAAGGGTATGGTGGTGACCATTGAACCACATTTTTTTTGGCTCCATCGTTGATAATTATTACACTCTAATTTTGTATAGTCAGTTTTGCCATATAATTTGATATAACTTGACGGATAACATTAAAAAAAAATAGAATTGGTTCATTGTGTACCACTTATTGTACGCATTAAACAGGGAGGATGGTACTCAATGAACCTAGGTAAATACCTAGTGAATTGCTGTACCTATTGTGTTAGTGAGCTTTGGTTACTAGATGAAAAAAATTAAACAATGAAAATTTGTAAGTCACATGTTTTTCCTCGTTTCCGATAATGAAATCACAAAATCCCTCCTCACACGTGCGTTCGCGGTGACGGATCGCCGGATTCACCGGTGACTGCGTGCAAAGTTCGAGCGCGGAGATGTGGTTGCTACGTTTAAATAGCACAAACTGACAACGTCGCTATGAAGGTGGTTAATACCGGTTCATTCGTCACCACCCTACACTATTATTTGTACCAATTGATTCTGTTGCTGATAAGGATCAATCTTTGCAAATAAATGTAACTATAATGCACAATAAAACTAAAACAAAAAATTAAATGAAATACCAAATTTTTACAAATTGTTTTTGATTTCTCAATTTTATGTAAAAAGTTGCTCAAAATGGTTTCTATCGACTCCAATGCAAAAGTTCATACGTTTAAACAACGATTTTGCTGCATTTGATACCATGACAGGATTTATCATTTACTTATAAAATATCAAGCAATGAGCTTCGTAAGCTCTCAACCGTTTCCTAACGAGCTATACATAGTTCGTTTTTGATGTAACCCCATAAAGTGGTGTAAGATTGAGTGATCTTGCCGGCCATCTCATCGGACTGTCCGTCAGTACCTACATGAATGGAATTCAACTTCCAAATTATGTCATATCAATTCTTTTTTATTTGGAAGTGTAACAGTTTGAAAACTTTTTGAAAATCATTAAAGAACAATTTTAATTAGGTATAATAGTATAATTTCGCATATACCTACTTAGCTGAATCGTTTTAATATTGTAATGAATTAAAGACCAGTGATGAACATGCTTTTAATAATTTATTGTTAAATTTTATATAGTGTTGAGAATGAAACATAATGCTAAGCAAGGCAATTTGTAGAACATTATTTATAAAAAATGATGTTTATAAAAATCTGTAGGTAACACAATATAGTGGTGTTTTTTTTTTTGTAAATACGGCTTTATATGTTAAAAATACTTTAAATTATAGTTATCGGAATAGATTAAAATGCCAGAGTAGCCGCATTTATTGCGTAATGATCATGATCATGATGATGATGACGATTAGGTACAATTTCCCTTACACCCCCCTTGTCCCTGAGTTGGGATATTAATATACCCCATAGATGTGCATATGTACCTACGTGAAATTTGTATATATTGGCAAGCATATTTCTAGTAATGTTTGGTCTGCTTTCTTATTATATGTCTGTGGGTATCTTATACAATACCCACATACTTTTTTTGTAATTTTAAGTTTGACCACCTATAAATAATTTCATAAGTCATGTTGCATGTTTTTGGAATGGACAGTCGTATGTACGAAATATACTAAATGGTCTATTGACAAAGTCCGTAGGCCGTAGGTAGTACCTATTTGGTTTTTGGAAAGGTAATAAAAATAGTTGAACAAAGTTTTTAAAAGAAAATTAAATGCAATATAGTCTTATCTCAACAATGGTGACAATTCGGACATTGATTCTAGTGTAGAAATGTAGCCAAGGAAGGATGTTCCCGCCCTCCAACTCCCCAAAAATTAGAAGTCATAGCTAGTATCATGTCTGTGGTCGCAATACAATACCAAACATCCTGTATGTAATATTGTCTAGGTATAGAATTAGACTTTAAAGGTTTCAGTTGGTACAACTTACTTTTTTATAACCTCAGACCAGACCCACAAAAGAAGTAAGTTCATATACTGCATTAAAGTACAAGCCAGGAAGTAAGTAATGCTTCCTCTAAGGAAAGCCTCGTCAAAATCGGACCAGCCGCCGTTTCGGAGATATGTAAGCCAAAACAATCAGACTGACCATAATTTCAGTATTGTATTCTCTTTGCATAATTTATTGATGTTTTAGTATATACGTTTGGTACTTCCATGACATGAGCGCTTAGTTTAAATAAAGCTGTTGTCACTGAGGGACGAGTAAAATGTTTTAAAATTACAAACAGCCACACAATATTTGTATACATAGCTAGTTTGTACTCTATGTTTGTATAGTAAATAATGGATTGCAGAAAAGGTACATAAAGCACAAGTTGCAGTGGTATTTATTACAAACACGAAAGAAATGATGAGTGAATGGGCAGATTTGAGGTTATTTTTTTAACATTTCAAAATGTTAAAAAAATCATATCTACTGTGCAACTAGGATAATTGGGTCTGCCGGGGAAATCTATCACAGAAACGTTCCACCCTCCCCAACCGCATAAAAATCAGGTCAGTCAATACCTATTGTACCAAATAACCTGTTAAAAAGTCAGGTACAATCTTTTCATTCTCAGTATGTAGTTATTTGAATTTTTTGAATTTGCCGCCATTGTGCCATAACCTCGACGAAAAAGTTCGAGAAATTTTAATTATGGCGGACTGTGGTTGACATTTAGGTGAATTTTGTTTTTGTGTCAATAAACAAGTTTTATTTTGATACTAAAAGTGGATCCTGATCATTCAAAATAGGGTCCAGACGGGTGGGCATCCTGAGCGGTGGCGGTAGGCGAGCCATGTCGGCGAGAAGAAGTTCGGACAACGTCGTCATGCCGGACATTACCGAAGTTACGGAAGCCGATCCTCACACGGCGGTGGCCGAGCACCACCGGGGCGAGAGAGATCGGCTCACGAACGGCGCCGCCGCCGGGGGCAAGGCGGCTCGCCTCAGCGCCGGGGCTGCGGACGGGAATGGGGTAGTGACGGTGCCAGTGTCGCTGCCGGTCGGGACGCTCATCACCGGGACCACCTTCAACGTGATCACAGACTTGCCGCACTTCAAGCCGATGCTATGTGTCGACAACGGGTTCATATCGGGCGGCGGCGTCGGAGATGAGCTGAAGACCACTCACCTGGTGCTGGCCAACGACAAGCAGGATGAGAAGGCGTCACGCGGCGACAACCCGCGCTCCTGGGCCGACACTGTGCACATGCCTGTACTGCCCATTCGCTGTAAGAACACATCTGCAGATCTTCACAAAATGAAATTTGGCTCTGGTGGTCGGGGGAAGTGTATTAAATATGGACATGACTGGTACACCCCTTCAGAATTTGAAGCACTTTGTGGTAGGGCATCCAGCAAAGATTGGAAGAGATCAATTAGATTTGGAGGTAGAAGCATTCAAGCATTGATAGATGAAGGCATACTAACTCCCCACGCAACCAGCTGCACCTGTGGAGCCTGCTGTGACGATCAATCTGGTGAGATATGACTCATTTCATGTATTTTTAATGAGTGACAAATAATTCAATACCCATGTAAGTACTTGTCACTAGCATTACTTATTCAAATCTAATTTACATTTCTATTTTTAGCTATGGGACCTATAAGACTGTTTACACCATACAAAAGAAGGAGACGCCACAATTTACAAGATCCAGATGAGAAAAAGCCTAAAATAAAAAGAGATTCAAGCTTAGGAGACAGTGATGATGTGGACAACATCCACCAAACAAGTAGTAACAGTCATTCCAAAGAGGACTGGCAGACATTGGCTGAAGGTCTGGATTCTAACAATGATTACCATCTTTTGACTGATGCAACTGATGGCAGCAGTGACCCTAATACAGGTAAACACAGTAAATGTGCTAAGCATGTATATTTTAGTAAACAAGGACCATAGAAGTGTAAATGAAATCAATCATTGATAATCTTACATAAAAATTAAATAAAGGTGTTATCAAGATATTACACCTCAATGGTCTCTGCTGTGCTAGAAATTATTGTATATTTATTTGCCTAATGTTCTTGTTTCACTGCAAAGTTTATAATAGTAAGGTATTTCTGTAGCTAGTGGCAGAAATGCTGGATGGATTTTCAAACTACATATTTCTGTAGTAGAATGTGTGTTGGTGTTAGATAGGTACTTAATTTTATAACAAGCATGGGTAAATTTTAAGTTTATTTATGTCAGAAACATGCATATGATCAGAAATATGAACTTCCGCATCTAAAATATTATATTTTAAACCCTATCTATGGATTGGTGAACATGCCATGAGTGCAAGAGCGAGACTCTCTGCCCTCATACAGTGAAAACTCATATGGAGGAAAGTCACATGAGTGTTTCAGGCCATGTAAATTCACAACCAACCATAATAAACATTATTTAGCATTATGACTTAGACTAGATACAATTAGGGAAATTGTAACTAGTCTAAGTTTGTTTTAAATAGAGGTAGTTTTGTTACTAGTTATCGTCTGATAGTCTGTACAATTGAAAATAACTATTTTATTTCATCATAGATTCATGCATCAAAGCGCTAATGAAATTCAATGTACTAAGTTATTTTGCCTTCGTAAAATCTGATGGAGTGCCCTGAATTTTTTTGGTTTTCAAATTTCTAAATATTTTGGGCTTCAAAATCATGCATCATCAGTGCGTTAAAAGTAGTCTATTTTTGTTAATATTCTCATATTTTGCCACATGCGACATAAAGATTAAACTGGTCAGGTGAAAGTCGGACTCCCACTTTAATGATTCCTCAACATAATTGCAATTAATATCAACATTCTTTTATTCCGAATAATAAAAGAAACATGACAGGGAAAAGACCATTTAAAAAATTGACTTTGATGACTAGCAGCAACTCTACTTGCTAAAACATGTGCATGCAATTATTTGTGCTTCTGCATGCTGTTGAACAATTAACTGTACCTACTATAAATTTGTATACATGCTTAAGAATATTGAGAAGTAGTCATAAGGAACAATAACTTGTACACTTTCAGATGATAATAACTGCTTATGTACTACTAATTTGTCGACTGATTATGAAAATCCTAACTAATTAATTATTAATATTATAAATGCGAAACTAACTCCGTCTGTCTGTCTGTCTGTCACGTTTTCACGCCAAAACTAAAGAACCGATTTAAATGAAATTTGGTACACAGATACTTTAGATCTGAGAAAGAACATATGGTATTTTATAATTCGAAAAAAGGGTTGTAATAAGGGTTTGAAAGGTTGTATAGAATTATCGTCATTTTTAAAGTTAGAAGCTTTGGATTTTTGGGCTGTTAATTAGATATAAATAAAATGTCATTTAAAGTTTCTACGAATTTTACCCTCAAGGGGGTAAAATATCAATAGGAGATGAAAGTTTGTATGAAAATCACATTATCACTATTCCACGCGGACGAAGTCGCGAGCGCAGTTAGTATTGTACCTAAAGCAAAATGATGTTTTCCTATTTTTGACCGACTTCAAAAGGAGGAGGTTCACAATTCGTCTGTATGTTTTTGTATGTATGTTACGCGATATCTCCGCCAATTATAAACCGATTTTGAAAATTCTTTCATTATTTTATAAAAAATATCCGGAGGGGGTCCCATAATTTTTTTATCCCCAGGGGATTAGTATTTATCCCGCAAAAATTTAAATAAGTGTAAAAGTAAGGGAATTGGAAGTTGGTTTATCGTTTTAAAACACGCCATATTATTGTATTTTATTTGAATTACGGCCTTATGCAAAATGATTAAGCGGCTCATTAGCGCATTGTTTACCAATACCTTCATTCATAATGCAAACGCTTGCGGCGAGTTAGCAGCTTGTAAGCAAAACCAGAGCCCATCCTTACGTGAGCTAGAGCGAACTTAGCGACCGCTATAATTGCCGACTTCAAATACCTTTATGTCGAGATGGGTTAATGCCGGGAATTTATAGGGCGTATTGAGTAAATGCACAAATTATATATTAATTACCTGTCTTCGCACCCGCCTCGCGATCTTTATGCGTGCAAAACTGCTCGATCCATTGAGTAGGTTTGGCGTTGTCTTCGGCCAAACGGCTTCACAACGGGACAACGACACAAACTTTCGCCTTTATAATATTAGTAGAACTAATTCTTTCTCATATCTCATATAGTCTCATATCAGCCCATACACGTCCACTGCTGGACATAGGCCTCCCCCACTAATTCGTTATTTATTAAACATTCTTGTATTAAATTCTTAATTTTTAGAGTTCCGTACCCGAAGGGTGATACGGGAGCCTATTACTGAGCCTGCTTTGTTTGTTGTCCGTCCGTCTGTCAGCGGGCTGTATCTCATAAACCGTAAAAGATAGATAGTTGAAATGTTCACAGAGTGTATTATCTGACCGCTAAACAATAAATAGTAAAAATAAAACAAATTTAATAATTAAGGGGACCAACGACCATTCCATTATGAACACCAACCACCGAAGACACAACGTTGGGCGCGGTCAGTATTTACGTGTACTTATAGATGGCTGACCGTGTCATTTCGGTTCTTTGCTTTTTTTACTATCATAACATACAGGTTTGTCTTTTGTTCCTTTTTTAAGTTTTGTACGATGTTACGGACATACACTTGGCCGATTTTTTGTTTATTGTTGCATTTCTTTATACGGCGTCCTGCGTGGGTGATTTAAAGCGAACGCGATTGTGAAGCTATCCGACGCGGTGACACGCGAATTTAATGCGATGCTGTGCGACGACGCGGCGACTCTGCCCTGCGTGCGCGCGAATTACCACCGCCCTCAGCCGCACTGCCCCGCCCGCGCGCCGTTCAGTTGAGATGATCGTTTGTCAGTTCGCGAGTAAACCAACTGATCGCGTTCGCTTTAACCCCTTGACTGCCTCGCCAAAATGGATAGGTGACTATGGCGGTCAAAGGGTTAATTCGCGTAGCGCCGCTTCGCGTTTGCGTCCAGATAGCTCCGTAACAATTATCGTTATATTTCAACCAATTTATCCGCTTGAAAATCCGTTCGGTAGTTTCGCGGACTTTCTTTTATAATATGTGACGTCTGAACTCGCAATGGATCGACGGATGGATGTTTGTTACTCCTCCGCGCCGAAACTACTGAATGGATCAAAATTAAATTTTGTACAGATCCTACTAATATTATAAACGTCAAAGTTTGTAAGAATGGATGTATGGATATTTGTTACTCTCTCACGCAAAAACTACTGAACCGATTACGCTGAAATTTGGTATGGGTATAGTTTGGGATCTGGAATAACATATAGGCTATTTTTATCCCGATAAAACGCGGGCGAAGGCGCGGGCAGCAGCTAGTGTTGAATAATGATTATTATTTTAAGATGATAGATTGTCCTTTTCTTAGTACTACCACGAGACATTATGTAGATGTGCTTAGTAGTCAAGTATGTGTGAACACTTTGCGATCTGAATTCTATAAATGCATTTTTTAACGACTGATGTGGCGCGGCGTGCGGAGCTCCTCCTGCGACGCAGAAGGTTGTGGGTTCGATTCCCGCCTTGGGAAAAATGTTTGTACGATCTGCAAATATTATATTTGCCTCGGGTGTTCTGGGTATTTTCTACGCATAATAAAAAAAACTATGTAATATATTATATTATGTATATCGGTCATCTAGTACCCATAACACAAGCTCTGCTTAACTTGGGGCTAGATGACGTTGTGTGCACTGTCCAACATTATTTATATGTCACGACTAGAAAGATTATAAGGCGCTATCGATGCGTTCCGGCTTTTCAACAACATCTGAACCCAAATATTGCATTATTAAATTCAAATTCAACATATTACTCAAAGGTGTGAGAAATAATAGGTGTAGCCCGCTCGCTGTTGTAGAAAATAATAGTAACAATAAAGTGCCTCCATGTCGTCAAATACTTTGTAAGATTCATAATATTTGCCTCTTGTTTTTTAATTAGTTGTTTGTTTGCATGTTTTATGTTAGATGCGTTAGTAGAACATACAATGGACCAAGATGTTTTTGTGTCCCGTGCAACAGCTAATATTTTCTGTTTTAAGAGGCTTCATATGTGTGATTAGATAATGGTAATTTAGCTAGCTACACTAATATAAGGTTGTCTGGGAGAGATCGCTCTTGAGCGATAAGACCGCTCATTGTAGCTTATTCGTTAATAATTTTTTGTAAATTATTTCCTGATGTAAAGTCTCTAAAGTATTATATATCTATAAGTAACATTTGTTTTAATTTAAGAGTTTGTGTGTACAAAAAAACTCTGGAACTACTGGTCTGATTTTAAAAATAACTTTACTAATAGGAATTTAAATTATCCCTGTGTTACATATTGAGTTGGATATGTTTTGTCTAATTACTGCGTAAGCCAAACCATACTAATAATATATTAGTGCTGATTCAGTAGTTGCATTTATCAAAATTAATTTTGCAGCATTAACAGTGTTTCCTACGCTTTCTTAATGTCGCAACCACCCGGCCCCCCCTAGCACGGGGATTGTTCTCTTTGTTATTATTGTATATTGTATTATTATGCAGTCGATAGTGTCTGTACACTTGTCCCCAGCCTGTCAATTTATGTGCGTAGACTCCACGGACGAACGAAATCCCCCTTTTTAACCTGATCGAAGCTAAACTCCATAAGGACAGCTCCTATCCTCTCTATAGGACAGCGACAAATTTTAAACAGAATCGACACCATTGACCAATATTTTAACAATAGTTAGGACTTAGCTTATTATTCTGCAAAATATTCGTTATTCAAAATTACAATGACACAAACCTTAATCATTTCAGATATCAACGACATGACAGGCGTTCTCAAGCGGCTGGATGACATAAGCTCTACCCTCGTTCGTCTCGGTTCCGAGCTGAAACAATGCGTTGAAGATGTGACGATAGTGAGCGCTCGTCAGATCGCTCGGCTAGAGCAGGAGAGAACAACGGCCTTGCTAGCCGCGAGTGTGGAAGCCAGTGTCGACGCTGACCAGGTGCCCTTACACGCTGTTGAGGATTCCGAAATCAAAAAGGTTAGTCTTTATGTATACTTTGTTTAGAGAGCTAGTTAAAGAATAAACAGGGAATTACACCTCATTACAGCTACTCGTATGTTATAGGCGTCCAGTTCGGTTCAATGCTTGATTGATTGGTAGCTTCAGTGACACGCCCGAATACTCAAACAGATTTCAGATTTAGGCTCGTCTCAAGTGAATTTTCGACACATATTGAAAACTGACAAAAAATCACGTCTGTAGGCGTGCTTAAATCTGAGTTGCGTTTGAATATTCAGGGGTGAGTTATACACAAGTAAAGGACAAGATCCAAAAACTGAATTTGTAGTTTATTCACATAAAAGATAATATTTAATCCTCACCCTCACGGTACTTGACCTAGAAAAATGAAATTTGGCGAAAAGCGAAGCCTAATAAAGGGAAAAAACCGTAAATTTGTAGTAAAAAAATAAAAATATTTTTGTAAGCGTCTAAAATCTATAATGTGCCTGTGTACATCCCGTTGACCTAAAATCATCGAAATTTGGCAAGAAAGAGGTCTTATATTTTACGGAACCCTCGGTATGTGAGTCCAACTCGCACTTGATGTTTTTATTTTATATTTTTTTAGTGTACTTTGCAATCCATTGGGTAAAAGATTGCTTTCTCAATTTTTTATTTAATTTCTATTCATTTTACTTTACAAATGTTCACCCCAAAAAATATTCTTCATCGCACGTAATCTGTTAAGGGCGTCACGATGAAGACACTACTTATAATTGCCCTTTATTTTTGATTTTATTTACGTTGCATGAACTTATACAATGGCTATGTACAATTTTCTTCCAGTATCCTTAGAGTTATATAGGATATCAATAAATAAATAAATAATACTGGGCAATTCACACAGCATTATCTAGCCCCAAGCTAAACAGAGCTTGTGTTATGGGTACTAGATAACTGATATACATAATACAATATATTACATATATATATATTTTTTATTATACATAGAAAACGACTAGAACACCCTGAGCAAATATCTGCAGATCGTACAAATATTTGTCGTGAGGCGGGAATCGAACCCGCAAACTACTGCGTCGCAGGCAGACCTTCGCACACCCACAGAGGTCGTCTTTAATATATTTATATTGTTGTCAACAGTGTGCAAATTGCAATCGAGAAGCGTCGGCCGAGTGCTCTCTCTGTCGCCGAACGCCGTACTGTTCCACGTTTTGTCAGAAGAAAGACTGGGCGTCGCATCAGATCGAGTGCCTGCGCAGCGTACCTGCGCTGCAGGGAGATCCGCAGCACCAGTCTATCATGCTTATAGTAGAGAGCCAGCACCAATGACGTGAGTATTACTACGATACGGTAATTCTAGTCCATATACGAGTACTATTTCTGGTTTAGGCGATGTCGCTTACTGTTGTATGCATTAGCTTTTGACCACCATCACACATAAGAAAGTGAAGATGGAGTACGCTTTCTCAGATTTTATTCATTCTGGATTTTAAGAGTTCGAGGTTGTACTCTACCGGGAAAAAGACGCATAAAGTTTGTTTCACTCTTTGCCGGTACTTATAACGATAGAAGAGCGTTTGGTTCGGCTGTATCAGTGAATATATAATAACACTGTGGTATGTCGACCATGTATGTGTGTTCCTTTAGCTGCTTTAACACGATCAGTCTCCTCTGACCGAGTGGACACGGATACCTTCTCGAATGTAATTCGTATTGTGAGAACTCCTATTCCGAACGCACTCGGACGATGACATCCGCGTTCTACTTTTTCGAGCTAATTCGTAAACTAGTAAGAACTACTACGAGTCCACTCTGCACAGCCTCGTCCGAGCAGACACTGATCGTGTAAACGCGGCTTTACTAGTTCGGCGGTGGACTTCACCTTTCTTTATTTGGAGTTATTGAAACAGATTATACATCAAGACAATTCTGCACTTCATGTTTTTAAATCAAAAATTACCTAATTATTAAACGGCAGTAAATAGTAATAAATAAGTAAATTCTTTTTTTTTATTCTAATTTATTTTTAAGAACTTTTGTTATACAAACATGTCAGTCCTATTGTTTACACAACAAAATACATTTTAATGATAATAACAAACAAAATGAATATGTAAAGAAAAAATTAAATACACCATAACAACAAAAGAAACTTATTTCAAACTTACTTATCTATACTCTGAAATGTACCTATAATATATTTTATACCTACTTGTGAGAGCTAACGGCCTTAAACAGCTGTAAAGCTGATCCAGTTGTCGGGTGCGCTAAGGCTGTGAAAAAATCCTGTATCCAGTCTGTTCAAGCCGAAAGCCACCGCAAGCGATTGTCTTTCTCGCTTATAAGTAAATTCTGCATGTTGCAGGAAAACCAACTCTCGTCTCTTCGGGGAACAAGAAATGGATTATTATATGAACTCGAGTGGGCTCATGCATAAAAAGATGAACACAACTCTGTCTTCCAAAGCTTTCTTTCAATGTACGATTCCTTTTACAGTGTACCCTGATTGAAGTCGATTGATAATGAAATTTAACATGATATTCATGAAATACCCGGGTGTCCACGTGTTTATAAAGATAAACAACTTTATAAACACTATGATCCAAAAAATCAGGTCTGCTGTGTCGCCAGGTGACGTCACTGTCCAGTTGCCACTGTATTTCAACAAAATGTAGAAGTTGGGAAACAAATGTGATAAGGATCGATTGAAAAATCAATAGAAAATTACAATCGTCAATTATGTTTGTTAAATCAATCAAAACAGCGTTAGTTAAATACAAGTCAATTGTTAAATAATGTGTCGATACAAAACCACATAGTTTTATCAGATTCATACAGGAGCTCGGGGAGTTACGATTGTACGCTACTGGTATCACCAGGAAACAGAGTCGTCTTCTCATTCGCCGATGGCGTCGATAATGTAGCCTGGCGACACCCACGTGACTATCGTGTCTCGGAAAAGCATACCTTGTTTTCTTATATCATGATAAACACGTGGACGAAGTATAAAACATATATAAGGTACCAAAAATATATTTTACCATTAAATTATTAATTTTGCTAACTATGTACTTCGTAGAATATTTTAGATTGGCCTGAATAAACCAAGTCTTGTATGATAGACATATCGCTAGAAAAACCAATGACAAACAGTTAATATGAAAATATTGTTATAAGCCTCTACACCTTACTTCAGGTGAAAAACTATTACAATTGATCGCATGTGTTCGATTTATGAGCTATATTTTTGACTAATGTTTTTTTATGAAATGTCCCTATACGCAGAAACTCAAAACTAAAGCTTTGAAATAACCGCATTATACATTATGTATGTATAGATAGTGCAATATGAATATGAGTGATTATACAGGGCGTCCCCAGGGCCATGCCACACGGAGGGAAAGTATCTTAAATATAGTAAATTAAATATACATTTTTACTAAAATAACACTTGATTTTGAGAATCACTATTTTAAACAAGTATATAATTTTATGGTCTTCCTTTTATTTAAGACTAGCGACCCGCCCCGGCTTCGCACGAGTGCAATCATCATCATCAACATCATCAGCCCGTACACGTCCTCCTGAACATAGGCCTCCCCCAAACGACGCCACAAATGGAATAGATATTTTCCTTCGATCAGATACTATCTAGATTTTGGGTCAGCGCACCAAAAACGTCTACGTTAGTAAGAGCGCTCTTGAAACGTGAGATCTTATTTTTTTTAGTTCGCTTGAGACACAGCTGTTGTAAACACGTATCACAATGCCGCAATGTGTATTCAAAAGTTGCAAAAATAATGCCCGGAAAAGCAATTTAACGGTCGGAGTGTCTTACTTTCGGTAAGTACACATAGAATAAGTTATATTTTAAGCGTTCAACTAACAAATATCAAATTTTGAGTAAAATTACTATTTAATTTAGTAAACAAATGTAGCTGTATAAGTATGTATATTCACGAGAACCGCAAGCTTTCATTTGTATGTGACCCAAAATCTAGTTAGTATCTGATCGAAGATATTTTCCCTCAATTTGCCGTGGCATCATGGCCGTGGGACGCCCTGTATATAAAAATATTGTTAATTAATTTTATTGTACTGATTACCTACCGAGAGGATTTTCCCATTAAGAATAAGTATAATTTATTTGCCCGAAAAATCATATGTTTTTTATTTCGTATTCATATTCATTTATTAATTGCAAATATGTACATACATAGATAGGTAGCTCAGGTTTTAATTATAGCTAGAGTTAGTACATAGGTACCTACCTACGTAGCAATTTATTATTATGTCACAGTTTATGTAATTTTTCCCATAATTCTTCACTCCATTATAATAATTTACATAGTTTCAATTGTAAATATTAATATTTATAATTTGTTCCTATTGTATTTTTTTTCTATTAAAAATGTTAATTATTTTTACATGGGTCTCTTAACAGCTAAGTAGATATTCATATTATGTATTTAACAATTTTAACGATACAATAAAAAAATCAGTATAACAAGTATAAATTCATTTATGCTATAATAATTTTTGCTATGTAGCCAGAGTCGTAGATCGTTGTTACATTTTGTCAAAGGAAGACTTTATAGTTCAAGATAGTGAATTAATTTTTTTTCCACACATGGCAAAACAGTTTTTATGGTATAAATTAGTCGTGGGATATCTGCTCAAAACTATCCTATCAGGATCCCGTGTATTTCGCGGATCCCGTTGCAGCAGAAGCTTAACAATATATTTCTTAAATATATATAGTTTAAAACTAAAACCCGACTACATAAAAGTCTTAAACAAGCGTTCACCTATTGTCCTTATCAACAAGAAACGCTTCATACTGTGAAACGCTTCACAGTATGAAGCGTTTGTTTTTATGAGGTTTCGATTCTTTTTCATGGAAACGTCAACTCGAGATTTAAATGTGGACTGTTTTTCTTAACGAAACGTACGTAATATATCGATACGTTCGTATCGATATATTTCGTCGATATCGTTCGTACGATATGATAATATAGACACAAAAATTATCAAGTTTTGTAGTAATGATATTTCTCCTGTATTGAATTTAATTACCTTATTAACCTATCTTTTGAAGAAGGGTAATTCCCAGCCATTTTTACCCGACTACCGAAGGACAAGGGTTTTAGTTTTTAACTATATTTTTTATAGTTACCATATCGATCGATTGGTACAAAAACTAAATTAAAATATAAGAGCGTTAAAAATTTGCCGTCCCTTTCTATTGATAAAAAAAAAACAATTACTATTTTAGTTTAGCTTTTATACCAACAGAATCACCAACAATTACGCATAATGTTGGTGGTCACTGGTCAGACTAAAGTTGAGGAATTTTCGTTACCAAATATTACTATTACTTTTTAACATAATAGTATAAGTTGTTTAAATTAATGTATAAATAAATCCAACTAATATTATAAACGTCAAAGTTTGTAAGGATGGATGTAAGTATATTTGTTACTCTTTCACGCAAAAACTACTGAACCGATTAGGCTGAAATTTGGTATGGGTATAGTTTGGGAACTGGAATAACATAGGCTATTTTTTATCCCGATTAAACTCGGGCGAAGGCGCGGGCAGCAGTTAGTGTTAAATAAAAATAAAAAGTTTGTCTATTCAGGACAAACATTGGTATCAATTAAGGTGTGGCCAAAACTCAACTAATTTGACAAAAAATACCATTATTTTTATTTAAATCGCTGTAAGAGGAACGGCCACATTTTTTGTGTTGTCAAATTAGTACCTTCGACTGTTGTAAAATCTACTGTAGATTTTTTTTTCCATGTCGGGTCTTGTTCGAGTGGTATTCGCTATGTAGGTAGTCTGTGCTGTGTCATTGACACGAACCGAGATTTTTAGTGAAGTTTTTTTTGTTACATTTTTAATTTTATTAATAAACAGGCAAAAGCTATTACAGACATATTGCCTTGTCTTACATTTATTATATAATATTTAGTGTAAAATACACTATTATTTTCCCCTTTACAGTGGTAAACTGATGAACGATTGCTAAATGTCAATTTGTTTGTTTACGACTCGTATGACGCACAGATAATATACCTAGTCTTGCCATAAATACTGAAACAAAGAAAGAAAAAAAAATCGATTGCCTATAACATTTATTACTTTTACATTGTGTTACTTTAATACATAAATATAAAACAATTTAAAATATAAAAAGCTTTTTCGACGTGGTCTCCATTGGCTGCAAAATATCGGCACAAGTGTATATTCATACATTTGTGCCGATGTTTTGATACCTTTTTCACAGAAGTATGGCTCAGTCACTCCTTCATAGCTAATACCCCACCAAACCACTTTATCACCCCACTCCATTTTAATATCGCAAAATATTGTACAATGTATTTGCGCCAAAATGAGAAAATTCAATGAACAATTATATAAAAATATGTAATATATTGTTTATTTTTAATTGTAACAGTATTTTATGGCCAGACTATTACAGGTAAAGACTAATATGGCTGTGAGTGTTTTCGCCTGTTTACAAAAATTCAACATTTAAAATATTCTAGGTTCTATTTAAATGTGGAAGAAAAAGTTTTACATTCCTTTTGAACTTGTGCTTTGTAAATTTTATACACACATTATGACACCACGAAAAAAAAAGTATTAGAAACAACAATAATTAAAGGAAAAATATATCGAATTTGATAGAAGTATAAATGATACTTGGCAGGGCAACATAATTAATATATTCGCGTGCACAATATACAATGAAATCTTTTCTGTTTTGAATCTTGTCATTTAGGTTTAGTTCTCTTCTTTTCCAAAATAGTTGTAGTAAGGAAAGGAGGGTTTAAATGAATACCAGTATTTGTAATATTGTTTTTGGGTATCGCTTTCCATGCCGACAAAATGAGCTTAAATTCATTATGTTCAGCTAAAAATAACTGTATATTTTTAGCTGAACATTAAGAATTTAAGCTGGTTGGTTTTTTCGATATCTAAAACAAAGCTGATCTTAAATGTATGCTTTATATAACTTTCAGGACTTGTCAAATGTAATAACTCTGCTAAACCACAGATAAACTAACATTTGAATCAGTCCATTCAGAACCCTTCATAATGATATTCATGTTACTAGGTAACTTTTACAAGCTGGCGCGATTGTCTTTTTATTTCATACCATTTTAACCACGCTGACGTCACTAATCTGTCTGTCATACTGGAGGCCTACTCTAGTTCTTTTGATACGCAGATGCAAAGTAACCCCCTTATTCATAATGGTCTGCTAAGTTAAAACAGCTGCTAAGCAGTATTATTTCTCACTCTGACTTATGTCAATAGAAGAAGATAGACTGAGAATTAGCAATGCTCTAAGTTAGCAGACTATTATGAATAACGGGGTAAGACCGCAAAAACTCAACGTTTAGTTACTCCCGCGTACTTACAAAAGGGCTTTTTGGACGCATTTTATGTCGTTATAAAATTTTTACATTATAAAGCATTGTAAGAAACATAATTTCAGTAGAATAAAAAATATACTAAAATTCATTACGAAATAAAAAATCAGCTGAACTTCGTACGAAATTTCCGTTTTAGTTCGATTAGAATACCGAACGAACGAACCAATCGAAATTTTGTAATGAAAGTTGGAGGTCTCCAGTAGGTAGGTATAAGAAAAAGAAAAGAGGATCGCGCCACGTTTCAGTAATGAACCTATAGTATGTATTAATTAAACCAGACTAGGGAAACTTTATCATAATACTAAACTATACTCCGTTCTAGAATCAAAGATATTTTGTGTAAACAAAGAAATGTATGAAAACTTGAACTAAACGGATTACAATAACAGACAAGTTAACTACTATTTTTAGACAAAAGTAATAATGCGATTAGCTCAGAGTCCTAAGATTTTTTACTGCCAAAATTTCTTTGGTTTTGTAAACCCCAGTTTACAAAATATATCACGATTCGAGATTCGAGTACATAATACCTAAGTAATGAAATATTATGTTTCGCAAAAGCTAGACTGTATAAAGAAGTACAAATAGTTTGTTGTTACTTATCCATTTTATTAAAAGTTTAAATGGGTTTTGGATAATACATACCTACTTATATTATATAAATACAGGGTTATTGTTAATTCTTGAAATTGATATAAAATTATGAATATTATTAGGTTCCCCTTCATTCAATAATAGCTCATACTTCATGCTTCATTTAAAAATATCAATGTCATATTAATATTTAAAAAATGTTTTTTTTTTAATCTAGGTTTTATATAAAAGCTACCTGACCCGGCAAGCGTTGTTTTGCCATGGACCACTGAGGGTTGAAGATTATTATAGTACTTACTAATACCGCTATTAAAAAATGGGGGTTAGTACTAGAACAGGAAAAATTTAGGGTCACATGTAATTATTTAAATTAAAATTTCTGTTAATTTTCCGTTAATAATCCGTAATCAACGATCCGCTAATAATCGTTTACTGGATCCGGTATACTGTCAGGTGTGTGAACTCGCTCCTACAACTACATACGCCATCACGGGAAAATAAATGCCTTAAGGCGCTACCCCGACCAAATCAGAGCCGCCACCTAGTTTATAGTATTATTACGTTATACAAAGGAATTTCCAAAACCCCTTGGCCGGTTGTTATACCTATCATAGCTTTGTTTAACGTAATAATACGATAAAATAGGTGGCGGCGCTAGTTTTGGGCAGGGAACCACCTTAAGACCTCGCGTCTTCACAAACGGGTACTTACACGATGATGGGCAGAAAAAGCAGTACACGCAGTATCGGTGAATTATCAATAACCCTGTATAAATGCAATACTAAATTTTAATGTGCCTAAGGAATAAAAAAAAAAACCAGATTTAATATGTTTAACAAATGTGTAAATTATGCTGTTTCGTGTACGTACATATATTTAGGTAAACCTTTGTAAATATATCGCTATGATTTTATTGGTGTAGTTGTTACCGATCAATCCATATTTTAGGTCAAAGCATTTTATCGTACCTACGTGTGTTGGGTAGGACAAACTAGTTTGGCCTCTATAATTTTAATCATGGTTTAGACTTAGCTAAACTGTATTTAGGCCAAACCAGTTTGTCTTAAGCCTAACTTCTAAAATGTTTGTGAGTTTTGACGGTTACAAAGTTAATGATAGTGACACACCTACCTACCATAAATAAAAATTTGTTCAATTGTTCAATATAGTTTTATTTTTAACCCCCGGCAAAACAAGCATTATCAAGTACAATTGAAATTCTTTGGTAGGGTAGGTACTAGACATGTGCGCCGATCGGCGTGGCGCACGCCGCCGATCATTTTGGCCACGCCGCCGCCGCCGATGTTTTCATCGGCGTCAAAACTCAAATCATATTCTAAGCTAAATAAATTACTTTTCTTATCAAATTTAGTACATAATAATACAAATACAAATTTTGCATATAAAATGCAAAATTTGTATTTTTAGGTTTCGGTATCTCAAAAGGATAAACGGAAACCTTATAGGATCACTTTGTTGTTCGTCTGTCCCTCTGTCAACCCCCTTTACCCATGTTCATTTTAAGACCCACCTGTCCGGAAACGGTGTTGAGGTATCTGAGCATCTTGCTAAGGTCTTCCAGCGACACTGACTATATCGTCGGCAACCGAAGGTATTGAGCCGGATAGACATAATGGCCTTGCTGTACAAACATTTCAACACTTGGATATACCGGTAGTCGATTTGGCATCGCTGGAGAGAGTGCAGGACTATCCAGTTTTCGACTGAATTAAAGGCTTTCTCGTAGTCCACAAACGCTAGACATAACGGCCGGTTATACTCTTCTGTTTTCTGTATAATCTGTCGGAGCGTATGTATGTGGTCTACGGTACTTAATCTTTTTCGACACCCAGCTTGTTCGGGAGGCTGGAAGTCGTCAAACCTTGAAGAGAGACGGTTGGTGATAACTCTTAAAAACAGCTTATAGACGTAGCTCGTGGCGAGATGAGCCTATATTATAAGTCCTATCGATATCTTTGGTATAGTGTAGGGTTAAACAGGCTCTTGCATCACCTGCCCTGTTGTTCACAGAGCATTGCGATGAGATGTAGAGCTACTTTTCAACCTCGCAAGATCGCAAGCTTGGAAGAAATGATGCTGTCGCTATCGGTCTTCAGCTTCGTCAACTGGCTTTGTCCAAAAGATAAATCTCTTACTAACACCTAGGAGCCCTTGTTCCATTCTTTTGCACTAACATTGTCATGTTAGTATTGTATGAGCACAAATCGGGTCGTATGGACTTCGAGATCTGTCTATTGAGCACGCCGTATATTGACATATCTGCCGAAGACTGCAGCTTCATTTCGATTCTCTACGATTAACTGCAAAGTGTGATCCCCAAGAGTCTCTGTGTTTTATTTCTGCGGCGAGGCCTAAAGAACTCCGATCTGCCCGCATGGACAGTTTCTACCAGCCCTTTATTCAGCTCGTCCACTGTTGCGCAATCCGCGAGGCATTCACTCACTAAACTAGAACAATAATTGTAAAAACAGGAAAGTATTTGTTATTAATTCGTTAGATCCACCGAAACAAACGTGTTCTATACAAACAGATCCAATGGACATGTAGGAACCGTTACTGTAAGCGGATTCTAACAGATCCGCTAGATCCACTGAAACAAACAGATCATATGGACATGTAGGAACCGAAACCGCAAGCGGTTCCAAACAGATCCGCGGAGTCGTATCCTGGATACGTATCCGCACCCGTCTGGAATCGGATCAGATCAGATCCAGTCGCGGATACGTTTAGCGCATGCCTAAATTGAATATGTGCTTAGAGCCATTAACCAAAAAGTTGAAGTTGAATATGAGCTTGTGGGTCGCCATGATAAAGTCTATCTCACGCTTATTGCCGCTGGGGTGCAGCATCTTCCATTTTCTGGACAACCGCTTCTTGAAAAAAGAGTTCATCTTCTCCATGAAGTCGGCCAATCGCTGTCTCCTTTGGTTTTGCTGTCCAAACCCAAACTGGCCCACTCTCAGCAGCATTAAAACCACCCATAACAACTTTGTAGTATGTTTTCAAGGCATGTTTGCGTGATCTGTGAAATGTCGTTATACATGACCTCCATTGTCAGAGCGTCCCGAGTGCGGGGTGTATACCTGTAGGACCTTCAGCGAATGCCGGTTGGTGATTCTGAGTATAAGGTACGCACCACCCTGCTCAAGATGCTCTCGATTTTTACAATTGTGTTGACGAGACACCCGATACCGTGTTGGGACAGCTGATCGCCCTCCCGGTAATAGAACAAGTTGCCGGAATTAAGGGTGATTGTGTCCTCTCCCTCTCTTTGGACTACTGATAACCCTAAGATATCCCAATGCAACTTGTATACCGTATACTTTTAATAATCTTCTAGTCGGTCCTCAAAGTTCGTGCGTTGGTGCAAAAGTCGGCGGTATTTCGATTGGTAGCACAATCTCTGCCGGATATTCCTAGCCCCGCCGTTACCATAGCTGCTACCGTGACTAGGAATGGCAGAGCTGCTGGGAACTGGGGCCGTTTTCTGTTTGTATCTGTCATGTAGGGGCGGTTTTGCCATAATCACCATGCTTGGCAGGCGAATTGTTGATCGCAGTATAAGTAGGTTTTGAAAATTCTCAGAAGGAAGCTGCTACCCTTCCTCTGGTAGGTGCCCTGAGTCGGTTCTTACGACATCCACGGGCTGAGTTGGAGGGATCGATATTCTTACGCCGCGGCCACGCGGGTGGATCGCTCCGCTTGCCGTTATTTATATTCAAAGATTTAAATCTACCACCGTAAAGAAATTAAGATTTTCAGGACTAGCTTCGCTCACTGTTATTTTCTTTTGTAATGGGAATTCTTGCTTACTTTTCCCAAACATCTGAAAACAACGTTAATTATTTCACGGCTCGGCACGCTAATTTAAAATATGATTTATTTGATCACGCTTAATAGAGTAACCGTTCCATATAATTTCGATAAGTGAATAAATAAAAAATGTGAGTAATAAGGATTGAGGTCTCTTTTACTAATTTTCACATCCACGCCGATTACGCCGATGACGCCGCCGCCGCCGACAAATTTGACACCAGACGCCGCCGCCTATCAAATGGGCATCGGCGCACATGTCTAGTAGGGACATATGTATGTCAGAAAAGTCATCTATGTCTTACCAAAAAATTCTAAGTCTAATGTTGTACCATGCAAACGGGTATAACATAACCACCCTTAAATACCTACATTACTACGGAGATTCCTTATATTTTTTACTTCATTTATTTTTATTAGGTAGATACTATTTTTTGCCCGCAGCTTCGCATGTTTATAATATGTCTATATCCCTCGGGATACCGTTTACTACAACACACACAGCCCATCAAAGAGAATACAATACTACCTACGAATAAAGAACCGTTCAACCGTTTCGGCGCGAAAAGGTAACAGACAGAATTACTTTCGCTGTTATAATATTATTGTACCTAGTATGAATTTCTTGTTTTAGTAACTACATTCTTCTAAGACAAGCTAGGTAAAAATTTTATATGGAGCTTATGAGTAATTATATTCTTTCACTATATTAAAATTGTTTGATAGAGGTGACATGTCATTCAATAATTCCCGGTAGATAGCATCAGAGTGATGGGGAAACGTTCTCCAAATAATTCGCTGTTATTCGAGTCGGCCGGCAGGTTCGCCGCGCATGCTCGCTCGCCAGTCGCCTCAATGATCGAGAGATCCCGTTCAGTTGTTCTCGTTCCCCTTCCTTCTCTCAGACACTAGCACGATCGATACCGCGCCGGTTAGCAGTGCGACTCAAACAACCATTCGCGGAACAATATTGTGATTTGTAAAGGACCTTCAATTTTAGCCTAGTTTCCCTTTTAAAACGCACACGACCCACTCGGAAAACACCTCAACGGAAATTTCCGATTGGCTCTCTGATTGGCCAGCAAAGGCGGTGCGTAGTCCTAGGTTTCGGCCGGACTAGCGTATCGTCTTGTCCTTCTATCTTCACCGAACAAAGCAAAACAAGTGGGTAACTTTTGATACCTAGTTTTCTGAGCAACGACCAAGTGTGATATTAGGTGATATGACACGAGGCAACCAAAGGGATTTAGCCCGCGCCAAGAACCAAAAGAAGCAACAGGAAATTTGGCGGAAGAAGAATGCGAGTGAAAAGAGTGGAATGTCGCTTTCAGAGAGGAAGGCAAGGGACGCCGAGCTGATGCGGGAGAAGCAACGGCGGAAGGTTGAAGAGGCTGCTGGTAAGCAGGGCCGGCAGGGTGATACTAATACAGGGCAGTGAATCGAGGGCCCCTAATAGTTAGGTACAACCATTTGTCTACATTTAATAAATTCAAAAAAATCAATTATCTTTCATTTACTGCCCTAACGAAGTTTGGTACCTATTCCATCATGAATTAAATCGCAATTCGAGCTAGGTAGGCATTCTTTGTACTGCATTGCACTAAAATATGGCTTCGTTTGTTTATGTTAGCTAGCGGTGTGACCTGTCCACGCTTATCGAATATAACCTACAAATTTTTCCCCCGTTTTGTGGTCGAAAGCGGTCGGGAACTGACAACTAGCACTTTTTGATATTGGATTAATTATTTAATATTTACAATTATAATATACGATAAAACTTGCAAAAACAAGTTAATCCCATATTTTTTCTATCAAGTTTTTTTGAAGCACTATCATTTTCATGAATTATGTTACTTCAAAGTGTCCAAGTCGACTAAGTGGTCGTCAACCGGCACATTCACCCTAATATACTCTGTGCGCTTACTATGGAGCATGCCACATACAACTGGCCGTGAGAGAAGCAGCTTTCCCTCAAGTCTATTCTCGCTAGTCTTGTGTAGTTCAGAATAATGGACTAAAATGAATTAGTTCCGACCAGTGAACTAGTAAGAACGATTCAGCTCAACTAGTTCCTTGTAGTTCACTTGCTCTTCAGTCACGAAATCTCGAAACCACTAAAAAAGTTGGCGTCTGAATCACTATTTTCTATGGCATAAAGTTTAAAATCTAATAACAATAATAAAAAGAACTGTTTGAGAATGCATTTCGATTACTCTTTCCCTAGTACAATGTTTCTTTTAGTTCACTGTTACATTCCGTGATTCCGTGTCAGACGACACTTAGAAGACAAGGGAATAATTAAGGGAGAACAGAGATAGAGAGAGCGCATATTCCGCGGTAGTAAGAGAGACGGAGATATGCATCTAGTTCTCTAGTTCAGTACCTAGTAATTTGTCTCAAAGGAACGAATAAGGTAGAACAGAGATAGACAGCGCATAATCCCCGGTAGTAAAAGAGACGGAGGGGTAATGAATGAGAAACTTTATTTATTTGAAGATAGAGATCAAATTGCCCTGTTAGTATTTTATGTTTGCAACTTTTGTAAGTGTAATATGTATGTACCTACTTGTATTATTTTTGTTACGAGCAAGGAAGGAGCGTTGCATTTCGATATTTCGTCGGTAAATGGATATTTCGTCCGTTTTCGTGTATGTTTTGGTGAAATAATATTATAATTAATATTCAGTAAATGTTAATAGTATCCAATGTAGTTTCTGACACAAAACAATTGATTGCGTATTTTGAAGCATTAAAATAGGAGCCCTTTTGTGATTAAAACGACCCGAAAGTTTTGCCGAGTGGGGTACTAATAGAACTAGAAGTCCGTATTGTAGTAGGACAGAGCGAGCAAGAACAAGCCTAATTCTCGCTACCTTAAGAGTTTCACCTTGAGCTTTGTTTATAGTTATTGCGAAGCAGATAGTAAATTTCCCGTACGACTTTGATGGGAAACTGCATTCTCTTGAATTAGAAGGGCTCCCCCTTCAAATTCAAGCGAATGCAGTTTCCCATCAAAGTCGTACGGGAAATTTACTTCCCGTTCGTCCTCACATTTAACTACATGGGGACGAAAGGGAATAAAACTTCCCATTGGTCCCCACTGGGGACGACGCGTGGGGACGAGCGGGAATAACCCGTAATTTGATGGTGTTAGGGGAATCCTAGGAATAAATACAGATTCTCCTCGAGAACAGCCGGTCACTATAGTTGCCTAAAGATCTTGGGAAAAACGTAATCTTTTGATAGGGTGGTCTTCTGTACCAGGGTTGTTGTTAATGCCGTTTTTTGACACATCAGCGGATGATGATGCTGATGCTGATTTTTGGTCTTGACATCAGCGGATGCTGATGCTGATTTTGGAAGTGCGTGTCGGAATCGCATACCGAGTATTCTGCACTTATTGAATATTGATAATTCTACCAATCGATATCGAGTCTTGAAAAGCTATTCACTTTTTACCCGACTATCAACGGAGGAGGGTTATGAGTTTGGCACCTATGTATTTTTGTTTGTATGTAGCTGATTTGTGTGTTTCCACCTAGCGCTGAAACTACTTGTCCGATTTCAACAAAAGAGGTATCAATAGATTTGTCTCAATGCCCCTATGGTTATAAGCTATATGACGTCAGACGCTATTCTGGGTCTAACGAGTTAGCGGGATGGGGGAAAAATTCTAATGTGAATAAAAATGCTCGTGCGGGTTATAATTGCAAAGGCCTTTGTTGTTTCTTTCCAAAACTGTTTTTCAAAGCTAAATAAGGTTTACTATTCCCAAGCTATCAGCAAAAGTTAGTTTTTTTTTTTAGTAAAAACTAAAACCCCACTATGTAAAGCGTCTTAAACAAGCGTTCACCGTTTGTCCTTATTATTTCTTTTGATACTTAGGTAGTCGGAGCCCATTAGATACCAGGGCCACAGCAGGAACAAAGGCTGACTACCTAAATATAAAAAAACAAAGCCAATCGGTTAACGCTTGCTTAAGTCTTTTTATGTAGTGGGGTTTTAGTTTTTAGCTTTATTTTTTTAGGGTAAAGTATCCACAGGGTGCTAACGGGACCCTAGTACAAAGCATCCGCTGTCCGTCTATTTGTCCATCTACCAGGGCTTTATTGTACCTTTCTCATGATTCGTAACAGGAACAATTGCAATTTTCAGTGCCGCTATAACAAGATTTATTAAAATAAATAATTAAATTTAAGGGCTGAACAAAAGACATATTTTTGGCCATTTTTTGCTAGACGTTAACATTTGCTGTATCTGTTTAACCGTTTTACGGTAGACAGTTGAAATTTGCACATAATATGCACGTATAGCCAAAATAAAAATTAAATAAAAAAGCGGAAAATGTCCACTACTAAGTTGAATTTTGATCACGAAAGTTAAGCAACGTCAGGCGGAGTCAGTACCCATCCAAGTACTGACGCGTTATGGCTTTTTGCTTTTTTGGTGCATCACAAATTATTTTTAAAGAACAGACGGTGGATTTCGTAATAGGCGACTAAAGAAACCTATTTGAGGAAGGGCAGCCGCTTTCTTTGGTGTGTTAAATAAATTAAGAACATAATTTTTCCTTGGTTTCTCTTCTCTTATTTAGTGAAAGTGGAAAACGTAGTATAATTTTTAAATTCTGTACGATGTTACGTAACCCTTTGGGTCCAAGTCTGCTCATACTTGGCCGGTTTAATTCATTACATTGAATAACAAATTATCTAAATTTTCGGATGGTTTCCTTTTTATGCTGCGAGACTTTGTTCTTGTCAAACTTCATAATTTGTAGTAAATGGGAAAACTTTAGGTTTTGTTTACCTTTTTCAGGTTTCCATAAACGATCATATATTGACCACTAACCTAACAGTGACCACTTTATTGCATGAAAAATATTATAACACAGGGTTTAGGCTTATAGTTCGTTCCACATAATTTACTGATTAATTCGGCTTGCAAAATAGATACAAAAACTATAATTATTTTTCATATTATTTTTAGTATTTGTTATTGCATTCACGCAGAACTTAAAAGTTAACGATAAGCAAGAAATTTCAGTTTTTATAACGGCAGTTGCCCAAAATAACAAAAAAGGTAAGGCAACGGAAAGCGGAGCGAACCCTAAATTTTTAGAGACATTTGTATTCAGCAAAAGAACAAAGAACCAACAAAAATAATGCAGCGAGTGGAGCGATCTAAGGATTATTAAAAAAAATTAGGTATTAGACGTCTGGGACCTTAAGTTTTATTTAATTTTATTTTATTGAGGCGGCCTCTTTTTTTATGGAATACCAGGCTGCAGCCCTAATCGCCTTCCCTGCATCAAGTCATCTAATAGACTTCAGAATGTAATTTAATTTAAATCTCAGTATTGCTTACAAATAAAGCCCTCAAGATCTCCCTCTTCTGAATACGAAAACCTAGTGGCATTGGCAACTTCCGACGTCATCAAATTGAAATTATAAACAAATAAACATATATCTTACCAGCTTGCGGTTTTACCCGCGTTAAATTCGAATTTCACATTTCTAGAGGAATTAAAAGGTCTTTTTCCCGTTCAGTAGTTTTTAGAGAATTGAGACCATCCTCCTTTTTTGAAGTGGGATAAAAGTATTAAAACCTATTCCAGGACATTTTTACCTGTGTGCCAAATTTGAAGCAATTCCAAATATTCCTGATATTCCTGTATTCGAAAATTCCCGTAAATCTCACATGGGAATTTGATGCTTTACCGAGACAAAGTTACTCTCTATTATTTATTAATTAACTAACTCTATGCCAAAAATCAAATCGATTGGTTGCTTAGTTAGAGCATGAAGGAAGGACAAACAAACAATTAAACACACTTTCGCATACCGCGGGGAACAGCTAATATTAAAATGAACATTTTTGACGTTGGGGAGAATATAACAAGAGGTAGCGATCATGGTATAAGAAAAGAAAATATGCTCTTCCGAGACACGATGGTCACATGGGTGTCTCTTGCTTACGTCATCGTTGCCATCGGTGAATGAGAAGATGAATCTGTTTCCTCGTGATACCAGCAGCATAAATTCGTAACTCTTCGAACTCCTTGTACTACCTGCATAAATCTGATAAAACTATGTAGTTTTGTATTTACCAATAATTTATCACATTGACTCGTGTTTAACTAACACTGTTTTGCCTGATCTGACAAATATAGTTAACGATTATAATTTTTATTGATGTTTGAATTGACCCTTATCAAATTTTTTCCCAACTTCTACGTTTTGTTGAAACAAACTGGCAACTGGACAGTGACGTAAGCAAGACACACTCCCGGAGGATCAGACCTTGTTATCTTGGATCATCGTAGCGATAAATACCCGATAAATAATCTTTTATAAACATTGCTGAATCTAAAATACTTCGCACCCCACTACTAACACAAGATACGTTCCTACAATAATAAATACGAATATAAACGAGTAATGAAACCTGTAGGTATTTCAACTAACACGCAATGTGTTATATTATAAGTGTAAGGAAAACATGACAACACTTCCTCGGGTCATGTCGCGACTCGAACATCAGCATCAAAAATCAGCATCGATCAATGCGGATGCTGATGCTGATCTTCAAAATGATGCTGATGCTGATATTCGCAACAACCCCAACCCTGTTCTGTACCTACCAAATTTGGCATACAGGTTGCCATTTCGATACACTTCAAATACAAATGGGTGTATGTTTGACTGGCTGTAACTAACTCGCAGAAACCGCCATAAATGTAGTGTTGTAACATATCTAATGTATACCTACTATTATTTTGTCCCATGATCGTTGCCATGACGGTCATGAGACAACAGCAAATTCATCCCAATTGTTCGTCACTTGACACACAATATCTTTACGAATATCCTTCTTATGTGCCGTAGCTGTAGGTACAACAAATAAGATAGTGTACGGAAAAAGCACAAGCCATCCAGCACCATTGGTACAATAGTACCTAAGGTTTATTAATTTCCCATTGACGTAAAACTAAACACATAAAACTAAACTTCCAAACTAAAAGGACACCATAAGTATTATTATGACTTTGACGGTGACTTTCGAGACATTCCAATTTTAAAGAATTTTTGCTTTAAAACATAATTGTTTTTAAGGGAGTTCAATCTTTTTTGAATAAAATCGGATTGAGTTCTAAGGAGTATTGATATCAACTTCGAAGGAAATCACCGCTAAAATAACTTTCTATACCCCTTTCAACTCCGCCGAGGGTTGAATTTCAATAAAATACGAAACTCGTCTTTCACCAATTCTGTTAAAAAAAGCTTTATGCAAAAATTTTTGATTCTTTTTCGTGCAAACGCTAATCTTATGCAATGGACATAAGAGTTGGTTTTGCACGAACACGAAAAAGAAACTTTGATTTTCCTTTTCCAAGTAGGCCCCCAGGTCTCTACGATGAGCGGCTAGGCTGTGTGTGCGTTGATCCGTCACTCTGTCATTCAGGAAAAAGCATTTTATAGGTATAGATAGATAATAATACCTACCAGTAAGCTTTTGGTTAGTCCCTCTTTTGTAGAACGCTATATAATTGAGTCAGCTTTCAAGAAAAGAGGGAGCATAAAACTTTACTAAGTACCTACCTACCGATGATAAACGCTACATTAGTGGATACCTATATAGTCAATTGCAATCAATAAATACTTGTGCTGGGTATATTCTATAAAAAATATCTATCTACATGTGTAATGTATTAAGTATATATAATATAACTAACTGCTGCCCGCGCGGCTTCGCACGCGCTTTTCATGTACCTCTTCCGTCCCCGGGATACGATCTACATCTGCCAAATGAACAGACAGACAGAGTTACTTTCTCATTTATAATATTAGCTAGGATTATAGATAGATAGAAAATACTTTATTGCACACTTAGAACTAGAAAACAGTTTACAAATGAGACAAAAACAATATAAGTGACAATGGGCGGTCTTATCGCTCCAGAGCGATCTCTGCCAGACAACCTGGATTATCTATGTAATGTATCGTATTATGTATATATATATATCCGTCATCTAGTACCTACCCATAACACAAGCCTCCTTAATTCGGGGCTAGATGATGCTGTGTGAATTGTCCAGCATTATTTATTTATTCAGTGCAAAAAAGGTAAACAAGCCCGCCGTATTTAGGCAACCTAATATTTATTTCCTTTCGGATTTCTAGAAGTACACTATTTACTTACCTAGTCGATGTGAGAACTTATCTTTTTAATTAGGTAAAATAAAGATCATAATCTGAACCGCTTGAATGAATTTTGGTTTTTGTTAACATTCTCGTAATTTTTAGCAATCTAGGTATACCTATGCTTGAGTAGGTACTAGGTACATCTTATAGGTAGGTTACCTATTGGTAAAGCTATCGCTGTGTTGGGTGCCTAAGATCTTTATAATTAGGTTTTTGTATATACTAAGTGCCAAATAAGGTGGCAAGGTCGTTCACCTCCTTCACGAAATTCGCTATTCTGTCAGTTTCCATACAAACCTGAGGGGCAAATCTGGCTAGGCGTGATCGTAGCGTCGACGCTACGATCACGTCTCGACTGTTGGTAGTCCGATAGCTATCGTGGACGTGTCGAGTAGCTATCGAGCAGAGACGTAAGGAAAAGGTTCATATCTGAAACGCACCTCTTTTAGGAACCACTGATGTTCACCACCTGACGACTCAACGGCATTTATTTGCTTATTTTATTGTATAACAAAATGAGTTGCCTATAAATTCTTAGTTTTTTTATTATATCGGTTTTCCTAGATGTTATAATAACAAAATAAATAAGCGATTTTAGCGCCATTTTTGGGTAAAATAAAGAACTTTACTGTCTATGTCTTATTTTTAGTAGGTATACGTAAATGATCTCCCCTTTTTAGCAAAAGATCTGTGTGATATAGTCTTATTTGCTGATGATACTTCACTGATTTTTAAAGTTGACAGAAATAAATGTAATTATGACGATGTAAATGATGCGCTTTCACACGTACTAGATTGGTTCACCGCCAATAACCTCTTACTCAATGCTAAAAAAACCAAATGCATTAAATTCATGTTACCTAATGTAAGAGAATTTCCAACGAAGATAATGCTAAAGAATGAGATTGTTGACTTTGTAGACTCTGTTTTCTTAGGGTTACATATTGATTCCACTCTTCAATGGAAACCCCAAATTGATGCTCTCGCAGACAGACTTAGTTCAGCGGCCTATGTAGTTCGAACAATTAGATATATTACCGATGAAGATACAGCTAGATTAGTTTATTTCAGTTACTTTCATAGTATTATGTCTTATGGTATTTTGCTTTGGGGACAGGCAGCTGACATCCAGACTATCTTTGTTCTCCAGAAAAGCGGTACGCGCAATTTACAAATTAAAGCCACGCGACTCTTTGAGAGAATTATTTAAAGAAATAAATATTTTGACAGTAATATCGCAGTACATCTATGAAAATCTTATGTATACGCACAAAAATAGAGATAGCTTTTTGAAAAAGTGTGATGTTCACAATAGAAATACAAGAAACAAGAACAAATTACACATCCCAGCATATAGATTACGAAAGGTAGGGAAATCATTTATGGGCAATTGCGTGCGCTTCTATAATAAGCTTCCATCTGAAGCAACTGAACTCCCTATTCGTAAATATAAACAGTACATTAAACAAAATCTTATCAGGAAGGCCTTTTACTCCATAGATGATTACATCAATGATGTTAATGCTTGGCCAGGTGTCGCTCCGTTCCGCACTGTCAGTAGTATGTAAGAAATTCAATGTTCTGTTTAGCTTTAAAGAAATATTGACATGTATCTAAATTGCATTAAATTTATATTTAGATCGGCAAAATAAACATGTATTAGACACATAAGTGATATTATAATGTGCTAGTGGTTTCTTTTTCACTTCTTCCACTAGTGGACAAAAAATTGAAGTGAAGAGAATATCAATAACACCTTATTTCTTATTTGATAATAATAACTATGTTTATAGTATACAATTTGACTTGTCTAAGTGCTTATTTTGTAAGCCTAAAGAAATAAAGTTATTGATTCTGATTCTGATTCTATGAACCTAGGGGGTAGTTGTAGTTGCATTACTAATAGATGGCGTTAGAGTCGCGATTCTTCAAAAATATTATTTACGCCTAATTTTACGTGCTTACGCACTTTATAACACTCCGACAAAAGTAAGGTACATACCATAAATCGATTAATCACTAAACATGGGTCACAGGTAGGTAGTCTAGGTATTTGTTTACGCCAATGTAGTAACCTAAGAATTCTTAAAAAATGTGTTTTAGCTACTGATAAAACGACAAGAATAAAAATCTAAGTAATAAAACAGTCTATTATATGAAGGAAGGTAGGCATGGATCATGTGTGGAGGATCCACCATGTAAGATTGTAGCATCTATGAATTATTTTAAAGCTAATTCAACAAACTCTAAATAAGGTAATTCTTAGAAAACGAGCAGCGTTAAAATAATGCAAAAATAAAAAAGATAATAAATTATACTAAATCTTCATTTGAAATCAAGCGTAGCAATTTATTTTCTCATTTTTACTATGAAAAATGCAACATTTTACAAAATATTATTTTGTGATTGACCATAGAGAAAAAATATTTTCACGTCAATTCTTGCTCCTAAAAATATGATAAGCATTTTGAGATATTATTTATACCTCTAAACGGTTTTATACTATTTTAAATATAAATAAGTAAATCTTTACGTTATTAACGTCAGCATCATTCGGACTCGCAATTCAGTCATTTTCCTAGAGATTTGGACGTCTCCTCACGTTAGTAACGTAAAGCGATCGAAAGCGTAGTTCCACGTACGCACGATAGAGGGGCTGTACCAAATTGTATGGAAAAAGGAGACGTCACGATCACGTCTCGTTACCAAATTCCGGCCAGACTCACGCTACTGAACCGATGGATCAAGTCTCAATCGAAGGAAATAGGTGAACGACCTGTATTGCCAAGCTATCTGGCACTGACTATAGTAGGTATATTTCCCTGTTCTGTGGTTTTTGTTTTCTACAAGTCGGCGACACAGCCCGGCCAGTTGCAGCGATATTTCAGTGTATGACCTAAAAATATTGTAGGCAGGCGAGTCGACAGAGTTTTGTCAACTTGTCAGAGGGAGCGGCGCAGCGGGGCGGCGGCGCCCGCTGCACGCTGCTGGCCGATCGCTCGCACGTCTGACAATACAATACAAACTATAACAAAGGAATTCGATTACCGCATAAATTTAATTTGTTGTAAGGAAAAACTTAAAACAAATGGATGTACCTATTAATAATTTACGTATTACCTACCTACAGTTAAAGTTTTTAGATAATTACCTCTAGGTACTATGTAAATACCTTCTATTATATGGACCTCACGGTAGAAAGACTGGGAGCATTCGCAAAGCATGTGGTCGTCCAAAATATACCTTATACGCATTAATAAACATCAACAAAGTTTTGGAACGAACTATGGTAAGGTGAACTGGTCAGTTAGCCGACCACTCCTGGTTTACGACCACTTTTTCGTAAATTTAAAATTAATTAAAAATTACTGTTACTGACCAATTTTATTTATGATTTATCTTCTACAAAATATGACATGTTGTACTTTGTAATTTATATCTTCATAATATGGTTTACTAACACGTTAGATTGTGACCAGCAAAACTATGATACAATTAAAATGCAGACACTTTTCAAAAACCATTCATGTGGTCGGCAATCGGTCTGCTACCGACCATGTATTTTTTCCCATACCATATTTTTATAATTTATTACTCATACCCATAGTTTTTCGTCCATGTAACGTTACAATCCATTGTCCATTGTATCTAGTATATCTACCTACTAATGGTTGGATTTGGTAATGGTTTTGAATTGCATGTTTTTTTACACATGGCCGATTGTTATTTTAGACCCTAATGGTATTAACTTAAAGCCCTTTATTCAATGAAACGTAAGTGGACGCCCACTGACGAAAATGATGGACGCAAACTGGTCGAAAGCGGTTGAGAACTGACAAAACAACACTTTTTGATATTTTATTTATCTTTCTGTTTCTCATTTCCATGATCACGGGCCATAGAGTGACCCGGTCCTTTGGGAGGCATGCGTGGAGCCGAAGCCAACAGCACAGAGGCCCTTTATGAGAATTAATCTAAAGGCGAGAGCTACACATAACGGGTATCATCCTTGGTTGCACAATATGATACACCCGAAGATGATATCCGCCAGGTGTAGACTATTGCAAAGGAAAATGAAAATAACAAAAAAGCCATGTTATTGTGGTGAATGTATGGACTGGGTAATTGGGCTATGGGGGAGACTATGGACGCCTGCCATAAACATACTCTCAATACTGTTCCAAGCGGCAGACGGTGGCTTGCCGAATGCTGGATGGTTTCATCAAAATAATGGCGTAAATGCCGGTAAAGGAACAACATCGGTGCAAACGACTAAAGGGTGTCGAGAGGTGCGGCCCCGATTTCACCATCACGAAGACACGTGAGCGGGTTTCCTCGTTATTACGCCATTAGACACTTCCACCCCCGAGTCTACAGTCTCACTGCGAGGAAATGTGAGGGCCCACTGCCGAGAGCCCCACTGCCGGCGCCCCACCGCCGGTGCCGGGCTACTGGGAAGGTCCGGTTGCGTGAGGGGCCCTACCGCTGGGGTCCTCACTTCTAGGGCCCCCACTGCCAGGGCCCCACTGCCAGTGCCCCCCACAATGAGGGGCTATCGCTCTCTACCACCCCGCGCGCCATCCTGCAACGCGCAAAATTTCACTTCTTCTCTCATAAGGGAATCCTGTTGAATTCCAGGATAAAAAGTATTTTATGTCCTCTCTTGTAATATGAACTTAAATTATGTTAAATATGAATACCTTCACTAGTTTCGCAGCCAAGAAATTTAACTTTCATCCCCTCTCCCAAGGGAACACCATTGAAATCCGGGATAAAAAGTATCCATGTCTTTCATCATAGTATGAACTCAAATCCTGCCAAGTTTCATTTTAATACATTCAGTAGTTTCGGCGCTATGTGCAGACAACAAATTTTACTTTCATCCCCTCTCCCAAAGGAACCCTATTGAAATCCGGGATAAAAAGTATCCATGTCCTTCATCATAGTATGAACTCAAATTCTGCTAAGTTTAATTTGAATATATACAGCAGTTTGGCGCTACGCGCTGTCAAAAAAATTTACATTCATCCCCTCTCCCAAAGGAACCCTATTAAAATCCGGGATTAAAGGTATTTCTATGCCCTTTCTCGTAATATGAACTTAAATCATGCTAAGTTTTATTTGAATACCTTCAGTAGTTTCGGCGCTATGCGCAGCCACGAAATTTTTCTTTCATCCCCTCTCCCAAGGGACCCCTATGGAAATCCGGGATAAAATGTATTGTATGTCCTTCCTCATAGTATGATCTCAAAACCTGCCAAGTTTCAGTTGAATACATTCAGTAGTTTCGGCGCTACGCGCAGACAAAAAATTTTATGTTTTCCCCTCTCGCAAGGGAACCCTATTGAAATCCGGAATAAAAAGTATCCTATGTCCTTTTTCGTAGTATGGACTCAAATCCTGCCAAGTTTTATTTCAATACGTTCAGTAGTTTCGGCGCTACGCGCAGCCAAGAAATTTTACTTTCATCCCCTCTCCCAAGGGAACCCTATTGAAATCCGGGATAAAAAGTATCCTATGTCCTTCCTCATAGTATGAACTCAAATCCAGACAGACAGATAGACAGACAGACAGACAGACAGAAAGACAGACAGACAGTCATGATGGAAAACAAATACATTTTTGGCATCAGTATCGATAATAGAGCACTAAAAAAAAAAAAAAAAATATTTTCAATGTACATAATTGGACCTGTTACAGTTTTATTATAAGTATAGATAGCACATTTTACTGAAAGAAGACTTAATTTTAATTTGCTTTCAATGATTTTTGAATTATTGCCTGTCTGAACCACACATTGCAACACACGGTTGACGCCGCGCCCGCCGAACCGGTGACCGCCACACGCTACAGCAAGTCCATATAAAATGTATGAAAACAACGGAAATATGGCGCCGGTATGTAGCGGCGTTTTGTTGTTGTGGCCGGTGGCCCGTGTGCGGCGACTGTTAGCTGTTTTAGCGCTATAAACGCCTAATAGCCGGCTACACGTTCAAACATTTGTGCAAACATGCATGCACAAACACAGTTTGAGCAAGCAAGATGGAGCGTTTGGCCGGGCTCAAACCAGTTTGCGCAAGCAAGCTGGAGCGTGTAGCCGGACTCATCTTGCTTGCACAAACTGGTTTGTGGGTGGTTATAAGGGTGGACTTTCACATGCCGGCATCTGACTGCATTAAACGGATTTTTTGAGCATTATGCCGGGTGGTTCGCCCACTGTAACTGCAGCTACCGGATTGCTGACGCGAATGACGTCATCACCACGAAACGGATCGCCGACATTGCCGAGAGTGAAGCGTCCGCTCCGTGCGGTGCGGAAAACTGGAAGCACTTGTATAGGAAACCATACAAAGAATACTAAATTCTGTTTGATGCCGTCAGAGCGGATAGTCCGACATGGCATGTGAACGCGCACCTTTAAAATCTCTTGCAGTTTTATTTTGTAGCCATCCTGCGCGCGCATCGCGGCAGGTCGATCGATATAGCAACTGCGTTGGAGCCCAGCCCAGCCGAGTCCAGACTGCAACCTGCAACCACGCCTAGTAATCTGCCTAATAAAAACACTAGCTCTACGAAATTGTATATACTCTGTGGTGCAAGTTTAGAAGATGACTTGTAGCGCCTCCCTCACCCCCGTTAGCAATAATCAGTAGCCATACATTATAATCAGCGGCCATTACTGTTTATCACCTGTTTATTGTTTTGATGTTCAGTTTTTGTTAAATCAGTAATAACAATAACAAACAAAATGTTTCGCAAGTGTTGTGTTCCTAGATGTGATAGTCAACGACATGACGTTAAATTACATAGATTTCCTTTAAAAAAGGAAGCTTACGAGATCAATGGCTAAGATATCTCAACTGTGAAAACCTTTGAAGGATGAATAATTTAGTAAACAAAGTGTTTTGTTTGTAATAAACACTGAAAAACGGTTTATTTCAACAAAATGCCTAATCGTTTAAAACTTGGGGCATATCCAACTGTGTTTACTGAAATGGAAATGACGTCTGGAAACCCATCAAGCAGTTCCTGTACTGAATCAGGTATAAAAACATTCCTTCCTTCCTTCCTGAAATATTATTAAGCTTGTCAAAATGTTATTTTATATTATTAATATAGGTACCTACTTACCGGTGAGAACTCTGTGTCTAGTTAAACCTAACATAGGCTTTAAGGCACTTTTAACAAAAATGTATTGTTTTCTTTATCTGAATAAATTATTCTATTCTATTTATCTAAACTTTTCAGTACCATGAATTAAAAAGCAAACCCTTTTAATTTTCAGTACAAAAGTCAAATACGATCATACACCAGTGATCATAGTTGTTCGAGGAAACCTCGTTACCGTGAACATATTTACTTTTCAGATGGCGTCCGAATATCCAGGAGAATATCGAAGTCCAGGCATGTAAGTATTTCTTCTATAAATAAATAGTAGCAGTTTTTATTTTTATTCTGTGGTAGCAGTGTTAACGTTAAAATGCTTGAATTTATTCCATTGATTTCAATTAAATAAGTTATTCACAATAATAATCATGTTTTGGTGTGTAAAACCAACGTTTTACAAATGCTCAGCTGCCTGTTGCTTTTGAAAGGTGGCAGCCATAATTGCAAATGTACGAAAACATTGAAATTTAATTATGAATAAAAATCATGTTTTATTACAGACTTCGACCAACTATCAACTTCCATGGTTCCATACCCAAAGAGTGAAAACGGGACCCTATTGCTAAGCCTTCGCCGGCTGTTCAGCAATTTGTATCTCAGGTAGTGTTGAAATTTTCACAAAATATGTACTTCTCTGGCAGATATATCAACAAATAAAATAAATATTCCAATTAAAGGGGTATCCCATACAAAAAATATTATTTTTTCGGGTTTTATAGCTGGCTGTATCTCTTGAATGGTAATAGTTAGACAGATTAAATTTTGTCATAGTATGTATCTATATCACTATGGATTTGTCATTGTTACCTTGTATGGAAACATAGACAGAGAAAGCTATATGGAAATGTAAATATCTTTTTAATTTCTCTTTATTTTCAGATTGCACACCTCGCGGGTTCAACAAAAGAGATTGATTAGAGTTGTTAAATCATTGACTGCAAAATGCAAGCTTTTATATAAAGTGTTAGAAAAAACTAGTCATCAAAGGAATTTTCATGAAGCCTTGAAACGTCATCTTTACCAAAAATGCAAAATAAGGCGTTATGTAAATACAAAAAAAAATAAAAAACTGAATAAGTAATTTGCTTGTTATTGTTTCCTGCTACCTACATTACCTACCTACCTATAGAAAACCTACTTAGTATAGTTACATTATTTTCAATATTGACTTATTTATTCTGTGACTTGACGCTGGTAGAATGCGCAAGCCGTGCAATGCTGCACGAAAACTTAAAAAAAAAACAGCTGTCATCTTCTAAGTTTGCAACGGTACAACGTCAATGTATGACAGATGACCGTCTGATACCTGTGTAGTTTGTGACTGCAGCCATTATTGCGAATGCAGATACCTAAATCAGTAGATATCTATTAATTTGAAGTGAATTGTGGTGCCTGTATTTAGCGGTTGTGGTGATTTAAAAGGAGGTACGTAAGTATACTACTTGTTCCTTAGTTCAAAACGTTCCTTTGTAGTTTAGTATTATTTTCAGTCGGTTTTTGTGGAAATGTTTAATTAGCTTTCACTATTTAGTCACAAACATACACACGACAACAAACACCATGAGTTAGCTGTTCATTTCCCAAACATTGTTAAAATATTTTAAAAAAAAGAATATACCTACCTAGGTACGTTCCTTAGAATGTACCTGAACGACCCCTCTGGTATATTCAACTCATTTTCGAGTGTTTGTTGGATAGGATCGTTTTTGCTAAACACCTTTCAATTAATTTGTTCCTATGACTTTACACTTTCGACTTTTTATAAGTTTTACACTACGAATTTTCATAAAGTATGACTACTGGCAGAAACAGCATTTCACACTCTAAATATAGGTAGCTTTTACACTATGAAAAGCTCGTTTTCTATAAGAACTATTGCGAAGCTTAATGGGTACGATACCTACTCTGATTGTATTCTCAAGTCTTGTTCAATATCTCGGTTCCTATAAGAGCAATCTTATGAAATTTTGCATGTGCCAGATTTCGAATCACGTTAACTTTTCGATCGAGTTAGAATAGCTGTGGCCTTACCATGGATTATAATGAGGGGTTTTCGATTTACAATAAAAAAATAAAAAATAGTTCTAAATATCTCGATAGATGGCAGGGCGTCAACTGGAAATTAGGGTAATGCCAATGCCAAGTGAAAGGAAAACAAACTTTTACAAGTTTTTATTTGACATTGATTTACACTAATTTCCAGTTGACGCCCCCTGCCACCTATTGAGATATTTGGAACAAATTTTTTTCTTTATAAAAATTCAAATCGAAAACCGCTCATATAACATATAACGTAACACGTTATCAGCGTTATTCTAGGTAATAAAAATAAATAATAATAATTAAATATAAAGAACGTAAATAGCACGTCACGTTAATTATAACGCGTTATAAGCGCTATATTCATTTGTTCTTTGCGTTATAAATAACGTGTTGCGTTATGTTAAAATTAGCGCGAATAACGCTGATAACGTGTTACGTTATATGTTATAATCGTGGTAAGGCTACTGGTCCGAGGTTGAGGGTCGCGATGCCGTGAAGAGTGAATGACCGAGTGAGATTGTGAATAAGTCAACAAAATGTTGAACAATGAATGTTAAATTAGGTGGATTGCACCCATCCCTCGCTTTACGACCTGCGCGCGCATTGCGGCATATTAGTCGATAGTTTTTGCTCTATGTAGTTTTGTATTCTCTTTGGTTTTTGCATTGGAGGGAGTCCATCCCCATCCAGACGGCAGCCATTATTGCGACTAATAGCTATTCAATAATTCAATATACAAGTGAATCGTTGCGACTGCATTTAGCGTTTGTGGTGATTGAAAAGTAAGTACTTAGTATAGTTCCTCAGACGTTCCTAAGTTGAAAACGTAAATTGGTGATAGGTTTAGAGCCGGTTCAAACAGGGCGCCGGGCGCAGAAACGTGGCGGCGTGGTTCCGTTCATGATGCTTGATGGCAAGGTTTGCATTGCACCTTTGTGGATTCCTGTCTGTGTGGGCTCTTACAGGACTTATTCTAGGTTTAGGATAAGTATTTTCGGTCTAATACAGGGTGTTTTTTTGAGAAATGTGGTTATGGCCAAATCCGAGACCTCGAGAATTAGAGAAATATTGTGAAAAGAGTCATGCCTTCGATTTATAAGCAAACAATAACCATTACACATATAGGAATGTGCGCGTGAATTTTCACTGGTGGCAGTGCCGCCGTGCCAGCCATTGGAGAACAGTCAACCATTCTTTCATCTGTCATGATTATTTGTGTATTCCCATCTAAATCGGTACAGCCGTTCCAAACAGATACAATTTTTTTCCACTTGAGCTCCCTATAGAAACTATAGTTTCTGTATTTATCTAGTTTTATTTATTTTTTCTGTTATAGTTTTTGGTTCTCCAATCAAGCTTTTGCATCACTCTGGTACCTTTATTTTCTGTAATCTTTAGAATTTCTTTTTATAAACTTAGTTCATGACACTTAGCTTTACGGACATTGGCAGAATTGTGTCGACCAGACGCAGAGCCATCAAGATTATCTGTAACAGTGCAGTTAGCTCAATTGTCTCAAATACAAATACTAGTTCTTAATTTTTTATATTATTATATTGTAATTTTCTTTGATAATAATGTCCCAATTTTGTTTTATAGATATTAGCCATAATAAGTACTGCATATACCTAGAACCTACCTACTTTCGTATGGATTAAGTTAAATTTTATTTATTTATATAGATGGAGCACCCAGTGTTTAATTAAACCCTTACTTTTATCTTTTTCCCAGCAGGAAGACGTTCCTACCGCTACCAAGGCCGCTGCAGCTCCCACGTGTATATATACTATGGAGGACCAACTGATGATGAACGTGGCAGCAGTAATGCTGTCACTACATAGGGAAGACGCACAAGTGGTCAATCGCATTCAACACCGGCAGGCAGCACTCTCTGAACGAGTCGCAGCTGTAATCAAAGAAAAAACAGAACATTTGCTTGAAGTTACAAATGCTTTGGCAGACTTCGAGATAAGATGTGATGCAGTAACAACATACGTAGAAGATTTCCTGAGAGACAAATCTGAAGTAAAAAGGTTTGAAGGACGTCTTCAAAAGACTTTAAAACTATTGGAGGAAAAGCAGGCAACAGGGAATGCACCATCAAAAATAAATAAAACAGGCCCATACACACTTTACGAAATCAAAGTAAACTACTCAAAAGTACAATTTAAAATGGAATCTTTACAAAGTTTAGTTGAAAAAGCTATGGATGACAAAACGACCAGCACTTCAGCTCAGCCAAAGAAACCGAAACACAATCGATCTGATCCACCATCATTTATTAAAGTACTGTCTCCTACACTGGACATGATTATAGAAAAACTGAAGCACATACTAAAGTTGGCATCAATCATTATGCTTGTAACTGAAACCCGTCAAAATAAACTGAATGATCTTGTGTCAAAAGTGAAAATAGCGGACCAAAAAGATTTTTATCTTATTGGCGCAAATCACGCTCACGTGCATGATTTGGTGGATATTCTGCAAAGATCAGTTTATGATAAAACCATGCCACAATTAACAGATTCAGAAATAGCAAACCTTGTTATAGGAAGGCCTGTTGAGAGACCAAATCCAGTTGTGCCACTAAAGTCTCGTGCTGAACTTGACGAGAGTGTCAAGAACATTGAGAGGAGACTGGAAAGAATTAATAAATTTTGTAATGATTCTCTTAATAAACAAATGAACAGTGTCATGTCTTTGGTATTGACAGAGTCAATGGAAGATGTAGAGCAATATCTGGACAGAGAGATCTTTCCGGATATCCCGGCAGCTGCGGCAGCACGCCAGCCTCAGGCAGAGGAGCCTCAGGCAGAGGAGCCTCAGGCAGAGGAGCCTCAGGCAGAGGAGCCTCAGGTAGAGGAGCCTCAGGCAGAGGAGCCTCAGGCAGAGGAGCCTCAGGCCGAGGAGCCTCAGGCAGGGGAGCCTCAAGGAAGTGTGCTAGATTAGGCTCACTGAAATCTGATCCGATTCTGAAGCTAACAAACAATGCAAGGTAAAGTACACTAGCATGAATATAGCTATGGTTTGTATAGGGTTGCTTCCATTGCAGGCATTGATCGTCTTATAATCTACTAGTTTCTGTCTGCGGCTTCGTACGCGTATTTTCTATGGAAAAATTTAGAGGTTCTTTCCATCCCACGGGAACTGAGTTATGGGATAAAAATTGTCTATGTTCTATTCCAGACCAAGAACATCATTATAAAAAATTTAAGCCCAATCCGTTTAGTAGTTTTGGTGTGAAGAATTAAAAAACCCATCAATCAAATCAAAATCAAACATCCAAACTTTCTTATTTATAATATTAGTCTGATAATCTCACCTTTTAAATTTATTTCAACAAAGAAAATTACAATTATAAAATAATAGATACAAAGTGAAGTAGTATTTACAATTTAAAAAGTTGAGCTACCCTGAACTTTTAATAAAATACTGCCACCAAAAGCTCCCAAATAAGAGCACGAAAAGCTGCGTGGAAATGAGCTTTTGATTACTAGCACTACTTGAACATATTATATGTCATTTCAGAAGAGGCTTCAAGCAGGACTGTTACCAGTTGCCCAGCATGCTCATAAACGGATCTATTACTCAAAACAATTCAAATAGTTACTAAAGTTTGCACACATGAGATCTGAAAATTATCATAATTCCAAATTAAACAGGGATTAGCGTTTAGGAAATTTTTCAAAAGACTTGAATAGGAACTGTATTTTTTTGTGATTTAGGATTGTCTGTTCTTTTTTACAAGCTTTTATTCTACTTGCCATGTTAGTAGTTTAAAAAGATTTATACCACTAAAAGCTTTTTTTTAATAGATAATAAAGATTTTTTAAATCTTCTCTTATTTTTTTAAAACTAAATTTTTGATTATCTTTGCAAGTGCAGGATGCACATTAATTAATCTTAGAAGTATTTACCTATTTATTCAAGGATGCGTTATTTTGTAAGTTTAGAAATCGATCACTATACTAACTTGATGTAGTATAAATGTATCGAAATATACACGGTATTTGATATTGCGACCGACATCATTTTTTGGAGAAATTATTTTGAATTTAGAAGTGGTCATAATTTATAACTTTTACACAGATTTGAATGCTCGTAACTGTATTGTGTGTGTTTTTTAAGTGTATTTTATCAACTAATAACTTTTTGGAATAAGTACCCACTGTAAAATACAGCACAACAAGTAATTTTGTGGCTTTATAACTGCAATAAAAAAGACTTTACTGTTAATGGAGAGATTTTAAACAAAACTTTAAAAATCATATATCAGCAACCATCACACTTAGGATATTTATTCATCGTTGATGGAGAAAAGTAGAACATGACATCTTTCCCAAAAAATTATGTCCGTCCCAATACAAAACACGTATTACATTTCATATTTCATGTATTACATTTCATATTTCATGTATGCATTCTTAGAATAGGAGTAGGTGCAGTGAAATCATAGTTCATCACCTTGTCTTTATTAGTCTTAACTGTGTAACTTACCTACAACACTTATGGTGTCGTCATTAACGATAACAAATTACATTTCATGTATGCATTCTTAGAATAGGAGTAGGTGCAGTGAAATCATAGTTCATCACCTTGTCTTTATTAGTCTTAACTGTGTAACTTACCTACAAAACTTATGGTGTCGTCATTAACGATACCAGATTACATTTCATGTATGCATTCTTAGAATAGTAGTAGGTGCAGTCAAATCATAGTTCATCACCTTGTCTTTGTCTTGCTTAACTGTGTAACTTACCTACAAAACTTATGGTGTCGTCATTAACGATACCAGATTACATTTCATGTATGCATTCTTAGAATAGTAGTAGGTGCAGTCAAATCATAGTTCATCACCTTGTCTTTGTCTTGCTTAACTGTGTAACTTACCTACAAAACTTATGGTGTCGTCATTAACGATACCAGATTACATTTCATGTATGCATTCTTAGAATAGTAGTAGGTGCAGTCAAATCATAGTTCATCACCTTGTCTTTGTCTTGCTTAACTGTGTAACTTACCTACAAAACTTATGGTGTCGTCATTAACGATACCAGATTACATTTCATGTATGCATTCTTAGAATAGTAGTAGGTGCAGTCAAATCATAGTTCATCACCTTGTCTTTGTCTTGCTTAACTGTGTAACTTACCTACAAAACTTATGGTGTCGTCATTAACGATACCAGATTACATTTCATGTATGCATTCTTAGAATAGTAGTAGGTGCAGTCAAATCATAGTTCTTCACCTTGTCTTTGTCTTGCTTAACTGTGTAACTTACCTACAAAACTTATGGTGTCGTCATTAACGATACCAGATTACATTTCATGTATGCATTCTTAGAATAGTAGTAGGTGCAGTCAAATCATAGTTCATCACCTTGTCTTTGTCTTGCTTAACTGTGTAACTTACCTACAAAACTTATGGTGTCGTCATTAACGATACCAGATTACATTTCATGTATGCATTCTTAGAATAGTAGTAGGTGCAGTCAAATCATAGTTCATCACCTTGTCTTTGTCTTGCTTAACTGTGTAACTTACCTACAAAACTTATGGTGTCGTCATTAACGATACCAGATTACATTTCATGTATGCATTCTTAGAATAGTAGTAGGTGCAGTCAAATCATAGTTCTTCACCTTGTCTTTGTCTTGCTTAACTGTGTAACTTACCTACAAAACTTATGGTGTCGTCATTAACGATACCAGATTACATTTCATGTATGCATTCTTAGAATAGTAGTAGGTGCAGTCAAATCATAGTTCATCACCTTGTCTTTGTCTTGCTTAACTGTGTAACTTACCTACAAAACTTATGGTGTCGTCATTAACGATAACAGATTACATTTCATGTATGCATTCTTAGAATAGGAGTAGGTGCAGTGAAATCATAGTTCATCACCTTGTCTTTATTAGTCTTAACTGTGTAACTTACCTACAAAACTTATGGTGTCGTCATTAACGATAACAGATTACATTTCATGTATGCATTCTTAGAATAGGAGTAGGTGCAGTCAAATCATAGTTCTTCACCTTGTCTTTATTAGTCTTAACTGTGTAACTTACCTACAACACTTATGGTGTCGTCATTAACGATAACAAATTACATTTCATGTATGCATTCTTAGAATAGGAGTAGGTGCAGTGAAATCATAGTTCATCACCTTGTCTTTATTAGTCTTAACTGTGTAACTTACCTACAAAACTTATGGTGTCGTCATTAACGATACCAGATTACATTTCATGTATGCATTCTTAGAATAGTAGTAGGTGCAGTCAAATCATAGTTCATCACCTTGTCTTTGTCTTGCTTAACTGTGTAACTTACCTACAAAACTTATGGTGTCGTCATTAACGATACCAGATTACATTTCATGTATGCATTCTTAGAATAGTAGTAGGTGCAGTCAAATCATAGTTCATCACCTTGTCTTTGTCTTGCTTAACTGTGTAACTTACCTACAAAACTTATGGTGTCGTCATTAACGATACCAGATTACATTTCATGTATGCATTCTTAGAATAGTAGTAGGTGCAGTCAAATCATAGTTCTTCACCTTGTCTTTGTCTTGCTTAACTGTGTAACTTACCTACAAAACTTATGGTGTCGTCATTAACGATACCAGATTACATTTCATGTATGCATTCTTAGAATAGTAGTAGGTGCAGTCAAATCATAGTTCATCACCTTGTCTTTGTCTTGCTTAACTGTGTAACTTACCTACAAAACTTATGGTGTCGTCATTAACGATAACAGATTACATTTCATGTATGCATTCTTAGAATAGGAGTAGGTGCAGTGAAATCATAGTTCATCACCTTGTCTTTATTAGTCTTAACTGTGTAACTTACCTACAAAACTTATGGTGTCGTCATTCACGATAACAGATTACATTTCATGTATGCATTCTTAGATATAGGAGTAGGTGCAGTGAAATCATAGTTCTTCACCTTGTCTGTATTAGTCTTAACTGTGTAACTTACCTACAACATTTTGTCGTCACTAACGATAACTTATTACATTTCATATTTCATGTATTACATTTCATATTTCATGTATTACATTCTTAGATATAGGAGTGGGTGCAGTCAAATCATAGTTCTTCACCTTGTCTGTATTAGTCTTAACTGTGTAACTTACCTACAACATTTTGTCGTCACTAACGATAACGTATTACATTTCATATTTCATGTATTACATTCTTAGATATAGGAGTGGGTGCAGTCAAATCATAGTTCTTCACCTTGTCTGTATTAGTCTTAACTGTGTAACTTACCTACAACATTTTGTCGTCACTAACGATAACGTATTACATTTCATATTTCATGTGTTACATTTCATATTTCATGTATTACATTTCATATTTCATGTATTACATTTCATATTTCATGTATTACATTTCATATTTCATGTATTACATTTCATATTTCATGTATTACATTTCATATTTCATGTATTACATTCTTAGATATAGAAGTAGGTGCAGTCAAATCATAGTTCTTCACCATGTCTTTATTAGTCTTACTTAACTGTGTAACTTACCACAAAACTTTGTCGTCACTAACGATAACGTATTACATTTCATATTTAATGGTTGTATTCTTAGATATAAGAGTAGGTACAGTAGGTTAACCAATATGGCGATAATCAGCACTAAACAAATAAAAATAATAATCTGTAAATTTATAATCTGTAAGTACGCATTTTGGGTGTAACAATTAACCTTTTTCATACAAAATTATTTCCGCCCGATTATCTTCAAGAAATTCGTTAACTTAAATTACCTACATATGCTACCTATAGCAAGGGGTTTGTGTCCACGGATCCCAGGATCACATTAAATCAGCCATTGATCCCCCCAAGTTGTATCCATGGTTCCCGGTATCGGTGGACACAAAAAATTCAACAAAGTAATTGTAGAAACGGATCCCGATTGTAATGTATAGAGTACATGAAGCTTTTTTTTTTAAAAAAAAACAATTTGTTTAATAAATATAGAGTCTGTTATTATTATTAAGCAACAATAAATTATGTGTGTGTAACTCCATGACATTTCCAAAACCGGCGTAACTCAATATGTACTCTTATACTCATAATGTAGTCTTTTCATTTAAACTTACTACTCATAATGTAGTCTTTTCATTTAAACTTACTACTCAATATGTACTCTTATACTAATAATGTAGTCTTTTCATTTAAACTTACTACTCAATATGTACTCTTATACTAATAATGTAGTCTTTTCATTTAAACTTACTAATCAATATGTACTCATATACTCATACCGATTACTTGATAAGACTATGTGCTAGTCATTAGATACATATGATAAGTTTACCATATAGTTTTTTTTCTCTACTAAATAAACCTTAAAATAAAGTTGTGGTTTTGCTATTTTATTATGATATTCCATTGATCCTACTAATATTATAAATGTGAAAGTTTGTATGTATGGATATTTGTTAGTCTTTCACGCAAAAACTACTGAACCGATTAGGCTAAATTTGGTATGGGTATAATTTGGGACCTGGAACAACATAAAGGCTATTTTTTAGGCAAAATTTGACTGTCCTTGCTCAAGAAAGTCTGTCTAGCTAGCTAGGTAGAGTAGCAAACCACCTACGTTATTAAAATCACTTAGGTAGGTATATAATTCTCGAAAAACTCGAAAATTTCTTTCTTCACTCCGCTTGTCTTGTACTGCCTTGGCATTATTGTCACCTAAACCACCGCAGAAAAGTGTAACTACAAATTTTTAGATTCCGTTTCCCTTTTTTTATGGAGAATGACAGAATGTTGAAAAAGCGATTGGAACGATCACCAGGTGCCAGATGGCAGAGCGCCATAGCGCAAAATTTAAAATTTAGTCTATTTAGAGCAAGAAGTAATTGTTTGATGGGCTGTGGTGACTTAGAGGCGCGGACAGCGCAACACAGCGCGAGCTGTCCCTCGATCGCCAGAAAAGCCTCAAAAGCTTTTTCGCTGCTCGCTTCACTCGCCGTCATTTGTCCATCATGTTTTTAAGTTTTTTTTTGTGCCTTTTCATCCGATATGGTTAAGATGGCCCTGTTATGATCCATCCATTTTCATCGCACGTCCACCTAATTATAGTGGTAATTATAGTGGACGCCTGAGTATTGCACACGGGCGCTACAAGGGCAAGAGCCACCGCTTGTGCTTCTATGCTCAGTCTACGTTCTAGGTCAACGGGAAGTAGGTACCCTATAGGTTTTCTGTCCATTATTATGGCTAGAAGTTACATAAAGTCAAGCGTATAGTATTATAACTCAGACAAATGATCATACTGTAATATAAATTCCTTGGGCGAGAATAAACTTGACTTCTTTTTTAAAGGCGCCGCTTGTTTTTCGCTTCAGAGTCAGTATGGAGTGTAAAATTACGGTAGTTATTGTATAGGTACTCATAGATATAAACTTCAAAATAAAAATTATATTTTTATAAGACTTGACTTCTTTATTATTGGCAATATGTGTCTGGTTTGCCACTTTTCTGCCAGTGTCCAGTTCATGGAAATTTAGTCATGGAATGGAGGCGGGATAGCAACAAATAATATGAGCAGGTAAATTTGAAAAACACCAATCAGATTTTTACTAAGTACACAAATAAAATAAAATTATAAACAGATTAAAAACAACATAAATATAGTTATTAAAAACAATACATATATAATTAGATAAAGAAGATATTTACAATATATATTTTATATATTGTTTTTAAGATATATTTTTATATCTTGACCGACAAACGTTGTCCTGTCATTCAAGTCAAACAACGGACGGTTATTTCAAACGTGCTTAGCAAAGAGTAATTTAACGCTGCTGTGGTTCAGGTTAGGTAGGTACATTAAAAGTTTAAGGCGACAGGCAATCAAACTTATGAACAAACACATGAAACTTAAGTTAGGACAATGAATTTTTCTTATGGTGATGAGGTCAAATTCCTTGTTTACCGCTACTTAGAAGAGTCAGGTATGGCATAGAAATAAATATATACAGTTCATTGAACCTTGTTGCATCCAAGCTGCCGTCGCAGCCCTTCTCAACTAATGTCATGTTTCCTAAGACTACGCCCATGGTAATAATATCCCTCCTATACCTACTGCCCTCCTTAACAAAAGGGCAATAACTCTGTTTTCGAGCCAAAAAATATTTGTAATCAGTAAAACGAGCTAAAGTGTTTATCTCGAAAGTAGCTTGGACCTTGTTATTGTACTTTTGATAAAGTCGGCAGTATAGTTTATTGATAGTTGTTCACTGATAGGTAATACATACTAAGATTGCAGTGCTATAGCATAGATTATGAATAACCCAAGTTATTTATCGTCAAATCTAATTTGGTATCTATTTGTCTTCAAATAGATACCAAATCTTTCCTTTAAGTATCAAAAGCATGCGCCATCCTTTATTCATTGATAATTTTTTTCAGGGTTTCCTAAGTCTGCATACACATTTGTCATTGAATCAAATATTTCTAAGAGCAATGCAGCATTGGTACCACCCCCGCTGCACTGCTGAAAATTCTTCATAAAGGCTTACTATATACAGAAGCTGAAATTATCATTGGAGAAAATGGTAACTATCAAAGTCTTACAATTACGCCATATTATGTGAAATGCTGAAGGTGTTGGAAGACAAGAAGCAGGGGCTAAGACTAATAGACAGATTTATGGCTATTAAAATAAATTATGATGATCCTGTGCTGGAGTGTCTTTGGATTGAGGATTGTCATGTATTTATTACAGGCACAAAAACAAGACTAACAGAGAGCCTCAGTTTAATTAATGCAGTCACCCCAGATATTGTAGCGGCTCATGGTTTGCCCCAACGGCAATGGGACGGGCCTCTGTGTGAGTTGACACGGAATTGTTTGTTACAAACGTGCTCCAGCTCTGCAGATCGTGCGCGTCTCCTGGCTGTTTCTAAATGGGAGTCAGGACATTGGTTGCAAGCACTTCCTTCATATAATACTGACACTTTATTGGATCCCGTAACTTTGCGTATAGCAACATGTCTTCGGTTGGGTGCAAGGTGTTGCGCGCCTCATCAATGCCAGTGCGGTACTGTTGTCGAACAGCTTGGTCATCACGGATTATCGTGTACTAGGGTTGCCGGTCGGATTTCTCGCCATGCCAGCCTTAACGACATCATCCGACGGGCCTTTGTCACCGCTAACGTACCAGCTATTCTCGAACCGAATGGTCTGTTGCGTGACGATGGTAAGAAGCCCGACGGCATGACTTTAGTCCCTTGGGAGCTGGGGAGGCCTATTGTGTGGGATGCTACATGTGTCGACACACTTGCGCCTTCCCATCTTTCAAGGACATCCGTGAGGGCTGGTTCGGCGGCAGATTTGGCCGAGGATCTCAAGAGGCGCAAATATGCAGGTCTCGACAGAGCCTATGCATTTGCTCCCCTTGGAGTCGACACCCTAGGTCCGTGGGGTACCGAGGTTCTCCGGGTTTTCAAAAAATTGTCTGAGCGCCGCGTGGTCTAAGCGGCGCGTGACCCGAGAGCTGGTGAGTATCTGGCGCAGCGCATTAGCATTGCTATAGAGCTATAGAACAATGCAGCCAGCGTCTTGGGGACGCTTCCGACTGGTATATGGATATGGACCAGTTGAGCTATCTGTAGATTGTTTGCAACAGTCTGCAGTTAGCTGAATTGTTTCAATTGTAAATACTAGTTTAATTTGTTTATATTATTTGAGTAAATAGGTATATTATTGAACCATGCAACTATGAACGGAACCCTACACTGCACATGACTCGAATCATTTTTGACCGGTATTTTTGTTAGTTTATGTTAATAAATAAAAGACAGATTATTGATAAACTATTGTTTTATTATTATGATCTTGTTAAAATAAACTGGGGCCGAATTATCCGAACCAATCGCTTTAAAATGGTATCGTTGGAGAATCGTCCGTAGATGAAAGAAACTAGACTAATCTAGATTAATAAGAATAAAAAATCTAGGTATTTGCACAGAGATATTGTATGTACGTTTTGACATGCGTTCGCCATCCAGTTTTTCCCATCAAGGGTAAAATGCCAAAATGTTTTATTCTGAGACGATAACCTTTGCTTTTTGTTGTGGTGAAGCGTTTAATTTAGTGGAATTCGGCCCTTAATCAATTTTTTATATACATACCGATATAAAAAGAGCCATAAGGTTCAAAGCAATTGGGCAAATTCTGTGGGCGACTTAAGGGGCTTCCCTGACACAAATCAGCACCGCCACCTATTTTATCGTATTAATACGTTAAGCAAAGGAATTTTTAATGCCTCTAATAGTTTTATTTTGTATTTAGTAAGACATGCGAAAATGGTGTGGTGGCCAAAAAGTGTTACTATGCATCTCTTTCTAAGCTATATAAAATAAAACTATTACACAGGCATAAAATGACAGGTATCACAAACGGGTCAAGGAATTTTTGAAACTTCCTTTGTATAACGTAAAGATACTATAACATAGGTGGCGGCGCTAGTTTGGGACATGGAACTACCTTAACTCTTATACAATTGAGTGTCGCAGCTAGTCACCGAGCAGAGTCCAACCGATACGAATCATATGTCCCTTTATATAAAATACATGGATAATGAATACATTGTATGCTTAGTAATAATTATATGGCACATGTTCATCTCTTGATTTATTACCTATTGAGAACAGATTCATTTGTTTTTTTTAGCAAAAGAAATATGTATCTAATTAACTTCGATAATGATAAAACTAGAGGCAATACAGTCCTTAAAAGTGAATTTTACATTATGTTAGCTATTTAAAGTAGAATACTGTGACAGAAAATGCTTAACAGTTAGTAGCTTCAATATGGCTGTTATTTTTTCTCTAAACTACGAGCCAATTTCAAGCGCTCAATTAATTTAATTGAATATTTCGGTTAGCGTCATGTTTAGTACATCGCAAGGTACAACTCGTAGAAGATAACTAGGCACCTCGCTGTAATGGAATTCCATTACAGCGAGGTAATTAACTTCTGCGAATTGTACACTTAGCATGATCACTACACAGCAATATTGGTGCACCGTTGAATATTTAGACAAATATTTAATCTAGTGCGTAATATTTTTGTAAATTAAAGGTACCTAGTTGTTTTTGAAATTTATAGGCACTTGGCATTATATAACATTGTACAGGTAGTGGTGGTCCCAGCGTGAATCAACAGCTCTAACTCAACCCGAGGATCTCGTAAGATTTGACTAAGGGAACCTACCAGAGGAAAGGCAGCAGCTATCTTCTTTGTATTTTTATAGTAAAACAGGTTTTAAAACCTATCACCTGGCACCAGTCTTACAAAAACCTTCTGTTGAGCAACATTAAGCTCAGGCACGACCTTTTTGGTTCACTTGCTGGAGGCACTTTGTTAGAATTAATTAAGTATATATATTTTTATTTTTTAAGTTTCCTATTTTAATGTGTTTTTGTGGTGAACCAATACCAGTTTAAAAGAAAGAAAATAAATTCTTTCCTTTTCTTTCTTTAAAACAGATATCTGTATTTGTTATACTACATCCAGCTACAACAATTCTGTAAAGACCTTTTGTGAAGAGAAAATTATTGTTTTTATTTTTTGTATAACGCCTCCATTGCATTCTCCAATCCCTGCTAAGCGTGGTGGGCATGCTCAGCATTGGGCGAATAACTATGTGCTCAATATGCAAGGTAGTTGTTGGGTCCAAGCAGAGTTGGTGTGATCGTCATTTGTTTAGTTTTCAGAGTCAGTGTATATCATCCAGTGCAGAGGGTTGTCGGCGACTAGTCGGCGGGACAGACGCCGATGTGGGTGTCCCGGCCGGCCGCCGACAGCGGGACGTGCACCGGCGACTCTCCGATCACGAGGTTGCGCAGGCAGCCCGTGAAGCCGTGCTTTGACTTCACTCCTCGCACCTAGACATTCAATAAATACATTAATAAAGCTGGACAATTCAATTTATTAATTTGTTTTTAATTAATTAATTTAAAAACATAGGTGGTATTATTACTTCTCCTCAAAGTGAATACAAAAGTACCTACCTACATAAAATGTGCTTAATAGATTCACAAAACTACAATTGTTTAGTCAAAAGTGAATAAATGACTTTATTGACAAACAAAATAACAATCAAATAATATAAAGAAATTAAACTAGTATTTTCAATTGAAACAATTGAGCTAACTGCAGATTGTTGCAAACATTCTACAGATAGCTCAACTGGTCCATATCAATACCAGTCGGAAGCGTCCCCAAGACGCTGGCTGCGTTGCCCCGCTGTATGGCAATGCTAATGCGCTGCGCCAGATACTCACCAGCTCTCGGGTCACGCGTCGCTTCGACCAGGCGCTCAGATATTTTTTTGAAAACCCGGAGAGCCTCTGTATCCCACGGACCTAGGGTCTCGACTCCAAGGGGAGCAAATGCGTAGGCTCTGTCGAGACCTGCATATTTGCGCCTCTTGATTATAATTAGTCAAAATAGCTTTCTAAATAGTTACATATAATCATTTTATTTCTTAACACGGTTCTGCACGCGGATTCGCACGCGTTATTTATTTCAGATCTAGAATCTATCTAAGTAGGTATACAAAATTTGTAACATAAAACCAAATTTGAAAAGCCAAACATCTGGGCTACAAGCAAGATTTACCTTTGTGATGGGTCGCTCGTGCCCCCCCACGTAGAGCGCGGAGCGAGTGTCCGTCGACACTGGACCCATCCGCAGGCCAGGCTTCGAGAAGTGACCGTCGAGACCCACCGACACTACGTACATAGACTTCACCACTGGAAACGAACAACAATTATACTTATTAATATTATTCACCACATACATACATAAATAGAATCTTTGTAGATCCTACAAATATTTGTCCCAAGGCGGGAATCAAACCCGCAAAAACGGAGGATATTCTATGTTCAGCTGTAGAATTTTTTTGTCGATTTCTCCGTCATCATGGACCAATATCGATGATTATTCCGCTATTAAATAAAAATAAATAAATAATGTTGGACAATCCACACAGCATCATCTAGCTCCGAGCTAAGCAGAGCTTGTTTTTCGGTACTAGATTACTGATATACCTAATAGAATAGAATTTGAAGTCGGCTTAAGTTTTTTCAAAACAATCTAATTATTGGTATTATCTAGCGACCCGCCCCGGCTACGCACAGGTGCAATGCTGATACTAAATTATACATAAACCTTCTTCTTGAATCACTCTATCTATGAAATTGGCATCAGAATCCGTTGCGTAGTTTTAAAGATCTAAGTATACATAGGGACAGACAGACAGCGGGAACAGTGTTTACCTAATACTATGTAGTGAAGTCTTACTCTTACCGTGTATTTTATGCCAGGTTCCGTCACACAACATATGGCTGTTGGAGAGCTTGTAAGTAGCGCGGAAGGGTCCGTTGCCGTTGTCCACGGTCGCAGCCACCTCGTTGTCAAACATCTCCAGTATCAGGTAATCCTTCTTCCCGTGGACGCTGAGCAGAAGGCCGGTGGAGTTGCGCGGCCGTACTTCCATCGAGATTGACATCTCGTCTCCCACTTTGAAGTTTTCTAGCAGCTGGAACGTTATTTTTGGGATGGTGATATAGGTAACTGAGGGAGTATAGTGTCAATAAACGATATTATTGATTTGGAAACAACTAATTTATGTGCTAGTTATCAAGCACTACTTGACTGTTTTTACGCCAAGGAGTGCCTATCTATCTAATAAGCAATCTATATAAAACAAAGTCGTGTTAGATGGCTGAACCAATTTTAATGATTTTTGATTAGTTAGATTTGTCTCCGTCCGGAATAGGATATCATCAGATCAGCCCATACACGTCCACTGCTGGACATAGGCCTCCCCCTTACGACGCCACAAATAGCGGTCCTGGAGCCGCTTCCATCCATCTACTCCCTGCGACCGCTACGATGTCGTCGGTCCATGTAGGGGGGGTTTTGCCATAATCATCACGCTTGGCAGGTGGATTTGATATCGCAGTGTTGATGTTGGAAAATACTTAGAAGGAAGCTGCTGCCCTTGAGTTGGAATAGGATAAAGATTATTATAAAACATAGAGTTCCGCGCAAAAATTTTAATTCAACGGGGGCGAAGCCGCGGGCACAGCAATCAAATTATTGGTGTAACTAGCGGCCCGCCCCGGCTACGCACAGGTGCAATGCTGATACTAAATTATACATAAACATTCCTCTTGAATCACTTTAACTATTAAGGAAAATTGGCATCAGAATCTGTTGCGTAGTTTTAAAGATCTAAGTATACATAGGGACAGACAGACAGCGACTTTGTTTTATATGCATTGATGTGTAATACGTATGTCGTTGTTGAACTTTATGAGCCAGTGATACATGAAATAGCTTAGCGTCGGCGATTATATCTTCGACAATACTGAAGCATGTAGTTTGAGACTAATATATGTTATCGTTCAGGATTGATGGTAGAACGGTAGTGTTTCGAAAACATGATTACATAAAATAATCTCGAAAAAAACAAAGTTCGCCCTAAATTTACAATAAATCGTCATAATTAAATAAATAATTCAAAATAAGCCTTGATACTTTGTACAGTAAACAAACAGAATATAAAGCAGACGAAGACTGTTTTAGATTTTCAAAATTACTATTAGTTGTACCGTAAAAAATGCTGAGGTAGTGTAGGCCCTTAATAATTATTATTATAATTTCACTTCATTTATTTTAAATCTCGCTAAAAATAAAACTTTAAAAATACAATAGGTAACATATAAAACTAATCTACAGTAAAAAATATATCAAAACGGTGGATCACCGGTCGCGAAGCTAGGCTCAAGCGGCCGGTGACTAGGGCTGCAGAGAGAGGAACTTCCTGACGATACGCGCCGAGTCCAGGAGTACCGCCTTTTGAATCTGACCCTTGATCCAACTTCCTAGTCTCATAAGATGTTGATCGAGGCTCTTTGCTATTACGCCATTAACTGAAACGACTTTCGGAACGATGGTCGCTGAATCCACATCCCACATGCTGCTCTCAGCTTTCTCAGCTTTAACGAGGTTAGCATCATGTGGTATGGTGACATCAGCGAGCACCGCCCTCCGTTCTAACCGATCTATCAGTACAATATCAGGCTTATTCGCGAGAATAGTCCTGTCTGTAACGATAGATCGGTCCCAATAGAGCGTGGCACGGCCGTTTTCGAGAACTGGCGCCGGTGTGTACTTATAATACGGAACTTCAGGACCGGTAAGGCCATATCGGAGAGCAAGTTGCTGATGTATAATTTTGGCTACTTGATTGTGTCTGTGCAAGTACTGAGAGTTAGCAAGGTGCGAACAACCCGAAAGTATATGACAGAGGGTCTCCCCAGGAAGATGACACGCTCGACAGATATCGATCGTGCCATCTTTCATGATATACTTCCGGTAGTTGTTCGTCTTTACCACCTCATGCATAATTGCACAGACAAAACCTTCGGTTTCCCCAAAGAGGTCACCGAAGCGTAGCCAATTTACTAAACTCGGGAGATCTACATCAGGTCCTGTAAGAACCTTGTAGATTCTCCCGTGTAACTCTTTGCTCTCCCATATAGTCTTCCTATCCTGAATGCTCATCACCGTAGGTTTGCGCCAGTTCTCGTTAACTAAGGAGAGAGGGGTAAGGTTTTTATCAACTGCAACCACATCGCGATGCATCTGGTTTTCGGCTTGAAGGAAATAATTTCTGAGATTGCATACCTCACGGTTGTGTAGGGTCTTGGCGTTTAAAAAGCCTCGACCACCACATTTCCGCGGGATATACAATCTCATAACCGAAGATCGGGGATGTCGCATGCGATGAGTGGTTAAAAGTTGACGAACCTTACAGTCCAAGGCGTCTAGTTCAGTCTGAGTCCATCTTAGTATTCCAAAAGTATAAGTGAGCAGTGGCATAACCCAGCCGCTGAAAGCGCGCACCTTGTTGCCACCTGACAAAAGGCTGTTTAGCACTTTTGTAAGGCGACAAAAGACAATTATTATAATTTTTATTATAAAATGAATAAATACCTTCAAGTAGTTGCTATGCGCATTGCTGGAGGCTCCGAAGTAGACTCCGTCCTCGACGTTGTCCGTGCAGCGCAAGGAGTTGACGCGCGTCGCGATCTGCGTCACCGCCTGTCCGTTCATCAGCAGACCCTTGAGGCATCCTTTGAACGGCTGGTAGAACTTCTGCACACCAACAAAATTATTATAGTTAGCATAACCTGCGTTTAAGAATGCGATCCAGAATGACGTCATTTCTCACGCTCAGATCGCATTCGTACTGAGCAGGACGCAATAGTATCTGTGACCTCCCTCAACACTCCATAAAGCGCGGTCAACATCGCAATTGTGTTGCAGAGCGTACTGTCACACTTACCTCTAAATGTTCCGCAATAGTGTCCGTGACCTCTCTCAACCCTCCATAGTAGTAAGGCGCGGTCAACATCGCAGGTGTGCTACAGAGTACACTGTTCTCGAACACATGCTCCGAGTCGACGGCTATCTTGGCATGGCCGCCGTTCCGCGTGAGGGTAGCCGAGTGCCACTCCGTGTCGTTGTATATACCGGTAGATGAAATGCGTGCCGTCTCGCCGCCGCAGTTGAAAGCTGCGTGGAGCTGAGTACGGAAATACACAGTTGTAATAAATTATTATTTATAATTAGAGAATAAATAATAATGTTGGATCTTCCACACAGCATCATCTAGCTTCAAGCTGAGCAGAGCATGTGTTATGGGTACTAGATGACTGATATACTTAATGCAACACATTATAAAGAGATATATTTTCTATTATAAATAGAAATCCCATAGATCACCCAGAACAGATATTTGCAATTCGTACAAATATTTGTCCCAAGGCAGAAATTAAACCCTCATGCGTCGCAGGCGAACCTTTGCCCGCAACGGCACTGAGGTCGTCAGAATAATAATGATAGAATGATGAATATGCCTTAGAATTAACACTACCCGAACTCTTTAAATCAAACATTCAGTTAAATGCCTAGGCCGCTTGTAGAATGGTCAGCGTTCAACGAGTTGGGTGAGTGAAAGCTATTACGCTATTACGCTCAGTCGCTACTACGGCGCTAGTTTGATCCAAGCAATTTAAGTTGCGTCAGACATTGATAGTGTTGATATCTTTTTATTTTACGCACGATTTAGTATTTTATTAATCGACTTTAAAATAATATGGCGTGATTTAAAAAACGATAAACCGACTTCAAATTCCCTTATTTTAAGTTACACTTATTTTAAGTTTTGTGGGATAAATACTAACCCCCTTAAGATAAATATTATGGGACCTCTAAGGGATCGTTTTCTATACAATAGTGAAAGAATTTTCAAAATCGGTCCATAATTGGCGGGAGATATCGCGTAACATACATACAAAAAAAAACGGACGAATTGATAACCTCCTTCTTTTGAAGTCGGTTAAAAAGGAGATTGTAGGTTCGGCTGTAACTATGTTTTTTTTGTATACCTAGATTTAACAATAGATTATGAAATACCTAGAAGCAGACAAGAGTTAAATTACCTTGGCATCTTTCATATAGAATGCTAAGAACTGGTTCGGGTCGCGTTCGGCGCGTGCATAGAACAATAGACCTCCGTGCTTGTCGAAGGTGCGGAAGGTTATCGTCAGGTCGAAGCCTTCCGACTGCCGGCCCGGCAGCTTGCCGTATTCTATACGGCTGTCGTTTCGAGTTCCTGCAATAATAACGATTAGAGACTGCAAACAAGCTTACCTTTTTTTATTGATAATGGTATAGCTTTTGACCACCATCACACTTAAGAAAATACACACATACCTACAAACTTCTGCGAATACGCAAACGCAAATTACATTTCAGCTGATCTCTTAATTTCCTGACAAAAACCGTGAATGAATGAAGACAGAGCAACTCAATAGTTGCAAGTTGCCTGACGCCGTAATCGGCAACAGGCAACTTGCAACTAGCTGATTTACATAATAACTTCTTCTTGAACTGTGCCATTATGACAAATTTATATATACGTAAAATATTAAAAGTTGACAGTTTCTTCAACTAAAGTTGCTCTGTCTGCATATCGCTTAAGGGAAGAAGACTGAATATCGACTAAGGGAATTTATCAGAGGAGCAGTAGCTTCCGTCTATTTATTTGTAACATCTCAATTGCGATCATCATTCCGCCTGCCAAGCGTGTTTTCTATTCTATTAGTAGAAAAACGCTCGTCTCCACTGGCTAGGACACATCGAGAGAATGGAGGAGGATTGGGCTGAAGGCGTCTGAGGGAAAAGACCAGTCGGCTGCCCTAGGTATCGCTGGATCAAGTTGACGCCAATCGCCCGAGATAGCTGGCAAGTACCTAGATGGATAGAGAAGTCTTGTGTCGGAGGCCAATATGCAACTTGGTTCGAAGGTACTCACCGAACCTGTACCCCTCGGCAGGGTCTCCTCTCGTGTACTGCGGGTCGTTGGCGAGCGCGCAACCCGGCTGCGGGGCTGGTGGAGGGCGCGCGGGCGTCGGAGCAGGCCGCGGGGGCGGCGCCTCTGTTGGTGCGGGCGTCGGCAGGGGCACTATCACGTTGAATAGTTGCGCTGAAAGCACAAGAGTTAAGTTAGGGTAGGTCATGTGAGCAGCGGGATATTATAAATGTTTTTTTTTATTTCATGTGATTCAAATAAGTGTCAGGGTTATCGTACCATGATTTTCCTGTTTTTTTTTTTTAATTTTAGATATGTAAGCTTTTCTAACTAAGTAGTAAGTTTGATACATCATGCATTTAGTTTAATAGGTTTTGTTTTTTTTTCTTTTCTTTCTGTTGACTAGTCTGTCTAATCGCAGTGTGATTAAACTCTATAAAATAAAGATCTTAAAAAGTAATAGGTAGTTTTGAGACTATTGTAAACCATTTTCTGTTGATAACAATTCCTGAGGTGAATTGTGATATCTAGGTGGCTTCTACTTTCGAGTTTTATTAATACCTTTGTCGGTGGAGACCTCTGGTGGCGCGGCCGTCGACTGCAGAGACGGCGTCGGCAACACGTCCGGCCGTAGTGGCGGCGCCCATGACGTTTGCTCTGAAATCATTAAAGACAATGTGATGATACAGAAGCAGCACGGAGTGTAGGGAGAGCTGCATCGATAGGTAGCCCCCTGACAGTGTGGCGCTGCTATAAAGCGTAGGGCTGCAGTAGGTTTATAGGCCTCCTTTAAGCCTAGCCCTCACCGCGTACCTGGCCCTACTAGCTAATAGCTAGTTAGCGTCAACCCAGTTAGGTTGACACCGCCGCTGGTGGTTGTCTGCGCGCAGCGTCCGAAGGTGACGCTGCTGTTGGCGTAAGCGGCAGGTTCAAAAGGCTCCTTTGAGCCTAGCCCACACCGCGTACCTAGCCCAACTATAGTGGCTACCTGGGTTGACACCGCCACTGGTGGTTGTCTGCCCGCAGCGTCCGAAGGTGACGCTGCTGTTGGCGTAAGCGGCAGGTTCAAAAGGCTCCTTTGAGCCTAGCCCACACCGCGTACCTAGCCCTACTATAGTGGCTACCTGGGTTGACACCGCCGCTGGTGGTTGTCTGCCCGCAGCGTCCGAAGGTGACGCTGCTGTTGGCGTAGGGTTGCAGCAAGTTCATGGGGCGCGCGTTGAGCGCCGCGTCCGCGATGCAACCGGAGAATGGAGTCTTGGAAGCCAGGCCGCCCACCACGTAGCCCGGCTGTACACCGCCTATGAACAGCACGCCTTCCAGGATGTGCAAGGGCGGTGGGGCAGAGTCGGAACTGAAAACCACGAAATATTGAACGATAACACAATTGTGTATTCTAGAATCTAAACTAATTTGTCTGCACTTGGGACGATGCCGTCCTTGTTGGTAACTTTTTAAGTACTGTCAAATTTGTTAAGTACATTTATATTATGTGACAATACACAACTCTACAATATATACAATTCTACGCTATTACGAACATCGCAGGGCACACTTCCGATGAAGCTAGCGCAGGCGAGTGTGGAACACACAAGGTTTCGGAGTGGACACGGCGTGTATATCATGAAACAAAATTAGTCGCACGTGCAAGGAGCTGTCATACAAGTGTGCCTGTCACAGGTCTGTGTATTTCCGGCTTTATGTTACCTGAAGTAGTCGAAGTCGTCGACGACCAGCCGTAACGCGTGCTGGTTATGCGTGACAGTGACCACGTGCCACTGGGAGTCGTTGTATGTACTGAGACCAGTGTCGAGACTTTCGCGTTGACTCATCAGTACCAGTTTACCTGCAAATTTAAAGAGTAATTTGAAAAAACTACTTATAATTTGAACATTGACAACCGATGTGGTGCGGCGGGCGAAGATCCACCTGCGATGTGTTGTTTTCTTGGATCAGATTCAATAACTTTATTTCTTTAGGCTTACAAAATAAGCACTTCGACAAGTCAAATTGTATACTATAAACATAGTTATTATTATCAAATAAGAAATAAGGTGTTATTGATATTCTCTTTACTTCAATTTTTTATCAACTAGTGGAAGAAGATTGAATGTGTGTTATGTGATATGCGTTAGTAGATAGATACTCAAGTAGGTACTCACCCTTTATCAGCGACAGTGAGATGCTGTCTTGAGTAGCAGCAGTCTGCGTTCGACTGACGTATACGAACAACAGCCCATCCGGTTTGGATGTCTTGAACTTGAGCGTTAGTAGTAAGTTCTCAGTGGTGATGTCAACGAAACGAAGGTAGCTGTCAGTGCCGGCGAACGATACGAGGGATGCGAACTGTAACCAACAACATGTCAGTTATTTAATACTAGCGGCGCGACCCGGCTTCGCACTGGTATTTAACAAAAATTCACGGAACAACTGAAGTCACTGCGAGTTAGTTTTTATTGGCAGATATATCGATCTACCCTCATTCTTTGTAATAATCTTGATAATTCAAAAGTTTTAACTACTGGGAAGATTACATTAGATTACATTGTATTGCAAATCAAGAAAATAAAAATATATAGAAAAACAATAATTAACGTAGTTGCACAATGTACGGCTTTATCGCTCAGAGTGATCTCTTCCAGACAACCTTGGGATGGACACGAAGCAGTTGTACATGTGTAGAAGATGCTATAATATGCGACCCACCTGACATCCATAAGCCACGCCGATCGACTCCACATTATCACTAAAGTCGATATTCGTTCCGTCGATGCTGATCTGCCGAATGCAACCGTCGAAGCCTTTGTCCGTCACTTGTATGATCCCCTTATTGTTCCCTCCAAAGTTCATGGTATCGAGCGCGGCTATCTCCGTGCTGGGCGAGGCTGACTCGCTCTTGACGATTTCGTCGTCGACACGGAGGGAGCACTTGGAGAGGTAGCGGCCGGCGTCGAGCTTGTGCCATTTGCCATCGTTGTAAGACTTCGCTGTTCCGATAATGAGTGGTTCTTCAGCGTTGCCGAGGGATACCTGAGGATGGGCAGTCACTTTAAAAGTAGTATGGAGTAAGGAGTTTAGTCAAATTGTATGTGAATTGTTTATAAACAAACATACATAACCTAAAATTCATATTGTTGCCGATTTACGTTCCTTATTGATTTGAGATCTTTTATTAATTACATGAAAATTTTATATCTTTTATGCTATGGTTTGTTTACACATTACATCGTATTTGGCTGGAGTATAGTTTGACAAACTATCAAAACGTGTATTTATTGGGAGGTACAAAATATCTGGCCATTTATACCACTTACCTACGTACCTTCTTACTTTATTATTAACTAGCTGGTGCCTGAGCCTTCGCCCGCTTTTTGTTAGGATAAAAAAATGCCTATGTTATTCCAGGTCTCAAACTATACCCATACCAAATTTCAGCCTAATCGGTTCAGTAGTTTTTGCGTGAAACAGTAACAAATATCCATACATCCATCCATACAAACTTTGACCCCAAACACGCGCTTCTATTCAAGAGCGCCTCAGGAGGGCTATTCTGACAATATATCTACTCGATAAATATGGCAAAAACTGTCAAAATATCGAATGATAAACAAGCGTATTCTCAAAATCTGCAATTCGATATTTATCGAGTGTTTTTCTTTGATGAGTTGCTCGATATGTCGCACGACAATGCAGTTATTGGCGGTACTCGATACTTATCACATGATGTTTTTATCCCGTGATAATGAGTATCATTCGATAAAGTATGAAGTGATACGCAGAATTGGCCCCCAGATTTTGTTCAGAACGCTCGGATCGTAAAATAAATAATGTTGGACAATTCACACAACATTATCTAGCCCCAAGCTAAGCAGAGCTTGTGTTATCGGTACTAGATAACTGATATACACATAATACAATATTTTACATAGATAGATCATCATCATCATCATATCAGCCCATACAAGTCCACTGCTGGACATAGGCCTCCCCCATACAATAGATAGATATTTTTTAGTATCCATAGAATATACCCAGAACACCCGAGACAAATATTTGCAGATCGTAAAAACATTTGTCCCAAGGCGGGAATAAAATCCGCAACCTCTTGCGTCACAGGCGGACCTTCGCCCGCCGCGCCACATCGGTCGTCCGTAAACGCGTACTTCTAAAGGCCTAAGGCGTACTCGCTCTTAGGGTTATTGTTGAACCAACCTGTAGATAAACCCGTCCATCTTGCATCTGGATGGAGAAGAAGTGAGCGCCCTCTCCCACCAGATAAATGAGTCCATCCGGAGCGTAAGTTCTGAAGAACAGCAGCACGTGGTTCTTCTGCTCCGTGAGGTATCGCCGGCCCGGAACGGTCACGTGCGAGCGACCATTGAAGCGGTACTCTTGCGGACCAGATTGGGAGGAGATGAGCTTGTCCCTGGAATACAAAGGTTTTCATAATTATCTTAAACAGCAAAGAAAAGTAAGCAAAGACGACAACGATCTGGCTGTACGTACGTGTCAGTTTCCGTTGTTAACCCTTCGGGCTTGGATTCAGGGTGCCAGGGTGCGGGGTGCCACCTTGGGCTTGCTTGAGATGCCAAGGTGGTACCCCTCGCACCTTGGTACCAGGGTGCGAGGGATCCCACCTCCCTCCAATAAAAAATATTATTATTATATTTATTTTTAGCCATTGTTGTACCAGTGCTAGGTAAGGGCCTCCCTTTTCTCTTTCTACTCCTAGCTATATCACATTGTCGACAACAACAAACACAGAAGAAAATCCACAAAAAATTTGATTTGCCGTCGCTGGTGTTTCACCCTTGAGGTCCTCCTAGCGGAATTTCGGCCACAGCGGCCAGTTTCAACGGAGAGAGAGACGGATGGACGGAGGAGGTAGACACGATACGAGTGAGGCGAGGCCAGGCTCTGCTCCTGGAAGGGAAAGGATACAACTTGTCCTAAACATCAGCTGTAGTATAGTGGACCCACCTCTGCCTAGCTCCCTTCAAGTTATTGGCGCTGACAAAGTTCCACAATCCAACCGGAGTATCTCCTATCACCAGCTCCTCGATCTGACCCTCGAAGGCCGGGAAGCTGACGCCTTGCAGCATCGCATCCGATGGGACACCGCCCACGAACAGCTTGGACTTGTCCTTGTCTAGGTTGAAGATTTCCTGCTGGCCGGGTAGAACCGCTTCCTTGGTGCTTATGTGGTCGGTGCCGTTGTCGAGGCTTTCGCGGATACTGAGCTTAACGCTGCGCCCGACTCTGGGAACGAAATAGAGAATTGAGTAATTTAGTAAGGCTTAATCGGTCAAGACATGTACTGTAACGGAGGTTTTTAAATATTTTTAACCAAACCACTACATTGTTGTTGTTCATGTGGGGGGCTATTCGTGTAGGTACATTTTAAAATTGCTTGAATTTAATAACTTTAACAGGATTGTCGGTAATTCACTGACATTGCGAGCATTGCAGGTTGTGCTCATCATGAACTCTTTCAAGATTAGGTACAACACTGGTTAATACTTAAAATTTTATATAGGTAATAGAATTTTTCGAAGAAAATGTGAGTAGAGTAGCTCGTTCATAAAGCTGTGCTCAACTTGAGCGAGATTAAATCCTTCTCGCACTCATTCTAATTTAGTAATATAATCCTGAGTTGAACTCAGGACAAAAATGTGCGAACAAATTTCAATGAAGAGTAATTCAATGAGAATACAGAGAATCAATGACGGGCTTTACGCACTAGGTTGTGGTAGGTAGTCGCATACATAACCTACAATTACCGTTATGCTTCATCTTCAGGAAAGGCACTTAGGACAACCGTCCTGACGCACAGCACGAAAATTAGCATTCAAATAAGGACGTAAACTCGTCATCGTTAGATACAATTTACACCGACAAAAGGCTTACAGCAAGCATCAAGTGGCCCTCTGAGCTGTCTGTTATCTGAAGCCGTCAATGTAAAATGCATCTAAATATACATTTATAAGTTAGAGCCTATATTTGCACCGACATACTTGTGATGTGCGGCAATGGTATGGTCTATCTATAGGGTACACCTGGCCCCAGAATCCTCACCTGTCCACAATGACCTGGTACCATCGATTGTCCGCCACGAACTTGTCGCTGGCTATCCGTGCGGGCTCACGGCCGGACTCGGCGCTGTCCCCGATGTCCATCACAAGGTACGGGTAGCCGTTCTGTACTCCCACCACCATGAAGTCATCCTGGAAACACTTTACTATTATAATTTGTTTTAACTTTTGCGAAAAAGGTTATGATCAAGAAACACTAGAATTTCAGCCGTAAACACTTTGACTGCCGCTGACACGCACATTAATTGTACGACAGCTCGTTGCACAGTGACGCGCGCCTCCGGTACGCATCGCTGACGCTTGCCAGTGAACGCGTTCAGATGGTTTTAGTTCCTCTTTCTCGTGGGATCTAATGCTAATTCTAACTAGGGGAACTGAGATCTGCACTGACATCTCGCATGGGAGTGTATTGTGCATTATCCCCCTGCCTAAACAGGCCCTACCCAGCCCAACTCCTTATTCACTGCCCTATATCACAGGCTGGGCAGTGAATAAATCAAATCAAAAACATTTATTAGTAACTAAACATATCAACCGTTAATTAAATAAAAAATACTGAAGAAAGTGTAAATGTGTTAGGTATTGGTCTTCATCTACAAAATGGTCCCAACTCAGCTTAAGCAGGTAAATAAGTTAATTAACGTGCGAGTTACGTATGATCCCCTGTACTGCAGTCGGTCATTCCTGAAATTGAATTGACAAATCACAAATGAGGGTAGTCACCCACCCTCATTTGTGGAACGTGCCAGCATGTATAAAATTGTGGAAACTCACCGATTTAGTCCTCCTAAGTTTGGTGCCCTGTGGGTTCCCGAGGTAGAGTATGAAACCGTCCTTTTCCTTGGTCCGGAAGTAAGCGGATACGTGGGTGGAAATAGCCATCTCGTCCACGGAGTCGGGCAGGCGTGGCTGCAGAGTCGACCAACGGTCGAACGTCACTCCTACTTGGATGCGGTTGGCTACGGTGCGCGCCTGTGGATATAGTCTTTTATTTTTTAAATCCAACCAAATTGATCCATTAAAATTATATCATCATCAGCCCATACACGTCCAATGGTGGACATAGGCCTCCCCCGTACAAAAAAATTATATACATTGATATAATTATAGATATACATACCTATCATTATACATTGACATGCATGATTTACTTTACTTTGAATGAACTACTTGATACTTAATTATATATTTTAATTTGGATTGAATTTCCTCATCCTTACTAATATTATGAATGCGAAAGTAACTCTGTCTGTCTGTCAAGTTTTCACACCAGAACTACTGAATTAAATGAAATTGGTACACATATACTCTAGAGCCTGAGAAAGGACATAGGGTACTTTTTAATACGAAAAAAGGGTTGTAATGGGTTGAAAAAGGGTTTGAAAGGTTTTATAGAAGTATCGTCATTTTTAAAGCTAAAAGAATGAAATTTATTTTTTACAATACAATACAAACCTCTTTATTGTACACCACAAAGACAAATATAAACATAGACATTAACATAAACAAGTACAATGGGCGGCCTTATCGCTTTTTAGGCAGTTGATTAGATATAAAAATGCTACCCTAGCGACAGTCACTATTCCACGTGGACGAAGTCGCGGGCACAGCTAGTTCTATATAAATTCTTTTGCATTGTCCTACAGGGTGCATGGACTATGGACCTAAGCTAATATTAAGACCTAAGCTGTGTACAAAGTAATTCTGTCTGAAAGTCTGCTACCATAACATACAGGTGTAGCCCTCAAACCAAACATTACCTAATCTGTGCTTAAACTCAGCCAGTGGATGTCGTAAAAGCCAACTAAGGGAACTTATGTAAATTTTTAAAAGCCGGCGAAAATTTCATTTTTTCTTATACTGAAGGTCTGGATTTATCGGTCAGCGTGGCTAATTGTATGAAAAAACAAAGCGCCAGGTTTTTCCTTAGCTTCATTCTGTGTATTTTTAACACTTCCATTGCGATCACCAATTCGGCTGCCAAACGTGGTGTAACCACAACGCTTGGCAGCCGGATTAGCCGGTTTGCCGGTAAGTTGGCGAGAAGCATTGGTATGTGTGCTGATGAACTAGGTACCTATACTTAAGCCATTCTCAAGGTACGATGCTTGTAAGCAATTCACAACACAACACAAAAGTCTATGTCTTCTAAGCATCGAGTTTGAAATATAATTGTTATCATTATGCAGTTCTTTCCTAGAAGGTAAGAACTCAAATCGACAGCATAGCAAATTCTGTTAATTCTGACAATAATTTTGATTTTTAATTATGTGGACAATGTTTTCAAATATTGTATCTTCAGTTTGGCAACAATATAGTTAAACTCTGACCTGTTCAATAAGGTCTCGCAACTTGTTCAGTTTATCGTCGGCCTCCTTGCGCCTGTTCTCAAGCTCGTCCTGACGCGCCTTCACTTGCTCGTACGTTGACAGAATGTTGGGCGCCATGCCGTCTATGTCCGGCACTGAAATGTAAACCGTAAGTCAAACGAAATACAGTCGAAGGCTTTTAAGCGATAACCGATAGAGCAATAAACAAATGACGGTAGAAAGTAGGGTAGTGGGGTTAGTTTAGATCGGAAAGGCTGTCGACATTGGACGTCATCTTCGGGCCCTCGTCTGCAAGTTTGGGCTGCACCTGCACCGACTCCTTGCTGGCCGCCAGTTGTGTGCCTAGCTGAGACATGTCATCGAGTTGGCTACTTACAAAGGCTGTCGACATTGGACGTCATCTTCTGGCCCTCGTGAGCAAGTTTGGGCAGCGTCTGCGCCCACTCCTTGCTGGCCGCCAGTTGTGTGCCCAGCTGAGACATGATCTTGAGTGTACGCTTTACGGTCGTGTCGACGTTATCGGCCTTCTGGGATTCATCTTGAAGCGTGAACGGACCGGGCGTTGGTAGGGACCTGAGTAAATACATGTGTATATTAGTTGGCACTACTTATAAAGATGATGGAATATTTTTCTACTTAAATCCATACACTCAGGATGGAGCAAAATTTAATTTAAATTAACCTTGGTCTTCCTTATAATTTCAAGTTAGAAAGTTTTGTTCATAGGAAACTAAGGTTCATCATCATCATCATCATCAGCCCATACACGTCCACTGCTGGACATAGGCCTCCCCCCGTACGACGACGCCACAAATAGCGGTCCTGAGCCGCCTCCATCCATCGACTCCCTGCGACCGCTACGATGTCGTCGGTCGATCGAGTGGATGGTCTCCCATGTAGGGGGGGATTAAACTAAGGTTAACTTTGATGAAATAAACAACAGCATCGACGAGCTTTAGAAAAAAATTACAGTGAGCCTAGAAACTGCATTTATCAAAAGAAAGAAGTTGGTCTCATTCGAAGAATATGTTTCATAATCCTATCTATCATACTAAATTAAATCGTAAGATTTGTCTACTTGCTTATAGAGGTAGCATAGTTATAATCATCAGCGGAGTACAGCATACGAGTCGCGAGACAGGTTCGTCTAAATGTTGTTCCACGATACCCTCTCTACATCCAGTCCATCCCAAGGTTGTATGGAAGATATCGCTCAAAGCGATAAGGCCACCTTTTGTACTTCTTTTATTATGAGCATTTCCTTTTGTATAGTATTTTGGGTTTGTGTGGTACAATGTACACTGTATGGCCACAGAGGAGGCCAGACCCAAGACTGGACTGAAGAGTCTCATATTGAGACTCCAACCACATCCACACCCACAGAGTAACTGAAACGAAGCTGTCTAACACCAAAAGTCCTGCTCCGGTACTTCAAGGAGTTGGGTTGGATAGGGCCTGTTTAGGCAGGGGGATAATTCACAATACACTCCCATGCGAGATGTCAGTGCAGATCTCAGTTCCCCTACTTAGAATTAGAATTATCTATCTACCTAAATGTGCTTAGTATAGTGAGTATCCTGGTCTACTTACAGCTCTATGGCATTGTTGTCATCATCAGCCGAGTACAGCGTGCGAGTTGCGTTGGACAAAGCTTGCTCTGCGCGAGACAGGTTCGTTCTCAGCTGTTGTTCCACAATACCCTCTGCTTCCGACGCCTGCTTGAGTAACGCTTCGGAGCGGTCACGACTTGGGATAACTCGTTCGGTTAGATTATGGTTCTGGAAGGAATTTCATTTGTTATAAGATGGGTAATAGCATAATCTAGAGGTTATTTTTCTGTAATATTTTCCTTGGATATAAAACATTAAAAGGGAGAGACTCAAATGACACTTTTTTTCTTTTTACTGTTAATGTTGGTAACTTACAGTGTTTATCGCGTTCTGCACGGCCACCTCAGCATCGTCGGTTGCTCATTTGGCGTCGCCGATCTCTTGTACGATGGACGAGTATGCATGTTGTTAATGTTGGTAACTTACAGTGTTGGTCGCGTCCTGAACTGCCGCCTCAGCGTCGTCGGCCGCTCGCTTGGCGTCACCGATCTCTTGTACAATGGACGAGTACGCAGACGCGGCCGAGTACGCGTGCTGTGTACGAGTGTTGTTGTTCTCCCTCTCCGCTAGAGTGCGTAGATTGTCAGCCTGCAAAGTGTTATAAATAATATACATGTGTCCGTAGATTTTAATTTAATTACGCTTTATCCTAAGTTGAGGATGCATCATAAACATCATAGTTGCTCTTGCCTTCTGCTGGGCATTTTGTATTTTTTATTTAATTTTCAAAAGACAGCCATTTTCTCAAAGTGATGTCGCGATGGTGGGCTCACCCACACGTTCGAGCCGTTATAGAAAGTTCATATACAGATTACGTAAATACGACCATGCGTCTGCTTTTATTTCTACTTCATTCCCTTCCCCTTTCTCAGACATACGTCGGTGAACGATTTGAATTCCTCCTTCCCTGCTTTGTTCCGTGTAGGACGGCAGAAGGCAGGCTGAGGAAGAGATTATTTCGCCGCGCAAGCGGCTAGATTAATGTTAGCTTATATATAATACTAGCTGCTGCCCGCTCCTTCGCCCATGTTTTATCGGGATAAAAAGTAACCTTTATCTTATTTCCTAAAGTAACCTTTATCTTGGTCCCTAACTATACCCATCCCAAGTTTCAGCCCAATCAGTTCAGTAGTATTTGCTTGAAAGAGGAACAAACATCCATTTGACATTTTATAATATTGGTAAGATATTGTAATGTACCTATATACTACATAGCTAAGCTACCTACTATTAGTTTGATTGTCAGTTTATCTGTTGTTCAATAAATTTTATGTACACTTCCTCTTCCTATTCCATCACCTGTCCTAATAACACTTAAGTTTGCTGGGAGAAAATAATTTGTCAGGGTTAAGCTGGCCTATATGTATAGGCGAACTCGATGTATTTATACATATTCGATTAAATAAATTCATACTATGTATTATTGTAAAAAATAAACAATTACATAGTTAAAATTAGACTTAATTATCTATTATAAGCTTATTATCTAAGATGATATAAATTAACGTTATTGATTGCTGATGTTTATACATACTCGTGTCCGAAGCTCGTCCGTGTGCTCCATAGCCGAGTTCACGAGTTCGTTCAAGTCCGGCAGCTCGTTGGACCAGGTGCCCAGACGTTCTTCCATCTCGTTATTGGCTTGATCTATGTCTGCCGCGGCCCTAGAAGGTAGATATATATCGATTACTACTTCATTGATACTGGTTGGTACTGAGGTAGAGTAAGCGCAAATCTTTATGATCTCTCTGAAGTTGGCTTCAACGGCTGCGCACCGAACCATAAATAAGGCGTTGAGGGGAAAGAACGTTATGTAACATCACACTTTCAAGGTCTATCTTTCGCACGGGTGCGAAGCCGGGATGGTTCGCTAATTAGTAAATTTCACTCTTCCGTGCCTATGTTTACAGAGCTCATTCAGTTTTGCGTTCACTCTACCTATACTACATAACGTACATATAACGTAGGCTAGCATTATTAGTAAGAGTAAACTGTGTAGTATGCATGCATATAATTTTTAGTTACTAGACTACTTCACAAGACTTGTTACTACTTCAAAAGAAGGTACCTGGCTCGTCAGCCCAGCCTGTTTAGTTACTTGGGTTTTGTATCCCCTTTTGTATACATAACATATCCAGGTTTTTTAATCGGAGTATACATATTTATTTACTTAGTAGTAGGTGACTTACTTAGTAGAGTTGTCCACAACAGTGTTGGCCACTAAGATATAATAGGTAGCGTTCCCAATAGCGTAAGCACTGTCTATGATGTCGGTCATCGCAGCGGAGTTGAGTTTCGTGACTGACATCACTTTGTTGCCGAATTTGGACTCTCTGTGAAAGGAATAAGGTTACTAATAACGTTCAGACACTTAGCGAAATATTTTGGCATATCTATATAATAACTAGGGGGAGGTCTGCGTCCATTAGCAGACCTGGCAGACCTGTACACATATGCTAAATGATGATGATGAAATTAAGTGTTCCTGCATTATCATCAGCCCTTATACGTCCACTGCTGAACATAGGCCTCCCCCAAACAACGCCACGAATAGCGGTCCTGAGCCGCCTCCATCCAACGACTCCCTGCGACCGCGCTACAATGTCGACGGTCCATCGAGTTGATGTTGTCCCAAATAAGAAATATTACTCTAGAGACATGAAAAATACATGTACTTAAGCTGACGGCTATTTATGAAGTCTCCATAAGTAGTAGTTATCTCAAAAAATTTATAATTATTGTTTTATTTAAATAACTATTTTGATTACTACTCTATTGTATCCATTTCAAGTTCAAAGCGATAACGATTCGATAAAGGTTTGCTACGGAACGTTTACATATAACGTTAAAAGGGTTCCGTATCTATCACCTGTTGGCCGTGCCAAGCATAGCAACCTTTTGGAGGAGGCTGAGAAATTAACACGTTCTCTGACAGAACGTCATTTCAAATCCTTTCGGTGAATATGTGATGTGACACAAATTGAAATCACGTCCTTTTTGATCCGATGCTTAAGGCCAGAACTTTAAATCCCATATCAATAAAAATTTTGGAATTTAGGTACTCTGTAACACGCGTTAATTTTATGAGGAAATCAACAGAACGTCCACAGTCGTTGTACTCAATTGTATAGACAAATTGTGTGTCAATCTAAGCTCCGGAAAAATGGCTTGCTCGCGCAAACGTGTTAAATTAATTATTTCTCTTAGAGTCTTAACTACATATGTATATACACAATGTACGTCTCCCGGCGGAGATAAATCACCTGTTGTTGGAGTTGAGCTTCTCAGCGGTGTCAGATGTCTTCTGCGCTTGCTCCGTGTATTGCAGCATCTCGTCGAGCTTGCCCTTCAATTCGCGAGTAGCGTTCACTAGGTTCTTGAATTTCTGAAATGGAAATATACATTTTAACTTTTTTCTTATTCAGTTGGTACCTATACCTACAGATTTGGATCAATTGAGCTATCGCTATATTCCAGTCAAATTCGATGTAGAATGTTTGTAGACAAATCGCCTTGCACAACTATGGAACATAACACAGGATTTTTGTAAGTTACCTTAGCCTGAAGAAATTAAACCACTTGATTTTGTGGCGCAGTTGGTTAGCGCAGTCCCGTATTTAGGGGAAGGTCGCGGGTTCCCTTAAGGTCCCGCCGAAATCGTAAGTTTTTAGATATTATTTAAGTTTTTTGAGATTACCCCGAGGACGATGGCTTATGCACTATAATAACAAAAACGTTACCTTAGCCTGTTCGTTGACTGGTTGCACGAACACGTTCATTCGCTCGATCTGTTTGGTTGCGTTCACGAATGCCGCTTCGGCCAGCTGCAGCTTCGGACTCAGCTCTTTCTCTGTGATGTATTAGGTTTTATGTATTTATTTTTATTTTATGGTAAGCTAGAATGTTTGTATTCCTATATAAAAATACCTAGTAGGTATATGTATATGAAACAATAAAGCAATAATTACATAGTTAATCCTTTGAACACCATAGACATAAAACATGACAAATCATACATAACAAATCACCTGAGGACCTCTCAGCGCCAACGACTTTTGGGATATCTTTTGTTCACTGTAAACTTTGGCGTAGAGAACACGGGAATGCGTTATAGTCGTAGCGGTCAAAGGATTAATAGTTACTCACCAGCGATGTCAGTCTTGATCTGTGTGGCCTCTGCAAGTGCGCTGGCGACCTTCGGCTGCTGGCTGAGTTCCAGCCCTGTGGCCAACTCCGACACGTGCGTGACTGCATCCACGGCACGCCGTCTGCTGTCCCTCACGGACGCCAGCGTGGCGTCGGCGTCCGCGGCGAGGCGCGCCGCGCGACTGATCTGCTTATCACTGTCTGTTGCTGCGAATTCTGCCTGTAAAGTTCAATAGTAATTGGTGTGAATAGGCGGGCGGTCGCTGCGTTAGAACCCCTCTTCAACTCAGTCCGTGCATGTAGTAAGAGTCGACTAAGAAAACCTTCCAAAGGGCAGCAGCTTCCTTCTGTGTAGGTATTATATGTCACGTTAACGGTGAACACCAGTACACTTGCGAAGATTCAGATTAATTTATTGGTAGGTACAAGAAAATATACATGTCAAACATTTAAAATAGGGAAACTACACAGTAGCTATCGAGCAGGGACGTAAATAATATGGCTTGTTTTAAAATTCAAATTCCCTTACTCTTACACTTATTTTAAGTTTTGCGGGATAAAAATTTTGTGGGACTCCTTCGGGACCCAACAAGGCAATATGTAAGGCCGCGAAAAGACCGCAGGTGGCAGGCTTAGAGGCTAGCTAGGAGACAAGCTTAGAGGCTAGGTTGGACGCAAGCTTAGTAGTCGAAATGCTTCGGTACATAGTGGCCATATAAACTTTTGTCTATTCCTGCTTGCGACCGGCGCATAATGCATTCCAGTAATTCAAGCAATTCGCTAGGCTTCTATCGAGGCGCCAAGCGACCCACTCAGCAAGCGGTCGCGCACATGCCTTGTGTTGGGTCACTAGGATGAATCACTCAGCGATCAGCTAACCTCTTGCCACTAAGCCTGCCCTACCTACGGTCTGGTCTGTGCGCGGCCTAAATGTAATTAAGTCTGACTTCCTCGATACAGGCTCAGCCTAGTGAGGAAGTCGACGAAAATCACCTGTAAAATGTACTCAGCAAACTACAAAATGTACCACAACAGTAATGTATTTTAAGTTAAGCTTCGTGTATTTTTATTTTCGATGTAATAGTTTAAGTAAACTTTGTATTTGCTGCAAATAAATATTTTTATACTTTATACTGTGAATGTTATAATATAACAACGACGACGTACGGATCTCAGCAGGTTCTTGGCGGTGGTCTCCAGCGCCTTGACGGCGGCGGCGGCGTCAGCGACGTCAACGTTTCGCAGCTCGGCGACGCGCGGGCTCAGCGCCGCAGTCTGAGTGGAGATGTAGTTGAGACGCTGCGTTGTGAAGAATGAGTCTGCTTTGTCCTGGAAACACAGTATCATGTTTATCATCTAGCCCCAAGCTCTGCTTAGCTTGGGGCCAGATGATGCTGAGTGGATTGTCCAACATTATTTATTTATTTTAAGCGGTTGGTCACTCGTGAAAAAATAAATCGGGTTTTTATATTATTTAGGTTTCACAAGTAATTTATATACAAACCATTCCGCATACGCCACAGCGGTTATAAGAGATTTATTACTAAAATCAACATTAAGTCAATATACTCCAGAACTACAATTGATTCAAAGTTTGCTTTAGCAAAGATTAACTCGGGAATCAAACTCGCAACGTCCTGGGTCGCAGACGGCCCGTCTTCCGCGCCATATTGGTCTAACCTTGAACTCAGCTGTTTCGTTAGCCAGTAGATAAGAGAGGTCCTGCACGGAAAAGATGAGGGCATCTGTGCAAGAGTCGCACTCCAAGCACCCCTCCTGAGGCAGCAACACCCATCTACAAAAAAAACACATAAGTCTTACGAAGTTCTACTAATATTATAAACTAGCAATCCGCTCCGGCTTCGCAAGGATAGTACAAGTAGCGGCACGTAAGTATAGCATATATCTCAAAGAGATTGCGATGAAAGCTCCCAGGCGGCTTGACCTTTTCCAACACTTCCAACAATTATCGTTATCATTCTTGTAATTCTTTGTTGTACATAGTAATACTGGTAATACATTGCATCAACTTATCTAATACTAGCAACCCGCCCCGGCTTCGCAAGGGTAGTAGAGCATATATCTCAAAGGAATTAGGCAGCGTTTGCGATGAAAACTCCCAGGCTGCTTGACCTTTTCCGACACTTCCAACAATTATTGTTATATTTCAACACAAAACCTTGACAAATTATACACCTAAACCTTCCTCATGAATCACTCTATCGATTGCTGAAAACCGTCTGAAAATCCGTTCAGTAGTTTTTGAGTTCATCGCGAACAGACAGACAGACAGACGCGACGAGGGACTTTGTTTTATAATATGTAGTGAATATAGGTACATAGGCGAGCTTAATCCTGAAAAAGAGTTTTCTTCCAGCAAACCTCAGAGTACTCATGCTACCCCGCTTAGATCATGCTTGCGAGACATGATAATAAGAGTGAATAAGGTGCTTATCAGGAGGCCTACGTGCTGCAGTGGATAGGCTGTTGACGATGATGAAGCGAGACAGCTTGAGAGAGCTGGTCATCTTCAATCCCAATCTTTATGACCATGGTATAAGAAAACAAGGTATGCCCTTCCGAGACACGATGGTCACGTGGGTGGCTAAAGGCTACGTCATTGACGCCATCGGCGAATGAGAAGACGAATCTGTTTCCTGGTGATACCAGTAGCGTACAATCGTAACTCCCCGAGCTCCTGTATGAATCTGATAAAACTATGTGGTTAGTATTTACCAATTATTAATCACATTGACTCGTGTTTAACTAACGCTGTTTTGACTGATCTAACAAACATTATTGACAATTGTTATTTTTTATTTACCCTTACCACATTTGTTTCCCAACTTCTACTTTCTCTTTCTTTCTTTCTAGCCTTTTTCGACCAGTAGACTGGTGTAGGCCTCCTTCAAACTCTTCCATTTCCGTCTTCTTTGGGCAGTTTATATCCAGTTGCTGCCCGCTATCTTATCGCTATCCAACTTCTACATTTTGTTGAAATAAAGTGGCAACTGGACAGTGACGTCACCTTGAGCCACTCCCGGAGACCGAGAGAGCAGACCTTGTTCTCTTGGATCATGTAGGTATATGAGTATAACGTTACCTCTCCGGACACCGATCACACTTCTCCCCTATAACGCCGGGGAGACATTCGCACTGTCCGGTCGCGTTGCACATGAAGCCGACGGAATAGCCGGTGTTGCAGTTGCAATCTGAAACGTTATAATCCTACTAATATTATTAATGTCCCAAATAAATGTTAATGTTGTTTATTTTCTATCCATCCAAAGGTTGCCTAGAAGGTTCCCATGTTAACGCAAGCTCTGGTTAGCTTGGGACTAGATGATGCTGTGTAGATTGACCAGTATTATTTATTATGTAATGTAACTAAGTATATACATTAAAGCCCTCTACACACCAAAGCCCCCACCGGCCTGGAGGCTTTGGTCCCCGTGCTTGTTGGCTTCTGAGCGATAAGGCCGCCCATTGTACTTGTTTATGTTAATATCTATGTATGTGTTTTATTTATCTTTGTGGTGTACAATATAGAGTTTTGTAATTGTAAATGTCAAAGTTTGTATGGATGGATGTATGGATATTTGTTAATCTTTCACGCAAAAACTACTGAACCGGCTAGGCTGAAATCATGGTATGGGTATAGTTTGAGACCTGGAATAAGATATAGATAAAACGCGGGCAAAGGCGCGGGCAGCAGCTAGTAATGTATATTTAATGTAGGTACCTTCTGATTGTTCGAGGCACGTATTATTGCGAAGTAGGGGCCAGTACAGTATGCAGTATTACATTCGTATCTCGCAAGTTTTGAATCGAGTAACATTGTGTAACTTTTAAGACTGAAAATAAATACCTATACTTTGTTCAAGTTATGTACTCTACTCACACACTCATACTTATGTACTCTATGACACTGGCTTTACAAATTAGGTTAATTTTAAATAGTTTAAAATTGGGTATAAAAATATTGTTATATTTTCCCTCTAAATGTTTTTGTATAAGGTACTCAAGCTAATTATACTTGTATTGTGAGGAGGGCGTTCTCATTCCGCGACACAGTTTTAAAGTTCTGCCAGATGACATCGTTTTTCAAAACTATTCTGTTCTATATCATGTATACCAATAAACGATTTTTACTTTTACTTTAAAAGTTTTTAGTTTCGTATGTGAGGGAACTATATGCTAGCTGCTGCCCGCGCCTTCGCCCGCGTTTAATCCCTTGGGGATACAATTTTTATGGGACCACCTCGGGATCTTTTTCTATACAATAGTGAAATATTTTTCATAATCAGTCCATAATTGGCGGAAACAACGCGTAATACACATACAAAAAAACCATACTACAGTCGAATTGAGAACCTTCTCCTCTTTTGAAGTCGGTTAAAAATAATCGAGGAGCGGACTCACTCGCGTACATTTAATAATGGCTTTTTCCAAAGTAACATAAAGTTATCTATCATTCTGACCACCTTAGAATTTGAATGTCTATATCATAAGTTGGAGCTTCTGTCGCTAGTTTATATTAAGTTTTGTAATTTTATTGTCTTTCGCTATTCCCTATTCGCTTTTCATGTACCCTATGTCCGTCCCCGGGATACCATCTACCTCACTGCCATATTTCATTAAGATCCGTTCAGCCGTCTAGGCGTGAAAAGGTAACAGACAGATAGACTTTATAATTGATGTTACTTTATAATATTAGTACGGATTTAGGAATTATATTATACTAGCTGCTGCCCGCGCCTTCGCTCGCGTTTTATCGGGATAAAAAATTGCTTATATGTTATTCCAGATCCCAAACTATACCCATACCAAATTTCAGTCTAATCGGTTCAGTAGTTTTTGCGTGAAAGAGTAACAACTATCCATACAAACTTTGACATCCTACTAATAATATTATAAATTTGAAAGTTTGTATGGATATTTGTTACTCTTTCAATCAAAAACTACTGACCCGATTTGGTATGTATGTGTATTAGTCTTGTGTAGTTCAGGAATAATGAACTAAAATGAATTAGTTCCGACCAGTGAACTAGTAAGAACGATTCAGCTCAACTAGTTCCTTGTAGTTCACTTGCTCTTCAGTCACGAAATCTCGAAACCACTAAAAAGTTGGCGACTGAATCACTATTTTCTATGGCATAAAGTTTAAAATCCAATAACAAGAATAAAAAGAACTGTTTGAGAATGCATTTCGATTACTCGTTCCCTAGTACAATGTTTCTTTTAGTTCACTGTTACATTCCGTGATTCCGTGTCAGACGGAACTAGAAGACAAGGGAATAATTAAGGGAGAACAGAGATAGAGAGAGCGCATATTCTGAAATTACGGGAGTTGATGAGGAGATAATCAAAAGATTATACGTCATCTTGCAGACCTTAGCATCTGGACATGAAATTAACCCTCAAAAATTTGGTGAATACACTCAGACTGCACAATTATACGTTCATAAATATAGGTGGTATTACATGCCCTCTTCTGTACACAAGATCTTTATCCACGGAGAGAATATAATCAAACATTTTACTGTTTTACCAATTGGACAATTGTCTGAAGATGCTCAAGAGTCCCGAAATATGGACTACAAAAAAAAATCGATTGGAGCATTCCAGAAAATGCTCTACTATTAACTACAAATGAGGACGTTTTTCATACCTCTGATCCATATATCTCTAGCCTAAGGAGACCAAGCGAAACCGTTCCGAAAGAACTGTGGCAGGAAGCTATAAATCTTTTAGATTTTTAACCAACCAAAACTTTCATTTAGTTTTTTACGATTATTAGTTTTTATTTATATATATAAAAGTACTTCTATTATAGTAATTATTTTTATTAGTTTCCAATTTATCTTTTGTAATGTTTGTAATAGGTTTTTTATTATTATTAATATGTCCAAGCCATAGATCGACCGCATTTCGTGGCAGCTTTCGTTACGCTGCCACGAAATGTTGGAATAATCTTCCACCTCCACTCAGAAATTCAAATTCATTTTACAGTTTTAAAGCCAATCTAAAAAAATATATTTTACAACTTCAATGTGATTCGCATTAATTTGGTCGATCATAGTTTCTGTTTTTGTTTGTTTTATGCGCCTATTTATTGTTTTCTGTTTGTTCCTTTTTTATTTCAATTTATGTTTTTTATCAAAAAATCTGTTATAGTTCACCACCTGTATCGCACATGTCTTGTTATGTTTTTTTTATAAAATTTCACTTAACGTAGGTAATTTATATTATTTGCTTAACTACCTGTATTGTAAAGAGTGTGTTCATAGCCAGTGACGCGCTCTACGCTAAGGTGTCACAGAAGACCAGCGCTGCAGTTGCTCCCTGAGCTCCTGCAGCACATGCTGAGTGGCAGCTTTTCTCACATTGTGTTTTTTTTTCTCTATTATCCCTTTTCATTATTGTATTTTTGTTTTGTGAACCAATAAAAATGTTTCTTATCTTATCTTATTACTTGTTACACAAAATACGTAAGTTTTATGTTTAAGTATTATTTTATATTATGTCAATGTAGAATTTTATTTTAATTATGTCCATTGGGTTAGTTAAAATCCGCGCGAACCTAACAAAAATATTTTTTTAAGTTTAGTGGCAATTTTTTTATACTAATAAAGGATTATTATTTATTTAATTTGTAGTCCATATATCTAAAATTATAATTGCGAGAGATTCATAAAGATATTTTAAAAACTGAGAAAGTTACAGATGTTTGACACGATAATTACGCTCCTGACCCATAGTGCGTTGCCGCGGGCACAGTTCGTAGTTTATAAATAATTTTATATATGATATTTTTACAAGTTGCACGGTTTCTTTTGCGAATTACAACGACGATGGGGAACAGCACACGAAGGATACGTACCTACCTACGTACGGTACCTTCGTGTGCAAGTCAACTTGCACTTGGCCGATTTTTTAAAAGATTTGTGTGACGCTTGTGAGACCCAGTATGTAGACCCATCACTAAAAACGTTCGTAAATTTTGCTCATAGGACTACGTCTACCATAACAGTTGCACTTTCGTTATCCGCTGATCATCCAAATTGTTACGTTAGCTCTTCAAGGCATTGACGACCCCTTTGGAAATTCTAGGCTTTGATAACTTTGCCGCATACCAGCAGCATTGCGACCCTTTACAACCTCACAAACTTTGCCTCTTTATAATATTAGTTAAGATTTATTTTACTATGCTTTCGTTCACATCAATCTTTTTATATAACAAAAAGATTGATGTGAACAAAAACTTTAAGTGATCACTTTATTTCCCTGTTTTACTTAAGTGATTTAAATTTTGTGACGTGTCCAAGAGTCCTGTTAGGTCATAAGCACTTTGATATAAATGAAATAAATCACTTTGACATTTGATATTTGAAGGCAGGGACTCAAAACGAAACTTCCGAATAGAATAGAATGGAATAGAATAGAGTAGAATAGAATAGAATGGAATAGAATGGAAAAGAATATCATTTATTTCGACACACACATAAGTACATACAAAACAAACAAAAACATAGATCATGGAAGTTTTTATGCTAGGTTACAAAATTATGGGCGATAGATCGAATTTTGCCCCCATGACCCTGTGACGAAATAGGTGTTGGCTCAGCATGTGCTGAACTGTTGCCGCTCAGCGATGCTTTTCAGCCAAAAACCTTTATGTTGGCGTTACGGACGTCTAATCGGCGACAAGCTTACTTTATATAACAAAACAATATTTATATAACAAAAACAACATTAAATAGTCGTAGTAAATCTCAGTAAATCATTATTTACAGAGATTTACTATGTACCTACTAATAATGATATAATAAAACTTAAATTCGTTAATAATTTTCATGAGAAACAGCGCTTAATACCAATCGTTTAGCACATGCTGAAATGCTTGTTTCATCACGAGGCAGCAAAACTCGAATTAACCACCACCTTTTATTTTTGTTTCTAATTTTGGTTTACCATTTTGTTTGTTGCTATATCAATATGTGTTGACATAAATGTTGTTCTATTTTTTTTAATGCTTCAATGGTGGCTGTACTTACGATCGCATCCGTCTTTCGTATAGTTCCAATAGCCGGCCGCGCACTGGTCGCAATGCCTGCCAGTCACTCCTTTTGCGCATCTGTAACCATCATAGACCGCTTAGTATGTACATATACGTAAATAAAGAAAAATAAAGAAGTGGTTTTGGCTCGCTCAGTCGTATTCGTCTGTGAACTGCAATCTGCATCTCGCATAGAAGTGAATAATACCTAGATGTAGCGCGGCTGGCGAGGGTCCGCTTGCGCCGCCGGAGGTTGCGGGTTCGATTCCCGCCTTGGGACAAAGTTTGTACGATCTGCAAATATTTGTACCGGATCTTCTGGGTATTTTCTATGTATAATAAAAATCTGTATATGTAATATATTATGTATATCAGTTATCTAGTATCCATAACACAAGCTCTGCTCAGCTTGGGGCTAGATGATGATGTGTGGATTGTCCAGCGTTATTTATTTATGCCTCACCATAACGAGGTGGGTGATATAACTAGCCTAGAGGTGTAAGACTTTTGGACGGGGTATATACCTGAATAAAAATCTTCAATCCTGTCCTTTGTTCGATTTCTCATGTGGGCATATAATGCACTATATGGTTACAAAATAGAAGCACCTTTTTTTAATAGTCGAGTGACCTTGGATTGACCGCAATCTCACCTAGTGGAAAGTGACGATGTGGCCGACGGTGTATCACGAAGGTCAGATTTAGATTCAGATTTCAATAAATTTACGCTTACAAAATAAGCTTAGACAAGTCAAATTAAATTTTACTATAAACAGTTTTATCTGTACTAATTATTAAGAAATCAGATGGTATTGATTTTCTCTTTACTTCAATTCTAGAAGACATCTAACCATTCTTGCCTTGAAGAGACCCATGTTGTCCTAGAGTGCAAGGGGCATCCCCCTTGTACTCTAGGACAACATGGGTCTCTTCAACTACCGACGACCGGCGACCGGCGTGATCACTGGTGAATGAAACTTTCGTCTACTCTACTCACTCTACTACTTCATGACCTGATCCCATCATCATGGGATCAGGTCATGAAGTTGAGTAGACGAAAGTTTCATTCACCAGTGATCACACCGGTCGCCGACCACGCCCGGTCAGGTCTTGAAGTTGAGTAGACGAAGATTTCATTCACCAGTGATCACACCGGTCGCCGACCACGTCCGGTCAGGTCATGAAGTTGAGTAGACGAAGATTTCATTCACCAGTGATCACACTGGTCGCCGACCACGCTCGGTCGACACACACGAGTGCTGGTTACCTGCACTGTCCAGTACTGTCTAGGCACTGAGAAGCCTCGGAGGCGAGGGCGCAGTCGCACGGCGCGCAACCCTGGCCCGAGGCGATGCCCCAGTGGTCGGGAGCGCAGCGGTCGCAATGGTCGCCGACCACGCCCGGTCGACAAACGCAAGTGCCAGTCGAAGGGTCGCAGTGTTCCATGCCGAATTCATCACACACGCATGCTGTAAAACGAAAAATACACATTTAGGGTTGTTAGTTTTGTGTTGGAGCGAGATTCTAATTTATTTATTAAGTATATTTACTTTTGTTTACTTATATAATTATTAGTACCATTATTTACAGAGTTTTACTACGACTATTTAATATTGTTTTTGTTATATAAATATTGTTTTGTTATATAAAGTAAGCTTGTCGCCGGCTAGACGTCCGTAACGCCAACATAAAGATTTTTGGCTGAAAAACAGCGCTGAGCGGCAACAGTTCAGCACATGCTGAGCCAACACCTATTTCGGCACAGGGTCATGGGGCAAAACTCGAACTAACGCCAATCAATTTTGTAACCTAGGATAAGAACTTCCGTGATCTATGTTTCTGTTTGTTTTTTATGTATTTAATGTGTGTGCCGAAATAAATGATATTCTATTCTATTCTATTCTATTCTATTTGTGGTTACAAAGAAAATAACAATCAAATAATATAAAGAAAATTTGAAATTTGTGGTTTAAAAATATTATATTTAATTGGTAAAGGTTGGTTGGTAGCTGTATGTACGTAAAGAGTGACTTTTGAATCAATATACGCCTATACATGTGTTTCGGGGTTTTTTGAATTTCACACCATGTGGATCAATGATGGGGAATCAAAATTAGATTAGAGAACGTGCATTTTAAACTGTTCAATATTATATTTTGGATTAATAGCAATAGTCAAAAGAAAGTGATAAATAATCCGAAATTAGTGGCCTCGAATTTTGGGAAATCATGTTTTAGTGTCCTTAGAAGTTTGGATGTTCTACCCGTCTCTTAACTTCACCACCACTCCCTCACCAAATGTGAAAATACACTTATTCTCAAGAATTTAAAATGAAGTAAATAAATATATGAAGCCGGTTTTCAGATATTTACAAAAATACGTTTACAATAGGGGTTAGCTGATTTTGAGAAGCTTGTTACCCCTAAAGTTCCTTCAAAATCCTCACCAACAGATATAGTTTACCAAATTTATCAAAGACACTATATACAATGAATGAAAACACAAACATGAGAGGACACACTCGCTGAAACTGTAACGCGGGCCATGTACGAGCAAACCCAGAGAGCACTTACTGCCCAATCGCATAATAAAAACAGGAATCAGTGATCAGCGCCCCCTCAGGGAACTCTTTTAAAAATGGACTCTCAAATTTGTTGCATTGACAAAGACTCTAATATACACGCATCAGCTTAAAGCTGCCTGTGTATCACAAAATAATAATAATAATAAAGTCCATGCGAGTGAAATCGCGAACGGTAGTATATCTTATTTAGTAGTAGTATACTCATGTGTACCTGTACAAGGTACAATGTGTTATTCAGGCTATGCATGAGATGCCAATGTTACCTAATTTCCTATGTTATTCTAGCTCAGTAATATTAACGTAAAGTAATGTATGTCGATTCTCTAACACTTCAACATTGTCTTCCCTTTTCTCGTGCCCAAGATGTACAAGGCACAAAGTTATTCAGGAAGTAGGTGTACGTGTATCTTTAATCTTTAATCTGATACCTATCTACATAGTTCACCGGCATTCCTACATTAGCTTAGAAATGTCTACCTACGTTTAATACGTGATGTATGTTCTTCCGTATTAACCTTTCATTTTAACCTAAATCTAATTAATATACAGTTGCGATCAAACAGCGTTAGAGTTATCATTTCTCTTCCTCGGCAGCTCTAACAGTACCCCATTAGTCCTATCAGTAATTTTGAATAAATTTATTATTGTTTTTCTCATTTCCATGATCTTTGTCCAGGTTATCAGGTCCTTTGGGAGGCATGCGTAGGGCCAAAGCCTACAGGCATACAGGCCCTCCATCAAAGTTAATCTAAAGGCGTGGACTGCACATACATATCGGGATCGTCCTCGGGTGCGGTTAATAATCATCATCAGCCCATACACGTCCACTGCTGAATATAGGCCTCCCCCAAACGACGCCACGAATAGCGGTCCTGAGCCGCCTCCATCCAACGACTCCCTGCGACCGTTACGATGTCGTCGGTCCATCGAGTGGAAGGTCTTGCCACACTTTCTGTTAATAATTATTATTATTAATATCTCACTCGTTTACTCACCGGTACAGTTCTTGCTGAAGATGGCGTCTCCAAAGAAGCCCGGCGCGCAGAGATTACATGCAGCGCCGGCAGTGTTATTGACGCATTTCAGGCAGTCCCCAGTGATGCTGTCGCAAGAGCTCGGGTCATTTGTGTTTATGTTGCCGGAACAGTTGCAGGGCTTGCAGTAGTCACCTGGACAAAATGTCGTCGTTAATTAACAATTACATTTAGCCGCAAACGTCGCACTCTGTTTAACAAAAGTCTAGTATTATAATCTTATTCGTTTAACCACATCTCATGAAAAATCGATTTGATACCAGAACAACATATTTTCTTGAAGTGTTTGAAGACCATAACTGTGGATACTCAGCGAAAATTTCAGAAACTTTTTTTGATATTTTGTATTTTTTATGCAATATCTTTCGACTTGGTTTAGTACCGGGTAAAACGGGGTGAATAGAGACTCCAGGGTGAATAGACATGGACTAAATACTGGAGCAATACATTACTCGGCTTGTAGTAGGTAGGTAATGGAAATCTCCTTAGTCCGTGACTGTTCATATCCTGTGTCAGCGGATCTGACCTCTGCAGAAGGATGTTTTTCCTCTAGTATTTGGTCCATTTCTATTTATCCTCGAGTCTCTCTTCACCCCGTTTTACGCTAAGTACTTTGAGGAAACTGTTTCTGGCCAGCGTTTTATCGGGTTAAAAAATAGCCTATATCTTATTCCAGGTCCCAAACTATACCCATACCAAATTTCAGCCTATTCGGTTCAGTATTTTTTGCGTGAAAGATTAACAAGTATCCATACATCCATCCATACAAACTTTAACATTTATAATATTAGTAGGATAGCAGGATTCAGATCATCATGTTATTTTTTTACAGCTGGAAGTTAGACTGAAACTTAAACTACAAAGCTACTAAACTACGAAAGTAAAGATGATTTTACTGACCGATTTTCTCAGGTTCGCCGTAGAAGCCAGCGGCGCAGTACTCGCAGCGAGCGCCCGCATAGCCCTCCTTGCACTGACAAGCGATCAACGATCCATTCTCGCTCAGCTCACAGCCGATAGCGAAGCTGAAACAGATATGATATTCATCATCATCATCATCAGCCCATACACGTCCACTGCTGGACATAGGCATCCCCCGTACGACCCCACAAATAGCGGTCCTGAGCCGCCTCCATCCATCGACTCCCTGCGACCGCTACGATGTCGTCGGTCCATCGAGTGGATGGTCTCCCATGTAGGGGGGGATTTGCCATAATCACCACGCTTGGCAGGCGGATTGGTGATCGCAGTGTTGGTGTTTAAAAATACTCAGAAGGAAGCTGCTGCCCTTCCTCTGGTAGGTTCCCTTAGTCGGCTTTTACGACATCCACGGGTTGAGTTGGAGGGGTCGATATTCGTACGCCGCGACCACACGGCTTCGATATGATATTGTCAAGGTAATATTCAATAAATAACCTACCTATTTAAGTTAAATATTGTACTTCCGTAATTGACGGACAAACTGTTGTTTCAGACTTATTGTTTAAGATATTTTTAACCGACTTCAAAAAGGAGGTTATCAATTCGTCTGTATGTTTTATTTGTTTGTACGAGTATGTTACGCGATATCTGGACCGATTTTGAAAATTCTTTCATTATTGTATAGAAAATGATCCCGAAAGGGTCCCATAAAATGGATTAGTATTTATCCCGCAAAACTTGAAATAAGTGCAAAAGTAAGGGATCCGAAGTCGTTATCACAATGACTGGTAAAAAAATGGTTGCCATGGCAAAGGGTGTAAAAAAGAAGTCTACTTTGAAAAAAAAAAAGGAAATCCATTTTTTTTAAACACACCAAATTAATTAATTCACTTATTCTGGCCAAACTTGTTTGTAAAGTCAGGCAGGACCAATTAAGTGCTAAATTTGAAAAAAAATGGTTTATAGGGAGTCGGATTTTGACGTTTCTTGTGGAATATGTCAAAATTCTACTATAGATAGCTAGATAGTCGGTTGAAAGGTAAAATAGCAAGAATACTAACTTGTTAGAGACGTAGGGCATGGGACAGGCGCATATGAGGCAGTCGACGGGAGTGCCGCGTGTCGCGTCGCCATGGTAACCCGGGACGCACAGCTCGCAGTGATCGCCCATCGTGCTGTCGCTACAGTCCTGAAATATTTGAATATCAACTGTTGACAATCGAGCCTCCTTACCGAGTACCCTCATATACAGTCCTGGAGTCATCAGGTTATTTTTATCATATTAGCAGTGGCGGCGTACCGTGGGTTGATACCCGGGGCGGTTTGGATTTCGGGGTGCCCTGGCACCCCGAAAGGTGCCAAGATGGCAGCCCTCGGAGCTTGGTTTGGGGCGTTACCGCCCCACGATGCATACACTCGAAGTTAAATAAATACTATGCTGTAATCAGGTTGTAATAATAAAAACCATCATGATTCCAGAAAAGAGTATGATCGAGAACAGTCATCAATTAAAGTAAACAATTCACACAGCATCATCTAGCTGATAGCCCCAAGCTTATTATCATAAATATAAATTAGAAAATAGGTAAGTATGCCTATTTATGACGACAAGCAGAATTGCGGTGTGCCGGCTTGGTTTGTAGTCGTTTATCGTTAAGAACGATACCCAAAACAACTATAAGTAGGCACTTTATCGGTCTATAAACACCAAAAGGGCAGCAGCCGGTAGTGTCTCGAGTTTTCAGAATGATCGCCGCTTTGGCAGGACGGACTGGTTGAGGGACTGCGAGCGGCTGCTGACACAGTACTTACCAGACAGACGCCCGTGTTGACATCGCACTGTGTCGCGTGCCCGTGACACTGGCACGGCACGCAGTGACCCGACGGCAGGCGGTGGTGGCCCGCAGCGCATTGCTCGCACGACATGCCTCGGTAGGCCTGCGGACAGTGGCACTCCTCTACGGATGTGGCGCGACGTGGAGAGTCCTCTTCTACGAATGCTTCGATGCCGACGTCCAGAGTTGCTGACATTAGCCTAGAAGAAATTATCTGAATAGTACCTATACAGGGTTATTGTTAATTCACTGGCACTACTTGAACTGCAGGTTCTGCCTATCATCACTAACACGTTCGTGAAAGTCTTAAATCTTGAAATTGGTGGAAAGGGAATGATATTAGTAGGTACCCGTCTCCATTCAATAATCCTTACTATAATACATATTATAAATGCGAAAGTAACTCTGTCTGTCTGTCACGTTTTCACGCCAAAACTACAGAACCGATTTAAATGAAATTTGGTACACAGATAATTTAGAGCCTGAGAAAGGACGTAGGCTACTTTAATGCGAAAAAAGGGTTGTAAGGGGTTGAAAGGTTGTAAAGAAGTATCGTCATTTTTAAAGCTAAAAGCTTGGATTTATTTTTTAAGCTCAATTAGATATTTAATAATTTAATAGCGTAATTAGATATTCTCATTTTATTCTCATCTGTACCTGTGTCGAAATAAATGTTCTTTCTATTCTATTCTATTCTATATAAATAAAATGATATTTAAAGTTCCTACAAATTTTACCTTCAAGGGGGTAAAATATCAAAGGGAATAGGGGATGAAAGTTTGCATGAAAATCACACTGTCACTATTCCACGCGGACGAAGTCACGGGCACAGCTAGTCGTTTATAAGAGGTGCTTTATTTGAAATTAAACTTTAAAACGGCTCTGCCCTGAAATAAACGCAGGTGTATGTGCTCGGCTGACTACCTACCGATACTACATACTTCACCTTTTGTAGATTTTGTGGAAAATAGGCCAATGATAATCATGTGGATTTAAATAGGAGCGGGAGATCGGTCTTAATTCATTGGGTTTCGGATATAATTTTGTGACTTACTTAAAATTTTAAGAAATAAGACCTTTCGTCTTCACGAATGTGTTAGCGATTATGGTTGGATCCAGCAATTCACGCAGTATGAGTGAATTACCAATAATATACTATAAACTATGACTACTATAACTATATAAATACTATGAAATGAAACGTGAAATAATCCGGCTAAATTAAAATAATGCTCTCTGTAAGAAATATGTATGGTCATACTGCTATCCTTGATTCGGAATCGTAGTACAAAAGTAAACAATTGTTTGCTACTCGGGACGTAAAACTAGATTCGTTAGGGTACAAAGATAAAAAAACTAGTGTTTTTAATTGTTGTTGTTTTTGACCACATAATGTCGAATTATAAATTGAAATACTTAGATTCTGCATAGAATTGACGTCAGGATTAAGAAAGTAATCAATCTTAAAGAGTTTAAGGTGAAATCATTGCAATTCTATTAGGCTTGCATCATTTCGCGGTTATAACCCTAAAAATCAGGTGATTTCTTTTGTATACAAACATTATTCCTGGATGGATACAGTATAGATATAGCTAGTCGAACCGTTCTACTTCTGGACAAAAGCTTTCCTGTAAACCGTCCCCTCACTTTTTGACAAACTCTGTGAAAATGTCGAGAGTGTAGACACTGCCGCAATAGGTAGCAATAACGGTTTAAATCATACAGCCCTGTGGCATACAGACAGTCAGCAAACAGAGTACCTACGGGACCCTATGGACAGTCAGCCATAGGGTCCCGTAGGTAGTCTTTAATAATGTAACACCATCGCTGGCCTCTTACCTTGTCTCGATCGCCTGGTCCCAGTAGGTGGCGCGGATGTAGATGCTCCTTACGTCGACGAGCGCGTTCATGAACTGATCCCTAGTGACTGCCGCGCCCGCCAGCGTCGTGAACTCGTCCTCTGTCATACGCACCGAGTGCATCCATAGCACGTCGGTCGGCGGCTGCTCTACGCTGGTGTGGACTAAGTACCTGCAAAATATGATAGTGATGATAACTCTTAAACACACGCAAAAATATAAAGTCGAGATCGAGGGGCTGCATATTTGATTTGACATCTGGAAATGGGAATGGAACCCAAATGACCTCGGCGATCATAAAAGATCTATTAACAACTAGCTCCTGCCCGCGCCTTCGCCCGCGTTTTATCGGGATAAAAAATAGCCTATATGTTATTCCAGGTCCCAAACTATACCCATACCAAATTTCAGCCTAACCGGTTCAGTAGTTTTTGCGTGAAAGAGTAACAACATCCATACAAACATTGACATTTATAATATTAGTAGGATTGTATTGTAACCAAAGTACATTATGTACTTATATTTACTGATCATTTGACCATACATGAATTTAAGGAAACTATAACAAACCTTTACCTACCTAGTAGAAATAGAAAATAAATAATAGGTACCAACAAGAAAATGTAGGTCACAGAGTAAATTTGTAGGACACCAACAACAAAACACTGATAGGACAAAAAGCTTAGTATATATTGACTGCTTACTAGCTATAAGCTAGTAATACCTAACTACTAAAATATGGCTTAGTTAGGTACTTGAACTCGACCAAGAAAGCAATACTTCCTGTAACAATGCCTTATTAGAGTTATTAGTTATTACAGTTTACTGGTGGTCCCCGCAACCGAGCGACACTAAATAGGTAATTCTAAATACCGACTCCAGCAACAACTACCGGTTGCAGCTACGAATCTGTAGGACAATGTAAGACATTCAGAAAAAAACAATTTTTGTACCAAAATCGGCCCAGACCAGATTGTGATGATACTAGAAACCCAACTGCAGCGTCACCTAACGAGTTTAGTATTGAATCTAAACCACAGATTAGGTAATCTCTAAACCATCGAGGAAATCACTCGAAAAATTTATCAAAAACCGTCCAGTCCACACGTTGAATTCTAGAAGCTGAATGCAGCGCCACCTACCTTGTACCACGTTATTGGTGGTGGTATTTGTAAATAATTGCACACATATAATATCCGGCCAAAACGATATCAGCTTTATTGATATCGATGCAGAGTAAATCATCCATTCAAGTAGTATCGATACAGAAGATTCAAAGCTTTAGAAATTCGTTGATAATCGTATAAATAAAGCAATAAGATGACGAATGTATTTGTCTGATAAGGAATTTTGGCATTAATTTATAACTATCTTGTGTAGGAACGCCTAAAGTACGCCTACTATAGTCTATTCACCCGACCAAAATAAATTACGTAAATAAGCCATAAAAAAGGTTCTTTATCGAACAAACTTTCAAAGTCACGGACTACGAATAATTTAAATTGTTTTATATAATAATACGTTAGTTTTTATAAATTTAAACCGTTTTTGGTCAAATAATAATTAATAAATTGATAGAATAAAAAATATAAGCAGCATGATGATTAGGTAGTTACACTAAAAGAACCTAAAACTACAAGGATCTTTTTGTTTATTGGAGGTGTGTGATTTTTTATTCACGCGCATATAGCACAGATAGGCAGTTTTGTCGGAGCTCCTCACTCGGCCATAACGATACTGAGACGTTAAAATCGATAGTTATTGATTATTATTGAAGTATTTTTTATATAAAACGTTGACACGAAAATCCTGTTCCTTGATAGGAGGGTAGGATCCTTCAAGGCCTTTGGTTTGGTTATCTTGTCTACGGTATAGTATAAGAAAACAAGGTATGGTCTTCAGAAACACGATGGTCACGTGGGTAACACTTGATTATGTCATCATCGCCATCGGCGAATGAGAAGATTTATCTGTTTGCTGGTGTTACCAGTAGCGTAAAATCGTAGATCCCCGAACTCCTTGTTATTTTTTTTTTATATTTTTTACCTGTATAAATCTTATAAAACTATGATGATGATTTTGTATTTACCCATTAATTATTACATTGACTCGTGTTTTAACTCTGTTTGGACTGATCCAACAAACATAATTCATGATTGACATTTTTTATTGATTTTTCAATTGACCCTTATCACATTTGTTTCCCAACCTCTACGTTTTGTTGTATTAAAGTGGCAACTGGACAGTGACGCCACCTAGTGTCACTCCTGGAGAAGCCGATCTTGTTTTTTTTTTTATCTTGGTCTACGGAACTTAGAGTGCTACGAACTTATATTTTGTCAAAGAGGGTAGATGTCGAAATTTAAATTCATTTCTTGAAACAGTCTTGGCGTCTAAATCATTTTCTAAAAAGAGCTCCTTCGCGAAACGTGTGTTCAAAACGTGGCAAAATGTTTCGTCATTTATCCGTTGAAGATAGTGATTCGAGCGGTACCTTGGGAGCTCGGTTTCGGAGAATAAGAAATCAAGAAAAAGACTCGAGTTTTATGGATCTTATGTGAGTTTACCATTTACAACAGTTCCATTCAAGATCTATTTTTAAAATTGTAATGTTGTCAATTCTTCTGTGTGCTGGTGGTTTGTTGAGGTTGACATTCATACTTGGATAGAATCAAGCGAAATTTGATTTAGTTTCATATAATTCCAGCTTGATGCCTTATTCCTGTACATGGAATCCATGTCCGCGTGTGTGAGCTGATATAATAATTATGCCTAGGTATCCTATTATATCATTCACAAGATTTTACAGTCATAAATAATATTAAATTCATCGTGATTCAGAAGAAAGGTCCTTTGAGGTTATACAATGCTATGCATTCTACATATGTAGCGCGCAAGGCAGCGCGTGCATTGCTCACCTCAAAAATATGTCATGATAACCTATGTATATCCATTTGTGACAAGGTACCTGGTCGGCTATCTTACCAGAGGTTTTGCGGAAATAGTTGCTATTTAATTTGATCTTTTTATTTGAATACTAGTTGCCCGTGCCTTCGCCCGCGTCTTATCGGGATAAAAGTAACCTAAACATAATGTATGTTATTTCAGGTCCCAAACTATACCCATACCATTTTTTATGAAGCAGAAATTAATTTTTAATTGAATCCGTTCAGCAGTTTTTACGTGAAAGAGGAACAAACATCCATACATCCATTCTCAGAAACTTTGACATTTATTAGTAGTACAAAACGTAGAGGTAGGATGAGACAATTCCTACAAACTGTTAATAACTTAACAATTACTTAAATTATTAGGAATACCTACTATTTCAAGAGAATGTAAGCAAGGTCCAATTATCATCAGCTCACATAGGTACTGCTGAATGTACCTAGGCTTCCCTGTAGATGCCTCAAGTAGCGATAGGAATCAAACTGAACCGTTTTTATAAAGCAATCTATTTTCAGTACAAACATGGGTGAATGCTTCAGATACCTGAATCTCGGAAATCGACTATCGTTGATGACCGCAACCGGTGCGAATGAACGGAATAGCCCACCTCTTCAGATATGGTTTGGACCTGTTGTTACAAGGTAGGACGAGCTCCGTAGCCATTGCACAACCTTATTCCTTCTCCCTTCCACCACAGGACCAGCAGACTCAAACAAAAATACCACCCTTACCTGATTGATATATCACAGAATCGAACCAAAAAATTCTGCTGTACTTTCATAAGAAGCACGGCCAAAGAGTGGAATGACAGAGTATTCTACAGCAAAGAGCTGGAGGGAATTTCTGGCAATTTATCTACTCGATAAAATATGGCAAGAACTGTCCAAATAAACAAGCTTATTCTCAAAATCTGCAATTCGATATTTATCGAGGGTGTTTCTTTGATGAGTTGTTCGTTATGTCTAACAAGAATGCAGTTTTTGCCGGGTTATTTATCACATATATTTATCCCGTGATAATGAATATCACTCGATAAAATATCACGTGATATGCAGAATTGGCCCACCAGGTCACCCTCGAAACTAAGTGGGAGGTTTATTTTCAGGATAGGTACCTACTTGTTTTTAGTTTTTCGTAAGAAATATATTTGTCTTAAAAATTATAGCCCCTATTTAATGTAAACAATGCAAGTCTCGCTAACTTGAGTTTTATATGGGTAAGTATGTATTTATGAAACTAATGCCTATATCTTTACGTTGCATGTATAATTAACGATTACGGAAAAGAACGGTTGATAAATATATACAACTAGCTGTTCCCCGCGGTTTCACCCGCGTTAAATACGAATTTTTACATTTCTAGGGGGATAAAAAGGTAGTTTTTCCCGTAAATTTCCCATGGGAATTTGATGTTTTACCAGGACAAATAGTAGCCTATATTACGCTATATCCTTTCAACTAAATCTATGCAAAACATCAAGACGATTGGTTTCTTAGATAGGGCGTAAAGGAAGAACAACAACCAAACAAACAAACACGCTTTCTCATTTATAATATTAGTTAGGATGTTATGTTTAGGAGGGTGCCAGCCAACGGGATCGTATAGCTAAGCCTCCGTCTGTGTTGTCTGTATGTATCTGTCCGTATGTACTGTCTGTATGTATCTGTCCGTCTGCACTGTCTGTATGTATCTGTCCGTCTGTACCGTCTGTCTGTATCTGTCCGTCTGTACTGTCTGTATGTATCTGTCCGTCTGTACTGTCTGTATGTATCCGTCCGTCTGTCCGTTCTCACTAGCTTCTGCCCGCAACTTTACCCGCGTATTTTCAGCAATAAATAAGTCTAATCTAAGTTAATGTTCTAAAAATACGCCAAATTTCATTTCAATCTGTTCAGTAGTTTTGGAGATCTTAGATAAACATAAAAACGTCAAGTGCGCGTTGGACTCGCGCACCGAGGGTTCCATCATATTATGACGTCATATTATAACGTCGTATTATGACGTTATTCACGTTAAACATAAATTTATATTTAATATTCTCTATTTATGTAAGTTTTCCTAAGATTAATCCTACTATTATTAAAAACGTCAAAGTTTGTATGGATGTATGGATATTTGTTACTCTTTCACGCAAAAACTACTGAATCGATTAGGTTGAAATTTGGTATGGGTGTAGTTTGGGACCTGGAATAACATATAGGCTTTTTTATCCCGACAAAACGCGGGCGAAGGCGCGGGCAGCAACTAGTAAATAAATAAATAAATAATAGGTACATAGGTAATCTCGAAAAACATCACCCTCTTTCTTGAGTAGTAAGGTAAACATCAAAATTATTACGATTTCAAACACTAGCAAACGCTTTCTTTCAGATTTGTATACAATAAAACGAGCTTTGGAGGCGGCAGCAACTGAAACTAGGGAGCAACCTGTTGACAATGAAGGTACTGTGATGATGACGCTAGTGATACCTACCGTTTTTCTTTATAATTACACGACCTCTATGGCAGCGGGTGAAAGTCCCCCCTGTATTACAATGCAGTTTGAAATGAAATAGTTTATTAGACACCACAAAGTACACACATACAATAAGTAGGTACAGTCAGAGAGACTAGACAACAATTATTATTTAAAAAACGATCTAAAATGTGTGAATCTTTTTTTTAATTTTGCTAAATTCATGATATATACAGGTCGGGTTAAGTTGTAAGTCTTTTTCTCCTTGTTATTGACCGACACATTTGATCACTAGCGCCGAGGACATTGAACTTTGGGGTCAATGATCTGAACAAAAGTTGCCCCTTTAGCCACCTCCACGATACCAGAAGAAAAAAAAACATAATGAACATATGTTTTTTTTTGATACAATTACTTATAGTGGAATTAAATTAGAGCAAGTGTCAGCCAAAATAGGATTTAGCACAAATTATCCCCTCAAGGGAACCCTACTGAATTCCAGGATAATAAGTATTTTATGTTCTTCCTCGTATTAAGAACTCAAATCATGCTAAGTTTAATTCGAATTCATTCAGTTGTTTCGGGGCTATGCGAGGCTGAGAAATTTCACTTCCATCTCATCTCCCAAGGGAACCATAATGAATTCCGGGATAAATTGTATTACATGTCCTTCGTCGGAGCTAGTATAGTATTATAAAATCTGTGCTCGTAGTATGAACTCAAATCGTGCCAAGTTTCATTTCAATACATTGAGTAGTTTCGGCGTGATGAGCGGCCAAGATACAGACAGACAGACATGAAAGAAAAACATTACAGTTTTGGCTTCAGTATGGATAATAGAGTGGCATCAATTTTCTTTTCAAAATATCTTCAATGTAGAGTATTGGACTTGTTACAGTTTTACTATAAGTATAGATAAATTAATTATTATTATTTATCAAAGACAATAAATATATTCAATGTATATTTTGATACTTACAGATGGTACAGACACACAGTTAGAAGCGAGCCATCTTAGAAAGTCATGCTGAATCAGGAGTCATCAACACTACAAACTAACAATAAACGTAAGCGTACAGAAGAAGATAGTCCTTCAAAAAATTACGGCTCTAAAGTGAGCCATCTTCGAAAGTCATGCTGAATCAGGAGTCATCAACACTAAAAACTAACAACAAACGTAAGCGTACAGAAGAGGATAGTCCTTCAAAATAATTACGGCTCCAAAGTGAGCCATCTTAGAAAGTCATGCTGAATCAGGAGTCATCAACACTACAAACTAACAATAAACGTAAGCGTACAGAAGAAGATAGTCCTTCAAAAAATTACGGCTCTAAAGTGAGCCATCTTCGAAAGTCATGCTGAATCAGGAGTTATCAACAGTAAAAACTAACAACAAACGTAAGCGTACAGAAGAGGATAGTCCTTCAAAATAATTACGGCTCCAAAGTGAGCCATCTTAGAAAGTCATGCTGAATCAGGAGTCATCAACACTACAAACTAACAATAAACGTAAGCGTACAGAAGAAGATAGTCCTTCAAAAAATTACGGCTCTAAAGTGAGCCATCTTCGAAAATCATGCTGAATCAGGATTCATCGACACTAAAAACTAACAACAAACGTAAGCGTACACAAGAGGATAGTCCTTCAAAAAATTACGGCTCCAAAGTGAGCCTTCTTCGAAAGTCATGTCGAATCAGGAGTCATCAACAACACTAAAGGCTAACAACAAACGTAAGCGTACAGAAGAGGATAGTCCTTCAAAAAAAAATACGGCTCTAAAGTGAGCCATCTTCGAAAGTCATGCTGAATCAGGATTCATCAACACTAAAAACTAACAACAAACGTAAGCGTACAGAAGAGGATAGTACTTCAAAAAAAATATGACTCCAAAGTGAGCCATTTTCGAAAGTCATGCCGAATCAGGAGTCATCAACACTAAAAACTAACAACAAACGTAAGCGTACAGAAGAGGATAGTCCTTCAAAATAATTACGGCTCTAAAGTGAGCCATCTTCGAAAATCATGCTGAATCAGCATTCATCAACACTAAAAACTAACAACAAACGTAAGCGTACAGAAGAGGATAGTCCTTCAAAAAAAATATGACTCCAAAGTGAGCCATTTTCGAAAGTCATGCCGAATCAGGAGTCATCAACACTAAAGACTAACAACAAACGTAAGCGTACAGAAGAGGATAGTCCTTCAAAAAAATTACGACTCCAAAGTGAGCCATCTTCGAAAGTCATGCTGAATCAGGAGTCATCAACACTAAAGACTAACAACAAACGTAAGTGAACAGAAGACGATAGTCCTTCAAAAAAATTACGGCTCCAAAGTGAGCCTTCTTCGAAAGTCATGCTGAATCAGGAGTTATCAATACTAAAAACTAACAACAAACGTAAGCGTACAGAAGAGAATAGTACTTCAAAAAAAATATGACTCTAAAGTGAGCCATCTTCGAAAGTCATGCTGAATCAGGAGTCATCAACACTAAAGACTAACAACAAACGTAAGTGAACAGAAGACGATAGTCCTTCAAAAAAATTACGGCTCCAAAGTGAGCCATCTTCGAAAGTCATGCTGAATCAGGAGTCATCAACACTAAAAACTAACAACAAACGTAAGCGTACAGAAGAGGATAGTCCTTCAAAATAATTACGGCTCCAAAGTGAGCCATCTTCGAAAGTCATGCTGAATCAGGAGTCATCAACACTAAAGACTAACAACAAACGTAAGTGAACAGAAGACGATAGTCCTTCAAAAAAATTACGACTCCAAAGTGAGCCATCTTCGAAAGTCATGCTGAATCAGGAGTCATCAACACTAAAGACTAACAACAAACGTAAGTGAACAGAAGACGATAGTCCTTCAAAAAAATTACGGCTCCAAAGTGAGCCTTCTTCGAAAGTCATGCTGAATCAGGAGTCATCAATACTAAAAACTAACAACAAACGTAAGCGTACAGAAGAGGATAGTCCTTCAAAATAATTATGGCTCTAAAGTGAGCCATCTTCGAAAGTCATGCTGAATGAGGATTCATCAACACTGAAGACTAAGAACAAACGTAAGGGTACAAAAGAGGATAATCCTTCAAAAAAATGACTGCTCCAAAGTGAGCCATCTTCGAAAGTCATGCCGAATCAGGAGTCATCAACACTTAAGACTAACAACAAACGTAAGCGTCCAAAAAATTATACTGAATGCCCTCCTTTCAAAATATTACGGATTATGATGCTTCATGCAGTTGATTTTATCATTATCTTCCTAAATAAGGCCGTGGATGCCCCAACATACATATACGAAAATGAAATTATAATTCAAATTAACAATTTTGCATGGAATATTTTACTCGTCCCTTATTGCATGATATCTTTTTTGTAAATCTTTATATCCCTTATAAAGTGTTAGCCTTTATTGGTGCTTTATTAATGTTATCGATTAAAAGCATCATTAATAATACAAGTTTCTAACTTTCACGATTTTTTAACAAAATTATACTTAGTTATACCTTTGGTTAGGCAAAGGTATAAATCTTAAGTTATGTATGTAAACTGATTTCTATACGACTATATATGATTTGTTTCTATTCTTTGATTGTTATATTCCTTGTTATAACTTTAATTTTGCACATTATATTTTTATTTCAATGAGAACAACGCTTTATTTATTTCCTTTTATTATATCATCATCATCATATCAGCCCATACACGTCCACTGCTGGACATAGGCCTCCTCCATACGACGCCAGAAATAACGGTCCTGAGCCGACTCCATCCATCGACTCCATGGAGTGGATGGTCTCCCATGAAGGGGGGGGGTTGCCATAATCACAGCGCTTGGCAGGCGGATTGGTGGTCGCAGTGTTGGTTGAAAAATTCTCAGAAGGAAGATGCGGCTCTTCCTCTGGTAGGTTCCCTTAGTCGGCTATTATTATTATATTACAACTAGTAATTTCAATTCACTTGTTCAAAAAGCTCGTCAATAGAGCTTAGCTCAGCGGACATAAAAGTCAGTTTAAGCCTATGCTATAAAGCATTTTTAATTTTCGTCTGTAATCATCAGCTAGTTTAAGCCATTCGTCCTCTTAGATAAAGACTCGATCTTTTGGTGTTGTAGACCAGCGCTGCAGTTGCTTCCCGAGCTCCTGCAGCACACGCTGAGTGGGATCTTTTTGGTCACACTGTTTTTTCCCTCTTTAATCCTTTTTTATTACTGTACTTTGTGAACCAATACAAATTATCTTATCTTACCTACGGTCGTGCAACTAGAAACACTTGCACCGATAAACGGACCGAGCGAAATACCAAGTAAGCTTGCAGGCATTGCACTTTACTAGGAGGGTGGCCAAAGGTTGATTTTAATACTTAAATAGATACTTAGATTCAATTAAGGTAGTACAAGTTATAATTAGCATTGCCATACAGCGAGGCAATGCAGCCAGCGTCTTGTGGACGCTTCCGACTGGTATTGATATAGACCAGTTGAGCTATCTGTAGATTGTTTGCAACAGTCTGCAGTTAGCTCAATTGTTTCAATTGTTTCAATTGTAAATACTAGTTTAATTTGTTTCTATTATTTGATTGTTATTTTCTTTGTCAATAAAGATACTTATTATTATATATTAGTATCTAACTTAATAACAACCATCCTACTTCCTACTAATATTATAAATGTGAAAGTTTGTATGGATGGATGTATGGATATTTAGTACTTCTACACACAAAAACTACTGAACCGATTAGGCTGAAATTTGGTATGGGTATAGTTTGGGACCTGGAATAACGCGGGGGAAAGCGCGGGCAGCAGCTAGTAAGCTATACTTTAATGTCGTGCCAGGAGGCGGGCGAACATAGTACGCCGCAGTTTTTAACATTTGTCGTCTCTTCGTTCAACCTGTAACCCGTTATTGTATTAAAACCGCATCAAAATCCGTTGCGTAGTTTTAAATACCTAACTCAGCATACATAATATGTATAGGGACAGACAGCGCGAAACGACTTTTTTATACTATACGCAGTGATAGTGATGTATTGCCAATAAGTTCTGCAAGCTACTACTACAGCGAACAAGCCAGTCCCGTTACAGAAAGCAACAAGATTGATCATTGCAAAATCAAAGTTTGGCAATTTATGTTTTTGTGTTAGGCCAAATATAATTAATTGCGAAGATATTATTTACGGAATGAAATACTTTTATATGATGATATTAATGTGCGTCTTTATTGAAGTTCAACGCGAGACTGAGGTCTCGTAGCAGTGGCGGATTTACCAGCAGGCTGAGTAGGCTGAAGCCTAGGGCGGCAAATTTAAGCGGGCGGAAATATGGGCCAAAAATATATTGTCTTGGAGATATAGAAAAGAATATCATTAAATACCTAAATGTTATTAGGTCCAATATAATCTTACCAAAATCGTGAGTTTCAAAAATAATCTAGGAACTCAAAAATACTAGGGGACCAATGTGTCAGACATTGGTCCCCTAGTACACAAACACAACACATTCATACTAATAACGGGTAAAAGCTGATGTACTAAGGACAAATCAATTGTAATTTCATTGACAATTTATTTTAAAATAAATATGATTGAGAAAATAAATATGATTGAGAATTCGATTAGGGTATTGAATTAGTCAATGGTCAGTTAGGGGCGGCAAAACTTGAATAACCTACTAGCGGCAAATGAGTAAATCCGCCACTGTCTCGTAGTGTTTACGTTACATGAGTGAGCTTAACAATAGTAACTACTCATAACCTATGACATGGCATATGAGTATGTACAGATTAGGATGTAGGCGGTATCGCTACAAAAGTGTTGGAATAACGAACTCACCAAACTTCAAAGCAAGGCGCGTCATCACTAGAGCAAAAAGTGAAAAAGACTGGTCTAACTGACCCATAGCGGAGAATATCTCGCCCGTGGTTTTTAATATACAATATAAAACCAGCGCAACAAATATCCGTAAAAGGAAATAAATTCGAGATCTAGTTACCCGTTAGGTCCTCCAATGATGACGTCAGCGGCGGGAATTGCGCGTCCGTTGTTGTGTGTGTTGTACAGAACAGAGTAGGACAGGTAACCTCCGTAGGACGTGAGACGTTTACCTGAGAGAAAGAGATAACCGTTTATTGTTGACCCTGGAGCATTATGAGACTGAATCACTACTGAATGCAACATTTTGTGAAGACGACGGTCTATTCATCTGTGCGTACTTACTTTTATATTATAAACAAGATAAAAATAAGCTAGCGTTTATGTTTATCAAACATCAACTCTCCATCCATTCATCCAAACTTACGCATCACACTAATATAATAAATGCGAAAGTTTGGATGTTTAGATTGTTGGTTGGATGTTTTGTTACTTCTTCACGCCAAAACTACTGAACGGATCAGGTTGAAATTTTGCATAGATGTAGTTCTAGGCCGGGATTAAATCATAGGATGGATTTAATCATAAAACGTAGTTCATCCAATAAATCAGTTCCCATGGGATAGAAATAACTTTTAATCGTTTCCATAGAAACAACGCGTGGGAAGCCGCGGGCAAAAACTAGTTTACTTTCTTTCAGTCTTTATTGGACCCTCGTAACGCGCGCACACGGCGACTTTTTGTAGCGATGCAAACGTGCGACCGTCTCAGATGACATCGGGGAAACGAAGAGTGGAGAGTGGTGCTCGCCCGTCACAGGCATTTCTGTATCAATGCTGAATCGCGACTGTATCGATGCGAACGCACATCAGCATCGCTACAAAAAGTCGCCGTGGGCGAGCGCTAACTCATATGTATGTGCGTAAATTACCAAGATAGTAGTCAGGAGCGCCGAAATAGACCACTTTTTGGGCACTTCCCTCGCCCTCCAAGTCCGCCACTATGACGGTATCATTCACGAACACGGGAGGGGTCGCGCGCGGGAATATGTTCAATGTTCTGTTCGCCTCGATGTTCGCTAGGTGCCAGTCTGCCATGCCGTCGATCTGTAATGTGGATAATGGGAGATGGGAACTCAAGTACGTTAGAGTAAAATGTATTGTAAATATTTTGTCTCACTTGTGTAGCAAAAAATTGTTTAAATTTGAATTCGAAAACGAACCAGAAATCAATTAAATGATGAATGAAAGCCTTCAAAACAAAAAATTGTTTCGAGCTTCTGTGCTTTGCTTCGATGATACCAATGTCGTTAAATATTTTCCACCAATATTCCTTGGGTTTTGTAAACCCTTTGTATAGAAAAAATATTCAGGTTTTTTAATCGGGGTATATACCGTAATTTTGTGATTTGAGTAAAAAAATCTCACTGTTTCGGATTTGTAACCTCCTCTAAGAAGGATGAGGTACTTCATAAAGGAGGTTACAATAGAAAATAACCTTGCGTATATGTAAAAATGGTGCAGGAGTGGCCTGAGTTACATGATTTGCCTAAGTATAGGTAACTGATATACTTAATAAATTACATACTTAGATATATATTTTTACTATATCTAACACCCAGAATACTCATATATCTGCAAATCGTACAAATATTTGTTTTGAGACGGGAATTGAACCTCCTGCGTCACAGGCGGACCTTCGCCCACTGCCCCACAGATGTCGTCGTAATAAGCTAAATATGGTATACTCACGGAAGCCCAGGCCAGGTAAGAGCTGGAGCATCGCGTAGTTTTGCCAAAGCAGTAGCACTTGGCGCAGCCGTCTGGATTCTCAGCTTGCAGGTTGAAGTAATCCTCTTTGCACGAGTTACATTCCTGAGACATTTATAAAGACTGTGTTTAAGAGTTGATTGACAAATAGGCTTTGCAAGGACAGTCTAGACTACAAAACTACCCAAGCCAAGGCCTTGTCTATTATAGTATCAAGGACAAGGTAACTAAGTACAACTCGTAGATCGAATACCCAAAAGTTATTTATAGACAAAAATGACATCGAATTGTCGAGATGGCTAAATATTTGTAGTGCCTTTGTGCTTCTTCTACTTCACCAATTTACGCATTGTAAGGACTTTCCTACCCTAGACAAAAGCTGAGCCTGCCGAGGGGTTGTGTTTACTTCCCGCAATGCACACACTGCTGCTCGCGTTCATTGGCGGTACATTCAGCACTGCAGTTCTTAGCTTACGAAGCGAATTTTTAGCAATTCCTAGGTATCACTAGTCATATAGCTTAAAACTTAAGTAGTAAGTACTATCCGCTACTACTATCCTATAGCTAGTACTATCCTATAGCTGTGCCCTAACCGGGTCCATATTTGAGACTGAAAATATATATCTTTTTGTACAATATGGTTTCAATAAAACATTTTGATTTTGACTCACCTGTCCTCTGACATGTTTCTTGCAGTAGCACTGGGCGGTGTTCTGATCGCAGACGTCGTCCGTAGTGCCCGCCAGGTCGCAGCTACACGGCACGCAGTCCGGGAACGCGTAATGTCCAGCCACGCAGTGCTCGCACACACGCCCGATTACGTTATCACGGCATCTGTAGACACATAGCTTTAACTGTCGTGCAACTCAAACTTCATATTCTTTACAAGTCATTTTGTAGGTCTTAAATTTTATCAGTTTTCTTCAAATAAACCTGACTGTAAAATCTGATACTAAAAGATAGGTAGCTGTTCTCATAGACATTATGTTCCAAAACTTTTTAAACTTTCGCGATTTGTTGACATAATTAAAGATTACTTATCGGGTATTTATCGCGTACCTTTTGTTATATTTTCCCCTACGTTTCCATCGCGTTACAGCGATCGTGGTCACGGGGCGACGGTAACGCGATGGAAACGTAGGGGAAAATATAACAAAAGGTACGCGATAAATACCCGATAAATAATCATTAATTATGACATTATGTTCCACCGTAACCTCTGTAAACTGACTCGCAGTTTCCGCTGTCAGGCTTGCAGGGGAGCTGGTTGTCGACAGCCAGCTCCACTGCAGGTGTGCCGTGCGGGTTATAGGTGCACGTCGAACTTAAACCAATAAGGCTTACAGCTTTCTATATAAGAAAAGACACCTGCCCTCAGAGTCGTTATACACTCACTGGCAGTTTCCATTGTCAGGCTCGCACTGCAGCTGGTTATCGACAACGCCGCGCGGGTTGCAGCTACAGTCATCGCACCCACGGTGCACGTCGAAGTTGAACGTGTAAGGTTTGCAGCGGTCGCAGTTCTCCCCTTCCACGTTCTTAGGGCATATGCACTCGCCTGATGGATTAAAGAATAAACTCTTTATTGGCATGGTCACAACCCAGGACGTGCCAGGACCATGAGTAAATTTTCTGTATGTAAGTTTCATATCTGCATACAAAATACAGTAAGTAAGAGACACGCTTTTCTTCATGTGTGCTTTTTCAGTATAAAACATTACTCATTCATTAAACTTTCTCATTACATTATCTACAATCTATGCAATTTTTTTAGGGTCAACATACATTCTTTTGACCTCAATCGCACCTGATGAATTCTTCAAATTACAATAATTTTTATAGTAAAAATGATAATGACTATTGAAAATAACTGCACCTTGACACGGCCTAGGCATTTGGTCCTCTTGGAGTAAAAACTCTATGTTCAGTTCCAGACTGATAGGATTTTGAAAACTCTCGAGTCTAGAGTTTTCAAAATCCTATCAGTCTGGTTAAAGTTTTGTAATTTTACGTTTACGTTGCAATTTTGTTTCTTAATAGTTAAAGGCTAGTTTCCTGTAAAAATCTATTTATTCCGTCATTTACATTACCACAAACAGTAATGTATTTTAAGTTAAGCTTCGTTTATTTTAATTTTATTTTCGATGTAATATGTTAGTTTAAGTAAACTTTGTATTTGCTGCAAATAAATATTTTTATACTTTTTTTATATAAAATGTTGTATACGTCTTTTGTCTTTTGTCAATTAAACAAAAAATTACGAAATATGGTGCGTTGGAGTTCCGCGTGACGTCACGTTGGTAAACTTTTTAACACAAAGTGACGTCGTGAGCCCCTCTTCCCCTCCCAAACTTGGATGTGCGTTATCTTTATCATTTTTGATTTATTTGATAAAGCAAAAAATATATGTTCAATATTTTTTGATAATCTAACTGACGAACTAATTAGAATTATTATTTTTTTACCTAGGAAACATTCTAATTGAAGCTTTCTAACTAACCTCTATCATCGCAGATGGCAGTCGACGGGCAGTGGCAGGGCTTGCAGTTAGGGAATCCGTAATATCCAGTCCTGCACGTAGAACACGACCGGCCGATGACGTTGGCCTTGCAAGGGCATTGTCCCCCAAATGTATCGCACTCCAGCTCAGTTGAACCCCTGAAGTCGCAGAGACAACTGAGGGCGCCACTGTTGTACTCGGATGTTATTGAAAACATCGCGTCGCGGCAAAAACCTGTAAAAAATCTTATTTTAGTGTTATCCACACTTAATAAGTTTTCTGTTACATATAAATTTGTAAGTAAGCCTCTGGTTTTCCTTCAAATAAATATAAATATTAACTTAATGTAAACATTCACAATTGAGCTGTTAGACATTACTAAAGGTGGCGCATTACTATCCTTATCTTGTAGAAGTTCTTTCTACTCTTACCAAGGAGTTTTTCTCTAGCTTTATCATTCGTACCACCTAGGTTAAAAAACAGTGTTAATATTAGGAATTTGCAGTAGGTTATAGTAAGGTTTTGTTATACAATAATTAAGTCGAGTGTTGGCCTCGCAACGTACCAGTCTCATTGTGGTGTATGAAGTAGTCATCCAACGCGCACTTCTTGATGAATTCCCTCGTGTAGTCCAGCATGTTGGACTCGGTTAGCACAGAGTCAGTGTAGTCAGGCTCCGCAATCACTAGCACGTAGTCTAGCCACACTCCTTTGCTTGATGATCCCTAGGAAAGGTGAGAAATAAGTTCAACCTTCTGTAAATTTCATGTTCTGTTATATTAATATCAGTAAAATATAACTAATAGAACTTAATTTCAACTAGTATTTACACACTAGCTGCTGACCGCACCTTCGCCCCCGTTTTATAGGAATAATAAGTAACCTATACGTATGTTATTTCAGGTCCCAAACTATACTTATACCAAATTTCAGCCCAATCAGTTTAATAGTTTTTACGCGAAAGAGGAACAAACAACACTTCACAAACTTTGACATTTATAACATTAGTAGGATAAACGATACAATACAAAACTCTTTATTGTACAATTGTACACAACATAGACATTAACATGAACAAGTACAATGGGCGGCCTTATCGTTTAGAAGCAATTTCTCCCAGGCAACCTTTATATAATTCTCCTAAAAATCTAAACCGACAGCAGACACGAGGTACAGTGCTAAGAAGGCTGGCAGCATTGCCACGTTGAATGTCAATAATTCGTTGATAAAAATAGAAGTCTTTACTTTAATACAGAATATTTAATTCTGGAAAATTATTTTACATCTGCAGGTAAACTGATTGTTTAAACTGGTAACTTTTAACTGTTGAATTATGTGTTTTCTCCCCAAAAACAAAAAATCTATCGAGTAGTGAGACTTCGTCTTAGACAACCATGTCTCAACATGTCCTTATGGTCTATTCTAGCTTCTCCTTGAAGCTTTGCAACCAGCTACCAATCACCCTGTATATCTATTATGTCAAATTAACGCGTGTAGCACTTAGGGGCGTTCTCTGTCTTTATGGTATTTGATAGGGAGTTATGTAGATTCATCATCATATCAACCCACAAACCTCCACAGGTGATCATAGGCGTCCCCACGCCATTAATGGACGGTCTTACTCTGCCTCCATCCATCACCTCCCTGCGACCGCTACAATGTCGTCGGTCTGAGTGGTCTTCCAATCAAGAACCCCAGGAGTTATCTGTTCTCCCCAGTTCTTTCTATCTACATACTCGTAAAACGATTTTTATGATAAAAAGTAAATGTTATTGCAGGTCTCAAACTATACCCATACCAAATTTCAGCCCAATCAGTTCAGTAGTCAGCCTGGAAGAAATCGCTTCTAAGCGATAGGGCCGCCCATTGTACTTGTTTATGTTAATGTCTATGTGTTTTATTTGTCTTTGTGGTGTACAATAAAGAGTTTTGTATTGTATTGTATTCAGTACTTTTTTGCGTGAAAGAGGAACAAGTCGAAATTTTTGAAGTTCAATTGCATAAAACAAGAAACATCCAATTTCAAAAACTTTGACATTTATAATATTAGTAGGATTAAATAGGAAACGTTTAACATGGTCAGTCTTCTAGTGGATACCCGGCGCAGGGTCATATAGAGGCTAGGCAGAGCAAAATTTTACTACCATTTTTTTTGTGTCACCTAATAAGTACCTCAATCTCACTGGTTTGTTTTTCCATTCCTTTTATACTTTTAAATAAATGTTATTTCGATTCTATTCAAACAATATCATCTAAGTCCATACCTCAAACGTGATAGTAAAGTTCTGTTCAATCGGGAACCTCGTATTCCCATCGGCCGCCTTAAGAAGAGACCTGCAGCCGGAGTTGGATGGGCAATGCTGAATAGGCACGGAGGTCTCGATCTTCTGGTTGGACGCGTCTACTGCTACGACGGCGTCGATGCTGCTTGCTGTGGAAAAATTGCTTAGTTATCAATAGCCAGCTATTAGTTCACTTGCCCTAAACTCTGTTACGCTCAAAAATAAGTTCCTAGGATTCATTTGTGTTATAAGTTGTTGTGTTGTGTAGTTATTTTAGATAATTAAAAACAGATGAATGCAGCTGGATGTGTGGATTACAGTACAAAATCTGCTTACTTTGGGCCTTGCTAAGCCTTAAGATTTTGTGCTATTGGAACTTCATGATTGATCTATTTAACACTAAAGATATTTTTAAAAAACATCCAGACGCGTAACAAATGTCTGCACATCGAACAAACATTTGTCGCGCTTGGAATCGAACCGGTAACCTGCTGCAACGCGAACGACCCCTTGGTCATTGCGGCACCTTGTCGCTTAACGCAACAGTAGGTTGTAAAACCAAGAAGATGTTACTTTCCCTTCGATGACAATGTCGTGAGTCGAGGGAATAAGCGAGACGACACTAATGTCACCTACCAGGCAGTTTAGGCTGGTAGTAATGCAGCACGAGGTAGAAGATGCCAGAAGGTACTTTACCTTCGATGACGATGTCGTCAGCCGATGGAATTAGCTAGACGTCAGTAATATCACTTACCAGGCAGTTCAGGCTGATAGTAATGCAGCAAGAGTTAGTAGTAGCCAGAAGAAGGTACATTCCCTTCGATGAAGACGTCGTCAGCAAAGGGAATAAGTTCAACGTCACTAATGTCACTTACCAGGCAGTTCAGGCTGGTAGTAATGCAGCACGAGGTAGAAGATGCCAGAAGAAGGTACATTCCCTTCGATGACGACGTCGTCAGCAAAGGGAATAAGCTCCACGTCACTAATGTCACTTACCAGGCAGTTCAGGCTGATAGTAATGCAGCACGAGGTAGTAGTAGCCAGAAGAAGGTACTTTCCCTTCGATGACGATGTCGTCAGCCGAGGGAATGAGGTAAACTACTGCTGTTGTGTTGCTGAGAACCGAGCGGGGTTGTTGGTCCTTGTCACCGCCGGTGCCGGATTCAATCTCGATCTAAAACATATATTCATCATCATCATCATCATCAGCCCATACACGTCCACTGCTGGACATAGGCCTCCCCCGTACGACGCCACAAATATCGGTCCTGAGCCGCCTCCATCCATCGACTCCCTGCGACCGCTACGATGTCGTCGGTCCATGGAGTGGATGGTCTCCCATGTAGGGGGGGATTTGCCATAATCACCACGCTTGGCAGGCGGATTGGTGATCGCAGTGTTGGTGTTTAAAAAGACTCAGAAGGAAGCTGCTGCCCTTCCTCTGGTAGGTTCCCTTAGTCGGCTCTTACGACATCCACGGGTTGAGTTGGAGGGGTCGATATTCGTACGCCGCGGCCCCACGGCAACGCAAAATAACATATATTATAACAATATTAAAACAAACGATCATGGTTATTAACTTGCAAAATGGATCATTCGCAGTATTCCCTCGTTAATACCATGTTTACTTGATCTTATCGGGACTATGCTTTATGTAAAGCAAAATAATAACCAAAATATTCACAATAAACGGAGAAAATATTTTCATATATATCTCATTCAAATCCTTTTTGTTCTTAAGTGCTCAATATATGTTTTGAGCATAGATTTAATATATTGGATTTGACGTGGACAAATTTACGGTTTAGCAATTAGAAAAGTAAAGAGAAACTAAAGAATAAATTTGACTTTTTTGTTTTTGCTTTGCCTATTTTGGCACGAGTTCGGCCATGAGGATATCCTCGTAGCCAAATCAGTGAGGCGAAATAGTTAGGCCATGATGAAAAAGCCGAGAAAACTGTGAAGGTTAATATCCAGCAGACTTAGAATCTCCTTCTTTTTCTTAGTCAGGTAAAAGGCGCGCGCATTCGCCTTCATTCCATACTATGACGCGCATCATTTTTATCACATAATAGTAATGTGCTATAAGTCGTATTCTTTAGATAATCCCTTCGATTTACATTCAATGTAGAGAGCGCTTCACCAACGGGTAGCCCTCTAGCGGTAGAAGTGTAAACGTTACGGGGTTACCAAACGATGCTGTCCTCACTACCTTGATCTGTAAGCGTTTCTACAGATTGTTATATCGTCGACCTTTAAAGATTACTTGCCACGTTGTCACAAAGTAGGTCTTAAAATTACTATACACCCAGTTTTGTTCCAATTCATCGTCATCATATCAACCGATCGACGTCCACTGCTGGACATAGGCCTCCCCTAAGCATCTCCACAATGACTTTGCGTTGATTTTGGACATTCACTAGGTCGTCGGTCCATCTATGTTCTAATTAATATAGGCAATCTATTTATTTTTGAATTATACTATAGTGAAAATTATATTTAAACTTACCCATGAATAAATTAATAGCAAATTTGAAAATAATAATAAATCTTCTTTATAAATGGATAATTAATACCCACCTTCTTGGAGTCGACAGCGGCGGTGAAGACGGCAGGTTCGCATTTCCCGTTGCGCCGCAGACAGTAGGGTCGGGGGGTAATGTAGTCCAAGTGCCACTCCGACTCGGGGACCGCGACTATCGACTTTATGCCCGCCAAAGTGCCGGGCTCAGCCTGTAAAAAAAAAAAATTAATTAAACGGGGCTGCCATACACGATGGTACGGAATCCTCCGTGGGCGAGTTGACTCGCACTTGACCGGTTTTAATATTTGTAATTTGTCAACAAAATCTACAGCCCTTAAATTTTACGGTCAAACCATACGATTTAGCATTTTATTTCAGACTATTTCAACATACTAATCGGTTACGGATCGGTACTAATCGGTTTGTTTTGACTTTTTTCAATAACACTAAAAAGCATGAAGCTATAAATTAAATTACACGCGGACAGAGTCGCGGGTAATAGCTAGTATCCCATAATTAGAATGTTCATACATAAATATTATTGGAATCATTGTGTACATAATATTAGTAAGTAGGCAATGTATAAGAGACACATAGGTACCCAAGCAGGGCGTAGCTTTTTTTGTTTTCATTTGTTCAACTCTTTTAGGCGGTGACTGTACATTATCTAATGCGAGGCTCACAATCATTTAACGTAGAGGTCAACTTCTTTATTCATCATCATTATGATCATCAGCCTATAGGTCCATAGCTAGACATAGGTCTCCCCTAATTAGCGCCATAACGCCCTGTATTCAGCTTGCCCCATCCAGCATTTGCCTACAAACTTTAGCAGGTCATCATCCTACCTGGCCGGAGGGCGTCCTACACTACGTTTGCCGAGCGGTTATCCACTCAAGAACTCGTTTACCCCAGCTGTTATCGTTTCTGTGCGAGATATGGCCGACCCATTGCCACTTCTGCAGGTAATTCTACGAGCTATGACGATAAGTTTGGTCATCCTTACTCACCAAGAACGTGACGACATTGTTAGCATCTTGTACATCGAAGACCTTCACTTTGGCGAGGTCATCCAGCACCACCTGCCGGCAAGGAGTCGAGAACGGACAGTTGTTCAGGCTGACCACCGCAGTCGAGTCCAATGAGTCACCCGATTGGAACCGGATCACCACCAAGCCTGTGACAATAAATTCTAATAAAAATAATTCTATGTAATTTTGTTTGAAACTTTTTCAAAACAGCTTAAGTATATGAATATTTTACATGCCTTCTGTGAATCTAACAGATAAAAATAGCTTTATATGAGATAAATAAATAATGGGAAATCGCTGGATGCGGACAGCGCAAAATCGGTCATTGTGGAGATCCTTAGGGGAGGCCTATGTCCAGCAGTGGACGTCGATCGGCTGATATGATGATGATGATGATGATGAAATAATGCTGGACAATTTTTACAGCATCATCTAGCTAAGCAGAGCTTGTGTTATGAAGTATAGGAGCGGCCAAATTCCTGATAGTTACAGAAACGTACTGTAAAGAATAAAATTATGAGAAAACAATATTTTACTTTTTCAGGAAATAGAACTGATTAATTTTTCATATAATCTGACTCACCCTGTAGTTTTACTTAAAACGGGCCATAACATTATTTTATCATACACTAGCTGCTGCCTTCGCGCGCGTTTTATCGGGATAAAATACCCGATATGTTATTCCAGGCCACAAACTATGTATGTATACCCATACCATATTTCAGCCTAATCGGTTCAGTAGTTTTCGCGTGAAAGAGGAACAAATATCCATACATCCATCCTTACATACTTTGACGTTTATAATATTAAAAGGTAAGTACGCTAGTAGGATTGGTCGAACCTTTAAGAATGGATTTAGAGTTACCTTTAGGTGAATAGTCAGTAGCGGTGGTGTTCTCATAGGTGACGCTAATGTCAGTTTTGACAGGCGTGACGTACTCTACTATAAGCACGTACTGGCCAGGTGGGGCTATCTTCATGTTGTAGGCAAGTTCACTCTGGTCTTCGTACAGCATTGGTATGCTGTTCGCTTCGACCTGGAGCTCGTTCAGTTGCTGTGGATTTTAGGCTTTATTTCGAGGATGTCAGGTTTACTTTGGTTTGGAAATTAAATAAATACTGGACATACATGAACACAGCATCATCAAGCCCAAATTTAAGCTGAGGGTGCTTTATGGGTACCGACTGATAAGTATGTAGAACCCGGACCCGGAATAAATACCAGGGTGTCGATTCAGCGTATCACGTGATACTTTATCGAGTGCTACTCATTATCACGGGATAAAAATATCATGTGATAAATAATATCGAATACAGCCAAAAACGGCATTCGTGCGAATTATCGAGCAACTTATCAAAGAAAAATATAATAAAGGCAACGCCTACACAGAAAAAAAACATTACTTGAAATAAGACAAATTACTTTGCATCAAAGCAACCTTATTAGATCCAAGAAAATGATCCCTATAGACGTTAGAGAATATTCACTTCATATTAGTAACAAATTGTCTTAATATATTTCTTTTATTTAAAAAAAACCGTGAAATCCAAGAAATAATTAAATTAATTTAAGACACCAGCTTTTTGTATAGTCAAGAGAGTCTGGTCTTCAAGTGAAAGGTTGTTTTTTTTTTCATACATAGATAAAATAATATTGAATTAAAATAATATTTATCTATAATCAAGAAAGAAATTGATTTGTTAGGAGAAGTAATTTCAGATTTAATTGTCTCGAAGTTAAATATTTTGTACCTGGGATCGAAAAAATTCTTAGTTGGTAGGTTAAATTTTTGATCTACACACTGAAAAAAATATATATTTTTCTGAATACTAAGTACAGACTCGTAATATGGCGTGTTTTAAAAAACGATAACCCAACTTCAAATTCCCTTACTTTTACACTTATTTTAAGTTTTTCGGGATAAATACTTATCCCTTGGGGATAAAAATTTTATGGGACCCCTTCGGGATCGTTTTCTATACAATAGTGAAAGCATTTCCATAATCGGTCCATAATTGGCGGAGATATCGCGTAACATACATACAAAAACAAACATACAGACGAATTGATGACCTCCTCTTTTGAAGTCTGTTAAATAGGAGGTGTCAAGCGCTCTTTCAGATTACTATTCCAGCAGGTATGGAAGAAGTAATCATGCCACTGATCCCACGTCGATCGGTGGAAAGACTAAAGATGCATTTCCAAACAATGGGTTCTAATGTCGACTCAAACCCGAAACGCTTCGATCGTGCCATATAATTTGTCTAGTAGTGACATCTAGCTATAAAGCATATATTCTTAAACTTGTATGTCATTGTAGGTAATGTTACTGATAACTTGATCTGTTTAGTTGTATAAGATTGAGTTGTAATAACAAGTTTTTTTATTTTCAACTGTGAAAATTATTTCTACTTGATCAGATCTGGTTCATCATCGTCATCATATCAGCCCATAAACGTCCACTGCTGGATATAGGCCTCCTCCATACGACGCCAGAAATAACAGTCCTGAGCTGCCTCCATCCATTGACTCCCTGCGACCGCTACGATGTCGTCGGTCCATGGAGTGGATGGTCTCCCATGTAGGGGGGATTTGCCATAATCACCACGCTTGGCAGGCGGATTGGTGATCGCAGTGTTGGTGTTTAAAAATACTCAGAAGGAAGCTGCTGCCCTTCCTCTGGTAGGTTCCCTCATGGATGGTCGCCCAATACTCCGTTTCGCGTTCCATTGTGGCCGCCACTCGAGAATCTTTACTCCCCAGAGGTTATAAATTCTACGAGCTATATGACCTGCCCACTGCCACTTCAGCTTACTAATTCTGAGAGCTATGATCAGATCAGGGGGCCTACTCGGAAAAGGAAAAACGAAGTTTCTTTTTCGTTTCCGTGCAAAGCGTTTGCACGAAAAATTATCAGAAACTTCGATTTCGTTTTTACGAGTATGGGCCCTGATTGCCTTTGAGTATTCGGTGAGTGATAATTCTTACCTGAGGGTTGTCGAGATAATTGATAGCACTGGTGGTGAGTCCGCTTATGTCCGCCATAGGCCGGCCTTCCAGGCTCGGGTACGCGTAGTGTCGACAGAGGGAATCGTCGGACACCTCGCACGGCTTGTACACCAGCTTAGTTAGTACTGTGGCCTCGTAGTACGCCTCGGGAATCAGCACGAAGTAATCCTGGGACATTCAAAATTAGACTTTATAACACTGTCTTACATATTATTTAATACGGGTGCACAAAATTTTATTGTAAATCCAGTTTTTTCATAATTCACCTACCTAGGTAGCGTAATCAAATCAAATCAAAATGTTTTATTGAAACCATATTGTACAAAAGATATTATAATTTTCACAGTCTCAAATATGGACCCGGTTAGGGCACAGCAGGATAAGTAGGTACTAAGTACTTAAGTTTTAAGCTATGTTGTGACTAATGATACCTAGGAATTGCTTAAAAATTCGCTTCGTAAGCTAAGAACTATGTTATATCTAATTATTGTAATAGAAATTTCTATAATAAATATACTTAACCATAAAATTACATAAAAATGTAATATTATAAAATATTAAATTCACCTGCAAGATACTACTTCAAAAACATAATTATTTGCAATATAACTTATCTAAAACCATTTTTTTTAAATTACAATAAATCCAATACAAAACAAATACTTTTATTGCAATCCAAGAACAGGAAAACACAAAGACAGAAACAGTTTCACAATGAGCGGCCTTATCGCTAAGAGCGCTTTTTTCCAGGCAACATTTGAATAGTTAGGATTTGTATGTATTCTTAAATATTATTATTAGAAATAGTATTTTCCTTTCGTCCATCACCTGCACCAATGATAGCTTTAAAGGTACTTAAAAAGAAAAACCTCATTACTCATAAAACAATACAGAAATTATGTCGATTGTCGATTGGTATAGATTTCAGGGAATTTATAATTTGCTCAATGTTTTTTATGTTTTGAATTTATATATTATATCTATTCAATAAAAAAAAACATTGCGCAAAATTGCGACCCCCCGGGGTAGGGGTCGAAATTTTACGAATTTTCAGCTTTGCCGCCAATTTTTTATTTATCATCTGTGCCGAAAGGCGAACGTATTAATGTCTATACAGCCACGTGATCACAATTTTTACTAAGCAAAGAGACTTACTCGTACTTCTGTATGCCAAGATTGATAAAAGACATGCAACCAAAGAGCATTTATTAATTACCCCAGCACGCCGTTTCATACAACATTGCCGGAGCGTTGTAATGTTCCAAATCAAAAAACGCTCCAGCAATGGATTTAATTTTCTTTAACCGTAAATTCGATACTTCGTGTGTTCTTTTTTCAACAATAATGACAATATTTCCATGCATGTTTGAAAAAAAATATTTAGTTGCCGACCACCTACTGGTAATGGTTTATATTTTATAGCCGACCTGTCCAAAAAGTTATTAGCTAATTTTACCGGCTGACCAAATATTTAAAATAAATACATAGAGTATCAATAAATACCAATAAATTTCCTAATTTATGATAAAGGGTGATAGATAATACATGTCATTGGATACACAGTAGGCACTTACAATCATGATCTCCTTGGTTGTTTTGATGGTGACCGTCCAGTTGCCCGGGTTCATTACGAAGGGAGCCGGCGAGTTGCCCCTCTCTGCCGCGACAGTCACCAGTTGGGGCTGGTGCGTCGGCCGGAGGTATACCTCGAACCTTGGGAATAAAAACAAATATGTATTGCAGTGCAGTGGGCTAGGGTCCGAGTGGATGGTCTCCCAACACTCCGTTTCGCGTTGCATCGTGGCCGTCACGAGAGAATCTTTACTCCCCAGCTGTCATCAGTTCTACGAGCTATATGACCTGCCAACTGCCACCTCAGCTTACTAATACTGAGAGCTATGTCGGTGACTTTGGTTCTACTATGGATGTACGTATTCCGCATTCTGTCACGTAGAGAAACACCAAGCATAGCTCTCTCCATAGCCCGCTGACCGACTCTGAACTTATGAACGAGGCCTATAGTTAGCGAGCACGTCTCGGATCCGTGGGTCATATACGGAAGAAATTGCTAATCAACCAATCACGTCATTAATGATATTTTATTTTGTAAAATGTAATACGCGTACCTACCTAGTACCTTTATGAAACATAGCTACGATCTTTTCTAGGACAAATTTTCAAATAATTTATTTAGGAACGGATTAACATTGACAAATAAAATGAAATTGATTTTATTCAGTTCCTATAAAATTTCACAAATGCTTAAGTTGTGACAGGGCCTTACTATAAATTCATTGCATTATTGATGCAAAATATCAAACTCCTGTGGCCAGTCTAGAGGAAGGAGATGCGAGAATCATTTTTAAGTAAAATCAGTATTTACATGTATTCTCATTGCTTGGTTGCACATGATTGATTTTTTCACATTACTAATTTTCCCTCCCTCCCTTTGGGTAGGGAACCAAAAGTAAAAAAATCTTTATATCCGTAAATATAATAAATGTACACAGAAAAGCTCTATTTGTTAAAATTAAACACTAACAAGGAAATAAAGTGATATTTTGATTTTAGTCGTTTCGGCGTGAAGACTACAGTAAAGAAGCGACGAAGAAACCTTTAGCCTGTTCGGTGTTATTTTTCGATTTGGAGCAAAATCCGTCCCAAGCCTTTTTATCTTCTGATATTTTGTAATTAATAAGCCTATTTACAAAGGATATGTTTGACAATTTGAATATATTCATAGAATTTTTTACAACTCGCTAGGAGTTGTTGTAGAAGCATATATAATACATTACCCTTTAAAAGATACATTAATCTTTAGTTTGGGGCACAGCGAGTTTATTCTTATTTCTAGTATTTACATTATGTATGTCGCAATTTTAGGGAATCGATCGATATTTCTATGAGTGTACAAGTTTTCATAAATATATTGACATGGTACTGTCATTATATTTATTTCTTTGAATTTTATCAGGCAGAGACGTATTTATCGTCACTGATAAAAGTCACAGATATAGAAAATTGGCGGTATGTAACAGTGACAGAAACTAAATATATCTGTGACTCACACAGGCAGTGCCAGTGTCACGATATTATATCGTTGTTATTTTATTAGGTAACCTACGCAATAAATCGCTTCAGCCAGATAATATTGCTTCATTCTCTCTTTGATAATATCACTAAGTCAGAATGAGATACACCTAGTATTTTATACTAAAAAATTTGAAATGTATACCGCAATGTAACAAAGTTGTGACATTGCGGTATACACATACAATTCAAGAGGAATTTCGTTACGTAGCGGTACTACTGCTGCAATAAATATATTATTAAATCAGTAAAACAATGAATTTGTACGTGATTGGTAGAAATACTAGTTAGTATTTAGTCACAGATATTTTGAAGTGACAGTAACGTATTCACAGATGTCGGATTTTGCCTAGTATAACCCAGAACTAGTTATTAATAGTCTCTTATGGGGCCATCGCAAGTGCGCATCCCCACATTCAAAAATATGAAATTTGTTTCGAGACCGAAGTACAAGATCGACGATCAATTTTCCTATGCGGAGGTCATTCAGAACCGTGCGTTCTCGTCAGCGCGATCGAGCGCTCGGCCATTTTTACTAGCGACATCTAGTTATGCGCGAGCAGAATAGTTTGAGTGACGTTACAGCAAAAGCGGTGCAGGGCGGCGCCGCGGCGGCACGTGTTGCTTGCGTACACGCACCACTGACGTTAGTACTGCCCGTGTGGTCCGACAAAACATGTATATGCCGTCAAATATATTTGGCGCTTATATCCATACATAAGCTTATATCCATTATATCCATATATATATTATATCCATATATAAGACATGTAAGTATATTATATATTTTATTCATAGTAATTTAATATGGAAACCAGAAAAAATCACTATGGTTCCTTTGATGAAAAATCAACTCGTTTTTTATTTCATCCAAGCCTCAAGCTAAGCTTTCTACGCTCTCGGTGTTTAATCTTGGTTATCATTGTAGCGTTTGCCGAAATAACACTACCATAACTCGTGCCTTGGCCGTCCGCGCTGTTAGATACAGCGCGGCCTATGGTTTCGTTTCGACTAATAGGGGAGCAAAGCTCTGTCTATTGACTATTTTGCCTACTCTGTCTGTCTGTTTCTCTAACGTGATGAAACTTGAGACTAGGAGCCTCCGTCCCGTGACCTTTCTAGTCAATCAGTTGTGTATCGTTTGTGGAAAGTTTGTAAACAAACCAAGACACAAAAAATAAACAGGTGTCTTCAAGACCTTCGTGATATAACGTTGGCCACATCATCACTTTCCATCAGTTGACATTGTGGTCAAACGAAGATCTATAAACAATAAAAAAAATTAAAAAAAAACTCACTTTTTGGCGTCATGTTTCAGATATAATTTATGCAATATTTTTGCGGATGTCAACTCGACTATACTCCGATTAAGAATCCAAGACATTTTATGTCAACAAAGACATTTATGAATCAAACAAAACAGATAACAATAACAGAAAACAACAAGGTAACAGCAAAGTTATCACTACAAGCTAAAACACAAACTTCAACAACGCATAATTTTTTTTATTTATTTCAAATTATGTACCTACATTACAATTATACAATACAATACAAAAATTCTTTATTGTACACCACCACCTTATTGTGCCCTAATTGCCAAACTAAGTTTGTGAAAACTTGTATTTTGGCAAGTAGTGCTCTTCGTTTGTGCCTTACAATTTTGTACTTATAACGGTGGGATAATAACTTATAATCTCACATGTGTAGGATTTTTTTTATTTGATTTCTACAACGAACGCGTAGGAATATTCCTTGCTTTGTATATAAAAGATTTTTTAATTTTGGGTTTTGAATCGGAGTATAGTAATGTAAATTGCGTATAAAAAGACGCGGCAACAGAGTGAGGGCGGTTTGTTTACAAACATTGTACATACTATATGGCTGAAATATAGACCAGCATACTTGAGGTAAACTTACTTCTGCTGTATATCGATGACGCTCTCCGGTGTGATGATGACCGAGGCGTGAGCGTTGTCTTGCAGCGGGTTAGCGTACTTCAATACCATGCGGTACAATGAGGACTTTGCGATGTGGACAACGTTGATTACTTCATTCTGCAAACAATAAATAAATAATACTGGTCACACAGTATCATCTAGCCCAAGCTTAGCGGAGGTTGTGTTATATGGACGAGATAACTGATATATGTACTTAATATAATATATTACATAAATAGAATCATTACATACCTACATGTTTAACAACAATACTAACTATACCCTACTAAGTACTGTTTGTCAAATATAGTTTCTTTTAAAAAAATAAATTAATCAGGTAGGTATCTACTAAATTATATGTTTAAGGGACGCTTCATGGTTCAACATTATTGCGCTTTCATAAATAAACAATAATTATCGTCCTTCTTACCTGCAGCATAGAGAATACGACATATCCCTTCCAAGAATACCCGGGGAAGGCCTCCTCAGAGTTCCTATATCTAACAGGTCCCGACTGCGTCACGCCATCTTCCATCTCGAACTGGTATTGGTGGAGCGTTGGGAAATAGTGCGCTGTGATCGGTCGGTCGCAGCGCCGCCCTTCGACGCGTGAGTGACACCGACACTGGCCGGTATGCTTGTCGCAGTTGTTGTCGATTGAACCGCCGACGTCGCAGTCGCAAGCTGTATTCAAATATCAAACCGTTTACGCTGTATGTAGGGCGTGCGAAAGAAACCTCATGCATACTTCATCATCATCATCACATCAGCCCATACACGTCCACTGCTGGACACAGGCCTCCACCGTACGACGCCACAAATAGCGTTCCCGAGCTGCCTCCATCCATCGACTCGCTGCGACCGCTACTATGTCGTCGGTCCATCATGCATACTTACTCTCGACAAATATAACCGTCCTTCTGGTGCAGTCAAGTACCTAATTATAAATCGTCTTCAGACCTGCGCCTTCTAAAAAAATTAGGATTATTAGGGTTCAAATAAGACATTGTACTATCTTTCAAATAAAAAAATCTTTAATTATGAAATTGTGATGGGTACAAATTATGTGTACCTCAGGTTTATGCCTTGTCCATTTCGCCTCTTTCACCTTAACTTTGGCGGTGAAACGTCTCATAAATAAAATTTAACTAACCAAGGTACATAAAAAAGTCAATCAGTTGTTTTTTCAACTGATTGACAAGGTTTTAAGTGAAGAGAAAATCGATAACACCTTGTTTCTTATTTGATAATATTTGTAATAACTATATTTATAGCTGATTATAGTATAAAATTTTACTTGTCTAAGTGACCCTAAAGACAAAGTTATTTGAATCTCAAAACGGAAATATTTATGACGTCGTATGGGGGAGGCATGTCCAGAGCTGGATGTGTATGGACCTATATAATAATATGATGATTAAGTTTAAACTCACGAGCGCATCCAAACACGTTGTCAGCCTGTAAGCGGTAGAAACCATCTCGGCACTGATCGCAGGTTCGAGATCCGACGTGCGCCTTGCACACGCATTCTCCACTGCGCGTGTCGCAAGCTCCCAGCCCGCCCAGGGTGCCCGGTAGGTTACAATTGCATTCTGGGGAAATAAATTCGCAGATTTAAATCAGGCCAGGTGGGACGGCGACCTGCGAAAAACTGCATATGCTGGATGATGGCGATATGGCGATAGTTCAAGCTGATGTTGTATATTTTTTTTTCTTACAAGACTATAACGATGCCTATTTACAGCTGATATTATTATTATTAATTTACCTTTTTTTTTTAAATCTAAATTCTCGTTTGTTTTCTTGTCATGTCTGTTTTATGGTTTTGAGTTATATAGGTATAGGTAATATAAGCACCATTTATTGTAAACTATATTTTTGTAAATTGACGTATCGAAGTGTGCCCTGTGCTCCTACGGCGAATAAATGAGTATGATGATAATGATTAATGTATTTCATTTATTTTGCTTACATGTTTCATTTATAGAGCTTAGATCTAGGTAGGTAGCAAGCAACGTGTAATCGACGTTTTGGTCAAATCTTGCAAGCGTGACTTGAATAACGTTTTTTTTTTCACTTCCTTTTATCTACCTTCGGCTGTTCAGCCATAATTATATGTGATCTTGGGTGGAATATTCACTTGCCATTCCAGTGGATAGCACCATCTCAAAGATGTCATTGTGACACTTCAGTTCCTTTGGTCAAGGTCTATCTAGAATAGCCATCTCTTGAGGCGTTTAATCTGGTATTTGTGTTGAAGTTGGTCTTGAAGCTAGTGTCTTGCTGTGGGTGTCTAGTCTTACTTTGTACTTTTTATCTTAGCTTAGTAGAGTAGATAATGTTGGTACCGAGGCTCTACGGGTTTTTAATCTCCTGGTCGAAGCGACGCGTAACCCCAGTGCTGATAAGTATCTAGCGCAGCGCATCAGTATTGCCATACAACGGGGCAATGCAGCTAGCTTCTGACTGGTATTAATATGAACATTTTTCAGAATAAAGCATTATACATTATTTTATGTATTGTGTTTTCCGTGTATTTTAACATATATTTTAAGACAGCTCACTAACAAAAAATGGACCTAATATGTTTTCAGATTTAATAAATGAATTTAATTTAATTATTTATCTATCTATCTATCAGTTGAGCTACCTCTAGATTGTTTGCAACAAGTAGCAATAAGCTCAATTATTTCAATTGTAACTATTTGCTGTTCTAATTTATTTCTGTTATTTGATTGGTATTTTTTTGTTAATAAAGACATAGATATAAAAGCATAGTAAGACCTCCATTCATATTATTATGAGTAATCAGGCTCCCCTATGTAGTTTGAAGCCCCCCCTTGGGTGCCCCCTAGTTACCTTCGCAGCCGAGTGGGTTGTACTCCTGCATGTTCCAGAAGAGAGGCTTGCAGTCGTTACAGATGCGTCCTTGTACCCGCTCCTTGCATTGACAGAGTTCGCCGGCGGGCACCGAACCGCAGCCTTAGGAAGTACAGAGAATAATAATAACTATATTTATAACTGTTTATATTATAAAATTTGACTCGTCTACGTGCTTATTCTGTAAGCCTAAAGAAATCAAGTTATTGATTTTGATTCAGAAGATAAAGAATCAGTACACTGTCACACGAGTTAGATATAGGTATAAATTAAATAATCCTGGATAATCCCCACAGCATCATCTAGCCCCAAGCTAAGCCAAGCAGACCTTGTTTTATGGGTACTAGATGGCTGATATACTCCATTTTTATCACACATAGAAAATACCCAGAACACCAGGAATAAATATTTGCAGATCGTACAAACATTTGTCCCAAGACGGGAATCGAACCTGTAACTTCCTATTTTGCAGGTGGACCTTCGCCCGTCGCGTCGTGCCAATCGGTCAAATGTAGACTTATGTTTGATTCTAAAACTCGTTGACTTCTTTCTCAAAGCAAAGTGTAAAGACCTATTGTTGAACCTAAAATTGACATAAAATCTACAGTATAGGAATGGTTTTTCAATAAAACTTAACCAAATTCTAAGCTCCAATGTAACCTCTTCCATAATATCGTAAAATGTTGCTTATTGTTCGTGTAGTCTAACTATCCACGTACCAGCAAAGCTAGCGACGACTCCTCGCGGGTCACAATTGCACTCCTCACACGCCGGGTAATTATAGAACTGCTCCCGACATCGGTCGCATTTCGTGGAGTCGAAGTTGGGCTTGCAATGGCATAGGCCAGTGTCATCGCAGGTAGACCCTATGGAACCAGACTGATCGCAGTTGCAAGCTGGAAAATAAATCACCCTTATATAAAGAAAGAGAAAGTTTGGATGGATGGTTATGTATGTCACTTCTTCACACCATAACTATTGTACAGATCAGGCGGGAAATAATGTGTAGATGTAGGCTAGAGCTACAATAACACACATACATAATATATATAAATCAGTTCCCATCGGGTATAGTATTATAAAATATATACCATGAGTAAGAAATAACCCTTGGAAAGTTTCCATAGAAAAAACGCGCGCGAAGGCGCGGGCAGAGACTAGTAAAGATAATGACCCGGTCCTTTTGAAGGTATGCTTGGAGACTGGGACCGAAGCCAGTAGCACTAAGAACCAATCTAAAGGTAAGGGCTACATAACGGATAATCATCCCAATCAAATTGTAATTATTATTATTATCGATGAGTGTAAGCTGTCACCGAGGTGGGTAAACACGGATAGCTTAAATTGGCTCGAATTGCCAATAATATGCCGTGTTTTAAAAAACATTAAAGCGATTTCAAATTCCCTTACTTTTACACTTTTATTTTAAGTTTTGCGGAATAAATACTAATCCCCTGGGAAACCCCCCTCCGGGAAAATTTTCTATACAATAATGAAAGAATTTTCAAAATCGGTCCATAATTGGCGGAGATATCGCGTAACATACTCGGACATACAAAAAACATACTGACGAATGGAGAACCTCCTCTTTTTGAAGTCGGTTAAGAACATCATCAAGTCGTAATCCAATGCGTAAAATTATCAAAAATGTCTGTTACTCAAAAATTAACGCTTTGTAGGACATTAGGTAGTAGGACATTTTAGCCTAGACAAGACCACTGCTGGCCTCCGATGTTGGTGAGTCAGTTGCACTTGCCTTCTGCTAACTTATCATATGGCTGCGAGTGAGACAGGGGTATGGCACTGTACAGTAGACCGCGAATCATGTACTCACGCAAACACTCCGGATGCTTGTAGAAGCCGGGTGAGCACTGGCCGCACTGCTTGCCTCCGAAGTTGGCGAGGCAGTTGCACTTGCCGTCGGCTGAGCAGCTGGTGGACGTCGAGCCGGTCGGATCGCAGGCGCAGGGCGCGCAGATGCGCTCGCGGCCTCTCACTTCCATGTAGTAACTGGAAAGTTAGTAAGAATTTTATGTATAAAAAGTTCCCCTACAATGAGGAAGACGCCGTCTTCTGTAACACAGTTTTTGTTACGTAAAAAGTCAGTGTAAATAGAAATCAAACCAGAGGTTTAGTATCATGAGTAAGCCAGCGGCTGCTGTGAGCTCTGGACCTGGGAGGTAGGAGATGAGTTTAGAAGATTAAGGAGTCAATGGGTTCCTCAGGGCCGGCTCTTCTTCAGGGTTGGCTCGTCTTTCGAGATAGGAGGAGACGCCTTCCTCAGTGGCCAGGGTAGATCATCTTCGGTTTGCTTTCAAACTCCGAAATTCCGTTTCAGTGGTCCGAATACATTACCGGCCAGCGTTTTTTACGAAGGTTCTACTTAGATTCCATATAAAACCTTTTCATCATCATCACCAGGCCGTCCACTGCTGGACATAGGCCTCCCCCGTACGACGCCACAAATGGCGGTCCTGAAAAACCTTTTACAAGACCCTATTAGCGTAGAGTTTTTATGTTAATTATATGGAACCTATCACATTTTAGACGATAAAGATAGACTTTTACAGATATTAAAGTGACAGATAAAGAAATTATCTATGTTTTTCTATAAAACCATAGCTATAGAATCAAAATTAAAATTTCGGTGTTTTTGCTTTCCAACTAGAAAATTACGCGCTATCGCCGAGTGTATGAATATTTTACAGAAGAAAATAAGAAAAAGTTGGATTATCTATCGAAATCACAAGAAACATGTATAAATAAAATATGTAAGAGAATGGAGGAACTCATATCTTGGATTCCTAGTTAGTATACATGAATATCTAAAGTACACAAATCAAAGGTCCACATAAGCATGATATGAAAATTGAAGTAAAGGGAATATCACCTTATTTCTTATTTGATAATAATAACTATATATGTTTATAGTATAAAATTTTACTTGTCTAAGTGCTTATTTTGTAAGTCTAAAGAAATAAAGTTATTGATTCTGATTCTATGAGAAGACTCGTATCTTGGATTTCAAATCAATATTTACTTAGGAAAGTAAGAAAATTACAGAGATCCTAGATAAACAGACTCATATCTTCGGTTTCAAAAAGTACAGAGTTTCTAGATAAACATTAAAGCGGACGAAGTCGCGGGCAGTAGCTACTTTATTATAAACACATCAATATCTAGCCCAAAGCTAAGCAGAGCTTGTGTTAGGAGTACTAGATAACGGTCGTGTCCAGGGGGCCTACTCGGAAAAGGACAATCAAAGTTTCTAATTCGTTTTCGAGCAAAACCAACTCTTTGTTGTTTGCATAAGAGTAGTGTTTGCACGAAAACGAATCAGAAACTTCGATTTCGTTTTTGTGAGTACGGGCCCTGGTTTGACTATTTTCAACCGACTTCAAAGAGGAGGTTCTCAATTCGACAGTATGTCTTTTTTTATGTACGTTTATGTTACTCGATATTTCCACCTATTGTGGACCGATTTTGACTTACTTTGAATATTGTATAGAAAATAATCCCGAGGTGATCCCAGATCCCCAGTGGATTAGTATTTATCCCGTAAAACTTAAAAAAAGTGTAAAAGTAAGACATTCGAAGTCGACTAGTATAAGGTTTTTGAAAACAATCAAATTACATATCATAATCGCAATGAATGTTGACAGCCTCACTCGCTGCCATGGTAAAAAAATGTTTCCATGGCAACGAGTCAGGCTGTAAAAAAGAGGTCTCTAGAGCAACGGTGTGTGTAATTCTTCACTCATCAATCACATCAAACTAAATTAGACTAATATTATCGCCATTTGCAAAATTTTACCGTGATATTGAACTGTTCCGGGTGTAAAACGACTTCCAAATCCATTTTCATTATTCAGGTAATTATCATTTTTTAAAACACGCCAAGTTATCATGAACTACAAAAAGCATGAAGCTATGAATGAAATCAAAATACATACATACATAGGGTGCCAAACAAAATTACAGGGTACTATCACGACTCCACGAGTACAGTATCGATACTTTCAATCCGATGTCGCTAATGTCATGGGGTGCAACCACCGCCCTCACCCCATTGGCGGATCTAACAATGAATATGAATCACCTAATGGTGTAACCCAACGGTGATAGTCAAAAAATCCGTAATGTATTTCTCAAAATTTTAGGAAAATGGTTCGAGATCCCATCCAATGACGCAAACGCTTCGTAAGCGCCTTCTAATTTGTCTAGTAGTGACATCTAGTTATGCTTTGTTTGAATTTGTTTCGACACAGTTGGTTGTATATTAATGGCGAGATCTACCAATATTGATATTATAATAAAATAAAACGTCAAGTGCGATTTGGACTCGCGCTCCGAGGATTCCGTATAAATATTAGACCTTTTTTTCCAAATATCAAGATTCTAGGTTAACGGGAAGTAGGTGCCCTATAGATTCTAGTCCAAAGCGATTAAAATATTTTTATTTGTGATTGAACTATAAATTTACGGTTTTCGGATTTTTCGCTTTAGATAGATAGATAGATAGAAAATTCTTTATTGCACACTTATTGATAAGAAACAGAAATACAAAAAAGACAATTTTAAAACTAAGTTACAAGTGGCGGTCTTATCGCTCGAGAGCGATCTCTACCAGACAACCGTGGATGGATAGGATTGTTGGATAGTACTAGGGGATCTGTGTGCTTGTATAGATTTAATAAATAAAAATACTCATAATAAATATTATGCCTAAAATAAACTACATATATAAATTTATATATATATATATATATTTACTTATATACATAGGGACACAGGTATGCGTTCAATGACAACAGCCTAAATAGTGCTCCTTCACCATGGTTTTGAATAGTGGTAGCGACTTTGCTCGCCTCACTGAGACTGGCAATGCGTTCCATAGTTGTACAGCCCGGGCAGTAAAGGAATGGGCGAAGAAAGAAGTAGAGTGAACAGGTACTTGAAGTATAAAAGTTTCAGAAGAGCGCAGAGAAAGAGCGTGCGAATGATGGAGAAAGGTAAAAAGCTCTTTGAGATAAGGGGGTGCAGAGGCGTAAAACAAGATATTAAAGAGAAGAGAGAGAATATGAGAATTTCGGCGAAGCCGTATAGGTAACCACTTGAGCTTCCTGCGAAATTGTGAAACATGGTCATACTTGCGCAAGCCAAATATGAACCTTATCCCGACATTCTGCAGGCGCTCAAGTTTGTCTAACTGTTGCTCAGTTAGATCAAGAAAGGCCGAATCGGCGTAATCAAGAACTGGAAGGAGAAGAGATTGTGCAAGAGAGATTTTAGTGGCAATAGGTAGAAAGTTACGCAGCCTTCGAAGGGAACCTGCTGAAGCAAACATCCTACGGCTGATTTCAGATATCTGCGGTCCCCACGACAGATTTCTATCGATGAGGATACCTAAATTTTTCACCGTTTTGCTTTGCCCAACAGGGGTCCCATCAAAGACCACAGTTGGTAGAGTACCCCAATTTATCCGACCTATCATTCGAGAGCTTCCTACTGTGATCACTTGCGTTTTTGAAGGGTTGACTTTTAGACCAAAGCTGTTGCTCCAGTCCAGGATACGACCTAGGTCTTCGTTAATGGCGGCAATAGCACACGATAGCTGATCTACCGTAGCCTGCGTGTATATTTGGAGATCATCTGCATAGAGGTGGCTTTACTTCTGCTATAAGACAGATAAAGAGAAGTACCTATAGGTTTTTGTCCAGGTCGAGAATTAAAAATATTATTTTGTTTATAGGTAATCTAGAAATATAGGGTTTTCAGCTATTAGACCCTACTTGCCAATTTTTCTGATTCTAATCCTACCCTATAGGTCTTGTACTGTTTCTATGTACTAGTACAAATGGTTTTCGGATTTTTTTCTATACTTTTGTGTTATAAAACTTTGCATCTTGCTAAATTTCATGATTCTAGGTCAAAAGGAGAACAGGTATCACACTGTGACAGGCTAGTACTAGTATAGTATTATGTTATCTGTGGTTCAGGTCAGAGTGAGTGCGGTTTTATTCCCGCGCTTTCTCCGTCCCTGTAAAAGGCCAAATAGCAAAGGACTAGTTGAAAGTCTTACCCTGAGATGCACTGGTCGCACCGCGCGCCGCCGAAGCCAACCTTGCAGATGCACTGGCCTGTGACGTCATCGCATATGCTAGCCTCCGTCCCGCTCGTGTCGCAGTTGCAATCTTTGAGAGGAAATTAGATTAAAGGAATTGACACAGAGACATTCGTTAACACTGATATACTACATTTCATACATTAAATAAATAAATAAATAATGCTGGACAATGCACACAGCATTATCTAGCCCCAAGCTAAGCAGAGCTTGTGTTATGGGTACTAGATAACTGATATACTTAATATAATAGACTACAAAATAAATAGATATTTTGTTATTATACATAGAAAACATCCAGAACACCCTGAACAAATATATGCTGATCGTACTAACATTTGTTCCGAACCCGCAACCTCCTGCGTTGCAGGCGGACCTTCGCCCGCCGCGCCACAGAGGCGTCGTCAATCAGTACATTATGTATTAATTTGCAAAAAACGAAAAATATATAAGTTTTGCTGGAAAATTCACACAGCATCATCTAGCCCCAAACCATACGTACGGTTTGCATACCATACAGCGTTATGTGTTTTTTATGACCTCTGTGCCGCGGTGGGCGATAGTCCGTCTGCGATGCAGGAGCGGGTTCAATTCCCGCCTCGGAACAAATGTTTGTACATCTGCAGATATTTGTTCAGGGTATTCTGGATGTTTTCTATGTAGAAGGCGCAGGCAGCAGCTAGTTTGAAATAAAGCTGTCGAATAGTTTGCGAAGTCGGATTTGGTAGTTTTACTTACGTTTGCATGTCGGGTAGTTGTAATAACCAGGCTCGCACTGGTTGCAAGTCCGGCCGCTGTATTTACTCTTGCATGTACAGTTGCCGCTGTCTTTGTCGCAAACGTGTGAGACGGATCCGACTGAGTTACATTCGCAATCTGTGGAGGAAATCAAGGTCGAAATCTGTGTACGAGTAATGCAAACAAGGATGAACACAAGATGATGCCATTTAAATCATCTTTCGTAGATGTTAACGGGCTGATGATGATGAAAGCAAAAACAAACTAATTAGGTAGATATGCTCTAACTTACGATATCTCATGGTTTAAGAAAACAGGTATGCTCTTCCGAGACATGATGGTGACGTGGGTGTCGCCAGGCTACGTCATCGACGCCATCGGCGAATGAGAAGACGACTCTGTTTCCTGGTGTTACCAGTAGCATACAATGGTAACTTCCTGAGCTCCTGTATGAATCTGATAAAACTATGTGGTTTTGTATTTACCAATTATTTATCGCATTTACTCGTGTTTAACTAACCCTGTTTTGACTGATTCAACAAATATAATTGACGATTGTCATTTTTTTATTGATTTTTCAATTGACCCATATCACGTTTCCCAACTTCTACACTTGTTGAAATAAAGTAGCAACTGGACCGTGACGTCACCTGGAGACGCTCCCGGCCTATATTCTTGTGAGAGTTATTGTTTTTTCCTAATATTCGACGATAGTATACTCACTTTTACATTCCGGCGAGTAGTATCCATCTTCGCAAATTTCACACGACTTTCCACCGTAGTTGTATTTACAGGGGCACTGAAAGAATATATTGTAAAGGTCTATACTCATATATTTATTCGCCGTAGGAACACAAGGCACACTTGTTTACGTTTATTTACAATAATGATCTAATGAGACAAAACAAATAAAAAAATATAGTTAAAAACGAAAACCCGACTACATAAAAGTTTTAAACAAGCGTTCACCTATTGTCCTTATCATTTTCTTTTGATACTTAGGTAGTCGGAGGCCTTTGTTACTAATTTCACCGTAGGTATATGGGGTGGGTGCCTCCGACTACCTAAGTATCAAAAGAAAATGATAAGGACACAAGTCACACGTTGAGGAAAGAGAGGCTTTTCAACAATAACTCTCGGGTTTTCCGAACCCCAGATGCGACAATTTTGCTTGTTGACGAAGCCACCGAGGTGGAAATGAGCCTCATTACTCGAGATGATTTTTCGATGGAATTGCGGATAATTTTCATGCATTTCAACGACCCAATCAGCAAAGACACGACGTTGCTGATGATTGTATCGTTCCATTTTTATTAATGGCGTAGTTGCAAATGTCAAAAAAAGACAGCTTCAAAAGTGACATGTACCGAAATAAATGTGAAAGTTTGTAAGGATGGATGTATGGATATATGTTACTCTTTCACGCAAAAACTACTGAACTGATGAGGCTGAAATTTGGTATGGGTATAGTTTGGGACCTGGAATAACATATAGGCTATTTTTCATCCCGATAAAACGCGGGCTAAGGCGCGGGCAGCAGCTAGTATTATATAATCTTCATACATGACAGTGGTCCCACGAGCCCTCCTTTATACATATGACCGGTGGTCCCACTAAGCACTAAGCAGTGGGACCACGAGCCCCGTTTTTCATGATGAGGGGACCACGAGTCAGAACCCTGACCCTTTATTATTCTTACTTATATTATAAATGCGAAGATAACTCTGTCACGTTTTCACGCCAAAACGACTGTATGGATCTTAATGAAATTTGGCAGGGAGGTAGATGGTATCTCGGGGACGGATATAAGGTACATGAAAAGCGCGTGTGAAGCCACGAGCAGTATATACAGCTAGGATATAAATATACAAATTACCCACACTACCCGAGACAAAATTTTGCAGGTCGTATAAACATATTTCCCAAGGCGGGAATCGAATCCGCTACTTCTTTGCGTCGCAGGCGGATCTTCACCTGCCGCGCCACATGGGTCAACAAATGAAGGTATGTTTGCTGATGAAGTATACTGTAGTACTATCCAACGATCCTATCCATTCACGGTTGTCTGGTTGAGATCGCTCTCGAGCGATAAGACCGCCACTTGTAACTTAGTTTTAAAGTTGTTTTTTTTATTTTCTATTTTCTACAAATAAGTGTGCAATGGGAGATCGCTCTCGAGCAATAAGACCGCCACTTGTAACTTACTTTTAAAGTTGTTTTTTTTGCTTTTCCGTTTTCTACCAATAAGTGTGCAATGAGAGATCGCTCTCGAGCAATAAGATCGCCATTTGTAACTTAAGTTTTAAAGTTTTATTTTTCTGTTTTCTATCAATAAGTGTGCAATAAAGAATTTCTATATATCTATCTATACTGTTCACTTACGATGCCTTCGGTAGGTGTACAGTGCTGTCCCTCGGTTCCGTTCAGATTGCAGGTGCAAGGCTTGCAGTCCGGATAGTCAAAGTAACCGTAAGCGCAAGAGTCACAGTTTGGAGGGTTGAACTCTTTGCGGCATTCGCAACGACCGCTCTCCTCCTCGCAGTTGCCGGTCGAATAGTGGAGGTCGCAGTTACAAGCTGCAAGCAATTAGCAATTTGAATTTAATCGAAATCGAAATCGACATGTTACATAAACAAAACATTATCAAAAACTAAGCTAGGAAGTTACACAAAAGGAAATATCATCATCATCAGCCCATACACGTCCACTGCTGGACATAGGCCTCCCCCGTACGAGGCCACAAATAGCAGTCCTGAGCCGCCTCCATCCATGGACTCCCTGCGACCGCTACGATGTCGTTGGTCCGTCGAAAAGGAAATATATGACAGAAAAATTAAGATAGTTAAATGGGTACAAACAAACTGCTAATATTTTTTCTCCATCATCAGACCAGCTCCATGGTACAATGACATTGCATTGTCACGGAATTTACATAAGTATGCCAAATTTCAGGTCAATCGTTCACAAGAAACTGTAAGGGTTAAATTTGTAGAAACTTTAAATGACATTCTTATTTATATCTCATCAATATCCCAAAGATAAATTCCAAGCTTTAAGCTTTAAAAATGACGATTCTTCTCTACAACCTTTCAACCGATCTTTTAACCACTTACAACACTTGTTTCGCATTAAAATGTAGCCTACGTCCTTTCTCAGGCTCTAGAGTATCTGTTTACCAAATTTCATTTAATTCAGTAGTTTTGGCGTGAAAGCGTGACAGACAGACAGAGTTACTTTCGCATTTATAATATTATTAAGGATTTTTACAAGCTTTCAACTTGTACTGTTAGTTAGTGTCCGACAAGTCTTGAAACTGAATTTTAATGAACGAATGAATGAATGAACTTGAATTTTTGGTCTAAAATTCAGTTTCAAGACTTGTCGGACACTAACTAACAGTACAAGTTGAAAGCTTGTAAAAATCCTTAATAATATTATAAATGCGAAAGTAACTCTGTCTGTCTGTCACGCTTTCACGCCAAAACTAACCTACGGGACTATAATAATTGGCACACAGCTCAGTGTGTTCCGTTGATTGTAGAATAATAACTGGTATTCCTCACAGAAAAATAACTGGTATTCCTCCTAGAAAAAATAACTGGTATTCCTCCCAGAAAACTAACTGGTATTCCTCGCAGTAAAATAACTGGTATTCTTCCCAGAAAACCTACGAAAATGTAGTATTTTATATTATTGTGGATTATTAAGTTCTTGATTGTTTTTGTATCATGTCTGTTTTATGGATTTGATTTATAATTTAAGCACCATTTATTGTAATCTATATTTTTTTGTTAAATAATGTATCCAAGTGTGCCCTGTGCTCCTACGGCGAATAAACGAGTACTTAGTGCATTTTGATAAAAAAATTATATAGCTTTGCAAAACCGGTTTTCTAATCGGTATGATTTCTATTGATGCTACCTACTTATTTTTATGGATAACAAACCAATGTGTAATTATCTGAATGAAGTGAATTTGTTCGGCTTTGTTTGAGTATAACTAAAGATCATTAAACCGAATGTCTAAAACTAAGCAATACTCACGCTGACAAACATCGATATCATCCCATCTCCTTCCATAAGGCCTGTAGTAGGTCGCCTGGCACTTGTTACAGTTGATGCCCTCTGTGTTATGTTGGCAGTTTTGGCAGACGCCTCCGCCCTCGTATCTCCCGTGGATGTCCAGGGAAAGGCGCTTTTCATCGGTGACAGGGTCATAATGGCATTCCGTGCTGTGGTTGTGGCAGTTGCAGGCTGGACAGGAAATGAAGAATCAAATTAATTATTAATAATAACACTAATATGTGTAAAACTTTTGAAACTATCATGGTTATTTACAACACTAAAGTTAACGGGATATTTACCATGATTTGAGTTTATTAATTTATTATTTATTTAGTTTGAGAAATATTGGAGAACTCAAAACTCAAATCATGGTAAATATCCCGTTAACTTTACTAATATGTGTATTGTGCACCCGAGGATGATAACCAATATGTGTAGCCCTCGCCGTCACATCAACACTCATGAAGGGCCTCTGTGCTGTTGGCCCACGCATGCCTCCCAAAGGCCGCCCGGGTCACTATATGGCCCGAGATCATGGAAAACGAAAAACTTATTAATGCGAAAGTTTGAAAGGATGGACGTTTATTACTTTTTCACGCCAAAACTACTTAAAGGATCGTGCTGAAATTTTGCATAGATGTATAGATGCCCACATTTTATCCCATAAATAATTTCCCATGGGATAAGTATAAGTGGATGGAGGCGGCTCAGGACCGCTATTTGTGGCGTTGTACGGGGGAGGCCTATGTCCAGCAGTGGACGTGTATGGGCTGATGATGATGACGAAGTATAAATTAATAAAATAAAAGACTGCAGGTAGAATCTGCCTGCAGTGCTGGATGCCGCTAGGCGATACGACGGTCATTAGGCTCTCCTAATTTGTTACCATTTGTTTGGCCTTAGGCCTCTGCCTAAGGCCAAACAAATGGTTAACATAATCATTATAATATCTTTATTTCTAATTGTTATGCGTGTCTGACTGCGTGACTAATATAATATAGTATATAACAGGATAAACCTGTTTCTCAAACCAAATTGCTTATATCCATTGAGATGAATTCTGAATGGAATACCACCCATATTACGATTCAAGCAAGTGATGCAGCCCGCTGATAAAAGAACGGACTGGCATACAGCGGAGGCTTAGTAATAAGGTCTCGTTTTCAGACTTTAGGTATGGAACACTAACAACATTCCAAAATTAAGGAATTTGAAGCTGGTCTTAATTATTTTATGACAAGTAATTTACAGCTAGTTGCAAGTTGGTGAGAATTTAGAACGCGAAATCTCTTGTCAAACAAACTGAAAGTAACTAACTTGTTTAAAGACTATAAAAATAAAAACGAAAGAGGGGTGGCTAATTTCTCTGTAGTTGGAGCTACCGGCGCTCGAGTCCGTGGAAAAATTTAGTAACGTACGTACGTAGCACGGTAGCAATACGTTAAGATGTTGTTGCTAAAAGAAATCCTTGATAAAACGCTGTAAATCAGCGTTTAACAAAAATAACCTACTTTTCTTATTCTTATCTAATATTATGTCCAACGGTAGTCGATCTGAACTCAGGGGGGCCTACTTTTTCGTGTTCGTGCAAAACCAACTCATAAGTCGATTGCTTAAGATTAGCGTTTGCACGAAAATGAATCAGAAATTTCGATTTCGTTTTTAAGAGTACGGGCCCTGAACCCGAAACGCTTCGTTAGCGCGAGCTCGGTCACTTTTAGCAACGACATCTATTTATAATTTCAGGAAGTTTACGCGGTCGAGCACACGAAGACCATATTATCTGAGAGATAAGGTTCTAAGTTAATTAACAACAAGAACAGTCAAAACTGATTTAATTTTTATTTCGTTGCATTTAACTTATTATTTATAATTTTATTTAAAACCACGTACATAACAAATTTTATGAGACCACCCCGGTATCATTACCTATATACCACAGATTTTATAATGCCCTATCTATACAATAGCGAAACAATTTTCAAATAGTTTTTTTTTATTTATTTTAAAATAAATAATAAATAAATACTACTGGACAATCCACACATCATTAGCTAGCCCCAAGCTAAGCATTGACGGAGAAATCTCTAACATAGACCATAGAACCTTCTCCACTTTTTGAAGTCGGCTAAACACTATCGTTGTTTGACGAATTCATCAGGAATGTGTATTTCCAATCCAACTACCCAACACACAAAGGTGTGTACTTACTCGTAAGTCGGTCATATTCATAATCTAACTTACTGTTTAAAATTATATTTTCAGTAGAATAATGTATTAATTCATTCATTCTTTCTTTCAGCTAGTATTTTATATAAAAAATAAATAAATAATAAAACTGATGGAACTAAGTTAACATCTTTTTTACAAGCATTTAACTAGTTTTTAACTTACGTTCGCAAGCAAATCGATCCCAGTGCTGGGAGATGCGCCACTTCTTCTGTTCAAAGCCGGGGCAGCACTGCGCGCACTGTGGTCCGCACGTGTTGTGCTGGCAACGACACACGAGCAGCGTGGTGTCAGCGTTGGCGTCGGCCGGATCGCAAGTATCCGCGTGCCCGTTGCACATGCAGCGACCCCCGATACTGATGTCTTTTATGCTGTAGAAGTACTGGAAACGAGCATAGCAATTATTCATCAACATTGTCATTAGCGGTGGCGATCGCGGCTTGAGAAACACCCATTCTGACTCAGCCCGTGGATGTTGTAAGGTTCCGCAACCTACCAGATGAAGGGCAGTAGCTTTTGTCTGTGTATTTTAATACCTCTACTGCGAACACCAATCCGGCTAAAGTCAAAACCCCCCCTTCTTTGGGGGAGGCACATTCTTTAATGGACGTACGTACTTACTGATGATGATCATCATATCAGCCTATAAACGTCTACCGCTGGACACAGGCTTCCCCCAAATGTAATGCGAATTGGGGGGCGAGTGTGGGAAGACCTTCCATTCGATGGACCGACCGGTCGCAGGGAGTCGTTGGATGGAGGCGGCTCAGAACCGCTATTTGTGGCGTCGTTTGGGGGAGGCCTTTGTTCAGCAAATAGCTTTGTGATAAAAAAAAATACTCACTGTGTAACGTCATGCTATTGCGCGCTTTGTGTTTTGACATGCTGTGTCAGTGCGGCGAGCAAAGCGAGTATGCAGAAGACGGTTGACTCCACTGCGGCTGCATCCATGATGGAGCCATACGAGAGATAATTTCTTGTATATGTCTACACCACGTCTATTGTCTAGCTAGTGTCTCTTACCCAGTGCAATTGGCATTTTTGCGCCCGGTGCGAGCTGCTAGAATGCGCCCTATGAAAGAACCTTTTTTTTCGTCTCCCACTACTGGGCAGGGATAATTTAGCATTCTAATCGTGAAATAATTTTTCAAATTGCTTCAGTAGATTTTGAGTTTATTCGTTACAAAACATACAAAATAATTAAAATCTTTCCTCTTTATAATATTAGTGTAGATTAATACAATTAGATACCTGGCTCGCGCACTTGTCTGCGTCCCCTTCCCTCCACTGTACCTACGTAGGTACAGTTTGTTGGGGCGTAATCACCAGTATAAACTGGCTGGTGTAGGTAAGTACCTACACCAGCCAGTTGATCAGGAGGACTAAGTAGTCTTCCTGGTAATTTCTTCGCCCCTCTCGGGTTTACGCCCTGTGTGTGCCTGAGCACCGCTCGTAGCGCAATATTTATGGCACTGCTCTTACCCGCCTAGTGACATTAAGATCCTTCCTCACCACGACATAATATGTCCCAATAGGTTCTTGGTCAGACATAGATGGAAGTTGGTCGCGCGGTTCAATTCTTGCATTACGGATGAGTTCGATTGAAGTGTTTGCTGTTGTCTACACCATGTCTATTGTCTAGCTAGTGTCGCTTACCCGCCTAGTGACAGTAGGGTCCTGCCTCGCCACGGACATAAGATGTCCCAATAGGTTCTTGGTCCGCATCAGACGTAGCCGGACGTTGGTCGCCCGCGTCCACTCTTGCAGCACGGATGAGTTGAAGTAAGTGTTTGCTGATGGACGGTAGTTTAGCAGCGAGATGGGAATCTGAAATTAATAAATAGCACTGAAAATTGTCGTACATAGGTTTTTGTACCGATCCCACCTAGCGTGGGATATGGACCAGAATATTATGTTCGTCACACAGCATCATCCGACCCATGTAACCTGAACATGTAAGCAGAACTACCAGATGACTGATAGACATAATAAATACACCCAAACCCTGAAACCAGCACATCATACAAACAAACATTTGTCGCGAGGCGGGTATCGAACCCGCAACCTCCTATGTCGCAGGTGGACCTTCGCGCCGCGCCATTACAGAATACAGCTCCTTAGAAGTCCGTATCTATAATTATGTTTGATTAGATACCAACTACCTACCTTGATTGTTTTGCTTGTTATTTGTTTGAGTAGGTAGGAACCTGTACCTACCTCATCACCTTAAAATGTATTACCATGGGAGAGGACGGGTAAAAAGTTGTTATTAACATCACGTGATTAACGACGACCTCTTAGGAGCCTCATAACGTCCTATCATCAGCTTACCTGCTTCTGCCAACAATCTTTCGCCTATGATCATCCCGCCTGATCACAGGACGTCCTACACTTCATTTGCCCAGTCGCGTTCTCCATTACAGAACACGTTAACCCCAATAGTTGTGGGTTCTTATGGATGTATGGCACTTCAAAAGTACATACAATAAGATAAAATTACCAATTATAAATCAGTGACAGATTTGTACTAACCTCCCCTCCTTCCAAAGGCACGATCTTTGAGTATTCAGTGCTGCAGATAACCGAGTCGTCTTTTGTTATTGGCTGAATGCTCTCCTTTCCAAAGTACCGTTCACAATCCCTGAAAATGAGGCAAGTTAGAGCCAGTGATACCTGAAATCGCTTAGCGCCAGCGATCATATCTTCCACAATACTGATGCATTTAGTTTGGCGTTAATATTATGTTATAGTTCAGGATTGATGCTAGAGCGCTAGTGTTTCGAAAACACGATTAGGTACATAACATTTTCTCAGAAAAAACATATTTAGTTCGCTTTAAACTATACAATAAATCTTCGCTATTCAATAAATACTTTCAAATAAGTCTTGATACTTTGTACAGTACATAAACAGAATATAAATCAGACGATGACTGTTTTGGATTTCCAATATTGCTATTATTTTTACCGTAAAAAACAAAAAGATGCTTTTTGCGCTTACGACGCTCTGCTATTTCCCGCTCCTATGAACGCGAAATCCTATGCCTATCCTTTTCACAAAATGGCGCCGTATGGTGGAAAAAACTCTGAAGCTAAGCTACTACCTAACTACTTCAGCGTACTTCCGCTAGATGGCGCTAAGACAAATTTCAATGAATTGTCTCTCGCAAACTTCTCTCAAAAGATTACTACAAAATTCTCTCGTAAATCCTTAATCGTGCAAACGGTTTATTCAGCCACATCTGATACAATACAACAACGCATAATCTCACATGTATAGAAAAATATTTAAAATTGTTTTTGAAAACGAACGAGAGGTCAATTAACTGATGAATGAAAGCTTTCAAAATCAAAAATTGTTTCGAGCTTCTGTGCTTTGCTTTGCTTAGATGATAGATACCAAAGTCGTTATATATTTTCCACCAATATTCCTTAGGTTTTTGAATCGGTTCAGCAAGAAACTCCTGTTAACGTAATGTAGATTTTGCTTGACATCAAAATATTGCTGCTAACTTAGGTTCGCGAATACAACTATACAAAGTCTTCATAGCTCAGTGAACAGCGCAGCGTAGATGCGAATTAAAGCGAAGTTTTACATTTAATTTTAAAATTATATTTATGCGAAGTTTGATTTTGATTTGCGAATATACGTTACCCTACCGTATAAAGCGGGTAACTAACTGTAATAACTATGATACAAACATATATTAAGGGTAACTTATGCTACATCTACCTTAGAATTAGGGTTCCGCGAAAATAAAATTCAAACCCATATCGGGAATTCTACGCCAGCGAAGCCACAGCTAGAACTGAAAGGTATAGGATCACTTACTGGGGTGAGTCAGAGAAGTACATCCAAGGTCTGAAGGTCTTTCCATAGTCAGTGGACTTCTCGAGCGCCCAGAGGCCGGGGCGCGGCGAGTTGCCCATCCGCACGAACACATATGCTACGTGGAACTCCTGAAATATGGAAACCAGTTTAATAGGCAAAGTGTAAGCTGCAATGTCTGCAATATACAGAACAATCACTTGTTCTGTTAGTGGACAAACAATTTAAGTGAAGAGAATTAATCGTCAATCAATCAATCACTCGTCACGTAACACGAATTAATTTCGTTTTTCATAATATTATAATTGAATATGACATTTTTTTAATTTATATCGTATTGGATGGATTGAAGACATTTTGGCGTTCGCAAGGAGTGGTTGGATGGAGGCGGTTGAGGACCGCTATTCGTGGCGTCGTTGATTGGGGGAGACCTATGTTCAGCAGTGGACGTATACGGGCTAACGATGATGATGTTTTTTTCCATACATCATCAGCCCATTGATTGATTAGGTATTTGTATTATGGAGCAAGAGGTTTGGTTTAATCGCCGTGGTTGCCGATCGCTGTTCGGTGGTGGGCCGAATTCTGCAGGAGGCACTGCTACCCACTTTGGGTATCCCTATTCCTTCGCCTCTTGCGACACCCTCGGAACGCGTTGGGGTGGTGTGAATTCCCACACGGTTGTCAATACAACACAAGACAAAAAAAATGGAACAGTTGTATAATGAACTGTTGCGTTGTCTAATTTTTTGTGTTCTGTTCCTTCTAACTAGTAGTTGCGGGAGGCCTGTATTGGTGGTTGTTGAATGAAGGAAGGTGACATTTTCTTTTGAATCCAATTCAAAGGCAGGTTTATTTATAAAAAAAATATATCTTTTAGGAACTACACCTACTAACAAAGGTAGATGAAATTGGGTGAAAACTAAAATACGCGCAATAGTTATGCAACTGTGTTGCGAGTATTTACGCCCTCCTCCGTATGCAAGGTAGAGTTCCTTAAATTAATATTTAATTAGCGATCCCGAAAAATTAAGACTATGTGTAAATGTTATAAAATGAAAATGGTGGACGACAAAAAACTTGACTAATTCAGTTATAGATAAAAGGAGTGGAAGGCACAGTAGAATAGATCTGAGCTCACAGTAGGAAATAGAATAGCGATAGAATGTAGTTATAGCGAAGTCGGAGCGAAACGATACGTTTTACAATGCAGCTCAAAAAAAAGGCAGGGCTCGCGGCAAACAGATTCATAGACAAAAGTCCATAGACGGAGGTGACAACTCCAGTGATCTCTCTTAGTAAGGAACTATGATCATTGTGTAAAATTAGGAAAAAATTTGGTTTCGCCCTTCAGTATAAACACACGAGTTTATCAGCAGTTATCGACACCCACGGCTTCCGTCAGTCGTCAGCAACACGATAACTATTTAACTATACCGAGAATTAGTACTGATTTTGTGGCAAAGGCACATGGGTCACTGATAGTGGAGGCCCAGTGACGTCATGATCGTTGTATCTATTTAGACCGGAGCTCTATGAATTGGACCGCAGTTCATACCAGTGTACCACTTCTCTACTCTCTGTCTCTTTTATAAGTTTTGATGGTATTCTTGCTCCACTTTACTGCCCATATTAAGTGCCCATACACAAAATTATTGACCATGTGATAGACAGACAGCTTTTTCGTTAAAATGTATTCATGAAGGATTAGTATTTATCTCCCAAACTAAAAAAAAACCTTTTAAAACTAAGAGAGTCAAAGTCGGTTTATAGTTTTTTTCATAACAATCATATTGTATAACGAGAGGAAGTAAAATATTTCTGGAACCTAAATTAAGGGCTGAAAAACTCAATATTATAAAGAGGAAAGATCTGAAATATGTTTGTAACGAATTGGCTCAAAAAGGACTGGACCGATTTTAAAAATTCTTTCACCCTTTGAATGCTACATTATCACTGATTAATATAGGCTAGCAAGAAAAAAATAAGGATCCCTACTATCCAACCGCTAGTGTATGTATATATGTAGAGTTTTTAAGTCAGCTGTGTAGGACTACCTCAGTCCTAAGCTTAGTAACTTTAATATTTATGTGGTCCTTCCTAAGGCTCAATGTGAGAACTCACAATACCGATGACTTATGCAAGTATTTGTGGGATAACGATGAAATTTCCAGTACCAAGCTTAGACTATAAACCTACATAGTTATGGGCGCTTAAATTAAAACGCAAGCAAATAGCATCTTTCGCAATAGTACAACAGGGTATCAAATTACATTGCTTTTGCAAAGCAGCTAGCTAACGCAGTAGGTAACTAGAACTGCATATTTGTTAGGATGCGTTCACGATTTTGATTCTTAACATTCAGACATAAGACATTTTGAGGAATTTAATCGTCACAAGCATAATATAACTTCTTAGAAAAAGGATATTAAATCGCAAAGCATTAATTTTACAGCTCTTTTATCCATGCAGTACCAGGTACCAATTCAGGAACTTAAACAGATCGCAATGCATTTTATGCGAGATGGTTATGAATGAAATGGACTATAATTATAATTTGTGTAATAGGCTAAAGGTCAAATTAATAAAGAATTAATTAAATAAATAATAATAATAATCGTTCATCTCTTGTGCAACATTTCCAAACCCCATTTTAGTTTTGTTTACGAACAGGCTTCTTTCGAATTAAAAAGAGAAAGCAGTCGTGGTGTATTGTTTCTTGGGTATAAAGACGTGCAGAGAGCATCTCTACCATGTCTGTGGCAGAGAGGCACTACGTAATTTGCATGCTATTTCATTGCACTGAATTTCTGTAGAACGAGTCATTCGATCCTTGTAAGTACGAAGATAAAACGCTCAGAATTGGAAGTCTCATCGTTACCCGCGATTGCGGGCTGCATCGTAAAGTTCTATTATTGATGTTATGGCGGGTGCTGTAACTGGGGTCGACGCACCAGCACTCTATTCCTGGAGGAAATGTCCCGAATAGAATCCTGGCGACGGCATGCGCGATTCAAATAACCATAATTTAAATAAAGGAATGCTATTAGAATTATAAACGCTTTTAGGGTAGTGTTTCCCACTAGAAGATCCGACGATACGGGTCAAATATCTGTTGACTAGGTAATACGTTAATAAATTTGGGTTACTCCCGCTCGTCCCCACGTTTAGTCCCCAATGGAGACCAACGAGAAGTTTACTTCCCGTTCGTCCCTATAGGGACCAGCGCGCAGCGGGAAGTTTTTGTAGCGTTCATCCCCACTAAAATAACATAAATTAAAAAAAAAAACAAAAATCGAACTTTTATATCATCTAGGACCAACGTGCTTGGGAAGACAAATCCAACGATCCCAAACTCGACGGGGCTGAGTCGTTTCGTTTATGAGTTCCTATGGCCACCTTCAGTTTTCATCATCAGACCAGCTCTATGGTACCATGACGTTGTATTGTCACGGAACTTATAAAAGTATGCCTTTCAGCTCAATCGGTTGAGGATAACTGAATTTATCCCAAAAATTTACGACTCCGGCGGGACTTGAACCCGCGACCTTCCCCTGAATACGGGGCTGCGCTATCCAACTGAGAGACCGACTGTGTTGTCGTAAATTTTTGGGATATTATTAAATTCTTTACGATTACCCCAAGTGCGGGCATAAGCACTATTAACAAAAACCTGAGGATAACTGGTCTAAAATTTTGTTGTAAGATTTGTCCCACACAAACTAACAGTGCACGTACATTAGAAGCTTGTAATAAAAATGTTTTGCCTCACCCGGAACAAATATTTATAAGTAGGTAGGTATACGTATATGGTAGGAAGACTAGGAAGGGGAATCAGTACATAGTATAAAACAAAGTCGCTTTCCGCTGTCTGTCTGTCCCTATGTATGCTTAGATCTTTAAAACTTCTCAACGAATTTTAATGCGGTTTTTTTAAATAGATAGAGTGATTCAAGAGGAAGGTTTATATGTATAATTTTGTATCAGCATTGCATCCGTGCGAAGCTGGGGTCGCTAGTGTTGTATAAAGAAGTAAAATAGGCCACGTTGGAATGAGAAAAGTGGAAGAAATTGCATCATTGCACCGACAAGACCTAGGATCTTTAATCCTAACTAATATTATAAATGATAAAGTGTGTTTGTTTGTCCTTCCTTCACGCCCTAACTAAGCAACCAGTCTACTTTATTTGACGTTAGTTGAAAGGATGGAGCGTAACATAGGATACTTTTTGTCCTGGTATAACATCAAATTACAAAACAGGAAAAAAGTCCTTTTTATCCCCATACAAATGTGAAATTCGCATTTAACGCGGGTGAAACCGCGGGGAACAGCTAGTTAATTCAGAATCAGAATCACTAACTTTATTTCTTTAGGGTTACAAAAACTTAGACAAGTCAAATTTTATACTATAAACCGTTATAAATATTGTATATAATAGTTATTATTATCAAAAAAGAAACTTTATTGATATTCTCTTCACTTCATTTTTTTGTCCACTAGTGGAAGGAATGAAAAAGAAACCAATAGTACATTTATATATCACTTATGTGTCTAGTAATAATAGGTATACATCCTATTATTACTAAATCTTATAGACGGATTTAGTTGCTAAATCTGTCTTCACGGAGTTTCTCAGCAATAGTTGTTTGTTTGTCGGCCTTGACTAAGCAAAAGCACCCACAGGATGGAGTATGATGTGATAATAATAAGAAACACTTATCTGATGCCATGATGTCATCAGTCTGCTCCTAATTAAAACCAGCTAAATTGGCCATAGCGTATGTGAATTGGTATATACAGAAATATTAGCAAATTCACTGACACTGCGTGAATTGCAGGTTCTACCCATCACCACGAACACATTACTGAAGACGCCAGGTCTTAATTTTAATTTATTTTATGTTATCATCAGTAATTTAAACTAATTTTACTGTATAATTTAAATTTTATAGTGACATTATTTAAAGTTTTTTATGAATTTTAATTTAATTTTAATTTGATTGTAATGTTATATGGAATATTTTTCTGAAATAAATGAGTTAAAGTTTTCATTTTGTTGTAATTTGTAGCAATATGTAATTACATAAAATATATATAGTACATACGTATTAGCCACCTAGCAAAACAAAATTATTGCAGTGCCCTTGCATGTTTGAAACTTGTTGTCAATAAGATAGAGGTACAATAAGTTTGCAATAATAAATTGAGTATTGAATATTTGATTATAAAAAATTCAAAAACATGTTTGTTCGGGACCCAATGAATTACCATTAATCCTGTATAATCATGAGGCACATGTAACGATAATTTGCCCTATTTAATACGTGATAAAGTATTTTTTTACTGTGAAAAATCTGAATTTACAGAACTTTCCTTAGTTCACTTTTATATTTAATTACCCTCAAGCTCATGGAGGACAGACGGGAACTAAACTTGCAGTCTTCAGCGGGTGCGTCAGAATACCGGCGGCTCAATAGACAAATCTCAAAATCACTGAAACGCGACCTACGCCAATACAACACCAAGCGTATTAAGGAGGCTATTGAGCGGAACAAAGGCTCTAAAGTGTTCGCAAGGGATTTGATGATTGGGCAAAGCCAACTGACGAGACTGAAGACCAATGACGGCAGGATTATCTCGTCGAAATCCGAGCTTTTGAGGGAGGTAGAGAGGTTCTATGGACAGCTGTACACGTCGGTGCAAAAACCCGTCCCTAGTTCAGCAAAAGATCCAAGAGCTAGACTTACCCGGCATTACACCGATGATATCCCGGACGTCAGCCTGTATGAAATTAGTATGGCCCTTAAACAGCTCAAGAACAACAAGGCACCGGGGTAGGACGTAATCACCTCTGAGCTTCTGAAGGCGGGTGGACAACCGATCCTTAAGGCCCTTCAAAAGCTGTTCAATTCCGTCATCCTCGAGGGAAAAACGCCACAAGCATGGAACGGAAGCGTAGTGGTACTGTTCTTCAAGAAGGGTGATTACACCCTACTGAAGAACTATAGGCCCATTTCGCTTCTGAGCCATGTTTATAAGCTGTTCTCCAGGGTCATCACTAACCGTCTTGCGCGCAGGTTTGACGACTTCCAGCCCCCCGAACAAGCCGGTTTTCGGAAAGGCTTTAGTACCATAGACCACATACATTCGCTAAGGCAGGTTATAGAGAAGACTGAAGAGTATAACATGCCCCTCTGTATAGCGTTTGTGGACTATGAGAAAGCCTTCGATTCGGTCGAGACTTGGGCTGTATTACAGTCCCTCCAGAGGTGCCAAGTTGACTATCGATACATCGAAGTGCTGAAGTGCTTGTACGAAAACGCCACTATGTCAGTCCGATTACAGGACCAGAACTCAAAACCTATTCCACTACAGCGAGGAGTGAGACAGGGAGACGTCATCTCTCCGAAACTGTTCACCGCTACGCTGGAGGATGTGTTCAAGGTTCTGGATTGGAAAGGGCTAGGCATCAACATCAACGGCGAGTACATCACTCACCTTCGCTTTGCAGACGACATCGTAGTCATGGCTGAGACCATGGAGGGCCTTAGTACAATGCTCGGTGACCTCGGTAGACCCTCCGAAAGAGTTGGTCTTAGAATGAACATCAACGAACGAAAATCATGTCAAATGTCCATGTAGTACCAACTCCCGTATTATTCGGAGGCAACACCCTCGAAGTTGTCGACCATTATGTCTACCTAGGACAAACCATACAACTAGGAAAGTCCAACTTCGAGAAGGAGGTCAACCACCTGCTCGGATGGGCAGCGTTCGGGAAGCTACGTGGTGTCTTTTCGTCCCACTTACCGCAGTGTCTCAAGACGAAAGTCTTCGACCAGTGTGTATTACCAATGATGACATATGGCACTGAAACATGGTCCTTCACTATGGGCCTCGTCAGAAAGCTCAAGGTCGCACAGAGAGCAATGGAGCGGGCTATGCTCGGAGTCTCTCTGCGAGATCGAATCAGAAATGAGGAGATCCGCAGAAGAACCAAGGTAACCGACATAGCTCTCAGAGTTGCGAAACTCAAGTGGCAGTGGGCAGGGCACATAGCTCGTAGGACCGACGGCCGCTGGGGCCGCAAGGCTCAAGAGTGGCGACCACGTACCGGAAAGCGCGGTGTAGGTAGACCCCCCACGCGATGGACCGACGACCTAGTGAAGGTCGCGGGAAATCGCTGGATGCGGGCAGCGCAAAATCGATCATTGTGGAGATCCTTAGGGGAGGCCTATGCCCAGCAGTGGACGTCGATCGGCTGATATGATGATGATGATGAGTTTCCTTACAACTAAATAATATAAGCAAATTGGATGTAGTATTGTAGTTATTGAAACAGTTGAGCTAACTGCATACTGTTATAATAATCTATAAGATAGATCTAGACGTTGGTTGTTGTTGATCCATAAGTATTCGTTTTAGGAAGACCGTCGACAGTTTTGCAGACGGAAGCTTCTCGAGATAATTGTCTTTTTATTCAAAACTTTAAAAGGAAGTAATTTATACTAATATTATGGAATGATAAAGTTTTTTTTTATGAGTTTGTAAGGGGTTGATAATGTCTAAAACTACTGGTATACGATTTTGAAAGATCTTTCACTAATGAAAAGGTACATTATCCCTCAGTGACACAAGCTGTGCTTTATCCAGGTGCCGCGTTAGCGAAGCCGCGAGCAGATGATACTCTAGAAAAATTATACAACATGGTATATAATATGGTCTTCCGAGACACGAAGATCACGTGGGTGTTACATGCTTACGCCATCATAGCCAACGTTTTGTTGGAATATAGTGACAACTAGACAGTGACGTGAGCTAGTGACACTCCCGGAGGAGCGGACCTTGTTTTCTTGGATCATGGTACACAATATCAGTGGATCTTACCTGTCCCAAGTCGATGGTGAGGTTGACTTCATTGTATTTCATTCCGCGGGAGAGAGGCGGGCTCTGCCACCAAGTTTCCATGCCGTCCACTGCATACTCCGGCGGGTGTTTCTTGGCTTCGCTTGTGATATCGCAGATATCGCACACCTGGGTGAAAACCGAACATTACTTATAGTCGTATGATATATTTAGAAGATTAGAGTACCAATGAGTTTGATACCTTTAGTAAATACTAGCTACTACCCGCGCCTTCGCCCGTGTTTTATCGGGATAAAATAGCCTATATGTTATTCGAGGTCCCAAACTATACCCATACCAAATTTCAGCCTAATCGCTTCAGTAGTTTTTGCGTGAAAGAGTAAAAAATATCCATACATCCATCCATACAAACTTTCACATTTATAATATTAGTAGAAAGTAGGATAATAGGAGACTATAGTAGGAAACGCTGGCGAGACGATTTCGAGGTATTCCGGGTAGATTGGTGGGAGCTGGCAAATGAACGTGATTCTTGAAAAAATGTGGGAGAGACCTTTGTACAGCAGTGGGACAACATAGGTTCAGAAAAAACTATAATACTTAATCCTAATCGAAAGTTGGTGCCGTTGTTGCGAAGGTGTTTGACCAAACTTTTGGCCAAATCAAGAATCGCTCCAAAGACATCGCCTAAGCTGCACAATGGGTCGAGTTCAAAGGTTGTACCTACATAAATACAATACAAATACAAAATTCGTTTATTTGAACAAGTACAAGGATAACAGGTTACAGGTTGAACGAAGATACGACAAAGGTGCCCTGCGGCGTAGTCTCTTCGCGCGCCTCCTGGCACGACATTAAAGTATATGCTAAAAAAATCTTATTAAGTTAGATACTAACATGTATATAAGGTGAATTTTAACTACTACTAGCTCAATTAAAACTATGTATGAGGGATATTTTTTTTTATAAAGATCTGGATTAACATTTAGGCTATTTTTAATCCTTAAAACATTAGGGATTAAAAATTTTAAGGATTATAAAACTTTTAAACGTTTTTTTATTATACCTTTCTGTTATTTCGTTAGTCACATTCTGTGTAAAAGGTATGAGAGCAGCAAGGGGGATGGATGGTGTTAGCGGGCGTTCATAATGTTCAGTTTTCGTTAGTTGCCTGTGGCCACTGCTAGAGCTCGCCCCGACTTAGTTTTTACTCTTACTTAGTAACCTGACGATATACCTAATGAAATGCTACTTTAATGTACTTATCTATAGATATTATTGGGTGAGTAGATCATGAATCAACTGGGTCGATAGTCGTACTATTATCTAAGTACCTTCTTATCTGTGCTTAAACAAATACATAATTATTATTCGTGCTTTTTCGTTAAAGGCTAGTTGATAGTATCCAGGCAGAATAAAAAGTGTGAACTAAATAAGCGGAAATACAGTTCAAAACTGCAGCCCTTACTTTGTACTTTATCATCATTGATTACGATGATGGGCTGATGCTCACACACGTCAACACCTGGGTCACCTGGACATAGTAGACCTTACGTACCTACTAATATAGTTACTTAGTACCCTAGTTTTAGTTCTGTATGTATGTGTCGTCGTATGGGGGAGGCCTATGTCCAGCATCGGATGTACATAGGCTGATATGATGATGTTTATATCCTATTATTAATTGTTTACATAAATGCACATGTATGTATTTATATAAGTATGTATAAGTAGGTTTATGTTTTTTAGGTATTTCTGTAATATACATACGTAGCTATTTTAGCATGTTAGATTTGTTAAGCGATTAGATTTTTGTCATTTGTATTAGCTTATAATAATAGTGCTCACAGATACCCAGGTTTAATCCAACGATCCTATCCATCCATGGGTGTCTGGTATAGATCGCTCGTGAGCGATAAGACCGCCAATTGTTAAATTTTTGTACCAAATTGTTTGTTAATTCTTTTGTACAGTGTGCAATAAAGTATTTTCTATATATCTATTTAAACTATCCAAAGATGCAAATCGCCGTACTCGTAGGTGCATTGACCTTGATTGCGGTTTTCAGGAGTGTTAGATCTCGGGTAGGTACCTAGTCTACCAATTCAGCGGGACCGTAAACAGGGTCCCTAATTATCATTGTATTCAAGTTGTACAGGCAAGCAAATCCCTTGATTTTAGTATTGAAGAGATAACAAAGTCATTACAATAAATCTTCATAAACACCAGAGAGCCGTCCATTCACAATAGGCCTTATTCATTCCTCGTCTGATAACTTGTTTGGACAACGTAAAAACGCCATTCAATTTCGGGAGCATTGTTTGAAAGGTAAAATGAAACAAAAGAGGATTTAAAGATGGGCTGGGTCGGCGGCGTGGCACGCGCATTTGGCTGCCACATGTCTACAAAAACCACGGGAACAGCCGAAACTCAGAAACCGGTAGAATCATCCCATCTCGGGCTAACATAACGCAGTAATGTTGTTTATCACATTACTGCGAGATTTTGAAGCCGTTGCTCTACATTTTTTTATGCTTTTTCGAGTTATAGATTCGCAGGATATTTTACAAGAAAACAGCCGTACTTAATATTATGCCGATAAACTTTTGTAATTCACCAAGATCCTAGTAGCCTTTTTTAGCTACATATTTCGAATTCACGAAATCCTACTTGGATAGATAAAAAGGGAAATCTTATACTGCAATGGCAATGCTGGTGCAGTAATAAGATAAATACAATAAAATGGCATGCATCAATAAAAATAATCGTTTGCATTATTTCAAGGTTGCGGCTTACATTTGTCATCGACTTGCATAATCCTACTAATATTATAGAATCGGAATCAGAATCAATAACTTTATTTCTTTAGGCTTACAAAATAAGCACTAAGACAAGTCAAATTGTATACTGTAAACATAGTTATTATTATCAAATAAGAAATAAGGTGAAGGTTAAATGTGAAAGTTTGTATGAATGGATGTATGGATTTCATGCAAAAACTACTGAACCGATTAGGCTGAAATTTGGTATGGTTATAGTTTGGGACCTGGAATAATATATAGGCTATTTTTTATCCCGATAAAACGCGGGCGAAGGCGCGGGCAGCAGCTAGTTATAAATGCTAGCTAGTTATAAATGTCAAAGTTAGTGAGTGTTTGTTCCTCTTTCACGCAAAAACTACAGAACTGATTGGGCTGAAATTTGGTATGGGTATAGTTTGAGACCTGGAATGACATATAGGCTATTTTGAACTGCATAAAATGCTAGATAAAACGCGGGCGGCAGCTAGTAATGTTGACTCTACATTCCAGAAGATTTATTATTGAATCAGGATATTCATGTTATGATTATTTTAAGTTGAAAATATAATAACTACCAAAAAAACAATAGCTCTTTGAAATTTAAGATCTCGTACAGCTTAGTTTGATGAACATCTAGCTGATTTTGAAAATTTCAAGGCTGATAGAATCCTAAAATAGCGGTTTTTACAAAATATCGAAAAGGCAAAAGCTACGCGCACTTATACCAAAGACATTTGGAAATGTCTTTGACTTAATCATAGGTATGCACTAAAACCTGGCGCGATCCTTTTTTCGTATACTGGAGGCCTATTTTCTCAGGAAATTTCGTTTGGTTTCTATCGATCGGTGCTTTATCAAACGAACACGGAAATTTTGTACTAAGTAGAACTGCTTTTTCACTTTGGGATAATGGTGGTATATTCTTAATTCTATTTAACAATTAAGTTTTGATTCTTACAATGGCTTATAGTATGTAAAAAGTCAAGGTCATTAAACTTATCCGAAAACGGCCCTTTCGTTAATAAGCGTGAGTAGCTTAATGTTGAGTTGTGCAGCAGCACTTCGCAACTGCGGATGAAAAGAACTAGAGTAGACCTCCAGAATCGACAGATTTGTGACGTCAGCGTTGTTAATTGAAGGAAAAAATAAAAAAACAATCGCGCTAGCTTTTAAAAATGTGCCTATAGCAGGACGTTATAATTTTTGATGGATGCGCAGGTAAAAACCTGAACTGGGATTATGTGCTCGCAATAAACATAAAGTTTATGAGACTGGTGTGAGTATCCCATACAACACCCTGTATAAAAATAATAAAAGATAAAAAAAAACAATATAACTAGAAGTTCTTCGACGGCTCCGTAGCAAAAACACGACGGCTATCTACTGGAATCGGATTAACATTATTTAGGGACAGACTTCTTAAGCTGTGCAAGCTGAAAAGAATTTAATCCGATTGGTGCGCGCGCCCACTGCGACTTTTTGTAGCGCGACTGCATTTTTGTGAACGTATCGATGCAAACGCGCGACCGGTTCAGACGACAGGAACAAAGAGTGGAAAGGGGTGTTCGCGAATTCACAGGCATTTCTGTATGATACTGAATCGCGACTGCATCGATGCGAACGCACGTCAGCATCGTGACGCCATAGCTACAAAAAGTCGCCGTGGGCGAGTATATAATCTGTGTGTGCGAGTGCTATAAGACCAGACTACCAGAGAAAGCATAGTAACGTAACTATGCTTTCTCTGGTAGTACACTGTCGCACTGACTGTCTAAAGAGCCCAAACTTCTTACTCAATGCTGATAGTCTGATCTCAGATACATCTTGGGTGATTTGCATTTGTTTCAAAATGACCCAAGCTACCACAAAAATCTCTCTCTTCATCAACAAACTTAAGCTTTGTGTCCACACCTGATCGTTCATCCCACAATCAAAAGGGGTTTCTCTATTATCATCACCCCACGCTTGGCAGGCGGATCGGTGAATATTCACTAGAACAATAAAGTCTAATATGTATGTAGTTCATTCATCCATTAGCTACGAGACAAGAGGGGGGTTAAAACAAGAGGGGGGTCAAGACATGAGGGGGGTCAAGCCAAGAGTTGAATGCGATAACTTTTCGGCAGATATATAACGAAACCGTCAAATGAATCAGAAGAATAGAACTCTCCGTTTATTCAAATAATGACGATTGCGTTAGAATTTCAGTATCTAGGGGCTGGAGCTCAAAGGTGCTTTTGATAACGTGAAATAATTTTATATTCTACAATAAAAGAGAACGTGCGTTAGTTGGTTTATTCTTGCTACAGATACGTTACAACGCCAAAAATATATGACAAGAGATTTGGTAATAAGTTGTTTTCTTTTACAATTAATTGGCGTGTTTTATAAAACGATAAACCGACTTCAAATTTGTTTGTTGACTTCAAAGTATGGTCAAAGTAGATCTCTTGTTTACGCCCGTTGCTATGGAAACTATATGTTACCAGTCATTGTGATAGTTTAATTCTTTACAAAAACCTAATAATCGACTTCGAATCCCGTACTTTTACACTGTTTTTAAGTTTTGGGGATAAATACTAATACCCTGGGGATACAAAATTTATGAGACTACCTCGGGATTTTTTTCTATATGTACAATTTTGAAAGAATTTTCCAAATCAGTCCATAATTGGCGGAAATATCGCGTTAAATACATACAAAACAATAAAAAACATACAGTCGAATTAACAACCTCCTCCATTTTTGAAGTCGGTTAAAAACAAAAAAAACGACTTCAACTTTAACCTGATTATTTAATTTTTTACGGGACTAATAGAAAACCCTCGTATATAAAACTTATTAGAACCACGTCAGCGTAAAATTATACTCATTACCAAAGCGAAGGAATCATTATAATCTAATAACAATTTTCAAAAATCATATAGCCGAATTGAGAATAGTACCTATGTAAAATAGGTACCTACACTTTAGTACCTTGTCACATTAAGTTGCCCTTCTGACTGACGGACGAGAAGCGGTCGTCGAGTAAGAGAGAAGTCACGTAAAACCGGGTACAAATTTGTAATACCTGGTACGACCGATGTGGCATGGCGCAGCGGGCAAAAGTCCGCCTGCGACACAAGAAGTTGCGGTTTCGATTCCCGCCATTGTTTGTACGATCTGCAAATATGTCTTCCAAGTGTTCTAGTTATTTTCTATGTACAATAAAAAATGCCTATCTATGTTTGTACCTATTGTAATTAATATATATATCAGTCATCTAGCACCCATAATACAAGCTCTGCTTAGCTTTGGGCTAGATGATGCTGTGTGGATTCCAACAATATTTATTTATACAATAAATAGTAATGCAGCTGACATCGTCATCCACAATCCGACTTCGCCCACATCTGGGGGTTAGGCCTGGAAACTCTTGTACCCCTTCCTACTGTCTGCGGCTAAGATATCTCAAAATAGGGAGCGAAGGCATAGATGTTTTACCAGATTGTTGAAACCGTATATGGATTCTATAAACTCAATTTTTTACATCCGTGAGCTTATGTATGACACACAAAGCTGCTGTGCCAGAACGAGCATCGAACCCGTTATCGCGGGATGGGGCAACAGGACGCGAGATAACTTCCTTATCAGTGGAGCTACCGGTTGACGGGAGCATGTATTCACAAAATATTACAGTTTCTTTTAATAGTTACCTACGAGTAATTTTAGAATTAAGTAGCTGATAATATTATATTACTGTCGATTTGAGCAAAGACCATCCACTCGATAGACCGACGACATCGTAGCGGTCGAAGGGAGTCGATGGATGGAGGCGGCTCAGGACCGTTATTTGTGGCGTTGTATGGGGGAGGCCTATGTCCAGCAGTGGACGTGTATAGGCTGATATAATGATGATTTGAGCAATAAGTTCGTAATGCTCTTAGATATTTTAATGAATCAGACCGCATTCTAGAGGAGACAATAAGTTCTTTCATCCGCCTTAAAATACATTCCTTCTCAATGCGGCTGTATGGCTATATATATTTTTTACCGACTTCGAAAAAGAAGGAGGTTCTATTTTCGGTTGTATAACTATTTTTTTTAACTCCATTGATTTCTTTTGTAGTTGTATAGAGAATGACCCCGATGTGGTACCATACAAGCTTTATCGTCCCGTAAAACATAAAAAAAACAGTGAAAAAACGATCAGGAATACGAAGACGAAGAAGAGAAGAAGAGACCTTCGTAACAACCATTATTCCAGAGGAATTAGTATTTATCTCGAAAACATTAAAAAAAAATTAAACTAAGGGATTCGTGGTCGGTTTTTAGTTTTTCCATTTCAATCAAATTACCTATATTACCTATATTAATGGATATAGGTTGTTGTTATACAGTCTTAATAATTCGCTGTTTTTTTTTCCATATTCGCTAATAGTTATCGAATTTTAATTATTCATTCACCTTTGTAGAAAATGATATCTAGGTGGGCCCATACAAGCTTTATCGTCTCGTGAAACATCTCGTTCACGGTTCTAAAACCGCGAGTTAAATATACGGAACTCAATTTTTTCTTTCGTTACTACTAGCTTTATAATATAATAAATAAGTTCTTTTACCTGTTTGAGACAGGTATGGATGTTGATCAAGCTGTCCCTAAATATAACACAAATTCTTGTTAAAGATTAAAATTAAACGCAAGATATCGAAATCTATACTAGTATAAAGTTTAGTAGTGAAGTAGTTTTTGAGTTTAAGTACTTATAGATTTTAAATTTTGGATGCAGGTGCCTAGTCACGAGCCAAATTCCATGTAGAATGTTTGTAATCAAACCATACACAAATAACTGAACTCCACTTGCTTGGGGTCGAGTTGTAGATATATGTAATCGTAACCTATACATATTTATTGAAGGCAGGATCGCAAATCGGCAAGTATATGCGTATAAAAAGACGCGGCAACAATGTGAATTGTAGGTTAAGTATGGGCGGTTTGTTTACAAACATTCTACATCGAGTTTGGCTAGTTTATAGCTAGGTGGTAATCTCCGTAACAATAGGCCCGTTTTCGAAATTTATTTCAGATAGGTACCTACTTTACTTAGCTAATATACAAGTTACATTATCCCTAAAGGCTACTTTTTACAGGTTACAGGTTAAACAAAGTCACGGGCTTAGGGTAAGTAGATATAAATAATGATTCGACCCATCATTATCCCATAAAGACCCATCACATGGGTAAGACCAGCCAATAATTAGTGAGAAAAGCAACAAAAACAAACATACCTGTCCTTGAATGACGCGCCCATCGTGGTCGGCATTCGTGCCAACTAACTTGCAGTAAAGCTCCGGTCCCTCGTCGCCGCAGGTCGCTGTGGCGGTAATCTTCTTCCCCGTTGCAAGGTTAAAGTAAGGGGGGGTCAGTATCTCTGTTGATATCACGGGGAGTAGTGCGAGGAAGGCGTATGCCGCCACGCGAGCCATGTTAGCCGCCCGACGACTGGCCGCGTAATGCCGGTCGTAGCAGTGGGGTGCCGGCAGATACCGGGACCACGGTACTAGTTGCTGATTATTCTGCGTCTTTATGTACTTATGATTTCTTTGTGGGGTGGTAGGGTGGATTCTGAGCCAGACCCGTCTCTTCAAGAGGGAACTCCTCCACGATTAGTCAAATGGACCAGGGATATACATACCTATTTACACAGGATTACCTAGTTCAGGCAAAATTGTTACACTTAGCTATATTTATTTATTAAGTGCACTCATTTTTTCTATGTACGAGTTTCTTTGAATAAATTTTATTTATATTATATGTAGGTACTTTTGATAGCTAGTAAAAAGCTTGTTTTGCAAAAGATTCAGAAATTTTATCAGTGAGTACTTATTACTTATATATATTATAAACTTATATAAGATCAGTGAGTACTTCTTATATAAGTTTATAATGTAAGTTCTTATTATATTTTCACACAGATTTACAGGGATTTTAAGCTATAAAAATGCAAAGAGAATATATACATACTAAAAATGTGTATATAATTTTCATCAGCAGCGACACCAAAGAGAATACAATACTGACGAGAGCGACACAGCGAGTTTTTACTTTTTTTACAAAGAGAATACCAAAAAGAATACAATACTACCGAGCTTTTTTTACAAAGAGAATACAAGTTTTTTTATATAATGATGATATTTGATCCCACTTCTGAAATATTATAAAAACCACAGACATGGTAGAGCTGCGCCTAATAAAAACGAACAATAAACTCTAATCCAGCTCTAATATAGTCTTTATTCGATCACCAAAAGTTTATCAAAGAGAATACAATTCCGAAGTAACATTACCTAATCTGTGACAATACTACCAAGTTTATCACCAACCCAAGGAATTTATATATACTAACGTATATAAGCATAAGAATAACGTTTATTGATTAAGATTTAAGACTTAAAATTATTACATCATTGATCCCCAAACTAGGATAAACCTGTATCTTGGGAACCACCTTCCTTGGATTCTTTACATAATATATAACATGCCAAAGTTACATTAACTTTAACGCTCCTGAGGACACCGGTCTCTTAAGAGTCCGTGCAACAGGAGACACTGTGAGTGTTATGTGTGGATGTGTGTGTGTTTGTGAGTAGTGCTCCTGAGAACACCGAACTCTTAAGAGTCCGGGCAACATGAGCCTCACGGATGTGTGTTATGTATGATGTATTGATGCATGTAGAAAAATATAAAGTATATAAATTCCTTGCTCCAACCAAAATAAGAATCTTTTTCTTTTCCTCCGTCATCCGTAACCAAAAAGTTACTCTATGCAAACTCTATGTGCGTATGCGTACGATCAAAACAGATGATTTTCAGATTCGGTTATGTATATTCAATGATTTAAAACGTAAGCAAAAATCCTCAATCTACGTCAAAAACAATGATTTTTCTCTTTGATTGATCTAGATATTGGTTATTTACGTAGATTGAGGATTTTTGCTTACCCTGCTCAGTCTACGGCACAGAAACGCAGCTCTATCATGTCTGTGTAGAAAACAAACGATTTTTATTATTTATTATAATTATTTTTTAGTAGGTACTTATTGTATTTCTCTTTGCAATAACGGAACGCAGTACCTACCTAACTAACGGCCGAATACTCAAACGCAACTCAGATGTAAGCACGTCTTATGTCGCGATATTTTGACGTTTTTCAATGAAAATCGTCACTTGGGTCGTGCTTAAATCTGAGATTCGTTTGAGTATTCGGGGGTAAGCTGCTTGATCAATGATCATAAACATAAATAACCGTAGACAACAGACATAGTAGACCTGCGCCCACAGACATGGTAGAGCTGGCTACGCCTAACTTTGTCTCTATATTTATATATAGAGTATATAGAGCAAGCAAGAGAGCAAGTCAAAGCCTATGCTTTGACTTGCTCTATAGCAACTTTTATAAGTTACTCTATGCTTTGAATTGCTTCGCTGTTTCTTGGCTTACAATAACAAATTTGATAACAAAGAAGTCATTGAGAAGTCTTTGGAGAAGTCAATTGAAGTCAATTCAAGTTTCTTGGCTTGAACGATGGACGATTTGTTCCTAAATGCGCAATTCATACCTAACTGACACTGGCAGAATTGCATCAATCCAGATGCAGAGCCAAAGCTAAAAGAAGAAGAAAAAGAAGAAGGCGATGGACGATATTTTATAATATTTTTATGGATTTTTATGGATACTTTAGTAACTTATTGTTTGTTTTGATTATGTTTACATATTTTTCATTTTTATTGTTACGTTTTATAGTTATTCTGCATTTGTTCAGAAAAGTGGAGCAATCATTACTATCCCGTATAAAGAATCGTGCCGAATACGCTACAACAACTGATCTGGTTGTCCTCCCGCAAGATTATTACGGAGAAGAGTATATATGGAGTGATATCTATTTGCCCAGCAGTACTGAAATAGATACGTCAACCTGGACCAAAAAAATTACACTCACAACGACTCCATGGAATAAAAGTGTTCAGATCACTGATAAAAATACATGGAGTGTTAACATATCAGAAAAAGCAGGGCAACCATGGAAAGAAAATATATCAGATTTAAATACAGTTACATGGTTCAAAAATGTAACTAAGGGGACTCAAAATATACCAGTTATAGCTATAAGTTCATGGACTGAAGGTTTATCAAAAACATGGACTGAAGATATATCTGAAATAGAAACGACCCCCGCAATCAAAATCACAACACACAATGATATAAATACGTGGGCCTCACCATCAGAATCTTATGAGCAAGGAGCCATATTAATCGATGAAAATGACTTAGAGCCCATGCCCTACTATTACAGACGCAGAACTACCATTGCAGTTAATTCACCAATTGCTAGAAAAAAGGCTGTATGGTATAAAGATCCAAAAGTTGCAGAATGGCCTTCCTTTCCTGTCACCAATTATTCTTCGACCTCAACAACAGATTTATCAAAACTTAGAGAAAGGACATACAAGAGTACTAGAACCTGGAAGCCGTATTTTCCTACATTATATCAAAGCCATACGCCAGGCACACTGTCTACGCTTAGTACACATAAACCTAGGAAAAAATTTGACAAATCATTTCGACAAATAACAATAGACTCTGATTCGATTATGAAATATTATACTAAAAGTCAAAAAGTCGTTGACTATGATTATGTAATTCTTCGACATATCCCAACAAAAACAACAGCTTTAACAACAACAAATTTAAAAGATGTTTCTGGAACAACAGAGGATGAAATGAGTCTTTACCTTCGCAATAATAGAAGAAATAGAACTTTTCGATGCTACGCGTGCGGACTCGACCTCGAGGGATTGACTGACGAAGAGTGTCACTATTCAGTCCCTACCAGTGTAATTTATCCAAAGAAAAAAATAAATTACACAAAAGAAAACTGTGAGGAACTCACGGAACCTTACAAGCATTACAGGCATGGATGCTTCAAACATTTTACAGATATATCAAAGACATATGTGGAGCGAGGCTGCCGGACGGTCCCTGTAAAAGCCGGGATAAGTTTTGCTTCCAAACGATATAAAAAGTTGGAGCTTTTGTTGAGACATACTGACGTTGGATGTATACATTCTCCGGAAGCATCGTTAACGCCTTTCAGTCGGCCCATATCGCTGTACGCCCGATTCCACGTTTGCGTTTGCGATTCAATACTATGTAACGGAGGGATGACACTGGAAATGCATTTGTACATTTGGGTAACCGTTTTAGGATTGAAAATAATGTTAGATAAAGTATCTTGAAAAAAGGATATCATTAACAGATCTAATTAATTTGAGGCCAACGAACGGCAGAAAACGTTTGTAGGTATTTGTGTCTGTCTGTTCAGTCATACCTATGCGCGCGGTATTTGCTACCCACGGCGACAGCGGCTAATGTCGCTCGGTTTTAAACGAGATACCGCCGGTTATTTAAGTAAACAGTAAGTTAACTGCATACTCACTCGACTTTTTAAGTGACTTAATGAAACTATCACACATTTCATATTAAAATTTGATGAGTGCACATATGTCTTTTTGAGAACAAACCATAGAATATTCTAATTACCGTAGGTCTGGATAAGCCTTTAAATTCTGTTCTTCGAAGCTACCTGCATGCTTGAATGTTTCTATAATTTGATTTATTGTGTGGTGTGGTATATACGTATAGTCAGTGTCAAATTGATATAAGCTTTTAAAGTAGTCAAAATGATCTGAAAAATATAAAAGCAATCTGATATACATACGTAGTTCGAATCATCATATTGTTGTAAGCACCCAAGGTGGTCAAAATATCTCACTACTCATTTACAAGTTTACAACAATATGATGATTCGAACTACGTATGTATATAAGATTGCTTTTATATTTTTCAGATCATTTTGACTACTCTAGACGGAAATATCAATTTGACGCTGACTGTACCTACTTGCTCACCCTATCGTGCATAGCCATTATTGAGAGTTCTATGTTCTACGTGGCCGTGAGTGAAGCTCACTGTATAGTTTACTTGGCATTAAATCGAAGTAAAGAGAAGTTACTGCTCGGTCCATTCCACCCCAGAGTTCTCCACAGTTCCACGGAAGTCAATACTAGGGTCATATTAAAATGTAGTCCGCTGTCATAGAGAATTCGTCAACGAGGAATTTAATTAATACGGCACGGCGCGGCGCACCGCCATGCCGTATAAATTAGCCAGTCAGGCGCTGGCGCACTGCGTTTTACTCGTTTTTATTAGATATCTTTTTTTATTTATTAATTATATACTGACTCACAGACAACGCACAGCCCATATTGCTGGTTGTAGGACGTGTGAGTATTTGTTTGACTGTTCAATTATGAGAAGTAAGTAAATAAACAGAGTAAAAACTCGCTGCAGTTTTATGATAATTTCAAATCAAATTGGCGGCGAGGAGCGTACCGTGCGTGACCATAATTCACGTGAAAAGGGCCTAATCGCAACAACCGGATATCCGACGACGCGACCGCCATGTGCAATCGAATTTTCTATTGATCGGCAATCTGAATGACCAACGTCTCGTCAGTATTGTATTCTCTTTGACCGACGTCCTCCGCACTAAACGCCCAAAGTTACTCTATGGATGAGACGTATTGTCAATCGTCAATATTATATTTTATTTTTATGAGACAGATTTTACCTCTGTGTTCCTTTTGGATCATAATATTTTATATTTTTTTTCAATTTTTTTATTTTGCTATGTTTACACATTTTACCTTTATATTCTTACGTTTTGTAATTCTATTGGATTTGTTTAATAATTGTAATCAGTCCTTATTATCCCGTATAAAGAATCGTGCCAAATACGAAAACACAACTGATGATGTGATTGTACTCCCGCAAGATTATTACGGAGACGAGAATACATTTGTCATGTTTATGCCTACCAGGATAGAGATAAATACAACCACGGGGACCGAAGCAACTCCTAGGGATAAACGTGTCGCGGTCGCTGGTAAAATGACTCATGACTCATCGAGTGAACTGAGATGGAGTGAAAATTTATTAGAAAAAGAAGGGCAAATTTTAAATGAAAATAAATTAGAAATCAACACTCTTTCATGGTTTAGTATAACTCAGGATACTCAAAATGTATCAGAAATAAACTCTATTTCACGGTTTAATAGTATACCTCAGGGGATTCATATATCAGAGATAAGCAGCATTTCGTGGCATAAAAGTACACCTCAGTGGACTAAAAATGTATCTGAAATAGGTGTAACACCATGTACTGAAAATATAAACAAAGTAGTTGCGAACCAATTGCCCAGAGAAGAACCTACAACATATACTACGGTAGAGCAAGAAACAACTCTTAAATTAAACGAAGAAAACAATATAGAGTCAAAGCCTCACAGAACTACTGGTGCTGATAATTCACCAATTGCTGGAAAAAAGTCTGTATGGTATCAAGATCCAAAAGTTGCTGACTGGCCTTCCTTACCCGTTACCAATTATTCCTGGAGCTCAACTACAGATCCATCAAAATTAAAAGAAACGTCTTTAAAATATGTTCGAACCTGGAAACCTTATTTTCCCAAATTAAATCTTAAGCATACGCCGGTAACATATGCGACTCTATATACCGAGACCTCCAAGAAAAATACAGACAAACCATCAAAATTTATAAAATACTCTTCTAAGATAAGAAAATATTATACAGAGCTATCAACAGTATCACCAATCAAATTTAATTATTACAAAGGCGTTGACTATGACTACGTAATTCTTCGAGATCACATAACAAAAAGATACACAACTCGTACAACAGTTTCAATATTAAGAAATAAACAGAGGTCACACCGTTGCTACACATGCGGGCTCAATGTCACTGAGTTGACTGACGAGGACTGCCACTATCTTCGTTCCAAGATCATCGTACTCGAAAACGGTACGAAAGTAAGGGAACCGATAACAATGAACTGTGCCAAAGTCCAGCTTCCGTCTTACAAAAATGGATGCTTCAAAAGATTTCTAGATATAGCAGACACTTATGTGGAACGAGGTTGCCGAACGATGCCTGCAACAAAGGGGGCCAGTTTTGCTTCGCAACGACTCATGAGGTTAGAGATTTTGTTGAGAAATGAAGATGATGCATGTGTAAATTCTCCAGAAGCTTCTTTGGTGCCGTTCAGTAGAGCCATATCGCTGTACGCGCGATTCCACGTCTGTGTATGCGCTACGCGTCTATGTAACGCAGGGGCCATACTTAAAATGCATTTACCTATTTGGGCTATCATTTTGGGAATAAAGATAGTATTATAGCAATGTTATTTCTCGAATGTAAATTAAACTAAAACGATAACACTAAAAGATCTTATTTATTGAGGCATACAAACTACAGAGAATATTGGTATTTGTGTCCTTCCTCAAGCTGTTTACCCGGAGAAGACTTCGAAGAAGACTGTTCTTCAATGCTATCTACACTGCTCTGCCTCCGTAAAGATTTAGTATCTGAACTGTGTTTTTTTCGCTTCTCATTCTCGTCATTTCCTCTGCACTGTTTGACATATTCTTTATGTTTTCTCTCTTTGGTTTTGGTGTCCTTTTTATGTTCGTGTTGTAATGCTTCTTCATCGCTTTCTGTAGTGCTTATCATTATAACTGGTATGACTGAACCGATGGAATCTGATTGACGAGATTGAGTGCTAGATTCTGAAGTTTGCTTTTCATTTCTCATCTTATCTTTATTTGACACTGTTTCCTGCACCTCTTGTTTAAAGGACTTAGATTTAGCTACAATGATTGCGAATTTTTCCTTTAACTGTTTTTGTGTAATAGCTTTCTTATCAGAACTTTCGTTTGCAGATTCCTCACAAATTTTGAGATTTTCATCTTTGCGCTGTGGTTCTTCGAATTGATCGGTTTTGAATTCAACGCTGTTTTTCTTTTTGTGTTCATAGGTTTTTGATATTTTAATATTTTTCACTTTAAGTATTTCCTTTGGTAGTGTTTCATGAAAATCAGTGTCAGTTTCGTCGTCCATGCGGTACGAGGATGGCGATGGAACCTCGGACGTAGCTGTCACGTCCGATTTTTTGTCCAACGCCATATTAACGATTTTTGCGAAAATTCCACCTAAAATAGGTGGTAATATTATCATGTTGGACAAATTATTTCTTACACTCATGGACAAATTGAGAGGAACGCAAAAATAAGGTAGAAGACATAATATGTTTTATATTTTCTTGTTCCCAAATCTGTGATTTTTCATAATGTTAAACGATATCGACTGACTAGAGAGTATAGCCAGACGTACAGGACAAACTCGCAAAAGAGTAACAACAGAGAGGGACGACATATTTATTGTAAGCAGTTTTCGCTTCGACTGGGTCCGAGCCCGAGGCACGAAAAAAGCTACAGGAAGTTCGACAAGTGTAACAGTTAGCACCAGAACGATAAGAATAAGACAGCTGGTCTAGGGGCATACTTGCCGGTCAAAGGCCTATTGCTCACCACAGGTCATGTCACGAGTAGCTTGGTCCAGCTTTGCTCGTTTGCATCGTAATTGGGATGATGATGATTGGGGAGAAGTACTCTTTACTAAAGCTAGCTAGTAGTAATCTATGGACTCTAGATTCTGTCAGAAGACAGTTGATGTAAGAACCCAAGTGTGGAGACCACCCGGAGAAAGATACGCTCAGTGTAACATTGTTGGAAGAGCCTTTTAGTAGGGTAGGGTGGTAAGTGCTTAGTAACACCAGAACTCGGAGAGATCTGCGGGCGCGAGGCCTGGGGAAAGGTCTCTGCTGCTCGAAGAGGAGAGGGGTTGTTGCCGTGCCAGTGCCCCAGCACGGCGGCGCCATGAGGAGGGATAGATGTGACGACGTATGAGTGGACCATGAAGCCATAAGGTATGGTGATAATGAAAGGTGACGGATAGCACGAGACACGCGGGATGTAACCTGCGGTACTCGTGCACAGGTGTGGGACACGCGGGGCAGTGATGCGCACGCCTGCTTTAGCTGATTGTGCGCGACACTGTGCTCGCGTGACAAGAACAAAGGAGAACTGTATGTAAGAGTAAGTTTGAATGAGAGTGTGAGTGGGTGTGTAAATGCGAGACCCACACTTGGTGGTGTGGGGCAGCTGAAATGCCCATCTGGACACAGAGGTTGCCATTCGCGTTTCCAAATGCTCAGTCTGTTCTGTCTGTGTCCCAATCGGGGGGAGGAAGCGTGATGGAAGAATGGGGTCGGCGAGTGTGTGGAACGGTGGGCTCGCTGGCCATATATGGGAGGAAGAGGGGATGCCAGTCGGGCCGCGAAAGGTTTAAATGTTCCCGTGGTTCGGCGAAAATGGCGAGAGAGGGTCACCGGAGAGGTTTTAGTGGGTATTACGTCCTTGTCAGGGCGTCGAGTCCCACATAATTCTGGTCCTCCCCAGACCAGTTTTATTCGTAAAAGAATTCCCTCGCCGAATAAAAAAAAAATAGGTTAGGGTGGTAAGATTTGCCTCCATTTTTTGCGTTCCGCTTAATTTTTTCATGAGTGTAGTTCGATTTGTTGATAACAATTATCATCGTAAAATGACTCTGAAAGGAATTATTGTAAAAAACTGTTTTTCCGTGTGAGCGGCAAAAACACGAGATGGCCAAGTAAAAATTCGAAAATAAGTAGGTCGAAATTTATTATCGCACCAATTTTCACAACTACCGGAAATAACTCCGGGTAATCTCTGTTTTGGGCACTAAACGACCAAGTTATCTTGCGTTATTCACGAGAACAATTCGATCTGATTAAATGAACTTTGTGATTGCAAAAAACTGACCTCTTTTTTTAGGTGCCTTGGTAGGCATAACTGTTTCGTCTCCAGTGATAGTTTTCCGGTCATCGGAGTCAATAGACTTGCTGAGTGGTAGAGAAGGCAGGGCCTTCTTCCATCGAGCGAAAGGAGTGTTGTCCATTGCAGACGAACCAGCGTGCGTTCTGGTATCGGCCAGTTGGAACATTTTCCTGCGCTCTTCTGTTCTCTCTCGACGTAGTTGAATCTAGAAAGAATTTTTTTATATAAAACTAATAGGTACACAATAGAACAGATGAGCATTTCTTATCAAAGTTCACAGTAACATATTTATTATAAATAAGAAACTATGGATGTTTCACGTCAAAACTATAAAAAGGATCGAGCTTAGATTTTGCATAGATTTCGTTCTAGGGGTAATATATATTTTTATCCCGAACAATTGCATGTGATGCCGCGGGCAGTCTGAAATAATTATACAGAATAGTTACGTACTTTCAAATCATTGTTGGCTTCTCTCAGTGAATTCGTTAGCGATGTCAAATAATATATGATCAGTATTAGTAAAACTAATAACGGTATTACAATCGCCGGCGACGTTATATACTCCAAAGCGAAATAAAGACTTTTCGGCAACAGTTTGTAGATGTAGGTCGTCAAGATACTATAAATCTTGTCGTATTCGGAAAAAGGTCCACAATGCCAAGATGGCTTTACCCATACTATGGTGTATCCGACAGGCAGAACGCATAGAAACAGCATGGTGAGAAGGAGAGCCAAATAGAAGTTGTTGCTCTTAGAAACTCTGAATACTACTTCATGCGGAACGTTGCACGTCATCACAGCCCAGGAGCGTAGATACATCATTATCATCAGTTTAACCACATTTAGAACAACCAGACCCGGTGAGAAAAACATCCCCATCCAGACCATGCCTTGGTTGTTAATCAAGTGTAGTATATTTTCGGCAATTTTAAAATCACCGTATTCGGGGAAATTTTTTTCTAAGTCCCAACACCAACATCGGTTCATATATCTTACGAATAGAGCTCGAAAGAAATCCATGAAAAGAGTGCCGAGTAGCATGAATACCTGAAAATATGTATAGCTTACTACTTATGTAAAACTCAAGTCCACTATTGACATACAACCATTCAATTACTTTTGGTCTTACTTACCAAGTCCATCATCGTAAGTTTGATCAACTCCTGACCAAACATAGTTTCCCAGCACAATTTCAGCAACTTTTTTCGCGTCGGAACTGTCAAATTATACTGCGTATTTTGCTTCTCATCTTTGTAGACGATGTCAACTATAGTTATGTTTGTACCATTTGTATTGTCTGTGTGCCGAGAGTAACATTTCCTTTCGTAGCAAGTTCTAGAAACAACAGACCCGTTGGTGGAACAGACTGAGAAAACTTGGGTTATGTTCCTTTCTCCGCAAAAAATAGTGCAGTTCAAGGTCAAGTCAGGGCAGTATTTTGTACTGAATGGACGGTTCGAGTCAGTAGAGCCTCCCGAACTTGGCTCTGTTTGCATATCAATGGTGAACGGAGAGTTAGTGTAAAAATATGTACTGACTTTAGGTGTTTCTGTTACTAGATTAACTTGGGAACTTTCTGTTGTTTCAGTACTTTTAGATTTGATATGTTTCGTAGTTTGTTTACTGAAATCTCCATATTCAGTGAATTTACTCGTGGAACTAACACTTGGTTCATCTATGGTTTGGGCATTTGTATAAGTACTTTCAGATGAATAATCATTAGTGACATCAGTTAGAGCATACATCGTATAGACAGCCTCGGTATTTTCTGTGATATATTCATTAGTTGATGTAGATATATCTGTTGTGTACGTATTGATATCTGAAGAAACCTCGCTTGCTGTTTCACCACCACCATCCTCTGTTAGTTTGCTAGCATCAGTAATTTCACTGTTATAATTTTCATCATAATCTGTGCTTATTTTATGAATGTCAGTGGTAGAAATTTCAGTACTTGATGTTTCGTTGATATCTTCATTGAATACATCGAAGTAATCATAGTTGTTTTGAAGTAAATCAGCAATTCTCTGTTTTTCTTTAAGGAAATCACTCAATGTAGTTGTTTCTATATCGCTGGCATATTTTTCAAGATTTTCGACGACTAGGTCTTTGTTTATATTCATGTTCAGTGCAATATCAGTCGAGATATCTGGATATATTTGAGGTTCTAGTGACGTTGGTTTTTTATAGGGAGGTAAAGGTGCCATTTCTATGGCAGTTAGTATTATAGGTACAGTACAAGGCTCGCAAGGAACGATCTCTTCAATGCAAGACCCATTTTCCGGTTCATAAAACCACGTATTAACAGGAGGTACAGTAACGTTCGTCGCGTTTGGTTTCAGTTTGTTCAGCTCTAAGCTCATGCCGTCAATTTTACTGAACAACGCAAATATCAGGGAGTACAGGTTGAGTAAATTTAGTAGCATTATCCTGCAACAAAGTTCATCCATAAACCTAATAGTTATCATCATAATAAATAAATAATGTTGAATACTTCCCACAGCATCATCCATCATCATAAGGTTACCTGGGGAACCTTATGATGATGGATGATGCTGTGGGAACTAATACAAAAGGCGGCCTTATCCCTCTCAGCGATAAGGCCGCCTTTTGTACTGTCTTTATTTGTATTTTAGATATTGTTTATTTGTATTTTAGTTTTTGTGTATTTTTTAGTAGGTACAATAAAGTTTTCATTCATTCATCTAGCTAGAAAGAAAACAGAGCTTGTGTTGTCGGTACTACCCATAGATGTAGGAAAAAATCTAGGTCTATGGTACTACCAGATAACTGATTAACATAATCTGGTTCTTATTTTATAAGCCCGCTGGATCCCACCGTTGGGCAAGAACGTCCCTTTCCTTCTATACATCCCGATCATACTTAATCTTACAACACATAAAACACCTATACCCCAATAGTCCACGAATTAATTTTAGATTTGGTTTAAGCGCGACTATGTAGTTTCCTAACCGTTTACAGGTGAGTGAATGAAGACGGAATGACAGAATGACATATTTCATTGTTTTTTTTGTTACATTGTTCATTTTCTAAATGAACAGGCGATAGCGTTATTAGCCATATTGCCTTGTCTTACGTGAGTTTTAGATTAAGTTAGTTTAGATTTTTATCGAGCCGACATAGTATTCTTATGTTACATAATATGTATGTAACGAGAAAAGAATATAAGACAGGTACTTACGATTATTATAGATAATTTCCCCTTGAAAAGTGTTGAAAATATATAGCTTGATCCATCTTCTTTTTTTTTTTTATTTATTAGGGAAACATACAGTTGTTATAAAATACATTAATAAAAATATTTAACTAACACTGAAACCAGCAAAGTTTCCACCATTAAATGGAACATTAGAAGAGAATACAGAGTTCAGAGCTCCTATATGCAACTAAAAACACAAGGAACAATTAAACTTAATATATTAATACTATGAGAGGACTTAATGATAAGGCCACATCTAATCTAAGGCCACATCTTCACTTTCTTAAGTGTGATGGTGGTCAAAAGCTTTACCATTATAAATAAAAAAATAGTTGACCATAGTAACTCAATCTGTCTTAGTTTTTATCATGGAAAAACGCGTATAATGCCGCGGGTAAAAGCAAATAAAACAACAAAAATAATACTATTTTATTCTATTAAGTATTCTGAATCCAAAAAAAGACATTTAGACGTCTGAGTAAAGTCTGTAAAATAATACAAAATGTTGAGCAACAATGAGAAAATCGATTACTACATTATTAAAAAAATCGTATCGGTAACGCATTAGGACATGATTATATGATTGTCAGTCAACCACCAAACATAAATAATTATTACAGTGAATAAGTATAGACCCGGATGAAGCAGATCTCACAAACATTGTCTTACAAAAGGAATCGAACTCGCAACCTGAGGGAACCAAACAGGGGTCTTGGTTGTTGTAATGGTACACAATTCTCACCTTGCCAATTGCAATCGCAGTTGTTTCCTCGGATGATAATGCTCCAAAAGACCCAGAAGTTCAAAGAAAACGGGGAAGACTATGGAGATGCCTGTGACAACTATAGTCGTCTCGTTCTCTCTCAGCCAGCTGCCGGACTTTGCGTCGGTGTCAGAGCGAGACACAACATACACCACAGCGTACGCTGATATGAACAGCAGAAGGCCTACGCATAAGTTGACGATTGCTCGTAGAGATATAATGCGCCAGCTGAAATATATTTACTGTTAGATTTCAGATTTTAATGATTTCTAGGCTTACAAAATAAGCACTAAGACATGTCAAGTTTTATACTATTAACAGCTTTATACACGTATATACATATTATCAAATAAGAAATACGGTGTTATTTATTTTCTCTTCACTTTAATTTTTTGTCTACGAGTGGAAGAAGTGAAAAAGAAACCACTAGTACATTTACTCCTATATTATGATGTATGTGTCTAATACATGTTTATGTGCCTATTTAATTATGACATCCATAGGTATGTATTTTACTCAATTATAGAATACTAGCTGCTGCCCGCGCCTTCGCCCGCGTTTTATCGAGATTAAAAATAGCCTAATGTTATTCCAGGTCCCAAACAATACCCATACCACATTTCAGCCTAATCAGTTCAGTACTTTTTGCGTGAAAGAGTAACAAATATCCATTACATCTATCCATACAAACTTTGACATCTATAAAATTAGTAGGACTAGATAAGGTAGTCAATAAAGGGGTCATAAAACTAAAGCAATACATTTTACGAGACTGGTATTATCGGAGTTAATTGCAGAAGTTCAATACAATTTTTGTTTTTGATAGATTACATATATTATTTCATTTTACACTCGCCAGTTTTCGGTAGCAAGCGCCTGGATGTAGCGAGGCCAAGTCTGTTTACGGATTTTGAACTCTAAGCCCCGGGCCTAGCTACGATTGAAACTAACATCATAGCAACCAGCCAACTTATCATCCTACAGTGTAGCCGTGGCCTATTTAAACGAATTGAAAACGAAACAGTATTTTCGCAGCTGATTGCACACATATACGTACAAAAATAAACCGATAGGGAACATTGCTCGTTATTGTAAACTCGGGGATTCCCCCTAATTTGTAATTGTAGATTTTGCTCTTAGAGCGCGCGCACTCTGCTACTTTTTGTAATGAATGATGCAAAAGCGCGACACTATCGCGTCTGTATCGACGCAAGCGCGCGATCGTCTCAGATGACATCGGGGAAACGAAGAGCGGAGAGGGGTGCTCACGCAACCCGCGCACTGCTCGTTCCCCGATGTCGTGTGATTGTGAGACGGTTGCCCGCTTGCATGCATCGATATAGTCGCGATGCAGTCGCGATGCTGTCTCGCGTTAGCATCGCTACAAAAAGTAGTCGGGGCGCGCGCTTTTAGTCTTTATCATCATCTAATACTTGGAGCTCGGCAGATTAGTGATCGCAGTAGAGTTGATAAAAATATAAGGAAGCTGCTGCTCTTATTCCAGTTGTTTCTCTCTGTCGGTTCATACGACATCCACGGGCTGAGTTGGACGGGTCGATTTTTACGTTGCTACCGCCGCTCCACCTAACCCCTTATTCATAATGGTCTGCTAACTTAAAACAGCTGTTAAGTAGTTATTTCTCACTCTGAATTATGCCAATAGAAGAAGACAGTGAGAAATAACAATGTTTTAAGTTGGTAGACTATCCATACTTACTAATATTATAAATTCAAAAGTAACTCTGTCTGTCTGTTACCTTTACACGCCTGAACAGATCTTAATGAAATTTGGTAGGGAGGTAAAGGCCTCTTTACAGCCGATAATTTTGATATGTTTTATTATTTATATTTAGTTTTTCAATTTTATATTAATCGCCTGTTATTATAATTACTTATGTAAGTACTTAGACAATTCCAAGTATTCTGTATGTTTCTTCGTACAATAAATAAACTGAAACTGAATCTCGGGGACAGTCTTCTTGAAAAGCGCATGCAAAGGCGCGGGCATCAGCTAGTTATGAATAAGGGGGTCTGATAAGATACCGAGTAGGTACGTACTTTCTAAAATCCTTTTTTTTCTCAGCTTCTTCCAGTAATGCTTCCTTGAAGCCTAATATCACGGACGCTATCCGGTTGTGAGCGGTCTCTGCATTCCCAATCATGAAGTCCCAGCCAGTGAATAGTTTCCACGAGAAAATGCATTCGTCTTCTTTCTCTGACAGTTTCGACATTCGAGAGTTTTCTGCCATTCTGAAAATTATCGGTAGTAAATGTATACTCATTGAAAATTATCGGTTGTTATTTTGTTAATAATAATGTATTGTCTTGCCTATACAGCGTTATTTCGAATCAAAGATACCGTAGAGCTTGTGCAGTGCTGGCGGACCTACGCCCACTATGCCCACCGATGGCACAAATACAAATATAGACAATATTTCTGACGAAAACATAACAAATCAAACCACTAAAGGTCGTTCACGCAAAAATTTTAAAAAGAGTTTGTACTACAAACAACTGAAACTCTATTTTGTACTACAAATATATACGTAGATATACTACAAATATATATTAGTATGTATATAATTAGTATTTTGTACTACAAAATCTATAATTAATTTGGTGTTGCCAGAACCCACAATTACCTAATTTAGTAAACGAGTAAGTAGTTCTGCAAACATTGTAAACCCTATCTATGTTATGATAAAATTATTAGCCCATGCTAAAATAAACTTTGAATCAATTATAGATTTGGAGTACTATCGACATTACACAAAACAATTTACTTCGTGTGTTGGAAAACACCAGGCTAATTGTATTGTGTGTGGGGAGACTTTTGCCCAGCCGTGGGTTGTAGGGCAAAGGCTTCATTCACACTTCAAAAATTCAATTATTAAAATCGACATAATGTCGGTGTGTCGACATTATGTCGATTTTAATAATTTACTTTTTAATAATTTCACAAATATGAAGTTTTCGACAGAGCCGCATTTGCTCCCTTTGTAGTCAAGACCTAGCTCCGTGGGGTAGCGCTGGCTCTCCCGGTTTTAAAAAATTATCTGATCGTCTGTTCGAAGCGATGAGTGACCCGAGAGCTGGTGAGTATCTGGCGCAGCGCATTAGCATTGCCATACAATGCATGCCAACGTCTTGGGGAAGCTTTCGACTGGTATTGATATCGGTTGTAAATATTATTTCAATTTTTTTTCTATTATTTGGTATAGTAAAAATACATACTTCCTCAATATAGCAACAAAGCTATAGACGTAGACGGCCAGCCCCGTAAGGAAGTAAGCTAGAGGCATCCTGTACTGTGGCCTCTCTATATTGCTGTAGTATCCGTAGAATATCGGGGAACATTTCAGTACGCCCTCGAACTCCCAAAGCGTTAGTAAGTTGGTTGCGTTGCGACGTTCCTCGTTCATTATGATTTTTCGCTCGCCGTCTTGTTGTGGGTTCGCTGTTAGATACTGAACAAATGTACATAAGTATTATTATTTCCATGATCATGAGCCATATAGTAACCCGGTGCTTTGGGAGGTATGTATTTTTATTTATTTAAATACTTTATTGCACACATTTAATAAAATATACAAAAGGTGGGCATAATGCCAATGGCATTTTCTACCTGCCAACCACACATGGTAGAAAACAAAACAAATAGGCGTGCTATAAATAAATCTAAGCTATGTAATAATAAGTCTAATTAGTTACATTAGAGAAAACTACAGCAACATAGTAATAAACTTAACAAAAGTACATAATATTTATGGATATATACAATACATATATACAATATTATAATAGTATAATAGAAATTAATAATTACATTACCTAATTACAATGTTTTTAAGGAAGGTAGGGAACAAAAAAAAAAAAAAAAATGGTTGAGTTACTTAACTAGGCGTCGGGTAGAGATTCCTTAAAAAATGCTCACGTGTCAGCTTTTTAAAACAATCCTTTGATTCGACTTTCCTGATGTCATACGGAAGAGAGTTCCATAGTCTAACAGCCTCAATAGAAAATGATTTTTCACGAAAAGATGAGCTGTGTGCCGGTATCTCTACAAGAAGGTTACTTGATGATCTGAGTGGTCTGTCATGTGTATGTGAGTCAGCCAGAAATGAAAAACGGTTCTTGAGGTAGCCAGGAGCAGATGGATCTTTAAGAGCAGAGAAAAGAAGACAAAGTACCCTCACGCTCCTACGTTCGCGAATTGGGAGCCACTTTAGCTTAGCTCGATATTCGCTTATATGGTCATATTTGCGCAAACAAAAGATGAAACGAATGCCAGTATTAAGGAGACGGTCGAGTTTATTTAGTAAATCTTGATTAAGATCAATGAAAGCTACGTCTGCATAGTCTATGATTGGCAATAGAAGCGAGTTCACTAAAGTGAGTTTAGTAGTGGTTGGCAGAAAATTTTTTAGACGGATAATAGAGTGAAGGGCAGCATAGAATTTTCGGGAAATTTCCTTTATATGAGGAATCCAGCTAAGCTTTGAATCGAAGATCATGCCAAGGTTCTTGACTGTGGGTGTGAATGGAATTCGATGTCCATTGTAATAGAGTTGGGGAAGGGTGTTATGGCAAGTGATTTTAGCTAGTTGTCGTGAACCACCAATGATTATAGCCTGGCACTTGTCTGGGTTAACTTTAAGGCCAAATAGGTTGGACCAGGACTGTAAACGAGAAAGATCGTCATTTATAGCTTGAATAGCAGTATTTAAATCATTGAAGGGAGCGGAATTATATAGCTGAAGATCGTCAGCGTACATATGAAACTGGCAAAGGAGGTGCGGAGACAGCATGTTAATGAATAGAGTAAATAAGAGAGGGGATAAGATACCTCCTTGAGGTACACCTGCCTCAATGTCCGTCCACTCTGAAAAATCTTGACCATGTCGAGTTTTTTGACGCCTTTTACTTAGATAAGAAGTGAACCAGTTCACGGCTGATTCAGACAGGCCAAGTTTTGGAAGAGCTGCAAGTAAAAGGTCATGATTTACTACATTAAACGCATTGCTGAAATCAATTAGGACTAACACTGTTAAATGAGTTTTTTCCATGCTAGCTCGCAGATCTTCAGTTATATTTAAAAGGGCAGAAGAAGTACTATGCCCCTTCCTGAAACCGGATTGAAAAGGGTTGAAGAGCTGATTAGCTGATAGGAACTCTGTTAGCTGAGCATGTGCTACCGATTCAATTATTTTTGAGAAAAAAGGTAATATTGATATTGGTCGGTAGTGCTTCAGCATAGAGGGGACAGGTACTTTTGGCAAGGGGATAACATACGCTTGACGCCATTGATCCGGAAACTGGGACTGGGTAAGAGAAAGGTTAACTATGTGAGTTACAGTGGGGAGAATAAATTTCAAAATGGGTGTGATCATCAAACGACCGATATCATCGCTACCTACGGCTTTGGTTTTGTGCGATAAGATGTGCTTATGAATCATATCCTCACTAACTTGAATAAATTGGAAAGGCTCAACGGCTGGTGATGACATATTTGCGATTTCATTTTGAGCTGCCAATTTAACGGCACGGTCCATCTTTTCACACGACGAGAAATGGATGTTTAAGGTGTCTAGGTCAAAGTTATGCTTATACTCGTGTGCTTTAGATTTTACTATGCCGAGCGACCGGAGAAATTTCCAAAGGCCAGCTGGTGTAGCGAGGTGAATTTCCGCCGCAATATGCTTCTTTTTGGCGTTTCGGACTAGAAGGTTACATCTGTTTCTACTCTTTTTATAAATGGTCCAGGTTTCATCACATCGATGACGTTTAAACCTACGAAAGTCACGATCCCGTTTCGCCATAGCTTTGCAGATATGATCTGATATCCAAGGAGAGGGAGGGTGTTTCAACTTAACGGGGTGGATGGGGGCATGTCGATCGAATAAAGCAATAATATTCGAATTTAAAAAATCAACCATGCTTTCTATGGAGACCATTGATTGGACATCGTTCCACATTATATTTGAAGCATCTTCGGCCAGTTTTGAAATGTCTATCCGTGAAAAATTACGCTGGTTAAGAATTATTGGCTTCGGTTTGGGAGCTTTAATTCTATAAGCCAAGTAGATTAGGTCATGGTGGGAGAAAGCGGGTGCAGAGAGTTGACCATAGTCATCTACAAGATCAGTATCAGAAACGATTATGAGATCCAGCACCGTGCTGCTAGTCGCAGTATGGTGTGTGGGCTCAGAGTTAATAATGTTAAGATTAACTGACTCTATTATGTTAGTAAGTGTCTTGGCCTTCGGATTAGTATTAAGACAGGTGTTAAGATCACCCATTATAATAGAGTGCGGATAGTCTGAAATAAGGTTTTCCAAGACTGATTCAAGTGTTTGAAGATAGTTCATAGAAGTAGTAATATTGGGTGGGCAATAGATTACTCCCAGAAGAAATTTCACACCAATGTCAACTTCTATAAACAAGTATTCAGGAGAAGCATTATACGGTGACGGAGATTGGCTAACTATTTTAAACGAAAAATTACTTCTCAGATAAACTGCTACACCACCACCACCCTTGCCAACACGGTCATTGCGTATAAGCACAAAGCCCTTGATAGGGTAAAAAGGAGATGGAAGAGAGGGTTTAAGGAAAGTCTCTGAGACAAGGACCGCATGAATATGTTCTGATTTAAAAGATTCTAGAAGATCAGACATATGTCCTGGGATGCTCTGCGCATTTATATGGCATACATTGAACGTTTTGTGAGAATGGCTATACACATTTTCTAACAATTCTCCCAGAGACAGAAAATGGTCATCACTATCGCTGATACTCGCAAAGGATGCTTCAGAGACAGACTCGGCTGTTAGAAAAGACTCTTCATCGCTAATAGACATCCAAAACAGAATAATAGTACCTACTTAAGAATATATAAATTTAAATACCTACTAAATTTATTTATAGATATATGAAAATAATATAAATTTAAAAAATAAATAAATAAAGAAAATTATATATATTACAGTTATGTAATAAAAGTTTCTGCATCTACTTGCTGGCATAATAAAACAAAACAAAAATTAAATGTATAGCCGTACCTACTGCAAATTTGTCATAACTACGTAGAATATCTAAAGAACAGTAAACTCGGAACAATAACAAAAATTAGAACCACAAGAAATACTTATTATATGGTGAAGAGCAGATTCTTCCTATCGTGCGTGTAATGGAGCGTAATATTTGCGTTTGACAGTTGAGATCCACAATAAAAAGTGACTGAACATGTGATAAATGATCAATCTATCAATGTTAAGTTTTTGTCAGTGTCATCGTTGACACAAGAAGTTGAAATTTTTCGTGAATTGTATGTTTAGTAAACAAACATTGAGCTAAAATTAGAAAACGAGCACATTTTATATTAAGAGGGTGTTATAGATTTTGCCTTTGCATGTACGGTGCATAAAAATTGCTACGAGGTGGATTGGCGGGGATGAACTACTTGTTTTGTTTCGCCTTTCTCGTCTCGGGAACGTTCCTGTTAGCCTTCACCTTCGGCTCAGTCACTGCCGGACTGGCTTGCTTAGGGTTCACTTTGGGATGATCCTGGTCTTGCCCCAGGGAGCTGCCGCTGCCAATGCTCTCCATAGGGAACTTCGACATGATGTTTTCTAGTTCAGACACCGACGAGACTTTGATACGAGTGTTTTCTGGCGTTTTAACGTAAACCACTCCATTACTTGTCCAGCAGTTCGTGATTCCAAAGTGCCTCCTGGCAGTAAAAAACAAATTGTGTCTATTTTTAGTGAGAAATTCTCCGAGAACAGTGGGTCTTGACTTCAAAGCCTTCTTCGTGTTCCAAACTGTGTTCCTTACATTGATGTCGGTGAAACGGACAATAATAGGACGGGCTCTTTGGTTACTCTTAGCTCCTAGACGATGACACAGGTAGATTGTGGAAGCTTGAAAGTTATTCAATTTCATGACAGACTGGATCAAATTCAGTATTGTGCTAGTGCAGTCTTCATTTTCTTTCTCGGGCAAGCCGTGAAAGATAAGTGCATTGCGACGAGTGTGGTTATCAATGTCATCCAGTTGAACAGTAAGAGTGTCAATTTGTGTCCGTAGTAACTTGAACATATCCATAGCAAAAAGCCTAAACTCAGTGAATTCTTGAGCGAGCACATTCTGATTCACATTACTCACGGGACTTGATGAGGGCTGCAACATTTTCTCAAAGTGAGCCATCCTGGTGCCAAGGCTTGCTTCAAGCTGCTTTTGAGTCTCCAAGATCTTTTGTAGGGTGGGCATTGTTGAAGTTTCCAACCAAAAATTCAGGCAGAGGTAGCACTTATAGGTTATAGCCAGCAAGTAAATGCAACATGAAAGTTTATTGCATGGGCAAGGTGTAGAATCTATGCGAAAGATAGTTTCTAGTCCCAGAAAGAAATGCGTTTCACACTTCTATCACATAAAATAAGTCTTAATACTTTTAATAATAAATATTTATATGTGTGGGGCCGAAGCCAACAGCACAGAGGTCCTTTATGAGGATTAATCTAAAGGCGAGAGCTACACATAACTTATTATCCCAAAGGCTGTTAAATCATGTTTATCCTTAATTAAGTATAAGTACATATTTCTGTATTTCTTTTTCTTGTATATCATGTCATCATCATCATCATCATCAGCCCGTACACGTCCACCGCTGAACATAGGCCTCCCCCAAACGACGCCACGAATAGTGGTCCTGAGCCGCCTCCATTCAACGACTCCCTGCGACCGCTACGATGTCGTCGGTCCATCGAGTGGGAGGTCTTCCCACACTCCGTTTCGCATTGCATCGCGGTCGCCACTCGAGAACCTCTACTCCCCAACGGTTATCGGTGTATCATGTGTGTGGCTATAAATAAATTATTTATTATTCTTTATTACTAGCGCTGGCCATCCCACGCTGGGCACGAAGGCCTGCCCCCACTCCCTCCAAACATTACGATTACAGTGAATCATTAACAATATTTCAATATTCACTAAGGAAGAATTCTGGCTGAAGTATGTGCTGTTCCGGCGTTTTCTCGGACGATTACCGGTCACAGCACATATTGCGTGTCACACATCGCCGACACTACGGTACTAAATAGGTTTATATTATGTAAGTATGTTAGACTGAGGTATATTATATAGGCCGTAGTTTTTAAGCATTGTACGTCCTATACTAGAGAGAGAATGTTGCCTGAAATAAATTTATTATTAGCCAGAATTATATGGATATAACAAATCTGATAATTTATCGAACCAACTCTTATTCCTAATGCAGAAGTTGTATATACGCATTTAGAGTAAGAGGTTTTTTTGTAGAAAATGCCTCATTTTTTAATATCTCGAAAACAACAAAAATTTTGTACATAATTAGGGGGCGAATCTATTTCACATTAGTAACGACTTAATTACTAGCATAGATGAGGAGATGAATGATTTCTACCAGAGGAAGGGCAGCAGCTTCCTTCTGAGTATTTTTCAACACCAACACTGCGATCACCAATCCGCCTGCCAAGCGTGGTGATTATGGCAAATCCGCCCCTACATGGGAGACCATCCGCTCGATGGACCGACGACATCGTAGCGGTCGCAGGGAGTCGATGGATGGAGGCGGCTCAGGACCGCTATTTGTGGCGTCGTATGGGAGAGGCCTATGTCCAGCAGTAGACGTGTATGGGCTGATATGATGATGATGAGGAGATGTCACAGGTCACTTCGGAGGATGCAAGGTGCTCATGCCTTGATGACGCAACGATATTATTTTACGGACACGTCTCGAAAAATAGAGCGTATTAGGTTATTTGATGTATAAGCAGAAATGTGACGTTAGTAACGAGATCATGACATCTCCTTGTTTCTATAGGATTTGGTGCAGCGCCTCTATCGTGCGGATGTGGAAAAACGCAAATCCCGTACAAAAATGAGACTTCACGATCACGTCTCGTTACTAACGTCAAATAGATTCACCACCCAGCTTTCAGTCAGGTTTCTTTCCATTCTGATTGCACGCGAATTACAAGCTATGTCCCATATTACATATATCCTTAGGAGTCACGGAACAGACGGCAGTGGTTGGTCACTATCCCCCGAACTACACTTGCGAGCTGTAAACTGGAATCACTTCATCGCTGGTTTTTACAGACCATATTTTACAGTTTCCATGCAATAAACTGTAGGTTGTGGTATATTATTTTAAAGATAATTTTATTAGCTTTCAAACTCTTTCTATATCATAGCGAAAAAAATGTTCATCATATGTCATGGAACGTGAAAACAAAAGACATAAATTTTTGGAACGAAACATCAATTTTTTCAAACTCCTGAATCCCTATAAAAACTGGGAATTTATGCAATTTTGTCATCATTCCAATATATCACGTCACTCAAAATACTGGAATTACAAGAAAATGGAAACCACACCAATAGAAGCCGCCCAAATCGTCACCCTAATCCAGCAAGGGTTCTCTCAGCGTATCGCTCGACAGCTTCATCTGAGCCAGTCCTGTGTCTCCAAAGTATACAAGAGGTTTAGAGAGACTGGAAACTTAGTCCGAAGACCAGGATCTGGACGACAGCGATGCACTTCGGCGAGAGATGACCGATTTATTGTCAGCACTTCTGTCCGAAATCGACATCTAACCGGCGTTGACGTCCAGCGGGAGCTCGGAGAAGTTCGAGGGAGAACTGTGAGTGAGTGGACAGTGAGGCGAAGACTCAAAGAAGCTAACTTGACCCCAAAAAGGCCAGCAACGGGACCCAAATTGTCTACAGCCCACTGACAAGCCCGACTTCAGTTTGCTCGTGATCACTTAGATTGGGATATACAGAAATGGAGCCGAGTTTTGTTCGCGGACGAGACTAGGATGTGCCTGCATGGCAGCGACCGTCGACGGAGAGTCTACAGGAGATCGGGAGAGCGATACGCACAATGCTGTATAGCGGAAACAGTGGCATATGGGGGTGGGTCTTGTATGATGTGGGCGGGGATTTCAATTGAAGCTAAAACGGAGCTGGTATTCGTACTCGGTGGAGGTCGGGGAGGAGGACTAACCGCAGAAAGGTATATCAACGACATTCTGCTGGGCCATGTACTCCCTTACGCCGGGTTTATTGGCGAAAATTTCCTGCTAATGCACGACAATGCCCGCTGCCACACCGCTCGTGCGACTAGACAGTACCTGGAAGAAGTCGGGATTCCCACAATAGACTGGCCAGCCGTCAGCCCTGACATGAACCCTATCGAACACCTGTGGGACGAGCTGAAAAGGCGGGTACGAGGAAGATCTCCAGCTCCGGCGTCAATAGAAGACCTAAAAACTGCTCTTATCGAAGAGTGGCAGGAAATTCCACAGGATTCCATCAGGAAACTCATTAGGTCAATGCAAAACCGTTTACAAGCAGTCATTAGGGCCAGGGGGGCAATACAAAATATTAAGCGGGAAATAACAAAGATTATAAATAAAAATTTGATATTTTCATATACTTCTTATTAATTTAAACATCCACAACTTCGACCTATTGTAATAATTCACTAAATGAAGGTCGGAAACTTAATTAAATTTAAATAATTTTTATACCATTCGAAAGCTAACAAAATTTATTTTCAAATGGTTTACACCAATCTGCAGTTTATTCCATGGAAACTGTAAAATATGGTCTGCAGAAACCAGCGATGAAGTGATTCCAGTTGTGTAATCGCAAGTGTAGTTGATACTGTATCCCAGGAAGCACAGTAAACGAACCGAAACGAACGAAATCAATATATTTTTGTATATAGTACAAACCTCTGGTACGATAACAAAGACGAGCAGTATGAATCCAACGACGAGATTCACCCAGAACAGCCATCGCAGGAAGGTGAAGTAAGAAGCTACCACTGAGCCGAAGTGAGATTCTATCTCCTTGATGCGAAGCTCCCAGGGTATTAGCAGGTTGGATGTGTTCGCTGCCTCACGTTTTAGCTGCTGCCATTTCTGTAAACAATTAATAATAGGATATAAACATCATCATATCAGACCATACACGTCCACTGCTGGACATATGCCTCCCCGTACGACGACGCCACAAATAACGATCCTGAGCCGCCTCCATCCAGCGACTCCCTGCGACCGCTACGATTTCATCGTTCCATCGTCGAGTGGATGGTCACCCAACAGTCTGTTTCGCGTTGCATCGTGGTCGCTACTCGAAAACCTTTTCTCCCCAGCGGTTATTAGTTCTGCGAGCTATAACCTGCCCACTGCCACTTCAGCCTACTAAAACTGAGAGCTATGTCGGTGTCCCTGGATTTTCTACGGATTTCCGTATTCCAACTTCAATCACTAATCCATAACATCCTCCAAGTTTAAGTTGAAGAAGTGGCTGATAGTTCAATCTATACGACATTAATGAATTACTATGAACATTAATGTACCTAATTATTCTAGGTTAGTAATCATGTATTTTGAACATATTAGTCCATTGTAGATGTACCTTTACATTATGTAATTTATAATTTGTGACCTGTAGCATGATTGTTATAAATAAATTCAATATGAACTTTGATACTCACAGCAGCGATGAAAATGTTGAATCTAGCGTAAATATCCCGGGTGCTCTTCGACTGCGCCAGTCGCTCTTGCAGTTGACCCTCGTGGCGTTTGATGTAACCTCTGGCCTGGAAATAGATTAATAAGCACTGGCAACTTATATATAGTATTTTTATGACAAGTATATACATATCTACTAACTGTTCGCCGCAGTTACACCCGTTTCAAATTGGAATTTCACATTGCTAGGGGCATAATAAGTTCTTTTTTCCCGTAAACCTCGAATGGAAATTTCATGTTTTACCAGGACATAAAAATCTATGTTACTCACCATCCTTTCAACTAACTCTATGCTAAAAATCAGAAGATTAGTTGCTTAGTTAGGGCGTGAAGGAAGGACAGACACACTTTGGCATTTACATTTTTGATTAATCTTATTTAGGTAAAGTTATATCGTATTATTGGTATTATTGTTAATTTTACTTATTTTTTTTATAGTGCTTACCTACCTACCTAAGTTGTCAAAATGTTAATGTTACTCACCGTTAGTGTTAGTGCTAGTAAATAAGCAGACTTCACTCTCACGGGCCTGCCTGAAAACCAGCGCAGTATTGAGCTATGTAATACTCTAATACTGCAACATGCCGAGGCAGGGGCCCATTTAACCCATAATAACCATCTCATATATTTTTTCTGTGTTACCTACTATTTAGATTTAAGTACTGTCTAGATAATAAGTTATCTATGCTTTATTTTTGGGTAAATAAATTATTTCTCTCTCTCTCTCGTGTACAATAATAGTTGTAGGATGTTCCTAATAAAGATTTTTGTATTTGTATTTGTATGTAACGTACTGTATTAAGGTTGATCGATTTGTTTATTTATGCCAAAGAAAAGCATTTCTCAAGCATAGATCGATGACTGAGCAAGTTATGATAATGCTGATCTTAGTTATGTAGAGTCTGGCAGTGAATCATTGTGACCCCACTATACAGGCCATTTTAACCTAGAGTGGGGAACAGAGCTTAACTTAGGGTACATACACGTCTCGTCACGGTTTAATAGCGCTCGACGAAAGTGGAGGGGGGTTCTGCTAAAGTATAAAACAGTGTAAAAGGCCTATTACACTACACGGTATTCAGGGACCCTTAACCTAACTAAGAGTGGTGTAATAAGAGTTAGAGCGTAAGGGTCCCTAACTAGGGCGACCGGACGGTCCCGGCAAACCTTGCTGCCTAATCGCCCTTACAATCGAGTAGTGTAATAAAAAATTCAATTTTAGTATGCAATGTATTAAAAAAAAAAATAGTATGTATTGTAATGTAGTGCATTAAAATAATGAAATTCAGACTGTACACAGAGAGTGAGGGAGCCGGTTTTCAGTGCAGTGTAATAATCGACGCCCTTCCAAGGGGCCACGCCCTCCCTAACTACCGCGCCCTGAATACCGTGTAGTATAATAGGCCTTTAAAAATATAAAAATCGACTTCTGCGCATCAAGGCCAGCGCAAGGTCAGCGCTATTAAACCGTGAGGCGACCTGTACCTATTTATCACGGACATTTTAGTTAGGTAAATTCTATCTAACTAAATTTAATGTGTGAAGTGTAGCGTAATGTGCATTATAATGTTTTCATTGTAAATTTTTCTGTGTACGTTTTCAAAATTTATCTCGGCACTATGTCTGAAATAAATGTGATTTTGTTTTTTTTTTAAGTAAATGTACCTACGCATTTTTATCTGACTACACATATGTACATGATTTATTTATTAGTTTGAATTTTGTCTCAGTTTTAGAATTTTATCACGGGTGAACATACCTGGTGAACAATCTTCAGCTTCCGCCTCATGCCGAGAGGCTGCTGTTTCACGGAGCCAAGCACCACCTTGTGCAGATGAATATTCTCGAAGATCTGGTCTTGAGTCACGGCTGCAGGGGCTTCTTCTATCGATATCGCAGTGCTGTGGGACCGGAGAACAGCTAACTTAAATAAACGCACATTGATATAAACCAGAAAACAAAAGAACGTGGGACGCCCAGATGCAAGATGGAGTGACTACATAGTACGAGTCGGGGGGCGTCAATGGATGTGGGTGGCAGAGGACCGTGGTGGATGGTACAAATTTCCACAGGCCCATACCCAGAAGAGGGTAAAATCAGGCTGCGAATTATGATGATGTGAACCAGATTATACTAATAGGTGTTATACTTCCGAAGTAGGGTAGGTAGGTACTTTCCTACCCATAAAATAAAGTTATTCCGTGATCATAGCGCATGTAACTGTGCCGAAATATTGGAGAACTCAAAACTCAAATCATGGTAAATATCCCGTTATTAACTTTAGTGTTGTAAATAACCATGATAGTTTCCCAAAGTTTTAGTATAAAATATCACATCATCATCTAGCACATTCAATGCCCAGCCTCGGACCCGCAAGGGCGCACCGCAATCGCTGCCTCATGCACTGCAAAACACCACGCTTGGGCAGTACACTGGTGGTCGCAGTGGATGTGTTAAAATACAAAAAAAGGAAGCCGCTATCCTTCTTCTCTTAGGTTTCTTTAGTGTCGTCGGTATGACATCTACGGGCTGAGTTGGAGGTGTGGATTCTTACGCCGCGACTGCGAGGGCTACCTCAAACAGGGCGTCGAGCTAACTAATCATACTCACTCGCCGGAGCTGGTGGTGAAGGCAGAGGACCGGTGCCGCGGCCGCGTCTCCTCAGGGAGGAAGGGGGAGGAGGCGCGACGCGTGCATAGTTTGTGCGACTGCCGCACGCTCGCAGGTGCATGTGTACTCATACTAACTCGCCGGAGCTGGTGGTGAATGCAGAAGACCGGCGTCGCGGCCACGTCTCCTTTGGGAGGAAGGGGGAGGAGGCAATACCCGCACGCGTACCTTGCGCGACTGCCACACGCTCGCAGGTGCACGTGTGCTCATACTTACTCGCCGGAGCTGGTGGTGAAGGCAGAGGACCGGCGCCGCGGCCGTGTCTCGTCAGGGAGGAAGGGGGAGGAGGGGCGGCGCACGCGTCCCTTACGCGACCGCCGCACGCTTGCGCGCCGCTGACGCAGCACCGCGCTGAGGCTGGCCGAGTAGTCTTCATCGTCTGAACCATCTACAACAAGGTTAACACTAAAGGACCCAATTCTACTAAGCGAATACATCTTTATTGGCAACAGAACCTAGGCTTATAATACAGTAAAATTGAGGGCTGAGAATCGCTTCACATGACAACAGTCCCATCATAGAATCGCCACGTAATATACCAAAACTATGATGGCGACTCTGCGACGATACCAGTATCACAGTGAGGAGATTGGTTTAGCAGAATATTGCCCCTGATCAGACCCGGCGGAAACCTTCAGTTACACAATCGTTCCAATACAAAAGGGTGGTGGGAGACGACTAGCTCTCTATCAGAAACAAACAATAGCAGACGTGTGTAAAAATCTAGAAAATTCACAACTGCTAGAACATTAACAACCAATTAAGCTGTAGCACGAGCAGTAACAATATGGGGGGTTGGGGAATCAAGCCGCGTGATTTCAATGCATGACCCGTGCGATGTAGTGTAAACTTCTAGTCTAGAACGATCCAAATGGAAGAAGCTAAGTAGGTTTGAACCGTTTCTTATCTGGCCTTAATTAAAGTATCTTATGATTAACACTATGAGTTCCGACGACGCGTGCGCTGTACTAAGCGGGCATTTAGGCTTTCCACAGATGATTATCGTATTACCATCATCATCCGCACTTTATCTTCATCCACTGCTGACTACATGCTTCTATCAGACAGAGAAGATACATTTTGTCATACTCAACCTTTATATGAACGAAGTAATCTTTGGGATTGACAATAACTTAGGTAAGCACTTCATCTAGGATCAAATGCACATACCGTTATTTCATTTGCACTAGAACCTGTTTTTATGACGATCGCTCCAATATCGCTACAATTCCGATATACATATATATAGTTTTGAACGACAGGTAAGGCTCTTCTAGTCTATGGCGGTCTATTTCTACTATCTCAACGTGCAATCACAGAGGCCATGCGAAAACGTCCATATTATTCGTTAAAAGACGATACGATTCGTTATCTATCGGTATCGTCTTATAGACAGAAACCGGTTTCACTGGAATCCTTTATCCTGAGATGTTTCTGATAATTACGGTCGATAAAAACGCAACCTCAATTTATGACATTCTCGAAACATCAAGCATCTTTGTATCTTGTTCAAAATATATTGTCTTCTTTGATATTAACACTGCCATTTTCTTTTTTATATTTCGCTTATTTATACGAACGACTTTTATGAGACTGAGAATATAGATTTGAATTGAAAATGTCCGTGGCGTAAAGGTTAAAGGCAAAGCACACGAATTTTTTTTTTTATTCTTTAATAACTTTTACGAAATCATTCTTCCCCAATACAAAAAATTGGTGGTTCGTCAAGCTAGATAGCGGACAATTAAATTTTTATCGAAGTTTTTCCAAACATTGTCAAAGTTAACCGACGAAGCTGCTGATAGTCCGATTATCTTTCAGAGAACACCACCCTAGTCCGTCAGCCATAAGAGTTAAGGTGTGCCATGCCACACAATGCGACGCATTATGAGATGTGGACGCTTGAATTTGTTTGAAAACAGATGGCTTAGAGACACAATTACCATATGCCCCGCCATGCGACGTTTCCTACATTACGTCGCGTACGTTGTCTAGCTTAGTCTGTTTCTACCTTTATATTAGTAATCACTTCTTACCCCCAGCAGACGGCGAGAACTTAACCTCATTGCTGACGGGCGTCTCCGAAGGCAGGTGGAACAGATTCACGCCTGATGACGTCATGCTGCCGGGCTCCGCCCACGTCACTGACAGCCGGTCCACGGACGGCTGGGGAGATGCCGGGCCGTGCTCGCAGGAACCCTGCCGCACAAGATGAAGATACTTCAATTTCTAGAATGAAGACACCAGCTTTAGTAACAGTACTGTATCAGCCACTTCAGTCATTTCGAAATATAAGTCACAAAGATATGTTAAAATCAGCATTACATCTCGCGAATTGAATATTTTTACAAAAAACACTGATTTTGTACAGTCCCTAAGCTGTTTAAGGAGGGAGGGACAATGGTTAAATTAACCATTCAAGGCTTTCACAGTGATATTTCGCTCCTTATAATCGTGAATCTTTACCTCACCAAACCTCTCCAGCGTCTGTACTGACTCTCGCCAACGCCTACAGTTCGTTACCAGAATTTTTTTTTACCGTAAGGGACAACACCGGTAAGCTTAGTTGAGGAAGGATTGCCGTGATTGTCTCTTACAATTGCTTACACCCCAACTTTTTGCAAAAATTGAGAATGTAGAGAATATTCGCTATATATTTTGTGATGCAAAAAGGTACCCCTTTTGATCTCTTGTAGGTACTTAGTTGAACAGTAACAGTAGCTAATCTCTTCGATAATGGACATGAATAAAAGCGGGTCCTAAAAGTTTCATCATCATCATATCAGCCCATACACGTCCACTGCTGGATATAGGCCTCCCCCATACGACGCCACAAATAGCGGTCCTGAGCCGCCTCCATCCATCGATGGGAATCGATGGATGGAGGCGGCTCAGGACACGACCGCTATAATGTCGTCGGTCCATCGAGTGGATGGTCCCCCATGTAGTGGGGGAAAAAAGTTTACTTACAGTAAATGTAAGTCAGAGGGAGAAGTTGTGAAACGAAGTGTTAAAGTTATTAATAACAATAAAAGTAAAATCATCAGCGGCCAACACTGTAAAATCAGCATATTCTTTGGCTGACTTACAATTAGTGGCGGTTCAAAACTGCCGTAGCCATTCTGAAGAGCACCAAGTATCATAGGAACATCCATCTTAATGATGATGTCCTCTGATGAGGAAGCTATGCTGATAGGTCTAACTTATGTAGGTAGGTACAATCACGAAACATAGCCCGAATTCATATTCCCACTTCGCAGTACTCGGATTTAAGTCACACCTTGTCGCCGACATTCCACATTAACACTATCAAACAAAGTTTGTTTTCACTTTAATCACTTAACTGTGACATTCAGGAGAGTAATTATTTTCACTTAGCATTAGATTTTAATTATAAAAGTGGTTTTGTAGTATCGTTACGTGTGCAAAAATTGTACAAATTTAGCACTTTAATTTCGTGCAACGTAAAATATTACTTTGTCAGCAATTAAGCTATTGTTTTCAACATGGGTATGGAATATTTTTAATATATTTAGTTTTTCTGAATGCTAGATGTATGTAGAATCGGTTTCTGGGCCTTCAGTATATATTTTTTTCTTTAATCTTGTGGGTAGGCATATAAAAACTATTTTCTATTTACATTCACATCAGATTATGGCAAGTCCCATGACTTATACAAAAAATAATGAAGAAAGCATATCTCACCGAACTTAACGATCAAATTCCAAAAACTTAGTCACTTATGTTTTTTATTGAATTTTTATATGGAAAAGAAAGTTTTCTACAACGCTAGTTGTAGTTGAACTATGGAAGACCAAGATCCAACTGAAGCAAAACTAGGCTCGTCGGACACTGTCCTTCAATAAATTACAGGATTTATTGCAAGAATTCTGGTGGCGAAGCGGGCTCCTTAGTTAGCTTAATTGCTACACAACACGCTTCGATAATAATGAGATTAGGTTCTGCCTGCGACTTCAATCGTAGATCTGATCTATGGAGTAGCCTCTTCATCATGCCGTCGGATCATTAAAAAGTCAGAAAATAAATTGCACATAACCCCCACTTAAAAAAACAATGGTTTTCCTTGACGTTGCTCCATGACCCAAATCAGCGCCTCCACATATTTTATCCTAGTATTACGTTAAGCAAAGAAATTTTGATAAAAATCCCTTGGCCTGTTTGTGTAACCTTTCATAAGCTTTTTTAATGCCTCTGTAATAGTTATTTTGTATAGCTAAGTAGGAGATTCGAATACCGAGTTTGGTGGCCAAGAAGTGCAACTTCGCATCTCTTTCGAAGCTATACAAAATAAAACTATTATAGAGGCATTAAAAAAAAGCTTATGATAGGTATCAAAAATGGGCCTAGGGATTTTTTAAGAATTTAATAAGACGATAAAATGGGTGGCGGCGCTAGTTTCAGTCAGGGAACCACTTATGAGCTCATCTTGGTAACAGATCCGTAGAGACGGGGTACGGCCTACTCTACCGATTCTACTCTAACAATATCTGATGAATCATCATCAACAACCAGCCAGTATACGTCCACTGCTGAACATAGGCCTCCCCCAAACGACGCCACGAATAGCCTTCCTGAGCCTCCATCACCAGTACGAGATGAGTATCATGGCCTATTCTTACGAATTAAGCCTATACAGGCCTAGTCGCCTAACTAGTTGGCTGATAGTTTAATCGGCCCCTATAACATATCATAACTTTTGTTCGGGTCTAAGGTAAAAAAAGATAATGGATATTAATAAGCAGTTTCGTATGTTACAGAATGTTCTATACATTATATGCTGAAGCATAAATCTCCTGAAATAAAGAATATAATAGATCTGATATTAAGATATTATAAGTCTAGCAACTTCTGTCAAAAACGTCCATTAAAATGTAGTCCAATTATTCGACAAACGCATGCCTAAAATAGATAGGGAGCAGCGACTTTATCATAGTGAAGTTTTGTGATTCTTGGAATGGGTAGGTAATTTAGGTATTCATTATGATAATACTGTTGATATCAAAAGTTGAGGGCAGTGACGGAACATCACGTGTCTGATAGCAGTTTTTCTTTTGTGGGTGTCAATGAGTGCGGCAAATCTCTGATTCTGATAAACTATAGTCGCCAGGGATGCCATTTCAGACAACACTTTTTGAATGATGCCTTTTGCTTTGTGCTGTTCTGGCATTTTGTACTTTCTTGTATTTTTGACTGTGTATTTTGCTTTATTCTTCCTCTGTATTTTTTGTAGAGACACAGAATAACTATGTACGTATGTATGTGAATCAATAAATTCATTTTCTTTCTTTCTTTTCCATCATGTATAGAGGTATGATAATACATTGTAATATGGACGATTCCATCGCGGGAATTATAGAATTAGCCCAATTTGGGAAGAGCATATAGGTGCTTATTAGGGGAGGCATATGTCCAGCAGTGGACTGGATAGGCTGATGATGATGTGATCTGATTAGGAAGCTTTTGCCCAAATCTTATTTGTTATTAAAGTACTTTAATATCCAACTTTTCATCAAACTTCTGCGTACGCTGTATTCTGTTAGTAACGCGGTTCCCGGACCCAAACTAGCGCCGCCACCTAATTTATCGTATTATGTACGTTAAACAACGGAATTTTCAAAAATCTCTAGACCAGTTTATTATACCTATCATAAGCATTTTTTTTAAAGCCTCTGTAATAGTGATGTTGAATGATTGGGTCTGGGTAGCCGCTTAAATAGTCATCATGCTCTAAATACACTATAAATATTGAATAGCTTCAGCCTCGTAATATAATTAACATAGCATCTGCCGTCAACCAACGACCATAGTTCAGAACAATTAACAGTCACTTTCATATTAAAATAATTGTAGCTAATTTGTAATTTAAATAACTGGTAGAAGCCTCGTGGCAACCTTAAGCATTCATTCCATTATGCCATCCGCCCCACCCAGCAACGGCGATTATATCACTCGCATAATTAACAAGTGATTTTTTACCATCAACGGTCGCGAATCGATATACATTTAAACGCAAGCATTGCATATCGAATTCGGTACTCTGACAGTCTGACCGATGATGGGACTCTTGATAGCAACCCATACAGGTCCACTGCTGGACATAAGCCTCCCCCATACGACGCCACAAATAGCGGTCCTGAGACGCCTCCATCCATCAACTCCCTGCGACCATTACGATGTCGTCGGACCATCGAGTGGATGGTCTCCCGTGTAGGTGGGTTTTGCCATAATCACCACGCTTGGCAGGCGGATTGGTGATCGCAGTGTTGATGTTGAAAAATACTCGGAAAGCTGCTGCCCTTCCTCTGGTAGGTATGATAGGACTCCAGGCTCAGATTTTTCCTTGACATAGATAAATCTATGACTTAACGCATTCACAGCCCGGCAGACTGCTAGAACATGTGCGACGTAGGCGTTTAAGTGAAGAAACCTGTTGACTACTGAATGTTCTCACCCTGACTAATTAACAGAAGAAAATTAAGGACTCCATGCTTTTGCATAAATATAGACGTTTATTAAGTGAGAGGGGTCATACCTACCGTTTCTCTACTGGTCTCTTACTATTCATGGAAATCCACCTGTACACTCGGTCTCCCGCGAAACAGGCCTAGCCGAGTGCGGGAACCATGTGTCACAATGTTCTTATTTAAAATCTTATATAAAATAACACAACTGTAACTACTATAAGTAACATTAAGTCAAGTATTTGTTAATCCTAATGGCAAATAAATTTCGTATTTTTTTAGACAAAATCGTTTTACTTAGAACGAAACGTATAATAGAAGCTAAAATAAATAAATAATGCTGGACAATCCAGTAACATAACGTACTTAACCTGTGATCTAGCGCCAAAGTAAGCAGAGCTTGAGTTATGGATACTAATAGGAATGATGTTTGCATTAGGGTGAGTGAGAGAATATCATCATCATCATCATCACACGTCCACTGCTGGACATAGGCCTCCCCCGTACGACGCCACAAATAGCCGTCCTGAGCCGCCTCCATCCATCGACTCACTGCGACCGCTACGATGTCCTCGGTCCATCGAGTGGATGGTCTCCCATGTAGGGGGGATTTGCCATAATCACCACGCTTGGCAGGCGGATTGGTGATCGCAGTGACCGAATATATGTATGTATGCGTAATTCATTTATTTATTAACAAGTGGACAAACAGTGTAAATCAATGTTTTAATTAACCTTCCTAACAGATAAACCGATTTTGATTTAATTAGGTAGTAACCTTTATTAACAAAGAAAATTACAATCAAATAATAGAAACAAATTAGAACTAGTATTTACAGTTGAAACAATTGAGCTAACTGCTGACTGATGCAAACAATCTACAGATAGCTCAACTGGTCCATATCAATACCAGTCGGAAGAGTCCCCAAGACGCGCTGGCTGCATTGCCTCTCTGTATGGCAATGCTAATGCGCTGTGCCAGATACTCACCAGCTCTCGGGTCACGCGTCGCTTCTCGCTGTATGGCAATTCAAATTCCTGAACAATTAGGTGTAACTTTTGTAAGGAAACTCATATTTTTGCCTGTATTCTTAGCACTTTTGTTGTAAAATTGGTGAAGCCGTTCACATGTCATAACAGGATTCATCAGCTCCATACATACTTAATATAATTATGTACCTGATTTTCCAAGCAGGGACGATCTTCAGAGGTTTTTTTTTGGAGTGGAGTTACAGGGTCTTGATCTATTTTATTTGCTATTGATTTTAACCGTGTGTGTACCTTCTATCACAAGTTATCACAACACAATATTGCCTGAAAGAGATCGCTCGTCAATAAGGACGCCCTTTCTACTCAGCTGCTTCTCGTTTTTCGTTTAGTAAAGAGTTGCGTATCTATCAATGTATCTACAATTCAACACAGAGCTTCTGCTAAAATGGCAAACAGTGTCGTATAATTACAAAATGAATCGGGGCACGGCACTGTTAAAAACATCGGAGTAGGGCAATTAACGAAATGTAATACTACTAGAGGTGGCTGACTAAAATAACGCTGCGAATATGACCCTTGTTTATAGATAAAGAGTTAATTTTATGTTCTAACTAGTCTGCCCGCGCCTTCGCTCGCGTTTTATCGGGATAATAAATAGCCTATATGTTATTCCAGGTGCCAAACTATACCCATACCAAATTTCAGCCTTATCGGTTCAGTAGTTTTTGCATGAAAGAGTAACGAATATCCATACATCGATACAAACTTTGACCTTTATAATATTAGTAGGATAGGATAAAAACGTCAAGTGCGAATTGAACTCGCGCCTTGAGGGTTCTGTAATTATAAAACTTAGTTTCTTGCCAAATTTCATGATTCTAGGTCAACGGAGTGAGGACGAGAAAAGATGGGTGGCAGACGGACGGACAGACGGAAAACAAAGTGATCCTATAAGGGTTCCTTTTTTCCTTTTGAAGTACGGAACCCTAAAAACGCACTATTCCTGAATAATTTTATACCTATTGTTTTGCAGGCTTTTATTTTCACGTGTATGTATGTACACATCTCGTCACGGTTTAATAGGGCTCGGCGAAAGTGGAGGGGAGGTTATACATAATTTCGGTCATACGTGCAAGTCTAATTTCAACAATTTCCTTTTAGTCTGCGATCTTTAAATTTTGCATTCTTATACAGTATAGACAATACACTAAAATAACAGAAATACTCCGATGCTGCAGCCAGGACCGTCTCTTTCAGTCTCTACTTATGAGGAGGGTATTCAGCATTGGGAGAACTCAACACAGACAAAGAAATTCAAGACCTACATTACCTACGCGACAACGTAAGTATTTCAAAAAATAAACAGTAAAATGAAATTGCAGGTTAAAGCTTGTTTTTGAAAGGTTTTTAAAGTTAAAACTATGGCGGGACAAAACTATGAAGTATAATAGTAAAGTAAAAAAAGTATTTTTTACAGCTAAAGACATATAGATACGTGGTGGATTGGTAACTATAAAAATTCACCCTGTTTTGATAATAGTTACAAAAGTGCACCTAATGTTATATTACCAGGTGCACCTTCGTAACTGAAATATTATATTTACCAAAAAATACTCTCTCTGGATTTAGCGAAGCGAAAGAATCACCTATATAATAAATTGGCGAACATTATACTTACATATAATGCATGTATACGTACATATAACGCATATATACTTACATATAACGCATATATACTTACCTATAACGCATATATACTTACATATAACGCATATATACAGCCGAAACAAAAACCTCCTCTTTTTTGGAGTAGTCCGATGAAATAGATTTAAGTTTTAAGTAAACCAGCGTCTTGGGGACACTTCCGACTCGTATTGATATGGATCAGTTGAGCTATCTGTAGATTGTTTGCAACAGTCTGCAGTTATCTCAATTGTTTCAATTTTAAATACTAGTTTAATTTGTTTATATTATTTGATTGTTATTTACTTTGTCAATAAAGATTTAAGAAAAAATGATTATTAAAATTATTTAAATATGCAATAAAGCATTTTCTATCTATCCCTGAATTAGGAGCAGCTGACCTTGCAAACTTAGTTGGCATACGAAAAATTTATGAGACAATTTCTTTTTATTATACATTTATTTTATACGTGATTTTTTTTAAACTAAAATTACTTATTCTGCTATAAGGGGCGCAAACAAATCTAACCAATAAAAGATCATAAAAGTCGGTGCAGCCGTTCTTGAGATATAAATGGTGTAACTAACACGACTTTGTTATATAAGATAAGTGGTGGATTTTCGAATTTACTTACAAAAAATAAACACTAAAATTATAAATATAGGCAAATATGGTAGTACAATTATGTAGTACATATAATTATTATAAAAATTTGATATTATAAAGCTGAGCAGTGTATAATAGGAGTACCTGAGGAGTAAGCTCCGACTTGCAAGGCTCTATGACTACTCTCGGCCGCGGATCTAATTTCAAAATGCCACGTTCTTTTCCCTGTAAACAAAAAATATTTTCATAGCAATGTTATTCACCCAAAAATGGTCTTAATCTGGTCATTATTTTGACAAACGGCGCCCGGAAAGTTGTTTGATATTGCACTGCTGCAGCTGGTGAGTTTTAGCGACCGAGCTTGGTCATATCCATCGATGCAGCCCTTGCTGTACGCGCTATAATGGCCTCGAACTTCAGTCTCGGCCCTTATCTTAGCTTTTCGATCAAGGGCTGCAATGCTGACAGCGCTGTGATGGCCTGGACCTGCGTTACGCTGAGCTTTTGGCCATCATCGCTGCCAACAATCTATGTAATTTCAGATGGCGACAAGTTAGTGTACTATTATTTAAAACAACGCATACAATTAAGGTGTGTTTTATTAATTTTATATGCATATGTTGGGACGAAACAGCAGTTGAAAACCGATTGTGACGCCTACTTTGACAATGGATCCTAAAAGTTTATATTAAAGTTCGCATAATGCGAAAAGTTTCAAATAATATCCAAGAATCCAAAAGCCAACAATTTATTTATCCTACTAGTTCTGTACTGTCTTTTTGTACACATAACTTATTTTCTCAGTATATATAGTTCAGATACATTTTTGTCCTAGCATATCTATGGTATACGGTCCGAGAGCGGGAGTATTTAAATACCTACCTATCAGACGGTTATATATGTATGTAGACGATCCAAAACTATTGGAGTTAGAGAAAAGTCGTGTAAGTATGATTCCTTAAACTACTGGTACAAAAAATGGACAATTAATTCGCGAATTTTTCTAAATAATCTGAACATCAACAAGTATTAAAATTAAACGCAAAAATACTATAATAAATTATATATTTTCTAGACCTTCATGATATACCCGGCCACATCTACTTTCCCCCAGGTGAGATTATGGTCAAAGGAAGATCTATTTACTATTTTTAAAAAAACCCAGTACATTTACATAGGGTGCTAACATCATAATATAACAATCCTCCATTAGTAGCCCGGTGAAAACCGGGTACGTTAGTCGCATAAGACCTAAATAAGAAAGCCACTAAATTTTATATTTTACCTATACTCCAAATCTCAATTAACTGTTGCCGATAATGGATATACATTATAAATGCAAGGCCCACATTATAAAAATATTACATAAAAAGTACCTACCTTAGGATCCATGGTGATGGCAAGTGATCACCATCAGCAGAGAACAGCAACTGGTTATGTATGACAAGTGAAATGGCGTGTCAACGGTCACGCTACTGGGAAAAGTGTATAAGTGCGTTAATTTAAATTACGAGTGACGAGTTAAACTGTCACGCTGTTTCCTCGCGAAATTTTACGATTACGATGCATGGGGTTGTTAATGATTCGTGTTTTTTTTGTAAATACGTTATTTATATCTCACTTTTATTTAATTCTGATACTAGTTCTTGAGCCACATTATTATTTATCGATAGTTTTCTTGTCAACGTTACAGTTTTTTATTTACAATGTTATCAATCGTTTCGTAGAAATTATAAGAACCGATGTACTTTTCAAAACAAGATGAAAACGTTAATAATAACAATGCTGGGCAATTCAGACAGCATAATCTAGCGCTGAGTTAAGTAGAGTTTGTGTCCTGGGTATCCAGATAACTGAACTGAAAAACTTAATACATTAACATAAATAGTCATAGATGTTTATTTATTTATTTATAAGGGCAACCAAATACGAGATATCTCAAAATTAATACGATATGAAACTCAAAAACTAGTGCACTGCAAATTACAATAGCAAAACATGCGCAAAATACAAGGCAACTCAACTAAACAGACGTAATATGTATTTAATGAATAATAATATAATTATAATTATATCAAACGAGTACTAAATACTGCCTTTCTTATAAATCTACCGTTTTTGGGATACGACACTTTGCAAAAGGGTTGCCAATGCCATGCCAGTAATTAGCAGAAACTTAGCAAGGACAGGAGGGGTGCTCAAACGGGTGGATGAAAGGGTGCAAGGGGTGGATGATAGTCACCCCATTGTACTCAGTACTGCTGTAGGTAAATCTAGCAATCACATTACGTTAAACGCTGTTTAATAGACCAGGTATTTCAAGTTATTACTATGACTGTATAGCATGTTATACACAGGAGACCGGAGTTAATAGAGCAAAATTAATGTGTATGGCATTGACTTAAGCATACACAAGTACGAGTTTACAGGTATAGGACATATGTACATAGTGTGTCTTTCTTTCCTTTGTACACATGCTCCCCATTAGTCTGTACTTCCCAAGTTTCGCATAGCCTTACTGACTGACCAGCACTCGCCTGTAACAACTCTGAGCATTTTGGTGAATAATATTCTATATTTATGGTGGTCGAGCGTTTTTTTTATATAGTCAATATAGTTGATAGTTTGCCCACCAACTTAAATAAGTGAAGATGTGGCCTAAGATGGAGCACGCTTTCACAGAAAGAACTTATAACAGTTATAAGGTTACGCACGACTCCTATTTATGAAATTTTTGTACAAAATCCATTCATACATATTTAATGTCAAATGAAAAAATAAAAACGGTGACTGTCTGATTGCCAAGGCCTTAGATTGTAGAAGTCGGTGTGTGTACAGAAAACTTCGAGAACCAACGGATTAGAATCTAATGTCCTCTCCTCGCTGTCTAAAGCAGGTAAGGACATGAGCTTTCCATACCAGAAAATAAGCGTGAAAAGCCGCAGGCAGAAACAAGTCTGTTTATAAAACCATAGTAACTTTAGGCTCAGATATTAAAATAAAACCAGCCAAGTGCGAGTCGACTCGCCCGCGAAGGTTTCCGTACGATCATACGTAACTATTTCGCAAAAGGAACCCTAAATATGCAAATGTAATTTTTTTTCGATCGTATTAAACTAAAACTTCAATACAAGTACTGACCGCGCCCGACTTCGCTTAAGTTTCGTGATCAGTACTCAACTTGGTATGAATGGACGTAAGACGCCTTAATTATTAAGTTTATTTTATTTTTATTGTTTGCTGTTATAGCGGCAATAGTTTTACACACCCTGTCACACGGTTCAAGAGTCTTGACAAAAGTAGTGCAGAAATAGCGAGTTTTTGTATGGCAGCCCCCTTTAATTTTTCATATTTTAGTTTTATTAGCGGCAAGAAAATGTACTTTCTGTGAAAATTTCCACTGTCCAATATTTACGGTTTATGAGATACCTACAGCCCGCTGAAAGACGGACGGACAGACAGCGGAGGCTTAGTAATAGGGTCCCGCTTTCACCCTTTGGGTAAGGATCCCTAAAATGTTTTTCAGTAAAAAATAATATATTAAAGCGACATCTCGTTGAGCATGAATGAATCGGTACACCTTATTCGTTTCCGAACCGAGGCTTTCACGCTTTCAGAACCTTGATGTGGGCAAGTTTTAATTTCCTGATTTACACAAAGAGGGCTCTATGATAGGAAAATTTAATATTTCATTTATAATGACATCCTCGATTCTGTTGGTACCTATGCAACTAAACTTATCATCATCATCAGCCCGTCCATCCACTGCTGAACATAGGCCTTCCCCAAACGCCTCCACGAACTAACTAATTTAAACAACTAAACTAATTTCACAGCACTAAAAGTTTTCAGTTTCTGTACCAAGTAAAACCAACAGAATCGACACCAATGTTTTTTATGTATATTGGTATGTACATATAACTACGTGTTCTCATGATTGAGTAGTAATTAATTTCATTTCAATTATAATACATATCCTTAGTAATATTACAAACTTATTAAAATGTAGAGTCGGTGCCTGTCCTTTGGTTACAGTGCAATAAAAATATACTATAGTTAAAAACTAAAACCCAACTACGTAAAAGGCTTAAGAACGGAACGGATAGCCTTAGCCTCCCATAAGTACAAACATACTTTCCGCTTCATTTGGAAACTATGCACAAGCATTCAACGTTCGCGTTATTGTCCTTATCATTTTCTTTTGATATTTAGGTAGTCGGAGGGCTTTGTTCCTAGTTGGACCACAGATTAGGTAATGTTATGGTTAGACCCTAGGTATATAGGTAGAGGGTGCATCCGATCACTTAAGTAGCAAAAGAAAATTATAAGGACAAATAGGTGAACGCTTGTTTAAAACTTTGTTGTAGTCGGGTTTTAGTTTTTAGCTATATATTTTTACACCTTTTTGCTGATAGCTTGAGAATCAATAACCTCACAACATTTTGAAAAACGGTTTTGGAAAGTACAACAAAATACATTTGCAACGATGCCACACATGAGCATATTTACTAAAATTGGGATTTTCGACCCTTACATAGACCCCGCTATCTCGTTAGACCCCCATTTTTATCTGCTGTCACATAGCCTATAACCATTTAAATTAAATAAATAAATAAATAATTTTATTGCAAGAAAAATTACAGTATAGTAGGTACAGGAGGTTCTTAAAATCTAATTACCGTATATACCGTTCCTGCAATTGGCGGTCTTATCCCTTGCAGAGATTTCTACCAGACGACCATAATTCATTGGGCCATTAAGACGAATCATACGACGACACCTAGTTTGTTGAAATCGGACTTGTAATTTTAGCGCTACGTGGGAACATCAAAATCGGCTACATATTGTACATACATATGTACATAGGGTGCCTTCCTCTTAACCCTCGTCTTTCGGTAGTCGGGTAAAAAGTACCATGTATTATATATAACTTCTATCATGAGAATATCTTTAATTGTGGTTTAACTTTAACTTTCGTCTCACTTCGTCAGGTGAGTAACCTCCCGTTATCAGAAGCTTTCGAGTTTTATAGCTTTTATCAAGAATGTTACCATCTCACGGTCTTTCTTTCTTTCCCACCCAAGTTTGATAACTTTTAGAAAGCTCTCATAACATAATATGTGAAACTAACTGCTGCCCGCAACTTCGCCCGCGTTTTATCGCGAATAAAAATAGCCTATATGTTATTCTAGGTCCGAAACTATACTCATACCAAATTTCAGCCTTATTGGTTCAGTAGTTTTTGCGTGAAAGAGTAACAAATGTCCATACATCCATCCATACAAACTTTAACGTTTATAATATTAGTAGGAGTAGGGTGGTTAGCCAAGCTACATATAAACAGCAAGAGAAAGACTACCTGAGATGGAGACAATTCTAATGTAGGTAGGATCTACATAATGTAGGAACTCCTACCTACATTATTAATTACCTGAATTATTAATTATATATACATATATATATATTGTATGTTTCTTGTAATTCTCGATATCTAGCATTAACTTAAATTGTTGTCCACACTACCCAAAGGTTAGCAGGTAGAGAATGCTATCCAGCATTATGTTCGCCTATGTACAACTTTTGTGCAATAAAGTATATTCTATCTATCTATCTATTCTACATTATGTAGATCCGTCCATTACAATATTACATAAAATCTGTTTTATTTGCCAACCTTGAAACTTCAAGTCTACTATTGCACAGATGGTCAACATATGATCCTTAAAGTTCAAACTAAGGATAACAAATCCAAAGTCACTGAAACGAACGAGCAAATGCATAGATCTGGAGTTTTACTTTTAATCTCAGACAAACGGGAGAAATTTATAAATAAAATATGTTTAATCCAGCCAGACACAAAAAAACCCATATCACATACAAAAAAATACGGTGTACACAATAGAAAAAAAAATTAAAACTAACATAGGTAAAATGCCTATTTTTGAATGTGATATGATATGAATCACATGCACATCAAATACAATAAAAAAAAATATATATCATAATCAGAATCAATAACTTTATTTCTTTACGCTTACAAAATAAGCACTTAGACAAGTCAAATTTGATACTATAAACATAGTTATTATGATCCAATAAGAAATAAGGTGTTATTGATATTCTCTTCACTTCAATATTTTGTCCACTATTGGAAGAAGTGAAAAAGAAACCCCTAGCACTTACATATGTGTCTAATACCGAACCGAATGGCCTGTTGCGTGACGATGGTAAGAGGCCCGACTAGTCCCTTGGGAACTGGGGAGGCCTATTGTGTGGGACGCTACATGTGTCGACACACTTGCGCCTTCCCATCTTTCAAGGACATCCGTGAGGGCTGGTTCGGCGGCACATTTGGCCGAGGATCTCAAGAGGCGCAAATATGCAGGTCTCGACAGAGCCTACGCATTTCCTCCCCTTGGAGTCGAGACCCTAGGTCCGTGGGGTACCGAGGCTCCCCGGGTTTTCAAAACATTATCTGAGCGCCTGGTCGAAGCGACGCGTGACCCGAGAGCTGGTGAGTATCTGGCGCAGCGCATTAGCATTGCCATACAGCGGGGCAATGCAGCCAGCGTCTTGGGGACGCTTCCGACTGGTATTGATATGGACCAGTTGAGCTATCTGTAGATTGTTTGCAACAGTCTGCAGTTGGCTCAATTGTTTCAATTGTAAATACTAATTTAATTTCTTTATATTATTTGATTGTTATTTTCTTTGTCAATAAAGACTTTAGAGAATCTAATACATATTTATTTTGCCTATCTAAATCTAAATTTAATACGATTTAGATACATGTCGAATATTTCTATAAAGCTAAACAGAACATTGAATTTCTTACATACTACTGTCAGTGCGGAACGGAACGACATCTGGCCAAGCATTAACATCATTGATGTAATCATCTATGGAGTAAAAGGCCTTTCTGATAAGATTTTGTTTAATGTACTGTTTAAATTTACGAATAGGGAGTTCAGTTGCTTCAGATGGAAGTTTATTATATTAAGATCCGATCCGATTCCATCTGAAGCAACTGAACTCCAACATAGAACCGCACGCAATTGCCCATAAATGATTTCTCTACCTTTCGTAATCTACATATATGCTGGGATGTGTAATTTGATCTTGTTTCTTGTTCTTCTAACAACACACTTTTTCAAAAAGTTATCTCTATTTTTGTGCGTATACATTAGATTTTCATAGATTTATTGCGATATTACTGTCAAAATATTTATTTCTTTAAATAATTTCCTCAACGAGTCGCGTGGCTTTAATTTGGAAATTGCGCGTACCGCCCTTTTTTGGAGAACAAAGATAGTCTGGATTTCAGCTGCCTGTCCCCAAAGCAAAATACCATAAGACATAACACTATTAAAGTAACTGAAATAACCTAACCTAGCTGTATCTTCATCGGTAATATATCTATTTGTTCGAACTGCATAGGCTGCTGAACTAAGTCTGCCTGCGAGAGCATCAATTTGCGGTTTTCATTGAAGAGTGGAATCGATATGTAACCCTAAGAAAACAGTAGAGTCTACAAAGTGAACAATCTCATTCTTTAGCATTATCTTAGTTGGAAATTCACTTACATTAGGCAACATGAATTTAATGCATTTTAATTTAGTAAAACTAACTTAGGTAAAATGCCTATTTTTTTCCTTCCATATTGACGGAAATCCAGTGACTGTATATGGGATTGGCCAGATAATAAGAAACAGCCTTTAGGATGACGTTGGTGCGACCTAGTCGACTCTAGAAGGCTGCTATCCTAGTTCGTCTTAAAGCGAAGAAATCGGAAACTTCCGCGTCAGAAAACACGGTCAACGCACTGCAGTTTCTTGGCAGCCTCATATGGGCCCGGTATGCGTTAATGTTACTGACTGTCCCTTAAAATGTTGAAGGATTTCTTACTAAAGCTGAACCAAAGCTGAAAGAAGCTGATCATGCATCCATCTACCAGCCCCAAGAAATCTATTATAGGACATGGGCCTTCCTAAAAGAGTGCAATGTGGGACAATGGACTCATAATAAGGAAATTTGTTGATATTCGGTGGACTACTCTACAATACATGTTGTTGGATTTTATAGAATCTCTTCGGTAAACAATCATAGGGACGACTATTATAAAATGCAAATTGCAAACAAACCTTCCAAAGAAAGGGCGGTCAGTACTCGTAGCCTTATACGAGTAGAAGCGAACCTAGAGCAGGACGAGGTTATACGAGCGAGGAGTGAAGAAGACCTGTGACCTAATGCACTCAGGTGACAGACACGTAAGCCCAAGTTTATTTGTAGGATTCCTAATAAATAGTTTTGAACTACCCTGTCATAGACTTGAAGGATTACGAAATGATTCGAAGAACCGACTTAAATGGGGTTCGTTAGGTTGGAAATAGAACAGGATTTACAAACATGGGGATTAACAGTCTCGCCGTAAGCACAGGATTAGACTTATGCTAGCTATAATTCCAGTTCCAAGCTAACTTACTTTTTCTTATTGACATTTAAAGGTGGTAATGAACGATCTAATGCGGTCTGTTTTATGGGCGATTCTAAGAATTTAATTGGCCACAAACCCCTTCGCCGATTCCTTCCCCGAATCGCCGCACATGGCGGCGGCGGCACTCTGACAGAAAACAAAAGCTCGACCTTTTCAAGTTTGTTCACAAAAAATCACAGGCATGGGGGCCACGTTTTGAACGGTGCGTTCTTTTGGGCAAAGATCTTTGCGGTCTAGAAGGGACTTTCACAAGGGATGGCCGACAAGCGTCGTTTTATGGATTTTTGTGTTTCAAAATATTTGATACATACAGACACATTCACATTTAAGGCTAAAATAATATTACCTACTCAAACATAGCTTTATCTTCACACATTTGCTCCAATGAAGTTGTAATTACTAAAGCATAAAAGCGGGGTTCTATTGTATTTCGAATTCATATAATATTCAAGAATCAATTATTTAGCGGGTAAAAAAGCAGCTCCAGGGTTTAGTGAGTCATAGCAGCATCATCTGTGCGCAAGCTGGGGGCTCTACTCTATGCCGCAGTGTTGTGAAACGAACGAGGTACGCGGCAGTGCTCGGCCGACGATCGGCCGCGTCGACGGCGAAACTGTGCGCTCCGTCAAAATGGCGCGTTCCGGCATTTTCACACACTTTCTAACAATCCTCACAATCACCACTGCACAGGATTATTACTACACGCCCAGGGTGGGATCACACAAGCTGGCGTCCTGCTACAACAGCGACGGGCAACCCCAAGTGAGTCTATCTAGCACGAGCTTTATTACTTTTTGGTCGTGGTAATTTTTTCATGTGAACGGTACGCATTATTTTGTTTGTGAGAGATTTGACCGAGAAAGTTATAAAAACTTTTAAAACTTATCGAAAAGTTCAAATTTACTTAAAAGCTCTTTATGTAAGCAATTAAAATGCAGAACTGTTCGCTTATCTTCTCTGTACTGTATCAAATGTTTGAGAAGTAGCACCTACAACTTTTATAGGACTTGTAACAATCAGTCACGTTACAACTTTTAATAGCAGCTTTATTTCAATGAGTAGGTATCATACCACGATAACAAAATATTGTGTCACTTTTACACAAAGCGCTGATAACATAAAAAAGCGCCGCGGAAATCAGAACCATTGACCCTATAATGTAACATCATGCCCTAAAATGCTAGTTGCTAACAAGTATTAGCAGATAATCGGGGGTTATCGGTGTCGAGTTCCACAATGGGTTCGTTTACTCTGGCCGGTGCCCAATGCGCGTTATCAGTCGGTGGCGGAACGCGCTATCTCGCATCCGCTACCCGGGAGATGGGCCTCCGTGCGATGTCGATCCACATCGCCCATTCATAATTTACGATGTTTTATGTCAACTACCTAGCCTACCATCATCATCCTTCTCCCTCTTAGCCGGCTTTGGCTAAACGGGTATTCTTATTCCATTTACTTCATATTAACTCGGCACTTAATCTTCTCTTACTAATGTCATCTTTCACACAGTCCATTCATCTTTACTTAGGCCCTCTACCAAACATTACCTAAGCTGTGCCTCTACTCCTATATTTATACTTACATTCATATCTAATACTAGCTGTGCCCGCGACTTCGTCCGCTTGGAATACTGTGATTTTCATACAAACTTTTATTCCCTATTCCCTTTGATATTTTACCCCCTTGAGGGTAAAATTTGTAAACTTTAAATTACCTTTTTTTTATAAAAATTACATATCGAATTAACAGCCTAAATAATAAATTCTAAGATTTTAGCTTTAAAAATGACGATACTTCTATATAACCTTTATACCCCTCTTTCAAACCTTTACAACACTTTTTTCGCATTAAAAAGTAGTCTATGTCCTTTCTCAGGCCCTAAAGTATCTGAGTATTTCTAAAGTACATGTGTGTGCATTTATAATATTAGTAAGGATTGTCATACGAGCTGAAGTTTCGGCCACGGCGACCACGATCAATGGAAATCAGCTATGTGTGATGTATAATAAAAAATATCTATGTATGTCATGTATTGTATTACGTAAGTATGTATGTATATTAGTCATCCAGTACCCATAACGCAAGCTCTGCTTAGCTTGGGGCTAAGTGATGCTGTGTGGATTGTCCAGGTTATTTACTATTCTCTCTATATTATTCTCGTATCATTTGTGCTTTTCCTTAATATTGCAGGTGGAAAAAAGGTAGCAGTTATGTTACTCCAGGTGTGATCAACACCTGGAGATTTTTGAAGTTTTGGTCGGTCACTTTTTAGTCGGACCTTCGTCACTGTGATAATTTCTCTGTCCTTCTTAAATAGATTGCTTTACTTGTTTGCCCTTGGCGAGTTCACTATCAGTTACTTCTCTTCTAAACTTTTGGTTCCTTTACTTCCTTCGTCACTATTATCACTTCCCAGTCCTCCAACATGACTTCGTTTTGCTCTACCTTAGGTTGGTACCACACCAGTCGATCTATCGTCGATCGATGGCATTGATCGATGGTGGAATAAATTAGTCAACGTCGATTTATCAGTCTCTACCACAGCGATCGGTCGTTTGGTTAGTCGACCGGTGACCGTCTATCAGCGGTAGATCTTATCTAAGGCTGTTACCACACCGATCGACCGACGTCGAAACCTCCCGTGCAAAGTCAGGGCGGGTCGCTAGTAGTTGATAAAATTATCGTAGTGAAGAAATTGATTAACCAGATTCATTCGAAATCCATTCTTATATTATAATATGGAGGTGATTCAGTCATATCTGTTATATTTTCAAACCTTTTGCACCAATTACACGGGCCAGCCGTGCAATTTGTGCACCAAGGGTTATGAAATTTGACAGAGATAGATCGAAGCCCAGGAAAGGATATACCTAGACAAATATTTAACCGGGAAGGGGTGTGAAAATAAAAAACATACCGCAATGTAATAAAGAGGCGGTGTACTGAAGTTCAAGAGTCTTCCGAGTTTTAAATCATGTAGTTGTGAATGCATTTTTAGAGGTCAAATGAAATAAGATGGTTATAGCCATCGACCTATGTATAAACAAATAGATTGATGTTAAGAGATTTCAATTTGCATAGAATAATGGGTCTCATTTATGATGCGTTTAGTTTCAATAAGACGAAATTTTATCAAACAGTCTCCTAGTTTGTGACCTTTCAAATATTTTAAATGGTTTTACTTTCGGCGTTAAGCCGATTAAGCCACCCAAAAGTTGCATTACACAAGAGATATAAAGATAAAAGTTCATTGCAACTTAGCTCCCTGGTGTGTTTACACTGTGGTGATGTGAACGTCCTGGCAGCGACGCACGGCTATTTATAGCTGTACTATTTTGGCGGTAAAACTACCATCTGGGCCCTCACTATATAACGAGTTTCCTAGATGCGTTTGTTGTATACCCGAAATAAATGTCACTGGCTGAGTTTTTATTATACTTTTCTAACGCGACATCTTTTAGTTTCTCGCAGCAAGCTCTTGGATAAGCTTATCTGTTGGTTTTATTTATTGTATCGTATATATTTAATACGTCCATTAAATATTATGAGTAAAACATAGCCTGGATTAAGAAATCGTATCGTATTCGTATGATAAATTCGAATCTTTAAATCTAGTCATCTAATCTAGCATATGTACCTACTCGTAGATCTAGAATTTCTTAGGTATCCTTTTATCTGGGAATAATAAGAAATAAAATACATATTATAAAAAACAAATATATATCATTTATATGAGTCATCTCTTATCTATAAAACAAGCTCTTATTAGCTTGGGGCTAGATGATGTTATGTAGATTGTCCAGCATAATTTATTACTAGCTGCTGCCCGCGCCTTCCCCCGCGTTTTATCGGGATAAAAAATAGCCTATATGTTATTCCAGGTCCCATACCAAATTTCAGCCTAATCGGTTCAGTAGTTTTTGTGTGAAAGAGTAGGTAACAAATATCCATACAGACTTTGACATTTATAATATTAGTAGGATTTATTGTTATCAGTTTTTGTTAAGCTTTCATTGAAATGTTTTGTATACAAAAAATATCTTGAATTTTATTACTGAGTATACATATGTACATACTCACATTAGTGTGGTATGTAGGTAGGTACTCTACATTAGCTAGGTCGTAAATGAATAGTGTCATGTTTCAGCTGTTTCCTTTTCTGTGGGTTACGTAATCGGAGCAGCGAGTAGGGTAGACCGTGCTACTTCACTATCACAAATATTATAAACGTAACAAGTTTTGATGGAACGATTTTTTTATTTATTAATTTGAACGACCTTAAACCTATTACAGACAGCGGGAAGCGACTTTGTTTTATACTCCTACTATGTACTCCTACTATGTAGTGATGACAAGTATTATCACTAATTATATTATTCATGATTTTATTATTCCACATAATGGTAACATTTTGAACATCTACATATTTCAACTCGCAACTTGCTCCTCGTTTCGTTCACTTACGAAAATCAATTACTTAGATTCATCATCATCATCAGCCCATACACGTCCACTGCTGGACATAGGCCTCCCCCGTACGACTTACTTAGATTACGACTACCTTATCCATATCTACCATCGAGTTGCGGTCGAGTTGACGAATAAACTAACTGGCTGTGTATTTATTTTGACAGAGATGTATACCAGAGTTCGAGAACGCTGCATTCATGGTGCAGATGGAAGCCACCAATACTTGCGGCGACAACGGACCGAAAATGTACTGCATACAGACATCAGCTGGGACCTCCACTAGGTAGGTTACTAACAATTTCATTAACAAAGAATATTATAATTAAAGAATATAATTAGAAATAGTTTAAACAATTTAAATCGTTGAGCTAACTACATACGCAACCCTACAGTGGTCGTGCGTGGTCTCTGAGCAACCCGCAACGAACTTTTGATGTTTTTTATTATATTTATACAGACAAAAGACTTATTTTCTTTATCATGCTATACAATGTCGTAAAATATTTATTCGTCTTCTGTAACCATTAGTATTAGTATTAGGAATCACAGACAGCGCGCGATTACTAATGTTCCGCGCAAGGGCGCGACTACTCGAAGGTTAATGGAAAAGATCGAGATTAGAGAAAATCCATTTCAAAACAACCATCTAGCTAGGGGTATTTCAACCGATCCATATCAATACCAATCGGAAGCGTCCCGAAGACGCCGCCGGCTGCATTGCCCCGCACGCTGCATGACAATGCCAATGCGGTGCGCCAGAGCAAGCTGTCGGGTCACACTTTCATTGCCCATGACTATATGCACCTCCACCTGGCTGCGGCGCGAGCATCGAAATTGAGCATTAAATGTCTCAAGAAACAAAATTTATTTGTAACTTATACACACAAAAAAGCAGAAGGAAATAAAGGCGTCAACTAACAAACATCAGTAGTATAGGTAGAGTCCTATTGGTAAATTAAGGCGTTAACTAACAAATTCTCAAAGAATCTAAACTCAGTAAACTTCCATCAAACATCAGTAGTATAGGTAGAGTCCTATTGGTAAATTAAGGCGTTAACTAACAAATTCTCAAAGAATCTAAACTCAGTAAACTTCCATCAAACATCAGTAGTATAGGTAGAGTCCTATTGGTAAATTAAGGCGTTAACTAACAAATTCTCAAAGAATCTAAACTCAGTAAACTTCCATCAAACATCAGTAGTATAGGTAGAGTCCTATTGGTAAATTAAGGCGTTAACTAACAAATTCTCAAAGAATCTAAACTCAGTAAACTTCCATCAAACATCAGTAGTATAGGTAGAGTCCTATTGGTAAATTAAGGCGTTAACTAACAAATTCTCAAAGAATCTAAACTCAGTAAACTTCCATCAAACATCAGTAGTATAGGTAGAGTCCTATTGGTAAATTAAGGCGTTAACTAACAAATTCTCAAAGAATCTAAACTCAGTAAACTTCCATCAAACATCAGTAGTATAGGTAGAGTCCTATTGGTAAATTAAGGCGTTAACTAACAAATTCTCAAAGAATATAAACTCAGTAAACTTCCATCAAACATCAGTAGTATAGGTAGAGTCCTATTGGTAAATTAAGGCGTTAACTAACAAATTCTCAAAGAATCTAAACTCAGTAAACTTCATCAAATATCAGTAGTATAGGTAGAGTCCTATTGGTAAATTAAGGCGTTAACTAACAAATTCTCACAGAAACTAAACTCAGTAAACTTCATCAAATATCACAGGTAGGTAGAGTCCTATTGGTAAAATTGCTAGAGACATTTCTGTGTCCTTCTAGGTACACGGAAAATGGTACAGGTTTTTAGGAGCACATGAATTCAGGAGTTCATAAATAAATTAGTCCAAGAAATAAAAAATACAACAAACTAAAAAGCTTGTCTATACTTTTTCATGAGAGCACGTCAGTTCAATGGAAGACACCGCTTTAAGCGATAAGGCTGCTAATTCACTTGCCTTTCTTTAGATTAAGTTTAATTATGTAGGGACTGAATGTCTTATAAGGCTAAGAAATAAAGCGTTATTTATTTTATCTATGATCTAAACTCAGAATCAATTTCACTACAAAATTAACTGACACTCTCGTAAATTAGAGTCAAAGATTATCGAAGGACCTTATTTATTTAAGTTCATATCTCGTCTATTGACCCTCGATAGCAAAATAGTACTAAATGGTTTTGACAAGTCATAAATTATTTTTTATTTTATTTTTTTATTTATTAGGGAAACATACAGTTGTTATAAAATACATTAATAAAAATACTTAACTAACACTGAAACCAGCAAAGTTTCCACCATTAAATGGAACATTAGAAGAGAATACAGAGTTCAGAGCTCCTATATGCAACTAAAAACACAAGGAACAATTAAACTTAATAATAACTATGAGGGGCAAGAAAAAAAAATACATACAGAATGATAAAAGGCTAAACAAATAAAGAGTAACATCATCGATTGGCAACGCTTAACATAACATCTTTACGGAATTTATACAATGAAGTATTAAAAATATCAATATCACAGAAAATATAAATTAGCATATGCATCTAATGAAGTATATTTGTATACCTTTTGGGAGTATATAATCTTTATCTTTTATCGAATGAAGTGTCAATAACATGATAATGTTCCAGGTCATGTGATTTCTGTCAGCCGGGGCAGTTCTCGAGCTACTTCCTGACGGACCTGCATCATGAGCAAGAGAACCAGACGTGGTGGCAATCCGAGACCATGAAGGAGGATATCCAGTACCCAACTCAAGTGAACCTCACTTTGCATTTAGGTAACACTTTCAATGACTCATGTTGTTTTTATAGCGTTGACAAAAAAAATATCGTGACCTCGTGATCCCTCATCAGGCCAAAGAGCGTCCTACACTACGTTTACCGAGTCACTGTCTCCATTCAAGAACACGTCTTATTTTAATACCTTTCGTCGTCACACGAATATTACATGGACTATCTTTCGTAATTATGACGCATAACAGCTTAGATGACTTCTGAAGAACCAAAAACGAATGATACAAAAACAAAAACTACTAGTCGATTCATTTATCACCATTATTGCTTCACAGGTAAAGCCTACGACATCACCTACGTGAGAATAGTGTTCTACTCTCCGAGACCTCAGAGTTTCGCTATTTACAAGAAAACGGCGGAAGAAAAGGATTGGGAGTCATTCCAGTACTTCAGGTACCTCTGTCTTTCTTCCCCGAGGAAACTTATACTAACTTTGTTTGGACTCAAAGTACTTTTTCAGCCGTCGTGACGTCAGATTCAAATAAACCCGACCAAGTACAAGTCGACTCGCACACGGAGGGTTCTATACCATCTTACATGACTTTATCGCAAAAAGAAACCTAAACAGCAGATTCTTTTTTAAAATGAAAAAAGCAAAGAAATCGCGACGCGGTCACCCACTTATTAACCGCGCCCGACGCTACGTTGCATAACTTCGGTAATCGGTACGCAACTTGGTATGGACATTGGACCCCTTTATTATTACATTTATTTTAATATTATTTCCATGATCACGGGTCGTATAGTGACCCGGTCTTTTGGGAGGCACGTGTAGGGCCGAAGCCAACAGCACAGAGGCCCTTTAAGAGAATTACTGTAAAGGCGAGAGCTGCACATAGCGGGTATTATGCTTTATTGCACAATATGATAATGAAAATAACGTGCCCAACAGTCAAAACTCGCACTATAATATTATAAAGTACCTTCTGCCCGCGACTTCGTGCGCCTTTACTCAGCATAAAAGCAGCCTACTATATGTTAATCCAGGTTGAGAACTACTTGTATGCAAAATTTCAGCACAATAATTTCAGTGGTTTCGACTTGAAGGGGTTACAAACATCTAAACATCCAAACTCTATCATTTATAATAGTGTGATGCGATGGTTTAGATGTTTGGAAGTTAGTCTTTAATGTGACATAATAGTAACTACAAAGGGCACAAAGACGGTATTAACCCTCAAAATCCATTTAGCATAATTCACTAGGATGACGTACCTACTCTTTTCCGTCCGCTATAAAATTATTAATTCAAATCTGTCTCCTCAGTGCCTCCTGCCGCGAAACATATGGAGTGCAAGAGCAAAGAGCGGCGGAGCTCGGTGCCGAGACCAGAGCGCTCTGCACCAGCGAGTATTCTGACATCTCCCCTCTTTCTGGAGGCAACGTGCTATTCTCCACGCTGGAAGGACGACCTTCCGCCTACACTTTCGACAGCAGCCCTGAGTTGCAGGTTAGCACGTAACGATGTATAGTACGACTATTTTCCGCATTTGTTTCAGTATCAGTTTCTTTATTAACGCATTCACTACGGGCTGCGGGGCTGTGTGCGTCTTGGGTCATGTAAGTGTTACTTAACGTTTTTAGTTTCCACTCCTGTAGACGCATGGTCAGCCTATATCCTTAGTAATTATCTAGGGAGATGGATACTATACTATTCATATTTATAAACTTTTTAAAAACAAGTTTTTATTCATCTAGGACCAAAGTGCTTGGGAAAACAAATCCAACGAACCCTCGACGTGGTTATGTCGTTTCGTTTAGTAGGTCTATGGCCACCTTCGGTCTCCGTCATCAGATCAACTCGATGTACAATGACATTGCACTGTTTGCACTTTCACCGAACTTATGTATGTACCTACATAAGTATGCGAAATCTCAATCTGTTGAGAATAGCTGATCTAAATTTCAGTTGCAAGATTTGTCCCACACAAACTTATAGGGCAAGTAGAATGAAAGCTCGTAAATACGACAACGAATCGTCTTCAACTTCAATAGTTTACACAATGTATGGAATTTTCTCTATCTAACCTAAAGTAGACAAAAACTTCGCTTCTGTCCATATCAGGGGAGCACGCTAGCACTGACTCTGGCCTTCTGCGTGATATTAAGTCTGTTCTAAACACGAAATCAACAAATACATGTTTAGTTAAATTGTGTAACCTGCAATGATATAAAACAGAAATATGAAGACAGCCTATGCCCTGCAGGGTCTTGGAGGCAGAGACACCCTTATTTTACCACCACGCTTTTATGTCACTTACCTTCCGTGTTAATTTTTTTTTCTTTTCTCTTTGTTTATTTTATACTCTTCTATTCCTGTGTCCGACCGAATATATGTTTTTTCTATTCTACATAAAGATTCAACATATAAACGTAATTACAAAAGCCCTGTTCTTAAAACAGCCTATCATTTCAGGAATGGGTAACAGCGACCGACCTGCGCATAACCCTCGACCGCCTCAACACTTTCGGAGACGAGATATTTGGAGACATGCAAGTCCATCAGTCGTACTGGTACGCTATAGCGGATGTGGCGGTAGGAGCAAGATGCAAGTGCAACGGACACGCTTCTATTTGTGATACTGAGGAGTTAGAAGACGGGAGTAGAAGCAGGACTTGCAGGTAAGACGACAAGACAGCAATTGCATACGAGACTAATATTCTCCGTTGACTGGCCACCGTAGCCGAAATTCGGCTACGGTTATCTTATCCTATCATAATATTCAATTTATAGGGTGTACTCATGGTATTTATTTATTTAGAACTACCAACAGAGGATACACATATAGAACACAAAAAAGAACACTTAAGCCAAATGTGACCCCCCAATTACAGGTACAGCTAACATAATACATATATGAAATTATGTAGATTGTGTTGACAAGGCAAAATACTACAAATTAATGAGGATATTAATAATAATCAATTATAGGACGAGAGGAGAACACTTAAACAAACACATGAACATTTCTGAATAAAAAATAAAACGGGTATATGGTTTATAGCTACAACCATAATATACTCGTAACTACGCCAATCGGTTCGCGGTTAGGGACAAATCTTTGTACGATCTACAAATATTCGTTCCGGGTGTTTTGGGTATTTTCTATCCTACAAATAAATGTGAAACTTTATGTGAATGTTTGCTACCACGTATCTCCGTAATTACAACTCAGATGAAATTTGGTATGTAGATAGCTCAAGTTTTAGAATAACACATAGGCAAAATTTGATTTTTTTTTATCTGAATGGTTAAAAATGGTGGTAAAGTTTGTATAGAAAATTATTATTCCGTGGTTCGATTCACTCAAAACTCGGTATAAATAAATTACGATGAAAATAATTAATAAAAAACATCTTATTTTTCCGAAATTACCCTAGAAGGGCGTTAAACAGCTGGACTTAGGCCTCCTCCATACGACGCCACAAATAGCGGTAAACAGGGTCGTAATGTTATTATCAAAGTTTTTATTCCTTGGTTCTATTCGCTCATAACTCGATACGAGAACGAAGCCGCGGGGTGCAGCTAGTGTATAATAAAAATATTTATCTGTGTAATAATCAGTCATCAAGTAACCATAACAGAAGCTTTGCTTGGGGCTAGATGATGCTGTGTGGACTGTCCAGCATGATTGATTTATCTAGAGATTTTAGACAGCGAGCGAGATCTATAATGATCGAGATATGCATCAAACAAGGATAGCAAACAATTGTATTGTTTATGACGTAGACGTGTCGGCGTCCGTGAGAGTACTAAACCTTCTCTTCCAAGGGGGTACCTACTGATAAATGCCCAAACATGATAGCTGCTGTATGTCATTGAGGTGTTCCCTCGACTTTCTTGAGCCATCAGAGTAACCATCAGATAAATTCCAGGTATTCATCATAATGTCAACAGAACAAGATATATCGTACATCTTAAGTTTCACGATACATACATATATATAAAAGTAGGTGAATAATTAGATGATATTCTATTTTACACTCTTCTTTTCGACATATCCATAGTTAACTACGAAGCACAAGTAATTAAATTCTTGAACAAGATAAAATATACGTATTAGATATTTATCGGGTATTCGATTTTAGTAAGAGATGTAATAAGATGTATTTTTAACCAGATGCGAGCACTTCACGGCTGGTCGTGACTGCGAGCGATGCCTGGACTTTTACAACGACGCACCTTGGGGACGCGCGTCGCCCACCAACGTTCACGAGTGCAAGGGTGAGTCAAAATTAATCACTATCTTATCTATTAGAGTTACTTTTCTCAGGGCTATAATAGCCGTGTAATGACGGATCTCATAAAATATTTTAAATTTGTTTGGTTTGGCTATTGGAAATTGAGTAGGTAGAGTTCAAGCTATGCGTACGGTTAATAAATAGGGCTAAAACAGGTCGTATAGCTGATGATATTTTATCACAATCAATAATGATTCAGAACGGAGGGGCTGAGCGCAGTGCCGTAGTGATAGCCCTAGCGGGGCCCCATAACAGATTCTGTCAAGGGGGCCTTCTTCCCGATTACGCCTTGGCCCAAATGCATTTTATTCGTCCAGTGCGAGATTCTATACTGAGTTTTTTCGTTAATAATAGGCAAAATAAAAAATGGACAGCGGAGCAAGCCACAAAATTTTTGCGACTTTTGCTCGGTTTAGGAAAAACTAGTAACAATGACGAGCGGAGAAAAACTAGTAACAATGACGAGCGGAGTGAGACATAAAAAAGTATTTTACAGCATTATCGATGCAGCGGTACCTACAGCCCTATAAGTCAAACTTTTTCAGTGCCCATAAACCACAGGTGCTAGATTACCACGTCATGGCAGTGAATAGAATATTCAAACTGGATACGTACATAGGTACAATCAAGCACAATAACATGGACACATGACCATCCGGACATCATCTGTTCAAGATTATATTAAGTTAGATATATCAATGCATGGTTATTACTGTCCCTGTGACGTGCATCATTAATTTACGTTTAATGTTTGGGATCTCTGCGATTTTATATTTGCAAAGCGAATAATTACCTACACGTCCATAAGTTCGTATTGTATTGCATTAAGCTAATGCTATCGCTCACATGCTTGAATAAAAAGTAGCCTATCGCACTATGTAGAGCTAAAAGTCATACTGGATAAATCGTAGCTGATAGCACTAAGGCGTAACTTAGCTAGGTATCTAATTATTAGTATGTATGTATAAAAACCAGCAGCAGATTTCCTCCAACATCCAAACTTACAAACATTAAACTTCTTTTCGTCATCTCAGCCCAACAGTATCCACTGCTGGTCATAGTTGACTTTGTGTCAAAACTTTTATACGTGCACCCTATGGTACGATATACGCAGAGGATCTACAGTGCAATAACGGGTTCAGGATGCTGATGGGTCTGCCGCGGTTGTGTAGCGCCTCAGCAATGATGATGAATGAATGAATAATTGATTGAACTCAATTGTTCTCAAAAGGATCACGGCCCTGATGCGCCACAGCTGCGCCAGCGCACCCATAGCCTTAAAGTGATTGGGCTTACCAATTTGTTTCTTTCTTGGACATCTATACTTATAATAAATTTCAAATAACAATATATCTTCTTTTGCTGCCTAGCTGCTGACACTTTGAAAAATATTCATATTTGAACACAATGTAAGATTAAATGTCCTCTTTATTGTAAGCTTTTATGTATACAAAAGCTTACAATAAAGAGGTACACAAAGACAAACAGGTATCTGTTGGATTGTTTATTGGCAAAAATAACAATGACTGTTTGTTGGAGCTGCTACTATAAATATGTCATTTAGAAATTTGAAAACACCTATGCTAGCTGTAATGCACAAGTAGTAGATGAATGGATGGGATCCCATTGTGAGTTATATGGGGATAATAATATTATGCCAGAAAATAAACACATTTTGCAATTGTTTTCATGTAAATGTATGTCAGTGGTGCATTCATCACCATCTCTTTAAATATTACTGATATGAAGTGTTTCTAATTCTGCCCGCAGCCTGCAACTGCAATGGTTACTCAAACAAATGCTTCTTCAACAAGGATCTCTATGAAAGGACAGGTCACGGAGGTCACTGTATCGACTGCGCTGAGAACAGGGATGGTCCGAACTGCGAGAGATGCAAGGAGAACTACTTCCAAGGAGTCGGAGAAATATGCATGGCTTGTAATTGTAACCCTACTGGTGAGTATCACATTATGAAATACAGAGTTAAATTAAGGAGTAGAAGGAATTGTATTTACTTATACCCATCTATTTCCGCCATGCTCTGGTAGATTTTACTGAACAGCTAATAAATAAATTGGTAAGTTTATGCCTACACACAGTAGTGTATAAAATCAAGCAGGCTGATAACTTATAAAGTGCTTCACCGGTCTGACATGTTAATAAAAAGTTAACTTGTATGTTAAATTAATGTGTAATGTTACTTATATTAAAATAACTTATTATTTCAAGTTATAACTTACCACATAATGTTTACAGGATCTCGCAGCCTCCAATGTAACTCAGAAGGCAAGTGTCAGTGCAAGCCTGGCGTAACAGGAGACAAGTGTGATGTGTGCGCTCCCAACCACTATGAGTTCACAGTTCATGGCTGCAAGCCATGTGGGTGCAATGAGTCAGGCTCTTATGGAAACACTCCACAGTGCGACCCCATCACTGGAATGTGCATCTGCAAAGAAAATGTTGAAGGGAAGATGTGTAGAGAGTGAGTATGCAACAGTAAGCGTACCTATGTAATCACGGCACGTTTTTCATGTTTAAGTAACTTACTTACAACCTGGTTATAACTGCAATTTTTACGTTTTCAATCTGACCTTCTTATTACAGAAACATAGGCACAAAAAATTTACCTACATTCAAATACAATACATGATTACAGATGCAAGCCTGGATTTTTCAACCTGGATTTGGCTAACACCTTTGGTTGCACTCCATGCTTCTGCTTTGGGCATTCGTCTCAGTGTAGCTCGGCTCCTAAATATCAAAGCCATGAGCTGAGCGCTCACTTCATCAGGGACGCAGAGAAATGGGGCGCTGAAGACGATCAGGGACATCCTGCTCTACTGATGTTCAATGCTAATACACAGAACATTGGTTAGTTTATAATATGGGAGAGTTGTTAAATAATCGTTTTACGAATTGTTAGAGGCTATTCAGTATTTTCTATTCGTTCTGCATGCATTTGAAATTACCGGCAAAAACGAACTTTTGACATTGATATAAACTTGATTGATGGCATTGAGAGATAAACTCGATTAGACGTTGACGTTAAAATATTTTTCCTTTTTTTTATGTCAATGTTAAAGTCTAGCCACACCTATAAATCAATGTCACGGAGCAACTTATTTCAACTTGATTTCAACATAATAATTCTACCAAGTTAGCAACAAACCATTCTGTTTTTCTATTCACAAAATATTTTACAAACACTGAACGCGAAGAGCTCTCGTCTCGCAGATAAACAAATAAAAAAATCAGTAAAACTTACTACGGAGAATTCGATAGTTAATTCAGCCAGCGATGGTAACTTTTATGGTAGATGAAGGTTCCGTTTCCTAACGATTTTTGTATATAATAAATGTTTTTTCTTTCGAAATTACTTTTACTTGATCAAGTTGAGACGTGGAGGACTCCAAGAGTTTCGTATAAAGGTATCTAATCAAAATAATCCTATAACTCATTGTTTGCTTACGTTTCAGCTGTTGAATCGAAAGGCTCCGAAATCGTCTACTTTTTGGCTTCTAATCAATTTCTTGGAGACCAGCGTCCGTCATACAACCACGATTTGAAGTTCAGTCTCATGCTGGGCGAGGAACGCGGCTATCCGTCGTCTCAGGACATCATACTTGAGGGCGCTAGAACTTCTGTATCCATGAATATTTATGGACAACACAACCCAGATCCCACTAATCAGGTAGATACATAAACTTGTCATCAAACTAATACTTCACATTATACTAGTCCAGTAATCCACTGATTCAATCCTGTCCTGTCTTATTTCTTGCTTATCAAAAATAAAACAAATAATGCTTGCCAATCCATGCAGCATCACTTTATCTTCTTCATATGGCTAACATATGTAGATAATTGCATTATTGCACAATCAAAACTTTTAAAATAATTTAACAAACAGCTTAACAATTTTTATAATAATAATATTATTAAAAAGTTAGGAATTTAATTATGTAAAATATGACCAATGTTGATGATTTTTGATTTGTGATTTTTGATTTGTGATAACCTATACCTTATTAAGATTATGACTATGGATAGTACACTATCGAATTAGGTGTGCCTGTAAGGATAATGTACAATATTTACAATCATTTATTCATAAAAGACATGGTACAATAATAGGTGATAAATACAAGTAGATCCTCATGATACGCCACATACCTGGCATGTGAATATTAAACTTAAACTTACTGTCTAATTTATTAATAATTATAATTATCTATAAATGCAAACATCATCTCAAAATTATTAGGTTTGTCATTAGTTTATATGTAAATTAATTATTCTGGTGTGTGTAAACAAAAAAGAATTTAAAATTTACTTGACAAAAACTCTTCTATTGTATAAAAACTATGTTCTATGAGCCATTCCTTTAAAATGTTGTCAAACATACTATCTTTGCAGTCTAAAATAGATTTCGGTAAATGATTATATATTTGGAACAATAAACAATATTTATTTATTTTAAGGGAATCAGTACTATACATAAATAGGCGCCTGTTTTACCAGGAACAAGAAATCCTGATTAAAAGCAACATCTGATACATTCAGTAGTTTTGGTGTTGTCTAATTCCCAATACTCACAAATTCAAAATCTTTTCACAAAATCAAATATCGTGTTAGTATTAGTAAGAATTATCATGAGTAAATCCATTCCAGATACAAGAATACACTTTCCACCTCCATGAAGACCCCAGCTACAGATGGACACCTACATTGTCCAACTTTGACTTCATGTCTATACTTCAAAACCTAACCGCTATCAAGATCAGGGGCACTTACAACAAGGGGGGAAAAGGATATCTAATGAACTTCAAACTTGAGACAGTTATGATTGGAAGAGAGAAAGGTGCTGAGCCTGCTAACTGGGTAGAGAAGTGTTCATGTCCAAATGCTTATGTTGGAGACTATTGTGAAGAGTGTGCACCAGGCTTCAAGCACGAGCCGGCAAACGGAGGCCCTTACTCTACTTGTATACCTTGTGACTGTAATGGGCATGCACATATCTGTGACACTGCTACAGGTTTGTTTAATTTTTTCCTGTTTTTTTTTTATTACTGGCTTCTACCAGTAACATTGCATGCTCCTTAGATAAAAGTAGCCTTCTTTAATCTCAACTCATTTCTTCAAATCTTCTGGTGAAGTTTTAAACCAGATCAGCACCACACCTCATCGGCAAAAGATCAAGTCTAACTGTTTTTAATTTTGTTTTATTTCATGTGACATTGATTGTCATAGACAAAATTTTATAAAACAAAGTAGCTCTATGTATCTCTAAAACTACGCAAGGGATTTTGATGCGGTTTTTTTAAATAGATAGAGTGATTCAAGAGGAAGGTTTATATATATAACTTAATATCAGCATTGCACCCGTGCGAAGTTGAGGCGCTCAGGACCGCTATTTGTGGCGTCGTATGGGGGAGTCCTATGTCCAGCAGTGGACGTGTATGGGCTGATATGATGATGATGATGATGATGATGATAGTTTGGGACCTGGAATGACATATAGGCTATTTATTATCCCGATAGAACGCGGGCGAAGGCGCGGGCAGCAGCTAGTGATTTATTATAGGATAAGTAAATTAACAGTAGGAACAAGGAACTCAATCAGCATATAATCATAGCGCGATAGAGCTTGACTAAAAAACATTATGACTAAGAGGCCATGCACTCAATCTGATTTCATTGACCCCTTCATGCTTTGACATAATGCTTATTTTATAAATTCATTTTCAAATGCTTGTAGGTTTTTGCATCTGCAAACACAACACCACCGGCAGCAACTGTGAACTCTGTGCAAAGGGTTTCTACGGCAATGCCATTGCTGGCACACCTGATGACTGCAAGCCCTGCCCGTGTCCAAAAGACAGTGGATGTATCCAACTCATGGACCAGAACATTGTTTGTACTGACTGCCCTGTAGGATATGCTGGTAAGATTATTCAAACAATTCTAAAATTCAGAGCTGTGACGACGAAAATTCGCCGTTAGGTGGGGTTCGATTACCGCCGCGAGACTAATATCTGCAACCCAGACACATATTGCCAATAACAAAGAAGTCAAGTCGACTAATATCTGCGATCTGCACATAATCACTTGTTAAGGGTCTGGATGTTTTCTATGAATAATAAAAAATATCTACTTATTTTTGATATTTAGTATATCAGGTCTAATGCCTATACCACAAGCTCTGCTTACTTTGGGTCTTGATGGTATTGCGTAGATTGCCCATAACAATAATTTTAAAATAAATACAACATTTAAAATAATCAGGGCCCTAATACTACTAAATTAAGTTGTTATGATGAAGCGATTAATCTAGTAAGGTCTTAATTACACATTTTGGCATTTCGCTTTTGATGAAAGAAACTGCAGTTGGAGGGTCAACATTAATATATTCAAATAGTAATATTCAAAAGTTTCAAGGTTGAAACCATAACGCCCAGTGCGTGAGGGATTTTCTTTCATCGATGGAAGATTCTGCGACAATACCGTTGTTATAGTAAAATAATTGGTCAGCAGCTAAGACACTGTTCATCCACTCAGGTCCAAAATGCGAGGTGTGTGCCGACGGTCACTTCGGGGACCCGACCGGTCAGTTCGGGCCTCCTCGGGAATGTGAGGAGTGCCAGTGCAACGGGAACGTAGACCCGAATGCCGTGGGTAACTGCAACAGGACCAGCGGAGCTTGCCTCAAGTGCATCTACAACTCGGCCGGCGAGCATTGCGACAAGTGTCTGAGTGGTGAGTGCAATGCAGTATTATACCTCTAAACTCGGTTCTAGAATCCAAGATATTATATATTTTGGACACAAAGACAATGTATACTACAGGATATGGTACCTAACAATAATAGAAAAAAGGTAACCTCTAAGAACAAAAACTTAACAATGCTAGAGGTAAGAAAGTTGTCGGAACCAGAAAATTATTTGAACTTCTACGATTTCTTCAATGAATGATGATACCGATGTCGTAAAATACTTTCCACCTTTCACTTTCATTTTTCACTAATAATATATTTTGTGAATAAGGAAAAACCGGTCCATATCAATACCAATCGGAAGCGTCCCTAAGACGCTGGCTGCATTGCCCCGCACGCTGTATGACAATGCTAATGCGCTGCGCCAGATTTCGGGTCACGCGTCGCTTCGACCAGGCGCTCAGATAATTTTAAATTGTTCACTTGTAAATACTAGTTCTAATTTGTTTCTATTATTTAATTGTAATTGTTTTACTAAATAAGGTAAAACATATTAATTCTGTGTTTCAGGTTACTATGGCGACGCGCTAGACCCTAAAAAGAAAGGCGATTGCCGTCCGTGCGAGTGCCACGTGGCAGGGACCGTTGAGAGCGCGGAGGGGCCGCCTCAGTGTGACGGGCTCACGGGCTACTGCTCCTGCCAACCGCACGTGATCGGCAGGAACTGTGACCGATGCGAGGTGAGGGACATTACATACATGAACCTGCTCGGTTATAGAATCCTAATAATATTATAAATGCGAAAGTGTGTTTGTTTGTCCTCCCTTCACGCCCTAACTAAGCAACCAATCAACTTGATTTTTGGGATAGAGTTAGTTGAAAGGATGGAGAGTAACATAGGGTACTTTTTGTCCTGGTAAAACATCAAATTCCCATGGGAGATTTATGGAAAAAATGCCTTTTTATCCCCTTAGAAATGTGAAATTGGAATTTGACGCGGGTGAAATCGCGGGGAACAGCTATTACTTGATATTAATGGCATTTATGAATAAAAAATTGCAAACATGATATCATGGCACCTAGCTGAGGGCGTTCTGCACTACGTTTGCCGAGTTGTAGTCTAAATTCAATGGTTTTACAGTATAGTCTATTAACTGCCTTTTAAATGTAGTGGCGCAGTGGCGTAAGAATCAACCTTTCCAACTCAACCCGTGGGTGTCGTAGGCACGAAGCTTACACATTTGTATCTTTTTTAACCAATTTCGAAAAAAGTTTTATGTTCAGCTGTATGTCCATCGATGATCTTGGTGATTTACGGACAGATTTGGATCGTTCTTTTGCAGTTGTATGGAGGATATTCACGGGTGATTTAGATTTTGTTGTTTTTTTATTAAATACCCTCTGGACCATCTGACCACCACGAACTTGCCACCGGTTGTCAATTGAGACGGAAACCACCCCATTTTACCACTGGTGGTAAACTGGGAAAAACTTATTCCCAATTCACCACTAGTGAAATATGAACACTTGTACTGCGATCATAGTGATATAGAAATAAAAATCAGTAACTTTTATTTCTTTAAGCTACAAACTAAACTCTTATGCAAGTTAAATATCACATGATCAGCCCGTATACGTCCACTACTGGACATAGGCCTCCCCCAAACGACACCACGAATGGCAGTCCTGAGCCGCCTCCATCCAACGACTCCCTGCGACCGCTACAATGTTAAATATAACAAACAAGAATTAAAGTGTTCATTGATTTCATCTTAACTTCGATAGATGGAGGGTTGGCAGTAACCAAGCGTGGTGATTATGGGCAGGCACGTACAGCTGTGGATGTTTGTGGGCTAAGAATGTTCCATTCAACTTACAGGATGGGTACTACAACATCGATTCTGGGGACGGCTGCAAGCCTTGCGATTGTAACCTGGAGGGATCATACAACAGCACCTGCCATCCTACCACAGGCCAGTGCTACTGCAAACCGGGTATTGATGGGTGAGTAGCTTTATATGGAACAAAATATCAGAGGGAAGTGCATTGGTCAGTCCATTTTGATATAAAATCTATCGTAGTTTGACGAATTAATTTTGACCGTGAGCGGTTGTTTGTGGCTAAGCTATACTTCTTATGGGCATTATCGTAGGTTTTTCACAAGACACCAGTAGAGTTAGTTCGCTCATGAGCGGGTGATCTAAAACGCTTTTTGCGTTTGTAGCAAAATGCCTAACATGGATTTCTAATAATATGGCGTGTTTTAAAAAACGATAAACCGACTTCAAATTCCCTACTTTTACACTTATTTTACGGGATAAATACTAATCCCCTGGGGTTAAAAAAAATATGGGACCACGGCGGGATCATTTTCTATACAATAGTGAAGTTAAAATTTTTCAAAACCGGTCCATAATTGGCGGAGATATCGCGTAACATACATACAAAAAAAAAACATACAGACGAATTGATCACCTCCTCTTTTTGAAGTCTGTTAAAAGTAATATGCCTGATAATTTTAATTCATTAATCTATTAGATATAGAAAAGCTTTCAAAGGTGCGTTTCTTTAATTATTATCCACAGCTGCATTTCAGCCACTTTTGTGTGACACAGAAATGACACTAGCTGGAAAATACAAAAAAAAAGTAAACTCTTTTTTTAGAAAAGGTCAAAGAACATACATTATTAACGTGATTTTGTGATCTGGTACGAGTTTTGGCATAATAATGTCAAGGTATAGGATCACTTCGTTGTTCGTTTGCTGGTCGAAAGAATGTTTTACAGTATTTTCAGATTTTAGGGTTTCTTGTTAATAAAAAAGTTCGGTTACGAAAACCTTCTGGTCTCTCTCTGTCTGTTCTTTTTCTATCCAAAAACTGCCAAAGCTTAAACTTTAACTTGAGATTTTAAATAACAATAAAATATGTACATGTAAAAGAAAAAAAGCTTTAAAAAATAACAGTAAATATTTTCAGTACAAATTGTAAAAAGATGCGGAAATTTTAAAAGATACCTACATCGTCAGGCGGGTTATCAAATAAAAGGTAGTAGTTATTCATTTCAAAACAATTTTAGAATTTTTTCTCTTTCAAACTTTTAAAATTATTTTCATAAAAGAAGAAACATTTACCGTTTGACCCCCTGCCCTAGGTCTGAAGTTCGCAGAAAATACATCTGAAATTTATGTAGCGTTTCTAGATATATGCATCTATATTTTACCGGAAACATATAGAGAAGTCTTCATCTTGTTTATTTTAAGGAAATTTTTTCCCCAGTACGCACTGCGACCGCTGCCGAGCCTTCCACTACGGTTTCAACACGGAAGGCTGTCAGAACTGCAATTGCGATGAATGGGGCTCCACTAACTACCAGTGCGATATGGCGGGCCAATGCTCCTGCCAGGAGAATGTAGAGGGAAGGCGTTGTGACAGGTAAGTTTCAGGATTGTACTCACTATTATAAAATTTCAATCCGTTTGTTAATCACTGCAAGTGATTTACAAAGTAGTATAACCTGCGAGCTAAAAAAGTGGAATTGAGAATGATGCCATCTCTCATTACTGGAACTGAGTCGGACAGCAAGAGAGTTTTTTTTTATACGACCAAGGTGGCAAACAATATTGCGGACCGCCTGATGGAAAGTGGCTACCGAGAAGTATAACGAGTTGATATTACGATTCAGGGCTCAGAAGTATAGATTGTACATCGTACTTCCAGGTGTATGGAGAATAAGAAGCGTCGTGCAGACGGTCAGGGCTGCGAGGACTGCCCTCCGTGCTACAACCTTGTGCAAGACGCTGTCACGCAGCATCGGCTAGAGCTGAAGGAGTTGGATGACGTGAGTAGTCATTAGTAGTGAAAGTGAATATGTGCCCAAAGATGGAGCACGCTTTCCCAGAAGGAACTTGTTCACTCGGAACTTGAAGACACCGAGATTGTACTCATCTGGGAAAATAGATGCAAGAAGTTCATTCCACTATTTATCTCATATTGCGAAGTAATTCCTGTCCTTAGCATTAATACAGCAGTTACCTATGTATATGTTAACCTATGTCTAGAACTACGTCTTCGCAAAATTTCAGCCAGATTCGGCCTGTAGTTTTGGCTTGAAGAGTTAACAAATTCGCTTTTATTAAATTAGTGAATGGTTCTAGCCATACCCTTGGCGTAGAATTCACAATTTCATTGCTTTTAATAAATATAGTTTTGTGCAGAACCCTAATTGTTTTTCTGAAATAAAATTAGCCCAAGTTATCAGTAAAATCAGCTTTCTACCAGTGAAATCCCATGAAAGTGTTCCAGGCGTTTCTGAGATTATCAAAAACAACAGACGGACAGAACGTAATATTTAAAACAATCGAAAATCGATCTTATGTTATTTACTTTTTTTTTAGTTTTGTTATATACTACGTACGGTATTTATTATCACATGCGTTTAGTAAAATGCTTTTATATTGACATGAACGACACTTTTTTATTCGTATAGATAACTAGCTTCTGTCCGCGGAATCGCACGCGTATTTTCGGTACAATAAGTAGCATATTAGGATATGTTCTAAATGTACGCCAAATTTCAACTTTATTTGGAGATGGAACCACGCAAATCCCATACAAAAACAGAGCCTCTCAACGACAAACTCAGGGTCTAATCTTTTCCATTTGCTTTTTGAGTTGCTTCTATACTGAGCTGAAATAGCCTGGAAGAAATCGCTTCTAAGCGATAAGGCCGCCCATTGTACTTGTTTATGTTAGTGTCTATGTGTTTTATTTATCTTTGTGGTGTACAATAAAGAGAATTGTAATTGTAATTATATCTAGCTTGAGCGGAAGCCTTTGATTCCATTAATTACATTTCATATAATTTCAGATTCTATCAAAAATATCAAAAGCACCAACCGTAGTCGAGAACGCGGATTTCGACAAGGAGCTACAGAAAGTTCGGAACGACATCGACGCCTTATCGCAGATGGCTCAGAGCGAGCTCGGCGATGGCTTGGGGAACTCTGGCTCCAGCCTCACTGACAGTCTAGCGGAGCTCGCAGACCGGCTGGGAGATGTCAGGTAGGTACTGATAGCAAAATAAAAAAAAAATGCTGGTAAAAAAGGAGTTACAACGTTAAAATCGTTCTAAATCTCGTAGCCAACACGATACACATAAAGATGTTTGAATAATAAATCTCTTTCATGGCAGTTGACTTCAAAACTACAATTAATAATAAATTAATAAAGATAAGCAAAGCTTGTGTAATGGATGCTAGATAACTGATATTTATACATAATACAAGACTTTAGTAGATAGATATTTTTTATTATACATAGAAAAACACCTTCAACTTCAGAAATTAAAAGAAATTACAAAAAAAACTGATAGTTATTATATGCCGCGGGACTAACGATACAAACCATCATATACATCCTACTAATATTATAAATGTCAAAGTTTGTATGGATGGATGTATGGATATTTGTTACTCTTTCACGCAAAAACCACTGAACCGATTAAGCCGAAATTTGGTATGGGTATAGTTTAGAACCTGGCATAACATAAAGGCTATTTTTTATCCCGATAAAACGCGGGCGAAGGCGCGGGCAGCAGCTATAATAACATACAATAGATAATTATTATAATATTAAGGTGTCTGTGATCTAACAGGCGACCGTACCATTTAAACAAGCTCACAGCAATATCGATACAAATACAAAAATATTTATATCTTTAACTTAAGGTACAATAGTGTAACAGTATTTGAGATTCCCTTTTAAGTAAAGAAAATACTTGTGTTAGGAAATCTCGCTCTTCCAAAACAAATTATATTAGTAGAGTAGATTAAGTTATTTTAACGTCATCATCATCATAAGTCCAGACACGTCCACTGCTGGACATAGGCCTCCCCCGTGCGACGCCAGAAATAGTGGTCCTGAGCCGCCTCCATCCATCGACTCCCTGCGACCGCTACGATGTCGTCGGTCCATCGAGCGGATGGTCTCCCATGTAGGGGGGGATTTGCCATAATCACCACGCTTGGCAGGCGGATTGGTGATCGCAGTGTTGATGTTTAAAAATACTCAGAAGGAAGCTGTTGCCCTTCCTCTGGCAGGTTCCCTTAGTCGGCTCTTACGACATCCACGGGTTGAGTTGGAGGGGTCGATATTCGTACGCCGCGGCCCCACGGCCAATTTAACCATTGCCATTTTAACGTATCTAGTAATATTTATTAAAAAAATAGAACTATGCTAAGTTAGAATTAAATCTGTAATTAGATTTAAAACTTTGATAGCGTGGGCACGCACGTGCGCTTTTTGTGTGAGTGCGTTTATGTATGTATGTCTTTTTTGACTTGTGTATGTTGCGTTGTATGCTTGGGTCTGCTGAGGCACCAGTCTGATAACAATCTCAGAGAGACCTAGATTAACGTATACGCGACTTTTCACTCCGAAAAAGCGTGCGAGGCCGCGGGAAGAAACTAGTTCAGAATAATAATAAGGATTTTCTTTAATTTCAGGAATATGCTATTCAAGATAGAAGATGAAAGTTATGACGGCAACGAAGCAGTGGAACGGAGCAAGGGCAATGTGTCTAAGGCGGAAGACACCATCGAGGCTGCTCGGAAGGAAATCAATGTGAGTTCTTTGCAACAAAGCCCTGGAGGGCAATTCTGGCAATATATCTACGCGATAAATATGGCAAGAACTGTCAAAACATCGAGCAATAAGCAAGCGTATTCTCAAAATCTGCAATTCGATATTTATCGACGGTTTTTTTGATGAGTTGCTCGATAAGTCCCACGAGAACGAGTGCTCGATATTTAACTCATTATATTTTTATCCATGTAATTGCGAGAACACAAATGCATGCAATAATTTTGTGCACATACCTATTCTAAGTGTATCTTTCGTAGGTGGTAATTACAATAAATAAATAGATCCCGTGATAGTGAGTATCACCCGATAAAGTATTACGTGATATGCAGAATTAACCCCCAGAGTTTGCTTAGTCGATAGTATGCAGACGTTCTATTTTTGTATGGGATTTGCAGCGCCTCTGCAAACATGGAACTACGCAAATCCTAACGAGTTACCAAACTTCTGGCTCTGCTGGGCAATTCAGACGTATGTATATCAACCATACTATTTTTACCGCTCAATGGGTGCATTTTGATTACGAAGTAACATCAAAAGAAAATTAACTAACAAGTACATTGTGCCTCGTTATGTCGAGCATAATTCATGAATATGTCAAAGATTAATAAAAACAACAGATAAAGAAAACAATTTTAATAAATAAAAATATCTGTGTTATCGATACTAATAATAAAAGAGGAAAGATTTGAAGATTTTTGTTTGTTTGCATTGAATAGGCTCGAAAACTAGTGAACCGATTTGAAAAATTATTTCACTATTGGGAAGCTACTCTATCCCCGGGTGACGTAGGCTATATTATATTCTCATAAAAATTAAGGATATTGATTATTTTATTAAATCACGGGTATTTAAAGGCTACGAAGCAGGGGTTGCCCGCTAGTATATAATAAATTGTATGCCAATATTACAGAGCGCCCTCGAGTATTTGGACGGGGAAGGCGCCGCAGCCTTGGCCAAAGCTCGTAACCGTTCCGAACAATTCGGAAAGCAGTCGGTCGACATGTCGGCATTGGCAAAGGAGTCCAGACTATTGGCGGAGAAACTCGAGAACGAGGCTCGGAATATTCGAGACATAGCGGACAAGGCATTCAATACATCTCTCACTGCTAACACGATCGCCAAGGATGGAATTACAAAGCAGGCCAATATCAGGTAAGAGCGAGACTTATTATGAAAGCTTGCGCAGTCATCGATTTATGCATGCGTAACGCTTAATACCATATAGTCCGGCTACACGCTCAAACATTTGTGCATGCATGATTGCACAAACACAATTTGCGCAAGCAAGATGGAGCATGTGGCTGGGCTCATCTTGCTTGCGCAAACTGGTTTGTGCAATTATGCATTCACAAATGTTTGAGCGTCTAGCCGGGCTATTAGACATTCGTTACCTACTCAAGCATACAGTCTTGGCAAAAATATTGACGTAAAAATTACTAATTGAAAATAAAACTAATTTGTTATTTAAATTTCTATACATTCATAAAATAACAAAAATCTGCTGTTTTTTTTTTAAAATACCATCACAAAGTCCTCGGTTCACTTGTTAGCTCCTGCCCACATAGGGCTTTGCTAGACGTAGTCACCACTCGAGAGCCTTATGTGCAGTGTAGAAGATTTTTATGTACCCTAAAAAAAGGGTTTTGGCTAAAGCAGCGCCGAGCATGTATCATTCAACACATGTTGAGACAACCCTAATCTCCCAAGCACTTAGTTTATAAATTTTGTTTTGTATTGTTTATCTTCCTTTGAAATCATGTTCCTGTGTCTTTGTTATCCAGCAACGAAGTCCAAATCCTAACAAACGAGCTGAACGCCGCTTCGGGTAAGCTAAGCAGTATGAACGAGCTAGCGGAACAAGCGTTGCAGCGTGCCAAAGTGGTGTACGAGGAGGCTTTGGGATTGTTCGCAGAAGTTAACACAACCCTACTGCCCGATATCAAGCTCAGCAAACTGAAAGACGAGGCGGTTCAGATGAACAAAACTGTAAGATGTTTTAAATGTAAAGCTATTTACCGCTTACCTGAATTAGTGATCAATGCTCTCTCTGTGATCTTTAAAAAATAGCCTAGACAAACGATTAAGATATGTAGTATATTTTTACAAACTTTTAAAGTTCGCGGACAAGGACTAAGCTAATATACCCTAAGTATTATCTACCGCACCTATTTATACGGTAGGCCGTATCACCTTAATTGCCCAAATATGATGAATTAAGTATAATTCGATTTGTTATCCGGGTGGATAACAAATCGATGAAGTCGAACCTATGAAGTCTACATTTGATGCATTATAAAATCAATTTTGGTAGCGCATCCCGTACTGAGGGAGGGTTGCGGGTTCGAGTCTCGTCGAAAGCGAAAACTTTTTGGGATCTTATTAAATTTATTATAAAATCAATGTTTAATCTCAAAAAGAAGAGTAAAACTAGCAATACACTAGCATTTAAAAGGCCAACTCTTGTAATGCGCTAACCTAAACACCACCAATTAAGCACCCAAAATTTCTAAGAATGAATTCTTACCTAATTTATTTACCATCATCAGATCGACGACAAATCCGCCGAGCTAGATCGCCTAGTCGCCGAGAATGAAGGCACCCTACGCAATCTAGAAGATTCCGTCCGGCGCGGCCGCGACCTTCTGAACCAAGGTCACGACAGACAGGACGAGTTGAACGACCTTCTAGGGAAACTGGACGAGTTGCAAGCTCAGGCAAAAACCGACGTGGAACTCACTAAGGCGACCCTGAAGGACGCCAATGAGATCTACAAGACTCTGAAAGGTTAGTGAGATGTGGTCTATTCTATAATTATAAGTACCGGTAATGAGTGGAACGAACTTCCTGCCTCTGTTTTTCCGGTAGATAAAATCTAGGAGTCTTCAAATTTCGAGTGAATAAGTTCCTTCTGGGAAAGCGTGCTCCATCTTAGGCCAAATATAGTCAGTGCCAATAAAAAAAAAAACAAAAACAGATAAAACGACCTTTTGGGGAAATAAAAAAAAGAAGAAGAAATGGGACTAGTTGCAAGCGTATGCCATGTAAGAATCGACTCCTCTTGGCCCTGGTGGTAATTAAAACACAAAGAGTTCAAGTATGATGGCAAAATCCCCCTCGTTATGAGACACACATAGGACCGGAGTGCTGGTTGGTAGTAATATCGAATCTTCTTTGGAAGAGGAGGGAAGCAAACAAGCAGGAAAGAAAGTGAACCCCGCCATCAGTCAGAAAAGAGAGTTGTAACTATCAAATCTATGTGTTTTTGCAGAATTCAGCGACCAAGTGACCGAGTCCCGTCAGTTGGCGGAGCAAGCGGCCCTCGACGTGCCCGCCGTCCAACAGAAGGTGGCAGCAGCAGAAGAAAACATTAATAACATCGCGGAAGAACTCACTATAGCCAGCGACAAGGCAAAGGAGGCTAGGGACCTGGCTCAGACTGCGAGGCAGGAATATGCAGACAAGGCTTCTGAGGTAAGGAATTACAACGTGTTTTGAATAAACGAACTCAAATCCTACTAATATTATAAATTTGAAAGTAACTCTGTCTGTCTGTTACGTTTTCACGCCTAAACGACTCATAATGAAATTTGGCGGGAGGTAGATGGTATCCCGGGGACGGACATTTGGTACATGACGCATGCGCGTGCGAAACTGCGGGCAGCAGCTAGTAATGAATAAATAATACTAAGCTGATCTTACGGAGCAAAATTGCAATCAATACAACAAATATCTGTAGTATAACTGTTGTATTTTTAAAGTAGTAAGTATATCAGTTTTCTAATATCCACCAAACAAGGTCTGCATAGTATGGAGCTAGATAAATAATTCTTACGCCTGCGTACTTCGAGTTTGTTCAGTGCGATAGTACATTTTCGACAAGGAATTTAGCATTAGAATAATGCCTATTTTCGCTTTAATCTTTCTTTTCCTCGATGTTATGATATAAAGTATAGTATGCAACTCTTGAATAGCGGATGGATGTAAAGCGAGGACCATAGACGAATCATGAACCAATGAAGGATTCTAACGACTGAATCACAACCGTAGGGAGTGAATCAAGTGTTAGAATACTGAGCGACGTGAGTGCTTTTATTCACTAATTTCATTATATACTATTATCGGAAGGTGTTAAAATACTGTGCTGCATTATTCCTCTTCACTTTTATCTGTTTGCAGGCAGCCCATGAAATCAGAAAGAAAGCGTCTTCCTCGAGGGCCGAAGCGGTCAAACTGAGGGACGAGGCTGACAAATTATCATGTGAGTTTTAATACAGAATGGAGTGTAAAGTTACACAGACACACTGCTATTACGTGGCCTGTTTCATTCCGAACTTGGCTGATATTCTACCGTGCGTCTCGATGAAGCGTTTTACTACAATTTTGTAATCTACTTTTGTAATCACTTTCGTTGAAATTACGAAGATACTTTTTAGTTATAAAAATAAAAATCCTGGTCGTGTAATTTCGCGTTTTGGTGATCAGAATTGGGTGTCGAGGATCATGCAATTTATCACAGTTGGTCTTTTCTATAAAATTAACTTAACGAATTATTGGACGAAAAATATTGTAATTACTATAGATATAAATAGGTAGTCTAAAGAAATTTGACCCTGCAATTCCAATGCTATCGCAGTATTGTTCGAGTTCCAGTGCTTTAATAATGGACTGTCCCATTTATTGGACAATGAGCTCAGAATGCTGTTGGAACTTGCGCGCCACCTGCGCAGCAGTGAGGCGGTTTTCTTTACGTGCAGGCGTGGTAACCGTCGCTTGGTGCGCGCCTCGGCGAACATGCCGGAGGCGCTGCAGAACCGCGGGAGCCCCAGCAACATCCATCTTACATGTTCACAATATGATTTTGTACGTTTCAGCTCGAGTGGAAGGCACGGCTAAGCAGATCGAGGGCTTAGAGAAACAGGCTGGGGAGAATATGCAGCTCACCCGGGACGCTAAAATGAAGGTTATTTCATTTAACTACCAAATATTTATGAAACAAGATCCGCGCCGAGGGTTTAGAACATTCGTGTATATCCATATCTACAATCGCGAAATATCAGATATATCGCTTTAAGACTTAGAAACCAGGCGACGCAGAAGGTTGCAGGTTCGATTCCCGCCTTGGGACAAATGTTTGTACGATCTGCGAATATTTGTCTCGGGTGTTCTGGGTATTTTATGTATGATAAAAAAGTTTTATCTATGTAATTATATTGTATTATGTATATCAGTTATCTAGTATCCATAACACAAGCTCTGCTTAGCTTGGGGCTAGAGATAATGCTGTGTGCATTGTCCAACATTATTTATTTATTTCTCTTTGACATAAGACAAATATCAATGTAATATCACACCTACATATACTCCGATTTAGAATCTAAGGTAATTTATGTCAGCAAGTATATTTATGAATGAAAACTTAACAGAAACTGATAACAATAACAAAAATCAACAGGGTAACAACAAAGTTATCACTAAAAACTAAAACACAAACTTCAACAACGCATAATCTCACTTGTGCAGCAAAAAATGATTAAATTTGAATTCGAAAACGAACGAGAGATCAATTAAATTATGAATGAGCCTTCATAACCAAAAATTGTTTCGAGCTTCTGAGCTTTGCTTCGATGATACCAATGTCGTTAAATATTTTTCACCAATATTCCTTGGGTTTTGTATACAAAAAATATTCAGGTTTTTGAATCTGAGTATAGTTCAAAACAATAAATTCTTTCCCCCTTATTCATAATGGTCTGCTTAAAACAGCTGCCAAGCAGTGTTATTTCTCACTCTGACTTATGTCAATAGAAGAAGACAGAGTCAGAATTAGCAAAGCTTTAAGTTAGCAGACTATTATGAATACAAGGGCTAATCTTTATCATCATGACTAATCGATCTCAGGTCGGTCAAGCGAACACGGACGCCCGAGAGGCCGAGAAGCAAGTCAACAAAGGCATGGATGACTTGAAAACCATATTAGACGAACTTCAGAACCTTCCTACTTTAGACGATGCTGCTTTGGATAAACTGCGTAAGTTTAAAAGCTTGAAACTAATAAAAACGGACAAATATTACTGATGTAAAGTCTACGGAAGAAGAGGCTTTGGCCCAGCAGTAGGATTGGGCTGATTGGAATATAATGTAGCCGACAGATACTCGGTGATCGGTATTATCATTACTAGATATATATTATTTCTTATAATGATAATAGCGTACCTACAATAGTCTTTTAATGAAATGGGATACGACAGCCGAAGGTAACGAGTCCGAGAAAAAAAATCTGGCGCTATGTGATGAATTACCAATTCTTGACAGTATTTCGTCATCCAAATATATATAGATAGATAATGATTTATTCAGAAAACTTATAACTAAACAGTTTGGTAAAAAGCAAATGAATTAGCGGCCTTATTGCTTAAGCGATTTCTTCCAGGCAACAAAAACTTAAAAAAGAAGATCAAAGGAAGGCGGTGCAGGTGCTAAATATACATATATCATGACGACCTTAGCGGCGGCGCAGCGGATAGTCCGCCTGTGATGCACGAGGTTGCTGGTTCGATTCCTGCTGCGAGACTTATGTTTGTATGATCTGCAGGCATTTGTACCGCGTCTGTCTATTTATGTAATGTCTATAACAGTCACCAGATGTAGAACAGTAGCTTCCTTTATTTTAACATCTCCACTGCAACCGCAAATCCGCCTGCCAGTCAACGTGGTTACTATCGCAAGAGAGCCCTTGCTACCCAATAGCACGTTCGCCAGTAGACGTCTATCTGCTGATGTGAAATATCCATTTTCTGGTACCCAAAACACAAGCTCTGCTTACCTTTTGGGGCCAGAAGATGATGAAAATGTTCAGACAATTTTTGCATTAATATTATTATTGTATACGCAGAGGAAAGCCTCGACCAGGCAGAGAAAGCGCTGAAAGATGTCAACCTTGAAGGAAAAATCAAGAATCTGAAAGAAGCAAAGAACAATCATCAAATGTAAGTAGAGTTTTTAATTTGTTTCATTATTTCATGTATCTACGATCAGCGGTTTGGGCTGTGCACTGATTATACATACTCGTATTTACTATCAGGACAAATATTATTGATCAGAAAATACCAATAAGTGTTTGATGCCACCAACTTTAACTAACTATTAGAGAGGCATTAAGAAGCTTAGTATAGTAAACAGGGTTATTCATGGTTTACTGACACTGCGTGAACTGCAGGTTTTGCCCATCATCACGAACACATTTGTAAAGAAGCCACGTTTATTCGTTAAAAGTTCTAAAACTTTTATATTATTCACCTGTAATACAGAATACTGTATTATATAATTGGCCGTGGGGCCGCGGCGTATGAATATCGACCCCTCCAACTCAACCCGTGGATGACGTAAGAGCCGACTAAGGGAACCTACCAGAGGAAGGGCAGCAGCTTCCTTCTGAGTATTTTTAAACACCAACACTGCGATCACCAATCCTCCTGCCAAGCGTGTTGATTATAGCAAATCCCCCCCACACATGGGAGACCAGCCACTCGATGGACTGATGACATCGTAGCGGTCGCAGGGAGTCGATGGATGGAGGCGGCTCAGGACCGCTATTTGTGGCGTCGGCCTATGCCTATATCCAGCAGTGGACGTGTATGAGCTGATGTGAATGTGAATGAATACAAAATAATATCCGAAACGACGAAGATTTAAGTGGCATGAGTCTGGCTGGGAGCCAGCCGAGCACACACACCCTTACAATTCAGGGCAGAGCCATTTTTATGTTTAGTTTCTAATAAAGCCCTGTAATAAACGATTATTGAATGGAAGAGGGCCATTTTAATAATTAAGACCCTGGTCTTCACCACGATGATTATGAGGATGAGCAGAACCTACAGTTCACGTAGTGTCAGTGGTGTGTGTAATAATGGCCTTTGGATTAAATCTCTTATGGGGCGGGGCCTCTGTGCTGTTGGTTTCGACCAGTACGCCTTATATTTTAATCTAAGAACATGTTAATCTTTTACCCTATAATAAATTAACTAGCAACCTGCCCCGACCTGACCCGACTTTGCAAGGGTAGTAGAGGATATTACGATAGAATGGGTATAGTAAGATATCCTTAAAATATAGATACATACATATATGCCATCTCGGACTTTTTTGTAGATCTATAAAAAAAAGGAATATCCCACCTTGAATTGTTTTGTTATATTTCAAAGTCATTAGGCAGCGTTTTCAATTAAAGTTCCCAGGTTGCTTGACTTTTTCCGACACTTCCAACAATTATCATTATATTTCAACCAATTTACACAAAACCTTGGCAAATATATAAATATAATTGTATCTGAACCTTCCTCATGAATCACTCTATCGATTGGGTAAAACCGCATGAAAATCCGTCCAGTAGTATATGTATTGATAGTTAAATTAATAGTTATTCTTCATTGTTGTTTAAGGTGGATGAAACAATACCAAGACGAACACGACAGCTTACGCAGCGAAGTGGATAACGTAAAGGTGATTCTCGACCAACTCCCAGATGGTTGCTTCAAACGCATTGTGCTCGAGCCCACGGAGGCCCCCAGCAGGTCTGGCCTTAGGTAGACAAGATCACGTCTCTAAACCTTTACAGTTCATATTCGATACAAGTACATACTTACAATATCAAGTATGTACTAACAAAATTTATTAAACTGATAGAAATAAATATATGACGTCACTAAATAATGACTGGTGTGGTCGAATATAACGTACATCATGGTTGAAGAGTGCCTTAAATCTTTTAAGTTATTTTATGATGATGCTATAATGAAACTTTCTGATATAAAATATATTTCAAAGATTCCAATAATGAAATGTTTAGATATTATATTTCGAAGATTCCTATTTACAAGGACAAAATTATTTTTGAATCTCAGGCTAATTAGTATCAATTGAGTGGGTACCCCAGCGGCTACGGTCTCACACACAAGCTACCAACTATTATTTCAGTGAACGGCAGTCTAGTCCGTGAGCCGCAGTGGGATGATAGCCTAAGGATATATTACTTTCTTGATTGATGTCGAATTGTACTTACAATATGCATTTAATTTCTGCATTTTTATTGTACTTAGATTTTAAATATTTTTATTGAGGCTTTTCACACATAAGGTAACATAGCACTGTGCCATCATAAGTTCTGGTACGCATTGTAAATAGTATACTAAAAAATAGAAATAAGTACAGATTATAAAATATGATTTAAATAAGTGCTTTTTACTTTCGTTACTAATAATCGCAATTGGTTAAAAATATTATGATCGCCAAAGAAGATTATAAACTATTATATGGTTATTTAGGAACCTTTTGTGAGTAATTGTATTTTAGCTTATTTATTTGCAATAAAATACATGAATAACAGAAATCTTTTTACTGGTCATCTACTGTTATTATCGGAGGTCAAAAATCCTTAAATTTATTTGAGTTATTCCGTGTTCGTCCCATTCTATACAGGATTAAGGACCAAAGTGGGACGTAGGAGGAAAAATCCAATTCAGATTTGATAGAATACCAAGGTAACTAAACAACAAAATTAGAGTGAGCTGACCATTGGTGGTATTATAGGTACATCCATAGATTTTTCATAGTTTGCGATACATTGATACACCCATAAAAAGGGGTGGAGACACCCGGCTATCAAAGTTATCTTCACGATGCCAAGGACAGCTTACGCACTCAAAACTTAGCTGATGATCTGTGCCCATTCTCATGACTTGGTTAGGGCCTACTATACTAGAGAAGTGAGTCTTCAAGCGATTTATTTACAAGAGATTTTGGAAATTGTTTCTTATATTATTTATATCGTCCTATTTGCCGCTCCAATATAACCAATATCTGAACGGCGACAGCAATAATGTTGCTTAGAACCAATGCAGAACTTATCAGGACATTGTGAAGTGAAGTGTCGTCGTCAAATGCAAGCAAGGACTTTTTTTCCGGCTTCAACATGGAGATAAGCTTTTTTCTAGTCATGGAATGTTTCCTATCATTCCGGCTCCTTTTAAGTCGATTCGTGTATCGTCATTTATTGTAGAGCGCCGCCTGATTACCGGCACGTTGCGTCGACAACGCTTCAACTTTTGGATAAGAGTTCTCCGACATCGAGTTTCTTGATAGCGAGCTTTTCGAGCATGCTCTAGTCTCTCGGCGCAGTTTCTTAGAGCGACGGGGTACAGACGGCAGCTTACCAAAAGTGGTTGTTTCGAAAGAAAGCGTAGATTTCTCAAAATAAATAATGCTGGACAATCCAATAGATAGATAGATCACGGGGCACGGGCGGTGCACCGACATGCAACATCGTGCTCAACCATGCACTATGTGCATGAGGTGCACGTGCACTGCCGAGTACCACCGTGCATCATTGTGCACCGTCGCGCAACGCCGTGCACCACCGTGCACCGCCGTACACTGCCGAGTACCACCGTTCACCGATGTGCACCACCGTGCACCGAAAATAAACGGGTCCTGTAAAACGGATGCTACATATTTTGTCGGTCCAGTATTTTTAACGGGATCCGATATACTGTATTCTGTGTGAACGTGCTCATACAACTACATACGCCACTAATGCATCCAGTAAAACGGATGCTGCATATTTATATCAGGGACTCTTAAAAACGAAGTTTCTGATTCTTTTTCGTGCAAACGCTAATCTTATGCAATGGACATAAGAGTTGGTTTTGCACGAAAACGAAAAAGAAAATTCGATTTTCCTTTTCCGAGTAGGCCCCCAGTTCTGTATTTTTTACGGGATCTGATATACTGTATTGTGTGTGTATGTGCTCACATAACTACGTACGCTACCACCGGGAAAATAACGGATCCAGTATATGGGATGCTATGTGTATGAGAGCCCTAAGCCCTCAATCAAACAGTGTCTAGGAGCAGCTGGCAACACTGGCAAGACTTCGAAATAGCGATGCACTTAGAATTGAAATGGTTTTATCAACCCTATGTCAAATAGGTAGGTTTATAAAAAACTACCATAGCTCAAAGATACAGTCTTGCAAGTTGCGTTAAAATGCACAAGGAATTTTGTTATGTGTGATCCTTGGACATAATTTCTCTGTTTATTATTTGTGTCTGATAACATGCTTATTTCTAAATCTATACATTAAAACACAATAAAAACAATATAAGGTCTTTAATAAAGAAAACATACGTAGATGAAAAAAAATAATTCCCAAGAGGGAGTCCTTTAACGGAATACTTATATAACTAAAAAAAGAAGCCTGGCTAGTACAGAAAGTGCCACGCCCTGTATTATACTCATGGTGCTACTGGTATACTTTGTTAATAACTTACAAATTTTATCATAGGTACTAAATTTAGTTTAACAATCGATTTGTGAATATTACAAATTCATTAGTTTCTGCATAAAGTAATTTTATATAAGTACCTATGTATGAAGTTGTGCATAATGATACTTTATTTTGTTAATAACTTAACAAATTTTATCATAGGTCACATAATTTGTATGTTCAATTACATAGATTAATTTATTTAAGTCGAACCATTAAATAAATCATATACATAATTGATCTCTTCTTAATAAATGAACAGTACCTAATAGGTTATAGTAGGTAGGTACCTACTGAATACACAGAAGCACGAGAGCAAAACAAAATAATACAAAAATACCTTATGTTTATTTTCCTAAATATCTAATAAATTTATGAAATGCTTTTCTTTAATTCTATAATCCAGTCTATCAGAGATCACCATGATCACAATGTTCCTTCCTGCAGTATCACACGTCAGTCGACAATAAATACATAGGTCTAAATTAGTTCTGTGGTGTTTGGTATAAACATGATAAGTTCAAAAACAGTTATTTACAGGGCGCACATTTGAAGTTTAAACGGAAAATACACATTATTATTATTATTGTAATGTAATGATATATTATATCATGTGTTTTTTTTTTTAATAATCACCTCTTTTCCTTTCAGTCACGAAATTTATGAACTTCAAATGCGCGCCCTGTTAATAACCATTTTTGGATTTATCATGTTTATACCCAACGCCACAGAATCAGACTAGTTATTTTCTATTCGGGCTTCGAGAGACCCTGCTGAATTGAGCATAAATTAGTAAGGGCAGGGTTCTCTGAGAGGTAACTGGACCACCAGCTACGTCGAAAACTGTTGTGTGGGTGAACTGCGCCTGATTAAACTGAGATTTTCTTAAAATAAGAATTAACAGCATACCTTAATTAATTTCTTCCTACCTCCAAGAAATAGGTTTTTCTGTAGAAATTTATTTGAAAACGATGTTTCGCCTAAAATTCGTAGAAGTAATTAAACAAAACTAGAAGAATTCAATAAAAAAAAACATTTATGCATATTAAATATATGCATAAATACATACGGGTTTTTACAAAATTAGTGGCATTTTTTTAGAAACTCTCTAAAGAACCCCACACTTGTGTTGAAATAAACACCGACCACGAGTCGTGATCGGCAGAAAAGATGTTTAAGTTTGATCGTCGCGGGTAGGCGTGAAATTACATTTTTTTTTATAGTAATCAATTTATTCTACATCAAGGAAAAACTAGCGGAAAAGTAATTTAGTGCAAATTGTAAAAAACATCTAATAACTAACTAACTGCGGCTCATTGGTAGTTAATAATGTTAGGGGAACTAAAAATATCTTGTTTATCCAAATTCCTACCCTACACCTAATAACACGTATGGCCTGAATATTTTTTTAACTTGTACATCTTGGGCACTTGAAAAAGGAAACAATGTTATGTAAAGAATTGATGTTACATTACCTCACGTTGATATTACTGACCTACATATTATAGGAAGTTAGGTAACTTTGATATCTCATGCATAGCCAGAACAACACATTGGACCTGGTACAGGGCATTCGGGAAAAAAAGAGGTTTTGGGTTAAAAATCAATATTTTCCCAAATGCTCCCAAAATAAAATTAAATCGAAGTTGGTACGATAGGTATTATTATGATAGGTTCATAGAAAATAGTTCACGATTTGCGCCAAATTACTTTTTCCTAGGTATTTTTCTTTGTATAACACATAAACAATTTCAAACCATAAATTAATTTGAATGTCTCACTAACTCGTGACGATCACCCTTAATCGCCCGAATCGAGTGAAAGATCCTGATTCGCGACGGAACAGCTTTTACTCGGGTCGTTGTTGAAGCGTCAAGGTCATGCCATTTCGCACCATCCCGTAGTAGAATATCTCTATGACCTGCCCCATTGCGGAGGAGGCTCCTGCGACCTCGGGGGGTGTAGGTGCAATGCGGGGAGATGGGGGTGCGCCGCGAGGGGGCGGGGTTGCACGGAGGCCTCCTCGTCCGACGAATCCATAAGGTCTACGATGTGGTGCATGGAGCGTCTGAATGCAAACAATCACTTTATAATACGAATAACTACGTTCGAGAGTTGAAGGGTTTGAAAATTAATTCTACCGAATTTATAGTTGCCTAACTTCATTTATGTATATAATATCGAGATCGGTTTCGGACAGCATCGCATTCAGCGCAGCGTCGTCTGCAGCTAGTGATTTGCACTCGTGTCTCTGCGCGTGCACTGTTAGCTGCGCGCGCAGAAGGAAGGCACGGGGGAGCAGCGGCATCGCGCCACCGCCGCCGGCGTGCTACGCGTGCGCTGGCATCGCCAGGTGCTCGGTGTGCACTCGGGGCACTAGCCGCGGGTGGCATTCCTATGCATCATCATCATCAGCCCATACACGTATATAGGCCTCCCCCGTACGACGCCAAAAATAGCGGTCCTGAGCCGCCTCCATCCATCGACTCCCTGCGACCGCTACGTTGTCGTCGGTCCATCGAGTGGATGGTCTCCCATGTAGGGGGGATTTGCCATAATCACCACGCTTGGCAGGCGGATTGGTGATCGCAGTGTTGGTGTTTAAAAATACTCAGAAGGAAGCTGCTGCCCTTCCTCTGGGAGGTTCCTTTAGTCGGCTCTTACGACATCTATTTATTGGCATAGTCGAAACCAACAAATTCCATGGCGGAGCTGCTAACTAGACGGACACCCAAGATATCTCTTAAAAATAGACTGGACAAATATTTAAAGTGCATTGACAAAGACTCTGATATACACGCATCAGCTTAAGGCTCCCTGTGTATCACAAAATAATAATAATATAAGTTACAGAGAACTAAAGACCTATTAATACTATTAGCATTGCTTTACAGCGGGGCAATGCAGCCAGCGTCTTGGGGACGCTCCCGACTGGTATTGATATGGACCAGTTGAGCTATCTGTAGATTGTATGCAACAGTCTGCAGTTAGCTCAATTGTTTCAATTGTAAATACTAGTTTAATTTGATTGTTATTTTCTTTGTCAATAAAGATTTATAATTATAACACATTAATACTACTGTAACACCACTTGCCTTTCGTTTGACTGCAGAAGAATATTCATATTTGGCTGAAACAATAAAAAATTACATTAATGCTTTAAACATGAGACGGCTAAAGAGAATCGATAACAAATAACGGTAAACACGGGGATTATGGTAAATATTATATTGACTAGTTTATACTAATTTCGCTTCAAAAGATGACACATTTGACGACCTCTGTGGCGCGGCGGGCGAAGGTCCGCCTGCGACGCAGGAGGTTACGGGTTCGATTCACGCCTCGGGATAAATATTTGTACGATCTGCAAATATTTGTTCAGGGTGTTCTGGATGTTTTCTGCGTATAATAAAAAAATATCTATCTACCTATGAGTCTATGAGCCCAGCACTTGCAAACGCAAGCAAGAAGCAAGACGGTGCGCAGACAGCCGAGCATGATTTTGTAGTTATTTAGGTGCTTTGAAAAATATTTGTATGACATATAAAAATATTTTCTAGTGATGTACTGCGTAATAACGTTTGCAATGTTTTGGTATACAATTTGTGTCATTTTATTCATTTTTCTATTCACAGTGATCATTTAAAGTCTCATTTAGAGGTGACTTTGACATTTTTTTTGATCGGGTGAAATGTCACCAATCGTGTTTTTGTCTAGTGATGCATTAGAAAATATCCTCAACTATAATATGTTTGAATTTCAAAACTATAGGCCTGCTAGTTATTGAGGTACGGACAGTTAAAAATCCCTAAATCCGGATAACCCAGCCTTATGTATCTTCAATTTCAATTTGATAGTATGTGTCTTCAATTTGAAAGACTCAGATTTATTTCTATTCGGATTTATACATTTTTACAATGCAGCTTTACAGTGTTTAAAAGTAGGTATCGCGAGGTCGCGGTGCGCGTGCGTCTCTCGCCGCGTCAGAATCAGAATCAATAACTTTATTTCTTGTAGGGGAATCATGGTCGCGGGGTGTCACACCGGCCGCGGGCGCAGCAGTTGTCTGAAGTTGCCACGCTTTGCGGCGTGAACAGTATGTATATCATAGTACCCATAATTTAATACAAGCTCTGCTTAGTAGTTGCTTGGGGCTAGATAATGCTGCGTTAATTCTCCAGCATTATTTATTTATGTTTGAAAACTCTAACAATAAGCATATGAAGCATGTAAGTACTTACCACGCCCGTTGTCATTAACTGGGCCTGTATTTCTAGATTCTTTATGACCATTAAACTGTTAATTCGCATCTTGTACCATGCCATAATCCGGTCAGCGCATTTCACGCATGCTACTTCTGGCTGCCCTTCATTGTATAGCTGAAATCAACATGTATTTTGCCTGTTTAGTGTCGACAAACGGGAAATTTACTTCCCCGTTCGTCCCCACATATAATTACATGGGCACGAACAGGAATAAAACTTCCCGTTGGTCCCCGGTAAGTGGAGACAACGCGTGGGTAGGAGCAGGAATAACCCGTTAATTTCTATCTATTAAACACTTATAGCCATTACTTCTACCCAATGCTGTTAATAACTAAACCTAAGAATGGTCTGGACCGGTTAAAACCAGATAGGGAAACTAATTGTGTCAATTTAGCAGCAGCATGCCTCAAAAGCTTCCTTCTGAGTATTTTTAAACACCAACACTGCGATCACCAATCCGCCTGCCAAGCGTGGTGATTATGGCAAATCCCCCCCTACATGGGAGACCATCCATTCGATGGACCGACGACATCGTAGCGGTCGCAGGGAGTCGATGGATGGAGGCGGCTCAGGACCGTTATTTGAGGCGTCGTACGGGGGAGGCTTATGTCCAGCAGTGGACGTGTATGGGCTGATGATGATGATGATGAACCTCTACAAGAGTCATCGTAAGATATTAACCATCGATAGGGGTTTTTTGGCATAATAATAGAAATCGATATCTAAAAACTTGCAGGGAATAAAACCTGTGTTGTGTTATAATATAACACAACACACAATATATTATATTGTTTTAAAAGAGATTTAAATTTATTAAGATTGTTTTCAGTCTGAATAGGAGGTAACTTGTTAATTATTTTTATCAACATGGCATGAGGGCCGGTGGTGTGAACCATTTTAGTTAAGAGAAAGGTGCGTCTAGTGTTTAGAATAGACTCTAGTCTAATCCTTGATCTTAATTTGTGTGGTCTTGAGTATACTTTGAAAAGTGATGTGTCTTTTTTTACAAATAAGCTGGACTCTAGGAGTTATGTACATATATTCCCGGAAGAATTAATATTTTGTTTTTTATAAAATACGATCGATTAACGTGATTGTAAAATAAATTTATTTTAAATCTCTAAAGCAGCCTTACCATGGATAATAACCAGGGCATTGAATACCGGTATTTTCAAGTACCGGTTCCACTGACTTCGACGAAATATCGATACTTTTTTAGTATCGATATAATTTATATCGAACAACAGTACCGGTACCAAAATATCGATATTTTTCTTATGGATTAATATTATAAAAATAAATAAATAATGATGGACAATTCACAAATAAAATAAAGCTGATAACGTGTTACGTTATGTGGTATTTATAATCCATGGTAAGGTACTTGATAAAATATTTGCAATACATACCCCAGTTAGCCAGTTAATTGCTATCGCCAGATTGACGTTTTTGTAGATTTCATTGAGGCGCAGAAGCATTGATTCAGACTCCTGGCTGGTGTCACATATTTGGCAAAGGTTAACCTTCAGGATTTCGTTTCTTAATTCGACGTTTTCTGCGGATAGGGACATACAGTAATTAGTTAAAAACTATACTCCGATTAGTGCCGTGGTGGTCGAGATGATATAACAATCGATTGGGAATTTATATCGTAAGAGCCGGCAAGGGAATCCGCTAGAGGAAGGGCAGTAGCTACCTCCTGTGTATTATTAACACCTCTAGTGCGATCAGTTATCAAGCACCAATCCGCCTGCCAAGTATTGTGATTGTGGCCAAAACTTCCACTTGGGTGGTTCGTTCAGCTGTGTGCAGTGGCGGCGTAGCATGGGTCGGTATCCGGGGCGGTTATCAATCAACCACACCTCTGCGCCCCCCAAAAAATTTACCGAAACAATAATACTGAACCGCTGAACTTGGGTTTCTGAATCCCGACCCTCAACTTTAGGTATACTTGCTATTGTTGAAAGTTGAGGTCATAACGAAATTTTTCGCTTTCCACAGTAATTTTGGAGATTAGTGAGGTCTACTACATGCAAAATATTGCAAACTTTATAACTTTTAATTATCACTTTATGTTGAGTTACAATATTAAAATCACATAAATAGATCTAATATAACCTTACATGAATAGGTTAGAATATTTAACACTAGCTGCTGCCCGCGCCTTATCGGGATAAAAAATATCAGTTACCTATATGTTAATCCAGGTCCTAAACTATACCCAAACCAATTTCAGCCCAACCAGTTCAGTAGTTTTTGCGTGAAAGAGGAACAAATATCCAGACATCCATCCTTACAAACTTTGACCTTTATAATAGGTATTAGTAGGAAGTAGGATTTGACAAGCTTTTAGGAAACTAGACTTGCAGGCTGACTTGCATCGGCTTGATGGCTATTGTGATGAAAATAAACTGGATATAAATCCGTCCAAGTGTTCATCAGTTACCTTCATAAAAAATTAAATAAAGTCAGTCTATCATCTGGTTCTTTAGACTTTCGGGTTCTTTGCGTTTCTGCATGACTGTAATGTTATGTTATTAAAGACATGGGTGTGCTGCATGATTCAAAACTTCTCTTTGACTCTTATATTGACTTAATTATTAGCAAAACATCAAAAGCATTGGGTTTTCTAATTAGAAGCTCAGCTGGTTTTAATAGATACACTTTTATAAATTAATTCCGCACATAATGTATGCAGCCGTCTTGAATACGCTTCTCAAGAGATTAAGATACAATATCTGTATCAACAGAATCAAGCGGATACAAATCACATTTATGTAATACTAAATTGTTGTTAAATGTATTTTAATGTAATTTATTGCTTATATTTGTTCCCGTTAAAATTCTGAAGCAATTAGTTCAGGATGTATTTATTTCCACTGTATTACACATGTTACACTTGATGTCGTGAATTCTATCTATCTTGTAATATTCACACAAACTTTTCACATAGGAAACATCATAAGGGAATGTACAAAGAAAAAACAGACAAACATGACACTACATGCTTTAAATCTACAAAATAACAAATTGTTGGCTTTAAGAGGTCAAAAATCAAAAGGGTAGTTAAATTAAGGGTATGTCAGGTCAGGTATGTAATTAAGTGCTGCTGTATAGAGGTGTTGTCAAACTAAACTAACATAATGTACAATAAAATTACTGTTCTGGTGTTTAGTGATTCCCCATAAAATTTTCAGTCAGTATCATTGGCACTCCAAATTTAGGCCTTTTGCCTCCTCCGTGGCTCCATTGTCGCAGAGATTACACATAAGGCTTACATACAATATGCGGCACTTACTTATATTTGAACAAGTTTTATCACAAAATATGGTAGGGTGTATTTTTCAACAATCTGTGATCTTTTTTCTTTGTTTTTGCTGTCAAATGAGGGTATGAGGGTAGGCACTAAACCTTTGACTTCATTCACTGTACTTGTAATATAAATGAATACTTCACACCATAAATGCTTTGGTTTATTAGTCTCATATGCAGCACTATGGAAAAATTGTACTTTATTGTTAGATAGGAACTTTTAATACAACTAAACACTACAGAGCCTTGTCGTGTATTTTGTCAGTCGTAAAGTCGTCATTATGTGCTGATAATGTGCGCTTGGTGCATTTAAAGAACAGCAAGCAGCCATAAAGGAAAGGAATATAAAATAGGTAGAATACCTTACCTGGCAGATTATTCTTAACAGTCCTCGAATTCTTTTTAGTTTTTCTTGATTTTACTCTTCTCTTCCGCGTCTTCTTCCGAGTAGTTGTAGCGGTAGGTGGCTTTGCTATCATTGTGGAAGAGACTTTCACAGCCCCTGAAAGTAACGATCACTGAAATGACAAAGGCACAAACTATATAGGGATACTCAAAGGAAACAATTTCCTTCATAAATTATTTTTTGATTTCGTAAAACGCCTACCCTACCTCCGTTCACACACGAGGACACTGACACAGTGTCGCCAGATCGCTATGTGAATTTTCCCCCAACTTTATTCCAAATTCCCCTGAAAATTAGCTTTTGGGAAAAAAAACCCCCTGAACACTTTTTATAGAAGAAAAAAGTAAGCATATTTTAATTTTTATCGAAACGAACAAACTTTTTACGTGCGTGGCTGTTGGCGCTAGAGTTATCAAAATAAAGCTCTTTGTTACAAACCCCCCCCCCCCCCCAAGAAAATGATCTTCACTGTGCATTAACTGCACAGCGAAGATAATTTTCGACACCTTTTCATCTTCAATATGCAGTCTGTTTCTTTGTCGTTTTTATTCCCAACAGCGTTGAAAAACCACGTTCATTCATAAAGGTAGGTAGTTGAGAATAGTATCGCGAGCAGACTAATAATTTTTCACGTTACGCTTCTTCTTGCAATATCTCGGGCAGTTGTTGGTATCAATCAGAAATATATTTCTCATTAATTCATGAATTTGGTCATCAGAAAAGTTTTCGGAAAACATCTACAAAATTTAGCAATGTACAAACCAATTTCCAGTTTCTTAAGTATGGTGGCGGCACCGGCCTCGCCGCTCGGCATATGAACAATTTTAATAAACAGTTTTAACCAGCTGAAGCCGCGCCCCCCTTGAAATCACCCTACGCCCCCCAAGTAGGGCGTGCCCCACTTGTTGGGAAACCATGCTTTAGATTAATGAACAATTGAATACGTAGTATAGTATTGTTAGGACGAGAATACACACGTTATGTAGATTACTACTAAAGTAGTGATGAGAATTATTTTATGTCGTGGTTGAATGATTGAGATACTCCAGAAAACCTCCATAATTTCGCCAAAGTTTTTTTACCCTCGAAAATCCCCCCATCAAACCTTTCCCGACGAATCTCCCCCCAAAGTAAAAAAAAACCCCCGTATTTGCAGGGAAATCCCCCCCATCTGGCAACAGTGCACTGACAGACACTGGGAATAAGCGAATAAGAATTTACGTCATAGAGTAGGGATTTACGCCATCTGTTGAGTTTGGTATGTACTAAGCAAAACCTTCTTTCTTTCCTACATCATCATACTTACAATTTGAGGCGGCGCGGCAGCGGGGCGACCGCATTTATTTCATTCCCGGCGTCGTCGTCGTCGTCGCATGCTGGCTGTAAGGCTAAGCAGTTGGCTTCATTTCCGCTAGATGGCGCACTGCGCAGCGCAGTAGCTACTCCCACCGATTTCGCAGTCAATCACCTGAGTAGTTTGTGAGTAAATCGTAACCGTAAAAAACAAATAAAAAACAGACAGCATTTTTTCACTCCTAAGTCTATGGTAAAAATATCGTACAATGTAAGCAATAATTCTCAGTCACCGAGTTACATGCTACAAAATGGCTACAAATGAAAAAACCCTACAATAATACATACCTACCTACCTTAAATTACTCCTGCCCGCGGCGTTGCACGCATTGTTTCTATGATGAAGATTAAGTATTTTCTATCCCTGGATGAAAGGGATGATGTGAACTGATTTATTTTAAATATTAAAAGTAGCCTTGTGTTATTCCAGGTCTTTGCAACATTTCAGTATCTATATACCAACGTCTATAAAACCTGAGCCCTATCCGTTCTGAGCTTTGGCGTGAAGAAATTTTTTATATTTATAAAACAGTAAACTGGGTGACTCATCAAGAGATCTATAAAACTGCGAAAATGAAATTTTGCAAGGAGGTTCCTTTGAGGACGTAGACATCAAGCAAGTAGGTAGCAAGTATGTAGGTACGGATTTTTAGAAATTCGTATTCTATGGGGTCAAAGGTAACTTTATCTACCTATCATAACTTCAGAACCGTAACTTTTGGCCCGCAACGCGCACTGAAATTTAATATGGGTAGGTATAGTTTGGGACCTGGAATATATATATATATATATATATATATAGGTAATTTTTATCCCGGTAAAACATGGGCGAAGGCGCGGGCAGCAGCAGCTCGTTGTAAGTAAATACTTAGTTCTAATTTGTTACTATTATTTGATTGTAATTTTTTAATTATTGTAATTTAAAACTAGCTGTTGCCCGCGCCTTCGCCCTCGTTTTATTGAGATAAAAAATAGCCTATATATTATTCCAGGTCCCAAACTATACCCACACATATAATTTCAGCCTAATCGGTTCAGTAATTTTTGCGTGAAAGAGTAACAAATTTCCACACGCACATATCCATTCATCCATCCATACAAACTTTCACATTTATAATATAAGTAGTAGGATATCCTATTTTTCACACAGCCACAGCATCTTTCTGCTACCTGATTACTGACATAGGTATTGCAGTCTGATTTCAAGTTATTATTTAAAAAAATTGTCCCACAGCGGGACTCGAACTAGCAACCTCCTGTGTGGCTGGCGGACGTTCGCCCTCTGCTTCACTTGTAGTTTTTAGATACCTTAATTCTTTCGAAAGTAGGTTAACGCTTTTTACAAGCTTCTATTTTACTTGCAATGTAGGTAGTAGGTAAGTTTATTCGGGTCGAATCTTGCAATTGAATTTTAGACGAGTTATCCTCAACCGATTGAGCTGAAATTTGGCATACTTATGCCAAATTTCAGCTCAATGTAAGTTCGGTGACAATGCAATGTCATGGTGTCATCGAGTTGGCCTGATGGAAACCGAAGGTCGTCATAGGAATTCCTAAACGAAACGACTTAACCACGTCGAGTTTGGGTACGTTGGATTTGTATCCCCAAGCACTTTCGTCCTAGATAAGAAATAAACAAAGAAAATTAATTAAATTAATGTACACTTTATTGTACTAGAAAATAAATACATTAGTAAAAGATCTTATATCTAAACAAAAATGAACAGTACAAAAGGCGGCCTTATCGCTGAGAGCGAATTTCTTCCAGGCAACCCTGAACCCTAATTATTAGACATAACACACAAAAAAACAAAGAAATTAGACTACTTAGAACCAACTAGATAACACATAGACAATAAACAGATCGACAATAAGTCAATGACATAAAATCTGATTTAAAAGCTTTTTGATATTTTAGAAATCTGTGTCCGGCAGACTGTGCTAAGTAAAACCTTTGTTTGGAAGCCCCCTAGCTCGCAGCCATCGGTGAAAACAATGGCAACTCACATCTACATACAAAAGATATTCAATCTTGCTACATTTAAAACCTTATGTGATAAAACCTTAAGTGGTAGACTCATCTAGGGTTGTACCGCTCGGGAAATCATTTTGTAGGTAGTGTGGCGCGGCCCTAGCAAGGCTGTGTGGGTGAGCGCAAAGGTGTTGGTACACTCATACTAGAGCTGGGGTCACCACCCGACTGAGTTTTCCAGGATATTGTAACAAAATTATATATAATATTTCCCCACTTACGATTAAATTCAGCTGAGTTAGTAGGTAATATTTAATAAAAAATAATGATAATAACAATGCTGGACAATTCACACAGCATTATCTAGCCCCATGCTAAGCAGAGCATGTGTTATGGGTATCTACTAGATAACTGATATTATACGTAAAACAGTACGTATAACAATAGACTACATAGATATATATTTATTATTATTCATAGAAAACACCAGGAACAAATATCTGCAGATTGTACAAATATTTGTTCTGAGGCGGAATCGAACCCGCAACCTTTTGCCACCTCTTTACGCCACCACACGACAAAAATCTTTGGTGGTCATTTACTTAGAATAGTGACTTCGGTCGGTGTAGATTCCTAATCTCTATGGTGTGGTCGTATGGTCGTGTGAAACCTGGGAAACAAAATAATGACAAACATTTTTTATCCCTAGAACGCAAATGTATGAGTTTCAGGAATACATACCAAAATAGAATTGGCAAATTAGAAAATGCGTTTTCATAGCTTACAAGTGGTAGCCTTAGTGGTAATGTTGTGTATGGTATCAATACGTAGGTATACATACCTACTCGTAAGTGCTTAGGGCAGAGGATATAATATCTAGGAATTTTATAAAGGTCTTAGTATATGTTTAATATGTTCTGCACACATGGCTTGTGTCCTCTGAGACAGGTCGGCATGCTCAAAGTTTGGCCAGGAGGACATCATCATCATTGATCTGGGCACGGAGTTTTGGTCAACTAATTATGAGCTGCCTGCCTGGGCCTGGTTATATATGAATTAATCTACATACCTATTTCATATATACCTAGACTTATGGTGCTATGAAAAAGCTATGTGTGTGTATCATTATCTAGTACTCATAACAAAAGCTCTCCGTGCTTTGGGGCCAAATGATGCTATTAACAAATGTTACCTTATTTAATTTTGATCTTGTATCTAAAACACAGATGGGAAGAGTAGTCCGCTGCGGACCTGGCCTACCTCCTCCAGCTTCGTTCTTCTGCGTGGTTTGTGAATGTGTTCCCCGAAACAAGAGAACTATTTTTTAAAACGAATTAGTTACGAAGTTGAAGGATGACGAATCGCACGAAACGAGGATTCTTGTAAACATGGAGTTAAGATTGTTCTTTTCCTACGATTTGTCACCCGAAGCTTCGTACTTCAATAGTAGCCCTCCAGCCAGTCCCCAAAAACTTTTTTAACCGACTTCAACAAAGGAGGAGGTTCTCAATTCCACTGCATGTTTTTTGTATGTATGTTACGTGATATTTTCGCCAATTATGGATCGATTTTGAAAATTCTTTCGCTATTGTATACAAAATGATACCGAGGTGGTCCCATAAAAATGATATCCCCAGTGGGAATTTGAAGTCGGTTTATCGTTTTTTTAAACACGCCAAATTATTTAGTTAAGTTACGTTTCAACTTGAATCCGTGTGGACACCCTACTCGGGCTGTATGCAAACGTTACTACTCCCGAGTGTGGAACAATTTATGGGGAGCGTTTCAGTGAATTTCTTTTGTTTTTCCAAAGTAACATTCTACGCTCTCCTTGGGCCGCGTAGGTATTTACATAAATACCTACGCCCGCGCGTTCGAGCCTCCTGGGAGGTGCTAGGTGCTTGCCCTTCGATACATAACTATGGTAAGTATACATAGAGAGTCGTAACTGCGTTGCAGTATCCTATCAGAATCAGAATCAATAACTTTATTTCTTTAGGCTTACAAAATAAGCACTTAGACAAGTCAAATTTTATACTATAAACATAGTTATTATTATCAAATAAGAAATAAGGTGTTATTGATATTCTCTTCACTTAAATTTTTTGTCCACTTGTGGAAGAAGTGAGAACAAAACCACTAGCACATTATAATATCACTTATGTGTCTAATACATGTTTATTTTGCCTATCTAAATCAAAATTTAATGCGATTTAGATACATGTCAATATTTCTTTAAAGGTAAACAGAACATTGAATTTCTTACATACTACCATAGATGAAGGATCAATATCAATAATATAATAATATAAATATACAATAATATAAAGTATGGGCTTTGTCAGTCTTTATAGTTTAATTCGTCCATGATACTACTGTCAGTGCGGAACGGATCGACATCTGGCCAAGCATTAAAATCATTGATGTAATCATCTATCCTACTAATATTATAAATGTCAAAATTTGTATGGATGTATGGATATTTGTTACTCTTTCACGCAAAAACTACTGTACCTAACGATTAGGCTGAAAATTCGTATGGGTATAGTTTGGGACCTGAAATAACATAGGCTATTTTTATCGCTAAACGCGGGCGAAGGCGCGGGCAGCAGCTATTAGTACTTAATACAAGATTCGCTCGGCAAAATAAACCCAGCACGCCCGACTATTGGGCAAAATATGATAATTATACTTATTCGTCTATATTTCATTGTGATTATTAGTACCTACCTAATTGCGTACACCAATGAGAAGGATGGTAGTCATACTTAGTTTTTTCTGCGGTCGTATCATATTATAATATATCCTTGACATTGATGCATTTATATAACAATCAATATAAATATTTTTATGCAGTGAGAGTCAATTCAAATAGATTATCTCAAACTAACTTTATAACAACTAAGTTTAAATAAGTTTCAAACTATGCTCTCAGCCGTTTAAGTGCATTGAATTAGTCTTCCCATGCACTGTGGTCCTAGATGATCGATGACAATGCAATGTTATGGTATGGTCTAATGATGGAGAAAGATGTAAAAATATCTGTACACAAGCGTATTTGGTACTTTGCGTATTACAGTTATAGTAAATAACGTAGTTGGTGTTTTGCGTATTACAGGTTGGTAACTGACGTAGTTGGTGTTTTGCGAGTTTGTCACTTTACAAAGTTCGTACTTTGCCAAGTTGGAGTTTTGCGAAATTGGACATATGCGTGCGTTGGCGCTTTGCGAGTTTGGTACTACTAAGCGTCGAAAGAAAAGGTAGGAATCTTTTAATGAAAAGACGGCGTAACCCCGTCGGTCGTTTGGATTTGTCATTCGTAGAACTTAGCTCCTAGATGATATAATAAGAATAATAAAAAACCTGCAGGGCAGCTTGTGGCGAGCTGTTGGTGAGTAGCGACACCACGGGTATACCGAGTGCTCCCGGGAAGTTCCTGGTTCTCGTCTCCGCTTGCGGAGTGGTATCCCAAGAGAACCAGATCCCCACCTCTTGCTTGCCTTCATTGGCCGGTCTGAGTGGAGTCGCGAGAAATGCATCTTAGGATGTAGACTCGGGGGTGGAAGTGTCTACTGGCGTATTATTACCGACGAAAACGCTCACGTGTCTTCGTGATGGTGAAATCGGGGCCGCACCTCTCGACACCCCTTAGCGTTTGCACCGATATTGTTCCTTTACCGGCATTTACGCCAACATTTTGAGGAACCCATCCAGCATTCGGCAAGCCACCGTCTACCGCTTGTAACAGTATTGAGAGTATGTTTATGGCAGGCGTCCATAGTCTCCCCCATAGCCCAATTACCCAGTCCATCCATTCACCACAATAACATGGCTTTTTAAAAATTATATATATACATATTAATTTTTATTTAGATCCATACATCGATATATATGTACGACGCACTAGATTTCGCGATGCGAACACTCATTTTCTTCGACTAAACTGTACTGCAATCCATACACCTTACTTTAGTGGTGTTTCGACGTTCACGCAGCGTGGACGCGTATGGAACTACCCTATTAATACGAAAATCCTATGTTAAGTGTGAATCTGGACGTTAATAACGAGAAATAACAATTCATTAGTCGAGTAGATAAAATTAGTTGTTGTATTATGAAAATAAATAGGTAATTATATCGTAATACCACAACAGATAGAAATCATTCTTCATAAATATTAAGGATGGGAGTTATTGGATATTTTGGCTACCGGTTATTAGTTGGGTATTTTGTTTCAATACCGCTAGTACCACCTGGTACCCAATAACGTTACAATACTCTATACCTGTTCTGATTTCTACCCAATATATTTGTAACCGATTTGGTTAGAAATACCATTTAACCGATTTGGTTAGAAATACCATCTCACCGATTTTGTTAGAAATACCATCTAACCGATTTCGTTAGAAATACCATCTAACCGATTTGGTTAGAAATACCAAATACTTGTTGCAGCTATATAACTTTACGGGTGAACGGTCCGCTAGTACCTATGCGTAGATGATAGTTAGGTAAGTATAGGTATTGAAGCGTTGGGTAGTTATGGCTCACGGTCGGTTAGGCGCGATGCTCGCTTTGCACAGTTATTCCCTGGCGGTATGCGGATTTTACAATAGCGTTAGATATTTTAGGACCATGCTAACAGGTACTGAGTTAGTTATTGAATACCGGACTCATCTCTAATAAATATACAAGCCATTATAATCATAGACAAAAAATTCAGATGTTCCATTTCAATACTGGTTGTAGGTAAAATATGTGATTGTTGGATGGGATGACAGACTTGACGCGATGTTTTTAGGAAATTAAGAAATTAATGAATTACTAGACATTTACTAAAGTGGCAGTTATAGACGCTAAAGCGCACTCTTAATTCTTGAAAGTAGTATGTACTTGTATGCAATAATTAAATTATTGTACTCAATAATATCTTAGGACATACTTAGATACTAATTTATTTGACTTCTTATTTTAGTTGATTTAAAACTATTGTTAACTTGTCTATGTTTAAATAAACGCATAATAATTCATTTTATTTTACTTTTCTACGTTACTTGCAATCAAAAAATTTTGAAACAGTTATTGAATTCTTACGAAGTTTTGTAGGTAAAAAAGCTGTGTCACCTCTGCGCGGTGTAAAATCTATATTTGAACAAAGCGCGTCAAGGTCAAACACGCTGCTCAATTAGTGATGTACCTACTCAAGTCGGATGGTGATTTTATCTATTGATATCGATATAAAAAAATAAATAGTATATTTTAATTTTAAATTAATTATTCGTTTAGTATTTATGGTACAATATAAGTCACTAAATAGACATTATTAGGTCCTCTAAGGTTTCCCAAAGATGCAAATGTCAAAAAGAAATGGATAGATGCAACGGGAATAATTAATTTGATGCCAACTAAATCAAGCAAAATACGCTCTGAAATTTTAAGTAGTCGATTTAATAAAATCTAAAATAAGATTTCGGTGTACGAAACCTTTACCGGGAATTTCCTGCGTCCAACCACGTCACTGATTTGATGAAGGCAATCGTTGAAAAATACGTAAAGGTACCAAACGCCAGTTTCTTAAAAAATACGTTTTATTTCAGGGGGGAATAAATACAATTTGATCTATTTCTACCAGTCTTTCTATGAATCTATTTATAGATGATTTAAAATGTTCAACTGTTTATGTACCAAATACATAAATAAACTCCCAACAAGTTCTATTATTACAAATTTAAGAAAATTATCGGGTATCTATCGGTATCGATAATGTGATTCATCGTACTACCTGTGGTGCAGCCTTAGTTGAGTAGCAGTAGAATATCGACTTATCGCGCAAATATCAATCATATATCTAATGAAATTAAGTTTATAATTGCGATCACGAGAATACCGCCATCTATGATCGAGTACCGGAATTAACTCGTCAATCGAATGTTGATGTGACTATAGACCCTAAATACGTCCTGCTGCTAAAGTAAAATAAATCTTATCTATAGAAGTCAAGGTTTATTTCCAAATTTGTGACGTTGGCTAGTTTTGACTAAACTTAAATCTACAAATCAAACGAATTGTTTCTTTGTATGCATTATATGATTATCGGTTTATTTGTGTGTCGCTGTCAAGGTCATCGAGCAAGTTGCGGGAAGTTTTTGGTTTGGAAGAACGTCTCTATATATTATCTCGATGGATCCATACGTGTTTGCCGACTGCACTGATTTTCTTCACACGTCTTAGTTACAGTCGTCGTAGTCCCCGTAGTCAATAGATTCGAAAGTCTGTCTGTTACATTTTCTCGCCTAAACGGCTGAACGTCATCATCAGCCCATACACGTCCACTGCTGAACATAGGCTTCCTCCAAACGCCGCCACAAATTTTCGGGGGGGGGGGGGGGGGGGGGGGGTTGCCATAATCACCACGCTTGGCTGGCGGATTGGTGATCGCAGTAAGGTGTTGGTAATACGCAGTAGGAAGCTGCTGCCCTTCCTCTGGTAGGTTCCCTTAGTCGGCTCTTACGCCATCCACGGGTTGAGTAGGAGGGGTCGATATTCTATGTCGCGGCCCCACGGCTGAACGTATCTTAATGAAATTTGGCAGAGAGGTGAATGGTATCCCGGGAACGGACATAGGCTACTTGAAAACCGCCTTTTTTATATCTTTAATAAAAATAAAACTACAATGAAATAAAAGAAACAAATTAGAACTATAATAGTATTACCTTAGTAGTAAAACCTTCTGCAGTTAGCTGCAGAAAGTTACAAACAATCTACAGGTAGCTCAACTCATCATCATAATCATCATCAGCCCGTATACGTCCACTGCTGAACATAGGCCTCCCCCAAACGACGACGCCACGAGCCGCCAAAAAAGTGAAGTGAAGAGAATATCAATAACACCTTATTTCTTATTTGATAATAATAACTATGTTTATAGTATAAAATTTGACCTGAAAAGTGATTATTTTGTAAGCCTAAAGAAATAAAGTTATTGATTCTGATTCTGATATCGTCGGTCCATCGAGTGGGAGGTCTTCCCACACTTCGTTTCGCATTGTATCGCAGTCGCCACTCGAGAACCTTTACTCCCCAACGGTAGCTCAACTGGTCCATATCAATGCCAGTTGGAAGCGTCGTCCTATACATCTTCTAAATGAAGTGAAATCTTTTAAATAAAGTGAAGCCACAAAAAAAGCGAATGTCCAATTTTATTTTTCGTAGGGAGGGGGTCGTAATCAATCTCTACCAAATTAAAACCGCCCAGGGCGTTAAGTGTGCACATATTTGCACGATCCTAATTTCATTCCCAAAGCGATCAAATAAGCGTTTCGCTGGAATAGTTATGGTACGTTTTGGTTTATCAAGAGTGTTTAAACTAAGGGCCGAATTCACCGTAAGCTGTGTTTAATTTAACTATTCCCCGACAAATGAAAAGCAAATCGGGTTTGTGCAGGTCTATTTGTTCTTATGTATTAGTGTTTATTTCTATTTGGTATTAGGATTATTTGTCTTTATGTACTGTACTGTTAAAGTTTGTATTAATTAGTATTCGTTTTACTATCGTATTTAGGGCCTGCACCGCCTTTCTTTGATCTTCTATTCTATCTAAGCTTTGGTTGCCTGGAAGAAATAGCTTTAAGCGATAAGGCCGCCAATTCTTTTACCAAACTGTTTCGTTATAAGCTTTTCTGAATAAAGCACTATCTATCGATCTATGGAGTATGGATTTTTTGACAGATTTTTATTGTAAAGGTTGTCGCACATCGGGGCCGCGTCGCTACCGCTCAGCACATAAATTGGCTTTCTAATATTATATCTTTTAGGTCGTTGAATTAATATGCATTTTATATCCACGTTATCAGATGAAAGAAAGCTCGCGGGCCACAAGTTTGAAGTTTGTGAGAAGCCATTTTATCACTGTTAAATACAAAATTAATTTATTTACCATTATACAAAAATGCTTATACAGTTTACTGGTGGTCCCCGCACTAGGTTCAGAACCTGTATTGCGGGAGGCCAAATTACATACAGAATTACTAATTTATGGACTGTAATAAACAGGAAATGTTCCTAAAGATTAATTTATTAATAATTGAAACAATTGAGCTAACTGCAGACTGTTGTAGACAATCTGTAGGTAGTTCAACTGGTCCATATCTACTAGTTTAATTTGATTGTTTGATTGTTCTTTATATATTGTATTCGAATAATAAACACTTTTACACAATTTATAAATTAACTTACATAATAACTCCACCATATATTTACGTTTTTTTTTTTTACCTTTTACAGGCTTGCGTTTGACCACTATCTCACTTGATGGTAAGTGTCCCCGCATGTAGCGTAATAGTAAACAATGCATATTTTTATCCTGTGCGGTAGCGGTGTTGGATTAACGTGCGCAAACCTTGAACCGTCAAATATCGCGGCCTGAAACCGGTTCTTTGATTTGCGTTTCAGGGGCTCGCTCAGTTAGATTGTACCTCGCCCATAGATTTGACCAGGGTTGATTGTATTGTAAACTTTCAAAGCAAAGATCGTATACGATCCAAAGATATTTTTAAAAAGGCGGAGTCTTGCTTTCCCTGCAAATTTAAAATTAATCATAGTAGGTGCCTAGAGACGGGTCTACGACGAGTTTCCTAGCTAGGTAACATAAGCTCAAAATCCGTTAGCATTTACGTTAAAACATAGTCAGTCTTACCACAAAAAATAGATAAAACTTTCTTTAAAACATGTTGAGTTACACAGTGTCTAAGAGATAAACACTGCTTAAACAAGTGTTTAAAATTTCATACCAGAAAAACATGTCTATCGTTTAAGTTAGAAAAACACTGCTTAAAATTGACATATGCTGGTTTTAACTTGGCAACCCTCAGAAAGGTTTCGTTCTAAGCAGATTTCATTTGTTGAGCCCTATGTATTTCTTACCGATTCCTTTTTGTTTTGGTTGATAGTACGGAATAACCAAAACAGAAAATTCCAAATCCTACTAATATTTTAAAAGTGAAAAACACTCGTTAAATATCGAGTTGCAGATTTTGATAATACGCTTGTTTATCATTCGATATTTTGACAGTTTTTGCCATATTTATCGAGTAGATATATTGTCAGAATAGCCCTCCTGACGAGTTCTTGAATAGAAGCGTGTGTTTGGGTGCGTACGGATGTAGGAGATCAGATGGTTTTTAAAAAGCCCGTTACCAACGCCCCGCGCTTCAAACCCATCCTACTAATATTATAAATGTCAAAGTTTGTATGGATGGATGTATGGATATTTGTTACTCTCTCACGCAAAAACTACTGTTAAAAACTACTGTAAACCAGTAGTTTATGCGTGAAAGAGTAACAAATATCTATACATCCATCCATACAAACTTTGACATTTATAATATTAGTAGGAAGGATAGTAGGATAGCTTAGGAGGAGATGCGAAACCAGAGTTTGGTGGGCGACTTCGCATCTCTTCCTAATAACCTCTTCGTAATAATACGATAAAATAGGTGGCAGCGCTAGTTTGGGTCAGGGAACCGCCTTAATTGTATATAGCAGGTCAATTCAGATGTATTCGTCAGTGCATGTATTACTTATACTGTATTCGCCGCTTATTGGTAAATTGACTTTTTTTTGTTTTTAACTAACTTCAAAAAAAGGAGGAGGTTATCAATTCGTCTGTAGGGTTTTTTTGTATGTATGTTACGCGATATCTCCGACAATTAGGGACCGATTTTGAAAATTATTTCACTATTGTGTAGAAATTTTAACTCTAGGTGATTAGTACTTAAAAATAGTGTTAGAGTAAGTGATTCGAAATCGATTATTAAATTCTTGAAAACAATCAAATTATCACAATGACTGGTAACAAATAGTTTTTATGGCAACATGCGTAAACAAGAGGTCTACTTTGCAAAATAAATACAACTTCCCAAACCCATTTTCATTATTCAGGAATTTGAAGTCGGTTTATCGTTTTTTAAAACACGCCAAATTATTTAAACGTAATAAACCAAATTCAGCAAAAGAGCGGCGATAACTACTACCTCTGTGGCGCGGCAGGCGAAGGTCCACCTGCGACACAGCGGGTTGCGGGTTCGATTTCAACCTCAGGACAAATATTTAAACGATTTGCAGATATTTGTTCCGGAAATTTATAACCAGCTGCTGCCCGCGCCTTCGCCTTCGCTGTTTGTGGTGTCGTATGGGGGAGGCCTATGTCCAGTAGTGGACGTGTATGGGCTGATATGATGATGATGGAGGTATGGTATTGATTGAAATTGGTTTGTTTTTAATTTAGATTGGCGTACATCGCCGATACAATACGATAGGCATGCTGTATTCAAACAAAGGAAGCCCTTAGGCCCCCTCCGCCCTAATATCCAATGTATGGAAATCTGTATTGTATTACACAAATAATATTTGACTAATCTGGGCGCTTGTATTGCTCTAGCTAATTGGATACAGAGGTGTTTGATCTATGTGTTTGTAGAGCAGTATTTGAGCTGATTGTGTTCTAGGCTATTGAATAGCCTGTTTCATCGAAGACGTATTGTGGATTCTATGATCGATTTCGATGAACTCCAAGCGAGGTGCAAAAATTATCAATAAATAAATTCAAACAAATTGTTAATCATATCCTTTGTTAAAAGGCTTACTACAAAATATCAGACTATCTAGCTAGAAGATAAAAAGTTTGAGAAGGATTTTGCTCCAACTCGAAAAATAACACATATTATTATTATTGCAAAAATGACAGCCAATGTCAAGAATGACGGCAAATGTCACGGAATAACTGGAAAAACAGCACTACCGTTGACAAGACACGGCTTGAACGGCGTTTCATAAAAAGTCTTTTAGCATCTCTTTGACAGATCTCGCTGACGGGCCCACCATGTCAACCTGGTAGCTGATGTTCTTTATATGTACAAACACCATCAGAACAGCAGGACCAACACGGATGCTGGTGAGCTGTACAATGAGATATCTATACTTATAATAAAACTGTAACAGGTCCAATTCTGTACATTGAAGATATTTAGAAAATTTTTTTTGGAGGACCCTCTATTATCGATACTGATGCCAAAAATGTATTTTTTTTTCCATTATGCCTGTCTGTCTGTCGGTCTGTATCTTGGCCGCGCATAGCTCCGAAACTACTGAACGTATTGAAATGAAACTTGACAGGATTAGAGTTCATACTACGAGGAAGGACATAGGATACTTTTTATCGCAGATTTCAATAGGGTTCCTTTGGGAGAGGGGATGAAAGTAAAATTTGTTGGCTGCGCATAGCGCCGGAACTACTGAATGTATTCAAATTAAAGTTGGTAGGATTTGAGTTCATACTACGAGGAAGGTCATGTAATATTTTTATCCTGGAATTCGTTAAGGTTCCCTTGGGATTGGGGATGGAAGCGACATTTCTCGGCCTAAAATAGCGCAAAAACTACTGAATGGATTCGAATGATACTTAGCATGATTTGGGTTCATACTACGAGGAAGGACATAAAATACGAGTCCATACCCCAAAGCCAACAAAATGATTACAAAATTGTTATTAGTGCCGATAAACTACCTACTGGACAGCATCCGGTTTGTACAAAGCTCTCGCTACCAATGATGTTGCCGTCGTCCTGGTAGATCAGCACTGTGACAGGCGGGACATTGTGCTGCGTACCCGGGATGACCGCTTGCAATGCATTGGCGAAACGCACCAGGCATTTGATGCTCTTCAGTCTCTACTCACTTATATACCTACTGTCGTGACGAAGACGGATACAACTTTCTTCTTCGACTCGGTCTCACGGTTCGGTTAGGTTCACTAAAAATGTGTACCGCCCAACGAAGTGGGCACGGGTGGCACGGGTCAGCTAGTATATAAGCCTTTTATTTCTATTACAAGTATTTACAAGTTTTGCATATTATTAACAAAATGATCTTAGAACACTTCTAATTTGTTTGCCGCTTGGCAAAGGCCTCCCCCAGCCTGCTCCACTCCTTCCTCTCTTGGGTTTTCCTTGTCCTGCCTGCTCCTTTGAAAAGATCATCTGCCCATCGAGTGGAAGGTCTGCCCTGATTCCTTTTCCCTTCATTTTAAATATAGCCCTAATTAAGCAACCAATCGACTTGATTATTGGCATAGAGTTAGTTGAAAGGATGTAGAGTAATTTCTTCCTGGTAAAACATCAAATGACCATGGGAGATTTACGGGAAAAAGGACCTTTTTGATCCCCCTAGAAATGTGAAATTCGAATTTAACTCGGGTTAAACCGCGGGAACCAGCTAGTATATAATAAGTGTGTAATATACATATATGTAGGGTTAATGGTAATTCACATTAAGACCAGGCGTGTTCACGAACGTGTTCGTCATGATGAGCAGACCCTGCAGTTCAGGCAGTGTCACCAATAATTCTATTTTATATTATATTATATCCTACTTCCTACTAATATTATAAATGTCAAAGTTGGTATGGATGTATGGATATTTGTTACTCTTTCTCGCAAAAAATACTGAACCGATTAGGCTGAAATTTGGTATGGTTGTCTAGGGTACAATAGAGAAAAATTACGTCACATTGTCATCGAATGCGTAAATTATTTGAAATTGTTTCCTTCAACTTCAATAATGTACGCAATGTATTGCGATGCGATGTCATCATTGTCTACCCGAGAGAATTATCCCCGTGCCAGGGGGGCTGGAATAACATATAAGATATGTTTTATCCCGATAAAACGTGGGCGAAGGCGCGAGCAGTAGCTAGTCCTGTATAATAATGTTACCAATCCAACTATTCGGTATGTAGCGTGTATACTCCGATTCAAAAACCTGGATATTTTTTGTATACAAAGGGTTTACAAAACCCAAGGAATATTGGTGGGAAATATTTAACGACATTGGTATCATCGAAGTATATATATAGTACAGCGAAACCCGAAACTATTTTTGGTTTTGAAAGCTTTCATCATTTAGTTGATCTCTCGTTCGTTGTCGAATACCTATGTACAAATAATTAAAAAAAAACCTACACATGTGAGATTATACGTTGTTTAAGTTTGTGTTTCAGTTTTTAGAGATAACTTTTTTTTGAATAAGTTAATAATTTTATTCAATATATCTTAAGACAAAAAAGGTTAACAAAAGAATAATAATAATTTATATTCAAAAGGTTATATTTGTGCCTGAACTAGTTTAAACCTGTATACTGCGGTTACCTTGTTGTTTTCTGATATTGTTAACTTTTGATAAGTCATTCATAAATGTCTTAGTTTACCTAAAATATCTTTGATTTTAAATCGGACCATAAGCATTCATACCATCACATACCCTTTTAATATAGCTACTCTATTATGATAACTCATACCGGTAGCAATCGCAAAATGAGATAGTGTAAATAATGCTATATAGAACCACGTAATACGATTGTATGACGTTCCAGCTACGCTATGAATACTTGAGGGGAGGGCAGCCCGAATTGTGATTTACAATGTATCTGTGTGATATAGTGAATGCTGGGAGTCGGGGTGCTTCCGTTCAATGGTAGAACCTACTTGTGGGTTGTTTAATTTAGTATTGACAAAAGTAATGAAGTATTTAGAAAATTAGAGAATTCTCTGTCACACAATTAGAACATTGACTTCTAGTTATAATTAATTAAAAATACGTCTATCTACATATGTAATATATTGTATTATGTATATCAGTCATCTAGTATCCATAACATAAGGTCTGCTTAGCTTGGTGCTAGATAATGCTGTGTGAACTGTCCAATATACTTATTTATTAATGAGCGCCTGGTCGAAGCGACGCGTGATCCGTGAGTTGGTGAGTATCTGGCGCAGCGCATTAGCATTGCCATACAGCGCGGGGCAATGCAGCCAGCGTCTTGGGGACGCTTTCGACTGGTATTGATATGGACCAGTTGAGCTACCTGTAGATTCTTTGCAACAGTCTGCAGTTAGCTCAACTGTTTCAATTGTAAATCCTAGTTTAATTTCTTTATATTATTTGACTGTTATTTTCTTTGTCAATAAAGAACAAGATATACTTTAAAATAAAAAAAGTATTAAATATTTTCATTCAAATATTATTATTAAAGCATTGTAAAAGAAAAATTTGTTCTACAACTTTAGAAACTACATGATTATTTACAACACTAAAGTTAATTACGGGACTGGTATTGAACTGGACCAGTTGAGCTATCTGTAGATTGTTGCAACAGTCTGCAGTTAGCTCAATTGTTTCAATTGTAAATCCTAGTTTAATTTGTTTATATTATTTGATTGTTATTTTCTTTATCAATAAAGATTTATCACTTTATTAATTAATTTATTATTATTGACAAGGTCTTTTGTAAGTAAAAGGTAAGTTATATAGTCACCTCAGATTATACAAGCTACATAGAGCCATGAGCTTTCCGTCTGAGGTTATGCCTTTAGTTTTTTTTAGGAAATCAATAGGTGTTAGGTACCATTGGTTCTTTTTGCAATTGCAAAGGAAAGTCACATGGTTTAACTTCATGAATATTTATTAAACTTTACTTTTTTTATTGTATTTACTTTGTTACCTTAATTTACACAAGTTTTGGCAAATAAACAAATCTTTATCTTATCCAGATCTTATCTTTACTTCTTAAAACAAACATGTACTTACTATAGGTACACTAATTATTTTAGTTTTTTTATTATTACATCGCTTCACCGTAACAATGCTATTATCTCAGAATGACACACTCTGGCATTTTGCTATTGATGAAAAAATTACACATGGAGGGACGCGTGTCAATAGTGTCAAGGTTGACAGTTTTGACACGCGACTCACCATGCTACACACGCACTATCGTTTCAAAAATGGCTGACCAGTAAAGACGTGTATTTTACACAATACTAAAGAAAATAAAACTAACGTAAGACAAGGCAATATGGCTAATAACGCTATCGCCTGTTCATTTATAAAAGGAACAATGTAACAAAAAAAAGCACTTCTTTTGTCTATGGACGATTCTGCAACATTGTCATAGTATAACGCGGTATAACGATTGGTTAACAGAATTCGACCCTAGACTCTATTCTGCTAATCACTAGAGGCTAAGCTGTAGATTTTTCCATGTATTTGGGGTACTATTGTGGTACCATGCGAGGCAGCGCGAAGATGTGAATGACATTTTTTGGATTGAAGTATTTTTATTTTTGTAACGTACCTACTAGTAATAACGGCCTACGGTTTCGTATGCATTTTTTCAAGATAACAATATGGCGTGTTTTAAAAAACGATAAACCGACTTCAAATTCCCTTACTTTTGAACTTATTTTAAGTTTTGCGGGATAAATATGAATCCTCTGGGGATAAAAATTTTTATGGGATCGTTTTCTATACAATAGTGAAAGAATTATCAAAATCAGTCCATAATTGGTGGAGATATCGCTTAACATACATACAAAAAAAAAACATGTAGACGAATTGATTACCTCCTCTTTTGAAGTCAGTTACAAAGATGCTTATATTTATAATTCGAGGCCTATAGATAACTACGCACATCTGTGATATAACTCCTCATATTTTATATTTTCTTTATTGGCTCCCGTTGTGGCATTAAAAATAGCTTACTTAAATTATATATTATTATATTATTATAGATAGAAAAACCTTTTTTGTACCACACTAACACAAAATACATACAGAAGGAAAAGTTGACATCAATGAAGTACAAAGGGCGGCCTTATCGCTTTGAGCGATCTCTTCCAGGCAACCTTGGGATGGAGTGGACATAAAAGATATAATTTTTTTTATACCGCCAAGGTGGCATACAGCCATGTGGCCCGCCAGAAAGAAAGCGGTACTTACCTCCTGACGCAAAATAAATAAATAAAGGTGGGTAAGTAGAGTGGTTGGAGTCTAATGTTGACAGCATACAGTTGGAGCGAATCAACTGATAAAACGCTAAAAAAACGAAAAGCATAAAATCAACTCTGTGTGGCTATATGTGGCTCTGACTAAACATTTGCATAAACAGTAAGGAACTCTATCTATGTAATATCTGATACTATGTTTCTAGGACTGCGCTTGGATTCGGTACAGCATCCGGTTACATCCGTTCTCATATGCTGCGGTCCGTATATAAATAAAATCGATTTGAGCGCTCACAAAGCGGTCCGTATATCCGTTAGCGCGTCTACAGTTGATAGCGAAGCCTCATAGATGACGTTATAACCAGCGCCATCTTGTGCTCACAACGCCCATTTTATTGAGCATAGTCGCTGTGAACGATCTGTCAAATTGACATTATGCATTGACACTGCTTGTCATTCAGATTACTTGATGAAGTAAGTCTTTTTTAATTCTAGCCCAATTTATTTAAAACTGTTTGAAGAAGTGGCTGATCCATTTTATTTTCCAAAAAATTTACTATAAAACGAAAATTTCAAAATCACCATCAATCTATTGAGGTTATGTTTACGTGAGCTATCATATGTGAGCGCAGCCATATTCTACGTACTTACTGCTTAAGGGTGATCGTCATGGGTTGGTGCGAGATTCAAATTATTTTGTGATCTTTAATTTTTTCTGTGTTTTACCAAGAATAAAATTAATGGAAAAGTAATTTGGCGAAAATCGTGAATTTATTTTCTATGAACCCATCATAAAACCAACTTCGATATAATTTAATTTTGGAAGCATTTGGGAAAATGTTGATTTTTTACCCAAAATCTCTTATTTTCTCAAATGCTCCATAACTGTACCAAGGAACCGAAGTTTGTTTATTCATAAGTAAATAGAAAATGGTTTGTAATATGCGCCAACTTACTTTTCCGCTAGATTTACTCCTTGAAGACAGCAGAATAAATTAAAAATTTCAAAAAATACTTTATCTCTCGCCAACCCGTGACGAACCACCGATCGAAGTTTGTTTGACAATGTAGGTACCTACCAATGTGAAATTGGGAACCTCACATTGGTGCATTGTCAAACTAACTTCGCCCTGCTGCTTATGCAGTACGTAGAATATGAGAATGGATGTTACCACTGCAAGTCCCGTGTACTGTAGCAATCTTCACAGTGTAATGTCGTACGGCATGTGTTGGGTGAAGGTGTTCCAACAACTTTGTGCACATAGTCGTCGTACATTTATTTATTACCGACTAAAGAACCCAAAAATGAATTTAATTTTTTCAAAACTCCACTTTTCCAGATAGACTAAACAAGTTCTTCATCTTTTTTTAATGCTAACCTCTTTTATTCAAAATCGAGCACGTAACTCCTAACATGACTTTTCGATAACTCTCATGGTTTCAGACTTCCCCTTAGAAGCCCTGAAAAAAAAACTCAGCCTGTATAATATCAAATAACCAAACTGTATAAAAAATCAAACCAATTCTTTTTAATACATTCTAAATCTTACGACAGTAATAAGGACAACCTCGATGACAAAAGGGCCATAAAAAATTATGCTGTATTTGTTTGTAAAAATGTCTTTTGTAAATCACTTACTTGCAATACAAAATATTGAATTTAATTGAAATTTACAGTGTCCTTGCCGTGCGTTAGAGAAGTCTACGTAATACCTAATACTATCGGAGCACTTGCAATATCATAGAAAACCTAGTTTTAATTGAATAGCTGTGATTTAGTGCGTAAGTGAATGTACCCTATTTAAGATCAGAACCACTCAACATTGGCAGATGGTATATGAATTTACTTGAGATGAAGACACTAGCACGAAATTCCAAGTGTAAAAATTAAGTAACTTAGAACATTTTCTATTTCTGTTCTTCCACGGACAAAAAATTTAAGTGAAGAGAAAATAATTAACACCCTATTTATTATTTGATAATTATAACTATAGTATATTTATAGCTGTTTATAGTATAAATTTGACTTGTCTAAGTGCTTATTTTGTAAGTCTAAAGAAATAAAGTTATGGAATCTGATTTATTTATGAATTTAATTTGCCGTGCACCGTCCGACTTAAGTAATATAATGGAGCTGCCATTGACCAGACAACCTCGGACATTATATTTAACAATAACAATGATTTAGTGACACCCTGGCGAAATTTAGGGTTCCCTTGGCGTCGTGGACACCCTTGTTGAGAATTGATTTATTTATAGCGCAGTGCGCGGGTTCCGTATACCTGGTATGCCACTTAGAACGGTAAAGTGATTTGATTTTGTTTTTGCACGCTTTCGAGAAATGTTGGAAGATTTGGTAAAAACTGCTGTTAGGGAGAAAGCAAAATGTTTCGTCGAAACGTTTCGGGAATGAAATAAATATTAAACGTTTTATCGAACAGACGGTGTGTTCCACTGGATTGGTTACGTTTGCCGTGAAAATAGCAGGAGGTAGGTACCTACTGCTGTTTTAAAGGCACCCTAATTAGGATCATCAATTTACATACTCTGCTGAACTAATTATGTTCAGCAAAGTGCCTACTTTGCTGAACATAATTAAAACTAACCAGGGCTGCCGAAAATGTCTTGAGCAACTTCTAACTGGAGTGTTACTTCATGACATAGAATTACGCCAATACTAATAATAATAGTTAAGTAATATTTAATAGCGACACCACGGGGATACCAAGCAAGGCTCTAGAGTAGCGACCACGTACCGGAAAGCGCGGTGTAGGTAGACCCCCCACGCGATGGACCGACGACCTAGTGAAGGTCGCGGGAAATGCAGCGCAAAATCGGTCATTGTGGAGATCCTTAGGGGAGGCCTATGTCCAGCAGTGGACGTCGATCGGCTGATATGATGATGATGATGAATATTTAATATAAAATTATAATAATAGGTAAGTTACCTACAGAATATGTATGCCATTGAATGAATCTTAAACTTTGATAAAATGTATAAGGAATGGCAACGAAATTAGTAATAACAATAGTTTTATCGCAATCACAAATTATTATGTATCTAATATTATATAATAACATTATTACCGTATCAAGTACATTTTTTTAATGTTTTCTTGTTTTAAATTTTGATCGTACAAATGTACATAATATATGAACTATAATATTCACTTTTATCTATGTACTATTAGTGTACTGTACATATCTATTAACATCTAATTATGTACTGTTATTATCCTAATTATGTACTATTATTATCAGTACCGAAAGCAGACACTGCACCGCTGTTAATTTCCAAGACTTTATCGACTAAACTAACACCGCGGCATGATTGCTGTGATCCCAGGACCAACACTGAGCATCTTTAACCCTTTGACCGCCATAGTCACCTATACATGACAAATCACCTGAGGATCCCTCAGTGCCAATGACGTTCAGAATATCTTTTGTTCACTTTGTGCTTTGGCGTAGAGAACACGGGAATGTGTTTTTGGCGTGGCGGTCAAAGGGTTAATGGCAACGAGACAATGTGCAAGGTTAAGGGCTTATACACTAAGCATCCTTTTTACAGGATCCATTTTACTGGATTCGTTAATTTTCCCGTGATGGCGTATGTAGTTGTAGGAGCGAGTTCATACATCTGACAGTATACCGGATCCAAACGTAAACGATTGTTACCGGACCGTTTTTCACGGATTTTTTGTTGAAAATAGTTTACTGTATCCGGAATACTGTCAGGTGTGTAAACTCGCTCCTACAACTACATACGCCATCACGGGAAAATAAAAGGATCCAGTAAAACGCATGCTGTAAAACGGACGCTGTGTGTATGAAGCTCCTTACAAGCTCCGACCAGAGTAATATTATAACGCAAATAGATATGCTAGTTCTATGTGCTTTTGTCTCCGCTGATAATTAGGTCTGGGGTTCAAATTCCGGGTAGGGCCATAATTGATTCGAGCGAGAAAAATGCACATTACGGTAGCATCACGGAGTCAGATAGTAGGAGACTGGTGTTACACCCCCGGAAAGCACGTTAAGCCATTGGTTCTTCTCCTGAACACTCTCGGGTCGTGTCAGTTTGCCGTCCCATCGGGTTATGTTATGAGTGTCAGAGAATAGAGAGTGCACCTGTGTTTGCACATACACTTATGCACTATAGCATGTCCTGCGCACATGGCTGGTCTCCGTTGAGACCAGCAGCCGAGGTCTAAATTCGGCTAGGAGAACATCATGCTTGCCTTCAGTAAGCTTGTTTGCTTATTGAAGGCAAGCATGATGTTACTATACGTCAGCATCTGCCCGTGAGTTCGCTCATAGTTCCCGCATAAAACGAACAGGATTTTTTTTTAAAAGACAAGCGATTTTCTTTTGTTTTTTCTTATGATTATCCATGCTAACGTCAAAGATCCGGGTCTCTAGCACAGATTAGGTAATGTTACTTCGCCTCTAGTATACGGAAAATAAAAGGGGATCGCGTCAGGTTTTAAACGTCATCTATCTAAGTATAGCCACTATCACACAGAGAAGAGAAAAGATAATTTACTGCCTATTTATATTTTAGTCTTGGGTTATACTTGGCAAAATCCGATACCTGTGACTTACGTTACTGTGCCAAAATATCTGTGACAAACACCTGTGACAAAATACTAGCTATAACATATTTCTACCAATCACGTACAAATTCATTGTTCTACTGATTGAATAATATATTTATTGTAGCGATGACTGAATAAGTAGCAGTAGCATGTTGATTAACCGAATAAATTTAAAGGTATGTTTTTGAACAGCGTTGTTACATTGCTGTATACATTTCAAATTTCCAAGTATAAAATACTACGTCTCATTCTGACTTAGTGATATTATCAAAGAGAGAATATACGTCAGTAAGTACCTAATAAAATAAAAATGATATAATATCGTGCACTCGTGACACTGGCACGGCCTGTGTGACAATCACAGATATATTTAGTTTCTGTCACTATGACATACCGACAATTTTCTTTATCTGTGACTTTTATCAGTGACGATAAATACGCATCAATCCTATATTATATAAATAACTAGCTGGATAAAATAGCCTATATGTTATTCCAGGTCCCAAACTATACCCATACCAAATTTCAGCCCAATCGGTTCAGTAGTTTTTGCGTGAAATAGGTACAAACATCCACACATCCATTCGTTCTTACAAACATTGCATTTATAAATACTCAGGAGTTTTACTTCCGTGTAATATTATTGTAGATTAGATTATTCCTTTATGATGACTGACTGCCCCCCTAGCACGGGGATTGTTCTCGGGTAGAATAGACAATAATGACATCGCATCGTCATACATTGCGTACATTATTGAAGTTAAAGGAATTAATTTCAACTAATTTACGCATTCGGTGATAAAGTGACGTAATTTTTCTCTATTCTACCCTAGAAAATATTCCCCGTGCTAATGGGCCTGTAGTCACTTTACTGGACCAACATGAGGTATGCTCGTCACTCCTTCCTACCGTATGAGTGAAATTTCTTTTCACTTCAAATAAAGTTAAATTATATTCGAAATTAATTCACTATTAAAACTTTCTCATCCACTAGAAACAGTTAAAATGAATTATTAAATATTTTATTGCTTGTTTGAGAATGATATTAGATTTTTTTTGCAATCTCATGATGTATTATAAGCATAGAGAAATAAAATTTTTGACATTCAACATAATGTTAGTTTCCTAATGGTAACCTACATAATTTTGATTACATCAGTCACGGTGGGATTGTATTCTACAGCTCAACGAGCTTTTCCGTGTGATTAGTCACTACTATACTCACATAATATATGTATGTATATAGCTACCAGAGGAAGGGCAGCAGCTTCCTTCTGAGTATTTTTCAACATCAACACTGCGATCACCAATCCGCCTGCTAAGCGTGGTGATTATGGTGAAATCGAGGGGGTTTCGCCCTACATGGGAGATAATCCACTCGATGGACCGATGACATCGTATAGCGGTCGCAGGGAGTCGATGGATGGAGGTGGCTCAGGACCGCTATTTGTGGCGTCTGCTATGTCCAGCAGTGGACGTGTATGGGCTGATATGATGATACTCACATACTAAAAAGTAGGTCGGGTTACACGTCTCGTCACGGTTTAATAGCGCTCGGCGAAAGTGGAGGGGGGTTATGCGCAGGTGTAAAATGGTTTAAAAATCTAAAAATCTATTTCTGCGCATCAAGGTCAGCGCTATTAAACCGTGACGCGGTCTGTACCAAAGCTCCGTTCGGACACGGCGGCTCTGCGCGATTTTCGAATCAGGTCGGATCCGCGCGGGTCTTACCAAAATTCGACAGTCGTTTTGGGCGGTGGACTCTAATTTTATATGAATTATATTAATAGTTGGAAGCTTTTGAACTGAACAAATTTTCTTACTTTCTTTCTATTTGCTTATCTACGGGTGTAGCAAAATGCGTAACCAAGTTGGCAACATCGCCATCGCCTTTCATTAGGGGCGTCTCGGCTACTAATTAATTTTTTTAAGTCCAAATTAAGCTCCGCCCGAAGTGTGCTCATTCGTGCACAAATTGCCGAATTTATGCTTCGTTTTATTACTTTCAGCTTTTTTAATCACTTTACTTTTAAATTGGCGCAGGAAAAGTTGTTTTATGGAAAATTAAAACGAATTTCATCAAATGAAATTATTCGGTTGGTGTTGCCTCCAAGTTCATTTTAAATTTTAAAATTTAGCGTAGGGCTTTCGTTGAGGATTTCACTGAATTGTAACTTTTTCTTTATGGCGATATTAAAAGGGTGCTTTACTTTTTTAAACATTTTAACAAGTTACCAATTTAGGTTATAGGTACTATAAAAATTAAGAACAGAATAATAACATACCTACCAGGGTTTGTGCTCTAGCATGACCAAAAACAACAGAACAATAACATACACTGGTTTGTGCTCTTGTATGAGCAACAGTACGTACCTACAAAATATTTCATCCTCAATTCTGGTTTGTGTGGAGCGAGTTGTTAACTAGCGGTTAGTTTTTTCCACAAAAAGTTCGTGCCGGGAGTCCAGGGGCACATTCATAATCTGATCCCGGATTTCACCCAATTTTACTTCACACTTAATTCGTTCTGGGAGTTAGTTCGTACGAACGTAATTAAGAAAACTTTTCGGATTAACCGCCTTGTTTTTCCACTTGTAACGTCCATTTTAATAGGATCTGCCATTCCCTATTGTTGCTCGCGAATGAGGGGTGGTTTCAGTGAATGAGCAGGTCTATGTAAATCGGCTGGTAGGCCACCATTTTTCGGCCACTTATTTAGTTTTAGCGTAGTACGGTATTTTCGGGAACTCGCCGCCCCTGGACAGTGAGATATTTGCTAATTTCGTTGTTGTAAATTTGTTTTGTTTGCCTTGCTTCGAACCTGTCGAGAGCAATTTTTCAGCAGTTTTTGTTCGCGATGCGCAATAAATTTTCTAACTAGCGAACTGCACTGAATGCGCAAGTTTAGTTTACATTTCGCAGTACCTAACCACCAAATATGCACTCATGCACCACTATGGTTATAAGTACAATGAGGTGGTTGGTGTGTTCATGACACTTATAGAAATATCGATCGATGCCCTAAAAATTGCGACATATAAAATGTACAGATAAATACTAGAAATAAGAACAAACTCGCTTTGCCCAAAACAAGGCTGCACAAGATTAGTGTATCTTTTAAAGGGCAATGTATACGCTTCTACAACAAAACTCCGAGTGAGTCGCAAAAATTATCAATAAATAAATTCAAACAAACTATCAAACATATCCTTTGTAAAAAGGCTTATTAGTTATTACAAAATATCAGATTATATAGATGATAAAATAGCATGGGACGACTTTTGCTCCAACTCGAAAACTAACAACCTAACAAGGTAAAGGTTTCTTGTTCGCTTCTTTACTTTGCCTTAAAAAGATTGAAGTGAACAAAAAATCAAAGTGATCACTTTATTTCCCTGTTTTACTTACGTAATTTTAATTTTGTGACGATCGAAGATTCCTGTAAGGATTAAAGGAAATAAAGCACTTTGATATTTGATATTTGTTCTGCTGACTTGTGCCATACTGTACTGTATCATCATCATCATCATCATCAGCCCATACACGTCCACTGCTGGACATAGGCCTCCCCCGTACGACGCCACAAATAGCGGTCCTGAGCCGCCTCCATCCATCGACTCCCTGCGACCGCTACGATGTCGTCGGTCCATCGACTGGATGGTCTCATGAAAAGCCCATACACGTCCACTGCTGGACGTAGGCCTCCCCCGTACGACGCCACAATAGCCACTGTATACTTCTAACTAAATAAAACATAAACATAAAAGATAAAATTCATTTATTCCCAAAAACACAAGAATATTAAGAAAATAAGCAATAAAAGTCAAAGTACATTATAAAATAAACTTCCTCTATAGTCAACCTACAGTAAAGTATCATATTATGAATACCATAAAATATACAATGGACTTGATTTTGTATATTTATATGATAGATATACGGGCAATGGGGCAATGCAGCCAGCGTCTTGGGGACGCTTCCGACTGGTATTGATATGGACTAGTTGAGCTACCTGTAGATTGTTTGCAACAGTCTGCAGTTAGCTCAATTGTTTCAATTGTAAATACTAGTTTAATTTCTTTATATTATTTGACTGTTATTTTCTTTGTCAATAAAGAACAAGATATACTTTAAAATAAAAAAAGTATTAAATATTTTCATTCAAATATTATTATTAAAGCATTGTAAAAGAAAAATTTGTTCTACAACTTTAGAAACTACATGATTATTTACAACACTAAAGTTAATTACGGGACTGGTATTGAACTGGACCAGTTGAGCTATCTGTAGATTATTTGCAACAGTCTGCAGTTAGCTCATTTGTAAATACTAGTTTGAATTGTTTATATTATTTTCTTTGTCAATAAAGTTCTTTATTACGGGATATTTACCATGATTTGAGTTTTAGTTCTCCAATATTTCAGCACAGTTACATGCGCCATGATTTTTTTTCTTTCCAACTGTTTTACAACGGGGCGGTGCGGTATAGTACAGTTAAAACACAAAAAATAGACATGGTTGTATCCAAATAAAACAAAAAGCTCTTCGTACTATACCTACTACTTACCATGGCACAAACCTGCTTCTTACTATAGCAGTAATTTATGAAATAAGGTCGTAAACACGCGGGCGGGCCCTCTGATTAGTCGACTCAAAGCGGGAGCTAAGTGGAACGCACCTGCTAATCCCTTACGGCTTAGCAACCATGTTCCTGTATCCCTACCATGATTATTACAATAACGTAAAACGTTATCAGCGGTATTTGCGCTAATTTTAACGTAAATAACGCTCCACGTTATTTATAACGCGTTATAAGCGCATTCTTTGGTTCTTTGCGTTATAAATAACGTGGAGCGTTATTTACGTTAAAATTTGCGCAAATAACACTGATAACGTGTTACGTTATGTGTTATAATTATAAACCATGGTAAGGCTACCGGCTACATTAATGCACCTTCACACAGCCAGCGGTCCGTTATACATGCTTGTTCTATCGTATACTTTTTTTTTTAATTTGGGACAATTATCACTGCATTATCAAGCCCCAAGCTAAGCAGAGCTTGTGTTATGGGTAATAGATAACTGATATACATACCTAATAGAATATATTGCATAAATACAATAGATATTTTTTATTATACATAGAAAACGACCAAAACGCCCTGAATTAATATTTCCAGATCGTACAAATATTTGTCCAGCGGGAGTCCCCTTAGAAACTAAGATTGACAAACTTATCTATCTACACTTACCTACATACCTAAGGCGACTTGTCTAAGTGCTTATTTTGTAAGCCTAAAGAAATAAAGTTATTGATCTGATTCTGATTCCAGCCTCGGGACAAGAGTTTGTACCTCCGATGTGTAGATCTGAGGGTGTTCAGAGTGTTATATATAACAAAAAATAAGTATCTATGTAGTATTTATGATTTGATTATGTATATCAATTATCCCCATAATATAAGCTCTGCTTAGCTTGGGGTTACTAGATGATTCTGTATTAATTGTCCAACATTCTTTTTTATGGTTATATTCTCAGTATTCACCACCTCATGTGATACATACATAGCTTGGTGCCATACAAATTTTTGTACCTTCCTGCAACTAGATATTCAACATTATCTTCATGTAAGGTCTATCCAGCCAGAGCCTACCACCACAGTTCTGAATAAGCCTTATACCATCCATTTGGTTACAAGCTCGCGCGCTCCCTCGTTCAGGTGAGCTAGTGCCAAGAATGGTCATATGTCACAGCCCTCATGGGACAACCTGCACGTCCTCTATTTTAGTTATATACTAGCTGTACCCTTCGGCCCCGTTGAACTTTAATTTTTGCTGGACTATCGCCTCGAAGCCCCTTCTCAATCTCGTAGCATGATCTAGCAGCCGTAGCAGGCTCTACGCACCGCTACAGTGCGTAGACACAGCTACGATTTAAAAGTTATAATGCTACGAAATGTAAAGCTTCTACGAGATGTAGAAGCCTCTACGACATGTAGAAGATGCTACGACGTGTAGATGCCGCTACTACGCGTAGAAGGTGCTTACATTGGATCAGACGTGGGTACAAAAGAGCCCTTACTGTTATTTAAATGCTTTCATTTGCTTTACCAGCCTTGCACATATTCGTGACGTACTTTTCACACTCTATGCTCGTAAAACGCATTTTATACCTGCTTTTTTTATAGGCTACAACATGTGTCTCTAATCGAAAAAACTTATTAAAGCCATATTAGGTGAAAAAGGTGAAGGTTTTACCCAATTCAAACAATTCGAAACATTTTCATACATATTTTGAGGTTCCAAATTCATAATTCTCTTCGGTCACAAAGCTGTCTTCGTCTTGGGAGTAATTAAATCCCTTTGGGACTCAGGATTCTAGCAACTCCCTGAGTTGAACTCAGAATTCGACGCCTGTGACATAAGACACTGCTTTGTGCCCTCGGTGCATAATATAGTACTAGTAGTTATCCCCTAACAATATCGTCGTGGGAAGATCGTCGATGCACCGACGACATCGTAGCGGTCGCGGGGAGTCGTTGGATGGAGGCGGCTCAGGACCGCTATTTGTGGCGTCGTATGGGGGAGGTCTATGTTCAGCTGTGGACGTGACGCGCTGATGATGATGATAATGAATATCATCGTGGTTTCTGTTTTTTATTTATTGTAGAATACCCCCATGACGGGGGTATGTCTCGAGTTTTTCAAGAGTTATGACAGTTTGAAATTCCAAGACGTAATGGCGCAATAAGAACAGTGGATAAAAAAATTAAAAATTGAACTCTTATTGTTTTTTCTCTCTCCTCATTCTGGAACGGTTAGCTAAGTTTGTTGTTGAAAGCGGTGTATGAACTCGGTAGTTAAAATAAACAAATGAGTGCTGAATCTAGCTTACAGGAGTTCTTATTTGGTAGAGCATCGTAGGTGAGATATATGACTTCGGTCTTCTCAACGTAGGACGTTGGTCTTCTCAAATGAATGCACCGATTATGCACTGAAATATACGACTTCGGGTCTTATTAAAACTAGGAGTATTTAAAAAACTATATCATCATCATCATCATCAGCCCATACACGTCCACTGCTGGACATAGGCCTCCCCCGTACGACGCCACAAATAGCGGTCCTGAGCCGCCTCCATCCATCGACTCCCTGCGACCGCTACGATGTCGTCGGTCCATCGACTGGATGGTCTCATGAAAAGCTATATACACTACCTATATATAAAAAAATAACTATTTTAAAACGTACTTAATGTACCTTTTATATGAGATTAATTTTACCACTCTTTGGACGCCCTTGTCTCAAAAAACCCTCGACAGATTTGGCTTCACTAACAAGTAGCCGGCCCCTGCTTTTATCCTAAAAAAAGGGGTAGTTTTTATCCTAAAAAAGGGGTAGTTTTTATCCTAAACGAAAGGGGTCGTTTTTATCCTTAAAAATGAACAGGGCCGCTAAAAAAACACGTGACTAATATTTTTCAATGTTCTACTCGTATACCAGGATTCATGGGATTCGGACGGTCATACTTGGATAGGTTTACTTGTAAGTCACCAGCATATTTCACATATCTTATCTATCGAATTACATGGAAAGTGAATCAACGGTTGCTCAAAGTGACTTTTTCACCATGAAGGCAAATCACACAACCTGCCATAAAAATGTGCTAGTGGTTCCTTTTTCACTTCTTCCACTTAATGGACAAAAAATTTTAATGAAGAGAATATCAATAACACTTTATTTCTTATTTAACAATAATAACTATGTTTATAGTATAAAATTTGACTTGTCTAAGTGCTTATTTTGTAAGCCTAAAGAAATAAAGTTATTGATTCCGATTCTGCTAGGGAGATCTTCGTTAGCTTTGCTCATACCGATCAATTACGTACTTACGTTTGTTTTTATCCAGTATTTTTATGAATATGTTATATGGATATCTTTAAAGGAAGGATAATAAAACCATGTGTAGTTACTAATATTTCTATTTTCAATTTATTGTTATTGGTTTTTCAAATAAGATTGCCATCTTTTATCACTTAAAATTAAGAATTAATAATTGCTTGAGAAACTTTTCTAAACCCTACTTAATCTATCACTGAAATAGTTTTGTATAACTATCACCAGTAGTCAATATTTTTGATTTATCATTAGGTAACTATAAAATAATAATAAAAATATTATATAAAACAGCTTACATCAATCACACTTAAAAACTTAAATTAATAACAAAGATTCAATTATTCAAATTTCAAACAATTTTGTAAGAAATTTGTTTGATAAAGAAATAATACACGTATATTACAAATTCATACATTAAATATGTTTGCTACAAAAGTATATAGGTATGTATATATGCATGAAGCAACGAGAGGAGAATGGTCCGTATTATGCAGAAGTCAGCAGTTCACGTGTTACAAAGTGAAGAAAGCAGTTAACATTATTAAATAATAAATTATCACAGGACAAAATAATACTTATAACTTAAAACTTAGAAGACCCTTTGGTAGAGTTTTCATTCAAACTTATTTTGACCTTGAATATGCGATTAAGTACTGTTTGCTAATTGCTAAAAATTGCCTGTGTTACAATAATTATTGATTTTTTACAATTTACCAATGAAGAAGATAAATATTTAACAAAAAATTGTCACATAATATTTTTGTTGATGTTAGATATATAGGCAAGCAAACTATGAATAAATTGATTACAAAATAAAATAATACTAAAGCAGTGACTAGAATCGAGTGTATAAAGCGTTTATTTTTCTTTGTTTTTAAGTCAATAAGTTCCTAGCAGTAAATCGTAATAATAAATTATCGAGGTCTAGATTGCACGTTTTATCTTATCTCAATTAAAACTATATTTACAAAATATCTTTTAAAAATATTATTTATGTTTTGAAAATGTTTTTAATTCAATCTCAAGCTGTGCGCTAAATCTTTGGATTCATGCTAGAAAAAAAAATATCCTAGTAGAAAGGCCTGTATTTATAGATAATACGTAAATTTGGCATCTAAAAATTGTGAATAAACTAAATCACACCAATAAAATAAATAATGTTTCTTTAAAAATAATGAAGTGAATGCATGAATCCACTCGCGTTGTACTAATTCCTTTCGTTTAGTAACTATTCGTATAAACTAGGTAAGTACCTAATTAGTGAAATGTATTTTATTTACATTGATGTATTTCTTTAATACTATTTTGGCTAAATGTCTCTATAAATTCTTACACTAAAATTGTGCCATTTTGTGAACCAAAAATAATAAATTTAACTGAAAACAATCTTAATTATTCACAAACCTACCAATACTATCTACAATAAACCAAAATTATATAATCTTATAATTATTTTGTACAGTTTCAATAATACGAAAAAAATCTTTCTAACGGATTCGACAATAATTAAAACACCTGTGTACAGATCAGGGCCAGCGACATGGATGATCTTGAGAAGTTACATTAAAATAAGATTTTGGAATGAACTTAATGTAACGAAACAATAGTAAGGTTGGTCGCTTCTCGCATGCCGGCCCCGACTCTGCGCACGCGCCCGCCCGACCGGGCGACGATACTAACATTAAAACACAGAATATTGATTATTATTTGCAAGGCACATTCTCTTAAAAATCCTGAATTTCAATTTTTCATGTACACTATATTAGTCGTTGCTCCGACGAATATCTAAACGTAGCGAACAATCGAAAAGTGAATGACCAAGCGACTGCTATTCACCGTAATGATAATAATGTTTATAATCGTTTATTTAACACCCTGTGTCTCGAAAGTTATCTATGAAGTCGTGATATGTGACAAACCAAACTGTATCTGGAATAGACAAATACCTAGGTGAAGATCACACGTAGTGTACCTAGTCGAGATAAATAAGATGTACCTACGTGTACGCTATCGAGATGCGGCGTGTGGGGGAGGGGGCGCGCGCGCACGCATGCTTCGGTGCGCGCGGGCGGAGCGGCTCAGTAAGAGTACCCGGGGGGGTAGAGTAGAGCCGCGCCGCCGCCCGCCGGTCAGTGCTGCGCCGCGAACTTCATGCGCTTCTGTTTCTGCCGCTGGTTGCAGAACCACACGCGCACCACATTCTTCTTGAGGTCCAGTTTCTCTGCGATGGCGGTGATCTTTTCACCGGAGGGGCGCGGCTGCACCGCGAAGTACGCTTCGAGGCTGCGCTTCTCAGGCGCTGCGATGGAGGTGCGTTTGCGTTTCTTCTCGCCCGCTGGCAGCACGCTGGGCGCGTCCGGGTCGCGGCGCTTGTTCTTGGCCTGTGCCTCCGCTTCTTCCAGCCAGGCTTGCAGGATCGGCTTCAGCGCGATCATGTTGTTGTGCGAGAGCGTGAGGCTCTCGAAGCGGCAGATAGTGCTCTGTGAGAGCGCACCCACGCCGGGCAGCTTCAGGTTGGCGAGCGCCTTGCCCACGTCGGCCTGCGTGACGCCCAGCTTGATACGGCGCTGCTTAAAGCGCTCAGCGAAGGCCTCCAGCTCACGGGGGTCCGTGTCCGTGTCGGGGTGCAGCGCGGCGGCGGGGTGCGCCAGGTGCGCGGTGGGGCCGTGCCCGCCCAGTCCGCTGCCATGGTGGTGATGGTGGTTCATGACGTGGTTCATGCCGTAGCCGTGCATGTGGTGCGGCGCGCTCGCCTCGCCCATGGGCGCCAGTGTTGTCATCGACGTCGAGCTCAGTGGGTCCAGCATGTCCAGCCCCTCCATGCCGTGATGGCCCATCTGCGAAAAGAAACCCTTTTGAAATTCGTTTTATCGTACTGCCCAATTATAAAGTATTGTGATTATGAGAGGAGTCAGCCTCAGCGGCTCGTTATACGGCGCGCCGCATTAACTCCTGCATTCGTGTTCAATCGGGCGACTCATTGTAGGGGCGCGCGTTCGGGGACGATATGGAAACATAAACAATCATCTTTGTGCAGATTTGCAGTCATTCTTTATGAGAGCAAACACTCGTTTTTTCATAGAGGGGTGAGCGCCGTTGTGACGTTGATTGGGAGCGAGTGTTCTGCCAATATGCTTAAGTTATTGACCGGCTTTGTTGCTAAAATGAATGTTTGAAGTGCATCGCGCTCACCGGCCGCCATATGCGCGTCGCCAAATATTATGATGGCATCCTTATGAAGCTATTAGAGTGCGCACACATTTGAGTATAACCTAGCATTCGAATAAATTTTACAGCGGAGCATTTTACCCACGTAAGAATGATAGCATCTTCTTGAGACGGACTAATATGCATTCTTCGGGGTAAGTATAGCCATGTATCTATGCCTGTGTCCGGTAGGGTGGCTTATTGGACAGAAGTAGGTAGCTGCACTTCCCTCGGGAGCGGTATATCACAATTACGCGGGGCTGCCGTGTTGCACGTAACGTTACGTAGACAAATATATAGGATATGTTTGTTTGGCCACGACACGAGGCACGCTCTAGCTCTGAGAATGGGTTGATTTTAGAATCGTTCCAAAAAAATATTGCTGCTGTTTTAGAATAACTTTTCGGAAACTCAAAGAAAGGTTAGCTATAAATATTTGATATAGTTATAGATATTGAAGGTTGAGTTACCGACCGCACATAATTGAAAAAAAAAACAATCTAAGAATCAAGGAAAAGTTTTCTAAGAAACAAAACTAACAGTATAAACGAGTAAGACAGGTTTTATGAAACCAATAATTATCATCGCATGATATAAGTACCATTTTTTTACATTTTAACAATAAAATTCATTAAAAGGATAGCGTGTACGATATTCTCTGTCCCATATGTCGGCAAGTGCCTAATTATATCACCATAATAACGTTCTTTATTGCCACGATTGCCACAAACAGCGCACAGGTGCACCGAAATCTACCTGGGATCAACGGAAACACAAACAAATATCAACTTTATCATCAACATTGTTGGTTGATTTACGCAAAAAGCATAATACCAGTTACAAAACCTCCAATCAAAATTCAACCGTATTATTTACACCGTAAAGCATGTTTAAAAGGGCAGATAGATGGTTATGAAACATGGTAAAATTTAATGCAAACTCTAGTTACAATTTGTTCAAACATTCCACCCCCCGGGTATGAATGTTAGGACTGTGCCACCCCATCTGTGTTATTTTCGAGTGTTAGGGATGTGACACAAATTACATGCCGTTTTATCGATATGTCGATAATTTGTGATTGATGAATCGCGGCGCATTAGGCAAGGTATTTACCTAATACGGGTAGAGTTGTTGTATAATTTCTCATTGATATTTTTTCAGTATTAAGGAAAAGTTAACGTACGTCGAACAGTTTTTTAAATTTACTTTATTATTTTTGTCACTGAGTTAACAAACACCTATGTCAAAATACCTAATAAACCAATAAGCTGAAGCTGTCTTCTATTTTATCCTAAAATTATCCACGCTGACGACGACGTCAAAAATCCAGGCCTTCAGTATACGAAAAGCCCCTTTTGCTTTTCGTAACCACTTATTTTATATGCATAGTAAAGTAAGTAGGTATATCTATATACATTAAAACAAAATAGTAATACAATCGAAATGAATGTCCCCTCCCTAATTTTAATCGATTGTGTTGCGAGTGGATATTAAATAAATTATATTTCCTTTAATGATTTGTCACAACGTTGTGATTGAAACAAGTGGCTGAATTTGGGCAGGGTGCGTCGGGCCACGAAATAAGCGAGCGTTACAAACGATTCATATTATACTAGCTGCTGCCCGCGCTTTCGCCCGCGTTTTATTGGTATAAAAAATAGTCTATATGTTATTCCAAACTATACCCATACCAAATTTCAGCCCAATCAGTTTAGTAGTTTTTGCGTGAAAGAGTTACAAATACCCATACATCCATCCACACAAACTTTGAGATTTATAATATTAGTAGGATGTCGCGATAATCTGAATAAACAAAAACTGGCAAGTTCTCTAAAAGATACATATTTTTGGTATATATCTATATTTATTAGAGAGGTTTTCTGCAGCAGATCATTTAAAAATATATTGTTTCTTATGAAAAATAAACTTTGAATTAGATACGTAGCGTATAACGTAGCCTAACAATTATGATATATTAATAATATCTTAATAGTAATTTATTTTAGCTAATCTCAAAAGTATTGACATCTTTGTTTTTTGTTTAACCATCAATAGCGTAGCCGTAATTATAGCTCCAATGATTAATTTAAGTGTAACCAGCAAAATGAATAAAAAATGAATTGTTTCTTTAATATTATATTCATATAGAAATTCAATTCAAACTTCAAGTTTATTTGAAACGCGCTTAGCAATGAGTATATAACGCTGGGGCTTAAAAAGATTTATAATAAAGGTAGTCGTTAAGATTCCTTAAATTTTCTAAGTTTGCGCAATTTCTTTTTTTTAATGTAAGGACCTTCTACGAATTTTCTTGTAAACATTTTAAAAAATATGAATGTAATCGATAAAGCCGTTCTCAAGTTATAGCCGGTCCAAGAGATATTGGGGTTTATTTATATATATATATATATATATACATATACAAAGATTTATTGAAGTTTCATAGCCCAACGCACCGTCCCTTTTCAACCATACGACAGTAGTACACCGGTTATCCACATGTGAGTGCAATTTGACGGGTCATCCGAACCCCCTGGCCGGTCAAAAGTAACCCTTATATACTACGTTGTAAGGCACAAAGTTCTACGTTGCGGTTCACTTTGAATACGATATGAGTCGTTGCTTTTACCGATAGTCTGTATAGTCAGCGTCAGATAGATCCAAGCGTTAGTTAATAACTAGCTACTGCCCGCGCCTTCGCCCGCGTTTTATCGGGATAAAAAATAGCCGATATGTTATTCCAGGTCTCAAACTATACCCATACCAAATTTCAGCCTAATCGGTTTAATAGTTTTTGCGTGAAAGAGTAACAAATATCCATACATCCATCCATACAAACTTTGACATTTATAATTTTAGTAGGATATAGAACTTCTTTCTATAAGAGTAATAATATTGATCTTAGATACACCATAATTTAGAATATCCTGTCGGATTACACAGGATATGCCGACATGATGTTCTAAATTATAACACTAGCAACCCGCTCCGGCTTCGTATGGGTAATAGAGCATAATACATATACGTAACTCAAAGGCAGCGTTTTCGATGAAAGCTCCCAGGCGGCCTGACCTTTTCTATCACTTCCAACAATTATAGTTATATTTCAACCAATTTACGCAAAACCGTGACACTGTGTAGAATTCAGAATTACAAGTAAGAATAAAGTGGAATTTACGGTGTACACTATTGTGTACATCACACAAAATTTAATAAAAATCGGTCAAGCCGTTTCGGAGGAGTTTGGTTTCACTGACACGAGATTTATATATACATACTAGCTGACCCGCCAAACGTTGTTTTGCCTTCAACCCTTATCACTTAGGGGTATGGAAAACAGATATGTAGTAGCCGATTCTCAGACCTACTGAATACGCATATAAAATTTGGTAAAAATCGTTAAAGCCGTTTCGGAGGAGTACGGTAATTAACATTGTGACATGGAAATTTTATATATAAGACGATAAGACCAGCTGACCCGGCAAACGTTGTTTTGACATCGACCACTGAGGGTTGAAGATTATTACAGTATTAACTGAAAAATGGGGGTTGGTGTTAGTAAGATGAAAATTGAGGGTAATATGTATTTTTCATAAAAAAATTGAATATTTAAAAAACGTCCTACCAAAAAAAAATGTGGTTGGCCACCCTTATCATATAGGGGTATAAAAAATAGATAACATCATCTTCTCAGACCTACAAAATATACACACAAGATTTCATAAAAATCGGTCGAGCCGTTTCGGAGGAGTTTGGTTACAAACACTGTGACACGACATTTTTATATAATAGATGATACAGTGAAACGGAAAAATAATTTTTCTGTTTCTGTTCTGATATAATTAATTTCCATGCTCAAAACCGTTCTCAAACCTCAATCACTATGTATCTTTCTATAAAAGACAGGTTAGATGTACCTAATACCTATCCATTAAGGATTTAGCAAATGAGTTTCGTCTCAAAAGATTATTAGCCTGCTAATTCTGGTTTCCAGCAAGGTAAGCTAAGATTAAACGCCACGTCCTCGCGTGGGCGCAAACGTCGTTAAGTCCTGCACATGTAGCTGGTAAGATATTAATGAATCTTATTAACGCGAGCGCTGCGGTGTACTCAGCGACTATATTGCAACTACATAGCTGATTAAAGAGCTTGCTCGCTTTAAAGCTGAGAACGTGTTTGATGAAAAAATGTAGTGAACAGAATAAACTGGACGACCGATGTGGAGCGGGGAGAGAAGGTCAGCTTGCGAAGCTGGAGGTTGCGGGTACGATTCCCGCTTTGGGACAAACGTTTGTATGATTTTAAAATATTTGTTCGGATGTTCTGGGTATTTTCTTTGCAGAATACATAATATATTTCTATGTATATATTGCATTATGAATATCAGTCATCTAGTACCCACAACACAAGCTCTGCTTAGATTGGGAGTATGCAAAACATTATTTATTGTTATTATATTCATTTATTAAACGTTACACTATTATAAATTTGAAAGTGGACGGCTGTTTGTTACTTGTTCACGTCAAAAAATAACGAACGTCTATAAACTTCAAAGAAATTAAATAATTACCCAAAAATTTAGGACTACGGCGGGACTTGAACCCGCAACCTTCCTCTGAACACTGGGCTGCGCTATCCAACTGCGCCACAGAGGCAATTTTTGGTTATTTCTTTGAGATTACCCCAAGTGCGGGCTTAAGCACTATAATAATAAAAAGTCTATAAAGTTGTTTTTCGCGTAGTAACAATAACTGCCTATCGCCCTTTGTATATATTTTTTAATAAGCTCACGGTCAATGGTAAATACATTAGAGCACACAATGCGTCCCAAGCGGCAAACGCGACAATCGGCGAAGTAAGCACTCGTATGTTTTCCCCTGTGCTTTGTTGCCCCTTCACTCCACATTTGTTTTTTTTTGTTCGATAGTTTTTAATACCATCGTACGTAAGTGCTTACTTTTTGTTTAAGATTTACCCTTCGTCGCTAATTGTATCGTGTGTGATCTGTCGGTCTAATACTGAGTATAATAAATAATAAAAATAAAAAGGCATTGTGCATAAGCTCAAAGTAACCCAGCGAGCTATGGAGAGAGCTATGCTCGGAGTTTCTCTACGCCATAGGGTCCGGAATACGGAAATCCGCAGAAGAACCAAAGTTACCGACATACATAGCTCTCAGAATCAGCAGGCTGAAGTGGCGATGGGCAGGCCATATAGCTCGTAGAACCGATAACCGTTGGGGAGTAAAGGTCGAGTGGCGACCGCGATGCAATGCGAAACGGAGTGTGGGAAGACCTCCCACTCGATGGACCGACGACATCATAGCGGTCGCAGGGAGTCGTTGGATGGAGGCAGCTCAGGACCGCTATTCGTGGCGTCGTTTGGGGGTGGCTTATGTTCAGCAGTGGACGTGTACGGGCTGATGATGACGATGAATAATAAAAAAAATATTCAGAACATTCTTACTTCAGGTTCATAGGTACTCTATCTACTACATATAGTAACGATGACACTACCGAAGCTTAACAAACTGTGTGGTAGTATGGATTATATTAATATAATATATACATATATTATATTAATATTCTGTACGAAATGACAGTTGTGTATAGTGCCTATTCAATTCTCGACCGTCTCATAAAATTGTCATTTGTTGAGGCGTACCAAAAAAGCATGACAACCGTAATATTCGTTTCATAAACGGTCACGTCGCTCACGCAAACGCTCAGCGCCAAAATGGCAAAAATCAAATGGCAATCTGTTATCTATAATAAGAGTTCCAGCGTCTGTAATTGTATAATGGAGATCAGTGCGGTTAAAGAAGAAACATAAATACAGGTAAGTCCCATAAAGTTGTTTGCTTCCGTTCCTGATGATTTAAAAGTATTCTAGGTACTACATCGAGTAGTACTATACTACTAGATTACTGTTGCAGTTGCAGCCAGCGTCTTGAGGACGCTTCCGACTGGTATTGATATGGACCAGTTGAGCTACCTGTAGATTGTTTGCAACAGTCTGCCGTTAGCTCAATTGTTTCAATTGTAAATACTAGTTTAATTCGTTATATTATTTGATTGTTATTTTCTTTGTCAATAAAGGTAGGTCTAGAGAATTTTGTTCCAGATAAGCTATCAACTTTTAAGAAAACTGTGACAGTAAATAATGTTAAGCAATAAGGTTGTCAGGGAGGCCTATATCCAGCTATGGACAAGTATAGGCTGTTGACGTGATGTGATTAAAATGATATCGACTGGCGAATACTGCCAATGTATAGGATCCGCAATATTTTCTTCTCCTGTAAGTAGTCTACAATACCCGCTAATGCTATCTGAATAAACACAGAAATTTAAGTAATAAACATTTTTGTTCTTCATATAGGTTGCATTTTTTCACGTGAAAACCACCACCATGTTCTATTAAAAATTATGTAAATCTCCTCTAAAATCAAGCTTAAAGATACCCTCAAAGACAGTGGTAAAACCCACACAACATTAACGGATTACAGTTAGAGGGCATGGAACCCCAACTGCGTTCGGGTTCCGCGGCCTATAAACTACGCATTACCGTTCACTACAAACCTCCCCTACCCGACATGATTAATAAAAAAGGTGTTTTTGCGCATTTTTACAAGCTTTTATTCTACTTGCAGGGCAAGTAGGTATTGCTAAGTTAGATTTTGTTGGACAAAACTTGCAACTGTACACCAGTTATCCCTCAACCGATTGAGCTCACATAAGTATGTCATACTAATGTGAGATCGGTCACCATGCAATGTCATGGTACCATCAAGCTGGTCTGATGATAGAGACCAAAGGTGGCCATGGGAACTCCCAAACGTAAGACCACTTCGAGTTCCTCAGTTAACCACATCGAGTTTGGGTTCGTTGGAGTTATCTTCCACTTACGTTTGCACTTTGGTCCTAAATTATATAAAAATGGACTCCTAAATAAGTTTTACAGTATAAAAAATAAATTATTCTCGTTTTTGTCGATTCAAGAACAGCTATCACTGTTACGAAATCTTGAATAAGGGATGTTTTGCATTACTAATTCTTGTTTGAACTGTTTTAAATTAATTTCTTCCAAAACGTGTGTATTAAAAAAACTTAATTTAACTTATCGTAAAAACACGCTGTGTTAAATATAACGTTCATCAGCTTCAAACATAACAAAAAATGAGGCAGGCTTTCAGAAAACCTTGTTAAGAGATCGGTCTGTCACATTAAGGCCCCCAAAACTATTTTTCTTTGCTAAAGAATGAGCAGGTAAATAATTTATGAGATTTGGTCCTTCGCCGAATTTTTCTACCTCTATGTACCTATATAGGTATGTATTTGTATTGTGTATATTGAGTGGTCAAAATTGGTAAACGGGATCAATAATCAAAAACGTGTTATTATTATTTATTTGGGGCTTAAAAGAGTTTTAAATAAGTGCTAAATATTCACGAAAAAAATTAGCTCAGTAGGTACTAAATTTCAATTGACATTTACTGTATCTTTTATTTCCTTTAGTAGTTACCAGGGGATATTTTCTTACAAACTGGTTTAAATCAAGCCTAGTTGTTTGTGTAAAGTTTGATCTAAAAGCGAGAAAACTGCTTTGTGACCTTATTGCCCGAGGCACCAGTTGGAACTCGACTTCAGAACTTGTAGAAAAGAAGTGAAACGTTGTGCTTGGAGGAAAATAGGTCCGCAGGTAGGTAAGTAAAAGTCGAAAGATATATACGTTTTGAAGGGAAACCAGAGATTGTTTTATATACTTCGTAACATTCTTTCGTGACGGTTTTGGTAAACGGCTTGCCTACTCGTTGCCGTCGTGGTGGTTTGGACTAAATAACTTAAGCATTGTACTTATAGAAACAGTTTACCAATAATCAATTGTGTGTAAATCTAGGTATCATAAATTAAAATCTGAAAAAATATTTACTTCTTTTTACCCGACTACCGAAGGACGAGGGTTATTAATATTATGTATGTAGATGTACGAGCACATTCATTGTGCATTGCCCTAATTAATGCCAATCTCGCATTTACGCCAGTCATCAATTTTAGCAATACTTCACTACATAGTATAAACAAAGTCGCTTCCCGCTGTCTGTCTGTCTTTCCCTATATACATATGCTTAGATCTTTAAAACTCCGCAACGGATTTTCATGCGGTTTTTTTAAATAGATAGAGTGATTCAAGATGTAGGTATGTGTATAATTTGCACTTGTGCGAAGCCGGGGCGGGTCGCTCGTTTTATTATATTCAGTTCGTGATCAGCTGTCAATCGACTCACGCGTCCACTGTCATTTCATTAATAACTACTGTTTATTGTTAAATACATATCATACACGTCCACAGCTGGACATAGACCTCCCCCGTACGACGCCACAAATAGCGGTCCTGAGCCGCCTCCATCTGTCGACTCCCTGCGACCACTACGATGTCGTCGGTCCATAGAATGGATGTTCTCCCATGTAGGGGGGTTTATAATAATAAATATATATATAATAAATACATATATCACTTAAAATGTATATCTTGATTTCTCTGATATTAGTTAGTTACTTTACGTAGTTTACGGACCGTACCGTACCTCGCTACAATCACCTCTTGCGAGATCGTTGAGGCTAAAAATAGCTGGCAGCGAAAAACAACGAAAAACACAAGTTAACTACGTACCTAGATGAAAATAGGTTTAAACTATTGAGGTAAGGTCTGCAGATTACAATCAGCATGGTATAATAATATCTATAAGTTATAGTCTTCAGAGACACGATGGCCACGTCATCATCGCCATCGGTGAACGAGAAGACGAATCTGTTTCCTGGCGTTACCAGTAGCGTAAAATCGTAACTCCCCGGACCTTGTATTACCTGTATAAATCTGATAAAACTAAGTTGTTTTGTATTTCTACTCATTATTTATCACAATTGAATCGTGTTTAACTAACGCTCTTTTGACTGATCTAACGAACATAACTGACGATTGTCTTTTTTTATTGATATTTCAATTGACCATCACATTTGTTTCCCAATTTCAACGTTGGGAACGTATTCTACGTTTTGTTGAAATAAAGTGGCAACTGGATAGTGACTGAGCAAGTGACACTACCGGAGGAGCAGACCTTGTTTTCTTTATAACGATCATAAGGTAGGTTATGACACATTCAGTATGTAGCTCTATGAAAAAGAAGTCAATTCGACAGATAGAGGCATAATATTGTTATTATTTACCAGAATTACTGTTACAAACGATCAAAATAAAAGCTCCCCTCGAACAATACTACCCAACAATCGCTATTACGTCGAATAGTGCATAAAATTACCTCATTTTTATAGCACAGAGAACATATATCTTGTACGCAACCCTCGGTCCCAGAGGAGTAGGCCATCGATAGGGCTTGAAGATTTCCTCCTACCTCTGGCAAATATACAGAAATGCATTTATTATTATTATTTATGCCAGACGAGGCGCGGAGCGATACAATTTGGCTACAATTTTACGAGTGCGCTTTAGTTTTATGGATGTGAAACTCGATTGCTATGATTGGTATGGATTCTGTTTGATACAAGGGGCATATTTTTATTGCTGAAAGGGTAAGACGTGTTTTTCATAATGTTTATCGAGATATGAGCTATGTTAATGTGCTTTTGAGACTTTACGATGTGATAAAGCTACATATTGATATTTCAATGGTCTTAATGTTGTTTTCAGTAATTCGTTTTCTGGTTACGAGCACCGAGCTGGCTACGAGTTGTGCGTTTTATCGCGTTCAAATTATTTAATTCGTGTAACGCGCCTGTATTATTACTTTTTGAGTAGCTATTCTTTTCTCAACACTGAATATACAGGCTGTATGGTATAAGGAACGAATTTTTTTTATGAGAATGGATGGTCTATCTTTATTCTCAGGTCTTGAGCTTTTTTTTTCCCGGTAAACACAATGTTCTAAGTGCAACGATTGCTGAGATGTGCGGCGTGTGATTTTAAGTTATTTTAGAAGCATCTAATCTTGCCTTTAATTAAGCCATCATATCTTTTTTATGCCGTATGGCCGTATGCCGGATGTCCAGCAGTGGCCGTGTATGGGCTGATATGATGATGATGACCTTTTTTATTTGTCGCTGTACTGCCACAAATCTCAGCAACCATGACACTGAGGATATTAGGGCTGTCTATAAGTCTCTAAGTAGTCCATGATTCCCCAACCTCCAAAAAAATTATGTCGGTCCTAACACCAAACATCCTGTATAATGCTCGCGGTAGATGAATATGAAAACAGGGAAGGCCAGTCGGATTATTAATGGGTTGAATAAATTTTATAATACGTCGATAATCTTAGACACGGGAACCTCCTTCCTTTGATAGTCGAGTAAAAAAGCTTTATACACCGCCCAAAGACAACGTTAGGATATAGTATAGTTTAGTCAAAGTAATATGAACTAAAACACTGTGGGCCATAATTACAATATTATAGTAGGTAAATAAGTATAGTTGACGACCTCTGTGGCGCGGTGGGCGAAGGTCCACCTGCGACGCAGGAGGTTGCGGGTTCGATTCCTGCCTCGGGACAAATGTTTGTACGATCTGCATATTTGTTCAGGGTGTTCTGGTCGTTTTCTATGTATAATAGAAAAAATATCTATATATGTAATATATTGTATTATGTATATCAGTTATCTAGTACCCATAACACAAGCTCTGCTTAGCTTGGGGCTAGATGATGCTGTGTGAATTGTCCAGCATTATTTATTTTATATTTATAGTTAGTTATTTATAACATATTTAGATCTATGTAGGTGTTATTAACCGTGGTCGAGTGACTGTCTTCCGTACTAGTTAAACACTGTATAACGGCAAGAAGTCTTGCTCTCTCCCAAATAGTAGGCGTTACAAGTTAAGTCGATAGAGACCAGTCGATAGAATGATTCATGAGGAAGGTATATAATTTATCAAGGTTTTGAGAAATTGGTTGAAATATAACGATAATTTTTGGAAGTGACGGAATATGTCAAGCCGCCTGGGAGCTTTCATCGAAAATGCTGCCTAATCCCTTTGAGATACGTTATGCTAACGTATGCTCTCCTACACGTGCGAAGCCGGGGCGGATTGCTAGTTATGTATAAAAACTAAAACCTTCTTTAGATTTCGAGTTCCTATATTTTTAAATCGTACGGGACAACTCTCAATCTCTCAGATGTAAAAGAAATAATCATCAAAATCCTGGAACAATTTACGAAGATATATAAAAAATAACAAACAGTCTTATGTATTTATATTAAACAAAATACAGCTGACTGGAGAATCTCCTCTTTTTTTCCCGCCAGTTTTTTGTTTTTCATTATTCTACAGGAAACAAAAATGATATGATTGTTACAAATATTATTAACTTCCATGTGTAGTTTAGACTTTACAAATGTTTCTTTACTTTACTTATTTCAAGCAATTTTGAGTTATAGTTACTAAAGATCCAAGTTAAAAACAAAGTACCTGATGCGGGCGTGTGTTGTGCGGCGGGGGCCCCCCAACTCCATGGTGGTACACCATGTCGTGCTTGAGCTGGCCCAGCGGAGGCCCCGCCTGCGTCCCCGTCTGGTGCTTGCCGATGTCTACTGCTGCCAGGGCCTCCGCTCGGCTGAGAAGGCCGTCGTTCAGCCCGCCAAATATATCCCCCTATAAAACAATGAAAAAATTATATAAGATTTTTAATGCTCTGTGCTCTGCATGCATTTTAAGATCTCGGCGTTTTGTAAATACTGTTGTTTTGCTATCATCATCAGCCCATACACGTCCACTGCTGAACATAGGCCTCCCCCAAACGACGCCACGAATAGCAGTCCCGAGCCGCCTTCATCCAACGACTCCCTGCGACCGCTACGATGTCGTCGGTCCATCGAGTGGAAGGTCTTCCCACACTCCGTTTCGCATTGCATCGTGGTCGCCACTCGAGAACCTTTACTCCCCAACGGTTGTCAGTTCTACGAGCTATATGGCCTGACCATCTTCACTTCAGCCTGCTGATTCTGAGAGCTATGTCGGTAACTCTGGTTCTTCTACGAATTTCCGTATTCCGGACCCTATCGCGTAGAGAATGCTATATGGGTACTTATTCAGATAGGTACCCGTCCGAGCTAGGTAAAAAATACTTTATGAACTGAATACAGCACTGTGTTATAAACTTACATAAAAGCCTTTAGTTTTTAAAATATAGTTTTTCAGAGTTCTTCCTCGTAGCGAGCGCTTTAAAAAGGATTTTATGCTGAAAGTTTTAAGTTACATAACATAGTCGCTCCTAATAAAGGATGCAGATTTTAAATCGCGATACTCTTAATCTCGTGAGACGTTAAGAATACTTTTTGTGAGACGTTGGGAATAAGTGCCGCACTCGCGAGACGCTGCTATGAGTCATTCGTGAGACGTTGGGAATACGCGCAACTCTCACGAGTTCTCACATGAGATATCGAGAATAACTCCTCCTGTCACGCTATCAGCCCTATAGCACAGATTAGGTAATGTTACTTCGCCTATAGTATCAAACAGAAGAAAACTGCGTTGAAACTTTCCTAGAGTGTATCTAACGTTGTTGTAAAAGTTATACACAATGCATTACCTTTTGGTTATGCATGCATTGGTTACGAAGCTTACTGCTAAACTCGAGCTTATAAAAGCCTTCACAATTTAACGGTGATCCGGCAAGCTTTAAGCTGCGTTTACATGTAGGTTACTCAATAAATGCGAAATTAAATCGTTTTTTGCTCAAATACCTAAATCAAAATCAAAACGCTACAAAAGACTCGAATACGCTATAATTTAAATAGTAGGTGACTATTACTTAAGTTATACCGCATGAGTTCTTTGTATCAAATCATATTTTTGGTACCAATAACATTGGATGATATTGAATTCTTCTATATTAGGTTAGAGAGCCACGCAATAACAATGCGTGCACTGTATATGAGCTCTATGAAAATTTCTCTTTATATCGCCACTTGATACTGTAATAATTCGTAAACCTTAAATTTGTGTAATAAAAATAATAAAGAACATAATTTAAACTAATATGCAGTTTTATGCAGGTTAAAGCACCCTTCTATGTTATAGTCAAGTATAATATTATTTAGAGTATTTTTGTTGCACTAAGAATTTATATTTGTCCTAGTACCTAATGTCAAACATTTATTAATTGCGCATTTGTGTTCTAACCAAATGATAGGAACATAATTGCGTAATCAACATATTTTGAAAGACCTGTAAGGGCTGTTTAAATGTAAGAAACAATTTGTAAGCATGTAAATAATGACGGCCTTTAAATAAAATAAATGAAAAATAAACTCGCTTTAATGGCAGTATGTGCAAGAGGCGAGGTGATACTGTAACAGCAACGATGATTAAATGACGACGAAGAATTAATATAGACGTAGGTAATAGTACTAAACTGCCTGAGTAAATCATTTAATTTAAGATTTTTTAAGATTAATTTAATGTGCAAGATAAAGTCTCTGGTTCAGACAGTGATGGTAAATTTCCAAGTCACTAAATTCTACGACAAACTTATAGAACTTATTTAAGCTTATTATTGCAAAAAAATTACAATAAACAGATTGCATATTAAATTTCTTTATATTTTTTGCGTGTCCTTTGACACATAAGCATCTTCCAGCCCCTTCCATTGTTCTCTGCTGCATGCCGTTCGAGACCACGTAGAACCTTCTACTTTCTTTATCTAGTCCTCCCATCTTTTGAGCTTTTCTGTTTGCCGTCGCGTGGGCGTAATGTGCAAGATAACGTCACTAGTTCAGACGACTATGATGAATTTCCAAATTGATATATTCTGCGACAAACTTATGTCATATCAGATACCAAAGTAAGCAGGTTAAAGGCCCGATGTAGTCGAGCACACTAATTCGGAAGAGGGCGTCTTTCGAGGCATTACGTAGTCATGAGGACGCGGCGACCGCGACTCCGTTTTTCCCGGGTATAGTTTAATTATTTATGACTCTGACCCGCGCGGGCATTTTACCGGGCCACTGGATATTGTACTGCGTTTTAATTCTATGATCATCTATGTATGAATTTTGAAATTATGCTTTCGAAATCTTTTAGCAAGCTGTTACGAAATGGTACTTACAAAAGGAAAAGGTAAGGTATTGAATTTTTTTATTTACTTTATTTGACAATGGCCCTATACAGCATTATAATAAAGTATCAGCATTTATACCTATATATTTATTATTTTATTTGTTTTGTACATTATTTTTAGTTTAGTTTGACAATACCCTTCGGAAAACATCCTTAAAATTTATTTAATACATCATTCTGAAAAAAAAAGTCTTTATAAAATACTAATAAATACAAATTCAAGTTCCTAGTTAAAATTGGACTTGTCTAAGTATTTTGCAAGCCTAAAGAAATAAAGTTATTGCAATCTAAAATCTGAGTAAGCACCAAGTCTAGAATCCATTTATAACTTGATATCGCTGTTAATTCAACGGGTGCCTCCCCTGGGCTTCTTCGTTTTCTAAATATAGCAGCGGCCATTCGGCCAGCAATCAACTGCGGTCGTCAGCAAGCATTCTGCCAAGGCTCAATAGGGCAACCGATGGCCTCATGTCGCCCTGTCTAGGCAGGTCAATGTCCGGCCCCAAACGTTGAGGAAGTTGGGTCACCTCTGAATGGGTTGATGTCAAATTGGCGTCCGAGATCGACATGAACGTGCCTAAGCAAGGGCTACGATATCGGGTCAGGCAATGAAGGAGACCAGAGGAGGATCGACAGTGCCAGCCTCAGACAAGCGGATGGAGCGGCTTTAAATGGGCTAGAGCTATCCCCCTAGGGGTGGCTCTAGCCCATTCAGCGCCTGTGTGCAAGTAATTCCAGGCCCCTTCTCTAGTCGTGTTCAAAATGGATACTTTCCAGGGCCGTCTTAACCATATTGGACGAAAGTGCGAAACTAGTAGCAAGACCCGAAGCACAATAAGAAAATTGACAGCGAGCGAAGCGAACTGTGAAAATTTTCCGTAGTCTTTTGGTAGTGGACAACAAAACTATGAGGAAAAGATTATGGCGGCGAGTGCAGAGAGCAACGGAATTTTTTGAGAATTTTTGCGGTGGTTGGTAAAAAAATACGAGAAGTAAGGTCAAGTTAAGAGGGACTGAGAAAAAAAGTTAAGGAAACAGCGGGACTTTTTGCGACTGTCGTTAAAGTTACCCCTGTAATTTTTTAGAACCACAGAAATAACGGCAACGGTTTTTGCTTGTAAATAGTAAACTTACATTTAGAAAATTTGTATTTGAAAGTTACCTCATGCAACAAATAAGAGTAGCGATTGGTTCATTTCGTACGAAGATACTTTGATGACACCAAGGGATGTTTCAATGCTGATAGAGACATAAGACAATGAGAGTATTTATGGTCTCCCAAAAAAACATCGAGTTCATGGCTATAGGGTCGTTGTTTTTCGGCGACTGGTAAGGCCTTACTGTTGCCGACTACTGTGCTCTAATGGAGGACTATTACTGACCAGTAGTTATAGAAAAATAGTTTAATCTGTAAGTGTGTGATCAGATCAGCACCATTGAGTATAGAGTAGGTACCAAAGTGCTAACCAATTTTATCAAAGCTAAAATCTTGTAGGCGGAATGCTCAGACCAAATAAGAAGTATTTTGTCTGAGGCCGAATGATAATATCTATCCTAAGTTTCAATCTAAAGCTTGTGAATTCAAGCTATTTTTTTCAGCCAATAGATGACTTATGTGTCTAAATCGCATTAAATTTGGATTTAGATAGGCAAAATAATCATGTTTTAGACACATATGTGATATTATAAATGTGCTAATGGTTTCTTTTTCACTTCTTCCACTAGTGGACAAAAAATTGAAGTGAAGAGAATATCATTATCACCTTATTTCTTATTTCATAATAATAACTTTGTTTATAGTATACAATTTGACTTGTCTAAGTGCTTATTTTGTAAGCCTAAAGGAATAAAGTTATTGATTCTGATTCTGATTCTTTAAACTACCAAAAACCGTTAATTTAATTTAAACTTTCCAGAAACAATGCAATATAGCTTTTTGGTGGCACACGAAGTTGTCTCTCTCAAGATAAGGTAATGATAATCCTGTTCTTGTTGATCGATTGTTAACTCAAAACTGCTCTGAATTCACCTTGTGTTCACACTTGTGGCCAAGGCCGAACTTTAAATAAATAATAATAAATAATGATTTGGCGTAGAATAGCGTAAGAATTTTGCGTAGAAAGTTATTTATTATGTTGAACCTTACACGATTTCACGACCTATTTGGCAATTTTTCGTTTCAAAATATTGGTAATAAAAATCCAAACTAAGGCCCAAAGTTTTTTGGATTTGAAAAGATAAGGTATCAAAAAGTTTAAGCATAAATCACATCGGTTTTTCAATTGATGGGTTTTTGTATGGGATTAGGGCAAAACAATGTGTGATGGTTCAGTTAGTTTGTAATTAAATTCATATCTACCTAATATGTATTAGTGCATAGAAGTGATTTACAAGATTCCAGATTTCAAGATTTGTTAAAAATCGACATTCCCAACGTCTCGTGTGAGACGTGCTCAGTCGCAACGTCTCACGAAAAGTATAATATCAAATAGTACAAAAAAATCCTACTTCGGAAATAAAATACCTGCTAGTTCCACCCCAAAACTACACGAAAACTTTACCCAGTAGGTAGTAGGTACCTCTACGTTTACTCACAACCCCTACCCACCGTTGTATAGGTAGGTATACCTTTGTATAGGTATACCTACTAACCCCTCCGCGAACTGACTTTCAAACGCCTGGTTTTATGCCCTCGACCACTTTTAAAGTAATAGTTTCTTTTCGATTTGCTTTCCGGTGCCTTCTTTACGGCACCGGAATGTGTTGGCTGAATGCGAAATTTGAAGCTTTTGCGATGCTTTTTATTCTGCAGATACTTACTTAAATGTTTATTCGTCATGTCGTATGCATATTGATCATGAATTAAGTTAGGTGCCTATGCTTATTATTTCACCCATCACTCGGAAACGAAGATTTGAAATCCAAAATAGTTAAGTAAACTCGATTTGTGCTACTGTTACAGATGTTGAATAATGTGATTTGAAAGATAGCGAGCGAAAAAAAAACATTACACAACCAAGGCCGTGTTCGACCGAACGTCGTCATCGGTGCGTACGTCAGCCGTCATTTATATTAAAATTCATAAATCGTTACAGTGTTAAAAGTAAAAAACAAGTAAAAAAAGTTTATTGCATCCCTAACTATTTCTGTCCCCTGTGACCGAACCGTACGTAAGTACGCACGCGTATATTGCTACGCAGTGCGTACGAGGACCGTCACGCACGTCGTCGGTCGGTCCAGCGCGTTTGCAAGAGTGCTGTCGGTTGACTGACGTGCTTTGTAAACAAACTGATGCGTTCAGTGCTTCTCCACATCCCTAGTGGTCTCTGGTGCTGCACCGACCGATGGACCAACCGCACGGATGCGTGTATCATCGTCGTAAAAAAGGATTTCGTATTGAACCATTGAGATAAATCGTACTAATATTATAAATGTCACAGTTTGTATGGATGGATGTATGGATATTTGTTACTCTTTCACGCAAAAACTACTGAACCGATTAGGCTGAAATTTGCTATTGGTATAGTTTGAGGGGACCTGGAATAACATATAGGCTATTATTTATCCCGATAAAACGCGGGCGAAGGCACGTGCAGCAGCTAGTATAAATCAATGTACTGAATATGATTGAAATTCTGAAGTAATTAAAACCTGTTTCTTCATCTTCGCGCAAAAATGAATATTGTATAGTAGTGAATTCCCCTTGAAATACTTAAGGTGACAATTATGTGTACGTGATATCTAACGTCTTCTGTTCCTAAAATGTTTACGAAGATTAGAGAAAATTAGAATTTTCGTACGACTATACCAGTCCGGTCAGTATGTTGGTCAGGACGGCACAGAATGTCACAGACAGTACTGATCGTACGCACTGAGGACGGTCGATCGAGCACTTTAACCGGCCTAAACACGGAATATATTTTGTTTCGTGCCTTTTAATGCTCGTATCTGTACGAATCACCGTGTAGTCTCTGTGGGCTTCATTTAATCCTGTATAGGTACATTCTGTATCACACAACAAAATAAGTTCCTATTACAAATGGTATCCCAATTTCTGACAACAATTTTAAAGATCTAGGTCTGTTTGCGCAGACACATATGCACTTTCAAATGTCCTGCGCAGTGTCCGTTGAGACCGGCCGCCGTGCGGTTGCTGCCGCTCGCTGCCGACCGAGGCCGAAATTCGGACAGCGGGTCATCATTATTAAAGAACATTGTTTATAAACCCATCAAAAATTACTCATCTCATTCACTCGAAAGCCCTCTTGTAACACAACACGGGCTAAGTGTGAATTACTGTCAATCTTTAGAGGCTCAAAAAATGAGCTGCTATTCGGCTCCAATTGAACGTGGGAACAAACAGGCGCGGGCGCCGTGAAACTCGAAACGCGAGCTCATTGTAATTGCTAAGCGAGTACGGACTGCAAAAAAAGTCTCTCGACACCTAAATAAAATAAAATAAATAGCCTTTTATTTCATTGCCATCCTTATACATTCATTTTTAGCTTGTGATTTACTAGCTGCTGCCCGCGCATTCGCTCGCGTTTTATCGATATAAGAAATAGCCTATATGTTATTCCTGGTCCCAAACTATACTCATACCAAATTTCAGCCTAATCAGTTCAGTAGTTTTTGCGTGAAAGAGTAACAGAATCAGAATAAATACAATAACTTTATTTCTTTAGGCTTACAAAATAAGCATTTAGACAAGTAAAATTTTATACTATAAACATAGTTATTATTATCAAATAAGAAATGAGGTGTTATTAATATTCTCTTCACTTACACAAATAATAAAATGTGAAAATTACATGTACTAGTAGTATAGGAAGTCGGATTAATGTAATTACTATGTACATGTAATTTTCACATTTTATTTAATAATTTATTAATATCCGACACCTATGAGCCAACTATGTTAATACACACAGTTGGTTCAAAACACTGGGCAGCAGATAAGAAAAAATCAACACCTTCGAAATAACGTGCTGGAAGAGAAAGCTACCGATAACCTGGACAACCAAAGAGAACAACAAATCAATTATCATTCAGCTGAACATTAAAACGAAGCTCTCGGTGAACATTTTTAAACTTGTTGAAAAAAGGTACCTACCTACCTCGCGTATGTAGGAACATCGACTTATGTAAATCCTGTGTTTTTGCTGCCAGTACCAGATCGGCGAGGGCGCGGTATAATTTGTCTCCTAGAGGGTCACTCCTCGTTACAAATCATTTGCTGCCATCTTTTTATTGCGATAATTTCATTGGGATGACAATACGATTTGTAGAATTAGTTTAATAGAAGGGACTTGGCAATTTAAGCTGGATTGCGCAAAACATTAAACTGTACTTTGCTGTTAGTATGTGGTTTTTAGTTTAAGGAGCAGATATGGAATAAACCGAATCTACCTTAAAGTTTGCTGTAGACATTGCCATGGTGGGTGCCTATTATACAGAAGAAAAAGGTTCTAGGTATATGGTTACAGCGTAGCCTGTTTTTACTCTATGTTGGTAGTCGTTTGGCAGTACTGCATCCTAAGTACCATACTAACTATCTGCTTTTACATTTTGTACGTTCATCATATCAGCCCATACACGTCCACTGCTGGACATCCCCCGTACCCATGGCCTCCCACATACGACGCCACAACTCCCTGCGACCGCTACGATGTCGTCCGTCCATCGAGTGGATGAGTCTCCCAACACTTCGTTTCGCATTGCATCGTGGCCGCCACTCGAGAAACTTTACTCCCCAGCGGTTATCAGTTCTGCGAGCTATATATATGACCTGCCCACCGCCACTTCAGCCTACTAATTCTAGTAAATTAAATATCCTTGTTCAAGACGGGCTCAGAATCCGAACACATTTGCTAAAGATTCTACCTTTTACTCTAGTTCCTAGATAATAAGAATACCTTTGTCGATAGAAAATAGAATAGAAAGGTTTACTCATACGAATTTACAAATACGATTCAGCGAAAGCAATTTAATCAACGAAAATAGCCAAGGCCTCGGTCAGTGTGAGACTGACCTGAAGTCCAAGTTGGCCAACACGGCCTTGTCCTTGGTATACGAATGCAATAGGTATAGAGTTAGATCTCTGTATTCTAGTCTTAATATACACTTTAATCGAGTGCTTTTTTGTTAAATAACTGTCAATTGATTTGGTGTTAAGCAGCTGTGTTGGTGACACAACTACAATGTACATATATACAACAAAACAACAACGTATAGAATAGACAATATAAACAACAACATATACACAACAACAACGTAATACACAATCCTTAGACAATTTAACCAGCTATACACAACCAAAGTAACTGCTGAATAAATGTTTTCTCTATTCCAAAATAATAATATGGCGTGTTTTAAAAAAGCGATAAACCGACTATTTTAAGTTTTGCAGGATAAATACTAATCCCCCGGGGATAAAAAAATATCAAAATCGGTCTATAATTGGCGGAGATATCGCGTAACATACATACAAAAAACATACAGACGAATTGAGACCCTCCTCCATTGAAGTCGGTTGAAAACAGTCAGTTCTACGTTGGTAAAACTTTGAGATTCGTAGAAACAAAACCTTGTTTCAAGAATTATAAGTCGAAACCTTATTGAATATGATTTTCAATTTTAACCATCTCTTTTTCATTAAGTAGGTAACCCCTTTCGTTAATTTAGCACCCTTCCAATGCAATAATTTCAAAACTAAGACCCAAAAATTATGTCACTAAATACATTTGTATATCACAACGTCGCCAAATATAATATTCGAATGAGATCAAAGTGAGATATTATCGTATTATTAGGGTGATCAAACCCTATGGGCTTGTAATTCACTTGTCTAATTTTGACGCCCTACCGATTGCTACAGATGTTTGTGAATGATTTTATGGATATTGAATAAACAGCATTCGTTTCGGTGCCGCTTAAAAATGTAATTTAATCAGAATCAGAATCAATAGCTTTATTTCTTTAGGCTTACAAAATAAGCACTTAGACAAGTCAAATGTTATAGTATAAACATAGTTATTATTATCAAATAAGAAATAAGGTGTTATTGATATTCTCTTCACTTAAATTTTTTGTCCACAGTGGAACAAGTGAAATAGAAACCACTAGCACATTTATAATATCACTTATGTGTCTAATAAATGGTTATTTTTCCTATCTAAATCTAAATTTAATGCAATTTAGATACATGTCAATATTTCTATAAAGCTAAACAGAACATTGAATTTCTTACATACTACTGTCAGTGCGGAACGGAGTGACATCTGGCCAAGCATTAACATCATTGATGTAATCATCTATGGAGTAAAAGGCCTTCCCGATAAGATTTTGTTTAATGTACTATTTAAATATACGAATAGTAATGTATCAAAAAGTTACTCATGTCTTTGAAATTACTGTCTGAAAATTTAATTTACAACGTTTCATTTAAAAAAACATACATGTGAAGTACTTAGTACTAATATTTGATACTAGCGCCCCGGCTTCGCATGGGTATTTAACATACAAGATATAATTTTTTTGAAAATATAATATAGCCTATGTCACCGGGGACAGCTTCCCAACTGTGAAATATTTTTACAAATCGGTTCAGTAGTCCAGAGCTTATTCAATGCAAACAAACAATCTTTTCTATACATAATAATAGTTAGATAAAGATAGTGATACTCTTTGGTACCGCATAAAAAATTAAAATTATCATAAATTGTGTAATCTGGTCTTTGAAAATAGTGTCTACAAATAAAATTTACAACGTTTCATTTTAAAAACATACATGTGAAGTACCTACTACTAATATTTGCTTTATTACCATAAAATTGCTGTCTTTAAATTACTATCTGAGCTGATTACTGTCAAATCTGTATGTTTCATATAAAAATTGAAACCTCAACCTAATATTGATCTTCGCTCGGAATAAGATAACTCATAAATAATTGAATTGTTGTATTTCATTTAAAAATACAATTGAAACATACTTGAAAGACCAAAATACATTTTAGTTAATTAATAATGCTCGTAATAATTGCGTGAGTATTTGTGGAAGAAGGTACCGTCTGGTGGAAAAGTGGAATATAATTATTTTGGGTTGTTTTATGATCAAAAGCAGTGATTACAATTTGTCCCTCCACACCCCAGCGCGTTGCTAAGTGCGTAGCGCTAATCCGATGGTTGGGGGAGTACACTCGTGAAGACAAGTGCCTTTTTCAATTAGTAAATATATTATTATTTTTTGGGTAAATAAAGCACTTTAGGGAGGGTTATATAATTTTATATCATCGAATTTATTCGTACCAAATTCGTAGTTCTATAATTATTTAATCAGAATTCGGATTGTTTGATAGATATTTATTTGTTCAATGTAATGGGTAGAGGTTCAATTAGATATCCATAAAAATTTGGCACTATTTAGGAGATTTATAATAAAAAAAATATAATAACGAGTATTGTTAGTTTTGAAAATCACGAGCCAAAAACAAGCCCAATTAAATAATTACTTGTCATGAAACTATCATCATCATCATCATATCAGCCCATACACGCCCACTGCTGGACATAGGCCTGCCCCATACGACGCCACAAATAGTGGTCCTGAGCCGCCTCCATCCATCGACCATAAAATAAAATGTAACATTGTCTTTCTCCGAAAAAAGCTGTAGCCATGGAGAATAATAAATCATATATTCAAAACAATAGCTGTTCTATGGTAGCAATAACAAAAAAGATTATCTGTTATCTAGATACCCACGCATATAACACAAGCTCTTCTTTGGAGATTGATAATGCTGTGTAGCTTGTTCACCATCTTGGCATAATCCTCTATACAATAGCGAAAGAACGATCAAATTCGGTCCACCATTGACCGAGTAATCGTATAAATTATTTTAATAAATAACACACATACAGCGGAACATAGAAACTCTTTCTCTCGCTTTTTTTGAAATCAGTTACAAAAACTTTATGAAACCATCTCGGGATCGTTTCAAATACAATAGCGATATTAGTATCGGTCCATAACAGACGGATAAATCGACGCACATACGTAAAACAAAAACCATAAAAAAAAAAAACATTCAAACACCTAGTTTTTTGAAGTCGGTTAAGAAATAATTTCACTTGTGTGCACGATGACGCCGGCACGCACTAATCGCTTGCTTTTAGATCTCTGTGACATTTGATACTGACGTTGGGTACCAGGGGATCATGACGTCGTTTAACCCTGAGCTGTAATGGATTAATGCAGTGCGGGATCCCTGGGATCATCCACTAACATTCTCTAATCATCAGATCTTTCCGACTATCAGCCGGTTTCTCGAACGCTAATCAAATCGCAAATCAGTTGACAAAGGAATTAACTAGACACACTGGTCAAATCAAATCGGGTTGCACGAACGATGATCAGACAAAAATTAACTAATCAATGATCATCTTACGATTGTCAAATCAGTGTATATTTTCATATGGTCACACATAATTTAATCATTCCTTCAGTTCAATCGTTCACTCCCAATTCAAAAATGTCACATGTTTGCGCTGCGAATCCTTGTTTCAACTTCAACTTCTTTAATAGCGCTGCTTGCTTTTCGCAAGTGGGTATTATGGTGAAGCGAAAGGAGGCCTATACCCAGCAGTGGGTGATCCCAGGCTGATATAACGACTAGTTTGGTGGCATTATGCCTCCGTGCCGAGGGGGTCTCGATTAGGGGAGGTTTGCCTTCAAGTTGTGTCAGACTCGGACCCTGTTCCACTTCTCCCTGAGAAAAAGCCTATTCCAGCCCTGAACATCCTTGAGGGTCCAGGTGTATTTTCCTCATCAGATTCACTGCTGATACTCACTGTTAAATCCGAAAGCGACATCCTAAAATATAAGAGGTTATTTTAATTTAAGTATTTATTGATAAAACGATCCAGAAGTATTGTGAAATGTAATTAAACCACTTTTGGAGTACCAATCTGTTAATTTTTTTTATTAACAATGTTTAGAACTTAGCAAATGTAGTAAATTGTAGTAATTATTTCAGCTAATTAGAGCAAAATCACCGATTAGTTGATCGTTGATTTAACAAGCGCTTGACTAAAGAAAAATGCCTAATTAGCGTTCGAGAAACCCATTTTGATGTTTGACAAGAGATTTGCTACAATGATTTGACAGATTGGTCAACTAATCTCTGTTCAAAATCATAATACGTAATCAACGTTCGAGCAACCCAAATGATACTTGATCAGAGATTTGATCATTGATTAGTTAATTATGAAGATGATCTGCGTTCGAGAAACCGGCTGTATGCATATTAGAAAGATCTACAATCCAATCTGCATATTTCTCTAAAACTTAGATGACATCAAACCTAAATCCTGAAAGAGCTAGCATCACCTTTTGCTAGTTGCTTTTTACAAACAGTTTTTCGAAAACTTCGATAAATATCGAAAGAATAAATAAATTAATAAATAGTGATGATCTACATAATATTATCTAGCCCCAAGCTAAGCAGAGCTTGTGAGCTAAGCAGAGCTTGTGGTATGGGTACTATAGTACCCATACCACAAGCTCTGCTTAGCTCATCTACAGCATCTAGTATATAGTAGGGATATCAGTTATCTATAGATAACTGATATCCCTACTATATACTAGATGACTAATATCTCTACTATAAATATTATAAATTTGAAAGTAACTCTGTATATGTCTTTCTGTTACTTTTTCACGCCTAAAAAGCTGAACGGGTCTTAATGAAATTTGACAGGGAGGTAGATGGTATCCCGGGGACGGACATAGGGCACATGAAAAGCACTAGCTGCTACCGGCATACGTACTAACTTAATAAGAGTACATCACTTATATAGATATTTTTATTATACTTAGAAAATACCCAGAACACCCGGAACAAATATCTGCAGGTCGATCAAACATTTGTCCGAAGGTGGGAATCGAACCTGCAACCTCCTGCGTCGCAGGCGAAACTTCGCCCGCCGCGCCAAAGTGGTCGTCAAACTTAGTAACTTTCATATTTTCTTTAAAAAGTTATATTAAATAGATAGGGTGTTTGATCACCAACTTATTGTACCCACAAAAATTGCTCTCGATCTGATAGAGCGCGGATCAAACTGCACTTTATTCTGGGTTATTCCAGTTTTCTAAAACTTAATTTTAAAATTAACAGTATTGCCCTTCACCGTTTTTTCTTGTTCAAGTTTTCCCCTTTGAGAAATATTGTTCAAATGGGAAAACTTTTTTACAGTAAATTCTCCAATAGTTTGCAGTATTATGTATGTCTCAATTCGACTTGTTTTGCAAGTTCTGTCAAAAAGTCAACACAAAAAAAGTGATTTTAATCTTAAGTATCTTTTATTGACAAAGAAAATAACAATCAAATAATATAAACAAACTAGCTGCTGCCCGCGCCTTCGCTTGCGTTTTATCGGGATAGAAAATAGCCTATATATTATTCCAGGTCCCAAAATATACCCATACCAAATTTCAGACTAATAGGTTCAGTAGTTTTTGCGTGAAAGAGTAACAAATATCCATACATCCATCCATACAAACTTTGACATTTATAATATTAGTAGGAAGGATTAAACTAGTATTTACAATTGAAACAATTGAGCTAACTGCAGACACATAAGTATGTGGGCCAGGTTCATAAATATCAAAAACTTTGAGTTTAGGTGGACCCTATGGTGCAGCTTGAATGACTTAGATCTGATGAATCAGATCTAAGTCACTTTTATGACCGTTATATCTAACCATAAAACCCGTCGTTAGATATGTCTCCGGGTAAATAAAAGGTTTGTTCTTTACTACACGGTTATCATTTCGTAGAATAATTTCGATTTGATCATCATCATCGTCAGCCATCGTCAGATGGAGGCCCCCAATGAGCACTATATAGCGCCCTATCTTTAGCTCGCTGCATCCTGTTTCCTATCGGATTTGTTCACTAAGCCGCAAATGTTGAAAATATTATGTGGAATTTAAACATACTAATTTCTTTTCAATTTCTTACTAATTCATTCAAATTCTTACTAATTTTCAATTTAAACTTACTAATCTTAATCTTCTCTACCTGAAAATATTGTGAGGAAATTTAAATTATCTATTTAAATAACGGGTAACCGGGTCCTACTAGAGACCAGGTCAGTTACATCCCGGTTATTCGTGGTCGCGAGAGACCACGACTTAAAATTGTTGCACGTGTTATTCATCGATACTGTTATTTCCAACTTTAACCCAATTCGGTTAGCCGTCTGACATTTCACGCTATACGCTATACTCGTAGTTAATTAACAATTGGATTTCAAATATTGGCCACCTGGTTTTCTAAAAGATTTACCGAAGCGACCGAAATCAAAATATAACTTTATTTCCATGTCATTGTTTAATTTTAAGAATTTTAACGTTGTACATTTATTGTATTTACGGAAATAAAGATTTTTTTAAATTTGGATTTGAATTTTGTCGATCCTAATTGTCAGTAGGTACGTAATTTTTTTCTAAATGGTATCAATTCAGATATGCTTAAACTAGACTAATATGAAAAAACAAAAAATGTTGCGGTTCTTCTCATAACGATAGAAATAAAACGGATGTCATCATTTTCAGTGCTGTAAAAATTGGTATATTGTTATTTCGACCCAAAAGTTTCACCCCACAAGCGAAAAGTATTAAAATCTTTGTCATTTCAATCCACATAAATTTTACCCTTTATCTGGGTTAAGGTTTCGTGAATTGGCTCGTCACTAAATTAATTCAATTTACACTAGGTCTAAGCCAAAAATAACGCGTTCATCTTCTTTCATCTTTACCTGTCGTTTATTGTTAAATAATAAAAAATCTAACTACAGCATGTCTTCGGTACAAAGAGGAGGAAAATAGTAAAACAAAATGTACCAAAATATAAATTACCTACGTAATTTTTCTGCTACGCCAAACGCTACGAGGCAACGCGAACCTACAAAGCAAAAAAATATAAAGCAAGCTTACCTTTCAATCAATATTCACAAGTTTTTTTAAAGAATAAGTATGTATATTTAAATGAAATCGCGGAGCGGAAATTAAATCTTTGGCCAAAGATGCGCAAGCGACCTCGCATGAGCAGAACTAGATGGCGGACTTGACTTACGTTGTGTCTGGGTGACCAGGAGTTGCACATCAAAGATGCATCCTCCAATATTCGACTCTGGAAAGAGAAATCTTCGTTTTTTAGACCATTATTCTATTGCATGCAACATTTGTAAAAAAAGTATTTTTCATTTCATGCAGGTCTCTTCATTTATTGTTTGTTTATGTATCTTAGGAGGTAAATTGTAGGCACCGTACATAATTTATTATTTTTCACGGTGAAAAAGTATGGGTTATTAATAAATAACCCAATAATAAATATATTAATAATAAATAATAAGTATATTATAAACGTATTATGAAAACAGTTTAACGTCATTACAAGTTTTTTAACCCTAGGTCTAAGAATAGGGTGTTTGGCCCACGCCAATTTTTTTTTTTAAATTTCTTTTATTTTTTTTCGTATGGAAAATTTCAATGATATCGGGGACATAGTTTCCAAATGAAGCGGAAATTATGTTTGTATGCGGAATAAGGCTATCCGGAACTTTTTTGTGTATACCGATTTTGAACCAGTTTGAACTTATTTTGACGGCTGACGTAGTCAGTGTTTGGCTAAAAGCCCTTTAATTTTTTTACCTAAAATATAAGACTGAAATAAAGCTTATTTGACAATATAATCCGCTGTCAGTTTTAACCTATTTTCAAGAATTTATTAAGAACTTACGTAAACCGGAGGCCGTACCTACAAATTCTATTACTATTTTTAATGTATAGGTATATTATGAATATCTATCTATGCAAAGAAAATAACAATCAAATAATATAAACAAATTAAACTAGTATTTACCATTGAAACAATTGAGCCAACTGCAGACTGTTGCACACAATCTACAGGTAGCTCAACTGGTCCATATCAATACCAGTCGGAGGCGTCCCCAAAACGCTGGCTGCATTGCCCCGCTGTATGGCAATGCTAATGCGCTGCGCCAGATATTCACCAGCTCTCGGGTCACGAATTGCTACGACCAGGCGCTCAGAATTTTTTTTGATGACCCGTTGAGCCTCGGTACCCCACGAACCTAGGGTCTCGACTCCAAGGGGAGATGTATGCAATGTATTGAGTATGTCCATTATCTAGTACCCAAAACAAAGCTCTACATACATAGCTTAGGGCTAGATGATGCTGTGTGAATTGTCTAGCATTATTTTATTATTATACTAGCAACAAAAACTCTATCTCTCGGCACAGAGCTTCCCGTGACATCTTCCTACCCAACTCTTGAATAATGAATATGAATGAGGAGCCCTTTGCGCCTGCCGTTAAATGGCGTGACTAAATTAGGGAGGGACCGCCCCCGCTTGAAAACTTTTAATATGCCGCTCATTTTATATAGTTGTGCTCATAGTTTCATAGACTTTTGTTCGCTGGTTTTTAACTTGCGAGAATGAGAGCTTTTCAATGTGAACTTTAAAAAGAAACTTTTAAAACGTTGCCATAGACTAAGATAGATGGCGCTGTATGAAACTCAGTGTCAAAAATCTGACAAAAAATTATATGTAAAATGGCATCCGATCGTTGTGTATTTTAGGTATTTTATGACAATTGACATGGAGTCTTGACTTTTGTGCAGCGCCATCTAGTGTATAAAAAGCATGAAAGTGTTTTTTAAGATTGCATTGATGCATTGAATAGCCCTCATTGATATAATTATATGTTGTTACAGAGCGCAGCGACGACGATTGAAACAGGCATCACATTACAGACAAAAAAACAAAATCATACATTACTGTTTCTTCACAAAAGGTCTTTTTACAGAATTTTACCCTACTACCGAAGGACGAGGGTTATTATAGCTGTATAGGTGTAGTACAGAAAATACAGATTAATTAAATGGTAACACTGGAATAATTTATTTTATTTCATTTTATTATATTCGGAGAACAAACAGTTTTCCACACTTTATAAATAAACAAATAATGTAAAATATATAATTCAATCCACCTCTGGACTGGAATAATGTGAACCGGGCATTATTCCATACATATAGAGCAAACATAGATTTTTCTCTCTATTTTTGAGCAGCAAACTCATCGTTTTTGAGGTGAATAAATATTTGCAGATAAGATCTATGTATTTGGTTATTATTATCTGAAAAAGTCACTAACATTTCTATATCGCATTCATATAAAAAGGCTTGGAAAATAATATGGTTTTCACTTTCAGGGCTTGAGAACCAAACATGTGCCCTGAATTTACGCACGAACGTGACACATTCTGACATAATAATTATACCCTTTCATTATTTATATCCAGTACGAAGCAGCAAGTCAGTGCATCTAACCCAAAATTATTATTAGCTGGGTATATTGCTAATGCAGCTGCTTGTTTTCAGTTGTATTATTGATCGGGCGGGTGTAGCGAGCGAAGTACTCGGTGGCGAATTGTTGATCCTGGTTCAGCTCGTTCTATGTTTTTATGTTTGGTTATAGATTTAGGAATGAATGAGTGAACACTTTATTGTATTAGACATTTATATTAATATAAGATCGTATATATATCTAAATAGAAGCGAACAGTAGTTGGTTTATCTTTTTCGTTTTGTTGTGTCTACAAATATACAAACGTGAAGTTCCGCCTGCAACACAGGAGGTTTCGGGTTCGATTCCCGCCATAGGACAAATGTTTGTACGATCTGCAAATATTTGTATTTTCTATTATTATTCATAAAAGATATTTATCGATGTAAGTATTGTATTATACCAGTCATCTAGTACCCATAACACAAGCTCTGCTTAGCTTGAAGCTAGATGAAGCTGTTTGGATTATCCAGTATTATTATTTATATAGATTGTGCGGTGTTCTTTATATATATATAAATTGTGTTGGTTGTTTTTAGGTCTACATTTGACATTTCTTCAAAATCGGATCATCGGTACGAGAGTATTATTGTATACAGAGTGTTTTTTCAATTGGGCATTACGGACAGTTCCAAACCAGCAGAGATCTAGGAAAACTTTCTTTGGGAACGTAAGCAAATTTGGTATTTTTTGAATGGCCGATCGTATCATATTCATGGAAGGACCATTTTTCAGTGACCATTTTTCATTTGATAGGGAATGCAATCCCGCAAGATAATTTTGAATCCCGGTATTAAACGGCTCGTTATATTTCTCACAAGGTACCCAGCAGGTGAAAAAGCTCGCTCAGCTTCCACGCTTGTTGGAAAGGTGAAGAGAGTTATATCCACCCTCTCTGTAATCCCGCCAATCCAGCGGGATCCCGCAAGATTTTCGACCGACATTAGTCTCGCAAAATGCATGTGGGATCTTGGTATAACGGGATTGCATTCCCTTCAAACTGATGTGTGCACCCAGCGCTGTTTAGTCGCGGAAGTAAAAATCTCAACAGTGGATATTAGAATGTGAACACCAATCGTTCGATCGACGATCGATGGCATCGATCGACCTTGATCCATGTTGAGCGATTAGTGTGGTAACTTTAGTTGATCGACGCACTCGTTCCGATCCACGATCGATCGACTAGTTAGTCGACGTTCCATAAAACGTCGACTGACCAATCGATCGACGTTGTATGTAACTAATCCAATCCACCATCGATCGATTGGTGTGGTAGAAACTATCCATCGAATCGAATAATCCATTCCAGCATCGATCGATGCCATCGATCGACGATCGATCGATAGGTGTGGTAACACCATTAGGCAAAGTTAAACCGATATTTAGTAAAACAAATGGAAAGACTGGCAAGCCTCGCTTGAAGCCTTTATTCGGCAACAATTACAGACAGTCTTCTCATAGCCCGCACCACCTGCCCACTCTCACGGCCCCAAATAATTCCACACAATTACAAAAAGCTTATCGCATAAAAGTTCCCAACTCGCCTAAATCAAGAGACGGAACCTTAAATTTACCAAATAATTTAAGACTGAGACAGCGCTACCGTAAACTGGCAAGCTTAGTGGAAGTAAAAGGGGGACGGATAGAAGATTATGGTAATGACGATAAAAATACTCGATGAGGGTGGTACTTAAGACCAATTTGAAGATATTGTATTTAATGCGAAGTGGGCCGGGGTGGGAAGGGAGGTCGATGCGTGCCGGATTTTGTGAATTGATAATTGGGGGTGCACTTCACTCTATATACGGATGGATACCTACGGCTACTCTCAAACTCCATGCCTTCAAACATTAAATTACATCTAAAAGGAAATAAATACAATTTCAGAAATAAAATAAAATTAAAATTACCTAAAACACGTACTAATTATGCTAAAAAAAACAATATTATCAGAGGGAGATAAATTATTCAACAATTTGCCAAACAATATAAAAGAATGTGTAACTTTGAACGCCTTTACTTAATAAACTTAAAAATACATGTACACACTTTGTAACAGCACACGAATAAAAATGCTTACCTATCTACTATTCATAATTAGTTAAGTACTGGTTATAATTTTTAATACCTATTTATATAATATTATCACATTATTCAGCTAAGCAATATTTAATCAAAAATAATATCTAGTTGTAATTTAATTTTAGGCCAGGAGGTTAGTTTAAATATTGTATAACCTAGATTATTTTTTTCTCATGTATCTCATTATAAGTGAACCATGTGTTTGTATGAGAATAAGGTTCTTCAAACCTACTCGCGCCAGTGACGAACAGACGATGCGATTTAGTGCGCTGCTACAGGTGATATAACAATATATAGATAATAGTATAATTATATTTCTATCTATATATAATAATATATGTATAGATAAAAAATTCTTAGTTGCGCACTTTACAAAATAATTAACAAATAATACAAATAATTTGTTATTAAAAATGTAACAATAGGGGGTCTTATCGCTCACGAGTGATCTCTACCAGACAACCGTGTATGGATAGAATCGTTGGATAAAACAATATCAGTTTTTGTTTGCTTTTTCAGCACATTGACACACGAGGCACCAAAAAACCTGTAATGAATACTAGCTGCTGCTCGCGCCTTCACCCGCGTTAAACCGGGATAAAAAATTGCCTATTTCTTTGTTATTCCAGGTCCCAAACTATAGTACCCATACCAAATTTCAGCCCAATTAGTTCAGTATATTTTGCGTGAAAGAGGAACAAGCATCCAATAAGCATCACAATTATTGACATTGTTTTTGGTATTACCAAGATTTTTTTCGTTGAATTCGATATATTTAACAAGTTTACCTTAACTTTTAGAGATGGTAATGAACCGTTGAATTCGAAGGGTATTTCGGATCCGAAATACCTTTCTTAATTCGTACACAGTGCGTTTATGAATAGTAAATGTCGTATAGACTGTTAGCCATTGGCAGATTAAATATTCCGCTGATATCATATTCAGTAGCGAAAGGTTACGACAATTATCGAGAATTGTCGTCGTATGAAACCAAATTTGCAAAATCGTTGCCTATTTTGATATTAACGTCGGCTTCAAAGGTTAATTTTAGGCCAGTTATTGAACGAAAGTAATATAACCAAAGGTATGTAGAATTGGTTTATAGAATACCATGGTTCATATTATCATCATTATCATCACCAGCGGCGTACCCTTAAGAACGGAACGGATAGCCTTATTCCCTATACAAACGTACTTTCCGCTCCATGTGGAAACTATGTCCCCGATCTTATTGAAATTTTCCATACGTAATCGGATAAAAAATAGCTATGTTTGCGCAGTTTAGTTTATGAAAAAACATAATGATATTTAAATGAGAGCGAAACTAATTTTGACTACCAAATTGAGTCATCTTCAAGCTATTTTGTATGCATGATAGACACCTTTATTCGAAAATGTGTCGCGCTGCAATAATGCAATGCAATCCTAAATATATTCAACATTATAAATAATCAAAATATTTTTAAAATCAATCGTTTACTCAAATTAATCGGAAAGTACGAAAAAATATCAAAAAATGGTGCCAACACCAAGCACACGCACACAGCAACATGACAGCTTCCTATTAGATGGTTAGACGCGCTTTCTCACTCATAGCGTGCCCCAGCAAGTAGTGTATGGACCAGTTGAGATACCTATAGATTGTTTGCAACAGTCTGCAGTTAGCTCAATTGTTTCAATTGTAAATACTAATTTAAGTTGTTTATATTATTTGATTGTTAACATAAGTCAGTAAATAAATAATTCCAATTCACTCAACATCGTCTAGCCCCAAGCTAAGCAGAGCTTGTGTTATGGATACTAGATAACTAACCAAATACATAATAAAATACACTACATAGCTAGATATATGTATACATAGGAAACACCCAGAATACGCCGAACAAATATCTGCAGATTGTACAAACATTTGTCAACAGGTTGTCAAACATTACAGGTTGAAAGATTTTTATAAGTAGAGAGATTATAATATAAATTCAACCACTCGTTCAGTATAATTGCCTAGGTGCTAAAACATGAAGGAATCTAACAGAGCGGGGGAGAATAGTCCAGGTACCCCGGATACCCGGATGGTCGGATGCCGGATAGAAGCGGATAATCGTCGGTAATCACAGCCTACTGCGATAACGTTTAATGAGTTTCATTACCGTGGCGAGAGCTTCCGGATTTGTTACCCGATGGTTTAGTACGACGTCAATAATGCAAGTTAGCTACTATTGTGTTGTTTTCCGTACTGAAATAATTACGGTCACTTTTTTCCCTATAAAAAGTAACATTTATGTATATACACTAGCTGCTTCCCGCGCCTTCGCCCGCGTAAAATAGCCTATATGTTATTTCAGGTCCCAAACTATACCCATACCAAATTTCAGCCTAATCGGTTCAGTTGTTTTTGCGTGAAAGAGTAACAAATATCCATCATCATCAGCCTGTATACGTCCACTGCTAAACATAGGCCTCCCCCAAACGACGCCACGAATAGCGGTCCTGAGCCGCCTCCGTTCAACGACTCCCTGCGACCGCTACGATACGATGTCGTCGGTCCATCGAGTGGGAGGTCTTCCCACACTCCGTTTTGCATTGCATCGCGGTCGCCACTAACAAATATCCATCCATCCTTACAAACTTTGACATTTATAATATTAGTAGGACTATTTAGCCCCAAGTTAAACAGAGCTTATTTAATTGATGACTGTTATACATCATTCAATACATTCATAGATATTTTTTGTTATACATATGTACCACATAATCTACCCAGAACACTTGGAACAAATATTTGAAAATCGTACAAACGCCCAAGGAGGAAATCGTACCTGCAACCTCCTGCGTCGCAGGCGAACCTTCGCCCGCCGCGCCACATCGTTCGACATAATACTAATTACTTTTTAATTTTATCAGAATAATAAAATGAAAAGGTATGTTAATAGTAAAAATAAATAATAATAATTTAAATTCAGCATTAATTTCAATAAGAAGAGATAATGAATAAAGTTCGAAACAGTTTCACTTCCAAACTGCACAGCTGCCTAGTAAATAAAAGTAATTTATGAAAACTTAAATTCCCGTTGTGTTCGCATAATATTTAATTGAAATCCTTTTAGCAGTTTGCTAATCAAATCAGATTCATTGTAAGTCATCTAGTTAAAAACGATTTCTTTGATACGAAACTTTTCATTTGTCTTTTAAATTCTAACTCTAATATCTAACACAAACCTATATGACGACCACTGTGGCGCGGTGGGCGAAGGTCCGTCTGCGACGCAGGAGGTTGCGGGTTCGTTTTCCTCCTCGGGACAAATATTTGTACGATCTGCAGATATTTGTTCAGGGTGTTTTGGTCGTTTTCTATGTATAATAAAAAAAAATCTATATGTGTAATAATTGTACTATGTATATCAGTTATCTAGTACCCATAACACGCCTATACGTCGCCATAAATAGCGGTCCTGAGCCGCCTCCATCCATCGACTCCCTGCGACCGCTAGGATGTCGTCAGCTATACTTTACATAGGTGTAAGTAGGAATTAAAATTTGAGACAGCATATGAGCATCCATTTTCCAAATGGATGAAGCTGGGCTCATGCACCATAAGGCGGTTTATTTACCTTTGTGGTGGGTACAGTAATCTCCTTAAAGAGCTATACAGATGAAGACTCCAAAATCACGTGTACACACCAAAATGCTAAACCATAATCATTCCTAGCCGCTTGACCCGCTAACTCAAAAAGGCGTTGTACTTTCAATGAGTAATGTAATCATAATGACTGATGAGAGAACGCTCGATATCATTCTGATGTTCCTGGGATTCTGGAATTTACTAGCGTTTTTCTTTTTTATGTACTTCATCTTTTTGTTGGCTGTAGGAGTTTTGTTGTTTAGCAATTTCTGTGCTTGTGTGTACTTGTGGTTTTGGAGTCTTCATCTGCTCAACTCCTTTATTCGGTGACAGTACATGTAAATGCATCTATTGACTATCGAATATCTATATGACTTATTTCCATGATGTCCCGTTCGCCCCACCAGTGGGACGAATGGGATATTAATAGTCTGAATTAAAATTATGTCCCGTTATGTCCCGTTCGTCCGAAGATAATAATCGGAACCTTGCTTACCTACCAGTTAATAAACAAACACGTCCTCGGCCGTGACTTTTCAAAGCTTTCCGACTTTCCATAATTGATTACCAAGCACAAGTAAAACTCAATTTCAATTGAAAAATTGTAAAAAGTTTACAACAGCTACCATTACTTAGTCAACGGCAATCTCGACTGGCGAATGGGCCTCCTAAAATAACTCGGAACGGAAAGTAACGGACCCGTAACGGCGCCGTAACGAAGCCGTAACAAGAGAGTAACGGGTTGCATTAGCGCCAAGCAGTAACGTTAAGCAGTAACGTTAATTGTTATTGCTTGGCTAAGGTTGGATTTTAGCGAGGGGATGTTTACTTTCCTTTATTACATAGACACCCTCTATAGGACGGTAGGGACATTATATGCACTTAAGGCTGTGATAAAATTATTTCTTCCCTTAGCGCTGTAGAGTAGATACTCTGTGTCTTATAAATAAGTATAATTATAATGTAGGTATTAATTCCGTTAAAAAGCTCGAATTGGAAGAAACACAGAGGCTTCCGAAGTTGTATATGTCAAATTATAATGAATAATAAATCTTAATATATAAAATAAAGTCGGGTTTGTTCGAACACTTATAACTCGAGAACGGCGGGACCGATTTTAATGATCTTTAATTTGTTGGATTTGTCTCCGTCCTGAATAGCAGAATAAAATGGGGTTCCGCGCAAAAACTAAAATTCTATATGGGTCAAGCCACGGGCACAGCTCTAAAAATATTGTGGGGTTTTCACTGTCTTTCGTGGACAATACATTGCAGTTTATATGACACCAAAAAAAGAAACTTTCAGGAAAAGAGAGTTGGACAATGGACTGCCTTATCGTTAAGGGCGATCTCTTCCAGGCAATCTTGGTTATCTCTAAATCCTGATGAAATAATGCAATTGTTTTTGTATTTGAAATTAAATGACAGCTCATCTAAAAATCATGAGCTTCAATGTATAAAAGTCCGCTTGAGTCCACACCCAAAAAGCAAAGGGTCAATAAAAACAAACCTGGTCGTCCTAGCCTGCGACAAAACAACGCCAAAATATCCACAATTGCGTTTCACAAAAAATCTAGAGGCAAAAATGGCTGGCAAGCGTTACTCAGGCCCTCTCGCATCTCTTGCAAGCCCCGACACCGGGGCACGGTTCTAATGTATCCAGACGAAACTCAACTCTAAATACATCCATTCCAAGTACATAGAGGAGGCATTATGTCCAGCCGTGGACTCCATCGGCTGAGATGATTATTTTCCACGCGATCTAAATTGGGTGGAAGTGGAATCATTTCGTTATTTCTAAAGAATTAATCTAATTTTATACCAGTCGGAAGCGTCCCCAAGACACTGGCTGCATTGCCTCGCTGTGGCAATGCTAATGCGCTGCGCCAGATACTCACCAGCTACCGGTTCACGCACGCGTCGCTTCGACCAGGCGGCGCTCAGATATTTTTTTGAAAACCCGGAGAGCCTCGGTATACCACGGACCTAGGGTCCCGTTCTTGGGGACGCTTACGACTGGTATTGATATGGACCAGTTGAGTTATCTGTAGATTGTTTGCAACAGTCTACAGTTAGTTCAATTGTAAATATCTACTAGTTTAATTTGTTTATATTATTTGATCCTTATTTCTTATTTGATAATCCATCTAATTTTGTTAAAATATTAAGTGCGTAATCTATAAACAAAAAAAATTGTTTTCACACTCAGGTACTTTATTATGATTCTATTAATTATATTAGCGAATGCCTATTATTAGCTTTCTGTGTCTATTTTAAATTCTATTGTAATTACGTAGATACGCTGATGGCAATCCGAATGAAATAAATAAATGTGATACTCGTATTATCTGTTTTTTCATTTTCATATCTACATTCATCATTACCTACCTACGTATTTGTCGAGTTCAGAAAAATAAGTTTTTTAAAAATAAGATTGTAACTAAAATAATTAATAACTAGTTTTAGACAGATCCTAGGTAATCTAAAGCGTAGATAATATTTTTAAACTTAGCTCCACGTCATCCAACGAAGCGTCGACAATCGTCCTTTGTAAAATCAGCTTTGTGTCCGAGAGGAGAAGCGGGAAAAGTGATCCCATGCGCGGGTGGATGGAGGCGGAGTGAGCTCGCAAACTAGCACTCCATCTGTGACCCGGTCGATAGTGGGCGGGACTGCGTGCTGCTCTGCGCGATGCTCCTAATTGATTGACATAGACGGACTGACAAGCACCGCGCGCGTTTGGCGGCTTTTTATTGTTAGGGGAGGCAGGGTCACGCTGGGGCAGTGATTTCATTCGATGCAATTATTACCGTAAACGTTAGTTTGAGGCCTGTGATGTGTTTAGATGGTCCGCGTGAGTACCTAATTGAGATGAAATAGACAGTAGGTACACATCCTTCTTACTAAATTCTATTTTCAACTTGAAACCAGGCTTAAGTGGTATGCTGGTCAAGTATGGAAAAATTCTGCTCAGCGATGTCTAAAATTATATTAAAATAGACTTATAATCGATTTGAGTTTATCTATTAACTTCTAATAGTTCCTCACAGAGGCTATTTGTTTGAATATTTGGTGCCAATTTAATGTAGAGCTATCCATGCTTGACAGCTTTACTTTCACTATAACTACATAGTATAAAACAAAGTCGCTACCCGCTGTCTGTACCTAGTATGTATGCATAGATCTTTAAAATACGCAACGGATTTTGATGCTATTTTTTTAATAGATAGAATTATTCAAGAGGAAGATTTATGTGTATAATTTGGTATCAGCATTGCACCCGTGCGAAGCCGGGGCGGGTCGCTAGTATTACTATAATTAATCATTTTACGATTTAAAGTTCTATTAGATTAGGTACTTATTATATTCACTTCAATCTTGATGACCGGTATGGCGCGGCGAGCGAAGGTCCGCCTGCCCTGCGTCGCAGGCGGACCTTCGCCCGCAGGTTACGGGTTCTTCGATTCCCGCCTTGGGACAAATGTATGTAGGTACGATCTGCAAATATTAGTGCCGGGTGTTTTCAATGTATAGTAAAAGTATCTATCTACTACCCTTCGCCCGCGTTTGATCGTGATAAAAAATAGCATGTATAAGTTATTCCCGGTTCCTAACTATATCCAAATATACCAAGTTTCTACCCAAACAGTTCAATAGTTTTTGCGTGACATCCATACACACAAACTTTGACATTTTATATTATTATATGTATATCAGTCATCTAGTACCAATAACACAAGCTCTGCTTAGCTCGGGGCTAAATGATGCTGTGTGGATTGTCCAGCATTATTAATATTATTATTTTAGAGTCTGTTGTTATAATGTATCAGGAAAGCCTGTTACAAAACTCGTACCTGCAAAAATCGCAAACACGTCGTCCTAATTACTTATCCCTATCAGCTGACAATTGTCTAATCGGAAACTACCACACGGATGCCCTTACTAAGTATTTCAAAACAAAAACTCAAAAATCATAGCAGATGTAACCCCACAGTAATTCGTAACTCATAAAAACATTAGGGTAGTAATCGAGTCCTTATCAAAACTACCCGCACTTGACGCGTCGAGAGCCGGAAGTCGGGTGAATCCAGTCACGTGACCGGCGGCCATCTTGTTTAACTACAAACATCCGGTAAGTTCATTGGTCGCCAACAATTTGCGAATCGGGTTTGTTTTCGGGGAAGTTTAGTTTGCTTGTTATATTTGTAATTATTTGTCGGACCTAGTTTCTATAAACGTATGAAATAAAAATGAACATCAGCGTAATCAGCATTAAATTTGTCACTTGGGTTTCTTATCAGAAGGGTGAAAGTGGGCCTTTTACTAAGCCTCCGCTTTCTGGCAGGGTTTGCCGCTATAACAGAAATAAAACAAATAAATTTAAACCGAGTTCCGATCACCGAAGTTAAGCAACGTCGGGCGCGGTCAGTACTTGGATGGGTAACCGAGTCATGACGTTTGGCGCTATTTTCGATTTAAAAAATAATATTTTTAGGGTTCCTTCTGCGAAAAATTTATTTACGATGGTACGGAACCCTCCGTGTGCGAGTGGACTCGCACTTGGTCAAGTTTATTGAGAAAAGCGGTTCACCCGTGTTACATTTTAAACTCTATTGATTTAGAAAGGTACTAAATAAACGTTTCGATGTAAAAACTAAAGTTTTCAGCATTTGTGAGCCTTGGTGCATTTCATTGTAGTTATAAAGACTTTGATTCATCAAATATTTACGCAAACTAAGTAGGGCGTAAAACAGCGCACGGGTTTCGAAGAAAAATAATAAGTAGAGAAAGAATAAGAAAAGATATGTTACTAACATGATATGAACCTAAATTTATTTTTTTATTTTATAGTGTCGATGTCCGAAATAAATGAATTATATATATATATATTTTATAAAGTTTTTTGCTTATTAAGAGGTATTTTATTGACCTCAGAGTTTTAAGGTAAGTATTGGATTGGAATTTGTGTTAGTATAGTGTTGTAACATAGGTGGCGGTAAAATCCTACTACACAACAACGAAAACAAATCACAGATTTATTCACTATATTTTAATCTAGTGATTTGCTTTGTTTACGCGAAAAAATGTTACGTTCAAGAACTTTAAAGGGTTGAACATTTTCGGATGTCATCCGACGTAGTACCTACGACTGTATGATATTATTAGGGCTTATCGAAAGTTAGCGAAGTCGTCTTTTGTTTTTTCATACATTAAACGACGCGGACGTCACACATCTGTTCGCCACTGGAAGCTTACTCTAGTTCTTTACATCCGCAATTGCAAAGTAACGGCCGCAAAACTCAACGTATAACTACTCTCGCTTACTTACGTACAAAAGGGCCGTTTTCGGACGAATACATCTATACAAATATTTTTACATATAAACCATTCTAATTACCTAAATTTCAGAGTCAAATATAAAGTAAATATACTTTCATCATTCCAGAATAAAAAAATCGTTCAAATACCAACAAAATTTAAGGTTTCGTTCGATTAGAGTACCGATCAAACGTGTAGTAATGTAATAGGCATACGAACAACAAAACACGATCGCGTCAGCTTTCAGTAACCAAAGACAAACCACGGGCATAACTTAAGAATGGGAAAGGCCTACGAAATCGTATAGTACCTACGTAAACCGATAAACCAACTACTATAATACCTATAAAATAACAACACAATACATTAATATTTACAAAATACTGTGTACATATAAGATAGCTTATTTTTTTTATTGGCTCTAATATATTATGCTTAAACAAATAACACATGAGCCAGCTACCCAGCTCTAGAAAACTGGATAAACCGGGTTTAGTTAGTAAATCCGGTCGGTTCGATCCCCGACAGTTATGAAAAGGCGGCATTTGCCGAGAAAACGTAAACCCTACTAAGCCACCGATCGGGGAAAACCTCAGTGAACTTTCAAACAAAATATTTCCTTAGATGTCTCGTAAGTTTTTCTTTTCCGTCCAAGTTCTAATAACAACTCTATGGATTAGCTTCAGGGTCTGTTTTCGGCTGTGTTAAGATAAGTTAGTTGTTACGTAGATCCCCTACGTAACAACGTCGGAGGAGATTCTGTCACCGACTATCAATATCGGGTTGTAAACTGACGTATGGGGTGGCAAAGGCCGACTTAAATCGATAAATTGTGTTCTGCTCCTACTTAAGAAGTTTGGCTGTTTATTGGCTTTATTGACATGCTGTCGTGACAAGTTAGAATTCACGTTACGATGTTAAATGGATTTTGTTTTGTTTTGTTGTATTTCGCGGTATTTTTTTTTTGTTATTTGTATACTGACACAAGGAAAAAAAGAAAATATTTTAATCATACTTATTGCTGACGAAGCATTTTTCTATATCTAAAGTAGCTACATACCTATATCATTTAAATGAGATGTACCAAATTTTAAAAAGGTACATAACTAAAGTAGATATAAAACAATATTTTTTTTAAGAGCCAAACGTTGGCTTCCCCTGCGGACGAAGCGAGGACGCGCACGTCGCGTGTCACGCGGCGGAAGTGGTGTCCCCAAATCGCTGCGTGTAGTGCGCACGTGGGTCTAATTACGTCGAGCGGTGCGGTGCGGTGCGCCCCGATGCGATGAGGTGCGTCGCCGATCGCACCCGCTACTGACAACGTGTGCAATGGCCACGTATTTTTTTTAACACAAACTGGGCAATTCACACGGCATCAATTATAGCTTCAATTAATCTTCTCAGGATTCGTTTTTGTACAAACAAAAACTATGTTTTGATATCTTAAAGACACAGCTATTTTCTGGCATAAAGCTAGGTATATAATAAGTCCCTATTTTCTGTACAAGAAACGTCAAAATTCAGGAAAAGTAAATATGAAAAACAAACTAATTATTAGTTAAGTTGGTTGAAAATGCGTAGACAACCGCAATGCATGTCTATTATAATTATTCCATCTGAAAATTAGACATCCTAACTAATATTATAAATGCGAAAGTGTTATTGATTGTTTTTTGTTTGTCCCTCCTTCACGCCCTAACTAAGCAACCAATCGACTTGATTTTTGGCGTAGAGTTAGTTGAACATATGTTTTTTGTCCTAGTAAAACATCAAACTCCCATTGGAGATTTACGGGAAACAATACCTTTTTATCCCCTAGAAATGTAGAATTCGAATTTAACGCGTGTGAAACCACGGGTAACAGCTAGTATAAGATAAATGAGCATTTAAATATAGGCTTTAGTCTAATCTATAAATAGATACACTTTACAATGACAGGTTTACAGAGCGTTGTTTGCTAATGTATCCGTCATTGTGACTTGTACTAATCACCTATAAAGAGTTCTCTTACGTTTGTCTCACAGTCACAGCCACTCTACTGGACCGATGATGTTGAAACTTGGGATCATACGTTAGAGCTCAAATATGCATTATGTCAAACACTACTACAAATTGGCACACATTATGAATATTTTGTGGCCCAAACAAGGAGGTGTATCGTCTCGAACAGTTCTCGGTCTCCTGCAAAACAGGCCTAGCCTAATGCGTGGATTATAGGAAATCATTGTTTTCTCATAATATCACTTAACTGTAACAAATAAAGGTACAATAAGTCATGCCTTAGCCTTCCTACTGCTACTAATATTATATGTAAATGTCAAAGTTTGTGTAGATGGATGTATGGATGGATGTTTTTTCCTCTTTCACGCAAAAACTACTGAACTGATTCGGCTAAAATTTGGTATGGGAATAATTTTTTTTTTTTTGTATTTGTACCGTGTGACTTCTCAAATAAAACGGCTTGTGGGGACATTGATATTAATGAGTAAAGTATATTTAGACTCATCCGTAGCAGGACTTGAATTGAACACTTACAAAATAAAAATTAGACAAGTCAAATTTTATACTATAAACAGCTATAAATATAGTTATTATTAATTAAGAAATAAGGGATTATTGATTTTCTCTTCACTGAATTGTGTACATGTTATTTCCAAGTCGCAAGTATCTGTTTACTGATTGGCGATGAAAACTGAGAGTAAAACTGTTGAAAGCAAAAAGACAGTAGGTAGGTAATACTGTGAAGCAACCTACAACAAAGTTAAGCTCAAGTCAACTCATCTCAGCCACCGCATTAACTTCGGAACTGTACACAAGATTAAAGTTCTTGACGTTGATTTAGATATTAAGGTTGTCGCTCACTCATACAATCCTACTGAGTCGAGTATACATTTATTTATTTTACAAGTTGACTTACAGTTACATAAAACCAAAACGTCCAAGTGTCAGGTTACTTAAGAAGAAGTCGCACTCTGGTTCCAATGACGATGCTCGATGTTCATTACCTCGATGTCTCTACCTCGACGGTACGTTTCGTAGATGGGTCGTTACCTCGAAAGGTCAGTACCTCGAAGGTTTTCTACCTCGTCAGGTCTCTACCTTGACGGTACGTTCCGTACGACACAAACATATGTATGAGCATTGAAATATACGCACATAAACTCAGATACATTTTAAAGGTTTTAAAAGGTTGCCTGGAAGAAATCGCTTCTAAGCGATAAGGCCGCCCATTGTACTTGTTTATGTTAATGTCTATGTGTTTTATTTGTCTTTGTGGTGTACAATAAAGAGTTTTGTATTGTATTGTATTGTACATTTTACAGTGACATAATATATGTATGTAAGTAGAAACTTGCTTACCGCAAGGATCAAGAGTGGCCTGCGTGCTGTTTACTAGTTTATGCTGTTTCTGTGAATATATCCCAATAGGTAAGTTAAGTATTACGACAACATTGTAGTGGTCGCAGGTAGTCGATGGATGGAGGCCTTCAGGACGCATATGTTAAGCAGTGGATGTAGCTATGGTATAAGCTAGAGGCTGATGATGATGATGATGATGATGATGATGATGATGAAGTATTTATATATTTGAATGCTAATTTTTGTGTGGCGGTTTGGTTGGACGTGTGAGCGCCAACCTTTACCCCTCGAATCTTCGGTTATTCGCTGATCATTTGTATAATTAACTAAACAACTATTAATATGGATCAGTTGAGCTACCTGTAGATTGTTTGTAATAGTCTGCAGTTAGCGACATTATTTAAACTGTAAATACTGCACTCGTCAGCAAAAAAAATCGACTCAGGCGACTAAACTGCAGTTGTAGACCACTGGCAAAAAAATAATCACGCGAAAATATTTTTTCTGAGTAAAATTTTAAAGCTGCTATTATTAACTTCAAAATTATATAAAATATTGTAATGTTTCTTGCTCACACAACCCAACAATATGTTGTGATCAGTAACCACCCTTTTTAAATATATTGTATACGTATATCAGTTATCTAGTACCCATAACACAAGCTCTGCTTAGCTTGGGGCTAGATAATGTTGTGTGAATTATCCAGCATTATTTATTTATTTATTTTACGCTTGTTTACAATAGTGCTAATTAAGGGTTACTGACCCATATAAAAGGCTATCTACCTCTGACCCACTCTTATCAGTTAGCAATCGATACACATCTCCGTTGTCAACAAACAAGAATTCTACCCGAAAATGGAGACAACAAGTGATGAAGTTGCTCAAGCGATACCCTATTGCGACAAGGCCAGAGTCAGCGTGAAGTGGCACGTGCGCTGAACATGAGCCAGTCTGCTGTTTCCAGAGTTTACCGTCGTTTCGTTGCCAAAAGACTGGTAACTTTAATGAAAGACGCGGTTCTAGAAGAAAGAGGTGCACATCGGAGAGAGATGACCGATTCATTTTCAGAACTTCGCTTATAAATCAGGCCTTCACTGGCATTCAAGTGCAACAAGAGCTCATTCTGAGACGATGGCGTTTTTTATGGTGAAGATTAATTTAGTGTAATTAAGGCCCTGTCCGTCAGACAGGCCAATAATCAATAATATTAATTATCAATATTAATTTTTAATTTTATTGATGTTGCGACATCAACCTACTATACCTACTGCATACGAAATAAACATCCTGTTGTTCGGACCTATGCAAGTAAAAAGGATGTAAGTTTTTTGAAAAAAGAAAGAAAAAACTTAAATAATTACATGGAGAGATAATACCGCATTATTTGTTTGGGTATGTATAATAACATGGTCGTTAGGAACTTAAACAGTGGAAGTCAATGTCTAATCATCATAAAGCAAACCCAATCACGTACAATTTGCCTCAAAGAGACGTTCATGGAATTTGCTATCCATTTGACTGCCTTTCAAAGCTAATTCTAGACATAATCTATTTGACTTGAAACAAGGGTAACAACTTGATAAAGGATCGTAATATTATTATCGTCGAACCGGCTGATCGCGCGACCGTACGATGCGCAATGCAGCAATGGTCGCGCGACGTCTCTTAGTTATGGACGACCCAGGCGAGCGCGCGACCGTACGATGCGTAATAGTCGCGCGACATTTCATAGTTATGGACGACTGTACTCTTAAAAACTAAATCGAAGTTTCTGATTCTTTTTCGTGCAAACGCTAATCTTATGCATTGGACATAAGAGTTGGTTTTGCACGAACACGAAAAAGAAACTTCGATTTTCCTTTTCCGAGTAGGCCCCCAGGCGAGCGCGCGACTGTACGATGCGTAGGTAATAGTCGCGCGACTTCTCATAATGTGGGATAGATTTCGAAAAATTATCACCTTAACTTCAGGAATTCTCCTGTCCTTTCCACTCCAGAACAAGAAGACGGGTGTTACCACACCAATCGATCGTTCGATCGTTTATCAATGACATCGATCGATGACGGAATGCAATAGTCGATGTCGACCGATAGTTCCTACTACACCTATGGCATTGATCGTCGACCGATGTCCGTCCTCTTTATTATTCGTACCGTTAAGGATTTGAACTCGCTGTCTACTTCTGTTTTACGGCCAAGTACAATCTGAGTCTCTTCAAGACAAGGGTGACTAAGTGTCTTCTAGATGGTCGGCCTTATCATTACTCATCATCAGGTGAGATTGTATACTTTGACGAAGGTCCAGTCTAGTCACGATTAAAAAAAACTACAGGACGCATCTCTTGTTTCTTTGGGAAGGAATAAGTGAAAAGACCGACCGTCTTTGTTGAGATTTATTAGTGTAGGTATCGATTACGGGGGCGTTCAATATTGAATTCCGAATTGTAACGGATAACGACTCGTAATATTTTTTCGTTCATCCACGACAGGGGCAGTGGCATCGAAATAGTTACCTGGTCCAGCGTTTTGGAAGTTCGAGATAAATATTAAATAAATAAATAATGATGACAACATCGATGACAATCAACACAGCATTAGTTATTTAGCCCCAAACCAAGCAGACCTCGGATTATAGGTAACTGATATACTTAATGCACAACTGATAACTGATATACTTAATGCACAACCTATTAATATTATTAATCTCAAAGTTTGTATGGATGGATATTGCTCATAAACCAAAAAGCATTTAAAAGCCTTTATTCCTCTTTTGTAATGTGTTTCCGCAATAAATTAATTTCAAGTCCTTCGGGGTTCATCAACTTCAAATTCTTAAATCTTGCCCGCATGACGAGCGGTTTGACACTTAAGTGACAGATGTCTCTACACATTTTGGTAGTCTTGTCGGTGATAAGCGCGGCAAATATAAACATAAAGATGAACTAAAATAGTTTTCTTTACATATGGATATATGTTACTCGTTCACGCAAAAACTACTGAACTAATTTGGCTGAAATTTGGTATGGGTATAGTTTGGGACCTGCAATAACACATAGGCTATTTTTAATCCCTATAAAACGCGGGCGAAGGCAAGGGCAATAGCTACCAGATATATTTTTGTACGTAGAAAACACCCAGAATACCCGGAACAACCCAAACGTGGTGTCATCTATGAAAACTATCAAAAATCCGCTATTTACCACAAAATACATAGTCATATGACATTAGATCGCAAATGGTTCATAATTGAAAACTGAATACCAATTGTTGAAATCTATGCGTAAATCAATAGTTTGTGCGTGACCACACCGTGGGAGAAACCGCCTGGTCCACCTGTGTAAGCCAACTTTAATCACTAGCCGAATGAATGCCACGCAATCGATACCTACCTGTGAACAACCTGGCTACTAGGATGGACGAAAAAAAATTTAATGTTTATTTTGAAACGATAAATAAGGAACGTTGTTCTTGGCAGCTCTGCCTTCTGAGGGAGTTTTGAATAAACTTTGTTAGAGAAGTCGGCGTCTGACCCATTTCAGGGTATTTGTAAGACTTTATTGACAAAGAAAATAACAATCAAATAATATAAACAAATTAAACTAGTATTTGCAATTGAAACAATTGAGCTAACTGCAGACTGTTGCAAACAATCTACAGGTAGCTCAACTGGTCCATATCAATACCAGTCGGAAGCGTCCCCAAGACGCTGGCTGCATTGCCTCTCTGTATGGCAATGCTAATCCGCTGCGCCAGATACTCACCATCTCTCGGGTCACGCGTCGCATTGCGTGGTATTTGTTGTTCATAACGACGACGGGCAAAGCCCCCCAGCAACGCAGGAGGTTGCAGGTTCGCTTCCCGCCTTGGGACAAATGTTTGTACCATCAGCTAATATTTCTTCAGGGTGTTCTGGATGTTTTCTATGTATAATAAAAAATATCTATCTATGTAGTCTATACCAACAATATGTGTGATCAGTAACCACCCTTTTTAAATATATTGTATTATGTATATCAGTTATCTAGTACCCATAACACAAGCTCTGCTTAGCTTGGGGCTAGATAATGCTGTGTGAATTGTCCAGCATTATTTATTATAAGCCATAACCATAATCAAAAGCCATAAAATGCCAGTCTGGCCGGAGACTAGTCAGTGTAGGACATATTATAGTGCACAAGTGTGTGCGCAAACACAGATGCACTCTCTAGTCCCCCACTCTCACATCCCGATAGGACAGATGAGAGGCCTGGCTCAGATTCAACAACAAATTTCATGTACCATAATAAGACAACAAATAAATCACTATGAATATGAACTGGGGCCTCTTTATCTGAACCAATGAGATACTTGATACCTATGATGTCGAACAGCCGAAATACCATTAAATGGAAGAATTATCTAGTCAATTAAATGGTTCCTAATATTCAATTTTGTTTTATTTAAGCATTTTGTTAATTGAATGTTGACATTTCTAATAAAAGGTATAACCAAACGGCCTAGTGTGAATCATGTCGCCATAATTTTAAAGAGGGTCCGTTGACGTGGTAGTGTAAGCCTTTAGCCGAATTGAATTATGTCAAAAATTACGCTCTCTATACATATATGTCTATACATATATAGAGAGCGTTTGATTACTATCTTTTGAATTCATTGCCAACATTGCCATTTTTGGATGAATTCTCAAACGTGTCAAAATTCTGTTGCAGAAAGCGAAAACGATAGATATTTGGATATTGGGGATACAAATACAATACAAAAATCTTTATGAGGAACATAACAATGTATAGGTTACAATTGTGGGCTGACTACCGCAAAAGTTATAAACTGTGTAGCGGAGTCAGCGCCCTCCTCCGCAAACAAAATAATTAATTGTTCCATCTTAACTATACAAAAAGAAATAATCTAATATACATGACAATGGCTTTTATCCACAACGAATTTTGTTAAAAATTACGCTCTCTACATATACCTAGTCGTTTGTCTGACCAATACAATAAATTGTATTAATTGCCATCGTGAGCATTTTTTTCATTTTTCGTTTTTTGGTTGAACTTTGAATCAATATTCTGTTTGAGAAAGCTAAAACGATAGATATTTAGATATTCACGATTGTCCGATGTTACCTAACCGAAGTCATCGGTTAGGTGTTAGGTATGATAGTTTGGTGTTAGGAACTTTGCTAAGCTGAAACTAGACTTGAGAGAATCGTCGGGGAATACCAGTTTATGAGACGCCACCTTGGAATCTGGATGACATCTCACAATTTCTAGAAGTATTTTGTCAGGTATGAGTGCAGATATGAGTGAGCAGATAAGAAGAAGTCAGTCAAAATTAAATAAATTGTTACACATACGTAGAGTAGTGCAAAAATTATTATATTGAGGTAGGGTTAAAACCTTTGAACGCAAAAACTCTTCCACCGAGTAGAAGGTTCGCTCGATATGCCACTTTTTGAACCTCGACTTGAATATGTTCCAGTTGGGAATTGCAGTAATGGAAGTAGGATCCGGTTGAAGATGTCCAGCCCCATGATATGAGTGGGCTAAACACAGGTAGGAAGTTGGTTTTACTTACAAAGTAAGATATTTTAGCATTTTCTGTCACGTTTACGGGGAACAGGCACAATTTTTTTTGTACATGTACATAGAGCAAATAAAAAAAAGTGATAAGCACAATCGAATCGAAACTGATCTCTCGATAAAATATCTATTATCGAGTCGCACAAGGTTACGAGGTCGGCGCTCGTAAACAGATAATGACATAAAAAATATTACCCTGAAATATGCAGGGTAAGTACTGTACCTATGCATGCAATTTTCAGTGCAGGTTATGAAAGATTCACGTGGTTTTGGGTCATAAGTACGTCTTAATAACGTACGTAACTACGTCGTAAGTCATTATGCTTTTTCTGCAAGAAGAATCAATGGAGGGGAGAAAAGCCTTTGCAGTGGGATACTTTCGTGTATCAGGAATCAGGATGTTAAAATAAAAAAATTCCGTCTTTTCTCTGTATTTATGAACTCTTTATTCTCAACCGTAAGCTTTTGCTAACCTTGTAATGTTGCCGATATAAACGGCTGTGTCGGCGATGTTGTCGACTTTGGTGTGTACACATTACGGATACTTGTTTACTTTTTACCCGACTTATAACAAAGGAGGAGGTTCTATATTCGGCTGTATGTATGTTTTCTTTTTAACTTTTCTTATATGTGTTCGCCGTTTTCTACTTCAATTTATGGACTGATCTTGGAAATTTCGCTACTGTATTGATAATGATCTCGAGGGGGTCTCAAAAAAAATTATTCTCGCGGATTCATAATAAATATTATACTGACTTTAAAGTCGGGAACAAAATCCTGCTTGTACACAATTTTTAAATCTGCTAGAGATGACTTAATTTTACGATATGGGGTCTAGATAGAGGTTATCACAAAACTACGCCACACGAACCCTATTTTATTTGATATTTTAATACGATTCTGCCAGCCTAACTTCGGAAGTCAGGTTCAGCGTTCGAAGACTTCGGAAAACACCTTCAGTAGTCTCATATAATTGTATTTTTCAGTACCTACCTCGACATTACAGTTAATTGAGTCGCTCGCCATTTAACTTGTGGCGCGCGGTACTACAACAACCCGCTATACAGAACTCTCCAATTGGTGCTTAGGGTACCTTGATGCCCGAACAATAGCAGCTTAGTACAGCCTCTGTATTCATGGTACCAGTACTCCCGTGGGCACCAAGTTAATTTCAAGTTTAGCAAGAGACGCCTTACTTATTAAACCCAACGTCTTAGAACTTAGGTTTTGGTACAAAAGTTCGTGGAACTAGCTTGCTTTGTACGCTATTGTACCTCTGTATTAGAAAGGATAAATTTAAAGTTTTTGAGTTACATATAATTTTTAATATTTGCCTGCCTAATTTTAAGGTATTAATACATTTAAGACCTACATACAACTGTGATCTACATTATGTTGAAGCAAATAAATTGATCTTTATTTCTCTTTTTGTCATATGTCATGGTATAATATGGAACATCTTTTACATATTATATTCTGGTATATTGTATAATATAATTTAATTGTTAAATTAAGCATACAAATAATTATATATAGCATTATATTGCCGTGCCATTGCAGGGTGCATGTTGGATTCTTGTTATTTAATTTTAAGACCTACTGTACACATGCAAGCAATAGGTAAAACATTGAGTAATGTGAATATTATATTCGTACATCCTACTAATAATAAAAATGTGAAAGTTTTTATGGATGGATGTATGGATATTTGTAACTCTTTCACGCAAAAACTAATGAACCGATTAGGCTGAAATTTGGTATCGGTATAGTTTATTTTATATCCTGATAAAACGAGGGTGAAGGCGCGGGTAGCAGCTAGTATATACATATATTTAGCAATTAGCATTTGACCGCCTTAATAGTAGGTAGGTAGGTTTAATAGTTCTGATTTTAAGCTCTATAGATCAGATAATAAGAGTGTAATCCAGTTGTGCTAGACGGGTCACTTGGAATGGCTAATGCGGACTGGTACGGTTCTACTGTAAGCGAGTCTTACTTGCAATTTTATATTAAAACAAAATATAAAGCGAACACAGTTTTATCCTACCATGACAGATATTGCGATGTTTTGAAATAACTTATAGCTAACTAGCTGCAACCCGCGCCATCGCCCGCGTTTCATTGGGATAAAAAGTTACCTATAATGTTATTTCAGGTCCCAAACTATAGGTACCCATATCTCATTCAGCTATCAATACAGTAATTTTTGCGTGAAAGAGGAACAAATATCCATACCTACTTCCATTCCTACCTATTAAAACCTATTAAAACTAGATTGAAATTGTCATTAGTTACGTTTATGTCAATGGGTATATATTTAATTATTAGTAACTAGTTCATGCTTGCAGCTTCGCACGTGTTGTTTCTAATGAACTCACGAACTAATTATTGAATGTATCGAAGAAATACGAGTATAAAAATGTAATCATGCAAATATTATTTACATATTTCGATAGTCTATTTATTCTAGATTGTAAATCAGAACATGAAAATAGTAATTCTTGAGATATTAGCATTTTAGTGTATACATTTTAGCTCATAAATATCCGCCGCGCCGCCGTGATCCTTAAGGAATGTTCTAGGTTTTGAAAATAATCCTTAACATGTTAAAAGGTGATTTCTATCCCATGCGAACTGATATATGTTTGATTCCAGGCCTAGAATTACCTTTATGCAAAATTTCTACAGTTCGGTGCTTTTGTAGGGAACAGTAACAAACATTCATATATCCAAACATCCAAACTTTCGCATTTATGATATAAGTGCGGGGAACTTTTTTAATGTTGTAAATTAATCGTGCTTTCTTCCAGAATTGTAGTACCTACTTAAAGTTACCGTTGGCTGTCGCACTAAGAAATAAGTTGTTCCAACCACCACCGTCATAAAAATCACTTAGTGTTAGCCGTTTCCGCTAACAGTCCGGGCACACAAGCTTCTAGTCGCTAAATAAGTAAGACCATCGAGTATATTCACCCTGCTAAATAGTACCTCTTCAGAAAGCTCAAGGTCACACAGTGAGCAATGGAGACGGCTATGTCGAATCAGAAATGAGGAGATCCGCAGAAGAACCAAGGTAACCGACATAGCTCTCAGAGTTGCGAAACTCAAGTGGCAGTGGGCAGGGCACATAGCTCGTAGGACCGACGGCCGCTGGGGCCGCAAGGCTCTTGAGTGGCGACCACGTACCGGAAAGCGCGGTGTGGGAAGACCCCCCACGCGATGGACCGACGACCTAGTGAAGGTCGCGGGAAATCGCTGGATGCGGGCAGCGAAAAATAGGTCATTGTGGAGATCCTTAGGGGAGGCCTATGTCCAGCAGTGGACGTTGATCGGCTGATATGATGATATAGTACCTCTGACCGCCTTTATAACTGGCTCTGTGCTCGGTTCGGAATATTTGGATGCATTTCCTTCTGATATGGCTGTGGATGAAAGTTAACCTGTAGGTGGTTGTAGTAGTATTGAAAATGTATAATAAATTTTACACGTTTTGTAAGCCTAAAGAAATAAAGTTGTTGATTCAGATTCTAATTTCACCAAGAAAGTTTCTATATATACAGAATGTTATTTGAATTAGTGCACAATACCGATGGAGGTTATACATCTGCTGCTACAGATTAACTTTCACTAAACACAGTAACCTTCAAACGATTTTTTATTGTTTGTAGAAATTTTCATTTTGTTATTTTTAATGCCTTATACTACGTACTTAGCCATACCAAAATAGCGCGACCACCTCTTTGATGCGTTCCGGTCATTGACGCCTCACCCGACGACGGCCGGCCACGCCCCCGCGCGAAAGTGACACAGCTATACGTAATCGAGAGACAGACTGAATTCCTTCGCCGCGACAGACAGTTGACTGACCGCACTGCACTGTCAATGGCCTCCATATTGTAGCAATCATCTGTTTGGAGGGACTGTAGTATAACGTATTAAAAAGCTTGTAAAATAAGTTATTGGAACATTTTTGGCTAGGTATAATATTGACCTTGGACCTCGTTTGTTAATTTTATATTATTCTTTCTCGCACCAACAGTACGTCAAAGTTCGCGTATGTATGTAGGTAAAACTGTGGTAAAACTTATATTTTATAGTTTCATTCTTGTGGAAACGGGCTAGACCGTCACCATAAGAGACCTGTAATTTTTATTCTAAATAGTATTATTTCTTCATATTAGTGTCCTTTTACGCCTATTTATCATTATATTTTTTTTTGTTTTATCGAATCGACATTATATTTTGGTAATGATTTGTAGACAAAACACTCGCGCGCCCCAAGCTGCCCAGAATCGCCATTTTCGGCTTACTACAAAAAGTACAAATGTTAGGCGACATCCTGTATAATCTGTATATACAGACCACGACTCTGTCCTATTGCGCCATATTATGCGATCTCTTGCCACCCTCGTTCACTCTTTTTCGGCTATATTGACGATGTCGTCTGACAATCGGGTCGTCGATCCATAAATAAGTAGGGAAGCCACTAAATTTTTTACAAAATCGCTAAGTTTTAACTTACCGTACTGAATAATGGTCCCAGCAGTTCGACATCTTCAATCGCAAGGTAGTGAGGATAGTTTGGTTCTTACCAAACGATCCTTGTTCCCTCGGATGTATAAAATTTTTATTAACAATGTTACATTGTTTATACGTTTGATTTGATGAATTAAGTGGATGGTAATTTGTTCATTGATTTGTGACATAACAGCCAAACCAATTTCTTTTTAAATATATAAATATTACTTATGTTTAGGGATTGCAATCCTGAAAACCGGATCCGGTAATACGGATGATCTGGCAGCATTTAATGACTACCGGATCCGGTACCAATACACCGGATCCAGTATTAAATTTTCGGTAAAATGATCGCGCTCTTGCATGTAGATTCTTTAAGGCGGCTGTACACAATGGGCCAAGGAGGGCGTTGGGCCAAGTAGGTACGTCAATTATAAGTGGTGAAACTGGGATCTGCATGCTGTACCGTGGAGGGGATTTTGGTGATTAACAGCTTCATTTCAGCTTTTCAGTAGGTGTGGAAGGGGTTGATGCCTCAATGAGACTTTTCAATCTCATCTTTTGTTTGGCATCCGCTGTGGCTGTGCAGTATACTAGAACGTGTTCTCCAGTTTCTTCTTCCAGGAGGTAGCCACGCCCGATACAGGATGCTGTCTGTGGCTCCTGTCTTGAGAAGATGACGGTAGGCACGGTATTGGACCAAGGTGTAGAGAGGTCTTCTTGGCGTACGCTGGTAGTTTGCTACTAAGCTTGGGGCTAGATGACGCTGTGTGGAATCGACCAGCATTATTTATTTATTATTATTTATATTATAACACTGGCCTGCGGCCAATAAAATTTCGCTGGTTTTCCGTGCACACATGACAGGATCTTGGCGCGCTCCGCAAACAGTGTTCACACGTTAGCGTCTTATTCAGTTTGAAATTACATTCCGATGAATAGTCACCTTTCACCATCCACCGTCTTCTTTTGCGTCATTTCTCAAAACGCCAATGTGTAATGATCAGTAGATAGATAGATAGAAAATTCTTTATTGCACACTTATTGATAGATACAGAAATAAAAAAAAAACAATTTTAAAACTAAGTTACAAGTGGCGGTCTTATCGCTCGAGAGCGATCTCTATCAGACAACCGTGGATGGATAGGATTGTTGGATGGTACTAGGGGATCTGTGTGCTAGTATAGACTTAATAAATAAAAATACTCATAATAAATATTATGCCTAAAATAAACTACATATATAAATTTATATATATATATATATTTACTTATATACATAGGAACACAGGTATGCGTTCAATGACAACAGCCTAGTAGTGCTCCTTCACCATGGTTTTGAATAGTGGTAGCGACTTTACAGCAGTACGACAATTTGTAAACAATATTCGGTATTTTGACCCAACATGCTGGCCCCGCTGATTTGAATCAGGCCGGATCCGACCGGATTGAAAATGTCACCGGATTGCAATGCCTACTTGTATTGGTTGTCGGAATTTGATAATAATAACTATGTTTATAGTATACAATTTGACTTGTCTAAGTGCTTATTTTGTAAGCCTAAAGAAATAAAGTTATTGATTCTGATTCTGAATGAAATCGAACAGGTGTTTACTGCTTCTAGCGCGTGAGTTAAACTGGCTCGATTAGCTTAAAAACTCGTACTGTACTATAATTAGATAAATATTCCACTAGTCGTTAGGAGTGTGAGCATCAGCTAGGCGATGCAGTTAACGCATAATTGAGTAGATAAACATCGTTAGGCCAAAGAACTTAGCCGCTACTTTTAGTCGCTGCTTCATAAAATGATCGTTATGTAGGCACATGCTTCTGTGCTCAAACGAACCAAAAACAAATTAACAGGTGTCTTATAGACCTTTGTGATAGATCGTCGGCCACATCATTACTTACCATCAGCCACCAAATGAAGATCTATTCATGATAAAAAAGCTCTCCAATTGTACGATGGTAATGTAGCGATGGTCACGGTGAAGGTGATGGTATTAATTTGTAAAGTATGATTCTACACAATCTTATGAACCTAATGGAGCCTACAAACCTAAAGCTCTGCACTCATTAATCCAATATCGCTATTACACAGTACAAGAACGTGCATTCAAATATGCTAGTTTTGGAGACATTTTAAAGTGACAAAATGGCTAAAAGCTTCGTTTGAGTGGCCGCGAGCAGTGTGTCATCTGATGCCGTCAATATAAAATGCATCTTAAGATTACAAGTTAAAGCCTATATTTGAATGCATATTTTTGTGCTGTGCTGCAGCGGTGATTTCCAGGTAGGCGACACAGCCATATTGTTGGCAGCCGGTCGATAGTGTCGATAGTGATAGTGATAGGTAGATAGTGTTTTGTCAACTTTCCGGGACGGCCCGGCCCGACTTTGACGAGCACACTCCATTGAGGTTTTTATACGTAATGGAAACGAAAATGGAGTGGAGAAGAAGTCCGCAAATTTATTTAATATAAATAGCGACTTCATGTCGTCGCCATAAACTATTTCGTAAAACCATGCCTCATTCAATTGCACAGTCGTTTTGTTTGTCACACAGTACCATTTTTCATAGAAATTAAGCCATCTAACTTGCACCTAACGAGACAAAATGTAAACAATCGATGACGTTTGATGAATGCTCTTTTTAGGGTTCCGTACCCAAACAGTGCAAACGGGATCCTATTACTAAGCCTCAGCTGTCTGTTCGTCCTCTGTCTGTCCGTCCGTCAGCAAGCCGTACATCTCATGAACCGTATAAGGTAGACAGTTGAAATTTTCAGAGTGTGCACTTATTATTTGTTACTCTTGCCGCTATAACAACAATTAATAAAATAAAATTAATTTACTTTGAGTACCGATCACCGCGTCATGTGTTGGCTTTATACTTTTTTCAATCACCAATAAAAATTGTTTCTAGGTTTTCTTTTAGAAACAGTTTTGTACTATGGTACGGAACTCTCCATGTGTGAGTCGACTCATACTTGGGTGGTTTTATACCTGCTCGTATAATTTGTGCCCGGGAATGTTTATGTATGAAACTAGCTAGTTCATTACAGGCTGAACGCTTGCAGAGTTCAGTCACCGTCACCAACGCGATAAAAACGACTGAACGTGGCATCGCGCTTAATTGTGCTGATATAAATATAGGGTCGAATGGGGTAAGTTACACACACATAAGTACTATGTAGTCAGTGTGTTATTAGAGTGTAAGATATTGTACTTTATTTTTACCTTCACCCGCTAGTAGATAAATATTTAAGTGTAGAGAAAGCGAAAAGAAAAAGCAGTTGTTGATTTAAAAAATTCACAGTAATAACAAATCAATGAATTTATTTATTCAAAACAATACAATTGAATGTTCAGACTGGAATAATTTGAAACTTTTTAAATGACTATATTTAAACGACAAAATGAATTCCACAAAACAAATGACGATGATTTGGTTTTGTGGTGATAGAGCCTAAAATGTGGAGAGAAAATTGTAAAAAGACTGGACTTTGCTCTTTATCAGTATCAACTCTTACAAATTTTTATTTAATTAATTTGTGGTTTGTGCGTTTTCAGTAATTTAGAATAGAAATAATAGAATATCATTTATTGTCCAGTGTAATATCAGCAACAACAAAATTGTTCTTAAACTTAGTGCGCAGCACAATCCAATGGACTCGTCAGACGAGCTAACACATAAATACACAATTCTTTAAAAAAAGAAGTTAAAAAAGAAAGATAAGCCGCACTTAGGTATTTAAATTGAATGAAAATAAAGCGTAATGTGCATAAGCGTTTCGAACTACTTAGCACAGTGCAATCATAGTTACGATAAGGCTGAACAAATCGTATGGTTACAGCCTCAAAAATACACATAATAAATAGTACTCATTTTTATGCTCGGTTGGAAAAAAAATATATTTTCGTTATTGTCAGTAGAACGCAATGATACGTCATTTTATTGCAAGGTTAGAAAACAAGATTTATGCCAAAATTGAGTAGTAATTTGTTCAAAAAAGTAGCAAACAAAATAATATACCTACACGAGAAATATTTCCGATTTTTAAACTTATGTTGCCATTATCGTTGTTAAATGTCACGAAATTATGAAACATTAAGATGTATGTATGTATTTACCTACCTTATATACATATTTTCATTATTTCAGCGTTACTGTAAGTACTTTATGTACTTAACGTTAGAAACTTTTCATACTAAATTTTACCTACAACGAAAACACAAATAAATGTCATGCATAATTCATGTTCATAAAAATATTTTTATTCCTTCCCCTTTCAAAGAAGCATTCGAACTGGTTACTTGCCGTAAGGTATAATATTGCTTGCAGCTCATTGTGTATTCCGCATATAGCGCCCGCAGACTTGTAGTAGACGTATTTCATAGAACTCTCGACTCTATATACCCTCTAAAGACAATAGTGTAGTGTGTAGACAAAGCCTCTTTTGTCTGACAGGTAGCTAGGTAATATTTTCCTTTCTTTGGTTATGCAACATTATACTTTAAGGGTCTAAGCTTAAGTTTATTTTAGATTGTTGGGTGTAGTAACTTCTTAGAGAAGGTATCTAGGTTCATCGCTTTGCTGGTATGAAAATTTATGAAGCTTCTATTGGAAAATGAGCTCTGTGGCATGAATTTAGTTAACTACCCGGCGGAAGTCGTGAGCTCCATGTTTGTTTGGAATTATTAAGCTTGTGGGACGGAGGTTAGATGGCAAACAATCCGGACAAGTGCTGGTTCAACTCCCGTGGAGAGGGCGCCCTAAGATGTAACGACGTCCTACAGATTTTCCTGTAAAAAATAAGTTATGTTTTAGCTTTAGCAAAATAGCTTTTGTATTTATGTAAGTAAAAAAAATTACTTTATTTTTCAACGATTTTAGTTTCGGTTATACCTACGCAGGAAATGGTAAATTTCATTGTTTGTCTTAAAAATCTTAAGGAACTTTGTATTTCACGGACGAAAATGATTGTATTCAAGTCCGCACAGCGAATGAAAATTATACATGGAAATAAATTATTATATTTTATAAATAAATTATTATATATATATTAGTAGCCAATCAAAATAAATTATACATGGAACCGCCCTATCGTAGAGTTAGTATGAAAGCTTCTTATTCGACGGCAAGGTCAGTCTCTTTGACCCGCGGCGGCGCAGCTAGTATCATGTCTGTGGTCCTGATCATATTTTGTGGTAAAGGTTTTTCCATGCTCTATGGTTTTACGCTCTTTGTTTCGAGTTTTGTGGTAAATCTGCTGTCAGTTAGTGTTTCATCGCTGCCATTGTTGTAAAAAAGTGTTTAGACAACAACGCAAATTTTATAGTTAGGATAGGACCTATCTATAGACTATAGATCAATGCTCACAACAATTCTATGCATTTGATATGTTATACTGCACCCGGTAGAAGGTAAGTACATTCTTATAATTTTTAGCAGAAGTATTTATATTTTTCTATTTTGACTTATGGACTAATATAGGCTGATGATGATGACCCTCCAAATGTGATAAAAATCACACTTTAATAAAAATCATTTATTTAGTAAACCAAACATGGCCATGGCGTGCCATGCTGGGGTCACAAAAAATCTTGCTTCCACGTAATCGGTACCAGAAGATTCATTCGTTTTTCAATTGGTTCAGTTCAGCTGTAAGGGAACTCTCAAAATAACATGGAATTTACACACCTACAGTACGGTTTGTATTTTTTTTCATCATTATCATCATCATATCAGCCGATACACGTCCACTGCTAGACACAGGCATCCCCCAAACGACGCCACCAATTTTTTTATATGCCCAAAATACGATGGCAGCTCTATCAGTAGATAATATAATAACAAATATGTACGTAGGTACATATTGATTAATGAATAAATACGAATAATGAATAACTACCTATATTGAATAATGGGAATGCGCCAAGTAAGTACTCCAAATTAAAAAGAAATACCCCAACTGCCCCAACTTGTACTTAAGTAGAGCCGTTTGATAACGCTACAACGTACTGTCTTTTTCCTTTGCGCTTAAGTAGTATGGTGTTTATTAGGGTTTCAGTTTACCCTAAAATGTATGAAAACACGATACCCTCTATTTATTAAAGAGAGCTGCATGGTAAAGTCGTAACTAAATGTCATGTAGAGTTGAAACCTAGAACCGGTATTGCTCGTAATTTATTATAGCTATTACGGTTTTAATGATATACCTCTAAACGTATTTCCAGATAAGAAACCCTATCATACAAGTCGACTTACTTGTGGCGATTGTTCGCATAATTAATTTACCTATTGTACTAATGCACATATCATAATGGTCTATTACCGCTTGAACACCACACTCCCCGAGTCACCAAACTAGTGATAAATTTCACTCAGTGATTTACATAATCTCGAACGACTCAATAGATGCATTCTCCTGTTTATTATTATTATCATTCTTGCTTTTATGATCCTAGATGTTACTATATAAGCCCGAGGAACAATTGCTGGTGGCCTCTCGCCCTCGTGCGTTTTGGTAGAAGACGTGCTTCAGAAATATTATGCCTTCTTGTCGCACTCACCAATTTTGGCATGCGTCCATCTCACCTCCACGGCCGCGCATGAATAAAATAAGATAGCAACCGTTGCCGCTACCTATCCCGCTCGCGTACTGCGTTTTCTGCCCGTGCTGGAATGGAACAGCGCTATACAGCCGAAATGCAATAAACTGTGCGCCTACAAAGAGATTTGTTTCCATAGGAGTTTATAGGTTTCATGCGATATTTGGTTTTGTTTGTTTAGCGCTGGTTGTTACACATGCTAATTTCCGTTTAATTTTGTAGAACCGGTTATGCACATCGAGTTAATAGATCGAGTTTATTTTAGTTACATCTCAGTAGTTTTGTAAACTATTAGAGCGGTGGCGATGCGAAAATATATGATATTTATTTGTAAGTTTGTACCCACTTTTGGCAAGTTTTTTGAGATAGGACATGAAAGATTCTTAGATTATTTATTTTCTGAGAGAATGGTTAACACCAGTGCTCATAGCATTTGTTGACATAGAAGGCCTTCGATATTGTCAACAGTGAAGGACTCACTCATAGTGCGGAACTACCTTCACGACTTGACAACCACGTCCTTTCAAATAATGCTAGGAGTATGCCAAGGCTGCTTATTAGTTCCTCCACTTCACATTATATTCTATTCTCATCATAATATCTACATGGCTCCCTATTATTTATTATTAGCTAATGCTAAAATGCTTATATAGACCCGAAATAATAGAAGGCTCTACCAGATTGCTCTAAATAATAATATGTAATATTAAGAAGTATGTATTTTAATGCTGGACAATCCACACAGCATCATCTAGATCCAATCTAAGCAGAGCTATGGGCACTTATGGTAGGTAGGTACTAGATGACTGATATACTTTATAAGTACAATATATTACGTAGACAGATATTTTTTTAATATACATAGAAAATACCCCGAAGACCCGGTACATAATTATAGGTAGGTATTTGCAGATTGTACAAACATTTGTCCCAAGGCTAGTTTAATGTAGTCGTTTGTTGTTTGTTGTTCCTTAATAAATAAAAAATAAAGGCGGGAATCGAACCTGTAACCCCCTGCACCGCGCGCTATCGTTTCATTGTAGGCTCAATTACACTTTGAAAGTCTCTTCTGGTTCGAGGACGCAGCTTGTGTCCTTGTGACGGTTCAATACAAAGAGCTTTAGATGCATTCCTAACTCGGAGAGTCAGGTCCGGCGGAAAACTTCTAGACTAAATTCGTTTTTGATGGTGCACGACAAGGCCTGGCTGGAAACAATAGCCCAAAAGCAGACACGAACACTCAGACACGAATATAACCATGGTTATCCTTTATTTGGACAAAATGTGGCTAAGGCAGGTCAAGCAGACGGACGGCACAATACCATCCTTAGTCCTTTACTAAAAGGTTTTCCTTTACCTGCATCATTCGGACCGCTAAGGAATGGAACATGCTGCCTGCTTCTGTTGTTCCTGCCAATTACAATCTGGGTCTCTTCAAGGCAAGAGTGAATAGGTATCTTCTAGACCTTCGTGATACACCGTCGGCCACATCGTCACTTTCCATCAGGTGAGATTGTGGTCAGACGAAGGTCCAAAATTAATATAATTCGCTACGGAGAAAAGTGTTGATGCTAATACCGAAATTCATGACAGCTCCATAATTAAACAATCTTTATTGATTCCCTTACATAAATCATCATAAGGTAAACGTTTAGATCCAATATATAGCACGGATGGAGACGGCTTAGGACCGCTATTTGTGCAGTCGTATGGGGGAGGCCTATGTCCAGCAGTGGACGTGTATGGGCTGATATGATGATGATGATATGATAATACCACGGAAAGACAGCCTGGTGCACTATATGTGTATTTCAAATGGCACTTAGTAACATTAAACTAAGTCTTGGGCCATTTAAGGTAATTTTGATAAACTGTAATTACGCTTTATCGAAACCATTTTCCCATAGAACAATTTATCGAGGTTTTGTTTGTGAGGGGAGTAGAAAACCCTCACGCAAATTTCTGTTTAAGTATATTATCATAAGCTACTTTTATAAATAATGACAGGGTAGAGCTCAGGCTTGGGGTTGCACTTTTAATTTTTATACGAAACCGTTAATCTGACGTTGATACCAGTAAAAACGCGATTGCATCCACGGCTCGGTTGAATCCTTGGAATATATATAAGGTTTATTTAAAAAGATTTTATTGTTGAACGTAGATTTTCAATTTTCTATTTGTGAACGACTACGTTCCAAAAAAATTGTTGATGAAAGTTTCCTTGCCAAACACAAAGGAGTAGTATAATGTATGTAATCATCATCATCATCATCATCAGCCCATACACGTCCACTGCTGGACATAGGCCTCCCCCGTACCGTAATGTATGTAATATAATAAATACTTAAATATTTTTGTGTGATTAAATAACTATCTGTGTGTATATATATTATTATACTATCGTTTGTCTGGTAGATATCGCTCGTAAGCGGTAAGACCGGCAATTTTCAAAGTTTTGTACCAAATTGATTGCTAATTTTATAAATTGCTAATTTTTTATAAAGTGTGAAATAAAGCATTTTCTATCTATAATTATTTAGAGAGCCGTGTCTTGTCGGATCTAAAATGGCGACCCTCTATATATTCTTATCTTATACCTTTAAACGAGCAATTCTTGTATATATAATCTGAACCTCGGAAACGGCTCCACCGATTTTCATGAAATTTAGTATACCTACAGGGGGTTTCAGGGGCGATTAATCGATCTAGCTAGGATTATTTTTTAGAAATGTGTAAAAAAACACAATACAAAAAAAACCGAGCAAATCTCGGTCATCCAGGTACTGTTTATTAATGACAACAAGCAAAACTTCTATTTTTTTTTATTAACAATTATAGTCTTTTTCAGACACTTCTAACAATTATCGTTATATTTCAACCAATTTACACAAAACCTTGGCAAATTATATATCTGAACCTTTCTCATAAATCATTCTATCGATTGGTGAGAATCACATGAAAATCCATTCCGTAGTTTTTGAGTACAGACAGACAGATGCGGCGGGGGACTTTGTTTCATAATATGTAGTGACATAATCGAAAAGATATTTCTTGCTGCTTTCGAGAGATTTCACAGACCTGACTTATGCTGTTTAAATGTCCAATGTTCACAACATTGTGAAAGGGATGACAGTATTTTTTGTCCCAAATTGCATCGAAACTTAAATTAAAAGGTTCGTTATTCAAATAAAGCTTTTTCTGCAAGTAACTTAATTACTCGGTAGAGCCGGTATGATCGATCAAAGCGGCAATCACGAATTAAAAATATTCAATATACAAATACAATGATTTCCTTTTCTTGTTTGAGTTTTATAAAATATATATAATATATAACTGACCCAACAGACGTTGTCCTGTCATTCAATTCAAATTTCAAATTTATTTCAGACGTGCTTAGAAAAGGGTATATAACGCTGGAGCTAAGGTTACATTAAAAAAGTTCATAATGAAGGCAGTCGTTAAGTTTTCTTAAATTTTCTGAGTTTACGTTAGAACTTTCTTAAATTTTTTATATTTCTGCGCAATTTTCTTATTTTTTTAACGGAAAAACCTTCTACGGGTTTTAGAAAACACTTAAACCATACCAATTATAAGTAAACGATAGAAATTAGGAATAAGTATGTGTGGGTGGAAATGAGAACCTAAAATGAAATGTTTTGTGTCGAACGGAGCAAAATATCTATAGGTTAGAAATTTTTTGGGCTGAACGGTTTCGGCTTTCGGCTGAACACTCAAAAAATTTATAAAATCGTTATGTACAAGTTGATCCTCTCGGGGTCCAGTATCACTTACTTTCGGCTTAGTACACATATTAGGTTGCACCCTGGATATTCAGCGAAACCTGCAAATCAATTGGGAAAATGTTTCGCCCGTTTCTCTACCACGTGGCTCTATCCAATTCTTTATTGTTTATTTAATAAATACCGTAAAAGAAAATTACAAAAACTCGTAGCCATGATCTGACCTACGCGGTGTATTTTAGATATGTAGAGCGGTATCAGTAAATTTCACTCGGCTTGCCGACTTTATTGCTGCGGATGACGTTATCGGCAAACTCAAGCGCTTTGAAAATACCTATATATCTATATCGCTAATGCAAAATCCGAAAGTAGTGAACAGCCTATTGTAAATTGGTACCGACGCCGCGTAAGCTGCGTAGACTCCGATGCCAATGTGGTGGAAGCACAACTCTAATAGAGTTATTCCATGGTAGTTCCACTGGTTGCGGCCAAAAGAATTCCGAACACGGAAAATCTAATTCAGTGGTGATTTAATTCCGCATTCGTCACATTTTAATATTTCGTAGCCAGTACTGTCAGCCACACACTGCTAGTGCAGTAGTATTGATATATCATTGTATGGTTTGCGTTACCGGGTGCTGTCTTATGAAAAAAATAAGATTATATTGGAAAATAATATTGGACTAGCGGTCTAGGATTGACTTGCCTATAAATAAAAGAAACACATTCTTTGTCAGGCCGACTTTAAATCTGTTCTGTTTATTTTCAATTACAATGGAATTATTTATTTCACTTGTTTCTATCTATTCTTTATAGAAGGTAGTATTTTATTGTACAAAACAAGTAGTATTTTTGTACAAAAGTAGCGGATTAATATGTTTACTTATATAATGCATTAAAAATGTACGGTACTGATGAACCTAAGGTACATTTTTAATGTATTGTATTTTATTGGTTTTTCTGATGCGTTTTATTTACGTAATATCCTATGAGGTATGTATGTACCTACATACAAAATAAAGACGACCGATGGGAGATCAATTTTGACAAAAAAGATAAACGGCGCCTTTGTCTCTGAAATCTAAAATTTTAATAGCCAATTAGTATTTTGTTATCGATGTGTCGATGCATAGTTTTCAGAACAACATAATTATTTCGTTTAGTAAAATTTGTGATAATTCTATTTTTTTTATATACAAATATATTTCATATAAAACATACATTTAGTTACTTCGTATGCCAACGAGTCAAAATAGCTAAATGTTGAATTAGTCTGGTTTTATGTCACATAAGCTTTTTCTTTATTTTCGTTTATAAAAGCCAAAAAAAAACTACAACAAGCAATAGTTCTGGAGCAGTTGACCCATCTATCTGTAGATTGTTTTTTTGTCTGCAGTTAGCTCAATCGTTTCAACTGTAAATACTATTTATAAGATGTTTATATTATTTGATTATAATTTTCTATGTCATTAAGTAATATAAGTACGTAAACTTGGTTGTAACTGTAATTAGCTAAACAGCAATGATTTTCACATAAAATTACCCAGAATTTAAAATACTTTGATAAAACACAGTAATAATTACGTGCTGTAATAATAAACCACTAACTGGTATAAGCAAATGGGTATTGTGCTGGATAATGCTGTGTGAATTGTCAAGCATTATTATTTTATGATTATTGTAAAAACAAAAATATGTATATATTTAACGTGTCGAAAATTCAAAATAACACATTAACTGTTTTTACTATAGATGTTGCCACGAAACCGCATAAATGGAAAATTATTTAAAGTATCATGTACTTCATTTAGATGGGTATTATTATGCCGACGGGAAAACGTCGTCGTAGTGGGACTGTGAAATCTGCGCGGCGCTACGCCGCGCTACGCCGTAGCAAAGCCGACGGCGGCAAAAATGTCTACGCCTACTCGATTTCAGAACGCAGAATTTGTACGAACCTTTTTCACAACGTAGAATATGATTAAGGTATTCTATTAAACAAATTAATGTTTTTAACGTTAATGATACAAGAGTTTTTTTATGTATGTAGTTTTAAATTGCTTTTTTTCCGTTTAAGACCTTAATCAAATGTAAGGAATCTCAAGCGTGGAATCTTTGTTGTTTTACATTGTTTGTGAAGTTTTATTATTTTTAATACATGGATTGGATCTGTTTTTTAAAGATTTACCTGATTTGAATTTACAGTAACCGTTTAGACTGCCTTTTTGTGGGTCTGTGGGGGAACTCTATATTTGCTTCTTCCTCGGTTTGTACAAATATTAGTTCATAAATTATCAATAATAAATAACAGATAGCTTATATTATCTCTTATTTTAAATTTGTTATTCTGAATTTCAGGACCTACTGATATTTATCAGGATTATTTATGTTTTTTTTTATGGCTTTGAACAACTGCATAAACAGAAAAAAAATAACTGCGGCATGCTGTTTAAAAATTTATAAATTGGTTTTCTTAAGTGTTGCTCATAAGATAATAACTTTAAACTACAGGGCAGAGGGCTTGTTAGCGGAAAATAGAAAAAAGAAATTGTGAATATATGCATAAAAATGTGCGTTATTAAATGAAAATGTGCAATTTGAATGAATATTATGTCTGTTGAACAATGGGGCCTGTCATTTGCGCGGGGAACGTAACGACCTGAATTACTAAACTTTTATAAAGCCTTTTCATCATTTTGTTTCCGTTTTGTTTTATTGCTGAAAAGAATTGTTTTGTTGTTGTTTGGTAAATTGTTTTGGTGCTATACGTGAATATAAGTAATCGTTTGTATCATTCGAAATTGAATGTAACTATAGATGAGTTCCGATTTCATAAATGACTTCACGGTTAAGAATTTCTTTCGAATTGGTTTATTGAATTAAATATGCTTAAATTCAAGGTTATAAAAACGATAATCTGTACGATTCTGATCGACAAAAACAATTATTGTTTTTCGATTATAAATATGATGGTCTGATGAACGATGCATCGATAAATCTGTTGAGAATTTCGCCGTAAAAATGAAACTAAAAACCCCATGGAGCTCCATAAAATCAGTCGCATCGGCATATCAGTAGGTACACATCATAAATAAATCGCCGGGCAAACGCAAAAACCTGGATTAAACTCATACCTAAAGCGCGTTAACGTTATAAAGCCGCGTTATATATATTGTAAGAATGTTTTATATATTTTTCATTTCAAATCAGTTACTTCTTTTTCCGGTTTCATAACGAAAACACGGTTACCTATGACCGGACACGTTGCCTAGGTTCCCGAGAAAGGTTTGCCGCATTAAATATTACGGAGTGTAAACAAGGTCGGTATCGTCACCAAGGTGGACTTTATCGTAACGCGCGGTTTATTAACCTGTAGACCTAGACGTCGGAGGTGCTCGAAACGGAATTAAGGGCATCGCTGATCCGGCCGCCACGCGTGCCGCTGATCAATAGGTTTGTTGACATGGTAGCGCGCGTGGTGCGGCGGAGGTGGCGGTGGTGGTGGCATGCGGTACTCACTGAGGGGTTGGGCACGCAGCGGCGCGGGTCCGCGCTGCGGTACGTGGGGCTGTACCGGCCCGGGAAGCAGCCGGGCGGACCCATCAGCCCCCCGCCCGACTTCATCTTGTCGGGCGAGTACATCGCGCACGACCCCCAAGGGTCGTCCTCCAACTTCAACACCTTGGAGGGTGAGTGGTACTGGCGGTCGAAAATCTTGGCGAATTTATCGTACTTTCGGGTGAATAATAAGGCGACGCGTCGCCGCGACCGCTCCTCGCGCCGGGTGATGACCGACTGAAGTGAGCGGACGGTGACGTCACGGGCCACGCCCTCGCCCCTCCACGCACCTATCCCACTGCGCCCCGCGCCCCCGCCCGCTCCCTGCTCCCTGCGTCTCACGCATGTTTACGTCGCCGCCGCCGGCGGCGCGGCTTCGCGAATTACTCAATTATTTAATTGGTCCATTCACTCCTCCTGGCCGCTGCCTGCTGCGCCGCGCTGGTGGCGGCGTCGGCGCCACCACGCGCTACCGATACTGCCCCACCACGCACCACGCCGACTACACATCACCCAAGTCATTACGCGCATCTATAAAAAGTACACGGGTCCAAACAATATCCAAAACTGGTACCATTATCCCTAACCTCCCTAACTGTCCTGTGGCGCGGCGGGCGAAGGTTCGCTTGCAACGCAGGAGGTTGTAGGTTCAATTCCCGCCTCGGGTGAAATGTTTGTACGATGGCAGATACATACATATTTTGTTCAGGTTGTTCGGGATGTTTATTATATAATAAAATAAAAATATCGATCTATGTACAGTTTTCAGTTAGCCTCAATTGTATATACTAGTTCTAATTTGTTTCTATTAGGTACCCACCTATTTGATTCTAATTCTCTTTGATTAGGTATTTGATAGACTCTATGTACTTACCTGTTATATTTTAGTTATATTAAGTATCTAACATTAGTTATCTAGTACCCAAAATACAAGTTCTGCTTAGCTTGGGGCTATATAATGCTGTGTGAATTGTCTAGCATTACCTATTTATTATTTACTACCTGTTCCCCGCGGTTTCACCCGTGTTAAATTCAAATTTCACATATCTAGGGGGATAAAAAGATATTTTTCCCGTAAATCTCCCATGGGAATTTCATGTTTTACCAGGACACAAAGACTATGTTACTCTCCATCCTTTCAACTAACTCTATACCAAAAATCACGTAGATTGGTTGCTTAAATAGGGCGTGAAAGAAGGAAAAACAAACAAACTTGCGCATTTATAATATGTATAGTTGGGATTAGGATAACTAAGTAGGTATTTTCAATGGATTAAATACCAAAGTACCGATATTATTTGTCACTTGCCCGATCGATCGATTTATAGTTCAACTTCAGCTTCTTGGTTTATGGCTCTGCGTCTGGATTGACGCAATTCTGCCAGTGTCCGTCTCATGATAGCATCGCAAGCAGATGATGATCGAATCTATCATGGGCCGTCCCCCTGTTTGCCGAACCATAGCCATAGCTATAGCCATAGCTAATGACGTTTATTTTGCGGTAATGACAAGCGAGTGAAGACTAGCCGGGGTTCCGCAAGCCTCGCCTAACCTGGGCACGGACTGTAGTAATTCACTATCTATTCACTACGATTCTAAAACCTGGATATTTTATGTACCTATACAAAAGGATTAAAAATTCCAAGAAATATTGGTGGAAAATACTGTACGACATTGGTATCATCGAAGCAAAACACAGAAGCTCTGAAACAAGTTTTGGTTTTGTAAGCTTTCATTCAACATTTAATCTGTCTCGAATGTTTTTGAATTAAAATTTAAACTTTTCGCTACACATGTGTGATTATGCGTTGTTGAAGTTTGATTTTGTTGTTTTCTGTTATTGTTATCAGTTTTAATTAAGTTTTCATTTAAAAAATTGTTGACATAAAACATTTTGGATTGTAAATCGGAATAAACCCAACCAAAAGCCAAAAGCTTAAGGATGAATTTTGCGTGCGATTACGAAAACTATAAAAGTTTTGGTTTCTTTTCACATTCCTAGATCTAATCTTAGGTACAGCAGAGCCGCCCCTTGCAGCTACTGAGGGAACTGCTTTTCATAGGACTTATGAAACTGATAATACGAATTCGTTTTTTGCATAATTTTGAGTGATTTGATACATTTTAGTTGTGTATAAAACTTTGACATGTCTCTGATTGGTGGTTTTCAAATTTACCGCTCATATTATTGTAGTAATCCCGCCTCCATTCCATGACTGAGAAAATTTCCATGAACTGGACACTGGCAGAAAAGTGGCAAACCAGACACATATTGCCAATAACAAAGAAGTCAAGTCTTTGACATGTCAGCGGTAGTAAGCCGTTCCGTTTTGGTATCGTATGTAGTAACAGTATGAGCTTGCATGATACCAAAACGGCCACTCGGTAAAAACAAAATACCTACTACAAATATTATAGAGGCAAGAGTTTGTGCCGTTGTTATAAGAAGATTGTAGAAGTTTAAGGTAGACAGTTGAAATTATTAGCGTTTGTATTTATTTTGCCGCTATAACAACAATAATAAAAAATTAATTAGGTGGGTACCAAAGACAAGTTTGTTCAGCGTTTTTTCTCGACCTTAACAATCTTAACAAGGAAAAAACGATAAAATCTATATTTCAGTTTGAAATATGTTTTTTTTATGTTAACGTATACTTAGATTCTCTGCTAACATGATAGTTTCATAGTTTTTATAGTTTATAGCAAAAAAATTGATTTTCCTATGGTGACTCAGGTGACATAGGCAATCTCCATACAACGGTGGAGAAGCCTGGGAATAAAACGATAAGATCTGTATTTCGGTTTAAAATATGTTTTTTTTTATGTAAACGTAAACTTAGATTATCTGCTAACATGCTAGATTCATATTTTTTTAATGTATAGCAGGATTTTTATTTTCCTATGGTGACCCAGCGGACACATACAAAGGTGGATAATCCGGGGAAACATGTTTTTTGCCTATGTTCGGCTGAGTTACCATAGGAAAATAAAAATTTTGCTCACACTACCATGTTAGCAGAGAATCTGTGTTTGCGTAAGCATTGAAACAATCATATTTTAAACTAAAATACAGAAATTATCGTTTTTATAGTTTTTCCATGACAAGGCCTCGGAGGGGTCGGTAAAAAAGTTGATTCACCCACATACTCGTGAAAATTTTAACTATCTACTTTGCTTGTACGATTGAAGAGATACAGCCATTATTAAGGTCGCGCAAAAACGTCGAACAAATAGTCCCTGTAACAACAAATAATACAAAAAACGTTTACATTAAGAGGGCCCTTGTCCATAAGGAACAACAAAGTTAAGCAACGTCGGGCGCGGTCGGTACTTGGATGGGTGACCGCGTCATGTAGGCTTTAGCTTTTACGATCCATAGTTATGTATTTGTTTTAAAGGGTTTCTACTGTTTAGTTTGCAAAAGTTTAGTAACGAAAAGTTTTATTTATTTATTCACTAGCTGTTCCCCGCGGTTATGACCGCGTTAAATTTGAATTTCACATTTCTTGGGGTATAAAAGGGTATTAATCCGTTAATTCGGGAATTCGATGTTTAATCAGGACAAAAATTAGCCTATGTTACTCTCCATCCTTTCAACTAACTCTATGCCAAAAATCAAATCGATTGGTTGCTTAGTTAAGGCGTGAAGGAAGGTAAAACAAACAACACACTTTCGCATTTATAGTATTACTTAGGATTATAAACTTAATACAGGTTCAATTAAGATTTGTACCATAAAACTGAAAAATATATCTTAGTACTCATAGTAATAACAATCTATAAATCTATTTTGACTTTGGCTTGATCAAGGCTTCCGCACCGGAACGGATTTCTTATTCACTCCCTCTCGCTGCCATAGTTATACTATAGTTTTGTACTGCGAGTCTACTACGGCCAATTTATTGTGATTTCTGCTTTCTAAAAGTTATTCTGATAACTCGCGACCTATACACATACACGGTACCTGCACGTACCTCTGTGGTATCTCCCCTGCTCGGAACCAACCCCGTGTAAAACAATCAATGTGTCGACGGCGCATCCAATTTTCTCCGTCGGTGAGCAAAGCGCACTTGAATCCGTATATAGTCGATTAGGATGCTCTACCGCACTCTTGTTCCGCAACTAGATTCTGTCCGTGACTTTGCAAGTATTTGTCTGGAACATAAGTGCCAAGAAGTTTCCTATGTACATATAAAACTTTGAACCATGAGTTTAGAGTTAGCTGCCAATTACGTTAACAAGCCCGAACAAAAAATAACTAAAATTCACAGGCCTACAGATAAATAATTTTTTTATTATTTCGGGATACCTATATTTGAAACTCCATTGCCAGACAATACATATAATCTGGCCGAAGACGCAGGCTCCGACTGTTTGGTGATCTGGTGTAATCTAATTCACAACGTGTATTGACGTCGAAGTGTGCGAAGACCTCAATCGATGGACCGACGACATCGTAGCGGTCGCAGGGAGTCGTTGGATGAGGCGGTTCAGGACCGCTATTCGTGGCGTCATTTGGGGAAGTTCTATGTTCAGCAGTGGACGTATACGGGCTGATGATGATTGTCGTGAGTAGGCAATTTAAAACCACAAACATTTTCAGCATCTCTCACCCACTGCGCCACCGAGGTTTCGAGAAAATCTAAATTTCCGAACCACGACAAAATCAAATCGTCATGGACCGGGAAAAATCGACTTTTATAATTATTATAAGAAGTTCAAAAATAATTAGTAAAAATTCATATCATTAGTCAAAGTGCTTATTCCCATAAAATATATTTAGAAACGAACTAAGTTCTGTAAGCACTGTAAAAACAAAGAAATTACCTTATCTAATAGTCTGGAAACCACAAAGCAGATACATACATATGTAGATAGATACGGTCTTCTTGTTCCTAAACTAGGAATAATCCCCCACGTAATGAAATCCGCATAATTACCAAAGATCATGAACCGTCATGGAAACGGCAAACAGCGTCAAACTCGGGAGTAATTGTGCGACCAGCAGATGGCGGATGTTTTTAATTTTTCGATTTCGGACGCGCTTACATTATGCATGGGGCTTTTATCGCTGGCTGTGGTTCCTTCGGGACTGCCCAGGGCTTGCCTCAAGCACGGGCGGAAAGCGATCTGTATAGGCTCTAACTTTTATATTTTTAAAGTATGCATTATTTTGTTTATTGTCAGCACTTTCGTTGCCTGAAAAAATAGGAATTTATCTAGTTCAGGGACATGCTTAGAGTATCTAGAAAGGGAGTTGCCAAGCGCTACTTTTAGTACTAAAATGATTCTGCCAGTTTTCGCGGGAGGCGAGTTAGCACGGTACAGCACACATTTACATAATCACGCACACTAATGCAGAAAAATTAAGCGTCCCTATAAACACACACGCAAGTAAAAGCTGTACATAAACACAAAACAAGCACACAATTAAAGAATTACTGTTGTTACACTATTGTTTAGTTACACACTAACACAAAAAAGTAGTGATGGGGTTTAAAAAGACCGATAAAATGAATGATTTCAAATGAATGAAATCAGGGTTGTTCCAAATCAAATACTTTTCCTTTTTTTATAGATTTGTAGGGTAATCTCTCTACTAAACCGATTTTAAAAATTATTCTACTAATAGAAAGGTACACTGTTGTTAAGTAACACAAGGCCATATTCTATCTACGCAAGTAAAACCGCGGTGCGCTAATAGTTATTGTATGTACTTACATAATTACAACAAGTATTACGTAATTATGAATCTTAGGGTTCTAACTTAGAACATCTTCATATAAATCGGTTCAGTCTTCGGACTTCTAAGACTGAACTGATTTCGATGTATCTTTCATGAATGCATTATTTTGATAAATATTTTGTTTCTTAATTTGTGTGGTGGGGTGAGAAAAATAAAGAGCACGAGAAGAATAGCGGCTGTTAGCAAATGTACTGACCCAAGCGGATATGTATGTGGCTAGGATGTGAAAAAAAATGATATTGTGGTGTTTAATATAAATGTATATTACATAATTTTTACACTATTGGTTTTTAAATGGACTAATTTATTGTAAATGTGACGAACACATTTCTTTGGATCTGTTTTTTTCATAAGAAAAGAGATTCCAGTATCTGTATACTTTTGCGTAACCAATCTTCCTAATTCCATATTGTGATGGACGAAATCATTATCATAGACAATGTAGATCAATATTTGGAAATAAGTCCTTTCCTTGGAAATAGTTCAATAATTTTGAAACTATATACGTTGTAGTAATTTGTTTAAGCATTAGGAGCATCTTTGTATTATAAATTTAATATAATATTCAATCATTATCTACTGGTACTGTATTGATATTTCAATCCACAGTCTTTTTATAAAGAACTAGCTATGCACCGCAGTTTCATCCAAGTTGTGATGAAAAAAGTAGCCCATGTCACTGGATAGTGACATGGGGTACTTTTTTTTATCTTACATACTACACCAGCTGTACAAAAAATCACGTTTATATGTTTCTGCGTTCAAAAAGTACAAAGCAAATAGCAATAAACAAACGACACAGCACCACCAAAATTTTAAGGGAGCTCCATAAATCGACATGTTGAAGGCAGAATGACAGAGACAATCGCAGCAAACTAGTTTTTATAAACAGACACAAATGACTGTTCATGTACCTCGGACTGCGTACGCTCGGCTACTCCCGTTCTGAATGCTCCAAGTAATGTATTCCCAATAGAGATCCTTTCCCCGTGTTTCGTTAACTAATTTGAAATGACGTTGTATACATACATTACGAGTCCAATACAGAACCTCCTTTTTTTAAATCGGTTAAATATGGTTACAAAAAAACACATGGCATTTTATTCATTCCATCATTCACTCAATCAATTTCATTCAACTAGTCCCCACACTACGCCTTCTACCAAGGAATTAATACTCACATTACTCACCTACCAAGTCGTTGGCGCCGTATTAAAACTGTCGCAACTGCTATTCCATTTGAATCTAAATTAAACAATATTACGAAAAACAATTGACTAAAATATCACTTACTTGTGATAGGAAATACCGTGGTACCTTAAGTTTGATGTCTCTGATCGTCTTTTACACCGTAATACCGCACAATTCACCATTTTCACTGAGCACTACTTCGCGACACGAAACGACAGCTAATGGTCGCGGTTACGAGTGAATTAGTTTTATATAACGTGTATGGCCATATGGCCGGCAGAGGGGTACGGCTTGTGTTGACATCTCCGTTCTAGATACTCCAAGGGGATATGCATTAACTTATCCCATAAATATATAAGATTAAAGAGTCATTGTTATCCTTTTAGTCCTTAATAATTTAGAGAGCAAAAGATAGGATAGATTTTTACAATAAGCTCATTAATAAATAAAAAAATACATTTATTTCAGACCCTAATGACCCTAATAACTTAATGCGTTTAACGCATTCATGAGCAAACTATATGAAAGGAAAAAAAAAATATAAAAATTAATATGAGCAGACGAGCGAAGTTATATAACATAATGCAGTCGGGTGGCGAATCTGTGAAATGATAAATTTTGGGAATAAATGTCGGGCTCCATAAACATATTATATTAATTTTATTTTGAACATGCTTATGTTAACAAATTCCCAAAGCATATTCCTTCATCTCCTTATGCAAACTATTAAACAACTGGACTCTCTCGAAAACTATTGTTTCTTGTTGTAAATAGTATGCGTGCTATTTGCTTTAGCTACTTATATATATATATGTAGTTCCAATTGCGTAATTGTACATTTGATTGCCACTAAACTCGCATGGCTACAGAAACTCCTGGACATAGAGAAATATAATATAAAAAAGAACCAGGTAATCAAATCAGGATTTGAAATCAGGAACGTCTAGTCTAAGCAAAGATAGTCCTGAACGATCATTCTATTCAGAAAGTAAATACATACCTAATAATTAGCGTTAGTACTTGTACTGTGAGTTTTTCTATGTACACGGGGTTTTGGAGTCTTTATCTGTAGGTACAGCTCTTTTAGGCAGTGACTATACTTACAAGGAGAGGCTGCCTACTCGTCATCGCCTATTTTGCTCAAATTTACATATCTTATAAATTTGAGCAAAATCGGTGATGACGAGTAGGCACCCTCTTCTTGTTAGAATAAGAAATTTATAACTTGTCTACATTGATCTTTCTAGGGCAGGATAAAATACTCGTACATCGTTCAACGCATTTGCGTTGAAGAGCATCGCATAAAGTTAATTTCAAATTGTACACCGTCAGATAGCTCTCGGAGTCGACACGAGATAGAGGGTGTTCTTTCTTCATTAATCAAATTGAGCGATACCCAGTTAGCTAAATTGTAACCAGTCTAAAAGCACTATGGGCCTGCTATTAATTATTACTTAATATTTATTGTAAAATTGTTGTTGATACTAGAGGAGATTTTTTTAACGATTTTTATTTGTTTAAATCGCTCTCCGCTCACACCTCGCACCTGCCTCAAGCCGCTACCCTTTTTAGGGGCCCGTAAACCGTACAGAAGCACGCCAGCCAGCAGATATATGTGCACAATACACTCACTTGTAGCTGCATTAGCACGAGTTGCCAAATTATAGGAGTAATGTACATTGATGAATTTTTATTGTATGAACAGGGGTGATGGACCAGAAAATTTGTTATTCGACCAGTTGGTGTGTTTGGGTATCATATTTGATGTGTTTTTGTTTTTGAGAATCATAGTCATCCCTTTGGGATGGGATAATGTATTGAGTAGTTTGAAGCACATGTTGTTAGTAATTATTACAGGGTGGCACTACGTAAAACGGTACCGATTTAAACAAAAAATACTGTTTTTCTTTATTTATGTGACTAGTAGCTGCCCGTGCCTTCGCCCGCGTTTATCCGCGGTTATCGGGATAAAAAATAGCTTATTATGTTGTTCCAGGTTCCAAACTATATACCCATACTAAATTTCAGCCCAATAATTTTTTATTTTTTGTAGTTTTAGCGTGAAAGAGGAACAAACATCCATTCTCACAAACTTTGACATTTATAATATTAGATTAGTGAAATATGAATATCAGAAAAACTATCATAAATCGAAACTAGAATGCATGACTTGACTGCCCAGTAAACGAACGATGTGGCGCGGCGGGCGAAGGTCTGTCTGGGACGCAAGAGGTTGCGGGTTCGATTCCCGCCTTATGACAAATGTTGTAAGATCTTAAAAGATTTGTAGCGGGTGTTCTAGCTATTTTCTACGTAATAAAAATATCTATCTATGTAATGTATTGTATTTATATCAGTCATCTAGTACCCATAAATAACACAAGCGCTGTACGCAGCGCTTGTGCGTCCTTGGGTTGAAATGATGCTGTGTGGATTGTCCAACATTATTTATTTATATTTAACTAGCTGACCCGCCCGCGGCTACGCCCGCGTGGACTAAGAAGAATATCCCATCATGCATTGTTTTGTTATAACTATCTCAAAGGGATTAAGGCGAGGTGAGCCCAGCACATGCAAGACGCAAGCAAGAAGCAAGACGGTGCGCAGACAGCCGAGCATGATTTTGTAGTTATTTAGGTGCTTTGAAAAATATTTGTATGACATATAAAAATATTTTCTAGTGATGTACTGCGTAATAACGTTTGCAATGTTTTGGTATACAATTTGTGTCATTTTATTCATTTTTCTATTCACAGTGATCATTTAAAGGTAAATTTGTAATTTTTTTTGATCGGGTGAAGTGTCACCAATCTTGTTTTTGTCTAGTGATGCATTAGAAAATATCCTCAACTATAATATGTGTGAATTTAAAAACTATAGGCCTTCTAGTTATTGAGTACGGACAGTTAAAAATCCCTAAATCCGGGTAACCCAGCCTTAAGCAGCGTTTTCGATGAAAGCTCCTAGACGACTTGACTTTTTCCGACCCTTCCTACAAATATCGTTATATTTCAACCAATTTATACAAAACCTTGACGAATTATATATTTAAACCTTCATCATGAATCACACTATCGATTGGTGAAAACAGCATGAGAACCCGTTCATTAGTTTTTGAGTTTATCGCGAACAGACAGACAGACAGACGCGGCGGAGGACTTTGTTTTATAATATGTAGTGATTTATTTTCAGCCGACTTAGACTTTGTCATTGATGTCAAATTCGTTTCGTATTTTTTCGTCTTTTTGTCGCTGAGGAAGAGAAGAGTCCCATCATCCACACCCACTGATATATTTAACATAATCGTTCATCCATTTTATTGAGAATTTTAATGACGCACAGCTATCAATCACAGGCTTGTTTCCTAATTCCAATCTATAGTCTGTTTAGATATTATAATTGCCCGCCTTATGAACCATAAATTAACAGTTATAAGTAAAGCTAATCTTAGAAACAAAAAGAAAAACATTATAAATCTTTGAAAAATTCTAGAATAATTTCACCAATCACGTTTCTGCTCTATAATTAAATAAAAAAAAACTTCAAATTATAAATTCTAGTTTGGATAAACTAAACTTCCCACTGTTTTTGAGAAATATCACTTCAAAAATGAGTAATTATTTTTAATTTTTTAAATAGCACCTTATAAGTTGGTCTAGTCTGGCAAGTGGCGGATTTACACATTGTCGCCAGTAGGCTATTCGGCCGCCCCAAAATGACCTCTACAATTCGATACCCTAATTTACAAAAATATTTACTTAAAAAAAAATTCAAGTGTTTATTTCGCAATCCTCTAATTTTGCAAAAATGTGAGAGGTCTTAAATATTTATACTTTGTATTTATATATTTTTTTTATGTCTTAATTATTATACTTAGGGGCTATGTATTAGGAGCCCTGATAAGGCGCCTTGCAATTTGAGAGGTCGTTGCCAGTGAAACTTTATGTTTTACATTAGTTTTTTCCCATTATTAGTATGATTGTGTTGTGGACTAGGGGACCGATGTGTCAGTTTAGATTAGACTGGACCTCTACTCTGGACATTTAGGTATTAAATTAATTTTTTTATATTTCTGCAATACAATTTTGTGGTCCAAATTTTCCGCCCTCACAAATCTGCCGCCATAGGCTCCAGCCTACTCAGGATGCTGGTAAATCCGCCACTGTCTGCTAAAAATGCATCCTTTAAGTATTATAACCCATCTACTTTAATATTGCCTATTTCTTCTGAATACATTAGCATTGAGAGTGAGTTTACTTTAAAGCAGATCGCAGATCGGGTTATTTGGAATCAGACATTGAAGTGACTGATTTCTCTGAATTTCACCCTGTGACGTAACGATATCGAGTTGCGAAGTAGAGTGGAACAGATTTGGTGAAGAATATAAATACAAATTTTACGACATACCAAATTTCTGAAGCTAAAGAGAAATTTTATGTAGGTATGTAGGTACATCTTTTAAAAAAATGATAAGTAAGTACATACCTAACAAAAGCTTTCTGAAAATCCGAAAAAAGAACCGTAAATAAATTTCAGAAACCAGGTAAATTCTTGTTACTTTTTTGGAAGTTCATCCGGAATATGGACGCAAGACAGGCTGGTCGGATCGCAGCTTCCGCCGGATGTGGCCTCCCCTTTCCCCTCATCCCGGCCGGAAGCTCTCGAGCCCTTCCAGTGAGGGTAGCGTTGGTAAAAAAGATTTGAAATATACTTACTACTCTGAGTTTGATGGTGAGTCAATAGTATCGTCTTGACGACTATTTTGTATGGGATACCCAATTACCTATGAATCTATATAATGTATCTATATAATCTATATACTTCGCGTTTTAGAACAGGAAGTAGTACAGTATTATTAAATCTGTGATATAGGTTTATGAGAATTACCTAGTTAGTAGGAGGACCATATGTACGCACGGTAAAGGCGCTGTACCAAGTCAAAGATTGAAGAAGACATTGAACTTATAAGAACTCTGATTTAAAAAGTACTAAATGAAAGATCTATAAACGCGATCATAGGATTTTCCTAGAGACGCCACGAGATAGGATTTGAATGACAATAATTTTACAGTTTAAAATAAAAATCTATACAGACAAAATCTCAGAAGAACTGGGCACACATTTAGATGACGTACCGAATTTATTTGTGGCTAGTTTTGACTACGTTAGGTTTGTAGCAAAAAATAAACACAACATAGACCTTCCTTCGTGGATGTAAAGGCCGTTGATGATGGTGAAGAGTCTTGTATTGACTAGGCCAACACAGAGATAACAGCACGTGAAAGGTTTGCTATTTAATAGGTATTAAAAAAAAAATTTTTTGTCTTCATTGATCGACAGACAGGTAGGTAAATAAATAAATATAAATTACTTAGATATTACCCAAGGCTTATGCACTTTAGTAAAAAATCTTAGGTAGAAAGGTATCATATTATCACCTTAAAAATTATAGCGGCGACTGATGAGGAAAAAAAATTTAAGTGAAGAGTAAATCAGTAAATCAACACCTTATTTCCTATTAAATAATATTACTATAAAAAAGCCGTGGGGTCGCGGCGTACGAATATCGACCCCTCCAACTCAACCCGTGGATGTCGTAAAAGCCGACTAAGGGAACCTACCAGAGGAAGGGCAGCAGCTTCCTTCTGAGTATTTTCAAACACCAACACTGCGATCACCAATCCGCCTGCCAAGCGTGGTGATTATGGCAAATCCCCCCCTACATGGGAGACCATCCACTCGATGGACCGACGACATCGTAGCGGTCGCAGGGAGTCGATGGATGGAGGCGGCTCAGGACCGCTATTTGTGGCGTCGTACGGGGGAGGCCTATGTCCAGCAGTGGACATGTATGGGCTGATGATGATGATGATGATGACTATAAAAAACTGTTGTCGTTGGATAGAGGCTCAGTACCGCTATTCGTGGCGTCGTTTGAGGGATGCCTATGTTCAGCAGTGGACGTATACGGGCTGATGATGATGATGATGGTGAAAACTGTGTATATTTAAAATTTGCTTGTCTCAGTGCTTATTTTGTAAGCCTAAAGAAATAAAGTTATTGATATCTGAATCTGAATCTGGAGAGAATGGACAATTTGAGGTTAAGCACCAATTCTCATCAAGTTTGAGAACAAAGTTCAATCCACACGTGAAAATAAAACAAACATTCTCATACTTTTTTGCGTACCTTACATAGGGCATGCTGTATGTTGGCTGTACGTTTCGCATCCCCCAATTATAAACATAATTAACTAGGTATTAAAAGCAAGCGCTAAGCGCAATTACAACTCTGCTGTGTTCTGTTTCATCGTGCTCATTATATGTGCATAATTAACTTTTGTATTATTTATAAGGTTACGTTATAACTGGGAATTTTAACAACGAATACGCGAGAATGTAGCTTCCAATAAAATGGAGGTTTTTAATGTCGGTAGTCACTGGGAACTGTTGCTTATATCGTTACATGTGCACGTACACGTGGACAAAAAGTTGAAGTGAAGAGAATATCAATAACACCTTATTTCTTATTTGATAAAAATAACTATGTTTATAGTATACAATTTGACTTGTCTTGCTTATTTTGTAAGCCTAAAGAAATAAAGTTATTGATTCTGATTAAACAAATCCTACTAATATTATAAATGTTTGTGACAGTGGATGTATGGATGTTTGTTCCTCTTTCACGCAAAAACTACTGGACTGAAATTTGGTATCGGTATAGTTTGGAACCAGAAATAACATTATAGGTTACATTTCATCCCGATAAAACGCAGGCGAAGGCGCGGGCAGCAGCTGTATACACGACTGTATATTTCCGCGTGACGCGAATAGCAGCGCCTTGTACACAAGCATAGCTCCTAGCTTAGCTCTATATTATAACATGTCATGTACTAGCTGTTTCCCGCGGTTTAACCCGCGTCAAATTCGGATTTCACTTCACGATTCCCGCGTTAAATTCAAATTCACTTACGCTCCCTTGGGAATTTGATGTTTTTCCAGGACCTAAGGGAGCCTATAGGTACCTATTACTGCACGTCCTATGCCAAAAAGTAAGTTGTTTGGTAGCTTTATTAGGCCGTATAGGAAGGACGAATTTTCGTATAAAAATATGAATATTCCCGTTATTCTCCCATGGGAATTTGATGTTTTATACGCATAGGTATTACTTTGTTACTCTTCATCCTTTCTTTCAACTAACTCTATGCCTAAAATCAAGTCGATTGTTTGCTTAGTTAGGGCGTGAAGGAAGTACAAACAAACGACTGACGACCGATGTGGCGCGGTGGGCGAAGGTCCGCCTGCGACGCCGAAGGTTGCGGGTTCGATTCCCGCCTCGGGATCGCCTCGGGTACGATCTGCAAATATTTGTTCAGGGTGTTCTGGTCGTTTTTCTATGTATAATAAAAATATATATCTATGTAATATATTGTATTATGTATATCAGTTATCTAGTACCCATAACACAAGCTTAGCTTGGGGCTAGATAATGCTGTGTGAATTGTCCAGCATTATTTATTTATTTTAGTAATGAATGAATTATGGGTGATCTACGAAATTTCCTCGTTGAAGGAAGAATAAAAAGGTCGAAGAAAACAATTCAAATACAAAAGCATCGTTCGCACGCCTTGGTTCGTTAAGAGTGGTCAATGTTGAACTCTAAGCATTCGTCACTCGTAACTTGCCGAGGAGGCAAACGTAAATTCATCGTTTGAAGACCAGTTGAGATGGGAGGAAGACATCACAAAGTTATCAAAAATATAGAATGGATGGCAGAAGTCACCAACAGAGAAGAATAAGGACCTGCTGGTCGATTCAGATGTATCGGTTAGGTAAGGGCATCACTTATACTATTGGCGTCGCTCATTGGCTGCATTCTGAAGACAAATAAAAAATGAAAAATGAACCTATAAGTCCCCCCCTACATGGGAGACCATCCACTCGATGGACCGACGAGATTGTAGCGGTCGCGGGGAGTCGATGGATGGAGGCGGCTCAAGACCGCTATTTGTGGCGTCATACGGGGGAGGCCTATGTCCAGCAGTGGACGTGTATGGGCTGATGATGATGATGATGATGATAAAGCTATAAGGGCCGGCCGCCACCATAGCGGAGACGAGACGAGCGAGCAGACAACCTTTTGAACTTTATTTAAATAATTCACTTAGTATTTTAATTTAATTAATTGTGTTTTTTATAATTTTTTATAAAATAAATAAAAAAAATGTTTATTTTTTATTTAAACTTCCATTAGAACGTCGTTGTTCACACATATCTCGTCTCCGTTCAGCTTCAGTGGATACCACCGAGCGGAGATATATTACATACAAATAAATATTGTATGTATAAAAAACTGTATGCGAAGAAAACAAAGAAAGATCAAAGCGGAGATGTCAGCTGTGCCTTGCAAGCTGGCGTGACGTCATACAGTGGAGATCTCCAACAAGCATCCGACGGCCGCCGCACGCAGCTCAGTTCCGCTCTAACCAGCACATATCTTTGCTTTAGCCAGCACACATCTTCGCTCCAGTCTAGTCAATGGGTATGCATCTCCGCACAGCTTCGGTGGAGATACCCTATTATAGCTGAAAAACATCTCGTCTCCGTTTTGGACATCTCGGCACATCTCCGCTTCGGTGTACTTTGGGCCTAAGCGGTCAAAATGTATGAATGATACACTCATCGGAATCGACCTGCTACACCATATGTGTTGTGTTTTTTTTTATCAATTGTTAGAAAACTAACAGCTAATATGAATTTAACGAGGAGATTTTAACTAAAGGTTCGTTATAAGCAGAAAAATAATATTACTTAGTAAAATACAATTTATATTATGTATGAATAAATAATATTACTTAGTAGAATATTATTTAATATTATTTGTAAATGAGAAAATTCAAAATTTCTCAAAATTAATAGCCATATGGCTTTTACAATTATTCGGTTTTGCTTGTTTGTACCTAAATTTACGTATTCTTTGAGATGTTGTCAACTGTGGAAACACAGCGAGCTCTTGGAAGGCTTAGACAACATAATAAAGAATACTTTATCATCGGTTTTGAATATCTGTTTCGATGACAAGGCATGGTCGCAGGCCTCCCTGCCTGTCAAATTGGGAGGCTTAGGTATCCGCAAAATTTCAAGTGTAGCCCTGCCAGCGTTCTTGTCTTCCGTCTACAGCACTAGTTCTTTAGTGGAAAAAATTTTAAATCCGTCTTTGGTCTCACCTGGAAATTCATTCGAAATTTCGTTCTTAGACGAGGCTCGAATGGCTTGGCATAGTGCTTGCCCTGATGCTACTCCCCCAAAATCTCTTTTGTCCCAACGGCAATGGGTCGGGCCTCTGTGTGAGTTGACACGGAATTGTTTGTTACAAACGTGCTCCAGCTCTGCAGATCGTGCCCGTCTCCTGGCCGTTTCTAAATGGGAGTCAGGACATTGGTTGCAAGCACTTCCTTCATATAATACTGGCACTCTATTGGATCCCGTAACTTTCCGTATAGCAACATGTCTTCGGTTGGGTGCAAGGTGTTGCGCGCCTCATCAATGCCAGTGCGGTACTGTTGTCGAACAGCTTGGTCATCACGGATTATCGTGTACTAGGGCTGCCGGTCGGATATCTCGCCATGCCAGCCTTAACGATATCATCCGGCGGGCCTTTGTCACCGCTAACGTACCAGCTATTCTCGAACCGAATGGTCTGTTGCGTGACGATGGTAAGAGGCCCGACGGCATGACTTTAGTCCCTTGGGAGCTGGGCAGGCCTATTGTGTGGGACGCTACATGTGTCGACACACTTGCGCCTTCCCATCTTTCAAGGACATCCGTGAGGGCTGGTTCGGCGGCAGATTTGGCCGAGGATCTCAAGAGGCGCAAATATGCAGGTCTCGACAGAGCCTACGCATTTGCTCCCCTTGGAGTCGAGACCCTAGGTCCATGGGGTACCGAGGCTCTCCGGGTTTTCAAAAAATTATCTGAGCGCCTTGTCGAAGCGACGCGTGACCCGAGAGCTGGTGAGTATCTGGCGCAGCGCATTAGCATTGCCATACAGCGGGGCAATGCAGCCAGCGTCTTTGGGACGCTTCCGACTGGTATTGATATGGACCAGTTGAGCTATCTGTAGATTGTTTGCAACAGTCTGCAGTTAGCTCAATTGTTTCAATTGTAAATACTAGTTTAATTTCTTTATATTATTTGATTGTTATTTTCTTTGTCAACTTAGTAGAATACAATTTATATTATGTATGAATAAATAATATTACTTAGTAGAATAAAATTTATATTATGTGTGAATAAATAATATTACTTAGTAGAATAAAATTTATATCATGTATGAATAAATAATATTACTTAGTAGAATAAAATTTATATTATGTATGAATAAATTTATGCATTTATGCTAAATAAAACTTATTTATTAATTAACAATGAGGCGTAATGAGGCTATCTATGGATTTATTGCAACAGCCTGCCTGCATACTAATTCTAATTTGTTTCTATGCTTTGATTGTAATTTTCTTTGGTAATAAATATTTAATAACCAAATTATATATCCGTGCTATAAAAACTTTACTCTTCCCAGGGTAGGACATATGCAAGAAGGAAGAATAAGAATGTCCTTAAGAAAACAGCATCATTCAAAAGCGTTTGCTTTCTTAGTTTGGTAAGGAGTGATCAATGTAAAGGTCTACTCATTACCGCTCCGTACCAAACTAAGGAGACAAACGTATATCATCGTTTGGGAAAAGCTTCGGAACGGCAACGTGACAAAGGAATGCCTGATGCCGAAGTAACATTATCTAATCTGTAGGTATCGTCAAAACCCGTAGGCAAATGTTAGCGAGAAATAGATATCACTCATTCGTTCGTCGTTGTCCTAATTAAGGCATTGTTTTTCTTATAGTACATAATGTATATTACGAATTATTCAAACCAAGTGTAATGTAATCCAAAATTACGCACTATTTATAAAAACGAAAGTAATTCGGTCTGTAACCTATTTTTTACAAACATAAAAAGTCTCCAAAAAAATAAGATAACCAATTTTTTAACTTAAAGATGCACATAATATAATCGAGATAAAACAACTTGTTGGATAAATTAAGAAAATGGGCTGTTATCAAAGTTCACTATGTAAAGGAATTTTTTGACTGGCAATTAGCTGCCTGATTGATTACTATGTACTTATATCAATTTTGTAAAAATAATTAATGCATTAAAAGAATAAAATTATTGATACTTTAATTTAATTTTAAAACCTTCATGTTCACACAGTTTTACAATAAATATTTCATTAAATGCTCAGATAATTTTGAAATACTTACCACCATTCTATAGAAGCGAATCAGATTTTAGCACGTGTTAACTTGAGATTTTTTTACCGCTTATAATGAGAATCTTTTTACTTGAGATGTGCTCAAATCTGATTTGTATTTGAATAATCCTGAATAAATTTAAGATGGAATGTGACGGTATTTAATAATTTGGCGTGTTTAAAAAAACGATAAACCAACTTCAAATTCCGGAACCCACCTCTTGTTTACGCCCGTTGCCGTGGAAACTAAACGAAAAACGTCATTGTGATAGTTTGGTTGTTTTCAAAAACATAATCGACTTCGAATCCCTTACTTTTACACCGTTTTTAAGTTTTGCAGGATGAATACTAATCCCCAGAGAATAGAAAATTTATGGGAGTACCTTGGGATAATTTTCTATAAGTATAATAGTGAATCGGAATCGGTCCATAAATGTCGGAAATATCGCGTAACACACATGCAATAAAAACAAACATACAGACGAATCGAGATCCTCCCCCTTTTTTGAAATCGAAAAAAAAACCAAAAAAAGCTTTTCCAAATTGGACACAGAAATGCTTTTCTGATTATGTACCGTTATTTACTTTTAGGACAAATTAACAGATACAATCCTTACTATACAACAATAAATATATTTACTTAATAAATCTACCACAGGATCTAAAGAATCAATCTGGAAGCTTATATAATATACGACTAAAATAATAGCTTTTATTCCATGAATAAATATTTAATCTTAGAGGAATTGGAATATATAATGGGCGGCCTTATCGCTTAGAAGCGATTTCTTGAATTTTACTAACTCGTACCTACGTAGGTAGAAAGCGACTGGGTATGGTCATTTCATACAACTTACACCATTAAAATTTTACTTACCTAGCTACGTAGCAGGGTAAGTAAAATTTTAATGGTGTCAGATGTACGTCTGTCTACGTTTGTCTATAATTTTTTTTCGTCTAAGTGCTAAGGTATTTTGTAGGCCTACAGAAATAAATTATTAAAATCTGAAATCTACATAAAAAGCGAGTAAGTAGGTACGTTTATTTCATACAAATTGTTATCAGAATTTTACTTACCCTACGTTTACGTCTGTCTACGTTTGTCTATAAATTTTAACCTGTCTAAGTCCTTAGGTATTTTGTAAGCCTAAAGTTTTGTCTCAGACCTAAAGAAATAAGGTTCCTAAAATCTTGAAATCTGAAATCTACGTAAAAAGGGAGTACCTAAGTAGGTAGGTACGTATGTTTTTTCATACCTACAACTTTAGAATTTTACTTACCTACTAGGTCTGTCAACGTTTATCTATAAAAGTTTACTTGTCTAAGTGCTTAGGTATTTTGTAAGCCTGAAGTAATTAAGTTATTGAATCGGAAATCTACTTAGGTACGTAAAAATCGAGTATGTTTATTTCCATACCAGCTTGTCATTAGAATTTTACTAACTCGTCGTACATACGTAGATAGGTACATTATGTGACACCTACATACGCTTCCTTTTAATTGAAATCAAAGGAATGTTAAATTGGGGTCTGTATTGTTCTTTTAAATAAAATTCTACCTAGGTATTTAGGTATAACCATTAAAAAACTCAATATCAATAGGTATAAACTTGATATTCCTTCCCAGCACACACGTCCACGGTTGCACGTGCCTCCCCTAAACAAGAGGGTTTTGCTATCACCACGCTTGGCAGGTGGATTGGCAGTTGAGGCGCTAAAAATACACAGAAGGAATAATTACCTATATATATATCTATTTAAACATACAGGGATATCTATCTGTTATTATTATCTAATAACAATAATTATTAATTTTTCTAAGAAAAAACTACGTATGCGAGGCCGCTGTCAGAAACTACATATAGTTTCTTACATAAAACCTATAAAATTAAATGTTTGTTCTATTTCTATATCTACGTTCCGTATTGGTCACACCAGTATTCAAATATTATATTCTATATTGAAATTCTGGCGCCAATTGACTATCGACCCAGCAGTGTTTTACTATCATTTATACTTACCTAATTTATGGTAATTTTAGGATGAGATTGCTACTCATTTTCGGAGAATATTTTTTTAAAGAAAATTTTAGACCTTAATTGTGATTTCACACAACATTAGGTACTTTCTTCAGACATTACTAATATATATTTTTACCAACAATCTGAAGATTGCTGGGTCATCAATATGAAATTATCACATGTTAAAATATTATAAATAAATAACAATGCTAGAAAATCCCCACTTAAACAGCGTCCAAACTCGAATGACGATAATTGATACAAAAATAACAAATAATTTCACAATGATGCAAACATTAAGTGGGTAATAAAATTATGATACTGGTATCACTTAAAATTTCCCATTTTGTCTCCTCCCACAAAAAAATGGCAGACACCAACAATAAAAATGGTTTTATACTCCAAGCGTATTTTATTATGGCATTCTGGGTCTTAAGTCTCGCTCAGTTAGCATAGTGTAGAAAGAGATGCCCTCCATTTTAAAGCAAAAAGGCCATCTACCCATTTAGCACTCTGACGGAGAGGTACAAGCTGAAATGAACTTTTTTGTGTTAGTCCTAGAATCTTAAATGTATTTCTTTAAGATCCTGAAAGATTGGCCAGTAAAACTATGCAAACAGACCATTAGATCACGCGAGGCTTGCTTGTCCTTGAATTGCAGCCAATAGGAGGCTTCGAGCCACAAAGCTGACGAATCAGAAACCTCTTACCGGTACATTATATATTAATCTGCCGCGAACCCCAAGACGCCACGTTCCTTGCAACGCTGCAATGGAAGCGCACGCGCATTCAGACCGCCTGATTTTCTAAAATAAATCAGAAGTAAATTTCCTTATTTCAATTAAATAAACGAGTTATATCGCTTTTGTGTGTGTTAGAATATAACTTCATGTAGCCTAGTATTTTTTTATCGTGAGAATGTTCCCGGGTTCTTTTGCGTCCATTGTAAGCAGAGACCAGATCCGCAGGGCTATGCAAGAGGTAAGTCTATTCATATTATTCCGTAAAACTAGCTGATGTTGTAGCTATCCCGAGCCGGGATTTGAAGCCAATAAGGATCCCATTATCAGTGTTTGAAAATTCGAATGTTAAATGTTAAATCGTAGGAAGGTCTTTCCCATTGTTGAGTGTGAACCTGCCTGATATCTAATACAAACCAACTGTGTATTGCTGGTATTATTTATTGTGTATTATTAATTAATTTACTTTAAAATATTCGTGATCATTTTGATTTCGTTGGATTATTTTGTTCGCGGTATTGCGCCGTGACTTTTACAAAATGGCGCTCGGGCAATTCAGAGTGGATCGATTTCGTGTTCGAAATTGATTTTACTCGGAAACCGCTAGTTTCCGAGACGGATTTTGAAATATGCTATTCAGAGCGCCCGAGCACGGTTATTTTTGTCGAAATCGACCCAACTTTTCACGGAATCATTTAGAGTGGTAGTAGCTTGATGGAATCTAATCCGAGGTACAATTTCTAACAAATTATCATGTTTTGGAGAAAACCTCCTTATTCTACGTGAAGTAATTAGTGAATGAAGATGATTTTAGCACTTTTATGCCCACAAAAATCTTTCTTCGTATGTTTTTGTGTGTTACATTGAGGTTATGTGCATAGTAAACAAAACAATTTTAGATGGAGCATATTCTCGTTTTACAACACCAAAACCGGCGTGATGGAGCAAGACAGAGGATAAGCACACTCCGTCAGTACCAGAGACTGCGGGATTTGACAAATCCTTTTATAGATCCAAACTTTCGGGGGATATACAGACTCTCCCGACATGGCTCTGAATTTGATAAACGACCTGCGTGCGTATTAGCCTTGGACGAAGCTTTTTAATGCGGTACCAGTGGAGCTAAAAGTAAGTATTACCTATAAACAATTGAATACTTACCTTTATGTAACCTATACCTATTTGTGACTTTATGTACCTATAAAGAAAATAACAATCAAATAATATAAAGAAATTAAACTAGTATGTATTTTAATACAATTGAGCTAACTGCAGACTGTTGCAAACAATCTACAGACCTATTGCTTTGTAATCTTTGTCTGCCCTTCACTTTTACGCACAAGGCTTACCAAAAGTCGAATGGGAGGGATTAGGCTTTCTGCCTGAGTCAGTCATCGGTCTGCACGGCCATTAATGAAACAACACATGCATTGAACACGCAGCCAGTACTGTGCAGGTAGATTAGGTTTCCCTGCGATACTAATGCGATAGAAAGCACAATCCAAAAGTAGCTATTTATTTGAGTTGCATTGAATGAAATATTACCTAATTACTACTGGTGGTACCTGTTCTTAAACCTACTTAATAATCTAGTCACACTATTATGTTTAAACATTTAACTTTTTCAGGATTAGACAGATTAAATAATACCTAATACTCGAATAATGAGATCACTATACAACCTAATCACTAATAAAAACAAATTAACTACCTAAATAACAAATTAAAAGCACTCACTTTATTCAGAAACTACAGAAATCTGACATTGCCCGGCGTGCTGGGTATTATGAAGATGCTGATGCTGGGTATTAAGAGAACTAGATCCCCACCTCTTGCTTGCCTTCATTGGCCGGTCTGGCTGGAGTCGCGAGAGATGCATCTTAGGATGTAGACTCGGGAGTGGAAGTTTCTAATGGCGTAATAACGAGGTCTTCACCACACACATTTAAACACCCACTGGTATAAATGGGTCACTGTTTAGTGAAAACAGTTTTGATGAACGAACCACTACTACTAGTTTCCCTGCAATACAACCTACTAATGGAATAGATACGACATACGATAGATAACACAATAAAAATGTAGGTATATTTATTAATAGTCATAATAATCACAATATTGCTTATGAGACTAGATATCTTGTATATAAATTTAATTATATATGAACACTTTGTAACTTATGATATTTTTACTAATAAAATACTAGAAAATAAAGAGCTATTTTTATTTTCAGATAATTATAATATTTTTAAGTTATTTCTTTTAATGAGATCACCTCATAATCACAAATTGCTACAACTAGTTACACTAATAAAGTCTAGTAATAAATCTGTAACATCAATGTTTAAATAAATACCATGTTTTGAACAAACACAATAGAGAACCACAATAATCACAATCTTGGCTTAATACTAATTACTACTTAAAATATAATTATATTGGCCGAGAATATCAAGAGGCGCAAATATGCAGGTCTCTACAGAGCCCCTTGGAGACGAGACCCTAGGTCCGTGGGGAAACGAGGCTGTTTGTTTTAAAATAATTATCTGATAGCCTGGTCGAAGCGACGCGTGATCCGAGAGCTGGTGAGTATCTGGCGCAGCACAATAATATTGCCATACAGTGAGGCAATGTAGCCAGCGTCTTGGAGTCGCTTCCGACTGGTATTGATATGGACTTAATTCCATTAAGGATTCTTCCAGCTCTGAGAGTGGTGGGGGGCACGGACCTCCACCAGTTTCACTCATTAATTTCTCTCTCTTTAGTGCCTTGGCCTTTGTGTCACAGCGCCAATCTTGCCAGCACTGTATATAGTATGTAAATTGATATTTAGTACATGTACATAAATGAACAATAACAATAATTTGTAGACCTGTGTCGATCGATCATTTTTCAAGACCTGTTCGAGCACGATCGAACTTGCAGAAAGATCGAATCAAAAAGACTCAATCGTTTCGCGGGTCGCGAAGACCCATGACTTGCCACTGCCATGCCGCGCCGGTGCGTGCAGTCTATCGTTCGATCGATCGATCGTTCGTATTTGTCGGGAAAAACTATCTTACCAGTCACGCCATAAGGTTCACTTTGTTTTGCATTGCATGAATGAATTGATTGACTCACTCAGACTCGATCGTTCGTATTTGTCGGGAAACAACTACGAGTACCATAATGATCACACCATAAGGTTCAGTTTTGTTTGCATGTATGAATTGATTTAATCAAATACCCGACATGTATTTCAGATCGATATAGGTATTTACATACAATAACATCCAGACTTAATATTATAAATTTAAAGAAATTCGGCAGAGATATAAGTAGAAGGTACCTACGTGTACCTAGGTGTTTTTGTTTTCCAATTTCCATAAACAAAGTAGGTATTTGCACTACCTAAATAAGCGGTGGGTAACTTCTTAACTGTAACATTTATGTTACAGTAAGTCAGAGCCATTAGCTAGCTTTAGGTAGGTACCTACCTAATACCATGTTGTATAGATGATGCTGTGCGAAAATGTCCAGCATTTCTTACCTATTTATTTAATTGATCTATGAAACAAGTAGGTAGGTACCTATTTTTATTTTAACTAGGTACCTATGTTCCTACTTACATTAAATACCTAGGTAGGTACCTAATCTACCGACCCCAGGCGGTCGCAGTCGGCAGGGCCTTACCGTTACGTCATAAGGTTCATATTTCTTTTACAAGCAAATTAAGCATGATTCAAAATTCAATAAATCGAACGAAAGACCCGATTGTTTTGAAAGTCGCGGGTCACGGTTTTTTTTTGAGAAAAACTACCATAATTGTCACAACATAAGGTTCAGTTTTAGTCTGTCATTTATTCAATCAATAGGTCGATCATTCGTATTTATCGGGGAAAAAACTACCTTAACTTTCACATCATAAGGTTCACTTTTGTTTTACAAGCATCAACGCCAGAATGATCGACTGAACGATCGAATCCTTTTAAAACTAGGGATTCGATCGATCACTCACGGGTCGCGATCGAGTCTTTGTGATACGATCGATCACGATCGATACAGGTCTAAATTTGTTATGATTCTTACTTTCAGCCATTTCTTTGGGGTCTTAGTTGTTCCTGAACCACAGGCGTTCAGCTTTCGAACCATTTCTTCACATTTTTTTTTTGCGTTGTCGAGCGGCGTCGGGGCCCGTTACTCGACCGCGGGCGTAGTCCACGTGAGCCTTCATGAAGTTGAGCATTATAATTCTCTGATCAGGTGAAACTTTCACTCTATTACCCTGAAAATTTGTATTATTTTGATTACAACATGTGAAGTGTAATTAAAATTTAGGCTGATCTAAAAAAGGCACTTTGTTTATTTCTTGCATAATTATTATTGCGAGAATAGTGGATCATTTATTCACTTCACTGCAATGATCTCTTCGTTCGGTTCTCTTCACTGGTTCGAGGTTCTTATAAGATTGTGCAATGCAAGGAGAATAAACGAAAATTGTTTGTATTTCGAATTGGTTGATTTGTTGTTGTTTTGTTGTGGTGGCGGCGTGGTGCTGCCACCTTGGTTTTCCGAAAAGGGGCTAGCGGGCCTCAAAAGGGTTAGAAAAGACGAATTCAGTTTTTACAAGTAGGACTAGAAAAGGCTAAATAAGAAAATGAATAGTTTTGCTACAAGGAAAATATTTCCATCCATACGATTAACCTTGTTTTCAATCTTAGGATTTTTGCTTCACTCAAGGGAGAAAATTAAGAAAATATAAGTTTTTAAATCCAATATAGCCAACGTTCTTTATTCCATTTTTTATTATAACTAATATGTATATTGTTTTCAACTGCTTCGAGGATGTACATTACTTAAAAATGGGTATTTCTCAAATTCAAGATAGTGTTTTTTTTTTATATTTAACTCCCGTTTTCGACTAATACGAGGATGTATATTATCAATAAGTGGTATTTTTTTTAATTCCAAGATGCCTGACTTTTTCTTGACTAATTCGAGACCTAACCTACACCGACACCGTCGAATTAGTCTAAAACAATATCATCACAAAAAATATAGCCACCTTGGATTTGAAAAAACACCGCATATTCGTTATCCATGCCCTCGAATTAGTTGAAAACGATACCAATATTTTAAATAAAAATTATCCACCATCTTGGATTAGTAAAAACAGCATTATTTGTTATCTATGCCCTCAAATTAGTCGAAAACGACGACACAAAATAATTTAAATAAAAATAAAAATATCCGCCTTCAGAATATACATCTACTATTAAAATAAAAACGTCAAGTGAACGTCGTGTCACCAAGACTGGGTCAGTCTGAAAACCAGCGCTGTTTTGTATCCTGGTGCAAAACAGCATACTGATCTGACTGATCCATTTTGGCTCACCTCGGCAGCAAATACCTATTGACCTGTCCACGTGTAGGTAGATGCCTACTCTTACATACTATCCTAAGTTTAAATTTTAGTTTTTAAGCTTGAGTGTACTTTTGTAATACTTGATGTTTCTTTCTTCTTTTTTAAATTGTTTGTGTGTTTTACTTACCTAAAAACACGTACCTATGTTATTGTTAAGTATATTTTACTGATACCTACCTACTACAATGTCTATGTTTGTTTTTTTGTTTTGTGCTGTCTATGTTTGTGAACCAAATTAACCATCTATCTATCTATCTATCTAAGTGCGAGTTGGACTCGTGCACCGAGGGTTCCGTAATAATAATTATAAGACTATGTGACTTCCAAATTTCATGATTCTTCAACTATTCGTCAACGGGATGTAGGTACCTTATAGGTTATGGTCGCTAGTAAAAATCAAAAATTTTTTTTTTTGGTAATTCACTAGGTACAAATTTACATTTTTCGGATTTTTTCCTTTACTTGTGCTATAAGGCCTTGCTTCTTGCCAAATTTCATGATTCTAGATAGAGGGAAGTGCCCTATAGGTGATCGGTCCATGGTGATAATCAAATATTATTATATGAATAAACTAGAAATTTACGGTTTTCGGATTTTTTCCTTTATTTGTGCTATATGACATTGCTTTGCAAAATTTTATGATTATAGGTCAACGGGAAATACCCTATAGGTTTTGTGTGCTCGTGATTCCAATGGAAATTTCACGGTACCGCGTCACTTGATGACATTTACCGCGAGATCAAATGTGTACTGTATGTTTTTAAACTGTCATACGACGTTGATATTGAAATAATATAAAATTGAAATGATAAAATCTTCAGCAGTCAATTTGTAAGGGAGGAAACGCTGTTACCCCAGCAGAAAAGTTTCTTCTAGAATGAAGTGAGTTTCACAAATAATTAGTGCGTTCTACGCTGTAAATGTGCGATAAGTTAAAAAAATTGTGCATGTTCACGTTTTGGAATAAAACGCAAAATTCGTTTCCTGCTGGGGTAACGTTTTTCCAGCAGGAAGATTCTAAACGAATTACCCTAGACAAATTTGACTTATATGGGCAGATAGCTTATATCTGTGCATACATGTGGGCCTAAAAATAAAATTTGTGCGTCTTACGGTTTTTGAGATATTCAATTTCCTGCCGGGGTAACGTTTTGCAAAAGCTTGTTTCTCGGAAACCATTGAATGTGCATCTATAAAACATACATACACTGGTAGCTTTTGATTAGTGCTTATTAATGAAATAGTAAAATTTTCTAAAATATGTACAGTTTTTATGTAATCTTGTTTTTCATTGAAACCTTAAAAAAATCTAGCTCTTTAATGGACAGACATAGAGGTTCATTGTAAACGGTGTTCGGGTCTTGCTGTTATTCTTTGTAACCATAAAAAAGTTCAAGAACGTTCATACACGCGTTTTTTAATAATATCGATTAAGACGTAACTGATAAGGTCATAACTTTGACGTCAAAATGCAAGAAACCTTTCAACCCAAGATTGTAGGTAATAACAAAAAAATCAGTGCGTTCCAGGATAATTATATCGTGAAAATGTCAGCTCTCTACGTCTCGTATTGAGCTAGTTGTAAAGGAATGACTGAAAAAAGGGCCCACTCGCCTAATCACCCTTATTCTACCAGGTGATATGACTTAATTCGAATGACCGCTAAAAAGCGACTGTTTCATACATATTTTCTCTCTTTTTCATTTTCTGTCTTAAGGTCTTAAGATATTACAGTCATAGGTACATTATGTTATTTTTAATGTTTCATTCCGTATAAAATATTTGCCAAAAGTTATCCATAACTTTTGTACTCGAGTGTACCAAAACCCAACGCATCTCTGTACCAAAATTAAAAAGGTCATCAATATGTATGAAACAGTCGCTTTTTAGTGGTCATTCGAATTTAGTCGCATCACCTGGTAGAATAAGGGTGATTAGGCACATTTACAGCGATGTGTATTTTGTACATAAATTCAAAATTATTGCGATGCTTTGGTAACATTGCAAACTACGTAGGTAGTAGGTATGTAGGTAGTACCTACTATGTATAAAGTACCGAACAATTTCGATAAGATTCTTCACATCAAATCAAAGAATTTTTTACCGAATACATTATTACAGGTACCTAAGTAGTACAATGTCAGACAGGTTTTATAAATAGACGGATGTCAAATGTACCAATTCAACCCGCAAACCGTTATTCTGATTATTCAGCTTCGTTATTAGAGCCTGCAAGCTTCGTTATTAGAAACTAGCTGCGGCCCGCGCCTTCGCCCGCGTTTTACCAAAACTACTGAACCGATTTTAATGAAATATCTATGTACGTACGTAATGCTTACTTTGGAGCTGTGTGTGATGGTGCTAGGTGGATCTTCCAGCATGTTTTATTAACATTTTTGGTTTGAAAATTATTTTTAAAAGATACCAGCTTTGAATATAACGTAATCTTTGCCTATTTCTGCAACTCAAACTCTCGTTTGAAAAAATCTTGGTTTTATCACCAAGAAATTAGAAGGAAATAGAATGTTGATCGCTTCGAATTTGGTACCGCTGCAATAGGAGTCTCCACGGAGGAGATAGAGACTCCTACGTACGCAGCGTACCTAGGTAGGTACGTAAGCGGCGGTATTTAAAATCCTTATTAATACTATGCTGTAAAGCTTAATGTTCTATAAAAAAATGTTACCCATGTTATTTCTTACAAACGTTACAAACTTACAGCACAAAATAGTTTAAATTTCGAAAAAAATTGAAAAATCTTTGTAATAGCTGAGTCTTTTCAGGGTTAAAAAGCCATCAAGCTATTGCACTGGGTTCCTTCTACCCCCAGTTTCCAGTATAACAAACCTTATGCCAAACAACCTGTATAACAAATAATAGAGTAAAATCGCGATTTTCTAAATTTGTATTTGATATTTAAATTAAAATTATTCGTTATCTTGGATTTGTGAAGACCGCGTAATCAACGCCCTAGACTTAGTCAAAAACGGTACCCATAATTGAAATTTTCATAAAAAAATATACGTCATCTTTAAGTCCATTAAAAAAAACACGGCAAATTCGTCAAAAGCAATACCCATGAGTAAGTTTGAAGAAAGAAGTATTCACCATCTTGGATTTGTAAAGACATCGCATATTCATCATCTACGCCCTCAAGTTAGTCGAAAACGTCACTAATAATTTAAATTTAAAATAAATCTTAAAAAAAATATCACATATCTGTAATGTTGATGCGGATGTACACAAAAATCAATAAGTTTTACTTTGACACTAAAATGCGACAACCCTGGCTAATTAACGCTGTCGCGTCACTTGTCGGCATTTACCGCGAGATCAAGGGCGTCGGCCTAATGTATGTATAAGAAAACAAGGTATGGTCTTCCGAGACACGATGGTCACGTGGGTGGCTCATCGGCGAATGAGAAGACGACTCTGTTTTGTGGTGTGAGTGTACCAGTAGCGTAAAAACGTAACTCCCCCTCAAAAGGGGGTATATGCGAATACTGACGAATCTTGGGGTGGGAGGTCGGTAGCTGGAGCGAAGTGCACTGCCGTGCACCGCCATGCACCGCTGTGCAAAGGGAGGAAATCCGTAAAAATACGTTATAAAAACAACAAAAAAACGTATAAAACAATATAAAAAAGCACCAGTTTCGATCGAACACACCTTTACTATTATGCAAAAAAAACATACATCCCCATTTACCGTCATGGAGAACAACAGCTATATCAATCAGTGAGTGGTAATTCAGCTAGGAGAAACTGGGTACACGTGATCCTTCCAGGAGATTTGGAACAGCAGCGCCATAAAACCTTACTAAACTAACTAACTAACTGAACTGAGATTTTGAAGAAGTTTGGGACGTAAGGATTGAAACATCTGTCAAAGTCAGTTACGTTTAAAAATGGCCGCAGTTTTTTCATTTGAGGCTTGCTTGGTAGACTTTTATTTTCGTCATTTTTGGTACGGGTTTCTCTAACAAGATAAATAGTTGTGTGATTGGTAATTGATCATACTGATCATAGTTAAGAAACAAAAATATTATTAAGTTTCATTATTCATCGCACGTAGTTCTATTTGTTTTAGGTTAATAATGAGCAGATTCATAAACTTCTTGGTAGTGGAGAGACTTGGTACTGATGATATGGGTAGACTTGATTCCCGGACCAAGTCTCCCATAGGTGCCGTGTAGGTACTGTTATAGTAGTGAAAAATAGAATTCTGTGGCGTTTTGTATAAACAGGATAAGTTCAAAAATCGTCATTTACAGGACGCGCATTTGAAAGTTAAAAGTTTATTTACTGAAAGGAAAAGACACGTAGTGTTTTTTTATTGTAATGATTATATCATATGTTTTTGTTGTTGTAATGATTGCGTCTTTTCCTTTCAGTAAACTAAATTTTTAAACTTCAACGCCCTGTAAATAACGGTTTTCTGAGTTATCATCTTTATATAACAAACTCCACAGAATTAAAGGTAAAAACATGTAATGAAGGAAATAGAAAAAATAATTAATGCATTTTTATAATATTTCTTAATTTTAATTAGTTAGTGTAAGTGGTTACTTGTATGACCTTTCTAATTACATAAACAAATTGAATAATATTTGATAGAGTAGGTTTTTTATCGGTTACCACATTAAGCTCACTTCCCCTAAACTCGAATTTTTAAAGTTTCTCAGACCTATGCTAGACTTCCTTGATCCCCCAGGATCCAGTCTTCTGACATCCAGGATCAAGTTACCCATATATCGTCCCTGTAGCTAAGATGTATTAAATAGATATTATGTAATACTTTTATTTCATTTCAATGGCAGTAAGTATGACTACAGTGCAGCTATGTGCTTCTCTCGGTAGATTATATTCATAGAGGATGGAATAATAAGAAGGCACCGTAGAAAATGCAGTACAAGAGCATCGTTTGAGCTTCGTGGTTGGTTGTGGGATGTCAATGTTAAAATCTACTCATAGCCTTCCATAACCTACCACGGAGTCATACGTAAATTAAAATCATCAGCTGAAAATTTATATTCAAAATGGACCCCACAAGGAAAAGACCCTTCGTATTACCAGAATCTCACCGGATGGTATGGAACGATGTAACTTGTTTTATGTTGTAGTTGGCAAATGAAAGTAGCAGGCTGCGATTTACAAACCTTAGCGATACGATGTTAAACGTATAACCGGCAACGGAGTCACACATCAGGTAAAATCATCCGTTCAAAAGGAAGACTGAAAATTTATTCCAATGGGACTGCACTTAAAGACAGTTAATGTTATGCAAATTAGTTTTCTTATTCTTATTTAAGTCAGTTTGATGTCACAGCCATATTATAAAAAGTAAATAGATATTATGTAATACTTTTATTTAATTTCAATGGCAATAAGTATGACTACAGTGCAGCTATGTGCTTCTCTCGGTAGATTATATTCATACAGGACGGAAGAATAAGAAGGCACCGGAGAAAATGCAGTTCAAGAGCATCGTTTGGGCTTCGTGGCTGGTTGTGGGAGGTCAATGTTAAAGTCTACTCATTGGCCTCTACAAGTAGCTGCGGAGTCAAATGTAAGGTAAAATTATCGGTTGAAAATGGATTCGATTGGGACTGCACAAGGAAAAAACCTTCGTTTTACCATAATCTCCGAGATTTGTAAGTAAAAAAGAGGCCGATGATGTATCATAAAGTTCTAGAAGCCACTTAGTAAAAAGATGCAATAAAAAAAATGAAAATTTTACAACGTTTATTGTACTTTTTCCTTATCGAACACTTTGAACTTGAATGTTGCTCTCGGATTGTTTTGTCATTAAAAATTATTTGTGTTGCATAGTTTTGTTACTATAATGCGTAAGCCTCACACTGGGGTAATCTATAAGAAATTTCTTAAGATGCTAAAATGCTTTCAACTTCGACGAGACTTGAACCCGGAACCCTCTGTCAGTACGGCATGCGCTAACCAATAGCACCACGAGGTCAAGTGACATAGGAGTCAAAAAACTCTTGAACTTCCATCGGACTCAAGTCCCATCAACGTCGATAAATTTTTAGGTTCTGATTAAAATTCTCAGATTCATGTTGTGTTTAGGTAGTTTGATATTTATTTGGTCATGCTTATTTAAGTTCATTTAATTTCATGTCCGCGTAGTAGAAAGTTAATAGATCTGGAATACTTTAATACATTTCAATAACGAGTATAACTACAGTGCAGCTATGTGTTTTTCAGAGTATATTATATTCATAAAAGAAGGAAAAATAACACCGTAGAAAATGCTGTTCAAGAGCATCGTTTGCGCTTTGTGGCTGGTTGTGGAATGTCAATGTTAAAGTCTACCCATAGTCTTTCATAACCAACCACGGAGTCATACGTAAATTAAAATCGTCAGCTGAAAATTTATATTCAAAATGGACCCCACTAGGACTACACAAGGAAAAGACCCTTCGTATTACCAGAATCTCACCGGATGGTAAGGAACGATGTAACTTGTTTTATGTTGTAGTTGGCAAATGACAGTAGCAGGCTGCGATTTACAAACCTTAGCGATACGATGTTAAACGTATAACTGGCAAGGAGTCACACGTAAGGTAAAATCATCCGTTCAAAAGGAAGACTGAAAATTTATTCCACTGGGACTGCACTTAAAGATATGTAGTTAATGTTATGCAAATGTAGTTTTCTTATGCGTATTTAAGTCAGTTTTATTTCATAGCCATGTTATAATAAGTAAATAGATATTATGTAATACTATAATTTCATTTCAATGGCAATACGTATGACTACAGTGCAGCTATTATGTGTTTCACAGGGTAGATTATATTCATAGAAGATGGAAGAATAAGAAGGCACCGTAGAAAATGCAGTTCAAGAGCATCGTTTGGGCTTCGTGGTTGGTTGTGGGATGTCAATGTTAAAATCTACTCATTGGCCTCTACAACTAGCTACGGAGTCAAATGTAAGGTAAAATTATCAGCTGAAAATGGATTCGACTGGGACTGCACAAGGAATAAACCTTCGTTTTACCAAAATCTCGCCGGTTTGTAAGTGTATGTGGCCGGTGATGTATCACAAAGTTCTAGAAGCCACCTAGTAAAAAGATACAATAACATAAAATAAAAATTTACTACGTTTATTGTACTTCTTTCTTATCGAACACTTTGAACTTGAATCTTTCTCTCGGATTGTTTTGTCATTAAAAATTATTTGTGTTGTAAGGTTTTCTTACTAAAATGCGTAAGCCTCACACTGGGGGTAATCTCTATGAAATTTCATAAGATCCCAAAATGTTTTCAATTTCGACGGGACTTAAACCCGCAACCCTCTACAGGATGCGCTAACTAATTTCACGACGAGGTTAAGTGACGCAGGAGTCGAAATACTCTGGGACTTCCTTCGGACTCAAATCCCATCCAATACGTATGTTTTTGGGATCTAATTAAATTTCTTTGATTTTTGTTGGGTTAAGGTAGTTTTAAAACATTTTGACATGCTTATTTATATTAATTTTATTTCATTACAATTTTATGGAATGTTAATAGATCTGTTACGCTTTTATTTCATTTCAATAACGAGTTTTACAACAGTGCAGCTATGTGTTTCTCAGGGTAGATTATATTCATAGAGGATGGAATAATAAGAAGGCACCGTAGAAAATGCAGTACAAGAGCATCGTTTGAGCTTCGTGGTTGGTTGTGGGATGTCAATGTTAAAATCTACTCATAGCCTTCCATAACCTACCACGGAGTCATACGTAAATTAAAATCATCAGCTGAAAATTTATATTCAAAATATACCCCACTAGGACTACACAAGGAAAAGACCCTTCGTATTAAATTTTATTTTATTTATTTATTTTTTTACCAGAATCTCACCGGATGGTAAGGAACGATGTAACTTGATTTATGTTGTAGTTGGCAAATGACAGTAGCAGGCTGCGATTTCCAAACCTTAGCGATACGATGTTAAACATATAACCGGCAACGGAGTCACACGTACGGTAAAATCATCCGTTCAAAAGGAAGACTGAAAATTTATTCCAATGGGACTACACTTAAAGATAGTTAATGTTATGCAAATTAGTTTTCTTATTCTTATTTAAGTTAGTTTTATGTCACAGCCATATTATAAAAAGTAAATAGATATCATATAATACTTTTATTTCATTTCAATGGCAATAAGTATGACTACAGTGCAGCTATGTGCTCCTCTCGGTAGATTATATTCATACAGGACGGAAGAATAAGAAGGCACAGTAGAAAATGCAGTTCAAGAGCATCGTTTGGGCTTCGTGGTTGGTTGTGGGATGTCAATGTTAAAATCTACTCATTGCCACCCATAAACAATCACGGAGGCATACGTACCTACATTTAATCATCAGCTGAAAATGAATATTCAAAATGGACCAGGAAAAGACCTTCGTATTGCCAGAATCTCACCGGATGGTACGGAACGATGTAACTTGTTTTATGTTGTAGTTGGCAAAGGACAGGAGTAGGCTGCGATTTCTAAACCTTAGCGATACGATGTGAAACGTAGAGGTAGATGATACCAACGATCATGGCGTCAACCCAACTGGAACTGCAACCGGAAACAGCGGATTCGATTGGGACTGCACCAGGAATAATCCTTCGTTTTCCAGAATCTCAACAGTTCATTAGTGATGATGTCTGGTGGCTTCTAGACGAAGGTCTAGAAGCCACCAAGTAACAAGACGCAATAACCAAAATAAATAATAGACTATTTCCACTACTTTCACTGTACATTTTTCTTATCGAACTCTCCGAACATTAATCTTTCTGTCTAATTGCCTAGTCAAGGCCTGAGTTTGGCTGCCGTTTAGTTGGATTGTTTTGTCGTTACAAATGATTTGTGTTGTAAGGTTTTGCTATTATAGTGTCTAAGCCTCACACTGGGGGTGGGATCTATGAAATTTCATAAGACCCAAAAATGCTTTCAACGTCGACGGCATCACGAGGTTCAGTGACGTAGGGGTCGAAAAACTCTGGGACTTCCTTCAGACTCAAGTCCCATCAAAATCGAATTTTTATGAGATATTATTAAATTTCTTTGATTCGTGTTGTGTTTACGTAGTTTTAAAACTATTTTGTCATACATATTTAAGTTAATTTTATATCACATCCATTTTATAGAATGTAAATAGATCTGTTACACTTTTATTTCTTTTCAATAACGAGTATTACTACAGTGTAGCTTTGTGTTTCTCGGGGTAGATTATATTCATAGAAGGTGGAAGAATATGAAGCCATCGTAGAAAATGCAGTTCAAGAGCTTCGTTTGCAATTCGTGGCTGGTTGTGGAAGGTCAATGTTATAGTCTACTCATGAGCCTCTACAAGCAGTTACGGAGTTAAACGTAAGGTAAAATTATCGGCTGAAAATGGATTCGACTGGGGCTGCACAGTGAATAAACCTTCGTTTTGCCATAGTCTCATAGATTTGTAAATAAAAAAGAGGCCGATGATGTATCATAAAGTTTTAGAAGGCTAGTAAAAAGATGCAATAACAAAAATTAAAAATTTTACTACGTTTATTGTACTTTTTCCCTATCGAATACTTTGAACTTGAATCTTTCTTTCTAATTGTTCGGTCCAGGCCCGTATTTGGATGCCATATAGTTGGATTGTTTTAAAAATTATTTGTGTTGTATGGTTTTGTTACTATAATGTGTAAGCCTCACACCGGGGTAATCTTTAAGAAATTTCATAAGATCCTAAAATTATTTCAACTTCGACGAGACTTGAACCCGGAACCCTCTCTCAGTACGGGATGCGCTAACCAATAGCACCACGAGGTCAAGGGACATAGGAGTCAAAAAACTCTTGGACTTCCATCGGACTCAAGTCCCATCAACGTCGATAAATTTTTAGGTTCTGATTATAATTCTCAGATTCATGTTGTGTTTAGGTAGTTTGATATTAATTTGGTCATGCTTATTTAAGTTCATTTAATTTCATGTCCGCGTGATAGAAAGTTAATAGATCTGGAATACTTTAATACATTTCAATAACGAGTATAACTACAGTGCAACTATGTGTTTTTCAGAGTAGATTATATTCATAGAGGAAGGAAAAATAAGAAGGCACTGTAGAAAATGCAGTTCAAGAGCATCGTTTGCGCTTTGCGGCTGGTTGTGGAATGTCAATGTTAAAGTCTACCCATAGCCTTCCATAACCAACCACGGAGTCATACGTTATTTAAAATCATCAGCTTAAAATGAATATTCAAAACGGATCCCACTAGGACTGCGCAAAGAAACGACCCTTCGTATTACCAGAATCTCACCGGATGGTAAGGGAGGATGTAACTTATTTTATGTTGTAGTTGGCAAATGACAGTAGCAGGCTGCAATTTGCAAACCTTAGCGATACGATGTTAAACGTATAACCGGCAACGGAGTCACACGTAAGGTAAAATCATCCGTTCAAATGGAAGACTGAAAATTTATTCCACTGGGACTGCACTTAAAGATAGTTAATGTTATGCAAATGTAGTTTTCTTTTGCTTATTTAAGTCAGTTTTATTTCATAGCCATGTTATAATAAGTAAATAGATATTAAGTATTACTATTATTTCATTTCAATGGCAATAACTATGACTACAGTGCAGCTATGTGTTTCTCAGGGTAGATTATATTCATAGAAGATGGAAGAATAAGAAAGCACCGTAGAAAATGCAGTTCAAGAGCATCGTTTGGGCTTCGTGTTTGGTTGTGGGATGTCAATGTTAAAATCTACTCATTACCTCCCATAACCGATCACGGAGTTATACGTGCATCTATTCATCAGCTTAAAATGAATATTCAAAATGGGCCAGGAAAAGAACTTCGTATTACCAATATCCCACCGGATGGTACGGAACGATGTAACTTGATTTATGTTGTAGTTGGCAAATGACAGCAGCAGGCTGCGATTTACAAACCTTAGCGATACGATGTTAAACGTATAACTGGCAAGGAGTCACACGTAAGGTAAAATCATTCGTTCAAATGGAAGACTGAAAATTTATTCCACTGGGACTGCACTTAAAGATAGTTAATGTTATGCAAATGTAGTTTTCTTTTGCTTATTTAAGTCAGTTTTATTTCATAGCCATGTTATAATAAGTAAATAGATATCAAGTATTACTATTATTTCATTTCAATGGCAATAAGTATGACTACAGTGCAGCTATGTGTTTCTCAGGGTAGATTATATTCATAGAAGATGGAAGAATAAGAAAGCACCGTAGAAAATGCAGTTCAAGAGCATCGTTTGGGCTTCGTGTTTGGTTGTGGGATGTCAATGTTAAAATCTACTCATTACCTCCCATAACCGATCACGGAGTTATACGTGCATCTATTCATCAGCTTAAAATGAATATTCAAAATGGGCCAGGAAAAGAACTTCGTATTACCAATATCCCACCGGATGGTACGGAACGATGTAACTTGATTTATGTTGTAGTTGGCAAATGACAGTAGCAGGCTGCGATTTACAAACCTTAGCGATACGATGTTAAACGTATAACTGGCAAGGAGTCACACGTAAGGTAAAATCATCCGTTCAGAAGCAAGACTGAAAATTTATTCCACTGGGACTGCGCTTAAAGATAGTTAATGTTATGCAAATTATTTTTCTTATTCTTATTTAAGTCAGTTTTATGTCACAGCCGTATTATAAAAAGTAAATAGATATTATGTAATACTATTATTTCATTTCAATGGCAATAAGTATGACTACAGTGCAGCTATGTGCTTCTCTCGGTAGATTATATTCATACAGGACGGAAGAATGAGAAGGCACAGTAGAAAATGCAGTTCAAGAGCATCGTTTGGGCTTCGTGGTTGGTTGTGGGATGTCAATGTTAAAATCTACTCATTGCTACCCATAAACAATCACGGAGGCATACGTACCTACATTTAATCATCAGCTGAAAATGAATATTCAAAATGGACCAGGAAAAGACCTTCGTATTGCCAGAATCTCACCGGATGGTACGGAACGATGTAACTTGTTTTATGTTGTAGTTGGCAAAGGACAGGAGTAGGCTGCGATTTCTAAACCTTAGCGATACGATGTGAAACGTAGAGGTAGATGATACCAACGATCATGGCGTCAACCCAACTGAACTGCAACCAGAAACAGCGGATTTGATTGGGACTGCACCAGGAATAAAGCTTTGTTTTTCAGAATCTCAACGGTTCATTAGTGACGATGTCTGGTGGCTTCTAGACGAAGGTCTAGAAGCCACCAAGTAACAAGATGCAATAACCAAAATAAATAATAGACTATTTCCACTACTTTCACTGTACATTTTTCTTATCGAACTCTCCGAACATGAATCTTTCTGTCTAATTGTCTAGTCAAGACCTGAGTTTGGCTGCCGTTTAGTTGGATTGTTTTGTCATTACAAATGATTTGTGTTGTAAGGTTTTGCTATTAGTGTCTAAGCCTCACACTGGGGGTAAGATCTATGTAATTTCAAAAGATCCCAAAATGCTTTCAACGTCGACGGCATCATGAGGTTCAGTGACGTAGGGGTCGAAAAACTCTGGGACTTCCTTCAGACTCAAGTCCCATCAAAGTCGAATTTTTATGAGATATTATTAAATTTCTTTGATTCGTGTTGTGTTTACGTAGTTTTAAAACTATTTTGTCATACATATTTAAGTTAATTGTATATCACGTCCATTTTATAGAATGTTAATAGTTCTGTTACACTTTTATTTCTTTTCAATAACGAGTATTACTACAGTGTAGCTTTGTGTTTCTCAGGGTAGATTATATTCATAGAAGGTGGAAGAATATGAAGCCATCGTAGAAAATGCAGTTCAAGAGCTTCGTTTGCAATTCGTGGCTGGTTGTGGAAGGTCAATGTTAAAGTCTGCTCATTGGCCTCTACAAGCAGTTACGGAGTTAAACGTAAGGTAAAATTATCGGCTGAAAATGGATTCGACTGGGGCTGCACAATGAATAAACCTTCGTTTTGCCATAATCTCACAGATTTGTAAATAAAAAAGAGGCCGATGATGTATCATAAAGTTCTAGAAGCCTAGTAAAAAGAGGCAATAACAAAAATTAAAAATTTTACTACGTTTATTGTACTTTTTCCCTATCGAACACTTTGAACTTGAATCTTTCTTTCTAATTGTTCGGTCCAGGCCCATGTTTGGCTGCCATATAGTTGGATTGTTTTAAAAATTATTTGTGTTGTATGGTTTTGTGACTATAATGCGTAAGCCTCACACTGGGGTAATCTTTAAGAAATTTCATAAGATCCTAAAATGATTTCAACTTCGACGAGACTTGAACCCGGAACCTTCTCTTAGTACGGAATGCGCTAACCAATAACACCACGAGGTCAAGAGACATAGGAGTCAAAAAACTCTTGGACTTCCATCGGACTCAAGTCCCATCAACGTCGATAAATTGTTAGGTTCTGATTATAATTCTCAGATTCATGTTGTGTTTAGGTAGTTTGATATTAATTTGGTCATGCTTATTATTATATAATATTAAGTTCATTTAATTTCATGTCCACGTGATAGAAAGTTAATAGATCTGGAATACTTTAATACATTTCAATAACGAGTATAACTACAGTGCAGCTATGTGTTTTTCAGAGTAGATTATATTCATAGAAGAAGGAAGAATTAGAAGGCACCGTAGAAAATGCAGTTCAAGAGCATCGTTTGGGCTTCGTGGTTGGTTGTGGGATGTCAATGTTAAAATCTACTCATTACGTCCCATAACCGATCACGGAGTTATACGTACATCTATTCATCAGCTGAAAATTAATATTCAAAATGGGCCAGGAAAAGAACTTCGTATTACCAATATCTCACCGGATGGTACGGAACGATGTAACTTGATTTATGTTGTAGTTGGCAATAAACAGTAGCAGGCAGCGATTTTCAAACCTTAGCGATACGATGTTAAACGTAGAGGTAGAAGATACCAACGATCATGGCGTCAACCCCACTGGAAAAGCAACCGGAAACAGCGGGATTCGACTGGGACTGCACCAGGAATAAACCTTCGTTTTCCAGAATCTCATCGGTTCGTAAGTGACGATGTGGCCGATAATGTATTACGAAGGTCTTGAAGCCAACTTGTAACTTACAAGATGCAATAACCTATCGTATAAGAAAACAGGTATGCTCTTCCGAGACACGATGGTCACGTGGGTGTCGCCAGGCTACGTCATCGTCGCCATCGGCGAATGAGAAGACGACTCTGTTTCCTGGTGTTACCAGTAGCGTACAATCGTAACTCCCCGAACTCCTGTATGAATCTGATAAAACTAAGTGGTTTTGTATTTACCAATTATTTATCACATTGACTCATATTTGACTAACGCTGTTTTGACTGATCTAACAAATATAATTGACGATTGACATTTATTTATTGATTTTACAATTGACTCTTATTACGTTTGTTTCCCAACTTCTACATTTTGATGAAATGAAATGGCAACTTGACAGAGACGTCACCTGGCGACACTCCCGGAAGAACATACTTTGTTTTCTTATACCACGCAATAACCAAAAATAATAATAAATTATTTTTACTACGTTTTTTTTTCATATCGAACCCTTCGAACTTGAATCTTACTCTCTAATTATTCGGTTAAGGCCCATGTTTGGCTGCTGTTTAGTTGGATTGTTTTGTCATTAAAAATTGTTTATGTTGTAATGTTTTGTTATTATAGTGCGTAAGCCTCACACTGGGTGTAATGTCTATGAAATTTCATAAGATCCCAAAATGTTTTCGATTTCGACGGGACTTAAATCCGCAACCCTCTACGGGATGCGCTAACAAATTGCACTAAGAGGTTAAGTGACGCAGGAGTCGAAAAACTCTGGGACTTCCTTCGCACTCAAATCCCATCCAATACGAATGTTTGTATTACAACAGTGCTATGTGTTTTTCAGGGTAGATTGTAGTCATAGAAGAAGGAAACACAAGAAGGCACCGTAGAAAATGCCGTTCAAGAGCATCGTTTGCGCTTTGCGGGTGGTTGTGGAATGTCAATGTTAAAGTCTACTCATTGCCTTCCATAACAAACCACGGAGTCATACGTAAATTAAAATCATCTGCTCAAAATTAATATTAAAAATGGACCCCACTAGGACTGCACAAGGAAAAGACCCTTCGTATTATCAGAATCTCACCGGATAGTAAGGAATTAAAGTAAGGTTTAATGTTGTAGTTAGCAGGTAGCAGGCTGCGATTTCCAAACCTTAGCGATACGATGTTAAACATAGAGGTAGAAGATACCAACGATTATGGCGTCAACCCAACTGGAACTGTAACCGGAAACAGCGGATGCGACTGGGAGTGCACCAGGAATAATCCTTCGTTTGGCTGAAACTCACCAGTTCGTTAGTGACGATGTATTACGAAGGTCTAGAAGCCACCGAGTAACAAGATGCAATAACCAAAATTAATTATAGACTATTTCTACTACTTTCACTGTGCATTTTTCTTATCGAACTCTCCGGACATGAATCTTTCTGTCTAATTATTCAGTCAAGGCCTGAGTTTGGCTGCCGTTTAGTTGGATTGTTTTGTCATTACAAATGATTTGTGTTGTAAGGTTTTGCTATTATAGTGTCTAAGCCTCACAGTGGGGGTAAGATCTATGAAATTTTATAAGATCCCTAAATGCTTTCAACGGTGACAGCACCATGAGGTTCAGTGACGTAAGGGTCGAAAAACTCTGGGACTTCTATCAGACTCAAGTCCCATCAAAGTCGAATTTTTATGAGATATTATTAAATTTCTTTGATTCGTGTTGTGTTTACGTAGTTTTAAAACTATTTTGTCATGCTTATTTAAGTTAATTTTATATCACGTCCATTTTATAGAATGTGAATAGATCCGTTACACTTTTATTTCATTTCAATAACGTGTATTACTACAGTGCAGCTTTGTGTTTCTCAGGGTAGATTATATTCATAGAAGGTGGAAGAATAAGAAGCCGTCGTAGAAAATGCAGTTCAAGAGCTTCGTTTGCAATTCGTGGCTGGTTGTGGGAGGTCAATGTTAAAGTCTACTCATTGGCCTCTACAAGCAGTTACGGAGTTAAACGTAAGGTAAAATTATCGGCTGAAAATGGATTCGACTGGGGCTGCACAATGAATAAACCTTCCTTTTACCAGAAATAATCTCACTGGTTTGTAAGTGACGATGTGGCCGATGACATATCACGAATTTGTAGAACCCGCTTAGTAACAAGATGCAATAACAAAACTTCGTTTATATATGTACATACTTCTTTCTTATCGAGCACTTTGAACTATTTCTCTCTAATTTTTCGGTCAAAGCCCGTGTTTGGCTGACGTATAGTGAGATTGTTTTATCATTACAAATGATTGGTGTTGTAAGGTTTATACAATAATTATAATAATTACGAACGCAAAAATTGTGGGCTTTTAAAAAGCTTGTTTTTGACATTGAGCTAGTAATTATAGTTCGATGGTTTTTGATGGAGAATTTTGATTGAGTCCCTAAAATTTTTATTTTTTCAGAATACCGTTAGGTTAAGTAAATATTCCTACTTAAAATGCATTTTTTTTAACTTATATTATTTAGTTATTTAGATTTGAATTTTTGATGGCCTTCCATACCCGCAGGTACCGTAAACAAATTCTTTGTTGACTACGGAGACCTTCCATAGAAGAAAATAAGGCAATAAATTTTGCATACCTACTAGGTTTACAGGTTACATTGAACTTTGTTTTCTCGGCTTATGAGCAAGCTACTACTTACAATTAGTGCCATACCACATCAAATCACTGGGTACGTACTGTGCGTACCCAAAAACTAAGCTCCAATACGTATGAGTCGCAATTTCCACACTGCATAAGTATCTAAAGTGCTTGATATAAAATTCAGTTCTATCTCTTACTTCTTCGGCTAGTCCGTTCATGATGGATGTCATCGCTGGACGTAGCTCCGGAACCTGACATTTCACCGGATGTAGACTGAACCGCACGACCGAAATGGCGCACTATGCTATTCATATTTAGTGTTTCCGTTGATTTATCGGCACTATCGAGTTGCTCATCTATTTGTTGCATATCCTTTGTTTAGAACTAGCTTCTGCCTGTGGCTTATCATGATAATCAGCCGAGTGACTCCCACAGCTGGACATAAAGTTAAGTGAAAAACGAAATGACATAACAGACAGTAGATATCCTAATGAGCCCACTTGGAGAAGCCAGTCCAGCTTACAATATCAGTAACTTTTTTTCGCTCAGCTTAGATTTTGTGTCACTGTGGCAATGATCAGCGCTACACGGTGGGTAACGCGGTCGATCTTGCGATACTCATATCGGGACACTGCCAGCGTGGCGTGTAACATTATGAATAACGCACTAAAAGTCGTCGAAGCATGGTGCGTAGACTATGGATTAACCGTGAATCCAACGAAAACTGAAATAATAATGTTCACTAACAAACGTAAACTAGGAACCTACCAACTCCCGTTCCTCACACATAACTAACATTATCCGATGCAGTTAAATACTTAGGTATAAATCTGGACAATAAACTGAACTGGCTGAATAATTGCATGTCGTCATTTTCACAATGCCACGGGTTTTCAACAAGAATAAAACAGTTCTTAATAATTCTCACATCTTTAAACCTGTTTTGAATTTCTGCCAAATACTCCTTCAAGAATGATATCATATCTTGATAAATACTATCTGCAATAGGTACGTCAGATTGCAGACCAGTAACGGTTGGAAAATTACAAAAGTCTCTTGCTTCAAGCTCACCTATATACATATAATTGCAGTTTAGCTTCAAATGCAAATATTTTATTTGTCATTTGGCCGATCATCTTATTAGGTCCTTGCATCTCTAAATTAAGATTGTTAAACTTCTCTGTAATATCCGCTAAAAAAGCTGCAAGTGTCCACCATTCATCATTGACGAGTACAAAGCGCGCGAAAGACAATATCCAATCCAGTAGGTACTGCCTATGTCGCGCGGCTCGCCCGTAGGTTCACAATCTCAAATCTGTGCTCCCGCCGTGTAATAATTGAACTGCCACTCATAGCACAGAAAATATTTTCACAGTGCTTGAAAAGTACATAATATTTATTTTATTTGCGCTGTTCTTGAGTCAATCACCGCGGGCCGCAAATAACGACCACTGTCTAACATGATACCAAGCTCCCCTAGCATGCGTCTTAATTCGTATCGCACTAGTGGGGCCCTAGCACGCGTCTCAATTCGTATGATTACTGGTCACGTGTCGGCTGCGCTCCGCTTACTGCTCGATTGGGAGTAGCTTATTCAATTAGAATCGCATTTATGCGAAACCACTTGAACTGAGACATCAGGAGGTGGAGTGATTGATTAAGTATGATTGCCTATTTTCGATTGTAACAAGCTTTTTGAAGTAGCATCTTAATTGCTATTTATTTTGATTTGGTTCGCATTGGTACCTATCTTATAGATAAGATCTTATTTATTTTTGCAACAGTGCAGACAGGGTCTTGAGGACACTTCCGACTGGTATTGATATGGATCAGTTGAGTTACTGAAGATAGTTTGCAATATTCTTCTATTAGATCAACTATTTCAATCAAGTATAGCTAAATATGTACTAGTTTTAATTATGAATTTGATTGTAAATAAGATTTGCTAATAAGGATCTTATTTTTACAAAAATCTCATGTGGCCGATTTTCTTTAAAATACTTATCTAAGTTAACTTTCGCCAAATAAAACCGTTCAAGTGCATTTTGACTCGCACACAGACGGTTCCGTACCATCGTACATAACTATACTCCGAACTATACATTCTTGAAACTTGGATATTTTTTGTATACCAAAGGGGTTATAAAACCCAAGAAATATTGGTGGAAAATATTTAACGACATTGGTATCATCGAAGCAAAGCACAAAAGCTCGAAACAATTTTTGGTTATGGAATCTTGTATTCGTCATTTCATTCATCGCTCGTTCGTTGAGAATGATAATTATATACACACACGAATTCATCTGAATTGCTATCTTGGGTTTTACTCATCATTTAAAAATCAATCGAAAATGGAAGTGAAGAGAAAATGAATAATATCTTATTTCTTAGGTTTTTGTTTGTCTGTAAGCTCTCGCAATCGGGGTAATCTCAAAGAGTTTTGAGAGGAAAGTCACGGGTTCGAGTCCCGCCGAAATCGTAAATTTATGGGATATCATTTATTTACCTTATTTCTAAAAATTTCTGTAAATAATATAAACAAATTAAACTAGTATACCTTTCTTATTTAATCATAATTACTATATTAGAAAGTTGTTTATAATATAGTAATTCAGGACCGCTATTTGTAGCGTCGTATGAGGCCTATGTCCAGCAGTGGACGTGCTGATATGATGAAAGCTGTTTATGGTATAAAACTTGACGTTTCTTAGTATTTATTTTGTAAGCCGAAAGAAATAAAATTATTGAACGATTACTGAAATCTGATTAAGAGGGCAGCGAATACTATGACGATGATTTGAATAAATAAACTTAGTCTTTAAATTCAGAGTGTATAAGTTTGTTTTGGGAAAGCGTGCTCCATCTTAGGGCACATCTACACTTACTTAAGTGAAATAGTGACATAACACAACAAATCGATCATAAATTCACAAAGGAAACGTTTGTTTGAATGGATAGATGGATATTTGTTACTCCTTCATACCGAAACTAATACACAGATTGAGCTGAAATTGCATAGGTGTAGCTCTAAACCTTGAATCAAATATAGGCTACTTTTCATGCCATAAATCTTTTCCCATGGGATAGAAATAATCTTTTAAAGTTTCCAAAGAAACAAGGCGAAAGAAGCCGGCAGAATCTATTTTATAATAAAAAACTTCAGAGTTTTGCCAGGTACGTCACAGGGTAAATAACCCCTCAATGGTTCAATAGTAAGTCGTACACATCAAATAAAACGTGCAAATGTCGCCAGTCTCAGGAGACGTTTGCGCGTGTTCGTCTGATCGCAAATACATTAGATTATAGAACGTCCAGCCACCAGTTTTACATTTACTTTAACCCCTTTTGACGAGGTCGAATTTGAGACTCAAGGTTTGCAACGTCGTTTTACTGAGTAAACTTTTATAAGGCAGCTTGAAGATTACTCTTAAAAGTTACAGATATAACTTATAGTTTTAATATATTTTTAGAAAATGATTAGCCCTTGTCACAGTAGGCTGATTTTCTAGGAAAAAGCTGCCATTAAAAAAATCCTTTTGCTTCCTGCAAGGTATTGCTGTCGATCCCTAGGTTAAGGTAGTAGTAACCCTTTTATGTAGGTAGGTAAGTTATACCCTAAAATAGAGTGAACAAATATAATAGTTTTAAGTAAGTTTGTACTGATATCTTCCAGCTTAGGCATTCACAATAACTTATATAATTATCACGTAACGTCATCAAAATGTGGTGAAGGTTTGCATTAATAATGTTTTACATCAAATTATGATGACGTTCATCAGCCCGTACACGTCCACTGCTGAACATAAGCCTCCCCCAAACGACGCCACGAATAGCGGCCCTGAGCCGCCTCCATCCAACGACTCCCCGCGACCGCTACGATGTCGTCGGTCCATCGAGTGGGAGGTCTTCCCACACTCCGTTTCGCATTGCATCGCGGTCGCCACTCGAGAACCTTTACTCCCCAGCGGTTATCGGTTCTACGAGCTATATGGCCTGCCCATCGTCATTTAGATGATGACGTTACGATATATAAGTTATAAGTTTGTGATAATTATCATTGCCTCGTTATTAACTTCAAGTCAAAATACCGTTCACAAAATCCATTCCGCCGATTATAGCGCAAGTTAGAAGTGACATTTCGATCTTGCGGAACCAACTGTCAAACCGCTATCACCAATTAGTGACTTGACATTAATTGTGATGTAAACTTTAGCCAACGCAGGGCTGGGCGGGAGGAGCGTGCAAGCCACGTGCCACATTTTGGGGCTTTTACCCTACTCTACCGACCAATCCAACTTGAACTCTCATAAGCTGATAAAACCGGGGCGTAAGAGACCAAATAATAAAAAAAGGAATTTTAAGGTAAGAGCACTTATCTTGTATTTCTTTATTGTTTAATTTTCGAGGGTGTAGAATGTTTATGGGAATGCAGACTTTTTTATTATCATTCGGATCGTAGGTACAAATTGTTTTTGTATCCCCATTTTACCGTGTGATTTTCTGTATTCTCATGGATTGGATATTTGAAAGGACTTAATAAAATAAAGAAAAAACCCGTAGTGTCTGAAAAATTGATATTTAAATATACATTGTATTCATTTTTAGCTGCTGTAGGTAAAACTATATTACTGTCTCGTTTTTTATGTTTCCTTCTCTTAAGGCGCATAGTAATGCGACACTAGCGCCACTATTTATTTTTTCTTGTATTATCGTTATGGAAAAGAATTACCAAAAGTTCTCACCGCCAATTGATAATACCCAGTATAAACAATTTTTCGATACCTCTGTAACAGTTTTGTTTTGTTTAGTATTAGCAGAAAATGGTTTTTTGCCCTTGGTGGCCACCAAACGCATTAGTGTCGCATTACAATGCTCCTTATACCTGCCGTACTACCTTTGCCTTTGACACGGTCTAATGGGTAAGGATTACCAACTGACTTAGGTTAGTATATAGTTGCCTTTATTCAAAACACGCACACTTTTGCCAAGAACTGTAAATTTTTCTGTTCAAATTTCAACCTTAAAGAAGCCGTGTACAATATGATAATCAAATGTATCAGATCTCAAAAAAAAAAATTATGGTCTGGTTTACGAACGCACTGCTAACAACCCATCCATTCTTCCGTACTAATATTATAGACGCAACAGTAATTATGTCTGTCTATATGTCTTTATTGACAAAGAAAATAACAATCAAATAATATAAACAAATTAAACTAGTATTTACTATTGAAACAATTGAGTTAACTGCAGACTGTTGCAAACAATCTACAGGTAGCTCAACTGGTCCATATCAATACCAGTCGGAAGCGCTAGCTGCATTGCCCCGCTGTATGGCAATGCTAATTCGCTGCGCCAGATACTCACCAGCTCTCGGGTCACGCGTCGCTTCGACCAGTTCTATCTGTTTTGGTACTCCTTCTAGCCTAAACGAATGTACAGTTCTTAATGAAATTTTGTACGGAGGTTGTGAACTTTGTATAAAAGCGTATACGCAGAGATGCCTGATACACACTGCTAGGTATTATGTTTTTATTATTATTAACAAAAATAATTTGGAATAAAAACTAGTTTCTTCGTGTGGCTACGCAAGTTCTGTTGACATGAAAATATAGCGTACTAGCTGTTGCTCGCGCCTTCCGCGCCGGGATAAAAAATCCTATATGTTATTCCAGGTTCTAAACTATACTATACCCATACCAAATTTCAACCTAATCGGTTCAGTAGTTTTTGCGTGAAAGAGTAACAAATATCCATACATCCGTCCATACAAACTCTGACATTTATAATATTAGTAGGATTATTTTAAGCGATTGTACTATACGAGCAAAAGTTATATTGATCTGTTCCTATCTATTATGTACTTTTGGAGGTTCTTGTAAGAAAAGAGGTCATTGTTACATACATTCACTTATATATAACATAACTTTCGCTTCACAATACCAACTTTGGACTTTTTATTTCTCAAAATAACAACTGACATCCTATAAATACTTATGATTCATAACAGCTCTTATTAAAAATTACACCATGCTATATCAAGGCAGTTAAAAATACTTCCAACAAAAATAAAAAATTCTTGAAAATTTTAAAAATGCCCCCCCTATCCATTATACCACTCATCAATGTATTTTGAAATAATTATCACCTCAGGCTACAAAAAATAATAGCACGCGAACAGAAAATAAGCGAAAATCAGCGTAACAGCACAAAATTACAAGGTTATACAAAAGCTCAACGAATTTACAGTGTATTATTCAGTTAGTGAATTAGCAAGTATGTCCTCATCCAGTTATTAGGCAGAACCTACTCTTGCGCATTAAAATTCACCGCGACTCGAGTCCAAAGGGAATATGCTATAAGAACGCTGAATTGTGATCCGGCGGGCTTAATTATGCCTTTGTCGTGGAAAAAAATCTCAAGAATAATTCAAGACGATGTTGGTGGATGAATTGTTTGGTAGCCAAATGAATTCGTAATGAAGCGGTCGCAGCTCCTATGTATATGATAATACCTCGTTAAATCGAACAAAATAGGCGAAAACTTAGAAACTATGGTCGAGCTTAGAGTTAGTTGCAAATTACGTCAACAAATCCAAACAAAATATCACTTACGTCGTCTTAGGTCGAGATAAATACATAATTAAAAATATTGATTGATTTCATAAATTAATCATTTATTGCTTGTATCTCAATTCATTTATTGATTGTATCTCAATAGACTAGTATTTTAAATTGTGTTTAAATCAAAAACAACAAATAACATTGAAGCTTAGGACTGCGGGGTTATTAACCTTTTGCAGATGATTATTACACAAAATTGTATGAGAGTTTTTTAAGATTTATCAGACAGCTTCGTCTAGGGATCCATCCTCAAACCCTAATAATACGCCTCCGCTGTCTGTCTGTCCGTCTGTCCGTATCTCATAAACCGTAATAGAGATTAAATTTACTAAATGTACTTTAATGGCTAAAACAACAAATATTGAATCCAAATCCAAATCAATGCCATAATCCTTGGCACGCTGATTGGTAATCGCAGTGAAGGTGTTGAGTATGACTCAGTAGGAAGCTGCTTCCCTTCCACAGGTAGGTTTCCTCAATCGGCTCTTAAGACATCCACGAGCTGAGTGGGAATTCTTATGCCACGACCGCCACGGCACTGCATGGTTTTATAGAAAAAGCATTAGTTTCCTACTGCAACAGATAATACAAAGGTTAGTCACAATAAAAAATTACAGCATTAAACATAAAAGTAAGCAATCCTGCTCGAATGCATTTCAGTATTCCGGCGTAAACTTCGTAGATAGAAACGAAGGTATTTCGGTAATTTTAAAAATCCGCTAATCAAATTAATCCACAGAATAAATATCTCAGTTTGTATCGTCTCGTACTCCGCTGCGGTTAGTGCTTTAACTTGACCCTTGACCCATTGAATTTATAAGTCCAGATTTCATGGTTTTCCTTTCATTAATTTACCAAGTTTGTTAGAGAGATTTCATCCTTATAATTGACCCTTACAGTCGATACAATAAAAGTACAGGTGTAATTTTAACAGTTTTCAGTCATTTCGATTCCCAGATGTGGCAAGCGAATTTTAGAAAATCTCTGATGGAAGTTTTCTTTCTTTTCAAAAATATAGGAATGTGTTTTTTGAGTAAAATTTTCTATCTACAGTATTAAGAGCACTTTCCCTTCAGGTGGCATTACAAAATTCCACCCTGTACCTATATTCCTTGGCCGCGGTGTCTGGCAGCCATTAAAACTCTGTAAAACAAAATAAAGTGCATGTTGTAAAACAAAAGCAAGTTTGCCGCGGGGCTCTCATCCAGGCGATCTTGACTGTAGACGTAAATATGTCCAATCTGCGAGCTATAAAGTCCCAGCACCCGCGCCGTTCCCAGTGATTTCTTCTTGATATTTTATTTAAAAGATTAAGCTCGGCTTTGCTCGAGCAACTCGCCATATCGTCAGAGCCTGCTTCCCCCATTACGTCGCTTTATGACGCCATTTCGGAGAGTCGCCAGAGTGAATAAAATCGTTGACAGCCCCTGAGTTTACTCGCGATTACTTCAAAGTGTTTTTTCTTAAATTAGGGGCGAGATGAAAAGTTTGGACAATAAATTGTGATGATGTGCGGACCGCCCTGTTTAGGGGATTATCCTAAGTTTGTTTCGTCCACTAAAAGTTGGCTGAAGTTTCCTTGTAGCCGTAAGTAATTGTTAAACACGCACACTTTTGCCAAGAACTGTAAATTTTTCTGTTCAAATTTCAACCTTAAAGAAGCCGTGTACAATATGATAATCAAATGTATCAGATCTCAAAAAAAAAAATTATGGTCTGGTTTACGAACGCACTGCTAACAACCCATCCATTCTTCCGTACTAATATTATAGACGCAACAGTAATTATGTCTGTCTATATGTCTTTATTGACAAAGAAAATAACAATCAAATAATATAAACAAATTAAACTAGTATTTACTATTGAAACAATTGAGTTAACTGCAGACTGTTGCAAACAATCTACAGGTAGCTCAACTGGTCCATATCAATACCAGTCGGAAGCGCTAGCTGCATTGCCCCGCTGTATGGCAATGCTAATTCGCTGCGCCAGATACTCACCAGCTCTCGGGTCACGCGTCGCTTCGACCAGTTCTATCTGTTTTGGTACTCCTTCTAGCCTAAACGAATGTACAGTTCTTAATGAAATTTTGTACGGAGGTTGTGAACTTTGTATAAAAGCGTATACGCAGAGATGCCTGATACACACTGCTAGGTATTATGTTTTTATTATTATTAACAAAAATAATTTGGAATAAAAACTAGTTTCTTCGTGTGGCTACGCAAGTTCTGTTGACATGAAAATATAGCGTACTAGCTGTTGCTCGCGCCTTCCGCGCCGGGATAAAAAATCCTATATGTTATTCCAGGTTCTAAACTATACTATACCCATACCAAATTTCAACCTAATCGGTTCAGTAGTTTTTGCGTGAAAGAGTAACAAATATCCATACATCCGTCCATACAAACTCTGACATTTATAATATTAGTAGGATTATTTTAAGCGATTGTACTATACGAGCAAAAGTTATATTGATCTGTTCCTATCTATTATGTACTTTTGGAGGTTCTTGTAAGAAAAGAGGTCATTGTTACATACATTCACTTATATATAACATAACTTTCGCTTCACAATACCAACTTTGGACTTTTTATTTCTCAAAATAACAACTGACATCCTATAAATACTTATGATTCATAACAGCTCTTATTAAAAATTACACCATGCTATATCAAGGCAGTTAAAAATACTTCCAACAAAAATAAAAAATTCTTGAAAATTTTAAAAATGCCCCCCCTATCCATTATACCACTCATCAATGTATTTTGAAATAATTATCACCTCAGGCTACAAAAAATAATAGCACGCGAACAGAAAATAAGCGAAAATCAGCGTAACAGCACAAAATTACAAGGTTATACAAAAGCTCAACGAATTTACAGTGTATTATTCAGTTAGTGAATTAGCAAGTATGTCCTCATCCAGTTATTAGGCAGAACCTACTCTTGCGCATTAAAATTCACCGCGACTCGAGTCCAAAGGGAATATGCTATAAGAACGCTGAATTGTGATCCGGCGGGCTTAATTATGCCTTTGTCGTGGAAAAAAATCTCAAGAATAATTCAAGACGATGTTGGTGGATGAATTGTTTGGTAGCCAAATGAATTCGTAATGAAGCGGTCGCAGCTCCTATGTATATGATAATACCTCGTTAAATCGAACAAAATAGGCGAAAACTTAGAAACTATGGTCGAGCTTAGAGTTAGTTGCAAATTACGTCAACAAATCCAAACAAAATATCACTTACGTCGTCTTAGGTCGAGATAAATACATAATTAAAAATATTGATTGATTTCATAAATTAATCATTTATTGCTTGTATCTCAATTCATTTATTGATTGTATCTCAATAGACTAGTATTTTAAATTGTGTTTAAATCAAAAACAACAAATAACATTGAAGCTTAGGACTGCGGGGTTATTAACCTTTTGCAGATGATTATTACACAAAATTGTATGAGAGTTTTTTAAGATTTATCAGACAGCTTCGTCTAGGGATCCATCCTCAAACCCTAATAATACGCCTCCGCTGTCTGTCTGTCCGTCTGTCCGTATCTCATAAACCGTAATAGAGATTAAATTTACTAAATGTACTTTAATGGCTAAAACAACAAATATTGAATCCAAATCCAAATCAATGCCATAATCCTTGGCACGCTGATTGGTAATCGCAGTGAAGGTGTTGAGTATGACTCAGTAGGAAGCTGCTTCCCTTCCACAGGTAGGTTTCCTCAATCGGCTCTTAAGACATCCACGAGCTGAGTGGGAATTCTTATGCCACGACCGCCACGGCACTGCATGGTTTTATAGAAAAAGCATTAGTTTCCTACTGCAACAGATAATACAAAGGTTAGTCACAATAAAAAATTACAGCATTAAACATAAAAGTAAGCAATCCTGCTCGAATGCATTTCAGTATTCCGGCGTAAACTTCGTAGATAGAAACGAAGGTATTTCGGTAATTTTAAAAATCCGCTAATCAAATTAATCCACAGAATAAATATCTCAGTTTGTATCGTCTCGTACTCCGCTGCGGTTAGTGCTTTAACTTGACCCTTGACCCATTGAATTTATAAGTCCAGATTTCATGGTTTTCCTTTCATTAATTTACCAAGTTTGTTAGAGAGATTTCATCCTTATAATTGACCCTTACAGTCGATACAATAAAAGTACAGGTGTAATTTTAACAGTTTTCAGTCATTTCGATTCCCAGATGTGGCAAGCGAATTTTAGAAAATCTCTGATGGAAGTTTTCTTTCTTTTCAAAAATATAGGAATGTGTTTTTTGAGTAAAATTTTCTATCTACAGTATTAAGAGCACTTTCCCTTCAGGTGGCATTACAAAATTCCACCCTGTACCTATATTCCTTGGCCGCGGTGTCTGGCAGCCATTAAAACTCTGTAAAACAAAATAAAGTGCATGTTGTAAAACAAAAGCAAGTTTGCCGCGGGGCTCTCATCCAGGCGATCTTGACTGTAGACGTAAATATGTCCAATCTGCGAGCTATAAAGTCCCAGCACCCGCGCCGTTCCCAGTGATTTCTTCTTGATATTTTATTTAAAAGATTAAGCTCGGCTTTGCTCGAGCAACTCGCCATATCGTCAGAGCCTGCTTCCCCCATTACGTCGCTTTATGACGCCATTTCGGAGAGTCGCCAGAGTGAATAAAATCGTTGACAGCCCCTGAGTTTACTCGCGATTACTTCAAAGTGTTTTTTCTTAAATTAGGGGCGAGATGAAAAGTTTGGACAATAAATTGTGATGATGTGCGGACCGCCCTGTTTAGGGGATTATCCTAAGTTTGTTTCGTCCACTAAAAGTTGGCTGAAGTTTCCTTGTAGCCGTAAGTAATTGTTACGGCAAAAAAAACGAATAATATAAGATACCTACTCTACACCGAAATATCTACGTACTCCTAACAGAATTTATGCAAACGGACGCTACTGCGATGTCGATTCATTGGTTTGTTCCCACGTCTACAGAAAATCAATATTACAGACTTCAGATACCCTTGTCTACAGGTTGTCAATACTACAGATTCCCGTATCTACAGATTCCCATGTCTACAGATTTCCATTTCTACATATTCCCATTTCTACAGATTCCCATGTCTACATATTTCCAATATTACAAATACCCATTATTACAGATGGCCATGTCTACAGAGTCCCAGTACTACAGATTCTCATATATAGACAAGGAAACCTGTAGAAATTGGAATTATGACTTGTTTGCCATCCTGTTTTAATAAAAGGTAAATAGATTATTCTAAGTTCTATTTAAAGTGAAATTTGCCCGTATTAGGTAAACGACTGAACCTGTGCATTAGATTGCCTGAGTAAGATTTACGCTATTTTTTGCAAATTATGGGAATTTGTTGAGACAGGAATCTGTAAAAAAAATCTGTAGAATTGGGAACAAACTGATTCATTCATTACAGACTTATATTTCTGTAACGTAATAGGAACAAACCTATGGTTTATGGGCAACAACAGAAAAAAGACGTCAAAATTAAATATGGTACAGAATCCGTATTGGGCAAAGTCGACTAGGACTTGACCGGTTTATTTAATCGAGTTGAATGGAAAGAAATATCTACACTTCGTTGCACTAAAATCTTAAACCACTTTATTACTAAACGACCGAGTTTAGTCTCTTAAGTTTGTTAATAAAGTGTGTATCAACATAGTACCTACACCCTACTGGCTGTGTCGGAGTGGGCAAACATTTCCCTTTGGTAATCGTACCAAACACACTAAACTATTTAGCCTTTTAACTAAATCTCGCGAGATAGAAATCGAATACTAATTCTAACAAAAACTTCACGGATTAGACGTATTTCTTGTACTCAGGTATTTTGTTGTTATCATCATCATCATATCAGCCCATACACGTCCACTGCTGGAAATAGGCCTCCCCATACGACGCCACAAATAGCGGTCCTGACCCGCCTCCATCCATTGACTCCCAGCGACCGCTACGATTTCGTCGGTCCATCGAGTGGATGGTTTCCCATGTAGGGGGGGTTTTGCCATAATCACCACGCTTGGCAGGCGGATTGGTGATCACAGTGTTATTGTGTTGTATTTTTATATAATTGTAATTTTAATAATTACATAACAAATTCCGAAAATACGCGGCGTCTAGAAGTTGTTAGAATATGGCTGCGAATCATGATATTTCCTAAGTAAATTAAAGGGGTTTTTCAGAATCTATCCTAGTATGAATGTTCAAGTCTTCTCTGTAATCCTAATCGTTCATGCACATCCGATCAACTGTTCGGAACTCTTGCTCAAACACACAAATACAAACAGTTATGCTCAAACACACACATACAAACAGTTATGCTCAAACAAACACATACAAACAGTTACAGTTATGCGAATTAACATTACCTAATCTGTGGTTATTTATTTATTTAGTTGGAAAACAAACAGCTTATTAAACTTAAAATACTAAGTAGAAATAGTAGCTTAAGTTAAGCTTAATAGTTTTGACTTGTAGAACTTAAATATCTTAAACTTAAATTTATATACATAATCTAATAAAGTAGATATGCTCAAAAAAACACATACAAAGTAAAACTACGCAAGAATCACTAAGATCTTACTTAGCTCGTTCGATCAACTCATTACAATCATAATCCTCGCCCTTCGATAGTCGGGTAACAACTCGGCTGTCACCAATTGGCAGCCATGAATAAAACTACAGACAGAATGTATTATAATAGTTATAAAAAGAGCTCGTTCAAATGCCATTTACAAATGAGAATAAAATCTGTCGTTTCTACTTTAGGAAAATGGCAGAATATTAATAAACGAAAATTGATTTATACCGGATTCATTTTATACCGGGTCAGGTGGAATCGACAAAATGAATTCAGTGCTTATTTTTATCAGGATATTGCTACTCGCATGGCAGCTTACGTGACTGAGAGATTCATTCTTGTTTTAACCGACTTCAAAAATTCAAAAAAAGAGGAATGTTTACGTTCTGCTGTAGTTATGTATTTCTTTTTCGTGTATGTTTGCCAATTATGGACTAACTAGCTGCTGCCCGCGGCTTCGCCCGCGTTTTATCGGGATAAAAAATAGCCTATAATGTTATTCCAGTCCCAAACTATACCCATACCAAATTTCAGCCTAATCGGTTCAGTAGTTTTTGCGTGAAAGAGTAACAAATATCTATACATCCATCCGTACAAACTTTGACATTTATAATATTAGTAGGATTATGAAATTGAAATTGAATTCCTTCGCTATTATAGTAAAGATATGAAAATTTTATTTCAAACTGAATAGTAGATAATTATCCCGTCAAGCTTTAAAAACAACATAATACTTTTGAATAATTACGACTCGCTACAACAATTTTGGTGATATCTTCACCATTTTGATGATTCTTTCGTTGTTGTCTAAGGTTGACTTGGAGCTGGTCCCATAAAATATTGTTTCTTGAGGAATTTATATGTAAAACGTATCTAAAACATCATCATATGATAATTTTCACAATCACTGGTAACGAATTGTTTCCATGGTAACGGGCTTAACAAGAGGTGTACTCTGAAAAACAAATTACAAAGTTGACAGATGGCAGATCGCATAAACCGAAGGACGACCGACCCGTTCTTGCGATGAGCCTTCTATAAAAAATATTTTGACATTTTATTTCATAGAGATCCAAAAGTAAATGTGTTTACTGACGGGTTACGAAGCAACGCACGTTTGCACGTTCAGCAGTAAGGTTGTTCGTTTCGTGCGATCCGTCAGCCAAAACTTCGTATTTCGTGTTTCATGTTGGTAAGTAGTGTTTCATGATGGAATGCCCTTTTTCGTAAATTTACCAGGACCAACTGCGAATTGATAATTTTAGCTTTAATTTGTACGTACAGAGAGCTTCACTGATAGTTCACCTCCTGGATTGTTTTTTTTTTTAATAGTTACTTAAATGATTAAAAATAGATAGTACCTACGCTATTGCTTAGGTACACCTGTAAAAATATGTAGGTATTAGATGTAGGTACTAGTTTAACAAAATATATAAAAGTAAAGATTTATGTGATTGGTATTGGTATAGATCAATTGAGCTAACTCTAGATTTTTTATAACAGTCTGCAGTTAGCTCAAATATTTCAATTGTTTCTTTGATGGTTTCACTAAAAAACTTTAAATTCCTGAATTATTTTACGGGTCATATAGGAATTAGACTTTTATGTGACCTCTTCGGAATTATTTTCTATACAAAAGTGGAGGATTCTAAAAATCTGTTTGCATTGGCGAAAACATTGTGAGAATGTGAAAATGCATACTTTAAAAAAACCAGCCTTATTAAGGAACTCCTCCTTTTTTAAAGGCGGTAAAAAATGTGTAGTCGTAATTTGTATCATTAATTGAACTAAAAAAATACAATAGGAATCCCATTTCAAGAGAAACCTTCAGAGTAAGTAACACATTAGGCGTATTGAAGCGCGCGGTTTTATATCGCGCGTTGTAAAACCGCGCGCTTCAATTTCAAAAAAATCATTTTGTACTACCGTTCATATTCATCAGAATGCTATCTACTATTATGTTCGCCTATGTACAACTTTTGTGCAATAAAGTAAATTATATGTATCTAACTACTCATTAAAACGTGCACTTCTCGGTATTGAAGCGCGAGTTTGGATATGTACGGATGTATGTAACCAGAGAGGCTGGTATGAGTTCGCTCCATACCTAAACCGAAAAATTTTTGATTACTACACTAACGGGTTAAAGTCAAATTTGTACTGCTAAAACGCGACAAATAAAATAAAAGAAAAGAAAGAGAATCAGTTTATTGGTTCTCAACAAAAACCCATTAAAATATAGAAAACTTACAAGGTAAAAATACATATAGTTAATTTTAACAAAGTGCCTCAAGAATGTGAACTAAAAAGGTCCTGCTTCAGTTGCTTAACAGAAAGTTGAGCAACGCTGGTTTTCTGGCAGGACCTTTGGTGCGTGTGTGTATAAAATGGCTGACAGACCATACGCACACAAAAAAAATACAATTTCTATCTAGTTATTATTATATAATGAACTATGTTCTAAGAAACAACAGGAAAAAATATTAATCATAATCATAGAATAAGCAAACCAAAATGATTTGAAAAACAATGAAGTTCGTATAAAAATATTCAAGTGCACGTATCCTACCAGATGGTTATAACGCGCGTTATCAGAGCGCATTTCAAAACGCCTAATGTACCTATAACCGCTCCAACCCTATCAATAATCACCGATTCACCAACATCATGGGCGTTATGTTGTTAGTTTTGTCAAATTTCATTGTTATTTCAATTCCATTAGATTTCCATTGTACCCTGTACCCTATACAATACAACGTTCTTTACTCTATTGTGCGTGAAGTAGGGTGCATTTATTATAGACTTGACATTTATCGCTTGTTGATTACATGATTGTCGGCTTCCGAATGCACTCGTGTAGGTCGGAATTTAGCAGGTTATTAGCTCGGATTTATTAGACTCCGTTAGAGCTTAAGTTTATAAAATAGTAAATAAATAAATAATGTTGGACAATGCACACAACATCGTCTAGCCCCAAGCTAAGCAGAGCTTGTGTTATGGGTACTAGATAACTGATATACATAATATAATATATTACATAAATAGCATTTTTTTATTATATTGTACATAGAAAATACCCAGAACACCCGAGGCAAATATTTGCAGATCGTACAAACATTTGTCCCAAGGCGGGAATCGAACCTTCTGCGTCGCAGGTGGACCTTCACCCGCCGCGCCACATCGGTCGTCGAATAGTTAAGAATATAATAATTTATTGGCAAAAAGAATCATTTAAAAATACATTACATTAGCTGCTGCCCGCGCCTTCGTCTGCGTTTTATCGGGATAAAAAGTAACCTATATGTTATTGCAGGTCCCAAACTATACCCATAACAAACAGCGCAATTAGTTCATTATTTTTTGCGTGAAACAGGAACAAACATTCGTACATCCATACTCACAAACTTTGACATGTTATACTACTAATATAATAAATGCGAAAGTATGTGTGAATGTTTGTTACCAAGTATCTCCGTAACTAGGTACTTATTTAAATGAAATTTGCTTTGTGGATAGTTTTGAGTTCTAGAATAACATACAGACTAATATAATAAAAAAAAACCTCTGAGCTGGTTTAAAATGGTGGTAAAGTTTGTATGGAAATTTATTATTCCTTGGTTCTATTCACCAAAACTCAGTATAAATAACTACAAAGTAAATAATTAACCACGTATTTTTTTCGACAAACGCAGCCTTTAAGAGGGTTAAACAGGGTAATTTTTATTCCTTGGTTCGATTCGCTCAAAACTCGATACGCGGGTGAAGCCGCTGAGTGCAGCTGGTTTATAATATTTATTTGACGAGACATAGAAACGGGTGTAATCTGCTTGTGATCAGGATGGGATGGAAGCATTTCGAACTGAAACGTAAAGCGGATATTTTTTACAAAATAATATCAGTATTTTCACCACAGATAAATATATTTTTAGACATTTTACCGAAGTAACATTACCTAATCTGTGTTTAACTTACAAAACATGATTTTTGTTGTTCCTTCATTGCTATCAATTATTCATTTCCGAATGACAAACGAACAACAAAAGAAACAACAAAAAGAGTTCTCTTCATGTCAGAAATAGTGTCAAAACATCACCAAACAAAAAAAAGCTACCCGCCCGTAAGCCGACAGATCAAAGCAAACAAATAAAAATCCAGCTAAGTACATTACTATACCCGTGAAATGCTTGCATCTGTTGGTTTTTTGCTATTAGGCACAAATAACCAGGGTCGGCGTGGGTCACCCTTCGCTTAACAACCCACGCCCTCTCAAAAGAAAACCAACTCTATTCAACAAACACTAAAACTATAATAGCTCGCCAGAGTACAGGAACACGAACATAGAATTTTCAACCGTATAACTAACTCCAGCTTTGAGGGTTGAGGTCTAAAGTACGCAATGCCCAGTGGGTCAAGTCCCCCTTATTCAATTTCCACTTGCGCCTGATCTGATTATGTTTGCTGCAATACTGTGTTCTGATACTTACAGCGTTATACCCTTAGGCCCTTTCGCGGTGACGAGAAGTTTTACATTGACAATAGGGTGACAGTTTTTAAAGAGTAATTGCATTTATTAGAGACTTGGCCTGCGCTGGGTTAAAGAGATCATTTTGATTCAATTTTGATTCATTTGGCCACGGTGATCGACAGTCTTTTTATATAAATTATTCTTTGAGCACTTGAAATTAATAAATTAAATTAATAATGCTGGACATCTACACAGCACCACTAGGAGTCATTCCCAACGTCTCGAGAGACTCTCTGAGACGTGCTCAGTCGCAACATCTCACGAAAAGTATTCCCAACGTCTCACGAAAGTCAGACCGTCGTGATTTACAATCTACATCCTAGATGATGTAGCTATTTGTCTATCTTTTTCATTATGGAAATCCTTTGAGGGCAAATAAATAAGAAGATTATAATTTTCAATGACAGCTGTCAAAAGCCCCAAGCTAAGCAGAGCCTGTGTTATGGGCACCTACTAGATTAATGATATACATACTTAATACAATATATTACATAGATAGATATTTTTTTATGATACATTGAACACCCAGAACACCCGGTATAAATATTTGCAGATCGTAAACATTTGTCCCAAGACGGGAATCGAACCGTCAATCTTCTGCATCGTAGGCCTTCACTCGCCGCGCCCCATCGGTCATAGATATAAGAGAACGCGACTAAAACCGTTATAATGTATACATAAAACCCAGATACCTACTAACATAAAGAACATGTAAATAATAAAAGAAATAAATAAAAAGTTTGTCACAGAAATAATGAAACAGGCCAATTAAAATCGTCGGTTGGATATGAATAAATTTCGTGAAACCAAAATATTAGTGAAATAGGTAGTCGATAAATGATATTCTATAACCTCGCTGTGCCCAAAACTAGGTTACACAAGATTAGTGTATCTTTTAGAGGGCAATGTATACGCTTCTACAACAAAACCCCTAGCGAGTTGCAAAAACTTTCTATAAATAAATTCAAACAAATTGTCAAACCCTTTGTAAAAAGGCTTATTACAAAATTTCAGACTATCTAGAAGATAAAAAAGCTTGTGACGGATTTTGCTCGAACTCGAAAAATAACTCTAAAATAACACCTAACAGGCTAAAGGTTTCTTCGTCGCTTCTTTACTTTAGTCTACATACCGAAGCGACCGAAATCAAAATATCACTTTATTTCCATATCAGTGTTTAATTTTAAGAATTTGACCTTTTCTATGTGTACATTTATTATATTTACGGAACGGAAATAAAGGAACTTTGAGTTTGACTTGACTTTGACTATTGCTAAGCGAAAAGCTATTGTAAACATGGTGTTTACGCCGATCGGTGTCCGAACGCGTAAACCAACCTGTTTTTGAACAAAGGAGATTCAAACCAATAGAAGATACGGAGAACCAATCAAAGCGTCTGTATATCACGTAATAAATTCACACAGCCTATACAGCAACGCAGCCATGACGTGATGCCGGGATGCCGTGATGCCGGAAAGAAACGGTCACTTCCATCTTTGTCCGAACAAAACCAACTGCCACGTCTCTAAAATTTTCCAATTGTTGTAATTTTTCTCATAATTAAAGCCCAGTTGACCTAAAACTATTTTTCATTTAATGTTTGTTCCGATACTGAACACATAGCTATCGAATCGAGCGATGCTCTTAATTAAGATGACCAATATAATGTTGGTCGAACCAAAGGTGGAGTAAGCTAAAACGTAGCGAAATTTCGTTGAGCGTACCACGAGTTCAGACGATCTACGCAGTATGATACGCGACTATCTACGACGCGTAGCAGCTTCTACGAGCATGGGCGATACTACGCGACTGTCTACGACGCGTAGCAGCATCTACACAGCTTACCTACGAGCGTAGGCGATGCTACGTGACTGACTACGACACGTAGCAGGAATTACGCAGTTTGCCTACGAGCGTAGGCGACGTTACGAGACTGTCTACCACGCGTAGCAGCATCTCAATATTTTATTAATTGTGTAAGTTTAATATTACCTTTTTAGACTTAAGTTTTTTATGTAATCTTTTGACGTGACTACGTGCTCCTCTGTGTTCCTAGAGTTGAAATAAATGAAATGAAATGAAATCTACACAGCTTGCCTACGAGCGTAGGCAATACTACGTGCCTATCTACGAAGCGTACCAGAAGGTACGCTTTAATTATTACCTTCTGTGGCTTCGCATACCTTTATATGTGGTATAAAGTAGCCCATTATGTTGTTTAATTTATTATTTGATCTAGGCAATAATCCGTCACTCCGAAACGGTTTCTAATTGATTACAACTAACTAGTCATATGTAAATTTTAGTTTTGTTGTTATTGGATTGGTCACATGGTGAATTTCAGATCTGAGCAATATCTTTTTAAAATTGCTGTATTTACTTTTGACGAAAAGGAGTAACAATCTAACCATCCATTCAAACTTATAGTGATGTGTGATTGATTGATTGAGTAGCGAGATGCCTACTATCGGACTTACTTCATTTTTAATTTTTACTTGCAGTATGTACTCCGTACTCCGTACGTAGTACGGTACGTAGTAGGACTATATTTCAAACCATACAAATGATCGCGTTGAACAAGTTTTATTCGATACAAAAACTTGGCAAGATAAAATATTTTAACATAATTTTTAAATAAATTTTTATATCTCTATTTTCTGCCTGCGGCGTCGCACGCTATTTTCAAGTAGCCTATGTCGGTCTCGGTAATACGGGCGGGACCCGTTTACTACTCTCTGCCAAATTTTATTAATATCTTTTCAGTAGTTTTGGTTTAACAAACATCCATCCATACATTCAAACTTTGGCATTTATATATTAGTGCTATAATATGGACGTACCTAGCCTACGAAGGTACACAGTGCGAATACAAATTATTGAAATTTAAGCAATAATAAAGAACATTTATTGAAAACTCTAAGTTACAGGTCAGTTAACGGAAAGCAATATAAAAGTTAATATATTGACTTAATATAACAGTAATAATAATTATAGCTAGTATAGCTTATTAATAGTAGATATCCTATCCTGGGCCGTGGGGCCGCGGCGTACGAATATCAACCCCTCCAACTCAACCCGTGGATGTCGTAAGAGCCGACTAAGGGAACTTACCAGAGGATGGGCAGCATCTTCCTTCTGAGTATTTTTAAACACCAACACTGCGATCACCAATCCGCCTGCCAAGCGTGGTGATTATGGCAAATCCCCCCCTACATGGGAGACCATCCACTCGGATGGACCGACGACATCGTAGCGGTCGCAGGGAGTCGATGGATGGAGGCGGCTCAGGACCGCTATTTCTGGCGTCGTACGGGGGAGGCCTATGTCCAGCAGTGGACGTGTATAGGCTGATGATGATGATGATGATCCTATCCTACTAATATTATAAATGTTAAAGTTTGTATGGATGGATGTACGGATATTTGTTACTCTTTCACGCAAAAACTACTCAACCGATTAGGCTGAAATTTGGTGGTATTAAGTGGGTATGGGACCTGGAATAACATATAGGCTATTTTTTATCACGATAAAACGCGGGCGAAGGCGCGGGCAGCAGCTAGTTTTATATAATTAATAAGGCAAACAACACATAAAGTTGACACTCTTTTGCTTGAAAAACAGCTAGCGGTATTTTTTTTTACAAGATAAGGACTCTAAGGAAGAGAAAAATATGTAGGTACAATATAATTCCCACGGGTGGAGTTTCGTACCGGTATGGAAATAAAAACATTCTTACGTCTACTAATTGGCTCCCGGCAAGTAAACTTTATAATCCGAGGGGTTTGAAGGTTAAAAAACAACAACTTAAGCCAATAGAGAACGTAATAAAAAATTAATTACATTTTTAATCCACGAAAATGTGCACAACTTGGAAAACAAGGACGTGGTTCATACTAAAAGTGATATGTGGAAGTGGTGAATGTTAATTATGTCTGGAAGAAAAAAGGGAAGTTATGTGGGAAATAAAGCCGTTTAAGACCAAGTTACTTTTATTGACGAATGTTATTTTCAGCAACTAAATATATTTCTAAAATCTAATTTGTTTTTGATTTTTTATAGTCAGTCTTTTGACCACAATCTCGCAAGACTCAATAAACCTAACTTTAAACTTTCGAAACCTTCAAACTTTAAAAATAAAGGTAGGCTAGATGATGTTGTGTGGATTGTACAGCATTATTTATTATTAATTGATTGTAACTGTTCCAGTGTTTGTATGTTTGTGACCCGCTAAGACCCGGGGCGCATGCAGTACCCCTAATGTGATTTCATAGACTCCATAGGATACCGATTAAATAACATACAAGGTCCCTCCAATCCATATCACTGAATCTAGCTATCATACATATAATAACAAATAATAACTAAAAATATAACAAATAATAACTAAAAATATAACAAATAATAACTAAAAATCGAAACTAATAGTAATGTATTTATGAACTTTTCTTCTAACTATTTTATTCGACAAACGAATCATGAAAATTCTCACCGCGTACAAGTACAATGTCCCTGCAAAATTTAATAAAAAAATTACTCGAGTGAACTAGAGATTCGGGGATCTCTAGTTCCAATTTTTTTTAATTCATCTGTTATAGTTATTATTTTTATGTAACATTGTTTTAATTTATTTTTATTAAATTTAGACGGGACATTGTACTTAATTAATAAGGCTTTTTTAAACACCTACAGAATAAACAGAATATTTTTTTTTATTTGTAACTAATTGTAACAACAAAAATATACTTTATATACTACGTTAACTACTTGTTATATTCACGTATAATAAATGATAATAGTAATGTAATATATAATAATATGTAACAACAGTATAAAAATATTCATGAATAAAAAAACGAATCTAGTTTTATTTTGTTTAGTTTAATCTGAAGTAGATCCGCCACAAGTCATGTTGTTGCGATTTAAGTGTGAACGGTTCGTCGAGTATTATACTGTATTGTGAAAATATAATAATAAAATAAATAATAAAAAAATAAATAATTCATTTACCATAAACACAGCAAAATGATGTGTAAATATATAGTAACTAAATAGTAAGCAGTATTTTCTGCAAACTAAACAAAACCTTGTATTCTAGTACGTTCGATTAAAGATAAGAAAATAAAAATAAATTATTTTTATATTCTTATCTTTATTAGATAGGTACACATATGTATCACTAAATAAACTACACAAATAACGTTATAATTCTGGACAATCAACGCAGCATCATCTTGTGTAGCTTGTGTTATGGGTACTAGATGACTGATATAAATAATGCAATAGGTACGTCATTACAAATACATATGTTGTATGTAATAAACATTTATATATATGATTATTAATTATTCACGGGTATTTATCGCGTTTATTTACCTAATTTTTAATAATAATGTGTTCAGATCGCGTAAGTTTAAAATACTTTATTTATATATATATATATATATATATATATATATATATGTATGTACTCCGAACACCAGGAAAAAAATTGCGGATCGCACAAACATTTGTCCCAAGGCGGGAATTGAACCTGCAACCTCCTGCATCGCGCCAGGCCGACCTTTGCCCATCTCGCCAAATCGGTAGTCAATAATTATGTTGACAACCTACATATGTATGATTTATTTATTATTTATTGATCTAGTACAGAAATAGCTTTCCAATAACACTAGTTATACATGAATTGCAATAAAATGGATACAATTCAAGGTGATAATAATAATAAGCAAAAATTTCCTGTCAAAAGAATAAAAACCTACCCTATATAGTCAATTTATATAATAGCAATAATATTTTGTCTAATAAAAATAATAATTAAGGATGAAAAACAATAAAAAAGTTAAACTTAAATTCAAAATGATTGTATGACCTAGGTATAGTACATAGTATAAAAAGTAAATCCGTTTTCGGCCGTAACTTTTGCTAAACTAAGCAACTGTACATCGATACGTTTAGGTTTTGTGTGACAAATAAATGATACTGTAGGTTTTAAGTCAACTTGAATTGTGAAGTGAAATCTCGTGATTAGGATCCTTGGGATCTAAGTAACCCTGTATGTTGCTCTGTAGACGCCGCCGGTGGGGGACGGAACCCGCTGGCGATTCGCGGTACCCTAACTTAATATTATAATTCAATGTAATGTACCTACCTTATTATATGAACAAATTATTTTCTTGTTGGCTAAGCTCTTGGTAAACATGTCCATCCTACTAATATTATAAATGTCAAAGTTTGTATGGATGTATGGATATTTGTCACTCTTTCATGCAAAAACTACTGAACAGATTAGGCTGGGTATGGGTATAGTTTTGGACCTGGAATAACATATAGGGATTTTTTATCCCGATAAAACGCGGGCGAAGGCGCGGGCAGCAGCTAGTACTATAGATAGAAGAAAGTCTTTTTACCCGACTACCGAAGGACGAGGGTTATTGCAAACTTTTATTCTACTTGCCCTGTTAGTTCGGATGGGCAAATCATGCAATTGAATATTAGAGCAGTTATCCTCAACCGATTGAGCTGATATTTGGCATACTTATGTAAATTTGGTAAATGGAATGTCATGGTACCTCGAGCTGGTCTGATCATAGAGACCGATGGTGGTCATAGGAACTCCTAAACGTTGAGTTTGGGTTCTTTGGATGTATCTTCCTTATCGTCTTTGGTCCTAGATGATATATACCTACCAGGGCAGCAGTCTTCGGTCCATCGATTAAACGGGTCATCCATGTAGTGGGGACCGTCCACTATTTGTTTATTAGGTACTAATAAATAAATTTATCGTTTATTATGGAAAAAAAAACAATATGAAATAAAACTGGATAGTATTGAAACGATGCCATCTGCAGAAATTTTAAAACTGTCCGCAGATGACAACGCCCGCCTCCGACTATAACCGATAAGCTTGTGATGAGACGACACAGAACAGAACGGTACAAAAGTGTATCCCTAGCTTTATAGGCTCTTTTTTTTTCAAGGAAAACGCGTGTCTCACCTAAACCTGATCCTGGTTTACGGTATAATCAAATTGGATTGAGACAAGACGCATCTCACCTGAGCTGTGAAGAAACTTCCATCATTCCGAAGTCTAACTTACAAAGTTCCAGCTAAGTTATAAGTAAGTATGTGCATTATTAATAGAGGAGGGATACTGTCACCGGTTAAGTTGGCCTTTAATTACAATAACAATAACACGGAGCTGATACAGGAGGTTCCAAAGTTTAATTAAATTATAAGGAATGGGTTTTCTCGCATGCCTTATTTTTATATTAAACGTTTTAATCGGACAACTTAGTTTTCGATTAACTATACTTCGATAGAAGTTTTCATACATTAGTACTGACATCCCATGATATTGACGGGTTAAGGTTACACGTCTGATAAAACTGCTGAAATGACGAATTGACGAAGCTTATTGTCAGATTACGTTTTATAGAACTCCACCCGTTCTACCTAAAGACCTGTTCAGACTTATAGTTTAGCTACTAGACTTAAAGTATAACTAGGTAAACTAGGTCTTATAATTACGGAATCCTTAGCACGCGATTCTAACTCGCACTTGACGTTTTTATTTATATAAACCTAAGTTCTCGATTGTTTCCTTGTCATGCCTGTTTTTATGGCTTTGAAAAAAGCACCATTTGTTGTAAACTATAGTTTTGTAAATTGACGTATCCAAGTGTGCTATGTGCTCCTACGGCCAATGAGTATGAGATCAAGTATTTGCGTTAATTTTATTAAGTTTTTACGCCGCAGGTTGCTTGACCACGCCTGCGAGACGCGACATCATTGTTCGACTGTATTATCTCGCTCTTTTTTGTGCGAATATGAAACAAATGCACGACATAACCGACAACAAATAGTCGCCGGGGTGTCGGATTACAATTTTGTGGTCGAAAGTATTGGGGGTCTGTCAGTAAAAAGTTTTTTGTTCTGAAACTTAGTTTCAGAACAAAAAACATTTTCTACTCTTTGATATGCTCATTGCCGAAATGGTTTGCACAAAAAGAGAGCATGTAAAAGATACTAATAAGAATGTTTTTGCATCTCCTCTGATTCCGCATCCCTCCAGTCAAAAAACACACTATACCTCTCTGTTTGATTCGCATGACACCTCTGTTTAATTCACATGTAAGTAAAAACAGAGTAGATAAAGGCTATTGCCCATGAATTGGTCTGATTCAAATTCAAGATTTAGATTTTACAAGCTTGCCCTATTCTTTTAGTATGAATAGTACAAATCCGGGCCAAAAAAGGGAGGCCTATGTCCAGCCGTGGACTAACATAGGCTGCTAATGATGATGTACATTACATACAATGTATGTGTGGGTCAAATCTTGAAACTGTTTTTTTAAACTATTTTAAATTAAAAAGTTCTTGGAAAGCCAAATCCAGCCTCGAACCCAAACGAGCCTTAACTCGACGGGGTTACGTCATTTCATTTAGGGGTTCCTATGGCCACCTGCTGTATCTATCATCAGACCAGTTCGATGCCACCATAACATTATTGCATTGTCACTTTGTCACCGAACATACAGAAGTTCAGTTGTGATATTTATTTATTTAATACTAGCTGACCCGTGCCCACTTCGTTGGGTTGGGCGGTAAACATTTTTAGTAGTCTATAAAACTCGCAAATAACGTGGTTTAATCGATGCGTCTTTAAACAAATTCAATAGGTAAAAGAATTTTCAAAATTGGCTCAGTAGATTCAGAGATTACCCCCTCCCTACAACCACACAAACCTTACTTATTTTTATTAGTGTAGTATAGTACAGATTTAAATATACCTAGATTTTATTGACTGGACGTCACACAGCTCCACAATTACCTAGATATATTATGCGCTTTAAAAGCTTTAGATAGTACCTACCTACTGGAGAATAGGGCACTATACATCTATTGCCCAGTTTTAAAACTGGAAGGAAGAATCACCAGTCGTCCTAAATCTTCACAATTTCTATCTTGATTCATGGCGTCTCGCAGATCTACATAATTCTCAGCGCGCAGTCTTCTCTCATTAGTTCTGTTCTGATGTATACGAAACGCTTCGTTTTAATTTTGGCGTAAGTTTCCACCAGCCATTTTAATTTTGGCGTAAGTGTCCACCAGAAAACGGTTAAACAAACCTCGAAACCTTTGCAGGTGAGCAATGCAACCTTCTCTTATTGGTAAAATGTATCTAGGCGTAGAATTGCATTGCAGAAACTTTTTAGTGTCCAGTCTCGTCAGTTTTCGGATTCACATGTCGAAGATCAAAGTTGTATCCGTCTTCGCCACGACAGTAGGTATATAAGCGAGTAGAAACTGAAGAGCATCAAATGCCTGGTGCGTTTCGCCAATGCATTGCAGGCGGTCTCTCATAAGGGAATCCTTCTGAATTTCGGGATAAAAAGTATTTTATGCCCTTTCTTGTAATATGAACTTAAATGATGCTAAATTTCATTTGAACACCTTCAGTAGTTTCGGCGCTATTCGCAGCCAAGAAAATTTACTTTCATCCCCTCTCCCAAAGGAACCCCATTGAAATCCGGGATAAAAAGTATCCTATGTCCTTCATCATAGTATGAACTCAAATCCTGCCAAGTTTCATTTGTATACATTTAGCAATTTCGGCGCTATGCGCAGCCAACAAATTTTACTTTCATCCCCTCTCCCAACGGAATCCTATCGAAATCCGGGATAAAAAGTATCCTATGTCCTTCCTCATAGTATGAACTCAAATCATGCTAAGTCTCATTTGAATATATATAGTAGTTTCGGCGCTACGCGCAGTCAAAAAATTTTACTTTCATCCCCTCGCCCAAGAGAACCCTATTGAAATCTGGGATAAAAAGTAACCTATATCCTACATCATAGTATGACCTCAAATCATGCCAAGTTTCATTTCAATAAGTTTAGTAGTTTCGGAGCTATGCGCGGCCAAGATACAGACAGACAGACAGACATGATGGAAAAAAATTACATTTTTATATCATATTGATAATAGAGTGCTCTCGAAATTTTTTTTTCAAAATATCTTTAATGTACAGAAATGGACCTGTTACAGTTTTATTATAAGTATAGATATTCATTGATATGCAAAACAGAAAACAATGCTATCATTAATATGAAATATAAACATTATAATTAAGATTCTAAAGACTAGATTGTGATCCAAAACACAACATTACTAGATATTAGAGCAGTAAACGCATAAACTATTTTAGGTACATAGGTATGTCTAGTCTAAAATTCAGCTGAAAGTTTTTCTAACACATACGTATTACGTACATACCTACCTAGCTGCATTGTACATACTACTTATACCTACCTACCTACTAACTAAGAGGACAAGTTAAATAAAAGCTTGTATAAAGCGTTTGGGGATTGATGGCCTTAAAGTTCTATCCCCATCAGATTGTATGAGAAATTGTAACGTCAATAAGGTACTTACAGCTTTATCAGTTATCATATCACACGCTGGCGATATGCGAGCGGGTGCCTGAGTACCCGCGGCGCTGTCGCGGCTTGCTCGCTGCGTCGTCGCGGCGTGCTTGCTGCGTTTTCGCACAGTGCTCGCTGAGCAATCGTATCGCTTTGAAAGCGCTCGCAAATGGCCAGTGTGATAAGGCTCCTTCCTTTTCTCGCACTCGGACTTGACAGTTTTTCATCCAGGCTACGCCAAGTCATCTGCAATGGAAGCCATACCCCCCACTTGCATTGCTATGGGCCAATCCTTATTTACGGTATTAATCTAACACCCTATATAAACTGGCAACCCTTTCCCAAAAGTAATTATCATCAGGCTGCCGGAGCAGCAATCAAAAACGAACCAAAAACTGTTTCGTCGAGATCACTCATTAATATTATACAAGCTATCGAATTAAAACTGGCGGCACGTTAATCAGGGGTTGAAGGGGTGGGTACCTACCTAGTACCTACTAAGGAGGAAATGAGAATAAGCTGAGGGCTTTAGCTTGTTTGTTTGTTGTTTCAGAAGGAAAGAGTATTTATTGACAAAGAAAATAACAATCATATAATATTAACAAATTAAACTAGTTACCTATTTACAATTGAAACAATAGAGCTAACTGCAGACTGTTGCAAACAATCTATCTATCTAGGTAGCTGTTGTTTCTGATTTATTTTTATTTTATACTAGCTGCTGCGCGGCTTTGCACGCGCTTTTCATGTACCCTATGTCCGTCCCCGGGATACCATCTACCTCCCTGCCAAACTTCATTAGGATCCGTTCGGCCGTTTAGGCGTGAAAAGGTAAAAGACAGACAGATAGACAGAGTTACTTTAAAATTTGTAATATTAGTAGGGATTAGTAGATATGTACAATTATACATCTGTAGGATAAAACTATAAAAAAAAAATAACATAATCAATCGAAAACTTTCAAAAAACCGATTTAGTCAACGGTTATTCACTTTTTTGACAAAATGGGGCATGCTTCCAAATTTTTAACCTAAGAATCATTGATTTATGTACTGGTGCTCGCGCGTTCGCCCGCGTTTTATCGTGATAAAACTAGCCTATATGTTATTCTATGTCCCAAACTATACCCATACCAAATTTCAGCCTAATCGGTTCAGTAGTTTTTGCGTGAGAGACTAACAAATATCCCATACAAACATTGAGATTTATAATTTTATATAGTAGGACTTCTCATATACTTACATAAGTGAAATGTTTTTCTTATTGAGAAATCAATATTTTTTGAACCTATTTAAAATATATAATAAATTATCATCATCATATCGGCCCATACACGCCCACTGCTGGACATAGGCCTCCCACATACGACATTATAAATAATGCGGAACAAAAGACACCCAGTCAGCAGAACTTGTGTTATGGGTACCTTTCTATTTTACAAAACGTTACTACGAGTATACATATGTAATGTTTTTCGTCATAAATAGAACATACTCAGAACACCAACAAATATTTGCAAATCGTACCAACATTTGTCCCAAGGCGGGAATCGAACCCGCAACTAATATAAAATTACTTAATATTAATTGCGATTGTACAAAGATGTAGGAAATGAGACAGCAAGCGCAAATTGTAATCATCGTTGCAATAAGTTCACCGAAACCTCAAGCGCCTTCTCGACACAAATAAACGCAATATTTTTACAGTAAAAAGGGGTCAAAACAACGATTCATCTTATTTCGTAGCACTTTTCCAACTCAGTCGCTTAACTCCGCTAACATTGGTACAGTAATTTGTTAAAGTTAACACACTGAAGAGACCAAAGTTAGGGTAAAATCGACCAAATTGGCGAGAACTCTGGTTAACTGCTCCATTTGCCCAGAGGTAGAAGTTTTAGATAAAACCCGAGAGGGTTGGCGGCTCTCAATCCGCTGGCGGAAGAGAATTATGATTACAATCATTTATCATTTTAATACGTGCGGTACCCCTTGTTAATACGCCGTCGGGGGAATTAATAGACGTTACATTATTTTCATTGTTAATTTTGTGGGTTTGTTACGTGTAATTTCGCTGCCGGTCAGCGCAGCGGCGTGATGAATAGTATATATAATAGTAGTCATGTGAGGAGATTGTTTGGAATCGCTGGGGACCGCAAGGCATAAGCACGGTTGCCGAACGGGCCTATAAGACCCACGTTTTTTTACATTTAATAGGGTTGCGTTTGGCCGCTATCACACGCATGGTAAGTGGTGATACGGTCAAAGTTGTAGCACGCTTGCCTAGAAGAATCTTGTTCACTCTAGCCTTGAAGACCTCTAGATTGTAGTGATGTCCCGTTCGTCCCACCAGCTTCGCTCCACCAGTGGGACGAATAGGATATTAATAGTCTGAATTAAAACTTTAAAATATTATTGTCCCATTCGTCCCACCATTTGTAGGTATCGGGAAACGCAGACGCCACCTGTTTGCTGCTAAAGTTGTTGAACTGCTGACTGGAAGACAGCTGGGTTAAGTGCTTAGGTACTTTCAGGTAAGCCTAGTTCGAACCGGGCTCGAAGACAATGCGAGTAGCGATCACGAAGTAACTACCTAAACGGGTACGACGAACTGGCTGACCTTTTAGTTTCAGCTGATAAAGTCAAATCGAATTAATTTTTAGTATTTTTTTTCTTTTTTATGGTCATGGTTAAGGGTATAACCGCCATCACACTTTTGTGTTGGTGGTAAGTTTCATCACTTTTATTTTTAAGGAGATCGTCCGATATATAGTTAAATATTATGGCGTGTTTTAACACGATAAACCGACTTCAAATTCCCTTACTGTTACACTTATTTTAAATTTTGCGGGATAAATACTTATTCCCTGGGGATAAAAAAATTATGGGACCGCTTCGGGATTGTTTTCTATACAATAGTGAAAGAATTTTCAAAATCGGTCCATAATAGGGGGTTATCGCGTAACATACATACAAAAAACATTCAGACGAATTGATAACCTCCTTCTTTTGAAATCGGTTAAAAATAAATAAAAAGAGCTTAATTCCATATCACAATATTGTCAAAGAAACATTTTAAAACATCCTACTGTAAATGTCAAAGTTTGTATGGATATTTGTTACTCTTTCACACAAAAACTACTGAACCGATTAGGCTGAAATTTGATATGGGTGTAGTTTGGGACCTGGAATACTTACTTACTTGTTGCTGGACTATTTTCCGCAACTAGGCCACAGGTGGGCCCTTTTTGCGTGTCGGGGTTGCTTGCTAGTCTAACCACCCGATGTCCTGGGGCCTGGAATAACATATAGGCTATTTAATTTTATAACGCGGGCGAAGGCGCGGGCAGTAGCTAGTATTCTTTATAAAAATTATATGGTTCAATTAAGAAAGTACACAATAGTTGTGAAATTGATAAGACACTTTTAAATAGGTGTATCATTAAATTAAATATAATTATTATTCTCAGTCAATATTATGTGTTTGGTGTCAATTTCTTAGTGGTATGGAGCGCCTTCAGCGGTGTATGCCTCCTCAAAGGATCTCCAGTAGTCTCGGCCAGTAGTCTCTAGCTTTGCGTGTCCACATTTTTCCAGTCCTCAGGCTGATGGCGTCCTTCCATCGTTTGAATGGTCTTCCTTTTTTATTTTTTGGTCAAGAGGTATCCAGTTTGTGACTTTAAATGGCCATCTGTTTGGTTTCATTCTTTGGATGTGTCCTGCCCATTTCTATTTTAGATATACCTACTACAAATATGTTTCCAATCGGTAAATATTCTCTTATTTTTTATCAGTACTAGTTTATTTCGTATACAAAACATTTTGAATGTCCAGGTACCCAGTGTACACACTGCCGCAAAAATTTTGTAATTTGCATTACAAAAGAATGTACAAAATGGAGATAGCCCCAAAATTATTGTATAATCACATCATATTAATAATGTCAAAATTACATATTTGCTAAGTAGGTATTTAAACCTAAGTATAGAACGTCTAAGTACAATAAAAAATATCTTTAAATGTAATATATTATCTTAAGTAGGTATATCAGTTATCTAGTACCCATAACACAAGCTCTGCTTAGCTTGGGGCTAGATGATACTGTGTGGATTGTCCATCATTATTTATTTTTAACTAGCTGCTGCCCCCATCTTCGCTCGCGTTTTATATAATATATATTGATAAAAATTAGCCTATATGTTATTCCAGGTCCCAAACTAAACCCATACCAAATTTCAGCCTAATCGATTCAGTAGTTTTTGCGTGAAAGACTAACAAATATCCATACATCCAATGATATTAAATAATATTAGTAGGATTTCATTACTGATTAATGTATCCACCCAGTCCCCTTTATAATAGCGCTGTAAGGATGGTTCTTTTAATTAATTAATCCCAAGACTGGGCACGCGGGTTGGGGACATAGATCATACGGCCGAATACTCAAACGCAACTCAGATGTAAGCACGTCTTATGTCGCGATATTTTGACAGTTTTCAATGAATATCTGTCAAAAAATCGTCACTTGATCTGAGATTCGTTTGAGTATTCGGGGGTTAGTCTTTTATCTATCGTTGACGATCGACTGTTATAACTGTGGTTATAATAAGTCGTGGAAGTTTAAAATACGAAATCGAATACATTGACTTAGTCAGTAAGTAAAAAAAAAAACTCTATATCCTCCGTCTACGACCGATATGTAAAGCATTAGTTCGCAGTCTACTCACGTGCGGAGCTGAGGTGGTTGTATGACAAACATGCAAAATACAGAGGGAACAAACCCCCTGCATGTTTCATGTGCTAGCAAAATATGTGTTTAGTAGCACGGTGGTTATGTTTTAGGCGGGACTGAGTGGAATATCTTTCGATTTTCGGAGAGCTCTTGGAATAAACAAAAGACATAAATCATTGCTTTATGCTCATCACAGACATACTTATAATATACTAGCTGCTGCACGCACCTTTTTATTGAGAAAAAATAGCCTATTTGTTATTCCAGGTCCAAACTATACCTACCCATACCCAGCACAATCAGTACATTAGTTTTTGCGTGAAAGATTAACAAATATCCATCCATCCTACTTCACCTACTAGCTCACTTTCATTTTACTCAGCTTGTTAGTTAGTAGGTACTTATACATAAGTGTTTGGTACGTTATGAATCCTATCCATCAGAGAAACTCCGAGCATACCTATCTCCTTCTATAGCTCACTGAGCGATTGCTACGATTGTATGGTGCTTGATCTTAGACTGGGTGAGTGTCCTGTCCACGTTTTTTTAGCTCATAATGTCAGAATTACAACTGTTATGTTATATTTTTATTTATTTATTTATTAAGGTGCAATGTATTCTCCGTTTGTTCGGGTGGAATCTTGCAACTCAATTTTAGACCAGTTATCCATATCTAACCGATTGAGCAGAAAGGCATATCTACTAAGGTAGGTAGGTACCTAAGTTCGATGACAATGCAATGTCATGGTACCATCGAGCTGGTCTGATGATGGAAACCGAAGGTGACTATAGGAACTCCTAAAAGAAACGACCCACGTCAAGTTTGGGTTCGTTGGATTTGTGTTTCCAACCTTCCCAAGCACTTTGGTCCTAGTTTGCTAGATGATATAAAAAGTTTGTATTGTATTTAAACGTTTTTTTATATATCAAAAATTCTTGATGACTCAAGCTATACAAAATATTGTATAACCTAACACGCCACCTATCAAGTAATTTTTTGAACTTCGCTATAAGGAATGTTGTTAGTCATCTCACGCCATCTATCAAGTTATTTTTTGAATTACGCTTTATGGAATCTTGTCAAACATCTCTCACGCCTTCATCCTTTTTCGGTTGTCATAGAGTAGGTACATACTTCATCCGAGGTAGGTACAATCTTACAAATCATGTTACTGTCACCTACATGGGTGTCACTGTCAACATGACATGACAAGACACTAACATCTGTCAAAATGAACGAAAAAATCGATCGTAAACAAAAAATTGTTGCTGGCAATTTGTGAGTTTCTTTTATAACTCATATAATTTCGCAATTTCATAAAGAATCGTAATGCTGATATAAATTTGCTTATCGACATGATTAAATACAGTTTCGTAGTGTTTCTTGCTACTTGCATCTTTTATGTGTCGGTAAGTACAGTTCCATGAAGTTCTAAATTACTGAATCCAATGTACAAAGGTGGGTCTTAGCTGCATTGTCCTAGGTACTCCTCCTATTGTATTGTATTTATTGGATGATTAGAGTGGAGTATAATGGCCGCAAATAATTCGACAGTCCGTGGGCCGTGGGGCCGCGGCATAGAATATTGACCCCTCCAACTCAACCCGTAGATGTCGTAAGAGCCGACTGAGGGAACCTACCAGAGGAAGGGCAGGAGCTTCCTTCTGAGTATTTTTCAACACCAACACTGCGATGACCAATCCTCCTGCCAAGCGTGGTGATTATGGCAAATCCCCCCCTACATGGGAGTCCATCCACTCGATGGACCGACGATATCGTAGCGGTCGCAGGGAGTTGATGGATGGAGGCGGCTCAGGACCGCTATTTGTGGCGTCGTATGGGGGAGGCCTATCTCCAGCAGTAGATGTATATGGGCTGATAATATACACTGATATGAAGTTTTTATGCACAATAAGATAAACTGCTCATCAAAATATATTAAGAAATATGGTAATATAAAATTTCGATGTGATTCCAGGGCCAGTATGAAGACAAGAGATGCAAGTGCGTGTGTCCTTGTATATCGGCAGTACTGAACAATACCGGAGCAACGGGCTGTCCTCCTTTCATTGATAATGTGCCACCTAACAAATGGTAAGTGTATCATTACTTACATTATCAATCATATGTGCCACAACCAAGAAGGCATGATATTATTACTATGATTGGCAGCCAAGATCAAGGTAATTTGTTTCACGTACATATATTGATCACATTGGTTTGAACTAGGTTAAAGGGTGAAACAAGATAGGGATAGATTTTCTCGTACTACTGAGCTCAGTGAGATTGGTCATTAAGTCATGTAAATACAACTTGAATATCACCAGCACATTGTAAATACAAATTCAGGTACAATAGAAAATAGTATCTAAAATAGAAATAATAACTAATAGTATCTAAAATAGAAATAATAACTTGGACGGATTTTGCTCCAACTCGAAAAATAACTCTAAAAATAACACCTAACAGACTAAAGGTTTCTTCGTCGCTTCTTTACTCATCATTTATCAAATTTATCAAAATATCACTTTATTTCCAAATCAGTGTTTAATTTTAAGAATTTGACCTTTTCTAAGTGTACATTTAGTGTATTTACGGAAATAATGAAACTTTGACTTAAAAATAATTTAAAATTCTTTATTTCGAAGATCCTAATGTTCTGATGTGAGAAAAACATGCAATCAGCTTATTAATTTCCCAAATGCTATTATAATTTGTTAAGGGCTAAATTTCTGTGTTCTCCATTCCAGTAACTGCCTTGGTGTGATCCTGCCTCGCATTGGGGACAAGCTACAAAACAGGGAGCAGGAGTTCTGCCCGCATTGCGAGTGCAAATATGAAAACAGGAACACCACTATCATCAAGGTGCATTTAAATTAGTAGGCTTCATCTAACCCCGAACTTAGCATATCCTCAACAGTGTACAATTACCTAAATAAAGATCTCTTGTTGCTCAGTCTCTTTCAAGACTGGTGTCCCCAAAAGATCTTACCCAAACACACATTAAATTCACACAATCACAAAAATACACATATGGCACCACATGGAATGCTGCCTTTATAATGAATTATAACTAAAACTTAATACCTGAAGTTTCTCCGAGGTTGTTTTATTAACTTTTAATTTATAAATCTTGATTTTTTTCTGTCACCATTATTTTTAGCTTGAGTTGTACACTTCTGCCCCGGAGTAAGAGCCTGTGACCAGTCTCGCACAATGTTGCTTTTATAGTTATACTGAATAATATAATTTTAAATATAATAGTGTTAAGAGTTAGAGACTCATTGGTTAGCTAGATAATAATAAATAAATCATTTATTGTTCATCATCATCATCATATCAGCCGATCGACGTCCACTGCTGGACATAGGCCTCCCCTAAGGATCTCCACAATGACCGATTTTGGTTAGTGTAAATTTATTGAAGTAGAAAGATAAAATTGTCAGAAAATATTAAACGAAAACACTGTCCATAGACAGCGTTTTCGCTCCATAGACATCATTCATAAACTAAGAATTTTTTTATAACGTTCAACAACTAAAAATTCGTGAGGGCCTTTTTTGTTTTGTGTTTGTTGTCTTTAGGACTTCCATACAAAGTGAAATTCGTAGGAGGGTTTATTAATCCTTCTATCTGATTTATGGTACCTATATAGCTTACTATACCCATTCTATCATAATAATTATGCTCTTTTACCCATGCGAAGCCCGGGCGGGTTGCTAGTATTTTGATACATATATGGCCAAGTTTTATCATTGAATTTCCGCAAAATAATGCCTGATTATATTATTTATGTGGAATTTTGACTGAATACTTTGTTATTCCAGGTGGTGGTGATAATCGTCATCTGGGCGATTATGCTTCTGGTGGTTTACATGGGGTTCCTGATCTGCCTGGATCCACTCATCAACAAGCGCGCCAAAGCTTCTTACCAAGAACACACCAACGAAGATGTTAGTATAAACTATATTTAAGCAATGTGAATTCTTAATGCCAAATAAATCTTATATATGCTCTACAAAATTGATATATTAGAACCATAACCTCTTGGGCACTCCCAAAATTTAAAGATAGATAATGATACATATAAACGACCTAGCAAAATGCTTGACAGAGTCCATGGGTGACTGAAATGCTGACTTTTACCTCTGTTATCAATTTAGCATTGCCATACAACCTGGTAGCCTGCCTACAGCATGCATTCTGGCTCCACTGCGTTTGGTGGTAGCACTAATATACATATAATTTCTAATTTTATAGATTTTGAATCCAATTTGATTATGAAATTTAAATATCTGAAAATGTAATCAAGGCCATTTTGTAGCCTACATAAAATTAGAACCTATTTAATCTCCATTCTGTCTAACCCTATCATATACTTTCCAGGATGACACCTCAGTGAGTAATGCCAGTGGACCATCAACCCAGATGCGGCCAACCGGCAACGTCCTGAACCGTGTGACTCATCAGCAAGACAAGTGGAAGCGTCAAGTGCGCGAGCAGCGCCGCAACATCTACGACAGACACACCATGCTGAACTAGCTAGGGGCGCAGGAAAGCGCTGATCCAACTGCTGCATTGAACTGAATCAAACTAGACTATCCCCCCACCCCATCCACTCATTTATTTGCTGTTTGGTATATGCACGTCTACGAAGTTCCCTAATTGTTGACAGGTGAGTAAATGAAGGCCGAACGAAAGCATGACACAGTTACTTATGTTATGATAGTTACTTATGTTGTCTATAAAAATATGAGGACTTACGAAAGTTTCGATTTCAATCGAACCAACTATTTCGAGATTTAAGAAGATTAAAGATGTTTATTTGCCAGAATATTATGTTTCAATGTCTTAAAATTATAAAACATTTATATTCTACTAATAAATAAGTAATATTCTCCTCACTAGGCATGGGCACTAAGCGATTAAAGAGGGCATGTATGCCTATTAAGTTTTCAACATACGACATCAATATGTGTTCGCCAGCTCACATTAGCATCTAAATGTGTACCTAGACAATAAAATGATGTAACTTATTCGATCTTAGCAAATTACTAAATTGAATGTCAAGTTCAAGAGTTTTACGTTGAATGGAGTGAAACGGTATTAACTTAGTTTTTGTAAAATTTACCATAAGATGATTATTAGTAAGCTATGTCAAAAACTCCTTTATTAAAGTCATTTTCTAATTTGGCGATGTCATTTTTGTTGTTTTTAATTTATTAATGTTGTGTCATTAGCAAACAGAACGGTTTGGGTCGAAGATTATTCTAGATGAGTTTTCCATGGTAAAAATATTGAAAATAGTTTAAAAATAATTTAACACAGTAACTCAATCTGTCTTACTTTATATCACGGAAAAACGCATATAATGCTGTAGGTAGCAAAAGAACATAAATAATATATTATTATTATGTTGAAAATTCGGATTCCAAAAATAAAGTCATGTAGACGCACACAGCTAATATCATGTATGTGTGTAGACGCCTGGTCTGTAAAATAATACAAAATGTTGATCAAAAATAACAAGTATGACATACCTACATATTACAACAAATAAATTACCTACAATTACATATCCCTAATAAACAAATCGATTGTCAAAAAATTCAAATCGGCTAAGCACTAGGACAACTATTTGATAGGCAAACTACCAAACAGCAATTAAGAGAGTGGAATAACTGTAACCCCTGCTAACGACTAGTGGTCTCAATGCATAATATCATTCCTCAATTAGTTCATTATCATGTTTTGCCTATATTAGTCCACAGTTCACTGCTAGACATAAAAATTTGGGATCTAACATATTTTGTTAAATACCCGTGCGAAGGCGGGGTGCGCCGCTAGTTATAAATAAAAATATCGTGTCACAGTGTTTGTAACCATACTCCTCCGAAACGGCTTGACCGATTTTTATGAAATTGTTTATGTTTATTTGGTAGGTCGTTTATTATTTTTTTATATATTATGTTATTTTTTTATTATTAGGACAATTTTTTTTTTATGTTTTGGCATTAAAAATACTTATAACTCTAAATTTTCACCTTATAACACCAACTTCCATTTCTTAATAGCTTTATTAGTTAGTAGGTACTGTTTACTGTAATCATTTTCAACTCTCAGTGGTCGATGGCAAAACAACCAATGTCGGGTCATTTGCCTTGTTTATATATTTATAACTCCATAATGGTTTAAAATAAATCAATAATTAATTTTAAAAAAGGATTTTTGATTCACTCCTTTGACTCACACATTCAACCAAGAACACATTGCCACTAGGGCCAGACGTGCACAAGCGGTCAAGCCGCGACCCTTGCCAGCTCTTGCCAGGCTGCACGCTATGGCTAAGGCTAGACACGCACTAGTGACCAGGCCGCTAGCGGACGGTACTGTCCCGCTGGTGGTCGCAGCGCCGCCGACACGAAGTCCAGCAAGGCCTAATTTGAGCCTTTCTCTTATCGAGAATCCCCATCTCTCTTTTTAAAATACATCGGTGTATTCGATTTTAAAAAAACGTTATTAAGTGTTTCATTTGCGACATAGTTATGTACTGAACCCTCATATGCGACTTGACACTCACTAGGACGGATTTATTTGTTTTTCGAATTTGGAAAAATGGCCTGCAGTGAGGGTCGAGCTCTGGACCAAAAGTCTGAAGGTTTAAATATGTGAGGAAGCCGCGAATATTTTATGGCGTTCTTAGATTTTTCCAGTTTTTTACAACTCACCTGCAACAGAGGCAGATTGCTGGATGACAGCCAACACAGATGTACCTACTAAGGATGCACATCCAACCGGAAGGTATAAAATATTAGGTAGGTAAATAGAGGAACGTAGGCTGCTTGGTCTTAAGGAGTGGGAGGCCAGGTGGCCTATGTCGAGCTGTGGACTAATCATGGACATAGTAGGTAAGTACTGTATGGCAGCCTCCAAGTTCTTTAGGTTCCCAGAGTCCGGTAAGCATAAATTCTCGGTCTACGTTAGGGACTAATAAAACTGATGATAATGATTACGGACCTAGGTATCAAGCTCCAAGGGGCGTCTTAGCACCCCAAACTCGAAGGGATGACATGACAATGGAAACACAAGCACAGCCAGATCATAAAAAATATACGGGTCGCTTCGCTCGCCGTTGATTTTACTATCGGTTCTCCTATTTCGTTTTTCGCAAAAAAAAACAAAATCGTTCTTATCTCATTCATCTTAGCTTCTTTGTCTTACTAAGCATGTCTCACCAGTTTCAAACAAGGCTGCGGCTCACTCTAGTCGCCGATATTTAATTTGTAACTAATTTATTTTCGCAGCCGACGCAAACTACAAAATTTTCAAGGTTCACTCCTCTCGCTGTTATTTATTTTTTCATATTGTTTGAGATTTTTTTCGGTAGGTCTTTCTTGTATCTTTTATGTATTCCTAACTTTTTGTTCAACGCTGCAAACCAGCAGCAGGTCTCACTCTGTTATAGTTATTATAACACGATGTTATTTATTTTTTCATACTCTTAATTACTTGTTTGTGAATTGTGACTACCCAAAAAAGCAACAACATGTCGCAGATTTTATAATGAAATTTGGCAGGGAAGTACACTTGCAAGCTATAAACTGGAATCACTTCATCGTTTTCTGCAGACCATATTTTACAGTTTCCATGGAATAAACTGCAGATTGCAGTGTATAACAATTGAAAAGAAATTTTGTTAGCTTTCGAATGGTATAAAAATTATTTAAATTTAATTAAGTTTCCGACCTTCATTTAGTGAATTATTACAATAGGTCGAAGTTGTGGATGTTTAAATTAATAAGAAGTATATGAAAATATCAAATTTTTATTTATAATCTTTGTTATTTCCCGCTTAATATTTTGTGTTGCCCCCCCTGGCCCTAATGACTGCTTGTAAACGGTTTTTCATTGACCTAATGAGTTTCCTGATGGAATCCTGTGGAATTTCTTGCCACTCTTTGATAAGAGCAGTTTTTAGGGCTTCTATTGACGCCGGAGCTGGAGATCTTCCTCGTACCCGCTCAGCTTTTCAGGTGTTCGATAGGGTTCATGTCAGGGCTGACAGCTGGACAGTCTATTGTGGGAATCCCGACTTCTTCCAGGTACTGTCTAGTTGCACGAGCGGTGTGGCAGCGGGCATTGTCGTGCATTAGCAGGAAATTTTCGCCAATAAACCCGGCGTATGGGAGTACATGGCCCAGCAGAATGTCGTTGATATACCTTTCTGCGGTTAGTCCTCCTCCCCGACCTCCACCGGGTACGTATACCAGTTCCGTTTTAGCTTCAATTGAAATCCCCGCCCACATCATACAAGACCCACCCCCATATGCCACTGTTTCCGCTATACAGCATTGTGCGTATCGCTCTCCCGGTCTCCTGTAGACTCTCCGTCGACGGTCGCTGCCATGCAGGCACATCCTAGTCTCGTCCGCGAACAAAACTCAACTCCATTGCTGTATATCCCAATCTAAGTGATCACGAGCAAACTGAAGTCGGGCTTGTCGGTGGGCTGTAGAGAATTTGGGTCCCGTTGCTGGCCTTTTTGGGGTCAAGTTAGCTTCTTTGAGTCTTCGCCTCACTGTCCACTCGCTGACAGTTCTCCCTCGATCTTCTCCGAGCTCCCGCTGGACGTCAACGCCGGTTCGATGTCGATTTCGGAGAGAAGTGCTGACAATAAATCGGTCATCTCTCGCCGAAGTGCATCGCTGTAGATGGTATCCCGGGGATGGACACAGGGTACATGTAAAGCGCGTGCGAAGCCACGGGCAGCAGCTAATATTCCATAAAGTTAAAACTTGAAGCCTTCGTTTCGTGTTTATTTGGACGAACGAAATCATTGCGTGCTTACGATCCTAAACTTGACTCTGTAGCAACTCTGTAGTTTCGTGCCTTGCTTGTCTATTTCTATTAATTTTTGTTTTGTTTGTGTCAGACTAAATTGAGTTCCGTTCATAGTGTAGACTGAGGAATAAGCAAAAAATCCTCTGTCTACGGTTCTCTTAATTTCTTGCAGTTCCTTGCTAAAAATTTATCGTTCTGCAGAGCCAAAACTAAAAGAAGAAAATTAATCTATTGATTGACAGTGACAAACTGACATAATTGATTGACATTGTTTATGAGAGTAGGTAGGTAGTTATTGAGGGAAAATAAATACATACATAATAAAAATAAACAACTATTACATAGATAGAAGACCTATTTTACTCGTCCGTTACATATCCAAAGTAATAAATAAAGTAATTGTCTTACATATGTTAGTTGGACCAGGAAATCTTTGCATGACCCATATTTTGGTTGGTGCCTTTGAACAGTGTGTTTTGAAATGGCCACTAAACTGTGGGGTGAATTTGAAGATGAACCTGAAAATGACCAACAAAATGTCAATTTCAATCCTATAATAGAACTTGGGATGCAAAATATACCTGAAATTCCCATCACGGTCAAAACCCCGCCAGTTCAACTTCCAGAGCCCAATTTGTTTACCCACACGATTCAACTACATGAATACTACAGGGAACTGCAGACTTTACCAGCGATAATCGAGAAAGGCCTGGCTAAAAACTTGAAACCAAATCTGGTAATACACGATATTCCACTTCAACCAGAAAATACTCTGAAACTGAAACATAGTCCCACGCTGGGCGTGACGTATCTACCAAAAGTGTTCAATGAGTTCTCTGCTGGCAAAGAGCCGGTGATATTGCCGTTTACCAATGACAGTCACCAGCGGGCCCTGATACAGTCTGCTGCTATAGCATTGGCTTTTGTCGGTGCTACATCTTGCACAAAATCGGTTGTTGAAGCCATGGCTGATGCTTTAGACGTTTTCATGTCCAAGTTCTGCAGATCAATGAGGGATGCTATTGACAGGAAAGCCAGCAACTTGCCCAATGGATTTCCTGATCCACTCTCCAGAGTTCTTCATGATCTCAACATAACCAACCTAGGCAACTGGTACCAAAATCATGTTGTCGAATACAATAAAAACCTGCAGCAAAAATGTCGCGATTATGCTGAAGAACTAGAGGCTTTAGCTGATATTGATAACAGCCCTCAGGAATTGGAAGAAGTGCCTGAACTGCATTTCCCCGCAGCCTTAGATGGGTCCTTCACACCATCGTTGGAGACTGGTTTTCAGATGCTACAAAACTTGGAACAGGAGAATCTAGAGGGGTTGGAGTTCATTGAAATTGATGGCCAACAATCGAAGCCAGAGTCTAAGTAGATGTGCAGTATGATACACTATCAACTAGTTCTAAGTAACGGAGGATCTAATTGATTACCTTATTTGATCTCACTTATAATTATTACTTTTTCGCCTTTTTATATGTACTTACTTATTGATTTCATTTTTGTATGCATGGACCACCTATAACACATTGAATAATTATATATATAATGTTTCAGTATTATCTATAACTTACTTTTTAAGTGATGACATTCTATATAATATGAAATTGAACCTAACTATAAAAACATAAAACAATTAAATCTTTTCTGACCTACAGTGAAAAAATCTTTGATTTCAATCCCTCTGTAAACAAATAACAGAGACTTAAGTTCTACTAAATAGCAATTAGGAGCTGACAAATAACTGATGAATGCTAACACCAAACAATGCTAGGAAAAGAGTTGACTTACATATTAGATTTGTACTTCCAAACAAACAAATATCTAATAATTCTTTGGTTGTTCGCGTCGCGGCGCATGCAGCAAAGTACTCAGAAGGAAGCTGCTGGGTAGCAGCTTCCTTCTGAGTACTTTTGACCACTTGCGTAGCGTAGGGGATAACCACTACGCTACGCAAGGGGCTCATAATGTAGGGATGTTGCTTACAATGTTGACAATGTCGGGCTGTTTAGAGTTCATCATCATAAGTATCAGCTCGCAATCATCAACTGCTGGCTATATACCCCATACGCCGCCACAAATATTAGTCCGCCTCCATCCATAGACTCCCTGCGAAAGCTACAATCGTCGGCCCATCGAGTAGATGGTCTCCCAACTCTTAGTTTCGCTTGCATCGCGGTCGCTGCTCGACAACATTTTCTCCCCACCGGTTATCAGTTCTGCGAGCATACAATACAGCCTGTCCACAGCCACTTCAGCTTACTAATTCTGAGAGCTATGCCAGAATATGGAAATCCTTAGATCAACCAATACCTACTACCTAATTATTGGTTGTCCTACGGATTTCCATATTCCAGATTCTTCCACGTAGATAAACACCAAGCATTGATTTCTCCATAGCCATCGAGATAATATATAGAGACGTTCTTCCAAACCAAAAACATCCCGCAACTTGCTCGATGACCTTGACAGCGACACACAAATAAACCGATAATCATATAATGCATACAAAGAAACAATTCGTTTGATTTGTAGATTTAAGTTTAGTCAAAACTAGCCAACGTCACAAATTTGGAAATAAACCTTGACTTCTATAGATAAGATTTATTTTACTTTAGCAACAGAACGTATTTAGGGTCTATAGTCACATCAACATTCGGTTGACGTGTTAATTCCGCTACTCGATCAGAGATGGCGGTATTCTCGTGACCGCAATTATAAACTTAATTTCATTAGATAAATGATTGATATTCGCGCGATAAGTCGATATTATACTGATACTCAACCAAGGCTGCACCACAGGTAGTACGATGAATCACATTATCGATATCGATAGATGCTCGATAATTTTCTTAAATTTGCAATAAATGTTAGTGGTGTTATTGCATACAAGTACATACTTTCAAAAATGAAGAGTGTGATTTAGCGTCTATAACTGCCACTTTAGTAAATGTCTAGTAATTAATCAATTTCTTAATTTCGTAAAACCATCACGTCAAGTCTGTCATCCCATCCAACAATCACATATTTTACCTACAACCGGTATTGAAATGGAACATCTGAATTTTTAGTCTATGATTATAATGGCGTGTATATTTATGAAGAATTATTTCTATCTGTTGTGGTATTACGATATAATTACCTATTTATTTACATAATAGATAAACTAATTTTACCTACTCGACTAATTAATTGTTATTTCTCGTTATTGACGTCCAGATTCACACTTAACATAGGAGTTTCGTATTAATAGGGTAGCTCCATACGCGTCCACGCTGCGTGAACGTCGAAGCTACACTAAAGTAAGGTGTATGGATTGCAGTACAGTTTAGTCGAAGAAAATGAGTGTTCTCATCGCGAAATCTAGTGCGTAGTACATATCTATCGATGTCCATAGCTCGGTGAGCGTCTCTGAACTTACGTAGGTTGTGTATGTAGGTACACTACCTACGTACCTATGCCTTGTATGTACAAGATATGCCTTGTATGTACAAGGCATAGGTATGTATACCTAGTAAGAGTTAAAAATTGCTATTTGTTATCGTGTCATATGCTACTTACAATTAATCACAAAGCTATCAGTAAAATGCCTGCATTAAATAAAAACGCAAAAAAACACTTTAAATTATGTGGGGTCTAATAAATAATCCACAAATATACTCCCATCAAATTATCCTTCGCAGATTCATCATCATCAGCCTGTCCTAGTCCACCGCTGGACATAAGCAGAATCATCACTTGCTTCATTACCTACCTATGCAGTTCAACCGCATCGCGCGTGAAAGCGCGGCTCACCGGGAACACGAGAACAATGACACTTATACAAGACGAACCAGCGCTCGCGCGGCAGGAGCGGCCCGCGACTCCAACTTTACATCGGCTGCCCTCATCCAATTTACACGCGCATTAGCTTTGGCATTTGTCTTTGCTCGTTTGCTCATATTAATTGTTATTCGATTCTTTTATTCCATAAAGTTTACTTTTATAATAAAACGCATCGATGAGCATATCTCATATCTATCCTATCGTTTCCTTCTTCTTCACGCGGCGAGGAGCCACATGCCTACTCCCGAGGCCTCCAAAATTACTATTAACCAGAAACTGTATCATTTTTTATTAAGGGTTGTCCTTTTTAACCCTTTGACCGCTACGCCAAAAACGCATTCCCGTATTCTCTTCGCCAAAGCACAAAGATAATCTAAAGATATTCTAAACGTCGTCGTTGGTGTCGAGGGGTCCTCAGGTAATTTATATTTTTGTAATTTATATATATTGTCATGTATAGGCGACTATAGCGGTCAAAGGGTTAATGTTTGAATTGGGTCATCGTGTGTTGTGTTGACAAACATGTAAGCCAGGGTTGTTGCTGATGCCGTTTTTTGACACATCAGCGGATGCTGATGCTGATTTTTTGTCTTGACATGACTGATTTTGGCCAAGTGCGTGTCGGACTCCCAAACCGAGTATTCTGCACTTATTGAATATGGATGATTCTACCAATCGAAATCGAGTCTTGAAAAGCTATTCAATTTTTAGCCGACTATCAACGGAGGAGGGTTATGAGTTTGGCACCCTGTGTATTTATATTTGTATATAGCTGATTTGTATGTTTCCACCTAGCGCTGAAACTACTTGTCCGATTTCAACAAATGAGGTATAAATTGATTTTTCTCAATGCCCCAAATTACAATTTTCAGTGCCGCTATAACACGGTTTCATAAAATAAATAATAAAATTTAAGGTCTCAACAAAAGACATGGTTTTGGCCATTTTTTGCTCGACGTTAACATTTGCTGTATCTATTGAACCGTTCTAAGGTAGACGGTTGAAATTTGCACAGAATATAGCCGAGAGTATAGCCAAAATAAAAATCAAACAAAAAAGCGGAAAAGTTCACACTAAGTTGAATTTTGATCACGAAACTTAAGCAACGTCAGGCGGAGTCAGTACCCATCCAAGTACTGACACGTTAAGGCTTTTTGCTTTTTTGATGCATCACAAATTATTTTTAAAGAACAGACTGTGGATTTCGTAAAAGGCAACTAAAGAAACCTATTTGAGGAAGGGCAGCCGCTTTCTTCGGTGTATAAAATAAATCAAGAACATAATATTTCCTTGGTTTCTCTTTTTTTATTTAGTGAAAGTGGAAAACGTATTATAATTTTTAAATTCTGTACGATGTTAGGTAACCCTTTGGATCCGAGTCTACACATACTTGGCCGGTTTTGTTAGTATTATAACCTATTCCAGGAAATTTTTACCTGTGTGCCAAATTTGAAGCAATTCCAAAATATTCCTGATATTCCTGTATTCGAAAATTCCCATAAATCTCACATAGGATTTTGATGTTTTATCGAGACAAAGAGCCTATGTTACTCTCTATTATTTATTAATTAACTAACTATGCCAAAAATCAGGTCGATTGGTTGCTTAGTTAGAGCGTGAAGGAAGGACAAACAAACAATTAAACAGACTTTCGCATACTGCGGGGAACAGCTAATATTAAAATAATCATTTTTGACGTAGGGGAAAAATATAACAAAAGGTAGCGATCACGGTATAAGAAAAGAAGGTATGCTCTTCCGAGACACGATGGTCACGTGGGTGTCTCTTGCTTACGTCATCATTGCCATCGGCGAATGAGAAGACGAATCTGTTTCTTGGTCCAGCAGCATAAAATCGTAACTCCCCGAACTCCTTGTATGACCTGTATACATAAATCTGATAAAACTATGTGGTTTTGTATTTACCAATAATTTATCACATTGACTCGTGTTTAACTAACACTGTTTTGCCTGATCTGACAAATATAGTTAAAGATTATAATTTTTTATTGATGTTTGACCCTTATCACATTTGTTTCCCAACTTCTACGTTTTGTTGAAACAAAGTGGCAACTGGACAGTGACGTAAGCAAGAGACACTCCCGGAGGATCAGACCTTGTGATCTTAGATCATCGTAGCGATAAATACCCGATAAATAATCTTTTATAAAATTGCTGAACTAAAATACTTCGCACCCCACTACTAACACAAGATACGTTCATAAAATAATAAATACGAATACAAACGAGTAAAGAAACCTGTAGGTATTTCACCTAACACGCAATGTGTTATATTACAATGTAAGGAAAACATGACAACACTTCCTCGGGTCGATCAATGCGGATGCTGATGCTGATCTTCAAAATTATGCTGATGATCAGCGGATGCTGATGCTGATATTAGCAACAACCCTGATGTAAGCACCTTTAAGTACACATGAAACAGGGCTATTATATTAATAGGCTGCTTTTTATCAGGTTCCTTGGCTTACGGAGCCGCTCGCAGTAGCTACCTTATATTTGATACACGATGCCTGCCTATATGGAACTAGAACATTGGTTCTAGAAATTACAAAAATAGCCTTTTATAATTTCATCAAGGTAGTCCGAAAAGCTTCAATAGAATTTAGCAATGACATCTAGCGTAGCAAAAGGGATGGAAGTAAACAAAATAAAAGTTCATCTCAAATACATTTATTAATCAATATATAAATATGCTTTGTCTCATTCTTAGCTAAATTAGTGATTTAATCAAAACTCTGTTATTACATAGAGAAAATGAAAGCTAAGACACGCGGTGAGCTGTCTTTTCTAACAATATATTCTGAGGGAAGTTAATCACATTATCCACAAGTTTTTAAAAAACCTTTACGGTTTCTTAGTTATACGGAGGTAATTCAAACCAAATTACTAATTATAAAGCGCGATAAAGATATACCAACCAATCAGTTTTATGATATAATTTTCAATAAAGATATTCCAATCAGTTATTGGATATAATTTTCAATAAAGATATTCCAATCAGTTATTGGATATAATTTCAATTAAGATAATCCAATCAGTTTTTAGATATAATTTTCGATAAAAATATAATGCAATATTTTGGACGTTTCTGTTTCTTTAAAGCGCTGTTTTATGAACCTAATGTTAATACAAATCATATGAATTATTACTAAATTAACTCTTACATAAGTATGTTGACAGAAAGATATTGAAAACTCTATGCATTTTTAAACAAATGCTTTACATAAGATCATTGGATGCGATTTTCGACCAATAATCGTTTAATTCTAAATATCATCAAAATAACACTTAGAAATGCATCACTACGCCTGTACAAATAAAAAATAAGCTAAATAAATTACATAACTTGAGATAACATAAAAATCAATATAATTATACCTATTAATTATAATTGGTTAAGTATTAGGCTTTCTTTTTAGTCTAGGATTTTAGACTAACAAAATAATTGTTTACGATACTATTGTTGATTGATTGTACGTAAACGTTCAATTAAATCTGTCATAGAAGTAAATTTTGGTAGTAAATGAAATTGATTATAAAAATCTAAATAAACGTTCTGCACTAGATAATCCTTTAATAAACTATTCTGTAAGACACGCGCATTGAAGCATTTTCAAACTTCAAATAACTGGCTAAATATTAACATTAATTTGAATTTTTTAGTATAAATCTACACATTGCACATAAGTAATAATAGACCAGCCAATCTTCAGGCTTGCCTACATTAATTATTAATAGCCCAAATAGTGAATTTTCTAGGAAATATCTATATCACGATTTATTCCCAGGAAGTACATTATTATTTACAAGGTACTGAGTGTAACATATTTCCGTTGAACTTGCAACTGAGCGGACGTCATCTAAAACGACGACGTCGTAAATATCTATAAATCCGCTCTCGCGCTTTTATTTGTTGTTTGAGATCGCGTATCTATTATTACGTAACGTACATTATCTACACTAGAAAATAGTCCTAAAAATAATTATCTTCGTGCATTTCACTTCCGACCGCAATTTACAAGGAACTGACATCGTTTCAAAATATTTGAAACAAGTCATCACCGATAGCCTACACTTTTGATATAATGTATATTCATTTACATTTAAAATGAATATTTTCCTATAGATTATAGAGAAATTATTCTATTTTCCGTTATCATGTGCATTTTAAACGCCATATTTTTCACGGTAAATTCTTTTTGCATTTTAGATGCCACTAGTACCTAATCAATAAAAAAATATTTTTGTAATTATATTTGCGGTTAAGTTTACGTTGGCTGATTTATAGAGCAAAATAACAATACTGTTTTTCTTTACTATTTACAATGTATGTAAAAAGAGTGCATAAGGCGATGAGTTGCATTTCTTTGTTACATCTAAATTACATACAGCCTTTTGTTTTTCAGACAGACTTCGTTCTCTTTGGGATGACGAACGTTTTAAGAACGAAACGAAAAAGGTAACATCTATTAGGCTGAATAAATTGTGTAAATAAACCAATGAGGTTTTGTTATAAAACACAAAGATGAAGTAGATTCAAAAGCTTTGCAAACCAGAAACGAGCCTGAAATGGGTTGATTAAAAATTTCGAAACTATACGTTGATATGAAAAGTGGACAATAAAAAATTGGGTGGAAGTTAGAAGATGGACATTGTGAAATTTATATAATTGGGAAAAAAAATCATGAAACATGACGTATGTATAAAGGAAATAAAATACGCAAAAACATCCACACGACACTGAGGAATTATACTTTGACATAGGACTTTTGTTGCGTACAAGATGGTTTCCATCCAATTAGACAGAAAGTAGGAATTATTATTAGGACACAATTTTAATCAACCTTAAAAATACTAGTACAAAATTAAATAATCGTTTAAAGATAAAGAAAGGAAGAAGAAAGTAAAGATTTTTAAATTTATCTATAAAGTTTGGTCTTAACTAATGAAAACTGAATAAAAATCTCATAAACATGATTTTATTCGCCTTTCTTGTTGATGTTACTATTTTGAATATAAACGAAAGTAGGGTAAACTTGCCTAAATCTCCATGAAAATATTTAAAAAGTAAGATTTTTCGTACTTTTTCAATAAAATTTCAGCCCATTTCGTAAGATCACTATAGAAATTAGATAGTACAAAAGTTATTGACCGTTTTGTGATGTATTAGTAAATATATACTTGTGATTTCATCAGACGTGATAATAGGAGTGTGATAATTTTCAAATTTTTTGGTGGAAAATTTAACGTTTGTTTTACTCTTACAACGAACCCCCTTAAGAATATAACCTTTTAAGAATATATTTTTATATGACTTTCTTAAACTATCTGTTAATTCTTATTACTAAGTTTTTTGTCTATAGTATGAAATATTAAACCTATTTATTTTTATTTTCAGACCAATATGTCAACAATATAGTATGCCTGTAGCAAGAAAAATACGGTGGAAGCGATCAAATACAATGACGGGACGTGAAAATTTAGTGAAGTATATATTATAAGAAATCAAAATTCAGATGACATTAATAAGACCTGAATACAAATGACTGGTTTGAACGGCTAAAACATTAAATCAAAGAAAAAGAAGAACTAGCCAGGCATGTATTAGAGATGCAATCCAGATTTCTGATGACTGGCGAAGAACATCAGCCGAATTTGTCAGTAGATTATTCTGCAGCGTTCAGTACATTATAGATTTGGATTGTGATTTTGAAAGGTGTGAACGACTAATATATATTAAAGTACGAATTAAGAATATACCAGTACGATTTAGGATGAATAATCCTAAATTGTACATTTATTATGTTATTTTAATTAATGATTTCGCTACAGTTTGTAACATTACTGTTTAGTTTGATTTTAGAAGTTAAACATTGAGTTTAATTAAAGTTATTTCAATTAAAAATTAATATGCCTCTCTTAATTTAAAAATTAAACAAGATTTCTCTTAGGGTGTACGAATTAGGCAAGTTTACCCTATCATTACATTTCTTAACTTTGTTCTTCGTGGTGTAGTTGTTTATGCAAACGGTTGCGGATTCGATGACTTTGCATAACTATATTTCTTATATGCGTTTTTATGTTTATTATGTATTTACATAAAATATTTAAGTTTTAGATCAGTCATACGGTTCCCATAACGGGAGCTCTGCTCACAGTAGGGTTATATGATGCTATATTATAACTATGAAATTCTACTACTTCACAACACTTACTTAACCTATCAATTCATATTAACCAAAATTAGAAGAAAATTATTAACGACTCGTAATCAGTTAATTTAATACATTATTAAACGAAAAAGCAAACATTTATGTTCATTGATTGATTGGAATCACACAAAATCAGCAACCTTTCGTAAGATAAAGTCAAATTTAATTTCTAACTTTAAGATCTGAGTTTTAAGCAACACAAATTAACTACCTGGCTTGGCAATCATAAAAATATAGTTTGTAAGATTAGTAGTTATTCAGGGCAAAACAACAATTTATACATCAAATTACATTTAGGGCCAACCATCACAAATGTATAACAAATTCTACTTAGCACCCCTAAAGTTTTAAGCAATAGTTAAACAAAAACAGATTCCATACACGACACCGAGTAAAAGAGACTTTGAAATAGTACTCTTGTTGCGAAAGAGGGTTTCCATCCAATTAGACAGAAAGTAGGAATTATTATTAGGACACAATTTTAATCAACCTTAAAAATACTAGTACAAAATTAAATAATCGTTTAAAGATAAAGAAATAAAGAAAGAAGAAGAAAGTAAAGATTTCCATACTTATCTATATAAAGTGTTGGCTAAACGTATGAAAACTGAATTACATTTTATATACATGATTCTATTTGCCTTATTTTGTAGATACTACTATTTTGAATATAAACGTTAAGTATCTACACATTACACACCCCAACACACCCCCACCCTAACACACACACATAGTGTACATTTCTTAACGTATTAGAACGACCTTCGCGTCGTAGTTGCAGAAGGCCCACCGCACCTTTGAAGCAAACGGTTGCGGGTTCGATGACTCTCATAACTACATATATTTTGTTTCTTAAATGAGGAATTTTTTAAATGTCTATTATGTATTTATTATACAAAAACATATTTAAGTTTTACATCAGTCATACGGTTCCCGTAACTCGAGCTCTGCTCACTGTAGGGTTATATGATGCTATATTATTACTATGAAATTCTACAAAATAAATATTTGATTATTCCTCGTTCTACTATTTCACAACACTTACATACTTAACCTATAAACTCGTATTAACCAAAGTTAGAAGAAAATTATTAACGACTCGTACTTGGTTATTAATGACTCGTACTTAGTTAATTGAATACATTATTCAATGAAAAAACATATATTAATGCAGATTATGCATTGATTGCAATCATAAATATTAGAAAATCAGCAAATTTCGTTAAATAAATTCAAAATTAATTTCCAACCTTCAGTTCTGAGTTTAAGCTACACAAATTAACTACCTATCTTGTCAATCATTAATTGAGTTTGTTAAGCATGTAGCTATTTATAAAGTTAACGCAAAATAATAATTAACACATTAAGTTATATCTTGGACCAATCAATCATCCTAAATTTATAACAAATTCTACGTGAAACCCCTAAAGTTCTAAATAATGGTTAAACAAAAACTGATCCTGAATATTATTCACGCTAATACGCTTTATACGAAAATTACAAAAATAGGAGGCCCTGTCCTAGAGGAACCTGTGTTTATAATTTTTTTTTTTAATTTACGACGCTCATCCTTAAAGCCTTAAACCACCAGTTCTGTTTTAGTAAACAATAGGAATTTTTACTGTTTTTAATCAGGTGATAGTTTCAATCATAGAAATTCTTGAAAAAACACGTCTAAGCATGTCCATTACGGATTTTTTTAATCAATATTTTTTTTTATTTATCATTAGAAGCACTCTTGAATAGTACAAACCTAAGTGTAGGTCTGCCTACCAGCAAACTTGCCAGATGTATCTGTTTTTGATTCTTCTTTAATTTAGACGTTTATTCCTTCTCATCATCTGAGCATTCAGATGTAACCCTCACGGCCAAATTATGTAGATCATCTAAAACAGCCTGGAATGAAAGAAAAGTACACATTAAATAAGAACAATAAGTGAATATTTATACATAAATCTAAAATCATAAGACTCGCATTACACACAATGCAGAAACAAGCAGCTGTACACATAGTGACAATAAAGTTTTTGGGGATACAGTTTTGTCAATGAGGGGGAGGGGGATAAGCCAACAACAAGGGGAGTCTGAGCAACCTCTTTGAGGGTCTCAAGGCGGGTGATCAAAAGTCCGAATTCACAGCTCGTGACATAATTTCCAAAAATAACTTTTAATGACCAGGCGCAGAATATATTAATTGTAGAAGAAGAATGAAGAGAATGGTTCGCCCAGTAGTAAGAAATAATATAGAGACTTCGTCTAAAGCGATACACAGACAGAGCCATTTTAGTTGAAGAAACTGTAAAGTTTTCGTATATACTTCTTTTTAAACTGTTCATTAGAAGCACATTATAAAAGTTTATAAGTAAACAGCTAGGGCCGTGGGGCCGCGGCGTATGAATATCGACCCCTCCAACTCGACCCGTGGATGTCGTAAGAGCCGACTAAGGGAACCTAACAGAGGAAGGGCGGCAGCTTCCTTCTGAGAATCTTTAAACACCAACACTGCGATCACCAATCCGCCTGCCAAGCGTGGTGATTATGGCAAATCCCCCCTACATGGGAGACCATCCACTCGATGGACCGACGACATCGTGGCGTGCGCGGGGAATCGATGGATGGAGGCGGCTCGGGACCGCTGTTTGTGGCGTCGTACGGGGGAGGCCTATGTCCAGTAGTGGACGTGTATGGGCTGATGATGATGATGATAAAAGTTTATAAGTAAACAGTTAGTTGCCTATTGCCGCAATAGTTGCTCTGTCTGCATAGCGCCTAAGACAACGTTGGCTCAAATGGTTTTTGCTAGCTTTCCTTTGAAGCTTTGCACCCAACTCCCAGACACTGTTAAAGTTATCAAATGTTAAAGTTATAATAACGGTTATTAAAACAAAATATAAGAGCTAAACAACAAAATAAAGGCCATTTATTATCTTTTTTATTGCTACATTCTTGTAATTTACTATGTAAAAGAAAAGCTGTAGGCCTTCCTTAAAAATAAATAAATAAATAAACTTTGTGAACATGTTTGGCTCAATACAACGCCAAAATTAATAAACAGATCGGGCAATTTTGAATAGATAACAATCATTGAATTATAATACTTTAGCCTGAATAAGCGCTTGCAAAGCTGCGGAAGCTAATAATAAATACATATTTTATGTAATATTTGACTTAAGAAGGCTACGAACCTCTCACAAACGGAAACGGATTTGTTGTTGTTTCACGTCGAATGAAATGGGGCGCGCTATTAGTGAGAAAGCGCGTCTAACCATGAAATACGAAGCTGTCATGTGGCTGTGTGCTTATGCTCGGTGTCGTCGCCATTTTTTGATAATTTTTCGTACTTTCCGATTAATTTTGAATAAAAGATTGATTTCTAAATATATTTAGGATATTTTATATTTTAGATATTTTATTTAGGATTATTGAATTGAATTGAATTGAATATTTGCAGCGCGACAGATTTTCGAATACAGGTATCTATCATGCATAAAAAACCGCTTGAAAATGACTCGATTTGGTGGTCAAAATTAGTTACGCTCTCATTTAACGATCATTACGTTTTTTGAAAAAGTAAATTGCTACAAACATAGCTATTTTTCATCCGATTACGTATGGAAATTTTCAATAAGATCGGGGACATAGTTTCTAAATGAAGCGGAAAGTACGTTCGTATGGGGGCTAAGCTATCCGTTCCGTTCTTAAGAAACCAACATTTATCGATTTCAGATATTAAAATTTTAAGTTAACATATTTTAATTTTTCATTATTTATCTATTTTGATCCCAAAAATTGCTGTCAGCTATTTTGTAACGTCATAGAATTCTAAGCACATTTCATGTGGAATCATATAGTACGAGCTCAGACAATTTAACCTTACGAGTGAAATACGTTATACAGGGTGGATTTTTGAGACGGGGCAGCAAGCGGAGTACCTTAACCGGTGAACATATACAAACTGGTTTAAGGAGACTATCCATAATTTTTCGAAAAAATTTCATCTTATTTTTGAATCGGCAAATAACGGAAGCTATTATATACCTAAAACCAATGGCAGCGTAGCGTGGGTTGGTACCCGGGGCGGATTTCTGAGGTGGGGTTAGCAACAAAGAACAATAAACTAAGACGACAAAGAGCGGAGATAGCCGCAATATTTTTCTGGTTGGTGGTACAAAAAAAGCATCGACAAAGATATAACAGCGGCGATCGGAGCGAGCCGATCATAATTTTTATGATCTGGCTGTACGTGTGAGTTTCCTTTGTCAACCCTTCTGGTTTGGGTGGGAGAGGTGCCAAGATGGCAACCCTCGGAGCTTAAATAGAGTAATTCTACTATTACCTTAAATGTCAAAGTATGTGACTATGGATGTATGGATGGTTGTTCGTCTTTCATGCAAAAACTACAGAACTGATTGGGCTGAAATTTAGTATGGGTATAGTTTGGGACCTGAAATAACATATAGGCTATATTTTATGCCGATAAAAAGCGGGCGAAGGCGCGAGCAGCAGCTAGTATAGCCTATATATACTTTATTACTCGGAAAAACAGGTGTGAAGCGGTAGATAAAACGAAGCTAGTAAATAAGTTAGCAGTTTACTTACATTGGTAGCTAATTCTGAGTATTCGTTCTTCCTCATTGATTCGTTTGTCTGTAATGAAACATGGAAGATATTAAGACAATATAAAAATTAATAATTTCAAGTTCTTGTTATAAAGTAACCTAATAACCTGGACCTGGAATAACAATTCAAGGTCCAGAACTTCATGAAGCCTATAGTTATGTTTTCCAAGTCAGCAAAAATCGAAATATTATTCTATGGAGGTTTTTAAGGTTTTTATAGCACATGATAACTGATTTATGGGATAAAAAGCTTCTGACTTTTTCCAGGTACTCATAACACAAGCTCTGCTTAGCTTAGGGCTAGGTGCCGTGTGGATGGTCCAGCATTATTTATTTATTTGCTCCTGAAAAACGTTTGCGAAGCCGCGGTCAAAAGCTAGTATTATAAAGTTGGGATATACATATGTATATTAGTAATTTCTTCACGCCAAAACTACAGAATGGATCGTGCTGAAATTTTGCATAGATGTAGTTCTTGGCCTGGAATAAAACATAGGCTACGTAATACTATGGCAAAATCTGTCGCTGCAAGAGCGTTTCTCTCTAATTGATTCTTTTTTAATTTGTTTAATGACATTAAATCTATCACACACCTGTTAGTTAAAACAAGAAAATTACCCAACTTTTTAGGGAAAATTCCATTTACTTGCAACATTCAATCATATGATTGTGCGAGTGACATCACTGTATTTACGTGTTGTCAAACACATCGGTCAAATTGTTGAATGACACTATCCCTCTGCTGAGATAGCAGCGAGTTTTTACTCTATGGGCTACGTTTTATCCCATAAATCAGCCCCATGAGATAGCTAACTTTTAAACGTTTTCATAGAAATAACACGTGTAGAGCTGCGGGCTGAAACTAGTTCGTTATAAATCCTGTACTTCAGAGAAACTACGAGCTTAGTTCCATAGCCCTTTGAGCGACATTGGACAGGTGATCCACTTCTCAGCTCCATCACGAAGGGACTTCACTACACATTATAAAACAAAGTCCTCCGCCGCGTCTGCCTGTCTGTCTGTTCGCGATAAACTAAAAAACTACTCAACGGATTTTCATGCGGTTTTCACCAATCGATAGAGTGATGAATTCAGGAAGGTTTATGTATATAATTTGTCAAGGTTTTGTATAAATTGGTTGAAATATAGCGATAATTGTTGGAACTATCGGAAAAAGTCAAACCGCCTGGGAGCTTTCATCGAAACCTCTGCTCTACTACCCGAGCGAAGCCGGGGCGGGTTACTAGTGCTAAAAACAAAAACTATATTTCTCACCGTGTCAGAAGTGGCTGGCACGTCCAGCATGCTTGGCATATGATGCTGAATTGGCTGTTCGTAGTTCATGGAGTTAGATGGGTAGTTAGGCCCAATGTGCTGATTTTCCAGGTCCATGTAGGGCTGAGGTTGCATATGTGTCAGATTGACTCCCATTGGCAGTTCGACATAAGGATTAATCCCCTCGGGCAAATTCTTCACCCTATTGTTGAACCGAAACATGTTTTGACGTGGCAACTGTAACATTAATGAATATTAATAGTAGTACATCACAGGCTTAAGGGGGCTCAGGGAAAAATACCCCAATTCTGTCCTCACCGTTTTAAAGATTTTTCTAAAACTAATTATATAAAAATTAACCCCTATTTCTCCTTGTCCGGCTATTACTTGAGAACGGTTTTAAAGATTTCATTCATCTTTTTTTAATGTTTTCTAATACTTAGTAGAAGGTTTACAGACATTTAGTTTAAGACATTTAAAAAAATAAGAAAATAGCGCAGGAACTTAAAAAAAATTACGACTACCTTTATTATAAACTTTTTTGATGTAACCTTAGCCCTAGCGTTATATACTCTTTGCTAAGCACTTTTTAAATAACTGTCAGTTGTTTGACAGTAAGTTGAATCTTGAAAATAAGTCTGGTCAACTAGTCATGTTATAAATGCGAAAGTGTGTTTGTTTGTCCTTCCTTCACGCCCTAACTAAGCAACCAATCGACTAGTTTTTTGGCATAGAATTAGTTCAAAGGATGGAGAGTAACATAAGCTACTTTTTGTCCTGGTATAACATCAAATTCCCATGGGAGATAAAGGAAAAAAAACACCTTTTTATCCCCCTAGAAATATGAAATTAGAATTTAACGCGGGTGAAACCGCGGGGAACAGCTTGTCTAATATAAGTAATGAAACTTATCCCAAAATATGACCAATATCTGATCTACCCTTTAAAATATTTATTTTACAATATTTTGTATAATTTTATAATAAATCACTAGAAAATACAAAAAATGAGCGCGGGGTTTTAATTCTCACAGGAAACGAAAAACACCGAATGAATAAAAAAATCATTAAACTACTGCTTCAATATAATATCTTTCCTTTAAAATATAAAGATTTTTGTAATTATGACTAGATTCGATAGAGTACTAATAAAACCACCAAAAAACATTTCTGTAAAGTGCCTTGCATATAAAAATTTGGGAAAATATTCATTTATTCAAAACAATTTCAACCTTATTGGTCATATTTTGATATGAAATTGGTTATATTTTATGATTTGTGTCATTACTCATGCCTATTAGATTCGTTTTAGATAACATATTTTAAACAGCTCGGACAGAATTGGGAATTTTTCCACGGAGCCCTTAAGTTAATACCAATTTTACAAAGTTAAAAATTGCACCAACTCGCTGAAAATTTAAACTTTGTATTCGGTTACTCGATAGTATCGTATAGACAAGACGTTCCATTTTTAGGGTTCCATAGTCACCAAGGAACACGAAACTATGAACTACATATTTCGTCATGTCCGTCTGTCTGTCCGCGGACTAGGTGCTCAAACTATTAGTACTAGAGCTCTTATTTGGCATGGGTATACGTCATTAAACACGCCATGTCTAGGAAATGGACATAAGGCTACCTTCTGTCACAAACAATATCTTGAAATTTATCGTCAAATGGGAAGTTTGTACGGGGGTGGATAAATTTTTCATTATGGTAATAAAACTTCTTAAAACGCGAAACTAGATGGCGGTGTTTGCACAAAATGTATTAAACAATCACAGGAAAGGACATAGATCTACTAATTTTTATTGGAGACAACATAACAGGAAAATAGCGAGGGAAGCCGCCGGCTAAAACTAGTTACTAAAAACTTACATCATCAATCGCCGGTGGCGGTGCAGACTGCCAGGCAGTTTCGAATCGAGACATTGGATCTGCTCTAAATCCGAACGACTCAATGTTTGGACGCTCAGAAGAATCTACAAAGAAAAAAAAAAACAGTCAAGTGCGAGTCGACGCGCACACTGAGGGTTTCACATTTATTTAACGTTTATTGTTTGTTGTTATAGCGGCAATAGTTATACACACCCTGTAAAAGTCTCAACTGTCTACCTATAATAGTTCAAGAGAAGCCGTGACAAAAGTAGAACAAAAATAGCAAAAAAAAAGCCGTTTTTTGTATGGGAACCCCCTTTAATGAAGCCCCCTTTAATAGGGTCCCGTTTTCACGCTTGTAAGAAACCCTACAAGAGTGTCACTTAGGACATTGAGTTTACCGGTCAAATGTGACCATGACCCCCCAAACTCGCCAAAATATTATCTCGTTCATAATATCAAACACACTGTATACTCGTACATGAATGAAATAGATCAAAATAAATACAATTATACAATGTGTTTAATATTTTTCGCTTGTAGCGTTATGCCGCTACAACTTCAACTTATTTTTTTTTTAATGGCGCCTCTTGTTTTTCTCTACGACTCTGCCAGTGTCAGTATGGAGTGTCATAAACTTCAAAATGCAGCGCTGATTGCTGATTTTTAGACAGGTCCTGTCCCCATAGCACGGGGATTGTTGTCTATGGAAGAACAGAGAAAAATTACGTCACTTTGTCATCGAATGCGTAAATTATTCGAAATTCGTTCCTTCAACTTCAATGATGTACACAATGTATGGCGATGCGATGTCATTATTGTCTATTCTACCCTAGAGAACGATCCCCATGTTAAGGGGGCAGGTGTAGTGGCACAAAGCTGGATTACATTTTCATTATGTATAAAAAGAGACAACAGACTTACAATGTTACATACATGACAAGACATATTATTGTCATTTCTATGATCACGGGCCATATAGTGACCCAGTCCTTTGGGAAGCATGCATGGGGCAAGCCAACAGCACAGAGGCCCTTCATGAGAGTTAATCTAAAGGCGAGGCCATTGGGCGAGGCCTACTCATAGCGGGTATCATCCTCGGGTGCACAATATGATACACCCGAAGGTGAGATCCACCAGGTGTAGACTATTGGAAAGGAAAATGACAGGAATGAAAACCAGGTTATTGTGACGGGTGGATGGCCTGGGTAATCGGGCTATGGCCTGCGGACATCTGCCATAAACATAATCTCAAAACAGTTAATAGCCACAGACGGTGGCTTGGCGAACGCTGGATGGGTTCCTCAAATTACCGGTTTAAATGCCGGAGAAGAACAACATCGGAGCAAACGACAGGGGTGTCGAAAGGTGCGGCCCCGATTACACCATCACAAAGAACGCCCGGGAGAGAGAACTGAAAATACATATATAAATTAAAAACTTACCATTGTCTCCAAACTGGCGCAGTGAAAAGTCAGGTGGCAGATTATATTCTGCCCCGATGGCTCCCATTCCTTGGTAGGCAGGCATGCCGCCCATTCGCGCCCTACAACAATAGAAAAAATGCTTTCAGACACAAATTCGCACATAGGTTAACATAAATTCATACTGACAATGAGCTATTATTATAAACTAGCTGACCCGGCAAAATTCGTTCCGCCTTAAAATCAGAGATGCCGATGCATACGAAAAATTTATTAGAAAAGAAAATTTTCTCACATATTTATAAATTTTTCGTATTTTTAATAAGTTATTATGCTATTCGGGATGGAAAAAGTACAACAAATCAAAGATCATTGATATCGATCCAGCCGTTTTAGACTTACAAATGATAATAACACGACTTTCGTACACTTATGTTTACACGATCTGCAGATTATTTGTTCTGGGTGTTCTGGGACTTATCTTCTTATTTCACCTTTTGTCCTCAAAGGATGTCAAAAATGAAAAAGATAGACAAATATTAGATGATGTAGATTGTATATCAGGACGCTCTGACTTTCCTGAGACGTCGGGAATACTTTTCGTGAGACGTTGCTACTGGGTGCATTTTCTTGAGACGTTGGAAATAGTTATCGTGAGACGTTCCGACTGAGCACGTCTCACGCGAGACGTTGGGAATGACTCTTTTTTAGGCTTAACAAAAAAAAAAACTGTGTAGTCATTGTATATTAGGTATGCTTAGTACCTTTATTAGATATATAAGAGTACATATGTATTAGAGATTGAGAAACATTTATTTTTCAACTCAGTTACAGCCCAAAATAAAAATAATTGTAATTATACAGACAGACTGAGATAAGATTATATGATATGAATAACAGAATACTCAGAGAAGCGTAATACTTATAGTTTAATTGGCCGACCTAATATAATAATAAATAAATAAATAATGTTAGAGAATTCACACAGCATCATCTAGCCCCAAGCTAAGCAGAGCTTGTGTTATGGGTACTAGATAATTAAATAGAATACAATACATACAAATAAAGTTTTGATACAGAAGCCCAGATATTTATACCTACTTAGTTATCTTTATTCATAAGCAGTAACTGTTCCTGAAATTAATAATTAAATTAATTTGCTAAATAAATAGAGCTAAGAGCGAAAGACAAAGGAAATTGTTTGGTAGGTAAGTAGGTAGGCACCCACCTACTATTACCGGGATATAGGTAAGGGGTCGTCCATAAATCACGTGAGCCTCGAAACGGTTTCGACAAAAATCACGAATTATCACGAGGAGGGAGAGAGGGTGTAGTGAGATATCACGTGTATTTATTTTGTCGTTGAACGCGCGATTTCTAATAGCGGCGTGTGAGCTTGAGTCACCGTTGCCAGGCAACGATTCCACCGCCCGCCGCGACATCCGCAAGATTATTATGTACTTTTTACCTGTATTTTTTTAAATAATAATCAATTTAGAGATGCTTTGTACCTATTAAAAATACACGTGATTTTGGGTAGGGGAGGGGGGTTTAGTCTTAAACCTCACGACATATCACCACGGGGAAGGGGGGTTCAAATAATGCTAAAAAAGCATCACGCGATTAATGGACGACCCCTAAGCAGTGGCGTGCCTAGTGCTTGAGAACAGGGCAAGCCCGACATACCTACATTTCTTATTTAGGATTCGATTGTTTTTGAAGTCTTCATGCCAATTAATTAATTCCATAAAATCTTGCAACTGTTCGGTCTTACACACTGAATGCATGTTAAGTATCTACTAGAATGAAAATCACAGACATGTCATCAATGACATACCGACCTTCGGTGGCTTTGAAAAATGTCATTTCGTATTTATGAGTGAGCGAATAAAAACCCCGCGCGTTCTGGTACAAGTAGGTATAGGTAGCTACATCAAAAATTAACAAATAAAACGTTAGGAAAATAACTATTTAGAGGTATGATGTCTTTATGCGTTGTTTACCGAAATAACAAAATGAAATTACTGCATTCATGTGTATTGTGAATTTTGATGCCCTTTAATTGCACCAGTTATGTTATTTAAATCATCATAACCAGAAGTAGCTCTTCCAAAAGGTTTTCTCGTTAAAAAAAATACCTATGCTACCAATATGCTACACCAAAAATACAATTTATTGGAATGAGAGCAACCAACAATCCCTATCAATCTATCCCATTCCCTTAGTCTTGTACACTGTTCTACCTATTAAATTGTTTTTTAAGACACTTACTTGTTTGTGAAATACCTACTAAAATCCGGTGTAGATTTTACCGAAGCTATGAAGTTTTGTCTCAGTGAAAGGTTTCACCTTTTCCTTTTCACACACTTCAAATCCTTACAAGGAACAATTATGTACCTATAATCTGTATCCGCAATAATTTTAATCTCGCACAAAAATCTCGAAAGTTAGAACGAAAATGCAAAATTTATCAGTTAATCGTTCACTCAATAAACAAAACAATAACAAAACAAAATGTAAACAAAAACAACGAAAAATTTTCTTGTACGAACTTCTTGACCCTAGTTTGTTACGAACTTCACAGTGAAAGCCAGGCTTATTGCTCCGTACTAATTACTATAGAAACGCACAGTAGTTATATATATAAACGTAGCACTTTTTCATAGGTTAGAACGGTGCAGATATACGCGCCCGCGAAGCCCCGTTGCAAGCCCATGAGTGTGAGTGAGATGCATGCGGCCGCGCGGCGCGGGCGGCAAGTTGCCAGCAGGCCGGGCGGCGCGTTCGGATACTTACTAGATAGTACTAAATAATAAAAATGAAATAAAGTGAAGAATTGACGCGCGAAAATTTAAATATGGGAGTCAATGTTTTCGGCGGTATGTAATTTGAAGTAGGGCAAGCCCGGCTTTTTGGCTTGTATGAAGCTACAGCCACTCAGGCACATTGGGGTTAAAAAAAAAATATCGTATTGGTAGGTATGTAGATTTTAACCATAAGTAGCTACAGTACAGGGAAGATCCTACTAATATTATAAATGAGAAAGTTTGTATTGATATTTGTTACTCTTTCACGCAAAAACTACTGAACCGATTAGGCTGAAATTTGGGTATAGTTTGGGAACTGTAATAACATATTGGCTATTTTTTATCCCGATAAAACGCGGGCAGCAGTTAGTACAACATAATTACGTTTGAACGTCGTGAAATTCATTTTATTTGTAGTTTTTAAATTATTTTATTTTTTTCAAGGAATGTTACTAGCGGAAAAGTAATTTGGCGCAAAGCATAAACCATTTTTTCTACTATCATCATCAGCCCATACACGTCCACTGCTGGACATAGGCCTCCCCCGTACGACGCCACAAATAGCGGTCCTGAGCCGCCTCCATCCATCGACTCCCTGCGACCGCTACGATGTAGTCGGTCCATCGAGTGGATGGTCTCCCATGTAGGGGGGGATTTGCCATAATAACCACGCTTGGCAGGCGGATTGGTGATCGCAGTGTTGGTGTTGAAAAATACTCAGAAGGAAGCTGCTGCCCTTCCTCTGGTAGGTTCCCTTAGTCGGCTTTTACGACATCCACGGGTTGAGTTGGAGGGGTCGATATTCGTACGCCGCGGCCCCACGGCCCTCAATTTATTCAGGACCGATACTATCAAGCCATAACCGCGTCGACCACGTCTATGTGGTAGGAATGGATGCCAAGTCATATTAATGTGTACGATGATTTTCAAAGCGCCACAGCAAAGACTATCACAATATACACAAAAAAAGCATAACGCAAGCTTCAAAAGTTTCTGATAATAAACAGTTTTATAAGCGTAACAGTGAAATTATATTCAGCCACGAAATTTGACATACCATCTGTGGAAATAATGGAGATATCAGAAAAAACATGCGGAATCTTCCTTAGCATGGGCTATCCTTTAGCGCGCCGTTCGCAGTTAAAGAGATGATTCGCGACTTCGTAGATTAACTTTAATACTACTGCCTAACAAATGTTTAAAACACATACCATACTAAAAAAAGCTATAACCAATGATGCTCGGCAACCGAATGATTTACACATGTATTTAGCCAAGCCAACGAACAATGGATTAGACACGCTAGCAAGAACTAAGCTAGGCTACGCACAGCGTTAAGACCCTACCCAGATATTGTATCTGAGCAAAAGTGACTCCTTATCATAACAGCCAGCTGGATCTTACGGAAGTTGATACTTTTAGAATTGTCTATTTCAGCAAGTTCCATAGTATTATGTCGTATGGCTTACTGTTGTGGGGGGAACGCTGCAGATATTAACACCATATTTGTGCTGCAGAAGGGCTGTTCGTGCAATCTACGAGTATAATATGGGTCCTAGAGAATCCCTACGTCATAAATTCAAACAAATAAACAAAATAACAGTACCGTTTCAATATATTTATGAAATATCTACAAATATAATAGCGACATACATAATTTAAATATTAAAAATAAGAATAAACTCGCTGTGTCCACAACTAGGCTACACAAGTTTAATGTATTTTTAAAGGGTGTATACGCTTCTACTTAATAACTCCAAATGAGTCGCAAATATTCAATAATAAATCCAAACAAATTGTCCAACATACTGTGTAAAAAGCTTACTACAAAATATTAGATTATCTAAACTTAAGGATAAAGAAAGCTTGGGACGAGTTTTATTCAAAGTCTAAAACTAAAAACCTAACAAGGTAAAGGTTTCTTATTTTTGTACCTTAAAAAAGATTGAAGTAAACAAAAACTCAAAGTGTTCCCTTTATTTCCTAGTTTTACTTGTGTAATTTGTATTGGGTGACGTGTCCAAGAGTCCTGTAAGGTCTAAACTTTAGACCTTACTTTTGCTTTATTTCCTTTAGACTTTAGTAAGTTAAGTAAGTAAATCATTTATACATACTTTAAAGGAAATAAAGTACTTTGATATTTGATCTCACTGTTGGGCAAAGCCAACACCTTCCCTAACGAGAACACCTGCGCTGGTTTCGACAGACATCCACAGAAAAATCCCCCTTAAACAAAAACCTCTTCAATCACAACCAAGAACAGCCTCTCTTTTAGAGTTGTCTAAATATCAGCAAGCGGACGAAGAATCAGCAAGCGAGCCATACCTATTTTAACCTGGAAGGCGCAGAAGTAATAAGCACATCGACAAGATCTCAGAAAGATATATTTTCGTCCGAGATAGACCTAGTATAATTGACCATCGTGAGTCTAAATACGATGAAGGGTGTCTATAAATAAACTAGCAGTGTAGCCTCACGTTCAGAACTTGACGCCCGCAGACGTTAAATTCCCTGAAACTATCTGTTGCAACCCAACTTGCAATACAAAATTTGCGAATGTTGAAGGACGGTGCCTTCTTCACTGTATTTTGAACTTTCACTAAACAATAACAAAATCTTCGCAAATCAAAGAGAACAGGAAAGTGACTGTGCCAATTTCCTGGGGTAGTTTTATATATAGTTTTAAAAATATTAGCCCACACGTCCAATTCTAGACCTAGGCCCCCACACGACGACGGCACAAATAGCGACCCTGAGCTGCCAGCCCCCAATCAACGGAAAAGCTATAGCTATAAACTACCTGCGATCAAATTCCTTTAAAAAGCATTATTCCATATTTATTACCTTAAAAATCTTTTAAACGAACATACAAAAAATCGCTTATTTGGTCTAGAAAGAATAATTTTTTATATGTATACATTAAATATTGCTTTTTCAGTCTAGCTAGAATGAAATTTTTATTTTTATAGATTACAAAAAAAAAGGGTTATTTGGTTTAGAAAGAATGACATTTTGTATGTATACATTAAATATTGCTTTTTGAGTCTAGCTAGAATATTTTTTTTTTATAGATTACAAAAAAAAATTGTTTGGTCTAGAAAGAATGAAATTTTTATATGTATACATTAAATATTACTTTTTCAGTCTAGCTAGAATTACATTTTTTTTTTATAGATTAGGGAATATTTTCACTATCACACCGTCCTAGTCTTTCATTTTGGTTTTTGAGGTTTCGTGTTCGGGTACGAAACCTGGTCTTAATCTAGCTGTCCTTTTTTATCTTGAATATTTCGGTAACAAAACTTGAAATTTAAAATAACAGTATACTTATATGGCGCGGTTTTACAGATTAAAAGAAAATAATACAAAAAAAAAAGAACTGTATGTTTGTAACCAGTGGTCGCGTCAAGTTTTGAAGCTGTTCTCAGACGGAGCTATTACAACTTCTTCGTAAGTCATTTTTGCTACAAATTGGTTAGTCCAAATTTCAAAATAGACTTACGAAGAAGTTTTAACAGTTCCGACTGAGAACAGCTTCAAAACCTGACGCAACCACTGGTTACGAACGCATAATCTAACCACAAAGAGACAAACTAGTATAATATATATATATATATATATATATAATATACATATATTATACTAGTTTGTGTATCTATATATATATATATATATAAAGCACTGTGATATAGAAATACCTACCTGCTTTCAGCCGGTCGTCTTTAATTAAATAATATAAATAAACTTTTGCTTATCTGACTTATAGTATAAAAACAGTGTACAAAAGGACTTACATGTCATTTTGCGGATGAAAGTATGCAGGTTTGTCAGATGGTTGCCGAGGGAAGTAACGGCTATCGGTGGGCGGCTGGTGGTTCGGCGGCAGCCCTCCGTTTATGTGATTGCCGGCATCGTCAAGGGGGCTAAGGCTCCTGCTGTATTGTCCGATGTTATCATTGAAGACGACAATACTATCATTGAGGACGACTATCCTCTCACCGAGGACGACAAACCTCCCATTGAGGAGATTCACCCCGGGATTGACAGGGCATATACACCCATTAAGAGGGCTTATTATTCCACCGAGGTGGTGGTTCATTGGAGCACCCAGGGGGTTGATAACAGGGCCGTGCTGTGTCATTTTTACATTCAGCTGATTCATCCCTTCGTTGGGGTGTCTGATAACCCCATCCGGAGTGCTCAAACCGCCATTGGGGTGTCTTAAATCCGGGGGGCTCCCGTGTCCATTTCGATTTGGCAGCTGACCGTTGTTCGCTCCTCCGTACACGAGAACGTTTGCGTACGACCTGTGAAAATAACCGGTTTGTTTCAGCTTCGACATTTATTTTATTGATAGTTAAAGGAACAATCAGCTACTAAAATAACTAGAAGGCTGCTCATATCTAAGTTCTTCTATCGTAAAAAAGACTTACATCCCTAACAAACGTAAAGTAACATTATGTTGCTAAAAACTATTCCATTCGAAGTTGTCGTATATGGGTTAAAATCATACGAGTAGTTTAGGATACATCCACACAAACATGCATACATGGACTGCTAAAAACCTTTCATATGCAATTAGGCTGTTAAAATTAAATATGCTTCCCCATAAACTTCCAACCATGACGGTATTTGACCTCCTAGCTTCAAAAATTACCATCTTCTGACTTCCATTGAGTAGTAGCACAGCGTGATAAAAAAACACCCCAGTGATTTGATGGTTCCTGCATATACCATGCAGCAAGATCAGTACTTAAAAAAAAATTGGGTTTTGCTATAATAACCACGGTGGTTTGGTGGTCGCAGATTCACAGAAGGAAATTGCTGCCTTTCTGTTGGATCCCTTAGTCGGATTTTACTGTATCCACAGAACTCCGCTTAAGCCATGATCACCGCGGCACCGGCCATTATAGCCTGATGATGCCGTGGGGTGTGCCTATGTCTTCAGTCCGAAATGTTAAAATAGGCTTTAGAATTACCTATTGCTGTCGGAGTACGGCAGCGGCGGACGGTCTAACTGATGGTGCTCAAACGATGGTCTGCGAGGAGCACGCTCGAGCCCGAACTCGTCAGGGACAGCCCCCTGACGCACGGAAGCCTGCTGCATCACTGTTGGAGAGAATGAAGCTGGTTCAAATGTGTTCTATGTAAGTAAAAGTAGGGTTAACAAGCTGTTGAAAACTGTACTAGGTGTTGAAAACTGTACTTATAAATCACAATGATATTACAAATGCGACAGTATCGATGAAATACTTTTTGTGTCTTACGCCACAACTACTGAACAGATCGTGCTAAAATTTTGCATAAATAAATAAATAAATAGATGGAGCACGAAACCTGGAATCAAACATAGGCTTAAAATTAAAGTGACCCATGTATTTTAATATTCATATACCTATAGTCGTTTCCAACTAGGAAGCGTTCCCTGACAGTTATACTCCATTTAGTTTTAGTCTTTATCAATTAAATAATTCGAAAATATAATTAAATTTGATTTACATTTCAACGTACTAATTATAATACCTATAGAATTTCAGTACGCCACTCAAATTTACAAAATTAATTGAATTATATAACCATCACAAGTCATTTTTTATTCTTTTTAAAATCAATATTTGTTTTATTCGTTTTGCGTAGAACGGAACGCAATAGAGACGGCCTAAATAAAAATAAATCAGGAACATCTAATAATTTATTATTATTGCAAATTAAAATCATAACTTACTACATCATCATCTTACGAGAGGCTTGAGGCATTATAAACTTTATTTTCTATTACCTACCTACATATTTGCTTGTATTATCTCAAACGCTTCCGTCTATGTTTTTCTTTTATATCCAGGCCATCCCAAGGTTGCCTGGAAGAGATCGCTCAAAACGATAAGACCGCTCTTTGTACTTTATTTATTGTAGGCATTTCCTTCCGTATTTTATTTTGTGATTGTGTGGTAAAATAAAGAGTTGTGTATCTATTATTATTCAAGCAAATGTTTGAACAGTTAGTTGAGGTCAATACAAATTCCACACAACAGGCGCACACTGTATGCACTCAGCCTTTCAAACAATTTTTGTTCGGCACTTGAAAGACGGTACGGACGAAAGACGGGATTGTTACATTCCTGTGACCCTTGAATTATTAATAATTCATTAGTAAATAATTCAAAACAAAAACAAATACGAATAACAGCGCTCGAGAAAGTCGAAGTGACGTATTATTTTTGCCAGTTTGAAAGCCTGCTACTCCTTTACGTCAGATCCAAAGAGATAATGTCAAATTACTGAAAGCACATTTTTTAGCACGCTTAATCTGACGTGGATTCTATGGATATAATTTTCTAACTATTTTGATCGGTTGTCCCGCACCAAGAAACGCGAAACGGCTTATACATAACCAATAACCCTGCATGTGGTGGAGGCACTCATCAGAGTACAAAGTATCCCCATCAGTGGCGGATTTACCAGCAGGCTGAGTAAGCTGAAGCCTAGGGCGGCAAATTACAGCGGGCGGCAAATTTGCCAAAAATTTATTGTCTTGGAGATATAGAAAAGAATATCATTAAATGTTATTAGGTCCAGCGTAATCTTTACTAAATCGTGAGTTTTATAAATAATTACAATTACAAAACTCTTTATTGTACACCACAGAGATAAATAAACAAAGAACAATGGGCGGCCTTATCGCTTAGAAGCGATTTCTTCCATAATCTTGGAACTGACACATTGGTCCCCTAGTACACAACACAATCATACTAACGGGAAAAAGCTTTAAAATTATAAACTTGTAATTTCACCGACAATTGGTTTTAAAATAAATATGATTGTGAATTAGATTAGGGTATTGAATATAGAAGTCAGTTATAGCCCGGCTACACGCTCAAACATTTGTGAAAACATGCATGCACAAACCAGTTTGCGCAAGCAAGATGAGCCCGGCCACACGCTCCATCTTGCTTGCGCAAATTGGTTTGAGCCCGGTCACACGCTCCGTCTTGCTTGCGCAAACTGTGTTTGTGCATGCATGTTTGCACAAACGTTTAAGCGTGTAGCCGGGCTATTAGGGGCGGCAAAATTTGAATAACCTACTGGCGGCAAATGAGTAAATCCGCCACTGATCCCCATGTTAATTTGCCGCGCTTGAGTAAACCCCCAAAATCCCCTATTGGGCTCCCATGCTACTTACTATCAGTATCATGATTGCCATAGATATGTAGGTACCACGTGACAATAGACAAACATAAAATAAGGACTTCTTTCCGACTACGAGTATCTATCAGTTAGTGCCCCTGTGGAACAAATCACAAGAGCGACTGCTCTTATGGTTATAAATAAATAATAGATAGATAGATAGATAAAATATTTATTTGACACTACAACTACAACACACAAAACAAAGATCACATTAAATTAGGTACATCATACATATTATCATAACACAGAAAAACTAAGAAATTATGGGTGGAACAAAGCTCGGAGACAAAAAGTCGGTACATGTAGATTATGTAGGTACTAAACAATCTAAAATTAGGAACGGATTAGTGAAATTATGTGTGTGCTGCAGCTTGTCAAAAAGGCAATAACTCAGCTTAAAGCTTTGCTCGAAGAGCAAAGCACTGATTTTCAGTATTACCTCTTGAGACGACCAGAAAAACGAAGCACTAACAAAACAAATAGTGTGTGATGTGATGATGGCATGTTGTTCTGTATATAATTCTGTATTCATGATGAGTGCTTGACTGACGCAGTGTTTGAGCACAAGAGAATAGATATAGGTGGATGTATTATGGCGGTACAATTTGGTCGTAGGTGTACTATGCTTAAGCTAGATTAAGAGTTAGGTGTTTAAGAAGTAGAATTAGCAGCCTCAGTACTTCCTATCTGAGACAAACGAAGCGTTTCGGAATACCCTCGATTTGTTTAGTATATAATAATAAATCAATAATGCTGGACAATTCACACAGCATTATCTAGCCCCAAGCTAAGCAGAGCTTGTGTTATGGGTTCTAGATAACTGATATACTTAATATAATACAATATATAGATAGATATTTTCTATGATACATAGGAAACATGTCCCGAGGCGGGAATCGCAACCTCCTGCGTCGCAGGCGGACCTTCGCCCGCCGCGCCACAGAGGTCGTCATTATCTAATATCTACCTAAAGGAAGTGGCAGTATCACCCACGCCTGTTGTTCCAACTTTTATTTAAAAGCTTTGAACAACGTCACCCACCACCTGGCCTGAAGTTTTCATGAAGCCCTTTAAATGTATTGAGTTAAAATTAAATTAACTGTTAATTACAAACCAACTCCACTTTTAATTTAACCTACATTGCAACCTGCTATTTATTCTGGGGCTTTGTATGACCTTTAGTATTCAAAAGCAGCAATATTGCAACGCAATCTAGCGGTTTATAAAAATATCAAAGAAAACGAACACTTAACTTCATTTAAAACAATTTCTCATAGAAAAGACCTTCTAGACGCTCCACGAATTTTTTGATGAGTAGCAGAATAGAAATTCCTCATTTTTATATTTCTAATATTATTTGTTTGTTGTTTAATTCCTATTTATATTTAAATGTGCAATATTATTTAATCATACTTAGTCTAAGTTGCACTTTGACTCTTTAAATTGTAAAATTAGGTCAAAAATCCGTCACACAAAAAAGCGACACAAAAGTATGTCTATATTTTTATCTTTATGATTAAAACGAGTAAATATCAAGAATTGTTGCCCAAAGTTACTTTCAATATGGAGCTTACATATCTAAGTTTCAAATCATTATTACATATTAATAAACTTTACTTTAAATTCATAAAATATTCCCACTATAAGTTATTGCCCCATAAAAAGACAAAAAGTCACACAAAAGATTGTCAATTTTGGCGGCCTTGCCCATCTGAAATATTTGAATTGTTTGTTAAAAGAAAGGTTCATCATCATCAGCCCATACACGTCCACTGCTGGACATAGGCCTCCCCCGTACGACGCCACAAATAGCGGTCCTGACTCGCCTCCATCCATCGACTCCCTGCGACCGCTACGATGTCGTCGGTCCATCGAGTGGATGGTCTCCCATGTAGGGGGCGATTTGCCATAATCACCACGCTTGGCAGGCGGATTGGTGATCGTAGTGTTGGTGTTTAAAAATACTCAAAAGGAAGCTGCTGCCCTTCCTCTGGTAGGTTTCCTTAGTCGGCTCTTACGACATCCACGGGTTGAGTTGGAGGGGTCGATATTCGTACGCCGCGGCCCCACGGCCCCAAAGAAAGGTTATGTTGGTAGAAATTCTCTATGGTAGGTTTCTATTCAGTCTTTTGAAAGTCTTAAAAAACACTGCGATCAGATAATCTTTGCGATATCCGAGCGAAACGAGACGAAGTATCGTTCCATTTCTTCGGCTTGCGGATGCCCTCAAAAGCACCGCCCCCGGTGGGTAAGAAAACTGTAGGCATATAACAGAAAATCTAACGCAAGTGACGTAACACTGGTTACGCTACGTCAGTCCTATCAAAGCACAATGCATTATATATACTACATCAGTAGGTACGAACGTATCTTTCTACCAATGACTTTAACAACCTAGAAAATTAGCTGCTATACATACATAATGAAGCAATTTACTATACCTACTAGTGTGAGAAGAATGAAATATACCATTTTCGGTTTTCTGCAGCGACATGGAAACAGTAATGAGTTAATTACTGTTTCCATGTCGATGAGGCAAACTAAAGCGCAAAAACACCTTACGACGTAATCTCTAGCCAAACCCCAACGGGGTACGCCTTATTTTTTTTATTATCTTGTCCAGGATGATGAATATCGGATAAAAAATATCTCAGCTCATTATTGGCGTTGGCCAACCAATAGCCGATGCGTCCAGCCGAATTTCAACCACGGCAGCCAATCTCAATGGAGACTGAGGATAAAAAAGCATGGGACGATTTTTGCTCCAACTCGAAAACTAACAACCTAACAAGGTAAAGGTTTCTTGTTCGCTTCTTTATTTTACCTTAAAAAGATTGAAGTGAACAAAAAAGCAAAGTGATCACTTTATTTCCATGTTTTACTTATGTAATTTCAATTTTGTGACGTGTCCAAGAATCCTGTTAGGTCTAAAGAAAATAAAGCACTTTGATATTTGACTAGCCAGGTGCGTAGGACATATTATAGTGTACAAGTATGTGCGCAAACACAGGTGCATTCTCTATTCCCTCACTCTCATAATCCAATGGGACGGCAGACCGAGAGAACGGAGAGAGGTCAGGCGCAGGACGGCTTAACGTGCTCTGCGAGGCACAGGGGTGTATCAACGCCAACTTCTTCGGGCTGCTACTTACTGTGAGTTTTGCACCGACACACTATCAAGGTGACAGTGACCCAAGACTGAATATCTACGATCTACATGTTCGGTGATCAAGGCGGAGATCGGCGTCTCACTATGTGTTGTTACCTCGGGCAGCTGACACACATAAAAGAGCTTCAAACTTAAGGTACTTACGCATCCTGGTGTAGTTATCATCAACTCTTGGCGGGGGGTAATTGAACATCGGCATCGGTATGGGAGGCGGCGGCGGTGTCATGTCTTGCGGCGACTTCGAGTATGGCATCATATTGTCCTGACGGCGGTACCTACGACAAATGAACACAGGTTAATAAAAAACACACGCGAGTATATTTTAAATGCTAAAGCATCGAGTTATGATTACGTAGTATAACTCTATGTACGAATGTTTGGATTTTTGTTAGATACACATTATTTTTTTAATCAATCTATAGTTGAACAGTAAGTTTTCAATTTCCAACACTGCTTTATTAACCTCTCACGTAAATTATAGATCTTAATGATACGTCAAGTGCTGTGCGCCGAGGGTTTCGATCTTTTGTCAATAATTGTCAAAAGATCTAAACCCTCGGTCTCTAATTCTGAGACTTCACTTTAAATGTCTTAAAACAGTAGCCAAAAACCAGTATTTTGAAAAAGCAAAATATCGACCGCCCGTTAGTGGTCCATCTGAAATACATATATGTAAACATTTCAGCTAGATCGCTCTTCAAACTTCGGAAATTATGAGATAATAGTAATTTTTTTTATTCTTTTCCATGTACATATTTAACAAACTATGAAACCTATAACCATAACTGTTTTGAAATCACATACCTACACATCGACACCTTTTATTTGATACCCCACCCGATTAGGTAGTCTCCGGGAAAATTATCACACCCTGTCCATACCATTATTCAAAAACTTCTATTTACAGACTTCTCACAATTATTCTAAAATATAGATGCATATCTACAAACGCTACATAGAATAGATTAGAAAAATCATTTATTGCCTTATAGAATAAATACCAACTACAGTTCCGACTTATAATAAAAATAAAAATAAGGCAAAAGGAGTAAATTCTGCTTTTGCTACATGCAATAAATAAATATGCATGTAGCGCTGTTTTTCAATTTACTCCTCTACATCCATTTCAGATATTTTGCTCTGCTAACTTCAGAGCTAGGGGCAGGAACAGTCACGCTATAAATGAAAAAAAAAGCCTTGTTTACGAGGGACCATACCTACCTACCTACTCACTGAACGCAGCCAATAATAGAGGTAGGCAAGGCGACTAAAGGTTCTCGAGTGGCGACCACGATACAACGCGAGACGGGATGTAGAAAGATCACGTGATAACATTGTAGCAGTCGCAGGGAGTCGATGGATGGAGGCGGCTCTGGAACGCTGTTCGTGGCATCGTTTGAGGGCATATTATATGTTCAGCAGTGCACATATACGGGCTGGTGCCGCTAGCGAACTGGCGGCGTTTTTTTTTCCAATATTTCAATTCATTGGCTTTGTTGTAATAACAGATTCAAGTACATATTATGTGTTTTTTTATTCGTCTGTCATCTTCTCTGGAAAGCTACCACGCTTTGGTTGATTGCCGGACACCGGTCGACAAACCAATCGATCGATCGACGCCATAAGTGTGGTAGAAACCAAAGATGTAAATCGTTAGATAGGCCCTTACCATAGTGAGACCGCGCCGTTTTGAGTGCCACGCGAATTGAGTTCGCGTTTTGTTGAAAAGTGTCTCAAAATGCCATCGCGTGCATTTCGCAAATGCAACAATAAATAGTTAAAATACAAATAAATCCAAAGGCGTAACATTTCACTCTTAGGATTGCGATATAATTAAATAACTATTATTTTTCCTTCCGCTGCTGTAGCGTTGCGACCGGACTATAAACAAAGTAAAACTACCAGCTAATCTGTGGTACACAGACTTAGACGTGTGACCCGACCTTAAATTTGCCGGCGGCGGCGCGCCGACCTCCACGGTCAGCGTGGCGGCGTCGCCGCGCCGGCGTGGTTTGATTTTTTGTCTTTTATGTAGGTATTTAAAATTAAATAGTAGTTAGCTCCTAACCGTAACGTCGTGACTGTTTTAGTTTGAATCGTCTGTTTCGAGTTTTTTTTTATATCTTTATTCATTAAAGAGGGTTTGATCAGAGTGATCATGTCACCCTCATAGTTTACAATAAATTTACTGTTCCGGAGCTAAATATTATGACGATTTGAAATTGCCATTGCAAGACGTAAGGCGCAAGAATAATAAAAAATCAATAAACCATTTAAAAATGGGTTTCTTATTATTTTTTGCTTTCTCCTGGATGAACGGTCAAAGAGGTTCGCTAGGTTTGTTGTAGAAAGAAAAAATTACAGCTCGATCTACAAGAGCTTTCATTTGATAGGTCGGTATTTAGTTTAAGGTACACAGTAATAACTAAGGATAGGAGTTATTGGATATTTTGGCTACCGATTATTAGTTGGGTATTTTGTTTCAATTCCGCTAGTACCAACTGGTACCCAATAACGTTACAATACTCTATACCTGTCCTGATTTCTACCCAATATATGTATTTCTAACCGATTTGGTTAGAAATACCAAATATTTGTTGCAGCTACATAACTTTACGGGTGAACGGTCCGCTAGTATCTATGCGTAGATGATAGGTTAGGTAAGTAAAGGTATTGAAGCGTTGGGTAGTTATGGCTCACGGTCGGTTAGGCGCGATGCTCGCTTTGCACAGTTATTCCCTAGCGGTATGCGGATTTTACAATAGCGTTAGATATTTTAGGACCATGTTAACAGGTACTGAGTTAGTTATTGAATACCAGACTCATCTCTAGTAATAACAGCGAAAGGAGCGAGCGTTTTTTCGAGACTATCCACTGCCGCGCCGCCGCTGCCCCATGTGTAGTCGATCAGTCAGCGCGCCGACCAGCGACCAGACTGTATAGATAATCTGTTTTATCAAAACTCTCTAAGAAACATAGCAGTGGTGCGCTGAAGATTTCTACTTCTTCTAGCAACCGCAATCACAGAAAACCTTGAAGGAGACTACATTCTTAAGTACTGGAGGGATAGATGATATGTTTATTGGAGAGTTTTGAACAGATTCTCCGGTCTGGTTGCTGGTCGTCGCACCGACGCGACTGATAGAGACGGCGGCGGCGGCGTGAGAAAACAGCGGCGCGTGCCGGCGCGGCGCGCACGTCTACATACTTCAAAGACAATGCCACAGTTTTTGGTGTCAGGGCATATCTAACGATTTACATCTTTGGTAGAAACTATAGATCGACTAATCCATTTCATCATAGATCGATGTTGTCGATTGTTAAATTGATATACGTTTATTAGACCATACCTATAGTTACCGACATTGATACGACACGTACCTACCTAACTACGATGCGAATGTAAAAGAGTTTTTAAACATACCTATAGTCCTAGCCCAGCTAATCTGAACGCCTCCATAATCCGAGCGACCTCTGGACCTCTGTGTAACATCTGTTTTTCAATATCGGAGTACCTTCCGTGTAAACATCTACGCGTATTTTGCAAATGAAGTCAATACCTACCTATAATTTCTATTCCAGTAAAAATGCTTTTACGAAAATTGAGGATAAAGCGTTTTCTATGTCGCTAAATACCAAAATAGCGCGAGGAGCTCGAAGAGGCAACATCACTGGCTGGACTGGCTGGCGGACTGGCCGGCTTTTTTCGTTCTAATATTTTGCAATAGATTTCCGCAAAGTAATGCCTGAATCTATGATTTATATTCTCAATCATGAAAAAATTTGCAATATTTAGAAATACAAGTTTAAAAATAACTACATAGGTACTATAATCCGCATCCGGTACTTCCAAACAAGGTTATTCGGAGTATCCTACCTGCTGTATTTTGTTTAACCCAAATTATGCCCTAATACATGTTTTCACATAATTCTATTCTTTGTCAACAACATGGCGCCTACAGTTTTCCCTCCTACTTTTCGAGGATTTGTGCCGCGGCCTTTTAGTTGTCCGAGATACCTATCTTGTAGGTATCTAACGCAACTGGTATTGAAAGCCTTGCTACACATTGCATTTTGATCGAAATGAACCATTTCGAAGTTCTATTTAAAATATTGAGGGGTTGCTCGTCAATGTTAACATGACATGATGCGAAATTCAAAGTTCGAATGAACTCATCTTTAGACGCATAAAATGTGATGGAGGATTTCAATATTTAAAATTCTTGTTTTCACGCAAAAATGTAGCAAAACGGGTTCCAAATCGGAAAAATATAACATTTACAAAGTTATACATATAAAACTTACATTATTGATGTGGTTGCAGGTCCTGTTTATGGAATTATAGATAGAAAATCACAACGGGTTTTTTTGTAAGAACTCACGAATTGCACGACACAGCCTACGCACATGACCTTACGGCAGGTAGTGACGTGACCAGCCGCGGCGCTGCGGGGCGGCGCGTGCTCGGCGGCGCTCCAATCAGCGCGCGCCTTTGTATATACCACGCTGAGGTTACTTCCGTAGTTAGTTAAATACACAGAGAGAGAAGCTTCTTTATTCAGATTCGTTGCAACAGTCTGCAGTTAGCTCAATTGTAAATACTATTTTAATTTATTTATATTATTTGATTGTTATTTTCTTTGTCAATAAAGATGTAATAAAAAAAAAATATTAACTTAAAACACACGAGGTAGGAATCGCACTTTCTGCCGAGTGATACATACTGCTTTATACTTGGTGTAGGCAATTCAAAATTAGAAGAACTTCCGGCGCCTAACTTTAGTTATCACTTGGGTTCTTTTTTCAAAATATTGTTCGGAAATCGGAAGAGGCAAGCGGACTTGGAGTAAAAACTTTTTGTCGTTTGACCTATAATGAAAAAACCATAGCTACCGACCGATCTTTTAGGAAATTAAAAAACAATAACACGTTAGTAATGGATTTCCGGATTTCCATACATCCCGCTAAAACGCGTGAGAAATGAAATTCCATAGAGTTTTTCCTCCCGGATTCCTATACGCCTGCAATGACTTACTTTCTATCTTACTTTCTAACTTTCCGAGTAGGTTTAGGAAAAAAAAATATAAACGCCATCCTTAGAAATATTTTATACAAACAAATGTCTTCCTAAAAAGGTGCAATAATGCTTTTATGCATTATCTAGAGGAGCATGTATCCTACTAATATTATAAATGTGAAAGTTTGTATGGATGGATGTATAAGATAGATGTATGGATATTTGTTGTTCTTTCACGCAAAAACTACTGAACTGATTAGGCTGGGTATCGGTATAGTTTGGGACCTGGAATAACATATAGGCTATTTTTATTCCGATAAAACGCGGGCGAAGGCGCGGGCAGCGGCTAGTTATGTCAAAGTCAAAGTTTCTTTATTTCCGTAAATACAATAAATGTACACTTAGAAAAGGTCAAATTCTTAAAATTAAACACTGATATGGAAATAAAGTGATATTTTGATTTCGGTCGCTTCGGTATGTAGACTAAAGTAAAGAAGCGACGAAGAAACCTTTAGCCTGTTAGGTGTTATTTTTAGAGTTATTTTTAGAGTTGGAGCAAAAATCCGACTACTAAAATACGAGCTACTTCCGACGACTTTGGTAGGGCTATCACCGCCGGCTTCTCCGCAAGCGCGTTTTAGTGGTTGTGCGTTCGGTATCTGGGAAAAATTACAATGCCGCTCAGTTATTGTGGTGTTTTTGATTGTAAAAACAACTCTGAAATGGTGCCACACTTATGTTAGAAAATATCCAGAACCCCCGAGACAAATATTTGCAGATCGTACTAATATCGAACCCGCGACCTCCTGTCGCAGGTGGAGCTTCGCCCGCCGCACCACAGCGGTCGTCAAATGGCTTCGTTTGGTGTGGTAGGTACTTATAATAACTTATTATTTACAAGTAATCTATACTATACCTCACGTAAGAACGTAACTTATAAGATTGTAGGTAAGTCCATCAAACTTTTTAAACTTTCGCGAGTTGTTGACATAATTAAAGATTATTTATCGGGTATTTATCGCGTACCTTTTGTTAAGTTTTTAAATCTCATATTGTGTAATACTACAATAAAATAATAATTTCAAAGTCAATAAAAACTTATGTTTTAACGTTATTATCTTTAGACCTAAGCAATAACTAACAGTTAGCAACCCGGGCGGACGACAGAGGGGCGTAACGACGTGAAGGGGGAAGTAGGTATAAAACTGGCGGCGGCGTTTGGTCTCTGTCAAAGAATATAACATTCTAGTCGGTTTATTCTATGCCCTAACTACAGTTTCTGTAGTATAGTATACTACATTGTGACGTAGGATAGTTATCTACGTGACTCATACTGCGCATTTTAGTACCCAACTATCCGCTAGAGGTGCTGTAAATGATTTCATACATCTTTTTACAGTAGTCGCTAGCGAGTACGTCAGTACAGTTGGATAAAACGATGACGTAGGCGAGTTGATGGAGGGGCGTGCGGCTTTGTGTGAGTTCTTACACTGGTTTCCGCCCTCTTGAGACAACTGTGCCAGCTTTACATTACAATAACAATGGATATGTTTCATTTATAACGATAGATAATCAAAGCGAAACGACGAAAGTTACGTTCGATATACTTAAAGCTGATGTAGTAAATAGGTACCTTCCTGAAGTAAATTTCTATCTATGTAGGTACATATGTAGGCATAATTAGCAAATGGTTGTAAGTAGGTAGGTATTATGGAAGTAAATAATCCAGGTTGTCTGGCAGAGATCGCTCTTGAGCGATAAGACCGCCCATTGTCACTTATGTTGTTTTGTCTCATTTGTAAACTGTTTTCTAGTTTTAAGTGTGCAATAAAAGTATTTCTATCTATCGATCTATCTTCTAAGTACGAAATTCGGAGAAATCATGCAGTTTATGATTTTTCGGAAGGATTTTAAGTTGGATCAGCTAGTCATAATAAATTAATTTTATTCGTAATTTGATTGCTTTGAAAAAACTTGAAACCGACTTTAAATCACTTAATAATCAAAATCTTTTTTAACAAATACTAATACATTTTTTACTCTCCGGAATACATTTTTTATGGGACTTTCTCGGGATCGACATCATTAAAATCGGTCCAAAAATGTCGGCGAAATCGGTAAACATACATAAATAAATAACCGTGGACAATTCCCACAGCATCATCCACCTAGCACCAAAGTGACCAGAGCTTGTGTTATGTGTAAATACTAGACAACAGAAAACACCTATTCACCATCGGAGCGAGAGACAGCCCTCTCTGCAGAGGATGCCTCAGTGACGACGAAACAGCCGCCCACGTAGTCCTGGAATGCGAGGGAGCCTAACTAGTCAATAGAAATACTTAATACAATACATGAATGAAAATACACACATACGATGTATTGTTCGTCGTCGTTACTCGGGCAGGCAGCGTATCACACGGAGAATAAATACAAATACGGACAATAACACTGAGGGTTCATACACACATCATCCGTTTTACTGGAGCCATTTATTTTCCCGTGATGACGTATGTAGTAGCATCGAGTTCACACATCTGACAGTATTACGGGTCCAGTAAATAATTTTTAGAGTAGCTAAAACTTCGTAAGAAACGGTCCGGTAACAATAGTTTACTGGATCCGGTGTACTGGGTGTGTCAACTCGCTCCTACAATTACATACGCCATCATGGGACAATAAACGGATCCAGAACGGATACATCATTGTGGATGTATGTATGAGCCCTGAGGTTTAAAACGTGATCGACGCAATAAATTCACGATGAATCGTTCGTCGTTACTCGGGGTGGCACTGCGCTTGCTGCAGATGGACGACCGACGTAGTCATCCTAGTAGCCTACGTTCCCTAAGGAAGATAATATAGCGTATTTTTTTTGTAAAATGTGATCAAGTAATTGTCATACCTTCCTTTTTAAGGGTTCCGTACCTGAAAAGGAAAAACGGAACCCTTATAGGATCAACATCGTTGTCCGTCTGTCCGTCCGTCTATCAACCCTCTTTTCTCAGAAACGCGTGGAGCTATCGACTTGAAATTAACATCAAATATCCTTGACCGTAACCTCTTGGAGCCGTGATATATGTAGATCAAACTTCTAAGTCAACGCAATTAAAAGTGACAGACGTTTTAATCCAATTACAGAAACAAAGGGAACCACGTGCACAAAAAACCTAAAGGGTACTTCCCGTTGACCTAGAACTGTCAAATTTGTCAAGAAGCAAGGTCATATAGCAAAAATAAAGGGAAAAATCGTAAAACCGTGAATTTGTAATTTATTTACATAAAAAATAATTTTTGATTCTCGCTATGGACCGAAAACCTGTAGGGTACTTCCGGCTGACTTAGAATCATGAAATTTGGAAAGAAGCAAGGTCTTGCAGCACAAGTAAAGGGAAAAATCCGAAAACAATAAATTTCTATGTGCTCAAGACCTATAGGGTACCTACCAATATCCTGTTGATCTAGAATCATGAAAAGCAAGAAACAAGTTCTTATAATTACGAAACCCTCGGCGCGCGAGTCAACTCGCACTTGACGTTTTTATTTCTTATGACAATTAAAAGAAAGTGACGGCAGCCTGGCAGCGTCAATTCCATTTTGAGGGGCAATGAGTTATATTTTGAAATGATTTCGTGTTTGTTACCCGACTACCAGAGGGTTATGATTTTAGCACCCTATGTATGTATGTATGTACCCGATTTCTTTGTTCCCACGTAGCGCTGAAACTACTACTTCGATTTCAACAAGTGAGGTATCGATTGATTCGTCTCATTACCCCGATGGTTATAGGCTATATGTTGTCCGACAAAACTGAGGGTCTTAAGAGATAGCTGGGTCTAAATTACACCTGGAACACTTCGATAGCGCGATAAAATTTTGCAAGAGACGACATCTAGTTACAGTTCGAGTCTAATTTAGTTTGATGTGATGAGTGAAGGATGACACACCCGTTGCCATGGAGACCTCTTGTTTATTTGTTACATGGCAACGGGTCATCTAGGGATGGGCAAATGAAAAATGTCTATAGTATATTTTTTTTTGTTACCCCATTATTATATACTCATTGGTTACGACACGTTTTATAATTATAAGATTCCTTTTAATTGTTGTGCCGAATATTAGGTAAATTAGAGCCTTATTTAGCATGGCTTATGTAGCTGAAGCCTACAAAACTGACATGGTTGTATTGCATTAGCATTGCCAATATTGCCATACAGCGGGGCAATGCAGCCAGCTTCTTGGGGACGCTTCCGACTGGTATTGAGATGGACCGATTGAGCTATCTGTAGATTGTTTGCAACAGTCTGCAGTTAGCTCAATTGTTTCAATTGTAAATGCTAGTTTAATTTTATTTATATTATTTTATTGTTGTTTTCTTTGTCAATAAAGAGTAAATACTTATTAGCAAGTGCAATATTTCAACTGTCATGTTATTCAAGTTCAAGTTTATTATCATTATCATTCTATAATTCACGAAAATTGCATTAGCATACGAATATAGTAATATTTGATAATGTCGATATATTTTCAACCACTAGGTATTTCTTTGGTAGACAAAACTTAGGCGACGCATTGGTAAACAATAATTTGAAATCGGGTGCCACGCCCCCATGAGCTCCCCGCGAGCAGCTCATACCCCGGTAATTTTACGCGGTTTGCAATCGGGCGCTCGGCCCAAGCGCCGCGCGCCGCCGCCGCGCCGTGATTCGCGCGCTTCTCGATCATACACTGCCGCACTGAGACCTTATCTTTCTTTTTTTGTATCCATTAGAATATTGTAAATTTTTATAGGCAAGCTGATATTTTTTGGCAGTACTAAATTGATAAAATACACTACGTCGACAACGAAAACAGCTGAACATGAATTGATGGTAGTATTACATGAACGGCATTACATTCCATAAATAACTGACGGTAAAATAGTACAAAATATTCCAAGCATGTTAAAATTACAAAATACGCTAACCACTCTTATTTCATAAATAGCTAAACATCATTATTTCATAAGTAACTAAACACGCTAAGTTGTTTTGGAAATTTAGATTCCGCATTTTATTTTATCTATACATACAGAATTACAAAAGAATTTTTAATTTGTATAAATATTATAGTATTAGTTACAATGTAGGTATTTGATTCATTATCCATTATGACCAGGAAAATGATAACAAAATAAAAAGAACATAAAATAAGCGACGAAAATAGTATGTATGAGCAATTATATTTTAATTTATAATTTATCGCCACGGCAAAGTTATTGAATTTTGTTGTATTTAAATTGTTTAAATACAAAAAAAAAAAAAAAAATTGTCACTCATGCGTAAAATCTATTCCAGAACGATAATCATAACCCACCTTTTCTAGTTCGCGCTATTGCCTATAATTATATATTATTACTTATAATACAGGGTGTAACAAATAGTATGGACCAAACTTACAGAGCTGGTTCAGACATGGTCATAGAAACGGGGAAAAATATATTAAAAAATTCCCGACATTTATTTTCGAAAAAATAAATAATAGCGATATGACCACTAGACAAGATTGATGTATGTGCAAATTGTAATTAAAAATTAATTTAAAAGGCCTACATCAAATTTACTACTCAAAAAGTTTAAGATGCTAGATGCCTACTATGGAAAATAAAAATAAACCTTCAAGTTGGTCTATTTTAGATATAATTAAGAAAATAAACTCGCATTTTGAACAAAATAAAATAATAAAAATTAAACCTTTCAATTAATATAACATGAGGTTTAAAAAATAGACTACGCTGATGACTAAAAACGTGTTACTAAGAAGTAACTATTTATTTATTTACTATACAAAATCCACAGCCCTTAGAAACTAAGATTGACAAACTTACTAAATAGGAATCTTTATTCTAAATACCTAGGCATAGACATAGACATAGACACTCATTTATTTGCCTCCAATTAAATAGATTTTTATAGAAATCTGTTTTAAATTGGACGGTAGAATAAATTAATTACGATCTAAAACTGTTCCAAGTAGTCTGAAAAACACATTCTTGCATATCTTTAAATTTCTGACATTTACAAAATTAGTGGCATATTTTTTTAGAAACGCTCTAATAATCACGATTTGTTTCATTTTATCTAAGATTTATTTTACCCAGATAAACTAAGTCTCAAACACAAACACCACACCATAACAAACGCATACACAAATACACACTTACACATACATATGTATCTCTCACAAACAAACACGCATTCAAAATTAATTAATTTTTATTATTTTATTTTGTACAAAAAGCGAGTTTATGTTCTTAATTATATCTAAAATAGACCAACTTGAAGGTTTATTTTTAATTTCCATAGTAGGCATCTAGCATCTTAAACTTTTTGAGTAGTAAATTTGATGTATTTTCTAAAAATTATTTAAATATTTAATAAACAAATCAAAAATCGTGTGCCGTAACAAAAAAGGAACACGTGCTACCTAACTGAATAAAAATTGTAAGGCTCGTTCTACAATACCTCAAATATTTGAGATTATGTATGTTTGTATTGCCACCATCCACTCGATGGACCGAAGATATCGTAGCGGTCACAGGGAGTCGATGGATGGAGGCGGCTCAGGACCGCTATTTGTGGCGTCTTATGGGGGAAGCCTATGTCCAGCAGTGGACGGCTTGGTATGATGATGATGATAGATAAATATTTTTTTTATTATACTTAGAAAACGTTCAGAACACCCTGAACAAATATTTGCAGATCGTACAAACATTTGTCCCGAGGAGGGAATCGAACCCCCTACCTCCTGCGTCGCAGGCGGTGGCAAAAAGTTTGACGTTTACTTACCTTTTCTTGACCATTTCGTTACATGTATCAATATATACCTACCTTTCATCTTCATTTGAGTAACTTTCTATATCTTTACCCATTTTAATTATTTTATAAGATTTTACTCAGAAGATAAGATTGATGATACGGCTATCGATGCCTACTACTGGGCGGGAGCTCGATTGGCACGGGTCCGACGCTGACAATGGTCAGAAGCTGACTGAAGGGGGGCCGCCTGCATACAAATAGACGCGAGAGCTAGCTTGAAAGTAAAAGTCGTAAGCGCCAAAACAGTAATTCTTATTTAAAATAAAAACTATTGATAATTATGAAAAATCCAATTACCATTTTGAAAAGGGTGTATAGACTTATCTGTACAGAAAATTTAGAGGCATAAATCGGTTCCGTTCGCCTGTAAAGTGAAAATCTATGTTTTTATAGACCAGTTTTTGGGATTTTTTTTCTGCTATTAAAGTTAACCAATCGTGTAAACCAATTACCAATTTGAAGTAAAAAACTTGAATAATGCAAAACATACAAAATCAATTCCGAATGTTTTGTAATTGCTGAAAAAAGTTGAAATCCTTGACATCAATATCGTCGATGCGTCGTCTTAACATGCAGAGATGCTTTCGTTGACCCTGAGACACCCCAATTGCGGACTGGATAGGGGAACATCCCGCCCATGAGATCGGATGCAAATTATAAAGCTGAAAATACACACGACATAAAAGCATTTGGTCCAAAGTTCGCGCACAATATGTAATGACATCTTTTGAATTATTTTACAATAACAGGTAACCTACCCCTTATAAAATCACAAAGCAGTTTAATGTTGCTTATGCAAAAGATATGTTCATTCTATTGCTCCGAGAATATGCATTTTTTTTAATCTATCATTAAGTATTATACTTACACAGACGTTGTTTTGACGTGGTTTACAAAACTCAAATGTTTACGTCTTTGTTAGGTCTTAAAGACATCAGGAGAATGAGGTCTATCACATGGAGCAATAATCCCTTCAAAAACCCACATGCCATATCTCCGTATCCAGGGGGACTACAAAGTGGGGTACAAGTCGCGTCATGGTGAACTTGACGTGCAGAAGTCGATTTTAAAATTTTACACCGTTTTACACATGTATACGGTACGATATTAAACCGCGACGAGACGTGTAAGTGATTAGCATTTATCTCATTGATAGATCTCACCCTTATTTGGACCTCTTTATCTCAAGAATCCCTCAGCGGATTTGGTCTCACTAAAGTTATCAGAAAATTTCACAAGTCTTATGAGCAAACCTATCAAATTTCACAAAAATCGGATCAACGGTTGGTTACTAATGCATAAAATTACTATTTCCTTTCATCATAACATTAAATATTTCGTTACATGTTTTTTGCAAGAGATTTCCCTACTGAACGACATGAAAGACGTCATTCGTCAAAACTTCAACTACTTTCATTATCATTAGGAATGTGAGCGGGAACTGCGAACCTTGGTTTTGATGGGAGAACCCCAACGTTTCGAGTTCTTGTGCGAGCTTGCATTGCTGGCTAACTTAATAAGATTTTCATTAATTCGACACTAGATGGCGCTGTGAGTATCCAGCATCTGTTTGAAAACTTATCTTTCTTGTATCGCACAAGTAATGATATTTTTTTTTTGAAAGTTAACAAATCGGTTACCAAACCAAATTAATACTAGTAGAAAATACACTGGCTGGAATGATCAGAGCGAATGCCTAAAGTTCGAAAAAACTGATTTGATTCTTCATTTGAATTCAAAATTTAAAAAGTGATTTAGTTCTTTTACCCGTAATCACACGTAACAAGACTCTTGGACATGTCAGAAAATTCAAATTCATAAGTAAAAATGCCTTTAATAAATAATTCGTCTCTAGTACGGTTTGGTGCACTTTTATGCTGTGCGTGCGCCATTATGCGCTGTTGATGCTTTTGTTTCAGTGGCTACCATGTTAACCTGTTGTTATCTGTTATTTTAATTAATTTCATACGTAAACGTCTTTATTTCATATAATTTCTTCTCTGTATATTATTTTATAGATACTTAAAAAAAACTTGTATTATAGAACAGCGTATAGATGGCGCTGTGCGTATTGTAGCAATACAAAATTCGATGCTAGATAACGCCATGAGTCTCCAGCATCTGTAAGAAAACTTACCTTTCTTGTATGGTACAACCTTTCACAACTATCATCCATCATTATCATCAGCGAAAACAAGTCCACAACTGGCCAAGGCCTCCCCTAATGAGCGCCATAGCACCCTGTCTTCAGCTTGCCATATCATCATCTGCCTGCAGTCTTGCGCAAGTCCTCATCGGAGGTGTCCTACACAACGATTGCCGAATCGCGGTCTCCACTCAAAAACACACTACTAATTTCTTTTTATTCATTTAAAATAATTGTTAAGCTGTGTAACCCTAGCAGCTGTTGGTTTTTTGTGAGATATGGCCGGCCAATGCCCCTTCAGCTTGTTAATAATTTATCATCATCTATGAGATCATCTCAAAGCAATTTCTACTACTCTGGTTCTCTGTCGGATATATTCGATAAGAATCCTATCTGTACGAAGTACAATGTAGAGCTCGTTATCATCAGGGAAGAATCCTAGTTGTTTCTGGATTCTTTTATTATTTGTTATTCTTTTACAATATACATATTACATTGTCTTCCCTTTTTCTAGTGGCCAAGATGTACAAGGTACAATGTGTTATTCAGGCTATGCATGAGATGCCAATGTTACCTAACTTCCTATGTTATTCTAGCTCAGTAATATTAACGTGAGGTATGTGACATCGATTCTCTAACACTTTAACATTGTTTCCCTTTTTCTAGTGCCCAAGATGTACAAGGCACAAAGTTATTCAGGAAGTACGTGTACCTAATTCATATCTAGTTCACCGACATTCCTACATTAGCTTTGGAATGTCTACCTACGTTTAATACGTGATGTATGTTCTTCCGTATTAACCTTTCATTATAAAACATAAGTTGAATAAATATACAGTTGCGATCAAACAGCGTTACAGTTATCATTTCTCTTCCTCGGTAGCTCTAACACTATCCTTCAGATAAACTTCGACCATCTCTCGCGCCGTAGCTCGCCGAGCGACTTTGCCTTCCATAGATGATGCGAAAATTCTAGTGTAAATTATTTTTTACTCGAAGTTTATATCGAAAACTTACCTTTCTAATTCTTCTTCGGTGTGCGCATAGGTGCAGTTATTTCCTCTGGGGCAAAAGGTACGTGTTTGAGCATCGCGGCACATGGCCACCTTATACCGGCCCGGGTTTAGGCTAGATATTGTCGCCGGTTGAGCTGCAACGGAAATAGTGCTTTAAATACACAAGCATAGGATTGAAACTCTGTTGAAATCAAACAGCTATGCAATTTATGTCTAACGTAGGTACCTACCTACGTTAGACATAAATTGTTGAGTAGGTATTGTTGATAAATGGTTGAGATAGGATTACAATTTTGTTCAATCCAAATAGTGAGTAAACTGATGATGCACAGAAGTACATACGTAATTGATTTTGTTTTATTTTGACAAGGCCCCCAATGTACAGTGGCGGTCAGAAGTGGTCACCTTTTTAAAGACATTGTCAAGCAGCAATTCGTGGTGGACGACCTTTTCAAATACATAAAAGAGAAGGTAGCTCGAATCAATAATGCATTCCCCTAATTCGGGCACCAGTACTGTAGCACGCTGGTGCAGCGGTTATAAGGTGCAAAACGAAGGTCGGATTGAGGGTGTCTAATGTTCGAGCCTAAGCTTTTTACTTTTTGCATTATCATAATTCGTGATAAATTTATTATTATTATTATTTGGGCTCTAGGTTCAAATCCACAATATCATTTACACTTAATAATTAACCTATATTTGAGGCCTAAAATATTACCTATTTCATTAGGAAATAATACAACAAAAATAAATAACATAATTTATTTTAACACCATTATAATACCTATATAAAAATATTGACATAATTTAATATTTCACTGATGTATACATTTACAGATGTTATTCTAAAAAAAAACATAATATTTTGTAATATTACCTACACCAAATTGAAGCAATTAACACAAATATATGAATAATGTTGGAAATAAAAACTATATTAAAAAAAAATATTAACAAATAATTAAAAAGAATAAGAAGGTGATGTTCTAATAAAAACATAATATTTTTTAATATTACCTACACCAAATTGAAGCAATTAACACAAATATTGTGTCAAATATATATGTATAATGTTGGAAATAAAAACTATATTAAAAAAAATATATTAACAAATAATTAAACAAGAATAAGAAGGTGATGTTAAAAATATAATAATATAAGGATTTGAACTCGGTGCGTTAGAACGTGAATCCCGTGTTGATACAACTTAACTACAGAAACTTAACCAGTTGGGTTGAAATTTGGAATTAGACGAATATGACTATTTTAAATCGTAGTAACCTTCAAGCGAGTATGATCTTTAAGGTATGCCTCCAAATATGACCGCAACTGTACAAGTAATTAGAAAAAAGATTGGATGTAAAAATATCCCATTTTCGGTTGTAAGAGCTTAGTCAAATATGTATATTTAAGTCAAGACTACAACAAGCTAGGGTTTTTGTTATCATAGTGCCCTCACAATTAGGGTTATTTCTAAAAAAATCATATAATATCCCAAATTCTGAGTGATCAACCGACAAAAACCGACATTCTCGATTCGGCTTTATTTTATCCATGTGTACCTTCGTCAATTATTGTCTGATTTTGATAACTTTTATTTTTGTATAGAGAATGATTTCGAGGTGGTCCCATAAAATTTTTATTTCCAAGGGACGGCTAATTATTTCGTTCACCTTAACGGACACTAATTTTCGAAAGATGTCTGCTTTTAATTATTGTAACAAACATCCGATTATCTACCTAGACAATATTATTTTAGGGCACGCTCGCATTACGTCGTAACGGTTATTTTATCATTGGACGACTATTGACTATAGCTGACGACATTATATAACAACTCTTGTATTGTCTAAAAAAATTCGTGCCGTCGCGTGTCCGTAAATAACTATATACAAGCCACGATGATTTAAATTGCAAGACTATTTGTGATCATCACAAATTGAACGTGGCCTTATAGTTTTATCATGCCAGTGACAAAAGTTTGAAGCTAGCTAAAAGAGCTTACTAGTGGCGTCCGGCAACCGGTCAGTCTTCAGGTTGTGGTTGGCATCCCTTGCCGCGGCGTGATGCTGCATGTAATCCACCAGTCCTGACACCACGTCTTTCAGCGCGGTCATTATCTGTGATAGCTCCTGCCAGCTCGGACTTTTCGCTTCTGCAGACAAATGATATATAATTATTTACAGAAAAACACGTAATAGGAACAAATGGCCACACAGCCCGTGGATGTGTAAAGAGCTGATTAAGTGAACCTATTAGAGGGGTAGCAGCTGCCTCGTTTGTATTTTTAGCACTGAAATTCGGTCGCAGGGCGTCGATGGATGGAGGCGGCTCAGGACCGCTATTTGTGGCGTCGTATGGGGAGGCCTTTGTCCAGCAGTGGACGTGTATGGGCTGATATGATGATACTGAAATGTCGCGCCGACTCGCCGATGTCTGTCGCCAACTTGGGGGAATAGACTCCATCACATATCCATTACGAAAGGCAATTTATGACGAGGTCTTCCCTCACTCCGTTTCGCATTGCATCGCGGTCACCACTCGAGAACCTTTACTCCCCAACGGTTATCGGTTCTACGAGCTATATGGCATGCCCATCGCCACTTCAGCCTGCTTATTCTGAGTGCTATGTCGGTAACTTTGGTTCTACTACGGATTTTCGTATTCCGGACCTTATCGCGTAGAGAAACTCCGAGCATAGCTCTCTGCATAGTTCTCTGGGTGACTTTGAGCTTATGCACAAGGCCTAATACTGAGCGACCACGTCTCGGATCCGTAAGTCATCACTGGTAACACATATTGGTGACCATCTTTTGCCTTATTTGCGCAAAGACTTTCGTCTTGAGGCTCTGCGGTATCTGTGACGAGAAGATATTGCGAAGTTTCCCGAACGCTGCCCATTCGTCGGCTGACCTCTTTATCGAAGTTGTATTTACCTAGTTGGACCAGTTGGCCTAGGTAGACAATGTATAATAAATTTATATACATATATGTATATTATATAAAAAAATATAAACAAATATATTTTGCAAGATAAATTAATTATATAATTTCAATTCAAGTTCGAGCTTTTCGTTGAAATAGGTCAAAGCGTAGTATACAATGGCAATCCAGAACGCACATAATTACAAAATAATTATAATTGATTTGTGCAAACTGTCTTTTTTTGCGCAAATAAGGCAAAAGATGGTTACTCATTCTGTCTATTACAACGGTTACCATTTCACGCCTGATCTCCCTAATTTTCGCCTAGTTAATTTTTTTATTAACTGGGCGTCTGGTCGAAGCGACGCGTGCCCTGGTGAGTACCTGGCGCAGCGCATTAGCATTGCATTACAGCGGGGAAATGCAGCCAGCGTCTTGGGGATGCTTTCGACTGGTATTGGTATATGGTCCAGTTGAGCTACCTTTAGAATGTTTGCAACAGTCTGCAGTTAGTTCAACTGTTTCCTTGATATAATAGAATATTAACTTATTTATTTGCCTAATTCTATCACACATTACAAGCTTACGACTAATTAAACCTAAGTAAAGATGTTTATTGCGCAGTAGAGTTTAGGGCAAACATGGCCTTCCCTCAGCGTTGTGCTGGACGAACACTTGTGTGTCCACCCAGCGCTGGTTTTCAGTGAAGGCCATGGGCTTGATAGGTCACAAGTCAACCGTCTACGGTGGTGCGTCAATGAAACTTAATAGATATTACAACTAACATATTATTATGTATAAACGTATAGCAGAAACAATATTAAATAAAAAAATCAAGGCCCCTGGTGATATTTATTTATAATACGTACTCACCAGGACTAGGGTCAATATTGGTTAGACGGTCGAGTGATATGCTCATGGACAGCAATTGGGCCGGATCGCCCGTCCGTTTCAGCGCGAAACACAGTTCTTGTACTGACTGGGCGAACGTGTGTGGTGTCTGCAGTTTGTCTGGAATAAAACAAAATAACAAATAATGTTGGACAATCCACACAGCATCATCTAGTCCCAAGCTAAGCAGAGCTTGTGTTATGGGTGTTAGACTCTGATATACATAATACAATATATGATATCATCATATCAGCCCATACACGTCCTCGGCTGGACATAGGCCTCCCCCATACCACCGACGCCAAAAATAGCCTGCCACCGCTACGATGTCGTCGGTCCATCGAGTGGATGGTCTCCCATGTAGGGGGGTTTGGCCATAATCGCCACACTTGTAAGAGCCGACTAAGAGCACCTACCAGAGGAAGGGCAGCAACTTCGTTCTGAGTATTTTTCAACACCAACACTGTGATCACCAATATATGGTAATAGATAGATTTTTTTACATAGAAAATACCCAGAAAACCGTGATAGATATTTGCAGATCGTACAAACATTTGACTCAAGGCAGGGATCGAACTCGCAACCTCCTGTGTTGCAGGCGGACCTTAGCCAGCTGCGCCACATCTGTCGTAATATTCAATAACATTTATAATTATGTTTAGGCTTTTGTCCTGCAGTGGGATAATACAGGCTGCTAAAAATAATAAACCGGCAGGGCAGCTTGTCGCGACTGGTGAGTAACGACACCATGGGTACCAAGTGCTTCCCCAGGATCACTTGGTACCTGATGGAAAGTGACGATGTGGCCGACGGTGTATAGGTCTAGAAGATACCTATTCACTCTTGTCTTGAAGAGACCCATATTGTAATTGGCAGGAAAAACAGAAGCAGGCAACGGGTTCCAACCCTTAGCGGTCCGAATGATGAAGGTAGAGGAAAACCGCTTGGTACGAGTGGATGGTATATCCATCAGATAAGGATGGTATTGTACCGTCCGTCACCTTGACCTGGAGTGGAAGGGATCAGGTCATGAAGTTCCTGGAAGCATTCACCGAAATGTATCCTATAAAAGATCGAGAGGCAATCAACCTTGCAGCGGTGTTCGAGACTTTGTATCTTAGTCCCTGCAAGGTACTGCTCGTCCATGATCAAGCTCTTCGTTCTATCGAGTCTAAGGCTGTGTTTGCGCTGATGTTCTTTATTTTTATACTTTCCGGCATTTATGCGGAAATTTTGAGGAGCCCATCCAGCAGTCAGCAAACCGCCGTCTGCCGCTTTTAACAGTTTTGAGAGTATGTTTATGGCAGGCGTCTGCAATCTCCCCCATACCTAGATTACCCAGTCCAAAGTCAGAAAAAACCAGGTTGTGACGGGTATCCTTCCATCACAATAACCTGTTTTTTATCCCTTTCATTTTCCTTTGCAATAGTCTCTACACGTGGTGGATATCATCTTTAGGCGTGTCACATTGTGCAACCGCTATGCCCGCCCTCGCCTTTAGATTAACTCTCATGAAGGGCCTCTGTGCTATTGGCTTCGGCCCCACGCATGCCTCCCAAAGGACTGGTTCAATATATGGCCCGTGATCACATAAATGAGAAACAGATAATAAAAATAATATTTCTCATTTCTCTGTTATCGAGCGGGCTATATAGTGGCAGGGTCACTGGTTGTGACCTTTATTATGAACGGACGCTAGAGGGAATATTCTATACGTAATGAATGACAGTAATTTATTGTGTCGATTCAAAGTGCCTCTCTGGACTGTCACTGGTTTTAAAATTCATTTTTGAAGGCGTACCAAAACAACACGACAACCACAATATTAGTTACATGGCTGGTCACGCCGCTTAAGCAAAAGCACAGCACCAAAATGGCGAAAAACAAATGGTCTCAAACTGACAAACATCGATAATATGACCTCATTTTGGGAGGCTGAAGCCGGAGCGAACAGCACAGAGGTCCTTTATGAGAATGTTTTTACCTATAATACTCTGCATATGCGACTTATGTAGCGTATCGCCGTAGAGTAGTGCACTCCACTGGTCGGGCGCTATCCTCAACCCTGACTCGGTCGCGATCTGAACTATCTGAGAGTCGTGCTCGCGTCGCAAGCACTCATACGTTCGGAACTCTTCTTTAAGCTGCATCAACGAGGAGTCTGACTCGCGTTTTGACACCTGTGGACAGAATAACACTAATATAATGAAAGTTTTTGCTCGCGGCCGCGTACAAGTACAGTTAAGGTCATATTTGGAGGCATACCTTAAAGATCATAATCGCTTGAAGGTCACTACGATTTAAAAAAGTAAATTTCGTCTAATTTCAGCCCTATAGCTTAAGTTTCTATAGTTAAGTTATATCGATGATGCCCGAATTAGGTGAACGTATTATTGATTTAAGTTTCATTATGTTTTACTAGCTGCTGCTTGCGCCTTCGCCCGCTTTTTATCGGGATAAAAAATAGCCTATATGTTATTCCAGATCCCAAACTATACCCATACCAAATTTCAGCCCAATCAGTTCAGTAGTTTTTGCGTGACAGAGCAACAAATATCCATACAAGCTTTGATATTTATAATGTTAGTAGTTTCTATTTAAAAAGGTCGTAAGCACCACGAATGGCTGCATGACAATTTCTCTAGAATTTAGGTCACCACTTGTAACCACTACTGTGCATAATCTAGTAATAATATATAATGCTACCTACTACGAAGCTGTCAATCATTAAAAGTCCTACTCTGGTACCTCAGGGAGTTAGCTGGTTAGGTCCTGAGAAAATGCACAATATACTCCCATGCAAGATGTCAGTGCAAATCCCAGTTCCCCCACATAGAATTAGAATTATATGATGCTAGAAGCATAGATAATTAATACTATACTACCTATAAGGAAGTTAAGGTTATGCAGTCGTACCATGAAACACGACGCGCGGTATAAAAGCTGAACCACATGTCCTATACTAGTTTTAGATGCCTGAGGGAAGTGCGGTTCTAGCCTTTGGACGACAAACATCACCAACACCTGTGAACAAAGCATATTGACTTTAGTAAAGAAAGAATGAACATTTGATTTATTTATTGGTTCACAGTTTTCAACCACTGTTAGGGCCATTATACACGGACTGCTTGGAGCAGCCATAATTGACTGTTTTAAGCTGCTTCTATATAGCAAACTACTGTCTTGTGCGTACGCACATACACGAAACCGCTAGAGCAGTTTAACTGCTTCGGGCGGTCGTGCGGTCAAGCAGTCGCCAGGCATACACTGACTGTTCGAGCTGTCGACTGCTCTCGCGCAGTTACCTCTGCCCTCGCTATTCATTCCACGTCGCGCACGTTTCCCGTCCGAATGAATGATGAGCAATTAGTATCAACTGCTCCAAGCAGTTATCAATGGCAGTTTCAAGCTGTTGACTATGACTGCAAGGGCGGTCCGTGTATGTTGATCAATGGCTAACTGCTCGAGCAGTCCCTGTATGGCGGCTCTTACTAATACAAAAATCTTGAAATAGTAAACAATACATTAAGTAAATAGATAATTTTTAATGTACATAAAAATGACCGCAACAAATATTTGCTAATCGTACAAACATTTATACCGAGGTTAGAAACGCACCCGCAATCTGCTGCGTCGAAGGCGGACCTTCGCCCGCTGCGCCACATAGGTGCTCCAGTATGTCCTTCACATGGTTAGTTGAGACTGGCCGCTGTAGCCGAAATCCGGCTACATCATCATTTTAACTACGACCGTTTTGTCCCATGTTTGCAAATAAATTTTTGGAATACATTATGAATGTGAGCGGGTTAACTTGGAACCTTGTTTGTGCAGTGATCGCAAAGATGCGGAACGCGCGCGTCCCCGAACCATAGTCACCCTCGGATGAAACGTTGACGTTCTTCCAACACAAACAATGTTCGTAGTTGTCTCGCTCACAATTAACTCGTCTAACTACGCCAGTATTATAGTAAAATTTGCTATACCTTTCTAGAAAGTGGAGATCCGTCTTCTAATGCCAAGAGCACCAGTTTTAACACCTCTTCCTGCATAGCAGGGCCGAGGAACTGGCATCCGCGGGAGCGCACCGCCGCCCACAGGTTGGCGCTCAGCTGTTGTGGATTCTGAAAGAGGGCTTCGATTTACAACGTGGAACTAACTAGATGGCGCTGTTTGTACTACTATCGACAAGTTGCGATAGGTTTGCTGGCGAGCGGGACTTCAATCCGGGGCCTCCACAAAAGAGTGGGGTCAACAAAATAAATATCCATCTCGTAAACTTATTCAAAAATATCGTTGCTCGCTATTTCTTTTCTTTTAGCTTTTGCAGAGATCGATGCGTTAGCCGGTGCCTAAGCTTTTCGCTAATTATGAGCTTTTTATGATTAAAACTAGGTCTGCTCGCCAGTTTTTCAGCATCAATATTTACTTGCTAGTGAAGAAATCAACAGGAAATTAACAATACTTTAAAAAAGCTGTCTGCAAATCACGTAGTTGTTTAATCTTTGTTTTTTATACTTTGATATTTACCTTGTTTTATAGTAAGGAATGTACACCCAAATGAAATTATATTTTTGCATATACGTTTTACTTTAATGTTTACCTGATGTTGAAGTATGAGCTCAGAGACCGTTCTCTCGCCCAAAGATCGGGCCGCACGCGCCGCTTTCCCCCTCCCCTCTTCATCCATCAGTGAGCACTGAAGCAGTGTAACCAGCTTGCGCTGCATCGGCCGCGATAGGCGACTGCCAATCATGTTGACGCTAGCTGGAAGCAGAATCCACGATCAGAGCCCTGAGTTTGGTTGAAGATAGTAACGAGTCGAATTCGTGACGCCTCATTTTTGTCTGGGATTTGTGTAGTTCCTTGTTCGCACTATAAAGACGCTGCTTTGGTACAGCGCGCTGTACCAAATCTCAGAAACGTCTCGTCTTGATACTATCGTGAACGAAACTAGGGGCTCAGTTTTCGATATCACACTGTTCTGTTCTTTTTTCTCCATGCCTACTCTAGGTCGGGTCCGTGCCTACAACATTCTCTACACTAGTAAACAACGGATCGATATTTGGTATATAAATCAGGCGTTGAAATAGCCGTCCTTGAATAGTTACGAAGTTTTTCGTTCACACACGTGCAAACAGCGCCGGAGCGTAAATTCAGTTCAATTTTAATTAACATTTTGTGACAGTAACAATGTTGGAAAGCCTTTGTGACGAACGGAGAACAAAGGGCTTCCACGAACTTAACGAGTATTGCGAATGCTTTATGCATGAGCAATTGAGCATTTTTGTCTTTATAGAGATGAAAGCAAAACAGGTATATACGTGAAATACTGCCGTCCGTCCTTATCAAAAGTGCAATAACTCTGTTTTCGCGCCAAAAAGTGATATATACATATTGGTGATCACGATAAACCGAGCTTTATATTTTCTTCTAAGACAGTTCTTACTTATCTATAGCCGATCCAGAGTTTTTTAAGCATAATCGCAATATTAGGTCAGCAGTGCTACTTAAATCTGAAATTATATTGACTTTAGGTAGTAACGATAACTGCAACAACTACACTAGTTATTGCGATTATGACTATTAAACATTCTGTCTATTTATGAAACAGTACTTACTTAATATGTTTAGTACTGTACAATATCTTGATTTTAAATATCTTCCTTAACATATTTACCTATTCTAGGTATAGCGTAATATTCTATACATTTATATCTATCATCCTGTGAAAGTTTCGAGTCGATACCTTGAATGGGGAAGGATTACAAACAAAACAAAAATAAAATCTTTAACTGCGTTTTTCTCGAAAGTAGCTCGTACCTAGTTATTGCACTGTTGGTAAGGACGGCAGAATAGCTCCACGTCAATTTCTTACGTCAATAAGCGAAAATATTTTTAAACTATTGGTAGTATCAACCTGTCTTCGCACAGCTAGCAGAGCAGTTAAATATATCTTTAAAAGGGAACGATTCCCTAAAAGATTGTTTTCGTAACCCACGTGGTATGTAGGTAGACCTAAGGTTGCAAAGCTGCCAGTCGGCATGATTTTTTCTGTCATAAATAAATAATAAATAAATAATCATCTTGAACTACTATCGCCATAATTAAAGGATTTACACAAAAGTAAAATTAATTTTACACTTAAGGAGGCTAGGAACCACTCCCAAATCTCAGCGGCCGGCCCATGCGGATTTGTTGCTGTTTCACTTCGAATGAAATAGGGCGCGAACGCCCTATTTCATTCGAAAAGCGAAAGCGCGTCTTACCATCAAATACGAAGCTGTCATGTGGCTGTGTGCATGTGCTCGGTGTCGGCACAGAATAGGCGTTAGTTAGTACGTAGGTAGTCGATCGATGCAATAATTTTATAATAGGAACGTTTGTATGGGGAATAAGGCTATTCGTTCCGTTCTTAAGCCTTTCTCGTGAATCACTCCATGTGAATCCATTCGGGAGTTATTGAAGTTATCGCTTTGAGACAGACACACGGCGAGTCCCTTTGTTTTGAGACATAATTGAATGATCAAAATCTCTTAGCTCGTTTGCACAAAATGTAGAGCTTTATTCGAATTCTAAGTAGAGATTCAAAATCGTATAGAATCGTCATTGAATGGTCGAACTAATGGGAAAGTTTAGGTTAGTTAGTTGTGAAAAGAATGAAAAGCTTTGAACTGGAAAATTTTGACAAAAAGTTATTCCCTTACGGTCTGAAAGTACCTATAAAGTAAAATTTATGTAAAGTAAGTCATAAGTTTTATTTTGAATAAAGTGGTTGTAACATACCTGTACAGCAGTATTTGAGAAATACCGCAAGCTGCTCCAAGCTCTTTACGATAACGTCATAAGCTCGCCTGTCCTGTTCTGACAGGCTCTGTATGCTCGAGGGGTGGGATGGCTGCGTGGGGGGATCGTAGCCCATCAGCTGGAGGAGCGCCGTGTTTACCGCAAGCTCCTCCAAGTCCATTGAGATCACGCTCTATGGACAAGTTGGGCGTTAAACCAAAACTCATGTTTATTTGGACGGACTCAAGCATCCCCTCAGCTTTATAGGGGGGGTGTCAAATGCCTAGCAGTTAAACAGCTTTCCTGAAGTGTAGTCTGTATGTCACCTAAATCATTAAAATATCTTGACGACAATATAATTAGGACTAAGCTGAAAAAATTATTAATTAACAAATGCTATTCCAATATTAACCATTTCGTGACAGATAAATTTAGACATCACCATATTGTACAATTGTACCTCTTACTATTATTACATAATTTTTTTGACCTTGTCTAAAACTGGAATATAGGTTTTGGAATATAAGTTAAAGTTAGAAATGTATAAATTTGACATTAATGTATCATCTGCATGCTAATCTTAGTAGAACATGAAACTAAATTCTTAAATTCTTTATTGTACACACAAATAATATCATACTTATAAATAAAAACTATTGGACATGTACAAAGGCGAGCTTAACCCTAAAAGAGTTTTACGCGTAAGAGTAAACCTAAATATTATTAACATCTGTGTAACCTACATTGTGTTCAAGCAAATAAATGATCTTTATCTTTATAAGGAATACCATAGAAATACCATATCCACATGGTTAGTATAGTATTATAAAATCTGTCGTATGGGAGAGTCGCTCTACCAAAACCTTACACGACAAAGTTTCGTTGCTGAGATGTCGAATCGCACAACTCAGGACTCTGCTGGTATTCTACAAGGTAGTTACCTGGTCGAAGGGGCATTGTTTCCTGATAAGGTTCTTGAGGCATGGTCTACATAGAGTATGGCCGCAGCTCAGGCTGACAGGGCTGCGCCGCGGAGAAAATTCCCGGCAGCAAGCTGGACAGTTCAGGTAGTCCGTCCATTGCGGCGCCTGGATGGGCATGCTGTAACAAGCCATCATTATCAGCACTGAATCGCTAATCCATTGTGTTTTTAAACTAGTTCAGTATGGGGGCTCTTATGACCAGAGGCACTAGTACACTTTCTTGTGAACAAGCTACATCAAACCCATAGAAGTCGGATGCCGCTTATATTTGACTATTGTTGCAAAGCGTAAGTAAAGCAAGTTTGAAATAATCTTGATTTTACAAAGTTTTCTGAAAGGACTAGAACTAACTCAGTTGCCTGTTTTGTAGAATGCTGAGTGAGGCTTATGTGAATCACATAAAGAATGTCATGAAAGTAATATGACACAAAACTACCTATGATATAAATTACTAGCAGTCAAGGCCATTTTGTAAGTTTTATTAAGTAGTATCTTACAAAATTATATAAATAACATCCATGGAATCAAATGTGCATCGATATACAGCATGTCTGTCTGTCTGTCTGTCTGTCTGTCTGTCTGTCTGTCTGTCTGTCTGTCTGTCTGTCTGTCTGTCTGTCTGTCTGTCTGTCTGTCTGTCTGTCTGTCTGTCTGTCTGTCTGTCTGTCTGTCTGTCTGTCTGTCTGTCTGTCTGTCTGTCTGTCTGTCTGTCTGTCTGTCTGTCTGTCTGTCTGTCTGTCTGTCTGTCTGTCTGTCTGTCTGTCTGTCTGTCTGTCTGTCTGTCTGTCTGTCTGTCTGTCTGTCTGTCTGTCTGTCTGTCTGTCTGTCTGTCTGTCTGTCTGTCTGTCTGTCTGTCTGTCTGTCTGTCTGTCTGTCTGTCTGTCTGTCTGTCTGTCTGTCTGTCTGTCTGTCTGTCTGTCTGTCTGTCTGTCTGTCTGTCTGTCTGTCTGTCTGTCTGTCTGTCTGTCTGTCTGTCTGTCTGTCTGTCTGTCTGTCTGTCTGTCTGTCTGTCTGTCTGTCTGTCTGTCTGTCTGTCTGTCTGTCTGTCTGTCTGTCTGTCTGTCTGTCTGTCTGTCTGTCTGTCTGTCTGTCTGTCTGTCTGTCTGTCTGTCTGTCTGTCTGTCTGTCTGTCTGTCTGTCTGTCTGTCTGTCTGTCTGTCTGTCTGTCTGTCTGTCTGTCTGTCTGTCTGTCTGTCTGTCTGTCTGTCTGTCTGTCTGTCTGTCTGTCTGTCTGTCTGTCTGTCTGTCTGTCTGTCTGTCTGTCTGTCTGTCTGTCTGTCTGTCTGTCTGTCTGTCTGTCTGTCTGTCTGTCTGTCTGTCTGTCTGTCTGTCTGTCTGTCTGTCTGTCTGTCTGTCTGTCTGTCTGTCTGTCTGTCTGTCTGTCTGTCTGTCTGTCTGTCTGTCTGTCTGTCTGTCTGTCTGTCTGTCTGTCTGTCTGTCTGTATGTATGTATGTATGTATGTATGTATGTATGTATGTATGTATGTATGTATTCCTCCGACTAGCAGCAGAGCTTGTGTTATGGGTACTATATGACTGATATACATAATATAATATATTACATAGATAGATATTTTTTATTATACATAGAAAATGCCTCGAATGATAATATAATAATTAAACATAACCAAAACATAAACAATAAATAAATAAATAATGTTGGACAATTCACACATCATTATCGAGCCCCAAGCTAAGCAGAGTTTGTGTTATGGGATTATTTATATACTTCATATAATATTTCTACTAAATAGATTTTTTTTAATTATTATACATGGAAAATATAACAATACCTGGCATTAGTAAAAATATAAAAGTTTTTTGATAGAATATAAAAAGGTTAAAGTACTAATTAAGAAGGTAATATTGGGATTCAGATGGTTTCACAAGTAAAACTTTGGCGGTGATAGTTCGCATGGAAACTAACATTAATCCGGGTATTTATAAAATTCACAAGAATGAAATCACAGGCTGGTCAGCTAGTATAAAAAACTCACCTTAGTTAAAGCACCATAAGTGAAAATATGTAGTATGATTCTTCCTTAAATAAACCTAGACAAGAAGGTCATTGCCTTTTTGTGCTGAAGTTAATTGATAAAGAAGGTCACTTTCAGGATAAAAATATAATAATTAGTTGAGCAGAATAGCAATGCGACTGCGCATATTTAAACACCTGAAAAAGTTTATCAGTCCAACTTCTGAAGTTTCTTATCACTATGAACCCAAAAATAACACACCCAGCTTGACTTTTTAGCTCTACCCCAGGGGTCATACTCAAAGGTTTACATCGTGATTTATCCTCCGTAGTACATACTGTATATGCGATTTTTTTATTTATTTAAGGTAAACAATAAATAATTCAAAAATTGTGACATCAGAATTTGCCACCTCGGCAATGACTTGACGCTCATAATCACACATGGTCACGTGATTTAATAATTATCTTGTGGAGGCATTTGTGAGCGTGTAGCATTACCGTTAATATTGTAATAATTACCTTAATAATATTACGAACAATCATCACAAAAATAGCACATTTATCTTTCGCCCACTTCTTCTTGACTTCTTCTTCTTATAATTTTGGTTCTGCATTTGTTTTTTTTTGCTATCATGCAATACGACAATACGATGACATTTTGACAATGACAAATCGTTAATGTCAAAATTGTGTGGCTCTACCATAGTCACTGGTAGAGTTGTAGCGAAAAGCAAGTGGCGGCGGTCCTTACCAATCCTTACCATGGACGGACATAGTAAATATTTACGTACGGCCGCCGCCGCCGTAGGCCGTACCTACCAGTTCTTTGTTCCCTACTAGAGGCTGACGAACTCTCTCTACTAAGATCAACTAGCCAACCAACTAGCCAACGCGTTGGCTAGGGATGGGCAAATGAAAAAATGTATCGATATATATTGTATCGATATTTATTATTAGTATCGATATATGCATAGTAAAAATTATCGATATTTCGATATATCGATATTTTTGGCCATCATCATTGTGCAGGCAAAACGGAGCGTATAGCGGGCCATAGATCAATTAAACTAACCCCAAGCTACGGAAAGTAAGCTAGTAGGATCTTTGACCCCAAGAAGAAGGAAAGAAGACCAACATATCGACCACAACTTTGAAACTTACAGTCAAACATAGACAATCAGTGCTACCAATACAAAATAAATAGGAATGTGTTGCTCTTTGTTCATATTTATCGATATCAATCAATGAATAAGCTGTCCTAATATAATAAAATTGGTAACCAGAAATAGAAAATTGTCTACAATTAAAGAATATCGATTTTGATATGAATTTTGATACCGTGAAATAAATATCGAAAATCGATATATCGCTTTTAAAAATATTGTCTATATATCGAATAATTTCTGAAAAAAATATCGATATCTTGATATATCGATATTTTTTACTCATCCCTAGCGTTGGCTAGTTGATCATAGTGTTAGGTCATTGTCTCTATCGTTGACTCTATCTTATGACCGTTGGTTGGTTGCATCGGTCTTAGATAGAGACGGCTAATCCCTGACAGAGTCTGTGGGATGGGATAATAAGTCGGCGCCTACGTTGGCGCGCCAAATTGAAATCGACTGTTCCTTGTATTAGCAAGTAGGTATAGGTTATACATGAATTTTTCGACAAGAAAACAAAGTGCTTTCATATAATTATCTTGAGAAGATAATTATCCTATAGAAACTTAAAAGTTCAAATAAAAGTATCGCTCTATGTTCTAACATAGAGCGATCACACATGATATATGATAATGCTTACATAATATGTACATAGGTAGGTACGGAGAGCAGCATCAGTTGGTAACTCCTATAACGTTTACCTACACTTCTACCGCTAGAGGGTTACCAATTGATGCTGCTCTTTGTACCTATTTAAAGTAGGTAAAAAATAGGTGGGTATCTTACATACATTATGTACTTATAAGTTAAGAAATTTCAAGAATGATAATTAATGTAGGAAACATAAAAGCAAAGAATACGCAAAGAATTCGAACTAGTATTTACAATTACCCCTAACCAAACCTAAACAATTGACCCTAACTGTAGCCTGTTGCAAACAATATCAAGTACCTAGCTAGCTTATCACTCAAGGATAATTAATGTAAGTAGGTAGGTTACCTATAATAATATCTATTTATTATTGAAATAATTTTGAAAGTCAGATCAGTAGGTATTTCCAGATTAGGTATACTAAGTACCTGCAAACAAACAAAGTTAACAGACAAAGCTTACCTACTTTTATCTATTTACCTAGCACAGCCTAAAGGGCCTAGCAACTCAATCATCTGAGTAGGTAGATACTTACCTAGATAACTTTGATTGATTGTTAGGTGCTTGGTAGGTAACATGGAGGAATAAAACTAGTCTTTTTGGGTATATTAACAACTACCATCTGAATCAATGTAAATAAGTTGAGCCGTGGGGCCGCGGCGTACGAATATCGACCCCTCCAACTCAACCTGTGGATGTCGTAAAAGCCGACTAAGGGAACCTATCAGAGGAAGGGCAGCAGCTTCCTTCCGAGTATTTTTTAAACACCAACACTGCGATCACCAATCCGCCTGCCAAGCCTGGTGATTATGGCAAATCCCCCCCTACATGGGAGACCATCCACTCGATGGACCGACGACATCATAGCGGTCGCAGGGAGTCGATGGATGGAGGCGGCTCAGGACCGCTATTTGTGGCGTCGTACGGGGGAGGCCTATGTCCAGCAGTGGACGTGTATGGGCTGATGATGATGATGATGATGAAATAAGTAGAGTTACCTTTCTAAAATTTATTTATAAGAAAATATACCTAATACTAAAATACAATAACTGTAACTCAATGTACCTAAATAAAGAATTCCTATGAGTACCTACCCCTCTTCATCAAGAACGCATCTATAATTTCCAAAAAACTAAACCTAGGAGTTTTTGAAAAGATTTGCCTAGCCTTTTTCGTAGATAATTAAACGTTCCTAACCAATTTTAATTCAGTTAAATATCGTTATAAGTAGGCCTATCTCCCGCACGCCCGACAACAACTGCTGGGGTAAAATGTTCTTGAGCGTTGGAGACCCTGACTCCACGTAGAGACAAATCAAACGAGCCCTAATAACCTGGCTTCCATTTCAACAGATCCCTTTTGAAGAAATACCTTACCTCAATAAAAAAAAACATAGAATCATGTCTGTGAATAAATCCTTTATGTTGAGCTTTATGTCTATCGGTCAAGCTATTTCTTTGACGCGTTCACTGCTAGCTAAGAAGAGCGATGCGGTGCATCGCTGCTGCTCTGCACTAAAGCTCTACACTACCTGCACCTGTAGAATGGCTTGTGCGTCAGTGGCAGACAAAGTGTTAAACGCGTCCTGACGGCACGCGGCGTAGCATCTTAGTACGCGCTACGAACAAAAATATTCGTTTGATAGTTCTAAGTAAATAAATATGTACAGCTTGGCAAAAAAGAGCAGAAAATAATGGGGGCGCCACTGTAGCTTCATATGGCAACCCGTATTGCGCACCAATTTAATCTTGATACTTAGCTGTATATTTCTGTTACACATAGGTTGTGCGGAAATGCCCCAGAGATCTGCAGTTTTCTTTTTTATTTAAAAGTTTTAATGCTTTTATAATATCTTTTTCATCGACATGATGGAAGTTAAATTTATTTTCGCATGCAGGTACATTTTCTTTTAGTAAAGACTCAGCGATTAATTGAGAAGAGTTCAGACAGGTCAGCTAGTTATGTAATAAAAATAAATAGTACCTACAATAATAACAATATAATATTCTAGGAATTGTAAAAAGACGTATAGTAATACTATTCTATTTTATATTCTTATTCTTAGTGGGGAACTGAGATCTGCTCTGACATCTCGCATGGGAGCGTCTATTCTAACCCCTCCATATTCATGTCTTGGCTAGAGCTGGCCCCAACATCTTGAGATTTATACTCAGATTCGGAAGTACTGCTGCTATCATCTTTAAGGTTTATGAGTAATCGCTCTATTTTTCATACATTGTTAGTTCCCTCTCACAGTATTATTTTTCTATTTTTATTACGTGCTTACACGAATTTTTTAGGACGACCTTTTATTTGTTTTCCAGGTGTACTAAATACACCTCTATTTTGATTTCCTTCCAGCACGATTTTTCTTACAGTGCTAAGTGATTGACCTGAATTTAAAAAAATAAGTACATACCTACTTAATTAAATACAAATAAATTGCATCATTTTCTTCTTGTATCTTATTTAATTTGGGATATAAATTTAGTTTGTCATTTATTCCATACTAGCTGTGCCCGCGACTTCGTCCGCGTGGAATAGTGATAGTGTGATTTGCTTACAAACTTTCATTCCCTTTGATATTTTACCCCCATGAGGGTAAAATTTTACACTTTTTTCAAATAGCTAATAGGTATCTACACGAACGGAACGACTATTAGTAGGTACCCTCTATGATTGATCAATAGGTTACGATATAGGTTTCTTCCTATCGGGGGCAGTTTGCCTATGGAAGGACGGCTAAACCCTTTCAGCCCAAGTAGTTTTGGCGTGAAGAGGGCACAAACATCCGTCTAAACTTCCAAACTTTCGCATTAATAACATTAGTCATACATGACGACCCCTGAGGCGCGGTGGCCGAAGGTCTGCCTGCGATGCAGGAGATTGCGGGTTCGATTCCCTCCTCAGAACAAATGTTTGTACGGTCTGCAAATATTTGTTCATTGTTTTCTGGTCGTTTTCTATGTATAGTAAAAAATATTTATTTATGTAATATATTCTATTATATCTATCAGTTATCTAGTACCCATAACACAAGCTCTGCTTAGCTTGGGGCTAGATAATGTTGTGTGAATTGTCCAGCATTATTTATTTATATTTATTATGTACCTACCTACCTAATTATACTGCCACTGTTTTACGGCACTAATTTGTAAGTGTACGTTTTTAATTTTATCGTGAAGGGTCAACCAGTCAGCCAGATTGTTTGCCTGATATGCATGAATCACCAGGTGAGCAGCGGCGTATGAGTCACGTCGGCACCCTTGTTTATAATGAAAATGCCCCTTTATAGTACCACAACATACAGTCATGGACAGCGGAACGCAAAAAATGGAGGCAAATAAATCTGCCATCCCTCTCTATTTTTACTCTTTTGCGAGCTTGTCCTGTACGTCTGATATATTCTCTAGTCTGTCAGTATCGTTTAACATTACGAAAAATCACAGACTTGGAGACAAGAAATAATTTTATGTCGTTCTACTTTATTTTAGCGTTCCTCTAAATTTGTCCACGAGTGTACTTATTTGTGCGTTCAGTAGCTCTGAGAATGACAGTGAGACAGACTTTTTATAAAAACGGTAAAACAACAAACAAGTCAATGTTTGTGAGTATGGATGTATGGATCCTCTTTCACGCAAAAACTACAGAACTGATTGGGCTGTAAGGTATATGGGTATAGTTTGGGACCTGGAATAACACGTATATACATACCTAATACTAACGAATATAATGCCCATATAGGCGTTTTATCCCGTTAAAACGCAGACAAAGGCGCGGGCAGCAGCTAGTATATATATATGGAGAATTTAGTACCAAAGACTATCCACTTTATTATATATATATATATATATATATATATATATATATATATATATAGTCTATAACTATGTTTTAGTACTCATAGAGTAACTTTTTGTTAGTACTTCATTGACTTCGTAATGGTGATAAATTCTTTATTGACAAAGAAAATAACAATCAAATAATATAAACAAATTAAACTAGTATTTACAATTGAAACAATTGAGCTAACTGCAGACTGTTGCAAACAATCTACAGATAGCTCAACTGGTCCATATCAATACCAGTCGGAATCGTCCCCAAGACGCTGGCTGCATTGCCCCGCTGTATAGCAATGCTAATACGCTGCGCCAGATACTCACCAGCTCTCGGGTCACGCGTCGCTTCGACCAGGCGCACAGAGAATTTTTTGAAAACCCGGAAAGCCTCGTTAACCCACGGACCTAGGGTCTCGACTCCAAGGGGAGCAAATGCGTAGGCTCTGTCGAGACCTGCATATTTGCGCCTCTCGAGATCCTCGGCCAAATCTGCCGCCGAACCAGCCCTCACGGATGTCCTTGAAAGATGGGAAGGCGCAAGTGTGTCGACACATGTAGCGTCCCACACAATAGGCCTCCCCAGCTCCCAAGGGACTAAAGTCATGCCGTCGGGCCTCTTACCATCGTCACGCAACAGACCATTCGGTTCGAGAATAGCTGGTACGCTAGCAGTGACAAATGCCCGCTGGATGATGTCGTTAAGGCTGGCATGGCGAAATATCCGACCGGCAACCCTAGTACAAGATAATCCGTGATGACCAAGCTGTTCGACAACAGTACCGCACTGGCATTGATGAGGCGCGCAACACCTTGCATCCAACCGAAGACATTACATAGAAAAGAATCAAATAATGTTTTGGTCACTTTCTCTCTAACCAAAAATTAATAAGCCTATCTCACTTCTTTTTACTGTAACAACGCTAACTCACCTATAGACAAAATTGAAGATAAAGCAAATTAAGCAAAAAAAAACAAGTTATAAAAGTATTGTGCGTGTTGTTAATTCTTTATTTTATATAAAACTCGTGAAATATGTTCGAAAAAGACTGAAATAAATGTCGAAGTGTAGTGCACTAATGTGCGGCAAGGCATCCTATTGAAAAACACCCGAAATTACTTTTCATCGGTAAGTTTTGTTGTGCCTTACAATATCTCAAATTATTTTAGGATTACTGTGTGGATATTTGGTGATAATTCGGCATTATTTATACAGTGACTAACTTGACTTCTATGTCCAGGATCTCGTAAAACATATACTAAGGTCGCTTCTAAATAGTCCTGTAATAACATATATTAGTTTTTTAAACATTGTTGCTTTGTTTTGACTTTTCATATACTTGTATGATTTTCAAGGGCCCTATCTAGGTCCAGCCTGGGTCCAGCTTTTTAGAAGTGTGTGTGCCGAAGTTTTATTTGCAGTTTTATGGTTTAGTATCCATTCTTAAGAAACCCTTTGATAGGTATCAAATAGACTGAATAATATATTTATTTAACAATATTAACTTTTTTCAGGATACCACAGCATGAAAACCTAATGAATACTTGGTTGGTAAACATGAACTGAATAAATTGGCAAAAGAAGAACAAAATAAAGGAAATACTTTATGAGTGTGATTATGTATATATAGCTGAATAATCTAATTATAGATTTTTGTGTGATTTTAAGACCAGTGACGAACAAGATTTTGATCACTTGCATTTATTGATTTAGGCTAATGTTAAATTTTATGTAGATTTAAGAATAAAACGTAATGCTAAGCAAAGCAATTCAACGGAAATAAATCATTAAAACAAGTATTTTGTTTAGAAATAAATCATTAAAACAAGTATTTTGTTTAAAAATAAAGAACATACCTCCAGTGTTTATTTATTTGTAAATGTGGCAGTATATTTATCGGAATAGATTATAATGCACTCAACCCGTGGATGTCGTAAGAGCCGACTAAGGCAACCTACCAGAGGAAGGGCAGCAGCTTCCGTCTGAGTATTTTTAAACACCAACACTGCTATCACCAATCCGCCTGCCAAGCGTGGTGATTATGGCAAATCCCCCCCTACATGGGAGACCATCCACTCGATGGACCGACGACATCGTGGCGGTCGCAGGGAGTCGATGGTTGGAGGCGGCTCAGGACCGCTATTTGTGCCGTCGTACGGGGGAGGCCTATGTCCAGGAGTGGACGTGTATGGGCTGATGATGATGATGATTATAATGCAACAGTTGTAATGCCCCCGCCCCCTTGTCCATGAGTTCGGCCCCATAGATTGTCCATGTGTACGTGATATTTGTATGTAGGTGTAATTGGCACGCATAGTTTTAGAAATATTTGTTCTGCTTCCCTATTAGATTTCTGTGTTTGTAGTATTGTATTCTCTTTGGTAGTCCATCTTCGGTAGTTGTTGACTTGACTTGACTTCTTTGTTATTGGCATCGGTAGTTATTGTATACTCATTGTCCATTTCTCGTAAGTATTGTATTCTCTTTGGTCCATCTTGTAAAGTTATAACTATCACGTCAGTATTGTATTCTCCAGTATTCTCTTTGACTATCACAGATTTACTAGGGATGCTATGAAGTTCTTTGTTACGTTCATAATCTTTAGGAGCTTGTTAATAGATGCTGAATCAAAAAAACCATACGATAAACGCGAGCAAGTTGTTTGGCGCCTTGAATGTGAGTTAGGTGTTGTGTCTGATGCGGACTGCCCAACCGACGGAGGCTGGTCGCCTTGGAGCCCATGGTCCGCGTGTACTGGAGCCTGCGACGACGTCGGCCGCCATCGCAGGAGTAGAGAATGTATCAACCCACCCCCTTCGAACGACGGTCTCCCGTGTTCTGGGGTCGATCAAGAAACGGAACCATGCTTCATCAAAAACTGCACAATGCGAGATTATCGTAATATCGTAAAAGGTGATTCCGGTAGGGCTGAAGCATTACACCAACTGGAAACTGCGCCAGCACTTATGGAAAGCTGCCTCGATATGACTTGCCCTTACGAAGCAATCGAAGCGGCATTAGCTGAAGATAACACTTGGAAAATCAATCCTGAAACGCTGTGGAACTCGTTACTGTGCGTTAAATACAATTTAGGATGCCCAGTGGTTGGTGAATGGGGCGCTTGGGGAGCGTGGTCTGCGTGTGGAGCTCGATGTGGATACGGCTTACGCTGGAGACTCAGAAGATGTGACTCACCGCCACCATCACAAGCTCATCTTATTTGTGCAGGAACCCCATTACAGGCAGATGAGTGTCAGGGAGATCAATGTGCTATAAATAAACGTGACTTTGGGGGCACCTGGAGTAACTGGGGAGAATGGTCTATATGCTCAGAAAAATGTGGACCTGGAGTTAGGCGTAGGAAAAGAAATTGCTTTGAAACGAATACCACAGACCAATACCAGATTTTTGGGAAATGGGGAACACATTGCCGCGGCCAACACGATCAGCTTGAAGTATGTGAAAGTAGAGAATGTAATCTAGATGGAGGTTGGTCAAGTTGGGGCATGTGGGGGCCATGTTCGCAAACATGTGGCGCTGGAAGACGCTCTCGTTTCAGATCATGCACGAGACCCTTGCAAGCAGGGAACGGCACCCCATGCATCGGGCCAAAAACCGATATTGACTCCTGTCATTTAAGTCCATGTGAGAGTTTCACTCACACTGTAGCTGTTTTTAACGGGGAATCTTACTTGCAATACAATTTTGAAAATAAACGCTCAACACTATTCCATTTCTATGTGCGTTTCTTACCACTTTCGCCCCATGGCACTCTAGTACGTCGCGGTGACATTCATGACCCGCTAATACGTCTGAGTTTGCAAAAATGGCATATTTGTTTGGACGCCGGTGGAACATCGCGGAGTTGTTCTATACCCCGAATGTGCTCCCAGTCAGTAATAGAGCCAGCCATCTGGCACTCAGTACTGGTCACTCTTACTAGTGAAGCAGCCACTATGAGATTAGACGATACTTCTGTGCCAATTAAAAGTACGTTTCCATGCGATCCTGAGCTACCTGATGCTACCATGAATATTAATGTGGGCAAAAGGCTACACGGTGAAATTCAAGAGATAATCCTAAATTTTATTCCATTGTGTTTGATCATTGAAAGCAAACGATCCATCTTTCAAAGATCAGTCTTTTGTCCAACCTCGGGTTCAAATGTTGCTTATGAAAAGGGTGGATCCGATGAATCATATTTAACACTGGACAATTTTTATTATTTGCGCCTTCCTTGTTTTGCTTCTGATAAAGAATGGGTTATAGAACTTACCTTAAAATCAAAAAGGGACTCGGGAACTATATTGTTTTTTATAGACGAGTTAAAAAATTGCTGGCTTCATCTATATTTGCAGAACATGAGATTGAAAATGAAATTGTCTTGTGGAGATTTTCGATCGGAAAGCAGTAGTTATAAAGAGTGTACTCCAGGGCAATGGTTCAACATAAAGTTATCGAAGAAACCCGAGGAAAACAAAATCGAAGCTTTGTTAAACGCAGGAGAACGTCTGCACGTCCTTTTTCAGGAACATACACAAAGAGATCAAATGCAATCCAATATATCAAAATCACCTAGGTCCAAGCCCAAAAGAGCACCCCTAACGCTATGCCTGGATGAGTTTTTTGTAGGTAGTGTACCGTTAAGTGTAAGTAAACACGTTCCTGAGGATTTTTCTGCATTTTTTGGGATATTAGCTTCTATATATGTGAATACTGTGCTGCTAGATCTTCATGACACAAGCAAAGAACGCAATAAAAATGATGATGTCAAAGTGTCATCAAGGACCGCAAGTATTTCTGGATCATACCATGAAATTGCGTGGGGAAAATCAAATCACCTCAGTCTCACATGTCTTCATGCGAGAACTGCTCGCTCTCCAAATTCAGCTTACTGGCTTAACCTAGACGCCACTGTGAGTGAAGCAATGCTAGAAAAAACTATTCATTCTAGCGATGACGGTAGAGTTCTCAGATTAGTGGCGACTGCAGATAATGATTTACGAGGTTTCTACACCTGCCGCGCTCATAACCACAAGCGTACTACGAACATTATCACTTACGGAGTTGTCGGTGGAATGCAGCATCAGTTAATAGGCCCTGATTTGACGACAGTAATTGCTGTTTTAACCTCTCTGGCTTTGGTATTAGGTACTCTCAGCTGGCTTTTTGTTGAAGGGATCCACGATCTCCGTAACGGTTATGGCTTTTACAGAGATGCTCATTTAACTCCTGAAGAAGAGGCCGAAGCTGTTTGTAAGTACATCGATCAAAATAAGGAATTGGTGGGTAGTGATAGTGCAGTGAAGATAGCTAAAGCAAGAGCTCGACATATAGGACGACAATTGGCAAGCCGAGCTAGTTTTGCTGCGCAAGAGCCTCAAGGAATGATGGAATGCGAGAATATCCAAACCTCAGAATCGGAATCTTATGGTAATGATCTTGACGGTTTGTCAGTTCTACCAGAAGTTAAAAGCTCCAATGTGGAGCCTTTACAAAATCTTTTTAAATGCGTCCAAACTTACATGAGCTCTCCGCGCCATGGGTCGGTTTTTTCGCCAAAATCAAGACCTACTTCATCGACATCTTATGATTCAATTTCACCAAGAACACTTTGCTCCAAACTTCTTATGAGTAAACGGATACTTCAATACAAAGGTTACTTCTTGAGCCGAAAGTGCACTACTCAGTGCCATAAGGCAAGATCTAAAATGTTGACTATTAAGTCTTCTCCATTTGTAAAACAGTCGACAGCTCAAAAGGTATTGCAGAAGTTCAGAGAGTTAAAGAGTGAAGATCCTGAATAAGTAGGTACGGTAATAAGACGTTACCTAATATTAGAATGAAAAGAATATTTATTAACAATTCCGCGTGTAACCTTCTCTGATAGTATTCATCAAAGTAAGTTGTCTACTAGTTTCGTCTCTCCACGAGACTTCTTCAGGACACCACAATACTCGACCTTGACATTGAGATTGGTCAGCACAGCAATACCGACAAGAGTCCAGCCAGTGATGTTGCCTCTCCGAGCTCCTCGCGCCAAGTGAAGCTTTGCCCGCCAAACCCCCCTTATATTTTTTTATTCTAATATGTATAATGCAATGGGTTTCCGCAAAGTAACGCCTGAATCTATTATTTAAGACGTTACCTATTAAGGTGCTCTAAGGTCTTGATGACATTTTACTAAAGTAAATAAAAACACGTTTCCTCTACATACTTTGGTTATATCCTTGATCTATGGTTATATTTATGTAATTTATAAATAACAAATCATTACATAAAATTTATCTACTGTCTGTCAGTATCGCACAAAAGTAAGGTTTGCATTATGTAGGTAAGTAAATAAGTCCATGATTTTTTTCAAATATCTCTAGGTAGATGCTACATAAATGTTAGTGTTGTTGAATGTGTTCTCACAATTTAAGCTTTGATTTAAATTAGGCGGAATACGATTTGACGAAAATATTTGTAAAGTTCCCAATTTGAATTTTAAAATCGTACTATTCTCAATATGCTCCTAAAATTATAAAAACTTTGACGGAGCGTGTTTACCCAACATTTAACACAAAAAGGCACACAACTTATTAAATCTTATAGTGAAGTAGGTCCAGTTAGGTTAGCTATATTTAATACCTACTGTAGGTATATAGTTACTGATTTATTTCATGACGTTTGATATTACGTAGATATTATAGTGAGATTCAAAGACACATCAATACTTAGAGGCTTTTAAAATTATGGTAGGTTATCGATAACATACTTCCATATCCTTATTAATTAATTTAATTGTGCGTATACGCAAGTTACTTAATTATATCGATTGAAAAATGATGTTTTTGCAAGCACAGCTCAACACAATAAATAATAAAGATACCTAGAAACATAATAAATAGTATATATATAAATAAATAGTTGCACTAATATAACTTACATGTCTTTTGAGTAAAATAAGACAATTATACATAATAGCTGACCCGAAAAACGTGGTTTTGTTTACAGTACTATCTAATATCGCTATTTGAAAAGTTAAAATTGAGGGTTATATATATTTTTAAGAAAAATCTTTAAAAAAAATCAAAATATTAAACAAAAAAGTTTCGGGTGAGGCAACCCTTGTCACTTATGTTACGTAGGTATAAAAAATAGTTAACAACATAATCTCAGACCTACCAAATATACACAAAAATTTCATGAAAATCGGCCAAGTTGTTTTGGAGGAGTTTGGTTACAAACACTGAGACGCGAGATTTTTATTTTAAAGTCTAGGTGGCTGACCCGGCAAACGTTGTTTTGCCATCGACTTCTGGGGTTTTTAAAAATGGGGGTTGGTGTTAGATCGGTGAAAATTAAGGGTCAAGTAAAGTATTTTTTATTGCTAGATCATTAAAAAATTAAAAACAAATTGTTGTCCAACAAAAATAAAAATTTTGGGGTGGGCCACCCTTTTCACTTAGGTGTATAAAAAAATATATCAAAACCTATTTTCACATCTACCAAATAAACTTACAAAATTGAATAAAAATCGGTCAAGCCGTTTCGGAGGAGTTTGGTTACAAACACTCTGACACGAGATTTTTATATAATAGATAAAGATTAATTAAGATTTAGTAGCGTCTTAACACGATTTCATCACGAACAAAATAATCGACTAGAAAATAAAAAATATATCATACAAATATAAAAACATACAAAGTAAGACTATACAGAATCAGAATCAATAACTTTATAGAATAGAATAGAATAGAATATTTATTTATTTATAACAGTATACATATTTAAGTAAATATTGCACCATTAAACCAACGTTGGTTTGTATTGGTGCTCACACTCGTTTTGTACTTATATTAGCATAATATTACATTTGGATAAAGATAATTCTAGAAACAAAACTCAACTGATAATTTCTGTAGGTAGACATGTAAGTAGGTATGTATTGTTATTTTAATGACGGGTCATAATTTATACTTTCTTACCAGAATCAACGCGCGTAAATAAATTTTTTTGTTTTTTTTTTAAGCGTTTGACCACCATCTCACTCGGGAAAGTGAAGATGTGGCCTAAGATGGAGCACGCTTTCCCAGAAGGAACTTATTCACTCGGGATTTGAAGACTCCTAGATTGTACTCTACTGGAAAAACAGAAAAATTGTTATTGAATTTTATTAAGGAATAGGTACGATATTTAGATCAGTACGTAGATGTGTGTTATGTTGTGACTAACTGTACAGTTAGCGGCACAGTTTGATAATTGCATCACCGACTCTGCAGCTGTTCGTGATAATATTTTTGGAGCACACGTTTATAGTTTTTATCATTAAGTTTTTCTTTGATGTTCTGTGGCAAATCGTTAATTAATTTCGGTATCATATATTCTATATATATTATTTATTTATATATTATTTCTTTAGGCTTACAAAATAAGCACTTAGACAAGTCAAATTTTATACTAAAAACATAGTTATTATTAAACTGACCAAGCTATAACAAAATGGAAGTGTTCATAAATATAAATTCGAAAAGAACATATGAAACAATTTTATGGATGTGACATATTTTTGCTCTCTAAAAATAACTTCAAAAAACAAGTTTCTCTTTTAGGTAATTTTTTTTGGTTATGCATGATTTGTCTTTATTATTATTATTTTATTTGCTTGTTATTGCTGTTTTCCAGATTAGCGTCTGTATCTTGTGTTCTTTTTCTTTTAATAATGTTTCTATTAGTGGCATCTTAATTGGTATATAAATAACTACATATTCTATTAGTTTTATGAATATACTGTTTGTGCCTTAATAAATGAAAAATAAAATAAAATTGATATCATCTTAGTGAAAGATTCTTGATAGAGTAGAGACTTTGTATTAGTAATACTTGTATATTAGGTTTTCTTTCGACAGCACAAGACATAAATTTTGAAGACAAACACCTAGAAAAAATATGGTTACAACTACCTATTAATAAATACAATCTTCTTTAATGTATCTAATACGTTAAGTCTAATTGACAATATTGCAATACACGCGGGCTTGTCCGCAGAATTGCCTTCCAGTTACGCGGATTTCAATAATACTATAAATCATGCACTACACTTTCCCTAAAACGCTTTCAAAATGGTGGTACCTAGTCCTTAATGCAGACCAACTTTGAGAATAAATATGCATAAAATTAGCTATGAGATGATATTTTTATGGCCAATCAAACAAAGGAAATACTATTTACCTACCTGGACTTTCGCTGTCCATCCCCTAGTTCTTCTATAAACTCGTACATTTTCCATCCCAACAAATAAGATCTGCTTCAGCGTAGGTATATTATTACGTTAAGCGTAATTGCAAATATTGCAATGTACGCGGGCTTATCCACGGAATTGCCTTCCCATTACTCGGATTTGAAAAATAAAAGTATATCTGCTTGCTCTTTTCATAAAAAAAGATTCACCATGGTGGAACTCTGTCCTACGATGGCTACGAAACACCATCTCATCTTACTAGTGCTAAAGCAAGCACAACAAAATATATTGTTGTGCATACCTAATATTTTATACCTTTATCGTTCAAAACAGTTCTAATCTTCTAATAATGATCTTCATAAAACTATATAGAAAATATGTCGACTACGCTCTATCTGACGAGGAACCAACCCTTCTATTTTTGGTTTGCCGATAAGTACCTACCATAGAGTTAGTACCTATACTGAACGTAGGCTGCCAGGTACCTACAGTTGTTATGTAGTGGATACTCCGTCAGTTGATCTATCACGTCAGTTCACGGTCAACCAAGAAGTTAGTTCATCGCCTCCTGAGCTAGGTACATTGTTTTGTTTCTTCTGCTTACGTGTCTGCTTCGTAGCGCGCTTTTTCTCCGCCTTGATCTCTTTCTGAAGGGCTACCTGTTGAGCCTGGTAGGCCTGCACTTGCTGTCTTTCTCGGCGAGACATAATAATATTCCTGGCTTTACTTCTTTTTCCCTTTCCTCGATTTACATAGTTAAGTATACTTTTCATAAACGAAATATTCCATTATTGGCTCCAAGGTGATCGATACCATCATTTCTACTTTTTCAGGGATAAGATGGTCGAACGGTACGTGCACACGTTCCGAGTAATATTCGAAGGCAATTCGGTTATCGTTCTAGTCGTTGTGACTGAGGCGACCTCCCGGCTTATTGCGCAGCACGCGGTGCGTGCGCGGTGGCAAGTTCGGCTCTTGTAGAACAGGATGGTTACCAGGACGCCAGAGCTCAGGAAGGTGGACACAATGAAGTTAAACATTGGAGTCAAACACGCGGGCTTAAAGAAGTAAACATAATATGAACAATATCTTTGTTCTTACGGCGGACTGACTGACGGACAGTGGAGGTTTAAAAACAGCTTTTCACCCTTTGGGCTAGCATAGTATAATAAAATTTGTGCTTTGGGTAACGAACCCTTGGAACAGACGCCGGCGGCGCCAATTAAAATGTCCTAAGAATTAAAGGTACCTAAGTACTTAATACGAGTATGTATGTTATTAAGATCAGTACCTGAACCAGTGCACTCTGATTGCTAATCAACATAGTATGTCCATCTGACACGTGCACCGCAATATTGAAGCTATTCCATGCGAGTTGGGACTTTGATTGCTAATTCGTGGAATACCTACATTTCGAGTAGGTAATTCAAATAGAGGCTCTATTTGTATAAGGTCAAGGATAACTGTAAGCGAATCTATACTAGGTAATATACAAATCGATACTTCAATCGGATGACCAATCGGGAGACCAACGTCACGTCGTCGTCGGCGAGCGACAACAAGTCGAACACTTTTCAGTATACTATATGACACAGCTCAGTATAAAGTGATAATATCACAAATCCGCCTGCCGCTGTGTCGACGAGCGATTGCGTGTTTCGTTTCGGTCAATTACTTGTCTATACACCGAATTAGAGAATAAGAGTACAAATTTGCAAAAAAAAATACCTACTCTGATAACCAATCGTTATACTATAATAATAACTATATAAATAATGCTGGACAATTCATCTAGCCCCAAGCTGAGCAGAGCTTGTGTTATGGGTACTAGATGAATGATATACTTATTTTAATACACAACATAGATAGATATTTTATATTATATATAGAAAACATCCAGAGTATCCTGAACAAATATTTGTTCGAAGAAAATATTTTTTCCGAGGCGGGAATCGAACCTGAATTATGACAATGGTATATTCAGAATCAGAATCAGAATCAATAACTTTATTTCTTTAGAATTACAAAATAAGCACTTAGACGTCAAATTGTATACTATAAACATAGTCATTATTATCAAATAAGAAATAAGGTGTTATTGATATTCTCTTCACTTCAATTTTTTGTCCACTAGTGGATGAAGTGAAAATTCGCAGAATCGTCCATAGATGATAGAAACTCCATAGGTATAGTGCGTGCTAGTGATATTTGCACGTATTGATTTAAATCTCAATGCCAAACCATAAATTTTTGTGTTGAGAAATGATTGCACGATTTTACCGCAAAATGAGGAGGCAAAGGCCATCAAAACCTACTACTACTTTTATATTACTTAAACACTCCCAGTGCTACGATAAGTATTTTGTTAAGTCTACTAAAATCGGTTAGGTTATTTAGGACGTTTTGTTGCATTCTACGCAGGCAAGTCGCTGAGATTTTGATTTCTACGAGCTGCTACGAAAGGATACCATTGCTCCGTCGTCGTCGTGCTCCTATCGTAGCAGATTTTATTCAATCTGCTACGAGCTTGCTACTAGCATGCTACGCGTGGCTCTACGGACCGAATGGTTCACGGAATGCTTCCGTAGCAACTGGACAGATTCTCAGCTGGACGGATTCTTAACTGGACGGATTCTTAACTGGATAGATTAGTAACTGGACAGAACGTGTACAGTTCATGACATAATTAATACCATGTTGTTAATCTTATTTTGAAATAATGGTTGATTCGACGCTACACGTCGAATCAACCATTATTTCCATTACTTTTAACACTTTCATGGCTCTCGACAGTCGACCCCAATTTTACAAAATCAGCAATGTATCATGAAAGTGTTCGCTAATTGGCGAAAAGAGGCTAGTCATTTTTGGAGGGCGACAATAATGGGCGATCTGGCTGCTCTCTGATCTGAATGGCTACACCAAATTGTAATCGCAACCCGTGTCTCAGCACTGCGATGGTATCGTAGGGAAAAATAATTAACTACGCTACCACTGGGGGTACGGTACAGTGGGTGGATGTACGCTGACTATGATCGGAGGTACGGTGGGTCAGAAGGGCAAGTGCAAAACGCCGGCGGAGGCGCGGCGGCGGCGCGGCGGCTGCGGCGGCTCGCCGCGTTGGGCAGTGAATGCTTCAAAATATTTTAAATTACCTGTATCTTGCCGTGAAATTCTATGGTTTTTAACACTCCTTATAAACCTCCCATAATTGTATAAAATAAATAAAAAATATTATTACCTGCATTTAGTGATAGCTGAAGTTGTTAGTTTTCTTCTGTCGTCTATAAGTTAGAGTTAGAAAAAATACTGCTGAAACAAGAATTATTATAGTCAGCTGAACAACTTTTTTATTTTTACCGATTTTTTACGGTGTTGACAGCGAGGCTACTATGCCGCTATCTCTGTATTTAAAAGCCAATCTCAAAAGTGGATAAATCTTGCCTGGAAGAATTCGCTTCAAAGCGTTAAGGCCCCCATTATACTTGTTCATGTTAATGTCTACGTTTTTTATTCTACTTTGTGGTGTACAATAAAGAGTTTTGTATTGTATTGTAAATCTTCACAAGTTCCTATCCTGCCTTTTCAAAATGAAGTATTTCAACTTAATTCGGTTTTCTTGTGTAAAGAAAAGACAACACTTAGCATACTCCTTTTCAAGACCATTGCAGAAGTAAACTATGGTTTGAACAGAAAATACTATAGTTAGAAGGTGGAAATAGTTACGGGGTAGGGGAGTCTCCTATATAAAGGCAAGGGCGGCCCGGCCCCGCCAGTCTTCCTTTACCTGCGTTCAATGCAGGTGTGACACGTCCCGCGAATTGTGAGTTCGCTGTGAAAACTTTGGTCGACCGGTTCCGAGTTCCAGAAGAAACTGAACACATAAAGAACAACTTCCTACAATATGGCTCTGTAAGTTAATTAAATTATTTTTACAAAATTTAGAAGAACGTTTTACACATATAGTTTTACTGGAAATTAGATGATAAACTTAATCAGATTTTTATTAAAATGGTATGTACCTAGTCTGAATTCATTTTGTTTTTTTTTTGCGCGGACCCTCGACAGTAGTATGTTGATTGTTCATGAGACTGGGTAAATCAAAATAAATCAAGAGCAATCATAATCTATAAAAATAGATAATATCAGATTTAGGTAATTTAAGAATTTTCTGTTAAAAGTGTGGGTCTTAATTTATTTGTATTAGTTGATATTTTGATAGAAAACTATGGATGAGGTTCTTACGGGACTGATTAAGAGAACATCTCCAGATTTCATAAAACTTTACAGACAAAACAGATAAGATATTTAATTTTAATTTATATGGTTTCGTATCGCCTATAATATATTATAGGCACGAAACTATGCTAACTAACGAACTATGCTGCTAAATATGCTATGCTAACGAAACTTATAAGTTAGTAACGTAAGTTTAATTGGTTTTTAGGATTCCGTAGGTAGTAGGTACATGATCAAAAAGGCCAAGGATGACAGGCACGGAACCAATTAAAAATGAGGGAAGGAAAAAATAGCCATTGAGGTCTTTGTTACCGAGATCTTGTTCTCTATTCGTCTAGACTCGACCTTTTTTTAAATAACTCTACAATTCGATAGCGCTTTAAAATATAAGCAGTGCCATTTATGTATGCGCTTATAGATATTTGGCTACATCTGGTTCCCACAACAAGCTTTGGTTTCGACGGGGCATGATTATCATCATCATCTACCGCTCTTTTCGCAGGTATTTTCCTTCCACTTCTCCTTTCAGCGGTCATCACCGTCTAAATGTGATTGAACAACAAATTTACTGTTTTCAAATTTTTCACTTTACTTGTGTTAAGGCCTTGCTTTTTGCCAAATTTCATGATTTTAACCAACGGGAAAATACCCTATATGTTTTCGGTCCATAGAGAGAATCAAAAAATATTTTTTTGTTGAATAAACTACAAATTTATGGTTTTCGGAGTTTTCCCTTTAGTTGTGCTATAAGAGCTTGCTTCTTGCTAAATTTGATGGTTCTAAGTCAACGGGAAGTACCCTTTAGGTTTAGTGTGCACGTGTTTCCCTTAGAAATTTCAAATAAAAATTGGTATAAAATAAATAAATAACTAATGTTGGACAATGCACACAACATCGTCTAGCCCCAAGCTAAGTAGAGTTTGTGTTATGGGTACTAGATAACTGATACATATGTATAATACAATATATTACATAGATAGATATTTTTTATTATACGTACATATAAAATACCCAGAACACCGGAAACAAATATTTGCAGATCGTACAAACATTTGTCCCAAGGCGGGAATCGAACCCCCAACCTTGTTCACAACCTTGCACAAGTATATAAAAAAATGTGTAAGCATAAGGCTCAAATTTTATTAGTAAGTGGTCAAAGCATACAAACACAACAAGTAAAAAACAATTGGGATCCTTATTAAACCTCCAATAATGTAAACCAAGATGTAAAAACCGAAACTACTGACCGATTTAAAAAATTCAAATCTTTCCTCCTTATAATATTAGATAAGTATAGATTAATTCATAACAACGGTAGCTTTTATAATAAAACTTGAGTTGCTCAGGGTTGATAGACGCAGGATGAAGGTATGTAGTACATGTAAAACTTGAGTTGCTCAGGGTTGATAGACGCAGGATGAAGGTATGTAGTACACGTAAAACTTGAGTTGCTCAGGGTTGATAGACGCAGGATGAAGGTATGTAGTACATGTAAAATTCATAAATATTCACATCATAGCGCCCATACGCTATTTTATTAGTTCTGAAAAATTTACATCGGCTTCAAAATAATATGATTTAATAGTATTTTAACCAATGTTGTAAGATTTACAAACTTTGCTCGAGAAGTTATTTTAGATGTGTGTCTTTAACTAATGTGTGTTAACAGTGATGACTTACGGATCCGAGACGTGGTCACTCACTATAGGCCTTATGCATAAGCTCAAAGTCACATAGCTAGCTATAGAGAGCTATGCTCGGAGTTTCTCTACGCGATAGGGTTCGGAATACGGAAATCCGTAGAAGAACCAAAGTTACCGACATAGCTCTCAGAATTAGTAAACTGAAGTGGCGATGGGCATGCCATATAGCTCGTAGAACCGATAACCATTGGGGAGTAAAGGTTCTCGAGTGGCGACCGCGGTGCAATGCGAAACGGAGTGTGGGAAGACTCGATGGACTGACGACATCGTAGCGGTCGCAGGGAGTCGTTGGATGGTGGCGGCTCAGGACCGCTATTCGTGGCGTCGTCATGTGGCCTATGTTCAGTAGTGGACGTATACGGGCTGATGATGATGTCCGATTCAGGTACTTAGGTATCTACCAATACATAGAGTACTTGAAAATAGGTTTACAAATTGGGTATCAATATAATTGGTAGATACGAGGTCCGCAAAGAGGAATTCAAAGCTGTGGGGTTCTTGGTATGACATTTCCAAACATTTCACATGTGTCTGCATTTCCGGCTGAATGACGCTGTTTGCAATATTCCACTTTCAGGTTTCTGATTACTTAGCGTATATCCATCGTGTTAGCTACGCTTGACCTAGCCAGGTTCCGTTCAAATGTCCCAGACCTCTACAACCACATCAGACGATCACTTTAGCGTTGCGATGGGGATTTTTGAATCAGCATCGTCATAATAGCCCATGGCATTCCATTGTTGGGTGTAGGCCTTCCAGATGTTTGTATTTCTACCAGATGGTCAATTCAGATGTATTACTTCGTGTATCATTCTTACTATTTTCTTCATTAACTACATTGTCATTACGAATAAACAAAAGAAAATGTACCAAATAAGTGACATATTTTGTTGGCGACGACTATACAAAATCAAGCTGAATTTTATAACAAACGACGAGTGGGCTGAAGTGAGACTGACTCGCGAAAATGGTGTGTGCAACACACTCACGAATGCATCTCAATTAACCAGCTGGTATTCAAAGGAACTTTTTCCCGGGGCGATTCATTAGCTTAGTGCGGACTTTCGCACTTTGCCGACTTTGCAGTATTTAATAAAGGTAATAGCAGAGTGCTGACTTTAGGAAATTTCTATGCAATTAATCGCTTATCGACGATTTTTTATAGATTTTCGTATTTTATGAGTACTTTGCCTACTATTATAAACTTCGATACTTCTGAAAGCACGATGCCGACTGTGGTACATTGACAATTGAGTTCAAAAATTTTGGGGGTTCAAGTGCCTCGCAAACTTTACTTCAGTTACTTCAATGGCACGCTTGGGTTATTTCTGTTTAATGTGAATAGAGATTACAAATATTTCATAGATCAGACTAATAGAGTATCATTAGAATATAAAACTTCGCCGCATCGCGCTTGCTTACTAAGTTTGAAGATTATTTCTTTTCTTAAGTGAAACAAGGTGTTTTGAAATTCAGGACTAAATTTCAAAACACCTTGTTTTCGATACACCTGATTCCCAAAAATATCTTTTCCCAAAATGTCTGAAAGCCAAAATGACTGAATACTGTTTAGTCCATTTTTCTAGTTTTGCCGAAATGTTGAATGACTTCAGGATTTTGGCTCTTGAACTAAGAAGAGCCAGTTTACCAATCTATAATATATAATCCATAGAGGTATTTTGGAATGTAGGCTGCTTCGCAATGTAATGTAGCAATAAAAAACTCAAGAACACTGTTTTACTTAAATATATTATATTATATTTTATAATATAAAAAAAAAATTACCTTCTTGTTTGAATTATTACTACATAGTATAAAACAAATTCGCTCGCTGTCTGTATGTCCCTATGTATGCCTTGATCTTTAAAACTATGCACCGGAGATGATAAAAAATTATAATAAAAAAAAAAAAAATTTCAATTAAAATGAGACCCAACTAGTGACGTACCTACACAACTAGTGTGTAGGTACTCCAAACGATTGTGTAGATAAACATAAAATTCCATGCAGGTAACTGGTTGTCCCGGCGCAAAATTCTTTCCACGTAGACAACCAGTTGTTTAGTTTGGTTGTCTGGGCAGAACAAACCCATATTATATGATAAGCTTTAGTAACTTTCATAAATTATTTATTGTACATACAAATTAAATCATACATAAAAATAATGTAAATAAACAAATAAATTAGCCGTGGGGCCGCGGCGTACGAATATCGACCCCTCCAACTCAACCAGTGGATGTCTTAAGAGCCAAATAAGGGTACCTACCAAAAGAAGGGCAGCAGCTTCCTTCTGAGTATTTTTTCAACACCAACACTACGATCACCAATCCGCCTGCCAAGCGTGGTGATTATGGCAAATACGAGTCCATCGAGTGGATGGTCTCCCATGTAGGGGGGGCCTACATGGGAGACCATCCACTCGATGGACCGACGACATCGTAGGGGTCGCAGAGAGTCGATGGATGGACGCGGCTAAGGACCGCTATTTGTGGCGTCGTACGGGGGAGGCCTATGTCCAGCAGTGGACGTGTATGGGCTGATGACGATGATGATGATGGACATATTTGTTAATTTACAAAGACTTTGATAATTTTTCCCCCCAAAATGCGTCGTATGGGAGAGGCCTATGTCCAGTAGTGTACGTGTATGGGCTGTTAGAACGACGATGATGATGAGGTCTCGTTTAAAATTTTGAGCCCATAATTGGTACTGAAATTATTTAATCTGTACAGGATTACATATCATTACTTAAAATTTCAACATACTATGAGTACCTATGGTAGCCAGCAAAACATAAAAATTATAAAAACTGTTGATCATTTAACCCCCTCGCCCCAACATTGAAGACGTGAGTCATAAGTAGGGGTTATCGGATAGCGTGTTCAAATGCACTCCTACCCTACCTTTACCTGAGCTCAAATACCCTTAGTTCCCTTGCCAGTTGAAGGAAATTAACCCTAAATGTATAACTGGCAAGGAGCAACAGTTGGTTTAGTTTGTGTAGCATAATGATGCGGTATCATATGAGTCATGTAGTTGATACTTGACTACGGAAAACTTGTTTGTAATTTCCGAGTTAATATCTAGCTTGACAAATTAAATATTTCAAAATTTTATGAATTGCTTTAATAAAAATATCTTTAACTAGTGGCGCGCCCGGGCTTCACACGGGTATTAATCAAAAATTTTAAATTACCAAATTTAAAAAAAAAAATAATCTAGCCTATGTCACCGGAGATAGGGATACTTCCCAAATAAAAGAATTTTTCAAATCGGTTCATTAGTTTCGGAGCCTATACAATCCAAACAAACAAACAATCAAATCTTTCCTCATTTTATTATTAGTATAGATATAAAGTTAAATATAAAGGTTTTCATATGTTAAGATTGATTAAGTAAGATTGTTAAATAAAGGCTATTATTAGTATAGATATAAAGTTAAATATAAAGGTTTTCATATGTTAAGATTGATTAAGTAAGATTGTTAAATAAAGGCTATTATTATTATAGATATAAAGTCGTTTCGTTTAGGAGTTATTATGGCCACCTTCAGTATCCAATATCCATCATAAGACCAGCTCGATGGTACTGTAACATCACCAAACTTACATAAGTATGCCACACATCAACTCAATCGGTTGAGGATAGTGATTGCAACCCGGTATGTTTCTCAACCCAGCCGGGCACGGTTGCATTCGTCGCCAACCCGGCTGGGTCCGTCGAGCCCGACCGGGTTGTTAGCGATGAAACCACCTTCACCCCCCCCCCCCCCCCCCCCAAACTACAGGTTGCAAACAATCTACCGGTAGCTCAACTGATCCATATCAATACCAGTCGTAAGTAAAATTAATTTGTGTATTAATGTTATGTTTTTTTGTTCTAGCTTGGCATTTACGAAGATCGTCCACCTGATAATAATTCTCCAAGCGGTGACTTACCCAGCCCTAGCGCAAAGAAGTAAGTGACACTTGCATGCTTTTATTTACCCCCTCCCCTAGGTGCACAATTTAAAATGCCCACAGGAAATAAGAGTCAATATACAAATCATTTCTAGAAATCAACACCTCTGATCAGACCTACTTTTTTAGGGTTCCTTACACAAATTGTGAAAACGGTATAATACTACTAAGCCTCCGCTGTCTGTCTGTCCGTCCACCTGTTGTCAGTAACAAAAACGATTACTGAAATTCTAAGGAAACTTGAGCATTTTAGAAAAACACAACATTTTCTTATGCGTTTTTGTATACATAAATCATACATTCATTCACATTTTATACATTCATCCTAAAACCAGCTCCTCGTCTTAACATCACAATCCGCACGGATAACAAGGATGAATTTGAGGTGGGCACCCCTAGGGTTCTGGCCTGCATCGTCGTTGGATGTGCCCCTTCGCTGAACGTGACGTGGTACCTCGGAGACATCATGCTCAGGCCCAACGTTTACAAGGTTTGATCATTCAATAATCCTTAAACTTTTTTATTTATTCTACACCTTAATTACTTATTGAGGCTCTTATTGCTGTACATTTTTTTTATATTGAACTTGGAAATTCATGTTCAGGGTGGAGCAAACTTTTACAATAATGATAGCAGCTACTTTTTTGACTTCAGGCAATAGCTTAGAGTTTTAAACAGGGTTTTAAACAGGGTTAATGTACATAAAGTAAATCAGATAAAATTTTATTTTAAAATAAATATGACGTAAAGTTTTGCCCCATCCTGTAGATGCGATCGTGAAATAGGGTGGTCATATGTAGGCATTGCGCTAGCGCAGCATTGTTTGCAATAAATGAATGAAAAAAGTATTATACATTCATTGCGAATCTGTAGGAGACAATTCATTATCATATTTTAGGTGTCCGTACCTAAAAAGGAAAAACGGAACGTTTATAGGATTATTATTAATTTGTTGTCCGTCTGTCCGTCGGTTAACCCTCTTTTCTTAGGAACGCGTGGAGGAGGTATCAAGTTGAAATTAATATTCAGTTGCGTAATTATTGGAGCCGTGATATAAATCAAACTTCTAAGTCAACGCAATCAAAAGTTACAGCCGTTAATGACCAATTAAAAAAAATCTTATCGGATGTATAACCTTGCTTTTTGCCAAATTTCATTATTCTAGGGCAACGGGAATTATCCTATAGGTTTTGTGTGCAATCATATGCACACAAAACCATGTCATATGATTGCACACAAAACCTATAGGATAATTCCCGTTGCCCTAGAATAATGAAATTTGTGAAAAAGCAAGGTTTGTAGCACAAATAAAGGGAAAAATCTGAAAACTGTAAAAACTAAAAAAAAATTGTCGGATTTCACGTAATAAAATTATTTGTCTCTATGGACCGAAAACTTATAGGATACTTACATCCCGTTAACCTAGAATCATGAAATTTTGCACGAAGCAAGGCCTTATAGCCAACGGCTTATAGCACAATTATAGGAAATATCCGAATGCCGTGAATTTGTGGTTTATTCACATAAAAATACAGATATATATTTGAATCTCACCACGGACCGAAAATCTATAGGCAATCATGAAATTTGGCAAGAAACCAGTTCTTATAATTACGGAAAACTCGGTGCGCGAGTTCAACTAGCACTTGACGTTTTTATTTTTTAAGTCAGTTGCTACTGTTTATGTATGTATGTACCTGCACAAGGAAATGGTAAAAACAGCAATTCGGTCAAATTACGAAGGGATTTCATCAAATCCCTGGATATACAAAAACACTATTTAAGCTTTTCCCTAGATTTGATGAAAGCCCATAATCATTTGATAAAATAATACCGTAGTGGACGGTACAAACTTCTTTAGGCTTAAGCGTTTTCAAGAAGTTTGTGCCAACCATAGATAAGATTTTAATTTTGGCAAATGCTAAAGCCTGCTTTAGAAAAGTGGGACGAATCCGGAATGAAATGGCATCTGAATTAGATTTTCCGTGTTCGGACTACTTTGGGCCGAAGCCGATGGGACGAACACGAAATGACTCAAGTCGAACGATGATGACTAATCTAGCCAAGCTATTTAATATTGCCTGAGCGATTAACACACTGAGTGCCGACGGCACACATGCACACGTTGGAGCTGCTGAGCGCTTCGTCACGCACTTGCAGGTCTAATCGCTAAAGCCTGGCTGTGAAAGCAGTTGCATTTGTATATTTCGCGATAAAAACCATGTTTTTACCTACTAAGGTCTATAGGTACCTAACTAATATCGAATAATGTATCCTCTAGGAAGTAAACCGGGGGAATTTCACGGTATCGTCCTTAACTTTCGTCCCCTCGCTAACCGATAACGGTAAAGAACTGGTGTGCAGAGCCACAAATGGATACCTGTCTCAGGTCTTCGAAGACAGAGTCACCATTAGTGTTGGTCGTAAGTGTCAACTGTCTTGCACTAAAGTTTCGCATTAGCACATTGATCACATCACACTGCTTTATGGCTGTTCCCAATATCCAAGTCTTCAGTTTTGTACCTACGCTCATTGAATTCATATACAAGATGCGCAAGAACACAGAAATACAACTGTACTAAGATTAATAATAAACCACATGAGTGTAGTAACCAAGGGACTGACCCGAAAGGGGATGTCCTGGAAGCCCGATTATGGACGAAGTGATAATTGTTACCCGAAAGTTGTAAGGCTATGAATTAATCACAGTGATTAACTTGGCGCTTCTGGCGAATAGTTGCTTCAAAGGAACATTACATGAACCAATGAGACTCGCCTTCATGGAATCCTAGATTCAATCAATTAATTCACTTTTGTTATTCATATAATTTTACAACCCCCGACCGGGACTCGGAAAAGGAAGTAGTCTTATAGTAGAAGATCTGCAAAATACTGCAGACAGATGCAGGATGCGGTAAAAGGGTCGAAATTCGTGTGCACGTACGGAGCCAAAACATTTTGTAATGATCGGGTTTTAGGAATGGCTAAATAAAAGTTTTTTATAGCACGGAATAGGTACCTACTCTAATTTCCACCCACAAAAGCACAACTTTTAGAAACAGCTCGGAAAATAGCTTAGCGTTGCGAGTTCCTCAGGAGCCTGTATTGTTTTGTCATGTGCGTCCGTCATTTGGATTGTATGATTTCTAAAACCATTTTTGTTGTGATTTTGCTAATTCGTAACTTTGCTAACAACGTATTAAATATATCTTTTATACACATATCAGAGTCCCATAGACCCCAATGATGCATGTAATGAGTGAAATGCAGCCGTTTTGCGTCTTCTATTACCTATCTTAGTTTCACACCTTCTTTATTACACTATTACGTTATTATTTAAATATCTTATTTATCTCATATATAGCTATTTATTCATATTCTAATGAAGGGAGCTATATATGAGAAAAATAAGATACGTAACGTTACAAACAACATATAAAAGATATCTTTTACACATAGTAAATCAGAGTCCCACAGACCGCAATGATGTACATATGTAATGAGTGGTATGCACCCGTTTTATTTCTTTTATTACTTGCCTTACTTTCCTTCTTTGCACCATTATTATGTTACATAAGTTATTATTTATATTATTTTTCTTATACATAGCTCCCTTCATATTCTAATACAGAACGGCCAAAGTGCGTTGATAGCTCATACAAGACTATAAGAGCAGTGGTGGGAGAATCCCAAACTCTGGTTTGCGTGGTCGAATCAGATCCGGATCCTGAACAATTTGTCTGGAGCTTTCCAGGTGGACGCACGATCTACACTTCAAGCAAGGTAAAACATACCTTATTACAATATACCTACCTTTACATGCCATTCCACACATATTTGTAATTATCACCACATTACAGTATAGTATAAAACAAAGTCGCTTCCCGCCGTCTGTCCCTATGTACGCTTAGATCTTTAAAACTACGCAACGGATTTTGATGCGGTGTTTTGTATAATTTAGTTTCAGCATTGCACCCGTGCGAAGCCGAGGCGGGTCGCTAGTTTTATTAAAAATCACTACTGAGGTATCTTCAAATACGATTAAAACTTACGTTGGTACACTTGGTACCTACTTAGCTACATAGGTCAAAATATATATTAATCTTCGTCATCAATATCGCTCACGCGTGGCGCACTTTCCCGTGTTCCACCCTTAATCTGGTATAAATCCCCCAGCCCCCCTAGCACGGGGATTGTTCTAGGGTAGAATAGACAATAATGACATCGCAACGCCATACATTGCGTACATTATTGAAGTTAAAGGAATGAATCGCAGCGCGCAGATGGCAAAAGAAGACGCTACGGTTCGCGTCTTCTATTGCCACCTAGGTTTGATGTTGTGATTTGTTATCGCGATTACTGTTTCTTTTAGAATACTTATCAACCGACTTCGAAAGAAGGAGGTTCTCAATTCGTCTGTATGTTTTTTATATGTATGTTACGCGATTTATCCGCCAATTATGGACCGATTTTGAAAATTCTTTCACTATTGTATAGAAAATAATCCTGAAAGGTCCCACAAATTGTTATCCCCAGAGGATAAGTATTTAACCCAAAAACTTAAAATAAGTGTAAAAAGTAAGGGAATTTGAAGTCGGTTTATCGTTTTTTAAACACGCCAAATTATTTAAATTATAAAAAATATAGAACGCTGCGCCCCGCAGGGCTAACGTCACGAACGAACTGCTATAAAGCGCTTATTACCAGTAGTCTTGTGCAGTAGTTCTGTACAGGACAACTGGAGCGAGATCCAGCTCGAGATTTGATCATTCAACGGCTAACAACCGGCTGTAAGTCGATAACTAGTAATAACGAGGGCACTACAACTCCATATAATTATAACCTCCAGCAGATAGTACCCGGCCACAAGAGCAGGTATTCTTCCGCTCTAGTGTGGGTGCCCCAAACGGACGACTATGGCCCCGTCTACTGTCGGGCCCTTAACCGTTTTGGCGATCAGAAACAACCGTGTACCTTCTCGGTTGTAAACGGGGTCCCCAGTACACCAGACTGTGATTTCCACTGGGATTCACAGGAATTTAATGTCCCCTGCAGTAAAAGTAAGAGCTATGGCTTTGATGATGTTAATGATGCATAGATTAATTTATTTACCTATACGTTTTCAGGTTCATTTATTAGGAATATTATATTGTTTCACTCCTTTCGGGGAGTGGTCCTCAGGACACGTATAAATAAATAAGAAATAATACTGGACAATTCACACAGCATTATCTAGTATAGTATAGGTATTGTAATCTGTGGATCGTCAACGATGATGGTGCTTTGAAACCTGGAAATCTACTATGAAATACGAAGTATTAGGTTTTGGATGTCGGACCGCACGTTTTCCTACTTCGACGACCGTTCCGTTATTTCGATGAAAATTATTTTGACATTTGTTTCTAAGAAGGTGTCCGTTGATGAAGCCTCCGAATCAGCTATTTATTTATAATTTGGTGGTCAATCTGTGGTTCCTTTCGAGCTATCTGTCATCCGAAACTTCATATTACGTGATTCAAAGTCCCCTGTGTTATGAAAAATAGTGTTTTAAACATACATAGTTAACATTAAGTTTTATGCTTTATTTCCTATTTAAAGTAATATCAAAATATTATATGTGAATGAGATGTGTGCGTTTTAATTGCTCCGGAGTTTATACAGCTTACTAAGTCTTAGTTAACACCAAAGCTTGCTATTATATGGCACATAATTTACTAGGATTTCTTTGAACAATAATTAATCAAAACCGTCTCCTTCTGTTTCAGAAGCAGTTTCTACGGTGACTTCCACGGAGAATACGTATCTGCCATACCCGGACAACAGTATCCTTGAGATTCACAACCCGGGTAAGTTTTTTTATAGTTGTGTCGCCGCTCTGTGATTCGCAACTTTAAGGCGAGGCAGTGAAGAGGTTAAAATTAAACGGTATAAATAAAATTACAAGTAATTTATGAAAAACTCATTATTCTTTGGTTTTAGTGCTAATTGTAAATTTTTGGCTTGTTTATTTTTATAATAATATGAGAAAGGACAAAGGCTCTTAAAATGTTAACTCTCGTAAATTATAAATAACTAACATCTGTAAGAGAACCTATGAAAAAACTAAATAAATCTCAAACTCATTATTCTTTGGTTTTAGTGCTAATTGTAAATTTTTGGCTTGTTTGTTTTTATAATAATTCTAGAAAGGACAAAGGCTCTTAAAATGTTAACTCTCGTAAATTATAAATAACTAACATCTGTATGAGGACCTATGAAAAAACTAAATTTATAAATCTCAAACTCATTATTCTTTGGTTTTAGTGCTAATTGTAAATTTTTGGCTTGTTTGTTTTTATAATAATTCTAGAAAGGACAAAGGCTCTTAAAATGTTAACTCTCGTAAATTATAAATAACTAACATCTGTATGAGAACCTATGAAAAAGCTAAATTAATAAATCTCAAGCAAATCTATACTACTCAACTTGCATCACGAAATATTATTTATTATTAAATAAAATCAATAGGAGCGGACAGGAATGGGGCGCTCACACGGAATTGAGGACGTTTTGCTATCAGGGCATATCATATTACAGTCCATGTCCACCCAAGAACATTAAGCTTCCAAAACCTGATCCTAAATGGAAAGCTCGTCATCCATCGTCATTTACGTCAAAAACTGATTTTAACCTATTCACGGCCAAGCCTCAGCAGCACAGCGCGGCAGCGCGGTGCGATGCGACTCACGCAGCGGCTCTATGACTCGGATATAATGGCACCCTGTATATAGCACAACATAAATGTTTATAGAGGATGCTATATACAGGTGTACTGTAGCCGAAAGGGAAATTCTGGACCCCGAGGGGATCAACTAGGGATCAAATTGTGTGTTTGAAACAAATATGTTTGTTTTTTTTTAAATATACTTAAATAAAATTTCTTTCTATTCGTGTTCTTTGGCCCCTTTCGGCTTAGTACACATGTTTCGTTGCACCGTGTACATAAACTAGCTTATGTCCGCGGCCTTACACGTGCTTTTCAAGAAGACTATGTCCATCCTGGGAATATTGTTTCCTTGCCAAATTTCATTGAGATCCGTTCAGCCGTTTAGGCGTGAAAATAGATGGACAGACAGAGAGTTCCTTTAGCTTTCATGGTATTAGTGTCGATAAATGAATATACTATAGTGTGTATCTTCGAGAATGCTATCTAGCATTATGCTCGCCTATGTACAAATTTTGTGCTTTAAAGTATATTCTATCTATCTTTTTATAAACCTTGATCAAATGAGATTTGCAGATACGTGACATTATATATACCGATCAAATCAGAAAAAAAATTATGTTAGCTATCTCAAAAACCAAGGCGATTTAAAACGAAAGCTACATCATTTTTTCCTTCGTTTATTTTTAAGTAAATGGTTTATTTTATTCAAAGGAGTCTCACTTGGAAGCAAGATAGTCTACTTTAAAAAAAAACATCAAATATAAGCCTAGTAAAATAAGGCAGTTTTTTTTTCTTTTTGATTTGTAATTTTAAAGAAAAATTCACGTTGTATACAGAAAACACCCCGACTCAAGAATTAATCGTTCTCATTATGAATGCAAGCGTGTTAACTACGAACCTAGTTTGAAGATCTGAAGATCACCAACGTTTCATCTCTTAACGAGATGTGAAACGTTGGTATTCTTCCAACACAAACTAGGTTCGTAGTTAACCCGCTTACATTTATATTGAATTCGTCAAACTACGAAAGTTTTTATAGTAAAATGAATCGTTCTGTTCACAGAAGACGCGCCGCCGATATGGGTGTTCAAAAGTTCACCTCGATTTATTGGCGAGGTAGTGGGTGTGGTCGTAACAGTGCTGATCTTGGTTTTTGCTTTCTCATGCGCATATTACCACAAGAGTCGCTGCTGTAATACTGAAGAACGTCTTCCTGGTAAGTTCAGTTCTTTATTGGTAACAAATTGGGTTACATGTCAGATGAACAATAATATAAATCAATATTTTACAAGTAAAATACAATTTAAAAATAAATATTCATCATAAAAATAAAAATAAGTAAGGTTTGTGTGGTTGTAGGGGGTAATCTCTGAATTTACTGAGCCAATTTTGAAAATTCTTTTACCTATTGAATTTGTTTAAATCAAAAATCGTTTAAACCATTATTATTTGCGAGTTTTATAGACTACTAAAAATGTTTACCGCCCAACGAAGTGGGCACGGGTCAGCTAGTAAAATATAAATATAAATTTCAGTGATAAAAATAATAGTAAATTGATAAGAATACTTCCTTTGAGTAAAAAACATTGAGTATTGAGTACTTATTGTTAATCTCCTTCTAAAATATGTACCTACGTGTATTTGTATTTATTTATTAGTTCACAAAACAGAGTAAGATCCTTAGTATATAGTAGTAGTATATAGTAGATACATTGTTATTACGAACTAGATTTTACCCAAATATGAAAACATAACAAGCGATGAAAAATATAGCAATCTTAAATTTGAATTTGCCAAAAAAACAGAATTATTAGGTTATTTAATACTTAAAACCAAATTTATAACTAAGAAATTATTTTACCTGTTATTAATATAATAACCGTTATTTGTGAGTATTATATGCTATATATAATAATAACTAAAAATGTTTACCCGCGAACGAAGTGGGCACTGGTCAGCTAGTTACTAATAAACTAAAACAAATAAACAAATAGGATAAACATTATTTAACATTGTTGTTGAACACCATATACATATAGTATGTATGTAGCAATAACCTGATTACGCATTGCTTAAATTTATAAATATTGGAATGATATGAGTTACTAGCTTCTTTCCGCGGCTTCGCACGCGTATTTTCAGTCTAATAAGTAGCCTATTATCTAAGTTATGTTATCAATGCCCCTTCTTGATATGTTCAGTAGTTTCGGAGACATTAGGTAACAAAAAAAAATACAATTCACAAACTTTCGGCTTTAGACTATAAGTAGAATGTAGGATGAGAAAATTTCTAAGGGGTGGGGAAGACATTATGAATGTAGGCGGGTTAACTACGAACCTAATTTGTGTTGGAAGAACACCAACGTTTCATCCATTAACGAGGGACTTCTTAAGGGTGAGTGCGGTGCGCGAAAAATTACAAAGCAAACTACGATAGTTTTTATAGTAAAATAGGTGAGGAAGAGATGCGAAGTTGCACCTTTTGGCCACCAAACTCGGTTTTCGCATCGCCATACTAAACTATACAAATTGATATTATTACAGAGGCATTCAAAAATGCTTATGTTAAGTCCCACCACAAACTAGTTAACAAATTTTTGAAAATTTATTTATTTCTCATAATACGATAAAATAGGTGACGGCAGCGCTAGTTTGGGTCAAAGAACCACCTTAAGTCAAAGAAAATAAATGCGTGAACGGTTGTCATTTTTTCGCAGGTCATTACCGGAACAACATCGAACTAGGCGAAATCGATAGCGAGGTAAGTGTTTGTAAATCACTACATAGTATAAAACAAATTCGCTTCCCGCTGTCTGTCAGTCTGTCTGTCCTTATGTATGCTTAGATCTTTAAAACTACGGATTTTGATGTGTTTTTTAAAAATAGATAGTGATTCAAGAGGAAGTTTTAGAATAAGAATAAGAATAAGAAAAACTTTATTTATAGCATTATTCACAACTAGTAGCTATGTAATTAAAAAACTTAAATGCTATAAAGTGGCGTCCGACTCAGCATTGTGTTGAGATAGCCATTGCGCATAGCTATCTCAACGCTGATCTTCCGTCGGAACCAAACCCAACGCGTCACGTACACTAACACAATACATAATAAATAATCAGGAACACGAAAATGTCCAGCTAAGTTACAATACTACTTACAATACAATTTAAAACTAAAACAAACAAATAACAATTTTAATAAAAAATAACAAGAATATCCAGTAAATTTTAATTTTTACAGTACAATGTTTACCTACAATGACTCTTTAACACACACAAAAGGAAAACGAACAATTTTAATTAAAAAAAATATATATATATATAAATTTAGTTTAAAAAGTAACCATTTTGTTTATGAAATAACAACAAGCATATGTACAGAAAACGCAGCAAATATAAATGTAAAATACCCATTTCGCCCACAGGCTTTTAGACCAGTGAGAGAGCAGCGGTGGTTTTATACATGTATAATATAGTATCAGCATTGCACCCATGCTAAGCCGGGGCGGGTCGCTAGTTAGTAATATTGAACCGTTAAATACCAGTTTCAGCCTGCGGCTTCGCACACTTTTTTTTATTAAACCACAATAACAGGCTACTTGTTATTGTAGGTCCAGATCTTAAGGAGGCTCCGTGAAAAATTACTCAATTCTGTCCTCACCGTTTTAAGGATTTCTGATCTAGTATAAGTAATGAAATTAATAACAAAATATGACCAATACAAAATTTTGTGTGGTTTTATAATGAATCACTGCAGAAAATACAAAAATGAGCGCGGGGTTTTAGCGTTCACGAAATTCGGCAAAAAGCAAGATCTTGGCTTTTTGGCGAATTTAATGATTCTAGGTCACCGGGAAGTACCTTATAAGTTTTCGGTACATGGTGAGAATCAAATATAATTTTTTATATGAATAAACTACAAATTCACGATTTTCGGATTTTTCTCCTTAGTTGCTATAAGACCTTGCTTCTTGCCGACGGACAGACGGACAGCCAGACGGACAACAAAGTGATCCTATAAATAAGGGTTCCGTTTTTCCTTTTTAGGTAAGGAACCCTAAAAATTAGAAAATAGGGGGAAAATATAATGATTTTCATAATTATTATTAGATTCAATACAATAATCATAATGCCTCAGAAAGCACACATTATTTTTAAAGCGCCTTGCGAAATAATTGGAGCAGATATATATTTTTCCAAAACGATTTCTACCTTATTGGTTATATTCCCAACAACTTTTTATACTTACCAGAATAAAATTCTCTGTAAATGAATTTACTTAACTCTTAAGAGAAATAAATGAGTTAAACCAGATATTCTGATATTATATTGGTCATATTTTGCGCGGCACACTTTCGCCTTTATAATATTACTAGCAACCCGCCCCGGCTTCGCACGGGTAGCAGAGCATTTATCTCTAAGGGATAAAGCAACGTTTTCGATGAAAGCTCCCAGGCGGCTTGACTTTTTCAGACACTTCCAACATATTTGAACCAATTTACACAAAACCTTGACAAATTATATACTTAAACCTTCATGAATCACTCTATCGATTGGTGAAAACTGCATGAAAATCCGTTTAATAATTTTTGAGCTTATCGCGCACAGGCAGACACACGCAGAGGCGCACTTTGTTTTATAATAAGTAGTGAATTTATTGCATCACCGCCTGCGACGCATTAGGTTGCGGATTTGATTCCCGTCTCGCCACAAATATTTGAACAATCTGTAGAAAAAAAACTAATTTATTTCAGAGACACACTTTACGAGTATGTACTTAGATTTATTTTGATATATATATAACTGTTTAATATGTGGATTGTTACAAGTGTTCTTTGATTTCAGAGACATGTATGTGGACCCATTACTGGAATAACATCCCCCCGGCTTTCTCAACATGATACTAACCGCCGTGTAAGTCCAGGCTTACGTGAAACGTGGACGTAAATTCTACGTTTTACATACTAATAGTTTAATTTATAATAATAATAACAGATGTGTGTATATGAATCAAGTTAGGAATAAAACTTTACTGTTTCTCTGCTATGTGGTAGGTCTCGCCTTTAGAATCACATGGGGTATCTGTCTTCGTCATGGTGAAATCGGGGCCGTACCTCTCGACACCCCTTAGTCGTTGCACCGATCTTGTTCCATTCCCGGCATTTACGCTGACATTTTGAGGATCACATCCAGCATTCGGCAAGCCACAGTCTGTCGCTTGTAACAGTATTGAGAGTATGTTTATGGTAGGCGTTCATAGTCTCCCCCATAGCCCAATTACCCAATCCATCCATCATCATCATCATCATCATCATCAGCCCATACACGTCCACTGCTGGACATGGGCCTCCCCCGTACGACGCCACAAATAGCGGTCCTGAGCCGCCTCCATCCATCGACTCCCTGCAACCGCTACGATGTCGTCAGTCCATCGAGTGGATGGTCTCCCATGTATGGGGGGAATTGCCATAATCACCACGCTTGGCAGCCGGATTGGTGATCGCAGTGTTGGTGTTTAAAAATACTCAGAAGGAAGCTGCTGCCCTTCCTCTGGTAGGTTCCCTTAGTCGGCTCTTACTACATCCACGGGTTGAGTTGGAGGGGTCGATATTCGTACGCCGCGGCCCCACGGCCCAATCCATCCATTCACCACAATAACCTGGCTTTTTTTGTTATTTTCATTTTCCTTTGCAATAGTCTACACCTGGCGGATATCATCTTCGGGTGAATCATATTGTGTAACCACGGATGATACCCGCTATGTGTAGCTCTCGCCTTTACATTAATTCTCATAAAGGGCCTCTATGTTGTTGGCTTCGGCCCCACCCATGTCTCAAAGACCCGGGCCATTATATGACCCGATATCATGGAAATTAGAATGTAATTATTTGCAAGGGACTAAACTATCCCATTATATACGATGTTGTTATACTCTTGAGCGTAGCGAGGGAGGATGACAAGACCGAGTTATAAGGGATGGATTTGGCCCGAGTGAAAAACTCTACATTTCACTTCGATTGAATACGTGAAACGTGAACGTGAAGTAGAAAATAAAACAATCAGAATTGTCCTTCAGTAAAATATTGTACACTTTTCTAATTCACGAATTAGTTACGACTAATTCGTGAATTAGAAAAGTGTACACTTTAAATATATTTATATTTCATGTGATTTCGACCGCAACCGATAGAATCATATTAATTATTTGCCCTTCTATTCAATTTGCATATTATTCACTTAATTTTCGCATAATGACATTTTCTAGTTATATTCAGTCCAATTTGTAGTCAACAAAAAATCCAGATTTTGGAGTTAACAACAACCTTTTTTGTGTCTTCATTACGGGCTCCGCAAAGTACCTACCTACGCATTCTACCATTGATGAAGAATCACCTTTTCATAAACAAATTCAAATAAAATGCAAATAAAAGGAACACAAGAAGTAAATATTAAGTAAATAAAAAGTAGTAAATCTTTATGTGAGAGGACGAATGTCCTGTCTTGCCTGATGATTTCAAACAAAAATAGAAAAGTAAAAATACTATTTTTTGAACAAGACGAGTGAAAAATAATTAACAACCAAAAAATGGAATAAGAGAAAATCCAAATAAGTAAAACAAAACTTACTCCAGGCAGTTTCTATAGTTCATAGTTTGCTGGATATGCGGAGGCGCGGAATTGTCAACCACGCTGTTTTATCCAACTCTCTCCTACAAGTAGGAACAAAGTCCTCCTCCGACAATTTAAATATCCAAATATAATAAATGATAAGGAAATCTGTGAACGCTTGTTCATGGAAAGATCATCTAGAATAATCTTCACATACATTGTTGGCTCTATAAAAATAGAAACTTTCGTCAGTCCCGATCTAATATCTAGTAGTCTAGTCCCGATATTCTTCGGCAGCATAGCATCTTTTGTCTAAAGTAACTGTGTCTACGTAATATACCTATCATTTTAGTCTTCATTCCTTCAAACAATAAGGCAACTTCATCGTCGTGCATGTAACGTAATGAAAATATGATCATTGATGGAGTTATAAAGTACACTTGCGAGCTATAAACTGGAATCACTTCATCGCTGGTTTTTGCAGACCATATTTTACAGTTTCCATGCAATAAACTGTAGGTTGTGGTATATTATTTTAAACATAATTTTATTAACTTTCAAACTCTTTCGATATCATAGCGAAAAAAATGTTCATCATATGTCATGGAACGTGAAAAAAAAAGACATAAATTTTTGGAACGAAACATCAATTTTTTCAAACTCCTGAATCCCTATAAAAACTGGGAATTTATGCAATTTTGTCATCAGTCCAATATATCACGTCACTCAAAATACTGGAATTACAAGAAAATGGAAACCACACCAATAGAAGCCGCTCAAATCGTCACCCTAATCCAGCAAGGGTTCTCTCAGCGTACTATCGCTCGACAGCTTCATCTGAGCCAGTCCTGTGTCTCCAAAGTATACAAGAGGTTTAGAGAGACTGGAAACTTAGTCCGAAGACCAGGATCTGGACGAAAGCGATGCACTTCGGCGAGAGATGACCGATTTATTGTCAGCACTTCTCTCCGAAATCGACATCTAACCGGCGTTGACGTCCAGCGGGACCTCGGAGAAGTTCGAGGGAGAACTTTCAGCGAGTGGACAGTGAGGCAAAGACTCTAAGAAGCTAACTTGACCCCAAAAAGGCCAGCAACGGGACCCAAATTGTCTACAGCCCACCGACAAGCCCGACTTCAGTTTGCTCGTGATCACTTAGATTGGGATATACAGCAATGGAGCCGAGTTTTTTTCGCGGACGAGACTAGGATGTGCCTGCATGGCAGCGACCGTCGACGGAGAGTCTACAGGAGACCGGGAGAGCGATACGCACAATGCTGTATAGCGGAAACAGTGGCATATGGGGGTGGGTCTTGTATGATGTGGGCGGGGATTTCAATTGAAGCTAAAACGGAGCTGGTATTCGTACCCGGTGGAGGTCGGGGAGGAGGACTATCCGCAGAAAGGTATATCAACGACATTCTGCTGGGCCATGTACTCCTTTACGCCGGGTTTATTGGCGAAAATTTCCTGCTAATGCACGACAATGCCCGCTGCCACACCGCTCGTGCGACTAGACAGTACCTGGAAGAACTCGGGATTCCCACAATAGACTGGCCAGCCGTCAGCCCTGACATGAACCCTATCGAACACCTGTGGGACGAGCTGAAAAGGCGGGTACGAGGAAGATCTCCAGCTCCGGCGTCAATAGAAGACCTAAAAACTGCTCTTATCGAAGAGTGGCAGGAAATTCCACAGGATTCCATCAGGAAACTCATTAGGTCAATGAAAGACCGTTTACAAGCAGTCATTAGGGCCAGGGGCGGCAATACAAAATATTAAGCGGGAAATAACAAAGATTTTAAATAAAAATTTTATATTTTCATATTACTTCTTATTAATTTAAACATCCACAACTTCGACCTATGGTCATAATTCACAAAATGAAGGTAGGAAACTTAATTAAATTTAAATAATTTTTATACCATTCGAAAGCTAACAAAATTTCTTTTCAAATGGTATACACCAATCTGCAGTTTATTCCATGGAAACTGTAAAATATGGTCTGCAGAAACCAGCGATGAAGTGATTCCAGTTTATAGCTCGCAAGTGTATATTTTCTGTTTCTAAATTGTCAAGGTTTTCAAGCATAAATTAAGCTTCATTTTTCATTCATAGTTACACTTGTGTTCTGTAGACACCCATTTGTAGATAAACTGTAAATAAGTCATAATTTTGTGAGTTATTTACTGGGCTATGAAAATAGTGAGTAAAATAGATAAATATTAATGACAATGCACAGATCATGCATAGCCCCAATGTAGATCCTGTCTTATGGTAGATAAGATATTAGATATCATTAATACAAAAGATCAATATATTTTCTAACTGTCTATGTATTATATCTGAATCGTTTATTTGAGAAACCCCACATGTCCATAAAACCCCATTTTAAAAGAGGAACAAAAACATTTTACTGTAAAAATGACTTCAAAATCCTACATCTTCTATAAATATAAAAGTCAACGGACTGATGGGGGTTTTCTAATAAACTTATAAAACTGTTATTAATGTAAAAAAATTTAATAATGTTATTAAAAATATATGCTTAAAAAGATACTAGAATACACTATGAAACTAAATAAATTATTAAAAAAAACGCCTTTTATTTAAAAAAAAAAACCATACCAGTCAATGGACTTGTGGGTGGGGTCTAAAATACACAAATTAAACGATTATTTATCTAGTTATATTATTCTCCAAAGAATTTTTCGGCTCTGGTTTCGGGTATAATTTTATATAATCCTAGAAAACAATCCTCAACTTGAAGCTGACATGGCATGGCAACACTGATACTACTTTGGGGAATGTTCCATATTGGACACATCCCAAAATGACCATGGACTTACGGCGTTTCTCCACTACGTCTAAAATTCGACCGGCGTTGTACACATGAAGCAGGATATGTGTGGTTTCTTTGTGACTTCTTTATATAACTCTACTGAATAAATTGCCATATTCAACTTAATTTCGCCAAAATTGACCATTTTGGCGAAATTGTATGTAGGGTTTCTGAAATATCGATTCATCTGAATTTCACGTCGAAAACAATTAACATTAGCACTATGAAATTTTTGAAAAATTAGCTCTACTGTTTGAATTGTAAAAATTCATCGTCTTTTTGTTCTTTATTTATTTTAATTTCCAATCGAACTGTTTTTATTTGTATTATTTTTTTCAAAATATTTTGTTTTGTTTCAGACTCATACTTGTACAACAAGATCACTCGATGATTATGAAGCACCCTTTCACAAACACGAATACTGCATTTAAGTTTTAAGCCTAAAATTATGTTTACTTACGTTATGTTATAGTACATTATAAACTACCTTCTAATCTCGGTTTTACACGATTTTCATTCCTTACACCCTTCATGATGTTTTTATAAGAAAGCTGGCCCTGGGATATTATGTATCTAGCAAAATTTTATAAAGATCCGTTCAGTCGTTTGGTCTTGAAAATTATAAACAGACATAAAGAGAGAGACGGAATTACATATTTTAAAATTAATCATGTCATTATATTCTGTCCGTTGCCTTTTTTGTTACTTAAAAATTATATGTGCATTTTAAAATTTAGTTTTGATATTTTATCAGTATACGTGTTTGTGTAGAGTCTTCTATTCATCATCATCATCATCATCAGCCTGTATTAGGCCACAGCTGGACATCCTCCTTTAATGCATAGCGCCTTGTCTTTAGCTTGCTAGGTCTCCTATTATTTGATATCAATAAATTTGTGTTTCTTGTTTTTTCCATTACTCTACTTCTATTTCTTGTTCTTGTTTTTCCCTTACATTACTTGCAATTGTTATTATAAATTTAATTGTAACCGTCTCGTCAGTTGAGCTACCCGTTGATTGTTTAATAGTCAGCAGTTAGCTCAATTGTTTCAATTGTAAATACTAGTTCTAATTTGTTTCTATTATTTGATTGTAATTTTCTTTGTTATTAAAGACATTGTAATTACTTATTAAGAAAATAAAAAATATACTAAAATGTTACTTGGTAAATTTTTTGAATAATTTTTATATAACGTTTATTATAATATTCATTTTGTAAAGTACTTATTAGTATATAAATAAATAATACTGGACAAGTCACACAGCATTATCTAGCCCCAAGCTAAGCAGAGCTTGTGTTATGGGTACTAGATAACTGATATACTTAAGACAATACACTACATAGATATATATTTTTATTATACATAGAAAACATCAAGAACACCCTGAACAAATATCTGCAGATCGTACAAACATTTGTCCCGAGGCGGAAATCGAACCCGCAACCTCCTGCGTCGCAGGCGGATGCGGGTATGTTATATAAAAATCAATATGATAAAATAAGTTTTATTTTCTAGAAAAAGGCTTACAAAGTACATAAATTATTCTAAGTTATGGAGTAGGTAGTATTATTCTTATATAGTATGTAGGTACTTTGATTCAAAAACCTTTAGGGGTCCAATAGATGGAATCCTTTCTCAAACTAAGTTTCCATTTGTATATAGTACATACATACGGATGCAAGGGCTCATTATCGAGACAACCAGTTTGCAACAGTTGTGTAGGTGGAAATAAAAAATCCGTCCAGGTAACTGGTAGTCCCCGTGGAAAAGTCCTTCCACCTAGGCAACCAGTGGTCTAGTTTGGTTGTCTAGGCGGAACAAACCGGCTCTATCAGGATTTAAAATAAGTGCATCTGATTACTTTCTGAGATTTACTATGAATACACAATACAGAATTGCTGTTCGTTATAGCACGGCTACACGCTCAAACATTTGTGCATGCATGATAGCGCAAGCAAGATGGAGCGTGAGGCCGGGCTCAAATCAGTTTGCGCAAGCAAGATGGGGCGTGTGGCCGGCTCATCTTGCTTGCGCAAACTGTGTTTGTGCAATCTGCATGTACAAATGTTTGAGCGTCTAGCCAGCCTATTAGTCTCGCTAAAGCTTACGGGCTTGAACGTTCCTAAGTTTTAGCGACTGAATTGGGGAAAAAAATTAAAGGTAATACGAAGTTCACGGAATCTTGTAGTTGAGAACAAATATTATTAAATAAAAAAGTCAAGTGCGACCCTCGGCGCTGGACTCGTGTGCTGAGGGTTCCGTAATTAAAAGACCTTTTTTCCAAATTTCATGATTCTAGGTCAACGGGATGTTGGTACTGGTACCCTATAGGATTTGGTCACTTGCAAAAACCAAAAATATATTTTTGTGAATAGACTACGTATTTACAGTTTTCGGATTTTTCCCTTTACTTGTGCTATATGGCCTTGCTTCTTGCTGAATTTCATGATTCTAGGTCAACAGGAAGTACCCTATAGGTTTTCGGTCCATGGTGAGAACCAAATAGAATTTTTTATGTGAATAAACTACAAATTCACGTTTTTCGGTTTTATTCCTTTAATTATGCTATAATGCCTTGCTTCTTGCCGAATTTCATGATTCTAGGTCACCGGGAAATACCTTATAGTTTCTTTTTTATAGTGTGTTTTATTCCCACACAAATTATAAAAAAATGGGCATAACGGCTGTAACTTTTGACTGCGTTGATTTAGAAGTTTTATTTATATCACTGCTCCAAGAAGTTACGGACCTGAGTATTTGATGTTAATTTCAACTCGATAGCTCCACGCGTTTCTGAGATAAGAGGGTTAACAGACGGACAGAGTGTAGGAGTTAGAGTTTCTCGACTCTGATGCATTTTCAGTATCCAATATCATGTCAATAGGTAAGTTCATACAGAAATAGGTAAAGATTCTATACGCCTATGTTTGTGAAAACACTGTGAGAGTTTGTATAACGCCTACCTTATTAAATTCGATACGACCATACCGTAAGCGCAGAAAGAATGACTCATGATGGACAAAGCGTAAGTTCGCCTGACCAAAGCGCGGCTCAAAACAACTGATAACTTAGTTAGAAATGCGAGTGCTTGCGTACAATATCGATAGATGTAGAGATCCGCTCACCGATCTTAGGGGAAGGGGCGCCCGAGAGAGGGGGGACAGTCTCCGCCGCGACCTAGACTCGTGCGCACGAGCAGCGCTCCGTTATACTATTTCGCGTTTCAAGTGTCTTGGATCATGTTTTACTAATAAAACAAGGTATGTGAATAAACTTTTCTGATAGTTTATAATTTCGCTGCATTGTAGGTTGGGTTAGCGGTGGAAGTTGTTGTTAGACCGGTTAGGAGCGGCTGGCACGTTGACTGCTTTTTATGGTGCAGTCTTATCTTTTCCATTTTTGACCGCAAGTTACGTCGTCTTGCTGTTTACCTGGACAGATCGCCATTGTTTTCTAAGCGTTCTAGGTGTTTAATTTGTCTCCTCGACGACATTTACGAGATTCCGGAAATAGACTAAAGGATTTCCGTGCCTTTGTTCTGGGTTTTCTATGGAGTTAAATTTTCAGAAACGGGTAGAAATATTTGTTATATTTTCCCCCGACCAAACGAAGTGGGGTTGAGGTCATAGACTAACATTGATTTAACCCGCGTAAATGTTCTGATATTAAGATGGTACAGCTGATTTTGTACACGATATTTTAACATTATAATTAACTGCCGCCCGCGCCTTCGCCCGCGTTTTATCGGGATAAAAAATAGTTATAGTGGTCAAATGATACCATTTCCAAAAAAATAATAATCAAAAAATGCTGTTTGGGGATCACAGTTCGGTAGTGGAACTGCCAGCAGCACCGTGATGGCAGCGCCTCAACAGGCGCTGCTACCCACCCACCGGTGAATATTCCTTAGTCGCCTCTTACGACACCCGCGGGAAGAGTTGACATGGTGCTAATTCTAATTTACCGCCGCACCAGCCTGAATAACCTCGGCAGATGGGACGCTCTTACATCGTCGTACTTGGACTTAAGTGCGACGACACAAGTAGCGTCCCATACAGTGGACCTACCCAGTTTCCAAGAGACTGGTGTCATAACGTCCAGTAAACCATCGGCAGCCGACTACTCACAGCTCAAGAATGGCTGGTACGTTCGCGGTGATAAAACACCGGGGCGGATGATAGCACCAAATCTGAAAACTGGCGACTAATTTCGTGACCAGATATCCGACTAAAACACGATAATCCATGATAACCAAAATGTTCGACAGCAGTACCGCACTGGAATTGATGAAGCGCTTACCATACCATAGATATGGTGCAATACGAAACATGACAGAATACACCAAAAAACCACTTAAGTATACAGGATCCTGAAAAACCTGTGCTAGGTTCTATTGCCAGAATAAATATCTTCAGGATGCACAACAGTTAATAAACTTGCTTATGCTCATAGTACAGCACTTCATCAATATTGTAAGTGAATCATTATACTAATTAGTATCAATATTATAGATACCTACTACTTCATTTGCGAAATGGAACAGGCACTTGGGGCCTTGGTGACGCTGAGATAACAGCAAGAAAGCCACCAGAAGCACTAAAAAAGACAGATAGCCATAACCATCCGAAACAGCCCACCTGCTTCAGCATGACTACTTGTCGGTTCTATACAACAGATTCTAGAAACCAGACATGAGACGCGAACCATTCAGTTCTATGCATCACGGACTCTATCAGACAGAAAATCTCATCATTCAATTCTTTGAGTGACCCAATCCCAGTTTTCGGCCAGAAGAAGTTTCCTCGAGGGTTGCCGAAGCACAAAGAATCTAAGAAGAGTACCTTCATAATCCATGGCGATGACTACTGATGGCTAAGTTATCTAAATTAATGGCTAAGTTATCAAAAATAATTGGTTCACAGGTAGGTAAGAAATTCCTACCAATTTTGATCACATAAGAAAATAATCAGGAAGATGCACTAAAAAAACGATCAGTTCCTTCTGAGGCAAGAATAAAAAATTGTGACGTCTCGTATAATCAGGCAAAAAGATTTTTTCACGAAACTGCACATCTAGGAATCTTTTCTGTATGCCACGTAAGCGAGAGATATACATATCATACCTAGGATTCCATACCTGCGAACCATAATCCAAGTGGCTGCGCAAATCAGGACAGTAGGTAGAGAATCTTAAATTTTTTTTATCGAATTATGTAGAAATCGCGGGACTTTCTATCGCATCGATCTATCGTCATTCGCAGTGTGGGCCAGCAATCCATCCGGTTTTAGAAATGGGGGAAGTGAAGGACGGCTCAAGTTAGCTTCGAAGGATTTAGCTAATGACCAGAAAGCTTTACTGCCTGTAAGCAATAGAAAGAAAGAAAGAAAATAATTTATTAGACACAACACACAGTTAAACAAAGAAATTAAAGACTACTTAGAACCTACTAGATAACACATAGACAATACACAGATGAACAATAAGTAGGTAGGTACTAAGACTAGTAAGCATTGGGTTGGTACTAAGTAGCCCACTCAGCTAGTAGTAGTGTGAAGGTCTAACAGGTCCTGACTCAGCTTGGTGCTCTAACACAAAAACCTAGGGAATTCGTGAAAGAGCGCTGGTTTTCAGTCAGAACCATGTAGAGTGGACAGACACGATCTCAGATCCAGCGCAAGACAGAGTAGATATGTAAATAGAAATGAAACAAGGTGGCAGCACTGGATATTTGAGTAGAAGAAAAATACGAAAAAAAAATTGTATGTACTTGTAAGTAACAAGAAAACATAGGCACTAAGCCTGCCAATAAACATAATAAAATATACATATATATAAGTATGAAGGTAATTTAGGTAGAACAAAATAAAATAAAATAAAATAAAAATATTTATATAAAATAATAATGAAAATATGTATGGTGCACTTGGACAATATAATTATATTCAGAACGTGATAAAACTCAGAAGCGGCGGCGCGGCGGCCCGTTGATCTATGGGTTCCTAGCTAGATAAGATTTTATTTTATGTCTGTGAGTGTACCTTTTCCTAGCTATGTGCTGCACCTACTCATAAAAATATTGATTTTGTTTGGAATGAGGCGAGCCGGGTGAAAGCCAGGTGAAATCAAATCCAACAATGAATTTGGCCAGTGGTTTTTTTTATACTCGATAGACCTTCGTTTGGATTAGATTGGAACATACCTTAAGAAAAAGAAGGAACTTGCAAGTCGCGATAACTTTTTAAATTGCTTTATGCCATGTTCGATGAGGTCTTAAGGTTAAGTTCATGGCCTGTTTAGTGAGGCGAAGAGCATATGTTCACTCTTCGCGCATCCGGTACTTTAAATGCGAGCTTATGGTGCAGGGCCTGAGAAACTCCGAAATTAAGAAGAATATGATTTTTCAAAATGACTTATTATTTCATCGCATGTGTTTTATGGAATTAAAGTATCCTATATTCCAGTTCCAGAGCTATAAGTATCCAAAGTTTCAGATCAATCCATTCAGAAGCTTAACGTTGTCTTCAACCAAACACCTTCTCAACGGCGGCATAATGTTTAGCTAGATAAATAAATAATTAATGCTGGCCAATCCAAACAGCATCATCTAGCCCCAATCTAAGCAGAGAGCTTGTGTTATGGGTGTTAGATGACTGATATACTGATACAAAAATACATACATATTTTTTTACCGCCCCGGCTTTGCACGGGTGCAATGCTGGTACTAAATTATACATATAAACCTTCCTCTTGAATCATTCTATCTATTAAAAAAATCGCATCTAAATCTGTTGCGATCTTTGTTGAAGATCTAAGTATACATAAGGACAGACAGAGGGAAGCGTTTTTTACTATTTAGTGATGATGTTGTAAAGATGAAGTACGATAGGATAGGATCATAGGAGTACAAGGATACATCTAAGTTTGCTTATCCTTCGGTGAACCGCTACATCTCATCACCTAGACCACACCTCGCTTGTATAATCTCGTCACAGTCGAGGGCTCCGCAACTGGGTCAGACGGCTCACTTCTCTGGTCGAGGATTTCCATAGAGAAAACGCAGGTACTTCTATCACTTCTCCATTAAAAGGCTATCTTGCTACTCTCTAATTGATTTCTACTTAGCTACGTATAATTTTAACACATTTACTGCCCAGACGCAGTGGTGCGATCCACAGGGGTGCAGCCCGGCGCGGTGGCGGTGGGGCACCACATTCTGCTGCAAGCGGACATGCGCGTCGTGAGACATTAAAGGGACCTTTTAAGGTCTAGCTGGGGTCAACATTTAGGATTTATACTAAATGCTTGGTGTCCGCCATTTTTTTCTGTCAAAACCATTGCGATCCAATCGTCATCTCAAAATTTTACATACCTACCTATAACATATAAATCAAAATCAACAAAATTTTAATTAATCTCTATTAAATTAGTACAACATAGTATTTAAAATTGAAACAATTGAGCTAACTGCAGATTATTGCAAACAATCTACAGGCATCTCTACTGATCCATATCAATACACAAGTCGGAAACGTCCCCAAGAAGCTGGCTGCATCGTCTTGCTGCATGGCAATGCAGCCAGCATCTTGTAGACACTTCATCAGCCCATACACGTCCACTGCTGGAAATAGGCCTCCCCCGTACGACGCCACAAATAGCGGTCCTGAGCCGCCTCCATCCATCGACTCCCTGCGACCGCTACGATGTCGTAGGTCCATCGAGTGGATGGTCTCCCATGTAGGGGGGGATTTGCCATAATCACAACGCTTGGCAGGCGGATTGTTGGTGTTTAAAAATACTCAGAAGGAAGCTGCTGCCCTTCCTCTTGAATGATCTAGAATAATTTATTTATTGTTTTAACAATATCTACAGCCCATAAATCTAGAAAATACAAACCTTTATAATATGACTTAGAGCAAATTAAAGATATTTAATCTTTATATATTTCAAAATCTCGTGTCACAGTGTTTGTATACAAACTCCTCTGAAACAGCTTGACCGATTTGTATGAATTTTTTTGTGTTTATGGTGTAGGTCTGAGAATAGGTGGTCAACTATTTTTTAGACCCCGAAGCCTGGGCCACCCGCCCACCTAAATTTAATTCTATATTTTTTGGAAAAACTACATTATTTTGATTTTTTTATGATTTGTCATAATCACATACCACCTTAAATGTTCACCTTTGTAACACCAAACCCCATTTTTTAATAGTGATATTAGTTAGTACTGTAATAATTTTCAACCCTCGGTGATCGATGGCAAAACAATGTTTGCCGGGTCATATAGTATTTTATAAAAATCGGAATCTTCTATTCCTAGAATCACATACCCGGTACTTGGTCATTATAAAAGCATAACGGTTTTTGTTTGATGTAGCCGCCTAACAGCTCAGTTCGTGTTGTTCATCTACACTCAATTAAACTGAACTGTACCTCGACTCGACACGTACTTGCCGATGAAAACAGCTAGAAAACAACCTAATTGATCCGAGAAATCAAGACGTACTTATTTTACAGGGCAGTAAAGGTTTTAGGTTTATCACAGATGATATAAAACAAAACTACCAATGGGCTACTGAACCGAATATTCCCGTAAATCTCCCATGGGAATTTGATGTTTTACCAGGAAAAAGTAGCCCATGTTACTCTCCATCCTTTCAACTAACTCTATGCCTAAAATCTAGTTGATTGGTTGCTTAGTTATGGCGTGAAAGAAGGACAAACAAACACACTTTCTTATTTATAATATAAGTTAGGTTTAAGATAGATAAACACTTGAAAAAAATTCAAATCTTTTAAATATTATTTAACTTTCTTACTAGCATATTGTGGCGAAGTAGCGCGTTTAAGTCTTTTTGCGTTGAATATAAACCGCAAACCCGGCTTTCGGTTACATTATCTGTTATCAAATGTTTTCACGTTTCATTCGCAATGTGAAATAATTTTACGTAGTAATTTTCAAATTCACGTATTATTTCCTGGTCTCCGCAAATCTGATTTCGTAGCAACATCATTGTTTTCGGCCAAAGTTGAACGTTACAACGCGTGGTTTTAACCTTACTGCGAAGCACGTAGTTTGTTCATCCATGAAAACAAAAATAACAAAATGTTTGGTGATTGTGGTTTTGATAAGCTCGTGATATATTCAGCTGGAACAAAACACCTATTCCAGTTCCATATAAACGATAAGAGACGTAGCACATACAATATACTGCGAACATTGCTATCGCAGAGCACAAAAACGAGTAATCAAATAGGGGCTTGATAAACTAGTACCTTATGATACATTTTACAATGACAAAAAGCAGCCAGCGCATCATAAGCCTGCTTGCCGGAACCTAGCAACTCTTTGGTTGACGCCTTGCTTCAATACTAGAGCTTCTAGCAAGTTCTACGATCACTCGACTTTTTGGGAAGCGAGCATTAACAGCGAGTTTGCTGCTACCGGTCGCTGTGTGTACAGTTTGTGGACAGTGTGTGGTCAACACGATTTCATGCGGCTGTTCTGGTCCAGTGTGGGAATGCTATTGTAGGACGGTCTATTTATACGATGAACGTAAAACTGCTTTACAGATTTGGCTGTAACTTTATATGCTTGTAGGTAATAGGTCCAGAACTACATAATTTGCATGGTCAAGATTTGCGTATTTTGGCCATTTGAGGGACACTGCGAATGTTGCCGCAGAGGCGGCCCCTTGTTAATTGTGAGGGCGTCTATCCAGTCTGGCTACTGAGAGTTGAGACTGAAAAAACGAGAAGCGGAGACAGCAAAAAAGTCATATCAATGTAGGCGCAGCTTTACCATGTCTGTGTATCAAAGCCAATTATAATTTTTTATTGATTTTTCTTTTATATGTTTGCGCCTCATAAAATTATATTCAGTTCCCAATATCAACGTTACCAAAATAATTGCTATTTTGGTTACGTTGGTGTTGCTCGAATCATTATAATGTATTCGAGAACTCATTCGAGAATTGTATTCTCCGTAAGTCTTAACTTTTCGAAGATTTTCTAAGTCAATGAGTTTCTTATGTATTGGCTCTCCTCTCCACACAATCAACGATAGGGAATATTTGCGGTTTTATACATCTTCTTATAATATAAAAATGAATCGCAAAATGTGTTGGTAAGCGCATAACTCAACAACGCCTGGACCAATTTGGCCAAATCTTTTTTTAAAATGTTCGTTGAAGTTCAAGGATGGTTTTTACGGCGAGAAAAATTAGAATTATTGCTTGAAAAACCCTAAAAATAGCCCTTTTCTTTTTCCCATACAAATGATTTGTAACTAAAACGTAGTCAATTTGAGCTTTATTGCTATGGTATAAAGTTCATATTAAATTACTGTATATATAAAAATTTATTGCTGTTCGTTAGTCTCACTAAAACTCGAGAACGGCTGAACGGATTTATCTTATCTTAGTCTTGAAATGTTCGTGGAGGTCTAGGGAAGGTTTAAACGGTGAGAAATTATGGAAAAGTTGTTCAACCGCCCAACGAAGTGGGCACGGGTCAGCTTGTTTTAAATAGATTATCAGATTTATTAGTTTTGTAGTTGAGTATTTTTTCAACACCAACACTACGATCACTAATCCGCCTGCCAAGGGTGGTGATTATGTTAAAACCCCCCTACATGGTAGACCATGCACTTGATGGATGGACGACATCGTAGCGGTCGCAGAAAGTCGATGGATAGAGGCGGCTCAGGACCGCTATTTGAGGCATCGTAGAAGACCTTGTCCAGCAGTGAACGTGTATGGGCTGATATGATATGCATTACCTTAAAAAACGAGTTCATTGGTTAGTTTTGAAAATACTTTCATTCATACTTTTTTAATGAGTTTTAATGAAAGTATTTTGTATATGAAAATAGCGCTCACGAAGTGACGATCAGAAGCTAGAGATGCATGAAATGATGATGATGTCCCGAATTCCGGCCACGGTGGCTCTCTCTACGGAGACTAAATTAAAATACGATTATGTGTGTAGGACATATCGTAGTGCACAAGTGTGTGCGCACACACTTAGTTGCACTATCTATTACTTTCATAATACAATGGGTCGATAGACTGACACGATCGGGGAGACGTCGGACGCAGGACCAACGGCTCAATGTGCTTTCCAAAGCACGGGTGATCCTTCCAACTACGTGACTGTGCTGCTACTGGGAATTTTTCTTGTTAGATAAATCCTACTATGGAATTGAAGCCGGACTTCATTATCGGTAGTGGTGTGAACACGCGACCGCTACACCAACGAGGTAAGACAAAATAACACTCCCTAGCCGTATCTGACTACGAGAAAGTTCCCTAATGAAACATTGAAAATTATGTAGTACGCGTACTTATTTAAAATGCTTTTCCATTGTAAAGTGGAACAATCGGTTTCCAGTGGCTGGAGAAAATGCTGTTCTCGATACGATGCTCTATTGTTTTTGTGATAGAGGTGACATAGAAATGTGTTAATTGTAGGGAAAAGTGGAACAAGAAAAAACGGTGAGGGGCAATTCTGGACATGTTAAAATTTAGATTCCGTTTCCATTTTCCCCCTAAGGGGGATTTATTAAGAGGCAAAAGTGGAATAAGCGAAATGTAGAAGACATGTCAGTTGGCTATCTACGGTTCTTTCTACGACTGTAAAGAACGAAGCAGAGTTGGTGTTGATTCTATGCACCCAGGAAAAGCGAAGGAAATACTTAGTTCACCAAATTTTTTAATACTAGCTTCTGCCCATGTTTTCACCCGCAGTTTACGGGATAAAAAATAGCTTATATGTTATTCCAGGTCCCTAACTATACCCATACCAAATTTCAGCCCAATCAGTTCATTAGTTTTGTTTGAAAGAACAACAAACATCCATACATGTATCCTTACAAACTTTGACATTTATAATTAACCGACTTCAAAAGAAGGAGATTATCAATTCGTCTGTATGTTTTTTTGTATGTATGTTACGTGATATCTCCGCCAATTATGGAACGATTTTGAAATTTTTTTCACTATTGGATAGAAAACGATTCCAAAGGGGTCTCATAAATATGTCTCATATTTTTATTCCCAGGAGATTAGTATTTATCCCAGAAAATAAGTTTAAAAGTAAGGGAATTTAAAGTCGGTTTATCGTTTTTTAAAACACGCCATGTTGTAATGTTAGAAGGTTTAGTTCATAAACTACAAATTTATTTTGATACTAGCTGCTAAAATTTTTATCCCCAGGGGATAAGTATTTATCCCGCAAAACTTAAAATAAGTGTAAGAGTAAATGAATGGAAGGTTTATCGTTTTTTAAAACACACCTTATTATTATAATAAAAGGATATTTTTCTCGTCCTTTATTTCGCCACCTAAAACCAAACTCCCGTCACGTCGTTGTTGACGCTTGTTTATGCTCCTCTATCTAAGCAAGCTCGATCGCCCACCAAGGCGTCCGTAACGGGTTGGGGTTTCACATGGTATAAGAAAACTGGTATGCTTTTCAGAGACAGGTTGGTCACGTGGGTGTCTCCAGCTTACGTCATCGTCGCCATCGGTGAATGAGAAGATGAATCTGTTTCCTGGTGTTACCAGTAGCGTAAAATCGTAACCCCTGAACTCCTGCATGAATCTGATAAAACTATTTGGTTTTGTATTTACCAATAATTTATCACATTGACTCGTGTTTAACTAACGCTGTTTTGACTGATCTAACAAACATAATTGACGATCCACATTTTTTTATTGAATTTAATTGACCCTTATCACATTTGTTTCCCAACTTCTACATTTTGTTAAAGTAAAGTGGCAACTGGATAGTGACGTCACCTGGAGACACTCCCGGAAGACCAGACCTATTTTCTTGGATCATGGGGTTTCAAATGTTTTACCTTTAGGCAGCTTGTATCATGTCTGTGTGTTTTACTAAATAACTAGCGACCCGCCCCGGCTTCGCACGGGTGCAATGCTGATACTAAATTATACATATAAAACTTTCTCTTGAATCACTCTATCTATTTAAAAAAACCGCATTTAAATCCGTTGCGTAGTTGAAAAGATCTAAGAATATTATAGGGATAAAATATAAGAAATATTATAAAGACAATCATCTCGTTTGCAGAGACTAAGCTACAAAACCTGTTGATAAGAACCTGTACCCAGAATGAAAGCGAAAGTCTGATGTGGGTTGATACAATTTATTTTATACTAACTGTTACAACTTCTGTGTACATGACTCGTTTCGTTGCATCACAGCTTTTCATTTTATTGCGCTGTTTGTAATATTCGCAGGAACTTCAAACGAAATTAGGATAAATTGATACGAAATTGGGTTTTAGCCTGCTAGGCTTGGACAAAAAACTACATTATATGCCTTTTTATTAAGCGACTTCAAAATGAGGAGGTTCTCAATTCGTCTTTAGTTTTTTTTATGTTTGTGTCAGAATCAGAATCAATAACTTTATTTCTTTAGGCTTACAAAATAAGCACTTAGACAAGTCAAATACGCGATAATTCCGCCAATTATGAACCGATTTTGAAAATTCTTTCACTATTGTATACGAAATGATCCCGAAGGGATCTCATAAATATGTCTCATATTTTTATTCCCAGGGGATTAGTATTAATCCCGGAAAATTTCAAATAAGTGCAAAAGTAAGGGAATTTAAAGTCGGTTTATCAATTTTTAAAACACGCCGTGTTCGTAGGTTTAGTTCATAAACTACAAATTTATTTTGATAATAGCTGCTGCCCGCGCCTTCACCCGCGTTTTATCGGGTTAAAAAATAGCTTATATATTATTTCAGGCCCCAAACTATACCCATACCAAATTTCAGCCTAATCGCTTTAGTAGTTTTTGCGTGAAAGTAACAAATATCCTTCCATACAAATTTTGACATTTAGTAAAAAAATTGAATGGCCTTCTTTCTAGACACACAGTTCTGTTACACAGACCTGAGGTATAATTCTGCTACCTAATCACTTCACTATGATATTGGTATCGTCGAAATAATACAAAAATATATTCCATCAAAGCTTCTGATAATACGAAATGTGAACGGTATCGATAATACATCACATCACGTTCACTCTAGTAATGAAAATAGAAAATAGCGTTGCGCTTTGGGATAGCGATTGAAAATATTTACTTTTCAATGATAAAATTTTACAATACAAAAATAAAATATAGATACTAAAATCCGTAAAGGTCGGTAAAATCTGACCTACTTTAGTATTTGTTGCGTACGTTACACAACTACGTTGCAATACAACACCAAATTGTATTTAACATTGTACATTGTAAATCCAGCAAATTAATGGACGACATGTAAAAAAAAATTTACCGTAGATATTGAACATGAACCATTAATATGTTTGCAACAGTCTGCAGTTAGCTATTAATATATTGTATTTTTACAGACAACTTTATTCGGCATTATAGCATGGATAATTTCTAGAACCCGATTCAAAAACCTGGTTATTTTTTGTATACATACAATGAGGTTTGAAAACAAATATTTAATGACATTGCTGTCATCGAATCAAAGCTGAGAAGCTCGAAAGAATTTTTGGTTTTGAAAGCTTTCATTCATCAATCGAACTTTCGTTCGTTTTCGAATACAAATTTATTCATTTTTGCTACACATGTGTGAGTATACTTTGTTGAAGTTTGTTTTTTAGTTTATAGTGATAATTTTGCTGTTACCTTGTTGTTTTGTGATAATGTTGTCCGTTTTTGTTATCTAAGTTTTCATTCATAAATGTTTTTGTTGACAGAAAATATCTTGGAATCTAAATCGGTGTATAATTAATATTGAAGTCATCGAAAGTCTATATCAAATAAGGGAGGCAGCGCTCCCTCAATTCCTTCTTAGTATTTGCTCAGATTATAATACTATAGATAGGTACTAGTGGTGTTTTTAAATCTCGTACCTGACCGGTTCGTTACTTTTATTATTTTTATTTATGTTACGATTTGTGTTTTTTTCTAATTAGACTCTTTGGTTTGCTAGTATGGGTTATAATAATGATATTTGTATAATCCAAACCGGGAATATTGAGCGAAAGTATGATATTACGATACTTTTTGTCTGGCAGAGATCACTCTTGAGCGATAAGACCGCCAATTGTCAGTTATGTTATTGTATCATTTGTAAACTGTTTCCTAATCTTAAGTGTGTAATAAAAGTATTTTCTATCTTTCTTTCTATCTACGTTTACTTAAAAAATATAACACGTTCAATCTATATAATAATTAAGGTTTGTGAGGTTAGTAACCTCTGAACATACTGAGCCAATTTTGAAAAAAAAATCACCTATTGATAACCACGTTATTTGCGAGTGTATAGGCTATATATATTAACAACTAAAAATGTTTACCGCTCAACGAAGTGGGCACGGGGCAGCTAGTTTATAATAAAATGATAAATGAGACCCTCATACGACGCCTGAGCCGCCTCCATCCATCGGCTCCCTGCGACCGCTACGATGTCGTCGGTCCATCGAGTGGATGATCTCCCAGGTTTTGCATAATAATTATGCTGGACAATTCACACAGCATTATCTAGCCCCAAGCTAAGCAGAGCTTGTGTTATGGGTACTAGATAACTGAATAGACAGATATGTTTTATTATACATAGAAAACATCCAGAACACCCTGAACAAATATTTGCAGATCGTACAAACATTTATCCCGAGGTGGGAAACGAACCCGCAACCTCCTGCGACGCCGGCGGACCATCACCCACTGCACCACGGAGGTCGTAAAATTTAATAATGGTGGACAAATTATGATGGTAATTGTTTCTGTTTGCAGAATGACTGACTACGAGCGTATCAAAGGGTCGTGCCTCTCGCGGGGCCAGCTTTGGGAAGATCCCGACTTCCCTGCCTGCCAGACTTCTGTGTTCTACCACCAGACGCCTCCGTTTCAGTTCCTGTGGAAGCGGGCCTCGGTAACTACCTATTTCTTTCGAATTGACTTTTAATATTGTTGAGAGCAGAGAGCCCTGAGGCAAGCGCAGAAGACGACCTGACCGATAACAGTTAGGAGTTAGGGTGGGGTTTAGTATCTTTTTTATTAGGATGGGGCAACAAGAGCAAAAGTACCACCTAAAAATACAGCTTTTAAAAATGCATTTTCAATTTCGTTCAAAAACGCTACAATACTCGTGGCTATTGTCTATGACGTCACAGATGCCCGCTCCATTTGGATCGCGCTCCTGCCGCTTGCGGTCGGAGCACGTTGGATCGTCCGGTGTGGACGCGACTAATGAGATCATATTATTGAGTCTACGACGGTCCTGCTGCATTGAGTTGGAATAACTCCTAAGCTAATCATCATCATCATCAGCCCATACACGTCGACTGAATCAATCATAAAAACAACTTCAATATAATTTTATTTTGGGAGAATGTTGATTTTTAACCCAAAATCACTTATTTTCTCAAATTCTCCAAAACTACCAATGAGTCGAAGTTCGTTTTTTTATAAGTAAATAGAAAATGTTTTACAATTTGTGCCAACTTACTTTTCCGTTAGATTTATTCCTTGAAGAAAGAAGAATAAATTAAAAACCACAAATAAAAATTGAATCTCGCGCCAACCCGTAACGTTCGTTAATATTGATAGATTCTTTCTATATAAATCAAAGTCGTGTTAGTTACACCACTTATACTTCGACTCGAGAATGGCTGACTGAACAGATTTTAAGGATTTCTGTTTTGTTGGATGTGTCTCCGCCCGGAATAGGACAATAACAAAAACGTTCCACACCAAAATTTCATTCCAACGGAGTCGAAGCCGCGGGTACAGCTAGTTTTATATATTTCTATATTTGTACAAAATTATGGTAACGGAAATCGATGCCGGGTCTTTCATTCATAAATAAATACCTTGGATGGACAGTTGGTGTTGAGGCGGTCGCTTATTCCCCTCGTCTTGTCTTGTGCAGTTGTTCTATACAGGACAACTGGTACAACTTTTGTCCCAGTGCACCAAAAATATATTATTATTGCAAAAATGTCAACCCAATGAAATTCGGCGAATGTCAAAATAATAAATAAAATAATAAATAATGTTGGAAAATGCACACAACATCCTCTAGCCCCAAGCTAAGCAGAGCTTGTGTTATACTGCCTACTCGCCCCACTTTCAGTTTTTTGCTCTTATAATAAATCACCTTACAAATATTTATACAAATACATTAAATACTTTATTAACAAGAAGAAATAACATTAAATTAGTAATATCAGATAAATATTATAATACATTATCATAAACAAACATACTTCTAGCACGCACATCCTTACATAAATTTCACCGAGAATACGCAAAATTGTTGTTAAGGGGTTGATCTGTCTTTTTTACTGTGTATTTAGTTTAGTTTACTTTTCTATTGATAATTATTTTCTATGTACAAACTATAATCTATAATATATTGTAGTATACTTAACCCGCAATCTCTGGGTCTGCCGAGGTAGAGTAGCCCTCGCGTCTTATCACAAGTTTTTAAACTTAGAGCGAGGAGACGATGCGTTTTCAGTCTAGGTTTTCGGTCAGAGTATTATGTACTTACTGGTAATTTTTAAGACAACTGTATAGAACCTAATTAGATATTTAAGTACTCTGTATACCATAAACCTTTTATATGGAAATAAATATTTTTTTATTTTTATTTTTATGGGTTCTAGATGACTGATATACTTAATACAATATATTACATAGATAGATAATTTTTATTACCCAAAGAAAATACCCAGAACACCCGAAACAAATATTTGCAGATCGTACAAACTTTTATCCCAAGGCGGGAATCGAACCGGCAACCTACTGCGTCGCAGGCGGACCTTCGCCTGCCGCGCCACATCGGTCGTCATGACAACAAAGTTTACGTAAAGACCGACGTAGATAATATTAATTGCATAACCTTGTTATATTGATTTCGAGATTGTGCAATGGATGTCCTTGTTCACACTCAGTTATTGAAAAGTAAATGCTATTGTAATATGAAAGACAAATTAAATTAGTTATGAATGTGAGCGGGCGAATATTGTGATAATTAGGTATTTGTGTGAATGAGTAGGTACGTAGTTCTTGCGTTCTTGTAGTCTCTCGTACTTTACCTTTACCAAAAATTAATTAAAATCTAAGCATCTTCAAATTAACTACTACGATTTTGTAGGTTTACGCATTCCCTGTAATGAAGGCATTGAGTATCATCACTGGAATGGCAGCGGCCAGCAGCGATACGGCAGCGATTACTTTCGGTGTCAAAGTAGTGTCAAATAATTTAGAACTTTATCCACATACTTACATTAAAACAGCAGTGTTGCATATGAAACGCTCGAAAAGGTTGCGAGGCACCGCGCGTTTTGTCAGCGGTCCTCGGTACCGCGCCGCCGCGTCGCGTCGCGTCGCCAGCCGCTGCCATCCCGGTATGAATTGAGCCTAACATTCAGATTAGAGCTTTACACCATGAGGGATGCCTCCCTTATTGACCGAGCGTTAAAGTGAGTATAGACTACAGCGTTTACTTGAAACAATACAACGAACATTCTCTGTTATAAAATTTACTCGAACCACACCTCTAACATTAACATGACGCTCAATGTTTAATAACAACCTGATTTAAAAAATAATCCAGCGTTTTGGTTGATCATTTTATCGAGCAAAGCACGAGCGCGAGTTACAGTGGACGGCGGGGGGTGAGGTGCGGTGCGGGCCGATGGAAAATGTACGCAAGGTATAAAGAAATGGTAAATGCACACTCGCGTGACGATTACGTCGAACACCACGTCAAATATTCGTAAGATGGTAAAAGGTCTAGGAAACTGAACATTTGTTTGGTTGTATTTTACCATTCGTAAGGACAACGTTACATTGTAATGCTCTAGGAAATGCTATAGTCTACACTATACTCATCTTTATAGTGCGCAGCCTGTAATGATATCCACTTCGTTGACATTGTAATAATAACTGATTGATGAAAGTTACGTAGGCGACTAGAATCTTAGACTACCCGCCTCGTACGGGGATTGTTCTCTAGGGTAAACAGAGCAAAATTACGCCACTTTGTCCTCGAATGCGTGAATTATTTGAAATGTATTCCTTCAACTTCAATAATTTACGCAATGTACATATGGCGATGCAATGTCATTATTGTCTATTCTGCACCAGAGAACAGTCCCCCTGCTAGGGGGGCAGAATGCCTACTCATAATCGAATCACTACGGAATCTAATCGGATTACTATATTAGAAGCGAATGCTCGTCAGTCTAGTAGGCAGTGTTGTAAAGTACGTAACCCTTTGTTTTATTGCACTGTCCCACAAAAAAGGACTCTGTACCTTTGACCGGTCCCACCTAGATTATATATTTCGATGCGCTGAATCCGAATTTGAGGTTCGTTTGGTACACCTTAAAAATGTGTAGTTATAAATTGCAAAAAAACTGCAAAAAAAATAAAAAAATAAAGTTTCAGATATCCGCATGATTTTTTTTATATTTATATATTTTTATAAGTATATATAAGCCGTGGGGTCGCGGCGTACGAATATCGACCCCTCCAACTCAACCCGTGGATGTCGTAAAAGCCGACTAAGGGAACCTACCAGAGGAAGGGCAGCAGCTTCCTTCTGAGTATTTTTAAACACCAACACTGCGATCACCAATCCGCCTGCCAAGCGTGGTGATTATGGCAAATCCCCCCTACATGGGAGACCATCCACTCGATGGACCGACGACATCGTAGCGGTCGCAGAGAGTCGATGGATGGAGGCGGCTCAGGACCGCTATTTGTGGCGTCGTACGGGGGAGGCCTATGTCCAGCAGTGGACGTGTATGGGCTGATGATGATGATGATGATGATATAAGTATATATATATATCGATGTGGTTAGCTCGGTAGCCCACCAAATTTGAAATCCTAACTAATATTATAAATGCGAAAGTGTGTTTGTTTGTCTGTCCTTCCTTCACGCCCTAACTAAGCAACCAATTACAGCGGGGCAATGCAGCCAGCGTCTTGGGGACGCTTTCGACTGGTATTGATATGGACCAGTTGAGCTATCTGTTGATTGTTTGCAACAGTCTGCAGTTGCTCGATTGTTTCAATTGTAAATACTATTTCATTTGTTTATTTGATTGTTATTTTCTTTGTCAATAAAGTTTTTAGCAACCAATCGACTTGATTTGGCATAGAGTTAGTTGATAGGATGGAGAGTAACATTATGTAGGCTACTGCCCAAAAAAGTACTAGCTGTTCTCCGCGGTTTCAACCGCTTTGAATTATAATTTCACTTTTCTAGGGGGATAAAAAGGTATCGGATATTATAACATGGGAGACCATCCACTCGATGGAATGACGACATCGTAGCGGTCGCAGAGTCGATGGATAGAGGCGGCTCAGGACCGCTATTTGTGGCGTCGTATAGGGGAGGCCTATGTCCAGCAGTGGACGTGTATGGGCTGATATGATATGATGAAAAAGGTATTGTTTCTGTGATAGATATAAGGGAAACAAATTGGAGCGAAAACAATTCATTATTAAGAAAATCGAATCTAACCCTTCTTACAGCTATGATATGACGAAATACAATCCTTACAGTATCCAACTTCCCAGCGAGATCTCTTTATATGTTATTCTTATTATTATACATACATACCATTACATTATATAATCTGTATGCTGAGTGTGAACTGCCATACTGTTTACTACAAAGTTTGCGTAACTTTATTTTGTATGGAATTCCTGAACAGCGCTTCAAGCGGGAAGTTTTAAACATAGAAATTCCATAGAAAATAAAGTTACGCAAACTTTGTAGTAAACAGTATGGCAGTTCACACTCAGCATACTGTTGTATATCACTCACCTATCCATAGAGAAATTAGGTGCTGCATGCACTTAATTATTGTATGTATTTATTTTGAACACAAGCTCTGCCTACTGTTAGACAATGCTGTGTAAAATGTCCAGCAAAAAAACTCGGTTATGTCAGAAAAGTAATCCAGTCGTGGGCGCCGCCGGCGATTTACTAAAATGTGAAAGTAAGGCCGCAGGTCACTGCACTACACAGAAAGCCAGTCCAAACGGTGTCTTTTGGAGGTCTTCTGTGTTAAGGTCATCGCAAATTCGATTTAAAAGCGCAAAGTATTAATAAACTTCATACAAAGCGCTGGTTTGATGCAGCATCTTAACTATAATTCTATTCCCGCCTCGGGACAAATATTTGTACGATCTGCAAATATTTGTTCAGGGTGTTCTGGTCGTTTTTCTATGTACAATATAATAAAAAAATATCTATCTATGTACTATATTGTATTATGTATATTAATTATCTAGTACCCATAACACAAGCTCTGCTTAGCTTGGGGTTAGATAATGCTGTGTGAATGGTCCAGTATTATTTATTTATTTATTGTCTTCACTTAATATCATTTATACATCTTTTTCTGTTATTGATAATAATTTTTCCTCGTCTGTCAGTTCTGTCTTGTATTTTATTTTATTATATACCTTTATTAGTAATTTTGTAAAAAAGTCTTAAAAATTGTAAGTAACTTTTAAGTAAGTTTACCATTGAACTCTATTATTAGCGTTAATAGAGTTCAATGAAAGTTACGTATGTACTGTTTACGCTGTCTACGTAGCGACAGAACAGTAGTAAGATTGCTATCAACGCACGGTCGCGGTCGGCAAAAAGCCGTACGATCGTACGACTTGCTTCAAGTGAGCCGTACGTACACGCGGTTAGGTAGAGAGCGAGCGAGCACTTAGATTTATAGATTTACTAGCTGCTAGCCTATATGTTATTCGAGGTTCCAAACTATACCCATGATCAACGAGGCTGTTGTCAGTGTAACTAGAGTATATACACAGAATAACTGTATAGTATATGTATATAGGCTTAATGCAAAGTAATGAACTGAGTCCCTTCTACATGCTACTACTAACTTCTCCGAAGAGGAAAACTATAGGTTGGATTGATATGAGATTTGCACCGATAATATTACTTCATCGTATCAGCCCATACACGTCCACTGCTGGACATAGGCCTCCCCATACGACGCCATAAATAACGGTCCTGAGCCGCCTCCATCCATAGATTGGTAGCTCAATCTCTGCCGGAGAATATTACTGATTTATACAAAATATATGTAACTTGGCGAAAAACAAAATTACAAGTCAAATTTATAATCCTAGAGTCACTTATTCTAAATAATCACAGTTTTTGATTCGAATTACTTTAGATTGCTTGACTCTGCTTTAGATTACGCCAATTTCAACAAAACTTTATCTCTTCTTTATTTTACCAATACGTTTACGTTAGCGTTGTCTTGACGCGTAACTTAACTACCATAACGCGATTAGCGGTATACGCTCAACAACATCCGACTCCATAAGGATCCGGGGAAGTAGATATATGAATTCCATTTTCACTCATTGATGGTTGCGAGGAAAGCCTATTAAACTTCAGACCAAAAAGTTAAATACTAAAGTTTAGACCTCGCCGTCGCAATACTTAGATGATAAGCCTACCTGTGTAGGTTTATGTATTTTTACCCGTTTTAGCATTTTTATCTTATGGTGGTTCGACGTGGGTTGGCGCGACATTCAATTTTTTTTGTAGATTTTATTATAATTTGCTTTCTTCAAGGAATAAATCTAGCGGAAAAGTAAGTTGGTGCAAATTGTAAACCATTTTCTATATACTTATGAAAAAACTAACTTCGGCTCATTGGTAGTTTTGGAGCATTTGAGAAAATAAGAGATTTTGGGCTAAAAATCAACATTTTCACAATTGCTCCCAAAACAAAATTATATCGAAGTTGGTTTTATGATGGGTTCATAGAAATTAGTTTACGATTTGCGCCAAATTACACTTACGTAACTTTTTTTCTTTGACTCAGAAAAAATGAAAAATCCCAAAATAATTTGAATCTCGCGCCAACCCCTGACAATTTACCAGCATAATTTTTACATTTAACATTTTTACCTTAAGCCTACGCTGTGTAGGTAGTAAGCACCTAGGCACTCATGAAATTAGTAGACAAAACTGATCACTGAGCACAGCATCAGGTATAGTATTAAGCAGCTCAGATAGAATGAGCCATGGTTCAACAAAACAGGATTCATACTATCCAGCAGATATCTTTCGACATTATCGTTACAAAAAAACCGGTGAAAAACCACCGTAAAATCAGTCGGTTAATCGATTAATCGGTTTACATGCCCTATGTAGTTACATACCAAATTTCATCTAAATAAGCTGTTACGGAGATACGTGGTAACAAACTTTCACATTTATTATATAAGTCGATTTATTTAGTTATTTACCACAATTTGGCTCCATTTTCTCGAAAGTGAGCAAAATAAAATCATACAGGGTGCACCGGCTCCGACGAGTGAGGAGCTAGGTAATAAGTTTAATCTTAGTTCCATGCCTGGCAGACGCAAGGGACGGCTTTCGGTGCCTTATACTCGTGCTAAAATTATACTGTGGCTAATATTATTATTATAGAGTGCTTTTATCAAAGACACGACACAAGCACGCTACGTGAAAACAACCTCAAAGGTATTAAGCATTTGAGGTTGTTTGCATTTAGCGTAACTGGCCTAGTTAGTAATGTAGTAATATCAAAATCAACTAAGATAATGTAGGTATTTTCTAACGTTGCTTTTTTATCTTTATTTTAGGATCGATGGTTTCGTTTTCGCGCGAGAGATTTTTTTTGTAGTTATTAGTTTTCTCTGCGTTCTACAAGGAATAAAACTAACGGAAAAGTCATTTGCCGCAAATCGCATTTTGGTTAAGAACCGCGGCAGTTGTTTTGAACATCGAAAATAAGTGAATTCACATGAAGATGTTGTTTAATTCGTCAGTCTACAAATTGAAATTCTCTCCTTCATTTTGGTTTGTAGGCCCTCATATCAATGAGTTGCAATGCAAGCTATCCTCGTAAACAATGCCTCAAAAGAAAGAACAATAACCAGGCATGTTTTCAATAAGACTTATACGAGACATACACTTAGAAAATCAATGGTGAGACTTCGTCTCAGACAACTATGGCCCTTAAGGTTTTAAATGGTCTACTCTGGCTTCTCCTTGAAGCTTTGCACATCATCATCAGCCCATATACGTCCACTGCTGAACATAGGCCTCCCTCAAAGCTTTGCACGTAGCTTACCAATCACCTTCTATAATATATTCAGATTTCACTTATGAAAGTCAAATTTTATACTATACATAATATAAACAGCTATATATGTATATATTAATTATTATGAAATAATAAATTCAATAGAAACTCTTCTTAGATTATTTTTACTATATTATAGGTATGTATGCATGCTATAGCTATATATAATATACTAGTTAGGTATTGTGCGAGGTAGGAAGAAGTTCTTACGGTAATTAGTGGAGCACGTAGGTATTGGTTCTACGAGAGGGGCGACGAGAGGGTACCGACAATTTGATATCAGATAAGAGTGTTTTACTATAGGTACACTATACAATGCTTCAGATATTTTAAACGATGTGGTAAATACAAAATTCGATAAAATATGTATTTAAAATTGTTGCCTTGAGCCATACCTCTCTCACTCATCATAATTATAAGCTCGCAGAACTGATAACCGCTGGGGAGTAAAGGTTCTTGAGTGGCGGCCAACTTGCAATGTAAAACGGAGTGTTGGGAGACCATCCACTCGATGGACCGACGACATTGTAGCGGTCGCAAGGAGTTGATGGATGGAGGCGGCTCAGGACCGCTATTTGTGGTGTCGTCGTATGGGGGAGGCCTATGTTCAGGTGTGGACGTTTATGGGCTGATATGATGATACATGAAATCAGAAATCAATAACTTTAGTATTTAAACTGGCACGCAGTACCATATGAGTAGACAAGAACATAGGTAGAGGGGAAACTTCGGCCCGGACCGGCTCAAGGTCGCGATAAAATACTCATCTATCTCAGTCGAGCTCGCGGGCGTCACCGGCGGCAGCCCAAACGATATAGACTAAGTAGCCCGTTTAACGTGTAGCCGTGAACTTCCTTTCGAAGTTTCCCCTCTACGTATGTTCTTGTCTACTCGTATGGTTATGTAAGCTTCCTAACCTATCACCACAGATTAGGAAGTGTACTATCGCTAGGTAACGCCACAAGACAATGCACGACGTCGAGACATAAACCGATATTTTACACCACCAACCTCCATCCGTGGTCCATCAGTGTCACTTGAGTGCACTTACAAAAATATTTTTATACTACACAAATATATACAGACAATGCCCTTCTACAGCAGCACTATGAATTTGTAATAAATATAATTTTTACTTACATGACTATACTAATATTTATTTATTTCTAAAAAAAATATTAACTATGTAGTTTATAGTATTTTGGTAAACATTAGTAGGTAGGTTTTATATAAAACTAAAATGTCATCATCATTATCATCAGACCGTACACGTCCACTGCTGAACATAGGCCTCCATCCAAACTAAAATGTATGTAATTAAAATGACACGAATTATCTACTCTATGCCTGACTTTGATGTTATTTGGTAGGTACTCAGGTAGGTAGGTATGATGTCATCAGTACCAGATAACGATGCCTATTTACAGCTGATCTATTTATTATTAAATTGATCATCATCATCATCAGCCCGTACACGTCCACTGCTGAACATAGGCCTCCCCCAAACGACGCCACGAATAGCGGTCCTGAGCCGCTTCCATCCAACGACTCCCTGCGACCGCTACGATGTCGTCGGTCCATCGAGTGGGAGGTCTTCCCACACTCCGTTTCGCATTGCATCGCGGTCGCCACTCGAGAACCTTTACTCCCCAGCGGTTATCGGTTCTACGAGCTATATGGCCTGCCCATCGCCATTTCAGCCTGCTGATTCTGAGAGCTATGTCGGTAACTTTGGTTGTTCTACGAATTTCCGTATTCCGGACCCTATCGCGTAGAGAAACTCCGAGCATAGCTCTCTCCATAGCTCGCTGGGTGACTTTGAGCCTATGCACAAGGCCTATAGTGAGCGACCATGTCTCGGATCCGTAAGTCATCACTGGTAGCACACATTGGTTAAAGACTTTAGTCTTGAGGCTCTGCGGTATCTGTGACGAGAAGATATTGCGCAGTTTCCCGAACGCTGCCCATCCGAGTTGGATTCGTCGGCTTACCTCTTTATCGAAGTTGGATTTACCTAGTTGGACCATTTGGCCTAGGTAGACATAATGATCAACAACTTCGATAGCATCGTTCCCCACATAGACCGGTAAGGGTGTGACATGGGCATTTGACGTGATATTTGTCTTACGCATGTTCATTTTAAGACCCACTTGGCGGGAAACGGTGTTGAGGTCTCTGAGCATCCTGCTAAGGTCTTCCAGTGATTCTGCCATAATGACTATATCGTCGGCAAACCAAAGGTCAGTGATGTAATCGCCGTTGATATTGAAGCCATATCCGTCCCAGTCCACAAGCTTAAAAATATCCTCCAATGCAGAGGTGAACAGTTTCGGAGAACGGACGTCTCCCTGTCTCACCCCTTTTTGCAGTGGGATCGGATTTGTGCTTTGGTCCTGGAGACGAATTGACATAGTGGCCTTGCTGTACAAACACTTCAAAACTTGGATATACCGGTAATCGATTTGGCACCGCTGGAGAGACTGCAGGACTGCCCAGGTTTCGACTGAATCAAAGGCTTTCTCGTAGTCCACAAACGCTAGACATAAGGGCCGGTCTTCTGTTTTCTGTTTAATCTGCCGGAGCGTATGTATGTGGTCTACGGTACTAAAGCCTTTTTGGAACCCGGCTTGTTCGGGCGGCTGGAAGTCGTCAAACCTTCGAGCGAGACGGTTGGTGATTAATCTCGAATTATTAAACTACCTGTCATGTCTGTTTTATGGCTTTGAGTTATAATATAAGCACCATTCATTGTAAACTATATTTTTGTAAATTGACGTATCCAAGTGTGCCCTGTGCTCCTACGGCGAATAAATGAGCATGAGTATTGCGGCTTCCTTAGAATACCGTAGTATAAAGCTCAGTACGGAACGCGCAATGTATGTAATACGTGTGCAAAGCTCCTGTCAGTGGGGTAAAGGCTAGAAATGGGGTTGTGGGGGGCGGGGGTGAGACTGTCCTTGGCCTTGCGTACGGAACGTAGGATATTAGGACTTTTGCCCTTGCGCGTGTCGTAATTATGATAAGTCCGGTTGAGAGGTTAAGAAAAGCTTGCCAACTAGCTTCTCACATGTGTTTTTAGAGAAGCATTTATGTAATTGCAGGTCCATTTCTGTACGTGGCAATATTTCAGCTCGATATATTCTGTTGCTTTAGTTTTCTCGTTTGGATAATAAATATTGTAATGCTGTGTGAATTATCCAGTATTATTTATTTATTTATTATTTATTGTTTTGGATAATTCACACCGAGCCCCAAAGTAAGCAGAGCTGGTGTTACAGGTAGGTATTTAGTTAAATGATATAATAATAATTAGATTTATTAATTACATACTTATATAAATATTTTTATGATACATAGAAACACCCAAAACGAACTGTACAAATATCTGCAGATCGTACAAACATTTGTCCCGGGGTGGGAATGGAACCTGGAACCTCCTACGCCGCAGGCGGACCTTCGCCCGCTGCTCCACTGAGGTCGTCATAACACTAATACTCCGATTTAGAATCCAAGATATTTTGTGTCAACAAAGACATTTATGAATGAAAACTTAACAAAAATTGATAGGTAACAGAAAACAACTAGGTAAAGTTATCACTAAAAACTAAAACACAAATTGCAACAACGCATAATACTCTAACATGTGTAGCAAAAAAAGTTTAAATTAGAATTCAATAACGAACGAGATATCAATGAAAGCTTTCAAAACTAAAAATTGTTTCGAGCTTCTGTATTTTCCTTCGATGTTACCAATATTGTAAAATATTTCCTGTCAAAGCGGTTATCCCAATATTACTTGGATAACCGCTTACAAAAATACAAAAATATCCAGATTTTTTAATCCGAGTACAGTTTCCTATTTATGCTATTAACCGACTTCAAAAGAAGGAGGTTATCAATTCGTCTGTATGTTTTTTTTTGTATGTGTGTTACGCGATATCTCCACCAATTATGGACCTACATATTTCGAAAATTCTTTCACTATTGTATAGAAAACGATCCCGATGGGGTCCCATAATATTTTTATCCCCAGGGGATTAGTATTTATCCCGCAAAACTTAAAATAAGTGTAAAACTAAGGGAATTTGAAGTCGGTTTATCGTTTTTTAAAACACGCCATATTATTTAGCATAATATAATATTACGTTCCTGCCGAGAAAGTTTCACGCTCACTGTACTGTACAGAAATAATTGCATTTACAGTAAAGTATCCATTCAAATTATATGAATGTAATAGACGAGTTAATGCTCTCAATTCGCACTCAAAATATGCAAACAGTTTCCTAATAAATTTTCTGCATGAAAAGTTATTACATTCATAAAGTTGATTCTTGTAAAGTTACTATATATACAAAGTGCCGTCCGTTCTTGCCTCAATAAATAATTCCTGGTCCTCTAAAACAAATATTAAGTTCGTAGTTTCTCGCTTACATTCTAAATGAATTCATGAATTTGCGATCGTTTTTAGACCGAAATAACATGTCGTATTTAGTAATGAGATATAAAAGATAAAAGGCAGGTGGTACCTTCTTATAAATTCTGCCTGGTCTTAGCGACGCATGACCCGAGAGCTGGTATCTGGCGCAGTGGATTAGCATTGCCATACAGCGGGGCAATGCATCCAGCGCTTCTGAGGACGCTTCCGACTGGTATTGATATGTACCAGTTGAGCTACCTGTAGATTGTTTGCAACAGTTTGCAGTTAGCTCAATTTCTTCGATTTTAAATACATGCTCTAATTTGTTTCCATTATTTGATTTTAATTACCTTTGTTAATAACGTTTTACAGTTTAATTCAGCATTTCCGTATGATGCTTTAAAGAGGAAGTCGACACTCTCGTGATCGACTGATAACATGGCGACTTGTATATTCATGGTCGAAACCCAGGGAAGTCTCCCTGGGTTTCGACCAAGAATATGCTTAGAAAACAGTGAGTGAAACGAGTGTTTTAGTTTTAAAATAATCAACGTTTATTACAATAAGTAACTTCTTCATAATTTCCTTTTAATATTACCTATTAGGTAGGTGCTTATCATAAATCACAGATAATTCTTAGTTACAATCTAGATCGAAAACTAGCAAATAAAATTACCGAACGTTAAATCTGTAAACAATAAAACTGACTGTGGAAAGCAAATTTTGCTTGAACGCTTATCGACACTGAAGATGCAATATTACCTTCCTGAAGTTTAATAAAATATCACGCAATGAACTATTACTACTATTACGTGGAAAGTTTAATAAAATATCACGCAATGAACTATTACTAATATTACCTGGAAAGTTTAATTAAATATCACGCAATGAACTATTACTAATATTACCTGGAAAGTTTAATTAAACATCACGCAATGAACTATTACTACTATTACCTGGAAAGTTTAATTAAATATCACGCAATGAACTATTACTACTATTACCTGGAAAGTTTAATAAAATATCACGCAATGAACTATTCACTGCTCACGTGACATTTTGTGGACAGGATCACGTAGGTAGGAAATAAATAAGAGAAATCTATTCAAAGAAACTCGTGAATAGTTAAAACATAAGTGCACTTAATAAATTTAACCTGAACAATTGCCTGGTTCAGGTCTCCTGTGTTTCAGGAAAAAGACATAAATAATACTTAGTATTAGAATGAAAAAATATTTATTAACAATTCCGCGTGTAACCTTCTCTGATAGTATTCCGTACAGCCCTTGTCCGCCCACTACTGGGAATAATAAAGGCCCATATTTTACCCGACTACTACTTAGTCCCTATAGTCGAGCCATTCTCAATGAAGGTATGATGTTTGTTGAAATTCGCTTTTTGGCATCGAATTCGAAAAGTAATTAATCTGCAATATGCATTGTATAGATAGGAAAGAGCTTAACCCTTCGTATCAGCTCCGTAGCTTAACCCTAGAGTGGTCGCGCGAATGACATATTGTAATCCACAATTGCAAAAACATGCAACAAAACGTATCTAAAACTATACCTGATTGTAATTTTAGCGCTCGTTTGGGTCAGGGAACCAGCTTAAGGGATGAATTTGCTGGACAGTGGGTGCGAGCCTCGGCACGGGACGTAGCACTAAATAAAAACTTCACAACATTTTAGGTTAGGTCTAGGTCTCATACACACAGCATCTGTGTTACTGAATCCGTTTATTTCCTGTGATGGCGTACGTATTTGTAGGAGCGAGTTTACACACCTGACAGTATTTCGGATCCGGTAAATGATTTTTCCAGTAGTTAACTGTCAGGTGTGTGAAGTCGCTCCTACAACTACATACGCCATCACAGGAAAATAAACGGATCCATTAAAACGGTTGCTGTGTGTATGTGCCCTTAGATGATGCTGTTTATACTATATCGTGCGGGCGGCGCGCGGCGGCTCTGGGACATGGACGAACGTCAGAGAGATCAATTCAAAAAATATATTCGTTTCCAGCTATTCTCTGTTATATTTCTGAATTACCAATCTGAATCCAATTCTACTGTCAGTGCAGATTATGAAGAGTTTTTATTTAAGAGCGGTGAAGTGCGTTTGGTATAAACTAGTTTTTGCCGAGATTTTGAGATTGAGGCTGCTTACTTTGGGGCCAGATGGTGCTTTGTGTGTTGTCCAGCATTATATTTTTTTTTTTTACCTTGCCTATATTTTAATCCAGATCTATAACTACCTATATCCAAAATTTCAACCCTCACTCAACGACTCATACATTAGTTAAGACGACCTCTGCGTCGCAGGATGTTTCGGATTCCCGCCTCGGGACAAATGTTTATACGATCTGCAAATATTTGTTCAGGGTGTTCTGGTCGTTTTTCTATGTATAATAACAATATATATATTTATGTAATATATTCTATTATGTATTATCAGTTATCTAGTACCCATAACACAAGCTCTACTTCGCTTGGGGCTAGATAATGTTCTGTGAATTGTCCATTATTATTTAATATATTTATTTATTCAGTTTTTGCGATTTTGGCATGAAGAGGTAACAAGTATTCAAGCATCAAGACAAGAAACCATCTTAACTTTCGCATTAATAATAATAAAATATCATGTGATGCCCACAGTTTTGCCCGCGTCGTTCTAGTCTATCCCATTCATGCTCTAAGGTAAGTAAGTAGTACATACCTTACGTGGCTGAATGGACCTCCCCAAAACCGCACTTGTTTGGGGGAAGCCCCCCTTGTTTGGGAGAGGCCTTTTAGTGATTTTTTCATAAGTGCAATTCATAAAGCGCTTGGCCAGATTGGTAATCGCAGTGAGGTATTAAAAATACACATAATGAAATGCTGGCCTATATTAACATGTAAGCTGTCTGTTAATCTGAAAGCACGAGAGAAGTTGCATAATATACTCAAAGTTATAAGTACTTTTGAGACCGGGCTTTGGTTTCGGTGGGTGTCACCCAAATTCCACTGTTCTAAGGTGTTGGAGAGATCAACAGGTGGCAGGGTCGACTTTAGAACAGTGGGTGGTTCTTACTCAACGAGCCGGATGTGACCGGAATAAGAATCGCAAATTCCGGATTAAACATAAGGCATTTTTGTATCTTCTATAGTGGAGTAAATATAATTAATAAATAGAATAAATAAATCGTTAAAAGGTTTGGGTAGGACGAGGCCCGATGAGGGCAATAGAAGATTTCCTTGGTTTCAACCGGTTAATAAAAAAGCTTAGAACGTACATATAGTATATTCACGCGAAAAGCCCTGAACTGTTAATAAAAGCTTCGAGCGGGTTTGATTGCTCAAAAGACATGATTGCTTTCTGAAACGGCGAGTGGTCGCAGTTGTATGTAGGTATTACTCTTTTTGTCACATATTATTGCGAACAGGGTTGCTCCCGCTTCCCGAAAAAGCGAACAACGTCGCGAGTGTCTAGTCAGCTGATGTTTTTTTATGTCGCTGCCCACCGGATGAGTGGACGTTATCACATTCGTTATGCTATGCTTCTGTAAAAGCAGGCTATGTCTTATTATACGAGTATGTCTTATTATACGATATAAAATTCTCGTGTGCACAGTGTTTGTAACCAAACTTCTCCGAAACGACTTGATTGATTTTTATGTTTTTTTTTTGTGTATATTCGTTAGTTCAGAAATGGTGCCTGGATATATATTAACAGCATGGGAACAAAGCAACACTCTTACACGCTGTATTTTGTCATATGGTCTAGGTATATTTTCAGTTTCCAATCAAAAGTGGTAATAGCTTTGATCAAATATTGGTAAATATATAGATGGGTTAATAATTGCACTACAACATAGACATAGGATTTTACCAATATTTGTATGGTGTGATTCGTAAGTCAGGTAAAAACCAATATTTGTATATTCTGATGATTTTTTTTTTTATTATAAACTATGAATGTGTTTATACTACTTAGTTAGCGTGGCTACTAAACTTATTTATAATGACCATTATTCCCTATTTTTTTCTGTTTAAGAGGCAACAATACAAAAAATAAACTCGGTCATGTCCTTTTTAGGTTTTATCTAGACTAACGAACTGCAATTGATTTCTATATAATTAAAAAAAAAACAGTTTTTTGTTCCTCTTGAAAACTTGCTCAAAAACACATAACGATTCTGGCAGGCGCACCGACGATATACACAAATAGTATAAAGATGACTTTCTAGAAGGGTCCTCGTATTCGACTGCAAGCGATGTCAGAGCGAAAGGAGATTGCGGGCACTAATTAATATTTCGCAATCGGTCTGTAAGTAAAGTACCTATAGGCAGACAGTACACAGAGTGGAATTTAGTAACGCCACCTGAAAGTTTCCCTTCAGGTGGCATTACCAAATTCCAGCCTGTATCATCATTATCATCCTCATATCAGACAATACACGTCCACTGCTGGACATCGGCCTCCCCCATACGACGCCACAAATAGTGGTCCTGAGCCGCCACCATTCATCGACTCCCTGCGACCGCTACAATGTCGTCGGTCCATCGAGTGGACTCCCATGTAGGGGGGATGATTATAGCGAATCCCCCCCGACATGGGAGACCATCCACCCTGTATATCCATATATATTTAAGTAAAGTCCTTACATATGTGCTGTGACGAAATTTTACCTTGAATATGTAGAATTAAATAAAATTAAAACTTTTAAAACTAAGTACTTACATACATATATACATAATACCTCTTGTATTGTACATATAATCCTCGCGCGGTCACAATGGTTTGGAACCATTTCGATCTGGAACAAACAAAAGCTGCAACAAAACCGTTCAGCCGTTTGCTTTGACAAGGGTTCAATCCTTTTTGAAAAAACGAGAATTTTATTCAAACATCAAACGTATCAAATATGTATCAAAGTGCTTTATAAAATATCAAAGTGCTTTGCTTTTATTTCGACCTCACAGGACTCTTGGACACGTCACAAAATTCAAATTCCGTAAAACTAGTCAAATATCAAAGTGCTTTATTTCGACCTCACAGGACTCTTGGACACGCCACAAAATTCAAATTCCGTAAAACTAGTCAAATATCAAAGACAAGTGCTTTATTTCGACCTCACAGGACTCTTGGACACGCCACAAAATTCAAATTCCGTAAAACTAGTCAAATATCAAATATCAAAGTGCTTTATTTCCTTTGTACCTTACAGGACTCTTGGACAAGTCACAAAATTAAAATTACAGAAGTGAAACTGGGAAATAAAGTGATCACTTTGATGTTGTGTTCACTTCAATCTTTTTAAGGTAAAGTAAAGAAGCGAACAAGAAACCTTTACCTTGTTAGGTTGTTAGTTTTCGAGTTGGAACAAAAGTCGTCCCATGCTTTTTTATCCTCTAGTGATTATATAGTAGTAAATAAAGTATTATAAATATGACGTCATATTAAATTCTCGAGGTTCCATCCCATTCTGATCTCAACCACTGTATATCATGATGCTTAGGCTCGAATAGGTACCTGCTTACTACCTATGTACGTAGAGGACCTACCGAAGGGAGTGACTTCCTCTCACATACTGAAAGTTTTGGTGTACACGCCATAGACTAACCGATTTTTTTTAATCTATATACATATGTATATATAATATATAATATGAAATGAACCCCTATTTATCTTGGTCCAGCTATAAATTGAGAACGGCTTTACCGATTTAATTCATCTTTTTTTTTCTGTTTTTAACAAAACTTAGAAGGTCATTAAAAAAAATTACGAAAATTTCCGTTAAAAAAAATACGAAAATTGCCCAGAAACTTAGAATATTTCAGAAAACTTAGCGACTACCTTTATTATAAACTTTTTTAATCTAACCTTATATAACGCTGGGGCGTTATATACTCTTTGATAGCGCTGGGGCGTTATATACTCTTTGATAACGCTGGGGCGTTATATACTCTTTGCTAGGCACATTTGAAATTTTGAAGTTTGAATTGACGAATGACAGGATAACGTAAGTCGGGTCAGCTAGTAAAATAAATAATAAAGAACTAAAAAAGACTACGTAGGTAGCATCAAAACTGCAAAGTTCTGCTCAAACTGTCGTTCAGTTTTAATATCTGTTGTTTTAAATATAAGGATTTCACCTTTCCTCAGAGTAGGTACTTACTGTGACTGTTTTTACGGAAATAAAGAATTTTTTATTGATTGATCGATTGATTACAGGAAATCTACGAAAACCCGGTCTTCATTTCGGATTCAAACGAAGCTTTTGACGTTATACCAGGAAAATTGGGTAAGACATTTTCAATTACTTTACGTTTCCCTGTATTGTTTTTCCAGGACATTAAACACTGCCAGGGATAGTTCTCTTAGAATCACAATTTCGCCAGGGTGAGGTGTAGAGCTGCTTGTTGGCATTTCCTCAAAGGCCGTCTATAAAGCAACATTGTGATTTGAGCATTACCTAAATCAGTGAGGAGGGAGATGTCAGATGAACCTAGCTTTAGGTAGGTAGGTAGGTACCTTTAGGGCGCAGCCTGTACTGGTTGCCCTTTCGTCAGACAATACTATAAAAACAATTGACAATCGAATCTTGTTGGATTGTCAAGAAGGCGGATGCTATGCTCGTCAGTCAGGGAGCATTATAACGTAATGTTCACAATAGAGTTTAGCAACATTACATTACAGATGACTGCTTGCAGTAAGGGAGCCTCTAACTCTATAGTCATGTTCGATAGCGACGATAGCAAAGACAAATGACGCCAAGGAATAGGCGCAGCTCTATCATGTCTGTGCAAGGAATATAAATACGTGACGCAATGTAGGTACGCAGCTAGTATCATGTCTGTGTGTAGGTAGCGCCAGTAGTTCCATCTGTTGGCATTTTCCGACCCTCTCTCCCTGAAACGGCGCATGGTTCATGAAGCTATAAGCACCTCTGGCACAGATTAGGTAATGTTACTACCCTCTGGTAAGGTTTCTGCTTAGTAAAAGGTACATATACTTTCTCACAGATGGCGCTAGCTGTTATCGCTCGCTTTACATTTTGACGTTATTTAAAGAAAAAAATCGCCTTGTTGTTATAGAATCATCATGCATAAGGAAAAAATATATTTAGAAATCAATGGTAGCCAGCAGCGTCTTGGGGACGCTTCCGACTAGTATTGCTATGGACCAGCTGAGCAACCTCTAGATTGTTTGTAACAAACTGCAGTTAGCAAATTTTTTTCATTATAATATGTCTCCATTCTTTAATTGTAATTTTCATAGGAGGTAGGTACATATAATTTTTATAAAGCTATCAGCAAAGGTTAGCGCTCGCGCAGCCGCAGTCCTGAGGGACCTGTACTTAGGGAAGGTCGCGGATTCAACTCCCGTTGGAGATAATAAAAAATTGCGATATTTTTTTATTTCTTATGGAAAATTACCTACCTACTTTTGCTAGAAAACTGCGAATGTTTGATGATTGTGCTAATTTCATTCATTATTTGGGAAGCGAAATTGTTCAATCCAAGTTTTAATATAGCATAGCGAATTTCTCTTAATGACAAATTAACAACTAGTATAAATTAACTAAGGACCTGGCAGGCGGACGATCTCCAGAACAAAAAACATAATATTAATATACAATTAATTGTAACTTCCGACTGGTATTAATATGGACCAGTTGAGCTACCTGTAGATTGTTTGCAACAGACTGCAGTTAGCTCAATTGTTGTAAATACTAGTTTAATTTGCTTATATTATTTGATTGTTATTTTCTTTGTCAATAAAGACGTCATAAAAAAAGAAGACCTACCTACCTACTGACCTACCTACCTACTGACCTACCTACCTATATATATATAAGACCTACCTACCTACCTGACCTACTAAAAAAATGTTGGGAACGGGTTGTATGCTTACCTATTTATTTATAGGTATTTTATTTACTTCGTGATGCAGATATATTTACCGGGATGTTTCCGCATATTGGAATCAGAGCTCCACATCCAAAATGGATATGCCTGTGACGCAGGAGGTTGCAGGTTCGATTCCCGCCTTGGTACAAATGTTTGTATGATCTTGCTAATATTTTGGTATCTATGTACCTATGTATATTGTATTATGTGTATCTGTGTGGATTGCCATTAATAGAACATTATTTATTTTATAACCCTGTATGTTTGTGACATACAAACTGCCGTGCAATTCATAGATCTACGTATTTTACTTTAAACTAACTTTTTTACTTATATTGTACTTTTATCTAACTTAATTTAACTTTTTATGCACTTGCAAAATTGTTACCATTTCAGTTGGTACGCCTGGCTTATTATATTACACAGCGAATTAAGTACCTATTTATACACTATGAAAGTGCATGATTGCGTGGCAAAAAATTCAATGTCTTGTCCTTGCACAAAGAATTATTACCTACCTACTTAGATTGACGACCGATCTGGCTCGGCGGCCGAAGGTCCGCCTGCGACGCTAGCGACGAGGTTGCGGGTTCGATTCCCGCCCCAGGACAAATGTTTTTACGATCTACAGATATTTGCTCTGGGTTTTCTGGGTATTTCTATGTACCTATGTATGTATAATAAACAATATCAATGTAATATATTGTATTATTTAGTACATATATCAGTTATCTAGTACCCATAACACAAGCTCTGCTTAGCTTGGGGCTAGATGATGATACTGTGAGGATTGTCCAGCAATATTTATAAAAAAATACAATATCTATACCTACTATAATATAAGAGGAAAGATTTGATTGGTTGTTTGTTTGCATTGGATAGGCTTCGAAACTACTGAACCGATTTGAAAAATTATTTCACTGTTGGGAAGCTACACTCCCCGGGTGACAGGTGCTATATTATATTTAAAAAAATAGGGAGTCTTATTTTCCTACTAATATCATAAACGTCAAAGTTCATATAAACTTTGACCTATAAACGATAAAGTGTAACATATATGCTATTTTTTATCCCGATAAAACGCGGGCGAAGGCGCGGGCAGCAGCTAGTACTAAATAAATATGTAGTAGGTAGGTATAGATACTAAAAAGTCCAAGTACCTACTTACTGACTGCGCCCAATATGTTGCATTACTTCGGTAAAACGGTATCAATTCAAATAATATAAAAAATTAAACTAGTATTTACAATTGAGTTAACTGCACACTATTGCAAACAATCTACAGATAGCTCAACTGGTCCATATCAATACCAGTCGGAAGCGTCCCCGAGACGCTCTGGCTGCATTGCCTCACTGTATGGCAATACCAATACGCTGCGCCAGATACTCACCAGCTCTCGGGTCACGCGTCGCTTCGACCAGGCTATCAGATAATTTTTTGAAAACCCGGAGGGCCTCGGTATCCCACGGACCTAGGCCCTCGACTCCAAGGGGAGCAATACGTACGTAGGCTCTGTTCAAATTGTTTGTTGAACAGAAACGTTGTTCTTTTTATTATTTTCTTGTTTTGGCGGCAATAGTAATATTCAGTCTTATTTTAACGGTTTATCTTTTACGGTTCAAGAAACATGTTTTTATATTTTCCCTTTTTAATATTTTTTATTTTTGTTAAACTGTTTGGTACGGTTTTGGTAAACGAAGTAAAATACAATACAATACAGCCCGCTGACATGACGGACGAACGGACAGACGGACAGCTGAGGCTTAGTAATAGATTCCCCTTGGCAGCCCTTGGGTACGAAACCCTAACTATTAAAGATATAATGGCGAACTCAGTGGCATTGTAGGCAAAGGTCCGCCTGCGACGCAGGAGGTTGCGGGTTCGATTCCCGCCTTGGGACAAATGATTGTACGATCTGCAAATATTTGTTTCGAGTGTTCTGAGTATTTTATATGTATGGTAAAAATATATATCTATGTAATAAATTTCTATGTAATATTATGGTATTAACTATATCAGTCATCTCTAGTAGATACCTATGTATAACACAAGCTCTGCTTAGCTTGGGGCTAATTGATGTTGTGTGGATTACTCAGCATTATGTATTTATTTATTTTAACACCTTCACAGCAATGACCGATCCGCCTGCCAAGGTGGCGTGTTCGTTCAGCATTGAACGTAGCTATGTTCTTAAGGTATTTATTACTATATTGTTCCTTACAGGCGACAAATGGCTGGTATCATGCCTGGGGGTGCTGTATCAATGCAAGGGTCTGTTCTACAGGGTCGTGCCAGCGGATCAGAAGATGGACGTCAACTATGCCGGAGTCTTCAGGTAATTTGTTTTATTTCTTACGCTTCTGGTTGCATAGGCAAGCCGAAGGATATAACATTTAGATTCAATGCAGTACGATTTTACTTTAATTATCTATATGTAGTTATGATAATTATAAGAAATGGAAGAAAAGGTTCTCGAGTGGCCACCGCGATGCAATGCGAAACGAAGTGTGGGAAGACCTCCCACTCGATGGACCGACGATAGAGGTATTGTAGCGGTCGCAGGGAGTCGGATGGAGGCGGCTCAGGGCCGCTATTCGAGGCGACGTCGGTTGGGGGAGATAGGTCTCCCCCAAAGCAGTGGACGTATACGCGCTGATGATGATGATAATGATGATGATTATACCTGAAGTCTACCGATCACTCATTGTACCTATTCTCCGATTAAAAAAACTGGATATTTTATGATATAATATACGAATATTCTTAGCGTTACAAAACCTAAAGAATATTGGTGGAAAATATATAAAGACATTGGTATCATTATTATATTTTATAAAGATTATACATACATATATATATATATATAAATAATTTAAAGCACAGAAGCCCGAAACAATTTTTAATTTAGAAAGCTTTTATTCACGAAATTCAGTTCAAAAAAATCTACTAACATATGTATGTGAGTGCAATACACCTGTGAGATTATGCGTTGTTGAAGTTAGTGTTTTAGTTTTTAGTGATAAACTTTGGTGTTATTTTAAGTGTATAATACATATTAATTATATCTGAGTATATATTATTATTTTTATTATACATATAAATTATTATTATTCTCTGCTATAGGAAGGTATTCACATGAATGCGGTGTTAACTGTAATATTTTGCAACGTCATGTTACTGTCTAAAAAAAAACATATGTTACGGAAAAGCTATCGCGGTACAAACGTAGTTTTAATTCTTTGCAGAATACTGGATTCTTCCTCTATTGCTTCTAAGCTGGCTTTCTCCTCAGGTTTCGACTGTGGTGGTGCGGCCAGTGGGTCGAGGTGCTGGTCGACGACCGTCTGCCGACCGTCAACGGCAAACTGGCCTTTGTGCAGACCAACACGTCGGAGGAGCTGTGGCCAGCACTGCTCGAGAAGGCCTATGCCAAGTAAGTCATCGAATATCAGAATCAACTTCGGTCTTGGCCTTTATAGCAGCTTCCGATCGAGTTTTTGATCGATTTAAGTTTGTGTTCCATACCGTTCTTTCGCTTCTCGCATACCGCAGGAAGTAACTAGATCTTGGTAACTTATCCTAGTAACGTTATCTTCTCGACCAGTATAGTGACTGCGTCTTTGGTCTAGCGGTCTGGTTCAACCACTCATAATGAGGTCTTGGGTTCAAATCCTGGATCAGGCTAATAGTTTTGTTATTGGGGTTTTCTAGGAAGAAAAGTTCACAGTACCATCTCGAAGTCAGAAAGTTGCCGGTTTTACACACCCGTGCTTACGAAGTAACTATTTTTTATTTTACCTAATCTGTGCCCGTGCCCCGGAGAGCACGTTAAGCCGTCGCGCGTCGTCGGTCCTGCGCCTGACCTCTCTCCGTTCGAGTCAGTCTCCCGTCCCACGGATTATGGGAATAGACAGTGCACAGTGTGTTTGCGCACACAAACTTTTGCACTATAATATGCCCTATGCACCTGGCTAGTCTACGTAAGAGATTGGCCGTTGTCAAAATTAGACTAAGAGGGCAATCCTACTAATATTATAAATAGTTTGTATGTATGGATGTATGGATATTTGTTACTCTTTCACGCAAAAACTACTGAACCGATTAGGCTGAAATTTTGTATGGGTATAGTTTGTGACCTGGAATAACATATGGTTGTGAATGGGGATCGTTTTGCCTTGATTTTTTGTCATTTGGTTTTCTTATAACAGTCCCTTATTTTTATATTTTCACATAACAGCACGTACTGAAAGAATCTAATCGCGCTGTGTAGGCTATTTTTTATCAACATAAAACGCGGGTGAAGGCGCGGGCAGCAGCTAGTATAGTTATATACCCGTGGATATAAATATTCTGTATTTTCTCAGACTCCACGGTTCATACGAGGCCTTGAAATACGGCAGCCTAGTGGACGGGCTAGCGGATCTGACCGGAGGCCTGACCGAAATGCTGCCGATCACGGAGTTGGCTGACGCCGCGGCTCTTCGCAGCCTTCTGGAGATTACAAGCATCGTCACAGCGCATTACTTCCCACCTGTAAGTGTTCAATGGAAGCAATTATCGATCCACTGGATCATTTCCGAAATCCACAATCTGTGTCACGTGACACATGGCTCATCTCACGTAAAACATACCCTGAAACAAAAATGAATGCATGCATGTATGTTCTAAGTCTTTCCAGAGTTGTCTATCTTAGGCTGATGATCACCAGGAGATAAACAAACAATTAACAGCTTCGACGTTAACCGTCGAAGCTGTTAATTGTTGTACGTTCAATGTATGAAAACTTCTGTCAAAAATTCGAACTTGAAAAAGTTTTACCCAAGTTTTACCCCTATTATATTTTTGGAGAACACATACCTTTTAAGCAAGTATATGCTGAGTGGAGTCAGTTTTTCTTTTTATTTAAGGTTTATTTACTGTACTCATCTGTTCTGGCAAATAATTTTCGTTTTACTTTTTACTTTTATTTTTACCTTAGCCTCTCTATTCCTCTGTATGGTTGCTGGATGTTCCGTCAACAAGAATGAATACCACAATTATGACGTCAAACTGATCACGTGACATACATACCCAATGGCGCGTTCCGTGCAAACCGTTTCCTAGTAACATCTTAGGCCGCTCGATCAGCTCGATTGGCAAAAAGCAGATTACATTAATAAAAACTTATAACATACCTGCGTAGGTATTATTTAATAACATACCAAGCTCCTATAGATATTTAAGTACCTATATCAGTCATCTAGAACGCAAGCTCTGCAGTAGCTTGGGACTAAATGATGTTGCATGAATTAGTCCAGCATTAATAATTACATATTTCCAGGATAATCACAGCAAACGAGGAGCATTGGAAATGCAGATGAACTACACTGTTTGTGAAGTAAGAGAGGTGAGTTTTTAAACAAAAAAAAGAGAATACATTATTAGGTAATATTCACTTTATGTGTTTTGTCGAAATTCCGTGCGTTGGGATTGCATTCACTTTTAGATTTTTGCCAAGATAGCCTGCGTCGAGATTTCGTACTTTACCCCTTTTGAGTTTTTTATCGAGATAGCGTGCTAAAGCGTGTACTACGGAATCTCGAAGCGAATAAGTTTTCATAAATATATTGACATTGATAAATCAATGTCAATATATTTATGAAAACTTATTGTACACTCATAGAAATATCGATCGATTCCCTAAAAATTGCGACATACATAATGTAAATACTAGAAATAAGAACAAACTCGCTTTGCCCAAAACAAGGGTGCACAAGATTAGTGTATCTTTTAAAAGGCAATGTATGCGCTTCTACAACAAAAACCGAGTGAGTTGCAAAAATTATTAATATACAAATTCAAAGAAACTATCAAACATATCCTTTTTAAAAAGCCTTATTACAATATATCAGATTATCTAGAGGATAAAAAAGCATGGGATGACTTTTGCTCCAACTCGAAAACTAACAACCTAACAAGGTAAAGGTTTCTTGTTCGCTTCTTTACTTTACCTTAAAAAGATTCAAGTGAACAAAAAATCAAAGTGATCACTTTATTTCCCTGTTTTACTCATGTAATTTTAATTTTGTGACGTGTCCAAGAGTCCTATAAGGTCTAAAGGAAATAAAGCGCTTTGATATTTATATTTGAATGTTTTGTCGAGATAGCGTTCGTCGAGATACCGTAGTACACCCCTTTCCTCTAACTCTCATGGGATCGAATTTGGGCATGTACTCCTATCTCAAAAAGCCTAGCAATACAGCCACTGTTCACAATACAGGGCTTGTATAGTCTTTAGATAGATAGATAGACATTATTGCAGCATCCAAACTTAATCAAGACTGTGCTTGATTTCCCAGGTAGACACATCGGACGGACCGGTGGACGTGGTCCGGCTACGAAGGCCGGTGCCCAAAGGTGTCATCGGCAAGACACATGTAGTTCAGGACGAGGCCACGTAAGTACCCATTCAGCTGATGGTGATAAGTCGTCAGCCAGCCAGTGCAGTGGGGCGAATAACTACGGAATTATTCGCCCAAACTGATTTCGGCTACGGCACCTAACCATAGACTTAAGTTTTTTTTTATGGCGGTCCAAAACACAATTCGCCGAAAACTCATTATTTCTGATGTAGGACAAAACTGGGTATTTCCCGCTATACTTAGAAATCAAGCCGTCGCCGAAAATCATTCCAAGGCGGGAATCGAACCCACAACCTCCTACGTTGCAGGCGGAACTTCACCCGTATTCTTCATTGCTGAAGGTCGTGCCCATCCTGGAAAGCTTTCACGGAGACGCTGATGAACCGCTTCCACACTACTCTTACTTCGGCCTGTCTTAGGGCTGCTGGTAAATAAAGATAGATCAGGTGAAGATACATATATAGATGAGGTGAAGATAGAAAACATTTTTAGTAAGCACAAGAAACAATCAAATCAGCCCATACACGTCCACAGCTGGACATAGGCCTTCCCCATACGACGCCACAAATACCTAGCGGTCCTGAGCCACCTCCATCCATCGACTTCCTGCGACCGCTACAATGTCGTCGGTCCATCGAGTGGATGACCTCCCATGTAGGGGTTTTTGCCATAATCACCACGCTTGGAAACAATTCAGGCAGAAAAATGAGATTGTAAAGATGTGAGACTGTCTCGAGCCCAAAATTTTAGCCTATACAGATTTGTTGATTTTGTTTGTTGTTGTTTGAGTTTTTGTTGTTTTACTTGAATCTGCCTGCTTCTGTTTTTCCGGTCAATTACAATCTGGGTCTCTTCAAGACAAAAGTGAATAGGTATCTTCTAGACGTTCGTGATACACCGTCGCGTCGGCCACATCGTCACTTTCCATCAGGTGAGATTGTGGTCAGAGAAGATACAGAGATTTTAGTGAAATATCGCTTTTAATAATATTAATATCTATGGCTGAATTCACATGGGCGATTTTCCAGATGGATGTCTATACCATCCCGTGAGCGAGACCACCTGATCACCTCCGCGAAGGGTACCTGCTGGTTCTGGATGCTGTTCAGCGACTTCACGCAGGTGTTCCCGAGGCTGGAAACAGTACATCTCGATGAGGAAACCAGCAAGGTAAACCTAGCATTATTTATTACTAGCTACTGGCCGCGCCTTCGCCCACGTTTTATTGGGATAAAAAATAGCCTTAGTATATGCCAGGTCCCAAACTTACCATACCATACCAAATTTCAGCCCAATGAGTTCAGTAGTTTTTGCGTGAAAGAGGAACAAACATCCATACATACTCACAAACACAAACAAGACATTTATTATATGTACTAGCTGATCCGCCCGCGGCTACGCCCGCGTGAACTAAGAAGAATATCAAGAGGTACTTACTAATCCTAAGTAGACGAAGTCGCAGGCGCTAGCTAGTATCTTTATAAATTAAAGTCTATGTGTTATTCTGATGCATAAACCACATATATTATTGTAAAGTTTCATTAAAATCCATTCAGCACTTTTTGTGTGAAAGAATAACAAACATCCATACATAAAAACTTTCGCGTTTATATTATTTATTTCTAGCTGCTGCCCGCGCCTTCGCCCGCATTTAATCGGGATAAAAAATAGCCTTTTATATTATTCCAGTTCCCAAACTATACTCATACCAAATTTCAGCCTAATCGGTTCAGCAGTTTTTGCGTGAAAGAGTAACAAATATCCATCCATAGGTACATCCATCCTTACAAACTTTGACATTAATAATATTACTTAGTAGGATCCCAACTTCTACATATTGTTGGAATAAAGTGGCAACTAGATAGTGTCACCTGGAGACACTCCCGGAAGAAAATACCTGGGTAAACATAGGTACAGTTTAATCAAATTCATAGCAAAAAGATACAACAACAAGGTAAAGTAGTGTTACTTACCTACCACTAAAACTTTTTCTACAGATTTCGTTTCAACAGTTCTAATGAACTACAGGAATAAAAAAGATTTAAGTGTTCTATGACGTCACAGTCCTAAATAAAAAATGTGAAAAAATTAATTATATGTGATTCACAGACACAGAGACAGACATTAACACCGCTTACCTGCATACGCGCAGTGAAAAAGGTGCAAATTCAAGTTCAAAAACGGACGAGAGATGAATTAACTTATGAATGAAAGTTGTCTAAACCAAATATTGTTTGAACTTTCTGCGATTTGCTACAGTGATATTAAAGAGTCATTAAATATTTTCTACTAGAACTTCTTTAGTATAGTAACTCGATGATGAATGAAATCGGTAAAGCCGTTAATACAAATTATAGCAAACAAAGTAAGGTTCAACAGTGTGTGCTGCAGCCCAGCAAAAAGGTAATAAATCAGCGCATAGTTTTGCTCGAGGAGCAAACACTGATTTTCAATATTACCCTTTGAGGTAACCAGAATTTTTTTTATAGGCGGAGACGTCTCTGGTAGACCGTAGCAAATGGCAGATGAAGATGTACCAGAGCGGATGGAAGCGAGGGGTGAATGCGGGCGGCTGCCGGAACAACATCGGTGAGGACCTTGAGGACATACACATAGGTATCTTGGCTACTTCAGATGCCTTAGTGAGCAAATGTGGACCTCTGTGGAACAACGGGAAAAGGTCTGTCTGTGACGCAGGAGATTGTGGTTCGGGACAAATGTTTGTATGATCTGATGATATGTTACGGATGTTCTGGGTGTTTTCTATGTATACACATATATGGTAGCAAGGTTGTCTGGTACAGATCGATCGTGAGCGATAAGACCGCCAATGTCACATTTCTTTTTTTTGTTTTAATTGTTTGTAAACTGTTTTGTTAAGTGTGCAATAAAGTATTTTCTATATATCTATAGTAAAAAATATGTATTCTATTAAATTATATCAGTTATTCAGTAACCGTAACACACTCTGCTTAGCTTTGGGCCTAGATGATGCTGTGTGAATTGTCCAGCATTATTTATTTATGTTTAACCTTATATTTATTAACTGAGAACGTAGTACAGTGTTAGATATGTTATATTCTACATCGAACCTCTGTATTCTTCTAAATTCTTCTCTTCTAGACAAGAGTGAGTAGGTGTTTTCTAGATCTTCGTGATACACCGTCGGCCAAATCGTCACTGTCCATCAGGTATGATTGAGATCAAAAGAAGGTCAGCCGAATTAAAAAAAATCTGTGATTCAACTTTTATGCCTTTTATCACAGACGAACAGAGAAGTTAATCTACCTACTACAGTAGGTATGTAAGCCGTGCGTACTTTGACAGTCTCAGAGGGCGAATATCCGCCTGCGAAGCAGATGCTTGCAGATACGATTCCAATGTATTATGTATGATCTACAGGTATTTGTTCCTGGTCTGGGTGTATATGATATGTAGGCATTATGTGTATATTGTATTGTAAAAAAACCCCTTGTTTGGGGGAGACACGTGCAGCAGTGGACGTATACTATGTGACAGGAGGAAATCAATCACCTGGTATCCAAAGAAATCGCTGCTTACTTTGGAGCCAAATAATACTGTACGATGTTATTAGTGTACCTAGGTATTATTGCATTTAGTAGGTACCTAAGTCTACTATGTTATTATTGTTCTCAGACTTCTTCCACATGAACCCTCAAGTCCAGGTGGTTTTAAACGAGCCCGGCACTGTGATAGTGTCTCTGAACCAGCACAAAATCATGGAGCCAAAGGTCATTGGGTTCAGCGTCTACGTGCTTCCGTCGCCGATACCGGACAAGGCCTCGCCATCCTTCTTCAGAAGGTTCAAAAGCACGATGAACTCAAACTATTCGAATAGTAGGCAGATCAGTCATAGGTAAGACTAAGAGCACATTAGGCGTTTTGTAGTGCTCAATTTTGTAACGCGCATTTTAAAAACCATATATTGTGCGTTTACGTAAAAACCACCCATCGTATAATTGACATTTGAAAGCCTTCATGGCCTTCGCGCGTCCTATCCGTACAATTGCAAATTACAAAGGTCATGAAATGGCTTTAGTCCCCTATATGCGTACCTACACGCGTCAGATTTTGTTCAGAACGCTCGGAAGCGTGCGCGTGTATTCGATCTAATGGTCAGGACCGATTTGCTAAAACTCTGGCTAAGAATTATGTTTAGAGTTTAGATGCTACTTAAGATTCAAACCCTGACGTCAAACCATATGGGGGTATAACCATATCAGACACAACGTGGGCGAAGCCGCGGGTAGAAGCTAGTTCCCCATAAAACGTTATCTTAAATCTTTTCAGATGCGACCTAGACGCAGCAGCTTACCTAATTATCCCCACAACGTTCGCCCCCAGAGAAGAGGCCAACTTCACTTTGCGGATATTTTCCAATCGTTCCGTAAAAATGAAAGTCCTAGATGATCCTCCGAGAAAAACTAAGACAGCCTTGCTGAAAGCACCTCAGGGGGCCAAGACGAACAGCTTCGCGCAATATGAGGCTCTCTTTCTTCAATTAGCTGATGAACACAAGACGATAAACATATTCGAGTTGCAAGAGCTTTTAGACGCTTGTCTACCGAACGATTACATCAAAAGCTGCGCGTCGATTGACTCTTGTCGGCAGATTGTGCTCTCCTTGGATGTATCCTTTACAAAAAGTAGACGATGACCTTTGTCCCTTTATTATGAACTGCGACACCCTTGTTGACCCTTAAAAATTACTTTGGGACGTTTGAACCTTTAGGTACTAAAGTGTCTCAAAGTTTAAATATATTTAAGTACCTACCTACCTACCTACAGTGCCAATAACTACAAAACGCATCAAGATAAAAGAATACAGAACAGAAAAAGACAAATACAGATTATACTTAGTACTTCATTAATATTTTCCTGACATTCATGTGCAAAATCATCATCATCATCATATCAGCCCATACACGTCCACAGCTGGACATAGGCCTCCCCCATACGACGCCACAAATAGCGATCCTGAGCCGCCTCCATCCATCGACTCCTTGCGACCGCTACGATGTCGCCGGATAAAAATCCAATATCGCAATTAAGTTCAGTCAATTATAATAACGAACTTCTCTGAATAGACTGAACACTAGACTGGATACACCCCTTTTGATGCTGAATGAATCTATAGTAACAACATACAAAGTACACAACATATAAAGTGACGCCGTCGTATATATGTACTACATATGTGTGTATATTTCTGCGGTCGTTAGATGGTTGTAACTTGCATTATGTAAGAAATGCCATAATCTAGCGCAAAAATAAAAATGTTAGACAGTAAATTATAATAACATTAACGAGGTTCGTAGTCAGTCCTTAAAAATACTTCTGGTAATCGTGTCATAGTGATTTTATTGAATTTCACTTGAGTGTAAGATGTATGTCCCGCCTTGGGACAAATGTTTGTAAGATCTGCAAATATTTGTCTCCGGTGTTCTGGGTATTTTCTATGTATAATAAAAAATATCTATCTATGTAGTGTTAATATTAAGTATATCAGTCATCTAGTACCCATAACACAAGCTCTGCTTAGCTTGAGGCTAGACGATGTTGTGTGCATTGTCCAACATTATTTATTTATTGATTATTTAATTTATTTATGTTTTATTAAAATCTTGCAAGCCAACTTTGAACCACTTTCTCACAAGTTAAGACTTGGAATTTATTCGTTTTCATTTCTAATGGTGGTAGGTAGGGTAGGCATCTAAACTATTTTCTTAACCAGCACAACAGAAAAACGGCACCGGTCGCATATCTTTGTCTGACTTCAAAGACCTGATGTGCAGTCTCAAGCACTGGCAACTTCTCTTCAAGAAGCACGCCGTGGAAAAGATGGGAGTGCTCCGGGCTGAGAGGTAACTAAGCTTTAGAGTGTACCCCACGTTATTACTATGCTTTATGCAGAGCAAGTATTGAAGATATGAAGATTTGCTGAAAGGAAACATAGTTTATTGTTTCGGTTTGTGTGCATACGGGTTTTAGGAGTCTTCGCCTGTTTAACTCTTTTAGGCGCTGACTGTACTTTTGTGGTCAGGTTCCGCGACGCGCTCCGCGACGCCGGCTTCGACGTCCCCGAGAAGGTGATGTCTCTCCTCGTGCTGCGCTACATGCGGAAAGACGGCATGCTGCGCTTCGGAGATTACGTTTCCGCTGTTCTGCACCTACACCGAGCTTTTGGTGAGTCCTCTTGTCTTATGATGAGCGCAGCAAATGCCAGATCTACAACCCACATACACCAAATGCCGGGTGTTGTCCCACCAAACTTCCAACTGAACTCACCAAAACATTAGTATTCTGTTCAAACAAGCTCTCTTAGAGGTCACATTAGAAGCCAAATGAGAGTAATAGTTATACTGATGTCATTTGCCTAACGGAAATGTTTTTGAAACTAGGTTTCAGTGGTTATTTGAAAATAACGGGTTATTAACTGGCATCAGCTTTTTGTAGAGTTATAGAAATAGGCGGAACTTGTATTTTAGTAAGAACTGGCATTGCATACAAAGACCAAACATTTCTTACTGGATATGCGTCTCAATGCGAAGCGGAGTGTGGAAAGACCTCTCACTCGATGGACCGACGACATCGTCGCGGTCGCAGGGAGTCGTTGGATGGAGGCGGCTCAGGACCACTATTCGTGGCGTGGTTTGGGGGAGGCCTATGTTCAGCAGTGGACGTGTGCGGGCTGATGATGATGATGCGTCTCAAAATACATTTAAAGTATGGTATATCGATATTTCTGCTTAAATGTTATTAATCATATTATTCGTACAGTATTCCTTCTTCTGATCTGAACATATTTCTAAACAAAATGAAGCATGTCCTGTTCGAAATAGGTAGAAAGTATAGAAATAACATTAAGTTGATATTAACGGGGGTCTTTAACATAAATACGCTAAAAACTGGGAAATTTATTCAATGTTTGGAAGATATAAGTGACAATAAGTAGGTACTTACCTTGAAATTCATATCAATGTCCCAACACGTAGATTCTTGCAGTATGTACCTACCTAACATTCCGTACGCAACCGCTTCTGTGCCTACTTCCCTTGTATCTATCAGACCATGATACGTCATAACGTGAATAGTTTTTTTTTATTTACAAAACAGTCCTGAGTTGCGGTAATATAGGTACGGAAGTTCGGGGAACAACTTAGGTAAATTTCTTGGCATGAAGTAGGTATATGCGGAAACTTCGAATGAAGCTTTCAACGAGTTTCATCCGTTGTTTTGGTTTAAACATTTTTTTTTCTCTAAATATTTTATTTTTTTACAGATGTTTTTAACTCTAACGAGATTCTGCGCTCTAACACTGTACAAATGGACCTATCAGAAGTAAGTTTCTGCAAAAGGTGATAAAATCCTATCACAATTTGCTACTCTAAGTATTTTAGTACTACCTAGTCTCTACTCGCACCTTCAGGTTGTTTCTGGGATATAACAGTACCCTACCCTTACCTATTCCCAACCAACAAAGATTTTATTGTTCTTTGGAAAAGAATCACACGGCCCTCCCCATTGGAGCTTCTTTATTTTATGGGACAAAAGATTAGCTTATGTTTTATTCCAAGGTAAAGCTGCTATCCTAAACCTACGGAAAATATTCATAAAATCCGTTCAGTAGTTTTGGCGAGAAGTAGGTAACAAACTTCCATCAAAACATACGCATTTTTTTTATTAGCAGTATTAATATTAGTGTGATATTGCTGTAGAAAAGTGAGTGTACCTACTTAATTAATTTCCTTTGTCATGTCTTTAATAGCTGCCCAATATCACACACAACTTGCTGACTGCTTTAGTAATTTTTGCAGGCCACTAGAAGAAGGTAGGTACATCATGCACTGTGCTTTGCATAACAAACTAGTAAAAAAGCAGCTCAACTTCGTACGATATTTCCGTTTTCGTACGATTAGAGTAGTACCGGTCGAACGAAACAAATCGAAATTTCGTAATGAAAGTAGGCATCGTATAGGAAAACAAAAGAGGATCGCGCTAGATTTCAGTAACTTACCTACACATACATGTAAACCTCGCAAGTTCAACATATCCCTACTAAGTAATCCATCCCTACTGGTAGGGATTTTTTTTCAACCTAATTACTTCTACGTGGATTTTTTAGTTACATGCATTTGTACTATAAAAAAGTACAAATACGAAGAAAGACCATAAAAGTCCAGGAGTAGGTAACTCTCATTCTGTGTTCAGACATTCCTAAAGTTCCCAATTTTAAAAGCTCTGCAACATAAATCCAACTCCTCTACCACGCAGCACAAGATAGTGCATTAAAATATGGGCTCTAACTCGTTTACTCTAAATAAATTTTACAGTGACAAAACGGCTTCCCACAGTTCCTACATCTTGAAACGCAATTTTTGAAGCTCGCGAGCTGTTTCTCATCTGATGCCGTCAATATGAAATGCTTCTAAATGTTACGAGTTAAAGCTTATATCTGAATGGAAATTCTTGTGCTGCGTAGTACCTACCTGTCGCTGTGCGCCTTTGAGCTCATAGGGGACGTTGGCTGCTTCATCGTAATTTAGCCTACATAACTATCCTCCTTAGCCCATGGTTTAACCATGACACTTAAGACACGCGTCCGCCTTCTGTATTCTGTAGGTACCGTAAAACAGGGTGAATAGAGACTCCAGGTCGAATAGAAATGGACGAAATACTGGAGGAAAAACATCCTTTTGCAGAAGTCAGATCCACTGTCACTGGAGGTGAACAGTCACGGACTAAGGATACTTCCAATGCTTAAACACCGTCGGTCACATCGTCACTTTCTATCATGTGAGATTGTGGTCAAACGAAGACTGTAAAAAAAGAACAGGCCGAGTAATGTCTTGGGCCATTATTTCGCCCATTTCTATGTATATATATTTCCCTGGAGTCTCTGTTCACCCCGTTTTACCCGGTACTTTCTTTCATGAAAGGTAAAATACTAAACTGTGTCAAATTGTGAAGACGATAACATTGTTGTGGTAAAGCGATTAAAGTGGAATTCGGATGTAGCGTCGAATTGCTTATTCGGCCCCTTTGATGTAATATGCATAATTGAGATACTAATGATGATAAATAACACCTATGCTTTGCAAAATTATTTTTACATTAATTCCTCAATATTTTATTTTAGCTAAAGAGTCAAAATAAATAAATATTAAATAAAACTACGATGAAATAGAAAAATATTACAACTAGTACCTACATATTTACAATTCAGCTAACTGCAGACTGTTGCTAACAATCTACAGGTAGCTCAAATCTAGGTAGGTACTGTATTGTTTATAGAGACATGCTTTTTTATGCTCTTGCGCACCGCCCCGCATCAGCACCCACTCCCAGTAAGGGTTTTAAATATTATCTGAACTGAGGGGAAGTTGGAATAAAAATAAATATATCAATTAGATAAATTGTTTTATTATCATTATTTAGATGAGAATTCTCTACAAAATAAGCAACATATTTATATAATTTTAAACAAACAACAAGAAAATACATAACAGGGCTTCCTTACTCACAAAGTAACAAATTTTAGTAATTAGGTACATAGTTTTTTCTTAGGGTAGATTTTTACCTCAGGACAAGGTTCCCACTTTGGTATATACATACTTAAAATTACTTGAACTCCAAGATTTGAGCATCTTGAATTTAGTACCCAGTTAAATCATCTACTCACATAATATCTGTATGTATAAAAACTAAGTTGATAGCTAGGCTTAGTGTACACAATGAGCAACATTTTTATAAAACATTCTTAAGCACTACGACCTTTATAATAGAATCAAGAAAAAAAACTTAAGCTATTATTACTGATTACACGTTTTGTCTTATTATATAAAGTATATACATATGTATATATGACCATGTTTTAAATATACTTTAGTAACTTTACAATCCAACTGAATAAATAAGAACTATAAAAACACAAAATTTGCTAAATAAACAACTTATATACTTATATATATACGACATTGTAGCGGTCGCAGGGAGTCGATGGATGGAGGCGGCTCAGGGCCGCTATTTGTAGCGTCGTACGGGGGAGGCCTATGTCCAGCAGTGGACGTGTATGGGCTGATGATGATGATGATACTATATATACCTTAAATTAAAATGTTTATACAACACTAACTTTTGTATTGAACTTGTTCTTTTATTTTCAGTGGCTTCACAACTCTTTTATGTGTTGAAAATGCAAAGAAGCTTTACAAGTACAGCATACAGCTACATAGTAAATGTACGTCAGAATAGGAACTACGATTTCGGAAGCACCAGATTTTGAGCCCCGGACTTGTAACAGGCGCCCGCGCCGAAAGCGCTGGACGCCGTGCATTATGATCACGCTGGGCGGATAACTATTCTATAAAACTTATTGGGACTATATTACTTTCAAGGTGTTATGAACTTATTTTATTACGTGAAGATAATGGCGGAAACTAAGACTGTGCTGCGGTTTCGTAAGTCATTTCTTTATCTGTTTTAGAGAATATTGAAATGCGTAGATTTTAGATATAATGTGCTTTGCGGAAAACCTCTGTACATGTTAATTTATGAGATATATTTAGAATGTAGAATATTGTCCTTATATTAGAGCTTAATCAAGCATCGTTTTTGAATTGAATGTTTGTATAAGTTGGATTCCAAAAAGCGCGATCAAAGTCCAGTTTTATTAAGAGATCTCGCATTTTTATTTCATAAGTCATAAATAATTTGTAAATAAGTATGAAACAATGTAGTGTAGTGCTTGTTTTTTCATTTAATAATCCACCGGTAAACAAAACCTATTTATGCATGATTGCAATTTTTTTATATTTGTGTATAATTTTAGTTAATTTCAGGTACCTGCGAGTACTTACCTGTATTTTTTTTTTTGCAATAAAAACCGTCTTTTCAGAGTAATTTAAAAGATATGTTGAATCTATGAAAAAAGTATCACCATGTTTATGTTATGGTGATGCACAATAAAGTTGATAAGTATGTATTATTTTTGGTCACAAATAAACGTGTAAATTGTGTAACATCTTATTGTATCTACCTAATTCCTTTATACATAACTATACTATGTTCTATTCTACCTCCTTTATTTGTACATGAAGGGAATACGAACAACATTATACGATATTATCTTTAAAGATTTTTTTACTTGAGACTGGCTCTTATAATCGTAATAGTGAAGTATTAGACAATCTTTAATTTAAACAAACAGAAAAATGTACAAAAAAAAAACACAAACATTGCAGGATCAGGACATGTCAAAATGTAGTCCCTATAGTTAAGAATTTAATTTTTAATAATGTTGTACCTACATGGTAGGTTTAAATCAAATCCCTATTTTATACTATTTAACTTGAACTATATTATACAAGGTGATTGGTAGCAGGCTGCAAAGCTTCAAGGACAAGCCAGAGTAGACTATTTAGAACCGTTTGAGCCATGGTTGTCTCAGACGAAGTCTCACCATTGATTCTATACGCATTATTTTGGTTTTTGGGAACAATATGAAGTCTGGACAGGTGAAAAACCCGACCTGAGTCACTAGCGTATCTTTGGGAGCACAGTCATGGTGCATGTCCCAATGAGTGGATATGAAAGCAAGTTTTGGAAACAGAGTATGAAGGACAAGCTGGAATACTTTGAAGAAAATAGAGCATGGGAGCTCGCAGATTATCCCCACGACAGTATAGTGGTTAAGTGCAAGTGAGTATTCAAAAAAAATATAATAGTGAAGGTGAAGTGAGATATAGAGCTAGGCTTGTGGCAAAAGGTTTTACCCAGGTGAAAGGAGTGGACTACAACGAGACTTTTTCCCCTGTGCTACGGTATGCTATCCTAAGGCTCTTATTTGCCTTATTTTGAAACTCACTATTTTTTTTCTTTTTTAGGTCATGGAGTTCTCCTAGGGCTCCATCTTATTCACCCCTATCCCCCCGCAGCGTGGGTAAATAAGTCTTTAGATATTATTCATAGATATTTCACATAAGACTATTTATTTGCAAACCTAACTAATTCATATTTTTGTTTCAGAACCCCCGATTATTTTAATAGAAGTGCCGCCAGATAATGTCCTGCCGCCGGTCACGCTGCATGAAGAATATGATACGCCCGACGCCCATCCTCTTTTCGTCCCACCATCGGACTCGGCCCTGCAGTCAAGTCCTTCCCGAACTACACGCGGAGGTTCCCGAAGTGTTCGCGGAGGCCGAGCCCGTGGTCGCGGGCGTGTCTATTCACGACGGTCTCACCGGGGAATCAGTGGGACGAGAATGGCCTCATCAGCCCCACATATTTGGACTACTGGAGATCCAATAATCCAAGTATGTGTGACTGATGAGGATGTTCCCGCTTCACTGAGGCAGATTGTAGAAGAGCTCATCCAAACCCGTGCACAGCGCGAGCCCCGCCTTGCAGCGAGGACCGCACGTAGAGCGTCGACAAGGCAGCACGAAGAGGAAGACGATAACTTCTATGACGAGGAAGAAGAAGCTGACAGTGTTCTTTTAGAAGGGCGTAACACTTTCGACTGGCAGCCGATGTCGTCTTTCCAGGCACAGAGGGAAGTATTCACCCCACCACGTACGGGATCCGTGGAGACATATGATAATATATATGACGCTTTTCGTTCATTTTGGCCTGAAAACATCTTGGAAGAAATCGTGGTGGAAACAAACAGGTACGCAAGAGAAATCATATCTCCTGCATTCCGCAATGACTGGTACGATACAAATGTGCACGAGATCTTAGTATTGTTCAGTTTTTGGATGATGCTTGGCATTATAAAACTGCCAACAATAAAGTCGTGTTTTACGACAAACGCGCTGCTGAAAACTAATGTTTTCAGAAAAATGTTTTCTCAGCGCAGATACATGAATTTGTCTCGCGCTCTACATTTTGCTAATAATTCGGAAAGACCCCCAAACGCTTCAAGATTGTTTTGTTTTGGTCGTATTCTGGACCACCTTAATGAAGCTTTTAAGAAAAACTACATACCCGGACCACAAGTATCCATAGACGAAAGTCTCACCCTGTGGAAGGGTGTATTAAAGTTCCGCCAATACATTCGAACCAAAGTTCGGTATAAAAACTTTTGAACTCTGTGATGCCGTAACAGGATACTTGTGGTCATTCACAGTCTACGTTGGGAAGGACAGCACAAGGTCTACACCAAAACTGAAGAGCACGTCGGTGGTATTGAACCTAATCCGCCCTCTATTGAATAAGGGCTATTGTTTATTTATGGATAATTGGTTCAATTAACCGACGTTGGGTCGCTACTTAAAATCAAAAAACACTGACTGTGTTGGCACCTTGCGATCCAGCCGCTGCGGCGTCCCTGCACTGGTTCAACAAGCTGTCCTTCAAAGAGGGCAGCTTATTGCTCGCCATTGCGGTGACGTCGCAGTGATTGGATGGCAAGACAAAAAAAAATTTAATGCTCTCCACCTATCACGACGCAAGTACGGCTTCAGTGTCGAAAGGTCAAGTCACCCAGTCCAAGCCACAAGTGGTTTTGGACTATAATAAATTTATGGGTGGCGTTGATCTTAAAGATCAGATGCTGGAGCCGTACTTGATTGAACGCAAAAGATGCAAAAACTGGTATGTCAAGCTGTTTAAAAAGCTTCTGAACGTATCTATTCTAAATTAGCGCATCCTTTTGGAGTCTTCAAGCGGCAGGTCAATAGACCATCTAGCCTGTCGTTTGAAACTGGTGGAAACGATCCTGGACAAGCATATTCAACTCTGTCCTTATAAGACCAAGCCCTCAGAAAGTGATCCGTTGGCGCGTTTGGTGACAAGCCACGTCCATTGGCCCGTCCGAATTCCCGGTGTTCGCAAACGTTGCGTTCACTGCTTGAAGAATGGGAAACTCGAACAGCGAACGCCCTTCAAATGCGAATACTGTGACACGCCGCTCTGCATAGAACCGTGTTTCAAATCTTTCCACATTTAGTTCTAGTATATTGTTAATTTAGTTGTGTGTTCATGATTAGTTCTAGTAATTTAGTTTTGTATGCTGAGTGTGAACTGCCATACTGTTTACTACAAAGTTTGCGTAACTTTATTTTCTATGGAATTCCTGAACAGCGCTCCAAGCGGGAAGTTTTAAAAATAAGAATTCCATATAAAATAAAGTTACGCAAACTTTGTAGTAAACAGTATGGCAGTTCACACTCAGAATACTGATAGAGTTTAATGTAAAAGCAACAATACATAATAGCCATTTTTTTTAAAGTATTCCTATTCTTCAAGCATTGCACGCAACGTTTGCGTTAAGGATGGGAGTTATTGGATATTTTGGCTACCGGTTATTCGTTGGGTATTTTGTTTCAATACCGTTATTTCCAACTGGTACCCAATAACGTTACAATACTCTATACCTGTCCTGATTTCTACCCAATATATTTCGAACCGATTTGGTTAGAAATACCAAATACTTGTTGCAGCTGCATAACTTTACAGGTGAACGGTCCGCTAGTACCTATGCGTAGGTGATAGTTAGGTAAGTATAGGTATTGAAGCGTTGGGTAGTTATGGTTCATGGTCCGGTTAGGCGCGATGCTCGCTTTGCAGTTATTCCCTAGCGGTATGCGGATTTTACAATAGCTTTAGGTATTTTAGGACCATGCTAACAGGTACTGAGTTAGTTATTGAATACCGGACTCATCTCTAGTTTGCGTACTTGCCTGTTTTTTTTTTGTTCTGTTTGTGTACAGCCTCCACAAACACCTGAACCAAGCAAAGATACAGCCATCGCAAATACGAGTGATCAGTGACACAAATCACTTGATCGTGCCTATGAAGATCACCTGTGGATTCGTTCCCACCACCACTACGACGACGACGACATCGACATCTGAGGCCCTAGAATTCCAGAAGAGGAGGAATACAAAGCCGATGGTCCGTTTTCCCGTATGGAAAGAGAGTTCAAGGTGGAGCAGAGATAGTAATTGAACTACTTCCCCCGCACCACAACGAGGCATTTATAAGAAGAATTTAACACGGGCGGTCGAGGTAGTATCGGAACTGCTTCCACCTAACCACAGATGAGGCGATCTATTCCTGTTTCCCCTGCGTGCTGGAGATAGACAACTGTTGGCTGACGCGTGCATACCAGCCAGCAGCTCCGAGTGCATCACATCCAGGATCACAGTGGTGGCTGACAAAACTGGAGGTACTTTTAAATTTGTGGGTAGAACATAAGACATTTTGGGAGTTTACCTATACTATGTGCCGTGTTTTTATTGCGTTGTGTTGTGTGAAGGTTTTATACCTACCAGCTTCTATCAGTTAGGTGAAGTGTAGTAACATTTGTTTTGTGTTAGTTAGTTAGGTAGTAGTACATTTTGTCGTGGTTTTTTTAGTGCATACATGACGTTTCTATATCTATACCTACCAGTACGGTGTAGTGACATTATATTAGATTTTATGACTAGTATTCAATACGTGTAGCAGGTAAGTTATTTATAAGCTGTATAGGAGGTAGGTATATAGAAATTTCTAATTTCCAAATATTATAAGTGCCCTATCTTATAAAAAGGATTTGTTTTTATTATAACTTGTTAAACATGTTCGATTTGGTGAAGCCTAGGACCATTAGATACCTACCTAGGTACCTATAATTCTTACTAAATAAATACGTATTATTAGATTCGTTAGGATATGAAGTTAGTTAGGATAGTGAATTTTTTTATTAGTTTGAAAAGCCTATAGTAGCCATTATGTATTGAATATAATATCGTTAAAATGTTCGTCGTGGCTTCTCTGGGTGGTGCGCATCCGAAATGCCCAATTATCCATGACTCTGGCGCATAAATCAGACTGAATTTGACCGATCGCATGGGATATGTTGTTTTTGACGGGCGCTGTGGTTTGTGGCTTATTCGCATAGACCTGCGACTTTAGTAAGCCCCACCAAGAAAAAGTCTAACGGGGTCAAATCGCATGATCTCGGTGAACCGTTCACATCACCTTCACGTGAGATGACCATGACCTCAAAACGCTCTGAATGCTGCAGAATGTCTAATGTGACATCAGCTGTGTAGCACGTAGCGCCGCCGTCATGTTGGAATCACATGAAATTGGTGCTCATATCACCCAAATTGCCGATTGGTGATCGCAGTGTTGGTATTAAAAAATACTCAGAAGGAAGCTGCTGCCCTTCCTCTGGTAGGTGCTCCGTGGCGCAGTTGGATAGCGCATCCCCGTATTCAGGGGAAGGTCGCGGGTTCAAGTCCCGCCGGAGTCGTAAATTTTTGGGATATTATTAAATTGTTTAAGATCGTAAAATGGGCAAAGCGCGCGGAACGTTGCCCGAACAGAACACTCATTTTGATAAAACAGTTTTATAATTTGCACGTTTATTTGAACGCTGTATCCATCTAAGGTATTAGGCTAAATTTACTTAAATAAATGATAGGTAATTTGTCAGCTGTAGCTTCAAAAATCTGGCCGCTATCAATTTTCAAAGTTCGGAAGTCCCTATTGGAAGACCCTTTAGTTTTGGGTCCTTTCCTTCTGTGGTTACATGGGCTGCCTCAGCTATTTTCCCATTTTCAGCTGGAGCACGGGCCTCATCCGCAAATTTTATAGCTTTCTCAGAGTTATTTTCAGAAATATCTGCATTGATACTCGCCTTTTGAGCCTCGCCTAAAGTATTCAACAAGCCGTTGATTGCAAGTCGAAGTTCCTCATTAATCGGTTCTTCGGCGGATTGAGCCTCTGGGTTCCCTCCCCGGGCGCTCACTGCAAGGCGGTAGAAGTTTAACAGCTGATCTGGAGATAATTGTGCAATGCGATTCGTGTCCAGGTCATTACCGAGGCGAGGCAAGGCGCCGCCACGCACAGCCTCGAAGCCAATGGCGGCGCCAGCGGCCTCCCTGCCCCCCGTCGCAACTTGCCGCTGGTCCTTAGCTCTTACCTGCCCGCCCCCCACCGCAGCCTGCTGCTGGTCCGCATATCTTTCCCGTCCACCCCCCGCCACAGCTTGCTGCTGGTCCGCAGCTCTTTCCTGTCCGCCCCCTGCCGCAACTAGCTGCTGGCCCGCAGCTCTTAGCTGTCCGCCCACCGCCTCAGCTTGCCCCGGGTAAACAGCTCTAGCCTCCATGGAAGGGGCAATTGGTTCCAACGCCGGACGTTTCTTGACATGTCTATTGTCGTACTCCTGTTAAACAAAACCATGTATGAATCATCTGCTAATCCACTGCCAGACGAAAGACAGGCTAAGTGTATCGTGTCTTAAGACTATACCCAATACTTGTACTCGGCAGGTTATAAACAATATTATCTACATAGTAAGGTGCAGCATCCGGCTCTTACCCCCCGCCGCAGCTTACCCTGGCTTGCAGGTTTTAGCTCCCTACTCCCCTTCCGCAGCTCTAACCTGCCTGGAAGGCCGTACTACGTAAAACTTGTATTCGGCAAGTTATAAATGCCGCGCATTAAATACGCATTACTCGCGTGCGCAACGTAGCTCACAGTTTGCGCGAATTCGGATATTGATTATACACGATGTCTTTGTGTCCTGGCTGTAACGATGTGCACTCCGATGGAATCTGTTGCTCCATATGCTCTACATCCTACTTTTTCTCGTGTTTTAATGTTACTCAAAACTCAAAGTGCTTTATTTCCTTTAGACCTTACAGGAATCTTGGACACGTCACAAAATTAAAATTACTTGAGCAAAACTGGGAAATAATGTGATCACTTTGTTTTTTTTAGTCCAAATTGCGCCTACATCTGATATCAGCTCGTAAGTACATCGAATCGTAAGTACATTACTTTTTTACCAAGGAATGGATAAACTTACGAAAAGTAGATACCGAATTTTGTCATGAAATTTGGCACGGACATTCCGTTATACTATCTAAGAGTCGCCTTAAAAGGATTATTGGCGACTCGCAATATTTTTCGAAATATCGAATATTTTGAGTATTAGACTAAACTTCCGATTAGCTTTTACCTCCGTTTTGGTTCAAATTTGATACAGACCTTCTACAAGCAAGTGTGCCAAGGATTTTTGGCGCATCTCAATATTTTTTGAGAAATCGATATTCGTTTTTTTATCTCAATAATTTTGAAATTTGGCTCTGGCGCTGCGGGAAGTGCAGCCTCTCCGCCATTGCGTAACAAGAGGCAGGCACTGCGCGAGCGTAAGTAGATACAATGAGAATGTATCTCTTGATATACGGACCACTCCTTATTAGCGAATACCTATACTAAATTGCATGAAAACCCCATTAGTTTCTAACTAAACTAGCTAAATAGGTACCTACTTTAAAGGGCTACCCGACCCAAATCAGCGCAGCCACCTATTTTATCGTATTATTACGATATACAAGGGAATTTTCCAAAAAACCCTTGCCCCGATACCTGTCATAATTTATTAATTTTATTTCATGCTTCATCTTCAATAGTTTTATATTGTATAGCATAGGAGGAGATGCGAAAACCGAGTTTGGTGGCCAAAAAGTGCAACTTCGTATCTCTTCCTAAACTATACAAAATAAAACTATTGCAGAGGCATTAAAAAAAAGCTTATGATTGGTATCACAAACTGGCCAATGGATTTTTCAAAATTCCTTTCTTTAACGTAATAATAAGATAAAACAGGTGGCGGCGCTAATTTGGGTCTGGGAACCGTCTTAATTAACTACATGGTAAAGTGCCGGCCGATCGTACCTGACCGCCCGCACTGCCCGACTGGTCCGCAGCTTTTAGCTGTCCGCTCCCCGCCGCAGCTAGCCCTGGGTACGCAGCTGTTGCATCATCCACCGGACGTTGTTTATCCCGCGTCGGCGCCACCTGACGCGAAATGCTAACCACGTACTCCTGTTCAACAAAACCTTGCATTAATCGTCTCCAGTGTTGTCAGTCTGACACTTCGTCTGACAAAACAAAGGCTAAGAGTAACTTTGTTACTTGTATTAGTCAAATTATAAATAAAATGTAATTGGTACCGGTATGCCCCGAGTCAAGGTTTTATGCATGTAACTTAGCTTTGATAAGTTGAAAATTTACATAACTGGTCCTATGTGACCCTCATTAATTTCAATAATGGTTCAGAAGCCGCATTGATTTTACAAGAAATATTTAATTTTAAGTAACAGATGGCCTTTCAGAGTTGATAATGTGTGCCATTAACTAACAACACCCAAGATGGTGGATTATTTAACATTTAAAGATGGGGTCCTTGAACGAATATGAACCTTAAAAACAGGAAAATCAGCAGTCAAAAGGACAGCGGGTTTGATTATCTAAAGTCAAAAGAGATCAAAACTAATAACAAGGGTCGCAAAGCAACATTTACATTGGTCTGTTGACACCCACACTTCCTCCATTTCACATCAGCTCTGATAATCCAAAGCTTATAGTTTACAATAAATATAAAATTACATAATTAAGAAGCGAAGACATAGTTATGACAATTTTATCGCTTTTGAGGTTATTACTCCAAGTAATTTGTTAAATAAACAAAACAGTCTCTAGCTAGGCTAATTGTAAACATCTCCATTATATGTATTTTTGAAAATCTTACTTTTATTAAATAAATATCACAATAAAACCTTGTTATATATTTTTATCAGTTTTTATATTTATATTGTATATGTATATAAGTAGGTATAGTTACTATTATTTAGTATCACGCGCGCTGCAACTCAAATCTTAAATTAAATTTGCAATGGATTTGGTAAAAAGTTAGCCGATGTAGAATATTGACAACCCTAGCGGCCATACCTCAGCCAGGCCACATAGCGGCCAAACTAGTTACCCCATGCCGAGAAAACGAACCCTCAAAGCGCCACGATGCGTTTTTTCGGCTTTCTATGCCATGTAGTCACATCTCACACTTGTCTACATGACCAGATGACCAGCAGATGTTGTTACTTGTATACAAGTAACTGTCTAATTTCAGTGAGCCTAGGTAACTAGTTACCCCTTCTGGCCCCTAAATGTTAAATCAGCTGCAAATATTAATAAAATGTTCAGCAGCTTTTAATTATCTAGAGAAAATACGAGTCCATACTCCAAAGCTAACAAAATGATTACAAAATTGTTATTAGTGCCGATAAACGACCTACTGGACAGCATCCGGTTGGTACAAAGCTCTCGCTACCAATGATGTTGCCGTCGTCCTGGTAGATCAGCACTGTGACAGGCGGGACATTTTGCTGCGTACCCGGGATGACCGCTTGCAATGCATTGGCGAAACGCACCAGGCATTTGATGCTCTTCAGTCTCCACTCGCTTATATACCTACTGTCGTGGCGAAGACGGATACAACATTGATCTTCGACTCGGTCTCATGGTTCGGTTCGGTTCACTAAAAATGTTTACCACCCAACGAAGTGGGCACGGGTCAGCTAGTATATAATAAATAATCAGGAACACGAAAACGAGAATAGAGGTTCAATATGCAGATTGAATTGGTTGCAAATAATAGTTGCAGCTTCATTTAAGATGTATCTATAACTAACCATCAATAACTAAAAATGCTTTATTTCCTAAAATACATAATTCTGCACGAACTAGGTAAAAGGACTCTTAGAAAAAGGCAAATTCTTAAAATTTGGCTAGGCAAACATAATCACGCGAGCTGCTTAACCATAATAACAAAATAATTTAGAAAGTATTTCTGCCTTTTTGTCCATTACCTTTTCACACCTAAATAGCTGAAAGGATCTCAATGATATTTGCCAGGTAAGTATATGGTATCCCAGGGATGGACATAACCTAGCATCATACTTATCATAGCCTCTTAATTTTTATGTTTTATCAACATTTACAAATGTAGGTTGAGGTCAATAATTGTCACATGAGCTGCATATCAAACTTAAAAGTAACCATGGGTCTGGTAGAATTTTTCTGATATAATGTAATTAGGAATTTTACACAGGACCAATATTGAATTTTCTGCAAATGCAATACTCTATGCTCCAAGCCTAAGTTATATTTTTTAATGGTAGCTTTTGGCCACATTTCACATAAGATACGATGTGGTCTAAGATGGAGCACACTTTTTTACTCGAGTAACCAAATGGCATGATAGTCGCTGGGTTTGATGATGTTACACATATGACCCTTCACAAAAGATAATTGAAACAATACAGAATAATACATCATAGGAATAAAACAAAAATAGAAATGTAACAATCAGAAATATAAGGACAAATAACACTAGTACCATGAGGATTTTGATCTGAAATAATTCTAAACCCAGGCAGCCGCAGTCAAAAATAATGTAATAAATTACCCTCCATTCATTAAGGAAAATCTGTGCTTCTTGGGGCTTGCACTTTTTGTGTCGTTTGAATTCTTCTCTCGCGTAGTTGTCTCCGAGGATCTTCAGTTCGTCTGGTAAGCTCCGGTGCAAGCGTAGAATGAGCTTGTACAACTCCCGAACGCGGCTGACGTGAGATTTGTTCATGCTAAAACAGAACAGAAAGTCTTAAATCGGTCTTGAATAATGACTTTGGGCTTAATTAACTTTAGCTCGAAGTACCGATTTGTAGGCTTTGGATAACACTACGAGGACATATGAACTGTGGTACCTAGTTCGTTTCCAAGATAAAATAGATAGCCAATGTTATATAGGTAATGTTTCCAACCAAGGAACACAAATCTGGACACCTGCTCAAACTACCTATAAAATTCATCCATAATTGTTAAAATTCACTCGCTACTTACCTTGAAAATATTAAAAATCTGTTACGAAACAATGTCTGCTATTTTCTCTTCGTAGGATTTTTTAATTTAACCAAAATTTAACTTCTCAATCAGTCACAGATGTGTCACATATTAATAGCAAATCAGATGTAAGACCGTAAAACCTCAACGTTATCACAACAAAATTTCACAATGTTTATTGTGGATATCAAATAAAAAAAATATTTCAGCCCCGCAAGCAAGACGGCTGCAAAGAGAATACAATACTGACGGGCGGCTGACTGAAGAGGGAAGGGAGATTACAGTGTCGCCAGACGCCAGTAGAGAGAGAGTCAAAAGTAACCAAACCGATATAAAAAACAAAACTTGTAGCGTAAAAGTAGCCTTACTACCTATGTAGTACCATGGACAAAATAAATTAAAGACTGGCATAGCCCATACTTCAGCCCGAGAACAGATTAGTAGTTATTTGATAGAGCGCGAGATGGCCCTACGGGTAGCAATTCGTTAAAAATAACCAATCAACCCGTTTATTTTACCGCAATAGCGCCACGTATTAGATCATCGTTGCAGCATTTCAAGAGTTTTTGTCAAGTGATATACCTAGATTAAAATCAATTTTATGGATGGCGCTAATGTCAATTGCTACGTTGCCAGATAGCTATTTCCCGACGGCTGAGTGAAGTGCCACGTTGTCGATTTGCTGTGTTCTGTTCGCACTACTGGCTATGGTAAAAATATTGTTTTGATTTTGGTGCGCATCAGTATTGCCATACGATAGAAAATCCTAAATTTTGAGTAAAATTATATTCTTATTTTACGCAAATAACATTTTATCATATTTTATGTATATTCTTCTAGAACAGATTATGCTCTAAGGTTGAAAGAATTTTCACAGAGGTCCTTATAACTACCAATTCGAGTTGAAAATTAGTAAGTTTTAGAAATAAATTAACCCAGGTACGTGTTATCTTATTTCTTAAAGCAAAGTGAAATCATTCTACTTTATTTTATGTTCCCAAAAACGTATGACAGAGAGTAGACACACCAACACACACAACTTATATGATAAAATTTCTAATGCATTACTACGCTGCTGGGTTGGTTACTTTTGTATGTGGTTTGTGGATGCACTGTAACTGCCGCCGCCGCCGCACAGTGGTTCCGAATTGAAAAAAATGGACATAGGGTCGAAAGTCTGAATTTTGACTTGATTTTTATTTATTTTATTATCTACAATAAATTGCGATCTTCACTTGTAATTAAATACATGCTAGCGTTTTTACCATGGAAAAACCTTTAAAATGTTAGTAATTTTACTGTCTGTCATCATCATAATATATCAATCCACTTAGTGAAGGCGAAAGTCGCCTTCACTAAGTGGATTGATATATTATACTGCAAGACATGAAAATGCACTTATTGATACGCAGAATCAGAACAACTCGCCAAACTAGAACAAAAAAAATTGGCATCAAATTTATCGCTTCGCCGCAAGTGGATGCCAAATTTGGATTTTTTTTTAGGTACTCTATCACTAGGGCCACAAAAAAGATTCTGTCCAAAACAGGGGCCAAATTGATCCAATTCGATAAAAAAAAATGTTTTCCTCCATACAAAAAATTATTGATTTTTTTTCTCCCTAATTACGTATCTTACAGATTTTTGTTATTGCATAAAAGATGTCAGGAATGATGAGACCTGTTTTTAAAAAAAAACTGTCAAAATTCAAACTTTCGACCCTATTTCCACTTTTTTCAATTCCAAACCACTGTGCGTCGGCGGCGCTGCGGCGCCCTCCCACCCCATCGTCGTCGGCCTACAGTTTATATAAAACGAGAAAACCTGCGGAATAATAGATATACTTTGGTTATCTAATTGGTAGGAAAGGCCTGTTTTATCAATCTTATTATTTTCTAGACTTCAAATAAAAGCATATGTACTTATGTACCTAACAAAAAAATCTTTTAATATGCGCGCCATCTACCTTATCACGACGCGTTATCTTGTTTACGATTGCCACACCATCTTTCATATTTCGCTGGAGACTAGCATAACACGACGATTCTCTACTAACCTCTCTTGACCCTACCAGATTCCAAAATAATCGCTATAATTTGCCGTTATTTATAATAATAGTATATCTTACTAATATAATATGCAGATATGAAAATTAGTGTGTGTGAATGTTAGTTACCCTTACCCTATTAGTTACCTACCTATCTATCTTCGTAACAAATTTTACCCTATAAATCCCAAAAACGAGGTTCCCTCCACTCGGCATTTCATTTCATTTATTTCAACTCTAGGAACACAAACGATCACTTAGTTACATCAAAAAATTACATTATTGCCTTAAGTCTAAATAGGTAATTACTGGCGATGGTTAAGAGTTGAGTGTTACAATATTCTTGTTTCGCTTTTTTTGGGGCGAGGTGAAAAGGGTGTGAGCTTAGCAGAAAACTAGAATATAATAGGTAGCAAGCTATGCTACGCCGTCGCCACAGATTAAATTTCAAAAAAATCTAGGTTAGTTTACTTTTTACGCTACAAGGTTTCTTTTTGAACATGGTTTGGTTCTCGGATGAAGACTAAGTATTAGTGGATAGCGCCTTTCAGTTCTACGCATGTCCGTTTTTGTTAGTGTGCATTTGCAGATTTGTAATAGTGTGCGTGACTAGGGGTGTTACTACAGATATCTAGTAATATATATTAATTACTTTAGCATTTATAGATAGCGAAAAACTTACGCATGTAATGACAAATCGGGAATTTTACTCCACCTTTTGTCCTTCTTGAAGGACAGTACACAGTGGAACACGACACATATTTTCACTTTTTCAACAAAGTTTTGAGTAAAACGCAGTAATTTCTTAGAATTTCAATAAAGTTCATCAGTCTTACCACAACTTTTGAGCAAACTACTGTGTCAGCAGCTGACACGATTGACACTGACAGTGCAGCATAGCTATACGTACACCATCTATTTCTTTTAATCATAGCTTGGCTCCGTCGGATAGACAAAGATACATTACAACTATGGTGATACATAGATATAAAAACGGAAATGACTTTTGCTACATCTTACCTACTCTATGGTTTGGTTACTTTACTTTTGGCTCGACTCGACTGGCAGCACTGCCGCTACTTCGTGTTAGGGAAGGGCAAATGAAAAAAATGTATCGATATATATTGTATCAATATTTATTATTAGTATCGATATATGCATTGTAAAAATTATCGATATACCGCTATTTTAGGGCTTAGGCCATCATCATTGTGCAGGCAAAATGGAGCGTGTTGGCCATAGGATTAGGATCTTTGACCCCAAGAAGATGGAAGGAAGATCAACATATCGACCACAACTTTGACACTTACACATTTGCGCAAGCAAGATAAGCCGGCCACACGCTCAATCTTGCTTGTGCAAGCCGGTGTGCGTTCTGTACTTAAATCTTAGTACAGATTTTAGTTAGTTTCGCTGCTAGTTACCTATTTTCAAAATTAGAATATAATCGATATAATGTAATCGATTTGTCATTTCTAGTATCTCCCAGTTTTGCACAATAAGAGTCGTTAAGTACAATTGAAAAATAAGAAATACTTAAAATGATTTTTTTTTAAACTACTGTGGTACCTACCTACTTACCGGGATAGAAATGCTTTAACAACGAAAATGATAAGAAAGATGGTGCAAAATTAAAGTAGTTACGTCAATTTAAAAAAATCTCCGTAACGTTTCCTTCAGGCATGCAAACTTTTCATGATAAGCGAAGATGCAGAAATAAAATGTTTTATTCTCTGTATCTGTACCTACTCACTTTTCCAGAGGAACTAAAAAAATATTGAACTATTTTTTTAAATGCATTTCCTAACGTGAGTTTTCAGTAACTCTCACGATTTCAAACTTCCTTACTATTTACAGTTCGGGAATGCGGTGCTATAGCCTCAAACGTGATCTGTAAACTAAAACGTATGAACGAGGACCAAAGGCTGTATGCAGAACAACTCATAAACAAAATCCTTGGACAAGGGATCCGTAACACTTTAACAGACAGTACGGACGTTACAGTCCGTGAAAAGTATAAGATTGAAGAGGAGCGCTATAATAGGGCATTTTAGTAAGTAGTCTATTATTATTAATACAGAAGACAACAGTTGTCAGGACCGTTACTGTCCTATTGGTCTTGTCTTGACAATATAGTCACAAAACCTGTTGTAAAAATTATTCAGTGTGAACAACACTTAATCTTTAGTTGTAAAACTTAAAAAGAGTGCAAAGCATAATAAGGACACTTAAAAAGCTCCTACACACAATGCCGGCAGCAATACCGGCGGGTATACGAGCCTCCGCTGGCGGCCATGCCGGCGGGTTGCGCGGAGTGCCAGCGTTTCACTTTACTAGCGTCTGGAATGATGCATCTGCATCTCATGCATCACTTACTCATAAAAAATAACTGCAGGGAACCACAATACTATACCTACTCCAATTCAGAATGTTACGATATAAACAGACAGCATAAGCATAGTTTTTACTCCTTGCAAGAATTTTTAGAACAATAGAATAAAAATGTATTATTAAAAAGTATTATTTTGAATTTAATATTTCGTAATAAATATAATTTTTATTATGTCATTTTATGGTTAAGTATATTTATTAAGAATATTATAATTATTTAGATACAAGATAGTTTAATTTAGCTTACAAAGCAAATTCCTGGTACCTATCTTAAGTCACCTACCTTAAAACTTAGATAGATAGATAGAAAATTCTTCATTGCACACTAAGATAAGAAGAAACAGAAATACAAAAAAGACAATTTTAAAACTAAGTTACAAGTGGCGGTCTTATCGCTCGAGAGCGATCTGTAACAGACAACCGTGGATGGATAGGATTGTTGGATGGTACTAGGGGATCTGTGTGCTAGTATAGATTTAATAAATAAAAATACTCATAATAAATATTATGCCTAAAATAAACTACATATATAAATTTATATATATATATACTTATATACATAGGGACACAGGTATGCGTTCAATGACAACAGCCTAAATAGTGCTCCTTCACCATGGTTTTGAATAGTGGTAGCGACTTTGCTCGCCTCACTGAGACTGGCAATGCGTTCCATACTTGTACAGCCCGGGCAGTAAAGGAATGGGCGAAGAAAGAAGTAGAGTGAACAGGTACTTGAAGTATAAAAGTTACACCTACAGAGCGCAGAGAAAGAGCGTGCGAATGATGGAGAAAGGTAAAAAGCTCTTTGAGATAAGGGGGTGCAGAGGCGTAAAACAAGACATTAAAGAGAAGAGAGAGAATATGAGAATTTCGGCGAAGCCGTATAGGTAACCACTTGAGCTTCCTGCGAAATTCCGAAACATGGTCATACTTGCGCAAGCCAAATATGAACCTTATCCCGACATTCTGCAGGCGCTCAAGTTTGTCTAACTGTTGCTCAGTTAGATCAAGAAAGGCCGAATCGGCGTAATCAAGAACTGGAAGGAGAAGATTGTGCAAGAGAGATTTTAGTGGCAATAGGTAGAAAGTTACGCAGCCTTCGAAGGGAACCTGCTGAAGCAAACATCCTACGGCTGATTTCAGATATCTGCGGTCCCCACGACAGATTTCTATCGATGAGGATACCTAAATTTTTCACCGTTTTGCTTTGCCCAACAGGGGTCCCATCAAAGACCACAGTTGGTAGAGTACCCCAATTTATCCGACCTATCATTCGAGAGCTTCCTACTGTGATCACTTGCGTTTTTGAAGGGTTGACTTTTAGACCAAAGCTGTTGCTCCAGTCCAGGATACGACCTAGGTCTTCGTTAATGGTGGCAATAGCACACGATAGCTGATCTACCGTAGCTTGCGTGTATATTTGGAGATCATCTGCATAGAGGTGGTACGATGAAGTTATGTTTTGAGATATAGAATTTATGAACATAGCAAAAAGAAGAGGTGAAAGAACGCCACCCTGTGGAACGCCAGCAGACATGTCGCACCAACACGAGCACATCATCAATTCGAATACGCTGGCGACGCCCATGCAAGTAACTGCGAAACCAATCAGCCACTGCTGGAGATACGTTGAGAGAGCATAATATTGCAACTACAATTTCAAAATCCACATTGTTAAAAGCATTGCTAAAATCTAGTAAGCAAAGAACAGTTACTTTTCCATCTTCCATGCCAGAGCGGATGTCGTCTGTAATTTTTACTAGCGCGGACACTGTGCTGTGGCCTGGGCGAAAACCAGACTGGAAAGGATTTAGGAGATTATTCATGGAGAGGAATGGGCTTAATTGCTGGTGGACAAGGCGTTCTAAGACATTGGACAGGAAAGTAAGAATAGATATAGGACGGAAATCAGAGAAGCCAATAGGCTTGGATTTTTTAGGGAGAGGAGTTACTAGAGCTTCTTTCCAGACAGATGGGAATAAACCAGTGGATATCGAGGAGTTCAGGATATCTTTAATAGCGGGAGCTATTTGGACAAGAATATCATGTTTCGACTAATACTATCGTTGCCAACAGCCTTAGAAGAAATCGATGTAACAGCTCCCTTAACGTCACAGTCCGTGAACTGATTAAAATGAAAAGGTGAGTAGTCAGGAATCGGTGTAGAAGAAAGATGAAACAAAGTTTTCGATTTCAGTTGGATATCGAGATCTGATATAGAGGTAAAGTGTTTGTTAAAAGAATTGAGATTAAATTGTGGAGGGATTTTTGTACGTTCTTTTGATTTTCCGATTCCTAGAGACCGTAAGAACTTCCAAACCTTGGCAGGGTCAGAGTTCTCTACTGAAGTATGGATATAGCGGCGTTGCGCGTCACGACACGCTCTATTGCAGTGATTCCGGCGATCTATATATCTTTGTTTTTTAAAGTCGGAAGGTTTACGCTTCAGTTTTGATTTGGCTACGCATTTCTGACGCATAAGCGCTTTTAACTCAGGTGTGATCCAAGGCGCAGGAAGGTGCTTGAGCCTTATCTTTCTGAGCGGGGCATGCTTGTCATAGAGATTGGTAATGACACTTTTAAATATCTCTACTTTTACATTTACGTCCGTAGCATCATAGAGCTCAGACCAATCTATACCTTCCGCATCAAGTCGTAGTTTCTCCATATTAATGCCATTAAAATTTCTTTGCAGAAGAACCTCGGGTTTGGGCTTAGGAGGGCGAATGTTGTATGACATAAACAACAAGTCGTGGTAAGAGAAAGCTCCTGCTTCACATTGACCATGCCTAGCCACATGAGCAGGAGATGAAACTATGATGAGGTCAAGTAGAGAGGGAGAAGAGTTCGGGAAGAAATGAGTAGCATTTAAAGGAAGAATTGACATATTGCACCCACTTACAAGGGTTTCAAGTGTAGTGGACCGACTGTCTTTCTTGAGTAAGCAGGTGTTGAAGTCACCCATAATTATGAAGTGATCGTAAGAAAGAGCCAGATTTTCGAGGAGTGTTTCAAATGAAAGAAAGAAGTTTATTTTGGATGAAGGACAATAAAATACACCTAGTAGCACCTTTGCATGCCGGAGATCGGCCTCAATGAAAAGATGTTCTCCCGCTTCGGAGGGTGGTGGCTGTGCTGACATACTTACTATATTAAAAGAAATATGTGTTCGGAGAAATATAGCAAACCCCCCACCACCTGATCCAACACGATCGTTTCTTATAAGTTTGAAACCTGGAAGAGCATATGAAGAATAAGAAAGGCAGGGCTTTAGCCACGATCGGAAACAAGCAGAGCGTGAATGTTTTTATGTTCAAAAGAAGCAAGTTAGTCGGGATAGTGTTGAGGGATACTCTGAGCATTAATGTGAAGGACGTTAAAATTCATTGGAACGTCAGAGAAGAAAGAAGAGATTGAGTCGGAAAGAGAAGGAAACCTACAGAAGCTATCGTCACCACCAGAACCAGTATCAGAAAGAGACACAAATTCATCGCTGTCAGAATTAGTATCACTGAGCGACATTAATGATAAGCCAAAATATGTAAAAAAAATATAAGTAATAAAATAAATTAAATTATTATAAAATACATACAAAAATACTACAATTTACAAATAGGTACACAACTATCCATCTGCCAGTTGTGTCTAGTAAGATTACATTGATACCATAACAAGAACTCTAGTTGTTTTACAAAATATAACAGGAAAACAATCAACGAAACAGTAATGACCTAAAAGGAAACAGTAAAACCATAAAATTTTAACATTATTTGCGGTCGTACTTACTATTCTGTGTGGCCATCAACTATAGAGAGAATGAAGGCAAGTATTCAAAGCACAAGAAGAAAAAGTAACATGGAAATGTCAAAGTCATAGCATGTCAATGTGTCACTAAGATTGATTGAAAAACAAAAATACAATTTTTATCTATTGTTCCTAAATGCGCAATTCATACCTAACTGACACTGGCAGAATTGCATCAATCCAGATGCAGAGCCGAAGCTAAAAGAAGAAGAACAAAGATAAAAAAAATTACTACAAAATTTAGTGAGGGTTGGACAAGAATCGTACCTTACAGAAATGGAGAGAAAATAGACATCTATAAGTACCTGAACCTTCGTTGATGGCCACACAGCACTACGAGTCAAGAACGGAAGATGTCTTCCTTGACGACGACGCCGCAGCACGCTTTGCCCTAGACGCTCGTGGCCCAGGCACAGTCAGCTTCAGAGATGCAGCCTGTGCGCTTCCGGATGCCCCGGGCCCTATAGAGTTGAGATCTTCAGGACAGCGAACTCTGTGCCGTTTGCCGTCGGATCCCATGATGTAGACGCTCCCATCCATCGTCCAACATTTAGAGATGCCGAAGCGTTTGCGAGCTAGCATGAATGTATCATGCCTGACCTTAGTTAGGAACTCTGACATGGTTATTCCCGAGCCCTTGAGTGAAGTCTTTGCTGCCCAAACCTTACTACGGAGTGACAAGTCTCGTAGCTTGAAGAGTATAGGCCGAGGGCGATCTGGAACCGCCGCACGACCCATTCTGTGGCAACGGCTTGTAAGGACGGGTGTTGTCAAATATATTGTCCAACTTTTTTGATGATTCATTCTTTACTAAGATTAAATCGTTAACATTATAATTAATAATATTACATTTCTTATCATACTCCTGTTTCCTCTTTTCTTTACTTAATAATAAATTATTTCTAGCATCTTTAAGGGCAATTTTTAACTTATACTTTAAACCAATAACATAATTATTATGATTATACAAAGGATTAATTTCGTCACTACATATTGTCTTAGGTATTGTACATAATCTCCCGAATATCAGTTCTGATGGCGCGTACTTTGTCTCTGTATGTACAGTGTTATTATAGCTAAAGCACCAAAATGGTAACCAATGAGACCAAGTATATCCATTCTTACCGCAATAAGTCCTTAAAAATGCACCTAAATGCTTATGAGCATTTTCCAATGAACCGATTGATTGATGATGGTAGGCGGTAGAAGTTAGCTTTTCTATTTGCAAAAGTTTACAGATTTCTACCATAGTCGAAGAGATAAATTCAGATCCTCTATCTGTGGCAATGCCATCGGGTATTCCGAATCGCAAAACAAAATTTTGTACAAAGGCTTTTGCAACAGTTACTGCTTCTTTATTAGATATTGGATATGCTTCGATGAACTTCGTTAGTTCGCATTGAATTGTAAGAATGTAGCAATTCCCTTCGTCATCCCTGTCTAATGGACCAACTAAGTCTAAGTAAACTTTTTGAAATCCTACTGAAGCCGTTGTTGTGATCGCCATCGGTTGTTTAGTATATCTAGAATACTTTGATTTTTGGCACTGAGGACATTTGCTAACAAAATCAGTAACGTCTTTTTCAAGTCCTGGCCAGTAAAAATGTCTTTTTATATTATTAGTCATTCTGCGTATCCCAGCATGGCCACTGGTGGGAAGCAGATGAAAGTCATTTAAAATAAATTTCTTATCGTTATCATCGTCGATTCTCTTTACTCCTCTTAAAATGCATATTTTTGGACCGGACCATTTTTTTAATATTTTCAGCTCATTGCATAATCCTTTTATAAATTCTTCATTTTCTTTATTTTTTATTATGCATATTTCATTTATATTTATCTTTTCACTAAATTTCTCTAACTCAGTCACAAAATCGGCTCGCGAGTATTGCGCCCTAAAGTTAAGATTAATACATAGTATCTTTTTACTAGAATTATATGCAAAGCATTCATATTCATCTGTAATTTCCTTATCATTTCGATATTTTTGAATTCTTTTATTTTCCATTAAAATCATCTCCGCTAGATCACACGGTTTCCTTAATAACTCCACAACTCTTGGCTGATCAGACCCTTTGTCGTTGGTTTTACTAAGTAACTGTGTCTCACTTTTACTATCATCATCCAATCTTCTCCTTTGTGCTCTTGTCAAAACATTCACTCCTAATATTTCTTCACTCATACTCTTTAACTCATCCGATGTTAAACAGATTCTCGATAATGCATCCGCAACTGAATTTTCTTTTCCTTTTAAATATATTATTTTGAAATCATATTCTTCTAGTACTAAACGGAATTTTAAAAGTCTGCTAGAGGGATCCTTCATATTGAACAAATAGATTAAAGGCTTATGATCTGTCATTATTGTAAAATGTCTGCCATATAAGTATGGTCTAAAATATTTGACAGCCCATACAATAGCAGTAAGTTCTTTCTGTATAGTTGGGTAATTTAATTCTGCTTTATTCAATGGTCTACTGGCATAGGCCACTGGTCTCAAATCATTATTGCATAAAACAGCTCCAACAGCTTTACCAGATGCATCAGTCTGCAGTATAAATTCATTAGTATCGGAAAATATTGGGTATTGTAGTATCGGTGGTGACATCAACGATTCTTTTAAGAATTCAAATGACTTTTGACAATCGTCTGTCCAAGAAAATGGAACGTTTTTCCTACATAACTTGTTTAATGGTAGTGTTACTTCAGCGAAAGAGGGTACATATTTCCTATAATAATTACAGAAAGCTACAAAACGTCTAACTTCGTCGGCGTTTTTGGGTGTAGGATAATTTTGTAAAACTTTGGTTTTTTCTGGATCTGGTAACACACCTTCAGCAGATACAATATGACCTAAATATAGAATTTCTTTCTTCAAAAATTGACATTTGTCGGGATTCAGTTTTAAATTTACTTTCCTCAATCGTTCAAGTACAGATACTAGATTAGAGTTGTGTATATCCAAACTACGACCAAAAATAACCAAATCATCCATGTAAACAAAACACTTTTCATAAGTCAAACCGGACATAGCTATTGACATTACTCTACTAAAGTTACTACAAGATGTCTTAAGACCCATTGGAAGTCTTTTTAGTTGATATTGACCTGTACTGGTGGTAAATGCAGTATACTTACGGCTGTCAGGGCTAAGGCTGACTTGAAAATAGCCTTGGTTCAAATCTAGATGTGAATAGTATATTGAACCTGAGAGCGAGTCTAAAATATCTGTGATGTTAGGTAGAGGAAATTTATCATCCACAATAACATCATTAAGTTTCCTATAATCCACTACTAATCTCCACTTTGATCCTGTTTCTGATTTTTTAGGTACTAGAAGTATTGGGCTAGACCATTCACTAGACGCTTCTTCAATTATATTATTTTTCAACATTTGTTTTATTTGTCTATCAATTTCAGGTTTCATTGACTGGGGTAATCTATAGGGTTTAACATATATAGGACTAACGTTTGGTTTTAGTGTTATAGATTGTTCGTAAACGTTTGTTGTAGATAATTGATCACCCGGCAAAAAAAATACGTCAGAATATTTAGAGCATATAATCTCAATAGTAGATTTTTCTTCTTTATTTAAATGTTTCAAGTCCAATAACGAAAGTAAATTCTGAGCTCTGTGTGCATTAGAGTTCGTTTTTGAAAAAGAGAAAAGGTTGTACTCATTAAGTAGTTGAATATCTGGTACAAAATTAACTAATTTGACCTCTTCGTCCTTGACATTAAGTATCTTAACTGGTATTTTACCATTATTTGGCTTTACTATCGTTCCTGCTAAAAACACATCCTTCGCTAGTTCTTTCGCACTTACAACAAACTCGTCACTTTCATCAGATTTCAGATACACATAATGTATTGATTCACTCCTTGGGGGTAAAATTAAGTTGTTACTAAAGTCAGGCCTATCCAAAAGTGGAAGACAAAACGGCTCTCCTTTGTTTGTATTATTATTTATTGTTAAAATATTTCGCGACAAATCGATAAAACAGTTATAAAGGGAAAGAAAATCTAACCCTATAATACCACAAGCTTTTAATGGAAGTTTTTCGAAGACATGAAATTTGTGTAGTAATATGTCATCATTTTCAAGTTGTAGTTCTAATGTAACATGACCTGAAGATTTTATTTTACCTCCGATTCCATTAATAATAGTATCATCATAAAATATTTGTGCATAATTTGGAATTTCATTCTTTTTTATAACTGATATTGAAGCTCCGGTGTCTAATAGGAATGTATACTTCCTGTTATTAACACAAAATGAAACAAATTTGCATTGTCCGTTACAAGTTAAGACATAATCCTTAATCCCGAAAAAACTGATTCATAGGATTTGTATTTCCTGATGTATTAGGATTTTGGCTGTGGTTGTTCTGAGCATTATCTTCTCCTTCGGCTGGTTGACCCGAAAATAAATTTTTAGTAGTTCCTCGCCAATAACCACGTCGGCTATAACGGCCATTATTAAATCTACCTTGGCCATAGCTCTGAAAACTTCGATTCGAACCTCGTGGGTATAAGTTATTTCTGTTGCCACGGAAGCTATTGTTATTGCCACGGTTCTGCTGGTAGGAGTGGTTATAAAATTGTCCACGATGACCTTGAACCCTGGATCTAGAATTTTGCCTAAACTTACCTCGAGGTCTGCGTGAAAACTGGAATACGTCTGACCTGGTACTCGTATTAGACGTTGAGGCTGCCGATGTATCTTCATCCTTAGCCACCTGTATGGCATCCTTGAGGTTGCTGCAATTACGAGCTGCAACGATGGTGCTCAGCCTGGAATCTTTCAATCCATCTGAAAATTTCTTAATAGCCATCTTTTCATTTAGTGGTTTTAAGACGTTATATTTCGCAGAGTCACCTTCAGCTTGCGAAACAGTCAGTTCAGTGAAAAGTTTTTCTATTTCACTGCCATACTCATTGATTGACCTAAAACCTTGATTAGTACGGAACAGTTTTGATTGAATCGCAGTACACGATTTTCCTACAAGAAGATGTTTTCTTAACGCTTGCAGTAGATCCGTAACTGTTCCATAATCGCCTATCATACGCAATTTTGCAGTTTCGGAAAGACGCCCTTTGAGAACAAATTTAATTAATAATTGTTTACCCGGTTCATCAATCATTTCCGCGTACATTTCTACAGCATCAATTAATCGTTTCGTGGTGTCTTCTTTATCGTCTAGAAGAGGAATTAGACTACATGCCGTTTTAATATCAAAATCCATTTTGACAGTCGAATTACTATCTTGAGAAATTTTACACAATTGACTGATTTCCTGAAATGTGATTTTTATGTTATCGTAGGTGGTAGTTAGAGTAGTTACCACTTCAACAGTTTCGTCCTGTGATAACTTTGACAGTAACAGTGAAGCTTTGTTATATAAGACTTCAGCTTGTTCGTACTTATCTATAGTAATCGTGCCTTTATATCTACCTTGTCCTTTTTTTATTAAATATTTTCTAATCGTTATCAAATCATCATATATCTTCATAAAATTTTCGGCCATAGTAAAATAATCTGAAAAGACAAAGTCGACGCATTGCACTAGCTTAAAAGTAACGAGTAGTCATGCCATACCGCACCATATACGTCAAGCGATATCATGTTCATTGAGTGTCTTGGTACATTTAAACTAAACTTAAGGTTACGAGTAGCACTTAATAATATTGTCTCAATTATAACTATACTAATTTCATACTAAAATTCACTGCACTAAGAGTTAAATAAAAGTTTTATAAAATGTCCCATTTAAATTAAAATTCTTGAAAGTTTTGAGATAAAGTCATACTCGTATTAAAATATCGTAGTATCTATTTACTGTAGTAAATAGCGCGTAAAACAATAGTTTTATCACTCGATTTAATAATTATTTTACTGCACTTTTTTTTTTATTTACTACACGTACCTTATTAGGTTGAGGACACACTACACCGCACTTTACGAACTGTTCTGGAAGTAGCACTTAAACGGGCTCGTCTCGGGGTCCACGACCATTCTTGAAATGGGCCGAGGCATCTCTACGCCGTAGGGAACGGCGATTCATGTGCCGTTCCATCCATTGGATGTGCACCTTCTTATAAAAATGACACAAAGCATACCCGGCTCCAGCCAGCAGGAGGATGGTGATGATCGTCAGGAGAATGTTGGTGGTGCTAACACTCGCGTAACTGGTCTCCGCGGTTGCAGAATTTTTTCCGTCACCAGCTGCTGTTTGCGCAATGATTGTTTCTTCCTTTGAATATGTTTTCCCCATTTTTTCGTATTTGTGTGAAGATTTTTATTTAACATAAGACTATTAATTTACATTTTAAAAATACTGTTTCTGAATTTTTGTTAATCGAAATTATTTATGACGGAGCGCTACCGAATTTTATTTCGAGGCTTAGGTATGCGCTTCAACACCATATTTGGCAGGGTCGCCATGTAAGGACGGGTGTTGGGACGACTAGTGAAACACTCGGATACTGGAGATAGACTGTTTATTAGAATAGAATATTCCTACTACTAAGTACATCATTACAGGCTGATGTCACATGCAGCAATACCAGGCAGCTTCACCCGCTCCACCAAGGTCTTGGCAACCACCTCCGGCAAGTCTTCATTTTGCTGCTCGGTTACTCCATGAAGAAGCAGTATTTTTCAACGGCTTCTCATCTCCAGATTATCCAGTTCCCTTGCCATGAACTCGATCTGTGTTTGCAGTGCTCGTAGTGCCCCAGTGACAAAGGACTTGAACTCCAAGTAGTCCGCTGACAAACTGGCCACAGTGGAAGGTGTGGGACTCCTGGGTAGCCCACTCTCGAACTGTTCCATCCTCAGAGCAAAGGATTGTGCCAAATTGGACATAGTGTTTCTAATATCCTCTATCTTGTTGTAGAAACACAAAGGACTGTGACTTATGTGAGTTTATGTTTTGAGTGGAAAACACTGTCTGGCTTATCTATTGATTAATTTTATGCATTAATATTTAACAATTAGGTTTTATTTATATTTTTAAAATAAAAAGATGTTCTGAAAACGTGTGTACAGTTTCACACCTACCCCCGAAAAAAGTATAACTTAAGTACTAAGTACCTACTTGCTGTGCCCTAACAGGGTCCATATTTGAGACTGTAAAATATATATCTTAAGGTTTTTGCTATTATAGTGCGTAAGCCTCACACTGGGGATAATTTCTCAGAAATTTAATAAGATCCCAAAACTTTTTCGACTGCAACTGGGACTTGAACCCGCAACCCTCCCTCAGTACGGGATGCGCTACAAATTTCGCCACAAAATGAAATAAAAATTTGGGATCTTATTAAATTTCTTAGAGATAATATCTTTTTGTACAATATGGTTGCAATAAAACATTTTTGATTCATTGATTGATTTGACATTTATTCCGAAAAACTGATGATAACAGTATACAGGGCGTCCCACAGCCATGGAAAGGCTAAATATAAGGCTACGGAGTAAAACTAATTAATATTTATTTTAATAAATGTGTCTCAAGTTTCATCTTACTGATTCTGAATACTGATTCCAGGACTGATTTAATCATGATTTGTTTTTATTTGTATTCATTGTGGTTTATTCAAAAGCTACCAGAGTTATTAATTTGGATTTGATTTCAGGGCCAGTGTGCGGACCATTGCATTGCTGTACAACGCTGTCCTCCGATCATTGATAATATGCCATAAAAAGGGGTGATTCGACAAGCTTGTTGTGGACTGTATTGTTTTTTTCTTCTTATTATCCTGTTTTTATTTACTGTTATTTTCTAGACTGTTTTCTACCTATTCGAATCTTATCCTGTAATTGTCACATTGATAACTGAGATCTAGAGTCGGAATAGCGGCGCGGAATCGAGGTAGGTAAGGACTCCGCGAGACCAGATTTTTATTCCGAAAGACTGCTTGACCTGATTTTTTTTCAGAGCGAAATCTCCATATATTTATATAATTTTCGTCTCGCCCCGCTATGCGGCTCGTTGTGAAAAAATCCTCATTCAACCAATAAGATTAAAGTGGGTCGGGCCTCCTCGACTACTGCATCATCTTCTACAGCAATTTTATAAATAGATCTTAAAATCATAGCGTTATTATTCTAAGGATACTAATTAAGCTTGGTAGTCAAAACTGTACGTAAATCTTATCATACTTTAAGTACTTATTTATGATTTACTGTAGAGAAGATCAGAAGGTCAAGGAGTAAAACCTAGTTTCTTCTTAGATTTCCAAACTTAGTGAAAATTATCATTATGTCAAGTGATGACCTTATTACTTTGCTTAGCAATTAGGATTGAGGCAGTTTAATACGTTTGGATTGTTTAATTTCTTAGACTTTCAAGCTCATTAAGAATGCTCAACAAGTCATGTACTTTGTACTAAATAAAACTTTACTATAGAAAACTTCTTTCTTTTATAAATTCTGATGAGAGAAACATGCAATCAAATTTTCAATTTCCAAAAAGTTATAGGAATTTAGCCCTTAACTAATTACATATTATGTAATTTTTTAAGGGATAAATTCCTGTATATCCTTTGCAGTAACTGCCTTGGTGTGATCCTGCCTAGCATCGGGGATAAGCTACAAAACAGCAGAAATTCTGCCCATTGTGAGTAGTCCAGTCGAATAAGGATTTGACACGGATTTTTTTTTATAGAAATTTTCTTTCGGTATTTGTTATTGGATCACTGTTAGTCAAAATAGGTTGTTGGGGTACCTACCACCAAATTTAACTGCCAGTGACAAAACAAAATTTCTACTGAAAGATATCCGTGTCAAACCTTTTATCAACTAATTCAAATGGGCTAGATTGCAAATATGAAAACCGGAACACCACTATTAACCCTTTGACCACCATAGTCACATATACATGACAAATCACCTGAGGACCCCTCAACGCCAACGACGATTAGAATGTATTTTGTTCACTTTGCGCTTTGGCGTAGAGAACACGGGAATGCGTTTTCGGCGAGGCGGTCAAAGGGTTAAGGTGTATTTAAATTACTAGACTTCATAAAAACCTTACCAGATCCTGTACCTACATGCTGAACTTTACATAGAACTAATAAGGTTGTGCATGTAACAAAATTAACGGGAAAATTAATAAAACAACCCAACGTACTGTCCTATTTTTTTTTTTATTACATTCTTATAGTCACTATTTCGACAAGTAACTTCAAATCATTTGTTGTGACGGCGAAGACGCTATGCTATTTCTGACATTCGTAATATGGTATACCGTATTTACAATTAATAACAAAAATATGCAATTATTATAAAATATTACATTTTATTTGCAGACACTCAAAATTTTCAAATGCATTTACCTTATTTATATTATTAAAATGTCAAAAAGACAATCATTACTTGAAGTAGAAGTAGGTATTCTAACAACTCTACAAGAATGTTAAAATCAAATAAATATATAACCCAAAACGTACGCTGCTTGATCTTAGCCCAAAACTCATAACTCAATGAAAACAATTTTACAATATTTTGATCCCTTTTTCAAACGAAATTGGAACGTATTTGTATGTATTATGAAGATCTAGAAACCCGCGCACGGGTGCAATGCTGATACTAAATTATACATTTAAACCTTCCTCATGCATATCTCTATTTATTTAAATTTCGCTTCTAAATCCCTTGCGTAGTTTTAAAGATCTAAGCATACATAGGGACAGACAGACAGCGGGAAGCGACCTTGTTTTATACTATGTGATTAAAGTAAATACAAAATTTAACTAAATGGTAGAATTCAGCGGTCTAGACTAATTTCTAAGAAAGGACTGTGTATACATCTGGCTTACAAACAGTCATGATTTATTGAGACATTTTCGCAACTATATCGATGCAAAAATTGCAAAACCTCAGAAAACAGACTAAGAAGCTCTATCTGTTATTTATTAGATATTTATTATTTCATATTAAAATAAATATCAATAATAATAATCATACAAAAAAAAAGAATTCTAATCGCAATTCATAACAGACCATTGAATATTTATTTTATCTATTTTTACAATTTTTATAAGCTATTTGACATAGTCCCGCCTAAAATCGGATGCGTTTTCCTAAAGCTATTTTGCTAGAAGATAATGTAGTTTGCATTAAAAGCCATTAGCTATGGCCAAATGTAAATAAGACTCCAAATCGAAAATTGATCCGAAGTTAGTTTTAGCATGTTTTTATAGCAAACGGCTTGTAATGTTTGCGAAATCTCGTATCTCAATGACATGGTGTTCTACTAGTAATTAGTAAAAATCAGACTGATTATTTCATTTCAACCTTAAGTTCTTTTTTCTAAGTACCTATTTTAAAATGACGAATGTTTTTGTTTATATATTTTTCTATTATAACAAACACCAGCCTAATTAACCTAAGCCGCAAACATCGCGAAACATGCATTAAAACAAGCGATTTTACTAAAATAATGAAACGCAGCTGTTTTAGGTAAATTTTTCAGAGAGTAATAAAATTTAACTCGCTTGCATACCTTCATGAACCCAAAAACGTAACATTCATTCCTTTTATGGGCAGTCGTGTAATAACGGCTTGGAGTGCTGCTGAGTAGATGTACTAGTCAGCTAGGGACTGAGTGGCCACGTAAAAAAAACTTTTAAGTTCTGCGTAAATTTTCAACCGCAAAGATATGCCTGCGGCTTCCTCAGAGAAGTATAGCGAAGTATCGCTCTACCGTTCTCTAACTAAAAGGACGTTAACCCTCAAATGGCAACTTTTGACTTTTTAGTGGAAACGGATACAGTTCAAAATTCTGTCTTTCCGTCTAACAAGCATTCCCATATTCCAAATAGTTCCAGAGATATAAAAACTTAGTTGGCAGTTAAGTGACAGAATTTTTGACTTGTTCTTAACTTGAAAACAACTAAACCATAATTATATTGCTAATTAGTGGGTTAAAATACTTTAACTGCTAATTGCAATAAGATTTTTCCATCAAATAGAATATAAAATAACTGAGACAAATAAATGTCAGCAGAGGTGTTCAAACGATTTATGCCAATTTCTCGAAAACTACTTTTTGGTGTTAACGGCTTTCTAGAGGACGGCAACGCAAAGATTTCGAAGATCTGGATTATAAAATCACATAAATAAATAAATTACTCGGGAAATAAATTTCATGAAATTAATTGGTCAAAATGGATTAAAATTTAAGTTGAGTTAAGTTGTTAAGTGAACGCGATTTTAAATCTTATCTTGTATAAAAGAGTGGGTGAGACAATGATTGACGGAGGCGCGTTTGGATGGGTCTAGCATCAGCATACGTTCGAGGAGGTCTTTCAGTTGGGTGACCTTCTTTGCCTCGGCTGTCGGCAGGCGATGGTGCGCCGGCGCCAGCTCCGCTTGTAGATCACGTGATTGCTTTATACTCGATAGTACTACTATCTTTTCCTGCAACAAAATGTATTTCCATTTAAGAATGAACTTAAGAGGATAGAATAGCAGACTGATAGAAAAGCTTAGCATGGAGGGCTCACAAGAATTATATTGAATCGTCATGGAATGCAAAATATTTGCAATAAAAAATTGAAATTCATTCAGTACTACACGTTACTGCATAGCCATCATACAACATCATCTTTTTCCAAAGTAGAGTTTGTGTTATGTGTAACTATATTATTATTATATGTAACTCATGGACAAATTTAGAGATTTTCCACTAGTGGACAAAAAATTGAAGTGAAGAGAATATCAAAAACACCTTATTTCTTATTTGATAATAATAACTATGTTTATAGTATACAATTTGACTTGTCTAAGTGCTTATTTTGTAAGCCTAAAGAAATAAAGTTATTGATTCTGATTCAGAGGAACGAAAAAAATAAGGTAGAACAACATAAAATATTTTCTTGTTCCCAAGTCTGTGATTATTCGCAATGTTAAACTATACCGATAGACTAGAGAATATATCAGACATACAAGATAAGCTCGCAAAAGAGTGAAAACAGAGAGGGACGGCAGATTGTATAAACTAGCTTTTGCTCGCGGCGTCGCTTACGCAGTATAAATTATTCTCATACCGGGATAAATCATAGCCTATGTCGCTAAGGCATAATGCGGCTTTCCATTAGTTAAATCATTATAACATCAGATATGTAGATCCAGAGATACTACCAAGAATCAGAATCAATATCGTTTATTTCTTAAGTCGTACAAAATTTTGACTTATTAAGTCTAATTTTAAACAAGGTATTAAAAGGAAAGAAGTGTTCATTGTTCCTCTTATCTCCACAAACTCTTCAACAAACAAATTTTACCTCTTTATAATACACTAGCTGTTCCCCGGTTTCACCCACGTTAATTCGTAAGCCGTATAAACCGTAAATCTCCATGGGAATTAGATTTTTTACATAGGCTATCCTTTCAACTAACTCTATGCCCTATGTATAACTCTATGTATCTCTATGATGATGCTAAAGGAAAAAGAATAAAAAAAAAAAAAAATTCTTTGCCAAAAATCAAGTTGTTTGGTTGCTTAGTTAGAGCGTGAAGAAAGGACAAACAAACACGCTTTCGCATTTATAATATTAGTTAGGATGAACTCATAAGAACTTGATGTAACACATGAAACAAAAGCATAAATAAATAGATGTAAGTCTATATAACACCCTGACACGAAATGAATGTGTGCAAATGTGAACTCACCCGATCAGTGACCTTATCAATTTCATGATAATTGAAGTTACAATTTGAGTCGAAATGTTGCTCCTTGAATATTCCTTTCTTGATCATTTTGTTCGGGAACTTTCCTTTGAGATCCATGAAGTACTTCAGCATTTCGTTGTTGGATTTCCCGCTGAAGAGGATCTTGCCGGTCGACAGCTCGTAGATGGTGCAAGCGACAGACCACATGTCTATGCCGTGCTCGTACGGGACACCGAGGATTATCTCCGGGGCTCGGTAGAACCTGCGCAAATAACATAAATATATATATTTGGTTAAGAATCTATGCTGTAATATTTGGGTAAAGATCTCCTTCAACTCATGCCATTTCGATGACTTGGGCCGACACAATAGCGGCAGGAAGGACAGAGTGCAGGACCGGCAGAAAAAAAAACGACTGCGTTGTATAAATACTGATAATAATTGAAGCACTGGGTGCAACAAGGGCCTAAAGTCCTTTTTGATGTTATTGCATCAAATTATGGACGACTTCTTGTAGTATCTTGTGACAAAAACTCATAACAATCTATCGCTTCTAGACTGCGTGACAATCATTCATTTCAAAGGTGGCGCTCCGCCCTTATTGGCTTAAACAGATTTTGACCGTCAAAAATCAAAATCTAGATGATCCTCAACCTGGCCCATCAAGGATGCCAGTGAGACCTGCTGAATATGACTGACGATTCATTTCGATCCAGTGAATTCATTGAATCTGATTTAAAAACTTGTCTGACTGTCTGATAATTAACTTTAAATAAAACTAATTTCGACCCAGTGAATTCATTGAATCTGATTTAAAAACTTGTCTGTCTGATAATTAACTTTAAATAAAACTAATTTCGATCCAGTGAATTCATTGAATCTGATTTAAAAACTTGTCTGACTGTCTGATAATTAACTTTAAATAAAACTAATTTCGATCCAGTGAATTCATTGAATCTGATTTAAAAACTTGTCTGACTGTCTGATAATTAACTTTAAATAAAACTAATTTCGATCCAGTGAATTCATTGAATCTGATTTAAAAACTTGTCTGACTGTCTGATAATTAACTTTAAATAAAACTAATTTCGATCCAGTGAATTCATTGAATCTGATTTAAAAACTTGTCTGACTGTCTGATAATTAACTTTAAATAAAACTAATTTCGATCCAGTGAATTCATTGAATCGGTTTAAAAAAACTTGTCTGATTGTCTGTTATTTAATTTTAATAAATCACTTATGTATCTAAGGTTGTTATTTATTTTCTTAAAAACCAATATTAAAATGAACGCCCCATTCATTTATCGGTTGGGTGCAACAAGGGTGGATAACAAGGATTAACATTGTTTTTTTAATATTTCTATTTTTTTTTATAAATAACAGTATCTGCATCTTATTGTTAAATTACAGGACTAATAAATGATACAGTTAACAAGAGTTATATTATAAATATTCAAAATATATAATACATCATAACCTTTATCATCAATTTTCTGAAAACATGATTTTACGAGATACGGCCTTGTTGCACTCAATGCTTCAATTAAAACACAAATTTTTGAACATGTGGAGCAGAATAAATAGTTATAGTCGTCTGAAATAAAAATGTAACAAGCTAAGCAGAGCTTGTGTTATAGGTACTATCAATATCAATGCAAAATACATTACGCAGATAGATATTTTTAGTTATACATAGTAAACGCCCAGAACACCTGGAACAAATATATGCAGATCATACAAACATTTGTTGCCCGAGACGGGCATTGAACCCGCAACCTCCTGTGTAGAATGATGGTTACCTGGAGACGAGATAGGGCGTGATCTCATTATCGGTGACGAGTGACGCTGAACCGAAGTCGCAGAGTTTCAACATCAGCTTTGTATCGTTCACGAGAATGTTGTCCGGCTTTATATCTGAAAATATTAATGTTTCACTTTAGACTAGTTGCTCAAGTTTTGCCTTAATTAATATTGTTTAAGAGTAAGCTAAAAATATTGTTGACAACAAACAATTATTATCTTGTAAATGATTTTCTAATGATATAAAAATTTACGCGTTATCCTACTAATATTATAGATGATTTTTGTTATTATAGTGCTTATGCCCGCACTTTGGGTAATCTTAAAGAATTTAATAATATCACAAAAATTTACGACTCCGGCGGGACTTGAACCCGCGACAAAATCCTTAGAGATTAGCAACAGCGATACCTCTCGTCAAACGATCTAAATGTAACTTTAGACTTTGAGCAGGTTTGGATAACTTCAGTGTTTCCCCTGTAGGTGGAGCTAACGGCGCTATAGTCGTCCGTAAGTCCCAAAGATTTTCGACAGGTCGGGTACTTGCCTCCGTGGCGCAGTTGGTTAGCGCATCCTCGTATTCAGAGGAGGGTCGCGGGTTCAAGTCCCGCCGGAGTCGTAAATTTTTGGGATATTATTAAATTCTTTAATATTATAGATGTCAAAGTTTGTATGGATGGATGTATGGATATTTGTTACTCTTTCACGCAAAAACTACTGAACCGATTAGGCTGAAATTTGGTTTGTGTATAGTTTGGGATCTCAATAACATATAGGCTCTTTTTTATCCCGATAAAACGCAAGCGAAGGCGCGGGCAGCAGCTAGTACATAATAACGAAAAATATCTATCTACATAATGCATATAAAAATTAAATTCAATCCAAAATCCAAATTAAATTTATATTGCATGATTATTATTTTTACCTTTGATATAATAATAAAAGTTAGAAGAGAAGCTCTAGCCTAAAGGTGGGTACTGACCGGCGTTACGAGCCGTAATGTAACAAGTTACACAGCGAGCGTTCATGCAGTCAGTACGGGGAAAGAAGGCGCTCGCAACGAGCAACGAGACGTGAGAGCGAAGATTTAAGTATATGGCGTGAATGTATCCGACTCGCTGCGAATTACACCCTTGCGACGCGACGGTACATTACGCCCCGTAAGCCCCCGGTCAGTACCCACCTTAATTTCGCGTACAGACTTACGCAATTAAACATGAAATTAAATATTTTTAGTTTACACTAGTGTGATGTATCACGCAAGGTATCATGCAATGTCAGTTCTATAGTGTGGACGCCTTGCGAGCACGAACAGAGCATTTCACGAACATGCTATGCACGAGCATTTCAAGTTGCGCTCGGCGCGATCCATGATTTGTCAGTTTTTAGAACGAAAATAAAGGGGCTCGCAGTGTGCTCGGTTCGCCAGTGTTGACGGGTTGAGTTGGGATGAGCGTGAACACGACCAAAGCACCAGCTTTGCTCGCAAACGTACTGTCAGCACCTACTGACGCTACGACGAGTACGTTTGCGAGCATGCCGGAAGGTGTGGTGCATCCACACTGAAATGAACCATTCACATAACATTGCATGGTAAATTACATTAATCTGAACTCAGCATAAGGTTGATGTACTGGAAGCTGCAAAAGTTTTATACTAAATCAGATTCCAATGCTTTTTATTGTAGTATAATATTTACTTTAACAAAATAGATAAATTGATCGATATATTGAATTTATTTTGACTTTATAATTAATTAGCAATCTAATATTTGTATTTGCATATCCTAGATTTAGGTAGAACATGTTGTGCGTATTATATTATGTATTGTATTATAATATGTAGTAGTATATTATATTAGGTAAGTAGGTTAAAACTAAATCTTTTGTCCTGTACTCATGCACATAAACCCACCTTTATAACTTTATTTCTCTCTCCCAATAAGGTTTGCTGGAAGAGAACTCTTTTTAGGGTTAAGCTCGCCTTTGCCATGTATTTTCAAATATTTTCTTGTAATATATTTTTATTGTGCAATAAAGAATTAAGAATTATTTATGTTATCACCTTGAAATCTTAACCCCTGTTCGCAAATAAATAACTTGAACTTTCATCTGATTCTATAGTATCTGTTGATCTGTTGCTATAGTATCTGTTGATCTGTTGCTATAGTATCTGTTGCTATAGTATATGTTGATCTGTTGCTATAGTATCTGTTGATCTGTTGCCATAGTATCGGTTCCTAACTATATCTTCTACTATCATCTCGACTGGTTGATGACATGGATAGATTAATAATTTTACGGCTACAGATCTACCACCAAACTGCGATCCCCAACCACAGAATATATAGTACTACCCCCAATCTGCTTGTCTTGCGGGGAGTTTAAGCATTACCCTCTAACGACACGAGCTACTAAGGCTAAATTTAGATGAGTTTTTATACAAGTATTTTTTTTTAGTACAATAAAGTGTTACTTTGTTCAGGGGCGGCCTATGTCCACCAGTGAATTGGTAAAGGCTGTTGAAATGATGTGAAGTAGTTAGTACAAACCTGCGTGTAATATCCCAGTTTTCTTGAGCAGTTTCAGTGCCAGCAGCATTTGCTGTGTGTAGCTGCGTACAGCCTTGACGTGGATGCCGCTGTTCTTGCCGTACTTCTTGAGAACTTCACGCAGGTTCATGGACAGAGGTTCTGCGTATTAGACATACATATTTATGTAAGTAAGGCTAAGTGGGAATTGGCAGAATTTGGTATACGGAAAGACGGAAGAAATATTAATCCTAACTAAACCAAGAAAATCTGAAAACGATAAAGTTCATAAAAATAAAACGGGCCTGCTCTACTCGCAATTGTCCGCGTAGCGCGTGAGAATACTTGGTCTGCGCCGCTGCAGTAAGTTTTTGACACTGTTTGCCAACCATCGTAAAAAGGAAGCCAAGCCTTATGAATATTTTAACTTTTCGCTTGATAGGTGTGCTATGCCTAACGCCACTTTGTCAATCGCCATAATTAAGACCCTAAAACATTGTGCCTTTCTCTGAGATACGATATAATTATACGTAAAAATTTGTTAAGAAGTGCTCAGCTTAAATGGCAATGGGCAGGACACCTAGCTTGTTATACTAATCGAAGATGAACTAAAGAAATGCATCAATAGAAAGACTCAAGCGAAAAATGAAGAGCAGTCTCTAGCACGTGGATTTGTTGTCTAGGGTAGAATAGACAAAAATTACGTTACTTTGCCATCGAATGTGTAAATTATTTGAAACTAGCTGCTGTCCGCGCCTTCGTCCGCGTTTTATCGGGATAAATAATACCCTATATGTTATTCCAGGTCCCAAAATATACGCATACTAAATTTCAGCCTAATCGGTTCAGTAGTGTTTGCGTGAAAGAGTAACAAATATCCATACATCCATCCATACAAACTTTGACATTTATAATATTAGTAGGATTAAAATTTTGGATCATATTTGTACCTTTTTGGCTCGATTAAATACACTATTAGTAATTCCACGCTCTTATTTTCTGTTTGGTAGTACGACTGACAATCAAACAGTCATGTCCTAATGCTTTACCGATTCGATTTTTATGACCATCTATTTATTTATGAAGTTGTAGATTTTGTTGTTTTACAGACATACTCGGGCGTCTAAATGAATTTATTTTAGAATATTAAATAGAATAGTATAGTATGTTTTTGTTGTTTTATTTCCTACTTTCTTCAAACCGGAATTTTTGAAAACACTCCTAACTCCTGTTTTTCAGATAAAATAGTGATATAAAAGTAAGACAGATTGAGTTATTATCATTAAGTATAATTTAAAACTAATATCAATACTTTTTCATGGAATAATTATCTAGAATAATCTTCGTTACATACTATGTCGGTTCGATAAAATCGAAATTTTCGAAACTCCCGATATACTTTCGAGTCGACAGATTCGTATAACTATGTATGTATTTGTCAAAGGTAACTGTGTCTATGAAATATTGCTTTCAGTCATTCAGTCTTCATTCACTCATCATCATCATATCAGCCCATATCCTTCCACTGCTGGACATAGGCCTTCCACATACGACGCCTCAAATAGTGGTCCTGAGCCGCCTCTAACCATAGACTCCCTGCGACCGCTACGATGTCGTCGGCCCATCGAGTGGATGGACCGACGACATTCACTCACCTGTCAACAATTGGGAAACTTCATGGTCGTACGTACATGAACCAAACAGAAAATAAGGTATAGAATTGTCGCTAGCGATCATGACGCATAAATTTTACTGCACGGAATGACTTTCGCATACAATATTCATTTGATGCATAAAATGCGTCGGTGTGCTAGTCGTTACCTCTCGTTTTAAGTGTATTCTAAAGTGATAAATATTTATGCTATCACACACCTCTTGCTGCAAGAAGATTGGAATGTCTCGCATTATTATATTTAGAAACTGTGTTTATCCTTCATTTACTTCATCCACTACTATGTAACAGGCCTCCAGGTTATGGTGCCACGCCTTGTGCTCTGTTTATAAGGTGCTATGTAAAAAATGGCAATTAATAATATTATTGCTCATTTTTGAAGAGATATTTTTCCAAAACAATGAGGAGTTAACTTTATTCAAACCTAGAATTTTAAAATTGAAGGTCTATTAAATCAATTATAGAACAGAAACATTTTAAAATATTCCGTAGATCGTGAAATAAAAAAAATATTATTTGTCGCTTACGTCGCTTTTACCTAGTATCTTGGTCTCTTTCTACGGCCCTATAAAATTTGTGTCGTCGCTTTCTTATCAGTCTAGGAGCGGCCAATCGAAAGTTTGGATGCTTATCACTTCGTCGCGCCAAATCTAAAACGGATCGAGTTAAAACTTTGAATGAATTTAGTTCTGGATCTGGAATAACAATATACTATAGGCTGAGGCTTATAGGCCTTGTGCATATGCTCAAAGTCACCCAGCGAGCTATGGAGAGAGCTATGCTCGGAGTTTCTCTACGCGATAGGGTCCGGAATACGGAAATTCGTAGAAGAACCAAAGTTACCGACATAGCTCTCAGAATCAGCAGGCTGAAATGGCGATGGGCAGGCCATATAGCTCGTAGAACCGATAACCGCTGGGGAGTAAAGGTTCTCGAGTGGCGACCGCGATGCAATGCGAAACGGAGTGTGGGAAGACCTCCCACTCGATGGACCGACGACATCGTGGCGGTCGCAGGGAGTCGTTGGATCGAGGCGGCTCAGGACCGCTATTCGTGGCGTCGTTTGGGGGAGGCCTATGTTCAGCAGTGGACGTGTACGGGCTGATGATGATGATGATGAGGCTTATTGGTCGCGAGCAGCGCAAAATATCGAGTTATTATACTTTTATATGGGTCGACATTGCGATCCGCAACCATAGGTCGCCACACACTACAACTGGTTAAGTCTGACGCGAAATATTATATTATGCCCATGGTAACATGCTCCCCGTAAATTCATCACAATCGCAATGACTGCAGAATCGCAGAGACGAAACTGACAAGGCAATATTCAGGAAGTATGTGGAATCAAATCACTCAGCAAAACTTATACCGGCTGTTAGATAAAATCACTCCAAAGAAGAAGAAGAACACGACCAAAGAACGCAGATTTAGAAGTCAGTATGTTTTTTCGCGAGAAGCACTTTTTGACTTTTAAATATGAAAGCCTACTTTCATCGGTACAATGTACATCGCAAAGCCATAAGTAACGAAAAAAAGGCTCTCATGTTAACCTCTTACTTCTCAATTGTAATCTGTATGTCATTTTATTTAAGGACTCGTTGTATTTGCCTATTGTTGTCATATTTTGAAGATGCTTTCGCTTTGGTCATAGTTATTGTATACTCATTGGCTTTGGTTTAGAGAGACTCGCGAGCTGGTTCCATAAGTATTTTCGAGAAATTACGTACGTGATACCTCGGAACAGAATCCGAATCTACTGAGTTGAAGGCACAATTTAATGCAATTTGGCTAGGCATGAAATGACACATGAAACAACAGTAAAAATAAATAAATACCAAACTATACTCTGCCCAAACTCAAGATACATAAAATGTTAGTAAACATTGCCCGCATAGATAAAAAAATCACTTTCTTGTTGTGGATTTTTTGACCGATTTTGTAATACTTGCGATTTTAGCTCTTTCGACGTCAAAAACAGTTTTTTTTGTGTTATTAGTTGACAACAAACATTATTTCTTGAGAATGACTCGAGTGTGGTTACTTATACCACAGCCTAACCTATATATGCAATAAATCATGAATACTGAATACTATATACATACAGTCGTTCGACGAAGGCACTTTGACAGGCAATTGTGCGGGAGCCTAGGGACGAGTCGGGGGGACGCTCCCGAGGTTACTAAGACGGTGATGTACGCAGCTCGGGAGCGTCCCTCCCCCGTCCCGTCCATTACCCCCCTGCCCGATTGCATACCAAATACACGTGAAAATGCTTTCGTCGAACGACTGCTGTGTGCATATATGTAGGTAGACTGTGCTTATACCATACTAGGTTACTTTTTATCCAGGGAAAACACGTGGGAAGTCACGAGCAGGAACCTATAAGTGTAAAGATTACCTAGAACCATGCAGAGATGCCGCTTATGGAAGAAGTGGCGGAAGAGTCGAAGGCAATGGAACTTGTCTTCGGAATCGGCATCGTTCAACCGCTTGAGGATCTCCAACTCACGAAGACCCGTCTTATGCCTGAAAACCAAAACAATTATTCTATTAAGTTTTATTCCTTGTGGCACAATAGGAAGCGCTTTGCCGCAGTAAGTGGAAGGTTGCGGGTTCAAATCCCGTCGAGGTTGGAATTTTATTTAAATTCTTAAAATTTTCCCCTAGTGAAAACTACTGAACTAATTGGGCTGAAATTTGGTATGGGTATAGTTTCAGAATCAGAATCAATAACTTTATTTCTTTAGGCTTACAAAATAAGCACTTAGACAAGTCAAATTTTATACTATAAACATAGTTATTATTATCAAATAAGAAATAAGGTGTTATTGATATTCTCTTCACTTCAATTTTTTGTCCACTAGTAGTAGAAGTGAAAAAGAAACCACTAGCACATTATAATATCACTTATGTGTCTAATACATGTTTATTTTGCCTATCTAAATATAAATTTAATGCAATTTAGATACATGTCAATTTTTAGATACATGTCAATTTGGAACCTGGAATAACATATAGGCTATTTTTTATCCCGATAAAAAATGGCCGAAGGCGCGGGCAGCAGCTAGTTTTCAATAACAGAAAGATCAAAAGTTTATACTAACATGATCTCGTGGTTTCTGATGATCTTGACGGCGACGTCTGCATTCCCGCGCGCCTGATCCCGCGCCCGGATCACGTTGGAGAACACGCCCTGGCCGGTGTATCCATACACATTGTACCGGTTGTCCAGTGTCTCGCCGATGCGCACTCTGAAAACCAATGTTATACTAATCAGTTAATAATAATTATTATTATGTGTTTCTCATTTCCATGACCTGGCCATATATTGACCCGGTTCTTTGGGAGCCATGCACGGGGCCGAAGCCAACAGCACAGAGGCCTCTTACGAGAGTTAAAATTAGCCTGTGTATCCAACTGCAAGGCAAAGGCCTCTCTTTCCTCCTTGCATTTATCTCTATAGTACATATCATCATCATCAGCCCATACACGTCCACTGCTGGACATAGGCCTCCCCCGTACGACGCCACAAATAGCGGTCCTGAGCCGCCTCCATGCATCGACTCCCTGCGACCGCTACGATGTCGTCGGTCCATCGAGTGGATGGTCTCCCATGTAGGGGGGATTTGCCATAATCACCACGCTTGGCAGGCGGATTGGTGATCGCAGTGTTGGTGTTTAAAAATACTCAGAAGGAAGCAGCTGCCCTTCCTCTGGTAGGTTCCCTTAGTCGGCTTTTACGACATCCACGGGTTGAGTTGGAGGGGTCGATATTCGTACGCCGCGGCCCCACACCAACATAGTACATATATGTATTATAAAAAAAAACAGAGCGTCTGGTCTAACCAACGCGTCATCCCAGAGCTGGTAATTGGCGCAGCGCATTAACATAGCCATACAGCGGGGCAATCAGTGTCTTGGGGACGCTTCCGACTAATATTTATATGGATCAGTTGAGCTACGAATAACGAGTAGACGCTAGTTAGTGATAAAACTGACCTGTAATATCCCTCAGCATCGTCCCAGTTATCGTTCAGTGACGGATTCTCAATCGTACTCTTTCTGTGCTTCTGAGACACTTTATTCTGAAAGGTACAAAAAATTATGGTAACATAAAAAATTTGGAAATATTAAAGCTGTAAGAATCACAATCAATATCGTTCCTTTCTTTGACCATTGTTTTTCAAGCTAGTTTGGCGCTAGATGATGCAGCATTATGTATTTATATTTTTTGCTTACAAAAAAACTCTAGCTAGTTAAAAGCTATTAATCTAATAGAAAATAAAGTGTTAATTGATTATCTCGGCATCAATAACACCTTATTTCTTATTTGATAATATATTTATATTTATAGCTGTTTATAGGACATATAAAATTTTACTTGTCTTAGTACTTATTTTGTAAGCCTAAAGAAATAAAGTTATTGAAATCTGAAAATCTATTTCTACTAGCAGTGAAAATGAAAGTTACATGAATGGTTTAGTTCACCCGTTTCAATAGTTAATATGATTGATATCAGATTATTTTCTGCAATAAATCGTGTATTAAAATTAATTGTTTTTCACTACAATGAAAAAAGAAAGTAGTCAAAAATTTATAGTGCATGCCGAAATTAAGTTTGAACTAACTTACATCCATAGCCTCAAAGTTATCCTGATCAGCAAACATATCCCATTCCCGCATATTGGCTTTTAGCTCCTTCGTCATATCACCTTCAGAAATAATTGCATCGAATCTTGTATCATTAGGATCTTCCTCGACTTCTTTGTCAGGTGGTGGCTTTTTAAGCTCCATCTCAGTAGACTTTGATTTAAGTTCTGTAGCTGACTTTGGTGCTTCTAGGGTATCAGTAGAATTGATAGGAGAAACTCGGGCCACAAGACTCCCCCGGCCTGTATCATTACTATGACTGCTTTCATTGAGACTCTGAAATAAAACAACACATTGAAGGCCACTCTGGGATGAATCTACCCAACAGTTTATTCGTTCCAGCTATGAACGATGAAGATACCTCGTACATAAATATATTTTTATACTTTTAATCTTACGCGATCAGAACACTTTATTATATGTAAGTACAATTATAAGATAAACGAAATAAATAAATACCCGTTAAATTGTACTTACTAATCATATACACACATGTAGAAGTTTTGTAAAAATGTTTTACCGTTTTAAACAGTATTTTACATGCTACTTCGCACGTGCTTTTTTTGGATAAAAAGTAGTCCAGCATAAATTCTATCTCTTTGCCAAAATTTTACATAGTGATGCAAAATAAATAGACTATTAGGTACTTTCGAATTTATAATATTAGGATGAAGTATGGATTAAATTTAACATTTTTGTAGATTAGACTCAAACCTCTATTCTCCGATGTAACATACCTTCAGCAGTTTCTCTCTCTCTTTCCTTCTGCGTTCGATGATCTGTTCCTCGGTGTCCTCATCGTCAGAGTTGATAGAGATGTCCAGCTCCTCATCACTGGAGCTTGGCACTATTTGGGCCACTTCATTCGAATCCTGAAAGTAAATAAGGTCTAGTAAGTATTAGGTAGGAACTTGGTGTCTGTTACCTTTTAATGAATAGAAAAGCATGGTAACAACCAACACAGTATTTAAAAGGTTATACAAAATGAGATGTCCTGGATCCTGCGCCATGCACACAAGCATAAATAGTGAAATGGCAAGGGATACCTTAAGGTCCCTGCTGTCTCTGCGTCGATCGCGCGACCGGTCTCGTGTGCGGTCATGGGACCGCCAACTCCGGTCACGCACGCTCGTTCGACGCCCCCGTGGTGAACGCGACCGACTACGCGACCGGCGGACACCACGACGATCAGTCTCGTTTCTGCGAGGAAGGCGCGCAATCTCCCGAGCTCGAATTTCCCTCTCTCTGTCCCGATCTCTATCTCTATCCTTCTCTCTCTCCCGGATACGATCCCGATCCCCCCGATCTCGCTCCCTGTCACGATCACGGATTCTGTCTCTCTCTCGTTCTTCGAGCTTTCGCTTGTCTCGATCCTTCCTCTCTTTTTCATCTAATCGCTTCTCCATTTCTTTTCTGTTCTCTCTCCGTATGATCTCTCTGAGGTCCTCTTCCTGACGTCGCGTTCTGTACTTATTCCTATCGGAGGAAAGTTCCTTCCTGGTTGTATGTTTGGCAACCTTCCGCTCCCGGTTCCGTTTATATTTCTTGTGCGCGTTCTTGGTTTCGTCGTCAAAAGGGACGACGTCGGCAGACTTGGAGCGGTGGGCGCCGACGCTCTCGGTGTCGCTGCGGTCGGAGGCGTAAGCGACGAGGCGCGCCTGCAGCAGCTCCTTCTGCTTCATCAGCTCCTCCAGGTTGTAGTCCTCGTCGAGCGTCGCCATCTCAGGGCTCGCGCAGTCCTCCTGGTAGTTCTCGGCTTCAGACGACGATATGATTTCCAGCGCGTCCGCTTCCGCGCTTCTTTTAGATTTTGTCTGGGATCCGGAACCATTCTTAGCTTTAGGCTCCGGAGCACTTTTCGCAGCTTTCTTACATTGCTGTGATTTTCGAATGAGTTCGTCGAGATCTGACAGGGAAGTCTCGCTTTCAGATTTAGGGCGAGATTTTTTAAACTCCTTAGATTTTTTCTTCTTTTTGCTCACATCATCTGCATGTTTGCGTTTCTTAGATTTCTTGTTCTTTTTCTTCTTTGTTTCTTCTTCGATAGTATCTACAGTGCTTGAATCGCTGATGCTTCTCCTGAAACAAATGCACGTCCTTACATTGTAAATACTTACGACTATATATTTTCGTTGTTCTGGCTCTTCAACTTTTTCTTTAACAGAATTAGTAACTCTGCAATATTACACCAAATTGATGAATTTGACGGCTCATGTAGAATATTATTGAACCTTGTATTTTATTAACTTGTGTTACCTTGTCTTTCTTATAGGTATATTTTTAAATTCTATTGATATATTAATGGTAAAGATTGAACTCATTACGAATAGGAAAGCTCAGAACTATTGGTAGGAATGTTAGATATTGGAAGTGTGTATCAAAAATTCATTTTTTAATTTAGATTTGCACAAATGCTTTATATGTATTTCTACTATTTTTATCTACTATATTTCATGGCTCCACTGGCAATGAGTATACGTGTCCACTGGCTCCAAAACACAAATTTGACGCAAATAAATTGCCTGACAATTTCCTGATCACTCAAACCTCAAACTGCGACTTCAATGTCAAAGACAATCTAAATTTCTTTTGCTTGTTGCAAAACATGTTTAGATACATGGGGTAAGGATAGGCTTAGTCCTTTTCTAACTCTATGTTCAGATAACATAATGAAGGCAAAAACTAAAAAAAAATTGGAAAGCGTTTGATATAAGGGTAGTTATTGTATTGTACATTGATATAAATCGGAACAGACAAGGAGCCTATATAGGTGGTTTATTTGGATGGTGAAGTAAGGGGAGGTACTGTAACGGTTGTAGTTACAGGAAAATGATCTTAGGTTATCCATAATTATTAGAGAAAATAGTATCTCGATTCAAAGCTTTTCATTTAAATGTACAGTTAGCAGAAAAGTGGTAAATTTTATATTGTTGTGCATAAACTAACTTGCTTTCATGATTGTATTACACAGGCCAACAAAATTTGACAAGTTTCAGACCCAGAAACTAGCTAACCTATCCTTTTCCGAAGGTTTTTGGTGCGCTGAATCCGAATCAGTCTAAATGCGATAGCTCACCGAAAAAAAGATTTGAAAGGTTAAGGCCCATACTTTAAGATACTTTCAACAGTTTTTGGGAGAAAAATAATAAAGATGCTACATTACCTCAATGGCCAAAATGGCCAATAACTACTATCATTCACTTTTAGAACTTTTTCCTTTTACATTTAGATATCTATCTCAGAAACCAGAGTCATTTAGGTAATACCCTATTTCTTTATAATCTATATCCTATTCAGGATAGAGACAAATCTAACAAATAAAAAATCATTAAAACTGGTGCAGCAATTCTCGAGTTATAGTGTATTATTATTTTATTATCCAAAAATATACATGATTATTATACTTTTTAAGATTGGTAGTTATCGCTGAATTAAAAAAAATTATGTTTATAAAATTCAGCAATTAAATTTTTATATCATTATGCAACTACTGCAATCTACATAAGTTTTTAAATCAGCTAAGTATAGCTTAAAAAACAGCTCACCAGTTATGTATGGATGTATGGATATTTGAAAGAGTAACAAATATCCATACATCCATCCATACAAACTTTCACATTTATAATATTAGTAGGATCATGATAATAAATAAATTTTGAACCTGACACTGAGTCTTGAGTTATAAGAAGTGGTGTAACTAACATGATTATGTTTTATATAGATAGATTTAGTTATCGATTCTACAAATCCTTATTTCTATAGAATGAATTATAAAGTACTTACTCTCTTCCCATGTTGAAGATGTCTTGGAGTTTTTTGGTGCAAATGTTTCTCTATCTCTGTATTTTGTTCTGAAACCATAATAATAAAAAACTGAGGTATATAGATGCACATTATCTCATCCCTGGAGCTTCACACTGGCACTGGTAAGATCAAATACAATCCTCTATTCCCAGACCTTCATCTAAGCAATGTTCTGATATGTTTAACAGGTTCCCTGTTCCCATACATACGATTTTGGAGGGTTCCCCACATCCTGCTTTTTAAAAATACACTACCTTTATATATAATATTCTACAGAATACTATATATACATGCTTATTTATATTCAAAATGAGGTCAAAAACCTAAAAGAAAATAAAAAAGTATCACATACTTCCAAGTACTCACAATCACAATGCCACGTGCCAAAGTAAAAAGGGGTATGAAATTGGCAATACTTTTGCTCATATACGAGTTATGGATGTATAAAAAATTATACAAAACTGTGTGATGAATCATATCTGATGCATGGGACAAGGGAACCTGTTAATTTTGGCTCTGTGCAGCATGAGTTATACATATTTGTATAGATTATGAATGTAAGCAGGTTCACTACGAACCTAGTTTGTGTGGGAAGAACATCAACATTTCATCCATTCACGAAGGGACTTTATTCTTATAGTAAAATATTTGTATAGGTAACAGGTATGTACCTGTTAGGAATGATCCCTTATGCCCAGTAACAGCAAAACTCGTACCTATTTTCATGCATTACCTAAAAATTACCTTTGCTGTAGAAACAAATGCACCTATGTATGATGCAAAGAATTACAATACTACGAATAGGAAGGACGAATCGTATACCTACTAACTAGTCTATGAATCAGGCTCGGAACATGAACAACCAGGCAAAAGAGTTTTTCGATTGACTAACCTACTGCTTGAGATATAAACAAGGATAATCAAAGAAATACACACAAAATACAATAGAAAAACTAACCATACAACATATAAACAACCACGAGCGAGCATGTAGCGCACGCGTAGCGAATTATTTAACTTTGATCCAATAAAGAAAATACAAAAACAGCCCAAAACTTATTCAGAATAATAAAATTCCAGCTGTACGGTTGGAGACATAGACCAGTAAGTATACTTCGGTTGGAGATTTGTAGCTGGAAAGTCGTAGAATTCTCTTTGCTGGAAAGAAATGGAGGATGGAATGGAAGAAAGCCGTAGACTAGCGCGGGCAAATTACGCAAGCAAGAATACAGTAACGTAATATGCGTTATTCAAGCTAATTTTAGTGTGAATAACGCGTTTCGGGCGATATTTTCTATAAGCAATGAAGTGGATTAATCGAATAATCCCATAATATAACACCCGCTAATAAATGTCAATTCGCAGATTACTGTCAAAAACATAAACTGATGGAATCTCAAAAATATACAGTTAAATTAAAACTCCGCTAACGCGTAATTCACACTATATGCGCATTATTCATTCAGACTATGTGCGTTATTCATTCACACTATGTGAATGAATAACGCGCATTGCGTTACTGTATTTGGCGTAATTGCCCATTGGAGAATGAAAATAAAACTCCACACAAGCAAAGTCAATGTCAAAAATTTTAGTAAAGTGAATGTCAAAAAGCAAACAATCCATCATAAAAAAAAAAGAAGTAAACGAGAATTCGAATTCTAGGCTAGATTCTATCTAAGCTTTTGTGATTTCCTCCGCCCACGAGTCTCATCGCACTGGGCGGAAGGGATTCACAATGGGTTATCGTAAGTTAAAACCATAGAGAAATAAGTAGGTAGAGGTAGCATAAGTCATTTCCGGTCTTATATCTATGTATCACCATAGTTGTGTATCTTTGTCCATCCCTCGGAGACAAGCTATGAGTAAAAGAGATAGCTGGTGTACGTATAGCTACTGCACTGTCAGTGTCAATCGTGTCAGCTTGGAACTGACTAGTTAGTTCAAAGTTGTGGTAAGACTGTTGAGCTTTATTGAAATTCTTAGAAATTACTGCGTATTACCTAAAACTTTGTTGAAAAAGTAAAAATATGTCGTGTTCTGCTGTGTTCTGTCCTTCAAAAAGCACAAAAGGTGGAGTAAAAGTCCCGGATTTGTCATTGAATGCGTAAGTTTTTCGCTCAGTATAAATACTAAAGTAATTATTTTTATTACTAGAAATCTGTAGTAACAACATTTTAACCAGTTCATGTGTTCCTATGAGTCTAGGACACAAATGATGTCCAAAACCATGAATAATTAGCCGAGATAAATTTAGCAACTGTGCTATTGATGCGCTTAACAATCAAATTTAGTTTTCGGGTTATACCGCATTCGACCCACTAGTTTCGGCCAAAACTGGTCCGAATCAGGAAAATAAAATGTATTGCTGATTTCATTCCTGATTCGTCCCATTTCAAGATTTCGTACAGAAAAGTACTGTCTTTCACACTCTTCTCAAGCATGTAGTATTGATTTATCATTATTGTTTCCGTAGGATTTATTTAACTAGTTTATATAACACAAAGTACGAGGAAAAAAGAAATACACAAGATAATAACTTTAATAACCTGGAATTATTTTCACGCAGTTTTTTCCAGAATTTTTCGTTTCAAAAGTTAGGTAATTTGATTTTAGTTAAAATATAAATTTTTCGTAGGTATTTACTTTGTTTATAATTTAAGGCACAAACGATACAATATCCTTAAAATTAACAGTTTATAAATATCTATGTATACATCAATCAAAATACCAATGCCACTAATATAAACATTATTTACAAAAAACAACAACGTTAAATCAACCATGCGGGCAAAGCCGCGCGCATTTAGCTATATAATAATATTGGAATGTGTTACCTTATTGATTGCCCCTTATTTTTATAAATTTTGCAAAATGATATTCTTAGTCTTACAAAATGACATCGACACCGATGTAAAATTTTGAGCAAAAACCATATATTAAACAATTACAAATTTACGCAAAATAAGTCCTTATAGCTAATCCATTAGACTCCCTGAATGAAGGATGTTTCATACCCGTGACTATAAGTTCCAAGTGTCAATTAGCGCTCTAGACTATACACGCAAGAATTGGAAGGATAAGCAAAAAATTCAGGTTTTATAGCGGCACTTGCCCAAAATCACCAAGAAACTAAGACAACGGAAAGCGTAGCGAACACTAACCCTTTTTTAGATATTTGCATCGCGTGAGTGAAGCAAAAAATGGCCAAAAAACATGTTTTTTGTGGAGCCCCCATAAATTTGTATATTTATTTTGATAGTATGTTATTATAGCGGCAAATGAAATACATACTGAAAAATGCAAGAATTTACTACCTTTTACGAATCATGAGATACAATAAAGCCCGATAGAGTCCTAGGGTCCCGTTGGTACCTTTTGTTTACTGGACCCTAAAAAAGTGCGTAGCTTTTCTATAAAATGTGTATAGTTTTCGAAACTCGTTTTCGATTGGTAGAATCAGAATCATCTACATTGAATTAATGTGGCATACTCGGTTCGCGATTCCAACACGCACATGGCCAAAATCAGCATCAGGTTATGTGTCACTAAAACGTGCCTGTTAAATATGGGACGAATCAGGAATGAAATCTGCATTCAAGTGTATTTTCCTGATTCGGACCAGTTTGGGCCGAAGCCAGTTCGGCTCGGCAGCAAAGTCACTTCCCTAGACATGCACACTATTACAAATCTGCAACTGCACACTAATAAAAACGAACATGCGTAAAACTGAAAGGTGGAGTCCATAAAATTCTTGGTCCTAGGTTAAAACCTTCTAAATCATATCTGTGGTTAAAACCAAAATCTTGTAGGCAGGGCTTTAAATACTGGTATTTGCAAGAAACCAAAACATATTGAGGTTCTCCTTGTCCCCAGGGTAGTTATAGTGTTTTTCCAGGGATGGGTTTAATGGTTAATACTGATATAAATTAAATCGATACTGCGTCGATGTCAGTCGAACGGATATTGTAGAAATTAAAGAACATTTTAATAGTACAATCTTTTTAATAAGATAAGTAGGAAAAATACAAATCGATCTTTCTTCGTCAGTAATTCCTGGCATAATAGTATCCTAGGTACCTATGTCGCTACACAAGTGGTTTCGGCACATACCTGATTTGCTGGATTTTTTTCGGATCTTCGTTCCTTGGACAGACCACGAATATTTTTTTTGTGGGACGTTTATAGAAGCTTCACTATTAGGTATTACTTATTATTGATTTTTTGCTCTGTTACCAAAGTCTGTAAAATTTATTGGCCTATTGGCAGACCACAGTGCCCTTAATTTTATGTGTCCCTGTAATATATATGTGTATCACAAATAAATAAATGAATTATGTACATTAAGCTGGATAGGTATAAGTAATATCATTAGAATAACACAATTTAACTTGCTTTATAGACGTAAATCACAAAAATAAACGCCTTTCGGGATTTAGGGGGTGGGTAAATAGTACCTAGTCCATTGTGAGAGTTCATTGATGATAGTATCGAGATATGATCGTGACGTCACATTTTTGTATGGAATTTGCCTAGTTCCATCTCCGAACGGAAGAGTCGTTGTACCAAATCCCATAGAAAAAGGAGACGTCTCGATATCTTCAACCGAACTCGGGGTTCATAACAACCGGAACCAATATCGGCAGATCTAGTTTTAGAACTTTATTCTCATACAAACACATTTTCACTTTTAATGAGATACATGAGAAAAATTAATCTAGGTTATACAATACGTAAACTAACCTCTGGGTCTAAAATTAAATTATAACTAAATATACATATGTAAACGTTGGCCGTGGGGCCGCCGCAGCGTACGAATATCGACCCCTCCAACTCAACCCGTGGATGTCGTAAGAGCCGACTAAGGGAACCTACCAGAGGAAGGGCAGCAGCTTCCTTCTGAGTATTTTTAAACACCAACACTGCGATCACCAATCCGCCTGCCAAGCGTGGTGATTATGGCAAATCCCCCCTACATGGGAGACCATCCACTCACGATGGACCGACGACATCGTAGCGGTCGCAGGGAGTCGATGGATGGAGGCGGCTCAGGACCGCTATTTGTGGCGTCGTACGGGGGAGGCCTATGTCCAGCAGTGGACGGGTATGGGCTGATGATGATGATGATGATATGTAAACGAATCGGAACTTCGATTTCAATTTCCGAGTAGGCCCACGTTTTATCTTGCCCTGTTAACAGAATGTGGCCTAAACCGAGCACGGGAATATACCTAACGCCTGCTTCCATTCTAAAACTTAGTTTAACTAATATTCCTATCCCTTGATCGTACATAAAGTAAATCTGTTTAGATTTATCGCCATTATAGGTGTTAGAAATAAAGATTTACCAATTTATATTTTTATGTCCGTAACAGGCCTTTTATAACCTCTAGGCAAGATTTGTCTACTCCCATTGAAAATCGCATAAACTACTAGGTTAGTTGATGATCAACCCTACCTACGGATAAATATCGATGAAATAACAAAATACAACTTTAAAGATTATTTTATTTTAAACTAAGACAAAGTAAACTAATTAAATAAGTACATTAGAAGACAGACTTAAAAGAACTTGGTCAAGTAATTTGGACGTATTCCAATGATCGAATGTATAAAAGAAAATGGAAATTTATAGTAAAAAGCTACTAGAAGTCCTACAATAACAACTCCCATGACTATTAACTCCACACCTCCTCGACTGCACACATTTTCCAGAGAGGAAGTCTTCGATTCGCTTTGAAGCTCGAAACGACTGTAATTAGTAACAATTAGTTAATTCACAATAAAATGCAATGGGGAATGAGTTCGTTATCTATTGGCTTTTAAATTACAAATTATATCACTAAAATATTGACAATATTTTCGAACATTCTCCAGTAATGGTAAACAAGGCTTAGGTACCTACTACCTACCTACTATATTACCTACTTATTTATTTAATTACATTGTGTAATATAGTGTTATATAATATAGTCTGTGATTGTGTTTGTGTCAAACAGAAAATGATGCATTTTTATTAAATGTAATATACTAAGTTCCTACTGAATTGGGTATATTATAATTCTACAGGCGAAATCTGGAAAGATGTTTGGCAACTTCCAAACTACTGAACGCACCGAGGTGAAATATTGCATTGATGTGTTACATAGTTCTCAAGAAATTTTTATACTAACGTAACAGGAAGGCGCACTGATACAAAAACCGCGGTCTGAAAGAGACTGAATACTAAGGAGGTTTGTCTCTTTCTATAAGGACGACCATAATTTATGAATGAAACAGGACAAGACAGGGAATAATCATGATTATTTTTTATTGCTTTTATTCATTCTTTTTAAGTATCCTTTTAAACAAGATTTTTTTAAATAGCATTCTTACCTTTATTATTATAAAGTTAGACATTGAAAATTCGTTTAGTCAGAAAAAATTAAAAACGTCCCCATATTGGAACTATCAAGTGTGACGTAAATAGGCCGTTTCTTTTGTATGAGAAAATAGCTCTGAGTATGAAACTTTTTTTGATATGACAGAAAATGTTCAGCGGGGCAAACAGCTGAAGTCACACTCCACTGTCATGGTTTTTGAAATTGCGTTTCTTTTGCGACTAAAAATACTGAACTCAAACAACACATAACAAAACCATTTTTTTTATAAACAATCTATCATATTACTATTTATTCAGTTAATTACAATCATAGTAGGTGTAGAAACAAAATAGAACTAGTATAATTTACAATTGAGCTACCTACCTGCAGACTGTTGGAAACAATCTAGAGTTATCTAGCTCAACTGATTCATATGCAATGCTGATGCATTCATGCAATCAATCATAAATGACTAAGCAATATAGCCTTGTGCAATTTGTGGCGCATTCATGCAATCAATCATAAATGACTAAGCAATATAGCCTTGTGCAATTTGTGGCGTAATGTTGCACGAGGTCCGATAATTTTTACCCGACTACCGGAGGACGAAGGTTATAAGTTTGACACCCTATGTATGTATGTAACCGATTTTTATGTTCCCACTTAGCGCTGAAACTACTTGTCCAATTTCAACAAATGAGGTGTTGTATGATTCGTCTTAATAGCCCGTTGGTTATAGGCTATGTGACGTAAGATAAAATGGGGGTCTTACGAGATAGCTGGGTAAGGGTCGAAAATCCCAATGTTAGTAAATATGCTCGTGTGTGGTATCGTTGCAAAAGTCTTTGTTTGTGCTTTCCGAAACCGTTTTTAAAACTTTTGTTAAGTTAACGATTCTCAAGCTATCAGCAAAACGGTGTTAAAACAATATATTTAAATAAAAAACTAATAACCGACTACGTAGCGTTTACCTATTGTCCTTATCATTTTTTATACTTAGTTAGTTGGACCTAGGGTACAAGTAGGAATAAAGGCCTCCGACTACCTAAGTATCAAAAGAAAATGATAAGGACAATAGGTAAACGCAGTAATGTAAAATACAGTAGAATAATGACAAAATTTAAAGTTTTCGTGTATTTACGTGTGAAAAGTGATGCCTTGGGCTTTGTTTTTTATTTTGGACACAAAGTGAACGCACACGAAGGCATTGCTGTAGTCTTTTAGTCAATAAATCACACAAAAGTACGTCGTAGCAAGCACGCGCAACACAAACGCTGATGCGATCGTGACCGAGGTGGGTGAACCTAGTGTAACCTAGTTCTAGCCTTCCACTTTTAAAGAGTTAGTGCCCAATCTTCCCTTTTTAGTTTCATCTGTGTATCATGCTAGCGAATGTGTGAAAGGGACACAGCGACTGAAAAGTGAGTCTCTCTCGAGACCGTTTTTCCTTAAATCTAAATTGAATAAAAAAAATAACCTTTTCTAGTAGTGTTAAGGTTCAAAATTCTTTTTGCACAAAATGTCGAGTGAACTTTCCAGTTACGTTAGTATAAAAATTCCTTGATAGTTCTACATCTGTAATATTTATTTATCTAAGCGTTGGCCTTGGGTTTTGGGGCTACAAACGTACTAATAACTACTACTTTAGTACCAACAGCTGTATCTGCCGAAGCAATCGTAATTGGTCCAGTAAAAAATATTCCAACGTTACGAAACAAACAATCGCTGATATTATGCGCACTGCATTGTTGACAGAAAGCCGTGGGGTCGCGGCGTACGAATATCGACCCCTCCAACTCAACCCGTGGATGTCGTAAAAGCCGACTAAGGGAACCTACCAGAGGAAAGGCAGCAGCTTCCTTCTGAGTATTTTTAAACACCAACACTGCGATCACCAATCCGCCTGCCAAGAGTGGTGATTATGGCAAATCCCCCCCTACATGGGAGACCATCCACTCGATGGACCGACGACATCGTAGCGGTCACAGGGAGTCGATGGATGGAGGCGGCTCAGGACCGCTATTTGTGGCGTCGTACGGGGGAGGCCTATGTCCAGCAGTGGACGTGTATGGGCTGATGATGATGATGATGATTGTTGACAGATTAGCAAAATTTGGGACCTTTAAAGTTCCTTAATAAACATGATTTAAAAACACAGATTTGAGCATTTTCAGATATTTTGACTATTTTCATCTTCGTTTAAAACCTACACTAGTGTAATGAACTGAATAAGTATGCATAATTTTAAAGTGGTTTAGAGTAGCATAGAATGTGAAATGTTTACCTACGAAAGCCAATGCAGTAGAAAAGATCGCTCAGATTAGCTTTTAAAAATTTACGTACTCAGGTTCTGCAAGTGGCGATGGAGGATCCCGGCCAACCCCAACAGGCATCAACAAAGCAGTCTCTTTAGGCAACAGACCTAGTTCCAGGTCAATAACACCCTATAAATTGAATAGGACATCTTTGTAAATTTAAGAGAAGTGAAATGGAAGTACCTTCTTAGGTTATTAGGTACAAATGGAGGTACTTCCAGGCAATTATTATGGCAGACATACTCGTAACAATTGTCTGGAAGTACTTCCATTATAAGTTTTTGATGAAATCTGTAAAATAGGCAATTTATCATCTTAGCAATCTTGCTTAGATGGCAAGATATTTAAAGTTTGCAACGGTACTAGAAGTCGTCCAGGAAAAATCATGAGGGAAGCCAATTTAATTTTTGTGGAACGAGTCGTCCTCGATTCCTTACACAGGCGAATTCATCTTTATTAAAGACAACATTGCGGCATTTAATTTTGGAGATCGGCGTTGCCTATTCCCTCTGCCTCGCACGGTGCTCGTCCTATCTGGGCTATGTTGATACCTACCATTGCCATGCTTAAGACACTTCCTGACAATAATTTGGCTTGTTTCAAAAAACGATAAACCGACTTCAAATTCCTCAATCTACCTCTTGTTTACGCTCGTTGCCATGGGAAGGTTTGTTACCCATTGTGATAATTTGATTATTTAAAACCTACTAATCCATTTCGAATCCCTTTCTTTTACACTGGTTTTAAGTTTTTCGCGATAAATACTTTTACTAATCTCCTGGGGATAAAAATGTATGGGACCACTTCGAGATCGTTTTCGTTATAATAGTGAATTTTCAAAATCTGTCCATAATTGGCGGAAATATTGCATAACATACATACAAAAAAAAAACATACAGTCGTATTGAGAATCTCGTCCTTTTTGCAAAGGGTGAAAAAAGAATCAACCTACTTGCCGGTGCTCGGATCTGTGCGTCTCTAGTAGGCTCTGTGAGCGAAATGTTAAGCTGATGTAGACACAGTGGATTTTAATAATTTGGCGTGTTTTAAAAAACAATAAACCGACTTCAAATTCCCCTGTTTGTAAGTTTTGCGGGATAAATAGGTACTAATACCCTGGGGATAATTTTTTTATGGAACCACCTTGATGTGTTTTTCTATACGATAGTGACAGAAGTTTCAAAATCAGTCGAAAATTGGCGGATATATCGCGTAACATACATACAAAAAAATACATTGAAGCTGCCTTAAAATGAATAAAACTGATATTTACCGATAATTTGACGTTTCCAGTATTGATATCAATGCTTTTCAATGGCCACCAACCGCGTAAAGATCTTGTCGCAAACAAATCTACCCTTTTAGCATTGTCAAGCATAGATAACTTGCAGTCTGTGACTGTGGTTGCACCTCTTGGGATGGAGTTTAGGTCAAGTATAAGCGATCCTGCAAATAAAGCAATTGGACTTTTAGGTAGGTAATCAAAACATCTCAATCAATCATCAACCCGAGAGCTGGTGAGTATCTGGCGCAGCGCATTAGCATTGCCATACAGCGGGGTAATGCAGCCAGCGTCTTGGGGACGCTTCCGACTGGTATTGATATGGACCAGTTGAGCTACCTGTAGAATATTTCAAGCAACAGTCTGCAGTTACCTCAATTGTTTCAATTGTAAATACTAGTTTAATTTGTTTATATTATTTGATTGTTAAACATCTCTAAGAAGAAAATAGGAACTGTCAACAATCAAATCACGAACGGTAGTCCAACGTTTAGAAATTAAAAAAAAAATAAGAATCTGATAATATATTTCATGTACTAATAGCAAATAATAAATGTTGAAAAAAGTACCTGATTTTTCATTGGTAACGCAATTGGTATAAGCAACTTCACTCTTAGGTAATTGATTTATGGCTTTGTTATTTCTATGTTTTATCCCGTAGCTTTATCTAAATAAAAACTTATCTTTATCTAAATAATCAGTGCATACATACGGAGAGCTAATTTGATAATTGACAATTAAATGCTCTGCAATCTGTTCTCGTTAATTGACTACTACCGAGCTTGATTATAACATTACTTACAAACAGCTGTACACAGTGAAGCGTAGAAAAGCAATACGTACTTTATGGCATAGTGATTTTGATGTTTTATCTAAATAAAAACTTAGTTATAAGATAGCGCAAATTGGCCTTGGTTTATATCAAGGACTTCTAACCGTACCTAACTACTAACGTAGTTTAATAATATATAATGTGCAGCAAGCTTTTCTCAATAACTGAACTTGACTATTACCGAGATTGATTTTGACATTACTAAACACAGGTGTAGGTACCAGAAAGGGATGTTCCAGAAAGGGGGAATAGGCCTATGTCCTGCAGTGACACAGGTATAATTAAGGGGTTGGTACATAATACAATTTTAATGAAACTAAGTACCTACCTACCTAAATATTCTTTGTTTGATTCAGCGTCACAATCCATAACGTGAATCATCAAGACAGGTGGCAAATGCTCCTCCTCCTCCGTAAATGGACCTTTTTCTTTTAGAATGACCTTCAGATAAAATAAACAGAAATTAAAAAAATATAATTAGGTTATTATGCTCAAGGTATCCCAAGCTCAAGAGTGCGGTTTCACTAGACAGCGGTAGCGAAATTTTGACAGTTTACGAAGGGAGCCGCAACGCGACACCCGTTATACAGCAAGGGGAGCGAAGTGAGCCACATTGATGCTCGCGATATCTTTGCTTAAATTTATGTTTAAACGAAAATATTATTTATGTGGACGGACTAGGTATAATTAATAAAACTTGAAATTAGCACACAATATCATATTGATCCCAAAATGCGTAAATATAGGATTTTGTAATAGTAAGTAATTCTGAAAGGCTAAAGTTGAAAGGCTGAGATAACAGTCTGAGTTGATATGCTTCCGACATAGTGAAGGGTAAAAAAGTTTTACCATAATTAATAAGGATCCTACGTCGTCGGGGTGTAAATTAGAGAATAATGCTATGAATAATCGTTCAATACTGACTGATTTTTCTGCGTGTTGATACTGGAAGTTGAAAATCATTCGCCAGTTAAATTTTCCTTCGCCAAACGGGCTTTGGAAGTGAATGTCTGTATATTGAGTGCGATCTTCATTCCCAATCCAACTAGAATAAATTTTAAAGTGCGTTATAAATTGTACATGGTAATAAAAAAACAATAAAATCTTAGAATACCCGTTATCAAAATTTTGACATGAAATATCATCATCATCATCATCAGCCCATACACGTCCACTGCTGGGCATAGGCATCCCCCGTACGACGCCACAAATAGCGGTCCCGAGCCGCCTCCATCCATCGACTCCCTGCGCCGCCACGATGTCGTCGGTCCATCGAGTGGATGGTCTCCCATGTAGGGGGGGATTTGCCATAATCACCACGCTTGGCAGGCGGATTGGTGATCGCAGTGTTGGTGTTTAAAAATACTCAGACGGAAGCTGCCGCCCTTCCTCTGGTAGGTTCCCTTAGTCGGCTTTTACGACATCCACGGGTTGAGTTGGAGGGGTCGATATTCGTACGCCGCGGCCCCACGGCCCCGACATGAAATATATGTAATGCGAAACGGAGTGTGGGAAGACCTCCCACTCGATGGACCGACGACATCGTAACGGTCGCAGGGAGTCGTTGGATGGAGGCGGCTCAGGACCGCTATTCGTGGCGTCGTTTGGGGGAGGCCTATGTTCAGCAGTGGACGTGTACGGGCTGATGATGATAATATGTAAAAATGTATGTTGTATCTATAAACTGTTTTTAATTTGTAAAGTTTGTTCTAGTAATTAGGTTTTGCGGTATTTTCTTGAACGTATTCGTTTTATCTTTAAAAGGAATGCTTTCAATAAAATAAAATGAAGATAGTTACAAAACCGCGACTTTTGTTCTGCTGCATCGAAACTACTAATATTTTTGATGTATTAATATTAAGGTGGGTACAGACTGGTGAAACGTAACATGCAATGTGTCATGCAATGAAAGAATTCACCGTACACATTGCTGCAATGTATCATGAAGAAATTGTTACAAAGTGTGTACTTTGTAACAATTTCTCATAGTTTGGACGTCTTGTGCGCGCGAAATGTGAATTTCACGCGCACGCTACGAGCATTACAAGCCGCGCGCGGAGCGATCTGTAATTTGTCGGTTTTTCGAACGAACACAAAGGGGCGCGCAGTGTGCGCGGAGCAGCCATCGTGGATGGTCGTTTTGAAATCAACACGTGCACGCAACGAACATGGAGGACGACACTGCGTGGAGTGAGGAAAAGGCATTTTGCTTGATTGCGGCAGAATGGCGGAAACAGACGAACGCGGGAGGTTCGTAGTGAATGCGCGTTAAGAGCGCGCTATGCGTCCACGCTTGCAGCGAACATGCAATGAAAGGCAGAATTATAAATTTCATGTTACGTTTCACCAGTCTGTACCGACCTTTAAAAATAAAACAGTGTTTTTACAGAAATGCTCTAGGTAAATAAGGCAACAATGCGCGATAGATCGTCAGCTCAGTTTGGAAGGAAACGGGCTACGGAATAGTAGTCTCTTCAAGAGTGAATAAGTATGTTCTAGCTATACTTTCGTGATACATCGTCAGCCAAACTGCCAATTTCCATCAATTGAGATGCAGGTCAAACGAAGGTCTATCGACTATAAAATAAAAAAGCTGTTTATATCACAAGAACCATTGGAACGCTTTTGGTCCCTTCTGTATCTCAGACATTAACAAACCTTGACTTTGAGAGACTTGAGAATTTTGAATGTCTAATGAGATCCATAAATATTATCAACTTGCAAGCGCCATCCAGCTCAGCATTATTGTCGCTGTGTCGCAGTATCTCCGCTCCAATATCATGCATAGGCCATGGTCCATGCATGATACTGGAGCCGGAGCGGACTGGATGATGACACTGAAGCCGGTATCATCGGTGGCTCAATGACGGCGCATATTTAATTTAGTCATTTAGTATTTTAGTAGATGAATTAATTTTATTTCATAAAATTTTGTTTAGTTTATTTTAATTTGATCTAGTTTAATATAACAAATACAAAAACGTTTATTTCAAAAATATTTTTTTAATTTAAATTTGGTCTAAGAATACTGCATCTGTTTTATGGACCATTGTAGTCACAATATGAAAGAGAAGAAGAAAGAAGAAGAAGAGAATATAGAATTTTATGTTTTATCACCTAATAAAAAATAGGTGTAAATAATCCTACCTAATTAGTAGGTTTTACCAAAAAGTTAAGCGAACTTATATGTTCGTTTAAATATAGCCTACTGTAGTATTACTCACGCTTTGACATAAATATCTTTCCTCTGGACTTCTGTTCCAGTACACGAATTCCCCTGAACACTCCAAACAACTACCCTGAGTTCATAGTCCTCCACTTTCCGAGGAGTTATATCAACAGGTAGTGGTATGTATGTGCCGGCAGTCATTGGAAATAGATCGACCCACATTTGAATTTTACCCTGAAAAAGTTATTAGTTGTGTATCTCACATCTGAAAAAATATAGTTAAAAACTAAAACCCGACTACATAAGTTTAAACAAGCGTTCACCTATTGTCCTTCTCATTTTCTTTTGATACTTAGGTAATCGGAGGCCTTTGTTACTAATTGTACCGTAGGTATATGGGGTGGGTGTCTCCGACAACCTAAGTATCAAAAGAAAATGATAGACTTTTAAGTAGTCGGGTTTTAGTTTTTAACTTTATTTTTTTGAACCTTTTTGCTAATAGTTTGAGAATCTTTAACCTCACAAAAGATTAAGAAACGGTTTCGGAAATTACAAAGAAAGACCTTTGCAACGATACCACACCCGAGCATATTTACTAACATTGAGATTTTCGACCCTTTATTAGACCCCCGCTATCTCATTAGACCCCCATTTTTATCTGACGTCACATAGCCTATAATCATCGGGATATTAAGAAGCGTCATACGACACCTCATTTGTTGAAATCGGACCAGTAGTTTCAGCGCTACGTGGGAACATAAAAATCGTGCCTACTTACGCTTAGCTAGCTTATTTCTCAATTTGGTATTTAGTATGTAAGTTAGGTAGGTAGATACTATTTTATATTCTGTTTCTTTTTGTTCGGTGCGGTATCTTTGTTGTGTCAATAAACGTCTCTATAGTTTGACATCAGGTTACCATTGGACAAGGCAAGTACTTTAATTACTTAAGGAGTAACCGTTATGTGGGCTGCAGACCCGACAGCTAAGCCAACACGTAGTTTAGCTTAGCTCGCATAGTTTGCCTAGGGTGCAGTCTGTATACACATGTATAAAAAACTGCGTCAGCTATGCAAGTCAAGCCAAAACTACGTTAGCTTAGTTAGCTTCTGGTCTGCAACTCGCAAACCATTTTACTTAATAATTTTTTTGCACAGTAGGTACAGACTGGTACCATTTTAATGAAAACTTTCTAAAATATTGGCCTCTCAAGAAATGTATTTTTATACTTATTACAAGAACGCAGATGATACATCACCTGATCAATCCCTGGTTGGTCAGGGTGTACAAGTTTTCTGGTTTCAACGTGCTCGGGGACCAGTGAATACCCGCAAAGTGGTAAAGTATGCCATTTATGTAAGATTTCCAGACATATGTTCTCCTTGCATTCAGACGCCAATAAGTAGGTTGTGCCTTTGAAATAAAACGTGATTGGTAGGATAATAATTACTACGCATTCAGAAAGGGTGTAATAAGACAAAAGGGGGATTCTGCGATAAAACTCCAGAAAATACACCACGCCAAGATGGCGGATATGAGGGACAGAAATTCTAAATCTTCAAAATCTTCGTCGAATATTATTAAAGTTGAAGTATGGTAAAGGATGATTCACGCTACACCGTGTCGCGACCGGGTCATGCCCCGGCCGGGGCACGTTCAAACATTATAGTATACTTTTTGTATGAAGTGATTCATGCCTGACCGTGGCTCGGCCGTGCGCCGCCGTGACTCAGCCGAGGCACGGCGTTGAAATGTCAGTGGGTATTGTTTCCCGGTTCCGGCACGGTCCAGCCATATAAAAACCAAACAAAAATCACATAACACAGATATGGTCGTGCAAATAATACACCCAAACAGCCCGGTGTAACATGAATGACTGGCCCGGCCGGCGGCGCACGGTGGATGTATCCCAGCCGAGGCCCGGACCGGCCGCGACACGGTGTAGCGTGAGTCATCCTTAAGTCTTCCACTTTGCTGGCTAGGAATTCCTGATGCACCCTAAAGCTACAAATAAAGTTTTCATACTCATATTCTTGCTTACTTTTTTCTTCAATATCTTTGTAATGAACGCCATTGAATAGAACACAGTTGTCTTTATATGTCGGTGGAGGGAGATGATTTCTAAGACAAACTTCTTCTAAAATAGAAGATGGTTTGACGCAGTCCCTCCATGATGCAGGACCTGAACTAAAAACAAATAAATTAATTGAAGGAAACGGTGACAAAGCAGGAAGAGCTGAGTTATCATAAAAAACGTCCGTATATAAGAACTAGCGTCTTGAGATATGAATACTGAGAATAGCCTAGATAATCTGCATTCGATTGGAATTGATGATCAGAATTGAAAAAAGCCGAATGTTTTGTTTACATTTTAAACAAAATTAAGCAATGTACAATGAGGCAGTTGCCACGGCAATCAATACATACAGTAAATACCTTGAGATATCATAAAGTATCGACACTTACACTTTGTACTCTGTAGCTAAACCTACTCTAGCTTTGTGTTTGGAGTAGACGCGGTCCTCCACGTCTATCATGGTGCTTCCGATTAGGTCATCTGGAGAAATGGCTTCGTGATCGTAAAGCGAGACGGTCAAGAGATAATCCTCGGGTAGACAGCAATAAAACTCGTACATCCTTTCACAAATATTTACACATTATTTAAGTATTGTTAGCAGTCTGGAGATATTTACCCCCTTATTCATAATGGTCTGCTAACTTAAAACAGCTGCTAAGCAGTGTTATTTCTCACTCTGACTTATGTTAACCCCCTTATTCATAATGGTCTGCTAACTTATAACAGCTGCTAAGCAGTGTTATTTCTCACTCTGACTTATGTCAATAGAAGAAGACAGAGTGAGGATTAGCAATGCTCTAAGTTAGCAGAGTATTATGAATAAGGGGATTAGTATATTCTGAGGATTCTGTATATGACCGACATTTTTTTTTTGGGGGGAGCGGGCGAGGTTGTGGGGTCATTCGTCTGGTCGGTAATGTCTTCAGTGCCACGGTGGCTGAGGTATCACTCACTACATCACTAGGTATTTACATATTATAAAACAAAGTCTTCAGCCGCGTCTGTCTGTCGGTCTGTGTGTTCGCGATCAACTCAAAAACCTCTGACGGTTTCTCATGCAGTTTTTACCAATGATAGAGTGATTCATGAATTTGTCTAGATTTTGTGTAAATTGGTTGAAATATAAAGATTAGTTGGAAATGTCCGAAAAAGTCAAGCCCCCCTGGGAGCTTTCATTGAAAACGCTGCATAATTCCTTTGAGATAAAACAAAACAATCCATGGCTGGTTATTTTTCTTAGTCCACGTAGTCTTCTTAGCCGCAGACGGGTCAGATATTGACTTACTATACAGGCAAAATATCGGATAAGATTTTCAAAAAACTTCGAAAATCTTATCCGATATTTTGCCTGTAAATTGTCATATTTCATCTTTCTTGTTTGTTGTTGAGTACAAAACAAGTTATTTTGTAGCATTAAATCCACAAAATAACTTGTTTTGTACTCTGCAATGTAGTACAAATATTTACACATTATGGAATAGTAATTTCAGCTTGTATTTATTTCAAAAACAATGTTGTGCTTGCGTAAGGGGAATGTCTAACGGCCGAATACTCAAACGCAACTCAGATGTAAGCACGTCTTATGTCGCGATATTTTGACAGTTTTCAATGTCAAAAAATCGTCACTTGAGTCGTGCTTAAATCTGAGATTCGTTTGAGTATTCGGGGGGAAGATTATTCGCAACTTTCATTTATAAAATAACATATTTCAACCGCTCATAAACCTAGACTAGACTTTTGTTTTAATAACGCTTTTAATTTGTTTGTTGTTATATAATTCTTCATGCCAAATGTGTGAACCGCAGACACTAAACAAACCTTCTCTGGTTAAGAGTGTAAGCATTTATTCGTTCAGAAAGCGAGTTGTAGGCCTGCTCTATTGGAGAGTATATCGATAATTTAACCGATTCATTCTACGCAGCTGTCAGCCGTTCACTAGGACCTCAGTGTAGTGGTAGGTACCAACCAAGTTTGTATTAATAAAGAAAATACAAATACAAAATGTGGTTTACGAGATACTTACTTTCCAAATACAGGATTTGATGAATTGGTCATGTACCGGTTATTATTTTCCGAGCGTTTATTGCCGCAAGTAATAACTACATAGGGATCAGAAAATCCGGTAAAACTACGAGCTCTTATGTCGACACCTCTGATTATGTATACCCTGACAAGAAACTTCGAAGGATCATTTTCAGGATAGTCATCAAAATAACTGAAAACAGAAGCGGATATTTATTAATTTCATATGTTTGCATTTAAACATTGAACATTAATCAAAACTAAAAATCAGTTTGCTGATAATTTCCAAATAATTCCATTACATTGATTCAATTTCCAATTCCCCATGAATTGGAGATTGAATCAATGTAATGGAATCAATGTACAGAATTATTTGGAAATTAGAGAGTGTTGTTGCAACTACTAGCAAAAGGAACAAAACCATTTATCATAATTTTGTAAATGAATAAATTTCATGTTGGGGAATTTAAACAAGTCTATCATACTAATATTATTTTGAAAGTAACTCTGTCTGTCTTTTACTTTTTCACGCGTAAACGACTGAACGGATCTTTACGAAATATAATTTGCGAGATATACCTACATCTTTTTTATCGCAATACTTGGTGTAATTAGTATCTAGTATTTACCAGCGGAAGAGATTTATTTGGGAATCCACGAGCATACACTTTTTCTGCTAAAATACTGAAATATTGACGAGGAGTATATATCCCTCGCGTCTATATTACAAGTCTAAAACTTAGAGCAAGAGTTAGTAAGTCTAATTAACTAATGCGAATTATCTCGAGATTAAACACTTTTTCTCCTAACACACTGAAATATTGCCGAGGTAGAGCCCTCGCGTCTAAATTACATGTCTATAACTTAGAGCAAGGAGTTAGTAAGTCTAATTAACGAATGCGAATTACCTCGAGATGAAATACTTTTTCTACTAAGATCTAAGATACTGAAATGTTGCCGAGGTAGAGCCCTCGCGTCTAAATTGCAAGTCTAGAACTTAGAGCAAAGAGTTGAAACTAAGACTGGTGAACTTGTTCTAAAACTTTGTATTTGAGATCTTCAGAAATAAATATTTATTTATTCTGAAGAATATCAATCTGAATCTGCATTGACTACATATATTACCCTCGTGATAATTTAACTCCATTTAAATTAACAGCTTCCGTCTCGGCAGGCGGTGGCCACTTGTAAATAGCGATGCCAGCTTTCATGTTACCGCAGTGAAGATTATGATCGTTTTCAAAAATAGCAGTTCTATTATCACAGTATAGCTTAAAAGTTTTGCACCAGTCCTTAAATTTGAAAAATTCTGGTTGATTTTCCAATTCCGATTGGTATATCTGAAAAATTTATACACTATAGAACTCAAATAATTATATTAACATCGTCGCATAAGTATGTCAACGTGTTGTACATTTTATTAAAAAAAAAAAGATTTATCAAAATAACATAAGGTGTTGTTTGGTTTATAATAAGCTTGGTTTATAATATAATGCTGCTGTCCGTGCCCTCAAAAAATACACCCATACAAAATTTCAAATCTGGTATATATCGATTTTTTTCTATCGTATATTATAGGGGATCTTGAATTACAATACACTAGGAATATAAAATAACCAGATAAAAATGTATTCAAATTTAAAGGTTGAAATATGAATGAAATAAATACCTTAATTTTTTGTAAATTGTCCTCACATTTGCGACCCTGAAAAATAAGCATTACGATAACTTTTAATATAATTTAATTAGAAAGTAAATTAAAATCAGATAATAGAAACAAATTAGAACTAGTATTTACAATTGAAACAATTGAGCCAATGCAGATTTTTGCAAACAATCTACAGATACTTCAACTTATCCATATCAACACCAGTCGGAAGCGTCTCCAAGACGCTGCGCGCTGGCTGCATTGCCCTGCTGTATGCTGTTGCGTTGCGCCATAAACTAGCTCTCGGGTCACGCGTTGCAACTTTTAAGATTGTTAGATATTCATTCTGATAAATATAAACCGACTAAATAAAACCAACTCCAGCACCTGATTTACCTTTAAAGAAGCGAAGAACCGAAGCCACCAGTCTTGATATTTAGAATCAGAACTGTTAGTCTTTGTCAAGTGGGCGTACACTTTTTGTTTACAAAATACAGGAAGTAATACAAACTCCTCTTCATCGATTTGCCGTTTACAAAGCAAATTCTTCAAAAATGATCTTTTTTTAGTAATTTGTCGTGAATCGAACTCGCCATTTTTTAAAAGAACGGGATCAGATGACGTGGTGTGTTTTTTCACATAAAAATTGTCGCCAACTACAATTGGTAATTATTATTAAAAATTAAGTATCAAATTACATTTATTATTATTAAAAATTAAGTAACATATATACGTACAGTACTAAATTACGAGCCCTTACAGAGTCTAACCTTGTTCAAATTGCACGGATACTACCGAAGCACATTTAATAGAAGCTTCTCTGGTAAATTTCGGAAGCCAGTCCACCATATACTTAAGAGGACTCTTTACTACTTTAGTACCCATAAACAATGTTCTTCCAAAGGTACTGCTATCACAAAGTTGAATCTTAAGTGGAGGGCAGTACGCTTCGTTCAAGGGAGCTTCGAATATATGTGATGCACGACCATTCGGAAAATTGCAATTTGGCTTTCTTTCAGAAATTATGTCAGATTTTATACATAGCTCATCAATTTCAAGGACAGCACAAGGCTTTTTAGAAATTGAAACATCTCTCAAGCCCCACCAGTAAATATCGATTCTGAAAAGTTATTTCATAATTTATGCAATTGAATTAAAATAAGTACTTAAGAAGTATCGATAGCAAAATAACTAATGTCATTAAAATAAATATAATCCTAGTCGAAAGTTTGTGCCGTTGCAAAGATGGCTGAAGACAACGCCAAAACTACTGGATGGATCAGGCTGAAATTTTGCACATACATATAACGTAGACTTGGAATAGATAGGCTACCATTTATTCCAAAAAATGGATGCCAATCCGTGAGCTGAAGTAGAGTAGTAAAATCATTTTATATCCCTACTTGTACGTGTTTGGTTTCGGCATGAGAGAGGTTGGAAGTATCTCCGGTGCCATATATTCTTGGAGAATATCATCTTGAGCACTTTCACTATTATTTGATGCATCGGTTGATGCGTAGTTTGTTGATTTCATTAAAGTTTCGGGAACCTATGGATGACAAGTTAGAATTGTTAAGAAAATAAGTACTTTTAGCTATGATCGTGTAGATCTTTCCATCAGGGGGCCACATGGTAGTTTGCCACCTTGGTGATAAGATTAAGAATGGGATTTAAAAGTGCAGTGTTCTGTACAACGAATGTCTCTAACATTCTGTAGAGGACAGCGGGACAGCATTTACGCGGTTTTATAACAATTATAAAAATACGTATCCTGTTAGAATCTGGCTGATGTTAAGACTGGATTTAAAAAAAAATATTATAAATTATTTATAACTTTTTAATTAATAGTTTTGGGCTGCACCTGGTGTGTGGTTGTGTTTTTCAGCTTCTTATTCTTTTGTTATTATTATTTTTAGTTTTTAATGCATTTCTTAGTAACTTTAGTTTCCTTGTATCTAGTTTTATTGTATAAAGTATTTACACGGATTCATAACTCATATTTCTATGAGAATAATAATCATAGTCGCACTGGGTGTTGGTTGAGCTTATTTGTAGCCGGAGAGCCCGAAGAGCCCTCGTGTCTCAATACAAGTTATTTTAACTTAGAGCGAGGAGTCATTTACTTTGACCTAATAGGTTTATTTACCTATTAGGTCAAAGTAAATGCGGCCGCGCGCCGCCCGCTGCACGCAGGCTGCCCTCCACGCCGCCGCCGCCGCTATCCCCGCCTATAGACGGACAGCAGTGGAACTTTTCTAAAGCTGACTACCATGTACTGTACTCGTCGATAGCGGAAGTGGATTGGAATCATCTCTATGATATACAAGATCCCGAGGAGGCTGTCGGTAGATTTTATAGCATTTTATTTGATATTTTCAACAGTTGCGTTCCTAAAAAACATCTGCCGAGAAAGGACTCTAGATACATACATATATCCAATTTGGTACACAGCGGAGATAGTCAGAGAAATTAAATTAAAGGCAAGATTACACAAGCAGTACAAGGTAAGTGGATCCAATTATAGAGCTTTCTCGAAATGTAGAGCTGGTGTGAAAAGGATGATAGAGGAGGCTCAGGCGCAGCATCAGAAACCAGTAAAGCATCGTCTGACGGAGGATCCGAAATCGTTTTGGAATTATGTGAGAGCAAAGCGAGGGGCCGTGAACCGGAAGCAAATATCACTGAATGGAAGAACTCTGACAGAATCGGAATGATCAACGGAATTCGCAAAGTACTTTCATTCGGTTTACGGCACTTCGGCTGCTCACCTGGACGTGGCAGCGGCGGAGGTAATGAGTCACGCCAGTGCCGCGCGTGTGCACGTGCCGCGCCTGGCGCTGGCTGAGGTACGCGCGGCGCTGACGAGGCTCAAGCCGAAGCGGTCCGCAGGTCCGGACGGGATCTCCGTCTATATTATGAGAGACTGTCGGATGCCTCTGGCCAAACCGCTCGCCTATATCTATAATCTCTGCCTAGAGTTGTCGCATTTTCCAGAACGATGGAAGATAACAAGGGTTATTCCCATACCTAAGGGCTCTGGAGCAGATGTGACAGAAATCAGACCGGTAGCCATTCTGTCCACGGCGGCGAAGGTCTTCGAGTCGGCTGTGCAGCGCTGTATGCAGGAGCAGGTGTCGGCACGGCTATCTGATGCGCAACATGGTTTCCGACCGGCTCGTAGTACCAACAGTAACCTCCTAGACTCAATGATCTTTATGCTACCGCAGGTCGACGCCGGGGTGCAAGTCGACGCCGGGGTGCAAGTCGACGCCTCCTACTTCGATAACGACATACTGCTTCAGAAGTTGGCGACGATCGGCTGCACAACCAAACTGCTGCAGTTCTTCGCGAGTTATATGAAGAACCGGCAGCAGTACGTCGACTATGCGGGATGCAAGTCGAAGCCTTACTCTACCTTAACGGGAGTGAGTCAGGGAAGCAATCTGGGGCCGCTAGAGTTCATAATCATGATCAACGATCTCCCAACAGTCGTTGAAGATGCGAAATGATTGTTGTTCGCGGATGATCTCAAGTTACTCTTACCGATTAAAGACGAAGTGGACTGTGAACGCCTTCAATGCGACGTGGACAGAGTGGCGGAGTGGGCTAGTATGAACGAACTACAGTTCACACGTACAGTGCTCTACTATAACGTTTAGTAGAGCGAAGACACCACTCCACCACAATTACCAGTTGAAGGGTTCACAGTTGAAGAGAGTCGATTCGGTGAGGGATTTAGGGGTTCCTCTCGACGACAAGCTGCATTTCCGTGTACATGTAGTTAACATCTGCAAGAAGGCATTCAAGACACTTGGATTTGTAATCCGTCAGACGAACAACTTTACAAATATGACTGCAATAAAGACTCTATACGACGCATTGGTGAGAAGTCATTTAGAGTTTAATACGGCGGTATGGGCACCACACGAGGCCAAGTACATTCAAATGGTGGAGCGCATTCAAAATTAATTCACCAGATTTCTGTACTTGAAGATCTACGGCATCTATCCATTCTTCCCGTTGATGTATCCAACCTTGTTTGTTATAAGCATGGTTAGATACAATAAGTTGGAGGTGAGGAGGGATGCAGCGCTTGCTCTATATTTGGTTAGAATATTTCGTGGGATGATCTCCAACCCCGGCATTTTAGGGGAAATGCGGCTAAATATGCCTGATGAGTTTGTTCATCGACGAAGGCGGCCCGCCCTTTTGGCTCTACCAAAAGGAAGGACCAACCTCCTGAACAAGGCACCTCTAACGCGTTGCATCCGCACGCTAAATCTAGTAGCGGAGAGAGTCGATCTTTTTTACTGTTCCTTGAGCGAATGTCATAGGACTCTGTTATTTATTCTATGCTATTCTAATTAGATTTGACATTGCGTAATTATTTGACATTATATTATATTAGTTTGGACATTATGTAATGTGTATTTATGAACTGAAGAATTTTTATAAGTATGTTATTGTGAAATTATTTGACATTGTAGAATTTTTATTATTTATTAGGTTTGACATTTTGTAATTTTAAGTTGTCAATTGAAGATTTTTATTTTCTTGTTTTTATGTTTTATTGTGTAATTTTAATTTTTAGTTCATGTTTTTAATATTTAATTATCGAGACTGACAAATACATATGTTATTATGATTGTTTTAATTAATTTGAATTTGTGACACTATTGCATTAGGGGTTCCTGTCAAAATAGTGTTAATACGTATATAAATAAATAAATAAATTTAAGCATGTTCGTGCTAGATAGTGATAATTTAATATGTGTATTACTATTAATAATTAGACTAGTACGAATATTGCACCTAAATCTTTCTGTAAATAAACATTTTTATTCTGTTTCTCATTTCCATGATCACGGGCCATATAGTGACCCGGTCCTTTGGGAGGCATGCGTGGAGCCGAAGCCAACAGCACAGAGGCCCTTTATGAGAATTAATCTAAAGGCGAGAGCTACACATAGCGGATATCATCCTTGGTTGCACAATATGATACACCCGAAGATGATATCCGCCAGGTGTAGAGACTATTGCAAAGGAAAATGAAAATAACAAAAAAACCATGTTATTGTGGTGAATGGATGGACTGGGTAATTGGGCTATGGGGGAAACTATGGACGCCTGCCAAAAACATACTCTCAATACTGTTACAAGCGGCAGACGGTGGCTTGCCGAATGCGGGACGGGTTCCTCAAAATGTTGGCTTAAATGTCGGTAAAGGAACAACATCGGTGCAAACGACTAAGGGGTGTCGAGAGGTGCGGCCCCGATTTCACCATCACGAAGACACGTGAGCGGGCTTCCTCGTTATTACGCCATTAGACACTTCCACCCCCTACTTCGCTACTCACCAACAGCTCGCCACAAGCTGCCCTGCAGGTACATTATTATTATTATTTCTCAAAGGAATTATTATTATTATTATTATAATTGGATCCATATTAAATTGGCAACATGAATTCTACTAACAAATTATCGATAAATTGGGTTTATGGTTATCATGTATTACCATTTTACGAATCCAAAATTGGAGAAAACGCTAAAAGGCTTTTTCAAGATCAACTCCTAGTAGACAGACTCTATGTACCAGAATTATGCAAATACTAGAACAACAGGTATGTTCAAAGGCAAACAACATGAATTTTTTCCTCCTATTTTAGTATGATTATGTTTTTGGAAGATTTCTTTGTAAAGCGTCCCATGCTGCGCCGTTAGAGCATTTAGAACTCTAGTTCTAAATGCTCTAGGGCTGGGCCCATTAAAAAACCTTTAGGTGAGCTACATATTATCGATGAAAATAAATCTATGTAGGTACCAAAGCTTAACTTTGCAGCAAACCACCCTTGCTAATTTGTTTTATTAATTTATATCAACTGAAGATACACAAGCAATAAGAAAGATTAAAAAAAAAAAATAAAAAAAATTATGCGGATCGTGTCGCTGCGCCGCGCGATTTTTATTTATTTTATTCAGCAGTATTTGTTTTTATTTAAGCTATTTAATATAGCAAATAACTAACAAAACCAAAAAAAACAGTTAATTTAACTAGGAATCTTGTTTTTAGACACAGTGTTAAAATATAGCGTAAGTTTAAGAGAAAAATTAGAGTCGCCTATATAGAATTAGTAAGTCTGTGTTTGTTAAAGTTTTTGGAAAGACGGGTACAACTGGAACTATATTAAATATACGAAAAAAGTGATGTTTATCCAGACTAAGTTAAGAAATATTGGCAAAATAAACAAGATGTCATAAAATGTACCCTGTATGACCCTGTAATGTAGACAGACATTACACAAAAGTTTCAAGTGAAAGTTGGAACTCTGGTTTAGTAAATATTCTCTGTAATTAATTATCTAAATTAATATTTAAATATTAAAAGAAAAAATTCTGACTACAGAAAACATTGCAATAGAGTTTACCCAAGAAACACAGAATTAATGAAATTACAGAAGCTATTTAACTTAATAATTAAGTCATGTGTTAGACATGATTTAATTTATCAATAAAATCACCAACTCACGTGCAATTTGTATTTTTTTTTATCTACGCAACCCGCCCCTTCTTCGCTCCGTACGGGCAGCAGAGCATTTTGTTCGTTTTAAGGATAGGTCGTATTTTTTATTAATTGTTGCGTTATTTAGATTCAAAAATAATTGGTTCATAGTGTTTGTTTTACTAATTTTATTGCTGTATTACTAATTTTATTAATTTAATTTTATCGCTATATTGGCCATGTTGTAATACAATACTATGCATAATTATAAAACATGCCATTAAATATTTGGTAGCATATGAGAGCTAAAAATATATTATTTTGAATGGCGTGAATGAATGGCGTGTCATAATGTTTGGCGTGTCATAACATAACAGAATCGTGTTTCATACATATTAAGTATCCAAAAATACCTCCAAATACTGTGCCGACATCAAAATTTGGCCAGTTTTTTCGCTTTCGTTGTTTATTTCATACCACTGCAATTTAGGTGCGTGAACGAAACTGATTCTATCGTCTACCACAGCTTGTATCTCTACGCGCCCTAAAAGATCATGTTTTCCCTGAAAATAAGTAGGTAAAATTAAAACTTAAAATTTAAATCAACTAATTAAAACTCATATTAAGTACCTACTGCATTTTATTTCTAAAATCTTACCGTCGGATCGGAATCAAGAACTTCCACCAGGATGCTAGGGGTGCATGACTTGAGACGTTGTTTAGAAATTGATACCATGCATTTTATTTTGAGTATTTCATTCCAAACTGGATTAAGGGTATTTGGCTGTGGCTGTAATTATTGAAATCTAGTGTCATTAAAAACTACTGAATATTATAATACAACCAAACCTAACGCAATGTCCTCAAACGCACTCAGCGTTGCTAATATATTTTTTGAAGGCGTGTTATTAAGTTTATTTTTTCATCATGTGAACTTGGTACGAAATCGACCAGTATTAATATTTATTATTCAAGATAAAAATTACTGTTTATTCACCTCAGTTTCCTTAACGGCATTTAAAGTGTTTGCTCTTACAAACGGGCTTGGCAACCTTGAACTCTCTGAACAGCAATTCAATTTCGCTCGATGTATGAATAAACGACAGATTAAAATCTGGAATAAGGTTGTCATTTTATTCAAGAAATGTATTGAGGTCTTTTAAGTGTTAGTTTTTCAAGCACGGCTCGATTCACAATACAAATCCAATTAAGTTTTTTAATCAGCTTTAGCTTAAATCGACGCTGGGTGCAATATTTTTATGCTCACACTCCATAAAAATATTGCACCAAATTTCAGCGTCGAGGGTTGTTCCTCCGTATGTTCTGTATTCATTTTGTACGAAAAAAAAGTCATCAGTTAGGTTATATAGGTATAATCACTTAAATTATGACATTAAAACTTGCTCACCGTCGTCGGAGCTTTCACACACAAAGTCATTTCTGTCTCGATAAGTTTATAATTGCTAGGCAAAACTTTATCAAACATAGCTATGTCTTTGAATAAGCCCATCCAGGTCAGCAACTCGATCTTACCGCTTATGCACTTACAACTATTTTGCAGTGTGGCAAAATGCTTCGCACATTTCAGAGGCTGCAAGATAATTAAAATACATAGTATTATTAGCATTTGTCTGTAATGTAACAATCCAAGATTTGAGCATTGCTTTAAGTTACAATACTGCCTCATTGGCTGTTAAGTCAATGCTGTTAATTAATCAGCCTGCTATTTTACAGACAAATGCCTCTTTTACACGAAAAAATATTGTAGGTTTTTAAGCAAAAGGCAAAAATATCGGGTACAAAGACAATGTGTGAAGTCAGGCCGGAAATCAATTTCAACTTAATTTCTACATTATAATGTCTACTTGCAATAAGTTTGTCCGGCGAATTACAATCTGGGTTTATTCAAGACAAGAGTGAGGTGTCTTCTAGACCTTCGTGATACACCGTCGGCCACATCGTCACTTTCCATCAGGGGAGATTATGCCCAAACGAAGGTCCATCGACTATAAAAAAAAAATGTGCTATTTGTTGTTCCGCATTGATCCTGTAAGCTTAAATCTAATAATTAAACAGTTGCGATCTATCAGCATTGCAGTTATCATTCCTATTCCACGGTAGCTCTAAAATTCTGCGACCCGGATATGAACCAGCAACCTATGTACGAATGTTAGAGCTACCAGGTAATAGGGCTGATGACTCCAACGCTGATAGATCGCAACTATTCATTTATTAGATTTAAGTTAACGTGAAGGTTAAATGCGGAACAACGAACAACAAACATCACGTATTGCATGTAGACATAATAATGTAAGACTTTGGGTGAACGAGATTTCCGGCGTCACCTGACACTTATACTTTGTACAACTTGGCCACCGGAAAAAGGGAAAACATAACATAATGAACTATATTATACTTCGAACTGGTAAGTTCTACGCATAACAAAAATATGGTTACCTTTAAATATAGAGTTCTTATCCGATCATGTAATTTTCCGCTCTGTTTTGGATTATCAGAATAAATCGCATCCGCCAGAGGGATCTTGCAGTATGCCACTCTTGATGTACCGTTCAGTAACCAAATTATTAAATCTGGCCAGCCTTCACATGACTAAGGAAAAAACATCGAATTGAGCAAATTATTCAGCGAAAATGTTGCCGTACTAAGGGAAAAACATCGAACCGAGTAAATTACCCACTGAAAATATTTCCGTACCTTTACGATAAGAATAAAAAGGCTAAATTTTTGGTGTTGGCAATTTAGTTTTAACATTTGAATACCCAAACACAAATAATATTTTAGTTGATCTCAAGCATAGAGCTTAGATAGCCAGCCATAGAGCGATTTCAAAGTGTGAACCACTTTGAACTCGGCACTATAGATGTGAACATCAAACACGGAAAGTCATATGTTACATTCGAAATTGCAATAATTGCGGTAAACTTGCTCTTTTGGTATGTTGTTTGGGTCCATCTAGATATTATTTTTCCAGATTTGCAGCAGTCTGATATGTACAAGTGCTGCGTAGTTCCTGAAAAACTAAATTTTTTCCCTCTGTTTTATAGTTTTGCGCGAAAAAAACGACTTTCAAAGGCTCTGACGACAAAGGTCACTGTTACTGTTTTAAAGTGTACAAAATTCGTGACAGTTTGAGCCGTATTACAATTATTTAGGTCGTATAGATCCCATGATACAGGGTTCTCAATATTCCCTTTTTTTCCCCAAAATGTGGGAATATGTGCAATGGCCGATTATCGACAAAATATTAGGTACGCGTATTATGAGGTATCAGGGGAAATAAATGGGAGATGAAGTTGTAGCACCATCAAATTTTACAGCCATATTCCCTTCCAGAACAAAACCTATAGTGCTACCCACATAATATCTTATTATTTAACTAAAACTATGTTATTGAATTACATTTTTCTTATTTAACCTAAGTAGACAGTCTTCTAGAAACCCGGTTCACTTCCACTCCCAATAGGTACCTATTGCCACGCCCTGCTTGGGTAACATTGTGTCTCCTATACATTACCTAGATACTAAGACCTGCAAATGTACACAATAGTACAATAAAAATAAATATGAAAAATAAATATTACTTACTGTAAACACAAGATTCCTAAGTTTCAGTACAAGATAGTTAGCCTCAGCGAGTAAAGATTTCACTTCTTTCTTAGTAATAGTGCAGCTATCTCTAGATGTATTAGAAATTAATGACGGTAGATTCATAAGCGAACTGTCTTTAAGTTTTCTTGTTATTTGATAATATATTTTTTCCTAAAACAAGACAATAGGTTATCGAAGCTTCAGAAAACATCATAATTATCGATTCAAGCTATGAGTACATTATCATTCACATTTCTAACGGGATATATGATAGTTTACAAGTAAGGTAATGTAATGAATGTCAGTAAGTAATAAAAAATTATAAAATTATGTATATTAAAAATCATAAAAAAAATATAGGTGGTATGACATACCCGTTCACGGGTATGTCCCAGTAGGCGGGTGGATAGCATCTATCCGCCTCGAGAAGATTTCTCTAGGTGCCACTACCGAACTGCGATCGCCAACTCTTTACTATATTCCGTTGTCGGTACCAATGAATAACCAATGATGATTTAGATGACACTTATGTCATATCAGCCCATACACGACCATAGCTGGACATAGGCCTCCCCGATACGACGCGGCGACGCCAAAAATAGCGGTCTTGAGCCGCCTCCATCCATCGACTCCCTGCGACCGATACGATGTCGTCGGTCCATCCGATTGGATGGTCTCTCATGCAGGGGGGGTATCGCCATGATCACCACGCTTGGCAGGTGGATTGGTGAACGCAGTGTTGGTGTTGAAAAATACTCAGAAGGAAGCTGCTGCCCTTCCTCTGGTAGGTTCCCTTAGTCGGCTCTTACGACATCCACGGGCTGAGTTGGATGGGTCGATATTCGTACGCCGCGGCTCCACGGCCACGGATGAGATGACACTTACAATCTCTTCTTTTTGCAGTGATAACTGTTTGTTATCTAGATCAGTTAATCGTTTAAATTCATTGAGTTTCTGATCAGAAGCGTCTACCGTTGCAAGGAACTGTCGCATATCTTCTGCAGCATTGTCGACTGCATTTCTAAGTTCATCAGTTAAATGACTTAATATCACGTTATCGTTATTTTTCAGTTCGTTTCTTATTGCAGTCAAAGCTTCCTCCTAAAACGTAAGATGCAAAATTTAGATGTGCCTTGTTGGTTATACACCATAACCAATACTCCTCCATGCTCCTACATGTATACTGATTTATTTATTTATTTGGCACACAAAACGGAACAATCAAAATATAACAAAATAGAAAGACACAATATTAAGATCTAGATTGTATCCCTAACGGCCGAATACTCAAACGCAACTCAGATGTAAGCACGTCTTATGTCGCGATATTTTGACAGTTTTCAATGAAAATCTGTCAAAAAATCGTCACTTGAGTCGTGCTTAAATTTGAGATTCGTTTGAGTATTCGGGGGTAAGTCACATACTTAGGCATCACACACACGGCATCATCTATACAGAGCAGTGTGTATACAAATAATGGATATAAATATTAAATAAGTTTAAAGCATGCATTAAAATTAAATTACAACAATCAATGAGTAAAAAAATAAATTATTTGATTTGATTTGAGCATAGCACCAATAAAGACTTAAAATTACATAAAATTATAACCACTCTCCTTAATGAGGGTGGTTTCAATATATTTTTAAATTTAAATATTCTATTATATTTACTTACTAAATCTGTAGCTATTGCACGCACCATATTGTTCATGAAAATTTTAAACCTGAAATCAGGGAGTCTAATTGCTAATTGCAACACTGGAAAAGCACTGGTGAGGTCCAAGTAGCCGTAATCTGGACAGCTCTTATGCACACAAATGGATTTTGTATAGTAGAGCTTCTTTGATTCTGATAAAAAAAATACTTGATTAATTAATTTAAGGTCTTATTTTGTTCCTTCACTCTCAGATGAGAGGTTCATGCATGCAAGCAAGTATAATTTATTATTACTTAGATATATTTATAATAATTTATTTATAACTTAGAAAAAATATTTGATAAAGGTTAAGGACGGGCCACCTACTGGTGTCGATTGAGAACAAAAAAGCATTCACCATTGCCATGTTGAAGTGGTGTCGGAAATGGTGGTAACAAAAACTGAATTTAGAATTGAAACAGTTTAGCTAACTGCAGACTTTTGAAAACAATATAGAGGTAGCTCAACTGAACTATCGTTAATGGCCATTATTGAAAAACATAATCAATAGATGTTGTAGATTGTAATACTGACTTTCGTCGTCTCACGTGAGACGTTGGGAATACTTTTCGTGAGACGTTGCGTCTGAGAACGTCTCACGTGAGACGTTCGGAATAACCCTAACAATCGGGTATAGACGGTAAAGTGGTGACAATTGGGAATATAAAGTCTATTTTGCCACCACTGGTGGCAATAGCGAAATAACTGTTTAGATTCTTGACAATTGGTTGTTGGCCAAGAATCTAAATATAATAACAAATTACTAATTTAATTACTTATTGTCATATGTTAATGTATTTTATTAATCACTAGCTAGGAATTAATTAATCCTACTAATATAAATGTCAAAGTGTGTATGGATGGATGTATGGATATTTGTTACTCTTTCACGCAAAAACTACTGAACCGATCAGGCTGAAATTTGGTATGGGTATAGTTTGGGACCTGGAATAACATACTATTTTTGTCCCGATAAAACGCGGGCGAAAACGCGGGCAGCAGCTAGTGCTAAATATATATTTATTAAAAAACGATAAAAGCTAATAAAAAATAAATGTTCACTTGTTATAAACTCACTTATTCCATTCATCAAAGCAATAAATTCTGAAAATTAAAATATAGTATTAAAAGACGGGTACAAGGAAAATATAAAAATACTACAAAAAACAAATTTATTTACGACAAAGGACGTACCTTGACTACTTTCAGTATACGAGCAAGGCAATTCGGAAACGGTCAATGCCACGCCACAATGTTTTCCAATAATATTTTTATCCAACATTGAGATTTCGAAAATTGTGCATAATATTGAAAAATCTTCCCAAAACCATAGATCATCCTGAAAACGCACGGAGTTTAATATTGCATACAACAATCCCTCTTCAATCCACTTCAAAAAGGCTAGTTCTCAATTCGGCTGTATGATTGTTATTTCATATTTACGCGAATTGTTATCAGGGGGCCTACTCGGAAAAGGCAAATCGAAGTTTCTTTTTCGTATTCGTGCAAAACCAACTCTTATGTCCATTGCATAAGATTAGCGTTTGCACGAAAAAGAATCAGAAACTTCGATTTCGTTTTTAAGAGTACGGGCCCAGGTTCAAAGATTTATTGATCAGGTTATGACGTTGTTTTAGTTCACCTCCTGTTTTAGAAGTCGGTAAAAACACAAAACAACCAAACACCTTTTCTCAAAATGGCCTAAACTTAATAAAACAGTGGAGGCTTAGTAATAGGTTCTCGTTGGCACCCGTTGGGTACGGAACCCTTAAAAGATCGTAGACATATTCCTTGTTTAATTTTAGAAATATTACAAGTCCCAAAGAAAGTATTTACAATGTGATTGTATAACGGTACTGGCATATTCGCTAAGCGAATAATGTCCTTAAAAATAAGAGAATTAAAAAAAGAACATATCACTTGAAAGCTCACCATCACTACGGGAAGTACTGGTTCTACACTCGTGCTTCTTAGACCTGTTTGGTAATACGGGACCACTGTCTTCAGAGCTACAAGCAGAGCCCCTTTATAAAAAGGACCATCTTCCACTGATCCTCCAATACCAGAGGTTGAAGGGAAGCCATACATATGCAGCATTGCCGGGCCATAAGTGGGGACAAATCCTGAAGGACATAACATCGTATCATAACCTTTCTACTGCCTTTGGGAGCCTCATTAAGAATCATGCCCAGGGTGGTCCGTATGGTTACAATAATTAAACTCTTTAGACACCACACCGAGTATATTGGTTGTCTATATTATTTGGCAGAGTTTGTACACAATGTACAATATAATACGCACAATGCTTGCATAGAAATTACATGGTGTGATGATGATGATGACATTGCATATAATGTAACAAAAAAATTGCACATCTGACTTTAACTGAAGTAAAAAGTCTGTCAAAATTATGAACAGGGCAGAAACTCACCATTTTCTCCATCGTGCGAAATCTTTTCCAATCTTATTTCAGCACTGCCCAATACTTTGTTATAGGAATCTAATACGCACAGATCCAGCCTTATGAGCTGACAAATATTAGGGAAAGCTTCCACTATTGAAATCTGCTCACAATAAGATGGATTGTAGTTCCGAAATTGAACAGCAGTTTTGGCCTGTCAAGTAAATTTGATTGGCTCAATTATTGTAAATGCATAAATCAGCCTGCAACGCGTTGTGGTTTTGTTTAGATATTATATAGATATATTCAGATCGTAAAATTCGTGTAACGGACCATTTATTTATAAATGAGGTCACAACGCGATTTTATGAGAAAAACATGAAACGACTTGAATGTCATCATGTTATCTGGTTTTGTCAAAGACATGATACTAGCTGCGGGTTTTGTGCTGGGGTTTTTTGTAAGATCCATAATAACAGGAATTTCACTATGTTTATAATTAAAAAAAAAACATTTGAGTGTTTTAGATCTGTGAGCCTAATAAATACATACATATTTTATGACATTTGAAAAACTATTGGCAAAATTAATTTAAAATATCTACCGACAGTCCACAGAAAGAAACTTTGACGTAGGTGCTGGGTGGTTTCATGTTGCGACGATCACCTTGATGTTGAAATCCAGTGGATAGCCCGAATGCGCCATAAATGGTTATCAGATAATTCGCGGTTTGCTGTTCAGCGCCAAATAAAGTAGAACCTATGTTCCTAGACATAAAAAATATACATATATTGTAGGCTTCTAACACGTCTGGAACACGCAACATCCGGGGCCCTATTCTGCTAAACTAATCGCGACAATGGTATCCACATAATAACACGTTTGCCACATATTGACACGTTTTCATTTTTCCAGTATCTGGCCCAGTAAGTACAATAAGTTTATATGAGTAATTATAAGAAGACTTCGAAATCAACGCATCACGAACGTTCCTATAGGAGGTTCCTAGGAGTAACCTTTTCTGATATCCAGTTCTCGCCTTTTGAGAATGGATTCCTCCGGCTTGGAGAAGCTGTCTCTTTCGGAATAGGTACCGGAAAATGTTGCCTTCGAGTTCAACGGATTCCTTCGAAGACTGCTAGATGCAGGACAATTTGTTAATCAACACAGTTCACGCAGATTCTGGCCTTAGTAGATTACAAGCGCTCGGACCGTTGTGGCTATGATGGAATAGATAGGTTATGATGGAATATATAGGTTATGATGGAATGGATGGACAGGATATGTGCGGTATTAGAGATCGAACCTGCTAGATGTTTCGTCCTATTCTTCGCGTCTACAATAAAATAAACGATAGAACAGTATGTTGAATTACCCTGTAACAGTATTCTGACTTCCAAGCATAGGCGTAACCAATACGTCCTCACGGCATATGATGGATATGTCAACCTTTAGAAAGCCCACGGCGCCTGCCTCTGGCTCCCGCGGTAAAGTTAGCTGTGCCCATTTGTGAAATACTTGATGATCTGCAAACGTATCATTCTGAACTCTGTCATCTTAAAATACGCTATTTTAAAAACTGAACAATAAGAATTATAGCGGCGTATGTGGTCCCTCGAAAATTTGTATAGAAAATATATCGTGCTATGCCTTGCTATGATTCAATTACTATATACATACGTACATTATATCTGCGACGTGCTTTAACTGTATTTAAGGTTATGCAATATATTTTTTGTCCTCCAAAAGAAAATAGAAACAACCAACCCTTCTTTTAGTAAAGAATTGCAGCCAGCAGAAAAAACTCTAGGAATTAGACCATGCACTTACTAGGTTGGGCCCATATCGTTGACAGCTCAATGGTAGATTCACCCAATAAACGTGGTGTACCACAACATTTGGGCTCCATGACTGCTAACCACAAACTAGTACATTGCACTTCTCGCACTGTCGCGTACCATTCGAATAGAAAGAACTGAAAATTTTAAAAGTACATAAGTAAGATCCTGAATCCCTTTTCTCCTCCATCATCCTGAATCTTTTTTGCAAACCATCATAGATATTATGATAATGCATGTATAACACATTACCGTAGTTTTCTTTTTTATCAAGTGTACATACATACTTATGTTACACTAAAATGTATTTACTTACACCCAAAAATTTCTAACAATACAACGCCTAACAGAAAACACATATCTATGTTATAAGTCCACTATGTGTTTACTTCCAGGCGTTTAACTTAGTTTCTAAGAATGACAAACATAAACTCAACTGGTACCTCTCTGTAGCATGGCTCGGCCATATTTTTTCTGATACCCGTCCTATGTTTTTCTTTTCCCAACATAACAACAACATAAGAGTTGGAATATTGCGAGCTGGCCCATGTCAATTTCCTTGCCTCCAATATATTAACGGAAATCTAGGATAAAAAAATATTACCAAAAGTATTGTATGTAAAGTATTTTTTTCTAGAAACTCGTAGAAATAAATCCACCTAACCAACATGAAATGGGAGGTAACGATTGGCGCATAAGTATTGTGCATTAATTTTTGCAAATGGCGTCAAATATCACTGTTCTTTGACATTTATGTTATAGTATAGGCAGATAGGGAATTGGTTGTCAATAAGTCATTCATGGAGTAGCGACAAACCCGAAGAACCACCTTTCGGGCTTTTTGAAATCTATTGCGCCACCCGGTATTTATTGCGATAGGGTTCCTTTAGTTTTGTTTATTAGGTATTTATATGTGATTTTGAGTAATAGACTACAAAAATAGCAAGATAGGAAGAGATAATATTAATAGCTAGACGACATACAAAAACCAAGCTTATTTCGTTTGACAGAGATTTCTATTTATCTCGTTTTATCTGAGTTCCTCGCCGCGAAGCGATGACGACGTTTTGAACTTGTTGCAGCGTTTGTAGTCTAGTCATGAAATAGTATAATTAACGCTTATATATAGTATAATTAACTAATAAAATCATTATCATATCAGCCCATACACGTCCACTGCTGGACATAGGCCTCCTCCATACGAATGAGGAGAACACAAATAGCGGTTCTGAGCCGCCTCCATCCATCGACTCCCTGCGACCGCTACAATCTCGTCAGTCCATCGAGTGGATGGTCTCCCATGTATAGGGGGGGATTTGCCATAATCACCACACTTGGAAGGCATCCGCCTTCCAAGCGATGATCATCACCATCAGCGATGGTGATCGCAGTGTTGGTGTTGAAAAATACTCAGAAAGAAGCTGCTGCCCTTCCTCTGGTAGGTTCCCTTAGTCGTCTCTTACGACATCCACGGGTTGAGTTGGAGGGGTCGATATTCGTACGCCGCGGCCCCACGGCCAACTAATAAAAAGTAAATTCTTTATTGGCTGTAGGTTATAATTATTTAAGTTTCGTTAAGTTTATCTCTAAGAGCTGTGGATTTTGTGAATAAATAAAATAAATAAAAAATAAATAAACGCTACTATGCGCTACATAAATACGTTTGGAAAGCTAGGCAAATAAAGCATGTCATATTGAAGTAACAACCTAACTAAATAAAAAAAAAAAAAATTGGACCTTTTATTTGGACCTTTATGGAATAATAGCGACCACCCCGGCTTCGCACGGGTGCTATGCTGCTATATGCTAAATTATACATAATAAACCTTCCTCTTGAATCAATTATATGTTAAAAAAACTCCTTTGCGTAGTTTTAAAGATAGAGACAGACAGCGGGAAGTGACTTTGTTATATACTATAGTGATTAAATACATGATTGCATCTTCATATATACCACTGAGCTCCATTATACAATACTAGCTGTTCCCCGCGTTTTCACCCGCGTTAAATTCTAATGAGGATAAAAAGGTATTTTTTCCCGTAAATCTCGCATGGGAATTTGCTGTTTTATCAGGACAAAATGAGCATAAGTTACTCTTTATCCTTTGAACTAACGCTATGCCAAAAATAAAGTCGATTGGTTGCTTAGTTCGGGTGTGAAGGAAGGACAAACAAACCCACTTTCGCATTTATAATATTAGGATTGGACCTCAGTGATCTGTACAATACAAAAGTTTATAAGTAAAGATAACGAACTCCCAGCTTTGGATTCAGGCATGATTTCTTATAAAACGAGTAGTTAATGATCATAATTTACCGACATTTTGAGAAACAGTTACCCAAACAAACCTGATCCTGCCCCTTTCAAGCATGTACATGACAGCCGCGCATTGTATTGCAAAAAAGGTCGGTAGCCAACGACGATTGCGACTGCTGCAGCCAATAAGGACTGCCTATAAATAATGCATGAGGTATTGAATGCAACCTGAAAATATTCCAGCGACGTTTCCGTGTTCTGGATTCCTCCCAGCTTCAGTTTTTGCCGGGACCTCTTGTCCGGCGACCTGGTGCGCATTATACAATGATTCTTAAAGAGCGACAGGATTGTACAATTTTTAGAACCACGCAAACTTGAGAAGACTTGGAAAGTAATCCTTGAAAATAATCAAAGAGGATACAATAACAAAACCACAGAACAAAAGCAAAGAGAATACAATACTCAAAGAGAATACAATACTGATGAAGCAGAATAAATGACAGGTGGATGTGACAGCGTCAATCGTAATACCGAATATAATATTTTACCAAAGAGGTTTTAAAAAGTGATTAGTTTTTAGTAACCAAAAAGTTTTTATTAGTGTCGCTATTGCTAGATTATAAAAATAACCCACGGTTAATGTTGTAAGAACGGATGGATGGATGTAAAGATGTTTGTTCCTCTTTCACGTAAAAACTACTAAACGGATTGGGCTGCAATTTGGTATGGGTATAGTTTGGGACCTGGATTAACATTTAGGCAATTTTTTATCCAGATAAAACACGGGCAGGCGCAGGCAGCAACTAGTAAAAATATATATGACTATTTCTATGTAATTCGATGCCAGATATATTTGTAATGGTCTATGTGTACGCAAAATCATCCTTTGATGCTTTGGGTTCTAAGGACGAATACTGAAAGACGTTACGAAGTAACATTAATCTATGGTGTAGGTACCTATATAGATCCTAGGTAGGTCAAGGAATTTATATACTAACGTTAGTATAGAAATTCTTTCAGGTAGGTAGGTACTGATCTGATAGAAGAACTGCAACCTCTTTGGCACTTTCAACCATATTAATCTTATAACGTTTATTGATTTTGCGCACTTTTATAATTATTCGTATAGGTATTAAAACTCCTTTTTGGTGATTCCTAGAAAATATAACAATGCAATCGCGGATTTTTTTAGCTAACACTATTTTATCTACGCGCCCGTATCAAAGGCGATGAACCGCAAGCGTCTTGTTAAAATAGCTCCCGTAGATTTATAACGAAACATCTCTGTTTTAATTGAATACCTTAGCTTTTAAATGTGTTTTCTACGAACACATCACATATTGACTTGGCTTTATTTATTTTATGTAGGTAGCCCTCCCGCGTCCTAAAAAGGACGAGAAAATGTAAGAGAAAATAATCAACTAAAAATTTATTTCTTATTTATATTTAGATTAAAAAGAGACTTGTATAAGTAATGGTCTAATAAATAAAATAAATAATGCTGGACAATTCACAGCATTATCTAGTCCCAAGCTAAGCAGAGCTTGTGTTATGGGTACTAGATATCTGATATACTTAATACACTACATAGATTGATATTGTTTTTATTATACATAGAAAACATCCAGAACACCCTGAACAAATATCTGCAGATCGTACAAACATTTGTCCCGAGGCGGGAATCCAACCCACAACCTCATGCGTCGCAGGCGGACCTTTGCCCACCGCGCCACAGAGGTCGTCAATCGCAATCTAAATGCTCAAGTATATATTTTTTATAAGGCAAAAAAAATAAACGATACGTAATCTGATTTTGACGAAAGTGCCGATCTTTTCTTAGGTATAACAAAATAAAGTCATCATCATCATCATCATCAGCCCATACACGTCCACTGCTGGACATAGGCCTCGCCCGTACGACGCCACAAATAGCGGTCCTGAGCCGCCTCCATCCATCGACTCCCTGCGACCGCTACGATGTCGTCGGTCCATCGAGTGGATGGTCTCCCAATAAAGTCATATCAAATGACAAATCTTTATCTTATCTTATGTATAAAATTTCCATGTCACAAGCCGTTTCGGAGGAGTACGGTAACTAACAAGTTACCGTACTCCTCCGAAACGGCTTTACCGATTTTTACCAAATTTTATATGCGTATTCAGTAGGTCTGAGTATCGGCTGCTATCTATTTTCCATACCCCTAAGTGATAAGGGTTGAAGGCAAAACAAAGTTTGGCGGGTCAACTAGTCTATGATATAAAAATCTCGTGTCACAGTGTTTGTAAACAAACTCCTCCGAAACGGCTTAACCGATTTTTATTAAATTTTGTGTGTATATTTGGTAGGTGTGAGAATAGGATGGTAAGTAACAATTTTTTATACACATAAGTGATATGGGTGGCCCGAGCCAATTTTTTTATTTTCGAATTTTTTTTTTATAAGTTGGCAATAAAAATTACATGTAACCCTCAATTTTCACCTTTCTAACAACAACCCCATTTTTTTATTCCTCAGTGGTCGTTAACGAAACAACGTTTGCCTGGTCAGCTAGTCCTACTTCCTATCCTACTACCTACTCCTAGTAATATTATACGTCAAAGTTTGGAAGGTCCCAATCTACACCCATACCAAATTTCAGCCTTATCGGTTCAGTAGTTTTTGCGTGAAAGAGTAACAAATATCCATACATCCATACAAACTTTGACATTTATAATATTAGAAAGAAGGATTAATTAAGTATAACTGTCATCTAGTATCCATAAGCATCTAGTACATAAACATAAGCTCAGCTTAGCTTGGAGCTAGATGATACTATGTCAATTGTCCAGCATTATTTATTTATTTATCCTACTTAGCGAAAGTTTGTGGGGTTGTGAAGATATTTCACAAAGACAGCGCCAAAACTACTCAATGAGTATAGCTGAAATTTTGCACACCTAAAATCCCATAGGTATAGCCGGAATTAGGTACAATATAGACTACGGTAATTTATGTAGAAACACGTGCAAAGGCGCGGGCAGAAACTAGTACATTATTATCATAATACTCTTACATTAACTTAAGTATCTCCAGAAAATAATACAATTAGTTACTTAAACTGATCAAAAGGCAAAAGTGTCAAACATTGGGTAAGGGTAGGGTAGTGAAAAACGGCAAATTTCCAAAGCCAATATATTACTGGTATAATATATAAGTTGCGATCCTAAAAATGACTAAAAGTCCGTGTCATGAAAATAGCCCCATGAGCATAAAGCCAGTCAATAGTAAAGCCAAGAAATGTACACTATGACGTTAATTTTTAAATACTAATACATAAATACATTACATAACTTATGAACCTACCTTTATGTTTATTAGGGACTTCTTTCATGATACATACTCTACATAATATAAAATACGTATCTACTAGCGATATCTATAGTACCTAAACAAAAATAAGAATAATATTTGTTTATATCAATAGGTTTTCATCATCATCATCAGCCCATAAACGTCCACTGCTGATAGGCCTCCCCCGTAGGACGCCACAAATAGCGGTCCTGAGCCGCCTCCATCCATCGACTCCCTGCGACCGCTACGATGTCGTCGGTCCATCGAGTGGATGGGGTGATAGGTTTTAGCCTACTTTAAATGGGTTCTAGTGAATCAAAGGCCGTTATGTTTCAGATGTTTGATGGTGTTCATCAGCTTTGCACCAGACTTTAAAATACCTATTGTCGTCGTTTATAAGTTTTGATACATATACACTATCACAAAACAGGTTGCAAGTAGAGATCGTGCTTTGATATGTGTTTGTCGTCGATTGCTTTACTTTTGTTAACAATAACTTTACTGGCTAAGCAATAGTTATTTTAATAAGAAGTGAGACGTATGAAGTCTTCCAAATTGAAATGGGAATGGACTAGACACGTATGTCGCATGCAGGAAGAACTCTGGGCGAAAGCCATCACAGACTGGGTTCCTAATGGGCGAAGACTGCGTGGAAGTCCCAGGCGGAAATAAAAAGATGATCTGGATGCCTACAGCAAAGAGTGGCCACGACGGCCAACGATAGAGAAGAATGCAAGGTCTTTCCACTTTCCATTCTTCTCTATCGGAGGCCTTTGCCCTGCAGTGGGATCATACAGTCTTATTAATAACTAGCTGACCCGTTCCCACTTCGTTGAGCGGTATATATATAGTCAATAACACTCGCAAATAACGTGGTTTTCAATAGGTGAAAGCATTTTCAAAATTGGCTCAGTAGATTCAGTGATTACTCCCTACAACCTCACAAACCTTAATTATTTTTATTAATGTAATATAGTATAGATTTACGTAAACCTAGATTATATTGACTGGACGTCACACAGCTCCACATTTGCCTAGGTATATGTTCGATACATCGATCACGTAGGGAAATTAGCAGCATCAGCAGTTTGACCTAAGTAGGTTACTCGTGCCGCGAGCGCGGACCGGGCACCTACGGAGGTCAGTGCATCAGCAGCAATCATACAAACCGCACTCATAAATAGCATAATTAGTCGTAGTTTTATACAATATGTATACATTTGTTCTGTTCTGAAGTATACCAAACACTCCGTTTTAATTTTGGCGTAAGTGTTCACCAGAAAACGGTTGGACAAACCTCGAAACCTTTGCAGGTGAACAATGCGACCTTCTCTTATTGGTAAAATGTATCTAGGCGTAGAATTGCATTGCGGAAACTTTTCTAGTATCCAGTCTCGTCAGTTTTCGGATTCACATGTCGAAGATCAAAGTTGTATCCTTCTTCGCCACGACAGTAGGTATATAAGCGAGTAGAGACTGAAGAGCATCAAATGCCTGGTGCGTTTCCATTCATCCCGGGTACGCAGCACAATGTTCCGCCTGTCACAGTGCTGATCTACCAGGACGACGGCAACATCATTGGTAGCGAGAGCTTTTTACCAACCGGATGCTGTCCAGTAGGTCGTTTATCGGCACTAATAACACTTTTGTAATCATTTTGATGGCTTTGGGGTATGGACTCGTATTTTATGTCCTTCCTCGTAGTATGAACTCAAATCATGCTAAGTATCCTTCGAATCCATTCAGCAGTTTTTGCGCTATTTAAGGCTAATTTAGGCCGAGAAATGTCACTTCCATTCCCACTCCCAAGGGAACCCTAACGAATTCCAGGATAAAAGTATTAAATGACCTTCCTCGTAGTATGAACTTAAATCATGCCAAGTTTCATTTGAATACATTCTGTAGTTTCAGCGTTATGCGCAGCCAAGAAATTTTACCCTACTGCGGGGGGGCCACTACGGGGGGCTACTGGGGGTCCCACTGTGGGGGCAAACTGTCGGTGCCCTCCACTGTGAGGGGCTTACTGAGTGGGTCCCACTGCGGGGCAATATGGGGGGGCCCCACTGCGGGGCAACGGGGTGCTACTGGAGGTCCCACTGCGGGGAAATGTGGGGGGCCCACTGCCGAGAGCCCCATCGCCGGCGCCCCCAATCTAGGGGCTAATGAGTGGGTACCACTGCGGGGCAATGTGGGGGCCCACTTCTGCGAGCCATCTGCCGGCGGCCCCCACTGCCGGTGCCCCCCACTGTGGAGGCTACTGAGGTCCCAATGCGGGGCAATGTGGGGCCCCACTGCCGGGGGCTACTGGGAGGGTCCGGTTACGTGAAGGGCTCCACTACTGGGGCCCCCACTGCCTGGGGCCCCACTGCCAGTGCCCCCAGTGGGGGCTATCGCTCTCTACCCCTTGCCCCGCGCGCCTTCCTGCAACGCGCAACATTTCACTTCCATCCTCTCTCCCAAGGGAACCTTTCTGAATTCCGGGATAAAAAGTATTTAATGCCCTTTCTTGTAATATGAACTTATACCATGCTAAGTTTCATTTGAATACCTTCAGTAGTTTCGGCGCTATGCGCAGCCACGTAATTTTATTTTCATCCCCTCTCCCAAGGGAACCCTATTGAAATCCGGGATGAAAAGTATACTTTGCCCTTTCTCGTAATATGAACTTAAATCATGCTAAGTTTCATTAGAATACCTTCAGTAGTTTCGGCGCTATGCGCAGCCAAGCCATTTTATTTTCATCCCCTCTCCCTAGGGAACCCTATTGAAATCCGGGATAAAATCATCTTATGTCCTTCCTTATACTATATTCTCAAATCTTGTCAAGTTTAATTTGAATACATTAAGTAGGATGGGCGCTACGCGCAGCCAAAAAAATTTACTTTCATCCCCTCTCCCAAGGGAACCCTATTGAAATCCGGGATGAAAAGTATACTTTACCATTTCTTGTAATATGCTAAGTTTCATTAGAATACCTTCAGCAGTTTCGGCGCTATGCGCAGCCAAGCAATTTTACTTTCATCCCCTCTCCCAAGGGAACCCTATTGAAATCCGGGATAAAAAGTATCCTATGTCCTTCCTCGTAGTATGAACTCTAATCCTGTCAAGTTTCATTTCAATACGTTCAGTAGTTTCGGAGCTATGCGCGGCCAAGATACAGATAGACAGACAGACAGACAGACAGACACGATGGAAAAAAACTCATTTTTGGCATCAGTATCGATAATAGAGTGCCCTACAAAAAAAAATTTCAAAATATCTTGTGTACTGAACGTATGATGAATTACAGAATACAGAACAGAATTGGACCTGTTACAGTTTTATTATAAGTATAGATAATACGACCGATTTCATACCTTTTTTTAAATTAATGAGTTATTCCCAACCTCTCACGCATTACTATTTCCGGCGTCTTATGTGAGACGCTGCTTGTTCCTAGCGTTTCTCGAATGTTTGACGCTTGTCGGAGAGCATTACAGCTATCTTACGTTGGGAATAGATTGCGTCGCACGTGAGACGCTGGGAATAGTCATGCGTGAGATGTTGGGAACAACACTAAAACACAACATAATTATGTTGTTTTTTCAGGAATTACATATATATATAAGACTAAATTTATAAATTTATTATATCTTCCTAACAAATGGCAGCAATTATTGAGTGTATTGCTAGCTTTCCCTTAACATTCTAAAGCCGGGTACAGACCGGTGTTACAGGGCGCAATCTTCTACACGCAGCGTAGAACATTAAAAAAACAACCATTTATTATTAAAAAATCGCATAAAAAAAACCTTCGCCTCTAGATACGTGCGCTTTCTCCACGTACTTACTGCACGAACGCTCGCTGTCGAACACGTTACATTACGCCCCGGAACGCCAGCCCCACTCAGCACCCACCTTAACACGTTTAAAATGTCTGTGGTGTTTGGTATTGCATGATAAATTTGAAAACCAGTTTTTAAAGGAGGAGCAATTGAAGTTGCCTAATACTGAATAATGCTGAGATAGGGACCCTTTTTACCCTTCTAATATTTAATAACTGTTAGGTTTTAGTATTTCATTATGTTAGCTTGTGTTAATTTTAGTTTTATTCATTAATGTACGTGGACTTTTTTCTTGTCAATTTTTTTTTGTTATGTGCTTCTTTTGCGTAATGTAACTGTTTTTTTTTATCTAATCTTCATAAAATTTTACTGAAAGGAAATGACACGTAGTGTTTTTTATTGTAATGAATTTAATCATTTATTATATCATGTGTTTATTTCTTGTAATTATTGTGGCTTTTCCTTTCAGTAACAATTTTTTTAATCTTCGAATGTTTGTCCTGTAAAAACCAGTTTTTATACTTATCATGTAAATACCAAACACCACAGATAATAATATATACTCTAGTCAGCATTAACTCAAGATAAACCTTTTCTCCAAACAATAAAGAGATGGAAATGATTCGCATTTTCTCCATATAATATAGAGATGGAAGGGTTAAGTCTAAAAAACATTTATTGACCCCTAAAACTATAAGAAAACCGTTTTTTTTTATTGCAATACTTACTATCATAAAATGAATAAATTAAATTTACTCTGAAATAATAGAGCCTTTTACATAACTGTGTTAAACAGAATACACGTAAAACAATATTCTTAAAACTACTATACACAGGGAACTAGCTAGAAGGGCTTTTCAGAGTATACCTACTTATGCTACGACCTAAGTAAAATCACTGCGATGATATGCGAAACAAAGATTTAAATTTATATACACCCATTTCAGACTGACTAGTAACTTACCTACGGTTCTAGAATTAAAGATATTTTATGTAAAAACATCTTAGATTTTTAAACGACTTCGAAAAAAGGAGGAGGTTCTATGTTCGGCTGTATGTATGTACTACGGTGTGTATGTTCTTTTATGTATATCTCTCAGTTTCTCGTCATTTATGAATCGATTTGGATGATTCTTTTGCAATTGATATAAATTATCCCGAGGTGGTCCTGTAATATGTTTATTTCAGAGGGATTAGTATTTATCCCGCAAATCTAAAAAAAAAACAGTTTAAGAGTAAGGGATCCGAAATCGATTTTTAGTTTTTTCAAAACAATACGTGTTAAACACAGAAACTATTTGCGAAGGTCGAAGTTCCAAACGAATGTCTTTCCGAGTATGGTATATCCGTAATATACGGAGAAGTTGCGTTTCGTCTCGTATATTTCGCTATCGTTTTTCAGAGTAGACGCCCAGACTTTTGACAGATTTGTCTATGAAAATGTACCAACTCAAAATAAACTTCACCGACGCATAATTTCACGCACAGCGAAGAAGTTGTAAATTCGAGCTGCAAAACGGACGAGATGAATGAAATGCCTAATAAACAATAAATTGTTTCGAATTTCTGCCATTTGCTCCGATAATACCCGTGTCGTAAAATATTTTCCAACAATTATTTCTTGTTTTGTAACACCTTTGTTTACAAAAAATATCTAGTATTCTAGAACCAAGTATAATATAATACAGGAATTTATTAAGTAACTACGCGCTAAGTTACTTACGAGTATATAGCTTATGACATACTATGTACTACACAATGTACTAAAATAGAATGCAGCCAGCGTCTTGGGGACGCTTCCGACTGGTATTGATATGGACCAGTTGAACTACCAGTAGATTGTTTGTAACAGTCTGCAGTTAGCTCAATTGTTTCAATTGTAAATAGGTACTAGTTCTAATTTGTTTCTATTATTTGACTGTAATTTTCTTTGTAGATAAAGTTACATGGAATGTTATGCGAATGTATTTTTATAGATGGGTTTATGCCGGGCATTTACAGGGCGTATTGAGTAAATGCCCAATTTAGGTATAAATAAATAATTATGTTGGATAGTGCACACAACATTATCTAGCCCCAAGCTAAGCAGAGCTTGTCTTATCGTATACTTCTTATGGCCGATAAATGGACATTTATCAGACATATATATATTGGGCATTTACTGAATATGCCCTGTAAGTGCCCAAGATAAACATATGCGTTAGATAGAGTACATAATTTTATTGATGGATATACATATATGTATTTCCCTCGTACCTTCTCGTAAATTTGGAAGTAATATAAATAGCTAATATAAAAATAAATACTAAAAATTAAATATTGTTTTTCAGCATTATTTAAAACATATATACATAGACTACTCGTAATAGTATTATAGTACGTTTTACTTAAAAAATATTGGAAGAAACTAAGATTAATTTGTAATATAAATTATCTATGATTATGCCGGCCCGTTACTTTGGGCTTCGGGTTAAGTAATTGGTATGAGACAATAAATATATACCAAAATCTTAACCTCATCGGGCTCTTGTACACACACTTTGGACGACATCGTCGTGGCACCCCGGTGAGATAAGACCTTAAGGCTGGTTTACACAGTGCGAGCTGCTGCCTAGCCAGTAGGCAGCTATTCGGCTTGACTACTCGTACGCCGTACGCTTTGCTGTCTACACAACACCCAAGTAGCTGCTTCCCATGAGTCTACTGTGGAACGCGTCCAAACGATGCGAGCGACGGCCGAGCTGCTGCTATGTGCGAGTTACTGCCAGGCGAGCAGGCGAGTGAAAACCAAAAAATTAGGAGTAACTTGGATGGGACCGACTGTCCATCTCGCACGTGCAAGTTACTCGTATATGACGTGCAAACAGTGCGAGTTACTGCAGTGCAACTACTCGGCAGGCTGACTCGCACGCTAGTTCGCAGCGTGTAAACGAGCCATTACATACCACGGCGCAAGGCTGACGAAATGCTATACCTTTAACAGGACGCGCACAGCCTGTCATTCGTAGATATGCTGATTAACCGATCAATTCATCAATCAATCATGTAAGGTTGAGCTAGGCTACCTGTCGGGGAGGCGGGTGCAAACGGGCGTTTACTGCCCCCTGAGATACAGTACCAACTAGTTCGGGGGATGGTGAACAACCAATGTCGTCCGACTCACAGACAGTGGCCTGGCCTAACTTCTACACACAGCTAGCTACAACTAGCTAGCTCATAGGTAGCCGTAAATAATAAGGTGCCTTGAATTATAAATGTCTGGTAGAAATCTCTGCAAGGGATAAGAGCGCCAATTGCAGGATACGGTAATTAGATTTTAAGAACTCCCTGTACCTACTATACTATACTGTAATTTTTTCTGCAATAAAGCCTTTTTATTTATTATTTATTTATTTAATTCGGTTCAAAAAATCTCTTGTCGTCAAAATAGTTCTTTTTCTTGCCGAATTGCCATTGCCGACCGTCACAAGCATAGAATACGGCAAATTGTGTCAATTTAGATCCCGTCTAAAATAAACTAATCTGACATGACAGCACTAAAACTTATGCTACCTGTTTTATATCGATCGTCATGAAAGGGACGGCCAAATTAATGTCCTCCTAGCTAAATTTCGACCACGGCGGCCAATCTCAACGGAGACTAGCCAGATGCGCAGGATATTATAGTGCAGAAGTGTGTGCGCAAGCACAGGTGCGCTCTTCCCGTACTCTCATAATTTGATGGGACGGCAAGGACCGGAGAGAGGTCAGGCGCAGGACCAAAGGCTTAACGTGCTTTCCGAGGCACGGGGGTGTAACACCGCCAACTTCCTGACTTTTAGGCCGCTACTGTGAATTTTTCTTGCTTGAAAAACCCCAATAACAACTATTGACCCGGGATTTGAACCCAGGACCTCGTTAACAGCGGTTGAACCAGCTGGCCGCTAGACCAACGACGCAGTAAAACTCGTTTTTAGTGCTATCGAATTAGTTCAGTTTTGGTGATATCTGGATTGACATCAGTATTGCTATTTTTTTACGTTTTATGGACCTAAATCTGTCGTCTGAAATAAATTAATTTTATATTAATTCTGTAATGATTCTGCCCTATAAAAGACTGTATGGTGTGTCAGTACATCTCACTAAACACCATGGTGTGCTGGTGTGGAGTGTGCCTGAGTTCGTCCATGGAGTGCAGAGCGTCGGTCAGCAGCAAGGAAGCGGGCGTTGCTCCAGTCAGCAAGCTGCCGTTGCTTAGGCTGGAGTTACCGTTCGTCTCCTGGCGCATTATGTTGCGGCGCCACTTGGCTCGCGCGTTTTGGAACCATACCTAGAAAATGTTTAATAAATGAATAAATAATGTTTGAGAATCCATACAGCATATAATGATCTATATCGGATGTACAATATATCACATACCTGGTGTTATTGTTACGCCTATTAAGCGTAGGGTAAATAATAACACAAGGTATGGGATTATAGTATACTAGCGGCCCGTCCAGGCTTCGCACGAGTGGTCTTTTATTTTTTAAACATTTAGGCAAAAACGTACAATAAATGCAGGGCATAGCCTATATATTTTTTTTTTTTAAATAATAAAACGTTTATTAACTCGGACAATCACATCCATAGGTATCAAATGTTATATTAATCAGTGATAATGTACCTAGTATTCAAATGGTGAAATAATTTTTAAATCGATCCAGTACTTTTTGAGCTAGTTACAAACATACTTACATACAAATCTTTCCTCTTTCTAATATTAGTATAGTATTATTATATATAGTATATTAGTATAAATATAATAGTATATATATTATACCTATCATCTATCTATACTATGGATGATAGGTAAGTATAGGAGAGAAATAAACATGAATTATAACATATTGCAAAAGTTTAAAGTTTAATGACGTTTATGTCCCTTGTAACATTGCGACATACATATGCGATACGACGCCGCGACCATCGCGTCCCGTCGTGTCGCTAGGTGCTGCTTATGAGAAACGACATATTTTTATTTACTAACTAGAGCGATATTCGTATCACTTTATTTTCCCCAATAGTTATTTTTGTTATTAAAGTGATTCAACGAAACCAAACATCTAATCTGTCCAGGCGAGATTCACGAACAATAACAGATTTTTATAAAAGGTAGATAACATTACCGTGTAAAAGGTCTCAAATCATTAAGAGCACGGAACAGTAGCGAGGTTATAGATTTTCACTAAAGAGTGTAAATAAAATTCTTAAACTAAATAAAGGTCTAACCCCCGAATACTCAAACGAATCTCAGATTTAAGCACGACTCAAGTGACGATTTTTTGACAGATTTTCATTGAAAACTGTCAACATATTGCAACATAAGACGTGCTTACATCTGAGTTGCGTCTGAGTATTCGGCCGTTAAACTAAAATCTTGTATTAAGTAGATACTTATTTCTAAGCGAGTTCGTCGTGTCGCCGTTTGTCGCTGACGGTAAGCTAACAGACAAAAGCGACGCGACGCCCACATTTTTAAAAATATCTCAAAAAAAATTCAAACGAGGCTTCTTATTTTTAGGACCAAAGTGCTTGGGAAGACAAACGCGACGTGGTAAGTCGTTTCATTTAGAAGTTCCTATGTCCACCTTCGGTCTCCATCATCAGACCAGCTTGATGCTACCATGATATTGTATTTTCACCGAAGTAATGTATAGGTAGGTACATAAGTATGCCAAATTTCAGCTCAATCAGTTGTGAATAAACTGGTCCAGCCCACACAAACTAACAGGGCAAATTAATATTTAAAAGAATATATAGTCGCGTCGCTTCGCGATTTGTCGCTTAGCTGAGACACTGGGATATCTATGCCATTATAATAAATAAGCTTAAATAAATAAGCCTTTAAAACACGGTGCAATATGACAAAAGATAAGATTATTTCTGCTAATTTTACTAAGTAACCATCATCCCGTATGGTCTAGTGGCTAGGATACCTGGCTTTCACCCAGGAGGCTCGGGTTCGATTCCCGGTACGGGAAACTATTTTTGCATGTTTTTTTCACAGATAATCAACTTTGTAAGGCCCACATTTAATAACCCACCCTTTCTACTATGGGGTGGTAGCGTAACAGCAAAATTTACAATATTGTAGTATAATGGTTGCGCCCAGACCCCTTTTTTGTGTGGGGGTTTGTATGGTGCCTCTTTTTAGCCCTATTATTCTTAACATGGTGTTTTTTATGGCGGGGCAGTAAGGAAATTTTCTCCTATATAGCTACAGGAAAAGAGTCATATGAGACAATCGATAACCTTTCGAATTTTTTATCCCTTTCAGTACTTATTTTTTTTCACAGAATTCCAAAAAATTACATTATTTTACAAAAACAATTTATGACGGTAAAGGCACTACTCCTACTACCGTCCACAAAATACAAATTTTATATCCTGTGGAGTGGACCTACGCAAATTCTTTAAAAAAGAACGTCTCGTCGCGTCGTCGCTTCGAGGCTATACTATCGAGTAACCGAACTCAGGGCTCTGGATACAATTAGAACAAGGCCGATATAAAGGCACTAATTAACATTTTCACAGCCTACGACGCTCTGCAGGTTCTGCAGGCGGGCGGAGCGGCGCGGGCGGTGCGACCCTCTGGAATGTTTTTTGAATTGTTATCAATAAATAAATTCAAACAAATCGTCAAACAATATCCTTTGTAAAAGGCTTACTACAAAATATGAGACTATCTAGCTAGAAGATAAAAAGCTTGGGACGGATTTTGCTCAAACTCGAAAAAATAACACCTAAAAGGCTGAGGTTTCTACGTCGCATCTTTACTTTAGATTGACTTTAGTCTACACACCGAAGCGACCGAAATCAAATATTTATTTCCATGTTAATGTTTAATTTTAAGATATTGATATTTTCTAGGTGTAGGTAAATTTATTGTATTTAGGGATATAAAAAATTTTAGATTTAGATTTTTCTTTGTTTGGCAGTGGTTGTGATGAGGCCTCAGCATAGCATGGGTGAATCCCAGTTGATAACCTATGTTACCTGCAAGACCCTCTTCGACAGTCCCGTCTTCTGAGCGAGCTGCTTCAAGTCCTTCGCGTCGGGATTCTGATTGATTGCGAAGTAGGACTTCATAGTCCTAAGCTGGTGGTGCTTGAAGCTGGTACGCATCCGCTTGGTGCGTGCAGTATGCCCATTGACGCTGCCCGGGGAGGCGACGGATGAGTCGTAAGCCAGCGACTCCATAGACGACGAGAGATCACCTCGATGAAGCAGCTCTGCATGAAACAAGCCTGTGATTTAATGAAGAATCTGTCGCTCATAACAATGTAAGGAAAATGAAACGTTTGCTAGGGCACTAACAAACTGCGAGGCATCACATTACAGTGTAATATTTTTAAATACTTAAAATTAAGGGTGTGAGACACCCTCAGAAACAATATACCACCATAGCTCATCGGGTATTTATCGCGTTCCTTTTGTTCTAATTAACTTTTGTTAATCGCGAAAGTTTAAAAAGTTTTTTTTATAATACCATAATATCTTCAATCAAGTGTTTGTTAGCCAGCCAGTAACTTCGTAAAATTGGATAAGGTTTTGATCTTTTTGCTAAATCTCATGATTACATATGTTAAAAAATAAATCCATGAATAATGCTGGACAATCCACAAAGCATCATTTAACTCAAAGTTAAGCAGTGTTTGTGTTATGGGTAGGTACTACATAACTGTATACATATAATAACCGGTTATGAAATAAGGAGTAAATAGTGTCTTTTCTTAACTAGTTGTGAAAAATCGTTGTGAAAGTGGACCAAAGGCTATTATACATATTCATTACACAGGTAGATATTTTTTATTACTTATCTTATATACCTAATACCTATATAGGAAATACCCAGAACACCCGAAACAGAACAAATATTTGCAGATCGTAAAAAAAATAGTGTCACAAGGTGGGAATCAAACCCGCAATCTCCTGCGTCGCAGGTACATCTGTTGTCGTGAATGGAAGTCATCTTTATTTAAATATGAAATTTTTATTCTATTCACAAGTTCTTGTATTTATTAGAGATTATATCGTAGTTTTCAGTCCGCAATTTTAGTTAAATTGCTATGAAAGTGTTCGGTAACTCTCTTTATGTTCTCACACCTTTGAGAATAGCGCCATCTACCCGTAATATGTCGCAGCTGTAGATTTATACAGAGTGCTTGGTATTGCGACCGAAATAATTTTATGGGGAGTTGTAGCGCGCGGCGGTGGGGGAGGTGAGGGGAGGGTGGTTTATGAGCTTATATTTCTCCAATGTCCTAAGTGTCTCGGTGGCTGGGATATGACTTTTTTAAATCTCCCAAAATCTCGCTTTTCAATTATTCTCAATAAATCATTACTCGATACAATTCACTTAAAGAAATTAGTTACAGGCAAATATAGTAAAAAATCTGTGTAAAAGCTATAAATCCTGACATCTTATTTATTATTTTTTGAATAACTACAAGTCATATTGAATTTAGTTTTATTTTGGATGAAACATTGGCGTACCTAGTAACCGACCAATCATTCCACCTGACAACGCAAATATCTTCTATACAAGCTTATAGCATTGTAAAACAATATTAATATTATCAGACGGGTCTATTAATTTTCAATAAATTATACAAAATAAGATAACACCTTTTCTAAACAACAAAAAACTAAATAGATTCTCACAAAACTACCCTAATTTAAATCATTCAAACCGTCTAATATATTTAATTATGAATTTGATAATTAGCTGGTTTTGCACCGCTGCTTTTGTGGTCCCAATTTACTGAGCAGCAAAACCACCCAGTTTTCGGTGCCGGAATTTATTACACTTCCTGCTATTTCCCATAACAGGGTTCCGCATTGAAATGTGGTCTGTTAAAATGCTAAAGTGTAATTGATAATAGCAAAATGAGATCCTGCTAATATTATAAACGAGTTTGTGCCGTTGTTTAGATTGAGCAAGACTACGCCCAAGCTACTATAAAGATATACATATAATTATTTATTTCAAAACCTTATAAAACAGTATACATATTTATATTTATCCTATAGAAAGGCAATGGAATTGGCGGCCTTATCACTTAAAGCGATTTCTTCCAGGCGACCAAAGCTACTGTATAGATCAAACCGAAATTTTGCACTCATAAAGTTCTCGACCTGGAATAGTATATAGATTACTTTATTCCATAAAAATGCACGGGCAGAAACTGGTTGCAAATAGTTTTTTATAAAAAAAAAAATCCTATAGATGTTTTGGTTTGAAAATAGGAAACGCAGCTTTCAAAGTTGGAAGGTATTTTGTATTAGGTCAGGAAAGTGTGGTTTTTGCTGAGCAGTGGGATTTGATAGGCTCTTTATAAGAGACTTAGCCATTGTTCGCGCTAACATGACACCCATATTACCTGCAGAAGCCTATGTCACTCAGGATCACCCTTCTAAAATTGATTGTGTGACTCATGGAGAGCGTCGCTGTCATATAGCTGTGATTAAAAAAAAATTTGAATTTCAATATTATTGATTTTTCAAAATTGGACTTGTAGTTCCTAAGACCTGTAGGCAATTATTACATCATCCTGAACTTTTTATAAAAGTATTAGGTACTTACCCTATAAGTCATCTTAGAGAGAGAAGTTAAAAAATAAGTTCGCTATTAGAACTAGACCGTAAACGAATGTATAAGCCGTTAATATTTGACTGTCTCATAAAAAAAAAAAATTGGTCTCGAAGTAAATTTAGATGCCTAACTATTTATTCTGAGTATCTAAGATAAAAAAAAGATAAAATTTATTTATTTACCCACAAAATTAAATAACAAGAACAACAAATAGACAGCCTAAAATTAACATAGGAGACATACATATATACATAGAATTCTATTAACTAACAATTATTAAAAAAAGGGGTAAAAAGGGTCCCTATCTCAGCATTATGCAGTATTGGGCAAATAATTGTCCAATACTGCGCTGGTTTTCAGTAGTCTCTACTCTCATATTGTAAAAACAATATAATATGATTAGTTAGTATAATAGAACCCAATATTTAGATTCCGGAAACAGCCCTTGACTCCAAGTTTCTCTATTACCCTGGATAGTCCATTACCGCTTATCGTCTAATCAAAAATGTGTACAATTATCGGAACATTTATCATTTCGTTTATTTGTTTTGACATTTTTGTGAGTGGGTGTCCTGCGTTGAATTTTTACGTTCCAAAATATATACCTACCAAACCAATTCTCATTATACTTTTATAGGTTTGTTTTTCCACTGCACTACAAAAAGAAGCGGGGAGTCGTTGGATGGAGGCGGCTCAGGACCGCTATTCTTGACGGCGCGTCGCATCGTCGTCGCGCCGTTTGTGAAGGTCTATGTGCAGCAGTGGAATATGGGCTAATGGTGATGACAAAAAGAAGTTTTTCCAAAGTTTTTGTGATATTTTAATTTTTAATGCATCTACCTACTTGTTCTTTCGTAGATTAAGTAGAAATATGAACAAAAAATATGCCCCAATATATCATGTCCTTTTTGGGGTCAAAAGTAGCCTACTTGCTACGTCTTTTGATAATAATAACTAGTCAAATTGTATACTATAAACATATGTTATAGTATAAAATTTTACTAGTCGCCTAAAGATAGAGTTATATAAAGTTATTGATATTGAAGTGCTTATTTTGTTATCCTAAAGAAATAAAGTTATTGATTCTGATTCCTGTCCTTCCCCGAGTACCGTACCGTCTAAATCTCCGCCAAATTTCATCAGCCGTTTAGGCGTGGAATGTTAACAAACAGACAGAATTGCTTTCGCTACTATAATATATTATATTTGTATGGATATACATATTATCAGGTCTAATGGATTCCTTTTTTGTGCTTCAGTGTAGTGTACCTAACAAATTAACAACAAAAAAAAATTATATTAATATACTATTATGTATGTATATTGATAAAATAATAATCAATCTTTAAACTACATTCGAAATATCGAAACTCAATCAAGTTGTGTAAACTTAATAGATGCATAGAATGCTCCTTTCGGCATTATTCTCAACATTTCGAGCATATCTCCAGCAATTTGAGTAAACACCGAGAAGCCACATCCTAGAGTTTTTACAGACGTCCCTAGATCTCATTGTTGACAGGAAGCTTATCGGTTCCATCTGATTGCCAGATCGGATGTGGTCTCCCAAGCTTTCAAATTGAAAAATATTTTGCTTGCAGAGTTAAGTTTTAACGCTATCAATCGGATACCTTTCTTTTTGATCATAAAATATGACCTGAACACCGTTAACGAAATGCTGCAGTTGTTGAAAACTCCTATAACGGTACCAAATACTATCGTTCATTCATTTATTTGTTCATGAACAATTTTTTTGAATATTTTGAATATTATTTTTTATTTATTACCAACTTAAAATAATGTTACATAGGAAACTTATAATAATAACACTATGTAAACCACAGAGGTTTGTCAAGGGTGTTATGGGTGAGTCAGCCGAGTAAGTATCGAATAGGTTTTATATAAATTGTATTTGAATGTATAAGTATTTAATAAATATTCGATTAAATAACCATAAAAATAAAACAATGTGTGAGCATGCATTAAATAAATAAAATAGAATGTCAGATATATTTAAAAAAGAGTTTTAACAGAAATAAATAAAAAGAAGATTTCGCACAGACTCAAAATTAAAAGTCATCGAGTAACAAGCACTTAAATACTTGGTTCACTTCGTTACTAAGGACCCTCATGGAAATTGTGGAAATCGCGATTGTAATTATTTCCACGGTTATTATTTAGCTCAATGTAATATCTTGAAATTGAATGAAATAGGTACTATTTCAATAACTACAGAAACTGAATAACGAATGCTCTAAATCCTTAATTGGATGGAAATTGAGAATCTAGTTGAAAGTTGCTCACTCAATTGATCTTAGCTGCAGATAGTTCGCGCATTTCTATCAACACTTATTTTTTTCAATACACTCCGTCCTGCAGTACCTAATTCATCATCAGCCCATACACGTCCACTGCTGGACATAGGTCTCCCCCGTACGACGCCACAAATAGCGGTCCTGAGCCGCCTCCATCCATCGACTCCCTGCGAACGCTTCGATGTCGTCGTCCATCAAGTGGATGGTCTCCCATATAGGGGTGATTTGCCATAATCACCACGCTTGGCAGGCGGATTGGTGATCGCAGTGTTGGTGTTTAGAAATACTCAGAAGGAAGCTGCTGCCCTTCCTCTGGTAGGTTCCCTTAGGCGGATCTAGCTGGCTTAGTACCCAATTAATTCATTGCAATTGCTAGATTACTGAAATTGAATTAAAGCAATACGAAGACTAATAATATTAAAATAAAAATAAACAACCCGGGAAAATCTGCACAGCATCATGTAATCCCAAAGTGCAATACAAAACAAGAAATTTTACCTTAAAGAATATACAATAATGTCACGCGTTTCTCTTATATATATATATATATATATATTGACAAAGAAAATAACAATCAAATAATATAAAGAAATTAAACTAGTATTTACAATTGAAACAATTGCGCTAACTGCACGCTGTTGCAAACAATCTACAGATAGCTCAACTGGTCCATATCAATACCAGTCGGAAGCGTCCCCAAGACGCTGGCTGCATTGCCCCGCTGTATGGCAATGCTAATGCGCTGCCCCAGATACTCACCAGCTCTCGGGTCACGCGTCGCTTCGACCAGGCGCTCAGATAATTTTTTGAAAACCCGGAGAGCCTCGGTACCCCACGGACCTAGGGTCTCGTCTCCAAGGGGAGCAAATGCGTAGGCTCTGTCGAGACCTGCATATTTGCGCCTCTTGAGATCCTCGGCCAAATCTGCCGCCGAATCAGCCCTCACGGATGTCCTTGAAAGATGGGAAGGCGCAAGTGTGTCGACACATGTAGCGTCCCACACAATAGGCCTGCCCAGCTCCCAAGGGACTAAAGTCATGCCGTCGCTCCTCTTACCATCGTCACGCAACAGACCATTCGGTTCGAGAATAGCTGGTACGTTAGCGGTGACAAAGGCCCGCCGGATGATGTCGTTAAGGCTGGCATGGCGAGATATCCGACCGGCAGCCCTAGTACACGATAATCCGTGATGACCAAGCTGTTCGACAACAGTACCGCACTGGCATTGATGAGGCGCGCAACACCTTGCACCCAACCGAAGACATGTTGCTATACGGTAAGTTACGGGATCCAATAGAGTGCCAGTATTATATGAAGGAAGTGCTTGCAACCAATGTCCTGACTCCCATTTAGAAACGGCCAGGAGACGGGCACGATCTGCAGAGCTGGAGCACGTTTGTAACAAACAATTCCGTGTCAACTCACACAGATATATATTAGGTATATATGTAGAAGTAGAGAAAGGCGTGACATTATTGTATATTTTTTAAGGTAAATTTTCTTGTTTTGTATTGCACTTTGGGATTACATGATGCTGTGTTAATATTATTCATGGTGATGAAAAATTATTTGAACTATAACATCGAACCGACCAAACAATCTAGCCAATTTATTAAATGTGATCAACTGAGCTTATAAATGATTGTATATGCTTGTAAACTATGTCGATTTAAAATTATCTTAGGTCTATCTAGGCGAAGACTGCGGTCAACCAGCTTCATCGGAGCGTAACTAGGACATGTAGAGCACCTAACAACTTGTGCATGATCTGATAACTACCAAAGAATTTAATAATATCCCAAAGATTTACGACTCGGGCGGGACTTGAACCCGCGACCTTCCCCTGAATACGGGGATGCGCTATCCAACTGCGCCACGGAGGCAAGTAATGGACCTGTCGAAAATCTTTGGGACTTACGGACTACAGCGCCGTTAGCTCCACCTACAGGGGAATAATTGAAGTTATCCAAACCTACCACCATACCTACCATGTTTTCAAAAATAAAAACCGTCTAACTAAAACGACACAGTAAATAAAACCAAACGTAAGTACATCCCTCTATAAAATAAACCACAATCTACCGTAAGTAAATGTTTTATTTTTATAGTCGGAATTAACATGTTAGGGAGTCGAAAAATGTTTTTTCTCTTAAAAACAGTGTAATAAAGCATCTGGGTTGTAAAGGCTTCGATATTAACGATCGGTTATAAAAAAAATAAAGAAGCTATGCAGCTATACGTGTTTTATTGCGCGTACAGGCGCCGCCGCCTCTTTGTGCCGCAAGCTATGAGCGCACGAGTTTCATTAATCCATCGAGTGCTTTTACATTTAACACAATAAAGTGTTGATTTTGTTGTTTGTACGATCTGCAAATTTTGCGTTATGTTCTTCAATATTTTTAGTATTCGTAGCTTACTTAGTCAGATCAGGCTTACGTAGTGACACTATTTGAAGATTCTCGTGCTGACTATACCTCAACTTATACATGGATGTGAGTGGGAGTAAGAACGAAAATATTTTTAAGAATTATTATTGAAATGCTCGTTGGATGTGGTTGGGAACTAATGTATGAAAGTTTTCTTTTCCGAGAACAATAAGTTTGGTTGTAATGAGATGTAGACAATTTTTCTGTAAATCCCCATATTTTCTATGCATAAATTATTTCAGACGTAGAAAATACCCCCACTAACTTATTTCAATTAACTACATAGATAGATAAGTATATATCTTAAATGAACTGAATTAAGTATACAGTAATCTAGTACCCATAACATAAGCTATGCTTAGCTTGGAGCTAGATGATGCTGTGTGAATTGTTTAACATTATTTATTAGATGGTATGCCGAAACTATAAGAAGTAGAGAACAGTCGTGTAAGGGAGTTATAAGCGCGGTCTATATAACCAAACATTGCATAATATAACTATATTTTTACATGAACGGAATTCGTAGTAAGGTAAAAAGGACCACTTTAGCAAAATATTAATATTAAACTTATATATTAAAGATAAGGGAAATTACAAATTTATACGATTATTACTCTGAATGCTATCAGGACATAATATGTGAAAATGTAGTCCCTATATTTTCAAGGCATTTCAATTTGTTTCTGGCTTTTTTAGGGTTCCGTATATCAAAAGGAAAAAATGAACCCTTATAGGATCACTTTATCGTCCCTCTATCAACCTTCAAGGACGCGTGAAGGTATTGAGTTGAAATTATACATCAAATACTCAAGTCCGCAATTTCTTGGAACCGTGATTTATATCACACTTCTAAGTCAACGCAATCAAAAGTTAGAGCCGTTTATGTCCTAACATTTACAAATTTTCCTCAGGCAGACATGCACAGAAAACGTATAGGGTACTTTCTACTGGCCTGGAATCATAAAATTTGCCAAGACGTACGTTCTGATACCACAAGTAAAGAAAATCAAAACCGTAAATTTATAATTGATATATACATTACAAAAGATATTTTTAACTCTTGCCATTAACGAATCATGAAGGGTTCCTGTTGACCGGAATCATGATATTTGGCAAGAAACAACGTTTCAAATTATACGGAATTCTCGGTGCGCGATTCAACTCACACTTGACGTTTATGTTTATTGTTGACGTATTTTTGAATATAATTATTTTCATCATTTTTGCCTATTAATATTTGTCATCTTTAATAAAATTCACTTTAAGTAGGTAGCCCGCTTAATCTTATGCCAAACTGCTTTTAACTTCAAAGAAATTTTGAACGCAGTAAAATACCTATAGAAAAGAAAGCTGCTTGATGTATTGATAAATTATTTAAAAGTCAGGTTTTACAAAAAAAAACGTTTTTGGAAAAACTTTCGATTGAGGGTAAGTAAAAAATAATTTATATTTATTAAAATAATGTTTATTCATTAGTAGCAAGTACCCATACTAAAATTAGAAAGTACCTAATTACATATGTATGTCTCTCTGTTTGTATGTCTGTTACCTTTTCACGACGAAACGACTTAATGGATCTTAATGAAATTATATGCAGATAATAAATATTCTGGAGAAAGACATAAAAACATTTTAACCCGAAAAAGTGCATATGAACGCGCATACCGAAGCTAGTTTTTAATAATACTTTGTGAGCGCATTAACTACGAACTTTGTTATCGGTGGAAGAATACCAACAAAAATTATAATTATGTCAAACTATGACAGTTTTTTAGTTTAAAAAAACTAAATATTAAACCGGCTTAATGCTTAAAAATAAGTAAGCAACCGTCGTCCTCTCAAAAAATGGGCTGAAGATATCCTCAAAGTCGCAATGCATGGATGCGAGAAGCACAATACAAAGAAGGCTCGTAAAAGTGCTATAGATATAGAGAAAAGGCATATAATACGTGGGTACCCAGGAGTGTATGATTTGACTAAATTAAATTGAAATATGCACATGTTGAGACTACGAATGGTATAAAAATCATAAAATAGAATCTCAATAGGATACCCGCCAAAGAAATGCCGAAACAAACAATTATTTTTTTCCGAGAATAAAAGAAACAACGATGTAATCTATCTTGATTAGTCCTAATTAAAATCTATAACGAACCCCAACATTAACTTGAATGATTATCAATAAACAATAGTTAAATATTAACAGTTTTGACCGCAATAAAAAGCCAACTTCCGTTTAACGTTAAACCGCAGATCACCTGTCGATGTTAGGACAAAGAGGTGCATGCAACAAGGGTGAATGAGCCGCTTTACGGTTCACTTTCGATTGTGGCTGTGAGCATTGAGTTACATTACAATACGAAACTCAATGATTGTGTGACTTATTTAGCAATTTCACTTTAAGAATTATGAAGCATTTGATTTTTTTTAAGGGCCCAGAAAAACGAGATATAATGCCGGCGCGCGGGCGGGCGGTCATAGAAAAGCGAAATAAAACCTATATTATTTTTTGTTTATTACCTGCAGATTGTTTGTAACAGTCTGCAGTTAGTTCAATTGCAAATACTAGTTCTAATTTGTTTCTACTATTTCATTTTAAATTTCCTTGTTATATACAACAATATAATAAAAGGTAAATAAAATATTGATATGAGGAATAAGTTGTAGAAAAAATAATGAGAAAAGAAAGCTTCACAGTTAGTGCAGCACAGCAACTTGAAACTGTCAACCAATCACTTTATTTCCATGTCAGTGTTTAATTTTAAGAATTTGACCTTTTCTAAGTGTACATTTATTGTATTTATGGAATTAAAGTATTATTGATTTGATTTAGGTAAATCACCTGCGCTCATCGTCGAAGGCTCAATACTAAACTAAGATCTGTATCGATTTGATATTTTATCAAAACGATTAGAAAACTGGCAATAAAGTGTGCAACTACTTTACAGAATATTTTCATTCAATAATCTCACACTGATAGAGCACGGAGATTCGAGGAGCTCCGTGTTCCTTTTAATCATGTCACGTGCAAAGCTCGAGAGGCACTGTATTGCCAACACTGCTACTTCACTCACAATATTATACTACCACTTTATTTACCAAAGAACACGAACAGATTGGATTTACACACTGGATGTCAGATAACCAATGTTTGATGAATACTTGTTGCAGAGCGTCAGATCTCTCTGGGTTTAGGAACTTATTCTAACCTTCAACAGACATAGGTAAATTTCAGTAAACAAAAAATAAACAATTAAAGAGCCTTTGCGCTCCATTCAATCTAGCCGCGTGATTAATCGGGTCGAGAAGTCACAGCCTGAATCCACCTCGATGAGTGCTTCGCATTTCGACGCTATAAAGAATAATCCAGACCGCCGACCCCGGGCGGGCGGCCCAACGCTTTGAAACACAGGCCTCTCGCTCAGCCCTATGAAATTCGGCCACGATGGAGCGAGAGGATTACAATTTTGACAGTATTGCGTCTATTCATTAGTCGTGGTTACGGCACGGGATGAATTGACATTTGGGACATCGGCGTGAGGGTAGGCCCGCTTGGTTTCCTTTGCGAGAATTGTAAGGTTGCTGCTAAAAATTTTAAGCCCGGGTTCAATGAAATATGTATAAGATAGTATACGGGAGCGTTTAGGGCGCGGGCACCATGGCAACAGGAGGCTCATCTGACTAGTATTATGAATTTGGGAAATAAATTGTTAAATGTAATTAAACCTTCGCTGAGATTCGCTGGGCTGTTTGTTCTTTAGTTAAAAAGCTTACCCAGTGCTGTGCTCGCCATCCTCATTGTCTGCACTTGCATATCTTCGGGGGAACCTTGAGCGAGCTTCCTCTTCCGAGGCCGTCCTTTTGTGTTAGATCCGGGGAAGTACTGCGATGGAGAGTCTCCTTCACTGTGTAGATCTTGACATCTTAACAAAAGTTTAAAGCTGTATACAAAAAATGAGAACACTAACACGTAGCCTATTTTATTGGGAATGGAATTCTTTCTGTAGGCATTCATGATTTGACGATATGAAGGCAGCTAGAACCTAATTAGAGTCATTTAGAAATACATAGTCGAATTCCATTGTCGATGTCTGATGTAATTTTTTGTATTTTTGTTCGCATTGTAACATCTTCTTTGCTATTATAGGATTAGCTACATGCGGTTTGTTTAATATAATTGTAACACCCACAATTGTGTTCCTGGATGAGTATAAAACATAACACGTCATCGCTTCATCTCATCCCAGTAGTCAATAATGTAATGACTTAGAATGAGGTCGTACTTTCAGTGACTACGCTATCGGAAGTCACAATTATTGTTTTATTTACTTATTGCAAGTTTCCTGTTAGTTCAATTGTTTCAATCGTAAATACTTATTAAAATTTTCCTTCTGTTTTATGACTTTTGCCGTATCATACAACTGAAAGATGGGAGATATGATGGGGATATGATTTAAATGTTAATTGGAAGGAGCGGGGTTCGGAAGGACCGCAAACGTTTGCTTGAACGCTTCCAAAACTCTTCTTGATATTATACAGATGCACGAATAGGGATTGCAAAATCCGGATAATTTTCTTAACCGGTTAATTAAACTTTAATCATTTTTGAATACGGTTAATCCGGATAATTCGAATAATTGAAGAATTTAAAAAAAATATCATTCTATTAGTGTAATTTATAACTAGCTTTTTAGTAAACTAAGTATTTATGTGACAAATAAATGATTTACTTACTTACTTCTGCTTGTGCTTTAGCAAGCAATTTCCCGGGATTAAAAGCAGGCTTTATATAATTACAGATCTAGAACTATATTTAAACCAAATTTCGTCTTACTGCAATCAATGTTTTTCGCGTGATAAGGTAACGAACATCCATTTACAAACTTTCTCATCACTCATATTATACAAGTAAATGTTTGGATATTACTTCTTCACGCCAAAACTACAGAACAGATCGGATGGTCATTTTGCATAGGTGATTAGTTATACTACCCTATGGTACTTTTTATACCGGAAAAACTGTGGCGAAGCCGTGAGCTACTTATTTGGAGAGCTAGAGCTAGTCTGTAATATATGTAAGTATGATGTTATTACACTTATTTTATGTATTATATGTGTTCGGAGATGTTAGGCAACCTCCCAACATCTGATCCAAACAATTTTTTCTGATAATTTTGAAACCTGGAAGAGCATAAGAAGAAGAAAGACAGGGCTTTACCCACGATTCGGTAACAAGCTAGGCTATGTTTTTATGATCAAAAGAAGCAAGTAAGTCAGGTTAGTGTTGAGGGATACTCTGAGCATTAATGTGAAGGACATAAAGATTCTTTGGGACGTCAGAGAAGAAAGAAGAAATTTAGTAGGAAAGAGAAAAAAGACTACAGAATGTATCGTCACCACCAGAACCAGAAAATATGTAAGAATATAAGTAATAAAAATATTGTAAAATACATACAAGAATACTAACACTTTACAAGTACGTACACAACTAACTATCCATCTGCCAATTGTGTCTATTAGGATTACAGTGAAACTTTAACAAAAACTCTACAAAGCGTGTGTTTTAATATAACAAAAAGAGAACGGGGAAAAAATCAACGGAACAGTATAATGACTATTTGTCGTTAGCAACGGTGATAGCGAAGGTGCTGGATGGGGTAATTGATGAACACCTTAGTCAACATGTTACCTTGCACGACGCTCAGTTCAGTTTTAGATGTGGGTTGTCCACTGAATCAGCATTATTGAGCACACCGTCCAGTACTACACGAGCAGAAGCACACCTGTCTACGCCTGCTGCTTAGATTTATCTCAAGCGTTTGATCTTGTGACGTATGCCAAGTTGTGGTAGAAGCTTACGGGCGATAAAGGGTTGCCCCCTGAGGTGATGCTGCTCTTTAAGCACTGGTACGGTAACCTACGTTATTGTGTGAGATGGTCAGGGTCACTCTCGGACATGTCCAGGTTGGTTTGTGGGGTGCGGCAGGCGGGCTGACTTCATCCCGGATTTCCAACCTGTACATGGACCGTCTGATCAAGGGGTTTAGCAGTACCGGGATTGGCTGTTCTATTATTGATGGTGTGTTAGTAAGTAGCATAAGCTACACCGATGACATGGTACTGCTGAGCCCATCGATCAGTGCTCGCAGGAAGCTGTTGAGCATTTGTGAGCCGTATGTGGAGGTTCAAGGGCCTAGGTAAAACGCTAGTAAAAGCGAGCTGGTATTTAAGACCGGTTCAAAAATATATAACCTTTCCACCCATCTCACTGGCAGGTAGTGTAGTAGTAACTCAAAAGAGTGTCGAAGTTCAGCCTCTTGGTCTCCGAGATCCTCATGGATGATGTAGATGTGGAAAGGGAACGCAGAGCATTATCAGTCAGAGCCAATATGCTGGCCCGTAGATTTGCATGATGTAGTACGGCCGTAAAAACGAGTCTGTTTAGAGTGTACTGCCAGTCATTTTATACGTGTAGTCTATGGGTCAGTTACATACAGCGATGCTGGAATGCCCTGCGTGTCCAGTATAACAATGGGTTCAAGTTGGTGATGGGGCTGCCGCAGCTTTTGTAGCGCGTCAGGGATATTTGCGGATGCACGTGTAGACGACTTCTACGCAATAATCCGCACCAGAATGTCGTCCCTGATGCACCAGCTGTGCGACAATAGCTACCTGCAGCTTATCGCAAAGAGGCTGAACACCGACTACCTCTTCTTCACTGGACAAGAGTTCATGTTGTGCACTCTTGACCAGTGTCATATACTTATTTTGTATTTTATGTGTAAATACAAACTTTGTAATATATTATGTCTAAAATTAAAGTTGAAATCATCATATTGTATTGTAGGTATTGTATTTAAGATCACAAGCTACTAGATTTTTGCTTAAAAATATTATCAATTACTACAAATAATTATTCGAATTAACCGGATTTCGATGCTTCTAACTGGTTATTTTTTTTGGACAAATTATCCGGTTAATTCGGATTTCGAATAAACCGGATTGCAATCTCTATGCACGAAGCATCTTCAGAGAACAAATTAATAATATCTACACTTATCTTTACATATATAAAAATCTCGTGTCACAATGTTTGTAACCAAACTCTTCCGAAACGGCTTGACCGATTTTTATGTTTTTTTTTGTATTTATTTGATAGGTCTGACAATAACTCGTTAACTATTTTTTATACCCCTAAATGATAACTGTGATAAGGGTGACTCACCCCAATTTATTTATTTGTTGGACAATCTTTTTAAATTTGTATGATTTGGCAAAAAAAAAAAAAAAAATACATAAAACCCTCAATTTCCACCTTTCTAACACCAACCCCCATTTTTGGGTGTTTGTTCCACTTTCACGCAATAACTACTGAACAGGTTGGGCTGAAATTTGGTATGGGTAGGTATAGTTTGGATCCTGAATTAACTTATAGGTTACTTATATCCCGATAAAACGCGGGCGGAGGCGCGGGCAGCAGCTAGTCTAAAATAAATTACACAAACTTCACTCACCTATAAACACTATTGGTATCGTCTTCGCAGAACTCGTCCAGGCAAGCGGCGTCATAGTGCGGTCTGCAGTAGACAAGGCCATCGCGCATGCCGAACACGTCGCCCTTAGTGAGCTGGACCCTACAGGCTGCGCAGGAGAAGCAGCCCAGGTGGTACACCAGGTCACGGGCTCGCATCACCAGCTCGTTCGCTGTGATGCCATTGCCGCAGCGGCCACAGCGCTTCACGCAAAACAGCCTACGACAACGATATTCCAACTTTATGGTCGCAGTTCACGCTCACTCACTCACGCTCACTACAAAGCTCTACGTGTATTTAAACGTCGGAGATTCGTCTATCTGAGGAAGCATGTGATTCACCCTCGCAGAATTCAATATTTTGCGAAACAAAATAAAATGAACATTCTGGGAAATTAGAATACATTTTGGGATTTCAACATTATGAGATTTCAAGGGTGCAAGGGTGCAATGCTGATACTAAATTAAACATATAAACGTTCCTCTTGAATCACTCTATCTATTACCTAAAACCGCATCAAAATCCGTTGCGTAGTTTTAAAAATCTAAGCATACATATGGATAGACAGACAGCGAGAAGCGACTTTGTTTTATACTACCTATGTAGTATCGTTATATATATACCTATAGAGTAAAGAGTAGTGTCCAAGAGTCCTGTAAGGTCTAAAGGAAAAAGAGCACTTTGATATTTGATATTTGAGTAGTGGGGCTAGTTTCCAGTACATAAATGTTTAACATGAAAATATGAAACGAATTCGTGGAATGATCGAGGATCCTACTAATATTATAAGCGTTAAAGTTTGTACGGATGGATGTATTGATATTTGTTACTCTTTCACGCAAAAACTACTGAACCGATTAGGTTTAATTTGTTATGGTTATAATTTGGTACCTGGAATAACATATAGGCTATTTTTATACCGATAAAACCCGGGCGAAGGCGCGGGTAGCAGCTTGTCGAATATAAAACTTTTATAATATCGTGTTTTTAAAAAGGGATAAACCGACTTCAAATTCCCTTACTTTTATATAGGTATTTTAAGTAGGTATGCGGAATAAATACTAATCTCCGGGGGATAAAATTTTTATGGATAAAAATTTATTCGGTATCATTTTCTATACAACGGTGAAGAGTTTTCAAAATCGGTCCTTAATTTGCGGAGATATCGCGTAACATACATACAAAAAAACAACATACAGACCAATTGAGAACCTCCTCCATTTGAAGTCGGTTAAAAACTGGAATAAACTGAACAACGGACCTGGGAGTACAAAAATACCTATCGAATGACTGTAATAATGACTTGTATTTTAGAATGCAATTAGTATGCAACAGTTTGCTAAAAGTCTGTAAAGTCTGTAAGCTGAACTGTTTCAATTGTAAATACTAGTTCTAGTTTGTTTCTATTCTCCTTCTTCTTTCTAGCCTGTGTATACCAGTTTATTGGTGTAGGCCTCTTTCGAACTCTTCCATTTACTTAGTCCGCTATCTTTTTGATGTCGTTCTTCCATCTCGTCTGAGGCCGTTCCACTGGTCTGTGTTCCCCCATGGTCTCTACTCCAAGAGTTTCTTGCACCATGATATCTCTTTGCTTCTTCCAACTCTCTCATTGATGTCAAACACTTTGGTTATTTGTTTCAACCATTAATAAGTTTTCATGACAAAGGAAATAACAATCTAATAATAAAAACAAATTAAATTAGTATTGAGCTAACTGCAGACTGTTGCAAACAATCGACTGGTAGCTCAACTGGTCTATATCAATACCAGTCGGAAGCGTCCCCAAGACGCTGGCTGCATTGCCTCGCTGTATGGCAATGCTAATGCGCTGCGCCAGATACTCACCAGGTCTTGGGTCACGCGTCGCGTTTTCCAGTCCCTCAGTGTTAAACTACCAGCTTTCTTTCCATTCCGATCCTGTATTCTATTAAGCACTAATTTAACTATAAAAACTATCGGAGTTACGAATGTAAGCGAGTTAACGCGAACACAAGAAAATTACAAATACTAGTAACACCACCAGTGTTACTCGTATTTGTAATTTTCTTGTGAATGAAGAGATTTATACCATGTAACTTCAATTTCCAATGTTCATATCATTATTAGTACCATTATCTTGCAAGGACATCCATGAGTGCCGGTGTTGGGGCCGATTTGGCTGAAGATATCAAGAGGCACAAATATGCAGATCTCGTCTACGCATTTGCTCCGCTTGGAGCAAATACCGAGAAGGACCAAGGCTTTGGGTCTTTAAAAAAATATTTGTGCGTGAGGTTGAAGCGACTCGTGACCCAATCTGTTGGGTACAGCGTATCAGCATTGCCATACAGCGGGGCAATGCAGCCAGCATCTTGGGCATGCTTCCGCACTGGTATTGATATGGACCAGTTGAGTTTATTTGCAACAGTTTGCAGTTATCTCAATTGAATTGTATTTATCTAATTCAATTGTAAATACTAGTTCTAATTTGTTTCTATTTGATTGTAATTTTCTCTGTTAATAAAGATAATTAGTACTAGTCTAGTATTATATTATCTATGTAATCAGTACCTAACTCTTTTTTTGATAGCAAACAATCGCAAATTTTCAGTAACGTTGTTACGTACCCCAAAATGGGGTGAATTATTTGAACAAGTCAGAAATCGGCCCCTCGCAAAATCAATCATGCGTAATCATCGAAACCATCTTGTCGGTGTTTGTGTAATGTCGTATTAAGCCACACAAACAATTATTACGCCATATGTTGACACTGCAGGGGATAATTGGTGATATTACCGCGACAATTTGACCCGTAACGTATGCAGGATGGCAATAAGCTTGATTCTCGCCGAGTTGATACTCACGATTATATCAATTATTCTATTATAATCTACTATTTGCGAAATTCTTAGCTGACCACCGCCTCGCTATATATTTTTATTTCATTTCTATTTCATTAAAGAACACATTTATAGGTTAGTAGCTGCTGCCCGCGCCTAAGCTCGCGTTTTATCGGGATAAAAAGTAGCCTATATGTTATTCCAGGTCCCAAACTATATCCATTCCAAATTTCAGCCCAATCAGTTCGGTAGTTTTTGCGTGAAAGAGTAGCAAATATCCATACATCCATACAAACTTTGACATTTATAAGTAGGATATTAAGCAGAAACCTATTGGTACGCTGCGTGGAGTCACCTTGTTGCTATTTTAGAACTTTGTAAGTAATTTTTATCAAGAAGTTTTATCATCATCATCATCATCAGCCCATACACGTCCACTGCTGGACATAGGCCTCCCCCGTACGACGCCACAAATAGCGGTCCTGAGCCGCCTCCATCCATCGTCTCCCTGCGACCGCTACGATGTCGTCGAAGTTTTATCAGTTATTTTATAATATTAGCAAGCTATATTTCATTGTGAACCAATAAACATTTTTTTTTCTTTGAACACCTAAAAAAGACTGTGTTTTATAAGGATTACTAGCGACCCGCCCCGGCTTCGCACGGGTGCAATGCTGATACTAAATTATAAATATAAACCTTCCCCTTGAATGACTCTATCTATTTAAAAAAACCGCATCTTGATCTGTTGCGTAGTTTTAAAGATCTAAGCATACATACGGACAGACAGCGAGAAGCGACTGTGTTTTAAATTATGTAGTGATGAAATGAGGGTATAAGGTTTAAGACGCTTAAACAAATTAAAAAAATAAATAAATATTTCTTTATTTCTCTTCACAAAAGTATTGACAATATAACAATGGACCCTCCGGACCATCTGACCACCATGAACTTGCCACTGGTGGTGACTTGGGATTTCTATATCCCAACTGACTACCAGTGACCAAATAACACATACTAGGTTAAGAATAAAGTAGGTAGGCAATTAATTAGCTAAGGCAATAGAATGACGGCAACGGCAAAACGTTCAATATTGAGTTCTTACTAAGTTTCATTTTATTGATAAAAAATGAATAGTGCTAACAATAAGACAGGTGTGAGAAACAGCCAAGTGCGTGTGACTATGAGTGACGGGCCCTTTAGTACCCACCCTTAACGACTCAAACTTGTTGACACTGCGCTCAATTCATAGCCCAACATGCTTGAATATGTACGTCAGCCCAGCCCATTGCCGAATACAAACCTGGTGATAAGTATTCCTTCTAAATAAAAACATGATGCAAATATCCTTCTTAGAGGTCGGCATTAATCACGTGACGCTCTAAAGGGATCTCGGGAAATCACGAAATATCATGAGGAGGGAGGGGGTTGTAGTGAGATATCACGTGTATTTATTTTGTCGTTGAACGCGTGATTTCTAAACAATCGAAAAGCGGCGTGTGAGCTTGAGTAGCCGATCCTAGGCAATGACGCCCGCCGCGACAACCGCAAGATTATACTTGACTATTATTTAAAGATAATATTCTAAAATTTTAAAAGAAACTTAATCCTAAAAATGTATACGTGATTTTGGATGGGTAGGGGGGTTAGTCTTAAACCTCACCACGAATCACCAGGGGGATCACCGGGGGGGGTAAAATAAATGGGTCTCCGACGATAGCTCGATGTTCATTACCTCGATATCTCTACCGTTTGCTAAAAACATCACGTGATTAATGATCGATCCCTTATGTCCTTGTATATGTGATACTATTTCCTTGGAGATTATAAATAATGTTCTTAACGCCATTCAATGGCCGTGGGGCCGCGGCGTACTAATATCGACCCCTACAACTCAACCCGTTGATGTTGTACGGGTTGAGCCGACTAAGGGAACCTACCAGAGGAATGGCAGGCCCCCCTACATGAGAGACCACCCATTCGATGGACCGAGGACATCGTCGCGGTCGCAGGGAGTCGATGCATGGAGGCGGCTCGGACCGCTATTTGTGGCGTCGTCGTATGAGGGAGGCCTATGTCCAGCCGTGAACGTATATATGGGCTGATATGATGATGATGATGAATGTTATTAACTACGAAAAAGCCACATTCGTGAACACTACTGTTAGTGCCAAGGCGAGGAATACATAGCAGGCATTTCTGAAAAAATGAAACTATGAAGATTTCAGATACTTAGTCAAATACACAGATCTATTTCAAATTAATGGCTCACATTCGCATCATTTTAAATAGGTATATCAAATCTTCGCAAATGCACGTTTTTTTTTGTATAACTTATGAAGAGATGCGGAAACCGAGTTTGGTGGTCACAAAGTACAACTTCGCAATTCTTCCTAAGTTATACAAAATAAAACTATTACAGTTATTCAAAAAACCTTTTGGTAAAGGTATATATAAAGGTATCACAAACGGGCCAAATGATTTTTGAAAACGCCTTTGTTTAACATAATAATACGGTAAAATAGGTGGTGGCGCTGATTTGGGTCGGGGAAGCCCCAAACTCAGACCCAAATCAACTTTAAAGAAAGTTTTTTTCTGTGCCTCATGATCTGTGATGACATCTTATTGTCTAAACCTTTATTCATAATGGTCTGATAACTTGTTATTTCTCACTTTGACTTTTGTCAATAGAAGAAGACAGAGTGAGAATTAGCAATGGTTTAAGTTAGCAGACTATTATGAATAAGGGGGTCACCCCCTTATTCATAATTCCTTAGTATATCGTAAACTTTGCCTCGAAATTCCCTACAACTGAAGTATATAACTACAAATACTATTTGCTGATTAGTTACATCGCTTAAAATTATTTTTTATAAATTGTGCTATTCTCCACCAAAGGAATTTTTATTATTTTGCGATGAGTTTTTTTTAATGTATGGAATAAGTTTTAAACTGGAGTTCAATTGGCTTTTTTGCCACGTTTTAACGGTGGAAACGTGCGGACATCCGCACGCATCCTTCCACCCGGTTCCAATTTCAATTTCTTGTCCCTCGGGCAACATTTTACAATGGCACAGATTTTATGATACTATACCAGAACCAATGGTATGTAATAGTAGTAAGTAGGTTTTATATTTAGTCGTTATTGTTGGGCGAACCCGTTAATTAAGTAGACTGAATTGTGGTATGCCAGGTTGGTAATAAAATAAGGAGATAGGGCCCTGGTACACGTGCCATTTTTCCAGGACATAATGTATGTGTATTCTATTGACTTGCAGAATTTCCAGATATAAAGGATTTATGGCATGGTTTTCATGGCATGTGTCCCAGGCCTTAAGGGGCTCCCTGACCCATATCAGCGCCGCCACCTATTTATCGTATTATTACGGTAAACAAAGGAATATTCAAACGGACCAAAGGATATTTGGATATTCCTTTGTTTTACGTAATAATATGATAAAATAAGAGGCGGCGCTAGTTTGGGTCATTAAACCACCTTAATTGTAGGTGACGAGGTACAAACCTGTAATAATCTTCCTTGCAGTAAATGTTGCCCTCTCTCGAAAAGCAGGTCAGCTCGGAGTCCAGAGGCAGGCGGCATTCGCAGCAGCGAAGACATGACCCATGCCATTGGCGGTCCACTGCTAGCAAGTAGTACCTATGGACATAAAATATGAACAAATATGTATGTTGAGATCAGCAGGGTTATAGGAATAAAAGATATTAACGCGCTACGCTGGTGTAAGGACATTCATAATTGAAGATAAATTAATTGTAAACATAATCAGTTTAAAATCATCATTAAAATAATGATGGACAATCATTATTTTAATGATGATACAGCATCATCTAGCCCTAAGTTAAGCAGATATTACCTAATTACTTAACACATACATTACAGTACCTGGGTATTATTTTAGTTAATGAATAATCATCAGCAGCAAGGTTCATTTAACATCAATAATTTAAACTAATATCTACGTCATCATCATCTTCATATCAGCCCATACACGTCCACAGCTGGATATAGGCTTCCCTCATACGACACCACAAATAGCGGTCCTGAGCCGCCTCCATCCCATCGTGATGTCGTCGGTTCATCGAGTGGATGGTCTCCCAACACTCCTTTTCGCGTTGCATCGTGGTCGCCACTCGAGAACCTTTACTTCCCAGCGGTTATCAGTTCTGCGCGATTTATGACCTACCCACTGCCACTTAAGCCTACTAATTCTGAGAGCTATGTAGGTGACTTTGGTTCTAAGCTTATTATAAGCTTATAAAACCTACGCATACATATGTATGCGTAGGTTTTATTATGCACAAAATAACGATTCTATTTAAAAATAAAATACAAAATATAACATTACCGATCTTGAATCCTCTCCCCGCAGCCGGCGCACTCATCGGGGGTCGCGGGGGACCCCTCGGAGCTCACCCGTTCCTTCAACATCGCTTCCTGGTCGCTCCGGCTACCGGAAGACGACTCTTTGTCTCACATAACAAGGTCTAGTTCCCCGTTCACCGCCGTCTCGCAGTTCACTCCGTTCGCAACAGCCATCTCGCAACGATCGGGTTTTTGCTCGGCGGTAGCAATTTAGGGAGTTTGAACAATCTAGCGACAAATATATAGGTATATTTTATCACGAATTTTTACGTAAGACCGTAGAGGGAAGAATAAGAACAAGAACTTGGAAGCGGTAGATGAACTCAGACTGTTCCAGATGATGATTATAATTTATATTATTCTAAGTTAACTATAATAAATAACATGCATAAAAAACCACTATGTTGCACTGGGCACTTTTAATCAAAAGTTTGTGGGTACCTTACCTATGAAACGAGATTGCGACCCTTGATTTATCATGAAATCGGACCCTATCCTATCGTATTTTATTTAAAACTAGCTGATCCGTGCCCACTTCGTTGAGCGGTAAACATTTTTAGTTGTTAATATATGTATATATAGCCACTCGCAAATTACGTGGTTTTCAATAGGTGAAAGAATTTTCAAAATTGGCTCAGTAGATTCAGAGATTACTCCCTACAACCTCACAAACCTTAATTATTTTTATTAATGTAACTAGCTGACCCGTGCCCACTTCGTTGGGCGGTAAACATTTTTAGTAGTCTATAAAACTCGCAAATAACGTGGTTTAAAAGATGCGTATTTAAACAAATTCAATAGGTAAAAGAATTTTCAAAATAGGCTCAGTAGATTCAGAGATTACTCCCTACAACCTCACAAACCTTAATTATTTTTATTAATGTAATATAGTATAGATTTACATATACCTAGATTATATTGACTGGACGTCACACAGCTCCACATTTACCTAGGTATATTATGCGTTTCAAAAGCTTCTGATAGTACCTTACCTACTGGAGAATAGGGCACTAAACATCTATTGTCCAGTTCTAAAACTGGAAGGAAGAATCACCAGTCGTCCTAAATCTTCACAATTTGTATCTTGGTTCATGGCGTCTCGCAGATCTACATAATTCTCAGTGCGCAGTCTTCTCTCATTTGTTCTGTTCTGATGTATACCAAACACTCCGTTTTAATTTTGGCGTAAGTGTTCACCAGAAAACGGTTGAAGTAGTTTCGGCGCAGTAGTTTCGGCGCTATGCGCAGCCAAGCAATTTTACTTTCATCCCCTCTCCCAAGGGAACTCTATTGAAATCCGGGATAAAAAGTATCCTATGTCCTTCCTCGTAGTATGAACTCAAATCCTGTCAAGTTTCATTTCAATACGTTCAGTAGTTTCGGAGCTATGCGCGGCCAAGATACAGACAGACTGACAGACATGATGGAAAAAAAAATCATCCAAAATCAATTCATTTTTGGCATCAGTATCGATAATAGAGAGCCCTCGAAAAAAAATTTTCAAAAAATCATCAATTTACAGAATTGGACCTGTTACAGTTTTATTATAAGTATAGATAACAATTAATTTTTCACTGTTCATGCTGAGACCTATACTGTAGAGAAAAGTGGACTTAAGACCCCGAAAATTGTGATTTACTTCACTTACTATCGCAGGTTGGATGGTTTTTATGAATGAATATTCATTTATCTACAATAATATTTGATATTAAATTTCAATAGAAAGATATGACAAAATCAAGGCGTGTTTCAGAGTTATTTACAGTAATACATAAAACGCAAATAAATACATAAGACTGTTGGCCTTACAGATCGTATTCCTTGATACAAAGTTTATTCAAAGAAGCTGGCTTTTTACCATATCATTATTATTCCCAGGACGACGTTCACAAATCTGCAGCAGCATACAATGGGAACCTATACAAGTTATATCTACGGGCTCATGCAGAGACAATGGTCGGGCTTTGATATTATTTCTTTTTATTTACGTTCTTTATAGATGCATCTTTTATCTTTTTTATGGGGATCCTCGTTTGGATTGGTCTGTATCTAAGCTATATTGAATATTTGAACACTAGAAATGATGTAAACTCTTCCGGTTATTTGCAAACACTGTATAAAAGCCAAATTAACAACCAATACAAAACCAGTTTTATTTGTCCCGAGTTTTGATAGGCAATCAACTAGGTTTATAGCTGGTCAATAAAAGCCTTTTCTAGATAAATATCGTTTTAACTCGTTTGCTGAATTTTAGTTAACGAAACCTTCACAGAATCATTTTGAAAGTAACGTAAGGTAAATATTAATTACTGTGTATTTGGGGAAAGCATTTGTTTTTGTTATTTAGTACGTCTACCGTGTCGTATAAAATAGTATCTAAAGCGAGTTTTATAAAAACAACGCGACGAAGATCTACTAGTAATATTGTTGTTTTTGAATTTTCTTGGGTTCGCGCGATTCTACTGTTTGTAGAACGAAATTTTAGAAATTATTGAAATTTTTTTTTAGAGGAAGTGACACTGACTCCCTTTACTAAAATACGCTCTCCCAGATAAAAACATTTGCGATGGGATTCGGTAATATAATCCTAGTCAGAGCCAAGAGCAATACAAATAAAGGCTCTTAAAATATACCCTCAATAATACTGAACCAATTAGAAGGAACGAACATAACAATCAGAACACAACCCCGTCAGCTTATAGAAACATTTCCTACGGTGCTGCTCTGCCTGATGGATGCGAAATGTATAGGAATGATTTGAATTTATGTATTTAAGAATAGATCGTGACAAAGAAAACAGACGCGAGAGAGCTGTTGAGTATCTGGAACAGCGAATCAGCATTGCCATACAGCGGGGCAATGCAAGCAGCGTCTTGGAGACGCTTCCGACTGGTATTGATATGGATCAATGGATATTGAATATATATAATACTAATGAGGAATCAAAAGAGGTTTTTAAAATCAAACAAGATGAGGAAAGTAGGTAAATTAAACACTACCTCATTAAAAATTGAACATGATGGTATCCTCCTAGCCGAATTTCGACCACAGCGGCCATCAACGGAGACTAACCATGTGCGCAGGACACAAGCATACACAAGCAAAAACAGGTGCACTCTCCATGGGATTATGAGAGTGATTTAACTATTAGGTTAGTACTTATTGTTATTAATCAAGGGACTACTGATCCGATTCATAAAATAATTTCAATAATGTGTACCTCGTAACCATAGTAACAATCCACATACGACATATCTATATATCTATTAAAATGAACCACTATTTCTCCTGGTCCGGCTTTAACTAGAGAACGGCTTTACGGATTTTTAAATGTAATGTAGAAGAATCTTACAAAAAAGAATTAAGAAAACTGGGCAGAAACTTAACGATTACGTTTAATCTAAACTTTTTAATGTAACCTTAGCCCCAGCGTTATATACTCTTTGCTAAGCACGTTTGCAATAAATTTGAAGTTTGAATTGAATGACAGGACATCATCATCATTATGACATCATCTATGTACATGTGTATCCATCTAACATAGTAATTAAATGAGCTAGGTGAACAAAACTGAAATGTGTTCTTTTTAGATTGATATATCGTTGTCAGTCAACTTCTGGGCATAACGAGCAAAATGAATAATAAAATTAACCTGATGAAAGTGAAATTTGTAATGAAATCTACTTGTAAATTTAGATATCCACGAGTATTTCTCGCACTCATTGAAAATTTCAATGATTGCGCAATGAAGCATTTCGAGTTTATTTCACGTAATTGTGGAGAATGTGGAAATACAACGAAATATTTCAATGTAATGCTCTTTATTGAATTCTTATTTTTAAACGTTTAAACAGAGACGACGTTAAGTATCAGTTTGATTACGAAATTGAGAGATTTTAATTCCTTTTGTGTGTGTTCCATTTGAGCATCACATGAAAAATTAATATTGATGCTACTCAATACTAAAACAGGGTTTATCTTTTTTTTTTAAACGAGTTCATTGTTTCATTTATCTTTCATCAAAAACAAAACTTTTGTTATCAAATACCTATGCGTTTAACAACAACAGTATTTTATGAGGGCCGTTATTTTTGATAAGAGACTCAAAAAGCTGAGGTTTTATTGTACTAGTGCAATAAAACCCAACTCGTTGGTTCGTTAGTAAAACGCGTAATACACAAGTCGTAAACTGTGTTGGTAGATCGAAGTCTGACTATTTAAGGGTAAATCGGAGGATATCTATGAAAGGAATTCACCTTTTGAAGCCGGGCGCATAGCAAGTACAATACACAATACGCCATACAAAGTTCTCGCAAGGAGCAGAACTTGTTCAAAATCTTGAATAGCGGACATACCCGTTGGAAAGGAGTAAATACCTACTGACCGGGAGAAAAGTTTTCATAGATGATTTCATAATGCTCACAGTTTCTAGCCTAGAGACCCATTGTTGATTTAGGTCTCGTAATACAATACTTGTAGAGATTGGATCACTAAATAGTTTTATTAGTTTACATTTACACAACTTTTGAAATTGAATTTTTTTTTTATAACAAATTAAAGGTACACTTGTAAGAGGAGCTTATTTGATAATATAATAATGTATAATCTTTATTGACAAAGAAAATAACAAAAAAATTATATAAACAAATTAAACTAATATTTACAATTGAAACAATTGAGCTAACTGCAGACTGTTGCAAATAATCTACAGATAGCTCAACTGGTTGATATCAATACCAGTCGGAAGCGTCCGCAAGACGCTGGCTGCATTGCATATAATAATGTTGAAAATAGGGATATTCTTTACGGAAAACTAGTTCAGGAAACGAAGCAATAGGTATAGTAATACCTACCTCTATTATAATGTTGTCTCTATTGCTCTATATGTTTGTGAAGATAAATGCTTAAAAATACTGAATTGGTCCAGCAGGTTGTTAAGCAAATTAGATAATTTGCTTAGCATCGAATAGCAAAAGTCATAATCTGTAAACGATCTCGTTTAAATCTTATCTACTCTACATTCAAATCAATCGTCGATCTGATTTCTTATTAAATCCCACTATTTTTTTGTAGTATTTGAATAAATATAGATCTAGAGAGACGGTCTTAAGACAGCAATCTATTTCATTAAAAAGAGTCCTTTTGTATTTTTACATACTATCTTTTATCCGTGGCTTTGACGGTGGCTGACGTGGTCATGTAAAGCGTAGTCTAGGATGTCACTCAGGAATAATGTACCTATCTATCCATAAGTGAAAGAATTTTAGTAATCGATTTCGATGTTCCTGATACTTGATTATTTATATCCAAAGATACAGACAAAAAATGTTTAATGTTAGCAGTTAACAATAATAAAAAAATTATACGATTGGCAAACATTACCAATCGTATAAAATATTAATAGATATAGAGAAACGATTAATGAAACGCCCACACTGCATCGTTTGGGAGAAAAAAAAATTTACTGTACACCATATTCATCATTTTTTAGTTTTTTAGAAAAAAGGCTTTTTCATTCAAAGAAAATACCCCATTTACCTCTGACTCAATACATGATGGAGGACTTTCGAGGAGAGGAGAGGATGACAATAGGATATCATTATCAAAATTATCATGTTCTACTGCATAGACTAGAGAAGACGGTGCTTTTTAAATGACATAAGCTCTGCACCGTGCTTATTATGACATGGCATCCCGTGTCTCTCCTTTTCGCGAAAAATCGCTGCTAACTTACATGATGCCGTGTGAATTGTCCATCATTACTTATTATAATACTAACTGAGACGTTGTCCAGTCATTCAACTTACTGTCAAACAACTGGAAGTTATTTAAAACGTGCTTAGCAAAGAGTTTAAAACGCTGGGGCTAAGGTTACATTAAAAATGTTTATAATAACGATAGCCCTTAAGATTTCTTAAATTTTAAAATTTACTTACCTTTTACAAAGTTTTAGTTATAGCCGGACCATGAGAAATAGGGGTTAATTTTTATGGATATATATAGATTTATCTATTGAATTAAAGGGTACATAGGACTATTTCGTTTTTTTAGAAAACGCTATTTCAATGCAAATATTTAGGAGTCTGAATAAATTAGAATAAATATTCATACGTTTTACATGTTTTATACAAATAAAGCACATTTTTAAATAATACATATTTTTTTTACTCATACGCTTAAAATGTGATATTTTATATTTGGTTCTACCCAAAAAGGTGCCAAACTAAAAAAGTTATTAAAGATTTACCTAAAATTTTCAGAAATAATTTGATGTGTTTTAATAAACGATAAACCGACTTCAAATTCCCTTACTTTTAGACTTATTTTAAGTTTTGCGGGATAAATACAAATCCCCTAGGGATAAAATATTTATGGGACCCCTTCAGGATCATTTTCTATACAATAGTGAAAGATTTTCAAAATCGGTCGATAATTGGCGGAGATATCACATAACATACATACAAAAAAACATACAGACGAATTGAGAACCTCCTCCTCTTGTAGTCGGTTAAACATGATTACTGTATGTAAACCAAGAAAACTTTTGAGTCATCCTATCTGTTTATTATCTACTTATTAACAGTAGCAATAAGCATTGTGAAAACTAAATCTACAATGGCTTTCTAGGCCTCAAACTGTCTTTGGCACCATCTCGATACACTTCTCTTCAGTACTTACTACTTTTCTATGGTAATCTCTTCATGTAGTAACAATTCCGAGTAGTATCAAAGCAATTAACGCGGCAGCGACGACAATATAATTATCTGCTACACAGAATGTAAATGAAATGAAGGTCTTTTATATTAAATATCTGAGATTCAATCAAGATCACTTATTTGCCACTACCTCCATTGAAAAGCACTTATTTCTGTTTTTTTTATTATCATCCTAAATGTGCAATACTTAAGAGAAAGTGGAGGGAAATAGCGTACACCTAAAAAATATTTTTAGATTTTAGAACAGTCTGCAGTCTAGCTCAATTGTAAATTTATACTAGCTCTAATTTGTTTCTACTTCAAACTTACATTTCATTTCTTTGATTAATATTATTCGTGGTAATGGCTTGCCAATTGTTTTATAGCTTAACAAACGGTAAATAAACCTCACTGAATATTGATGTCATGCTATTTAATCAAGAATACCTTCTTTAATTGCAGGATGATGCCTAAAACTACTAGTAAAATCTAATCCTCCATGGAGTGCGAGTTTTTTACGTTGCGTTCGCATAGGAATGCACGGACGTTCATGTCTTAGATGTTGCTGTTTCCATACAGATTATTTACAACTTTCTTAATAACATTAAAGTATCGAGATAAAAAACTCGCACAGGACACTCAAAACAAAAAAAAAACCGCAAAATCTACTAGCAACTATTTTCTAAGGTATATGGTGATTTTGATTTTTACCTCCTATTCGTAGCGAGTAACACCACCGGCGCGGCGCGCGGTAGGATACGCTATCAACAGTTTAGCTACGCATTCAACTGTCGGAAACCTAAACGCGGCACTGTGCAAGCTCCGCGGACATCTGAGGGGCGCCCGACGAGTCTACCGCTCTGCCACGCCTACGCTCTCCACTCGCGAATAAGAACCCGCGGCTTGACGGCACGCGGTGGCGGGGCCATCACGCTGAACGACTATCTCTTTCTATTATCAAAATTATAAATCGCAGGGAAAGAGACGACAAACCTGTGGTAAATGTGACAGCTCTACATTTAAAATTGATCGCATATCACTCTAATCACACCAATATTATAAATGCGAAAGTTTGGATGTATGGATGTTTTGGTTTTTTACCTGTTCACGTCAAAACTACTGAACGGATTAGTCTGAAATTTTGGAAAAAGCTTAGTTCTAAGCCTGGAATAACACATAGGCTTCTTTTGTTCCCATAAATCAGTTCTGATGGGATATAAATAACTTTTGAATGTTTCGATAGAAATAACGCGTCCGAAAGCCCCGGAAAGAAGCTAGTTACAAATATCTTTGGTTAAGATGAGGTGAAATTTTTTAAAGTTTCGTGAAATATCTTAAATCTCAATAAAATTTTACTGACTTATAGGTAGATACAACATAAGTCTCAATATTGCACAAAAATAATGATTACTTCAATAGTCTGCTGTTAGCTCAATTGTAAATACTTGTCTAATTTGTTTATATTATTTGATTTGATTGTCAATTATTAGGGAAAAATAATTAAAATTAAAGGGAATGCGGTCACCCGAAAAATGGATTTTGCCAGCAGAAAAAGTGAATTGAGCTGAATCTAGTGGTCGGCCAAAATTATTAAATTGGTCAGCAAGTGTTGTGTGTGATATTGGGCAGCCTATGAAATATTTCTACAGCAATATTAGTAAAATAGCAGCAAATCGTGGCTTAGATTTTTAAACATTTTGCATGCCATAAAATTTATTTTGATTTGCCAAACTGAATAAACCTACCTTGGGTATATTATAATCTTCTGCATCTACGCGTAAATATTATCAAAATAAGAAATAAGAAAATAACAAACAAATAATAGAAACAAATTAGAAAAAGGAACGGTTTAACAATAATGTAAAATCCTACACAACGGCTGACCCATATTTTATTTTGTGTGTATAATTGGGCTAACGTAGCTTTCGCAGTAGTCGTCTTATGACTCTTCCTAAGACGACTACTCGCATCTCTATGCGAAGTTGCACTTTTTGGCCACCAAACTCAGTATCGAATAAACAAAATAAAAGAATTACAGAGGCATTAAAAAAGCTTACGTTAACAAATGCTGCCCAAGGCATTTTTGAAAATCCCGTTCTTTAACGTAATCTATAATATAAAAATTAACCCCTATTTCTCTTGGTCCGGCTGGTTATAACTAGAGAATGGGTTTAGGGATATCATTCATTTTTTAAAAAATATTTTCTAATACTTCGTAGAAGGTTAAAACAAAATAAGAAAATTGCTCAGAAACTTAGAAAATTTAAGGAAACTTAAGGACTACTTTATTATAAACTTTTTAAATGTAACCTTAGCCTCAGCGTTATAGTTAGTGTATTTTTACTCCTCTGTAACCTGTAACACAGATTTTAGAAATTTCAGCCCGATCCGTTCAGTAGTTTTGGCGTGAAGAGATAACAAACATCCATCCATACATCCAAACTTTTACATTTATAATATTAGTGTGATAGGCGGAGATGCTCGTCTATCACACTACGTATATTTATTTGGAGGCCACCAAACTCTGATATCGTAATAATAAAATAAAACAGATGGCGCCACTAGTGTGTCGGGATTGGGGATAGCGCCTTCGAGCTGTTTGATAAACTGAAATCCAATTTACCAAACAGCTCGAAACTGCTCAATGCGGTATCCTGCACAATATTGCACCAAGACTTAAACCTTTGACCGCCGTATAGGTAGAAAAGCCAGAAAAGCTAGATGGAAAATGAAACCAGATATATGAGATTTAGATTTGATGTAGAGCAGTAAGCTAAAATATTCATTTCACTAGCTGTTTTTTTTTAAGAATTTACTAAACACCTTATTAAGAGCACAATGGATAGTTATTTACCCATATAAACGTACTACTACCAAAATTATTTAAAATTCGAGCATATTTTTGGAGGCTGCTTAATCTGATCTGCAAATATTTGTTCAGGGTGTTCTGGATGTTTTCTATGTATAGTAAAAAATATCTATCTATGAAGTGTATATAAAAAAAAAAAAAAAACTGTCACCTTGCTAATTGATTTTTGCTTGTATTTTTTCAGAAAGAGTTTTCTACGGCCTTTGGGGAGCTTTAGAGCTCTGGGGCCGGCGGTCCACCATCTAGCGCGCATCAGGTATTGTTTTCCAGGCCCGGGACAACCTTAGCGCAACATAAATTGAAAAGGTGGATTCTCTCTTTGTAGTTTGTTTCCGTTGATTTTGACAGAAGTTTCGTCTTTGTTATTTTTCTGTTCACAGTAAGGAGGGCGTTTGCTGTGGAGCCCGGCGCCGGGCTACCACGCGTGCGCCAGCCGCTGTCATCCCGTTAGGTTATTTAGATTTGTAAGAATTTTTATTTACATTCGTAAGTTCATATTGTGATGATACAATGCACGCAATCGTTAGATGCAATTAGGAATGCTACGGGAATCAATCCCATCGTGTCTGTGCAGCCTCTCTTAGAGTGCACACAATGTCCCCAGGCTCGTTTTTTCAAGGGACAGAGAGGCCTCAAAATTCACCAAACAAGAATTCATAAGGATCCCATTATCCCGCTGTCTGTTCCGGTTGCAGGAGCGGTAGATATTTCGATGATGAAAAATTCTAATAGTGTGGCAACAAAATTCCAAATCAAATAAACCATTGTCTGAGTCTACTATCTATAGACTTGTAGAGAGTAAACTCAGTGATGGTGACATAAAAGGTGCCTCTCGCATACTTTTTTCAAATGACACGATGGCGCCAAATAACGATGATACTCTCATATCTCTTGAGAGTAAGCATCCAGCTGCAAGGGCCAATATCCAACTCCCCGATCCACCGCAAGAGAGTGATGTCGCTGTGGACACGATCAGCCAGGATGTGCTTAAAGCTGTCATGTCTTTCCAGAGTGGCTCCGCCGGCGGCCTGGATGCTGTGACTCCACAGCATCTAAAAGATCTTCTTTCTGGTGGGTCTGGCCATGCAGGTGAAGTCCTTCTCGAAAACTTGACATCTTTAATCAACCTGATGTTGTCAGGTCGAGTCAACAGCGAGATCACAGAACTCTTGTACGGTGCGAATCTTTGCGCACTAAAAAAGAAGGATGGCGGAATAAGACCCATAGCCGTGGGCACCACCTACCGCCGCCTCGCGTCTAAAGTCTGCTGTCGGAAAGAAGCCGACTACCTAGGCGATTATTTTCGACCAATTCAGCTAGGCTTTGGTTCGCGAGGCGGGTGTGAGGCCGCAGTACATTCCCTTCGTACATTTTTGGACAAAAATGATGGGGAGGTAATTCTGAAGGTAGACGTCAAAAACGCCTTCAATTCCGTAGACAGGGGCGCCTTGCTAAAAGAAATTAAAGACAAAATTCCAGAAATTTATCCCTATCTCTGGCAATGCTACGGTTCACCGTCAAAATTAATTTACAGAAACAATGTCATTTCGTCCGCGGTTGGTTGTCAGCAGGGCGACCCTCTTGGTCCGGCCATTTTTAGCCTTGCTATCCAACCAGTAATTCAACGTCTTAAATCCAAACTTAATGTTTGGTATTTAGATGACGGAACGATAGGGGGAGACGTGGACACAGTTTTTAATGACCTAAAAATCATCACAGATGAATTTCGGCAAATAGGTTTAGAACTAAATTTTTCAAAGTGCGAGCTTTTTATTTCGGACTCTTGTGTAGACAAAAACAATATCATAATAAAATTCAATAGTTTGGCTCCCAACATTACAGTTGTAGATAAATGTTCACTTCGCCTCCTTGGTTCACCAATTTTTGATGAGTCTTTTCAGTCATTTGTAGATGAGAAAATTCAAAATTTCAACAAAACCTCGAACAGACTTCTCAAAATTAATAGCCATATGGCTTTTACAATTATTCGGTTTTGCTTGTTTGTACCTAAATTTACGTATTCTTTGAGATGTTGTCAACTGTGGAAACACAGCGAGCTCTTGGAAGGCTTAGACAACATAATAAAGAATACATTATCATCGGTTTTGAATATCTGTTTCGATGACAAGGCATGGTCGCAGGCCTCCCTGCCTGTCAAATTGGGAGGCTTAGGTATCCGCAAAATTTCAAGTGTAGCCCTGCCAGCGTTCTTGTCTTCCGTCTACAGCACTAGTTCTTTAGTGGAAAAAATTTTAAATCCGTCTTTGGTCTCACCTGGAAATTCATTCGAAATTTCGTTCTTAGACGAGGCTCGAATGGCTTGGCATAGTGCTTGCCCTGATGCTGCTCCCCCAAATCTCTTTTGTCCCAACGGCAATGGGACGGGCCTCTGTGTGAGTTGACACGGAATTGTTTGTTACAAACGTGCTCCAGCTCTGCAGATCGTGCCCGTCTCCTGGCCGTTTCTAAATGGGAGTCAGGACATTGGTTGCAAGCACTTCCTTCATATAATACTGGCACTCTATTGGATCCCGTAACTTTCCGTATAGCAACATGTCTTCGGTTGGGTGCAAGGTGTTGCGCGCCTCATCAATGCCAGTGCGGTACTGTTGTCGAACAGCTTGGTCATCACGGATTATCGTGTACTAGGGCTGCCGGTCGGATATCTCGCCATGCCAGCCTTAACGACATCATCCGGCGGGCCTTTGTCACCGCTAACGTACCAGCTATTCTCGAACCGAATGGTCTGTTGCGTGACGATGGTAAGAGGCCTGACGGCATGACTTTAGTCCCTTGGGAGCTGGGGAGGCCTATTGTGTGGGATGCTACATGTGTCGACACAATTGCGCCTTCCCATCTTTCAAGGACATCCGTGACGGCTGGTTCGGCAGCAGATTTGGCCGAGAATCTCAAGAGGCGCAAATATGCAGGTCTCGACAGAGCCTACGCATTTGCTCCCCTTGGAGTCGAGACCCTAGGTCCGTGGGGTACCGAGGCTCCCCGGGTTTTCAAAAAATTATCTGAGCGCCTGGTCGAAGCGACGCGTGACCCGAGAGCTGGTGAGTATCTGGCGCAGCGCATTAGCATTGCCATACAGCGGGGCAATGCAGCCAGCGTCTTGGGGACGCTTCCGACTGGTATTGATATGGACCAGTTGAGCTATCTGTAGATTGTTTGCAACAGTCTGCAGTTAGCTCAATTGTTTCAATTGTAAATACTAGTTTAATTTCTTTATATTATTTGATTGTTATTTTCTTTGTAGTGTATTATATTAAGTATAATCGGTTATCTAGTCCCCATAAAACAAAAAATAACACATGCTCTGCTTAGCTTGGGGCTAGATAATGCTGTGTGAATTGTCCAGCATTATTATTATTATTTTTTCCACTATATTATTCTCTTTTTGTATATGAATAATATTTACCGAGGTAAGTAATTTTTTTTGAATACTTAATAAATTAAATGTGGTGAAATGTAAGCCAATCACATTTTTCATATTTTTACGTCAAAATAGACATGTTTTAATTTTATTGGTTTCGTATTAAAAACAAATATTTCTCATGTTTTATTTGATAAGGAACATACTTCTGGTATAGTTTAGGACCTGGAATAACATATAGGCTATTTTTATCCCGATAAAACGCGGGCGAAGGCGCGGGTAGCAGCTAGTATATACATATAATGTAAAAGAAAAACTATAAACTTAACAAAAAAGATCTAAAGAACCGCAAACTCGCCATCTCGACTTTTGAGTAAACAAGTGTCGATGTATAGATAAAACTAATTAATGTATTGTAAATATCAAATGAACATAATGTTTGGGCTTAGTTTATAATAAAAACTATAGCTCTTATAGAGCAGGTGCTACCACCCACTATGAAAACGATATACAAAAAAGAGTTTTAGAATAAACCACTTTCACTTTGCATAAAATTAATAACAAATTCCCGGGATTTCAATGTACCCAGCAGGGAATATAAATCGTTTATTTATTTATGTATTATTCTTAAGAAAACTTACGGCAAAACATGAAAAGAGAATATTAGATATATGTATAATATATCTTTTATATAGATAGAAAATACTTTATTGCACACTTAACAAAACAGTTTACAAACAATTTGAACAAAAAAAAATGTGACAATTATATATAATGTAAATCCTGTATTGGACTCGATAAATAAGTTTGTCAATCTTAGTTTCTAAGGGCTGTGGATTTTGTATACTAAATAAATAAATATATATATGAGGAAGGCCAATTATAAGTTTTCACAAGTAGACACAGATTTTTACGGATTCACACAGTACGAAAAACTAGAATTTCTAGGTTGGGGTAAAGATACACCAAATAAACCAATCGGTACAACGTCTATCATGATCAACATATTATACTTGTCCACAGCTGGATATAGAAATCACCTCATAACGCCTTGTTGTGTAACGACTGCAGCACATTCTACAATTTTTTTTTAAATTATCATTTATTTGTCCTTTGACCATGTTTTCACGTGGTCATATAAAACATTATGGCATATGTTCAGCAGTGGACATGTATATGCGGGCTGATGATGATATAAACAAGTCCGAGTCCGACTTTCACAAGAAGGTTCCATGTCATCGTAAAAGATTCAATACTAAGTATTAGGTATTTTTACCAAATCGTGCAAGGATGCCAAAAAAGCTCTTGTTTTTTTCACCTCCTTTAATTTCTAGCTCTGTTTATTATAATTTCGGTGTTATTTGTTTGTTGTTAAATTAAAATACAGTAATACTCGGTACCTTCCACTCGATGGACGATCGACGACATCGTAGCGGTCGCAGGGAGTCGATGGATGGAGGCGGCTCGGGACCGCTATTTGTGGCATCGTATGGGGGAGGCCTATGTCCGGCAGTGGACGTGTATGGGCTGATATGATGATGATGAATACTCTGTAAAAAATTAAGTACCTACCCTATTACGGTTCAAGAGATACAGCGATGGTTAAGGTCCAGTAAACATTGTCGAAAATCACGTTTTTTGAACCCATTTTTAATTTTTAGTACATTCAAGTTTTTATAGCGGCACTAATACGGTTCATATGACATAGCCGGCTGACGTACGGACGGCAGGAAAGACAGACACTTAGGCTTACTAATAAAGTTACATTGGTACCCTTCGGGTACGGACCCTAAAAAGACTTAACTGGTATTAACTGCTCTATATTGATACCATGAGGACACAGTTACAAAACAAGCGATAGGTACGGTGTTTCAACTATAGTAATAAATATTTTTAACGGGAAACAAATTAAACAAAAGTTTTTTAAATTCAATGTACTGCGATTGTTGCGATAACTTATCGAACCGCTTCCGTTGATAAATAATTAATAAAATTTATAGATTATTTTAATTGTATTTTGTTTTTTTATCACAAAGAACGACCGAGTTTATCATCATCATCATCGTCATATCAGCCCGTACACGTCCACTGCTGGACATAGGCCTACCCCATACGACGCCACAAATAGCGGTCCTGAGCCGCCTCCATCCATCGACTCCCCGCGACCGCTACGATGATGTCGTCGGTCCATCGAGTGGATGGTCTCCCATGTAGGGGGCGTTTTGCCATAATCACCACGCTTGGCAGGCGGATTGGTGATCACATTGTTGGTGTTGAAAAATACTCTGAAAGAAACTTCTGCCCTTCCTCTGGTAGGTGCCACTAGTTGACTCTTACGACCGAGTTCATATAAATTGTAAAGAATTAAGTAAGAGTTTTTTTACTCTAAGAGGTTGTAGAGGGAACGAAAATCCTCCAAGCAATTTTTTGGCAGGTTTGGAGATCTCGGGTAAGTAACAAAATATTTTAGTCTATAAATGTAATATTATATTTCAGTATTATTCTCGAACCGAATGGTCTGTTGCGTGACGATGGTAAGAGGCCCGACGGCATGACATTAGTCCCTTGGGAGCTGGGGAGGCCTATTGTGTGGGTCGCTAAATGCATCGACACACTTGCGCCTTCCCATCTTTCAAGGACATTTTGAGGGCTGGTTCGGCGGCAGATTTGGCCGAGGATCTCTAGAGGCGCAAATATGCAGGTCTCGACAGAGCCTACGCATTTGCTCCCTTTGGAGTCGAGACCCTGGGTCCGTGGGGGGAGTACCGAGGCTCTACGGGTTTTCAAAAAATTATCAGAGCGCCTGGTCGAAGCGACGCGTGACCCGAGAGCTGGTGAGAATCTGGCGCAGCGCATTAGCATTGCCATACAGCGAGGCAATGCAACCAGCGTCTTGGGGACGCTTCCGACTGGTATTGATATGGACCAGTTGAACTATCGGTAGATTGTTTTCAACAGTCTGCAGTTAGCTCAATTGTTTCAATTGTAAATACTAGTTTAATTTGTTTATATTATTTGATTAGTTAAAACTAGCAGTTCATAACAACAAAGTACCTACTGTATGTGTTTTTAGAAGGATCTTACTCTGGTTTGTGACCATATAAATAAATAAATACAAGATGGATAGTAAAAAGTACTCTATGTCCGTCCTCGGGACACCATTTGCCGCCCTGCCAAATCTCATTGGAATCCGGTCAGCCGTTTAGGTGTGAAGAGGTAACAGACAGACAGACAGACAAGAGTTTCTTCGAATCTATAATAATTAGTATGGATTAGTATCTACAGCATGGATCTATTAGTTTGATTAGTTTGATCTATTAGGGGATTCCTATTCAGCCCTCCTTATAAAAAGTGCAGTTAGTAAGCATTTTTGCCTTAAATCATTTATTAGTATAAAATATTATTAGATTTTATTTTATTATAAAATATAATTTTATAATATATATTTATATTTTTTTATACTTTACGTTATATTATATAATATATATTTTATATTTATTAGTATATGTATTTATTTGTTTAATTTATTTTATTCGGAATTGCCTAAATAATGCCATATTTCTTTTTTACTCACATATCAAATCTTCATCAGGAAATCGAGTTCCTGCACTTTTCATTAGAAAGGCAGTATTGGAAACTGCAAATCACCCGTAATGGATGTGTGCAATTGACTCCATTTACCCGCAAAATTGGTAACCTAACCAGACGACGATTTGCGGTACTGCGACCTAGTATCTTACCTATACACTGAATCGATTTGCGGCACTGCGACTTAGTACCTTACCTATACACTGAGTCGATTTGCAGCAATGCGACTTAGTACCTTACCTATACACAGATGATATACCATATCCCTTTGTAGAGGGATTACGAGACACGCCTCTGTACGGTAAACAGGCGCCCAGTGATCCATACAACCCCACTACCAGACGTTAACGTCACCCTCGATTGAAAATTAACGTACATTTAGCCGAGCACCCTGTATAAATTCAGATGGCAGTATAGTTATATTTAGCTTGTTATAAAATTTTAAATACAATACAGAATACAATACAAAACTCTTTATTGTGAACCACAAGGTTATATAAAAAACATAGATATTAGCACTAACAAGTATAATAGGCGGCCTTATCGCTTATTTTATTTATTTTTATTTTTACAATCTTGGGAAAACTTGCAGCTAGATACAAATTAGACCCAATAATAATTAACTTAAGGCCAATTAGAAGTTTCCACATATAATTAAGGAGCGATTTCACCCATGCAACCTTTATTTTTTTTGGAAAAAAACACTGTCCTTCTAAGAAATTTCGTAAGATGCGAAAAATTAAAAACAAACTGAAAATTTAGTTACCATGCTATCCACGGTTCAAATACACACAATATTGAAAATTTTTATGACTAGATGTTTTAAGTTAACAAAACATTGTAGAAAAATTATAGTTAGGATTATGGTTTTGATTCGAAATCATATAATTTAATTAACAGCCCAAGCACTTGTTCGTGTGAATTGTGATTTAAAAAAAAGCTACATGCTGTCGTCTCGCATTGCCGACGACAGATTTATAATAATTAAGAGACATACACACGAGCAGTAATGTCAGCGCGCAAGTTTTTCGATTAACAAATATGGAGGAGGACAAACCGAATTTGATATAATTCGAGTTCTTTATTCTACTTTTGGTAAGTCTACTTTTGAGTTACAGTAAAAATATTTCGATAGTAGAATAATTAAATCAAAAGCGAGATTTGATTATTAATCGCTGTAATGATACAAAAGTCATGAACATTTCAAGGACGTTAAAAGTGTTAAAAATGAACCCGCTTACAACGGACACCAGGTCTTTCAACGCTACAGGAAACGATTGACCTGAAGGAAGGAACAGGAAGGAACCGTCGCGTCGTGTGGGGGAGGCCTATGTCCCATATGATATGATGATGATTATGATATACCATAACCTGTTTTTATGAATTAATTAAGAACCCAGAAATAACAACAAATACATTATATAAAAAAAACCGTTTTACCATAAATATTATAATACGAATGTAACGTCGTCTGTTACCTTTCCAACTGTCAGTTGCCTCAACGACTGAACCGATCTAGATGCAACTTAGCAATGACATAAATGGTGTCGCTGATTAGGGTAGAAGTTGGTAATTTTTATATGATTCGAGAGGTACGAAGCCGCGTACAGAAGCTAGTAGCCAACTAATATTATAAATGTTAAAGTTTGTCAGAATAGATGTATGGATGTTTGTTCCTCTTTCACGCAAAAATGACTGAACTGATTGATATGGGTATAGTTTGGGACCTGGAATAACATTAACAGCTAGTTTTTTCCCGATAAGAAGCGCGCGAAGACACGGGCAACAGCTAGTAAAAAATAAAAAGAACTTATTTGTTGGCACAACTTCAAAAGTCGTGAGTACACAGATCGAAAATAGACGCCGTTAGCTTTCATCTCGTTATAGCGCGACAATTACAATATTGTTGATTGACGACGTCACTTATAACCTCTAACACGAAGCCGCTAGGTTCGTTTTCCTTTAACAGTTTGCATAACGAGATTCATTAGATTTCCTTAAAAAATAAAATATAGATGATATTTCGGTCCCTAGGCGGTAAAAAAAAAACAGTTTTTAATAAATCCAGCAAATTGACTGAAAAAAGTTTACTAAGGCATGTTTACTCTAGGTAGGTCTATTCTATCCTATCCTAGGCTAGGATAGTCCTAATTGATGTACCTACATAGGTCCAGTCCAGATAGGGGGTTCCTTTCACGGGGTTTAATACTTCACCCCCTGAGTTCCAAGTCACGTACCTAGTCCAAGAAATATTTCTTCATGATGAATTATTGGATCTTTACTTGCCTTATGTTTAAATTGTTACTGGATTATTTTTAACTAGGTATATATTATATTGAGCATTTTTATTTTTTACTCAAATACAAGTTTAAGTTTGAGGCCGTGGCGCCGCGGCTTACGAATATCGACCCTTCCAACTCAACCCGTGGATGTCGTAAGAGCCGACTAAGGGAACCTACCAGAAGAAGGGCAGCAGCTTCCTTCTGAGTATTTTTCAACACCAACACTGCGATCACCAATCCGCCTGCCAAGCGTTGTGATTATGGCAAATCCCCCCCTACATGGGAGACCATCCACTCGATGAACCGACGACATCGTAGCGGTCGCAGGAGTCGATGGATGGCGCCGGCTCAAGACCGCTATTTGTGGTGTCGTACGGGGGAGGCCTATGTCCAGCAGTGGACGTGTATGGGCTAATGATGATACAGTGTTAAGGTTATTTGCTATTATTGGCTTTATCGTAAGCTGCGGAACAGTGAGGGTAATTTCTTCAAAACTTAATTAGATCAATTTTTTTTCGGATCTTATCTCGAAATTTCTTAGAATTACAAAGTTGCTTTTAAAAAGAACAGATATACGTAGACCGACGTTAAACAACACAGAGTTGTGTTGTGGGTCTTATTTATAGTTCTAGAATCGACAAACGATTTTCTAACTAAACTAACCGATACCGGACCGGAGAATCATCTCCTGATCGAAGTACTTCTTAATCGCAAAGAACGTCACTATCCCAAAAATGCGAATAGCCGCGCACGTTCCCCAAATTGCTGGAAGACTCAAAATACATAGTAATTAGGTAAAAATGTCCTCTCTACCGTCAGGGGCTGTCGCCACGTGCCGGGATCAGGTGTCATGGTGAACGGTCGCAGGCCAGGATCCCATTACAAAGAGGCCGATGCTCGATCGCGGCTCGAGTTACGACGAAGCCCCCGCTTACGATGATGTCCCATTTTAGCAATGACTAATTCACTTTAAATCGTTATTTGGGATTCTTAGTTTGTTTATACCTTACTTTAACTTTAGGTATTTATAATATCTTTATTAAAACTAAATTGACAATGAAATAATAGAAACAAATTAGAAGTAGTATTTACAATTGAAACAATTGAACTAACTGCAGACTGTTTCAAACAATCTACAGGTAGCTCAACTGGTCCATATTAATAAACTCTTCAGTGGTTTATTCTGAGTTTATGTCAATAGAAAATAACATGGCATGTTGACAGATTCTTTTATACATACATAGTTAGTAAGATATACTTTAGCCAAAACAAAGAAATTGTTGTGAAAATGCAAACGTCAAGCGAAGTTAAATCTAACCTAACCTTAACTAACCTATCCTTAACCTGTATTATAAAATCTGTGCCTTAACTAATCTTAACCACAGATTTCATAAAACAACCGTAACTAACGTAATAAATGGTAACCTTAGACAATATTCATGGGCATTGCGTTTTGCGAGGTATCAAAATTATTTACGAAATATATACATACATTACATATTACTTTATTTATTTACTTAATTATTAAACTGTCATTAAACCTGTTAAATTAATCCGTTTATTATTGCAATAATATTGCTAATGCGAAAGTTTTGATATAAGGTGAGTTGAGGTAAGATGGAATGGTTTTTCGATGAGATGATCAGTGTCGTGTTTGAACCGGTGTAGAAGAATACATATCAACTTAAGCTAAAAGTAAATTAGTGTTCATTGAAGGGCGAATAGTATATTTTTATATTAAATCGATAACAGTCTGATAAATCTGTCTTGGAAGTAGAAAAATACAAAATAAAATATATTTTTCATGAAACTAAAACAGGGGGAAGATGAAAAGGTGACGGGGTACGATCGAAAAAAAATCTAAAATCTTAAAATCTTATATTAGACAACGTTGAGGGTCCCTTTTCTATAGAGTTTAGTACTATAAACATTCAGAACTGACTGAAGCGCCAAACTACCTATTTTTGACAAAGATATAACAGATTTTTATTTAAGATATTTCGAACTTACCCCGTCGGGGGAAGATTGAAGTAGAGTTTCTCAACCTTGCAACCTAAATCGTTTAAGTTTGGACAGAAAATAAAACAATTTATCAACCAAAAACTTTTTATTGTACTTGAAACGTAATCTACGCTAATATTATATTCTATAAAGGCAAATTATAGAATATAATATATTTAGAAACTAAATGCTTTAATAATCTACATTAAACCTAATTCTTATATTATATAAGACGACACAATAAGTAGGATATCTTTTTAGCACTAACAATGTAGAAAAAGACATCCTAGTAAAAAAACCGGTTAGCAACTATACCTACATAGACATCAAATTATTGAGCAAGCTTCAACTAATAATACTAAAACAGAAGCCTTAAGTTACAAAAAGCAATGGGCGTAGAAAAAGACATCCTATACTCGTATAGTACGAAAATCGTTCAACGACTATACGTAGAGATAAAATTATTGAGCAAGATTCAAAAAATATTAAACAAAAGTCACAATAGTTTCAAAAAGCAATGGATCTACGTATAAAAACACATCCGAGTAAGAAAATAGATCAAATTATTTATATATTCTTAAAAATACTAAAACAGAAGTCTTAATAGTTACTAAGGTCAATGGATGTACGTAGAAAAAGAAATCCTAGTAAGAAAATCAGATTTCTCAAAAATACTAAAACAGATGTATAAACAATTACTATAAAACAATGGAAAGTTAATACAAAATATATCTTCGAACTCGAATTAAAAGTTAACTTCTATAATAGGTAAAGCGTTACATTTAAAAAAATGTAACCTACCTATTTCATTGTATGTGTATATCACACATTAGTAGGTACCTTCATTACGATGTACAGTTTGAGAACATATGGCTTTTAGTATTACATTTGAAAAAGGGGTAAGATGAAAACTTTTATATGTTCGTCTTACCCCATCAAATGCTCGCGGGTAAAGATGGAAAGTTGAAATAACTCCTAAAATACGAGAAATAGCCATATTTAGAAGTTATTACATAAGTATCCACGAAAAATTATAAACAAATGTTCAAATCAAACACTCGTATCTACCTTGTAGTTCAATTTACAGGACACGGGGTTAGATGAAATCACTCGATGTGTTTAGAAAAAAAGCACTGCTCTAGATTATTTCACGTGGCACACAACCACGCGCTCTTAGCCGCAACGCAACTGATGACTGAGGTGTGTGACCCAACAAAATGGTGGCCTCGTAAATGTTGACAGCACTGCCAAAAATATATTAAATCTGGAGATATTGAAGACTTTTTGTCTTACTCCGTTTTTCATCTTACCTCAACTCACCTTACGTAGTTTATTACTTTTTCACATTAAAATTATAGAATTAATCCTAGATAGATTGGCGTTGACTTAGAGTGCTTCCCCGTTCAACCCACTATTTTTCTACCCAATATTATTTTTCGCCGTCAAACCCATTCCAAAAATCTAAGTCACTTAGATTAACAAAAAAAGGAGGTAGGAACAATAAAATAAATAAAAAATATATATGGTGGTATACATACATACATATTAGGGCCCCTGAAATAAAATGCAAAGTCCACGACCCTGGAACTAAAACTTGTTGGCGCTGAGCGCGTTAATACATTACTTTTTATCCAGGAGAAACCACGAGGCGGCCCGGCCAGGCAGATTGCACAATTTGGTTCTATCAACGAATCCTTATTCATCCGCCTTGACCGGCTGTAGAGAACGTAGCCGATGTTCTTTACGGCCGGCCGTAGAGAATAGAACCAAATTGTACAATCTGCCTAGGCGGGCTGACTCTAAAAGCCGCTGCCAGCGACGAAGATGCGATGAAGACATGAGTCGCGTTTTTGTCATTGGCTACGGAACCCTAAATAGGATCTTAAGAGCGGCCAGCGCAGTTAACTCCGTAAGGCGCGAAGGTTAAGTTCCTTTTAAACAATTTTCAGGTGTGAACGCTCAAATTTGTTTTCTAAAAGGCACAGCTGTGCATAGACAATAGGGGTCATTGTTCTATAAGGTGTTTTAGTTTACTGGCGGTAACAGAAGACATTTAGTAACTATTAGCACTCAACCGTGACGTAGCTATACCTACCGGCGGCGGCTGTACCTGTGATATTTTTTTATTGATTTAACTAGCTGCTGCCCGCGCCTTCGCCCGCATTTATCGGGATAAAAAATATATCCAAATTATACCCATACGAAATTTTAGCCTAATCGGTTCAGTAGTTTTTGCGTGAAAGAGTAACAAATATCTCTCCATACATCCACACATTCATACTTACAAACTTTGACATTTATAATATTAGAAGGAAGGATTTGTTATAAAGACAGCATATTTTATATTAAAAAATAACTGAAATATTAATAGAATTTATTTTAAATTCTATTCGATAAAATTGGATTTTATTTAAATACTAGCTGAACCGTGCCCACTTCGTTGGGCGGTAAACATTGAACAGTTTATATGGGAACATGAAATTGTTGTTTTTACTATGTTCCTCACACCGTTTAAACATTCCCTGGGCTACGACAAACATTTCAAAACCAAAACCAGCTAAATCGACCCAGCTGTTCTCGAGTTTTAGCGAGACAAATAAACAGCAATTGATTTTTACATTTGTAGCGATTGCAGGGAGTCAATGTATGGAGGCGGCTCAGGAACGCAATTTGTTGCGTCGTCGGGGGAGGCAAATGTCCAGCAGTACACGTGTATGGGCTGTCATATCAGCCTGATGTCTAAGATTGTCAGCTATGTAAAACGATGCAAAAATTTAAGCCGGATTTATCTTAAAATACTTCGTTAAATTTAAGTTTGTAGCATTGAGTAGGTATATCGACAGTATGATAAATATTTACCAAAATATATTATAGACAATGATGTTGGTTAATTTCTTATGATGAGGCCATACGGTTAATAAAAAGAAATTTTGTTGGCTCAACACCAAGTTCAAAATCACACAAACACATACACATTTACGATTGTCATAAAACATATTATATGTATTTACAATGTTACGGTACTGTCAGTAATCAACAATTTATTAGAGACGTAGTAACTTTATCGAGAGTCGAGCATTTGTATCGTGAGAAACCGACCGCATCATTCCGAGAACCAACAGTTTTAATTTCAGAAAATAAAGACGAAATCCCACTTTTATTGGACTATTGATGTTGTATTTTTCCTTTTTTTGCTACTTGGAATAATAGAGGCCGCTCGAGTGCCCAATAAAATTGTTATTTTTTTCGATTCTCAAGTGTTATTATGAGGCACCGCACCGGCCTGTTTGTGGCCATCACTAAATTCACAGTAGCGTCAGCATAAAAAACTAACGTGTTTCGATAGAATTCAGTACAGATAACATGGGTTCAGTACAAGACAATATGTTGCGGATACGATTTCGCAGGCAATTGCAATAGCTGAACCGTGTTAGGTTTCCCTGGATAAAAGTATATAAATAATATAAAAGTAAATAATATAAAGTGAATACTGTGGAATATTTTTATTATGATTATTTCCTTTGTTATGTTCAGATTCAAACTCATTGTGACGTATAATTTAAAACTTCGCCCGCGTTTTATCGGGATAAAAAATAGCCTAGGTATATCTTATTCCAGGTCCCAAACTATACCCATACCTTTCAGCCTAATCGGTTCAGTAGTTTTGGCGTGAAAGAGTAACAAATATCCATACATCCATCCATACAAACTTTGACATTTATAATATTATAAGTAGGAAGTAGAATTTGAAGAGTAATTTTGTTGAAGTATTTAATAGAAACACTTATAAGAAATTTTTACATGGCAACAATATGTTTGCAGTCCTGAGGCAATCATCATATCAGCCCATACACGTCCACTGCTGGACATAGGCCTTCCCCACACGACACCACAAATAGCGGTCCTGAGCCGCCTCCTGAGGCAAATACAAAACAAATACTTTAGTAGTTTGGCGAACTCACTATGAATGTAAGCGGGTTATCTACCAACCTAGTTTATGATGGAAGAACAACAACGTTTCATCCCTTAAATGAGAGATTTCTGGGTAAGTGTGGTTCAAGTCGCTCGCGTTCCGCGTCTCTGCGAGTCTGTTTTCTTCCATCACAAGTAGGTTCGTAGCTAGCCCGTTACATTTTCTATTACCCGTTTACATTCATTATGAAATACAACGTAATTTGTAATAACATAGATTTGCTATGGTTGGTGACTTTAGTCATACATCAAGTAGGTAAGTTGGGTGAAGCTACTCCGATAAAGAATAGAGTAGGAAAAAATAAGTGTGACAGCCCGCGTCAGCAGCGAGAGATGGGCGCTGGAAAATTATAGAATCTTATCCTGGATTTTGTTGTAGAACCTACTTGGTGTTTGTCCCTATTTTTGTTTGCCTCTTTGCCCTGTTTTGTTTATATTTATTATATTCCATACTCGTTTTTCTACTAGAAGAAATCCCTGAGAATATTATGAGGCAGTTACAGCCTTTACATTATATATTTTAATTGCAAGTAATGCATAAATGCTGAAATAACGAATTACCTGATTAGTCTATAGTCAAGTTCAATAAAATAATAAAATATTGTAAAGAAGGACAATGATAAAACTTTTCTCACTCGCAGTGACTTCAGTTATTCCGTGATTATGGCGCAAGGATGACACAATATGAATAACACAAGTGGCGGTAAATAAATCGGTATTTATTTATTTAAAAACCATAAGATTCATCTAAACCCTAAATATTTTGAATTCAATAATCCCTCAGACAGTTTACCACATCATAAAACACAGTAAAGTAGCAAAAAGACAAAAGCAAATTAATTTTGCGCACAAGCCCATATATCAGGCAAAACACACAGTCTGGAGCAAGCGTTCGATTCCAATAGTTATGCAAATATCCGATTGGAAATGTAATGAGTGTTGGGCAGTTATTTAAAACCGCGCCGTAAGTCAAATGATGCTTTGGGAATGGGCATTGGCACTGGGACATTCGTGGAGTCGCACTCATCCAATAGTTATATAGTTTTTAAAACATTTTTACTACTAAACGTTCCTTATTTTTTTGTCGTTTATGTATTATAAACAATATATTTTAATTGAAATCTAGTTTTTATATTTTATATTACGTAATTTAGAAGGTTTATTGAACATTTATTTCTGACCGTGTTTTTAAAGGTTATTTCTATCCCAAGGGAACAGGATCGTGGGATAAAAAGCTGTAGCCTATGTTTTATTCCAGATCTAGCCAGATCCTAGCCCTGGACCTATGAACATTTTAAGCCAAATCTGTTCAGTAATTTTTGCGTGAGGAGATAACAAACATTCAAACTTTTACATACACACATAGTCTTAATTTTTCGGCATCGCTAATTAAATCGTCATTTAAGGAAATCTACCTTCGGAGGGCGTAAATACTCGCGACACATTTGCATATGCACCCGTAAATTTGCACAAGCTAGGTAGAGCTAGGTAACTTAATGAATTATAAGTCCAACAATTAAATACGTTGAAAAGATTCAATCGTGTAAAAATACATCTATCTATATAAAACAAAGTCGTGTCAGTTACAGTACTTATAACTCGAGAACGGTTGAACCGACTGATGACTTTTGATTTTTCGAATTTTTCTCGGTCCGGAATAGAACAAAATCTAAAAAAATTCCGCGCAAATTTTTTAATACAACGGGGCGAAGTCACGGGTGCTACTAGTAACATTTTAAAAACTTTAGATTGTAATCGGCTCAACATCTTTGTTCGTCAGTTCATCTCACACCTCAACCGGCTACGAAATTAATAACACGTGGTTATTCTTTTTAGTTTTTGTTCTTGCACTTATTATTATTTAAACTGAATTTTGAGCTTTTATTTATGACTATTTATATAACATATGTTGACCATTTTTCAATGCTTCCAACTTATTAACACTTCATTTCACCATTTATCTCTTTTAAATGTAAATGTTTTTTTTTTTAATGTTTTTATGCCCTTGAGATCTTCGTGGTTGTTTAATAAATTATTCTCATGCATGTTAACAATACACTAATGAGATATCAAAGAAAAATCACAAGGAATCGTGTGTGAGCCAGATTTGGAATTCTCTAACTTCAAAGAAAGCTTGTTATCAAGTATATTACTACCAAGGAGTGTTTAACATTGTTGTGCCAAGCGTGGTGATTATGACGAACTCTCCCCCCCCCTACATAAGAGACCATTCACTCGATGGACCGACGACATCGTAGCGGTCGCAGGGAGTCAATGGATGGAGGCGGCTCAGGACCGCTATTTGGGGCATCGTATGGGGGAGGCCTATGTCCAACAGTGGACGTGTATGGGCTGATATGATGATGATGATAAACCTCTCTACTCTTAAGCTATGAATGTTTAGAGAAAAAACTGCTCCTAGATATTGCCACTAGATTGCTTTGAGTTAAATCAATCGATAGAAGTCGTGTTTTTTCTTATGTTGGAATAAGTCGGAACGAGAAAAAACTAACATAGTACACAAACAACCGTAAACAAGGGTTGGTAAAAGTGATGTACAGCTGGAAACAAAGACAACTATAGCAAGTAGAAAGTTAGAATTAATTTATTTTATTACCTACTTATACAGTTTGTTGACATATTATGAAAACAAACATTAAAAAAACAAATGAATTAGGTGAGAACGAGTGCCTAGACAAACCTAACATAGGCTAGGCACTACTAATCCAAAAATATTTACAATATTGTAATAAAAAAAAGCAAAAATGGCATATGCATATATGTAGATGCGAGGGGCGAATCACAGAGCGATAAAAAGGGAATTCACTTAATAAAAACCGTGACGTGTGGTTCAATGTTAAAATTTGCATCACCCAACTCTTCCCTTGCGTGTCGTAAGAGGCGAATATAGGATGTACCAGTAGTGGGCAGAAGGGGTTATTCCAGTGTTATGCCTTGATAATTCCCCCTTAGTGGGTAAGACTGGAAACTTTGCAGAACAATTGTAGCACTGCGACCCCCAACCTGCATATGCCTAGCGTGGGTATTATTGGCATTACCACCCTATATAATAAAAGCCTATAAGGCTCTCATCATAGGGAAACCAGCGTCTAGCAATGGACCAGTATAGGCTGTAGATGAAAAATAATCATCATACCTAGAAAATACCTAAGTTATATTTGCGAGGATGTCTCGAGATACGATTTAATGCTCTTGATTAGATGACATAATACAAAAAATATATAACATTCTCCTTCGCTCTTACACGTAAAGAGACCCTTTTCTATCAGATTAATCTCTTATATATAAAATTTCCAAGTCACAATGTTAGTTACCGTACTCCTCCGAAACGGCTTTACCGATTTTTACCAAATTTTATTTGCGTATTCAGTAAGTCTGATAATCGGGTACAATCTATTTTCCATACCTCTAAGTGATAAGCGTTGAAGACAAACAACGTTTGGCGGGTCAGTTAGTTTATTTATATTATGATGAATTTTAGAACTATGTATGACTTTTATTGTGGACCATTTTTCATCCAGTTTGACATCTGGCAAAACGGTTACATTGTCAAGAATAAAATGGATATAATTATATCAGTACAAAGTGTATCATAGGTATGTCTTCGAGGTCAGACAAACCCCCAGAACAATGGGTTTTGGAGCGCTGTGGAACTACCCTGGGAATCGAACTAGTAACCTTCTGCGACGAACCTCCGTCGACAATTGTACCAGTAATAAAGTAATAAAATTTTGTTGTTTCTTCGATTGACAAAGAAAATATTAATTTTATTCCTCAGTATTTGTGCTATTAAAGTAAGCAAAGGGTGAATCATTAATTACAAATAATATTGTTTTACCAGTATCTGTTACCGCGCTATTTAATTCCAATACAAGTCATAAACTGTTACAGAAATTGAAAACACAGTGCTGGACAATCCACACAGCATCATCTAGCCTCAAGCTAAGCAGAGCTTGTGTTAGCTTGTGCTAGATAAATTATAAAGTTTAAACAATATATATTTTATTAAAATATCCAGTACACCCGAGACATTTGCAGATGATAAGTACAAATACTTTTCCCAAAGCGGGAATCTAACGCGCAACCTCCTGCGTCGCAGGCGGACCTTCATTCGCTGTGCCACATCGGTATTCAACAATACAAGTACTACATGCAATGACCTATTACAACAGGCTAAGTTATACCGAACTACAGAATCTCGACCTGTTTTTACGACTGCACAAATTATAGTGGACTTTTTATAGTGAGGGATTTTACAGTCGACCGGCGTGCAGTCATTCGATCGGGATTTTGTTATGCAGTAAAACTTGATTGTTGGATGGTTAATTACTTTAGTGCGGGGCCTGAACTGCCAGATACTTCGGGTATCAATCCGTCCTGGCTGCTATTCATTTATGTGGAAATAGGCTTTTGTTATTTACGTTTTTAAAACATCTAACGATCATGTAGGATGTTCTTCTTTAACAGTTTATTGTTTAATAATGCACAAAGCTTTTATTATATCCACTTACTCATAATAGCAAGTGACCCGAAAGCTGGTGAGTATCTGGTGCAGCGCATTAGCATTTCCATACAGCGAGACAATGCAGCCAGCGTCTTGGGGACGCTTCCGACTGGTATTGATATGGACCAGTTGAGCTATGTGTAGATTGTTTGCAACAGCCTGCAGTTAGCTCAATTGTTTCAATTGTAAATACTAGTTAATATTTTTTTATTTTATTTGATTGTTATTTTCTTTGTCAATAAAGACTTACTCATAATTCATCATAAAGAATTAAACAATACAAACCTTACAAAAATGGTTACATCTGCCTTCGCGAACGATTCGAAATTTGCGCCACTTTAAACGTTATTAGTCAAAGTTATGCCCTTTCTAGTCTCAAGATATAACTTTTGATTTACGAGACAAGTTTAGTGTATACTGTTGTTTGTTTAATTATACGTCTGTGAATAAAGCAGGCTCAGATCAAAATCGATTTGAAGTGCAAATAAGGAAACGCAGATTTCATTATCTCCGCCGGTTTTACGACGCACGGAGACGGATGAGATCGTGCCTAAAGACTTGCCTTCGGTGCCTTCGGGACTTTCGGAGAGTTAGGTATAAAGGGTTATTCCCATCTGATCATATGATCAGTTTGTAGTTGCATCATGATCAAACAAAAAGTTCCCAACGGATTATTGATCCGTTGCAACTGCTTTTTTAAAGTAAATTTGGTGCCATCTGATCCTACTATTTGATATATTTTTGCGTGTAATATTACTTAGCAATAACAACCTATTTCTATACGACTTCTTTGTAACTACTAATTCTATAGTTCTTGATAACAGGGTTGAGAAAAACAAAAACATAATTATTTTAGTCAGATATTCATTTATTGGTTAAATCATATTTTCATGTCGTCTTATTATTGTTATTATTTTTTATATAAAAAAATCTTTATTATAGGAACATTATATGGGGTGCAAATAACAAAAATAGGAAGCGGTGCGACCTGCAGAAGTAAAATACCGTGTCACAGGTCAATTGGTACTTATTAATAAATTAAAATAAAATATTACATAATAAAATAACAATCAGTTGTCATGATGCCCAATATAAAAAAATATATATATTAAATTCACTACATAGTAAAAAAATAATTAATACAATAGGCAATAAATGAATTAAGAATAAATTAAATGAAAATTTTATGTCGCATCACATTATTTTGCCGAATCTATGGATCTATCTATGTACGATGCCAGTAATGATAAATCATAATAGAAATCTGTGATGTTGAATGAGCTAGTTGTTCTTTTATGTTAATTCTTTTACGTCTTCTTTAAGTCCTTAAATACGAAATAACCAAGCTTAGTGTGCAAACACGACCGATGTTGGCAACAAGGTTCTTACTAAAAATACTAGAATTTAATACACAAAAAAATTAATTGCTAAATGGAATGTTGAACAATTGTTCAACATTATCATTCATTGTTCCATTTATTTTCCTCTGTTGATATCTCTATAAATAAATAAATTTCCCATGATTTTTCTTAATTGATTTTACGTATTTATGCAAAATATTTTTATAAGATACTATAAATACCTAATACGTAGTTTCATTTAACAAATATATGTATGTATAATTGATAAGAAAGAGCCTTGCCTCATAATACAGGTTTATTAAACAGGAGATATGAAACAGAGGTTTCGAGCATGGATCAAAGCTTAAAGATTTGTTAATAAACATTTTATTAATGAAATAAACATTTTGTGTTGTTTTTTTGTAAATATACTTTAATTTATCTTAGGACAAGGAAGCCAGAAACTAAGCTCACGACATCTGAATTTTGGACCATCTATCCATTTAGTTTAGATCGTCCAAACGATAATAATAAGAGTTTTATTAAACTGCTGTAATTAATACAGTCTGTTTGCTACTGAATAATCAAAACTCTGCCTAATTATAATGGTCCAGATTATGACCGTTCTGTTTTACGATAACAGCGTCTGGAAACACGTAAATCTTTTCCAAATATTGGCTTTTGGCAATATGCTTCATAACCAAATGAAATGCCGCTTTCAAGGCATTTTATTGTACAATCATATGTATAACATGCAGGTGGTTTTTTTTTGTTTTTCGAAATCATCATTATCATCTTTTCAGTTCGTTTGTATCATACTATTGGGTACATGCCTCTACAACACGTTTAGTTAAAGTTTTCCTGATTATAAAAGTAACTAAAAAAATATATAATTTAAATGAACTGTTATTAGAGTTTAGTCCTAAATAGAAATTGAGTACCGCAAGATGAATGGAGTTCATTTCATCCACCCTGCCTGAGGCTAACATTTGTTCCATATGCAACGGACAGGAATTTACCGTCTTCAATTATCACATAATATCTTTAGGGTTTGATTAGACGGAGCTAGTTAAAACTGATAACAACACTTTGCTGGAAAATAATACAATTACTTACGTCGGTATAACGTATGATTTTCACTGATAAGCTTCTGCTTTTGCACAACGAAGACAAAGAAGACCTTAGGTATTTTTGTGTCATTCTAGCTTTACCCCACATACTGCTAATGAGATTGAGGATGACGTCATCTGTAATGCCGTCCGGCTCAGTTCGAATTCGCACTGAACAGATAATGTGATTAAGGACGAAGGGTAATTTGTGAATCTATTGATTAGTCACTAAAATAGTAGAGTATTGTAAGTCTTTCTCATGATAAATAAAAAAATTGATATTATTTATTACATACTATAACATAATCCTTAGGTATAGTCGTGAGGGATCTCCTCGGCGATACCTAATAGGTATCGCCGATCCCTCGCGACCATTATTACGAGTTGTTAGAACAAGGAGTTTAAACTAAGACTACCTATCTATAGGTAAGTGTAAAACACTGTATTTTAAGACCTTCAGAAATGAACGTTCGCTTAAAGTTTTAATAAAATGGTACGGACTTTATACAAAAGAGGTAGGAACTATACTGAAGTCAGAATTATAATATTATGTGAAACAACCGTTAACAAATTACCTCAGTAACACATCAAGATTAGACTATAACAAGACTGGTAAAGTGCGAGTGAAATTGTGTGCCAATGGTTCCGTTGAGTGTTAAAAACTTATGGTATCAGACAAACAATCTTCGATAACTACAGTCGTAAGGGAAGGCAAAATAGCCACCTAAGGAATGCATAGCATTCGTATTTCAGATCAGAAGAATAATGTGTGGACGACCGATGTGGCGCGATGGGCGAAGGTCCGCTTGCGACGCAGGAGGTTGCGGGTTCGATTCCCGCCTCGGGACAAATATTTGTACGATCTGCAGATATTTGTTCAGGTTGTTCTGGTCGTTTTCTATGTTTAGTAAAAAATATCTATTTAAGCAAAATATTGTAATATGACAAGCTCTGCTTAGCTTGGGGCTAGATAATGTTGTGTGAATTGTCCACCATTATTATTTTTACGGGAAAACGAAATTAAAACTGCGGATAAAACCATAATCAAACTCATCTATTTCGGTTCCGTTTAGACTGTTCCTGGCAGGTACACTAAAAAACTCTAAAAACGAATACATAATAATTATAATTGAAGCGCAGACAGCCGGGGCTATGCGAAAAAACATAAAAACAGTAAACAAAACGTTCACGGCTAGTCCAGTTTCGCGTTTTTTATTCTTCATTCACCACGGCTCGTTTAACTTGTGAAATTTGCGCATTTCGGAAAAATCACTGCTCTATTTATGAGGCGAAATAATAACTGGTAGAGTCGGCATTCTCATGTGAAAATTTAAATAACAAATTTAAATCTTGCCTCTGTTAGCATTCGTATTGGGATTCAATCATTAAGCAAAGGACTAAGTCCCAGCTTAGCCCCAGCCCCCAAGCTGAGATGCTGGCTAGCTGAGAGTGTTAGAGCTCCGAATTGAGTGATAAATTGAAGACTGAGTTTATTGTTTCCACGGCCAGTTGCTAATGGAGTTCAATGCAAGCTAAGCTTTTATATGAAGTGATCGAGATAAAATAATATGAGGGCAACAATTACATTCGTGGCGTCGTTTGGAGGAGGCCTATGTTCAGCAGTGGACGTATACGGCCTGATGATGATGATGATGATTGAGATAAAATGTACCTACTACATGTACTTAAGCGATAGTTTGTGCATATCACCAGACGCTAAAATGATGAACGAACCATAACGTAAACCATGATAAAAATATTTGATAACGTAGATCAGTAATCAGTTCGCTTTATTGATGATATTTTTCGATTTTTCTATATTTTCTTTGAACACAGTGGATTGTAAACACGTCTTACGTTATCGGTGCAACGACGGTTTAAATATATTGAGAATCTGGTGGGCCAAGGGAGATTATTTTCTCCCGTGATCCGCCAAGGTAAAACACGTAGGTGAACCACGGGCAATAGACCCGTGACCACTGGAAATAGGTACTATTTACCGGTAACTAGTTAACAAGATCAAGAATGAAACTGTTAATGTCTTGTCTAAACTTGTTATGATCTACAAGTTGAAGACGGACCTGAAAAAGTTAAATGCATACCTATCCAGCATGACTACGTGGGCCACGATACTCCCCTTCCCCTCAGTAAGTGAATAAAAATTCAAATCCGTTCCAATTAACGTACCTTTTTACAAAAGTGAATAAATTACTTAAAATATTTTAAAGGAATGAGTGGTAATGAAGGCTATGCGTATAAATCACGAATTCGATGTGCATGTTCACTGTTTTTTTTTTATTATACAATTATATAATCATAATTATCTAACAAGACCGTACGTAAGATTTATTCTTACATATGATAATAATTATAATGTAAATATCTAGGCCGTGGGGCCGCGGCGTACGAATATCGACCCCTCCAACTCAACACGTGGATGTCGTGAACCTACCAGAGGAAGGGCCGCAGCTTCCTTCTGAGTTTTCAAAACCAACACTGCGATCACCAATCTGCCTACCAAGCGTGGTGATTATGGCAATGCCCCCCCCCCCCCATACATAGGAGACCATCCACTCGATGGACCGACGACATCGTAGCGGTCGCATAGTTGTTGGATAGAGGCGGTTCAAGACCGCTACCACAAATAGCGGTCCTGAGCCGCCTCCATCTCGTCGTATGGCCTATGTCCAGCAGTGAACGTGTATGGGCTGATATGATAATGATAATGAAATATCTAGGTCATTACTTATGGCAATTTATTTTGTTACCTTCTGAAAGTCGTCGGAAGCAGAGTAAAGCAAAGAAGGGAAATATTAGGGTTCCAATTGGCATAATTTAGGAACATCACTTGGGTCTCAAACATCACATTCAATTGGTGGGATAACAACATTAAACATCGGACCTTGTTGTTCTGCAAGTTGTTTTAGCAGATTTTTTTATGATTTATGCTAATGTTAAAGAAAACATATATATTTTAAGATACCTACATCTTGGACTTATTTTGTAAAATGTTCTGTGTCATTTCGCTGGGAGTCCTATTAAATAATAAAAAAATGCCGTCAAGTGACTCGCTCAAAGACTCGCTTCGCTTTTAATTTTGATCCTCTATGAACGGAGCATGGTATCTAACCTACCTACCTGGACCTACTTATTAACACATCGAGGTCACACTATTAACGTACTAGCTTCCGGCTTCGCTCGCGTGGTATCCGGATGAAAAATAGCCTATGTGTTATTCCAGAACCTCAACTATCTACATTCCCAATTTCATCAAAATCCATTCAGTAGTTTTTGCGTGAAATAGTAACAAACATCCATACACCTCCAATGAGACAAAATAATGGGACCACAAGAAAACGAAACACCCATCCATACAAACTTTCGCGTTCATAATATAAGTGAGATTACGCAAAATTATTGTCCTAACCTTCCCCCATTCAAGTAAATAAATCAATTCGACGATATCTAGCAGCCCTTGACTCGACTATTTTGAGATATGTTTTTGTCGATTTGCGGTTGAGTGAATGCCGGGCGACGACGGGGGCGGCGGGCGGCGGGCGGCGGCGGCGCCAACGCGCACGGAGTCACATTTCAAAGCTCAAGCCCCGCATCACAGCAATAACGAGAATGTTTTGCTCGGTTACATATCGTTGGAGGGTTATTTACTGTTTGTTTTTTATTATTTACTACCTGCAGCCCGCGCCTTCGCCCGCGTTTTATCAGGATATAAAATAGCCTATGATATTCTGTGTGGTGATTATGGCAAAACCCCTCCTACATGGGAGACCATCCACTCGATGGACCGACGACATCGTAACAGTCGCGGGGAGTCGATGGATGGAGGCGGCTCAGGACCGCTATTTGTGGCGTCGTACGGGGGAGGCCTATGTCCAGCAGTGGACGTGTATAGGCTGATATGATGATGTTGATATTCCAGTTTCCAAACTATACCTATACCAAATTTCAGCCCATTTAGTTCAGTAGGTTTTGCGTAAAAGAGCAACAAACATCCATACTCACAAACTTTGACATTTTAATATTAATAGGACTAGGCGATGACCGCGGCTTTGCGCGCGTTTCTAAAGTGTAGTTCCCGGGATACCGGGTTACCGGTATACCGTAGTTATGGCGTGAAGAGGGACAAACATTATAACTTTCGTTTTATTATTGGTGTTATTTTACAGTGTGTGTGACCTAGGTAAGTAAAGTACCTATGGATAGAAAAGGTAGACTAAAAATAATAAAATTTTGGTACTAAATAAAACCATTACTATTATTTACATAGACAAGAAATAAAATTTGTTTGTTTGGTTGTTTACGAGTTAGTAAGCATGCATAGGTGTATACGAACTGTGTTATAAGGAGGGGTTGTTGTACATTTGCCACAAAGCCAATTCGTCACATTTTTGAAAACACCATACATTGAAAGTAAATTCGTCACAGTTAAGATAAGTGGCCAATAAAACATAGTTCGTATGCAGTTTTGTTTAGGAGGTCCTATGGTCATCCTTGGTCTCCATCATCAGACCACCTCGATGGTACCATGACATTGCATGTCACCGAACTTCCATAAGTATGCCAAATTTCAGCTCAATCGGTTGAAGATAAACTGAAATATTTATCGGTTGCAAGAGTTGTACTATAACAGGGCAAGTAGAAAATAAAAGCTTGTAATAGGTAATTATACTAACGTAGGAGAATATAGATTCTTTTATAAAAATTTAGATACCTACTCAGTTATAATTTTTTTTGTTCAGAATGTGAATCAATAATTTTATTTCTTTAGGCTTACAAAATAAGCACTTAGACAAGTCAAATTTTATACTATAAACATAGTTATTATAATATACAATATAAACATAGTTCATTTAGTAAGTAATACTTAGTGGATAGAAAAAAAAAATATACGGCTATCGCTCGGTCCCACCTATCGCGTAAGTCCGGGGTACTGTCTGTAGCCTGTACACCTAAAAGTAAATATATAACAGATATATTTCCCTACAGAGACTCAGATACCTAACTTCTTAAAGCGATTCCCAATGTCGTAGATTCCCATTATAGATGGTGTTACGTGTCATAATTTATGATGTATTCAGTTTTGGCTCGATCCCACCTATCGCGTAAGTCCGGGGTACTGTGTATCAGTCTATACATACAAAAGTAAATAAATAACAGATAGTAGATAGAATAAATAACAGATATTTCCCTAAAAGAGACTCTAGATACCTAACTTCTTAAAGCGATTCCCAATGTCGTAGATTCCCATTATAGAGGGTGTTACGTGTCATAATTTATGATGTATTCGCTGTGGAAACAAAAAAAGAAACCATTAAGAGACTAAACGGTAAACTGAAGATTTAGTTACCTTCACGAGAACTTTTGAATGCAAAGCTAAACTGCGACAGACAATGTTTATGCTTTCGAAACATGATTCCTATAGCTATACTGATAAGGGTGAATCGTGTGATCTACGTGCACTATTAAGTTTGTCTGTCTGTAATTCATTAGACCGTGGAAGACCCTTTTTCCATTTTTTTAAGAATCATAATTTGATGGATTGCCATAGGAAGTTGGCGAGTTCGAAACCGATTTTATCTTGTTTACTGTTTACAAGTGATACAGATTTAGACTTGGTATGACTTGGTCTCCATAGAAATCTTTAAAGTTTAAGATACTGACAATCGGTTAAAAAACATGTAGAATAAACTTAATATAAGACTGTGCTCATATGGGTACACGAGCGGCAAAGTGCCAACGGCAGAGGTAACTATAGCCGTCGATACCTGTCGACGGCTGCCGTCGACAAGTGTCGACGGCTACAGTTACCTCTGTCGTTGGCACTTTGCAGCGTGTATATGAGCACTAAGATCCAAAGTCTCGAACACCGCCGCAAGGTTGCTTGTCTCTCGATCTTTTATAGGATACATTTCGGTAAATGCTCCCAGGAACTTCAGGACCTGATCCCACCATCTCCCTTCCACTCTAGGTCAAGCAGACGGACGGCACAATACCATCCTTTTCTGGTGGATATACCATCCACTCGTACAAGCGGTTTTCCTCCACCTTCATCATTCGGACCGCTGAGGATTGGAACTCGCTGCCTGCTTCGGTTTTTCTGCCAATTACGATCTGGGTCTCTTCAAGACAAGAGTGAATAGGTATCTTCTAGACCTTCATGATACACCGTCGGCCACATCGTCACTTTCCATCAGGTGAGATTGTGGCAAACGAAGGTCTATATCCATATATAATATCCATAAAAAATATATATATAAATGTTTGTGAGTGTGGATGTTTGTTCCTCTTTCACGTAAAAACTAATGAACTGATTGGGCTGAAATTTGGTATACCAAACTATACCCAGTTTGGGACCTGGAATAACATATAGCTATTCTATTGAATTGTCAAGATAGCTATTATTTGTTCTACAAAGTTCCAATATGTCTGCTTGAGGTAGCCTTACTTGAAGTAAGGCTACCTCAAGCAGACATATTGGAACTTTGCCTTGACACGATTTTGTTTTTACAAGATAAAATAGAATAAAGAAGAATGAAAAATGATTAAATTGATACATAGTTAGGCAACTTGGTATCAATTTAATAATTTTTCAATCCTCTTTATTCTATTTTATCTTGTCTTTAAAATTTGTAGCATCATCACGGCTACCTTTACAGAATTCCGGATGTGGTGAGAAGGGGAATCGCTTTGTCAGACCAGCATGTTGGCTCGTCGATGTAAGGAATGACTGCCGGACTGCAATGAGTTAGCACATTTATCTTTAAAGAAGTATTTTATAAGCGTTGAATGAATTACTTAATATTTCTTGACGCCCATGATTATGATGGATTGTTTCAAGTTTCATGGATTATTATTTGATAAATCGTACGGCATTCCACTTTTAGTTTTTTGGTACCTGAAATATAAAATAAAATCACATTACAACACTACAGAATAGTAATAGACAATCTATACATATCGTTGGATGGAGGCGGCTCAGGACTGCTATTCGTGGCGTCTTTTGGGGGAGTCCTATGTTCAGCAGTGGACGTATACGGGCTGATGATGATGAATATATAAATGAATAAAAAAGGACTTTAACAGAATGCAAGCGAAACCTGTCACTCACACACTTCTTTTTTTATGGACAAAAGACCTTCGTTTGGCCGCAATCTCACCTGATAGAAAGTGACGATGTGGCCGACGGTGTATCACGAAGATCTAGAAGATACCTAGTCACTCTTGTCTTGAAGAGGCCCAGATTGTAATTGGCCGGAAAAACAGAAGCAGGCAACGGGTTCTAATTAACTTACAATCTTATTCGATTCTAACAAGATCCTAGTAACTTATGTCGTTTTTAATTTGTTCTGATACAAAAAGGTAATGGTAAGGTATCAATACCTAATTACTAACGAGTTATCAGTAAATCTGTTTGAATTACTGTCAAGCATACGACGAATACTACGAGCACGGTGAACTAATCTCGGCTGCCAGATTTCATTGCTTGAAGCATTGTATGTAAATACATTTCTAGATGATGTTGTGTGCATTGTCCAACATTATTTATTTACTAGCTACTGCCCGCGCCTTCGCCCGCCTGGAATAACATATAGGCAACTTATTATCTCGATAAAACGCAGGCAAAGGCGCGGGCAGTAGCTAGTAATTAATATATAGATCATATTACAAGTGTCTATTCGATTTCTTCAACTCCCTGAGCAAGTTTGGATTTGGATAGATGTGCGGTGCGCCCAAATTAAATAGTAAAAAACGGCTTTGTTTTATGTCGACCTGGTAAGCAGAATTAATGATCGAAAATTGTTACATCATGCATAGTGAAATCCAGTCAAGAGCCGTAACAAGTGGTCAGCAATAGTAACGTCTCAATCGATGCCTTACTATTGCTGAATCACGACCGGTCGATTTGAGCTTCATCTGCTGGATGTGGTAATGTAACTTTAAACACCCAAACTCGATGTGGAATGTTTGTAAACAAACAGCCCATACTTTACCTAAAATTCACTTTTTTGCCGCGTCTTTTTATACGCAATTTACATTACTCATCGATATGAGATCGTTCCTCAATAAATATCACTTACAATAATATCTGGAACTTACTAACATTCTACATTGAGTTTGGATAAGGTATAGACGCCAAACAAGTGACTTTTTGTGTCTTGGTTTGTTTACAAACTTTCCAAATCAAGTTTGGCTGGTGTATAGGTAATATTGATACATGGGAGACTCGGTGGACCGACGTAGCGGTTGCAGAGAGTCGATCGATGGAGGAGGCTCAGGACCGCTATTTGTGTCATCGCATGGGGGAGGTCTATGTGCAGAAGTGGACGTGTATGGGCTGATATGATGATAGGTGATATAGATATAGGACAAAGGTACATGGCGTTCATAGATCGGTAGTCATTACCCAATGGGTTCCAAGTCTACACTATTCAATTTGGGGTTTTTATTTATAACAACTTGCTTACTTAATTTTACCAAAAGATAATTATAAATCTTAAATCATTAAAGAATAGAAACAAATTAGAACTAGTATTCTAACTAAATTATTATCAATGTTGATAATGTTCACAAAATTATAGAAATTTTGTTTCATAGATAATTCCATAAATTATTATTATAATATACACGCTAAGCAATTAATAAAATTATTTCACAGTTTTAGTTTGTGATATTTAAATTTACATATTATTTTTATTCTTTGTTGTTAGTATGTACGCTTTATGTACTACGGTCTCCACAGAAGACCAGCCCTATGATATGATCTGCTCTATCATAGCACATGCTGAGTGGAGTCCGATTTTGTCAGTTTTGTCAGTTCGTTTTATTTAAGTTATTTATTACTCATCTGTTCTAGCAAATAATATACGTTTTACTTTTTTACTTACATTTCCAATTGAAACAATTTGCGCTAACTGTAGACTGTTCTTATCGTTTAATAGATAAATATTGTAAGCACATCTAGTATATTTAGATGCTGGGTGTTCTCTCATATTCGGCTGTAGAGCGGAGTGATAATTTTCTGTACAACGTGTCTTCATTTGAGTTATATTCAACAGATTATGTTTGGGGCAAGCCTCAGAAAATCAAATAACCACACAACAATTAGCAAAGTTCTTGGAGTTATGATTAATCAGGTCAAAATTCAAAACAGATGAGAAATACAGAAGGCATGGACTTTATGTAAGTATACATTTTGTTTCAAGAGCAGTCTAAATAATAAAAACAAGGTAGCTATATAAACAGAGAAAAGTAAAAGAAGAAAGAGAGCTTTGCCTTAGAGTGGGAACCCATAGGCAGTGCCCGTCACTCGCGCTCGGTTGTGAGTTATATACCTACCGTTTTCTTACCCACCCGGGTGGGTGCTTTCTAGGGCAGCCGCGAGCCGCAACTCAAAAAAAATAAACGATGCGTTTTGTTCGCTCGGACATTGCAGAGATTATCTATGCGCAGTCTGTTTTTTTTTGTAGACATTCAAATGACTGAAAGAAGTTTAGAACTATGCCTACTATTGAGAATATTCTACCGACGACATGAATTTTCTTTTGAGACACAATAATTCTAATACGATGTCGCAGGGAGTCGATGGATGGAGGCGGCTGTGGACCGCTATTTGTGGCGTCGTACGGGGGAGGCCTATGTCCGGCAGTGGACGTGTATGGGCTGATGATGATGATGATGATACTCGGTGAATTCATTTTAGAAGAACCCCAAATTTATGACTTTGTTGCATGTCCTACCAACGAATCTCTACCAAATGAGATCTCTTGTAGCCTAGATCGAGCTGTCATTTGGTTTGAACGAATTCGTATACCGCAAACTAGAACAAACTTACGTAACCTATTTGACCGTTCCAGAGAGATTATAGAGAAGAATTAGATTTTTTACTGTTTTTTTTTATAAATTTTTACGCCATTTCGTCTCGGAATTTCAAACCGTCATAACTCTGAAACCACTTGAGACAGACGTATGAAACAAAAACCGTCACGACGTTATTGTTAGGGGTGAACTAACTACTACTAATAATAATAATAAGGGCCTTGAACGACCTCTGTGCTAGTTGGCTGCGGCGGCGACCAAAGGACCGGGTCGATATGGCCCGAGATCAAGGACCAGAAGTATTATAACAATAATTAACAACCTACATATAATTATCTCTACCCATTATTTTAAAGAAGAATGGAAGAGAAGTTCCAACGGTCGGATCCAACAAGTAGATAATTTAGATTATTTTCACCCACGTCACCTATAATTTAGACCAAACAACATAATCTGATGGTGCCTTTCAGAAACAAGAAGCAATCACGGAGCGTTTCATTCTAAATGCTTTGTTCAAGTAACACTAGTAGTGTGAGCCAACAGTAACTCCATTGTGCGCATTTAGACTGCCTCAACAAGAGTCAGATGTTTTCGGTGTAACAATGAGGAGAATCGACTTATTATATTGCGATGCGCTTGCTCGTTTTCAATGAACGCGTGGATAATGAGATGACTTTCAGAAGATTTGTAAGCGCGGTTTTATAGTACACGGAAAAACTTTAATCTGAGATAGTTAGTACATAAATAGACGACCGTTGTGACGTGGCGGGCGAAGGTCCGCCTGGGATACCTCCTCCTCCTGCTTCTTGCAACCGCCTGCAGCAGGAGGTTGCGGGTTTGATTCCCGCCTAGGGACAATTGTACGATCTGAAAATATTTGTTCCTGGTGTTTAAAAATAAGAATAGAATAGTTTATTGGCAAAAATAATCATTAAAAATACATTAAATCAATTTGTCTGACATTAAAGAGAAGACTTATGACACTTATAAAATTCTTGGCCTCAGCTGCCTAAACTAGACTGTAATATAGGCAGCTGTGATAAAAAATATCTATCCATGTCATTTATTGTATTAGGTATGTGTATCAGTTATCCATCTAGCACCCAACCCATAACGTAAGCTTTGCGTAGCTTGAGGCTAGATGAGGCTGTGTAGATTCTCCAGCATTATTATTATAAGAAAAATATAATAATAAAGCCGCGAATGTAGTGACGTAAGAATCTACCCCTCAAACTCGGCTCTCTGTTCGCTCCGCTCCCATTTGTTCCCTTTTTTATTTTGTTGTATTCGCTGTCGCCTTAGCTTCCTTGTTTTTGTTACTGACCCAACCAGACCACGCTACCCCGCCAAAGAGTATAAAATTCAGAACGAAAAAACACACCACCTTTATTCAAAGCCAATACGAGAATACTGTATTATTTCAATAAATAATAAATTTTTTGCCCTGTTCGGATGGTTCCTATTGAACTAGTAATTTCACACTCACGGAAAACACACATAATTACATTATTCGACAATCTCGAGTTTTTTGTTACCGACAAATTATGAACAAATGAAATTATTTTGAGGAGGCCATGATTGTAGGCTGACGGGTGACGGGGCAGTTTTACATTGAATAGGGTGCTATTCTGAACTTTGATGTCTGTCGAAGGTTACCCGATGCAAGTATTTACGACTTGTTTCTAAGAAATCATCTGCAGTGCGTAATTATAATGAAATCTTAGTTTATATTATTTAATTTTTGTATAACAATCAAATAATATAAACAAATTAAACTAGTATTTACAATTGAAACAATTGAGCGAACTGCAGATTGTTGCAAACAATCTACAGATAGCTCAACTGGTCCATATCAATACCAATCGGAAGCGTCCCCAAGCATTGGCTGCATTGCCCCGCTGTATAGCAATGCTAATCCGCTGCGCCAGATACTCACCAGCTCTCGGGTCACGCGTCGCTTCGACCAGGCGCACAGATAATTTTTTGAAAACCCGCAGATCCTCGGTACCCCACGGACCTAGGGTCTCGACATTTTTGTATATTTTTTAAACTATGTGATATGTATTTCTTTTGTGATATGGGTTTTTTACCTGAAATAAACGAATTTTATTTTAATATAACCAGCAATTCATGCATTGTTGGAGGATAATTGATCGATTAAGATCGGGGGATTTAATTTCTGTGTGGATTGTCCACCATTATTTATTAATTTATTTACATGTATTTGAGACATTTGACTTATATTTCAACTAAAGTACAAAAACAGGAAATCTATCCATACAATTATCATTCAATTTATTCTTTTTACAGGCAACTATAGAAATTTATTCCGTATTCAATCCAACGATCCTATCCATCCAAGGTTGTCTGGTAGAGATCGCTCGTGAGCGATAAGACCGCCAATTGTCACATTTCTTTTTTGTTCAAATTGTTTTGTAAACTGTTTTGTTAAGTGTGCAATAAAGTATTTTCTATCTATCTATCTATCTATTTCTTGTAGTAAAATGATCACCATACAGTATTTACAAATTAATATCAACGGAGGAACCAGAAACATTGACATGTTAAGAAAATAATAACGAAACTTACAATGGTACAGAATAAACAGATTTAAGAATAGGATAGGTCGGTAGCGTTTGAAGTAGTTTGAAGTATGTTGGTGAATGGCATGCGATGGCGGCAGGTGCCGGACAGGTAGGTACTTGAGGAAGGCACCGACAACTCAATTTTTCAAAGCAGGCGCGATCATCTTTGGTTTTTTCATTCAAATGACTATTTAAATCACAGCAGAACGTTCCTCTCTCTCTAACAAGGTTTAGTGTTTGCCCTGCATATTATAAAACAAAGTCCTGCATCGCTCTTGTCTGTCTATCTGTTCGGGATAAATACAAAAACTACTGAACGGATTTTCATGTGAAAATCCGGTCAATTTCCAATCGATAGTGATTTATGAGGAAGGTTTATGTATATAATTTGTCGAAATTGTATTTCAACTTCAACTTTTTGGTTAATGGCTCTGCGTCTGGATTGACACAATTCTGCCAGTGTCTGTCTCATGATAGCATTGCAAGCTTTTTATTGGATTGCATAAATCGGTTCAAATATAACGATAATTGTTAGAAGTGTCGGAAACGTCAAGCCGCTTTCATCGAAAACGCTGCGCTGTCCATAGACAGCGTTTTCGCTGCATAAACTTACGATTTTTGCACTACGTTCAACTATTTTTTGTAGTAATCCGCGATGGGTATTTCTCGGAGGTTTTGTTAATCCTTATAACTGATTTATGGTAACATCATCATTCATCTTAGTCCACGCGGACGTACGTAGCCGCGGGCGGTTCAGCTAGTTAAAAATAAACAGAAGGAGCTGCTGCCTTTCCTCTGGTGGGTTCCCATAGGCTCTCACGACATTTACATGCTCAGTTAGAAGAGTTAAGCGGCGACCGATATGGCCAACTTTGAAATGACTACGCAGACTCTAGAATTTTTACCAAGTAAGATGATTGCGCCAGCTCTATAGCTATAAATCAAAGCATCATCAAATCTTTATGGTCTGATTCTTATAACGTATCTCATATTGAACAAATCTCAACAACACCTTTTCCCAAAATCACTAATTTTCTAAATGTACTAGTTTAGTACCCAATCGTATAGTTACCTCAGATACTTTATAAAATTTGAAAAAGATATAGTATTTGGTAAGGATGGGAGTTATTGGATATTTTGGCTACCGGTTATTAGTTGGGTATTTTGTTTCAATACCGCTAGTACCAACTGGTACCCAATAACGTTACAATACTCTATACCTGATCTGATTTCTACCCAATATATTTCTAACCGATTTGGTTAGAAATACCATCTAACCGATTTTCGTTAGAAATACCATTTAACCGATTTGGTTAGAAATACCATCTAACCGATTTGGTTAGAAATACCATCTAACCGATTTGGTTAGAAATACCAAATACTTGTTGCAGCTACATAACTTTACGGGTGAACGGTCCGCTAGTACCTATGCGTAGATGATAGTTAGGTAAGTATTGGTATTGAAGCGTTGGGTAGATATGGCTCACGGTCGGTTAGGCGCGATGCTCGCTTTGCACAGTTATTCCCTAGCGGTATGCGGATTTTACAATAGCGTTAGATATTTTAGGACCATGCTAACAGGTACTGAGTTAGTTATTGAATACCGGACTCATCTCTAGTATTTGGATAAAACACGGTTTTACAAAGCAAAAATCAAAAGCTTTTTTCTAAAATCTAACAAAAAAAAACCCTTATTACTCTTTGATACGAGGTTATTAAACTTAAAAGATCTAACTAAAATAAAACCAAAATATAGGCAGAATCCGAACAAACTATGTCAAAGGCGAGATGTCGTGTGTGAAATGGAGCTTTATTCCCATTTCATGATTCTTAAAGTGATGACCCCTGTAGTTGTTTTTAAATGATTAAATTTAATTAATTTTGGCCGTGGGGCCGCGGCGTGCGAATATCGACCCCTCCAACTCGGAGACCATCCACTCGTTGGACCGACGACCACTTTTAGTGATTTTATTGTATAACTCTATAATCAGAAAAAGCATTATACAGCATGTGCATAAGCCGAAAATAGTGAAGTAATGTTTGTACTGGACTAGGGCTGGAAGGCAAATGGAAAATATTATAATAGCACAAAAGTGTGCCTGTTCTGTGACAGAGGGTTAAATTTTATCACGGAGATTTTGTCATTGTATTTGCGAAGGCAAAAGCATAGCTTGTACGAAAGACGCTAAGGCTAGTGATGCGTAGTAAATCTCCTCCATTACATTTTTTGGAGGAGGCACATGTCTTGGCAATTGTCTTCTAGGGTCTGATGTGTTGTTTCTTCTTAGTCGCTACCAAGTTCGCTACACTCTTGACAGAGCGGTCGTGGTGGTCATATTAGGGAGAGTGGCCTGATTCACAATCCGACGCCATTCTTCCCGCACCGCCGCTTTCCTGGAGCATTCATGTACAGGTCCCTTCAGCGCAGCTTTGATCTGGTCCGTCCAGCGCATAGGGGATCTGCCGCGAGCTCTTGTGTCGTCAACTTTCCCTTGTACCACAAGTCGTTCCACAAACGCGTCTCCTCGGCGCAAAACATGTCCGAAGAAAGTGAGAATGCGACCTTGGATGTGTAGTTACCTGGAAGAAATCTCTTATAAGCGCCTGGTTTGTGCAGTGATAATCGTGTGACTACTTTTGAGTATTTTTTTGGGATCAATTTATTTTGGAAGAAGTTTAACTAAGAAGACTTTTATTATTATATATTAATTTCACTGTAAGTTTGCCAAGATGTTACCTGCTATCAGGAGCCAATTGAATGTAGATTGCCATATAGACATGAAAGAAAACTCGGGAAAATAAAAAAATAAGAAACTAGATACCAGTGGGACACTCATTCAAAAGTTTCCTTCAAATCCAGGTAAAAACAGTTGTTCAACGGAATAATTTGAACTTAAATAGAAACATAAAAAGTTTTTGCCCACAACAGACATTTTCTCCGAGTCTGTGACAGTCTGTCTGAGTCAATGCAACAACTGAACGTTCATTTAACTTTTGTTCCCTCTGCAATGATGAAAAACTATTTATCACCAGCTGCTGCCTGCGCCTTCGCCCGCGTTTTATCGGGATAAAAAATTGCCTATGTTATTTCATAAACAATATCCATACTAAATTTCAGCCCAATCAGTTCAGTAGTTTAGGTAGTAGTAAGAGGAACCAACATCCATACTCACAAGCTTTGACATGTATAATATTAGTAAGACTTAATGCCACCAGTAAATCTAAAGAAAGTCTACTTTTGATAGGATTAAATTCTGGTAAGAATAAATTTGAAAACCAAAAGACGACGTACTAAGAAATACCTAAATCAAATCGACAATTAATTACATATCACAGAATCGGCTTCGGAGTTTCGGAGCGAGACGAATAATAGAATTACAGATGTATTCAATAGGTTGTTGCTACCATATTTACAAATAGTTGATTGAAAAGCATCCCCTAATTATTTGGTCGTTTTACGGGTGTCAACTCAGAGGACTCAGAGGGCGGCGGCGGCGGCGCGCGTCAATTAGGGGGTGAATCTCTTTATTTTGTGAAAATCATTTCACAGGATAAATTCTGTGTTTAGCAATCTCTCTCTCTCTCTCTCTGCTTATATAAATCTTCACAGCCTTATTTAAATCAGTCCAATTCAAATAAGTTTAAACTTTATCAATTTGGTGAAAATACAATGAACGCTGGCAGGACTGTATCGTGTTCTGCCTACCAAACTTAAACGGCATGTTTTCAGAGACACTATGTTTAAGATAACCTATTTCGAGACGTCTTTTTCTCTAAAACACTCACACAATGAGTAGGTGAATGAAGATTTACGATAACATAAAATATATTTGAAGATATAGCTATTGTTTATGTATCATCATCATCAGCCCGTACACGTCCACTGCTGAACATAGGCCTCCCCCAAACGACGCCACGAATAGCGGTCTTGAGCCGCCTCCATCCAACGACTCCCTGCGACCGCTATGATGTCGTCGGTCTATCGAGTGGGAGGTCTTCCCACACTCCGTTTCGCATTGCAACGCGGTCGCCACTCGAGAACCTTTACTCCCCAACGGTTATCGGTTCTACGAGCTATATGGCCTGCCCATCGCCACTTCAGCCTGCTAATTCTGAGAGCTATGTCGATAACTTTGGTTCTTCTACGAATTTCCGTATTCCGGACCCGGATTGTTTATGTACCTTTATTATATCGCGGTTTGCACCGGCTACCCGGCACCCGGCACGTCTTAAATGGCACTAAAGGTCCGGTAACATGTTATAACTTATGTTTACTTATGTTATGTTACGTTTTTTTAGTGTTTTGTAACATGTTTTGTTTCTTAATCTGGACGCGCCTTAAGATATTAGATCAAATGTGACGTATGATAAAGACAGAGTACGTAGGTAACTGATTTAAAATTTTATTTTGCACGGATTTTTTATAGGTAGGGGCACTGCTGGTCCCGAGGCTTATCTCGTCGAGTGCGACCCTCCTTACATGGCTAATCCGTGAAATCTGCTTCGAGTGACGATGCTTGACTGTTACTGTAGGGTGGCAACAAAAGATTCACCCCACACTATTGCCCTTATGATAGCTGACCCACCTGTGCTCTTTGATTTATTATCAGGCGAGGGCTGGTACGGCCGAATGTTCCAATTTATGATATGACAGTAAAAGAGTTAGACCATACGGTCGAAGCTAATTGTATTAAATGTATAATTAGAAAAGTCATATGTCTATCTTGAGTTTAATTAATCTTACGCTTGGTTTCGTGGCATTTATGTGAACCTAGGACGTACCTTTTTGTTTACAAATAAATAATATTTATAGTTTACTTTCAAGAGGACCAACTCTTAATAAAATAAGTCATATTCTTTCATGAGAATATTGCAACCAGTCGTCAAGAATACCAAGAATCGAAAACCTTACATTTTCTACAAAACTAGAATTGAAAAACTAACCACTATTGCAATACACCGGACGAGCAGCCCCGTCAAGTGGCATAAAGTTGCACTATACAATTTGCCGCTAATGAAGTCATTGTCGTCATCGTGTGGGCAATTTTTCCGTTCACTGGTCCCAACCCTATCGTTAATTTTATGGTTTTTGTCGCGCGATAATATAATCATCGAGTTAAAATTATTACTGTCAACTCGGATGCTTGACTCGTGGATAGTTAGCTTTATTACACGCATCCGTTAGCTGGCTCGGCAATAAACATTAGCTTTTGTACATGTAGCTTCTCAAACAGAAATTGTTCGGATAGTGTGACGAGACGAGGTGTAACTGAATCAGGTGTTTCCTGTAATTGTGTTTAATTAATTAATTATATTTCTTATTGCATTTCATTCAATTTCTTAAGATTATTCTTTAGCATTGCATTTGGGGCGATAGTAGATTTTTATGCTGCATGATTAAATTAAGTTATATTTTATAACTAGCTGCTGCCCGCGCCTTCGTACGCGTTTTATTGGGAAAAAATAGCCTATAAATTATTCCAGGTCCCAAACTATAGCCATACCAAATTTCAGCCTAATCGGTTCAGTAGTTTTTGCATGAAAGAGTGACAAATATCCATACAAACTTTCACATTTATAATAATAGTAGGAAGAGGAAACTCTCGGATGGAATTCTGTGAAAACATTCGCTAAAACAGAAGCTGAAAGCCAATCCGATGAGTATTTAAGCCTTTAGGTCACCTGCAGAGAGGGAGAGCTCACGTGTAGGGCTGATTCCAATTCCAACTAATTGTCAGTTATTTCCAAAAAATAATTGCCACTTACAGGGCGTAAAAAAACCGCAGTGACTTCTTATTACACCTGTTTAAAATACTAGCCGAAACCGACAGACGTTGCCATGTCGAATTGCCAATAAATTAAAATAAGCAGCTAATTGGTTTTTCTCGATCCATCAGTATTAAAAAAGCCAGATAAAACCATGTATGGTCAAAGAACGAATAAAATAGGGTACACCAGGGTAATTGCAACTTTTAATTCCCTAGCAATTATTGCTAATACCAGTAACTTATCTTACAAACCCACTACCATAGTTTTTTTACCATTAACGGCACTACTAAACAGAAGACATGGTTATACATATTTCTGTTGAACCTGATAGATGGTATATAGAATTGACTTATGTATTATGCGCTGTCGCCGCCACCCTATACTAAATATTCGGTCACTTATTACTTGTAAGACTTGTATTTAGAAAAAAAAACCTGCAAGTATTTCTCAATTTCTATGCAATACAATACCAAGCTTCGACAGGCGCGACGCGTCGGCAAGTGTCACCGATAGAGTTCCACAAACTCAAGCACTATCGTATAATACAAAATTGTATAAATCCACCACTCCTCAAACTACGAGTCCTCAGGGAGTCGAGCACCCGCGAACCCTACAAAAAATAACAAGCATAAAAAATATATTTGACAGACACATTCCGTTTGATTGCAGATAATGACGTTCCGAGGGAGGGACATATGCTACGGTGCACACTCCGCCACCCCTTGCCAATTATAGCAACACCAAAAACAAATCTTTTTGATGATGGTAAAATGAAAACCCAAAATCGTTTTATCATAACTTGTCACGCAAAAAATGTGTATCAATTTTAATGTAGGCGAGCTGGACACACTGCTCACAAGTAGTTTACGACTGAGTTGCGTACACAAAAAAATATTTGTTGATCGAGACAAGATAGATTCCGCATATCCGCATATCCGCATTCCGAATTATATGAAAGAATTTGTAATAAAACATTTGTTACTGTTAGTACCAAAGTGTTCTACAAAAATATTGATACATGGAAAATTAAATCATTAAAGTTATGTTGGAACCTGATATCGAAGTTAAAAGTGAAGTTAGGCTATAAAATGTGAAACTCAATCCGATAATCATGCAGTTTAAATCAAAGTAGAAAAGTAAGTTCAGTTAATTTCCATGGACAAATAATTACGATCGACAAACAATTTAACCAATTACGTACGCTTTTAAGTAGCCGAGTGATAATTTAATATATATTTCTTGAAAGTATACATTTCAGGTCAACATCTATACTTATTAGAGATGAGTCCGGTATTCAATAACTAACTCAGTACCTGTTAGCATGGTCCTAAAATATCTAACGCTATTGTAAAATCCGCATACCGCTAGGGAATAACTGTGCAAAGCGAGCATCGCGCCTAACCGACAGTGAGCCATAACTACCCAACGCTTCAATACCTATACTTACCTAACTATCATCTACGCATAGGTACTAGCGGACCGTTCACCCGTAAAGTTATGTAGCTGCAACAAGTATTTGGTATTTCTAACCAAAACGGTTAGATGGTATTTCTAACCAAATCGGTTAGATGGTATTTCTAACCAAATCGGTGGAAATACCAAATACTTGTTGCAGTATATTGGGTAGAAATCAGAACAGGTATAGAGTATTGTAACGTTATTGGGTACCAGTTGGTACTAGCGGTATTGAAACAAAATACCCAACTAATAACCGGTAGCCAAAATATCCAATAACTCCCATCCTTAAAAAAAAAGTTTCATGAACACAAATATATCAGGCAGAGACATTGTAGAATTACTCCATCAGATAGAGTACATAGAGGCCAAAATATTGCTGTGATTTAGAGTGAGTATTTTGTATACCTAGCAGTGAGTGCTATTTGAGAGCGATTTGCACTTGAAATCGTGTTTATATGGATGGATGTATGGATATATGTTACTCTTTCACGCAAAAACTACTGAACCGATTAGGCTGAAATTTGGTATGGGTATAATTTGGGACCTGGAATAACATATAGGCAAGTTTTTTGCGGGCGAAGGCGCGGGCAGCATCTAGCATTAATAGAACTCTGTCTATCTGTCTGTCCTTTTCACACCTAAACGGCTGAACGGATCTTAATGAATTTGGCAGGGAGGTAGATGGTATCCCGGGGACGGACATAGGGTATATGAAAAACGCGTGCGAAGCCGCGGGCAGCAGCTCGTGAATAATAAAATAAAAATGCGCGTCAGAAGTTGGTACCTTTATTGTTCTCCTCAATAGATCTTCTATTCTTGTATTGTAGGTATTGTAATTCTCTAAGGACCGTAAAACGGGGTGAATAGAGATTCCAGGTTGAGAGTTACAGAAATGGACCAAGTACAGGAGCAAAATATCCTTTGGCAGTGGTCAGATCCAATGTCACAGGAGGTGAACAGTTACGGACTAAGTACAGTATTGTTCGAATTAATGTGAACACAAGTAATAATTTGTGAAAATAACATTTATTAGTAAAAAAAGAGATAATACACATTAAGTTATTTTAATAGGAAATACATATGTCCTCTTTTAGCATTAATAACTTCTTCAATGCGTTTTGGCATAGAATCAATAAGTTTTTTACAGTTTCCTTATATTTCTTGGTCTCGAAACCATACCTGGTTTACAGCCTCAATCATTTTTGTTTTTGTTGTGCAATCTATTTTTCGAAGTCTAGCTTTTACAATAGCCCACAGATTCTCAATAGGGTTAAATCTGGTGAGTTTCCTGGCCATTCAAAGCACGATATATTTTTTTCCTTGAAATATTTCATCATAACCTTTGACACGTGACATGGAGCTGAATCTTGTTGAAAAACTGCCCCACCATTAGCATCAACTTTTTCTAGCTCAGCTTGCAAGTTTTGTTCTAGTAAGTCTTTGTACTTTAGCGAGTTCATCATGCCTTCGATCGGCACAAGCGATCCGGTACCTTTATATGAGAAGCAGCCCCAAAACATCTTCTTTAAAGGGTGTTTTACTGTTTGGTCAATATGAGCTGCTGTAAGCTTTTCGTTGTCACTTTTTCTGACAAAACGGGATCGTTGTCCTTGTACCAAAAAATGGCTCTCATCTGAAAACAGCACTTCTCTCCAATCTTCAACCCAACCCAGTCATATCGTTTTTTCATCATAACAGCAGTCAACAACTGTTTTTTTGAGGTCTGATTTTTTTCTTGCCACCTTCAATGAGTCTTTTACGTACGGTAGAGTCGTGAACAATAACTCCAGCATGTGCCAAGTCTTGCTGAAGTTCTTGGCTTGTTTTTCTAGGGTTTAATTTACTTTCCCTTATTAAAAAAGCTTCATCTCTTGCTGATGTCTTTCTCTTCCTTCGACATTTTCCTTTTCTTTTCACATCAATCGTCCCAGTGTTCTTTTTTTGCTTCAAAATCTTGTTAACGGCTCCTAAACTCACACCACACTCCTTGGCAATGTGTCTTTGAGTCATTGACGTGTGTTCACCCAAAGTAACAATATTAGTTCGCTTTTTTGGACTAATATCCATCTTCAAAACTATGAAACAAATAAAGTCTGAAGTTCAGCTTAAATCACTAAAATCACAATAATTCTTAAAAAAATAGAAATCAACACATTCGTTTCTTTGTGCCTCTTATAACTCACTAACGGATCAGGCAGTAAAACAAAATTGCGGGTATTTATGAAATAAACGTGTTGACAACTACGAAAAAGGGGAAATTGTTAAAATTATGGTATGTTCACATTAAATTCGAACAGTACTGTATACTTCCACTGCTACAAGCTAGTTTTGGTCCAGTATTTCGTCCATTTCCTTTCACCCTGGAGTCTATTCACCCCGTTCACCCGGTACTTATGATATGCCCTTGTTTGGGGGAGGCAAGTTCACCTGGTCCTTTGGTGGGAATGATTTAGATACCCATAGAAACTTATTTATTTACCAAATATTGAAAAACTTTTCGCCTGCTGCAATACACAGATTTGGTTCAGGTATAATTTTCGCGTGGTTTTCGCTTTCGCTAGTGCGTGCAGCTTCATTTATTTTCATATGTTGCGGAATTCTCGTGGATTAATCGCGCGGCAAAATTTAGTAGTGCGTGCGGGGTAAGCCCAACACAAATCCACTTGACGAGGCTTTATCTTCTCGTGTCACAGTGTTTGTAACCAAACTCCTTCGAAACGGCTTGACCAATTTTATGACGTGTGTTTATTTGGTATATCTGAGAATAGGTTGTTAACATAGATCTTTATTGACAAAGAAAATATCAATCAAATAATGTAAACAAATTAAACTAGTATTAACAATTGAACAATTGAGCTAACTGAAGACTGATGCAAACAATCTACACGTAGCTCAACTGGTCCATATCAATACCTGTCGGAAGCTTTCCCAAGACGCTGGCTGCATTGCCCCGCTGTATGGCAATGCTAATACGCGTTGTTAACTATTTTTTCTAGCCCTAAGTGATGGTGATTGGTGGCCAACCCAAAATAGTATTTTTATGTTATTATATTTAAAAAAAAATTTTTTTTTATGATTTGTCATTAAAAACCCATAATATATCCCTCAATTTTTATCGTTATAACACCAACCACCATTTTTTATAGCGATAAGTTAGTACTGTAATAATCTTCAGCCTTCCACGGGGATTATTCTCTCGGGTAGAATAGACAATGATGACATCGCATCGCAATACATTGCGTACATTATTGAAGTTGAAGGAATCGATTTCAAATAATTTACGCATTCGATGACAATGTGACGTAATTTTTCTCTATTCTACCCTAGACAACAATTACCGTGCTAGGGGGGCAGGACTCAGTTGTCGATGGCAAAACGACGTTTGCCAGGTCAGCTCGAGATATTCTACATTTATCCAATACGCACATAAAAACGAACAAAGGTAAATAATATGACGGATTTCATCTCATGAAATCAAAGCCCATTGTTTCAAAGAACACAATAATAAACAAATAGGCACAATTTTCGAGATACTCGTATAACAATGGGCAACAACCCTAACCGACGTTAATACTTCACCGTCTAGCTTGATATCATTTTCGATTTACAAGAGAAAGCGGATTTTATGGAACAGAATTTATTTAAAGCAAAATATTTACAGTGATGACGTCTTCACATCAGATAATAGTGGCTATTGAGACGTAAAATCAAAAATAAACCAGCAAAAGTGCTTTTAGCAACATAACGCGGCAATAATAACTGTCTAGTTAGGAACATAGTCAAGGACTCAGCCTATATTTTTAAATAGTCTATTATTTCTTCATTCGGTCTTTCATAGTCTTTCGATTACACGAGTACCTCTGACTTTTATTTATTATTTATAACTGTACGCCAAAATATCTTGACAGAGAAACTGATAGAATTTCAGGGTCAGCAAAAAAATACCCTCAAGGAATCACTGAATGATTAACAATTTTCTTCAGGTTACTTCCCTAAGGACGACTTTTGCAGAATCTAGATCGGGTTATGAAATGAATTGAAATGAAATGATCTTACGAAGGGGTTATCAAAATACATATTTTTTTGTGTAAATAAATAATTAAATATTTTTACTCGCTCGCGTTTATCAATTGTACCTAGCTTATAACAAATAATGAGCGGAATAGAAAGTATATTCATGGTTGTGTCGTCAGTGAGGGTAGTTGCCAAATAAAATGAAATATTATCAATTTCACGGTAACACTGGTGTTTTTATTCATAATTGCATGCATTCAACTGCTTGTGAATTTTATATGGGTGTTTAAAACACAATGCAGTTTGAAAACGTAGCATTGTAGGTAGGTTCTTATTATTGTCATAAAAATGTATAGTGTTAGATGGTCTCTACGCTAGGGATCATGTGATAAATAAATAAATAATAATAAATAAACATGTTTAATACAATAATAATAAAATACAATGAAAAATTTATTAAAATGAAAAGTAAAATTAAGTCAAACAGAAAAAGTCAAGCCGCCTGGGAGCTTTCATGGCAAACACTGCCTATTTTCATTAGACCTTATTTCTTATTTGCTAATAATTACTATAAAATTTGTCTGGCTTATTTTGTAAGCCTAATGAAATATCGTTATTGAAATCTGAAAATCTTAAATCTGATAGATACGAAGCTTTTCGTACCGGAAGGAAGTTTTGCCTTGTTGTATTCAGCTAAGCCGGACACTACTGGATTGTTGCATTTATACGTTATCGATGGAAAACACTTCTAGATAATTTTAAGTGCTATAATTTGATTGTTTTAAAACAACTAAATCTTTTTTTATACTATTTTTAAGTATTTTGTGATAAATACTAATTCCTCGAAAATAAAATCTCGCTCTCTATTAAATATAGGTATTTTTTTTCTAAATCGGTCCATGATTATGAAAACATCGATGGATATACATAAAAAAAAGACAGACACACAGCCAAACATAGAAACTCCTCATTTTTTCGAAGTTGAATAACAAATAACGTTTTTCAAAATATAAGTACGTAATTATTATTTATAAAACATACGAAATAGCTCAACCGAGTCAAAATTGGTCAGATAGGAGCGCGAATCAAGCGGAAACTGCTTATCAAAACGCACTGTTATCCGACATCTCTATCGACTCACGTGTGAATGAATTTCAATGGGCCTTTCGTCGGACAGAACCCTTCCGAGATGTCCCTGCGCTGATAAGCTCCAGTGCTGACTAACAAAATGTCCTTTTGTATCTGAATAAAAAGCTCAAACACCTTTTGGTTTGGGCTATGGAGTCGGTGGACAAGATAAAGTAAAGAAATAGAGATTTGACGTTAAAAAAACCGAAAAACGAAGCCGCTAGCAACAGATAGAAAGAAATCTAAATAATATGATATTATGATTCTTGCTAATGCCTATTGCATCTTGCTCCCTCGGCTTATTACGAAGAAAGAATTTCAAACAATTACTTGTAAAGTCATAAAATATTCACCAAATGAAAGCTCTTTTTAGCTGACTAATTGTGTTTCTCATTTTATATAAATTCTTTTGCAGTGCTCTACAGGGTGCATGTACTATTGACCTAAGTTAACATTAAGAACTAAGCTTTGTACATACGTGTGAGCAAAATAAATAAATAAGAAATCTACTTCATAATCATCATCAGCCCGTATACGTCCACAGCTGAACATAGGCCATTTATTTTATTTTCTCCTGTTATTACAGTATCGATGCTAGAAGAAAAAAATTAATGCTGTTTTAAAATAAACACGAGAAGCCTTTTCTCACCAGACTATTCGATTTATTTGGTTGAATTTATTTTTACCAACATCCCCTTGTTTCTTCCTATTTTTAAAACTCCTCAACCGATTGGACCTCATTTAGTTAACAGGACATTTTACAAGTCCAATTTCTAATCCTTTCACAGTTAATGCACATCAGGTCAACGATTCTTAAGTGACTATCGAAGTGACTATTGGACTATTGTCCTATAGTGACTTCGGAGATTCGACTTTAATAAAAATCAAATCTCCGAAGCTACCACTGAGATCTTCGTACGTTTCGCTCCATCATCAACTCATCAACTATCGTCAAAGCGAGCTTACGGACCTTAAATATCATCTTTATTCATTTCTGTTTTAGTACTTTAAACCTAACGAAGCTTACCCATAAACCAATTTAGAAGCAAAATGATCGACGAAAAGAGAATGGTCATCATACGTCCACTGCTGAACATAGGCCTCCCCCAAACGACGCCACGTATTCTAATGTTACTGTGAACTATTCTCTACAAGGAAATTTCCCGCTAGGTTCATAGCCCAACACAACCCTTTCAATAAGTTACCGTTGACAATCGATCATCGCCTCTAAAGCATTGGTTTTAGAGTTTTGACACGCAACATGAAACAAAAATAAAACTAAGCAGGTGACCACATTTTGATTAATCGACTGAATAAAGCGATATGATGCTTTCTTCGTTCATCTTTGACACATTGTTTAGTGAGAGAATATGTAGGTAATATCTTACGAAAGTGTGTCAACGAAGTCCGGAATGACACATCGGGTTTAAATCCGAGTTGAGGTAGGTATATCGAAAAAGGCACAACCTTAGATGAGGGAAGTAGAAGTATGTAAAAGTAAAAACTAAACAGATTTTTATTCGCCAGAATAAATGAGTAATATAATAGTAAATAAATCTATACTATATATGTAATATTATAAGAGGAATGATTTGATTGTTTGTTTGTTTGTATTTAACAGGCTCCGAAAATACTGAACCGATTTTTAAAATTCTTTCACTTTTGGGAAGCTACACTATCCCCGTGTGACAGAGGCTATATTATATGTGTTTATTATATTCTTAAATTTTTAAGTTTTTTTTAAATACCCTTGCGAAGCCGGGGCGGGCGCTAGTATTAATTAAAAAGAAAAACTGACAAAATTGGACACTCAGCATATGCTATGGTAGAGCAGATCATACTATAGTGCTGGTCTTCCGTGGAGACTGTGATGCGATAGATAAAAGATACACAGAAACAAGGTATAGTAGGTACGGTCAACAACATAATTTGTCCAAATTTCACCATTTTCTAATACCTTGTTTGTTTATGTAATTGAAATTCATCCTGATCTATTATTTCTGTTCTTGAACGGTATTTTTCTTAAACTAAAATGAGAAAGATAATGGGAATCCAAAAAAAGCAAAAAATATTTCATCGCCGCCGCTCGTGCTAAGGTACTGTACCATTGGAGTGGATGATGTCAAACAAAGCATGATCCAAGAAAACGAAGTCTGCTCCTCCAGCAGTGTCACGTCACTGTCCAGTTGCCACTTTATTTCAACAAAACGATTAATTTATTTATTTCAACAGAATTTTGAATTTGCGAAACAAATGTGATAAATGTTAAAGGTCAATTGAAAAATCAATAAAAAAATTACAATCGTCTATTATGTTCGTTGAAAGTTAAAAGACCAAGAGGGCGCTCCACAACCCGCTGGTCTGACCAAATTAAAGCAATAACGTGACTCACTTTGCCTGCAGCCCTGAGGCAGGCCGAAGACAGAGCAGTGTGGAAGCGATTCATCAGTGTCTCCGTGAAAGCTTTCCAGGACCGGTACGACCTTCAGCAATGAAGAACACGACAGAGAAGAAGAAGAATTATGTTCGTTATATATAAGTGTGATAAATAAATAATGCGTAAATACAAAACCACAAAGTTTTATCAGATTTATACAGGTGATGCTAGGAGTTCGGCCAGTTACGATTTTACGCTACTGGTAACACCAGGAAACAGACTCGTCTTCTCATTCGCCGTTGGCGATGATAACGTCAGCAAGTGGCACTAACGTGACCATCGTATCTCGGAAGACCATACCTTTAATTATTATGCCATGGAACAAGTATGCCTTCAGTTGGATGCGGGCGGGAGTGGCGGGCGCGGCGTGATGCTGCACGGCGCATGCGGTCGTCCCGCGGCCCTCATTACACCAACACGCCGCCGCGCCGCCGTCGCCACGTGCCGCGCTTCATTATCCAACTTTATTATTTCCCGACACGTGCCTATTGCTAGCGGTTTTTATTATTATTTATAGAATAAAAAAATACAAGCCGTAATCGGATCGCGGATTAATGTGATAGGTTATTCATATACAAGCCATTTAGAGAGGTTAATAGTGGTATTAGTGTAAATTGGGGCTGCCATACTTGTGGACCTTGTGATATATAAAAATCAATTGATGTTCGTTAGACTTTTTCGTGAAAGAGTAACAAATATCCATAGATACATCCATCCATACAAACTTTGACGTTTATAATATTAGTAGGAAGGATGTTAAGTAGTTTATTATACACATACTTGATTAATTGCCTTGATTTGATGCTCGTTTTTGCGTGCGTTTTGCGTGCAGCAGAGGTGTTGGAGGTATAACCACCAACCTGTACGGTGGTAGAGCGTTGGAATCTGTCAGAAAATACAACAAAAAGGTGTTTTCTTTCCAGCTTCTACGAATAATCATTCTGGGAGGACATTCAAATAAACATTTCTCATTTTAACATCTTCTTTGTATTTTTCGTTGCTGAAGGTCATGACCGTCCTGAAAAGCTTTCACGGTGACGCTGATGAATCGCTTTCACCCTACTCTGTCTTCGGCTTGTCTCAGGGCTGCAGGCAAAGTGAGTCCCATTATTGCCTTAATTTGGTCAGATCAGCAGATCAGCCGTCCTAGCATGGGGGGTGGGGTTGGTGAGCGCCCTTTTGGTCTTTTCCCCTTTATCTTGCCTAATACAACCATTTGTGCGAGTTTTACTGGTTGTCTTCAGGCGATATGACCAAAATAGCTGAGGACTCGTTGGTAGCATAGCCGAACTAAAAATTTCAGAGCATCCTTCAGTAATGTACGCGTCTCGTATCTACTCAAGATGGAAATAAAAATATAGAAGTGTTACATAACTGAAGTGCAGAAATTGTAGAGAAGATAATCAATTAACATTTTATTTCCTACTAGCTGCTGCCCGCGCCTTCGCCCGCAATTTATCGGAATGAAAAATAGCCTATACGTTATTCCAGATCCCGGACTGTACCCATACCAAATTTCAACCCAATCAGTTCAGTAACTTTTGCATGACAGAGCAACAAACATCCATGCATCCATCCTCAGAAACTTTGACATTTATAATATTAGTAAAATACATAGGATTAGATAAACATACTTTTAAATTTGACTTATCGAACTAAGTGATTTTAAAAACTTTATTGATTTTGATACTTGTCGACAGCATCAAATAAGCGCAAAAATGCTAAATGCAAAAGTAAAATAATACATTTTTAATGCCGACGTAGTTAGACATAGGAGCCCTCAAGCACAGTGTGACGTCCTCCAAATTCCATGGTTTCGAATAGACACACGTTCATTACCAGCGTGGACGTGGGCGCTCTGCCCCGGCCTGCACGCGTGCCCTGCGCCCCCGAGCGGCGGCGCGCCGCGTGGCCCATAACCCTCTACAAGTACATATTTGTTTTTACGTGATTTAACGTGTTTATTCGCTATGATATTCGGTATTTTTTATGTTTGCTTTGTTGTTTAGCTAATGCCGCAATGAAAAGGTTATGTTGGTCGTAATAATTAGGAAGGTTATCTGATAATTTTGTTTGCAATCATTGTGGGAATAAAAGATGCTAACTCCCTTACAGTGTAATGCCGTAAGCTCTCAGACTCCGGGTAATTTCTAACAAATTAAATAATATCCCAAAAGCTTTCAGATATCGACGGGACTAGAACCCGTTACCTTCCCTCAGTACGGGATCGCTACCAATTGCGCTACAAGGTCAAATGACTAACGACGACTTGAAAATCTTGGGATTTCCTACGGTTTCAAGCGCCGTTAGCTCCAGCTTCAGGGTTTTTTTGTGATATAACTTAATTTCCCCCCTCATCATCAGCCCATACACGACATAGGCCTCCCCCGTACGACGCCACAAATAGCGGTCCTGAGCCGCCTCCATCCATCGACTCCCTGCGACCGCTACGATGTCGTCGGTCCATCGAGTGGATGGTCTACCATGTAGGGGGGGATTTGCCATAATCACCACTCTTGGCAGACGGATTGGTGATCGCAGTGTTGGTGTTTAAAAATACTCAGAAGGAAACTGCTGCCCTTCCTCTGGTAGGTTCCCTTAGTCGGCTCTTACGACATCCACGGGTCAAGTTGGAGGGGTCGATATTCGTACGCCGCGGCCCCACGGCCATTTCCCCCTTACAGTACTCCCCCTTACAGTACTTTATTAACTTTTTTCTGACGTACGTGAAAGAAACTTGGCTTCCTTCGACGACGTCAGTAGCACGGCGAGCGAAGGTCCGCGTGCAACACAGAAGGTTCCTTACGGGTACAGGTTGAACTTTATTAACACTCTTATAAACCCATAACGTATGAGTACCCTTAACAAAATGGCAGATCTTTCATTTGTCCCGTGGCGGGAATCGATTCCGCAAACACTTGCGTCGTAGGCAGACCTTCGCTCGCTGCACCACTCGACGAAGGACCCATGTTTCTCTCACGCTAGCCAGAAAAATATTTAAAAAGTTCTATAAGGGATAGAAGAACTGTTGGCAGTGTTATGAACCAGAGTAAAAAATAAAACAACAAGAACTTTTTGCTACACCCCACTTTCAACCCAACAGTGCTAGATGCTCTCTCATACCCCTACAAAGTACCATTACTCTATGTTACAACAACATCCCTGAAGCCTCTTCGACACGATTGAAGTGAAGAGAAATAGAAAAATATAATATTTTTTATTTGATAATAATTTATAGCACAAAAGTTTACATATCCAAGTGCTTATTTCATAATAATGTTATTGACTTCTGACCGTCTTTCTGACCTTAACTTTCAGACCCGTTTTAGTAGCAGACGTCACAAATTTGAATGCTAATTAAAGTAATACCTACCTAATAAGTTTTTTAATGATTGCTTCGTAAAAAAAAATGGACTAAGTATCCATCAAAATAATATTATAAATGCGAAAGTTTGTATGTACTTTTATAAAATAAAAATAAATCATTTAAAAATCAAGCAGCACATTAGCATTGCCATACAGCGGGGCAATGCAGCCAGCGTCTTGGGGACGCTTCCGACTGGTATTGATATGGACCAGTTGAGCTATCTGTAGATTGTTTGCAACAGTCTGCAGTTAGCTCAATTGTTTCAATTGTAAATACTAGTTTAATTTCTTTATATTATTTGATTGTTATTTTCTTTGTCAATAAATGTACAAATTTATTTCCCGTACTGTGGAAATAAATGATTTTTTGTTAACCCGTAATAGTGGTTCAAATGAATAACCAACACAGTAATTAAAAATGATTTAGTCCTGGTAGCCGGGCTATAAGTATAGGTGCATAATGTGGGGGTTAGCCCGTACACTGACTGCTTACTCGTATTTGTCCGTTTATTTTTTGTGTGTTGCGACTACAGCAGAGCCCGGTTGAGTGACAATGAGAATAGAAACACCTGCGTAAACGCCAATCACTGAGGTATGGGCACAACAATAATTGGATCATTCGATCGACCGAATAATCACGCGACGCAGGTGGTCACATCGCATTAGTTAGTTACGAATTTATATTGATTAGATATTAAAATGTAATAACTATCATACATCATTTTCATCATCAGCCCGTACACGTCCTCTGCTGAACATAGGCCTTCCCCAAACGACGCCACGAATAGCGGTCCTGAGCCCCCTCCATCCGTAATAACTATACGGCAACTTAATATTAAAACAAAATATTGCCTAAATAGATACTATATACATATATATATACGCCTAGCCTTAATTAGTCAAATAGCTTCTAAGGTAGGACTAGAGATAGCTAGCTATAAGTACCTACTGATTAAAAATGTTTCTTTCTTAATAAGAAAGCCGATGCAGGCTAGAAAGACGTTAGGCCTGAACAAGCCAAACTAAAAATAGTTTTTGTATAGCTACGTACTTTTCTTGTATTGAAAACTCTCTAGGTTTTATCGTACTAAACTTTATTGAATATGAATGTAGGTAAATATTATGTTTGTAATAAAAAAAAAATTTTTTTTGGAAAATCGATTTCAAAATTATTTTTGTGAAACATTTATGAGCGGAGATTTTGAAATACAGTAAAACAATATACAAATTTAAAATATTAGGTCTCGCTACCTAATCTTTAATTAATATACATAAATTGGCGTATTTTCAAAAACGATAAACCGACTTCAAATTCCCTTACTCTTACCCTGTTGTTAAGTTTTGCGGGCCAATTCTAATCCCCTGGGGATAAACTTTTTATGGGACCATTTCGGGATAATTTTCTATACAATAGTGAAAGAATTTTCAAAATCGGTCCATAATTGGCGGAAATCTCGCATAAAATACATAAAACTAAAAAAACATACAGATAAATCGACAACCTCCTCCTCTTTTGAAGTCGGTTATAAGGCGAAGACGGGTGACTCATCAAGATATCTCTGAAACTACAAGAACTACGAAACTGTAATTTTGCACGGAGGTTCCTTTTAAGACGTAGACACAGAACTGATTTTTGGAAATTCGTATTCTAAGGTAGTTAAAAGATCGTTTTTATAATTACTGTTACTGTTGGCACAGCAAAAACTGTAGCGTAGACAGATGAATTAAAATAAATAGACACGTACTTCAGGGTTTTTTGAAATTTGACTACTCACTGACGTGTCAAGAAATCTCAGGAACTAGAAAAGCTACGAGGCTGAAATTTTGCTTTTAGTTTGCATGGAAATCTGGGGCGGGTCGGCAAGTATTTTTAACCGATTTCATAAGGAGGAGGTTCTATTCATCTGTATGAGTTTTACGCGATATCTCCGCCAATTATGGACTGATTTTGAAAATTCTTTCACTATAGAAAATGATCCACAAGGGGTCCCAAAAAATTTTTATCCACAGAAGATTAGTATTTATCCCGCAAAACTTTAAATAATAGTAAGGGAATTGAAAGTCAGTTTATCGTTTTTTAAAACACGCCATATTATAAGTATATAAATAAATACATTACTTTGTTTACGCTGTTGAGCTCTGATTTGACGACCGGTAAGGCGCGGAGAGCGAAAATCCGCCTGCGACGCAGGAGATTGCGGGTTCGATTCCCGCCTTGGGACAAATGTTTGTACGATCTGCAAATATTTGTCTTGGGGTTCTGAGTATTTTCTACGTATAATAAAAAATATCTATCTATGTATTTAATATACCCATTGTATGAAGTATATACGCTATTTGTGGCGTCGTATGGGGAGGCGTATGTCCAGCAGTGAACGTGTATGGGCTGATATGATGATGATGATGATTAAGGATATCAGTCATCAAGTACCCATAACACAAGCGCTTAGCTTGGGGCTAGATGATGCTGTATGAATTATCCAGCATTATTTATTTATTATTATAAATGGCTCAAAATCGTGAGGCATCACGATGAGGCCTATGCCCAGCAGTGGATCGTTACATGCTAATTGTAATTACTTTATTTTAGATAAGCGGTCATATTTATTTTCACAATGAAGTTATATTTCTTCTCACGGGGAAAAGTGTTTAACAAGGATTCACAAACAATAGGCGCTGGCGAATCTTTTGCGCTATTTCCTGTGAACTTCGTGGTCCATTGTTCGTAATAGGGCGATACGTGAGTTTTAGCTTGTTTTTTGACCCTTGCAGCGTGGCAGGAGCGACGATTGGGGCTCGCCACGTGGCCTATTACAATGGGCATCAACCACTGTTATACGATTTTTTCGGATCTATATTCATATTTTCTCTATCTCTATCAAAGTAAGTAATAGAAAAAAGTTAGATATCAACTTTGTTTACATATTTGAAAAAGGGGTTTATCTCTTCTAACCAACAAATTTTCGACTGAGTAGGTAATTATCTTAATTTAACCAAATATAGTGTAGGTTTTACTAAACAATTTATGCTCGTGGATAGAAAAAATTTAATGTGACTTTACTTTTTGACCTTACTGGTTAGTTTGTATAGTAGGGGGGGGGGGGGGGGGGGCAAACGAGGAAGATGGATATATCAATTTTAAAAATAAATAAAAAATATATTATTCATAATTTATTTTTAACTTTGTACCTACTATTTGTAATTTTTGGGCATTTTCACATTAATAATTGAGATCAAAATTCTATTTAATTCTTCTGATATTTACATATACACATATGTATTTTGGAATGGGGAGGAATTAATATTGACAACTAATCGTCACAAAAATACGACCCTCGGCGTAGATTCACAGAAAAATGTATACTTACTCAGTTTATTTGGGAAATTTAAAAAGAGGAAAAGTTTAAAATCCTCTTCAATGGAAGACTAGATGAAATGAAAAAAATCAGATAGCCTAGACTGGGAATCGAGCCCAGACCTGTTCGGTATCGCGCCAAGTGCTCTATTTTTTTTTTCGTTTTGAGTCCGACCCTATATGATATACATTTTAGTTATTAATTGATAGCGGCAACAAATGTATAACTATAAATAATAATATTCGGAGAAACTAAGACAATTTTTATTTTATTTTGGGGTCTTTCAATTTTCACAGCATAAATAACTGTAACGTGTGAAGGTTGCTGTAAAGAAGTTCCCACTTATAGAAACAAAATACAGATCTACAAGAAACACAGAAATAATAACCGGCTAATATTTGCGTTTACCATATAGATAAATAAATAAACGACGATAAATAGATAGATAGATAATGCTTTATTCAGAAAAACGTAAAAATAAACAGTTTGGTAAAAAGGTAGAAAAATTGGCAGCGTTATCGCTTGCAGCGATACCAAACAACCAACAATAATAACATTGTAAAAATTTTAAAAATTTCAATCAAATAATAAAAACAAATTCGAACTGTTATTATTATATGTATAGTATTTACAATTAAAACAACTGAGCTAACTGCAAACTGTTACAAACAATCTGCAGGTAGCTGAACTGGTCCATACCAATACTAGTCGGAAGCGTCCCTAAGGCGCTGCTGGCTGCATTGCCCCGCGCTGTATGGCAATTCTAATGCGCTGTGCTATATACTCACCAGCATTATCTAGCCCCAAGCTAAGCAGAGCTTGTGGTTACTAGATAATTGATATATATAATATAATACACTACATAGATGGATATATTTTTTATTATACATAGAAAACATCCAGAACACATTGAACAAATATTTGGAGATCGTACTAACATTTGTCCCGAGGCGGGAATCGAACCCGCAACCTCCAATGTCACAGGCGGACCTTTGCCCACCGCGCCACAGAGGTCGTCTAATGTGTTAGATAACGCAGAAAATGTTGGTTATACTCGTAGAAAGATTAATTTAAATGTCGGCAAAAACAAAAGCACCCCGATCCATGGCGCACCGCTTAGGGTTTTTGTCCCGTTCTGACCCATTTGCCCCCGGAAGCGGTGTCGGTAAGGGCACAACCTATTTCTGAACTAGTTTTTGCCGGCGGCGCCTTCGCCTTACTATTGCACATCTTGTGTTGATTTATGGACTCACTAGACCTGATTTTTACGGTTTCCGCAGAAGTTTCAGACAAGTTCAAGACATCATTGTTGTAAAATTTGATACTTTTTAACCGACTTCAAAAGAGGAGGTTATCAATTAGTCTGTATGTTTTTTTTTGTATGTGTTACGCGATATCTCCGCCAATTATGGACCGATTTTGAAAATTCTTTCACTATTGTATATATAGAAAACGATCCCGAAGGGGTTCTATAAAAATTGTATCCCCAGGGGATCAGTATTTATCCCGCAAAACTTAAAATAAGTGTAAAAGTAAGGGAATTTTAAACCGTTTTTTTTTTAAACACGCCATATTATGTCTAATTATGGTTAGTATTTGACGTAGTGTAAAAAAGCTGCAAATGTAATTACATACATATAAGACGTTTTTCTGTATATATACAAATATGTATAAATAAATAAATAATGCTGGACAATCCACACAGCATCAAGCCCCAAGTTATGCAGAGCTTGAGTTATGTTATGGGAGTAGGATTACTGATATCATCATCATCATCAGCCCATACACGTCCACTGCTGGACATAGGCCTCCCCCGTACGACGCCACAAATAGCGGTCCTGAGCCGCCTCCATCCATCGACTCCCTGCGACCGCTACGATGTCGTCGGTCCATCGAGTGGATGGTCTTCCATGTAGGGGGGGATTTGCCATAATCACCACGCTTGGCAGGCGGATTACTGATATACGTAGGTACAATATATTACTCCTACCTAGAGCATACAGAACAAATATTTGCATAATCGTACAAATATTTGTCCCTGGGCGAGATTCGAACTCGATTTTCGCCCGCCGCGCCATATCGATCGTCTTATATCAGTTACTAGCGACCCACCCCGGCTTTGTATAGTCCTGATACTCATTATACTTATAAACCTTCCTTTTGAATGACTCTATCTATTAAAAAAACCGCATCAAAATCCGTTGCGTAGTTTTAACAGACAGCAGGAAGCGACTTTGTTTTATATTATGTAGTGATATTCAGCTAGCCTTTACATATTTCTCTAAGAAAAAAAGGCATAAGAAACCCAGTGAAATTTCTAAGCCCATTTTTACATTATACCTCTTTCTTATGTTATCAAACTCTCATAGTTTCACATTTGTCCATCCCACACCCATCTCGAGTCATATAACTGTATTTAAAGTTAATTTTGTTTCATTGCCCCCACGTTTTCTTCCGACTGAAAGATCGTTTCACACGATATCCGACATGTGACACCAACACCCGAAAGCTTAAAACTGCACGCAACATTTAATATGAACATGATTTATATACGCTCACGCGTACAAAAACTATATAAAAGATCGTACAGCTCCCTTTTCTTCGAGTATAGCATGGCATGGCACTACAGCCGTTCGAATCTCACCACTGTTGGTAAGGTATTAAGGATACTCAGAAGGTCTAATATCGTGGAAACGTGCGCGTATCGAATGCTACCTACAAACAGTCTGGCTGATGTTTTTAATTTCATGAAAATAGATAATAACAAGATTACAGCTATTTTATATTTATACTAGCTGACCCGCCAAACGTTGTTTTGCCTTCAACCCTTATCACTTAGGGGTATGGAAAATAGATAGTAGCCGATTCTCAGACCTACTGAATAAGCATATAAAATTTGGTAAATATCGGTAAAGCCGTTTCGGAGAAGTACGGTAACTAACATTGTGACATGGAAATTTTATATATAAGATATATATTATCTTATCTTATTCAACTCTGTATTAACTAACGTAGGCTTATAAAATAAGCACATAGACAAGTCAAATTTTATACGTACCTACTATAAATTATTTCCAAATAAGAAATAAGGTCTCATTCATTTTCTCTGCACTTCATTTTGTATGTATTAGTACTAAGACTGCCAAAATATCTCAAGCGTATAAAAATATGCAAACACAATCAAACTGGTGTTTTTTTTTAAAACAATATATTGCCTTTTAATCAAGCAAGCGTTCATTAGCACCACGATAAAGATGATAAAACCCGTTTCGCTTGTTGTCTTTAGTAAATTATCGACATAAAATAATTTTATCAACTACTTAAAAGGACTCATTTCAGTACACTTGTGTGGCTAAACAAAACAGTTCCATAGCCACTTGAACACGGTTTAGTTGAACTTAGTTACTTTGCTTAATATCCATACTAATATTATAAATGCGAAAGTAACTCACGTCACGTTTACACGCCAAAACTACTGAACGGATATTAATTAAACTTGGCAAGGAGGTAGATGGTATCCCAGGGCTGGTGGATCGTGGATTCTTTGTACAATCCCTTATGGTGTTTCCTATGTGAAAAGTTTGTGTGAATATTATAAGATAGATAGAATTAACGACATAAAGTGTCAAATGTGTACCTATGGTGGAAATAAATAAAACACAAATAAAAAAAAAATACAAAATAAAAATGGCTCCCTGGCTATGTCTGTGACATAGGGTACATGAAAAGCGCGTGCGAAGCCGCGGGCAGCAGCTAGTATAAAATATTGTTGACACAAAGTAGAACTGGGAATAGACATGAAACAATATAGTGAACAAATGCATTGTCGTCAGCTAAAAAAATTCTACTTTCTACTAATATTATAAATGTCAAAGTTTGTATGGATGGATGTATGGATTTATGGATATTTGTTACTCTTTCACGCAAAAAATACTGAACCGATAAGGTTGAAATTTGGTATGGGTATAGTTATGGACCTGGAATAACATATAGGCTATTTTTTATCCCAATAAAACGCGGGCGAAGGCGTGGGCAGCAGCTAGTACATTTATGTTTTTGTTGATACCTGTATATTAAACTGGTGTTTGTCAATTAAAAAAACACGTGTCCACCGATATTCTGCTTTCCTTTAATATATGGGTGTAACTGGATCAAAAATAATCGATGAACATGATCAAGCACGGCAGCTATTCGAAATTTCCTTTTTTAAATGAACGCTCCGTTGACGTATGTATGTATTTACGTCTTATCGACACGTTCAAAAATAACGCCTTTACTATTTTGTTGAACCAATAACAATTATTGTTATATTACGGTTCGGAATAAAGAAAATTTCTATTCTATTCTAGAATAGAAAAATCATAGATTGCCTTATAAATACTAATTACAGTTCGACATACTAATAAAATAAAATTAAAAATAAGGTAAAAGGAGTAAATTCATCTTTTGCTACATGCAATAAATTAATATGCTGTTTTTCAATTTACTCCTCTCGGGTAGCTGGTCACCGAGAGGTTTAGGTTAAAGCGGCACACAGTATAAATTAAAATTAAAAAAGGTAACAAAACATAGTTAACTTGATTGCTGGTCGGTAAATCCGACCAGCAATCAAGTTAACTATGAGCATTTGCATTTACGGACAAGTACACAGTGTTACATAATAAAAATCGATACACAAGCCACACAAGTAGTATAGACCTTCGTTTGACCACAATCTCACCTGATGGAAAGTGATGACGTGGCTGATGTTGTATCACGAAGGTCTAGAAGACACCTACTCTTGTCTTGAAGAGACCCAGATTGTAATTCTCCAGAAAAACAGAAGCAGGCAGCGAGTTTCATTCCTTAGTGGTGCGAATGATGAAGGTGGACGAAAACCGGTTTGTACGAGTGGATGGTATATCCATGTGGTAAGTATCACAAGCCTTCTCGAATAACCACATAATAAAATTATTTATCGGCTTACATATAGGAACTGGTCAATATATGTATTTCCGATGCGGCGACGAGCAGTACCAAGAATTATTTATAGCAAAAACAACAGCACCAAACAGGACCCGAAAACCTATCCCGTTATATGCCATGGTTATACCACGTATACCCCTCTTTGTCTCCACCTTTGTAATAAGCGAATTTCATCTCTTTCCCCCTTGAATGGGTATCCGGATTGCAGATTCTTCAGGGCTGCGAGACCACTTTTTGTGACAGCGACAAAAGCTCCCACCAAGACTTAAAAATTCATGATGGAGTCCAAACCAGAATACAGTATATTTAGTTTTTTATCAAATGTACAGAATCAAGGGCGAAGGTTTTTGATCGTGCTGTCTGCAGCTGTTTATTAGTAAAAACTTTACGTGAAACGATTTCACCATCAGTGACTGAATCCAGCACAATAATTGAAAAAATTAGACCTCGATTTTCAAACTTGAGTACAACTAGGTAAGTACAATATCTTACCTAACAAGAAAAAATTATAATTTCCAAAAGTACACTTAACCTTTGTAATATGTGTCCTTTTAGAAATGATACTTTTCTATTAAACTATCATTGTTTATTGGAGTCTATTGTTATAAAGAGGCACCTAATGTTTTGAAAATGGTACTACCAAGGTTATTAAGCAAGTTTCTCTTCATATTTTGAAAAATGTTTCATTAATAGATAGCGGAATATATTTTAGCTATAAGTCGCGTGGATAAAGATAGTGATTGAAAATAATAACTTGTCATGCTGTCCCGCATAGATCATACATATTTGTTTTTCTTTGAAAATTCTTTCACTATTGGGAAGCTACACTATTCCCGGGTGACATAGGCTATATAGGTAAATAAAAAGAGGAATCCTAATTAAAACTCCAATAATGTAACCCAAGGTGTAAAAACCGAAACTACTGAACCGATTAAAAAAATCTTTCACTGATGGGAAGGTAATAACGCGGGTAAAACCGCGGGGAACAGCTAGTATTATATAAAGATACATTTTTACTAAACAATTTAATAAGCTTCACTAGCGCTACATAGGTACTGTGGTACTCAACGTTACCTACCCGGTTGCAAAATAGTAACGTTATTAATTCTCTCAAGACATAACCGACTGTGTAAATCGTTATCCTGCTAAGCTATCAGGTGTCCGTAAGCGCCCAATTAGAAAATACCTTGCCTAGATTATTACATTTAAGTATTATGAAAATGGGGTTTGCTTCTCTTGACACCAAATATGTACTGTACTCCGTTTTAGGATCCATGATATTTTATGTCAACAACGACATGTATGAATGAATTAGCTGCTGCCAGCGCCTTCGCCCGCGTTTTATCGGGATAAAAATTGCCTATATGTTATTCCAGGTCCCAAACCATACCAAATTTATGCCTAATCGGTTCAGTAGTTTTTGCGTGAAAGAGTAACAAATATCCATACATCCGTCCATACATACTTTGACATTTATAATAATAGTAGGAAGTGGTATATTTAATAAGAACTGATAACAATAACAGAAAACACCAAGTTTATATCCTGGTTTAAGATCATTTATTTCTCTTAAGAATTAGGTAAATTCACTTACAGAGAAACTTATTCTAGTAAGTATAAAAAAGTTGTTGGGCTAACCGTACAAAATTATAATAAAGCAACGAAAATTATAAATTGTCGGTAGTCTGAAATAATTTGGTGACGATGTGACGCAAATAACTCGAACACGATCTATATGATAACTAAAAACAAAAACACAAACTACAACAAAGCATGAATTCACATGTGTAGCAAAAATAGTTTCGAATTCGTAAACGAACGATAAGTTTTTTTAATGACAAAGAAAATAACAATCAAATAATATAAAGAAATTAAACTAGTATTTACAATTGAGCTAACTGCAGACTGTTGCAAACAATCTACAGATAGCTAAACTGGTCCATATCAATACCAGTCGGAAGCGTCCCCAAGACGCTGGCTGCATTGCCCCGCTGTATGGCAATGCTAATGCGCTGCGCCAGATACTCACCAGCTCTCGGGTCACGCGTCGCTTCGACCAGGCGCTCAGATAATTTTTTGAAAACCCGGAGAGCCTCGGTATAAAACGAACGAGAGATCAATTAAATGAAGAATGAAAGCTTTCAAAACCAACAATTGTTTGGAGCTTCTTTGCTTTGCTTCGATGATAACAATGTCGTTAAATATTTTCGTCCATTATTCTTTGGGTTTTGTAATCCCTTTGTATACAAAAAATATCCAGGTTTTTGAATCGGAGTATAGGCAAGTTTATCCATCTAAGTATTAGGAACCTACAAGGGTGAATGTTTATTAAATCCGAAACTAATGAATAGACTGAAATTAGTTTTGTACATTAATATTGTGCAACTTATACTTAAACCTGAGTTTAGTAATAGAATTTGTTTTATCTTTGTACCTACCGTTTTCTTACAATTTTTCAGGAGCCTGTGATACCGAAAATAAAAAATATATTTATGTTTTTTATTTATTATGAATACAGCACAGAGGGGCAATGTAGCCAGCGTTATGGGGACGCTTCCGACTTGGCGACATCGTAGCGGTCGCAGGGAGTCGATGGATGGAGGCGGAGGACCGCTATTTGTGGCGTCGTATGGGGGAGGCCTATGTCCAGGAGTGGACGTGTATGGGCTTATATGATGATATGCTTTTAAGACAACAGTATAAACATTATTACAGTTTTTAATATACCTACTCGTATTGTACATAGATTAACAACAAACCTAGATTAGCGCAGAGTTTTTAAAGAGCAGGCTATTTTTAACCGACTTTAAAATGAGGAGGTTATTAATACGTCTGTGTTTTTCTTTGTATGTATGTTACGCGATATCTCCGCCATTTATGGACCGATTTTGAAAATTATTTCACTATTGTATAGAAAATGATCCTGAAGGGGTCCCATTTTTATCCCCAGGGAAATAGTATTTATCCCGCAAAACTTAAAAAAAGTGCAAAAGTAAGGAAATTTGAAGTCGGTTTATCGTTTTTTAAAACACGCCATATTATTTGTGAGACTATTACCTTGCTTTTATTCATATAATTAGGTAAAGCCTTCACCGTAAGGGTAAATGTCTCGAAATGTATGAAACTGTAAAATATAATCGGTTCATCCCCATATAACCAGATTACCTTAAGCTCATTGATTTGGTCCCCGTTCGGATAAAAGAGTTAATTCCAACATCAAACACGGCTAAGCCACTGAACAAATACTGGCGAAACACCACTGTGCATTATGCACCCTCAATACAAATATTAGCCGAAAATATGAATTACTAGCTGCTGCCCGTGCCTTCGCCCGCGTTTTATCGGGATAAAAAATAGCCTATATGTTATTCCAGGTCCTAAACTATACCCATACCAAATTTCAGCCCAATTCAACCCGGTTCGGTAGTTGTTGCGTGAAAGAGAAACAAATGATGGGGTTTACGATATAAGTTCAAAATACATGTAGCACCCTAGCATACTAGCCTTATTGATGTTTAGTTTTTTTAGTCTAGGAGACCAAGTTAACTAATGATTACCCGACTACTGAAGGACGAGGGTTATGAGTTTGACACCCCATGTATGTACATATGTAGCCGATTTTTATGTTTCCACGTAGCGCTGGAACTACTGGACCGATTTCAACAAATGAGGTGTCGTATGATTAGTCTTAATAGCCCTATGGTTAAAGGCTATGTGACGTCATATAAAAATGGGGGTCTAACGTGATAGCGGGGGTCTAAGTAGGCGTCGAAAATCCCAATGTTAGTAAATATAGTCGTGTGTGGTATCGTTGCAGAGGTCTTTGTTTGTACTCAGAAAGCGTTTTTTAAACTTTTGTGAGGCTAAAGATTATCGAGCTATTAGCAAAAAGATGTAAAAAATATAGTTTATAACTATAACCCGACTACATAAAAGTCTTAAACAAGCGTTAATCTATGATCATATAAATGTAAGTATTTTTTTATTTGACCATTGTTGGTCTAAACGTTTTTGGCCTATCTAGCGTAAGTAGTAAGCTTATATAAAAAATAAGTTGTACGATGAAATATAAATGATAATGATAAAATAGAGTTTAATTTATTCTTTCTCGTTTGGTATTCTTTTTTAATTTCATATATAAGTTTTTATTTCGTATTCCTTCTAAAAAAACTCTGGTTTCGATTTTGATAAAATCTGATATTCCAAAAACAACGCGTGCAAATACGCGGACAAAAACTAGTTAGTCATGGTACAGTTGCGTTGCACTTGGCATGTTGGAAAAAATAAAGGAATATATTCATAATGACGCATCTCTTTGTCGACAGTTGAATTGTTTTGATATCAGACAAAAAGTCTCAGGAGTCAGGTTTTTTGAATCATCTACTGAAGCGAGAATCACTTTTTTTTCATATTTTTGTAAAATTTTATCTTCGGTCTTCTGTCTATATGATATCACTAGACCCCGGTATTTTGCCAATACGGACGGAGGTTGCACCTACAAATTCTTTGGAAAATATACACTCATGGAGATATTTAGAGATACGCAAAAAGGTAGAATAACATAAAATATTTTCTTGTTCCGAAGTCTGTGAGTTTCGCAATATTAAACGATTCCTGTACACTGGATAGTATTCGTCTAGTATATACTACTAATATTATAAATGTGAAAGTTTGTATGGATGGATGTATGGATATTTGTTACTCTTTCACGCAAAAACTACTGAAACGATTAGGCCCTTAATTTGGTATGGGTATAGTTTGGGACCTGGAATAACATATAGGCTATATTTATCCCAATAAATCATGGGCGAAGGCGCGGGCAGCAGCTAGTAATAAAATAATAAGTAAATATAAAAGTCGCAAAAGAGTAACAACAGAGTGGGACGACAGATTATTATAAGCAATGTTCTCAGAAACCACACTTCGATTTCTTTCGAGGTACGAACAAGTATAACAACACCAAAACGATATGATAAGAAGACTTAAGGCAGCTAGTATAGGGGCATACTTGCCGGCCAGAGGCCCATTGTTGACAGGTCATTGCGTAGCTCGGTCTAGCTCGTTCGCATTTTATTTGGAACTCGCGACCCAGAGAAAGATACGCTCAGTGTAATATTGTAGAAAGAGAGCCTTAAGCTGAAGGGATTTGCCTACATTTTTAATGTTCCTCTAAATGTGTCTATGGGTTTAATAGGTCTAATTTCTTTAAAAGGTCTAATGTTTTGAGATCGAACACCAAATTATTTTGTTTGCGGAGGAGGCCGCTGACTCCGCTACACAGTTTATACTTTTGCGGCAGTCAGCCCACAATTGTACTCAATACATTTTTGTGCTCTTATTGTATTTTTTGGATGATGATGAGGCAAAATATTTGTTATATACGCAAACGACTGTTGTGTAAGAAAATATATTCTTCTACCGTAATAAAATAAAACAAACACAATTCCTAAAATATTTAGGGTCAGTCACTACCGGTTAGATTGTTCACTCCAAATACTGATAAAAGCGAAGCATTTTTCGAAAAAGGCATCCGTCCTCGGACCACCCAACCGCCCAGCTGCTACAACTTTATTTATTGTCTTAATTAAAGGAGCATAACAAGCTTTTCGTACTATGTGACAGATCTTTACTCTAATACCTACTCCAAAACGACCAAAATAAAATAAGAGACCAACAAATTCGATTAAATAATAATATAACAATAACTGTTTTATGAAAATTTGCAGATTTTAGTGCGTGAGAGACCGAGGCTTCCGTCGATTGGGACCACCATCCACTCGATGGACCGACGACATCGTAGCGGTCGCAGAGAGTCGATGGATGGAGGCTTAGGACCGCTTTTTGTGGAGTCGTATGGGAGAGGCCTATATCCAGCAGTGGATGTGTATGGCTGATATGATGATGATGATGATGAAGTGCGTTGTTACTAGCCCGAACAGTGGATCGCCGATAGTAGGTTTTAGTCAAGGCCTTTCCAAAGTCGAAGGGTTGGAACGGAATAATTAGTCATGAACATGAGATAACAGTTTTATACAGAATGTTAGTAAAATACCGGAACTGCAGAATTACAATTGAAAAACATTACAATTGGATTTGACCTTTAGTACCCAACTTTTGACCTCTTAAGGTCGCCAATCCAAAGTCAAACTCACTAAACCATAGGAAATTGGAATCGAGGAAATAAAATCTCTTCAGTATGCTGAGTGTGAACTGCCATACTGTTTACTACAAAGTTTGCGTAACTTTATTTTCTATGGAATTCCTGAATAGCGCTCCAAGCGGGAAGTTTTAAAAATATAATTCCATAGAAAATAAAGTTACGCAAACTTTGTAGTAAACAGTATGGCAGTTCACACTCAGCATACAGGCAACAGATAGTTTTGTGAGTTTGACTTTGAATTGACGACCTTTAGAGGTTAAACTTGGGTACTAAATCGGGTACTTGGTTCATATCGTATTGTAATTTTTTACTCCCTTCAAGTCCGGGCTCAAAATATTTGCAATCCGATTTGAAAATTGCCTTGATAACATTCATGATAACCTTCAGGATTGTGATCAAGGTCAATTTCAAAGTCTCCAATGGATAGAAAATTCTGTAACTTTTATATGTAACGCATTTCCGAAAAATGCATCATTAGCGAATTATTCTGCTGTTCCGGTACTTTTCTAACATGAACATTGTTTTCACGTTTTATTGAATTAACATTATTACGTGTTTAACCCTTGTTATGCGGTATCATAAATGAGCATTTGCACCTCGGCCCTCGGAAAGCACGTTAACCAGTTGGTCCTGCGCCGCGGTCGCGTTACTCCGTTTGCTATCCCATCGGATTATGAGAGTACGGGAATAGAGAGGCACCTGTGTTTGCGCACACACTTGTGCACTATAAATGTCCTGCGCCGGTGGCTTGTAGAGACTGGAGACTGGTCGTCGGGGCCGGAACTCATAATTATGATTGATGTCCTCCTAACCATATTTAGAATGAGCATTGAAGATTGACCGTGGGGCCGTGGCGTACGAATATCGACCCCTCCAACTCAACCCGTGGATGTCGTAAGACCCGACTAAGGGAACCTACCAGACGAAGGGCAGCAGCTTCCTTCTGAGTATTTTTCAACACCAACACTGCGATCACCAATCCGACTGCCAAGCGTGGTGATTATGGCAAAACCCCCCTACATGGGAGACCACCCGGCATCCACTCTATGGACGATCGACGACATCGTAGCGGTCGCAGGGAGCGAGAGCATGGATGGAGGCGGCTCAGGACCGCTATTTGTGGCGTCGTACGGGGGAGGCCTATGTCCAGCAGTGGACGTGTATGGGCTGATGATGAAGGGGGAAATTAAGTTATATCACAAAAACCCTGAAGCTGGAGCTAACGGCGCTTGAATCCGTAGGAAATCCCAAGATTTTCAAGTCGTCGTTGGTCACTTGACCTTGTAGCGCAATTGGTAGCGATCCCGTACTGAGGGAAGGTAACCGGTTCTAGTCGGGACCGCTATTTGTGTGTGTGGTATGGGGAGGTCTATGTCCAGCGTGGACGTGTATGGGCTGATATGATGATGATGATGATTATTGAAGATTGCCTTTAAATCTCTATCCGAATACTAGTACTTTATTTTCAATTGTTATTTTAAAAAATATATGAAGCGAATGTAATTTATTATAATATTCAATGCAATGCCATTCTTTTGATTTTTATTTAAATTGTTTATTACTGTTCATTTTGGGCAAACTTCCACACGTTTTAATTAGCAAATAATTCATATTTAAATAAGCTGGTCGATTTAAAATAAAATTGCAGGTATGTACGGTTGAAATATTTTTAATAACAGATCGTTATATTTTAGGTCGCAGATATTTCAGAGGACAAGTCATGTCATCGTTATTTATCGGTAACGACAGTTGCTGACAGAATACTTTTTACTTTATCTACAATATACAAAGACTGATAAAAATCGCAATACATAATGCATGATAGACATCTAGAATTAATCTTTCGTGTTTTTTTGTACAAATTTGATATACATCATCGGAAATATAAAAAAATTATAGATCCCGAAGAAGTTAATAAATAACGATGAATGATTCATGTTGCTGACTTTTATGAGTCTTCCTGCTTACATACAAATTTGTGAGATATTTTAATTACCGTAAATCTACATAAAGGAACTAACAGTGCGTGCATTTCGCCGGAACAACAGCTATAAAACAATAAAGTTATTACAAATAACAATATTTTAGAAAAATTCTGAGATATTTGTATTAATTTATTTGTGTTTCAATTGTTTTGTAACGAATTTTTGTTTACTACCGGCTAAACACTATACCTACTCTATGATAAAATATTCTACAAACTAATTAATATACTATGGAAATTTTCACATTAATCACCTACCTATCACTTTCTACTCAAACCTTATTAAATAACTTAAATAATAACTAATTAATCAATAAATAATAGTATATATTAATAAAACAATCTTTATTGTTTAGGTTCATTGAACCAATAGCCTAGTAAATGACGCCTGAAATATAATTACAATTGAAATCATGATGTATAAGAAATCCGTAAGGACCTCTGTTACCTTCTCTCTCAGTAGATGTTATTTACAGTAAATTAAACACCAAGGTATCTGCTACAAATTTTCAGTCGTTTCCAAAGTGTAAAACCAGAGGTTGGCCCATTAATATTGATATAAATAAATAACGGCACTAAATACATTTTAGTAACAACGTTAAATTTTACTACCGTTTAATTTTTTGTTGTTTTTTCTTAGTTATTAATTTTATTTCAACTATTAAGTTGGGTAAAATTTCGAGTTTTTTATTGCTAAATTTCAAATCTAAGCTTGCAATATTTTTCATCGCTTGGTTTGTTTGCATATTTGGGTAAAATCTAGTTCGTAATGAGAATGTATCTACTGTATCTTTATAAGGATCGTACTCTGTTTTGTGAACTAATAAATAAATAAATAATGGTTTTAATTGAATGAATATGGGTACGTACAAATTGGATAAGAAAGACGAATCTTCTCCAATAACTGAAATAATTTATTGTACTATCGTTCCAATAAATTTCACTGTTAAGTCATCGAATAGATGTATCGGAACAGCAGCAGAATTGTCAGGGCTCTCAAAAGTTATACTGATAAATACTGTGTACTGTGTCTGAAGATAGTGAGTGCGTTGCGTCGCTTAGTCTATGACTTCTTTACTCTATTCTATTGGGTTGGATAGTTTGCGATATTGATACTAACTCTACTTCATAGACCATGATAGATGACAATTTCTTAAAACGTCAACATTATGGAGAACGTTTTGTATGTTAGAGTTTTAATGCAGGTTCAATTAGTGGTATTAAACTCCAGGTCTAGTTTCGAAACCTTGATTCGAAACATCCAAGTTGATTTAGGTACTTATTGGATAATAGTTAGGTTCTATTCTGCTAATCGCTTCACAATGACAAGGGTATCATCGTCGCAGAATTCTCGCCACAAAAACAATTGGGTTTTCTATCTTATTTGAAATATACTACAGATGGAGGGAATGAGCAAATAGCAACGCACTATCTGGAGTTTCTGTCCTCTAAGAATTCTACATGGCGATTACAGAATCGCCATGTAGAATTATTTTGCAAAGATACCATTATCTTTACAGAAAGATAATGGTATCTTTGCAAAATCGTCATCTCGCGACGGATGCACAATTCTGCTAGTCATGACAATGGTGTCATGGTGAAGCGATTGCCTAGCATAATTGGGTCCCAGCTTCGTTTTTGTAGCTTTAGCTGCCACGATACGATAGTGTGACGATTCATACTTTCACTGCGTTGAACTTTTAACAAAACTCATAGGTATGCATGCATAAACAAGTTTACAGAATAACAGCAATTGAAAAATAACAAGATTTCGATTCCGTCTATTGAATTGAAAATAAATACCTCAAATTTGGATATGAAATTAGTCACTTCTTCATCAAAGCAAATCGATTCAGGATCTCTGATTCCTAATACCAACATCGGCTAAAACAATGACAACACTTCCAAAACCGTCAATGTTATTACACATTTTCACTTGTTAAATCCAGGTTTAAATAATTAGGACCAGATATCTTATCTCACAACTGAGCTTGTTCTGCTTCTCGTGAGCTAGAAGGTGGGCCACATAGCCCAAAGGTGGGTCTGCGCTCATAAGGCGCAGAGCTGCCGCTATGGACAGTCCATGGAGTTGGGGCTGGGCGGGCCGCCCATTACGCTGTAGGGCGGGCTGTGCGCCGGCAACGACTGGATGGAGCCCATGGGCCCGTGGTACATGTCCATCTCCAGCGATGCGTCCGGCGAACACTTGTCCGACATTTTGTTCTCCTGTTTCGTCACCATTCGCCGCCATTTCGCCCGAGCGTTTTGAAACCACACCTGCGAACAAAAACGTAACTTTGGTGTCGGAGAAAATAAAGTTCGTTGAAACGTCGCGCCAGCAAAATGTAAACTTGATTCGCCGAAAACGGTCGCACCGGTCGCAGAGCTAACGGAATAAAACAACTCACAGTCTCCAATTTTCACCGACGATATAGTACCTGCCTTGGCAAATGGAGGGCGGCGGCGGCGGGGCGCTTCCGCCAGCCGCTTCGTCGCAAACCGCTCTTTGCGGAAGCTCGTTTCTTTTCTTGTGCACATTTCTGTCGACATTTTATGGGGCACGTGAGAGCGTTCCGCGGATTTGCCGTTGTGGGCTCCGTTCCGAGTGCAGATTTAATCTGTAATTATTAGTGTGATTACCGAGCTACTAGCTGCGAGTTGGCGGGCCCGATCCCACCGCCGTGCTTGACGCGTCGTCGCTTGCGCAGAGCACGGATCGCGACATTCCGTAACCCGCTGTTATTGAGCCAATGATCATTCAGACTACAAAACCACAATAAGTGCGGAAGTAGATAAGAAGTAACGTTATAATGGTGTGTTCTCAAACGTAGGCTGTATTAGGAACAAATCGATAGTTGCGGACAAAATCAGAAACCGCGCAATGTTCGAATATTTGAACTCGTAAGAGCGACGCGCGAATCTTGCGGCCAATAGCGCGCGGCCGAGCCTCTAGCCCCGCCCCCCGCGTCATGGCCGCTGCTGATGTTACCTTATGCCAAATTTATATAAACCATTGCCTCGTTCTTGCTCCTCAGCACGTGCCTTCGTCTTCTCTACTATTGAACTCCTCTAGAGTGGCCATTAACACAACTAATTCATGTTTAATACATACAATGGCTTCGACAGATAACTAATAACCACGCGTCACCCACCGGAGCTGTCATCGTAACTAGACAGGCCGGTATTTTCTAGCGCATGTTTGAGGAATGGCTGGAAAGTTGCGCTGGCGCACGATTGATGGCTCTCTACGACAGCACGACGCGCTGACGGCTCAGATAAGACATGGTGGTCCCAAAACTGTGTTCTCTTATGAATGAGAACATTTCATTCACATGATTGATATTTTTAGGGTTCCGTAAATTTTTAATTTGAAAGAAAACATTACTTATTTTCAATATATACCTGATAGGTTTATTCTCGATTTTGGCTCAAGTTCTAAACCAAAACGAAAAGCTATTATTAAAACGAGACTCGTGTAAATTTGCCGAGACAAATCATTTATTACAGCGTCGCGTCCAGCAGAGTTTCAAAAATAACATTTCACGATCATAATTTACGTCTCAATTTGCTTTGGAACCATCAGTGACTTATAAATTGAAGATAAAACATATTGGCGAGGAGATTTTCAGTTTATTTTATAAAGTCGTTCAGATTGAAATATATTGTATTTTTATGAAAAGAAAGAAATGTACCGTACTTATTTGACGACCTCTATGTGGCGCGGTGGACGAAGGTCCGCAGGAGGTTGCGGGTTCGGTTCCCGCCTTGACAAATGTTTGTACGATCTGAGAATATTTGCCTCGGGAATTCTGGATATTTTATTTGTATGATAAAAAATATCAACCAATGTAATATATTGTAATAAGGATATCCAGTCATCTAGTACCCATAACACCACCCCAAAGGGTTCCCGCCTTGCCGCGGCGGGGGGGCTTAGTAATCGCGGCCTGCTCACCCGCGATGAAGCTAAGAGGAACCCATGGGGCCGTGCCAACGCAGACGGCGACACGGCCGGCCCCGAGAGGGACCGCTCCTCTGGGTTTTGCCCTCTAAGCCTAGTTGGAGCGGTAGTTGGTTGCGGTGTCGTATGAGGTACCCCAGAGATGTGGAGGCCGCGGCGGGAGAGGAGTGCCGGTATAGAGGTGTGCCGCTCTCCCTGCCTTCCGCGGCTTTGGCGGGGCCGCCACCTTTTGATGGCAGACGCGGTGGGGTCACAGAGGAGGAGGAGTGTCGGTTTTGCGTGGGACGCTCTCCCTATCCTCTGTGACCGTGTGGCAGGCGGCGGGGCCACTCGACTGACCCGTCGTCGTGAGGGGACCTAGGGGCGTTTGGACACGGGGTCGTCTGGTGCCCATTTGGCAGGGTAAGGTCCCCGAGGTGGTCGCGGCGCGTCATATGTTTCTGGTGCGTCGCGAAGGGGGGTGCTTCACCCCCCAGGGAGGGGCAGCCGCGGTGGGTTCGCGGAAGAGTTTAACGTTCCCGTGTTCCCACCACAAGCGGCAGAACCGGAACACCCTGAGGGTTTCAGTGGGTTTGAGCCCCTAATAATCGTACTGTCTCCCCGTGGTAGTACGATATGCGAGAGTACTTCCCTCAGGCTAATAAAAAAAAAAACGTAATACAAGCTCTGCTTAGCCTGAGACTAGATGATGCTGTGTGTATTGTCCAGCATTATTTATTACGTTTGTTACACCGAAGGTTAAGTTATTTATATTTAATTGTTCTTTATAACATTGATAAATTAGTTCATAAAAAAATATATTTCGTTATTTGTTTTTTTCTACCAAGTCTCTTCCTAGTCTAGTGGTGTTACCTGCAAAGCCATCTCTAATAATTACGTAATTCATAAAAAGTATGTATAAAAAAAACATTTGCACCAAATACAAAGCTTAAATTAAAATTTAAAATTATATCTAACTTATTAATGTACCTAGGTAGATGCATTTTGTAGTTTACAGAGTAGATTTAACAGGTGATTTTCATGAAAGAATTTTTCAATAAGCAAATGCGTATTGCATTTTTTGCGTGTATGTCAAAATGCGTATTGCACATATTGCGTAAATGTCAAGATGCGTATTTAAATATGAGAAGAGAGTCAAAAAGCGTGTTGGTCATTAAGCGTCAGAAGGGATGCTTTACTGTATAAGTTTGAAATAAAAATTCTTAGAAGGTAATTTTTTTTTTCTCTAAGCTGAGACGGTCGCTTTCCATTACTCATAGCGATATCGATCTGTCCCCAGTAGCCGTTTGAGGACATTGACTAACTTAACGTTCAGAAATGTTTATTAATACGTCACTAGTTACTGCCGGCAGCTTCACACGCGTCTTCCATATAGTAAAAAGTATTAAAATTATCCTTTTACGTTATTCCTGATCTATAATATTCCTCAAACTTTCACCTCGATCCGTTCAATACCTAGTTTTGGCGTTGTCCTTAATTTTTTTAGGCTTACCTACAAAATAAGCACTTATTGTTAGTCAAGTCAACCTTTATAATACCTATTAAGAAAACGCTGCGGCGCGGCGTCTCCTAATTAGTGTGGAAACACATAGATCAAAAGATGCTGCATGTACTCGTATTATTTAGCCTTAGATATCTACTGTGATTTTCACGTAAGATGCCTTTATAAAAAAACTAATAAATAATGAGACTGCTTTCAATCGGGCTTTGATAAGACCTTTAAATTGGGCCTCCGGTTCTGTATTGTTTGACGGGAAATGACCAACATCTGAAGAAGTTACTTAGAGCAAATGCTAAATAGGTAGTACCTAAGATTTAACACTGATATTAAACTATTTAAGTAGCCCAAGGCCAAATTTAAATTGATCATGAAAATAGACGATTATAATCCAAACAATATCACGCGTGAACACTTATGTTATGTAAATAAAAAAAAGAAGTAAAATCATTTATTGCCCTAATTATTCAGCAGCTATAATATTTACGTTTAATTGAGTTGATACTTCATACTCAGAAGACTAATAAGCCAGTGATACCAACAAGTGGAAAACGCGAAGGTAAATTGAGGAGCATCCGGATAGAACAAATGAGCGGGAATCACTCACTCGCCAAATGATATGGCTCCTCGTTTGGAGCCCTAACGCCGTCACAGGCAATTGCCGATGCACAAATCAAGCCAGAGTAATGCTATCACTCGTGCATTAGATCCACGTGAATACAGAAGTCAAGCGTTTCAATACCAACAAGGCAAGATAAAAAAAAACATTATGATACAGATAACGCGTTTTCTTTTTAAAATAAAACGAAGTCTCCTTTATTATTAACAGGAAGTAAAACCTGAATATAATTATTACTAACAACAAAAATTTTCATACAAAACCTGCAAGTAACTCAGCATGAAGAACCCCACATAAAGACCCTAATAAATTTCAAACAAACACGATCAAAGCAGCTCAAACATTCTTCTTACGTGTAAATAAAAACTGTAGAGATGTGATTAATAGTCCGGTATTCCTAAAATAAATAATAAATGAATAAATTAGGAGGGAGAGCCGGGATGTCCGCTCGGTACAAGTTCGCGCAACCAAGTGACAAATGGTCGCCTTTTGAACGTGCAGCGGAAATTATCTGCCCAACCGAGCGTCTCAAAACGTCGCGCCGTACTAATTACTAGAGCGTTTGATTGTGATCTTCTTACGCCGACGCAAGAGAAGCGTCAGCCTTGGCTGTTCTCACAGAGGGTTGAGATTCCTCCGAATCGAGCAGTTCATTATTCTCACCAAAAGTACTTAGAAAGTAAAATTATATCTGGCCGAATGTCGAGGTGTGACCGAGCGATACTAATTGCGGGGGTTGGAGCGGCATCTTGCTTGTCGGAAGGATTTGTGTGCCGTTACGACACGACGTTATTACTTCGAGACTTCTCAAATAGATATTTTTCCATTTTGGACATCATACTATAGAGATAAATATAACGCATTTTAAAAATGATGTCCCGTGTCATCAGGTGTATATGATTTAAGCACATAATTTAGTTACTATGCTTGGTAATTGGTTATATTTCATAAAAAAATCGGTTAGAAAAATCGGACCCATACGATTGATCGCACAATAAACAAGGACAGGGAAAGGCACTTTTCTTTTTCAGCCGACTAATTACCGCGCTACTTGAACCGGAGTCGTTTTTCAAGATGGTTGTGGGAGAAAAAAGGCATCGAGTGACAAATCACGTAATTGCGGACGCAAGGAGAGAAATATGGCGCGGTTTGTTCTAAATATGCCCGCGCGCCAGCACGGGTGACAGCACGTCTATATATCAGCCGGGCCCTCTCGTGCCCGCGGTAATTACACGCTAGGCATGTGCTTTTGGGACATATTTTCAACTGTCAAATTTCTGCTTAAATTATTCAAGAAACTTCCATACCTAATCCAGTTTACTTTGAATTGGAAAGGATCTCAAAAATAAACGCAATTGGAGCATTATAAGAATTAGGACGGAGTACAAGAAATCCACAAACAGCTGTGTTTCTTTGAAGGCAGCTTGGAGTGGAGAGCCTTTGAGCTGTGACGCGTAGGCCGCCAGCAGGTAACGAGCCGAGCATAACCGCTCTCAAAAGCCTCTCGCCTTCCATTCACAGATACTGGGCCTCGCTACACCAACGCATGTTACAAACGCAAACCTTTGAGATTCACTACTTCTTCCAAACGCTAATTGCAACCCACCTTTAACTCTAAGGCACTAAGGTTCAATATTGACGTTAAAGCAATTAGTCTCGTAAATAACTCGAGAGGTGAGAGACATAAATCTTCACATTTCAGCCTCCACGCAGCATTATTTAGTGTACGTTAACTGAAAACATTTGCCTTTTTGAACCGTTTGAAATCGAATTGCATCATTCAACATGCGGCTATTCGTGTTTTATGATTTTATTGGTGGCTATAATACCTTTGATAGCTGCAGTGCAATCGAGTAAGAGTGCTTAGGCATAACATAACAGTTAATGCGAAACTAAAATTAACTAACATTTTGCTCTAAACAGCCTTGCTGTTATTATTATATCAATAGATATTTTGATATTTAAAAAAAATACGTTGGTTACAAGAATTTTAATTTTCTCGTTTTGCTTTCCTTTCAGATAATAATGCTTTAATTTTATTGCTCAGAAACAAAACGTACGCGAGACCAAAGAAAAAATCCTTACCCGTGCCAAACAAAATGGCGAGCGTTTGCGTCGGGGGGTTTTTTGTCAGAAATTCTTGATCAATATTCGGAGGTCGGAGGGAAGGAGTCTCCTTATAATTGGTGGGGTTGGTTGGGGTTCTTCCCCTCAAGGGTATTTGGTTTGCAGTCGGGAAGGTTGGGTTTCGAATCGCAAGACGTTGCCTCTCGTCCAATTACTTTTTACCTACCTACTCATACCTAAACGTTTGGTGAACTCATTTTGCCGAATAACATTAGCTATACCAATTGATTACCAATGAAGAAATCGTTTAAATAAATTTAAAACGTTTATATTTTTTCGGGTTTGAATCATGCTATTCCTTTGAAATATTTTGTGGTAACGCAGAAACTAGCGAGCGGTTGTTAAAACAAGAAGAAATTGAATGTTATTTTATTATTCCGAGACTACGATCTACATACACATTACGAAACGAAACAACTAAGAAGTGATACGAACAATAGATCCCTTTGTACTGACCGAAGCTCTATATTAAAGAACCGCCTCAGGCAAACAAATTAACTTCAATACGGAGTTCTAAATGCGAGAAATGTGCCGAAGTGTGCATTAGCACTTAACGCGCCATGGTAAAGGCAGAGCCGCGGGTGAAGCGTCGCCGGTGAACTTCACTTATGAATGAGCTTCTTTACGAATGTTGTCTCAATCTAAACCAGAAGCTATTTTCTGATTTAGAATCCAAGATATTTTATGTCAACAAAGACATTTATGAATGAAAACTTAACAAAAACTGATAACAATAACAGAAAACAACAAGGTAACAGCAAAGTTATCAACGCATACAAACTTCAACAACGCATAATCTCATGTGTAGCAAAAAATGCTTAAATTTGAATTCAAAAACGAACGCAAGATCAATTAAATGATGATTGAAAGCTTTCTAAACCAAAAATTGTTTCGAGCTTCTGTGCTTTGCTTCGATGATACCAATGTCGTTAAATATTTTCCTCAGATATTCCTTGGGTTTTGCAACCCCTTTGTATACAAAAAATATCCAGGTTTTTGAAGCGGAGTATAGATGATCTGGAACTACGTTTATGGCGTTTAACCAATCACACTTAAGAGAATATGTGGCCTAAGTGCAAGCATAGAGATTTGAGTAACCAATCTGCAGGTTATTACAGTCTTTAGTTTTGTTAGCAAGCGTGGCTACCCCCACTCAAACTAGTGCCGCCGCCACCTATTTTATCGTATTACTAGCTGACCCGCCAAACGTTGTTTTGCCTTCAACCCTTATCACTTAGGGGTATGGAAAATAGATAGTAGCCGATTCTCAGACCTACTGAATACGCATATAAAATTTGGTAAAAATCGGTAAAGCCGTTTCGGAGGAATACAGTAACTAACATTGTGACATGGAAATTTTATATATAAGATTACGTTAGACAAAGGGATTTTCTAAAATGGTTTGGCCCGTTTGTGATACCTGTCATAAGCTTATTTTTAATGCCTCTGTAATAGTTTTATTAAATAGTTTTACTCAAGTATACTCAAAATATAATTAATGCAAATGTTGAATAATGATAAATAATTATACAGATTAATTTATATAATGCTTATTGTAAATAATCATAAATTCGTCTATTACATTCTGTCATCACATCAATGATTACAATTGTTTTTTTAATGCTTGCTGCTAATGAGAAAAAGATAGGCAATTTCATTTATGTGTCGAGAAATAAATGGCTTTTTATATTTTATTTTTAATGTTTAATATTTCATATCTAAGCCGTGGGGTCGCGGCGTACGAATATCGACCCCTCCAACTCAACTCGTGGATGTCGTAAGAGCCGACTAAGGGAACCTACCAGAGGAAGGGCAGCAGCTTCCTTCTGAGTGTTTTTAAACACCAACACTGTGATCGCCAATCCGCCTGCCAAGCGTGGTGATTATGGCAAATCCCCCCCTACATGGGAGACCATCCACCTGATGGACCGACGACATCGTAGCGGTCGCAGGGAGTCGATGGATGGAGGCGGCTCAGGACCGCTATTTGTGGCGTCGTACGGGGGAGGCCTATGTCCAGCAGTGGACGTGTATGGGCTGATGATGATGATGATGATTTCATATCTTAGGAGGAGATGCGAAAATCGAGTTTGGTGGCCAAAAAGTGCAACTTCGCATCTCTTCTTAAACTATACAAAATAAAAATATTACAGAGGGAATAAAAAAAGCTTATGTTATGTATTACAAACGGACCAAGCGATTATAAAAACTCCTTTGTTTAACGTAATGATACGATAAAATAAGTGGCGTCGCTAGTTTGGGTCAGGGAACCGCCATAATTATTATTTTTTAATTTCGTTGATATTAAGTTTCATGCTCTAGGTTAAATAGACCGTTAAAAACGTAACTGAGTAAATAATATTTTTTTAGATCACATTTATAACGTCAAGATGTTTGTTTCTTTAAATAATGATTACCGCTATGGTTAGAAGAACAGGTTTCATTACGCGCAACGCGGCTACTATCTCAATGGTACTTTGAAGTCAGGTGTTTATACCTTATAATTCAAGACTGGATCACGCAACATTCTGTTGATTGGGTCTCTATTACCAGTGCCATCGTATAAGAAAACAAGGTATGCTCTTCCGAGACACGATAGTCACGTGGGTGTCACCAGGCTACGTCATCGACGTCATCGACCAATGAGAAGATGAATCTGTTTCCTGGTGATACCAGTAGTGTAAAATCGTAACTCCCCGAGCTCCTGTATGAATCTGATAAAACTATGTGGTACAAAACCACATAGTTTTATCAGATTCATACCCATTATTTATCACATTGATTTGGATTTAACTAACGCTGTTTTGACTGATTTAACAAACATAATTGATGATTCACACATCACGACGGCTGTATGGATTTTTCAATTGACCCTTATCACATTTGTTTCCCAACTTCTACATTTTGTTAAAATACAGTGGCAACTGGATAGTGACGTCACCTGGCACTCACTGACACTCCCGGAAGAGCAGACCTGTTTTCTTGGATCAAGACCAGTACTATTTATGTTAGTACAATGATGACGTATATGCTCAAAAAGCTTCTGTGAAGCTGAACAGTGCATACGATATTTAACCTGGTTAGAAAAGCTTTATATAATGTATGTACGATACGACATAGGACATCGCTGGCATCCTCTGGCATCGTATCGGGACGACCGACGCAATGCGACGGCTGTACATCATAAAGACATCGAGACCGTTTGATCCATCTGATCGGCTTACAACTCGATGTGGATAACGCTAAAGCTAGAACCACAATATTGTGGTGTGGTGTTAATTGCGAAGCATATGGACACAACACCACAATAGCGTTGTTAGAGTAGAGACACACTATTACAGCAACAAAACATAGCATATCGCACAGTGGGTAATAATGTGTCGAACCATACATAAGTATAAAATCGATGTTTCTGACGCGTCACAACAATACAATACCCCTCACCAAAATAGTGTGGTTCTAGCTTAAGCATCTTCCACATCGCCGAATATGGTAAGACCTGAAATGAACGGCTACGTAGATCGTTTGACATTACCTACTACAAAACAAACATATCCTGTAAAATTAATATAGCATACTAAAAAGTTTACAAATTTATTTTAGGTTAAGTTTCGTTTATTTGTTGGTTTAGGTGTACTTCGTAGATATTATTGTTTAAGTTAAACTTTGTTAGTATTTGATGCAAAAAAATATTTATTTGTAGCAAATTTTTTTTTTCGACATTTGTATTCGACAATATGTTTGGTAATTAGTTTGTAAAATCGTACGAACAACAACCGGCTGTTGTCTCGTATAAGCGTTATTACTAGAGTCACAATATAGAGTTAGTTACTTTGCTCTTTAGTATAAGGGTGTTACCACATCAATCGATATGGCGTCGATCGTTACTATCGATCCACGTCGTCGATTGGTGTGTTAGTTTCGGTTGATTGATGGACACCAGTCGACTAGCCAGTCGATCGATCGTCGATCGAAGCCAGAGGAGTGGTAGAAAATATCGATAGACGTCGATTAATCCATAACACTTTCGATCGATGGCGTCGATCAAAGATCGTTCGATTGGTGTGGTAACACCCTAAGAGATGCAGAGACAAAAAGATGTGTAGGAAGGGTTGCGGGTTCAAATCCCGTCGAAGTCGAAAAATTTTTGGGATCTTATTAATATTTCTTAGATGGGTAGCTGTTTCATATTTACGCTATGTCTGAGATTTCTCTCAATTTCCGATCTTCAGTCCAGTTTCGGTGTATAATAGCACGCTGGCAGGTAGGTAGATAATAATGATGCTGTGAGGTAGTAATCTGCGCCACCAACACGCGAATTCTTTGAAATATTTATCCGTGGAACTTGTTGACATCCTATAGTGATTTTATTAAAAAAATATTTCGGCAATGTTTTTGTCAACGGCGTAATTGGTGTTATTTGGAAACTTTGCAGGATGTTTATATTATCTGTGATTTTGGGACTTGGTTTCTAATAATAATCTTGTAAGATTTTGACTAATAAGTTTAAGAATTATTGATAAGAATTGTTAGTTGTTAATGTTTTATTTGATAATGAGGGATTAGGGGGAGATCTTTGCCCAACAGTAGGATATTATACGATAACTGTAATTGAAATAATAAGTCAAATTTGACACGTAAATTTCTTAAAATAAATTTTGAGTTACTTTGATAAGTTATCTCAAATGGCAAAACAGTTAATTTTCGACTTCAGCGGTCTTGTCAGCTAAGTGACGATATGGCTTACCTCAAGTGAAGTTGTACGGAACCACTCCAGATGAAAACCTCTAGAAAGCTTACCTTGTAAATAAAGCTCCAGAATACCCACCAGTTCCACCTTCTAAAAGGACCTTTTAATTCAAACGAATGTAAACAAATCAAAAACAAAGAACAGTAAGAAGTCACATACAAATTAAAAATACATTCGCAATACGTTCATATCGATCGACACAAGGCGAGGCGATATCGACGACATTAAATTCGCATTAGCTCCCAACTACCGGTTTGTACGGACTTACAATATTTTATTCGTTTGACACATTTCAGTTGAGTTTGCAAATGACTCAGATCAGATTGTGATGTAAACTTCATAAAGAGACCTTATACGGTTATACTCGGACCAATACTTGCTCTGAGCGGCTATACGTTTGAAGCGTGTGCAGGTTTCCAATAAGGAGCCTTTACAACCCATTCGATTATGACCAAAATATCAGTTTTCTGGGAAATAACAACGACATGTAGTGCAGATCGGTTGTTGAATTGGATTGTAATATCAGATGACGGTAAGATTGCGGATCAGTTCCTTTTATATTATTTTGTAAGCTATGGAACACGATAGATACTACACTAGTTTTTTTTTGCACGGTATCTTCTTTTATCTGCAATAAAAAAAGCCAATAATCGGAAATTTTGACAATTATACTGAGCATACGAAATACGTCTGTCACAGGAATTTAGTAAGTCATGACAGTAACCGTAGAAGGTATAGATGACAAAATGTACCATATTTACTATGAAACATTTCACGATCGGTCCGTTATATCCGTGAGCATCGCAATACTTTCATATTAAGATGCATCAAACTTTAAAATATGTAAGTCGAAACATAATTTTTGAAGTCCATTTCTAGCACCCGTCCAGGGGCGCAATATTGCTAAACTATGAGAATTTTATAGTCCCAGAATCGCCACCTTTTGGTTTACGTGGCGATTTTGCGATAATAACATTATCATAGTGAAGCGATTGGTGTACCTAGTAGAATTAGAACCCAATATGAACTAGACCCAACCATGCAACTACATGATTTGTTTAGTTCATGGACCTGTGGTGAGGGAGACCATCAAATAAAATCAGAATATTACCTGTAAAACTCGTTTGGGCAGTCCAGTCTTTTGGCTCAGCTGCTTCAAGTCCTTCGCGTCGGGATTGTGGTTGATCGCGAAGTACGACTTCATGGTCCTTAGCTGGTGGTGCTTGAAGCTGGTTCGCATGCGCTTGGTGCGAGACGTGGAGCCGAGCCCGCCGCCGCCGCGGAAGCCCATCTCCAGATACTCGGGGTTCATATCTGGGAGAACAGGCACGCTGCTGAAGACTCGCATTTGTAAGCTCTATGGAGTCTACACATCAATGTCGGCGACAAAGCCCGGCTGGTTGGTGTGTTAGAATATCATAGAAAGCCGACAGTGTTTTGTCAACAGGTCGGCGGGGGCCCGCCGACTTTGTTGTGTAGACTCGTAAAATTCCACTAACAGACCAGTAAAACAAAGGGAACTCCTGGTCAGCGCCACTTATGCTGGGTTCCTAGTCATTTGGCTGGCAAGAGATGCAATCATGGATTTCAATAAATGGGAGTAAACGCATCTTCATCTTTATGGTGCATACTTATTGATGAGTAACGTCAGAAAGTAACTACGCAATATTTTGATAAAACTATGCTTTCTAATTTTAATGTAGGTAATACACGATCTAAAATGTGGCTTATCAAATTGTAACTTCGGTGTGTGGAATCACAGGTAGTAAAGAGAAAAAAAATGTCGGTTGAAAACTATTAATCATTTAAAATTTATACCAGTACCTAACATAGGCAGCACGAATTTTAAGAACCAAGCATATGTGGCTTACGTGGGTGGACGAGGATAATGTTATAAACTTCACATTTCAACTCGGTTAAATTACCTGCGGTTGGCGCACAAGTGTTGGTTGGAATGTCATATATGTACAAGATCTTAATATGGACTTGACTATTCCATAAATACAACAGATCATAGGTATAAAGTCGCAAACATTCGCATTGCCAATTCGCCAATATTATGAATGTTTACAAATCTGACCTAAACAGTTTCAGCAGTTAATAAATTCTAGTTTCATAGATAAAAAATGGAACCCCGCATACTTTTGGAAATACCGTTCCACACGGCGCTTGCCTCCGATGAAATGTAGGACATTTCAGGCTCAGGATTTCCAAAGCGAAAATCGCCGCGTACTTTATGTGGTACACATGTGGTGAATGGCCCGTGACACGCACGCTGTGTACCGTTCTGTGTCCGTGAGGTTTCCGTGGCGACGCCGCCGACCGCTGAGAAGGTTTACGATCACAAACACTGCTATATTTCGACGAAATTACCTTTTGTTTGATTGGAGCCTAGTATCGACGGTAAAAGTTTTATAATCTAGTTCGAATCTTACTTCCACGTGTAAAATACCGGTTAGTTTGTCAAAGGTCTTATGAGATTTGTAAAATAAACTTACTATGCCAGTAGTCGCTGATTGCTGAAGCTCATGCATTTAAATTCGGATCTATATTCTTCAGACGCATACCTACTCGTATACCTCTTTTTTCAATTAATAACGTATTTTTTTATATTATACTTTGATGAGCTGTGTAAGCATTGATTTATTTGTATAAGTATTGACGTAGATATCTACCTACATATATCCGAAAAGCTCATACTCATTAGCGCTGTACGGTGCCAAACATCGTCATCAGAATTTAAACCGCTTTTTATTTTTGTGGGTCACAATTTTGTCCGTTCCGAAGCTAGGCTGCGAACAATTAGCCCTGCGGTAATTATGCAGGGACCCGTTGGACCGTTTTACCCGCAGCTTAATGGCCGTGCGCCCGATTCGCGTAAATACACTGCGATTTTGAACGCGCCGCACCATAAACAATGTTTACTTTTGAAAATTAAGAGAATGCTTGAAATGCTTATTTGCTCTGTTGAGCTTGGTACCCGTAATATTGACTTTTATTATGGCTGGTAGGTGCTGATTTCACTTCCACAATTTGGATTTAACTTTACATACTCGTATGTTAAATTTGTTATTCGTAGAGATGCCTTTCCTTGCTGTACATTTTGATATATATATATGTCAACTAAAGTATTATGTATCGACGGACTTTCTATTAGATTTTATGTATCAGATACCTATCTAGTGATTGAGAGAGAGATAATTTATTTTTAAGTTTTTGATTTTTGTAATTTATTGATTGATAAGGTCAGCACTACTACATATTATAAAACAATGTCCGTCGCATATGTCTGTCTGTTCGCGATACTCTTAAAAACTACTAAACTGACTTTCATGCGATTTTCAGCACTCGATAGAATGATTCATGAGGAAGTTTTAGGTATACAGGTATACAGTTCTAACAATCGTTGTAATTCAACCAATATACTGGTTGAATTACAACGATTGTTAGAACTGTCAGAAAAACTCAAGCCTTCTGGGAGCTTTAATGAAAAACGCTGCTTTAACTCAAAAACAATTCGATGTGGGATATTTATCTTTTATATATATATCTACGAAAAAGACCTATGTATATGGCATATATCTATATTTCAGGGATAGCTTACCACACCTATTCTATCTTAGGTTATTAAACATGCAGGCATAATATGGTCTACTACCCGTGCGAAGCCGGGACGGGTTGCTAGTAGATATTAATTGTTATTACTTCTATACTTTGGGCTATAAGATAAAGTAGGTACTGTCGAAGCATAAAAATAGGTGTACATTACCAAATTAAAAGTTGAAATTGTGAGGAAGAAATCTTTGGAAAATAAAATAAAATTTAGATTTATTTTTGAGAACGCTTCTCTCTTTCTATCCTTCGCAGTGTAGTACTCTACAGACAATCAATATTTGCATCACAATTGGTTTTATCGTGAAAACTAAGCTTCAATTAGTCTCAGAGAATGACGACAACAACGTAGCCGTCGCTCAAACGACAAAGAAACTTAATAATCTCATCTCAGTTACAACGAAACTGAGGAAAATGAAGCAGAATATCAGTTTATTTGAGATACAATATTAATAAAATGTAAACTAGAACCCACCATAAACAAGAAAGTCAAGAGATGTTCCGAAACGTCACGCCATCAATCAATAAATAACATCGCAGCACAAAATGCCCCGTCTGTTAGAAGAAGACATTATTAATAGATTGAGACACAAAATGTAAAAGATAACGCGCGGGTTCATGAAAAAAAAAATGTATAAAAAGTACCTTGAGATATAAAAAGATCATTGTGATCTCATAAATTGTACTAACCATTCATGTTTAGCGTTAGAAAAAAAAACGAGATTTCCTACACGATAAGACTTCGTCCGGTGAGTTTTTTGCGGTTTACGGTCACAATGACGTTGCAGAAGGCTAGATTAAATTTAAAGAAACGAGTTTCAATAGTAGGTGAGTAATAAAAAGATTTTTGAGATTGTCAGCATGCCTAGCAGAGTTAAAAGGTAAAAATTATTAAATTCGTCGGCGCTAGTGTTGTATCGCATAACATGTCAGCGGGGGTCGCTACTGGTGGCCCTAACTCAGCGCCCGAGACCACGAGTGGCGCGAACCATTCGGTCAGTGGTCATATTTCAAATGTTATTACTACTTAAAAAGGTAGAGTTATATGGCGTCGATAGATATCAAATGAACGCGGGAGATGACAACAAAAAGTTAATCTTCCAAATATTGTACACAGTATCGGTAGGTCGTCATTCATTAGACACAAGCATACTTGATCCAATGAGGGGTTTTCAATGAGAAAATAAGTGGTTGTCATATACTAAGATAGATGGCGCTGTATGAAACTCAGTGTCAAAAATCTACCACAAACATGTGTAAATGGCACCCGTTTTGTTATTTATTTTAGACAATTGACATTTACTCTTGACTTTTGTGCAGCGCCATCTAGTGTGAAAATAAATAGCGTGATTGTTTTTTTTTTCAAAGATTGCATTGAAAATCCTTCATTGGGAGATTTACATTAGAACGAACGAGAAGATAATCTGATTCAAGATTACTAGACCTGAATATCGTAAATAATATAGGGATTTAATAGGAAATGAAGAAATCCTCAATGTTTATAGATGTGCATAAATAATCATGGTCATAAACCCAGTAAACCTACAATATTACTGTGTGTAAAATATATTATAAATAAACGTTTTCACCGATTGAATTTCATGGCATAATACAATAAAATAAATAATATTATTTACGATAACAAAAGTGTGGACTCAATAACGTTGTTAAATATAGTCCTAAAACGACATAGCTTAAAAGATAGGTACCTTGTTATGCTACCCATTAAAATTGTGATGTCCGTATTCCGAATTTCTTGAATACGAAAGGGTTTTGAGGTGGAGTAATAAAAAGTCAACGATATAAAGCTATAGGGCCGGTGTGCCACTGATACAGATGTCTTGCGCGCGATAGCGGCGGCAACTAAATGAAATAACATGGATATCACATTAACGAACTGACATGTGTTAGTGTGCCCATACTTTTACAGAAAAACATTCTTATTCTTTAATATAGATAGCAAACTACAATACTTGGATAATATAGACAGCTGAAGATCTAGATAGAATATTGATGTCAATACATAATGGACGACCAGGCAAAAGAGAATTCGGTAATATATGTAATTTCACTATCATATTAAAATTAATTGATGGATTTTTTTATATCTTGAATCCGTATAGATTTTTTGTTAATAGTGCTACTACCGTAAAAAAATAATAGTTACTTCTTATTAAAATACAAGCTGTGCCCCGCAGTTTCACCCGAGTAAAATTCGAATTTCATATTTCTAAGGAGACAAAAGGTCTTTTTCCCGTAAATCTCCCATGGGAATTTGATGTTTTACCAGGACAAAAAGTAGCCTATGTACTCTCAACTAAATCTATGCCAAGAATCAATTCGATTGGTTGCTTATTTAGGCCGTGAAGGAAGGACAAACAAACAAACACACTTTCGCATTTGTAATATTAGTTAAGATTACTCCATTTCTTGAAATAAAATGTCAATAACAATGACATAAATATGAATAGTAAGAAAGTAGAGTTCGAGTTAGTTCCGTTCAAAACATGCAAATAAAATGGATTCCAAACAAATATTAAAGCGGGCTTTGTTGAAGGTAATGGACCGTGGAAATTAAGTAATGTTCCCTTTAATACATCTCAGCATAAACACTTATCAACAATGGACCTTCTTATAGAAAAGCTCGTATTTTATATTATAAATAACAATTGAAATACTTTTATATCCAATCGTTTGCATGCACTGGTAAATTCAACAACACTTCGAAACTGGTTTCAGTGATCAGCTCATTCAGAAAAAGTTCGTGTCTATCTTTTATCAGAAATTCCAAAAGGAATCGTAAATGTGTCCTCCGACTTTTTGTTTAATACAAAACTGGAATAAAAAAGTAAATTTTCGAGCCAACTACCGTCGGCGACGGAACGCGCTGGCATCCTATCAGTATGATCGTCGGACGCTACTCGTAACGTCCGATACCGAAAAAAAAGTACCCGGCACATATTTTGGCGGGAAATAAATCACGACGAAGTAGACGCGGCCATACAAAATTTATGGCGGTCCCGCAATGAAACCGAATGCTGCTGGAAGAAAAATACTAAAAACAAAAGGAAAAAACCTTAAAGGTACCACACGTGACGGTCGTCGGCGCAGATGCGACAACTTCATTACGATCTATAATTTACTTCACTCCCGTTATTGAAGTAGGAAGCGTTCATTTTTTTTTTGTCCGCCCGTTAGAGTGTAATTTATGGACACATCGTTTTGAATTACGGGAAGATTGACAAGTCACAATTTTCTTCGACAATATAATTTTATGTAGGTAGTGACTAGTGCTATAGAATTTGATGGCATGGATACAAGTGCGTACGTTGTATGGTACGTTTCGTACGATAGATAGTTGCAACACGTTCACTTTTAAGTTATAACACCTAGAGATACTAATGTATGTACCTTAACAAAGTGAGTTGTCGATGACTTTCATTTTATCAAGCGATTTGAATTACCTCTGCCTATAAATAAATATATAATAAACAAACAAACCTGGACAATTCACCTAGATAGATTTCTAAAGATTGCAAATTTAATGTACTTGTTTAATTAAGCTATTAAACAATGTTTGGTAGTATTGTAAACGGCCAACGATAACATAAAAGCCTAGTAGTAATCTCAGATAGACAAACCGCGTCTAATAAACTTAGTATTCAATGCGTGGGAGTGTATCGACCATGCGACGATTGCTTCATAATTATCAACTACATCTCTGGATAGTAAATTTCACTGAATATATCGTTTTGGTACCTACTTGTATGACGTGTTTATCAGCAATGGAATAAAGATGTAGGAGCTTTAAATGGCATGCATCAATATTACGTTAACAACTCGAGAACGTTAGATTTGGTCAAAGGGACTAAAAGTGTAATTTTTGTAAGGTTACATGCCTTTCATCATTGAAGGCCTATCGCCTATCGCGTACCCTTGAAGGCCTATCGCGTACCATTGAAGTACCGCCTATATATCATTATGAATGTACTCGTATGTATATATCGTCGATTTATCACCATTGAATATGAAATGAACGCCTATATTTTCTTACATTGAAGTATCGCCTATCGCGTACCATTAAAGGCCTATCGCCTATGCCTAGGCCCAGCGCGAACCCTTTACCACGTAGATTCAGCATTTCTTGATGATTCTGCGGGGACACAAGTACAGACGAGGCGCCCAGATCTAGCCATAAGCGAGCTAAGAAATTAAACGCATGTAAAGCCATAATTACAACGAGCTTACAACTAGGTACAATATAAACGTCATAAAATACTTCTAGCGGCATCAACAAATAAAAATGTTTATTAGCAACATTGTTGACGGAGGTTTCAACTTGTGATGCGACACATTTGCGCTATTCATATATAGTTATGTCGTTGCTATTGGATTTAAGTGTGCAAAGAAGTATTATCTATTGTATTATATTATATTTTTCGACGAGTATAACTAATTTATAGGTTATTATTAAATCATTTCGTCGAAAGTTAATCCTAGAAAAGTCTAGGCTGAGAGGACTGGAATGACCGAGAAACTTGATATACTATCCTACATTACATGTTGATTACCATGTCATGTTTACTTTGTTTTCGGTTTTAAGTAAAGATAATTATCCTTATGTGAAACAAAGTAGGTACCGGGTAAAACGGGGTGAATATAAACTTATGATTGAATAAAAATGGTCGACATACTCGAACAAACTTGGCCGTGGGGCCGCGGCGTACGAATATCGACCCCTCCAACTCAACCCGTGGATGTCGTAAGAGCCGACTAAGGGAACCTACCAGAGAAAGGGCAGCAGCTTCCTTCTGAGTATTTTTAAACACCAATACTGGGATCACCAATCCGCCTGCCAAGCGTGGTGATTATGGCAAATCCCCCCCTACATGGGAGACCATCCACCTGATGGACCGACGACATCGTAGCGGTCGCAGGGAGTCGATGGATGGAAGCGGCTCAGAACCGCTATGTGTGGCGTCGTACGGGGGAGGCTTATGTCCAGCAGTGGACGTGTATGGGCTGATGATGATGATGATGGCTCGAACAAAACATCCTTTTGCAGAAGTCAAATCCTGACACAGGAGGTGAACAGTCACGGACCAAGGATAGGTACTTCCACTGCTGCTACAAGCCAGGTAATTTCTTGGTCCAGTATTTGTCCATTTCTATTCTCCCAAGAGTCTCTATTCACCCCGTTTTACGGTATCTATCTTAATATAAAATTATATGACATTTTACTATCATCATTACTACCTCTAATTAATATGAAAAACTTATTCAACTAAAGCCGTTAATGATACCCCCAGTAGTTATGCTTCAAAATTACTCTTGAATTCTGATAAAAACACTCCGTTACTGCCGCTGTCAAGTGAACAGATAGTTGGTGCCTGGTGGCACTGTATTGTATCGTGTTTATATCGCAAGCCGTATTCACGTGCCCGGCGGGTTGACACTAGAATAACCCTGCGCAATCTGATAGGTGCTCTGCGCTCTTCGCCTGCTCTCTGGGAAAATGTAGCTTGCGATATTTTCACGATAGTAAATTATAAGGAACAAGCTTTCCTGCTTATACGAATATATTACTATTATAATAAGGGAAAATATTTGAAGAAACGATTTTTTGTTTGTGGATTTTATATAAGGGAAGAAGATAACAATCAGTGTCGTATTTTAAGATTCTGCGCCCTGGGCCTCAAAGGTTTGCAGCCCCGTAAGTTAACAAAAAAATCGGCAAAGTGCGTGTGGGGTCACGCGCAGTGTAGGTTTCTGTAGTTGCACTTGTACGGTTCATTATCTGGTATGTACTTATTTACTGCCTATACCTACTTATCACACAACATATTGTTTTTTTTATAAAATTTGTTTTCATGTTTGGTTTTTACTTGTCGTGGTGGTGGGCAAAGTAACCATTAACTGGGGCTGAGCGTTGCAGTGGCGGGGTAGCCTATGGTACCAGGGAATCTACCAATCACAACCCAAAAAAAAAAAAACATTGACAGAAGTAACGGTGAGCGGGCTTTTTTTACTTTGTCAGGTGGTTATTTTATTTTATGGGAGCGTAAAAATTAAATTGCAGCGAGCAGAACGAACATAGGACACCCAAAACCGGAAAACGGAGTGAGCCGCGAAAATATTGTGGATTTCTTGGAATTTTTTTTGCAGTGTTTAGCAAAAAGATAGACAGCGAGGTGAGCTAGCGGGGCGGCTGGCAGAGAGGAGCGGATTGTCTCACCCCTCACAGCCTGGCGCCCTGGGCCATGGAACGCGTGGCCTAAAGGTAAATACGCCACTGATAAGTTGATGAATAAGTTGATATGTAAGTTGGTACAAAAATAGTCAGTTATTTTGCTCATTACTTACTCGTATTGTTGAGTTAACTCTATTAGACCTTTGCCTATTTTATAGACAAAAGATAAAATAAATAGTTCTATTGTTTCACCCACAGACATCCCACAAGACAGTTCTGAAATTCTTGTACGTTTATTTGAGCAATGGACGTATACGTGGGCCCGCTGCTTTAGGGCCCGGTCGGCTTCTCACGTAGAGGCGTGGGACACAGGCCTCGCCTCTAGACGCCTTTCACTGCATTACGCAACCGCGTTCCCTTATAATTGATATGCTCGTATAACTGGTACTAAACCCGTACCCGACCGCCCGGTAAAAAGCAGGACTGCTTGCAAAAATGGCCACATCGACAAAAACTGACCCGACCAAAACCGGGAGTGGCGACGGCGGACGCAGCAATGCTGAATATCCAATAGAGCGTCGCATAATTTATTGGTCGGTACTTGACACATGCATTGTTGTAGTGCTAATCGCTTAATCTCACAGGCAGGTGCATCTAGCTCTTATTAGGCAAATCGTGTCCCTTATTCGTACAGGGTTTTATTAATAAAAATGCAATTGTGCACACGGACGGCGGCGGTCGCGCCGTTCGTTTTTGCACCGCGGTCGCGTCTTGTCCGCTCTCAGCCGCAAGCTCCGGTCGATCGCATCGTCTCGGTATTTTGCACATGCTCAATGTATTTTTAAATTAATACGATAAATTATAAGTCCTTAGTATGTGGCGGAATCATTAATTTCTTATTGGTCGTGCATTTATCCTCTTAGTAAATAAGCGTAGTTCTTCTTGGCACGGTGGTGTGTTCCTTCCTTGAAATGTCGTCAACTCGTTAAAGGAGAGATCTGCGAGTGACCACATTCTTGAACTTCTGCATAGGCAATAATTTAAATACGTTTAGTATGCATCAATACGCCTTCTGGCACAAATAGGCAGTATACGACATGTACAGGGGTGAACTTACGGTACTTGCCCTCTGTAATATTGACAAATCCATAGAGAGGATTGTACCGCCCCTATCCGGGGTATGATTTACGGGCGAGCATGTAAAAGAACATTGTGGGGAATCGTGTCGTGTTTCAGTTTCATATTCCATGGGGTGACACACCCAATCGTAAAGATACACTATAATTTTTTAACTTTTTTCTATAAATAAATGTTAATAACTTATTTTAAACTCTATTTTGAACTCTCTACGGGCCAAATACCTACTGTTTTGCGCTTTGCCTGAATTTTCAAAGATATTTGAAAAGAATATTGCTTTAATTTTGATCCACTATGGAAAACAGCGTGTCTTATAAATCCTAATCCAATTTCTTGCAGCTATAGTTTACTGTTGAACCGTTATATTATTACAATAACTCTCGCTTTATGCTAAGACTAGTTCCCATAAGGTTTTGTATTAATATTTTATACTGAAAACAATAGGCCGTCATCAGAATCAAGATAGTTTCATCTCAACAATGGACGGCAAGCCGCAACTAGGTTACTTTAACACGTTATAAACTTTACATAATCGACAAAGTTCACATTACAGGTTAGTTTGTGTTTGTAACAAGCGCCCATTTTAAAGCTCGGGTTTATTCTTGTTAATAATGATATTACAGTTTCCTTTGATAAATCGAGGTGTCTATGCGAGTCTGCACAGGTTTACTTCGAAACTCGATAGCGGTATTACTTTGTATGGATTCGAAAAACGAACTGTCAAAATCAACCATAACTCACGACAACTTTCGAATAGGACAAATAACAAAAATTCGAGCTTTACCGAGCGTTTTTCTCGTTTTGGCGAGTGTCATTTTTTGATCTTGCGCCCAGTTAGCTAGCAATCCCAAACGATCTTTCCCTTCTATAACTTTCATGTTTTCAAATAACAGTTTTCATGTTTCTGATAGTGTTCTCTGTATGTATTACAATGATTTTTGTATCTAATAGTTCGCTTAGGTAGTTTTTGCTTTAAGCCATCTTGTTACACCCGCGGAATGGGGCACTGATGTCTTGTATTGTATTGTAATACAGGTTTTATAAACCTATTTCATGCCAGCACCTCACAAACCATTTCAAGACTAAGTTCTGGAAAATATTAACCAGTGAGGTGCTGGAGGCAAAATTATTAAGCCGGGCTTAATAAATGACTAATTTATACATATTAACAGCATTAAAATTAAATTTTATAAGATTCTATCTCTTTCCAAGTTTCAGTTAATTTAACTTGCTGAGCATCCTTCTCGTATTATGTATCTAAATAAAGTGGTTTGTCGTAATCACAACGTTCAATCGTATTTACGTGATTTGTAAATAATGATGTCGAGACGTCTCTCATAGGTCACGCGTGAAAGAGTTCCGTACGTGTCCGTTCTTTGCGGATACGGATTTGAGTATCATGAAATTACAGGTCCTTGTTGTAGGAGCACCGCTATTAACTAGTTAACATATCCAAAAGTAAACTTTGGTCGATTTAGGTTCATATAAATACGTAATGAGTGAGAAAAGGCAAGGGCTTCTCAATCTCAGATGTTTTACATAGATAAAGTAACGTTGTTTCATGTTTGCCGGCTGTTTTTAAAATAAGACTGTCAGATGATTCAATTATTTTTGCACCGCACTGCGCGCACGCAACGTTCTAATTTCAAAATTGAGAAGGAATTCTCGTCAGGGCACATCGCATGGCACAGGCCCGACCGATCGAGGCAGCGCTGCCAGATAAAAGGACTGGTTTTGGTATCTCGAAAATGAGTTTTTTTTTTAAATATACACGGGAAGTCGGCCGCTGATAATCTGGCGAAGGTAAGTGCAGTTTTGACTTTAATGTGTTAATAAAATTGTAAGCGTTTTGTCGGCAAAACGGCGAACGAACAATGTCAGTCGGTATTTAAATTTGAAACAATCCGATGTTTACAGGTCAGATTTTATAACTTTTACCTGTAAGTCCCTAAGGAAAAATTTGTTAAGGTCATAAATTGATATCGAGAAAGTGATCTCATGATCTGTAGAGTTTTTTCGCTTCTGGCTTTTGGATCATGCATCTCATCACTCACCAAGATTCGCCGTCATGATGTCCTGATCTTTGGGTTTCTTTTTCCTCGGACGTCCTTTCTGCCGGGGTGGGGGCGCCGCGGCTCCGTTGAAGTAGGGGCCTTTAGGAACTTCATCAACCCGGGTGAACTCCGGGGAGGGGTAGGGCGGGTAGTGCGTGGGGGGTAGGCCCGGGTACGGCCCGGGGCATATTTGCCCCGGCCCGGCCAGCGGCATGTGGGGACCGAATTCCGGCATCGTTTCGTAATGCAGCCTGCGGAAATTTGACATTTTTAAATATGAAAATGTAGGGCATGGTAATATTGTAATAAACCATCAAAACAATTGTTTTTCCAATTGAATATTAACAAGAATATCATCCAAATTCAAAATAAAAAGATTTTCAAATCTATTTGTTTTTCACGGTAATTACTTAAAAAATATCTCTTAGCAAATACTAAGATTTTTTAAATTTTATCCAGTTATCCTCCTTTTTTCCTTTTCAAAATTAGAACGGGCACCACCTACGTAAAATAGAGCACCCACCTTTTGTCGGCCTCAGTGGCAAAGCGGGCCAATTTCCGCCTACGACGGTTGCGGGTTCGATTCCCGTCTCGGGACAAATGTTTGTACGATCTGCAGATATTTGTTCCGGGCATACTGGTTGTGTTTTATCTATAATTTTTATTATATTATAACCTGCAGTAAACAGCCGCGTCCCTGATGCCGAAGGTGTCTCCCTTGTTGAGGGGAGTGCTGCAGAGCGCGCACGAGAAGCAATGCACGTGGAAAACCAGGTCGCGAGCACGCATCACCAGCTCTGAAGCACCGATAGGAGTGTTGCATCGCGCGCAACGTCTTGAACCGTACAACCTAAGACAAAAGATACAAAATGATCTCAATTATATCAAACCAATACAAAACTCTTTATTGTACAAGTTGTACAAAGTTAAATAAAAAAATATAGACATTAACATGAACAAGTACAATGGGCGGCCTTATCGTTAAGAAGCGATTTCTTCCAGGCAGGCTTTGGATGGAAAGAAAAATTACTAGATAAATATTAAACAACTTCATTGTGTACGTACACCAAAACCAAAACATGTGGTTCTATGACTGTCCGTGTGTTTGTACGATTATACATATATATTATGATGTGTACTACTAATAATATACCATAGAGTAAATATGTTGTACCTAATATACCATAGAGTAAATATGTTGTACCTAATATAAAGTGCAAAATCCCTGTGCATAAATCACGCTCTAGCTGTATTTTAAACAAATATTTTTACGGTTATATATGTATGTCGTAAGAGTCGACTAAGGGAACCTACCAGAGGAAGGGCAGCAGCTTCTTTCTGAGTATTTTTCAACAACAACACTGCGATCACCAATCCGCCTGCCAAGCGTGGTGATTATGGCAAATCCCACCCCCCCCTACATCGGAGACCATGAACTCGATGGACCGACGACATCGTAGCGGTCGCAGGGAGTCCATGGATGGAGGCGGCTCTGGACCGCTATTTGTGGCGTCGTATGGGGGAGGCCTTTGTCCAGCAGTGGACGTGTATGGGCTGATATGATGATGATGATGATATGTATTTTGTCAAATTGAATAAGAGCTGATAATAAAGATTTATGAACGGGATTTAAAATTGTATACCTATAAAATTTTATTATTCGCTTCGAAATCCTTCAAACGCTTCCCAGTAATATGGTTCCCCTACAAACATAAATGTCGTCAGCAGAAATGTCTGGTGGTTTTAGTAAGGTAATTAAAACCGCCGGAGGTTTTCGAGATCTGAGATACAAAAGAGGGCAGTGTGGTCCCTTTCCTCGACCTCTATCGAGATCTTAAAACATTATATTTAAATTAAGGGGCATCGTGATGCGACACTAGCGCCACTCTTTTTTTATATTATCGTTATGGAAAAGAATTACTAAAAGTTCTCACCGCCGATTGATAATACCCAGTATAAACTGTTTTTAGATACCTACAACAGACAATGCGTACAAGAGCATTTAGCACAAAATGGTTTTTTGTCTTTGGTGGCCACCAAAAGCAATAAACCATTACCTGCTAAATGAAACAAAACTATTACAGAGGTGTCGAAAAATAGTTTATACTGGGTATTATCAATTGACGGTGAGAACTATTGGTAATTCTTTTTCTTAACGATAATAAAAGAAAAAATAAAGAGAGGCGCTAGTGTCGCATCACTATGGGCCTTAAATGAAGACGTTTTGGAAATTATTCATTTGAGAATGTAAAAGTGGTGTCGTATCGATATCAAATACTAGCGGATGTGTATGTTGTATTTATGTGTATTTATTTATTTCCACCGTAGGTACACATGTTACACTTGATGTCGTTAATTCCATCTATCTTATAATATTCACACAAATTTTTCACATAGGAACACCATAAGGGATTGTACAAAGAAAAACAGACAAACATGACATTTCATGCTTGAAATTTACCAAATAACAAATTGTTGGCTTTAAGAGGTCCAAAATCAAACAGGAATAATTTCTCAAAATAAATTAAATAATAATTAAATTAAAGGGTATGTCAAAGTGAATCTGTACAGGGGCATTGTCAAACTTAATAATTTTACATAATCAGAGAAAAGAATAAAGTGTCAATATATAAAGTGTCAATATATAAAGTGTTAGCAAAAATCAAATCTAAAATTAATTTTCACTTCTCTTGCTCAAAAAATAATAGTGTAGCTTAGCGGGCCTAAAACTCGAGTTTAATACCTCGGGCCAAAAAGTATTCTTTCTTTTTAATTTTTGTCTAAAATCATCAGCCCGTACAAAGCATTCGTTCTCTTACATAAAAACTTGACTTCTTGGGGCTCCGTCAATCTTTTTTTTTGAAAATACTGTCCAAAATAACTCGGTCTTGTCATCCTATATAACAACAACGTATAACAACCTCGTATATAATGGGATGGTTTAGTCCCTTGTAAAACAATCTACTATTAGTATTACGGATGTACTTACGGCACAAACATAATTATTCATTATCATTTATTGTGATTTCATGCATACAGGTAGGTATTTGTTCTTAGGTTGTCTTAATGGATACACAATGCGTAAAAACCCTGTCAGTGCACAACAATTAAAGTACCTTCTGTGGTTATTAAAAACCCTAGGCTATCAAGTTCCATGAATGAGTTATCTATGTGCTTTCTGATAGACAAAAGCTTTTAGTTTGTGTAGCTATGACAATGAATGTAAATCTGTTATCTAAAAAATTCGAATATTTCAAAATACAATTAAAATTTACAGTACATTGTGGAAATTAATTTGCAGGCATTCTTCGTTTCACAATGCGATGTCCAAGTATGCGGCCACACTGCTGCCTGTGAGGAATGTCCTGGATTATTATGCATAAACTTTTCTAGTACCTACCTACTTCCCTCCGAATTGTGATTTCTGACAACGAATCTTAACTATCACTACATAGTATAAAACATGATCGCTTCCCGCTGTCTGTCCTTAGGTATGCTTAGATCTTTATAACTATCCAACGGATTTTGATGCGTTTTTTTTAATAGATAGAGTCATTGAAGAGGAAGGCTTATATGTATAATTTTGTATGAGCATTGCACCCGTGCGAAGAAGGGGCGGGTCGCTAGTTCAGAATAAAGTGTTACTCACCTCAAACCAACGAAATATTTTAGATCAAAAAGTTTTAATCAGCTGCTTGGTACAAGTAAAGTCTTTGTGCTTTGGTCCTGCGCTGGTAGTCTCAAAATATAAGAAAATATACCATATCGCGGGTTCAAGTCCCGCCGAAATCATATTTTTTTTTTATTTTGCTCAGATGTAAGTAAATTTGCTTAGGTCATATTATATGCAGGGCACTGCAAAATAATTTATATAAATTATATAAATCCTTATTAAAATAGATAGGTAAGTATCAATTAAGTAGTTCATTCAAAGTAAAGTACATCCTGCATCTCTATCTTAATATCATTGTATTATCTTGGGATATCATTTCATTTCAATAGAAATGATATCCCAAGATAATACATATCCTGCATCTCTATCTTAATATCATTGTATTATCTTGGGATATCATTTCATTTCAATAGAAATGATATCCCAAGATAATACAATGATATTAAGATAGAGATGCAGGATGTACTTTCATCATTTCATTTCGTATCATTTCATTTCTATCAGAAAATATATATTTCAAATACAAATCAATGTTGAATTTAAATATAGAAGAATGGCTATGTAGTCATTATAAGCGGTGATATAAAGGGCCGCGCACACTGCAGCCTCGCCCGTCTTGAAAATGAAGCGATCGAGCGCAGTCGTGGGCGCCGGCCGGTCACGCGCGATCTTATCACACAGCCTAGCCGGGGCTGCCGGCCACACAGTCCGGCCCTGCACTCGCTTTTAGCTACTTCAAAATAGCAAACAGTATTCACTATTTATTGAACTATTTGTGTTTATTTGAACACAATAACTCGAAAGTAGCACGGACAGTGAGCGTAGAGCAAGGCATAGAGAGGAGGAGGTTCCATGTTGAATATATATATGATAGCATTTCTATACAGCGGGGTAATGCAACCAGCGTCTTGGGGACATTTCCGACTGGTATTGATATGGACCAGTTGAGCTACCTGCAGACTGTTGCAAACAATCTTTGCAACAGTCTGCAGTTAGTTCAATTGTAAATATTAGTTCTAATTTGTTTCTATTATTTGATTGGAATTTTCTTTCGTACTGATACTGGGCCGTGGGGCCGCGGCGTACGAATATCGACCCCTTCTACTCAACCCGTGGATGTCGTAAGAGCCGACTAAGGGAACTTACCAGAGGATGGGCAGCAGCTTCCTTCTGAGTATTTTTAAACACCAACACTGCGATCACCAATCCGCCTGCCAAGCGTGGTGATTATGGCAAAGCCCCCCCTACATGGGAGACCATCCACTCGGATGGACCGACGACATCGTAGCGGTCGCAGGGAGTCGATGGATGGAGGCGGCTCAGGACCGCTATTTGTGGCGTCGTACGGGGGAGGCCTATGTCCAGCAGTGGACGTGTATAGGCTGATGATGATGACATGATACTACTTTATATGATAGAACTGAATCTGGTATAAAAAAATAATTCTTCCATCATAAAATCTAAGCAGTCTAAGGTATACCTCTAATAATTCACAACAAAAACTATTTTCTTGCCAATATCCCGCGTTAGTTAAGTTTCAGGGTAGCTCTACTTATCAGTCGGATGGAAGTTTAACCAAGCGGCGAGCGAGCTCCTCGGTCTTCACGATCGGTCCCGGATATAAAGTGCTAAATAAACGAGACCGTCGTCGCGTCGTCCGATGAACTTTATGCCGCTGAATAAGATAAATAATAGATTCAGGCGTTACTTTGCGGAAATCCATTGCACAATATTAGAATGAAGAAATATTTAGTAACAATTCCGCGTATAACCTTCTCTGATAGTATTCATCAAAGTAAGTTGTCTACTAGTTTCGTCTCTCCACGAGACATCTTCAGGACACCACAATACTCGACCTTGACATTGAGATTGGTAAGCACAGCAACACCGACAGAGTCCCGCCAGTGATGTTGCCTCTCCGAGCTCCGCGCGCCAAGTCCCAATCTCAATGTCAAGGTCGAGTATTGTGGTGTCCTGAAGATGTCTCGTGGAGAGACGAAACTAGTAGACAACTTACTTTGATGAATACTATCAGAGAAGGTTATACGCGGAATTGTTACTAAATATTTCTTCATTCTAATATTCCGCTGAATAAACCAATAGAGTTATTCTACCCTAGACTTGCGCGCAGTATGGCACTGACGCACTAAAATCAGAATAAAATGAATTAAAGATTGCGTGAGATGCGCCTGCACAGGACCGTAAGGAGTGGCACGAAATCTAAGAGGCCTATACTTAGTAGCGGGTGAAGTGGAGTTACGGATGATGCATAGGATGTTTATTAATTTTACTGATCTTACTATCCGTAGGTGACAGAATCACCACTAACCCATATATGCCCAGAAAGATTTAGGTATCCGATTTTCGTAATTTTTGCATATGTTGTTCCTAAAAGAATATAATTAGACCCATATTTTTTTATTTTGCGTTTCTGTTTCTGAAAGTACCTTTTTAGTACATAAATGGCGTTAAACACAATTTATTATTTATAATTTTCATTTTGGGGCCATCCAAGTGAGAGAAGATAGTTTGGGTCGTTTTCGTGCTTTTGGGCATACATAATATGTATATGGGCTAATTTTGTAGACATTTTACTGTAGAGGAACAATAATGAACAAGTAATTTGCTAAACAAAGTGTTGAGATATTTATCAAGAATATACATGTTGAAACATATGTAGATATGTATTTATGTAGACAATAGAACAAACCCGGTATTCCTCAATAAAATTATATTCAAGGATGGAAATAAATAATGCTGGACAATCCACACAGCATCTAGCCCCAAGATAAGCAGAGCTTGTGTTATGTGTACTAGATGACTGATATACATAATACAATAGATATATATTTTTATTATGCATAGAAAATACCCAGAATAAATAGATATTTGCAGATCGTACAAACATTTGTCCTAAGACAGGAATTGAACCCGCTACACCTACGTCGCAGGCAGATCTTCGCCCATCGCGCCACATCGGTCGTCAATTCAATTCAATCAGATATTCTCTAGCATTATTTTATCATATCGTCAGTGGAAAGGAAGAAATGCTAAAGCGCCAAGGAACTACGTGGCGCTATATTGTTTCTTCCTTTCCACTGACGATATGTATCTTTTGGGATTTGCCATAATCACCACGCTTGGCAGGCGGATTGGTGATCGCAGTGTTGGTGTTGAAAAATACTCAGAAGGAAGCTGCTGCCCTTCCTCTGGTAGGTTCCCTTAGTCGGCTTTTACGACATCCACGGGTTGAGTTGGAGGGGTCGATATTCGTACGCCGCGGCCCCACGGCTTGGTATTTTTATTTATTTAAAGGTACAATAATTAGTACGCACATGTCGACATAAAAAAGGAATCATTAAAAAAATAAGTATAATATTGAAATACGGAAATGATGTAGTCCTATTGTGTATAGTGTAGTATTATTTATTTTAGATCTACATATGTATAGGTTTACGTTTTACGGTCTAAATATTAGAATGAAAAAATATTTAGTAACAATTCCGCGTATAACCTTCTCTGATAGTATTCATCAAAGTAAGTTGTCTATTAGTTTCGTCTCTCCACGAGACATCTTCAGAACACCATAATACTCGACCTTGAAATTGAGATTGGCCAGCACAGTAACACCGACAGAGTCCAGCCTCTCCGAGCTCCTCGTATAGAAGCCCACTATAATGTTATTCTACTTAACATTGCATAGAATTTAACATTGGAACTTATCTGCATAGTTAAAAATTTGTTCGTGTTTACATTACAAAAATTATATTATCATCGTTAGGAATCTTATAATTTCACATTTTAGCGAACAAATTGTAATGAGTGTCATCGCGCATTCTTTGCGGCCTGCGTTAGTTTTACGACAAAACGCGTCCATAAAGACGATTGCACACTTCACGGTAAGAGCCCGATGGCACGATAACCGTTCCGGTGCCGGTCGCAACGCTAGCTTACATACAAACAAACACCACAATTAGCATTCATTCATTAATTCATCAAATTATTCCGCCATTATTTTCTTTAGATATCTGGCTGTAAAGGAATTAGTATCTTTTCATGTGGCGTGAGCGCTTTCTTGTTGTTTGATGTTTTGATTGATATTTAGTTTTCATTACCTACTAACGTCAAGCAAACACAATTTACATTAGTGGCCAGATAACACCTTAAATTAGTTTTCTAATTGCCATGCTTTAGAAACGGCAGTAATGAGTTCGCTAGTAAATTTGCCGACAAGCGTGTTTGTGTTTGGTGTTAGCAACTCTACCAATAGGTGTAAATTTTACCGTATAATAACGATTGGTCCCAAAATTTAAGGAAACATATATTAACGTTGGTGTTTATTACAAATCACAGTGCTTTTTAAAAGGAATAATGTAGAACGTTATTATCAAACAATGTTTAGATTTCGTCGATCACTCTTTTATGTCATGGATAACAATCATAAACAAGAAAACGTTAGTTTCCGAGATTTAAATTCGCCAGTAAATTTTATAACGAGCGTGAACCTGGAATGGTATATTAAATATTTCGGACCCTAAACTAGCATGCATAAAGAAGTAAAACGATCCGCGTTAACAAACGAGTGTCAAATGAAACATTCGTTCAGGATACGAAACTGAATCCTTCGGCTCGTGTGTGCCACGCTTTACGCTAAAGGCCCGCTGATTCGTCGTGCCGCCGACAACAATAGTGCGCGGCAAGCTTTATTTGTTCATAATATGTGACGCCAAACGAATACTGCACGCTAATTCAACCGAGTGAATTCTGTATTGGTGTTTGAAAGCTTCGAAATTTTGTAGGTTACTAAATTGAAATTCCTCTTCTTCTTTTAGTTTTGGCTCTGCATCTGGATTGAAATTGTCCAAAAGAATCTCACTCCATTGACCATTCGACGACGGAAGAAAAGTTGGACTGCCCTACTAATAAGATATCCCTACAAAGTAGCATTCATCTTACAAAATATTATAAATGTCAAATGTTTGTATGGATGGATGTATGGATGTATGGATATTTGTTAATCTTTCACGCAAAAACTCATGAACCGATTAGGCGGAAATTTGGTATGGGTATAGTTTGGGACCTGGAATAACATATAGGCTATTATTATCCCGAAAAAATGCGGGCGAAGGCGCGGGCATGAGCTAGTACAAAATAAATGGTCAAGGTTGTCTGGTAGTCACATTTCTTTTTTGTATCAAATTGTTTGTAAAATTGTTGTTTTGTTAAATGTGCAATAAAGCATTTTCTATCTATCTATCTAACTGCTCTGTTTTAAACCGTTAAGTTTGATACATTTTAAACTTGTATTATGTGCAATTTTATATATTTACTAGGTAAGCAAAGGTTATTTGATAACGCTAAGTGCTTATTTTGTAAGCCTAAAGAAATAAAGTTATTGATTCTGGTTCTGCTCCTACAAATTAAAAGATCTTCAACAAATCCAACAAAAGAAATCAATCCCAGTGCGTATTCCATGCTATCATCATCATAATCAACCTATGTTCATGCATTAGTCCACAGCTGGACATACATAGGTCTCCCCTTATGGGGTCTCCCCCTATAACGTCCTGTCTTCAGCTTGCCGTCCTAAACTATACGATTACTGAGTCGCGGTCTCAACTCAATAACACGTTTAGGTACCCCAGCATGTTTAATGTACAGATGGAATAAATATTCGGTGATAAGCTCATTCAACTCAAACGCATCAAAGACTATAAATATATTCCATAATAAGCACCAACCCAAAGAAAGAACCAGTTAATAAAGTATTGACATCACTACATATTATAAAACAAAGTCCTCCGCCGCGTCTGTCTGTCTGTTCGCGATAAGCTCAAAAACTAACTCAACGGATTTTCAATCCGTTTTCACCAAGCGATAGAATGATTCATGAATGAGTATATAATTTGTCAAGGTTTTGTGTAAAAATTGGTTATATATACACAAAACCTTGAAAAATATAATGATAATTTTTGGAAGTGTCAGAAAAAGTAAAGCCGCCTGGGAGCTTTCATCGAAAATGCTGCCTAATGAGACTCGTTTGTTAACGCGGATCGTTTTACCTGCCATTTGAGATATAACAAAACAATTCATGGTGGGATATTACTTTTATTTTATCGTATTACTAGCTGACCCGCCAAACGTTGTGTTGCCTTCAACCCTTATCACTTAGGGGTATGGAAAATAGATAGTAGCCGATTCTCAGACCTACTAAATACGTATATAAAATTTGGTAAAAATTGGTAAAGCCGTTTCGGAGGAGTACGGTAACTAACATTGTGACATGGAAATTTTATACATAAGATAAAATTACGTTTAGGAACAAATGCGAAGTTGCACTTTTTTGGCCACTTAACTAGGTTTTCGCATCTCCTCCTAAGCTATACAATATAAAACTAATACAGATGCATTAAAAATAAGCTTATGATAGGTATCACAACGGGCGAAGGGATTTTTGAAATTTGCTTTGTATATCGTATACGATAAAATAGGTGGCGGTTCTGATTGGATCGGGGTAGCTCCTTAAAGGAACTGCAGATGGAAGAACGCGTATCAAAAGTGTCAAGGTTCATTCTAAAAATCTCTCCTTGTAATTAGCACTGCACCCACTATCTAGCTAGAAGTTCTTTCATCTATGGCCGATTTTGCTTCATTAGGTAAAATTTTTATAAAAAAGAGATTGACTAGCAGAATTTTCCCCCAGGTTTATAGAATAACTTTATCAAAGGAATAAAATGTCTGGATTTCTTTGCTCCGGTTTTTGAATGTTCATCAGAATCATCCGTGAATAAAATCCCTGCTCTCCCCAAATACACTAGCTAGCGCGACAAATGGTCGACAAAACTGTCCGCGCGTGATTGATCGGCCGTTGCCGATAGATGGCGGTGTTATTAATTAACACGACGCGTTTGAGGTTCAGCTGGGTCTAGAGCCGTCACGGTTACTGCTGCCAATCGCCCGGAAAGAACTCATAGCTCTGCTACTATAGAATCTCGAAGTTACACTTCAATTTATATGGGATGCACATGCACGAGTATTGGGAAGGTAATAAAGTTGTTCTATGGTTGTCCGGTAGAAGTTTGCTTCAATAAGACCACCCATTACAAATTATACATTTTAGGTACAAGAATTTTTTATTAGATTTTAATTTTAATAAGTTAGAAATCGTCATAGCTGCTGCTTCTATTTAAAAATGTTCTTCTACAATCTCCATGCGAATTATTATTTAGAACACGCGCCCAAGGCGACTTTTTGTAGCACTGCAAACGCGCGTTTGGGGGGAACGAGCGGGTACGCAAGCACCCCTCTCCACTGTTCGTTTCCCCCGACGTCGTCTGAGTCGGCCATGCGCTTGCATCGCTACAGTCGCGCTACAGTCGCAATGCCATCGCGCGTTTTCAGCGCTACAAAAAGTTGCCGTGGGCGCGCGCTCTTATTATTTATCCGTCCAACCATTTCAAGGTGGAAAGGTCAACAAACAGAGATAACTATTTAAGGAACTTTTTTATGTTTGTTATAAAACTATATTTATAAATATTTCATAATTTATTACTTAGTTTTTCATTAAAAATACATTAAGTACCTAGGGTATAGTACCTACTTATAGTATTATGGATGGTGTATAAAGGCATATTATACCTTTTACGACATAATCGCGGGAGCAAACAGCATAGTACGAGTAGTTTACAAAATAACAACATCCACTTTGAAAACTCGTGAAAAAATAGGCAATAAATGTAAAAAAAAAATATTTTCAAATAGACATTAGATTACATTATGTATGACTGATGAGCCAATTTAATGGATGTCTTAGATTACATTAGCTAGCGTAAATAGTGGCGCACTTTAACGCCAGGCAATCACGCACGCAAGACCTTGAGAAGATATATCAATTCAGTAACATGTTTTTTAATGTCTTTCTCTTCTTTACGTCTTCTTCTTCACGTTCTTTTTACGTTAACCCTAACGTAAAATTGAAATCTACTGCATGCAACACTATGTTTCTATGTTCACATAATTGATTTCAATCTAGATCAAAATTGTAAAAGTACTATAAGTTTATATATAATTCGATTGTTATCTGATTTGTGAATGTATAAATAAATAAATAAGATCAAGTCCGGTATAAGCGCCATCCAAGCGCGTTTTGTGTACTGGATGGGAAGACTGGATCGTGAGTTCTCGACATTACCCATGTCTCGGGAAAATGGTAGGGGTTGCACCACTACGTATTTATTTTTAGGATCATAATTTTAGACAGCGCATCTCTAAATCAGAACGAATTGATGATCTCTACCTCACCTGTATTTTTAAGCTGACTGTTTTCGATATTAATTAAAACGTTTTGAAAAGACCTGCACTAAAATAGCAAAATACTGTGTAGTACTTTGTATTTGGCTTCAATTCAGCTCCATTAGAATACTTATCAAGTTTTTTTTGCGTTCCTAGCGATGCGTTTAAGTGACATAATTTTTTTAGATTTTACAGACGTATTTTCTTTTATTGCAAAGGTAACTTTAGAATTGTGTATAACGGGGAGAGGGAGACCTATACAAAAAGAGCTGAAATGATGATGATAAGAAATATAAAATTACTAGCTGCTGCCCGCGCCTCCGCCCGCATTTTATGGGGATAAAAAATTATAAAAATATAATAATAAAATGCTTAGATATTAATTAAAATGCTTAGATTATAATTAAAATGCTAGTTTGGAATATGTTATTCCAGGTCCCAAACTATACCCATACCAAATTTCAGCCTAATCGGTTCAGTAGTTTTTGCGTGAAAGAGTAACAAATATCCATACATCTATCCTTACAAACTTTGACGTTTATAATATTAGTAGGATTAAGTGTCACTTGGTCGATATTTATCTTTCAACCGTATCCATCTCGGCCGGTCGCTATAGAGCTATATATATATTCAAGAAGCGAAAAATCAATTAAACAGTTCTCTCTCTCTGACGTTCGTTAATAAAATAAAGACACTAGAGAATGGAATAATCATCAATAAAGAATAAAAGATGTAGGTAACGGTTACTTCAAATTCAATCCGCTTCTTAAGAACGGAACGGATAGCCTTATTCCCCATACAAAAGTAATTTCCGCTTCATTCGGAAACTATGTCCCCGATCTTATTGAAATTTTCCATACGTAATCGGATAAAAAATAGCTGTGTTTGCAGCAGTTTAGTTTTTGAAAATCATAATGGTATTTAAATGAGAGCGAAACTAATTTTGACCACCAAATCGAGTCATCTTCAAGCGGTTTTTTATGCATATGCCTTTATCCGAAAATCTTTCGCGCTGCAAACATTTTAAATATATTCAACATTATAAATAATCAAAAATATTTTTGAAATCAAACGTTTACTCAAAGTTAATCGGAAACTACGAAAAAATATCAAAAAATGGTGCCAACACCAAGCACACGCACACAGCCACATGACAGCTTCGTATTAGATGGTTAGAGGCGCTTTCTCACTCATAGCGTGCCCCATTTCATGCGACGTGAAACAACAACAAATCCGCATGGGAAAATCCGTTTTTGTATGGGAGAGGTTCATAGCCTTCTTCATAGTAAAAAAAGGATTCGAGAAGCAGTAAAGTCCCACGTTGATTATACAATAGACAGACGTAGATTAATTCATAAAAATGCTTAAGTTAATTACGTTTTGGCGCAAGAAAACTAAAATTGCAATATTAACGACCGATAGAATTCATTTTCCGTATCATTGGTATCATGCGGGAAAAAGCTGGACACGTGCGTGCAAAAAAACCCGACACACATTACAACGGCTATTAAATAAACTGTCCGAGTGTGTAAATGGGTGTGCGGTTAAATTGCAACGTAGTTTATACAGCGATGATAGTGTAATTGTATGCCTGTTGCGTCGCTTTAATGTAGCGATGCTGTTGCTGACTAATAGTTACATACTTTTTAATTAAAGTGACGTGGTTCACGACGCTCGCTTGAGTTGCTTTCCTCATACTTATCGAGTTGCGAAATAGGAGTATCTGCAGACGAATATACCATAAAGCAACGTAATGGGAACCACAACCAAACGGATAACCAATTGCTAATTGATATATGAATGGACACTTTATTGTACATAAATTATCATTAATAAAAAAAAACAGTACAAAAGACGGCCTTATCGCTGAGAGCGATTTCTTCCAGACAACCTAGGGATCGAAAAAAGATATAAGAAAAAGGGGTGTTGGTAGTGCACAGACAGTAAATAACAGAACTATTTTATGTTACATAAGTTATTTACAATACAAAACTACTTATATATAATTATTTAGCTAACCTAGAAACAAAACAAACTAACGCAATAGGTAGGTACTTCAAAAGAAACAATCATTATAAAAGCTAACAATTAATTGAAATTGATGTACGGTTTCAATAAAGCGTTTGACCACCATCACACTTGAGAAAGTGACGATGTGGCCTTAAGATGGAGCACGCTTTCCCAGACGGAATTTATTCACTCGGGATTTGAAGACTCCTAGATTATACTCTACCGGAAAAACAGACGCAGGAAGTTCCTACTTTACATACGTAATAACCCTTTGACAAATGCTTTTCCGTGTTCTCTACGCCAAAGCACAAAATAACCAAAATATATTCTAAGCGTCATTGGCGCTGACCCCTCAGCGTGATCCTCAGGTGATTTGTCATGTATGAGAGAGAGGGTGACTATGGCGGTCAAAGGAGGATGGAATGGTGAAAAGAGAGCGATTGCGCAGTAGTGACAATGGGTGCAACCTTAGTAGTATAAACTGGTAGGTACTTTAATGATTTCTCCATCTAAGATGACATTGATAATAACAAATCGGCAAAAAAATTAGTACTTTTAACACGATTGCATGTCGACATTTTTATGTTGCTTTAAAATGTATGGTGGGTGACAGATCACAATCTGTCTGTCGTTTAAGATAAACATTTTTCTTTTGCACAACAAACTTGTACCAGTATACTTTGTAAAACAATTTACAACCAAAATGCCGTGTACAATAAGGTCTAGAATAAAAATCTGGGAATGTGTACTACCATATAGTGGTGACTCCAATGTTTAGGAACAATTTGTATGCGTAGGTATCGACTTTATGTGGTTTCTTTTTCGGAAGAATATTTTGTAAGTGTACCTACTGGATTTGGCCGGACTGACCTTACACGACCCTTTACCATATGTTAAGAAGATTCTTTACTATATCAAGCATCTGGAAACGTGACTGTTGGGTGTAATAGCTATTTATTTCTGAGTCACAGCTTGGTGAATGAACAGCGATGTGGAGAGTACTGGATAAGTAGGTAAACTAGCATAGTAAATGGTTCTACGGATTCGGAACGTGTGGCAAGAGCGAAGACTATAAAAAAAATAGGTTACCTAACGAGTATTTTGATACCTAACTTATCAAAATTGTTTTTGCTTTTTTGATGCTTGTTGATGATGAGTGTCACAAAGACTCGAAAATGCATGTACTTAATTAAAACCAATATAGTCCAAATAAAACATACGTATATGTGGAAACTCTCCCTTGATTTATCGTGTAACCTATAATTTTAGGGCCTTGATTTGTCCTTGACCTTTGCTTTATTATATTTGCTATATTTATGGAATTATCAATTTTGGTATGATTTTTACACATATTTGTTTCAAAAATAAAAAAAAATAGAGCGCAATAACTAAATTCAAATTGTGGAATACGAAACCAACCAAATTTTATTTAAAAACCAATTTCCCATTATTTCTATGATATTATTGAACCTAGTGTTATGGGGGTCTAACGCTTTATGGATTGGTAGAAAAAAAACTTGAGCTAAATCAAATTGGAAACCTTTATATCATGTTTACTGCAATTTTGACCTTGGATCTTAAATATTTCACTAGCTAAATAGACCAAATAATTTGAATGGACGCAAAAAAACTATACATATTGCTACCTAACATTCAGAATTTATAAAAGTTGCTTCATACAACATTGTAACGACACTAACAGCAATGTTTATTGGTGTCCAAAGCAAACACATTAAGATTGTCATTTATTAATGTGTTAATTGAAATCCTATCGGAAATCTTAGCATACAATGCACTAGCTAGAGTACACAAGGTTACGACATAAAGCGATAAAATTTCGTGATAGATATTTTTAACACTATAGGTATGGAGATTGGAGATATTTAACCCAGACATGAGTGAGGTCAGATTTTAACAGAGAAGTATCAATCAATCATATCAGCCCATACACGTCCACTGCTGGACATAGGCCTCGACGCCACAAATAGCGGTCCCGAGCCGCATCCATCCATCGATTCCCTGCGACCGCTACGATGTCATCGGTCCATCGAGAGGACGGTCTACCATGTAGGGGGTATTTGCCATAATCACCACGCTTGACAGGCGGATTGGTGACCGCAGTGTTGGTGGCCGGGGGGAGGCCTATGTCCAGCAGTGGACCTGTATGGGCTGATATGATGATGATGATGATGATCCTCCTTATACATGAAATATTATGTATTAATTCTAACACGGGACTTACCAAAGACAATATGCTATTAAAAATAATTGTAATATTTTATAATTTTGATTAAAACATTCGTGAAGTCGAATTTCTTGTAATCTTGTAAGACATTTTTTTATCAAACAATATGAAATATTATATTCTGCCTGCAGTTATATAATCACACAGTTATATAACTGCAGGCAGAATATAATTTTTCATATTGTTTGATAAAAAATGTCTTACAAGATTACAAGAAATTCGACTTCACGAATGTTTTAATCAAAATATCGATATCATAAACTGAGGAATTAATCAGTGTTATAAAATGGAAAGAGATTTGTCATTCAAATTTTATAATGTCTATTAACCTTATCTTAATGTTTATTTTATTTGTATCCATTTGCCTACTGTATTATGTATTTTATTGTATTGTTAATGATATATATTGAAAGCTTTTCGTGGGAATCGTTTTTTTAGTCAACAAGCGAATGACCTAACCTTTTGATTTAAAACTTAACTAATGGGACCACGTTTTTATTAACAACTTCATAAGATTTATTATTGACGACCTCGTGACGCGGTGGGCGAATATCTGCCTGCGACGTAGGAGGTTGCGGGTTCGATTCCCGCCTCGTGACGGATGTTTGTACGATCTGCAGATATTTGTTCAGCGTGATCTGGATGATTTCTATGTATAATAAAAAATATCTATCTATGTAGTGTATTATATTATGTATATCAGTTATCTAGTACCCATAACACAAGCTCTGCTTAGCATGGGACTAGATGGTGTTGTGTGAATTGTCCAGCATTATTTATTTATTACAATTGTTAATCCAAGTAATAAATATTCTGGCCCTTGCGGGAATTATACAAAATTATAACAATGACGGATTCGAAATTCGGGCAGCAGCTCGTTCTATGTGGGTATATAAAACAACGTAAAAGTAACCTCATCGAGTTCGGACCTTCCGGCTCCATTGTAAGTTCAGCTGCATGTCATCATTATGTTGTACTAGCTGCTGCCCGCGCCTTCGCACGCTTTTTATCGGGATAAAAAATAGCCTATACGTTATTCCAGGTCCCAAACTGTACCCATACCAAATTTCAGCCTAATCGGTTCAGTAGTTTTTGCGTGAAAGAGTAACAAATATCCATACATCCATCCATACAAACTTTGACATAATATTAGTAGGATTGTCATACGATTTAAATACGCATAGCAAATACCTATCAGATTGAACGGAAACTGTGAAGAGGATCAAAAACTTGCAAGATTTTATTATATACACCGGACAGGTGAAACTACACAAAAGCTTAGCAAGCGTAAATGTGACTTAGGGGTCACATTTAATTTTATGATATTTGTTTTCTTATGCACTTTTACTCGACAAAGTAAATTAAACCAAGGTTACGTTCTGGGTGTTATCCAGGTAGAATAAAAAATATAGGAAGAAATGTAGGTCTATGTAAAAGAAAAACTAGATCTATGTTAAAAACGATCTATGTAGTTGTATTAAGTATAATATCGGTTATCTAGTTCCTACTCATAACACGAACTCTGTTAAGCTTGGGGCTAGGTAGCTGTGTAGATTGTCCAGAATGGTTCATTTTATTTTCAACTAAAAAAAAAAACCTCACAACAGCTCCCCGTTAAGTTGCTGCACGGAAGTGCGAATACGAACGCATTTCACGTACGTATCGTATTCATGCGCGTATCGTATTACCGAACTGCTACAAATTGCGATATCTGCTGCACAGAGGGGAGCCGTCCTGCTGCGGGGAAGGCGCGCTCTCTGTTTGCAAATAAACACCCGGCGCGCGATAACTGACGAGTAATCTGTGGGGGAAGGACCCCCGGGGGTCGTGCGACCCCCTGGCCCCCAGCCCGCAAGCGCGACAATGCCGGCCGCGCAGCGTTGCACAATGCCTGCCAGCGTGTGCCGCGCTACCGACCGGTTCTCACGTGAAATACTAATGCTCGTCTATGGGAATCCAAGAGCCAAAATTTAAATATTATTTAACATAATTTCGGGACCTAGTATTTTTATTGAGCGCTAGGCCGGGCCGGAACATATTTCTTCAAGTTATTATAAGAATGCTGCATGGCGTTCTAAACGCAAATTATATATATGTGTAAAGGCAAATATAAATAAAGCCATATTAGCCAAAACACCGAATATTGACATAACAAAAACAATAAAAAAGGACAATAGGAAATGATTGTTAGAAAACAAACAGTATGACAACAAAACACTCGAAACTAACAACAGCCTCGCGCACTTGAAATAATCATTATTTATAACAGTCAAGAGTTTTTCACCCTCTTGGATGTCATGTCAATAAAAAACATAAGTACCTTCTTGACAGCTAAATATAACGATTCTAGGCAATATTGAGCTCTAAGGCCGTGGGTTAAGGGGTTGATTAGATGGTCGCGCCGCCGCGGCAACAGAGCGGTAACCACAACAGTGCGCGCTTCGACAAATATTCAAGTAGCATTCGAGTGACGCGATGCGAAAAATCGTATTATTTTGCTAGTTTCGCGTCACATTGTACCGAACAGTGTGACGTCCTTCAAATGTACTTTTACATAAATACTCAGACATAAATATTATTACAAAATCCTTTTTAAAAACCAAGCTTTTATATCTTCTAGGACTAAAGTGGAAGACCACACACAAACAAAACCAAACTCGTTAAGGCGTATCGTTTATGAATTCCTATGGCCACCTTCGGTCTCCATCATCTGACCAGCTTGATAGTACCATGATATTGCATTGTCACCAAACTTACGTAAATATGCCAAATTTCTGCTCAATCAGTTGTGGATCATCATATCATCACCCATACATACGTCCACTGCTGGACATAGGCCTCACCCATACGACGCGACGCTACAAATAGCAGTTCTGAGCCGCCTCCATCCATCTGCTCCCTGCGACCTCTACGATGTCGTCGGTCCATCCAGTTGATGATACCTGGTCTGAAATTCAGTTTCAAGATATGTATGTCCCATACAAACTAACAGGCCAATTTGAATAATGCTGGAAAATGCTGGACAATTCACACAGCATTATCTAGCCCCAAGCTAAGCAGAGCTTGTGTTATGGGTACTAGATAACTAATACACATAATACAATATATTACACATATAGATATTTTTTATTATACATACAAAAACGAACAGAACACCCTGAACAAATATTTGCAGATCGTACAAATATTTGTCCCGAGGCAGGAAATAAAATCTTGTAAAATGATGTAAACTGGACTAAGAGGGGGGCAAATTTTAATATTATGCAAAACAAACAATGATCGTACATACCCGTTTACAGAATAGTAGGTACCCCGATTATAGTAGTGAACCAGGAAACTATGCAAGAAAGAAAACCTCAAAGCAGTGAGGCTAAGGGCTCCTTCACACAGCATCCGTTTTACATGATCCATTTATTTTACTTCATGGTAGTTCACACACCTGACAGTATTCTGGATCCAGTAAACTATTTTTTCCAGTAGCTAAAAATCCGTCAAAAACGGTCCGGTAACAATCATTTACTGGATCCGGTATACTGTCAGGTAGCAGCGAGGTTAACGCATGCCGTGCTGGAGGAAAAAAGAGATCTAGCTCTTGCGTGAAGTGTCGTACCTACAAAAACCCAAGTAGATAACTACAGTCTCAATGTTATCAGCTATAAATTATTTCCACCGACAAATCCGTTGAAAATTAATACACCATACAAATCCATGCTTTATGCTCAATGCCCGAAACCAATATGTACATTGTACAACTATCAGATATGTAGCTACAGGCTGATGCATAAACACTTAAGGCGCATAGGTAGTGTAGTGATGCGACACTAGCGCCACTCTTTATTTTTTCTTCTGTTATCGATATGGAAAATAATTATCAAAAGTTCTCACCGCCAATTGATAATACACAGTATAAACTATTTTACGACACCTCTGTAATAGTTTTGTTTCATTTAGTATTAGTAGAAAATGGATTTTCTGCTAAATGCTCTTACACGCATTGTCTGCTGCAACGGCAAACGAACCTAGATTGTATCTCTCCGGTTTTCAAAATCTTATCAGAGCGTCTGGTCGAAGCAACGCGTGACCCGAGAGCCAGTGTCTTTGTGATACTTCCGATTGGTATAGATTTGGATCAGTTGAGCTACCTCTAGATTGTTTGCAACAGTCTAGAGTTAACTCAACTGTATACAACAAATATACATATGGATTTTTTTATAAATAAAGACAAAATATAATGTCGAAAAAAACATTAGACAAATTATATTGTCAGTTAGGGTCATAAACAAAGTCGAAGATACAAGAAAGCAAAACATTTTGAACACTAACAGCAGTTAATTGTGAGCACCCCTTATGTGCACCCCGATGGTTTATAGAATAGAGACGTCATACACAAAGGGACTATGCGGAACAAAACCGCACAATAAAATTGTCAACATTCATTTGTCAGCGGTAACAATACGCCGATATTAGCTCTTACGCGGCAGGAATACGAGCTTGACTTTTATAAAAAAAAACTTCCGCTGGTGACATCTGCTTTCGTTTATAGGTCAAAATGTTTTGTAAACAAAAATATTGTTGGGTTCCCTGCATTGTAGTCTATAAATACTTCATCATTTTTTTCCTTTCCTACCCATACATTGTATGGTGTGTGACTCGTTAGAAGGCCAATGGGTGTTTTTAAAACACAGGTTATAAATAAACGATTAAAAGTAGTCCATTATAAGGCGACCGATGTGGCGCGGCGGGTGAAGGTCCGCCTGCGACATAAGAGGTTGCGGGTTCCATTCCCGCCTTGGGACAAATGTTTTTACGATCTGCAAATATTTGTCTCGGGTGTTCTGGGTATATATGTATACTAAAAATATCTATCTATGTAAAGTATATTGTGGCGTCGTACGGGGGAGGCCTATGTCCAGCAGTGGACGTGTATGGGCTGATGATGATGATGATGAAGTATTCTAATGAAAGAAAGAAAAGAAATTATTAGTTATTCCAGGTAAGAATTAATTTTTTTCAAAATTTCAGCCTTATCTGTTCAGTAGTTTTATCCAAAACACATATCTAAACATCCGTCAACATTTTCGCATATAAAATATTTATATGATATTGTGATGTGTGTGGTCCACTGGGTTCTAGAATTCTAGATATTATTTATTAACAAAGGAATTACAATATTTTGTTTACAAAAAATATTGAAGTATTTACCTTACCTGCTCAAAAAATAATGCAAATAATCTTCTGTGCCGAATTGTACAATATATTATATAATCCCCCATTCATAAAAATATTTTCATTCATATATATCATTCATTATACTAGTAATATTATAAATGCGACAGAAATAGCGACAGAGAATAGCGATAATTAACCTGTACTATTTTGCGATTTCGTGAAGGATGTGAACGACCTGTATTGCCACCTTATTTGGTACTTAGTATAACAGACCTACACACAACACATTAAACAACATAAAAATACTTATAAATGTAAGCTCGAAAGACACAAAATGGCCTCTGCCTCGGCTGGGCTGGTTGCTAGCACGCTAGTAACCAACGCTGGTCTTCCATGAGAGTCATGTTGTTGACGATACTGATAATTTGTCCACATACAATTTCAAACAACAGACCACATTGAATGCGAAACCCAGTTTACAGTCGGCTAAATACAAAATTTCCTTTCTCTTGTTTCTTTCCAATTTCTGCCAAGTGTATTTTTACTTTTAAGACGGCTTTAAGTAGGTTTGCAATGGATGGCTGATTAAAATTTATGTAGTATTTATGCAATCAAGTACGTTGCGAATCGAGCATCTTACTGGATCATGCTTTTTGACCTTAAAAACGTCCAAGAGAAGGTATTTTTACCCGACTACCCAAGGACGAGGGTTATGAGGTTGACATCCTATATATAAATAAAAAACTCTATGTATTTTAAGCGCCATATTCAACAACCGGTCATATGATTTTATAAAAACATATTGTGAACTATTATTTGCTTTTGCTAATATTGCTTGAGCTATATTATATATGAGATTTTATATATATTAGCAAAATTCCATGAAGTAAGTACATACATATATCAAATATAAGCCACATAGACATTGATATATGATATGTTGATATATGATATTGAAAATGTATCGCATCGTAACAATTATATATATACCTATTGCTGGATGATTTGTTAGACAAATACATACAAGTAGGTACCTGCTGCTCAACCTGTTAACTCTTACACCAACGATTTGACAAATAACATAAGAAAGACCACAGAAAATAATGTAGTGAGGTTAAAGTGTAAACGAACAATGTACCGTGCAGATAACATATCTTGTCCCAAGATAACTTTAATATAATATCTGTATATAGTAGTGTAATTCTGTGGCACGTGTATCGATCTTTATATCGGTAAGAACCTGCAAGAGCATGGGTAGTATATTTATATAATACACATTTTTATTAGGGTTCCGTACCTCGAAAGGAAAAACGGAACCTTTATGTGATCACTTTGTTGCCCGTCTGTCGAGTCGTATCGAGCAGTATCGAGTTGAAATTAACATCAAATATTCAGTTGGATAACCTCTATGAGCCATGATATATCAAACTTCTAAGTCAACGCGATCAAAATTTACAGCTGCGTATGGCATATATTTTGAAATTAATACCTATAGAGTACTTTCCGTTAACCTAGAATTATGAAATTTGGCAAGAAACAAGCCATATGCACGTGTAAAGGAAAAAATTCGAAAGCTACATATTATTTGTGGTTTATTTTTCCTTTTTTCAAAAAGAAACGTTTTTTGTTTCACGCCCTGGGCCAAATCCTATAAGGTACTTCTCAGCGACCTAGAATCATAAAATTTTACAAGAAGAGCAGGGTCTTATAACTATACGGAACCTGCGCGAGATCGACTCGCACTTGACGTTTTAGTTCTAATTGTGTAGACGCATATCTACATTTATGTATCACTATTAAAATAGGAAGCTATTTAAACTTGGATGGGCACAATACTTGCAATAAACATAGACCTGCTATAAAATCATTCATGCTTTTTCGTCTAGCCGTGCTCTGTTTTTTTTATATTTTCCTGGGATTTCCACCTCGGCTCCTAGCATAGAGTGGGTGTTGGAAAATACTATAACATTATTTATATCGATTCGTTCCCTTAGCTGCTTCATCCAAGTTTAAATAGCTACCTATTTCTATTCTAAACCAATTTAACGATACAAAAAACAACATTGAAATTGAAAAGATCTACTGATATAATTTTAATCCCCTTCTAAGTGTACTTCAATCCAAGTTATAGCTGAGCATTTCAATAGAACCTTGATCTTGAACATAATGAGAGTTTCAAAGTATCTGCCTGAGTGAAAATAACTTTAGCCCAAGCTGAATGCTCGCATTCATAACTTTGACTTCACGTTCGTGCGGTGAGTTAAAACGTCGTAGCTATTCGAGAATTTACAACTTTTTAAGCGTGCTCAATATATCCAATTTAATTAATTTTATTCTCGTTATCGAGTAAAGCCGTTTACCTACAAAGCAGAACCAAGATATGTAAAGTAACCACATGGGGTGAAAGTAGCGTCGCATAGCTATCAAGACCTATATGTGTGTTAAGGCGCATAGTAATCCGACACTAGCGCCACTATTTATTTTTTCTTGTATTGTCGTTAAGGAAAAGAATCACCCAAAGTTCTCACCGCCAATTGATAATACCCAGAATAAGCTATTTTTCGATACCTCTGTAACAGTTTTGTTTCACTTAATATTAGCAGACAATTTAACGTTAATACCTGAAAAAATAAAAAGTGGCGCTAGTGTCGCTTTACTTTGCGCCTTAAAAATCGTATTAGGAACTATTACACATGTTCGCTCCACAAATTCTTAAAAATACTAAAGTAAACTTCCGTCGGTGTTTGTCAGGGATGAAAGATTTCTGGATGAGGAAATGCCACAAGAATGTCGATGTGTATATACCCAGTGGCATATAACTGAGACTGTGAATAATGATGGTAGGATTTACTTAAATGAACCTAAACAAGAAAGAAAAGAAAGAAAATATATTTATTTGGCCATACATAACACACACACACAACACGACACATTACAGACAGTGGGAAAGTACAAGAAACATACATATACATGAAGAAAATAGATTGAACATACGGAATATTGTTACATAAGGGGTCAAAAAGGTCCCTGTCTCAGCATTGTACCGCTACAAGCCTAAGCTAGTAGCTTAGGTACCTACCAACCAAAGTAACCTGCCAAAGTACCTACTCATACTTTCATCACTTAATGTCATGATATGACAGATGATTGTCCGTCGATAATGACATCGTGCTTTTGTTATATCCAGTAATCGGTGTCTTTATCGAGTAGGGTAGGTATATACATCGTCATAGTTCTAGTAAGCTCCTGACGGTATGCTTGACCCGGACTCTGCGATAACTGCCGCCCGCTGCCGTCTGGTCGGCACGTGAAACGATTTTTTTATAGCATTTTCCGGATGTTATCAGGAGCCTGGGGTAGGTAGATAAACTTATATCACCCTAGCTACGTCTTCCCCCCATATTACCTGAGCAACTCATAAACTAAAAGTCCAAAAAAACAAAGGTGTTCGTAGACCCACTGCTGAGACTGATTCTGTTTATACCATTCGCCTCGGTCCTGCGCCGGTCAAGGCACCTATAATGATTAAGTTTTTTTAAAATATATATACCTTCGTTTGACCACAATCTCACCTGATGGAAAGTGACGATGTGGCCGACGTTGTATCACGAAGGTCTAGAAGACACCTGTTCACTCTTGTCTTGAAGATCCAGATTGGTATAAGTATATTTTAATTTTATTCATACGCTTCAAAAGTTAGTGAAACATTTACAATTATTATTGAATATTCATTAAATCATCTGTCTTCATCCAAATAGTTGATAGCGAAAGAGAGGAAAGATAAGTTATATCAGTGCATTAGACAGTACCCAATGCAGTTTTATTTATTTCAGACTAGCAGACCCGACAGACGTTGTCCTGTCATTCAATTTTATTTCAAACGTGCTTAGCAAAGAGTATATACCTAAAGCTGGGGATAAGGTAACATTAAAAAAGTTTATAATAATTGTAGTCCTTAAGTTTTCATAAAATCTAAGTTTCTACGCAATTTTTTTATGTAAGAACCTGCTATGAAGTATTAGGAAACATTTAAAAAAAGATGAACGAAATCGGTAAAGCCGTTCTCAAGTTATAGCTGGACCAAGAGAAATTGGTGTTAATTTTTATATATATAGATAGATATAGATAGGTCATTTTATAGCAGCATAAGACACGCTGCTATAGAACGACCTTTCTGATAGCCGAATGACATTCTAAGTAGCATGCACGAGTACAAGGTTCAGACTATTATCAGCAAAATTGTGTACGATAAGAGCGAGTTCTTTGTCTTAGTAGGACCGTTTCACGACCCCTCGACCCAAACCCTATGTATATCGCATTATGTTTATTTAAATTTGTTCTTCTATAAATAATATTCACTTAAAAGAAGATACTTGACAGCGAGTTTAAGCACTTTCGAGGCTAAATAGAGTGTCAAGCAAATATGTTTTACGGTAGTAGGTAGGTACCTACATCCATATCTTTTACATTAAATTTTTGTTTAAAAGGTAAAATATCAAAATGACTCAAATAATGTATGCATATCTCTGTATTAAAGTCTGAACAGAAACATGTTAAGGGATGTATATAGGTACGTTTATCTAATATATCTAATTATTGTTTGTTAATGTCTAGCCTTAGTTTTCCTAAGATTAATAAATAAAATAAATTATGTAAGCTCACGTGACCAAATAAATAATTATTATTTAAAGTGACTACCCAATCCTACACAAATTATAAATGTCCAAATTTGTGAGAATAGATGAATGTATAGATGTTTGATCCTCTTTAACGCAAAAATTACTAAACTGATTGGGCACAAATTTGTTATAGGTATAGTTTGGGACCTGGAACAATATATAGGATATCTTTTATCCCAATAAAACGCGGGCGAAGGCGCGGGCAGCAAGTAGTATTAAATATAAATACCCGGAGGAGTAAACGTCTGTCGGCAAAGCCAAGATGATGATAACGATGATTGAGTTGTTCTTTACAACTCGAATAAAAAATGTGTTCTGATTCTATAATAATATGGCGTGTATTAAAAAACGATAAACCGACTTTAAATTCCTTAACTTTTACACTTATTTTATAATTAGGATACATACTAATCCCCTGGGGATACAATTTTTATGAGACCCCCTCGGGATCATTTTCTATACAATAGTGAAAGAATTTTCAAAATCGGTCAATAATTGGCGGAGATATCGAGAAACATACATAAAAAAACTTACAACCAATTGAGAACCTCCTCCTTTTAAAGCCGGTTAAAAACAGCTTTAATCCACACTTACGTATGCAAACTGCAAATGAATCTGCGGCCAGATGGAATTTATGATGTCGGTAAAGGTGTATCCATAAAACGACCCATAACATGACCTCAGTTCATCTTGACTCTTGTTGCAGGACTGAGGGCAGTCACCACGTCAGTTGAAGATCGGTTTATTGGTTGCCTGTCTGCGCAGTTATAAACTCGAATGCTGAGCTAGGTTGTTTGCTTTCTTGGAAGCTATTTCTGATAAACTTTCAGAACTTTTTTTTGAAGTCTGTTAATTTGGATATAGTTATGTAAAATTTTGGGGACATGTCCCCTTTAGTAATGGTAGAAGCCTAGCAAGGAAAATACCTAAATTATTTTTTGACAGAAAGATCTTGGATAATTTTCAATCTCAGTGCCGGTCCACACGGCGCTTTGTTAATTTGGATTTAGTTATGTAAAATTTTGGGGGCATGTCCCCTTTAGTAATGGTAGAAGCCAAGCAAGGAAAATACCTTAATTATTTTCTGACAAAAAGATCTTATATAATTTTCAATATCAGAGCCGGTCCACACGGCGCGTTGAGTCTTAGTTGCATCGACGACGCAACGCTGTCGCTGCGTAGTCGTTTTATGCGGCGACGCAACGCACAAACGACTGACTGCCCTCAGTGGTCGATGGTAAAACAACGTTTGCCGGGTCAGCTAGTACCTATTGTGTATATGATCCATGGACACTCACGCCGCCGCTCACTCAATCGCTCACCGCCTAAATGCCGAAAATCAAATGGCCTCACTCTGTCATCGATGATGTGAAATCCAGCGTACTTGTTTAATAGATCGTGAAGTCTGTAGTACTTCAAATTTTATTATAAAATAGTATTTCATTTTTTTTTTTATAACTGACCTATCTTACAGAACTTCGTAATATGTAGTAGTTCTGGATCTGCAATAACAATGCTTTTTACACCCAAAAAAGTCGCGTACGAAGTCGCGGCAGAAACTAATCTCAAATACCTATAGATAAATATATAACTCTCTAATAAAGAAAGAAACTAGTTGTTTGCATCTTCATTTGTACATAAACATAAATTTACCATTTTAGCTATAAGCTCTTTATTTATTTATTTTATTTTTGGCTGTATTTATTCAGTTACTAGTTCCCCGCGGTTTTAACCACCTTAAATTTGTAAGCCGAATAAATTCGTAAATCTCCCATTGGAATTTGATGTTTTACGAGGTAAAAGTAATTTACTCTCCATCCTTTCAACTAACTCTATGCCATAAATCAAGTAGCTTGTTTGATTAGTTAAGGCGTGCCCCGTGAAGGAACGACAAACAAACAAACACACTTTCGCATTTATGATATTAGTTAGGATTTATGTGGCTTAAATGGCAGGCATTAGCATTATTTCGGCGCATGGTCATCGCCCCGCGCGGTGTGAACACCCGTACAATGCAGTCCCACAGAAGATATGCATCATTTATGATTATGAATGAACGAGAAATGATCACAGAAAGATAACGCTAAGAAATGGATTACAGGTTTGCAATAGTTTGCCGTGGTGCTTATAATAGTACATTGTACACCTAGGCAAGAAAGTGCCCAATTCCTATCGAGTGATTTTGATGATGATGATTTGATGATTTTGATGTGATCATTTGAGCAGGGCAGCAGCTAGTTATAAATATAACTCAGAAATAGCTAACTAACTATTAGATAATGCATGTACGCAGTCACATTATGTTCATAGTCTATTTTATTATACTATTCTGTTATGTGTCCGTGAAAACCTTTAATAGGCTTTCTGTTACATATCAGTTTGTCAAGACTGTTAATTTATAAGCCTCTGGTTTCCTTCATATAAACATATATATAAATATAACCAGAAGTGACTGATCCCATGGTATAATGATGATGATGGTGATTATTAATACTGCAACTAAAGCTAAACTTCCTCTAACCTCTCAAGTTGCATGGCGCCCTAACAGGGCTCCTAATACCTAGCCCCTAAGTGAAATATTTAAGCACCTCTCACACTGTATGTATTAGGATTGCAAAATAAATACTTGAATACTTGAACTATTTGAAATATCATAATGATAAAATGAATGATAAAAAATTACGTCGTAGTTCGTAGCACGCTTACACCGAATGTATTCATAACAAAGTTTTTGGATTAATAATATTGTTTATATTTTTTATTGCGATATCATTTAATGTAGAGCGTAGTAGGTAATTTCAATTAAATTAATAACAAATAACTTATCGTCTCTATTAGATACACATACAATGAGTTATATAAAACTAGCCGCTGCCAGCGGTTATGCACGCGCTTTTCGTTTACCCTATGTCCGTCACCGGGATTCCATCTACCTCCCTGCCACATTTCATTCAGATCCATTCAGCCGTTATGGCGTGAAAAGGTAACAGACAGACAGAGTTACTTTCAAATTTATAATATTAATATATGTACATATATAATCCTACTAATATTATCAATGTCAAAGTCTGTATGGATGTAGTTACTCTTTCACGCAAAAACTACTGAACCGATTAGGCTAAAATTTGGTATGGATATAGTTTGGGACATGAAATGATATATAGGCTATTTTTATCTCGATAAATTGCGGGCGAAGGTGCGGGCAACAGCTAGTATACTATATAGTAGGATAGTAAAGATAATACCGCTTGTCTTAATTACAGGGTAATATGTCACGTTCGTAGAGCCGATTACGCAGGGCTTCACGAGGGACCCTAGTAAGATTTGAGATGTGCTTGCTATGTTTAAAAATAAATTAACAGCTACCCTGCTATCACTTAAGGTATAGGGTGCCAATGGCACTCCTTAGAGTGCGGTGTTACGGTCACCTTAAAAACAATGTTCTTTCAAGAAATCTAATCACCTACAATGCAAAGGGTCAGCCGATAAAGCTGAACTATCAGAAATATTTACAGTATATCCAAACTATCATTCCGAGTACTAAGCAGAATAAGTAATTTGCTTAACACTGTGCTGGATGTTTTAGAACTAGTATGACTGTGACGAACAATCAATTTATTGAAAACTAAAAGACCAGACAGTCCCCAATTTAAAAAAATATATCTCATAATTATGGGTCTAAGGTCTAATTTCGAATTTAGGCCTAAGGCACTGAGAACCATATTAGAGCCTAGACGATTATAACAGTTTACAAAATCACTTCAGTATTATTGATGCTTCGAGGTAATAAAGAGGTGTGTCAGATAACCACAAAGAAACACTCAAAAAACATGACTCTCGCGGGTAAAAAGTAGATAGGTATACATACAATGTACACATAGTATTAATTAAAGTCTAAAAAAAATAAAAAAGTAAAGTAAAGTAAAGCAAAGTACTCAGGGTGCCGACAAAACATTGTCGTCCGTCTACAATATTCATCTAAGTAGAGTCCATGAGACCCTCACAACCAATTGTTTCGACCCGTCCGTGTTAGCTAGGCTCGGTAAGTAGACCATATAAGACCCTCACAACAAACTCTTTCGTCCCGTCCGTGTTAGCTAGGCTTCGTATGTAGAGCCCATGAAACCCTCGCAACAAACTCTTTCGTCCCACCTGGGTTGGCTAGGCTCGATAAGTAGAGTCCATAAGGCCCACACAACAAAATCTTGTGTCCCGTCTGTGTTAGCTAGGCTTGGTAAGAAGAGTCCATAAGACCCACACAACAAACTCTTTCGTCCCACCTGGGTTGGCAAGGCTCAATAAGTAGAGTCCATCAGAACCTCACAATAACATCTGTAGTCGGAGTACTTTTCGTATTTTTGTGAGCTAGAGTGATTTGTTTTAATTTTCATTCCGTACAGAGCCCTAAAATTAAGTGTTAGGCTATGAAAACGTTCTTTATAGTTCCTTTTTAAAACGCAGTCTATTTAGATACCGTTACGAGCTAACAGTTATCCTATTTTATATACAAATTAAGATTATTAAAAATAAGTTTTTGTCGTTAAAACTAATGACGTAAGCCTAATAATGTTTACATAATTATGTTTAGGTAACCAGTTTTTAACTATAATATTCCACACAGTAATGATAATAGTTGGACGGGTCAGTGCGCACGAATTAAATAATGGAACATTGGTATTTATATTTTATCAAGTAAATATTAGTATTTATTTTAGTAAATCGTAAAAATAATTATAGTTTTACAAAAAGACTTCTATAAAAATAGAGGAGTTTAAGAAATTACTTAGCTACAAACAAAATGATTAAAAATCTAATGTTGCGTTATTTCTTCAACTGAAATTCAAGTTGCATAGCACAAAAATTCTCAGAAAACGGAAATTGTAGTAGTTTGTAAATTGTTAAGTTATTAAACAAGGCTTTTAGTTCGCCGTCGAAGTTCCAAGTCAAAGGAAGCGGGTGTGAATGTAAAAAGTAGGGGCGATTCCAGGCATGCCTCCGCCATACTCGACCATTGAAGCTGTCAAAAAAATAACAATTACAGATCGCGTGATCCACACGAGTTTAGTCGGGTTAATCCGACAGACATGCGCGCGCATCATCCGTGACGTCACGCGAGCTTCCGGCGGGAAAATCATTTTTATGCACCCGCCGCCAGTTACTCATCCACCAAATCTGATTCAGGCAATAACCATCTCTATTTCAACAGAATACAGCGTATCCAATAAATAAGCGGCAATTTAATTGTTTAAGTTTATGAAGACACGGTCTGCTTAAGAAATGGTGTTACTCTCTGAACAACGATTGTCAGTTCAAGTAGTTGTTAACATGCATTCGCAAGATCAACATGTTGGAACATGAAATGGGCAACTTTAATAACAATAATAAATCGTTTTTAAATGCCCCTATAACTTCTTGCCCGGGTTTAAAATATATAGGCCAGATTTACAAGGTGATACATTTCGGGGCACGGCAGAGCTTTTTGTGAAACACTTCGTCTTTTGAGGTTCTACAAATTAGTCTAGATAAATTAATAATTAAATTGTTGATGGTCTCTCATCATGGGCATTCGTAGTGTTAATCTTTTATGAAGAAAATCAATTATCTACTACGACTATTTAATATTATTTTTGTTATATAAATATTGTTTTGTTATATAAAGTAAGCTTGTCGCCGACTAGACGTCAGTAACGCCAACATAAAGATTTTGGCTGAAAAACAGTGCTGAGCGGCAATCGTTCAGCACAAGCTGAGCCGATACCTACTTCGGCACAGGGTCATGGGGGCAAAACTCGATCTAAAACCCATAATTTTTGTAACTTAGCATAAAAACTTCTATGATCTATGTTTTTGTTTGTTTTGTATGTACTTAATGTGTGTGTCGAAATAAATTATATTCTATTCTATCTGATTAAAACCAAATTGCAAAAATATATATGATGGAAGGATGTAACACTACTGACTTAATTTAGAAAGACGAAAAATAACATAATTTTAATACTTAGTTTAAGTTTCTCATGTAAGTAACATATTTGTTGTAAATCAGAAAATAAAAATCTTTAAACTGAATTGATCTGTTGACGGTTCTACTTACAGATTGTATGAAGATAGCATAATATAGCCAGCAAGTTAAATATTAGTGTTCTATGTCACAATACGTAGATAAGGGTAATAATATGATGCATTAACTAGGGTTCTATAGCTTCCTTGGGAAACACTCAACGCAGTCGGGCGTTAAGGTACTGACTTTACATAAATATATATTTTACATTTCATTGCCGATATTTTTTAAGGTAAATTTCTGAATGTTTTTTAAAGTTATCAACCACGGTCAAGTAGTCTAAGAAGGTTTGAAGGTTGGTCGACATTTGAAAAATAGCAAGTCGAGAGAACTATGTATATTTATTCATCGAGAAATAAATCTAGGCGTTATGAATACGAGTCTTACCCCCTTATTCATTATAGTCTGCTAACTATTGCATTGCTAATTCTCACTCTGTCTTCTTCTATTGACATAAGTCAGAGTGAGAAATAAAACTGCTTAGCAGCTGTTTTAAGTTAGCAGACCATTATGAATAAGGGGGCTAGGATATAAACTTAATCCTAACTATTATTATAAATGCGAAAGTGTGTTTGTTTGTTTGTCCTTCCTTGACGCCCTAAATAAGCAACCAATCCACTTTATTTTGGTATAGAGTTAGTTGAAAGGATGGATAGTAACATAGGTTACTATTTGTCCTGGTTGAAATTTTTTATCCCCTAGAAATGAGAAATTCAAATATTACACGGGTGAAACCGCGGGTGGACCTGCGGACAAAAAGTCGATTGGTTGCTTATTTAGGGCGTGAATGAAGGACAAACAAACACACTTTTGCTTTTATAGTATTAGGTATTAGTTAGGATTAGGATTAACATATTCATAGCCCTTGCCGCACAAGTCCGTCTGCCCTACTCGCGGCCGCGCGGCACGGCGGCCCATCGGTTCTCACCGCAGAGGCTCTCAATGAATTCTTTAGGTAAATGAACATTGGACCTCGCGATTTCACTTAGAGTAGCAGTACCATTGGTTCTCACCGCAGAGGCTCTCAATGAATTCTTTAGGTAAATGAACATTGGACCTCGCGATTTCACTTAGAGTAGCAGTACCATCGGTTCTCACCGCAGAGGCTCTCAATGAATTCTTTAGGTAAATGAACATTGGACCTCGCGATTTCACTTAGAGTAGCAGTACCATCGGTTCTCACCGCAGAGGCTCTCAATGAATTCTTTAGGTAAATGAACATTGGACCTCGCGGTTACACTTAGAGTAGCAGTAGAATTATTTATTATTTTAATGTAGACACTTGTTTCATTTGATACACTAGCTCACCTAATGATGTAGTCAACAATGTAACACGAAGGTCTAGACGACACCTATTCACTATTGTGTTGAAGAAAGATAGATAGATATATAATGCTTTATTCAGATAAACTTAAAACTAAACAGTTTGGTAAAAAGGTAAAAGAATTGGCGGCCATCGCTTATAGCGATCTCTTCCAGGCAACCAAAAGAGAGTTGTAATTGGCCAGAGAAAGAGAAACAGGGAGCCGATACCAAAACTTTACGATACGGATGATAAAATTAGAGAAGAACCATAGAAACCACCAGTGCGTTTTGTATCAATATAGAAGGCATAAAAACAGAAATCTCTGGTAAAGCCCGTCCATGCCGGCAATCCGACGTAGCAGTACAATTACGAAGTAACATTACCTAATCTGTGGTACAAGTGGCCTGACGTTTCAAGCGTAGGAGCATAATTAATTCAGCTAATTTTGATAAAGCAACTATCCATTCACATGGCCATCTCGCTCAGTGGGAAGCCCATAAAGAAATTTATTCTATATCTAAATTTTATAAACAGAAACTGAGATGACATTGATACGACGACACCGCGGGAAACCAAGCCTCCAACAAGAACATTACGTGATTCCTGAATTTTACATCAGATGGAAATTAATATTATGATTTAATCTGTTTTTTTATATATACTACGATTTGATCTAAGTTTTGGGTAAAATTATATATTAATCGTAAATACTAAAATGACACACGATTTATTACATAAAATTTTGCATTTTATTTGAAAATCATCTTTATATACGCTCTATAAGTGTCAAAGGTTGACTGTTTTTACTTCTCGTTAAAAAATTTAATGGATCCAACATACGTTTTAAATACGGGTATAAGCCGGGATTTAAATGTAAAATCCCTTTGACCAGGAAAATTTGGTGCAGTGCCATTTATTGTCTTTGACAGTCATTTATTTTATAATAGCAAAATATTCATTTTACCGTATCCTTAGATACTAATATTATTTATCAGAGTTAATGTTTACAAAGCTAAGACCGGATACTTTACACGTGTAAGACCTGTCTAGAGAGACTAGACTAGACCGTGGTGCATGGCACATATTAGGGAGGCCTATCTATATATATATATAAATTAACCCATATTTCTCCTGGTTCGGCTATAACTTGAGAACGGCATTACCGATTTCATTCATCTTTTTTTAAATGTTTTCTAATAATCTGTAAAAGGTTATTACATAAAAAAAAAACTAGAAAATAGCACAGAAACTTAGAAAATTTAAGAAAACAATGACTACCTTTATTATAAACTTTTTTAATGTAACCTTAGCTCCAGCGTTATATAATATTCTCTTTGCTAAGCTCGTTTAAAATAACTGTCAGTTGTTTGACAGATTCCAATTTGAAGATGTTGTCCTGGCAACGTCCATGTATATATTATAATATAGAAGTGGCTAAGTCCGGCTGCGGATGATGATGATGATAAAACAGTGTAAGTTTGTTTACCAAACTCAAAATTTGCAGAAATTTCATTACCAAACTGGATCCGAACTCACTACTCCGTTTCTTTATTAACAAAGGCCAAGACAAATCAACTGAGATTCTTGTAAAAATATCGTTTACTAATAAGAAAGATACACTATTCGACTCAGTAGCCGGTTGACGATTTTCAAATAAATAAAACCAGCGATATACCATATCCCATAAAAATCAACAAACTAACGGTAGTCATTATCTTGAGTAGGTACTACGTAGCAGGCCGAAACTGTATCGTATTACGTGATATTACACGTGATATGTAAATGTCGCTGATAATAATCACTACTTGTCACAAAGTATCAATGACAACAAACAACTAAAAAAACGATACAGCGATTGAAAGTTGAATTGAAGTAAGTTGGAAAGAACTCGCAGTAAGTAAACGTACAACAAAATTTTAAATTACAAATTCACTTTAATTTTAAATTTAAGCTTACTGTAGGTTCTTCCGCTAAAGAAACTTCGTCTACGATCAACTCCATAACTGTGTCAGTATTTGCAATACTCGATAACCAGCTTTGTGAAAGTACGAAAGACTCTCAAAATTGTCAACGATATTTTTACTCTTGGGTAGAATTGTAATGTTATATCAGTATAAGCAAATGCTACCATGTGTAACAAGCCGTTTTGAACAATAGCCGGCAATTCGTTCCCACATAATACATCCTAGATTAATTTTTACCATTATACGGTTTATTATAAAACGGTTGCACCATTATAAATTCACTTTAACGGTAACCATTACTTTAATAATAACAGAGATGTTTATTAAATTCGCCGCAAAATTTAATGTCAAAGTTCAGAGCCAGCAATCGAGCGAATTAGATACAGAAACCGAATCTAACCAATTCTATCCATTGTTGACTGACTGAACAATTTGAATCGAATTCAGGTTGTCTGATTAAGATTGTGGTAATGTTAACAAGCACATTCACTATGCATTGTTAATCTGCGAATAGAAAATAGCAGAAGCTATGAAAATAGTCTTAGCATTTGAACTTAGTACAGAAGGGAACAGAAAATCGTAATATCAGGAGTATTCATTCGGATGAGATTTGATAGCGGATAGCCAATCAAAACCGCGGTCGGGCTATAAACTGACTGTAATATACGCGAGTCTGGTGTGTCGACGACTTTTATTAGTTTTCACTATAGTCGGCGACTTCGCTTGTAGTCGTCACTTTATTTGAAAGTTTTACTTAGTCTAACAGGTATTCGTTTTGCTATTATCTGGAAAAGAAAATTTCTTCTCTATATCTCCCATCTGTTTTAATATTCCATTTAACATTAATGAACTAGCTAGGGTATACGTCAACCTTATAATTTGAAATGTACAATTTTACTGCCCGTCGTATTCTCGATTTCTCCTCACTTACATACGATTTCCAGTTAAAATTAGATAGTTATGTTGAATAGAAATTATAGTTGATTTACGTTAACAAAAGGCATTATTTACGAGGCCAGTTATTGCGGCGGCGGCGTTTCGCCATCGTCGTCTCCCGCTGATGATACCAATATTTGAAAGGTAAAGCACATGTTGACAACACCAAGCTTACAATCATGCATTTGTCGACCACTTACAACAAAATGACAAAATATTTTATGTATATTTTGTTGGTAGGAATTAATACTAAGGGTAGAGTGAATAATAATGATTGCAGATAAGGATAATAATGTGTACGAGATACAATCACGAGCCTTGGAAATAAAGTCAATTTACTAAAACTTTTGACGTTAACTGTAAATAAAAACTTGATCAATCAGCACCCCATTTTTTACAGTTGGCCAAAGTGGATTTCTCGTCTCGATACCGGAATGAAAACATATCGCTGGACACGTCAAAACCAATATCAGGCGACAACGAGCGATGCCATCGATAATAAGAATTGACTCGCTGAACACGAGTCACGATGAATTTGATACAATTTTTATATGTCCGTAAGCGTGCCATGCAGAGCAGGTTCACATCGTGTATCATGGATACATAGGTTCCAACTTAATTATTATTTAAGTTAACATTTCATTTTATGATACCTAATTTACTTGTCACTATAAAGAATGCAATGAACTTTATCATCATCACTCATCAGACTGACTTCACCAACTCCTGAGTATTTTATCATATATATTTTTAATGCGCTTGGTAACAGTAACATTCAATCATTTCCATCAATTGATTTGTGTAAACATGGATTGTATATACTGTAAGAACATTGGAAACTGATTTAGTTTAAAACTGTGTTGCAGAAGAATATTGCTTTAGTATAAACTTTTTTACTAACAAATTATTAAGCGTTTTAATTCCAATTAAACATAAATTTGTCCCATGAACTTTCCATCTCAACATCAAACTATGGGTAGGATAAGATCGACAATGCAAACATTTAAATTTGAATGTTTGACGAATATAAAATAAATCTTATCTGTTATTTACTTTTTCGTGCGTGGTCTAAGTTATAAGCGAATAAATATATATATTAAATAATGCTGGACAATTCACACAGCATTATCTAGCCCCAAGCTAAGCAGAGCTTGTGTTATGGGTACTAGATGACTGATATACTTAATATGATAGAATAATAGATAGATATTTTTTATTATACGTATAAAACACCCTGAACAAATATTTGCAGATCGTACAAACATTTGTCCCGAGGCGGGAAACCCGCAAATTTATGGGGTTTTTAGGGTTCTGGTGTTAAATAGCCAAAACGTTGTTCTAACTGTCATTATGTTTGTCTGCCACTGTTATTTTACACTTTGTTTACGTGAACATAGAATTTTAGTTTTCTCATCTGCCAGTTTAAATAAAAGAACGCAGAGTAGGAACAGTCAACTGCAGTAGGCATACACTGATAGACTACCTGACCGTTTTTTTTTCAATGAACTAATAAATAATGACTAAAAAAAAATTTTTCCTATCTAAAATCGGGAATGTCTATTTATTATTCCTATGTTTTTTTCTTATAAAATTGAGGTTGGTATGTAGATTTTATAGGTATGATAACGTCAACGATTTAAAACGACTCAAATCTGTATCTGTATTGAGCTATCTGTAGATTGTTTTCAACAGTCTGCAGTTAGCTCAATTGTTTCAATTGTAAATACTAGTAAAATTTTTTTATATTATTTGATTGTTATTTTCTTTGTCAATAAAGATTTTACCCTATCATTTGAAAGGAACGTTTGACACCACTAATTTACTATTGATGACCTTAAAATTATTTTTTATTTACAATATATGTACCTAGTTGTCTTTAATATATGTGGTACATTAATTATAATTCTGTTTCTCATTTCCATGATCACGGGCCATATAGTGACCCGGTCCTTTGGGAGGCATGCGTGGAGCCGAAGCCAACAGCACAGAGGCCCTTTATGAGAATTAATCTAAAGGCGAGAGCTACACATAGCGGATATCATCCTTGGTTGCACAATATGATACACCCGAAGATGATATCCGCCAGGTGTAGAGACTATTGCAAGGGAAAATGAAAATAACAAAAAAGCCATGTTATTGTGGTGAATGGATGGACTGCGTAATTGGGCTATGGGGGAAACTATGGACGCCTGCCATAAACATACTCTCAATACTGTTACAAGCGGCAGACGGTGGCTTGCCGAATGTATTAGAATTATTATTAATTCTAATTATATATACTAATATTTTTTTTACAAAGGTTCATATGTTTTATTTTTAGTTTTTAGTTTATAAGACCAGGTAGATGATTATCTTCTACAATATTTGGAAGACTCCTTTTAAATAAAGCATATTGTACTTAGAGATTTCTTTCTATTAGTGATGGGAACTGTTTATTAATATTTATTTATTTATTACCACTGTTGCTTGTTCGATACATCTAACGGTGCGCTAGTGCTTAAAGCCACAGTAGAAGCTGGGGTACAAGCGTCTTAGTCTGACGCCCCGTCGAGATGTCCCAAAGATGGGACGTGTCTGAGGTGGGCCGATAACGAAGACTAGTGTCCCAGGCAAGACGTTACGCGTACATCAGATAAACAGATGTGGGTGATGGTCCGCGAGACTACCGGGACTTGCAGACAGGGAAGCGAGCTTTTCTAGAGATGCGGTTTATTGTCTTCTTATATTTCCAAATATCTTGTCAGCTATGACGAAACATCAATTGCATATAACAGCGAGTTCGCGCATACGAATGTAGTCAAAAAAATCATCACTACCATTGCGTGTTCTTTTTTCATACGCTGCTGGATATCCCTTCAATTCTTGCCAGTCTACTCGGTCTTAAAGTAGAGATTTTGTTAGTTTAATGTCAGTATGGTTCAGTACAGTGATTTAGGGTTCTACTCTAAAGTTTCACTAATTTTCGTATCATCATCATCATCAGCCCATACACGTCCACTGCTGGACATAGGCCTCCCCCGTACGACGCCTCAAATAGCGATCCTGAGCCGCCTCCATCCATCGACTCCCTGCGACCGCTACGATATCGTCGGTCCATCGAGTGGATGGTCTCCCATGTAGGGGGGGATTTGCCATGATCACCACGCTAGGCAGGCGGATTGGTGATCGCAGTGTTGGTGTTTAAAAATACTCAGAAGGAAGCTGCTGCCCTTCCTCTGGTAGGTTCCCTCAGTCGGCTCTTACGACATCCACGGGTTGAGTTGGACGGGTCGATATTCGTACGTCGCGGCCCCACGGCTAAATTCATTAATTACAATGAATTTTCGTATATTTCATAATTAATAGTAATATTAGTCCATAACCTTTAAATAGTAATAATAGTCTTTTACGTTAGTGTCTTCTAGACTATTCTAGTTACTACTTCAAATTTATACTTCTCAAAAATCAGAAAATTAGCAACAGCCTTCGAAAATAACCTAAAATTTAAGATTTTCATTAGTTAGGTTTTTTGGAAACGAAGCACGTTTCCCATTGCGATGTCGAACCGCACTTTACCCCAGTCAGTTTTGTAGAAATAAATCGTCATCGTCAAATCTTCAACGGCAAATTTAAAATATTTTACACTATTGCAAATACCTCTTCCCATACACATGTAATACAATAAAATTCCTAATGCAGCATCATAACGCCTAATGTAATATTCTGTTTCATTATACCTACTTCGTCTTTATTTTCATAAGTCCATAAAACACGTTAGGCGTGCTAGGTATTTTTACTAGACAATGTGTGAATTGGCACATGCCCAGCGCACCCTTTGGCTCTACAACTCGGCACCTTGGTATACTATGGCACGTTAAACGTGTCAACAATTCGCTATTTGCATTTTTTTAAATAATTTTATTCTTATTTATTATTTAAAACAAGCGACTGGATTAAACTTAGACGTTTGTGTTTTTACTTTACTGTGTAAAGATGAGCGATATTCACAATGAAGCCCACAGCGCTATCCACGTTGTTCATCACACATCACATTATGCGTTATAAACATATAATAACACATGCAATTGCCCAACAAAAATATGAAGTAGGTTAGTGGGTAGCTAGCCGATAACTAGTCTCCTCTTTAACAACTAAGTTAAGTGAATAAACTAGAAATGTGATAAATCAAATTATTATAAACCCAAAATTTACTATTATTGATTTTCGTGACGTGTATAGATTAAAGACTACAACATTTTATAGGACTACCTCGAGATCATTATTTTACAAGTACTTACAATCATAAAAACATCTTGGGAGGAGCCCACCTTACCAAGGATAAGGACCCGAAGAAAAAGAATAATCATGAAAGCTAAACATATTCTCAATCTCAGGTTGAAATGTTTACATTGACGAAAAATCAAGTACCAACATAAAAAATACAGGCGAATTTAGAAGCCTATCTTTCTTTGAAGGCAGCTCAAAACTCTAGTTTTGCAAGCACTTAGGTCAGCAGAATATTTTTTGTTATTGTGGTATTGTTTTATAATGTGAGTGAAGTCAACGCAGATGGTTGTCAGTTAACACAAATTCATAAAGGTTTAATTAGTGAGGTAAGTGTAAAGTCACAAAACCAATCGTAAATCATAAGTGTGAACTGAGGTTGGTTTGAAGATTTCTTTACAAATGTAAAACGAAAAACACCACACCTATTTTAATATAGAAAGAAATAAAGATAACGTGTTTATTGATTCATTCTGAAGTACAACTTGAGAAATAAAATGAGAAAATAACAATTTTTAAATAACCTGGCTGTGAAGAAAATTGTTTTTACGTAACTGGTTACGAATCAGTTGGTTACCAAAGTGGCTGAAGGGCTCTAAAATAGCAACAAGTGACTCTACGCAGCAAACCAATAGGTCCCGTCTCAACATAATGTTGCTCCACAAGAAGTAGAGCAACGCTGGTGTTATGACAGGACCTAGACCTAGTTACAATATATTGTAACTAGCTTCTGCCCTTAGCTTCGAACGCGGTTTTTGGGATAAAATGTCTCAAGAACCGTAAAAAGTAGACAGTTGAATTATTTAATGCGTACATATATTTAATGGGCCGCTATAACAACAAATAATAAAATTAATATTAGGGGGGGGCTCCTATACTAAAAATCATGTTTTTCGGCGTATTTTGCTCTATGTTTGTCAGGCTGTATTTCTTGAACCGTAATAGATAATATACAGTTGATACACAAAGTGTATATTGATTGAAACACTGCTATAACAAAAAAAAAATTGAGACAGCAAAGTCCATCCCAAATTGAACACCTATCAGCGAAGTTAAGCAACGTTGGGCGCGGTCAGTGCTTGGATGGGCCCACCATGTTGGCTTTTTACTTTCTTATCAATAAATCAAAAAAATCTATCTAAGGGTTCCTCTTCTTTCTCGAATAATTGTACGGAACCCTTCGCATGCGATTCGACTCGCACTTGAGTGGTTTATTTTATTATCAATAGACCGAATTGTGATCAGATCTTTAAGCTACTCTGTACAATTTATCGACATTTTACAATCCGATTAGATTTTGATACCTTTATTAGAGAGGTATTTCTTTTTGTTTTTTCGATTAGTTAGTAGGTATTTATGATTTTTTGAGTAGAGAATTATCGTTAGAACTACAACTCCTATATTTAAAATTCTATCATAAATTACAAAACCACATTATCACTGAGTGACATAATAATATAGGCATAATAATGTTTAGCAGGTATCGAGTGAGCGAAGTCGCAATTCGTCGCATATTATAAAATGCCGGTTCTAAAAAATTAAGGAAGAAAATAAGATTACTAAAATTATAAGTTAAAATCCACTTACCTAAGATAATCGTTCTTGCAGAATATGTTACTGTCACGTGCATAGCAGCGCTGTTCAGTGTCCAGGGGCATTTTGCATTCGTTGCACCTCAGGCAAGGAGTGTGCCACCTCCTCTCCAATGCCAGTAGGTAAAACCTGGAAGAGCACACTTAGTTGACTTGCGTAATTCATCTGACCCGAAGGACGTCCACGACTGGGCATAGGCCTCTTTGGAGGGTCTGGCATAATCTCCACGCTTGGCAACTGCCTTCAGTGTTGGGTCTGTTCTGCTTAGGGGCTGCTGTCCGCCACGGTACATAATTAATATTTTACCCTGTTCTGAGATAATAAAGTCAGTACCTGTCGGTAATACGTGATCCACAACCGGCACAGGCGTCATCCGCTGGCGGCTGCTGCGTCTCGTCTGGAGGCTCTCGCTTCCGACACGAGGTGCAGTCGCGGGGCGAGCCCGGGGATGTGGCCGGCGCCGTCGGGGACAGCTCCCCAGCCCCCGAGTACGAAGAGATGTACCGCTCGCTTTGTTGCTGAAAATACAGCCTTCATTATACTACTGTGACAGCATTTCTGTGACTAGCAATTTCTACACTACAATTAATATATGTTTAAAACTATGTTTCTTCAAAGATCGCTACGATGACCGTCCCGCGCTACCAGAATATAGCGGTTTTACGCGACCTTCAGCATGTTATCGGCACACGGATATTTGCCTAAGTATTGTTTTCATTATTCCTATATTTTTATACATTTGCATACGTCACAATAACGCCATGTTACCAGTACCAGTGATCAGAGACGAGTTCAGTTATTACACCTGGCCAAATTTAAAAAAGCTCATAACACGTCTTTAAAAAAATACATTATACGCACCGCACGAAACGTTCCACCATAAAGCGGTTCCTTGACCTAACTAGCGCTGCCACCTATTTAAAGGTATTATTATATTCGTAAACTATACAAATGAAAACTATTACAGTGACATTACAAAAATAAGCTTATGATAGGTGACACAGAGGAGCCAAAGCATTTTGGAAAATTTCTTTGTTTAACGTAATAATACGATAAAAATAGATGGCGGCGCTAGTTGGGTCAGGGAACCGTCTTAAGCTACGTAAGCGTACTGAACCTGAACGCGACGCCGACGGCGACGGTGCGGCGCGGCGGCGGCGGTTAGAGCGGCACTTTTTCAATATTTAATGTGCATAGGCCCAATTAAGAATTGCTCTGACAACTGCCAGGTATCATGGATACCTACCGAGTTAAATAACATACTCTGTTGAGTTAAATACGGCGTTAATAACTTGAAGAAGTGATATTTTATATTAGTGTGTAGGTACTTTCTACTACTATCTGCAGATTGACAACATTTTCATATACTGCATACTTAGTTTGCTTGCTACCTTATAACTATTTCGTCATAGTACTTCAGAATGGACTGAGTTTCGAACTTTCCAAAGTTCGAAACTCAATAAACTCTGAATTTATTAAACTTTGAAAGGTTTGTTGAAAACTTACAAAGGTCTCAAAACAATACTAGCGCCCTAGATAATTTAAAGTACGCTGAAATTTCAAAAAAGTTTTTGCAAGTTTATGCTCAGCAGCTTACCACGTTTTACTATTGATAAATCTTTTTAAAGTTTTTATGACGCTCGCATCGCGGTTAGAATCAGTTTAAATGAAATGTTGACTTTTATATACTATCATGGTATAAGGAAACAAGGTATGCTTTTTAGAGACATGATGGTCACGTGGGTGTCGCCAGGCTACGTCATCGACGCCATCGGCGAATGAGAAGACGACTCTGTTTCTTGGTGATACCAGTAGCGTACAATCGTAACTCCCAGAGCTCCTGTATGAATCTGATAAAACTATGTGGTTTTGTATTTACCAATTATTTAACACATTGGCTTGTATTTAACTAACGCTGTTTTAACTGATCTAACAAACATAATTGACGATTGTAATTTTTTATTGATTTTTTCAATTGATCCTTATCACATTTGTTTCCCAACTTCTACATTTTGTTGAAATGCAGTGGCAACTGGACAGTGACGTCAACTGGCGACACTCTCGGAAGAGCAGACCTGTTTTCTTGGATCATGCTTACTATATACTGATCTTTATTTTTAATTTTGAGTTAGACGATATTTGGACTAAAACATCCTGAAGACTTAGCATGGAGAGTCTAGACAAGATCTTGTTTAGCACAGTTGACTTCCGCTTACAAGATTAATTTTATTTTAATCAGTAGGTTATCAAATATAATAATTTACTAACAAATAAAATTACTATTTAAGAATAGAAGCAGAGTAAAGCTTTTATTTACAATTGAAACAGTTGGGCTAACTGCAGACTGTTGCAAATAAGGATTCCAATACAGTATATTTTCAATATAAATTCATTAAAATAACTTAAAAATTAAATTATGGAAGCAAGAAAGAAGACATACTCCGTCACATCATAGCGTAATGCAATGATTACCCTATGATGTGACAGAGTATGTCTCCTCATACCTATTGTAGATAAATAAGTAGGTATGTGATGGTATAAATAAACGAATATTTAGGAAGTTTAATTTATTGCACTCAGAACTGATCAGTACTGAAGAAACAAGATCTCAAGTCACCTACATATCTATGCATTCATTTAGTATCGTCTATCTCTATAAACTAGAACCATACGAGTTTTTGGTCTCTACAGCAGGGTCTTAGATAGATATATAGAAAATGCTTTATTGCACACATAACAAAACAGTTTACAAACAATTTGATACAAAAAAGAAATGTGACAATTGGCGTTCTTATCGCTCACGAGCGATCTCTACCAGAAAACCTTGGATGGATAGGATCGTTGGATTGAATACGGGTAGTGTACAGATCAAAATTAGTCTTAATATATGTAGCTATAAAAGGAATACATAATTGTAAGTTAATGTGATTTTTATGTAATGTACGTATGCGTGTATTTGTGATGAATAAAGTACTTTATGCACACATGCAACACCCCATTAATGTGTGCGTAACGTTGTGTTTGCCACAACCATTATGGTTCAGCATCAGATAGATCAGTTCATTCTAAATTATAATGAGACAGCCAAGTGCGAGTCAGACACGCACACAAAGGGTTCCTTACCTTTGTAAAATTTAACTCTTTGTATGTGCTTTTTAAATATACTTTGGGGTGTACTGGTGCTACAATCCGGGGCACGCACACCAGCTATCGGCCTACGGGTGCGCGACTCCGAAATGCTCTCGCTGCTAATGCCACATTCCCTTCATGCTGCGTATAACCGGCCCAACGAACGCCAACGAATGGGTTTCGCTGGCCTTCGTTGGTACTGTCTGGACGGCTAAGCGAACGCCAACGATCGTACGTTGGCGTGTGCTGGCAATCCGAAGCATGGCGACCATTAGATCGAGCTCCGTGTGGACGGACGAACGCTCAGTTGAAGCGATATTTTACTCCTAATCTATTCTTAAAATAACGTGGCACCATCTCCGCTTTCGAGTTATTTTTCTTGTCTTTGCTAACTCGTTATCCTTACTAACATTATAAATGCGAAAGTGTGTTTGTTTGTCCATCCTTCGCGCCCTAACTAAGATAACAAACGACTTAATTTTTGGGATAGAGTTATTTGAAAGGATCGAGAGTAACATAGGCTTTTTGTCCTGATAAAACATCAAATTCTCATGGTTTCTAATTCACGAAAAACTACTGAATGGAAAAAAGACCTTTTGATCGAACTAGAAATGTGAAATTCGAATTTAAAAAATAGTATATAATAGTAATTATAATTATTTGGTCTTCGTCCTAGATCCAATTGAGAATGCAAGCCGGAATCGTACCAACGATCATTCGTTCGACCGCTAAATGTATTTGCACGTACCTTCGAAGGCCAACGAGCATGCGGTAGCCAACGCTGAATATCATTCGTTGGCGTTCGTCGGGCTTGTGTGTACGCATTCTTATCCCCGTGGCAGTAGTCTCCTCAAACCCCTCCCTACTTTCTTATTCCAGTTTTCCCTCTTACTTGTTACCCTCCCCGACCGGCTGACAGCGCGCAGCCTATAAAAGAACAGCTAAATCACTTGGTCGTCGACGGGCATTAGTGCAAAGAAATTGTGCCCTTTGATTTTTAACCCGTATTCCCAGCGCGCGGATTGTGGCATTACTTTCTAATAGGAGCCTATAAACCGCCTATTTAGGCGAGAAATCTGGTTCTACGCTTACTGTAATAAGTGCGAAGTAATTTATATATTATCCCCGAATAAGTATGAGTGTACTGAATTTGCATTGCCTATATAAGGTTTGTTGTACAACAACAAAATCCTATAACAGTCCACCAAGCAGTGAACTTTTTTATACACAGAAATTTCGACAGAGAAATTTCCCTTCACTCTACTAGTACTGCCAAGCGGTAGTGCCTAAGATACGTACCTAAATAAACGTTTTTGTTGTACAAATATATATAAAGCTTGTATAGATAACTAGCAACCTGCCCCGGCTTCTCACGGGTAGTAGAGCATAATTATGATAGAATGGGTATAGTAAACTATCCTTTAAAGATATATGTATATGCCATCTGGGACTTTTTTGTAAATCTATAAAAGAGAAATATCCCACCATGGATTGTTTTGTTATATCTCAAACGGATTGTTTTCGGTGTTTTCGATGAAAGCTCCGGCGGCTTGACTTTTTCCGACCCTTTCAACAATTATCGTTATATTTCAACAAATTTACACAAAACCTTGACATTGACAAACTATATACTCAAACCTTCCTCATGAATCACTTTATCATCAAAACCGCATGAAAATCCGTTGAGTAGTTTTTTAGTAGGTATAGCAAACAGACATACAGACGCGGCAGAGGACTTTGTTTTATATTAAGTAGTGTTACAGCAGCCTGTACATCATCATCATCAGCTATTACTAAACCATTACCCATTCATGCCGTTCGCCTCGGTCCTGTGCCACTCGGTGCCATTTGCTAAGGTCTTTCGGATATGCGGGTAGAACTACAGACAAAGTACATACATATGCCCCTTAGGTTATGACTTTATGAGCTTAAGAACATAGGTGAGGACTCAATAGGGTATTTCTTCTACTGACGACTTTTGTCATACAATAAATACGACCTACTTGATACAGCCGGCAATTAAATTAATATTTAGCCTCAACCTAATAACATTATGACACGAAGATAAATACGCTAAATTCTATTAAGATAAATCTAGGGAACCATCTGACTGTGATATAAAGACTGTCTGGAAATACTTTAAGTTCGTTACTCACGTTTTGATATCTAAGTATCAAAGTGCTTTATTTCCTTTATACCTTACAGGACTCTTGGACACGTCACAAAACTAAAATTACATAAGTAAAACAGGGAAATAAAGTGATCACCACGTGATCACTTTGATTTTTTGTTCACTTCAATCTTTTTAAGGTATATGAGCTGATATGATGATGACGATGATAGTAAATAAAAATATAATTTAGGACGTATCCCCCTAGTAGTAATAGGTGGAAAAAAAAATCCGTTTTTTCCTACCAGTAGGGATAGATTAGTATGCATATGTGGAACGGGCGAATCCACAATTTTACCACTAAACTACTCTCTGCTCTTAGCTTCGCTTGCATCATCATCATCATCATCATCAGCCCATACACGTCCACTGCTGGACATAGGCCTCCCCCGTACGACGCCACAAATAGCGGACCTGAGCCGCCTCCATCCATCGACTCCCTGCGACCGCTACGATGTCGTCGGTCCATCGAGTGGGTAGTCTCCCATGTAGGGGGGGATTTGCCATAATCACCACGCTTGGCGGGCGGATTGGTGATCGCAGTGTTGGTGTTTAAAAATACTCAGAAGGAAGCTGCTGCCCTTCCTCTGGTAGGTTCCCTTAGTCGGCTCTTACGACATCCACGGGTTGAGTTGGAGGGGTCGATATTCGTACGCCGCGACCCCACGGCTGCATGTAAGACACTTATTTGGAGTCTAATAAAGAAAGAAGTACCGATGTATTCGATTGTTACCCGTAGTCCTACTGCGTAGTTCTACTTGTAGAACAACGGGTATAAAAATTTGCCTGTGGTTTTATGTCGAACCAGTAGTTCTGATTATTAACTCTTACAAACTCTTCCTATAATTCGTTTACTTAGACAGAGCGTTCCATACAACGACGACGGCTAACCCGCCCGCGTGAAATATGTTGAAAATAAAAATAGAAGTAAGATTAGATAGTTATATGCCATGGCGGAATTTTTCGTAAATATATAAAAGAGAAATGATACCTTGAATTGTTTTGTTATATCTCAAAGGCAGCGTTATCGATTAATATTGCCAGGCGGCTTAATTTTTTCCGAAACTTCCTACAATTATCATGATAATTCAACCAATTTACACAAAACCTTGACATATTATAAACTTAAACCATCCTAATGAATCACTCTGTGATTGGTGAAAACCACATGAAAATCCGTTCAGCAATTTTTGAGTTTATCGCGAATAGATAGACAGAAGCGGCAGAGGACTTTGTTTGAGTGATGTCAGATTACTAGCTTATGCCCACGGCTTCGCACGAACTTTTCCGGGATCGAAACTATTTTTATCCCGGATATACTTAATTAGTGATAAAAAACCTACCTATATCCAATTATTCCTCATGAAAAGTACCTAAGCAGGTAACTTTATTTCATACTTGTATCAGAAAAGCTTGCTTCGTTACTTACATTATTTTCCTCCCTGGTAAGTAATTTTTCAATACCAATGAAAATGTTAAATTACCTCCGAGCAGCTTTCGGCCCGATTTATGTCAAGAGCTTTTGCTTTCTATTTTAATTGAGGTAAAATTTGAGTTTATGCTTCGGTAAGGCCACAAGGAATAAGGAAAATATTTTTTAAATAGAGTTAGGTACTATTTCAATGTACATATTTTAAAAATTGTCGATCGGCTACCCAATTCAAAATTTTTAGTATTGTTAAAATAAGGATATTTTCAGAATTACTGATAAGGTATACCAGCCTGATAGATGGATTCAGGCCGCTGTTTGTTGCTTCGTATGGGGGAAGCCTATGTCCAGTTGTGGACGTGTATGGACTGATATGATGATACCAGGCCACGGACGCAATGCAAGAAGGAAGTTTCGCTGGTAGATATGCGTGTAGCTAAACTTAGCGAGTTATAGCATGGCAGACCCCGTACATTTTAATTGTTACTTACGTGTATTTTTAAAGTATAATAAAGATATTTATTAACAAAGAAACAAATTAGAACTAGTATTTACAATTGAGATTTACGCTCAGTGTACTGTTGCAAGCAATCTACAGGTAGCTCAAATGGTCCATATCAATAGCAAAGCGTCCCCAAGACGCTGGCTGCATTTCCCCGCTGTATGGCAATTCGTGTTGTTTGTTTTCTCATCTTCAAGCTACCATCTTGCAGTGCAGACATAGCATAAATTAAGAATTCCCTACTCCAGGAAATGATACAGTTCTATTGTTAGGTACATATTAGAATTTGTCGACCTTAGTGGCGTTGTAAGTTTACGAAATTTCTAATCATCATGATATCAGCCCATCGTCCACTGCTGCACATATAAAACAGCGGGTGAAGGTGCGGGCAGCAGCTAGTACATTATAAGCGAATTGGTAACTTGCTGGAAGTGCGTAAAACCAAAATTAACACCTTCTAATCTCGAATTAATAACTTTTGTTAACTTTATTGCAGTCATCATGAACTATCGGACAATCAAAGATTTGTTACAATCTATCTTGATTGCGAAACTTCAATGATATTCAATGACCGAAGAAAAAAAGTAATAAAGAACTAAGTTTATACAAGTCCAAAACAAACTTATTTTTAGTTTCTTGAATCTTCTGAATTCACGATATTGTCGCTTAGTTTTATCTAGGATTCTTATTACAAAAAAAAATACATTACTGCAAAACTACAATGAACTTCAATATACAAGTACCTACCCAAATAATGAGAAATATCAAGTTTTAACATATGTGTTTATGAATTTCCTTCCGAAATATTCAAAACCCCAGGAAATACATTTTTATGTTTTTCCTGGGGTTTCGAATATATCTGATCACAATATTAAATTCAGGCTTTTACATGTTTGGTTGTAAAGGTTACTCGGCACATTTTGTGACGCCTTCTTGAGACGCCAATCCACCATAGCGTCATTGACATCATTGCCATCGATGTTGGCCAGTTTGCTATGTAGAGGAATAGTTTTACTAATGGTAGTGGCAAACCCAGTGGTAAGGTAAGTTATTTGTACCCGTTCTACTTCCAAATACAATTATAAAAAAACTATTCGCGCCTTAGCCCGCTTTTTATCGAGATGAAAAGTAGCCTATATGTTATTCGAGGTCCCAAACTATACCCATACCAGACAGCACAATCTTTTCAGTAGTTTTTGCGTGGAAGAGGAACAAACATCCATACATCTATTCTCACAAACTTTGACGTTAATAATATTAGTAGAAAGGATATTTCCAAAAAGTAAACAAAAACACCTTATGAAGTAACATAGGATTACTAAGTGATGATTAATTTAGTTTACATACACTAGAGATGAGTCCGGTATTCAATAACTAACTCAGTACCTGTTAGCATGGTCCTAAAATATCCAACGCTATTGTAAAATCCGCATACCGCTAGGGAATAACTGTGCAAAGCGAGCATCGCGCCTAACCGACCGTGAGCCCAACGCTTCAATACCTAGACTTACCTATCATCTACGCATAGGTACTAGCGGACCGTTCACCCGTAAAGTTATGTAGCTGCAAAAATTATTTGGTATTTCTAACCAACTCGGTTAGAAATACATTGGGTAAAAATCAGGACAGGTATAGAGCATTGTAAAGTTATTGGGTACCAGTTGGTACTAGCGGTATTGAAACAAAATACCCAACTAATAACAGGTAGCCCACATTTCCAATAACTCCCATCCTTAACATATACGTATGTGGTGTCCATTGTTTATAACTATGATCCGCACTAGGCTAGGTCTGTTTCGCGGGGATCGAATACCAAAAATCTGAATTTACACCACATTACAACAAAAAATTTAAGTGAAGAGAATATCAACAACACCTTATTTCTTATTTGATAATAGTAACTATGTTTATAGTATAAAATTTGACTTGTCTAAGTGCTTATTTTGTAAGCCTAAAGAAATAAAGTTATTGATTCTGATTCTGATTGGTGTAAATTCAGATTTCGACAAAACTATACTAATCGAATTCGACAAGACTAAATATTATGGCACCATTTTTAATTCGATCGTTATGAAAGGGACGATAACATTTATAGAGCTGTAATAATAGTTAAGTTTGGCGACATCTAACATCATGGTCCATTTGCGAGTATTGTAGTATTAATAACGGCAGGTGATTTTGAACGAGAATAAATAGAAAATATCATGGATCTGTATTTTGGATGTCTCGAAGATAAAATTGTGAAATGGCAATAAAAGAGTTTCAGTTATAATCAGACCTGGTCCTTAAAGGTTTTTTTACAGGCAATACTATAATTATTACTAATCAACCAACCATCGTTGTAAAAGAAATAAATGTCTCCTATATTAATAATAAATAACTAATACTGGACAAGTCACACAGCATTATCTAGCCCCAAGCTAAGCAGAGCTTGTGTTGTGGGTACTAGATAACTGTAATTTTTTTGTTTACTCAGCGTAATATGTCTTTTTTATTAAATTTACCTCTTATCTGTTGAAAATTATATTTATTTATTTATTTATAGGAAATACATTTTTTACAAGGGCACCCAATGCAAAATATTAATAAGACAAGGTAGGTACCTTGTCTTATTAATATTTATCATTATTCCATTATTTCATACATAATAATAAAATTGAATAATGGATATCACCTGGCGGATATCATCTTCGGGTGTATCATATTGTGCACCCAAGGATGATACCTGCTATGTGTAGCTCTCGCCTTTAGATTAATTCTCATAAAGGGCCTCTGTGCTGTTGGCTTCGGCTCCACGCATGCCTCCCAAAGGACCGGGTCACTATATGGCCCGTGATCATGGAATATAATAAGAATAATGAAAGATGGCACAATCGATATCTGTCGAGCGTGTCATCTTCCTGGGGAGACCCCTCCGTCATATACTTTCGGGTTGTTCGCACCTTGCTAACTCCCAGTACTTGCACAGACATAATCAAGTAGCCAAAATTATACACCAGCAACTTGCTCTCCGATACGGCCTTACCAGTCCTGAAGTTCCGTATTATAAGTACACACAGGCGCCAGTTCTCGAAAACGGCCGTGCCACGCTCTATTGGGACCGATCTATCATTACAGACAGGACTATTCTCGCGAATAAGCCTAATATTGTACTGATAGATCGGTTAGAGCGGAGGGCGGTGCTCGCTGATGTCACCATACCACATGATGCTAATCTCGTTAAAGCTGAGAAAACTTAGTAAATATCTTGACTTGGCTAAGGAGGTTGTCAGCATGTGGGGTGTTGATTCAGCGACCATCGTTCCGATAGTCATTTCAGTTAATGGCGTAATAGCGAAGAGCCTCGATCAACATCTAAAGAGACTCTCGCTAGGAAGTTGGATCAAGGGTCAGATTCAAAAGGCGGTACTCTTGGACTCGGCTCGTATCGTCAGGAAGTTCCTCTCCCTGCAGCCCTAGTCACCGGCCGCTTGAGCCTAGCTTCGCGGCCGGTGATCGACCGTTTTGATATATTTTTGTATTTTTAGCGAGATGTAAAATAAATGAAGTGCAATTAAATATAACAAAATTAAAATTTGCTGCATAGATAATACCAATACATTATTGAAATACATAAATAACATAATAAATAATAAAACTGATATGTTTCTTTATGTATATTGGATACGGGAAGTACAGGACATAAAAAGCTGACAAAAGCGAAAGGAGGCCTAATAGGCCCAGTGGGTAATACTAGGCTAGAATGATGATGATATAATGAAGTATCCACCTAAGTATTAGTGCACAAGTGTGTGTGCACAGACTAGAATAATGTTCTGCGCAGCGCATGGCTAGTATCCGTTGAGATTGGCCGACGACGCCGCCGCCGCCGCCGCCCGCCTCCATGGCTGTTATTCGGCTAGGAGGACCTCATCATCAATTTAGGAACAATTTAGGTAAAAAATACACAGGTTATATTGTAATATAACCTCTGTATTATTAACGAAACAAGCATATTTTGTTATATTGTAACTATTTGCAGGTGAACCTGTACGTTCAATATTATCCAGCGTGTCCATATTAGGCCTGAGGTACATAAGTACTTAGTTACTTTAATAGTATAGAAATTTGACATTCATGAAAATTATTTTAAATAAGGACTTTATATTATTTAAAGCTATAAATAAGTGAATACTTTCGTTTTTTTAGGAAGTAGCCGGAATCCTACAAATATTATAAATGAAAAGTATGTATGGATGGATGTATGGATATTTATTACTCTTTCACGCAAAAACTACTGAACCGATTAGGCTGAAATTTGGTATGAGTATAGTTTAGTACCTGGAATAACATATAGGCTATTTTTTTTCCCGATAAAACGCGGGCGAAGGTACGGGCAGCAGCTAGTGATTTATAAGAAAACTAGCGACCCGCCGCGGCTTCGCACGGGTGCAATGCTGATACTAAATTATACATAAAAACTTTCATCATGAATCGCTATCTATGAAAAAACCGCATCAGAATCCATTGCGTAGTTTTAAAGATCTAAGCGTACATAGTGACAGACAGCGGAAAGCGACTTTGTTTTATACTATCTAGTGATTAAATTTTGAACTTTTCCAGCTCTTTTAAAAATGAAATAAATAGGACAAAGTTACTTTGTGGAGCTACAAATGTGAATTAACAAAGAAAACAAAGTGTCAAAGGAAGGCATAGTTAACTCCATTAGAAGTCAATTTTTTTTCCTTTGCTTCGTATAGGAAAAATATACCTGTTATAACTAAAACATTGAATAAATAAGTTTATTTATTTTAGGCTATTTAATATGAGTATTTTATTAAACCTATATTAGCTTGTCTGGTAGAGATCGCTCTCGAGCGATAAGACCGCCACTTGTAACTTAGTTTTAAAGTTGTTTTTTGTATTTCTGTTTTTTACCAATAAGTTTGCAATAAAGAGTTTTCTATCTAGGTATATATCTAGTTTGTTCCTAACTGTTAAAATAAAAGTAGGCCATGTAGAATTCTACTTCATCTAAAAGTACTAATATTATAGATAGAGGCGAATGTTTGTGTCCTAAATCTCCAGAACTACAGAACAAATATAGATAAAAATTTGTATTAATATATTTCGTAGTTGGATTTAAATAACACACACACCACAGTGTTTCGGTTTTTAGTGAAAACCTGGTTGCTATCCAAATGAAACCAAATAGTTTGACATTAGATAAACCAATTTATATAGGTTTTACTGTTTTAGAACCTTCAAAAGCTCACATGTACAATTTTCATTATAACATCATGAAAGCGTTTTATAAAAATCGTGTAACATTATGTTAAACGTATACCGATTCTTTTATTTACTTTTTATCCACTGATGACTTCTATCTAGACCTAAAAGATATTTTTATGAATTATTTTGATACCAATAGTTATGATGCTTAAAATGTTTATCAGATCGGGGCTACTTTTAACACGGCATAGCACGAGTGAGACCGCGGGCAGTTGCTACTGTTGCTAGTAAAAAATAAACAAAATTCAAATTGCTTACCCAGTGCATCGCTCCCCTCTCCTCGTACACTCCCATTGGGGGGTTAATTTTTTCGTTTTCTATTTTCGAATGTATGGGCCTATCGCCCCACTACACTGCGGCACTGACACTAAACATTACAATGCGTGCGTTACTCGCCACGACCGGCGGACTACTGGAGCTCGCGGCCGCGATTCCCGACAGAAGGTGGTACTAGCACCGCCCTAAGCACGCCCCCCAGGCCCCAATGGTGGGCCTACTGCGACACCACATTTTTTCAACGAAATTGTCTGTACGAACTTTTGGTGCGGCGCGCGGCCGGTGTACCAGGCGATTGTAACATTTTTTCAAGCGATGAATAAAATATTTGCGTTTATTAAATATATTCTATATTTTTTTTGGCGGCAATATAATTACTTATCTAAATATTCAGAATAAATTATACAGGCAACAATAATAATTAATAAAAGACATGTATTCACTTTATTTTTTTATATTTTTAAATCCAAAGACCAGAAAATATTCATATACGTGATGTTTTTAAGGTACCTAGACCTGAAAAAAGCTTTGAGTGTGAATATTTTTAATTCACCTAGGTATGCCTTTTTGTATGTATTTTCATAATGAACATTTTTTTTATAACGGCTTTATAACGAACGCTTGCATCTCTCTTTTTTAACAATATAATTAAAAGAAACACTTTTTACAAAATATACTATTTTGTGAGCAAAATATCGAAGACACACAACAAAAATAAATGACTATAATCTAATATATATATATATACTCTATAATGAATTAGAGAAAAGAACAAGAATTTGTATTTATAGGCAGAAATAGAAAAACTGTACCGAGTAATAACCATTCCATCTTTTTTCTGAAGACAATTTTAGCATACTTGAGATATTTTTTTATTTTGTCACTCATTAGATGTTCCATAAGTGGAAAAATATGATAAAAATATCACTTTCGTATCCCATCGCAGACACCTGAAAAAAAATTAAGTAAGAATAATTTCAAATCATTTGTATAACCACTTTAATATGAAGGTCCTGTATAACGGTAGCGAAGCTAATCTTCGTATCTAAATAAGTAACAGAAGCAGTACCCATGCCAAATAATGTTTGTAATTTGTTCCAGGGAATTCCGGGTTCCGTTTCCGGTTCGAAATTCTCGAGAATTCCCGGATTTTTTGGCCAATTTAAGAACCGGTAAAACATAGGAATTTCCCCGGGAATTTCGGGAAAAATATTGTTACATTTAGACCACCATTAATAAAAGATAACCAAACCTATTCCAGTTTCTCTTACAGTATTTCGGATGTATTGTGTCCTTAGGCGGTATGAGGTATATTAGAGCCTTATCGTCCATGTCACTTTATGATGAACCATAATCATGTATGGCCTGTATTTTAATAATAATACATAATTTTTTTTTGTAAGTGTCTAATGGTTTTCACCAAATAGGTACCGGAGCTAAAGGTAATTATTTTAAATATAGCATTATCCCCTATTATGTTTCGTATACTTGAGGGCTACATTTATGACGTCAGCGTAAAAAATTTTGTTTGTTTTTGTGTGTCTTTGTGTTGTCATACACAAAGACACACAAAAACAAAACACAATCTCGCCAGCTTATACAAATTTACCTATAGGCTTCCATTTATATTGATAATTTCTAAAAATTATTATGAAAATGTGTTGGTCCCGCAAATTATCGAAATTCTCGATGTTTTCGAGAAATACCGGGAATCGCGGTTACGAAATTCCGAATGCCAAACAACAATGATCGGGCCGGTTTGCACGAAAGCGAGGCGGAGGTGTGCAACATTTTTACTTGACAACCGGTTTATAAGTTTGGCTCCCTACCGTATGTATGTTTGTATGTTTATATTTATTTATTAAGGAAACATACAGCTTGCATATTACATAATTGTTTTGGTTACTTATTAAATATTAAATATAGCCAAAATTTGTTTCCAATGATGGGTTATTACAGAGTGAAGGTCGAAAGTACTTAATTTACTAAACAATGAAAATATTCTAACTAAATGACAATGTTCTAAACAAATGACAAGGTGTACTTAATTTACTAAAATGACAATCTTTAATAATTAAAGAAGCAGGTAATTTAAAATATTATTTATCTATAAATATATTTACTTTTTTATCATTTGTCAAAAATCTGTTTATTTTACAGTTACCTAAATATATCGATGTGGTGGTAACGATCATTATGTGTTTTGCAAGCTCTGATCAAAAACCTATTCCTTGCGTAGTTAGTACCGCAAAAAGGCACTGCGAATATGTATATATATAGCCAAATTTTATATATATGTTTGTTTATAGCCAAATTTTATATTCCAATCGAACGAAACCGGAGGTTGGTAAACAGTTGCGATAAAAAAAATTGTACTTGTAAGAAACAAATAATTAATGTTTAACGTTAAAATATAAGTAAGTAATTTTAAACAGGTTTTGCAGCAAGTGCAAGGCAACATTATTTGATGCTAGATACATACTTTAGTATCTAGCATCAAATAATGTTGCCTCATGTAAATTTATTTATTAAATAAATGACCTCAAAATGTCCATAGCTGCTAATATATTTGCTATTATTAGTATGAATAGATAGTTAAGAAATTGATAAAAGGGTATTTTATTCTGTGATATGATAAGATTGATAAAATTTTATATTATATAAATATTAATATCTTTATATATATTTTTTTAAGATTGAGATTTTTTATTATACCTACATAGAAAATACCCAGAACACCCGAGACAAATATTTGTAGGTCGTACAAACATTTGTCCCAAGGCGGGAATCGAAGACGCAACCTCCTGCGTCCCAGGCGGAATATCCTGAGACGCAGGAGGTTGCGGGTTCGATTTCTAGTAGTTCTGGGTATTTTCTATGTAAGTAATAAAAAATCGTCTGCCGCGCCACATCGCATCGGTCGTAAATGTGATATCTACAATTATTGCAATCATTACGCCTAAACCTTCTGTTTGTGTAAAATGATTTACAACCAATTATTATGAGAAAAATAGAGGGGAGGTCTTGGCATAATATACCTACTACGGGTGGTCACGGGGAGGCGGGTAAATTTGTGAAATGGGTCACGTAGTATTAAAGTTCCCCAAGAATATTGAAAGGCTACTATATATTTATTCTTCATAAAGAGGTTAAAATATGTACTAACCTAGTGACCTCCGCCGAACCGGTATCGATTTACCTGGATAAAAAACATGACAATTAGATATTTTTCACCATAGGTTGTATATAATACCTATATCTATCGATATAATTCTTAAAAACAGGAAATCGTAAAGACTCTCTATTTGAGACACATCCACAGCTGGGCCCGAGGAGGCCTGCCTCCTCCAAAAATGGCCAATTCTACCTGCGAATACTTAAAAAAACATTTGTTTCGACTTATGACGGAAGAACATTCATGAACGTTTATTTATTCATTCATTATTTAACACTAGCACCGTGTTTAAATTTGAACATAACGCAAGTCAGCTCTAGCTCAGATTTTTTTCATCCAATACAATGGTATGAATATTTTATATGATATTTTCATTAAATAAGATCTTTTAAAATTGAATTGAACTTTACATATTTTAGTCGCTACTCAGGCTCGAGCAAATTATTATTTAATACGCCAAAAGCTATTTCTCCGAAAACGAGCTGGTTTCTTGAGAAAGTGAACCAATATCTCGTCTGTTTATGGGTAAGCTAAATTCTAAATCTTTAGCTGAGCTAAACGTACAAAAACGAATACCAAACAACAGATAAGTTTGCCTATACTGCCGTCCTTATCAAAAGTGCAATAACTTGGTTTCGCACCAAAAAGGGTTTTATACATATTCGTGATCAATAAAACGAGCTCTATAATTTCTTCTAAGACAGATTTTACGTATCTATAGCCGATCCAGTTTTTTTATAAGCATAACCGTAATACAGGTGCGCATTATGGGATTTGGTAAATGAAAATCTTTAACTGCGTTTTTCTCAAAAGTATCTCGGACTGATTTATTGCACTTTTGATAATGAACTTGTAATGAATTTGTAATGAATGTAATGAATTGAAAAAAATAAACACAGTATACCTATAAGAAGTGACTAATGAAACTTTCATACCGTTCCATACACGAATGTTCTGTCTAGTGGTAGAATATGGGTAGAAGGCGTGCTGGGTCCCAGAGTAGTTCTCCTCATGCAAACCAAGCCAGTTTTGAACCCAACTGGATTTATTAAGAAGATATTTAGCCCAGTCTTCACTTGGCAGCTTGTCGGTTTTATAATGCAGCCAACCGTACCATTCCGCTGATACCTGTGAATTGACATATAGTAAGCAGCTTTCCTAATACCTCTACAAATAACATGATCCATCTAAGTAGGATGCGATAGTGTCTTTAAGGAAATCAAAGCCTTGACCAAATCCCTTAGGTCTTTTTGTAAAAAATAAATAGGTACCTAAAACTGTCAAGGTTTGCTTTTTTTATTGTCAATGGACCTTCGTTTAACCAGTACTGATTCGGCCTTATAGCCCGGCTACACGCTCCAACATTTGTGGATGCATGATTGCACAAACCAGTTTGTGCAAGCAGGATAAACCCGGCTACACGCTCCATCTTGCTTGCGCAAACTATGTTTAATCAATCATGCATGCACAAATATTTGAGCGTGTAGCCGGGCTATATCTCCGTGTCTCTTTACTACACCGTACACCTACCGCAACAGAGCTTTTTACAGAAATTGAACAATCGCCGCCCAGAAGGGACGCTGCAGGGGCTTCACCAGTGATCCTTCTGAGCAGCTTCAACGTATACAGTATGATACCGGAAAATTTAGTTGCTGTAAGGAACAAAATTGGTTACCGTTTTCAGGATAGTCATGGTTGCTGTCACTCAAAAGTCTATACGTACTACTAGGTACATTTCTTACACAGGACAGTTAAAGCTTGAGTATTTGTACTAGCTGCGTTTTATCGGGATAAAAAATCGCCTATATGTTATTCTAGGTCCCAAACTATAACCATACCAAATTTCAGCCCAATCGGTAAATTCGGTATAAGGACGACTCGACGACCTCTGTGGCGCGGTGGGCGAAGGTCCGCCTGCGACGCAGGAGGTTGCGGGTTCGTTTCCCGCCTCGGGACAAATATTTGTACGATCTGCAAATATTCGTTCAGGGTGGTCTGGTCGTTTTTCTATGTATAATAAAAAAAAACTGTCTATGTAATATATTGTATTATGTATATCAGTTATCTATAGTCAGTTATATAGTTGAAAGCCGTGTGGTGCCGGCCTAGAATATGCACCACCCCACCTCTTCCCGCGTAAGAGGCGACTAAGGGTTATACACCGGGGAGCGGGCAGCAGCGCCCCCTGTAGAACGGACCAACAACCAAAACTGCGATCGCCAACCCGCCTGCCAAGCGTGGCGATTATGGCAAACTCCCCCTAAAACATGACAGGCACAAATAAAAATCGGCCCCCAGTTCCCGGCGGCACCGCTACCCTTGGCTATGGTAGCGGCCAAGCAAGTGGCGGGGCAAGGGGTGCTAAGAATCCGCGGCAGATACCAGGCTACCACCACAAACGGAGATTGGACCTGGCAACCTACAACACGCGTACACTGCGGACTGACGAAAAGTTAACCGAACTTGAGGAAGAGTTGAGCAAGTTACGATGGGATATAATCGGGTTATCTGAAGTCCGACGACAGGGAGAGGACTCGATAACCCTGAAATCCGGTAATTTGCTCTACTTCCGGGAGGGCGACCAACAGTCCCAAGGTGGTGTCGGATTTATCGTTCACAAGTCTCTCATAAACAACGTCGTGCAGATCGACAGTGTGTCGGCAAGGGTGGCGTACCTTATACTCAGAATAACCAAACGGTATTCGCTGAAGGTCATACAGGTCTACGCCCCGACCTCGACCCACAACGATGATGAGGTGGAGACTATGTATGAGGACATTTCCAGACCCATGCATATCACCAAAACTCATTACACCGTTGTTATGGGAGACTTCAACGCGAAACTAGGAAACGGAACGGCGATGAGCTGAGAGTGGGAAACTTTGGTGTCGGACGGCGAAACCACCGGGGACACTTACTGGCCGGCTTCATGGAGAAGGAGGGACTCTACATGATGAACTCCTTCTTCAGGAAAAGGGCACACAGAAAGTGGACCTGGATGAGCCATGTCGACTAAAAAGCAAATATTCAATGATGTCTCTGTGATCAACGCGGTTAAGACCGGAAGCGATCACCGCATTGTGAGAGGCACGTTGAATATCAACACTAAGCTTGAAAGATCTCGGCTGATGAAGTCCACGCTCCGCCCAGCACAGAACCAGATCCAGAACCCCGAAAGCTTTCGGCTCGAGCTTCAAAACCGTTTCGAATGCCTGGCAAGCGTTGAATCCGTGAACGATTATAACGACGGGTTTGTGCAGACTCTCCTTACGACAGGGTCTAAGTTCTATAAGGCCCAACGTATAAATAGAACTAAGAAACTCTCTGACCATACCCTCAAGCTCATGGAGGACAGACGGGAACTAAACTTGCAGTCTTCAGCGGTGCGTCAGAATACCGGCGGCTCAATAGACAAATCTCAAAATCACTGAAACGCGACCTACGCCAATACAACACCAACCGTATTAAGGAGGCTATTGAGCGGAACAAAGGCTCTAAAGTGTTCTCGAGGGATTTGACGATTGGGCAAAGCCAACTGACGAGACTGAAGACCAATGACGGCAGGAACATCTCGTCGAAATCCGAGCTTTTAAGGGAGGTAGAGAGGTTCTATGGACAGCTGTACACGTCGGTGCAAAAACCCGTCCCTAGTTCAGCAAAAGACCCAAGAGCTAGACTTACCCGGCATTACACCGATGATATCCCGGACGTCAGCCTGTACGAAATTAGTATGGCCCTTAAACAGCTCAAGAACAACAAGGCACCGGGGGAGGACGGAATCACCTCTGAGCTTCTTAAGGCGGGTGGACAACCGATCCTTAAGGCCCTTCAAAAGCTGTTCAATTCCGTCATCCTCGAGGGAAAAACGCCACAAGCATGGAACGGAAGCGTAGTGGTACTGTTCTTCAAGAAGGGTGATAACACCCTACTGAAGAACTATAGGCCCATTTCGCTTCTGAGCCATGTTTATAAGCTGTTCTCCAGGGTCATCACTAACCGTCTTGCGCGCAGGTTTGACGACTTCCAGCCCCCCGAACAAACCGGTTTTCGGAAAGGCTTTAGTACCATAGACCACATACATTCGCTAAGGCAGGTTATAGAGAAGACTGAAGAGTATAACATGCCCATCTGTATAGCGTTTGTGGACTATGGGAAAGCCTTCGATTCGGTCGAGACTTGGGCTGTATTACAGGCCCTCCAGAGGTGCCAAGTTGACTATCGATACATCGAAGTGCTAAAGTGCTTGTACGAAAACGCCACTATGTCAGTCCGATTACAGGACCAGAACTCAAAACCTATTCCACTACAGCGAGGAGTGAAACAGGGAGACGTCATCTCTCCGAAACTGTTCACCGCTACGCTGGAGGATGTGTTCAAGGTTCTGGATTGGAAAGGGCTAGGCATCAATATCAACGGCGAGTACATCACTCACCTTCGCTTTGCAGACGACATCGTAGTCATGGCTGAGACCATGGAGGGCCTTAGTACAATGCTCGGTGACCTCGGTAGAGCCTCCGAAAGAGTTGGTCTTAGAATGAACATGGACAAGACGAAAATCATGTCAAATGTCCATGTAGTACCAACTCCCGTATTATTCGGAGGCAACACCCTCGAAGTTGTCGACCATTATGTTTACCTAGGACAAACCATCCAACTAGGAAAGTCCAACTTCGAGAAGGAGGTCAACCGCCGAATCCAGCTTGGATGGGCAGCGTTCGGGAAGCTACGTGGTGTCTTTTCGTCCCACTTACCGCAGTGTCTCAAGACGAAAGTCTTCGACCAGTGTGTATTGCCAGTGATGACATATGGTACTGAAACATGGTCCTTCACTATGGGCCTCGTCAGAAAGCTCAAGGTCGCACAGAGAGCAATGGAGAGGGCTATGCTCGGAGTCTCTCTGCGAGATCGAATCAGAAATGAGGAGATCCGCAGAAGAACCAAGGTAACCGACATAGCTCTCAGAGTTGCGAAACTCAAGTGGCAGTGGGCAGGGCACATAGCTCGTAGGACCGACGGCCGCTGGGGCCGCAAGGCTCTAGAGTGGCGACCACGTACCGGAAAGCGCGGTGTAGGTAGACCCCCCACGCGATGGACCGACGACCTAGTGAAGGTCGCGGGAAATCGCTGGATGCGGGCAGCGCAAAATCGGTCATTGTGGAGATCCTTAGGGGAGGCCTATGTCCAGCAGTGGACGTCGATCGGCTGATATGATGATGATGATGATGATGATATCAGTTATCTAGTACCCATAACACAAACTCTCTGCTTAGCTTGGGGCTAGATGATGCTGTGTGATTTGTCCAGAATTATTTATTTATATAAAATCGTCTATAAAAGACAGACGAATACATACGTGAGATGCGTCATAGTTCCACGAGAATCGTGGATGGTATTCCACCCATCTGCTTCTAGCTATCATGTAATTTTTATTTTCATAGTAGCGATTTCCGAGGCAATCCGTGCCAACGTATTTTCCTTCCTGTATAAGACGAAAATCTTAAGGTGGCGCTAAATGAAAAATGGAGTATGTGCGTCCAAACGATGATTACATAGAACACATTGGTTACAATCACAGAAATCTAAATGAAAAGGTACCTTATTATTTAGATTTCTGCGATTATTGTAATTTAAATAATAAGCTACCTTATTATTTAGATTTCTGCGATTGTTGTAATCTAAATAATAAGTTACCTTATTATTTAGATTTGTACTCCGTCCAGTTGCTAATCTGTCCAGTTGAGAATCCGTCCAGCTGAGATCTGTCCAGCTGAGATCTGTCCAGTTGCGAATCTGTCCAGTTACTACGGAAGCTTCTGTGATTGTTGTAATCTAAATAATAAGCTACCTTATTATTTACATTTCTACTCCGTCCAGTTGCTAATCTGTCCAGTTGAGAATCCGTCCAGCTGAGATCTGTCCAGCTGAGATCTGTCCAGTTGCGAATCTGTCCAGTTGCTACGGAAGCTTCTGTGATTGTTGTAATCTAAATAATTAGCTACCTTATTATTTAAATTTGTACTCCGTCCAGTTGCTAATCTGTCCAGTTGAGAACTGTCCAGCTGAGATCTGTCCAGTTGCAAATCTGTCCAGTTGCTACGGAAGCTTGTGTGATTGTTGTAATCTAAATAATAAGCTACCTTATTATTTAGATTTGTACTCCGTCCAGTTGCTAATCTGTCCAGTTGAGAATCTGTCCAGCTGAGATCTGTCCAGCTGAGATCTGTCCAGTTGCAAATCTGTCCAGTTGCTACGGCAGCTTCTGTGATTGTTGTAATCAAAATAATTAGCTACCTTATTATTTAGATTTGTACTCTGTCCAGTTGCTAATCTGTCCAGTTGAGAATCCGTCCAGCTGAGATCTGTCCAGTTGCGAATCTGTCCAGTTGCTACAGAAGCTTCTGTGATTGTTGTAATCTAAATAATAAGATACATTACTCCCTGTTGTTACAATGGTCGCAAAACTATTAATCTGCTAGCTAAATTATCTGTACTCGTAGATCGCAGAAATCATAAAAATACAGTTTTTTTATCTTTTTAATCGCACAGTAGTATTTTATTATCGACTGCAAACAAATACTTTTTACGGTGAGAATAAAACTTGGTGACTTTTATGAGCGTAGATAATTATTTGTTATTCGAACAAAAAAGTACTGTCGAAGACTTCTAAAAGAGCAGTAGGTAGGTACCACTAATCCAATGAGAATAAAACGACTCCGTTATACACTAATCCAGCAATAGCAAAGAGACAAGTCTATATTATAAAACTTGCTATAGTAGGTATAACTAAGATAGATAGAAGAATAGAATATACTTTATTGCACAAAAGTTGAGGCGAAAATAATGCTGGATAGCATTCTCTACCTGCTAACCTTTGGGTAGTGTGGACAACAATTTAAGGTAGTGCTAGATATCGAGAATTACAAGAAACATACAATATATATATAATTAATAATTCGTGTGTTTACCATTAAAATAAAAAACACATTTAGACGTAATAACATATACTACTTACACTATTAGATACTTAAGAATACATAAATACAAACATAAATAATAAAATTTTATAGCGTACCGAATTGTACTAAATGAATGAAAATGAAAAATATTATGATAAAAACCTTTAGCGTATCAATTCTCCATAGTTTTATGGAAGAATTGATAATTCCTCCGTTTTGCGAGATAATCCTAAAAAGTCGAGCCCATTTATCCATAGCAAACAACGACATAGTGGCGCTGAATTAGATAACTATGTACATATATATTATATAGCTGCAGATGTTATCCAAAAATATGGGGATTTTTATCGGTTTTTATTCTATATATAGGTAAATAAAAACACAGAAAGTTTTATAGATAAATGAAAAATTCATAAGACTGATTTGATGTTTTAAGATTTCACACATAAACTGTCAAAAATTATTTCTTTTTTGACTGAAACCTTCATAGTAATGAGGAGTTTTCTATTTGCCTGAGACCAATTTGTACTAGAATAGATAGCGATTCAAAGCGAACGCGATTGCGAAGCGATCCAACGCTGTGACACGCGAATTCAATCCGATGCGGTGCGACGCGGTGACTCTGTGTATGCGTTTGGTCACATAGGACACTCCAATATAGGTACAAGACTGTTAAATCTTTCCGCTCCACACCGCGCCGCATCGCGGTAATATCCCATTGCACCTTAAAGTCAGGGTATTAAAATTTGAGCAATATGTAATGCCAGTAAGTATATGGCACTGAAACCATGACTCTCACAAAGAAATCTGCAGAGAAGTTCAGGGTATCGCAAAGAGGTATAGAGAGACCAATGCTCGGTATCACTTTGTGCGACCGAAAACGCAACTTCTGGATTCGAAGTAAGACCAAAGTGAGGGACGGACGTGATGAAAACTATAGCAGCGAAAAAGTAGAGCTGGACAGTACACATCGCCCGAATGGATGCGTCACGCTGGACCAGAAGAGTCCTGGAGTGGAGACCCAGAGCAGACACTCGAGGGCGAGGGTGACTACCGGTGGACGACATCAGACGACACTGATGCCAGGACTGGATGCGACGGGCCCAAGATCGCGAGGAGTGGAAAGGAAGGGAAGAGGCCTACATCCAGAGTGGATCCCGAAAAGGCTAAAATTATGATGACGATGATGAATAAAAATGCCTCACTTTAAATATATAGGGCGTGTTATTTAAATTAGTGCGCAATTCTGCGGGGGGACGTACTGTTGGTGCCACAGATTATTCTGTGAATATTGTCTTCCGTTATGAAATAGTACCTCACCTGTTTCTATGTGTATACAGGAAGTTATTTGAATTAGTACCCAATAAGAAGTTACTCACATGCTAATTGTTAATGTTATATTATTATTTATTTATTTATTAAGGAAACATACAGCTTACATATTACATAATTGTTTGGGTTACTTATTAAGTATTAAATATAGCCAAAATTTGTTTCCAATGATGGGTTATTACTAGAGATCGGATAATCGGATGCATGTTTACCTAAAGTTAATTTTTGGCTAACAAATTATGGAAGAGGCTTCTTTGGATACTTTTATTTAAAATAAATTACCGGGATTCCGGGATTGCATAAATAATTGGATGTATGCAGGGTACCACGTTACATGTGTACTAAGCCAAAAGGGGGTGATTTTGGACCCCGAGGGGGTCAATTGTGTTTTTGTATTGTGTTTTTAAAACCATTTTTTGAAAAATAATAAAGTTTTTCTTCCTATTCGTGTACTTTAACATTCACTCTTGTAATATTTAACTTTATAAATCGTAGTTATCATGAGATTATAACAAAAAATATTGCAATTTCATAACAATATCAATAATATAAGAATATGCATATAAGAACTCCAAATTTCAAAAAAAATATCGAAATTCAGAACAAAAGTTGTTCCACTCGGTGTTCAGAATCACCCCCTTTCGGCTTAGTGCACATATTTCGTGCCATGGCTTAGAATTTGCTCCACCCCAACTCTTCCCACGGGTGTCGTAAGAGGCGACTAAGAGATATCCACCGGGGCGGGCATGCAGACCTCCCCCTGATAAGCGCCTTATCGGCTTTTATCGAATGGGGGTCATGCCCATAATGTCCACGCTGGGCATGCGGGTTGGGGATCGCAGTTCAGTGGTAAATTGTTCTGCAGGAGGCGCTGCTGCCCGCCCCCCGCTGGATATCCCTTAGTCGCCTCTTACACCACCCGAGGAAAGAGTTGGGGTGGTGCAAATTCTAAGCCGGCACCACATAGCTTTGTTTTGTAACATACCCATGTTACAGTTAAAATAAGAAAACATCAATTTATCTAAATTATTTTATTCGTTAAGAACATCCTACATTTTTTTATTTTGTTTCTACATAGAAGAGAAATGAAAAATAAAAAAGTTGTACATATAATTTTCATACAAGAATTAATATGTAGTTCAGGTTTTTGTGTTGTTTTCTTAACAAGTTGGTATGACATGCACTTCTTACATAGCTAAATTAAGAAAAAATAAACTAGTACAATTATTATTTTACCGTTAAAGTGGCCGCGAGTAAATGTGGAGAGACTTGGGAGAGACCTACACTCCGTGATAATAACTGACCTAATCACTATCTATAACTATGGTTTGGTCACTAAAATTTGTCATTTCTGTATCTTCTTGTGTTGAACATTGTGTTGAACGTGATGGTGTTACGTCTGGTTCTGTCTGTTTAAGATTTCTTAATTCCGGATTGTTCAGAGAATTGTAGTATATAATTATAATTTTCTCGAGGTTATCGATTGTCAGTCTATTTCGCCTCAAATTCAGGATCCACTTGTAGCTTGAAAAGGATCTCTCCACATCTACTGAAGTAAGTGGCGCAAATTTGTACATACCAGAGTCATTCTCTTCATTACAAGTTTCGCTTATTTCTCTAAGAATATCAAAATCTGGGTTTCTGTCCATGAGTTGCTCCATTTTGTTGATAAACGTATTATTTGATGTTTCGCTTAAAATATGTCTTACGTGGTCAAATATTTGGAAAGTTTCTATTATAGATAGGTCACATTTTTCTTATTTTACGATTGCAGTACGTAATCCTTCGAAATACCCAAGTAAATATTCTAAATCACTTTTCAAATTAGGTTTAGCCAGTACTTCTTTGGCATTTTTAATAGATATGGCTTCGTTGCCATCCAATAAATCTACGACACTAGATATTTTATCCAAATGTTTGGCATAATAAAATGCCGCCTCTAACCATGTTCCCCACCTCGTAATAACTGGCTCTGGAGGCAAAGGTAAATTTGGATGTAGTTCCTTTAAAATACGAACTCTGTTGGGAGCTTTTAAAAAGATTTTTTTGACATTATTAATTAGAGTATCTACATCAACGTAGCTTAAACGTATGGTTTTAGTTAACCTGTGCAAGGCGTGTGCTAAACACGTAAAATGTTTCATATTATGAAATGTTTTTTTTTTTAAATATTTTGCCAGCCAGAATCATATACGCTACGCTGTCGCTACATAACATTAAGACGTCCTGTATTTTATGGTTGAATTGGTCCCCCCATAAGTTTTTTAGGCATTGTATCACAAACTCGGCTACAGTACGACCGTTAACCACATCTAAAGTTTTACAATTTAACAGGTAAGTTCGCCCAGGTGAGGTTTTATTCAATGGTTTTACTAAAAAATGTACTACATTTCGTCCCAGAAAGTCGGTGGTTTCGTCTATAGATATCCATATCTTATTGTGTTGTACTTGACTGTGGATATGTTTCATTTTATCTTCATAAACATTGCCAAAGTACTTCTTCCTCAACAAAGACTCACTTGGAATAGTTATATCTTGATTTTTACACTTACAGATGTACTTTTTAAAAAAACCTCGAAAAGCGGCGTTTTCAACTTTTGACCACGGTATATTGCACATAATTAAAAATTTATCAAGTCGAAATAAAAATCGTTTGGTGCTGCTGCTTGAACTCCTTGATGTTTTTGGGATTTTAGATGCCGATTCAAAATAGTTTTCTTCGCTTTTAATGTCGTTTCACATTTCGTACAGCATAACGTTCCACTTGCTGAGTCGTAAAAAATCTCTGGGTGATTTCGTATCCATGACTGAGCTATGTCTTCTCTTTGAGGTAAATCTGCCATCGTGATAGCGTATAAAACCTGTGAAGTAAAAAAATATCATGCTTTGATGGTTTAAAGAGATAGGTCGAAATACCGAAAGAGAAACCACTTTCGGTATAAAATAATTGTGATCAGCCGTTTTTATACATAACATGTTTAACAGTATCACAACACAATACAGTGCATTGTTTTAAAACACTGCAAATTTGTTGAAACAATAGTCCCTTAATGCAACAGCTGACCAATTAGAGAGCAGAGCAGTACTACCTGGCGAAAATACCATTACTCAGGTCGTACATTTGACAGTTACCGTTTTCCAGCTTTTAACAAGTATTTATTAAATTTTTATCTATCTAAATAATTTTGTAAATATAAACAATTCTTACCTTGTTATTAAATGAAATAAGAGGTCCAAGTCGCAGAGCAAATCCAGGATTCGTAGCACAAAGTCGTCGTTTCAAATAAAATCGAATCCAAATCAGAAACCGTTGTTCAATAGCCGAGTCAGTAGTTAAATAAATGAGAAGAAACTTGAGAAACACACCCGAACGCATAGCAAGGACAGCAACGAATGTAGTTGTATTGTTTGTTGGGTCACTACTTGCGCTTACGCAGGTATAATCGGCTTTCTCACTCGCACACTTACAAAATGCGTATCCTCTTACCAGAAAAGCCCCGCGCGACCCACCCCCACTCGTTAGGCGTGATTTCTTGATTATTTTGTATGAATACCTATTGATATTTGGATTCTTCACCAAGTTATCTAGAAGATATTCTGATTTTGTAGGATTTTTATTTAATAGGATGTGCCTAAAATCGCGAAAAAAATAGTATAATTCAGCAAAATTAGGTATATAAAAAAATAAACAATATTTATGTGCAAATGTACGATGATTATAAACTTTAGATGGTCTATTTGGATTTAAAAGAAAAAACGTGTTTTTGAAAAAATAATTATACACGACGTTTTACAAAAGTCGCCGCTTCTGGCAGTCGGCCATTCGAACTCAAGCGTGGTAAATTTGCTAAAAATATTTTACTACCTTTTTGGATTATTGTCATGGTTCGACCATCACCTTGTTGGTCGTTATAATTTCCTAAGGTTTAATAGGCGTGATTTGAGATTTGTTACAAGTTTCGTCCGGAAAAGCAATCTCATAACGTTGGAAGAGGGTAATTGTCATTCGTGTCACTTAAATTTGAATTTCCTGGGATCCCGGGATTTTTAGGCAAAAGCAAAGTTTGCATTTCCCGTGATCTCAGGATTTTTCGATAAAAAGTGCTTTCCATATTAGCCAACATCTCAACTTTAGGTAAATATGCATCCGAATATCCGATCTCTAGTTATTACAGAGTGAAGGTCGAAAGTACTTAATTTACTAAACAATGAAAATATTCTAACTAAATGACAATGTTCTAAACAAATGACAAGGTGTACTTAATTTACTAAAATGACAATCTTTAATAATTAAAGAAGCAGGTAATTTAAAATATTATTTATCTATAATACTAAATATATTTATTTTACAAAAATCTTTTGTCAAAGTAAATATATTTGTCAAAAATCTGTTTATTTTACAGTTACCTAAATATATCGATGTGGTGGTAACGATCATTATGTGTTTTGCAAGCTCTGATCAAAAACCTATTCCTTGCGTAGTTAGTACTGCAAAAACTCACTGCAAATAATGCTGTGTTGGAGCGACTATTAACCCTAGGACATTTGAATGAAATACAACTCATAAGAAAAGGAGAATCAACAATCTTATTTATAATCTTAAACAGAAACATTTGATCCCTGTGTTCGCGTCTTAATTCTAATGATAGAAGTTGAAGCGTAGAACCCTTAAATCTATAGCCTATTCTTCTTAAAAACTTATTCTGAATACTTTCTACCTGATCTATATGTGTAGCATAATGAGGGCTCCATACTGTAGATGCATATTCTAGATAACTTCTGACTAAGGAGTTATATAGCATTATATAAGTGTTCACATTCTTGAAGTCTTTACACTGCCGAAAGACAAAATCTAGTATTTTGTAAGCCTTGGCTGTAGCCTGGTCAATATGCGAAGCAAATAGCAGTTTGCTATCAAGGCATACGCCCAGGTCGCTCACCTCGGTCACTCTGTCTATTGTAGTATTATTAAATTTATAGTCATAACTAATGGGTTGTTTTTTGCGAGAGAAAGTTATTGAGTGACATTTACCAATATTCAAGTTCAGATTATTTATAGAGCAATATTCATAAAATTTATTAAGGTCTACTTGAAACAGCTGACAATATTCTACAGATATGACAAGAGTGAATATTTTAGTATCGTCAGCATACAATAGAGCTTTAGAATGATTAAAACAATGCACAACACCATTAATAAAAACATTAAAAAGAAGAGGACCGAGATGGGAGCCCTGCGGCACTCCAGAAGTTATGGGAATAAAACTAGAGGTATATCCCTTGACTGCTACTGCCTTGGACCTGTCGCGCATATAAGAGGCCAACCATCTCAAGAGATCACCATGTATACCGATGTTATCAAGTTTATTTATCAACAAGTTATGTGAAATTTTATCGAATGCTTTAGAAAAATCGGTAATATATTACATGATGATATAATATAACATTAAAAACTAGGTCCAAGGTCAATATTATACCTACCCCAAAAATGTTGTATCTAATTTATTTTTCAAGCCGGTCTCTCTTGTCGGGTGAGATGACAATGGCCAGAACGCGTCAAAGAGGTGGTCGCGATATTATGGGATGGCATAGTATAAGGGCTTATTTGTAATAAAATAAAGATTCTGCAAAACATAAAATACATTTGCAGCTTACTTTATACATATATTGAATGTTAACCTGTATCAGCATGTGAGTAACCTCCTATTGGGTACTAATTCAAATAACATTCTGTATACACATAGAAGGAGGTGAGGTACTATTTCATAACGGAAGACAATATTTTAAAAGAAAACCTATACCAATATTTTAAAAGTGGTGTTTATTGGTGATTTTGCCAAAACGAATCTACTGTTTAAAAGCTATGTGGCTCTGTAACAATCAACAATGTATGTAAGTTTCTATATTGACCTCACTTTTTTGGCTGTAATTGCTTTACGTAATCTATCCAGTGGGTATGTTAAAAATATCTAATACAGCTGTTATTTTTTAAACTGGATAATGAAATATTAAAGGAAACTGTATATCTATATTGCGGGCTGTGTTATGGATATGGCAAAAATTAATGGTTTGAATAGATAACAAGTGATGTCTACCAGATGAACTGTTTCCTAAAATATATGAAGAAGTCACGGATACCTTCCAAAATACTGGATATGATATTGTTCATGAAATGCCGTCCTTTGAACAAGTAAAAGTCTGATTATATAAAATGCGAAATATGGCCCAAAATGTAGACCCTAAGGTTTCATTTAACAATGACGAAGACATGTCAAATGTTTTAATACCACGAAAGTTCAACGACTTTCTACATGCCAATTTTAAACATGGCGATAGTAAGAGATGAGTATTATTTGCTACAAAAAAGGACAGTTATTGATTTTTTGGGGACGGTTCTATGAGGAGAATATGCTTTAACATACCAATGCCATGCAATGCAATGCCAACCAGCAGGGCAATTCTAATTCGATCGAAAAGTTTCCGCGACTCGGAATCGGACACATCATCATGATCATCATATCAGCCCATACACGTCCACAGCTGGACATAGGCCTCCCCCATACGATGCCACAAATAGCGGTCCCGAGCCGCCTCATATCATATCCGCGCGAAATTCAAATATTTCAGCGGTTTTTAATATTTTCTGCGTTTTACAAGGAATAAAACTTCCTAAAAAGTAGCTTTTTATGAATCGCCGACCATTTTCTATGATTCCATGTTCCAATGAAGTTCGATTATTAAGGCTTTTAGTAATAATTAAGATTTGAGCAATGAATCTCTTATATTATTGATTTCTCTAAAAGTCGAGTCAAATCGAAATCCTAGAAATGGTCCGTTCGAAACACGTGTTTAGGTAAATAGAGTTTACTCATGTAAATGTCTTTTGTTTTATGAAGCGCGGTAGGTACAGGTGTTTAAACTTAACTAAGAGTGTATTGCTAGGTGGATAAGCACAGGTGAATTAAGTCTAAGAAGCCTGAGAATTTCAGAAATCGGAAAATGGGTTCCGAACAGAAGACCCGTTTTTTGAGAGACACTATGACTACGCAGCGTGGGCTTAGGTATAAATAGGTACAACCAGTGCCGCCACTTATTTTTCAGATTTCTTACGTTTCAGGTTACAAAAGAATCATCGAAAAATCTCACCGCAAATCCCAGATAGCTGATTTTGTAAGGTAGTACTAGGTAGAATAGTGCGTGCAAAGTCGCAGGCAGATCAGCGGCTTTACCAGGATGAAAATATGCCGGTACCCAAGATGCTGTACACCTCCCTGCCAAATTTCAAATATACCGTATACGGTATACCTATCTACCTACCGCCCTGCCAAATTTGAATTGATCCGTTCAGCCGTTTAAGTGGGAATAGGTAACAGACAGAATTACTTTCGCTTTTATAATATTAGCATATATTTTTATGCCTTTGTAATAGTTTTGTCCGGACCGCTATTTGTGGCGTCGTATGGGGGAGGCTTATGTTCAGTTCAGTTCCAGCTGTGGACGTGTATGGGCTGATGTGATGTGTGATGAATAGTTTTGTTTTTTTTCCGGACAGATAATGCAAAATGTGGTGGTGGCCCGGCCCACCAACAGCAATTCTACATTTTCTATTTGTTTGTGTGTGTATACCTAATACTCGTAGACGAATCTTTCAAAATTTCTTACATTTTTGGATTGTATAGAGTCTAATGTTGTATATCAAATATGCATTAAATATGTATTTATTAATCATTTATGTTTACAGACAAAGCATGACACTTTTTAGACTTCTTTAAATCTATTGACTAAAAACACTATTATACCTATGATATCCAACCAGCATCCGTTGGAACACTGTTGATCTATTGATCTATGCAGTATACCACAAATCTGACTTGGATAGATACACAATACTTAAATTGCGAAAATTCGAAATAATTTTCACAGCCAGGTTGGCCGAGTGGTCTAAGGCGCCAGATTTAAGCTCTGGTTCCCGAGAGGGAGCGTGGGTTCGAACCCCACACCTGGCATTAACATTTTACTTTCGACTACTTTTTACCATATTTTTTTTATAAAGTTATAGTTTTAATACTATCTATGCATATTAGAATGCCATTTAAAAAAATGTTAAAATTGTATTTGTTCAAAAGGTGAGTACGGATACTGGGATAATTTACAGCACTGCGCAAGCGTGAACTCGATTCTTCCGGCGCGACGAAGTAGGTACATCTCTCCTTTCACGTGGCAGAGATCAAATCTTCTGGAAATATATGCATCTACAAAAAAAACTATGAAAGCAAAGCATGCGTCAATCCTTTCCTGAATTTTACACATAGTTACCTACCTTAAATCCGTTTTAAACTTTATACTAGAGCTTGCATCTGGAACTCGAGTATATAATACGCTAATCCTCGACACCAGACCGCTATTATTCGGCACACTAGATACATATAAACACCCCAACTACCAGGTGACCAATTCTGCTAACCAATCGCATTACTATGACAATGGTATATCGTCGTTGAAATGGTTAAAGACACTCTAGCTAGATAATGCGTGCGGTGCAATTTTTACGCACAGATTGATTGTTTCTCCATCTGTAGTTTCGTTCATCAAAGGTAAAATGCCAAAATATGTCATTCTGAGACGATACCATTGTTTATGGTAAAGCGATTAATTTAGCGGAATTAGGGGCGAGAGGATGCACGCGTGCCAACATTTCAAAGTTGGCCGCTCATGCCCGTAAATTAATTCAGCATTCATTTGAAACTAAAAGAAGTGTGAAGACGGGTTTTTGGGTTAGGAACGGTGACAGTCATTTTGAACATCAATCATTCAAACAAATATGGTATTTAATTCATCAGTGCACAGATTTGAATTTTCTCCCTCATTTCGTTTTGTAAGGTCTAACTTGATTCAAAGAAAGAACATTAATCAGGAATGTTTTCAAAAAGAATTGAACATCAGACCTCTTCCAAAAAACAACCCACTGTGGAAAGTTCAACAAATGATCAGAGAACGAATAAATGACTCATTTCTAAGATAAATAATAATATTCAGGCTTATTTTGCGGAAATCCATTGCAAAATAATGAGAATGATTTTTTTTGAAACGATTCCATCTAAACCTTCTCTGATAAGATCAAATACATTAAAATAGTAGAAGAAAACTACACCAACTACACAATGAAAAATCTATCAAAGTAGGTAAGTCTTCAACTAGTTTCGTCTCCACGAGACATCATTAGGACACACGCAGTATCATGTCTGTGTTAGGACACCATTAAACTCATAGACTTAAGATCAAGGAATTTATATATTAAGTAACGTTAGTATATAAATTCCTTGCTTAGGATATTTTCACTTGATTATACTCGAAGTCAATTCGTCTGGGGAAATATCCCCTCAAGTCATGTCAAATGATGATAGCTAGGTACTCATAAATTGAATCAAAAAGGCCTGGAAATATGTATATATATTTTACTAAGTATCGTTTACTTTGTTACTTCTAGGGGGCCACGTGATAATCTATCGAGAGATACTCATTATCACGGGATAAAAATATCATATGATAAATAACGAGTACCTCACCGCAAAAATCTCACATTCCTCAAACCAGCCAAGTGCGAGTAGACTCGCACACGGAAGGTTCCGTACGAAGTACTATAAAACCGTACGAAGGTATTTCGCAAAAGCCCTACAAAATGGATTTTTAGTAAAACTACCTACGCTGGTATAGTATAACTTTTCTTGTCAATATACAAATCAAATATGAATGAACTAGCTCCTGCCACGGATTAAGGTTTTGTTATAAATAAAACGCTAATTAGTTGAAACACTTTATTTGTGTGCCTCTAGAGAACGATGCGACAAGTATACGAGATTCATACATATTAAAAAAAGATCGATTACTTTGTTCACAAAGTTCTATGGATCTACTTAATATGGTGAAAACAAAGTAACTATAGAAGTAGGTATTAAACATAAAAAAAACAGTTGAAAAAACTAAAAAAACGGTAATGAGAAAACTAGCGGGTTTCTTCTTAACGGTTAACAAACTGAAATGGTTACAAATTTTAACCGTTAAACACTGAAACATAAATACTAAAAACAATTGATGGCACTTGACTAAAAAAAAGTTCAGGAAAAACAAAAAACTTCCGAACTTGTCTTTTCGTCTATTACTTCATTGGGAATCAAAAAAATCTTTTGGGTAAAGATATTTTTCTAAAACCCAATTTAGGTCGGAACTACTTGTTAGTAGGTAGGTACATCGAGATCCTTGATACAATAAGTTAAGAATACATCAATATAATTAGAAATTACATGTGATAATTATTCGTACGATCTATTTAATTCTTAAACATAGATAATCTAAACCTAGTTTATACTAGTTTGATTACGCATAACAAAGTTGAGTAAATATAAATTTTGATATATGTTATACAAAAGAAAATAAATAACGTAATATAGGTAGGTAGTTTGTACCTGTTTTAGTAATAATATATATTATTTTGGTCCAGCTAGAGAACAATCGTTTAGGAAAATACGAATGTGATATGATAGTACTGTATTGTGATACAGGTGCTTGCCCAAAAAACGGTACTTGTTAGATGGTCACAACATCGTCTCCATACTCAAAAAATCTAATGTTTTCTATCAATAAAAACAGGGACCTCAAAGTGTGACAAATTATCTTTTATTGTGGAATGTTATTATTTAACTTGTGTCGTGCCATTGCACGGCAAATGGCTTCCTGTAACGGAAATGTTAATCTATATATAAAAAATGAACCCCTTTTCTCCTGGTCCGGCTATAACTTGAGAACGGCTTTACTGATTTCATTAATTTTTTTATAATGTTTTCTAATACTTAGTAGAATTAAGAAAATTACGCAGAAACTTACAAAAAATATTGAAAACTTTACGACTGCCTTTATTATAACCTTTTTTTATGTAACCTTAGCCCCAGCGTTATAAACTCTTTGCTGAGCACGTTTGAAACAACTGTCAGTTGTGTGACTTTAATGAAAGGACGTCTGTCGGGTCAACTAGTAATCCATAAATACAAGTTCTAAAAATATGACGTTATGAGCTACGACTAGAAGGTACATTTATTATGGCAAATGCATTCTGTTTAAGTACTTTCAGGTTTCTTCAATAAGGAAGAGGTAAAACCCAAGGCCGAGAAACCCCACTTAACACTTTCATTGCATATGACACAGTCCGTCTTCAGCTCCAACTACCTAGGGCTGTGCATTGAAAGCGTTAATGATATAGCAGCCCTATAAAAGCATATCTCACTGCTCGCGCAGCTTTATATATTCCCGCGTAAAGACAAGCCTCGCAATATCTTCAGTCCATGCCATAATATAAGTATCCAAAAATCTATGTGTAAACACGTTTATAAATAAGTACATCAATAAGTAAAGTACATCAATAACTACTTTCCTAAGTCTAAACACAGATATTCTAAAGACATTTATCACATTTTTTTTTCAGCTCAATTACCAAAAATTAGGTAATTTTGTAAACATTTTAAGTAATAAACTTTGGAAACGAAAACGCATTATAAATATATTCTTGCTACGGTTTGCCTCTTGAAAGCCATCTTGCGATTTAGAAATTTTATATTATTCAAAATATCATTTTCATGGCATGGCTGCAGTATTATGTATAAACATATATTTTATAACAACTGTGTGTTAATAAATATAAATAAAAATTCAATATATAAAAGATAGTTTGACACCCGTGAAATAAATAAATAACAAATAAACTTTTATAGAAACAACATGTTTTAAAACATTTTGGCACATTGAGCTAAGCTTCCACTAAATATAACAAGTGCGAGATACTGAAATATACGCCTATAGGGTCTATTTATTCATACAGAAAACTATGTCTTGTATAGCCAGAAGACCTCAAAATGACAAAACCTATAATAAGTGTACAAGTAGTTTATTCTACTATAGAAACCACATTTCTACTCATACTTTAATTATTTGTGAACTACGATTAACGAATTAGTTCAAAGTTAACATAAAACATAATAGTCCGAATAAAGACGACAGTCAAAGTGACTTTCTAACAATGTGGGAGAATTTATCAAAATGAGTGGACATTAATTAAACACGCCGACAAAAAATAATAACAAAAAAAAAATTCAAGAACTTAAATCACATAAATATAATTTATTGTAATCGTTAACAATTAAGCTCTTCAGAAAGATTAGCCGTTTCACAAAAAGTCGGTTGCGTTACGACGCAAATAATGGAAACACGTCTAATATATATTTTTTCTTACCAGTCATTTCGGTTCGGCTTAACGCCTTTACCGTATGTGGTAACTCAAAAATATCAACAAGAAAATGCAATGTTTATTACGCGTTGATACTCAGACCAGTTTTACGAGTGGACTAGAAAAAGTAAAACGTAAAAAATATTTAAAAAAATAACAAGGAAAGGAATAACAGTGGCGAAAAAGAGATTCCTTTAACGCCTCGGCGATACGACCCAGAGCAGTACAATAAAATAACATGCCACTTTCTCCAGCCGTATCGAGGTGAGCATCTTAGGGTTGTTGTTTAAGTTTCGGTAGCGCCGGCGCCGTAGGAGCCATGCGGTGGGCGGTATTCCTCCGGTAATGCCATCACCTGCTGCTTGGTAAAAGCGTACTTCCTTTGGCCAATGTTCTTCATGGTGTTCTCGCGGCGGCATCCCTCACTAAAACAAGACATTGACCTAAATAGTGCACGTTCTCTAACAACTTTAAAGAGGTAAATAGACACTTCTTCCACAGATTTTATAATACTATAGCTTCTACTGTGTTTACTCTGTGTGTTTATGTAAGTAAGTAGTACCTACATATAGTATACTTGGCAGGTATCCGGCGTTTTCGAAAAACCCTTTACTCGGTTCTTGAATCCAAGATATGTCTTGTAAACAAAAACTAAGAACTTAACAAAACTTGGTGACAATAACAGAAAACTAGGAAACATCAAGGTACATCACTAAAACAAATAGAACACTACAAAAACGCATTATTGCACACGTGCAGCTAAATGGTCGAAATTAGAGTTCTAAAATGAATGTGAGACAAGTGAAATTATGAATGAAAGCTTTCAACATTTCAACAGGTTTACACTCTGTAAACAGGTTTACACTCTGTCGTGGTCACGGGATGACTGGAGTCCAGTCATCCCGGGAAAAATAGGTAAACGCGATAAATACCCGTGAATATTTATTATAATGTGTTTAGATCGCGTATGTTTAAAAATCTTGAAAGGTTTCAAATCCAAAAATTGTTTAGAACTTTGCTATTTGCTCCGATAATACCAGTAAATACAGTAAACTATTTTCCATCAATATTCCGTTGGTTTTGTAACACTTTACAAAAAATATCTAGGATTCTAGAGTCCGAGTATAGAGAAAACAAAAAATTGTAGTGTTACCTGCGCATGATGTCGAGAGCTGGTTTGCGCTCATGATCGGCCAAATGGTACTCATTGGAGAGGATGGTCGCCTGTTCCAGAGTCACCGACATACCAGTGCGGTCCTTGGCACTTTTGCACGAGGTGAATCGAATACCTGAAAGGAATCAAACAAAACATCATAATATAGGTTCCTAGCTGCTGCCCGCGCCTTCGTCCGCGTTTTATCGGGATGAAAAGTTCCCTATATGTTATTCCAGGTCCCAAACAATACCCATACCAAATTTCAGCACAATCAGTTCAATAGTTTTTGCGTGAAAGTAGCAAAAGCAACAATACATCCATACTCACAAAATTTGACATTTATAATAATGGTATGACAAAAAGTAAATCTGTTTTTGGCTTAGTAAGTTTTGATAAGTAACATAATTTTAGTAAAGGGTCGTTCATTAATAATGTCTGGCTCGAAAGCGGGGGAGGGGTTTCGACAAAAATCACGAAATATCACGAGGAGGGAGGGGGGTGAAGTGAGATATCACGAGTATTTATTTTGACGTTGAATGCGCGATTCCTAAACAATCGAAAAACAGTGTGTAAGCTTGAATTGCCGCTGCCAGGCAACGATTCCCCCGCCCCCGCATAAAAATGCGAAAAAACATCACGTGACTAATAGACGATCCCTACAGGCTGTGGTTTTTTTTTAGCAATAAATAAATCTTACCGTGCATGAGACGAGTAGCGAGCGCAGCCAAATGCAGTATCTCTACGTCCTTTGAGGCACGCCTCTGGATAGCTGATCGGAGATTCTCCATCACCTCCTCAAGCGGCTTGCTGCGAGACGACGCTGTAACAATAACATCACACTCATATTTATATAAGCGAAATTTTGTATGTAATAATAACTCCTACAATATTTAGTGCTAACAATTATATTATAATTATATGACGACCTCTGTGGCGCGGTGGGCGAAGGTCCGCCTGCGACGCAGGAGGTTGCGGGTTCGATTCCCGCCTCGGGACAAATGTTTGTACGGTCTGCAAATATTTATTCAGGGTATTCTGGATTTTTTCTATGTATAATAAAAAATATCTATCTATGTATCGTATTAAATTATGTATATCAGTAATCTAGTACCCATAACACAAGCTCTGCTTAGCTTGGGGCTAGAGATAATGCTGTGTGCATTGTCCAGCATTATTTATTTATATTACTAGCTCTCCACGTAGTAATGAGAATTTTTAATTTTTTGAGTTGTTTACAAACATTGTTTCTTAAAATGGCTTGAGTATAGTCATCATCATCATGAGCCCGTATACGTCCACTGCTGAACAAAGGCCTCCCCCAAACAACGCCACGAATAGCGGTCCTGAGCCGCCTCCATCAAACGACTCCTTGCGGTATATGGAAATCCGTAGAAGAACCAAAGTTACCGACATAGCTCTCAGAATTAGCAGGCTGAAGTGCCGATGGGCAGGCCTATATGGCCTCGTAGAACTGATAACCGTTGGGGAGTAAAGGTTCTCGAGTGGTAACCGCGACGCAATGCAAAACGGATTGTAGGAAGGACTCGATGGACCAACGACAATGAGTATAGTAGGTACTTAAGTAAAATTTACCTCTCAGTTGCTCAATAGGATCCTGCGGGAACAGCTGGCAGTATTTGAGATAGTATTTGAACATCCGCTCGAAGTTATCTTTGTTGGATTGGTGTTGCGGCTTGTTGTCGCCGAGTGCTTCGGCCAAGGAGGCCTTGTCGTTGATACCAACGTTGAAAAATACCGCAGTTACTGTGAACGACGGCGGCGTGTCCTGCAAAAACTCATAGATATGGTTTTACGTCGACAAATAGAGTTTTAAATAGAATATTGGTGGGTCCTTAATTTTATATTGAGTATGTGCCTGAAATGAATGATTTTTATTTATTATTTATTTATTTTATTCGCTGACGCTGCGTGATCTTCAGGTTCCTATCATTACAAACACGTTTATGAAGACGCCAGGTTCTTCAACTTTTATGCAAATCGCCTCCCGTACAAAATAATATCCGAAACTCGATGAATAACTAAAGACCGATCTCCCACTTACAACAAAATCCACATCATCATCATCATCATCATCGGCCTATGATGATATAAGTGGCATTAGTCTAGCTCAGATTCAGCCGAGCACACCGCTGATAAATTACCCTTGATAAATTACAGTGAAAAACGGCTCTGCTCTGAGTTATAATTCTGGGCAGAGCCGTTTTTAACCGACTTCAACAAGAGGAGGTTATTAATTCGTCTGTATATTTTTTTGTATGACGCGATATCTCCGCTTTTCACTATTGTATAGAAAATGATCTTGAATTTTTATCCTACCATATTTTTTTTATCCCCAGGGGATTAGTTTTTATCCCACAAAATTTAAAAACAGTGTAAAAGTAAGGGAATTGAAGTCTTTTCATCGTTTTTAAAACACGCCATATTATTAAGTTGGTTTTCAAATAAATCCACTCAGATGAACGATTTTTGAATGGAACGTGGTTTCTCCTAATATCGTTACTTCTTTATCAATTTTTATAATTAAAGCGTGGGTCTATGCGAACGACTTCGTGATGATTGGCTGAACCTACATTTCACGCAGTATCAGTGAATAACCAATAACTCTGTATACACCATAGACTAAATTTTTTGTACATCCCATAGACTTAGGATTTTATCCCTAAGAGCCGAACCTAGCTGGTTTGCTTGTCAAACTAGGCCTTGATCTCAGTACTCACGGTATCCTCGTGGTGAATATCTCAAATTTCAATTTTTTTTCTTTGGTTCCTCTAACGTAAAATCACGATTATAAAAAAATACAAAGAAAAAAATCTTGATTTATAGTGTTTTGCACATAATTTGGTCTAGATCTCCGGAAATCCATGCGGTCTATTGAAATGAATTTTGTTTTAATTCGTAGGTTATTACTAATTATTCGGGTCCTCTGAACCAGTTTTTTCATAAGTTGTAATTTTCTTGTGAATAAGCAAAAACTTGATTTTTGCGCTTACGCAGGCCGTTCCAAAAACGTATGTTCTGTCCCGCTCCTATGAATGCGAAATCCTATGCCTATCCTTTTCACAAAATGGAATGCATTGCGCTCTATTAAGTCTATGGTATAAAATAAACCATAGGTATAAACTGTTGTAATATCAACAAACTTTTCTATTATATCGACCTTTTCTTGTCTATGCCGCACTGTAGTTACTCTATGAAAATTATATGTTTATTTCCGTTTCCGTTGTATATAAGAAAAAGAGACTTCCGATTAGCTTCTAAAAACTATACATGTGCTCTGGATATCTTTTATTGTACCTATATTATGATTTTTTTGTAATTGACTTGACTAAGTGTTCCCTGTGAATTTTTGGTAGATTTGAAATTGAAAGTATAAATTGTATTCTACTTAAATTCAGTGGTTTCTCGTCAATATCACTCCAAAATAGGCCATCGTAACATAAACTTACCATATTCTCAAATCTGCTGTAAAGCGAGCCCGTGACGGGAATCTCGACGATCAGAGCACTTCGGGAGCCGGTCACTTGTGGAATGATCGGAGATCTGAAAGACACAACACCTTTTTACAAACATAAATCAGACCATTTTGAAATACTGTTTACATTTTCTTAACACCTTGGCAGTTATATAGTTATCTAGCTTCTATATACAATAAATAAATTAACAAATATTTCTCCTGTTTCGGCTAAAACTTGAGAATGACTTTACCGATTTCATTCATAATATTTTGTGTTTTTTAATACTTCGTAATAAGTAAATACGTTAAAAAAAAAATTGTGCAGAAATTTATAAAATTTAAGAAAACTTAACGACTGCCTGTATTATAAACTTGTACTCTTATATGAAACCTTAGCCCCAGCGCTATATACTCCTTGCTGAGCACATTTGAAATAACTGTCAGTTGTGTGACTTGAATGAGAGGACAACGTTTGTCGGGTCAGTTAGTTCTTCATAAAAAGGCCTACTACAAAATCACACTATTATGATTTGGTATAGTATAAAACAGCTGGTAACTGGTTTTGCTCCAACTCCAAAACTAACACCCTAACAAGGTAAAGGTTTCTTGTTCACTTATACATATACTTTACTTTAAAAAAGATTGATGCCAACAAAAAATCTATGTGATCACTTTATTTCCTATTTAGTAGTAATTTAATTTCAAATACCTGACGTGGCCAATAGTCCTGTAAGGTGTAAAGGAAATAAAGCACTTTAGTTTTGACAGGAGAAAATACTTTTGCTACGGACTCATTCAGTTATTTATGTTTTGGTGCATTACAGTACTGATATAATAAACCTAAACTAGCTCGCTAGCAACCAGCCCATGCTGAGGCAGAGATTTGTGTCTTTCGGGTTTACATAATTATAAGTATTTAAATGATATGTAAATTGTTGTATGTAGGTCTGTTTGCAAAAAATAAACAATGTCACCCCTTTAGAACCGAACATAAAAACAGACCCAACCATTATATAAGGAGAAAGAGAGTCATGTGATGGCTACGACGGTTTAAAGTTCTGATCCTTTTATATGTATAATAAACAAAAATATGTAATATATTATATTATGTATATCAGTTATCTAGTACATGTGTGATTATGCGTTGTTGAAGATTGTATTTTAATTTTTCGTGATAACTTTGGTTTGTTTTTTGTTATTGTTATCAGTCTTTGTTGAGTTTTCAATCATAAATGTTTTTGTTGACATAAAATATCTTGACAATTTTCAGTGAACGTCTGTATATTGGGGGGTAAGTAATTTTATAAGGGTACTTTTTTCTTTTTGAGGTACGTAACCCTAAAAACAAAGAGGTTCCTAGTTACCTGGACGTGACCGGCACAAATTTGAATATCACAGTATGTAGATCTTCAATAGCAATGACCATGTCGCCCCACATGGTCCTTTCTTGTGCGTACATGGTCAGCAAGCCTTCGAATCCAAGGAGCGGGCCAAGCCCTGACAGCACAATCTTCGCCACAATTTCCCCGGGAGTGGTTGTCGCCCAGCTTAACACGCCGGCTGCCGCTGCTGTAAGCTGAAATTAAACGAATATTAAGGCTGTCTTCCAAAGATAGATAATGCTTTTACTTCCTCACCTAGCAAAAAACAGGTTGTACTTAATTTACCTTGATCCTACTAATATTATAAATGTCAAAGATTGTGAGAATGGGTGTATGGATGTTTGTTACTCTTTCACGCAAAAACTACTGAACTGATTGGGCTGAAATTTGGTATGAGTATGGTTTGGGCCCTGAAATAACATATAGGTTACTTTTTATGTGAATAATACGCGGGCAAAGGCGCGGGCAGCAGTTAATTCTACATAATATCAATGGATAAAATGTTACAAATAGTTAGCTATCGTTGGTCCCGGCTTCCATCGCTCACTCTTTACGGCCCAACGCTGCAATAAGCACGTGCGCAGGTAATTGGAATACAATTCCGGAGATATTATCTTGAAAGAATAAAGTTACAATATTGTTGCAAAAAATAGGTTTAAAGAAGTTTATTCTCAAAAAGACAGTCACTTTCATGAGAAAAAAGTTAATCTAAAGTAGGTGTAAAACTAGGTCGTTTTCGTAAGTATAGTATTATACCCAGCCAATTTATCTAATAACCATCGGGCTATTAAGACGAATCATACGACACCTCATTTGTTGAAATCGGACCAGAAGTTTCAGCGCTACGTGGGAACCAAAAAATCGGCTACATACATACACATAACCGTCGGCCTTCGATAGTCGAGTAAAAATAATTATGTGACACATCATCATCATAATTATATCAGCCCATACACGTCCACTGCTGGACATGGCGTCCCCCATACGACGCCACAAATAGCGGTCCTGAGCCGCCTCCATCCATAGACTCCCCGCGACCGCTACAATGTCGTCGGTCCATCGAGTGGATGGTCTCCCATGTAGGGGGGATTTGCCATAATCACCACGCTTGGCAGGCGGATTGGTGATCGCAGTGTTGGTGTTTAAAAATACTCAGAAGGAAGCTGCTGCCCTTCCTCTGGTAGGTTCCCTTAGCCGGCTCTTACGACATCCACGGGTTGAGTTGGAGGGGTCGATATTCGTAAGCCGCGGCCCCACGGCCACATATTGATGTGACACATGTTCAGTTAGTTTTGTATAAAAGCATTTAATGAGTTTACATTTTTCATATTGAAGGGTATTTTATACTTACTAGTACTGTACCTTCGTACGTAAACATCTTTTTCCGGACCTTTTAGTACGCGGCTTGGGTAGAACTAAAAAACTGTCTCTACGGGTGCTTCGCTTAAAAATAGTAACTTACTGCCTGCGAGAAGCAGATATCGCGTCTTGTACGCAACGTGGTGTATTCTGCCGTCCAGGAGGGAGGCTCGGTGTCGATCCGCATAGCGGTGTGAGCCATACGGGTCCATTTTTGAAGTTCATCCAGGAGCTTCACACTTAAGTCCATCATGATCCGAGAGTCTTCGAACTCGGATGGAGTGAAGTAACCTGGAAGATAGATATATAACTCTTTATTGTACCACACAAACACAAAATACAATACAACAAAGAAATCCTAACAAAGAAGTACAAAGGGCGCCCTTATCGCTTTAAGCTATCTCTTCCAGGCAACCTTGGGATGGACTGGACATAAAAGAACAATATAGACGGTGCGTGATGCAAGTATATTTTTTTTGTTTCAGTGCACGTTTTCTTCGTTTATAGAGTGGGTTACAAATTGTGGTCGAATTATCTCTTAAAAGTGAGCACAATTATGTCAATGCTGCCAAAACTTAACTAATTTGACAGCAATTAAAGAATTTGCCGTCCCTTTCATAACGATTGAAATAAAAAGGACGGCTTTATTTTTAGTGGTGTCGAAATTAGTTTAGTTTTGGGGACATCTACATTGACATCAATGCCTAAATTTCGTTATCTTAGCCAACTGCAGCCTGTTGCAAACAATCTACAGGTAGCTCAACTGGTCCATATCAATTCCAGTCGGAAGCATCCCCAAGACGCTGGCTGCATTGCCCTGCTGCTGTATGGCAATGCTAATGCGTTGTGTTAGCTCAATTGTTTCAATTGTAAATTAGTTCTAATTTGTTTCCATTATTTGATTGTAATGCCTTAATTTTGCAACTATATATGCAATTATATTTCATCACCATCATCAGCCCATACACGTCCACTGCTGGACAAAGGCCTCCCCCGGACGACGCCACAAAAGCGGTCCTGAGCCGCCTCCATCCATCGACTCCCTGCGACCGCTACGATGTCGTCGTCCATCGAGTGGTCTCCCATGCAGGGGGGGATTTGCCATAATCACCACGCTTGGCAGGCGGATTGGTGATCGCAGTGTTGGTGTTTAAAAATACCCAGACGGAAGCTGCTGCCCTTCCTCTGGTAGGTTCTCTTAGTCGGCTCTTACGACATCCACGGGTTGAGTTGGAGGGGTCGACATTCGTACGCCGCGGCCCCACGGCCCTAATTACATTTATCATGATTCTAATGTCTCAACAAGTTAGATTAATTATCACGATATAAATTAAATTTTACAATAGTCAAATCATTGCAGGAAACACAATTCAAAAAAATATAAATACAAACCTTTCACCACAATTGTATTGAGGTTGACAAATAATTTGTGGATCATTTCGTGTAGAGTGTCGTTGAGTGACTTGAAGAAGTTCAAGTTGTAATCACGTACTGCCGGATCTGGGTCTGCTCCGACGGACTCGCGACGTTTCTTCTTGCCCTGCAAAACAGACAAACGTGAAAAGCCAGTACGCACGAGAAAAAATAGAGTTAAAAAATAAGAACAAATTAAAACTAGCATTTACAATTGAAACAAATTAAATTATTATAATGTGTGTGACGAACTATGGGAAAAGTTACATAATCTGTGACCAATTAATAAATTGCTATGCCCAACAGCGACCCCAGCACGGGAATTTTCTAGGGTGGAATAGAAAAAATTACGTCACTTTGTCATCGAATGCGTTATAGCCCGCTACACGCTCAAAGATTTGTGCATGCAGATTGCACAAACACAGTTTGCGCAAGCAAGATAAGCCGGCCACACGCTCTATCTTGCTTGCGCATACCTTGTGCACTGTGTTTGTGCAATACGCATGCACAAATGTTGGAGCGTGTAGCCGGGCTATAATTTTTTTTTTTTTAATTACAGTTTATTCCTTGAACTTCAATAATAGTACGCAATGTAAAGCAATGCGACGTCATAATGTTTGTTTCTATTAGTGGCTTCTTAATTGGTCTATAATTAACTACATATTCTATTAATTTTAAGAAAATTGTACACTTTTTGTGCCTTAATAAATAAAAAATAAATAATAAATAATTGTCTATTCTACCATAAAGAACAATACCCGTGCTATGCGCGGCCAGGACGTACATATGTACTAACTCTAACTATAATTAGAACCTAAACTACCTATCTATGTATATAGATATTTACAAAAATAATTTTAAAATAATCAATAGCTCATTTGACACGGTGTTACAATTAAGCGCATACATTGACACAGGTTTAATTTGGCCTCGCGTGACAAAATAACAATTATTAGCTAGATCGCACTCTAAAATACGTCTTCATACTTAATTAGTTCCTCTTATTTTTCTGTATTACATACCTTGTTTGAATATTTCCGATTTGTTGGTATAAATATTTTTTTTATTTTACTTTAAAATAGCTTGGAAATTGAGTTCGTTTTGAGTTCTATTATCTTAGGATCTTATGATAATATGAAATTTTATCATAAGATCTTGTACGGTTTCACCATACATAAGCAAACTTGTCGCACGCGGCATTTTGCATGCGCTGCATTTAACTTTGATTGTGATAATTTTTATGTACCTAACTTCAGTACTTGACCTACTATTGAGCAAGAAACACTTATCAAAGGAAGATTTGCCACCTTATCTTTGTATCTACATAACTGCGTAAATAAACTTAACTTTAACTGTGAATCTTGTGGTCGTGCTCATTTCAACTAACTGGCATAAACTTTAACTACTTACCTATCAGTGAACTCAGTGATAGACATATAGTGTGGTGCCATACAACTTGTGGTACCTATCTACAACTACACCTTCAACATCAACTTTCATGTAAGGACAACAACATCAAGACACAATCACACAATCAGTCTTTCAGAAAGATCAACAGCTATATCAATTCGCAATTTTTTTTTTAGTAATTATACTTTGTTGTTTTCTTTTTCTAATAAAAAATAAAGGATTTTGCTTTATTTTAGGTACATGTGTGCTTATTGGGTACGCCGGTAGGTACGCCGTCATCGCAATGGTTTTTTTTGTGGCACCCTATAGATGATACATCAAGTGCAAAACAAATAATATGTAATTTATACATTTTTAAAAGCTGGCGCGATTGTCTTTTTTTTCACACAATTATCAACGCTGACCAGCGACAAAGTCACAAATCCAGGCCAATACAGGAAAAATAAAAGGGGATCGCGCCAGCTTTTATAAATTTATCTTATACTTAAAAGCTATGGACACTAAATATCGCAATGCCGTGAACGAACGATATCTTGTAACAGCCGTATCAGAATCACGCAAGCCAAGTAATTAAATGCCATACCTTTTTTGTACCTCCTTTCTTATTGGCGAGTAGGGTATCGGCGGTGATTTGTTCCAAAGTGGTGGTGCTCTTGAAATCCACGCGCATGTTAACTGTGCGTTCGAATTGGGCCGCTTCAGCGATCTTCCCTTTGTCACCGTGCGCCGACCGGAGTGACTCTTTGCTGGCCTCTTTCCTAGCTTGCTTGGTCGGTTTCGGGACCCGGTTGTTCTTGCTACCACGTGGCTTCCCGCGGTTGCCTTTCCCGCTTGTGTGGGGTCTGCTAGCATTCTGTACGCTAGCGGTTGAACCGCTAGAGCTTGGAGTGGCACTTAAGCTACTGGTACCGGGACTAAAAGGAACCGGATGGCTGTCAGGTCCGCTGGCTGATGAAACCTTGGTGCTTGCAGCTTGTCGTTTAGTACTTTTACCAGCAGCACTTAAGCCGCTGGTGCTTGCAGTTGGTTCTGGATCAATGTTTCCGCTGGTATCAGCACCTTGTTCATCATCATGGTTTTCACTGGTGGCAGCAGCACTTAAGCCGCTGGTGCTTCCAGCTTCTTCCGGAGCACTGTCCCCGCCGGTGGCAGCAGCACTTAAGCCGCTGGTGCTTGCAGCTTTTTCCGGAGCACCGTCTCTGCCGGTGCCAGCAGCATTTACGCCGTCGGTGCTTGTAAGTTTTCGTTCGGCTCCATGTTCACTGTTTTTGCCGCGCTTGTAGCGATCGTTTCGCGGGCTCTGATTGTTGTTGACATTGTGTTCGGAGATGCTCCGAAATTCGCTTACTGAACGTGCCCTGCTGGCGGCAACAATTTTGTTTACCGGGGCATGAGCAAAGTTTCTACGCAAATCGATCTCGGAGCGTGTCATGACAACGGCAGTAGTCTTCTTCCTACAATTGAAGCTTGAGAAGCCGACCGCTCGATCTGCATTGGTGGGTGCCGGTTTTGCGGCATCTGTTGTTATAACAGCAAGTTTCGCGGTTTCTAAAGATGTGACCGCAAGTTTCGCAGTTTCTGGGGCCGTAATTGCAAGTTCTGCGGCATCTGGTGCAGTGTCCGCAAGTTTCACGGAGTCTGGTATTGAGACTGTCGATTTCGCGGCAGACTTTTTCCCATCGGCTGTTTTTGGAACAGCTTTTGCTGGATTCTTAACCGAGCCGAGCGACGCGTCATTTCTGGCGACACCCGCGGCGGTTCTGACTCGATCCATACCGTTGACAACGGCTTCTATAGTCGTTGTTATGTCTGCGTGGTGAGCTATGCTAGGAGCGCTCAAAGCGGCGACTGTTGTGATGGCCGCAGCCGCGCATGCTGAGCGTTGTGCAATGCCCCCCGGCTCCGTTAGTCGAGCCTGCAGAGCTAAATCATCGGCTCTTCTTGTCTGTAATGTAGTAATACGAAAATACAAATTATCACTTCGAATCTAAATTATTTAATTTTAATGTCAGTTGTCAGTGTCGATGAATAATTATTTTTTTAAAACCCCACACCCTGATAAATTCAGTCCTAAATCGAATATTCGCTTAACGATTCGGTTTTTACGAGAACAAGTTTCCTTAAATGGGAATCAAATCAATTACGAGCATAATTTTATAATAAATGCTGAACAGGCATGGGTATTTAAATCGATGCAAGTTAGTGATCCCCAATTCGTTTGATTGACGGTACATGGTAAAACTTGTATTATTTTTTAACTGTCACTTGAAAACTTAAGTGACAGTTGTGTCTTCCTTCTAATATTATAAACTTGAAAGTTTGTATGTATGGATATTTGTTACTCTTTCACGCAAAAACTACTGAACTGATTAGGCTGAAATTTGGTATGGTTTGGGACCTAGAATAACATATAGACTATGTTTTATCCCGATAAAACGCGGGTGAAGGCGCGTGCAGCAGCTAGTAAGTCATATAGCACTGACCTCCGCATCTTCATCGTCGATTCGTTTCTTGTTCCATCCTACTTTCGAGAGGGCTTCTTCTGTTGCCTCCAGGTTCCACATTTCTAGGATCAATTTCACGTTTTCGCGTATCCCTGAAAGTATAAACATAAAGATGCAAATACGTGTTTCGTCTGTACTTTCTGCCGAGAGGAAACATTCAATAAATAAATAATACTGGACAATCAGCACCGCATATATTATGATGTGGCGCGGCGGCCGAAGATTCGCCTGCGACGCAGGAGGTTGCGGGTTCGATTCCCGCCTTGGGACAAATGTTTGTACGATCTGCAAATATTTGTCCCGGGTGTTCTGGGTATTTTCTATGTATAATAAAAAATATATATCTATGTAATATATTATATTAAGTATATCAGTCATCTAGTACCCATAACACAAGCTCTGCTTAGCTTGGGGCTAGACGATGTTGTGTGCACTGTCCAACTTTATTTATTTACTTACTTTTATAGTGTTTTTAAGTTTCACGGGATAAATACAAAAAAATCTTTATTGTACACCATGAAGAAAACATTAAAAATAGATATTACATAAGACATGTACAATGGGCGGCCTTATCGCTTAGAAGCGATCTCTTCCAGGCAACCTTTAATACTAATTCCCCTGGGCATAAACATTTTAGAGAACACCTCGGGATCATTTTCTTAACAATAGAGGAAAAAAATCGTATATTAATTGGCGGAAATATCATAAAAAATACATACAAAAAAATACAGTCGAATTGAGAACCTCCTCTTTGAAGTCGGTTGAAAAACCATAAATAGTGAATTACAGAGTTATTTTTTTATTTTATATATATGTATATATTAGGATTGCAATCAGCTTAACTAATTACAAACGAATTTAAAATAGAGCTTATGCCGTAAGACCACATCGTTTAGAATCCCAGTACCTGCCATAGACTTCCTCATGTCCCAAAACAACCCTTTGTGAAGGAGAAGCAATGCTGAGTCCATGTGGGCAACGAGGATGTTCTGAAGATTTTTCATAGCGCGAAGCTTCTCGAACTCCGCATCTAGGCGGTTAGAATTAGCCGTCATCTCTGCTTTGCGCGTCGATATGTCCTTGGACTGCTGGAGAAGCCTGCCAGCATGATATACTATATGCCATATGCTTATTATTTAGGATGCAAGAACATATCATATATTATAACAAATACATTTCTTTAACCCTTTAACCGCCATAGTCACCTATACATGACAAATCACCTGAGGATCCCTCAGTGCCAATGACGTTCAGAATATCTTTTGTTCACTTTGTGCTTTGGGGTAGAGAACACGGGAATGCGTTTTTGGCGTGGCGGTCAAAGGGTTAACTTGATGTGAAAAAATCTGTTTGTCTGACCATGCAGTTATTTATAGAATAAAGGAGTAATGGGTTATTCTCGCTCGTCCCCACGTTTTGTCCCCAATGGGTACCAACGGAAAGTTTACTTCCTGTTCGTCCCTATAGGGACCAGCGGGAAGTGTTTGTAGCTTTCGTCCCCATTAAAATACTATGAGGATAATCTTTACAATTCGTCATCATCATCATCAGCCCATACACGTCCACTGCTGGACATAGGCCTCCCCCGTACGACGCCACAAATAGCGGTCCTGAGCCGCCTCCATCCATCGACTCCCTGCGACCGCTACGATGTCGTCGGTCCATCGAGTGGATGGTCTCTCATGTAGAGGATTTGCCATAATCACCACGCTTGGCAGGCGGATTGGTGATCGCAGTGTTGGTGTTTAAAAAATACTCAGAAGGAAGCTGCTGCCCTTCCTCTGGTAGGTTCCCTTAGTCGGCTCTTACGACATCCACGGGTTGAGTTGGAGGGGTCGATATTCGTACGCCGCGGCCCCACGGCCCTAATTATATACAAAGAATTTATGTAGTTAAAAGTCTATTCAGATAATGCTCGCGCATCGAGACATCCAAAAAATTAAACCTTCAAATATCGTAGATAATACAGGCCTATGCCCAGATGAGGGTCAAAATGGGGTGACGTAAGAGCAAGAGCTACAGTCAGTTCAAATATATATGTATATATTTGTCCCTTTTATATAAGGGCGCACCCGTTTTTAAAAACCCGTTTTTTACGGATTCTTTGCTACTGAAAAGAATAGTTTACTGGATCTGGAATACTGTCAGGTGTGTGAACTTGCTCCTACAACTACATACGCCATCACGGGAAAATAAACGGATCCTGTGAAACGGATGCTGTGTGAATGAGCCTTTAGTAGAATAAAAAGGTACGACTCTCAACTCTGCAGGTAACTTCCCACTAATGGAACTGTTCTCACCTTATCAGGCCACCGGGTTTAGCTGCAGTATGGGTGTGCGCAGTAAACGCGCCGACGGTTATAATATCATGAAAACCCCTCTTGTTAAGAGTATCATTGTGTGCCCACATACGTTGAATGTGCAAATTGATTGGCACGTACGCCAAGTCGGGTTCCTCTGCAATTTCATCAACTGTGAAATATCAAACTGTGTTAATAACACAAAAGCCCCAAGCGTTAGAACACCAAAAGCATTTTAACATACCTGTGCGCTTTCATGTTTAATCTTGAGACTCGCTGTAAAGATTAAATGCCCAATTCTTAAGCGGCGATCAGTTGTAAGACTTGTGAACCGTCGTATACTGCAACTCCACTCAGGTTTTATCAGAAAATGGATATATTAGATTGTTAAGAACACCTAACTTCCAACCTTGTTAAATGAAAGTGCCATTTTCGTGCACAAATGTTACGGATATGGAAATCTCTTTTACGATAACAGTTTTGTGTATCCGAATGGAATTATTGTGATGAGAGCCACAGCCAGGCGCTGCGCCGGTGTATGCAGCAGTAAGCGATGGTGAGTGATTTTGCATGTTGTTATTGACTGATTGTTTAAGATTATTATGAAAGCGCACCGGTGATGAACAAACAGCGGTTTTATAACTATGAAAAGTCCTGGACGAGTATGGAATTTTTATACAATGGAGTGGGTGTAAGCACCAAAATAATAACTTATTTAGGAGTCTAGCTTAATTTTGTCGTATCGCTCATAAATTAATATACGATATGTCACATCGCGTGCTCATATACACGAGCGGCAAAAAGCCAACAGCAGAGGTAACTGTAGCCGTCGACATGTTGACGGCTACAGTTACCTCAGCCGTTGGCACTTTGCCGCTCGTGTATATGAGCACTTAAATAGATAGTTCTTTAATCTATTGACCGCCAAAGTCACCTATGCATGATAAATCACCTGAGGACCTCTCAGCGCTAACAAGGTTTAGAATATCTTTTGTTCACTTTATGCTTTGGCATAGAGAACGTACATATGTCACGTTTTCGGCGTGGCGGTCAAAGGGTTAAAAAATAATAATGTAAATAAATAATGGAATTTTGACAAAGCGTGGTGTAAGCGAAATCAGGCATCAATCGTGTGTGTAATTTTAGTTAGATTCCTGTATCCACCGCCCAATACTGTGGTCCGAATACTTTAAGGCTGTCCATGATAATCGCTTTTTGATACTTCTTCGAATACCAAATAACATTGTTAGTCTTTCGTAGTTTCTTGTTTTATTGAACGTTTCTGTTAACATGGTTGATTTAAATTTGAAGGATGTGGTCAAGCCAAATCTAACCCAATCTTACGTACGGGTTCACGGCAAATATCACATAATTTTGTTTACACGAATTTAAGCAGTTCCTACCCAAGATTGTTCATGTCGTGTTGGCGCGATCCAATTTATAATATAAAAGCGATAACATTTTTTTTTCGTATATTTTATTCCTCGTAGAACGCAAAATTTATCAAAATAAACCACAAACTAATACCGTATTTTTTTTTTTTGCAAACATAGTTTTCCTTTTGTAGGTTAAAAAGAAAATTATATTTGGAAAAAACTACGCTACTCTCAAATGCTTTATTTCCAGCATAATTTTCGTTCTCATTTTTGGAAATAATTCTCACAATTTAAGCAATAACTTCAGTTTTTAATTAACTGTTTATGGGAATGGAAGTGCTTATAAAAGGTTTCAAATGTTTTAATAACTACGTCCAGTAATTTGCTAGACATCTTCAAAGATGAACTTTTTTTTCTGCAAAGTTTAAACATATCTAGTGTTAAAAAAATTATGAAAAACTCAGTGGTCAGTAGTAAGTTCATAAAATGTGTAGTTCATGAGGATTCTAAAATACTGAACTTACAGTTTGATATTTTATACAACAAATTACTGAAATATGGCCAATAAGCAATAATGTATCGAAGTTGCTATTTTAACTAAAAACAAATTTAAACAAATTCTAAAAACAAACATTAATAAACATACTTTTTCAATACTCTAACTCAAAAATCATGATACGGATGCTTAAAAAACAATGAATAAAGTAGTTTTTTTCTCTCATGTGATGGATTTTTCTTCCACATATATGGAAAATTATTCTTATCTAGAATGGTAAAAAATATTAAGTAGGCCATGCTCGCACCGTAATTTCATTTAAAATTAGGGAAGGGGATTGGAACTTCGTTCGACCTTCGATAAAAGTTTTTTTTTATTCGTAACTTCAGAGGATGGACAAAATGCATTTCTAACCATGTTTCAAAAAGCGATTAATATTATGGACTATTAAATTTAGTAATACAGAGTAATAGAAAAACTTAATAGAAGTATGCTGAATATACAAGTTATTATAAATTCCTCTACTCTTTCAAAATTGTAAAAAAAAACTAATTTACATATAAAAAGTATGGTATGTGAGTATATAGTTTACTTTACTATTTGAAACACCTTAATCTTGTTTGTACAAGTGATAGCTTGGATACTAAGTAGAGTTAGAAGCAGACCCGAAAGCTCTTATTGAATTTATACCCAATCCAAGAGAGAAACTTTTTATAATTAAAGAATTAGGCAACAAAGAAATGTAGCATTTAGAGGTATAATGTGGCCTCGCTTTATTATCGGTTTTGATGGACGCCTAAGAAATTTAATTATATCCCTAAAAAAAATTGTCTTGGACGGGACTTGAGACTTAGGGAGGTTTGCGGGTTCAAGTCACGTTGAAGTAAAATTTTAATTAGGACATTTTTCCTTAGAAATTACCCCTAGAGTGTGAGGCTTTCGCACTACAATAGCAAAAACCTTAAAATGGGTGCCATCTGCAATGACCTTTATATTGCTTCATACATATTGAAAGGCAATTCCCTTTATTAATAGTTAGGCGAGAGTAACAATGACGTAAGGTAAACTAGTCTGACGATTTACAGGGTCCTTACCTCTCCGGATACTCGGTTTGAAGTAGACGCTGTGACTCAGCATCTTGCCTCTAGCTGCCTGCAGATCTTTCATCGCAGTCAAATGCGTGGTTACGTGTTCGTGAGCCTGTATAGCATAGTGTTATTAATAAACTAGCTGCTGCCCGCACGTTCGCCCGCGTTTTATCGGTACAAAAAATATTATAAGTATATATTATTCCAGGTCCCTAACTATAACCATACCACATCAGCCCAATCAGTTCGGTAGTTTTTGCATAAAAGAGGAACAAACATCACCATCATCTGGCCCCAAAGTAAACTTAGATTGTGTAATGCATTCTGCATTAATATACTTATATTATATCAAACTTATATTATATTTAATGCTCTACCTGATGGATACAAGGAGCTACCCATCAATTGCCAGAAACCAAAGTTACAAAAATGGTTACTTGACTGCTGCTTTTACTAACTTTGTGAATATTTTGACCAATGTAAAAAAACCGAACCGAATTATGAAACTCCTATGGACCAGTTTGAGTTATCTGTAGATTGTTTGCAACAGTCTGCAGTTAGCTCAATTGTAAATACTAGTTTAATTTGTTTATATTATTTGATTGTTATTTTCAATGTCAATAAAAAGGTGAAACTCCTGCGAAATTACATGTTATTAACCCTACTATTAACCTGTTAATATTTTTTTTTTATATATATTAATTGTTTGATTTAAATTCAACATAATAAGCTAGTTCGCACGAGAGCTTTTTTAACGTCCGTTAAAAAAGCGTTTAATAGAATAAATGCATTCCCAAGTGCATGTTCACACGGCGGCGCTTTTAAAACGCGACGCTTTTTTATCGAGCACTGTTCTATTTTCAACTATAGTCGTTAAGTCGAATATACCATATCAAACTTATTATTATGCACACGAGCGTTAAAAAAGCGCCGGAGCTGCGTTAAAAAACCGCCGGAGCTGCGTTAAAAAAGCGCTCGTATGAACTAGCTCTAAAGACCTTATTTTGCATGCACATGTTTCCCTCATAAATACATGATATCATAATGGGTACCAGACGAGCACAACATTTACACCAAAACCACACAAATACTTGCAGATCATATCAATATTTATCCCGTAGGGGGAATCGAACCCACGACTTTCTACGTAGCAAACGGACCTTCACCCACTGACCTACTCAAATATACCATTATATCCTACTAGCTGTTCCCCGCGCTTTCACCCGCATTAAATTCAAAACTCACATTTCGAGGGGGATAAAAAGGTATTAATCAATTAATCCAGGAATTTGATGTTTTACCAGGACAAAAAGTATATTAAGCCTATGTTACCCTCCGTCCAACTAACTCTATGTCAAAAATAAAGTCGATTGGCTGCTTAGTTAGGGCGTGAAGGAAGGACAAACAAACACACTTTCGCATTCATAATATTAGTAAGGATTAGTATGTTATACATATATGTTTTATGACTTTTTTCTGTGTCTCATGGTTTCGGATTTGGCCATCCACTCCCATTAATAACTTGGCGTGTTTTAAAAACAATAGTATACCTGCACCGACACAAATAGTATACTTGCACCGCATTGATCCGAGTACCTTGAAACTGAACTCACCAACTTAGCTCCTCGCAGCAGATTCAGTAGGGTAAGATGGTTGCCCACCGAATGGAGATACCGCAGGAACACGTGTTTGCTTACCTTTGCAAACGCCAGCATGGTTTCCAGAAGTTCTTTCTCTCGGGTCAGGAAAATGTCCCTAGAAGAAAAAACTTTTTGATAAGCTCCAAACTATTGATAGCTGCTGCTGAATGAGTTATTGTTTGAAACTGGAATGAATTAAAGGCCAGTATCGCCAGCACCTCTGGCTTTGCAAATATAAACTAAAGGTAGAACACCCACTACTGTAAACGCAATTTTATGACTCATATTCTTGAAAAAACAATTTTTATTTATTTATTGTGTCGTGATGCGTCAAAAGCATACTGGTTTCATACATTTAGTATTAGAGATGAGTCCGGTATTCAATAACTAACTCAGTACCTGTTAGCATGGTCCTAAAATATCTAACGCTATTGTTAAATCCGCATACCGCTAGGGAATAACTGTGCAAAGCGAGCATCGCGCCTAACCGACCGTGAGCCATAACTACCCAACGCTTCAATACCTATACTTACCTAACTATCATCTACGCATAGGTACTAGCGGACCGTTCACCCGTAAAGTTATGTAGCTGCAACAAGTATTTGGTATTTCTAACCAAAACGGTTAGATGGTATTTCTAACCAAATCGGTTAGATGGTATTTCTAACCAAATCGGCTAGATGGTATTTCTAACCAAATCGGTTAGATGGTATTTCTAACCAAATCGGTTAGAAATATATTGGGTAGAAATCAGAACAGGTATAGAGTATTGTAACGTTATTGGGTACCAGTTGGTACTAGCGGTATTGAAACAAAATACCCAACTAATAACCGGTAGCCAAAATATCCAATAACTCCCATTTCAAGCTATACTAAATTAGTATAGCTTGAAACACATAATTACTGTTGTGTCTGTCGTGTTTGGGGGGAGGGGGGCATAATCTCAGTTCTGGTGGTTGGTCTGTTCTCAGGGGGCGCAGCTCCCCGAAACATAGAAACTGTGATAAACAATTTAGGTGATTCCAAACAAATCCAGAGAAAAGTAACCAAAGCCTACGAAAATTTTACTACGTGGGCAAAAAATGGTAGGCGGATTGATGTTCGCAGTGGAGATGTTAATACACAAGAGAAATCTGGTGCCTTTCCTCTGGTAAATAAAACACGACGCAATAGTGGATGTAGTGTTCTAACTGTTTCCACCGGCGGCGGCGCAAGGAAGGATCTTGGTGCCTAATCTTCATAAGTTCATTAAATTAAGTAATAAAACGTCAAGTGCGAGACGAACTCACGCACACAGGGTTCTTTAAGAAGACCTTGCTTCTTACCAAATTGTATGGTTCGGGTCGACGGGAAGTACTCTATAGGTTTTGTGTGCATGTGATTCCCTTGGAAATTTCAAAAAATGGCTGTAACTTTTGATTGCGTTGACTTAGAAGTTTGAGCCGTGATATGGCTCCAAGAGGTTACGGAACTGAGTATGTTAATTTCAAATCGACACGTCCATGCGTTCTTGAAAAAAAAAGGATTGACAGACGGACAGACGGACAACAAATTGATCCTTTAAGGGTTCCGTTTTTCCTTTTGAGGTACGGAACCTGTTCGGGTAAACCGACCAACGCAGCAGATATGCATTTAGCTGCGCTTGCATTTGAATGCGTATTTGCTCACTTTTACCTAAACTTATTCAGTCCGCGGCCGACCGCCACAACCCCCAAGCACAACCTTTTCAGAACCCTAAATTTAGTGATTCTCCGACGCTAGTATACTCACACTAGCTGTAACGGCATGGTAAAACAGAAGCTCGGTTCAGCAAGCGCCTCGTGCACGGTGATGTCCCCGCCTAGGCCAGAGTGGAAGCGGTACGTCGCCTGATGCGGGTTCAGGAAGTTCTGACGAATCAGCATCGAGTACGCCGGATATTGGAGCTTCAGGCCCATGCGCGGTGGCAGAGACTGCGAGCGGCGGTGGGCAGGGAGCTAGACAATATACAATGTTTGTTGAAAATAAATAAAGCCCATGACAGGTGTAGCTATAATATATCCTACTAATATTATAAATGTCAAAATTTTTATGGATGGATGGATGTATGGATATTTGTTACTCTTTCACGCAAAAACTACTGAACCGATTAGGCTGAAATGAGGTATGGATATAGTTTGGGGCTTGAAATAACATACAGGCTATTTTTTATCCCGATAAAACGCGAGCGAAGGCGTGGGCAGCAGCTAGTAGTAATATGAATCATAGCAAGGCATAGCGTGATATATTTTTATACAAATTTTCGAGTGACCACACACGCAGCTATTATTTATATTTCTACTATGACGTCACCAAGCTATACTGTAATTGCTTGTATTGTTTGCTATATACGGTATATTTATATATATATATATATATTATAGCTACGTCTATGATGGGCTCGACAACTCACACTCAGCAGCAGCATCTAGCCTTGAAGTAAGTAGCGCTTGTGTTATGGATACTTGATGATAAATTTTATAAGTAAAAAGATATTTTTTATTATACGTAGAAAATACCTAGACAAGAGTATTGCAGAATTGTCACGTAGAAACCTCAGATGAAAGAATGTCAAAGGGGTCCTATAAGATGTGTCATAGGTGTGGGTCATATGACAATATAACGTAGAAATGGGGTTGGTTGATTTACCTTAGGCGTCAGATCTATAGAGTTCTTCTCAGGGTTTGGGGGGTGAGTGGGGCTCGTAGCTGAGTGCGCCGGCTCCAAGCTCCACCCGTTGAAGGTCACAAAGCCGACGATCCTGTTTTCGACCGTCAGCAACGGGACTCGAAGGCGTTGGGCCTCCTACAATAACACGGTATATTTCACATACATATAATACCCAGTTTTGTAGATGAGAAAATTGCATACATTGCTTTATTATTTATTGAAGTTGATGGAATTTATCTCCTATATTTTACGCATTCGATGTCATTTTTGTTTATTTTATGTAAGCCATAAAGACCTTTATGGTTTATCGATTCAAGGCCTTCTCTAGCCAAAGTTACCTAGGACAGTCAAGGCCTAGATATCCTTATCCATGCTACTCATCTACCTTGTGACATTGCTAATAAAGGTAGCGGCCAGCATGATTTTTTTTTGTGAAACAGTTTCAACATTCATAGACAAAATTTTGCACGTTTGTATTTAAAACTTCAGCTTGTTGTGCAAGAAGTTTCACAACATAACAATTGGAGACGCGTTGCTTAACAACGCGACTCCAATTGTTGTGTAGCTAGTTATTCGATTTCGGACTACTGAGTTTTACTTTTGTAACGTGACTTTTGTAAGTAATATTAGTGAGATATTTAAAGGCATATTTCAGCAGTGGACGTATACGGGCTGATGATATATGTACCATCATGTGTCATGTAAAGCGAGAATAACAAAAAGTATCGAAGCAACAAGAGGATAGTATATTGAATAAAATATAATAAACGTGAAAGTTAGTGTAAATTATATTTACCACGTATCTCCAGAATAATACATACGCTAATCTGATTTTGAAAAAATAACCCTTGAGGGTGTTCAAAATGGTAAAGTTTTAATGTAAAATAAATAAATAATTAATAACGTTTTCTTGTTGTATGTTGTAAGTTTTCTTTTTTGAAAATCACCCTTTTCAAATACAATTCAAAATATTATTTCATTATTAAAGTATTACAATAAATATTATCCGTGATTGAATATTAAGGGGTTTAAACAGGGTTGTAAAGTTAGTATCAAAGATTTTATTCCTTGGTTCGATTCGCTCACAACTGTATACGCGGGCAAAGCCGCGGAGCGCAGTTAGTATTAAATAATTAATTGGGGTTGGGCAGTTAAAGAGTGGCAGGACGATATTATATCTTTTAACCCGAAGTGGTGGGCACTCCGAAAACGATCGCGATGATAAGAGCTGTGAGCTTAACCGTAGAAAAAAACGTATTCGAGCATAACGGATGAGGGGGTTCCGAACCTGACCAGAATGGACCTGCGCGTCCTAGCGAGGACACTCACAGGGCACTGCCCACTGAACAAACACCTCTTCACCATCGGAGCAACAGACAGCCCTCTCGGCAGGGGGTGTCACAAAAATCAGCTGCCCACGTATTCCTGGAATGCGAGGGAGTAACAGCGCAACGACACGAAATCCTCGACTGCCCGAGGTCACTCCGCGAAGCCTGTGTAGATTCCAGGAAGATTCTGCGTTTCTGGACGGAGTTAGGCTGGTTACACTAGCAAAAGAAAACCACGCACGAATGGACCAACCGGAGTCTCAGTGCGGATAAAAGAGTACACACACACACACACACACACACACACACACACACACGCGCGCGCGCACACACACACACACACACACACACGCGCGCACACACACACACCATAACCACCACGCACAATGGACCAACCGGAGTCTCAGTGCGGATAAAAGAGTCCACACACACACACACAGACACACCATAACCACCACGCACCATTGTGCGTGGTGGTTATGGTGTGTCCATTGACCAACCGGAGTCTCAGTGCGGATAAAAGAGTACACATACACACACACACACCATAACCACCACGCACAATGGACCAACCGGAGTCTCAGTGCGGATAAAAGAGTACACACACACGCACACCATAACCACAACGCACAATGGACCAACCGGAGTCTCAGTGCGGATAAAAGAGTACACATACACACACACACACACACACACACACACCATAACCACAATGCACAGTGGACCAACCGGAGTCTCAGTGCGGATAAAAGAGTACACACACACACACACCATAACCACCACGCACAATGGACCAACCGGAGTCTCAGTGCGGATAAAAGAGTACACAACACACACACCATAACCACCACGCACAATGGACCAACCGGAGTCTCAGTGCGGATAAAAGAGTACACACACACGCACACCATAACCACCACGCACAATGGACCAACCGGAGTCTCAGTGCGGATAAAAGAGTACACACACACGCACACCATAACCACCACGCATAATGGACCAACCGGAGTCTCAATGCGGATAAAAGAATACACACAGACACACCATAAGCATAAGGGTTAAAGGTACCTGTATATGACTCAGGCGCATGGTCACGGAGCCAATGGCAACTCCGGTCTGAGTGACGGTCTCACGCATATCGTAGACCACGATGCGAATCATCACATCGCTGTTGATGCCATCGCTGCCGCGGAACATAATGGTGCGCGAGAAATTTGGGTTGCTGCATTTCTGCGAATATAAATAAATAAATAATACTGGATAATTCGCACAGCATTATCTAGCACCAGGCTAATCAGAGCTATATATTAATCTGTAATCTCTGTTCTAGAAGCTTGTATTGAATAGAATAATTAAATTAACGTGATTCGACACAATTATGTTTGTAAGAAACAATACGAAAATCAAAAGTAGTTTTATCAGTTTAAAAAATTAAAGTATAATTCGAAATGAATCCATTTAAATACACACCTATAAAAGGTATGCTTGAAGACATAATATGTCTTTTCCATAACATAAATATCCATTTCTGGCCATGAGGGCCGCGGCGTACGAATATCGACCCCTCCAACTCAACCCGTGGATGTCGTAAGAGCCGGCTAAGGGAACTTACCAGAGGAAGGGCAGCAGCTTCCTTCTGAGTATTTGTCAACACCAACATTGCGATCGCCAATCCGTCTGCCAAGCGTGGTGATTATGGCGGGCGAAGTCGCGGGCAGCAGCTAGTAAGTAATATTTACCTCTACAACTTCCGTGCAGCCATATCTAACGCATAGGCCCCTTTTAATAAAAAGGACGAAGACCGCAGCAAACGGAGATGGAGGGTACCCGTTGGCATCGCACAGCAGATTGTCGCACGACAAAGACAGCTCGCAAAGAGGCACCTCGTTGAAATCTGCACAAACAAAAATGTTGTTGCTTGAAAATATAATGTTATAAGGTTCTTATTAGGATATATTTTCATCATTATTATGCCTTTAGGCAAGCAATCGTTGAAATCACAATGCAACTAAATTTAATTATAAAGATAATAACAAAATAATACACTAATCAGCTGTCATGGGACCAATGACATCTCATGGCGTAGCGGTATCGGCTATCTTAAGCCATCTTAACTCTGATATTGAAATGGTAACATTTACGTTAAACGCTCGGATCTATGGTTTTCTCCTTTTCAGACGCATCCAACGATACAGCATTAGTCAATTGGAGGTAATATGTCCGGCTGTTTGGGCCACCACGACTGAATTAATATAATTACGTTTTAGAAACAAATATATACATATATACATACATATGTACATATATGTATTCGTGAAATTTTGCAAAATATGATGTATGAACAAAGACCGGGCAGCAGCTTCCTCCTGAGTATTTTTCAACACCAATACTGCGATCACCAATCCGCCTGCCATGCGTGGTGATTATGGCAAATCCCCCCTACATGGGAGACCATCCACTTGATGGACAGACGACATCGTATCGGTTGCAGGGAGTCGATGGATGGAGGCCTATGTCCAGCAGTGGACTTGTATAGGCTGATATGATGATGATGAAAAAAACGAACTCCACGCGGATGAAGTCGCGGGCCGGAGCTAGTCATAAATAAACCTGAGCGGGGCTCATTGATAAAAACATCAGGTAGCTGTAACCGAGCTAATTACGTGATAAAGTATGCTCTGTTTTCGTAAATATGCATTGTCACCGAACTAATATAAGTATGCCAAATTCCAGCTCAATCGGTTGAAGATAACTGGTCTAAAATTATTTACGAAAGGTCTCAAAGCGGCTAAGTTTTTTTACATTTTGTTTCAAAAAGAAAGTTAATTTGAGGTTAAGTACTGCGGGATTGGGTAGGTATCTTTTTTTTTTTGCAGGTATTCAAAAAATTTTATATATTCAGTAGAATATTTATAAAACCAACTGGATAAACGACATAAATCAGTCATAGACTTCGCGAATATGACCTAGGTAACGGCTGAATAGGTTATCTAGGACACAGGATCAATACGTAAAGGGCAACGACCGGAGCTACCTGGATACCTATCTATGGGGCCCAGGCATGACCCGCAATTCAATCTATAGAAAAGAGAGTAAAAAAGCCCTTACCATTGATAATCTTATTCGTCGTTCGATATTTCTTCAGCTCGATCATTGTCCTTGTATCATTGAGCTGCTGCTGTAGATCAGCTATACGTTGCGTCAGGGTTTCGTATGGCGCAGTCGCCATTGCTCTCAACCACAGTGTACGTTCAGACTCAAGAAATGTGCCCATACGATAGCAGACACCGTTTTCCCAAACTGTAAATACGATATTTTTAACTGGAAAATGTTGATTACGCGGCAAGATGCAATAGTTATGGCGCCGCCGGATCGTCTAATCAACACGTTTTTAGAGTGGCAAAGATCAAGCACCCTACGTTCCGTAGATATGTTCCCCGCAGTGTTGCCGGCAGTCACAATGAAAAAGCTCCGAACCGAACGCAAATTTGGTCCGAAATATGCAATAGGTATCCGTTTTGTAAAATATCAGATAAATAGAAAAAGCATTGTAACATAGGCTACTTTTCCAGAATAATACAGTGTTCCCCTGTGATGATCAAATTCAGCTCAACGCGGTTAACAATATTGGAGTTGTGAGATAAAAAAATCATAGGGTTGTTTATTTTAACAATAAGACTAGTGTAAGAATATAAGTTACTCTATTGCATTGGGAAGAATAGTTGTACAAGATTGCAAATAAATAATTATTTACCCGGCTTCACCAACAGAGGAGGGTTATTAGTTTGGCTACCTATGTATGTATGTTTGAATGTTTGTATGTAGCCAATTTTTATGTTCCCACGTAGCGCTGAAACTACAAATCCGAATTCAACAAATAAGGTATCAATTGACTCGTCTCAATACCGCGGTGGTTAAAGGATATAATATGACATCAGACGAAATTAGTTAGCGGGGTCTAAGTCAGGGGTGAAAATTCCATTGTTAGTAGGTAAATATGCTCGTGTGGGGCATCGGCCTTTGTTTGTACTTTCCAAAACTGTATTTCAAAGGTAAATAAGGTTTATTATTCTCAAGAAATCAGCTAAAAAGTTGGAAAATATATATATAGTAAAAAACTAAAACCCGACTAAGTAACAAGTCTTACACAAGCATTCACCGATAATCGTTATCATTTTCTTTTGATACTTAGGTAGTCGGAGGCCATCAGATACCTGGGATATAAGTATGAACAAAACGTTTAATAACGCCCGAAAAGAGATTTTTGAGAGAATTTTGAAGAAGATTTCTTTGTACGGCAGGCGCAGCTAGTATCATGACTGCGGTACGGACCCTCTCGGTAAAAAAAATCAAATATATTTTGTGATATTCCTTTAATACCATTATTCTCTTGGGAGTCATGTTCATTTTTCCCAAGGGAGTTATGTTCATTATTCGCAAGGGAGTAATGAGTTCGAATGTGGAACCTCAAAATACGTATGAATAGAAATATTGATCAAGAATCAATTCGTTTGAATTTGGTAAAACGTTCATCTTTTTTACCTAACAGGGCTTTAATCATTTGCTTTTGGTTAGAGATACATGACGCATAAAGTGCGTGTTACAAGCATAGAGTGTGAAAAAAGTTAAAGCTGGAAGAGTCAACAAAACCAGAATTCTGCGTAACACGACGCTAGAATCCAATGATTATTCATTCAGGATACAGTTTCACCCAGCAAAGAAATAAAGAATTTTATGATTTTAACAGGACTAAGTCAACTCTGAACAAAAATGGCGAACAGCACTTAAAGACGAGAAGAAGTCGTTAATAATTGATGGTGAATAAATATTTTACTAGGTACCTAATTGGAAAGGCCAGTGTCCGTTTTCATCCTGAGTCTGGACGCTTACTTGATGGTTTCCAAGGACGATCACGCCCAAGGGCTCATACCACGGTTCCGGGCCCTTCAAGTAGAAGAGAAGGTTGCCGCGGAGACGGAACCACCTGACATAATAACCTGCAACAAACAAAGGATAATAATACCGCATAAATAAAAAACTAACACAGGACCGAAAACTACTTTGACTTCTTCTCAAAAGCTTTTTGAGATGGGAGTTTACACAAAAGAAATTCATCATGTAGGATATATTTATATTTATCAAACAACAGCGTGTACCATCGGAGAAATTAGCATTATTAGTCTAAAGAAAACCCGCTGAGAGTACACAACGAAAATTCTCAGATTAGATTTTCTATCGATTGGGGTATATCAGGAAACAGGATTTTTTCGTAAAAAAAATTTTGCGAATTGCTACGGCATATTAGTTTGAAGATTACAAATTTTACTCGGAATTTAAAAACAGTGATGGCCGACAGAGGAGCTGTGTAAAAGCAGTGATGGCCGACAGAGGAGCGGTGTAAAAGCAGTGATGGCCGACAGAGGAGCGGTGTAAAAGCAGTAATGGCCGACAGAGGAGCGGTGTAAAAGCAGTGATGGCCGACAGAGGAGCGGAGTAAAAGCAGTGAGGGCCGACAGAGCGGAGTATTAAATACTTGACGTGCTTTCTAGAAACAAAATAAAATATCTATCTATCTCTCATACTATAGGCATAGTTATTATGTGCTCATATGACCTTTTCTTTCTAAGTCATTCCTCAAACACCAAGATAGAGTAAATCTATCAAAACAGATAACGTTAGGGTTTCATGTAGAATGAGCAATAAATGGTCAAGATAGCTGGGTATCTAGGAACGAAAACTTAACTATAAATTTAATTCAACTAGTAGATGAACTACTGATATTACCTTGATTTTGGGAGGTTTTCCTTGTTTTTTTTCGGCTAGTTGTAAAACACTTAGCCGAAATGGTTTCGTTACGGCCAAAGGTGAAACGTTTAACAAATTAGACTTTCGGAAAGAAAAAAATGGTTTACGATATTTAAGGTATACAGGTATGGCGTAGATAGTGTATAATCATTTACCTACGTATAGTGAAAAGATGAGGGTTATGCTCCTTTTCCTTTGGCACACAATTGGAAGTTTTCATTTCATAGCACTGTTATACGAAAATGCTATAAAAACAGATTGAGAAAATTCCTTGATTTGTGATCGAAAAGGAGAGGCAAAGGTAAAAAGAAAAAAAATATTGTGCTATTTAAAAACAGTGAGACATTTATTGTGTTACGATTTTATTTTCTCATCTTTTATATTGCCCCTCGACCCGATAAGAAACTATCCATTCTTTATACCACACCTGTATAAAAAACGGGAGAAATATCTAATACATAAATTTGAGCACCATATGAATCATAATCTCTCTTTCTCTATGCGCCCTCGTGTCTCCCGGCATCGTATTCCATTGTAATAAACAATCCCGCAGATACGCTTGTAAGTCCAAATCCGTAATAGTTTTATACCGTGATTTTGTAAATCATTAATACATTCCTTTCTGAAATTTAAAACTAGATAGATAATGCTTTATACAGAAAAACTTAAAACTAAACAGTTTGGTAAAAAGGTAAAAGAATAGGCGGCTTTCTTGCAGGCAACCAAAGCTTAAACGAAAAGATCAAAGGAAGGCGGCGCAGGTGTTAAATACGAAGACTAAAATAATCCTAATACACATATACCAAATAGAAATATACACTAATACATAATAACAAATACATAGCTAGTAGTAACTTGAGGGACAAATTACCTAGTCTGACCTAAATAATATTCATAGACTTTCTTTTTAAAAGTGTCATGAGATGTGTTTTTATATCAGTAGGTAGATCATTCCATAATCTGACGGATTGGGCTGTAAGAGTTGTTATAAAAGCATGTTTTCTGAACTGGAGCCACCAAAAACAAAGTTTCTGAAGATCTAAGACAGAGGTCGTGAGAAGAATGAAGAAACTGAAATCTTTGTTTGAGGTACGAAGGAGAAAACTATCCAGTGTGCCAGATTTAGCAGAATTCTGCGATTTTAGCAGAATTCTATCTCAAATTTAGGGTTTAGCAGATTGTGTCGTAAATCTAAAAAAAACCACTTTTTGGCAGAATTTTAAAAAATTACAGCAGAAAATTTGCCTGATTAAAAACTGGGAAATTATTTGTGTTTCTCTTAGGTAGTGGCGCTAGAAATGTTGAAAAAATTCTACCATTTATAGATAATGTACGATTTCTGCTTAGTTACGGGTACTAGACGAATAATTCATTTATCACTCAGAACCATCGGTCGACTAACAAAGTCGAATCGGAGCCATGAATGATCCATTCGTAGAGACATTAGTAAATACTAATTAGTAGTTTCATTCGACTTTGAAGATTAGTATATTACTAATATTCAAGTCGATTGAGGAAATTGGTAGTTGTTCATCATTCGACTAGATAGATAATTCGCAGTCGCGCATCTTTACCGCAATGTTACAAAGTTGTTATATACGTATTGGGTTAAACACATACAATTCAAGAGGAATTTTTGTTACGTAGCGGTACTATTGCTGCAAAAAATATATTATTCAATCAGTAAAACAATGAATTTGTACATGATTGGTAGAAATACTAGCTAGTATTTTGTCACTGGTATTTGTCACAATAACGTAAGTCATAGGTATCGGATTTTGCCTAGTATAACCCAAGACTAATCAAAAGTTATAGATGAATTTGCGAAAACATTTCAAAACTAAGATGACGTTTTCAGAACTGATTGGATTTTTGAAACCGATGTCCTATGTACGCCGAAATCATTGATATTGACGTACAACTCCCGCTGCATGCCGTTAGAAAACCGAAGAAGCATGACGAGATCTGCCAACCAAGAGGCAATGCCGCTTATTAGCTAGTGTAATATATTATATTTATGTAGTCATTGGTAACCCATTATTTAGTAAAATAGAATGAAAGGTCCAAAGAAGGACCCGAAAAACTTTGTATGAAAAAGGGCCAATGATAATAGTGTTGTACGAAATTGTAACAAAATTAAAATATTCGATGTTGTTGCTTGTCTCACTTCATTTGAATCTTGTTCGTGTTTAAAACCGAAGAAAATTCCCATCTCTGAGAGTTTTTTGTTGGACCAAAGCAATGGTTATTAGCGTTCTGTGTTATACAGTGTGGTGTGTTATTAAACGATAATGATACCTGGTCAGTCTTCCATTGCAACACCCTAAAGGGGTGTGAATTATATAAACTCGCCTAATCACTAAGATTTGATGAATATATGCATGCAATACATAAAAATGTAGCATTGATAGCAAAGCGAGGTTATGTCTAGTTGGGACAGCTCACACCGAGACACGACGCACCGCGCCGTAAGAAGTTTTCGTTTATAAGTCAATAAAGTATACGAGTATATTTGCGTAGTACATAAAGTTATATTTTGAATCACTATCTAAAAAGTGCGCGCAGCTTCTCGTCGCGTCGCGTCTCGGTGTGAGCTGACCCTAGAGTGCCGCCTCCTACCACCTTCCTCCCTCCCCTACCGACCAATCGACAAGCATCGAAATCAATAAATAAACTTTGATGCATGGTAGGGAATTTACTGACTTAGACGGGATTTTTGGGATACGAATATTCTACGAACTGTATAAAAATAACAATAAATACTATGTACTTCTTAGCTCTTTCTGTACTTTAATTTTAATCTTCTTGTTTGGGCTACTCTCGTTATAATTATAGAATGAGGCAGAATCTTTGTACTCGCATGATGAAAAAGTTTATTTGCGTAAAGTTTCGTTTTTCGAAAGTGCTACAGTTTTACTTACATTGTCAATAGAAAAAGCTTCTATATTCAGACTTTCCTTATTTATTAACACCTAACGAGTTCACTGTGACCATATTTATAGTTACATTAACATTTTGTTGATCAAAGTTACCTCAATAAATATAAATGAATAGATATCCGGTAAACCCTAACTTAATTACTTATATCATAAAAGCTTTCCATTACCAGTTCACAAAAGAAAATGATCGGTTATCCGCGTTGTTCAAAATGGTTCTGCAAACTATGTACGTGTACTAACTAAATAGTTAATTAGTACGCCATTACACGCGCATTGCACCTTAATAACTTCAGAAGCATCATAAGCCACGCCATAAACTAGAATGTAATTAATGATTCATTATGAATCAATTTAGTACTTACTGCAAAGCTGCACTCTTTGGATGCTCAGAGACGGCCAGACAGCACTAGCAAATGCAATCGATGTGACCGCTCAACTACCCCGGGCGAGATGCAAGCTCGTACTGCCATAACTTAGGAAGATTTAACCCACACCGATTTCTGTGCACAGGTATTTCAATGTATGCGTGGCTTAGGTATTAGTAGGGACACGAAAAAAGTATCGATACTTTGTTGCATCGAGTACTTTTCCTTTCGATACCAATACTTTTGTACTCGATACTTTGTATTCGATACTTTTACTCAATGATTACCTTTAGACACACCAGTTATCGTATCAAATAGATTTTAGAAATTACCCACATAAAAATTGGCTTGTCGACTCATGTTTATGGCAACGCCATCTCAGTCAAAGACATAAAAGCTTCCAGTAGCAAAGTGAAAAAAGCCGGGCAGGGCCCGCCGTGTTGTAGACTGGAAGAAGCAAGTTCGAAGGGTAAGAGGGGCTCAACTTAAATTTTTGAATAGCAAACTGGCCTGAATTTCTACAATTGAATTTGACAAAACAAACGGATCACGTCATCACGGATTATCGTGTACTAGGGCTGCCGGTCGGATATCTCGCCATGCCAGCCTTAACGACATCATCCGGCGGGCTTTTGTCACCGCTAAAGTACCATAGCTATTCTCTAACCGAATGGTCTGTTCCGTGACGATGGTAAGACGCCCGACGGCATGACTTTAGCCCCTTGGGAGCTGGGGAGGCCTATTGTGTGGGACGCTACATGTGTCGACACACTTGCGCCTTCCCATCTTTCAAGGACATCCGTGAGGGCTGGTTCGGCGGCAGATTTGGCCAAGAATCTCAAGAGGCGCAAATATGCAGGTCTCGACAGAGCCTACGCATTTGCTCCCCTTGGAGTCGAGACCCTAGGTCTGTGGGGTACCGAGGCTCTCCGGGTTTTCAAAAACTTGTCTGAGCGCACCTGGTCGAAGCGACGCGTGACCCGAGAGCTGGTGAGTATCTGGCGCAGCGCATTAGCATTGCCATACAGCGGGGCAATGCAGCCAGCGTCTTAGTGACGCTTCCGACTGGTATTGATATGGACCAGTTGAGAGTAGATTGTAGATTGTTTGCATCAGTCTGCAGTTAGTTCAATTGTTTCAAAATTGAAAATACTATTTTAATTTGTTTATTTGATTGTTATTTTCTTTGTCAATAAAGACTATAAACAAAACAAACGATGTTCTGGTATTTTTTATAATAAAATTAATGAGTGCAGATTTTTTTGTAACACGGTAACTTAAGAAGTTCCGAAACAATGACCAAATCAAAATGGACATTATAGCCGAGCATCGCTTGGCATATAATTTTAGTGAGTTTTGGAAATCAACAAATAAATGAAATGTGCAGCCTGGACTGCCTCCTAGTGTTGAAGGTGTAAGTGACAGTAGGGGCATTATTAACTTATTATTTAAAGACCATTTCAGGGTAAGCTCGTTGCTATAGGTTAATCGACAGGATCAGGGTATGCTGGGACCAGGGGAGCAGGGGGACCTTATAAATAAAATGTCACGAGGTAAATCACCTAGTCAAGAAGGCCTCAGCATTGAACACCTCAAGTATGTGGGTCCCAGTTACCTCATCTTCACTTAGTTTTATTTGGTGTATGCTTCATTCACTCTTACTTAACTGAGGAACTAACATAGAGAAAAAAATCTAAAGAGACACAAACAGCCAAAAAATTTGTTGTTGCGATCAATAGTCCGTCAATAATTATTTTATTGAGCAGACTTAGGGAAATAATGGGTGAGTACCGACCGAGCTGAGTTTAGACAAGATCATAGCTTCTGTTTCCAATCAAAGCTCCTCTTCTCTCTTTTTCAGAATTTCAAAGACAAACATGGTCGGAGGAGGGTCCTCATTATTTTTGTAATTGCGAGAGATAATATATGATTACGATGTAAGTCAATTCGATTAAATATTCATATTTATATCATTTATTGTGACTTTATGCATACGGGTATTGTTCTTAGGTGGTTCTTAGTGGGTACACAATGCATAAAAACCCTATCAGGGCACAACAATTATTTTGAATGAAATATTTATTATTTAATTCAAAATATTTTAATAAAATGGCGGCGGCTTTGGATTGTATTCATTGATGGTTAATGTAGGTAGAAGGAAACCAAGGGACGGGCGCGGTGCGGAAGGGTTGGTCGGGCGCCACTGTAAGGTCTCTAGTGCTCATGTGTGCATCATTTATATGAAAATTACATTGTTTTGGTATAGAGATAATTATTTATATTTTAGTTTGATTGTAGACGATTTTCCTGTAACAAATAGTAGCCTACATAGAGTGCATGGAATGAGACTTTGCGTTTTTGAAGGGTCTGGAGAACGGTGCAGCAATGTCCCATAGATAGTTAATTCCTTAGTCTCCTAGTTAGCCTGAGGATTGTATGAACTGTCTAAGATTCTGACGCAATCGCGTTCTTTGTTTGCAATTATTATTTTATTTGGCTCGGACATTAATTAAATTAAAATGCGACAAGCGCTGCGTTCAATTCTACTCCTGCTGATTTGCATGTCTTTTTCAAATTTAGAGCTTCTTCTGTCATTCGTTTAGCCTTATCTCTTATTCGCCTCTTTCATGTGGCTATCGCAGGTATAAAAATATGTTGCCTGCGTTAATTGCGGTGACAACTTCGATAATGTTCAGAATACACTAAGCAACAAATTTCTAGATTTCGGCTATGCAAATGTGTTCAGAATCGTTTATAAATGGTGAAATATCTATGTCTAGCAGTAGACGTGCGTGGGCTGATATGATGAAATGGTGAAAAGCGAATAAGTCATAGTGACACCATACACGCCATTCAGTACTACAGGAGTAGAAGCACACCTTTCTATGCCTGCGAGCTTTTAGATCTTTCAAAGGCTTTGATCTTGTTTTGTATGAATGGCTCTAGCGGAAGCTCGCGACTAAGACCCTAATTCCTCCGGAGCAAATTTTGGTGTTAAAGTAATGGTATATCAATTAGGACAATAATATTAGCTAGGCGGGATCATTATCAGATACATAGACACATATATAGGCTAGAGGGCGGAGGGCCTTAAGTGTGGTCAACCTGTGCAAACGCAATATCTTTAATAAGCAGATTTATAACTACCACTCCTAGTATAACTGGTAGTGAACCTGCGAGTTATTCTTCACTTGAAGCAACAAAATACGATTTTTAGAGTCAGCCCATACGATGTTAGCTCAGTTGAAAAAAATAAAAAAAAACTGTAGATTTTGACCAGCAAATCTTTTTGTACCATTATCACAAGTGATAATGTGCTGTGGCGAGCTATATGTCAAGCAAGACTTATTATACAGACTAAGGGAAATAATGGGTGAGTACCGATCTAGCTGAATTTAGATAAGATCAAAGCTTCTGTTTTCAATCAAAGTTCCATTCTTTTCTCCTTTTTCAGAATTTCAAAGACAAACATGGGCTCGGATCTATACGGAAACAGCCGCTACGTGTAAAATTACCTAATTTTGTCCCTTTAATTTTAAAGGTTTCATTCAAACGAATCTATTTTAAAAAGTCTCTCTAATGTGATATGCGAATCGTCGCTGAGATCTTAAAAGAAACAGACCTCAACAAAACAGAACATCAGTCTCTAAAACTCAACCACAGCAGACGTCAAAAATAGTCTAAAAATAAACTCACTGTGATTAGTTGATTACTTATATCTATTTAATTAAAGAGGTTATTCAGAAACAATATTCATGTATTTACTTGTTTATGCACAAGACGCATTACATCCATTATGAATTTAAGCGGGTGAACTACAGTTTCAGTTTTCAGTTTCAGTTTATTTATTGATAAGAAAAATTTCTTACATGTCAAACACTTCTAAAAATAACTTACCTACTTAGCTAGGTAAGTACAAAATAGTGCAAAAACTAAGTAGGTACGTATAGATAATAATTTTCCTTGGTAATAGAGTGGGATAGTTGTGGGCTTCAGCCATCGTCGGGAACTCCTTAAGATGACTTCTAATAAATTTGGCTGGTAGCAGAATAAACTCGCTTGGCAACGTCAGTATTTTAGTCTCTTTAAAGAGTTCCTGAGCAGGATGGTCCCACTCCACGCCGCACAGGATTCTTATCGCGCGTTTCTGTAGACGGAACGGTCTTAGACGTTCAGCAGCTTGTCCAAAAAATTCTACGCCATACGTCAATACAGAATGAAAATACCCATGATACGCTATTTGCTTATTGTCCAGGTAGAGGCTTCCATTTAGGCGGGACAGTGCAAAACAAGCAGAAGATAGCCCAAGTAGTTTTTTAACTTAGGTACTTAACAGAGTCGACAATGGGAACCTTAAGTCCATTGCAAAGTACATCCATTTGCCCTTGTTTTTATCAGTACCCAAATAGAAGTGGACAATATGAGTTCTTTCTATGTTTAGTGCCATTCCATTTGCGGAGAACCATTTAGATACATTTTGGTGATTGACCTTTGCGTTAAGAAGGATTCCACGGATTCCACGGATACTATAATATTAAACATCCATCATCCGCATACATGATATATTCAGTTTCTATGGAGGCTACCGATAGGCCGGTAAGTAGGATCAGAAATAAATTATTTTTCCAAAATTGAGCCCTGGGGCCCTACGAACCAAGTTTGTATTGGAAGAACACCAAACTAGACAAACTAGGGTTGTAGTTAAATTGTTTATTCATTTTATTTATTTTATTTTAGAACAAACAGTTTTACACACTTTATAATAATTAAAACCTAACTTTAAATAATAACTTATAACCATTTATGTGTCCTCGCATATAAAAGCTAAAAGTCTGCTCGCTTGTGGAGGAAAAATGGAGAACAGTTCTGTCTTGGTAACAAATTGGTATGAAGTAAACTAATGTAAAAGTATGTGTAAATTTTCAAGACTTATAAAAATTACTAATAAATATGAATAAGAAAAAAACAATGTACATGACAGAAATGATAGATGAGGAAAAATTATAATAACAGAAAAAGATATTTAAATAATATTAACTGAAGACAATAGAATTATATTAAGATGCTGCATCAAACCAGCCCTTTGTCAGAAGTTTGTTAATATCTTTGCCCTTTTGAATCGAATAAATCCATGTCATGGATACCAAAGCATTGAATGTAGCTTCTGTTCTACTGAAAAAGGAGTTTTGCCCATAATTCGTGAAGCTGAACAGTACATCTAAAAGAATAGGAGGCCTAGTAGGTATATTGGGGACTTTGATTTTAATGTTTTCAAGAAGCTCTGGAGAGTCGATTTCTCCTTGTGTAATTTTGCAAAGGAGTACAATGTTGACAATAATCATCATACTGAATTAGTCAAACCAAAAGTTATTATGCCATTACATCATTACAGAGACAGGTGTCAAACATGGCAGCCGGAGCCGTAACCATAAACATGTACCCAAAAGCATTAATTTTTGATTATTTATAATGTTGAATATATTTAGGATGTCTGCAGCGCGACAGATTTTAGAATAAAGGTGTATATCATGCATAAAAAATCGCTTGAAGATGACTCGATTTGGTGGTCAAAATTAGTTTCGCTCTCATTTAAGTAAATATCATTATGTTTTTTCAAAAACTGAACTGAACTGCAACATAGCTATTTTTCATCCGATTACGTATGGAAAATTTCAATAAGATCGACATAGTTTCCAAATGAAGCGGAAAGTACGTTTGCATGGGGAATAATGCTATCCGTTCCATTCTTAAACACACTCACAGACAAAAACTTTGGGAGCATCAAACAGACTGCAGACTTACTAAATCAATATTCCCTTCTAAAAATAGGAGAACCATAATCTAGATTCTCAAGACTGGAGCCACAGAGAGCAGCCTGTGTTGTGGCTGCTACCAGAAAGAAGAGACTATGGACATGTTGTGGTACACTAAACAGCCCAGGAGAAGGCCTAAAAAAGATGGGATTGGAGAGTCACATAGAGGCATCAACCATCCACACCTACAGAAAAGCTGAAACAAATCTGTCAATCATCAAAAGTCCAGCTCCGGCACTTCAGGGAATTATGCCTGGTTAGGTGGGGGACAATGAAATGTCAGTGCAGATCCCAGTTCCCCACTTTGAATTAGAATTACAATAACACTGTTTTTATTTTAATATTCAAAAAGTATGTATGGCAACTTTTACTGTCAATTTAGTTTAGAATTAATTTATGAAATAACAGAATGGACACCTTTGTATATTTACAAGTGGAACTTTATATACAGGAGGTATTTTCAGAAGCACTTACTTGACTTAAAAAATCTGATCCTTACAAATTGCTACATAAATAACCGTGGGTGATGAGTGGTTAGGTATGTTTCATCTTTAATTCTAGGGACATCTATCTCTATAAGCTCAGTGTCATGCATTTTGGGTACAAAACTGAAGGTAATTTTTATCAGGAAGGGATTTGCTACCTACTTGCCTCCTTGCTTTTTATTAGGCAGGCACTTGCAGGCATTAAATTACCTTCTGTTTATTAATTTTTAACCTACATCTTTCTTATTTATATACACAAGAATATCAGTTGGTAATTCAATCAAACATTATTAGTTGTCTGTTGATAAGAACTATTTCACTAACCTTCAGATCTTCTAAAGAAGCTGTCTTGACGCTCCTTCAATATTATCACACCCTCCCGGTCGAAAGTCTGAGATGTTTGCGAAGCTAATGCGTAAAGTTCCTGCTTGTTATACCTCATAATATTCGTGTAGATCGAGTAAGAGATTAGCACTATCGCACAATTTCATCGGAATAGTTAGTTTTTACGTATACGAAACCCCGCGAGCTAAAGTTTTAGGTAGTTCCTTCAAACACGGTACCAAACACGGTACAACTTACGTTAATACTTTCTGCTTAGACAAGGAAATTTTAAGATTAAAAAATCTACTGCGGGCCTGGTCTTTTCTATTTACGATTTATGATTTTTCCAATAAAAACTGTTTTACACTGTTCATTTTCAACTTTTTGGTTAATGGCTCTGCACTGTTTCTTCGTATTGTTTTCACTTTGGTTTTTTCAATCAATCAACTTCAACTTCTTGCGTCAGCATGGCTGGCTCAAGGGCTGGCTAGCTGGATTGACCAGTGCTGCCGGCAGTCAAAATAAAAAAGCTCCGAACTCCGAACAAAACGCAATTTTGATCCGAAATGTGAAAATAAGATCCGTTTTGTAAAAAAGTGGCATTGATAGTAAAAAGACCCAGGGGCAGAACACCCTGGATAATTTTTACCCTGGGTGGGTCACCTGGGATTCGACTCGCAGAGGACTCAAAACGAGTAGGTACCGTCAAGCAGGGGACATGACACCACAATGGGTGCAAACTGGCTACAATAATGAAGAGTAGCAGTTGGTAAAAATGCATAGAGAAAGGTATCCGAAGCAAGCCACTAAGTTTTTTTTTTAAATTTAAGACGAGTGTTTGGCGATTTGGTTAAATAACGAAATATCTGTGATGATAATGGTGAGCGGAGTGAGATGCGATTATTTTTAATAGATTTCCATATTTCAAAATTTCAAGCTTATGAAAAGATTTCATAATAAAATTAGACTAGGTAGCTATGCATTATTTGATTGTTATTTTCTATACAATGCATTCACTATAAAATACATAGGTAATAATATTAATATAATAATAATATAATAATATAATAATATTAATCAAATTCCCTTTCGAGTGCGAGTTCGAGACTTGTCACGCTAATCGCGCGACAAATCCGAGCGTTAAGCGAGTTCGAGACTTGGTCACGCTAATCGCGCGACAAATCCAATGACCGTGGCCAACAGAGACAGAAAAGATAATCGCTCAAGAGGCCGCTCACAATCGCGCTTGCGAATCAATAACCATAAAAAATACAAAAGCCAGCAAGGCAGCCTGGAGATGCCAACTTTAAATATTTTTAAAAATATCGCTAAGAAGTGTGGCCATGAAAAATGCGTTATGAGGTTCATCGGGAAACTAAAACCGACGTCCACGTTAGCGAGCGTGGGTGTCGGTTTTCATCATATAGCCTTTGCGTAACAAACCGCCACACGATTTATGATAGACATTGGCGCCGACGACATAAAACATAAACATAACTACTACTCGTAGGTACTTAAAGCGAAAACTACTAACGTCGATAGGCAGTGGCGTAGCGTAGTGGGCGCGCCAGGGGCGGCTGCCTATACTATCCTATCAATTAATAACGCGGATCCGTACCTACCACGATATTCTCAAACGGTACCCAACCCAGACATTACTAAACCTGAATCTAATAAAGATATAGGTACCCGAAAACATTGTACAACATCACATCTGTACGAAAGGACCACCAGTGTACGAAAAGGCACGACCACTAAATCCTGCAAAATACAAAGCAGCTAAACAAAAATTTGAGCGAATGGTTGAATTTGGTATTTGCCGACCATCCACTAGCCCTTGGGCCAGCGCGCTATACACGTGGTAAACAAGAAAAATGGGGAATTGCTACCTTGTGGCGATTACCTCCATAACAGAGCCAGACCGTTAACAAATTCCACGATTTTACATACCTACATAGGTACATCATCAGTCATATGTCAACTGCTGAACATAGGCCTCCCCCAAACGACGCCACGAATAGCGGTACTGAGCCGCCTCCATCCAACGACTCCCTGCGACCACTACGATGTCGTCGGGAAATCGTACATACTTTATCATCATCAGCCCGTACACGTCCACTGCTGAAAATAGGCCTCCCCCAAACGACGCCACGAATAGCGGTCCTGAGCCACCTCCATCCAACGACTCCCTTCCTCGTACATACTTACTCGCAATTAATTATAATTGGCCCAATTATTGATGTTTAACTCAACTACTATTTTCGATACATCACAATGTACTGTACTGTATACTAGTTTAGCACAGAAGATTGGATATGGTATCGGACTCGGAATACCTACAATATTTATTCCTTGGAAAAGAGAAGTTTATCTTACTTCTATTATTGAAATTTGCCAAGAGAATAAAACTATTTGTTATGTAAAAGTGTTCCTATTTTAATAATACGAATAAAGTCGAAAGACCTGCTTTTTTTCTACATACTGAATGTAACATAATAATAAAAAAATAAAAATTTGTTGAATTCCTAAGAACAAAACTTGTTTCTTCAAAAGAAAGGCCCTTCTATTCCTCGTAGGATAATGTCAATGAAAAAAAATGAGTAAAAGATACCTTTTATTAACTAAAAGCATGAAGTACACGTTTGTTACAAAAGTAGGTACCTACCTAAGTAAAATATACATTGTAAAAAATATATAGCTGCCACCATATTCTGTAATCTTTTGTTGAAGTTTCTATATAACTAGAGGGGAATGAAAAAGTCCAGTATTTACTTGTTTATGTGCACTATTTATCATGGTAAAATTTAGCCTATATGTTATTATAGGTTTAGAACTTACAGCACGGTCTTCGGCCAAACATCTCACAAGCTTTTGTCTTTATTATATTAATTAAATCCATCTGTTTAAATATCTCCAATATCTTTAAATTGATCTATGAAAACCATTTTCTAATTTGGATGACTAAACTACATAATCCATAATCACAGAATACACAATACCTTCACCTTTTTTATTGAATGTAAGACCTTTCCTAAACAAATAACAATATAATTAATTAAACCAATGTTCAAGCCCACCCATAATAGCTAAAACTAATAACTATAATATGTATATATTCGTAAAAAAACATTTGAACACAAATTTTTGTACCTAGGGTACTAAAAGATGTACCTAGACAACTACTACAATTCTTCATGTCAAGTACAAGTTTACTGGTTAACTAATAGATATAGGTACATTGAAAATTGGTTTATGTTCCAATTAGGTCTTACATAATGGTCATTTATAGCAGCAATAGTAAGACCCATCAATTTAAAAATTGCATACTGATAAATAAATTATTGAAAGTAATATAATATCCTGATGATTTTTCCTTCAAATTGAATACATGTTATGAGTAAAACTGCAAAGTTATTGAGAGGAGTTTCACATTATTTAGATAGCTATCCCTCTAAAGTAATCATATCGATCACGTCTCTTGTCTTGCAAATGACCCACCTTTGATGCCGAGTCAATATCTCTACACACTCCACAAAACATACTAGAAATAATATGAAATGGGCTTTGGTAGTACAAATTAGGATCATTCAGCATTTTGTTCTTTTTGTGACAGCGTATGTGTAGATATACCTCTAGCATTGAAAGTATGGAGCACAGTATGGCAGGGCAGATCATGAGTGTAGGCAAGAGTAACATTCTAGGGCTTATTTTATTAGACCCTGATAGGATTTTAGCTTTTAATGATTGAAATTTTTTAGTCTTGCACATATAGCCATGTTGCGGAAAAACTGTGTTTACAGTTTTAGTTTCATGAGGAGTTCTATCACAATTGATGCTATCATCTATGTGTCTATTGTCCCAGGGATTGTTTTGGTTACCAAGGTTGGGTTCACCAGTTTCCTCATTGACTTCGTATGTAATCACTTCTCCTGTTTCATCATCGCAGCAAAATTGTCTTACTTGAGACATCGCTTGTTCTGTAAAAAGGATAGGTAAACAATATCATACAAATACAACAAACTATTATGCAGCTATTTAGGTACCTAAGTGACGAGAGTACCATTACCTGTTATAATAAAACTTTTCACACTAAATTGGAATTCGTAAGATGGTAGGTTTTTAGAATTTCCAAAGAACTATTTTTCTTTCGATTCTAATCAACTCATGGGTTCGTATAAGATATTGACTCAAATCGTATAAACTAAACATTCGAGCGTACATACATCATATCAATAAAAGGTCGGGGTCGAACAAAGCTAAATTACCGTACGGTATAGACCTGTGTCGATCGTGATGGATCGTATCACAAAGACTCGATCGCGACCCGTGAATGTTCGATCGAATCCCTGGTTTTAAAAGGATTCGATCGTTCAGTCGATCATTCTGGCGTTGATCCTTGTAAAACAAAAGTGAACCTAATGATGTGAAAGTTAAGGTAGTTTTTTCCCCGACAAATACGAATAATCGACCTATTCATTGAATGAATGACAGTCAAAAAACTGAACCTTATGTTGTGACTATTATGATAGTTTTTCTCGTAAAAAAACCGTGACCCGCGACTTTCAAAACAATCGGGTCTTTCGTTCGATTGATTAAATTTTGAATCATGCTTAATTTGCTTGTAAAAGAAATATGAACCTTATGACGTAACGGTAAGGTAGTTGTTTCCCGACAAATACGAACGATCGAGTATTTGAGTGAGTCAATTATTTCAATCATGCAATGCAAAACAAAGTGAACCTTATGGCGTGACTGGTAAGATAGTTTTTCCCGACAAATACGAACGATCGATCGATCGAATGATAGACTGTACGCACCGGCGCGGCATGGCAGTGGCAAGTCATGGGTCTTTGCGATCCGTGACCCGCGAAACGATCGAGTCTTTTTGATTCGATCTTTCTGCAAGTTCGATCGTGATCGAACAGGTCTTGAAAAATGATCGATCGACACAGGTCTAGTACGGTACCTACGTAAAAACTCCGATGACACTGACAGAAAAGCAAGACAATGCTTGCTTCATCTGTGTCAAATCTGTGTTGATGGTAGCATGCTAGGACCAAGAATTTTATGGACTCAGCCTTTCAGTTTTACGCACGTTTTTATTAGTGTGCAGTTGCAGATTTGTAATTGTGTGCATGACTAGGGAAGTGACTTTGCTGCCGAGCCGAACTGGATTGGGCCCTAACTGGTCCGAATCAGGAAAATACACTTGAATGCCGATTTCATTCCTTATTCGTCCCATATTTAACAGGCATGTGTTAGTGACACATAACCTGATGCTGATTTTGGCCATGTGCGTGTCGGAATCGCGAACCCAGTATGCCACACTGATTCAATGTACATGGTTCTACCAATCGACGACGAGTTTCGAAAAACTATACACATTTATAGAAAAGCTACGCACTTTTTTAGGGTTCAGTAAAGAAAAGGTACCAACGGGACCTTAGTACTAGCCCTCCGCTGTCTGTCTGTCCATCTATCGGGCTTTATTGTATTTCATGATTCGTAAAAGGTAGACACTTGCATTTTTCATATGTATTTCATTTGCCACTTTAATAACATACTATCAAAATAAATATTAAAATTAATGGGGGCTCCACAAAATGTTTTTTGGCCATTTTCTGCACCACTCACGCGATGCAAAAATCTAAAAAAAGGGTTAGTGTTCGCTTCGCTTTCCGTTGCTTTAGTTTCTTGGTGATTTTGGGCAAGTGCCGCTATAAAACCTGAATTTTTTGCTCATCCTTCCTATTCCTGCGTGTATAGTCTAGAGCGGTAATTGACACTTTGAACTTATAGTCACGGGTGTGAAACATCCTTCATTCAGCGAGTCTAATGGATAAGCTATAAGAACTTATTTTGCGTAAATTTGTAATTGTTTATATTATGTTGTTTTTGCCCAAAATTTTACATCGGTGTCGATGCCATTTTGTAAGACTAAAAATATAATTTAGCAAAATTTATAAATAATAGGGGCAATAAATCAGATAACACATTACAATATTATTATATAGCTAAATGCGTGCGGCTTTGCCCGCATGGTTGATTTAACGTTGTTTTTTGTAAATAATGTTTATATTAGTGGCATTGGCATTTTGATTGATGTATACATAGATATTTAGTTACCGTTAATTTTAAGGAAATTTTATCGTTTGTGCCTTAATAAAAGAAAAACATAAACAAAGTAAATAACTACGAAAAATTTATATTATATTTTAACTAAAATCAAATTACCTAATTTTAAAACGAAAACTTCCGGAAAAAACCTTGTGAAAATAATTCCAGGTTATTAAAGTTATTATCTTGTGTATTTCTTTTTTCCTTGTACTTTGAGTTATATAAACTAGTTAAATATATCCAATATTGAAACATTGAAACAATAATGTTAAATCAATACTACATGCTTGAGAAGAGTGTGAAAGACAGTACTTTTCTGTACGAAATCTTGAAATAGGACGAATCAGGAATGAAATCAGCAATTTTATTTTCCTGATTCGGACCAGTTTTGGCCGAAACTAGTGGGACGAATGCGGAATAACCCGAAAACTAAATTTGATGGTAAGCACATCACTAGCACAGACGCTAAATTAATCTCTACTAATTATTCATGGTTCTGGACATTATTTGTATCCTAGACTCATAGGAACACATGAACTAGATTGTTAAAATGTTGTTACTACAGATTTCTAGTAATAAACATAATTACTTTAACTTACTGAGGGAAAAACTTACGCATGTAATGACAAATCCGGGAATTTTACTCCACATTTTGTCCTTCTTGAAGGACTGTACACAGCGGAAACCGACATATTTTCACTTTTTCAACAAAGTTTTAGGTAAAACGCAGTACTTTCTTAGAATTTCAATAAAGTTCATCATTCTTACCACAACTTTGAACTAACTAGTCAGTTCAAAGGTTGACACTGACAGTGCAGTATAGCTATACGTACACCAGCTTTCTCTTTTACTCATAGCTTGACTCCGAGGGATAAATAAAGATACATGACAACTATGGTATACATAGTTAAAAGACCGGAAATGACTTATGCTACCTCTACCTACTTATTTCCTACCCAATGAGAATAAAACCTAAGGTCTCGTAGCAGCATTTTCAACTTCAATTTTGGAGTTGGTATGGGAGATGGCAGTCCCAAAATTCTGCGATCAAGGACTAATTAATATATGTAGGTCCATTAGTAATTAACTTATTTTCAGTGACTCCAGCCACTTCTCAAAGTACAAAAAGATCCACTCACAGCCTAACCTACCTCGAATAAGCAAGGTAGGTATATATCTTTAGGACTCTAGTAGGTAGGTACCTATACCATGATTTATGTAGAGTTAGGAAAGCATATAGTAATAGGCCGTATGTACCTTTTCTTTTTTATTACAAACAGTTAGTTTTTTGTTGTTGCCCAAAATTACGTGTTTATCTCACTTTATCTTATAAAATGAACTCGATGCTCACATGAAACAAATGAATAAGCATCGATCAACGTATCCGCCGGCCGGATTCCTGTCAAATAATTAGAATTATTACAGGACAATTAACAAACTCGGCCAAGTGCGAGTCGTACCATCGGATCAGTTCCGTTCCGTACCATCGTATATTTTGGAAAAGAAACCTTACAAACCGATTTGTTTAATAGATCGAAAAAAACAATCCAGTTACCTACGTAGGTACTGACTGTGCCCGACGTTGCTTAACTTCGGTGGTCGGTACTCAACGTGTTGAGGAAGTTACTAAATTTTATTGTTGTTAAATTTCATCAGTTTAATAACTGATGAAATTTTTATTATTTGTTGTTATTATAGCGGCAATAATAATACGACTTCATCTGTCTATTGTATATCTATCTACGTACTATCACGGTACAAGCTTAGAAGATTTAGAAGGTACAAGAAATACAAACATTGTAAATCTTACATAGACAAAAAAAATCCCAACATTCACGATTTGTTTATCTATATATATGATAGTTATTTTAACTAGTTCTTTCACTAACCGGCACTGCTAACACAGTGCACACCGTCCTTTATTGCCATAGCCTAGGTAGTCTAGGAACCCAGAGGCGATTAGGTACTTTCTTAACTTCATCACTACATAATTATTATATAACAATGTCCTGCGCTGCGTCTGTCTGTCTATTAGCGATAAACTCAAAAACTACTGAACGGATTTTCATGTGATTTTCATCAATCGATAGAGTAATTCATGAGGAAGGCTTTATAATTTATCAAGGTTTTTTGTAAATTGGTTGAAATACAAAGATAATTGTTGGAAGCCGCGGGTGGGTCAGCTAGTATGGTAGAAAAGGTAGGTTAACGCATTCACTGCCACTCGACGGCGCGCTCCTGCACGGGTGCACCACCGCGCACGACGACAGTGCAGCAGTGCACCAGTGCAGGGGCGCTCCGCACTAGGACTCTGGACAAGGGCCATGAAAGTTTTCAATTTACAAAAAAATATTCGGAAAAGAGATGTGTGATGTGAGGGACATGAAGGTCCTTCTGCAGCCGGCGGCGCTTGAACTATTACGTACCTGTATTACTCCTGCACCCATCGGATCAATACCGTTGCAGGGCAGCAGCATGCGGGATGCGCGCGTCTGCCACCCAGCCCTGTGATTTATGACAAGCTTCAATTCGCTCCTGCCAGCTGCACCAAGAACACTGACTGCGTTTCTTATATATCAGAAGGTAAGGCTTTATTCATTCTCTTTGTCATTTATTGATTGCTTGTTTATATTTCTGTGTTCTTTGGTATAAACATGATAAGTCCAAAAACCGGTCCAAACAGGGCGCGCATTTGAAGTATAAAATTTCGCTATTGAAAGAAGACACTTAGATTTTTTTTCAGTAACGAAATTTTTAAACTTCGAATGCGCGCCCTGTAAATAACGATTTTTGGATCATGTTTATACCAAACGCCACAGATTTGCTTCCATTAGTAAAGTGGGAATTAGATCAGATACCTTTTGTCTCGTCTTATGTGTTGCGTGCGCGTGGGTAGGTAGTACTTCTGAATCCTATATTACCTAATTTAGGTTAAAATTTTCGTTCTAGTTTACGTCCTACGCGGGTCTTGAACCCGCGTTATTAAATTATTCCATAGTTTTTGCGATTTTATATAAAATTCTTAGATTTTTCTCAAATTTTTGGAAAGCACTGTAAAAACTAGAAACATTTTCATTTCTGTTTCTGAATTGAAGATTTGCGTTGTACCTTCTTCTTACTCGTAGTTTTTAACTATTATACCGACTCAAAAGCAAGTTTACGGTGATAAGTATTTCAAACTGGCTGCTGCCCGCGCGTTCGCCCACGTTTTATCGGGATAAAAAATTGCCTATAACCCAAACTCTACCCATACCAAATTTCAGCCTAATCGGTTCAGTAGTTTTTGTGTGAAAGAGTAACAAATATCCATCCATCCATACAAACTTTGACATTTATAATATTAGTAGGATGTGACATCAGGGCGGGGGGTGGGGGGTCGGATCGGGCGTGGTCCTTTGTGAAAGACAGACCCGATACGCGAAGCGTGAAGCCTTGGTAGGTAGAATGGTGCATTATTATGTGTATGTTGGTGCAAATATGTTCCCCATTGATATGAATGCGTGCGAGTTTGGGCGGGCTAGGCGTAGCAACTGCGGCCGCAGCGCCGCCGCCCGCGCCGCCGCCGCCAGGGCGGCGTTTTCCGTATGCGCACTTAGGCTAGGCTACTACGGATCTTTGGTCGTAGGTAGGCCGTATCCACAGATGACAGCATTATCAGGTAATTCTGTTATCTGTGGTCTATCGTAGTCGGGCTAGGTTTTAATCGATGAAGCCACGTGAACCTAGAATTCAGTAAATGCGCGCGCAACTCCCGGGTCCTCCGTGTGACCGGCGGCGCGGCGGCCGCCGCCGGGAGAAATCGCAACAACTAGGAACTAAACAAGTTTTACACAGTGATAAAAATAGTGTTAAAATAACAATTATTCAGTGTAGCTAAAGCCAAAGTTTAAAATAGGTACCTATCACATTATTAAAGACTTCGTTTGCACGTAGGTATTGGTATTGGTAAATTATGTCTTGTAGGATACACAGCTGCTTACCATTGTTTTTTTAGGTGTGTCAATCTATAATCATTCTGTACCTCAGAGGCAAACTATAGTAAAATAGTCGTTTATTTAAGGTTCATAATGTTGTATAAATTACTTATATCCCTGGCCATACCTTACTTATTTATGGCCTTATCGCTCATAGTGATGTGCTCTACAGCTCAAAGAACTTTTAAATACGGCCAAGGGTACCTACTACCTTCTTGTGTATGTAATGTATGTACGTACTTACTAACCATGCCCTTGGTAGAGAATATGCATATACCTACCTACCTAATATCCACGTACCCCTGGTATGTATAACAAACGAATTATTAGTATTTTTAAATCTATAAAATAATAGCGATCGCGAGACGTGCTCAAATCTGATTTGATTTTGAGTATTCGGGCAGGAAATTCCTTTTGTTACAGTACAGATTAATAAAAATGGATAGTTAGATAGATATCCTACGGGTCTAATAAATAGTTTCTTGACAAACATTATAACTATCATCATACATCATCCCCGCAGCCAAATTTTACTTCCAAACCAGGCCTTCAGGCTCGTTTAAGAAATGTATATAGAAAAACTTGCTTTACTTGATTTCGATTTTAGAGGTTTAGAGGCTAACTGCTTGCTTATACTAATTTAAAACTAACAGCCACTCTTGTTGCAGGCAGCGGGCAGACAAAAATGCCTGGCTAAAACACCTCGCTAAAACTTGAGATGATCAGCCATAAATTGGTGCCCAAATATATGAAACAACTTGAGCTGAAATCAGACTTGGTTTCATATCGGCGTTATGATAACAAGTGCTTTGTAACCGGGCAACGCGCTTTAGGAACTTACGTTATCGTGAACAAGGATAACGCTCAAAGTATCAAGTACAGCGATACAACTATACCTATCACTCTCTACGTGCTGAAGTGCGACCGACAGTGGGTCACTGACAACTACCCTTCAGCCAGACAGCCCCCTGGCCGCGCTCAGCAAAGAAAGAAGGAAACCTCAATATAAAATGGTATATAATTAGGTATTTAACCGAAGATACTTTCTTACTCTTCAATGATCGTCAGCTATCAATTATAAAAATGATAACCTTTTTATTTCTTGTTGTTGCAGTCAAAACACAATGATGAGGCAATAGGCAGTAGTTCAAACGTAGTCCCAGTAGGCCCCGAAGGAAATTCTATTTTAGACAGCAAACTACAGTTGTTAATAGAAAAAGCTGGCAAAACTATACGATTAGATAAAAAACGAGGCGGTTTTCTCGGAGGTGAAGTTAAATCCACGGGAAAGCTCCGGAGTACAACTCGCAAATCTGAACATAAACGCACGAAATTGCGTGAAATTGACCATCGCCATTCTCAGCCCGAATTGACGCAACTCCAGCCACTTGAAACTGTGCAAGGAGAACAAGTTCAGTACCAATGGACCACCACTGAAATCCATCACGTTGAACAAAAGACTCAGAGCACTGAATATCAACAAGTTGAACCAATTCGAATCGAGTCCCAGTGGACTGAGCTTCAACAGGCACAAACGCAGTGGGTTGAGCTACAAAAAGTTGAAGTGGAACCACAGTGGTCTGATTTTGCTTTAATTGAGCCTCCGCAAGCAACACCAGTTTTGCTGAATCCCGTAGAAACAGCTCAGGCTCAGTACGCTGAAATACAAGAAGTTACCGAGGTTCGCGTAGTCAAAAAGATTAGAATTTACGAAGAGATTATTGAGGAAGTTGAGCAAAATTAGAAATAGTGGTATGAATCTACCAGCCGATAATGACGACGTCAACGTCGCTTTCGTCATCATGCCAAATGAACAAACCGGAGATGACAACGTTAACGTCGTACCAAATGAACCGACTGAGGACAGTGAAAATACTAACAACGTGCCCAATCGAATCAATGACGAAGAAAATGGCACCGTCCCATATGACCAAGCCGAATACAACGAATTCGATGACTTGCCCAATCAGCTATATGCGGACGTTCAGACGAACTTTGTGATCAGACCCAGCGGCGTCGACGATGAAGAGGTTTCGGAGGAGGAAGAGCTTCTGACGAGTTTTAGGGATTTACGACTATACATACATTGGCCACCTGATATGAATCCACAAGCTGACAATGACGATATCAACGTCGCCATCTTCGTCATGCCAAATGGACCATCCGAAGATTTCGACATCAACGTCGTACCAAAAGAACCCGCTGAAGACAGTGAAAGTACAGAAAACGTGCCAAATCGAGCCAAAGACGGAGGAAATGGCGCCGTGCCATATGACCACACCAAATACAACGAATTTGTTGACGTGCCCAATCAGTTATCTGTGGATGTTCAGAAGATCTTAGTGATCAGTCCCGGCGGCGTCAACGATGAAGAGGTTTCGGAGGAGGAAGAGCTTCTGGCGAGTTTTGGGGATTTACGACTATACATACATACATTGGCCATCTGATATGAATCCTCCAGCCGACAATGACAATTTCAAGGTAGCGATCTTCGTCATGCCAAATGGACCATCCGAGGTCAACGTCGTACCAAATGAACCCGCTGAGGACAGTAAAAATACAAAAAACGAGCCAAATCGAGCCAAAGGCGCCGTGCTATTTGACCAGGCCTAAAATAACGAATTTGTTGACGTGCCCAATCATCGAGTGCAAAATCAGTTATCTGTGGACGTTCAGAAGATCTTCGTGATCAGCCTCGGCGGCGTCGATAAAGACGAAGTTCCGGGGGAGGAAGAGCTTTTGGCGAGGTTTGGTGGTTTACGACTATATATATACATGGATCATCTGAATTTATAGACGAGTATGGCTTTGTAACGACTGCAGCCTTTATCAATGCTACAATGGCAAAACGATTTATTTGAAGGACCACAAAGTGGCCGCTGACAATGAATTCAGTAGGTGTAACATAAATTCATTATTTTTTAGATGTTTGAGTCACTATTTTGAGCCTCGATAAATAGTTCAAGGTATAAGTCAACCTTATTATTATGCAAAAAATTAGAATTTGGCTAGTTTCTGTCCGTTAGGGCTAGAACATTTTTTCAAATCACGGTTTGGCTTGTTGTAAATAGTCGAATCAACTAGGTTCATGAAGTGAAACTTCTGATAAGATTAAGATACTCGTAGGCAGAGAGGAAACGGAGCAAATCAGCCTGTGATGTAAAATGATACCTACACAGTTTTGACGTGGGTTTGGGTAAAAAGAAAATGGAAGGTCTTAAAAATTGTGGTTCAGTGGGAAGTTTCACTGAAATAGTCCCTGTAAAACATGTTTTTATTTTTAGGTATATATTTTGTTACTATAAGTAATAATGTTGACTAAAATGTTATATTTAGGTAATGTGTGTGGAGTTTTTAGGTAGTTCTTTTGGAAAACTAAAAGAACTATCTAACTAGATATGTATGTATTAGAAACTTTGGTACCTATGTATTTTGTAATTTTGTGTTAAATTAATGTGTAGGCAGTCCCCGAATTGTACGGTTTTTCATTCAATAAGTTCGTACCTACTACCGGATTCATTTAAAAGCGTTGTTTGATTAAAGCGATAAACGTGTATTAATTTATGCAATGTGTTAATAGATATTCAAATTTTTAAGACTTTTAGGGCCCTAGTAACTCCGAAGTACCAATATCGACATAAACAAAGATTATGAAAGTACCAGAAAATATGTAGGTACTTAACCTACCTTTGGTACCTCAATTAACTAAAATATAATTGATATGATTATTAACTAGGAAACCACTAGCAATGAAGTCTAACTACACAATTATATATAATATATTGTGTGGACTTCATTGCTTCACTGGAGGCTACCACACCGAGTGGCGTATGAAATGAAACGTATCAATTTGTATATTTCAAAGCTGTAATGAAATTTTCTAGGGTCATACCTACTTGGTGAAATAATATGAAAAAAACCCACCTCCCAATCTCCAAAGTTTGCAGAGCGATTAAGAAGAAATATATTGCAGTTTGTAAGCTTTCTAGAAGGATATATGTATATTTTACAAACAAAAAAAAAGTCTTTTATGGAAATGAAATACTTTTTGAAAAAAGTAATAAGGGCGGAAATAATTTTCAATACGGGGGGCTTCCTCACCGAGTAAGGTATCAAATGAAACGTATCAGTTTGTACATCTCAAAACAGTTATTGCATTTTTTCTAGCTTTCATATTTTTTGTAATATTTTGAAAAAAGTTAAAAACTGCCCACTAGTTACCCCCATACTCTCCGCAGTTTACAGAGCGATCTATTAGAAATGTAGGTACCTACTGTTTTTAGGTATTCATTAAATAGCGAAGTCTCTAACTGGTACCCGTAGTGCAAGGTATAATTCACTAACGTTCGAAACCCTCGGCGCGCGAGTCACACTCGCACTTGACGGATCATGATTTTACCTGCGCGCGTGTAAGTACAGTGCCAATACCTTGTGACTGGCACGAAACATTCCGAAATAAATATTTTATGAGATTTTTGTAATAAATTTATACCCTTAGATCCAAATATTCTAATTTAAAAGGAAATTTTCTACACGGTCTTTTGACTTCCTTCCTAGATAATAGGTAAGTTCATACGTGTTTTTGTAGGTCAATAAGACAATTGATGTTTACAAGTGTAAGGAATGTTTAGAATGGACAGCGATAATCTGAGGTGACACCTAATGGAATAGAAGAATATTTTGTCGATGTTTTATCTAACCGCATTTAATCAACTTCTAAATCCTGAATAAATATCTAAAAGTAATATTGATTTGTTTTATTGATTGTCCTTGTTGTTTTATCAGAATAGCTAAGGTCTGCTCTACTAACCCCTTCAAAATTAAACACTAACCAGTTCAGCTGCTTCCTTAGACCATTCATCTATAACAAGATAAACAAAAGCCTATCTATTCACCCTGTAAGCTGATACAAATGTAAAGAGGAAGTTACTAAATGCGTAAAGACCCTTTCCTATTAGCAAACAGAAGATTTTGTCATACCGCTTAATTGAATTTTCCGCTCTCCTGTCAAAATAACGCGTACGATTCCGAGGGCTAAACCTATTAGTAATAACCACAGACATGATGCTTGCTCCTTAACTTAAAATCATCAAACCGTTGCATACGCTCATCCACACTAACACAATAACACTCATGCTTATCACACTCACATGGTGATCTCATGTTGCCCAGCCTCTTACGAGACTGGTATCCTCAGGAGACCCCAAAATACACTACATACCAAAGATGAAAGATAGTCCGTCCATGATATCGTGAACGCTTTAAACACTTAAACATGCATCCTACCCTGTATCATACTCCACCCACATACTCTCACATGGGGCCTCCTATTGCCCAGACTCTTATGAGACTCTGGTATCCTCAGGAGACCCCCCATCATACACCACACACGGCACACACCCGTTTGCCTTGCAAGCAAGCCATCCTAAACATGACATGCATACACAATCCGTATATAACCCTCTAACCCTTTAATATAGTTTTTGTTATTTTTGCTGTTTTATTTTCTAATATGTATAGTAACTTTATTTTTTAATTTGTTTAATTTTTGTTTTCATAGTTCCACGTTAAGACACAACTCATTGTAAAAATAACATATTAGATGATTTAACAAACTCTGTGGAGGGGGCACTGCTGACTAATAACACAAGTTTTAAACCTATCAGTGGCACCAGTCTCTCACAAACAGGTATCTGTATTTACTATACTACACCTAGCTATAACAAATCTGTAAAAAGACCTTTTGTGAAGAGAAAATAAATGAATTTTACTATCAAAATGATATTTAATACCATTTTCACTACCTTAGAATAACAATTTCCAAAAATCCGTTCTTAGTGGATGCTTACATACATCCATAGAGGAACCTACATGCAAATCTGATTTTGACTAAATTTTTACCAAAGTTCAAATAACTTGTGAACCACTGAATATCGCAGAACATAAATGGGGGTTCAGCCACTGATGATCCACCTGTATATAGGTTGATTGACTGACAGTGCCCAAAACTAGGTTACACAAGATAAATGTATCTTTTAAAGGGTCAATGTATACGCTTCTACAACAAAACTTCTAGCGAGTTGCAAAAACTTTCAATAAATAAATTCAAACAAATTGTCAAACATATCCTTTGTAAAAAGGCTTATTATCAGACTATCAAGAAGATAAAAAAGCTTGGGACAGATATTGCTCCAACTCGAAAAATAGCTCTAAAAATAACACCTAACAGGCTAAAGGTTTCTTAGTCGCTTCTTTACTTTAGTCTACATACCGAAGCTACCAGAATCAGAATCAATAACTTTATTTCTTTAGGCTTACAAAATAAGCACTTGGACAAGTCAAATTTTATACTATAAATATACCTAGTTATTATTATCAAATAAGAAATAAGGTGTTATTTATATTCTCTTCACTTAAATATTTTGTCCACAAGTGGAAGACCGAAATAAAAATATCATTTTATTTCCATGTCAGTGTTTAATTTTAAGAATTTGACCTTTTCTATGTGTACATTTATTATATTTACGGAAATAAAGAAACTTTGACTTGACTGATGTGGCGCAGCGGGCGGAGGTCCGTGAAGGTCTACGACGCAGAAGGTTGAGGGTTCGATTCCCACCTTGGGACAAATGCCTTGACAATGTTTGTTATATCCGGTTACCATTGCAAATATTTGTTCCGGGTGTTCTCTATGTATAATAAAAAATATCTCTCTATGTATGTATTGTATTATCTGCTTTACTCAGCTTGGGGCTATATGATGCTGTGGGATTGTCCAGCCTTATTTATTTATTTAAATTGTTTTATGTTCTGAGAATTGGCTATATAGCTAGGTACAGATTTGAAGGCATGGTTTATCTTTTAAACCCATATAAAACTCAAAATGCTTTATTTCCCAGTGCATAAACTTGGCAAGCTTGAGTTAGTAAGTATACTATTTTGTTATTCTGTGGCATGGGTGGGGTCTTTGTCTTTTGTAAATGTCCTGCATTAAGAAAAGAAGAAGATTCAAGCAGAAGAGACTGCCACACTGGATGTCAAAAGAAGGCCAGACAAAAGATGGATAACAAAAGTCGCAAATATTATTTACCTATAAACCTATGTCCAAAAGTCCTAATTGGTGAATGCTAGTAGGTAATTGTTTTTTTTTTTATTATATGCTTAGGGTGGCTTTAGTTGCAGGATGGACGCTTTTACTAATAATAATGATATAAGGTACGACATAGTTTAATAATTATTGTAAATTTTCTATTTCTTTGTTTTAATAATTGTTTTGTTTTGTTGTGTTTAGTATGATTAATGTTTTCTGTAGATTAATGTGACTAAATTATTATGTATAAATTTAATGGACCTATGTAGTCTGAAATAATAATAATAAATAATTAGTATCACAGCGGCCTGTTGTGATCGCCACTTCGAGTGTTCACCCTTGGAATCTGCGGTGTTCATAGTTCGCCACTTACCCTTGCAGCTGCGAGGTACTGTAGGATTTTCTTCGGGGTGGTGTCTCATAGCTCGTCTGGGCTGAGCAGGTGCTTGCCCAGATGAGTGCTATGTTTTTGCATCAGTGCTCCACACTCTCCTAGCAGATCGAGGGGCGTTTCATCCGCCTCCTCAAAGAGTCTGCAGGATTTTGTCGCAAAGCCCCAAATTGAACATGTGCTTGTTAAGACGCCAGTGTCGGTTAGGGCTATTTTCATGATGTGAATGTTGTCTCTGCTTAGCGCTAGGATTTGATTGGTATACTGTTTATCGAAGGCTTTGGTCAGAAAATTTTTCCAGAGCTTGGTTGATTCCTCGTAGCAGGAGTTCAAAAGGATTCTTAGTAATTGTTTAATATAATCTTCCATCATTTCATGAATGACTACACTAAATTAGGATTTGATACTGGCTGAGGCAGCATCATCCACAGTAAAACTCACCAATATAATAATTGATGTGATATTTTATAACTAATTTGTGAATTTCATGACATGACTTTATCGTTTTAGCATATAGGAAATTTAAATATAAAACTTAAACAATGTTTGGCATATTTGAGTAACTTTTATTAAATCTGTTGATTTGTTTGGCCTGTACCAAATGTAATACAGTCAAAAAAAAATATATTTACTAGAAGTTTGTTAATTTTGTATATTAAATACATAGGTACTACATATTTGTTGCCCTACTTAAGATAATATTACAGAGAAATCCTATAATAATGACTCTATGTAAATAACAGAGACTTAGTAAAGCATTGCTACTAGCGAGTCAGTGTGATTGACAATATGGACAGTCTGCCTTTTTATTTTCTGATTGAGCGGGGGATAGTTTAGGATTCTGTTATGGTTATTACCTTTTCCTCCATATAAAAAAATCTACTTAATTAGTCTAGTAAATAAAATTAATTAGAAGCCCTAAACAATAAAAACAAATAGCTACTAACATAAATCAAACCAATATAAAAGCTTACTGTGTCTTCCTGTTTTTCTTTTTATATACTCTTTCTTTGCAACATTCCTTGTAGAATTTAGCTTCACATTTGCCTTTGTAATAAAGTTGTGCAGGCTCTACCACCACACTGAGCTCTTTAAGTTTCATCAATAGGAATTTTCTCTCGGCTAAAACTTTTTTCACTTCTTGGTTAATTGCTGCAGCTGCATCATTTTGACAAGCATTATACTGGAACAAAACATTACCATTGGTTAAAAAAATTTAGTAGAATTAGGTAGGTATACTATTTTGAATACCTATTCAGTTGAAAAGAGAATTAATAATTGACCACCAACAGTGTGAACATAGGATTGTTACATATTTATAATCTTTATTGAAAAAGAAAATAACAATCAAATAATATAAACAAATTACACCAGTATTTACAATTGAAACAATTGAGCTAACTGCAGACTGTTGAAATCAATCTACAGATAGCTCAACTGGTCTATATCAATACAAGTCGGAAGCGTCCCCAAGACACTGGCTGCATTGCTAATGCGCTGCGCCAGATATTCGCGTCACGCGTCGGCTTATCCAGGCGCTCAGATACTTTTTGGAAAACACGGAGAGCCTCGGTACCTGACGGACCTAGGGTCTCGACTCCAAGGGGGGCAAATGCGTAGGCTCATGTTTTTTATCTCAATACAAAAGTTTTGCCTATATATTCTATAATTTTAGGGACTGATAAAACTTTTTGAGTTACCTACCTATAGGTAATGTTTTCAGGTACTACATACATACATGTAAAAGTATAAACTTACCACAGCCATCATTTTCACAAGTTTCTCGAACCGAATGCATTTTTTACGATAAATTTTGTTGTTGGCGTCTGTGCTCTTCATTTTGATTGTCTTCATTGTAAAACAAGTAATAAGAATTAAGTTCTTTGCTACGACAAGCTTGTACACCACACACACCGGCTCGGCTGGCGGCGGCGCGGCGGTGGTCGCTAAAGACTTATAGAGAATACAATACTTCGGCTAGGCTGCTACACAAGTAATAGTACTTAATAATTTGCACACTACTCCACGCAGACTCCACGCTAGTTTCTACGATCTCTACGTTCGTACAGGAAGGAAGAAGGAAGGAAACTAATAGATTTTATTTTGTTGGCTTGCTATGATTAAACTTCTTCTTCTTCTTCTTTTAGCTTTGGCTCTGCATCTGGATTGATGCAATTCTGCCAGTGTCAGTTAGGTATGAATTGCGCATTTAGGAACAATAGATAAAATTTAAGGAGGTTGAGTTTGGATTTTTCAGAAAATAAATAATTTATATAATCTCAATCAAGTTCGTATAGGTAAGCATTCGGAGACATCATAGACCAGTAAGTATACTTCGTAGAGAGACTTCGGGAGACATGGATACATACATTTGCAATTTCAAATTTTATGTCAACTTCCATTTCCACTTCTTGTATTATGGTTTGCGCGGAGCGGATGGATGGTGGCATTGCACACTCGTCAACTGGTTTTATTTGTACACACTCGTCGAGACGTCTCGCCCAAAGAAAATAAAACCATTTCATGTCACACGCTCAGTCTTGCTTGCGCAGTTCAGATTGTGCAGTTATCTCTGTACAAAAAGACGAAATACCGCACAGTGGCCACACGTGCAATGTAGCTCTTGCAAACTGGAGTGCTCAACCAACAAGCAAACAACTAGTTTCTGCCGCGGCTTTGCACGCCATGTTTCTATGGAATCATTAGAAGTTATTTCTATCCTGAACTGATTTATGGTTTAAAAAACAGTATTTGTTTGATTCCAGAATTACCAGAAACTGTGCAAAATTTCAGCCCAATCAAATGTCTAAATAATTAACCAAACATTCCATTTATAATCCTACTAATGTTATAAATGTCAAAATTTGTGAGTATGGATGTATGGATGTTTGTTCCTCTTTCACGTAAAAACTACTGAACTGATTGAGCTGAAATTTGGTATGGACATAGTTTAAGACTTACGTTATATTGACAACATAATAGGCTATTTTTTATCCCGATTTAAAAGCGGGCGAAGGCGCGCGCAGTAGCTATCTGTTAATATTTATTTTGCTGAACTGAAACGCGGCTTGATTGACGGGCCACACACTCAAGTAAACATGTGCAAACTAAAGCACAGTCTAATCTTTACCAGGTCAACGATTGCACAAGCCGCAATTCCGGGCTTGCGTGAGCTACCATCTGATACTACACACGCTCCATCTTACCTGCGTAATGCTTGCTTGCAAATAGGACGGAGCGTGTGGTCCGGCTTTTGCCTCATCCACATAATTATTATATCGCTATTATTGTCACATTACGCAACTAGCGCCGTCCCGGCTTCGGACGGGTATTTAACAAAAATTTTAAAATTCCTTATTTTTTGAAAATAATAATATAGCCTATGTATATCACCCGGGGATAGTTTAGCTTCCCAGCAGTGAAATTATTTTTCAAATCGGTTCACTAGTTTCGGAGCCTATTCAATGCAAACAAACAAACAAACAAATCTTTCCTGTTTATAATATTAGTATAGACGTTTTTTTGAACATAACTCATCTTGCAAACTGCAAAGTGGTTAAATCTTATTGGTACTCTGATCTCCAATAACGGCGGCTGCATAAACGAAGTAGAGACGAATGGTGATACCTAGGAATGCAATGGATAAGCTGAAGAAAATATCGAGAAATAGACATATCACCAAGGCCACTAAGACAAGGCTCGTGCAAACAATCTTTTCCCCTATATTTTTATACGCTTCCGAGACTGGGCCCTGCGAGAAATCGAGAAGAAAAAACTAGACACTCTAGAGATGTGGTGCTGGAGAGGAATGCTTAGTATATCTTGGACTGCACCAGTTCCGCACCAGTGTCTCCATCCTCCAAGAACTCGATGAAATAGCGTCTATCTACAAACGTACTCGTAAAATATCGAATATTGTAATTTTTCGGGCACGTATCGAGGCGAGACAATGACTGGTAGAGGGTAAACGACCGAGGGGTAGATCGCCTATGAGGTGACCGCCGTTAGGTGTGAATGCTCCAGAATGACCGCCAACAGGGAGAGATGGCGATATATCGTGATGCGAGCGATATCAGCCCATGCTACAAAAGAATCTTCATGACGACCACGGCCGTTCTGCCAAGAACGCCACGAATGAGAAGAAGACATAGGATTGTTTGCGCGATTCATGTTAGCGCGAGATTCAAATTTGTAATAGAAAATCGTTTACGATTTGCGGCAATTTTTTTTCCTTTTTATTTTTCACAGGCCGGCTACACGCTCAAACATTTGTGCATACATTATTGCACAAACCAGTTTGCGCAAGCAAGATGAGCCCGGCCATACGCTCCATCTTGCTCGAGCTATTAGATAATGTGTAGCCGGGCTATAATAGCCGGGCTATAAGTGCCAACAGCAGAGCAGAGGTAACTGTTGCCGTCGACGCGTGGACGGCTGCTGTCGACAGTAGACGGCTCCAGTTAGGTCCTCTGCCGTTGGCACTTTACCGTTCGTGTAGGTATATGAGCCTTTAGGTATATGTATATACCCAATACTTTCATTCATTCGATTTAAGGATGCACCCATTAGGTACTTCTAGGTACACAATACTTATTTCAGGCAGATTAACCTTAAATATTAGAAATTTTTTGTTAATAAAACCGATTGCTTTATGCCCGTGGTGCCGTTCATCTGGTTTAGTAGAATGTAACTACCACCTAAAATCAACTTTATTTTGCCCGTAGTAGGTAAGTACCTACAGTTATTTATGAGCCAGTGATCGATTGGATAAAATCCAAAGTTCGCTCTAAGCTGTACAATAAATCGTCACTATTCAATAAACGCTTCAAAATAAGTCTTGTACAAAGTATTGTACAGTAAATTTAGATTATCAAAATTACTATTATTTTTACCGTAAAAAACAAAAACATGATTTTTGTTCTTACGACGACGCTCTGCTCTGTCCCGCTCCTATGAACGCGAAATCCTATGCCTATCCTTTTCCCAAAATGCTGAAGTATATGTTATGTACCACCGAAGCGTAGACGGAGGATTTATGCTTATACTCTATTCCTCAGTCTAGTACGGCACAACACTACCATGTCTGGGTCTAGCACGCACCCTACCTACTTAAAACTGAAAGAAAAATGTTGCGGTGGTACAGTCATCATGACGGGCCAAATTCTGCTATACAATCGTTTAACTATGACAATGGTATCCTCTCAGAATCGTCACGTAGAATCCTTAGATTAATAAAACTACAGATGATGCGTGCGGTACTATTTGCACAGAGAGCTAAATTAGCTCGTCAAAAGTGTCAGATCTTAATAAAATTATAAATAGTTTACTTACTAGACACTTTTGATACGCGATCCTGCAGTTTCTTTTATCTAGGTCTAGGCAGAATACCAAAACGTGTAAGTCTTCGACGATGACGCAGACCTAATGAGCGGGGCCTCGGCTGAACGGAACCTAAAGTAAGAAGCGAAACCGATAAAGTTTTCTGCTTGATCTTAGAAATAATGGGATTGAAGACAGCGGGAGTACCACGTAGAGCATATTCGATTTAATTTTGATATTCTATCCCATTCTTCTACACGATTTAAAGTATCTAAAATATTAACGCTCAGTTCCTCGCGTGGGGTGTTACCCTAAAGAGTGTTTGATCGTCTGGTAGTTATTGGAATTTTAAATAAATACAGCGCCAAAGATTTAAATCGTTGTACAGCGCTAATTTTTTTATTCTTCTAGGACAAACAGTTCCAACTCTTCACATTGTAGTTTTTTTTGCATAGTGTTTCGATATAAACTGTGGTCAAAAAATGTGAATAGTCTGTCTGCAATCGCGAAAGAAATTGTAATCAGTGAGTAACAAGGAATTTATTTACGTTAGTATATAAATTCCTGTGTGAGTATACAATAACTACACCGTAAGACTCGTAGTCACTGCAGCTAGTATCATGTCTGTGCTCGTAGTATTGTATTCTCTTTACCGTAAGAGTTGTAGTTAGATCCAGGGATGAGGGTTCAAGGAATTTATATACTGTTAGACTGTTAGTATAAAAATTCCTTGTGAGGGTTATTTATTTGCTTAGTGTGAGATAGGGGTTAGATCTATGCAAGGAATTTATATACTAATCACGTAACGATCTATGTCTACTTGTCTATTATACTTACTGTCTTTGACTTAGTATCTTTGTTTTACGCATAGAGTTAAGGATGTATACGGTAATTTTTTGGATCTTTCAGCTTAGATCCTTTTCGGAAAACAACGATATACGCGGATCATTGGAATTTACAAATTTAGAATTCATGTCAAATTTTTACGTCAAAGAAAACCACAAAAACCGTGACAAGCAAGAAAAAATATATTTAATTTTTGTTATATTCATAGTTTATTGGAATTATTTAGCTTTTTTTAACATGTCTAAATGCATGTTATATCGAAAAATTTACCCTTTCTTATCAAAAAAGAACAGATTTCCATCCGACACAACACGCAAATTCAGCATCACAAATGTACAAGCGGTAAGATCGTTTCGGTGTTTTCCCGACTGTTTAATTTAAAAAGTTAGGTAGGTACGTAAGCAGGGACTTAAGTGGTAAATAATTTCCGGTTCCAGAGAAAAGAAAGGGATACTATGGGAGAGTTAGAGGTCCCTGACGACAAGCTATACGGCTCCCAGACCCTCCGATCTGTAATAAACTTTCCGATTGGTGGAATTGAAGAAAGAATGCCAGTAAGTACAATAAACCTTACCTTATTTCCGCCCACGGCTTCGCACGCGACGAATTGGTAGCATACCTCCTTCCCTATCTTATTATCATTTAAATCACCTAGTCAAATTACCTATATTCAAATAACTAGTTACACTGCCTAGTCTTCAAACTAGAAGGCTGTTAACCCCGAAAAGTTCGAGAAATCGTCATAAAACGTGAGAATTACTGTTTCTTAATAACTATCTGTACATAGATTAATAATGGTTGAGGTTTATTTGTCACTTATTTTTTAACCTACTAGCTGACAGTTATTTCAAACGTGCTTAGCAAAGAGTAGATATTTAATCTTTACACTTAGTTTTTTCGCGAAATACTGCTTTAAGCGGCCGTTAACCTAATCCTAGCGGCTTTATGGTGCAGGAATTTCTATAAAAAGTACATCATTGTAATGATCGTTAATTTTATTCTGAAATGCTTAGCTAGAAAGTAGTTAAAGTGACCTAACTACTTTATAGCCAAGGAATTGGTTTGTTTTACAAATATACTACCTTAACTAATGAGCAGCTAAGGTTTCTACAAGCCACGCCTCCCGACTTACCCAAAAAATAGAAAGATTTCTTGAGTATCAGAAATATATTTGCCATCTTACAAACTTTAAAAACTTCCTTATTGGCTAAGTTTTATTTTTCGTAATAATAATTTTCAATAATGTTTACACAATTCACATGAACAAGAAATAAGGACGTAATAAAATGCACTCTACAAATCTTATAAAATAACATAACCATGAAAATAACATGCATTATTCAACATCTTATAAAAAAACATCTGTTATACCAAATAAAAAATAAAATAGACATATCAAGTCTAAGTAGGAAATTAGTTTTCAGCCGGTGGGTACGTAAGGCACTTATACTTGACAGGTAGCCGTCAACTATTGTTTAGATTTTAATAGATATTGTTTCATTCTTTTAACTCTTTACTCGGAAGCTCTTCTTTACTCGGTTAGCAGAGCGATTTTTCAGTTAGGTAGAGCAAAAATTTGAGAGCGTGCCAGTTTTGCTTTAACCTTATTTTGACTTTTTAGACACGTTCGATCTTTTCCACGTCTTTCAATCGATCCACCAATATCGTGATTGCCAGTGCATCCATTATCTGTGCAGAGATCTTCCCTCTTAGACCAGCATGTTAAATAAAAGTAGATTTTAGTGATGTACGTTTTATCCCGTAGTAGTAATTAATTAGGTTAAGTGTTTTTTCCAGAAAAAAAAGGACCGAACATGAATTTATTGACACAAAGGCAAACACTTAAATACATAGGTTTTCAGAAATAATTTCAACTCAACACCTTAAAATAACAAGTGCTTGCCCAGTGAACTAATAGGTTGAACCTCAGCTTAATGTTGCTCCACAAAAGTTGAGTAACGCTGGTTTTCAGGAAGGACCTTCGTGTGTGTAGACCTGGACAACAGCAGCAAAAATATATAAGACGTGACTGATTTTACGCATTAAATGCGTAGATGTTACATTTGCAGATTTACAGTAAGGTCTGGGTTGTAGTCCCTTTTCCACTGCGGATCTGAACATTACGAAGGATTCTCAATCTTTGGCATATGCACAAGGTTGTGTGATATTGTTGTATTGAACTATATGGTTTCGGTTACGGCTGATTTGGTAACTATTGTATTTTAACTCTTTGAAAGTAGAAATAGACGAAGTTTTGAGATGAGAGTTTTATAAAAAACTAGATTAAGAAAGAAAATACTTTATTTACACTAGCTTGTCCTTAAATATAGACTCTTATTTAAGGACAAGCTAGTGTAAATATGCTGTCTACTGTTCATCATCGTCTACATCTGTATGATCGGAATTTTCTTTTTCTATGTCTTCAGCTTCTTCACTACAAAGATATGTAGGCATTCTTAACATGTCTACAACTACGTCATTGTATATCGCTCCTCGTTTCTTGGGTTTTTCTCTGTGACTTGTTACGACAGGATCCGAAGATACAAGCATCCAGTTGAGAATGTCTATATTGGTGTTGCTTCTGGACGTCTTCCGGGACTGGTATTGTCGCAGGTTTTTATAGCTTTTGTGACCTGCTTCTATCACGTCTTCTGACAATTGCCCTACGGGTAATTTCAAAGATTTAATTATATCAGCACCGTTTTTAGTAGTTTATGTACACTTGCACTCATTTTGTACCATCCATATTGATTGATCGCCATTTCAGCAGTAGCCAGACAGTATGTCCTAAATTTTTCTTCATTTATGTAATGTCCGCAGGAAATGACACAAAGAATATTTGCAAATCTTTCTATCAAATCTTTAGACACACCTGTGATTTGGGAAACAAATACTGGGTTTTTAAAAAAAGTTCTTGCCGTGTTCCCATCGTTACTGTTACCTCCTCCTTGTTTTGGTTGGTCACCAACAGATTATAAAAATCTTTACAGATTTTATTCTTTCTCTGTTTCACTAATTCCTGTGCTTCTTTGCCTCTGGCTTGCCATTGCTGCAACTCTAATTTGTAGGAAATATGCAATAAATATTCGTAACACCGAAGATGAGCATGTAATATAGAAATCCCAAATCTGTACGAGTCTTCATTACATACTCTTTTTTACTTTTTCTAAGTCATTCATAACAGTGGGTGTGGCTTTACAGATGTTACAAGCTTGTGTACTTTTGGTATATGTACTATTTTGTCTCCTAGCACTATGTTTGTTGGCTGCAACTGCTGTATTTGCTGCTCAATGTCGTCGTACTCGTCTTTAATATTTTGATCATTTTCTTTTTTCAATTTAAATGAGATAGGACGACTGTACCGCACCTATAACGCAGGCGCCGCGGCGCCTGCGTTATAGGGAGAGGTTGCGGGTTCGATTGAACCCGCAACCTCTCTATATCGCAGGAGGACTTTCGCCCGCCGCGCCACATCGGTCGTCTGTTGATATTTAATCAATTGAAGAAAAAAAAATCTAGTGTGGAGGGTGGATAGATTTGGCCCGCCCCACCTTGCTAGTCCTCCAGTGGAACAAAGCGAAGCTTCGGATAACTGCTGTTTCGCTAAGTGATGCGGCTGAACTATTAGGAAGCTAAGCACCATTTCAAAATTATTTTTACTTTTCAATTAAAATACAAAACTATTTTACCTTCACCGTATTCAAAAAAGAAAACAAAATTGAATGTTTAGCTAAAATGGCGCAATGGAATGATAACGTCAAAATAGGTAGGTACGTAAGTATTATTCTATAACTGCTTTTAAGTTAAGTATAAGACCAGAAGGATAATATTGCACTGAGCAGTTACAGTATTGTAACGTAACCCACGTATTGGCGATGTATTGTGGATTAGTAGATTTCAAGTTAAGGACAAGTCAAAAATTCTGTCACTTAACTGCCTACGAAGTTATTAATTATATCTCTGGAACTTTTCAATGGTTGTTAGATGAAAACATACAGAATTTTGAACCTTATCCGTTTCCACAAAAAATTCAAAAAGCACCATTTGGGGGTTGCTTTCTAGTTAGAGGACGGCAGTACATTAAGTCGTGCAATAGTGAAAAGGTAACATACAGAGAGAGTTATTTCGCACTTCAGTGACGTCTATTGTAATTTTTTTATGGTGTATTAATATTATTATGGACCCTAGTACCTACCTACACTACATAATATTTATGATCATCATCATTATCATCATCATCAGCCCATACATACTGCTGCTGAAGCGTCTTCAATAATGTCTTCAATGTCAGATCGATAAATAAGGTCGTCTTGTTATTTTATTTTTATTTAGATAAGTATGTATGTAGTTAAGGTAAGTAGGTACGTATTACTAAGATTACATTAGTAGATCAATATATAATGTAGATACCTAAGTATGTTAGGTAGGCGAATTGATATACTTTATCTACCTAACTATTCTTTTTTTTAATTTTTTTTCTGTATTTATAGTACCCCGTGATCGTAGCATTTGGAATATTGAAGAAGGCTGCTGCTAAAGTAAACACAGAATTTGGGCTGGATAAGAAAATCGGTAAGTTAGTTGTTTTGGCCAATCACTGTAACACTAGCGATAGTATGTAGATAAATAGGGAACTTACCTCAATTAGGTCTCAATCTACCTACAGTACCTACTAACGGCCGAATGCTCAAATGCAACTTAGATGTAAGCACGTCTTATATCGCGATATTTTGACAGTTTTCAATGAAAATCTGTCAAAAATTCGTCACTTGAGACGTGCTTAAATCTGAGATTCGTTTGAGTATTTGGGGGTAAGTTTACTAATGAATGGGGGTTGAAGACTACCGAAAACTGCATAACGTTATTGCATCGTGTTTGCGTTTTTGTAGATTTTTCGCGCTAGTGCGGGATCGAGTAGAGCACTATTTAGTTAGAAAGACAAGATATTATCATTGAGCGGAGCGAGCCCCGAAAGTGTTTGGTATGATTTTAGTAATTATTTTTTTTGTTAATTTGGTAAAGTGGGTAACACAACACACAGGATACAGCGGGGGTCGAGTTTTGGACCAAAGCCCGAAGGACAAAATGTCATAGGCGAGCGAAGCGAGTCACATTTTCTAAGGAGTTTTGCAGTGTTTTGTAAACTGACCTAAAACGAAGGTCGAATCCCGGGTCACACAGCCAGCAGCTATGATAGTCCAGTAATTTTAGCAAAAAAATAGGGCATACCTGCAAAATTTTTTTAATATGACTGGGGCTAAAAGTATATGTACCTACGACAAGCAGACCGTGCTGCGAAAACTTTGTGGATTCGTTCGATTTTTATGCAGTTTTGACTAAGTACATCAAAAGTGAGGTTGGCAAAGTGACCTTGCAGATTATTTGTAGTTTTGGAAGAATAAATGGTTCACCGGGACGTGCCATTTACGACGCGACGTAGGTACCTCTATAGGCAAGTAACTAGTAAACAGAATTTTTTAAAATCTTTTAATTATAAACTATTTAATATTGGTAATAATGTCTTAAAAACTTACTGTCCCTAAGGTTTTGGTTATTATAGTGCTTAAGCCCGCACTTAGGGTACTCTCAATGAAATTAAATAATATCCCAAAAATTTAAGACTCCGGCGGGACTTGAACCCGCGACTTTTCCCTGAATGGCTGAAGGCTGCCCTAACCAACTGCGCCACGGGGGCAAGTACCCATAACGTGTCGAAAATCTGCGGGTTCTAGTCCCGCCGGAGTCGTAAATTTTTGGGATATTATTTAATTTATTTACTGTACCTACTACCTATTTCGTAACCTTAACGAGTTGAACCCCCTCCCTCTGTACAGACATGTGACTAGGTAGTACACTAGTTATTTTATTTCTAGCCGATACCATACAGAAAGCCTGCGATGATGTAATCTCGGGGAAACTTTACAAAGAAGGTCACTTTCCACTTGTCGTTTGGCAAACTGGCTCTGGTACCCAATCAAACATGAATACCAACGAGGTAATTTTTTTAAAACTCACTTCCTTTACGGACCTAGTATAACCTAGAACATTATAATTGGCAACAAGAATAGTCTTATGGTCTACGTCCTGGATTTACGAATTTGGGGCTTATATCGAATAGTCTTATGGTCTACGTCCTGGATTTACGAATTTGGGGCTTATATCTAGTAGGTAAGCAAGTACTTGATATGTTAGTACTTAATATGCAATGTACGCTGCAGGCGATTTATTCTTTGCATTGCACTGCAAGGCAGTACGCATTGTAATATACGTTACAATGCAATGCAAGGAAAGGCGGGCGGGCCGCCCCGCGCGCCGGCGCCCGCCCCGTGGTGATCGAATCCTGCTGCATCCGTATTAAAAGAATTAGATATCTAACTCGTGTGCATAGAAGAAAAAGCCCGGTTCCCTTCGAAAATGGGTCTTATGTTATCCTTATATCATGCCGTCCATTATGTTGCGTCCATTATGCCCGTTAAAATAAAGTTTTGAATACTGAGAATGTGATAAGTAGCAACATACCTAGTCTGATCAGAGTGCTATGATCATTCCTTTTTCAGGTTATAGCGAATCGCTGCATACAGATGCTAGGAGGAAAACTCGGCAGCAAGAGTCCTGTCCACCCTAACGACCATGTCAACAAGTCTCAAAGCTCCAACGATACGTATCCAACTGCTATGCACATTGCAGTTGCGATGGAGATTCACAGATGTTTATTTCCAGGCTTAGTTGCCCTAAAAGATACCCTGGATTCAAAGGCCAAAGAATTTTCGAAAATCATCAAGATCGGCAGGTAAGTTACTTGAAGACATGTGCAATACCTAATGAGAAAACATTCTTTATAAATTTCATCGTATGAATGAACACTTTATTGTACCAGAAATTAGCATTATAATTAAAGATCATCTTATATATAAAATTTCCATGTCACAATGTTAGTTACCGTACTCCTCCGAAACGGCTTTACCGATTTTTACCAAATTTTATATGCGTATTCAGTAGGTCTGAGAATCGGCTACTATCTATTTTCCATACCCTAGATATGATAAGGGTTGAAGGCAAAACAACGTTTGGCGGGTCAGCTAGTATATATATAAATACATATAATAAACAAACAGTACAAAATACGGCCTGATCGGTGAGAGTGATTTCTCTCAGGCAACCTTGATTCTCTTATTGTGTTTCATGAATGTCCTAACTTGTGTTATGTTGGCATTGCCTTAAAGAAGACTTGCCGGCAGCCTCGTGTTTTAAAATTATTGCCAAACTAAACTGTACCTCAGGTATGTAGGTAGTTAGGTTCATTAGGTTCCGACCAACCGACCCACGACGATGTAATTAGCGCTTCACAGTGTTCGCTGGGACCACAGAGTATGCTGGGACCTAAAAAATTCCCTCATGCTGTTTAAAGCATTAATCAATAAACGAACATGCATTTTAAATGCAAGAGTAGAACACCCACCTATCTACCTACAGTCGTGAGCAAAAAAACGCGACACACCTGCACTCGCAATGGCAAAAAAATTGAACACAAAAATATTTTTTTTGTAACATCTTTAAATCTGCTTGTTAGGTGGAACGATTTGTGTACAACAACTATAACAGTATATTTTGAGTTTAGCTTTGGATCCATCCATTCTGTTACAAATACCTAACTGTAAAATTAAGGTCCTGTAAGAGTGTAAGAAGTGAGTAGGTGCCTACATTCGCTGAGTCCTGTCATCATTTTTGCGTGCAGAACCCATTTGATGGATGCGACTCCGCTGACCCTGGGCCAGGAGTTCAGCGGCTACGCGGCGCAGATGCAGTACGGCATCGAGCGGGTCTGCGCGTGCATGCCTCGACTTCATTACTTGGCGCTGGGTGGAACTGCTGTCGGAACAGGACTAAACACCAGGATTGGTTTCGCTGAAAAATGTGCTGCTGAGATCGCGGCAATTACTAGTAAGTTGGGCTAATTATCCGCGATGCAATGCGAAATGGAGTGTAGGAATACCTCCCTCTCGATGCACTGCTGCCCGCGCCTTTGCCTGCGTTTTATCGGGATAAAAAATTGCCTATTTGTTATTCCAGGTCCTAGGCTATATCCATACCAAATTTAAGCCTAATCGGTAAATATAATAAGTAAAAAACAGGCTGCCAGTGTAACTTAATTTTTAAATAGATCAAATAAATTCGTCTCAAAACTTATGAACACACGAATCGAGATAGGTCTCCTTGCGCTTTTGCCAATCTACCCTAAATTATATAAGAAACCAACCTACGAATTTTCGTTGGTTAGGCTTTATGATTCCTATTTCTATTGTTATTTTCCGTGAGTGTTTAGGTTAGAGAGTTCCTATAGGAAGATATATTTGACTATATGAATACTATATAGGTACATATATATTATACCTATGTATTTATAAAGATATAGGGTTCTATGGGGCTCATTAGGGAAGGGCGGAGGTCTATATCCAGATGTGGACTAATTTATAACGCGTCCCACAGACAAAATGTGGTTGACTATGTGTAGTATACATATGTATATTGTTCATGTTTAGTTTTAGCTTATCTAATTTTCTGTAAAGTGTAGGTATGTAGATAGTTTGCTTTTTTTACTTAATTATTATTTCTTTTTTAACGGATTTTTTTTATTTTAGCTGTTTTTATACACTTAATGCACAAGTTGTGAAGGCCTGTTATTGAGCACACATTCTATAGTTTAATGTTTGCAGTTTTTCTATTTTGTTTTAAGTTATTAGGTATATGTTGTTGGCGTTACCGATGATGATGGTGATGATGTATTTATCTCCCGTACCAAACTACCTATATGTAAGTAGGCAAATAACTGATATACGGTGTGCGTCGATGTAAGTAGGCAAGTATTTGATATACTTAGTATAAGTAGTGCCATAGTAATTACTAATTAGGTAGTCCATGGGAGTTCAATCAACCGATAAGAATAATAGTGTCACGGGAAAGTAAAATTTCCCTTCACTCTACTGTTAGTGTCATGCGGGGTAGTGCCTATGAAAAGAAAGACCTAGCTATGTTAGAATCACTTTAGAAATAGGGGTGCGTCACCACGCTTGCGCCTTCCCATCTTTTGAGGACTTCCGAGTGTGGGCTGTTTTGACGGCAGATTTGTCCAGGATATCAAGAGCAACCAGGTTTCTAAAAAATTATTTGAGTGCCTGGTCGAAGCGACGCGTGACCCGAGAGCTGGTATTTGGCGCAGCGCAATAGCATTGCCATACAGCGGGGCAATGCAGCCAGCGTCTTGGGGACGCTTCCGACTTGTATTGATATGAACCAGTTGAGCTACCAGTAGATTGTTTGGAACAGTCTGCAGTTAACTTGTTTTAATCGTTATACTAGAAATAGGTAATCATTTAAATTAGTTTGCTCGCACACTTAAATTTAAATAACCTATTTGTATGTACAATAAGCAAAGAAACAAGCTAACTGCAGACTGTACTCCACAATAACAAATTAATTATTAATTTTATTCAATAAAATGAATGCGGCGTTCCAGAAATCCCATTTGAGACAGCACCTAACAAGTTCGAAGCGCTTGCCGCCCACGATGTAATGGTGGAAGTTTCCGGCGCCCTGAACGTGATCGCCTGCTCCCTTATGAAGATTATAAACGACATCCGATTGCTGGCGTCGGGACCCCGCTGCGGTCTGGGGGAGCTCCAGCTGCCAGAAAACGAACCAGGATCCTCTATTATGCCAGGTTACCTCTAAAACACTCTAAAATTGCGAAAGTTTAGATGGACCTTTGTTAGTTTTTCACGCCAAAGCGGATCGAGCGGAAATTCTATTATTCTTCTTCTTCTTTAAATTTTGCATAGATTCAAATATGTATAACACCAAAGGTTTTTATCCATAGCATTTTATTTGATTGACAGAAGCCAGTAGGTACATAAAGAATGCTACCTATTTTAATATGTATTATATGACCAACATTCTATATTATAAGCTGGAGAAGCCACTGGCTCCTGAAACACAGTTTTAAACTACACTCGCGAGCAGCTGAATCGACTCAACCCTTCAAATGTACAAAGTGTATTTTTTTTCAAAAATGGCATGAATAATTTTCATAAAACGTATTATCTTTAAAATTGTAATCCTTAAGCTTTATAATGATACCATTATTTTAAAATTCTACCCAGTAATTTTTAAATTAATCAGGTGTGAATGGGAACGTAACAAAAGTTAAGTTAAATTAAGTGAATATTGGTTTGATCAAAATTAAAATAAAACGGAAAATTTATGTTTAATACTCACGATTTATTGTTTCAATACTTGGTGTTGCCTCCCCGAGCTTTGATAACAGCTCGAAGGCGGTTTTTCATCGACCTGATAAGTTTTTTGATCAGTCCTTGAGGAAGCCTTTCCCACTCCTCTTCCAGCGCTATCTTCAGCTCAGCGATATTTGTAGGCGCCTGATTTCTGGCTCGTACCCTCCGTTTGAGCTCGTCCCATAGATGCTCTATAGGATTGAGGTCAGGACTTAGTGCTGGCCAGTCCATGGTCCGAATGGCAACTTCATCCAAGAACTGACGAGTGATTCGTGCTGTGTGACAGCGGGCATTGTCATGCATTAAAAGAAAGCCGTCCTCGATGAAACCTTCATAAGGCAAGACATGATCCAGAAGAATATCTTCCACATATCGCACAGCAGTCAGACCACCTCCTCGACCTCCACCAGGGATGAAAACGCGCTCCGTTTTTCCTTCCAGCGAAATGCCCGCCCACATCATACATGAACCACCGCCGTAGGACACTGTTTCGGCAAAACAGCACTGCGCAAACCGCTCGCCTGGACGCCTGTAGACCCGAGCTCTCCTGTCACTGCCGTGTAGACACACTCTGCATTCGTCAGTGAGCAGGACTGACCGCCATTGCTCAGCACTCCAATCGATGTGTTCGCGAGCAAATTCAAGGCGCGCTTGTCGGTGAGCTGTGGTCAACTTTGGGCCTCTGGCAGGCCTTCTTGGAACGAGGTTCGCTTCTCTCAATCGTCTTCTGACCGTCCATTCACTAACAGATACTCCTCGAACCTCTCTCAGCTGCTGCTGGATAGAAACACCAGTGAGATGGCGATTTCTGAGACTCGTCGAAACGATAAAACGGTCGTCTCTCTCAGAAGTAAGCCGGCGCCGACTGGTATCTGGCCTCCTAGAGTAAGAACCAGTCTCTTGGAATCTTCTGTACACCCTTGACACAGCAGATTGGCTCAGGTTTAGTCGACGAGCGACTTCTCTCTGGCTAAGGTCCTGTTGCAGCAAAGCAACAACTTGAGCGGCTTCTTCTGATGTTGCATCCATGGTGGTTGTAAATCAGCGATCGTAACTTGCGTAGGTGTGTTAAGGTCAACGTTTAATAAGCGTGGACTGCTTTCAGGGAGTTTTAAAGGAATTTGCAACGCGCCTTCGCGGCTACCGCACAAAACGCATTTTCTATGCTTACACGGATCTAACGAATATTTAAAAGAAAAAGCTGAACGAAATTAAAGGATTGGTGTGATTCAAAAGCCTAAAGATCAAGCTTTAAATATGTAAAATTATATACAGTATACTCAAGTCATTGTCGAAAAAGTTACACATTCGACTTTTTGTAGGAGTGAGTCGATTCAGGTGCTCGCGAGTTTAGTTCAGGAGCCTATGGACTGCCTACAGTCTGTGAAACTATAATGTCAATAAAACAATATTTGCTTTTACTTTTGTTACTTTACTAACATTCTAACCGACTTCCAAGAAGGAGTTTGCCCATAACTGGTTATAGGTCTCCACCCTTTCCATAGACTTGCAATTAGCGTTTTTTTTCTATTTGTTTGTAATATCGCGGATTAATAAATAAATAATTATTTAAATAATTTATTTCAGGCAACATTAGTTTAGTACATACATATTTCGCTCAGGACCGCTATTCGTGGCGTCGTTTGGGGGAGGCCTATGTTTAGCAGTGGACGTGTACGGGCTGATGATGATGATAATGATGATACATATTTCGTCTTAAAATTATTTATTAAAAACTTTGTATGGTCAAGATGATACGAGTTATTCTTACTACTAAGTGCAGTTTTGTGTGAGGGCAATATAACCCACCGTTCTATGTTATAACAGTGGGTTATATTGATAATTCTCGAATTAAATTTTTAAATTAAATCATTTGTAACTTTTTTTAGATATCAGTGCAAAGAAGAAAGTCAAAATTTCATTATTCAATTTAAAAAAAAACAATTTAACTTTATATTTGCATTTTTTGGCACTTGGAAACCTACCTTTCAACGAATCGACATAAAATGCAAAATCACCCCATACAAAATACACCAAATATCTGAAAATGGAATGGCCCAAAATACATTTTTTTCACAAAATTAGGGCACAATAATTGTAATGTAGGTACATAATAAAAAAAAAAATATCATAAAGCCTAGTAGGTGGCGTCATAGGCGTCTTATACAGGTATGTCCAGCGTTTGGCCGACAATAACCAAACAAACAAACACACTTTCGCATTTGTAATATTAGTTAGGATTGTTCTTTTCTTTGTCAATAAAGTTTATGAATCTCTTTAGGAAAGGTGAACCCGACACAATGCGAAGCCCTAACCATGGTGGCTGCGCAAGTGATGGGCAACCACGTGGCTGTAACCGTCGGAGGCAGCAACGGACACTTCGAGCTCAACGTCTTCAAGACGATGATGGTGGCGAATGTGTTGCGCTCCATCAGGCTTATCGGTAAGTTTTGTGTGGGGTCTCAATACCTATGTACTTTTACTTAGTAAATACTAGTTAAATACACTTGCGAGCTATAAACTGGAATCGCTTCATCGCTTGTTTCTGCAGACCATATGTTACAGTTTCCATGCAATAAACTGTAGGTTGTGGTATATTATTTTAAAGATAATTTTATTAGCTTTCAAACTCTTTCGATACCATAGCGAAAAAAATGTTCATCATATGTCATAGAACGTAAAAACAAAAGATATAAATTTTTGGAACGAAACATAAATTTTTTCAAACTCCTGAATCGCTATAAAAACTGGGAATTTATGCAAGTTTCATCGTCATCAGTCCAACATATCACGTCGCTCAAAATACTGGAATTACAAGAAAATGGAAACCACACCAATAGAAGCCGCTCAAATCGTCACCCTAATCCAGCAAGGGTTCTCTCAGCGTATCGCTCGACAGCTTCATCTGAGCCAGTCCTGTGTCTCCAAAGTATACAAGAGGTTTAGAGAGACTGGAAACTTAGTCCGAAGACCAGGATCTGGACGACAGCGATGCACTTCGGCGAGAGATGACCAATTTATTGTCAGCACTTCTCTCCGAAATCACATCTATCCGGCGTTGACGTCCAGCGGGAGCTCGGAGAAGTTCGAGGGAGAACTGTCAGCGAGTGGACAGTGAGGCGAAGACTCAAAGAAGCTAACTTGACCCCAAAAAGGCCAGCAACGGGACCCAAATTGTCTACAGCCCACCGACAAGCCCGACTTCAGTTTGCTCGTGATCACTTAGATTGGGATATACAGCAATGGAGCCGAGTTTTGTTCGCGGACGAGACTAGGATGTGCCTGCATGGCAGCGACCGTCGACGGAGAGTCTACAGGAGACCGGGAGAGCGACACGCACAATGCTGTATAGCGGAAACAGTGGCATATGGGGGTGGGTCTTGCAGTCATTAGGGCCAGGGGGGCAATACTAACAAAATTTCTTTTCAAATGGTATACCCCCATCTGCAGTTTATTCCATGGAAACTGTGAAATATGGTCTGCAGAAACCAGCGATGAAGTGATTCCAGTTTATAGCTCGCAAGTGTAGATAAAACATTTATTTGACACTACAACACACAATACCACGATCACTTTACGTCATACAATATTATCAAATATTCTCTTGTAATTCTCGAATTTCTTTTTCGCGCACCAGGTGCTGCCATCTAGGTCAAATCAACATAACTATATATCAAGAAAATAATAAAAAGGGAATTAAAATATCTACCTACCTACTAAGACATATAGCGTGATAAACTTTTTGAACTTTCGCGATGCGATCATAGGGGAAAATTTAACAAAAGTTACGCGATAAAATATAAAATATAATAATTAATCTTTAGCCCTATAAATAACATTGTTATCTATTTATGTCAAGCGCCACCTAGTGCGCAATCAGACCTAGATTCTCAGCACTGTCTATTGATATTATGGGTGATCGTCACGGGTTGGCGCGAGATTCAAATTATTTTGTGATTTTTATTTTATTCTGCGTTTTACGAAGAACAAAATTAACGGAAAAGTAATTTGAAAATAATGAGAGATTTTTTAGCCCATAATCTCTTATTTTCTAAAATGATCTAACACTACCAATGAGCCGAAGTTCGTTGTTTGTAAGTAAATAGAAAATGGGTTTACAATTTGCGCCAACTTACTTTTCCGCTAGATTTATTCCTTGAAGAAAGCAGAATAAATTAAAAGCTAAAAAAAAAATTCAATATCGCGCCAACCCGTGAAGAACCACCTTATATAATGTACATACAACTTAATTCACGAGCATATCGATAGATAGCGCTTTAAATATTATAAATTTTTAAAAGGGCTTTTGTTCAGTATCTGTGTTTTCCAAGGATAGTAAAAAATATATATCTATTATATACGTAGCTAGATACATCAGTTGTCTACCTATTAACAGAAGATCTTATTACTCTGGGGCGAAATGATGCTGTATGGATTCAGTAGTCTTAGATACAGACAAAAGCGTGACGACCTCTGTGGCGCGGTGGCCGAAGGTACGCCTGCGACGCAGGAGGGTTCGACTCCCGTCTCGGGTTAAATATTTGTACAATTTGCAGATATTTGTTCAGGGTGTTCTGGATGTTTTCTATGTATAATATATCTATCTATGTAGTGTATTATATTAAGTAGGTATATCAGTTATCATATATACCCATAACACAAACTCTGCTTAGCTTGGAGCTAGATATTGCTGTGTGAATTGTCCAGCATTATTCGATTTGGGCCATGGGGCCACGGCGTACGAATATCGACCCCTCCAACTCAACCCGTGGTGTCGAGCTGACTAAGGGAACCTACCAGAGGAGGGGCAGCAGCTTCCTTCTGAGTATTTTTAAACACCAATACTGCGATCACCAATCCGCCTGCCAAGCGTGGTGATTTTGGCAAATCCCCCCTACATGGGAGACCATCCACTCGATCGACCGACGACATCGTAGCGGTCGCAGGGAGTCGATGGATGGAGGCGGCTCAGGACCGATATTTGTGGCGTCGTACGGGGGAGGCCTATGTCCAGCAGTGGACGTATATGGGCTGATGATGATGATTCGATTTGATGTTGCCTTCGTGTCGTCTTATTTAGGCACTAGCGGCGTAAGGGGGGTCTGGGTGCCTCGGGGCGGCGGTTCAGCATTTTTGTTTCCATTCCTTGTGGGGGGGGGGGGGGGGGGGGGGTAGAATAACGGTATTGGGTACCACTTGGTGCTAGCGGTATTGGAAAATAATACCCAGGTAGGTACTTTATGTTTCTGGAAGGATGCCTACACATGGCGCTCAACGCGTTGAGGAGTCTACCTACACACCCAATCTCCGTGTTTGTAAACATTGTCGTAAGCACGAAATTAGCAAGCGGACATGCTGCTGACATTTGTTTTCTTTAATTTCAGGAGACGGTTGCCTAACATTCAATAAGAACTGCGCCACTGGTATCAAGGCAAATGAGAAGGTGATCGGGAAGATCATGCAGGAGTCTCTTATGCTGGTCACCGCACTGAATCCTCACATAGGATACGATAAGGTAAGTACCTGCATACTTTCTTGACTGTTTTTTTCAATGTGTTAGTTTAGTATGGCTCCTTCTGTCCTATTCTGCTAAACGAATCGTTTCATTATGACAATGGTATCGTCATAGAAGGACACGATTTAGTAAGTATTTTACCTAAGTTGAAAGACAGTACAGCTGGAGGGACGCACGTCAAAAGGGTCCAAAGTTCAATTTAACGTCTCTCCGTGTAAAAACACTAGTTATCTAGAGTTTTTTCAATCTAAATAAGGGTTCTACGTGACGTTTCTGCGACGATACAATTGTTAACTTAGTTAAAATTAATGTTAATTTTAATTATTTTTTTTTGTACAAGAACTTTATTGACAAAGAAAATAACAATCAAATAATATAAAGAAATTAAACTAGTATTTACAATTGAAACAATTGAGCTAACTGCAGACTGTTGCAAACAATCTACAGATAGCTCAACTGGTCCATATCAATACCAGTCGGAAGCGTCCCCAAGACGCTGGCTGCATTGCCCCGCTGTATGGCAATGCTAATGCGCTGCGCCAGATACTCACCAGCTCTCGGGTCACGCGTCGCTTCGACCAGGCGCTCAGATAATTTTAAATGCCTCGTATACATTTTTGTACATAATATATTTATAATTATTTTCTGATATAAGCTGCTGAATTTACATTGTATCATTGCGAAACATTGGGAATTATGTTTATCTTTATTTTATATTTCTGTAGCAGGTTTAGAACTGATTATCACAAAATTTTATTTACATATTTCGTAGATCGAACGACTACTGACATTCTGTAGTAAAAATGTGTCACTCAGCTGACAAATGTTTACTAGCTTCTGTTATTATAACTAGTGATATGAATAGGTAGGGCTAATTAACCTAAACATCGAATCGGAGACACTTCCTTACGATAGTATTTTTTCGAGACATCTGCACCAAGATTCGTTACATTACTTAGATACATTAAAAATTAATGTTATTTGGAATAAGTAATTGGTCTATAGCCCAGTCGAATTATGATTTCACCCGGATTTTTTTTAAGGAGCAATTTTCTTTCGGAATTCTAAATTAAGATTTCTTAAATAATTATTTAGATTTCTGTGGAGCTACTAACACATACGTCAATAAAGTAAGTAAGTAAAGTCATAGTGAAGTGGTGATTGGTTAGCAGAATTGAGTCCCTTCGCCAGTAGGCAGGTGGATATACTCGGATCTATATGTAGAATCGAATATATATCGTCTCACAAAGTTTTAAAATAAGCTTTAAAAGTTAAAAAAAGGTCATATAGAGAAGTTTAAAAAATAATTTTAAAAACAAAATTATCATTAGTTTTTCAAAATTTCGTTTAAAGTAGAGCTACAAATTAGATTTTGCTTTTTCTAAAACTTTGTGAGAAGATTAAAAAAGAAACTAGTTATTGCTAGCGAGTAATTTTGATAGGACCGTACAACAATACAAATTAAAATAAAACACAAATTTGGTGGATACGCCACATATATTTTTATCTAAGTTTGAAAGCAAACTTTTTTATTTTCGAATACAAATTTAAAAAATCGTCATTAAATCTTCCGTGGTGCAAGGAAGAAGGTAGCGAAAACCCCCCTTCACCCCCAATTTCAATTTGGCAAACGATGCACCAAAACCCTGTATATTTTACCAAAAGCTGCCGAGTCTTAAAAATGGCATAGGTGGTTATTGAAACTAAATGTATATATATATATATTATGATTATATGTACATTACATATATATGTGTAGTTCCAATCTGTACCTTACAATTAGATTAATTACAATGTAACCTAGATATAGCATCACCTTAGGGCTCAAAAAAACCTGTAATGATATTGTTTCTAAATAAAATAATATGGCGTGTTTTAAAAAACGATAAAAGATATCAAATTCCCGTGATTTTACACTTATTTTAATCCCCTGGTGATAAAAAGTGAAAGAATTTTCAAAATCGGTCCATAATTGGCGGAGATATCGCTTAACATCCATACATACAAAAAAAACATACAGACGAATTGAGAACCTCCTACTTTTGAAGTCAGTTAATAAATAAATATATATATTTTGTAACAAACCAAAGAAATTGTTTAAAAATAATTTTATCACAATGGTATTGTACAATTTGACTTGTCTAAGTGCTTATTTTGTAAGCCTAAAGAAATAAAGTTATTGATTCTGATTCTGATTCTGGTATCTTCCGAGAAGTTGACTGAAGATGGCTTTTGACGGCTTTCATCAATTTAATTCGTCTCGTATTCGAAAGCACCAACTTCGTCGAAGCAAAATAAGGATATAGACATAAAAAGAAGACTTAAACATAAGAAACACATTATAGAATCAGCACTGATTGATCCCGGGCTAAAATGATAATTATTGTATTATTTGACTAGCGACTTGCCCCGGCTTCGCACGGGTGCAAATTATACACATAAACCTTCCAAAAAGAACGCATCAAAATCCGTTGCGTAGTTTTAAAGATCTAAGCATATATATGTACAGGGATAGAAAGACAGACAGCGGGAAGCGACTTTGTTTTATACTAGAATGCAAATCACTGTTTGCATTCTAAACCGTTTTGATTATTTCTGTAGTATTTTTTGTGAGATCATTGATTAGATTCTAAAGTCTAAACTTCTATTTCACCTTTACAGTCTGCGGCAATCGCAAAGCTTGCACACAAGGAACACTTGACTCTCAAAGCTGCTGCCCTCAAGCTGGGTCATCTTACCGAGGAACAATTCGCGAAGTGGGTGCGTCCGGAGAACATGCTTGGTCCTAAATGATCGGTATGATGTCCCCCATCTTACAGTGCTGCTCGCCATATTCGTTAGTGATGTCCTAGTCCTGTTAAAATCATGAAATTCTATAATTGTAGACCTGAGTCTGACCTGATTCATGTGGCAATTAAAATAAATATTAAAATTATACTTCTTATAAATTATTCATTACCTGAGCTCCAGAAGCTTCCAGAAAATTGATATATTTCGTAATTCGGTCGTCTGTGATCAGAATCAAATCTGCTAGGGTAATTATTTATTCGATTTTGTCTTAATCGTAAATGTTTCTGTGTTTATTTTATTTATTTATTGTGGTTTTTATATAAAGTTTATTGAACCTGACCTCTGCATTTTCTATTCTGTGGCTCTGCCCTGAGATTTATAACTACCTACCTATCTAGAGAAAAAGTTCAAAACTCTGGGCAATCAACGGTTTCCTTTCCTTCAAATCGCTTGTAGAGTGCTTTTCACGAAAGAAGTCCCCTAGACGCAACGCTATAGTTAAGGTTGTCAGATGGCCGGAAATTCTGGAAAATCCCGGAATTTCACTAGTGGTTCCGAGTTCAGTAAATTTCGCTTTAGTCCCGAAATTCATGAACGCTATTGTTACGCGCGACGGGGCTGCAAAGCCAATAGGCCATAGTTCGAGGCGGCGCGGCGGGGCGGCGGCGGCGGCGCGATGCAGGGGACGACGAGTGCAACCTAATTCTCCATGACCTCATCTGTGGAAAGGAGGCTCACCTGACCAGAGGGGCTGCTTGACAAGCATTTTGAATGGAGATCGTTTCCTAAAAAGGGAATAAACTGTCACTCATGTAATTTTCCGAGAAATATAAGAATGTACAAATTGTTCATGAAATAGCTTTATTATTTTACACTAGTTTTGAGGATACTGTTGACATTTATTCACTTTATGCTGAACTCGTGTGTCTTTAAGCTGTTTGAGGTCCTTTTAGAGTTTCCAAACGATAAAATGAGGGTCTAAATGTAAGGGTGCAAGGAATTTTTATACTAACGTAACTGGAAGGCTCACTGATACAAAAACCGCGGTCTGAAAGAGACTGAATACTAAGGAAGTTTGTCTCTTTCTATAAGGACGACCATAATTTATGAATGAAACAGGACAAGACAGGTAATAATCATGCTTATTTTTTATTGCTTTTATTCATTCTTTTTAAGTATCCTTTTAAACAAGATTTTTTTTAAATAGCATACCTACCTTTATTATTATAAAGTTAGATAATGAAACTTCGTTTAGTCAGAAACAATTACAAACGTCCCCATCTTGGAACCATCAAGTGTGACTTAAACTTTTTTTGATATGACAGAAAATGTTCGGCGGGGCACTGTCACGCTTTTTGAAATTGCGTTTCTTTTGCGACTAAAAATACTGAAGTGGAAATTCAAACAACACAAAGCAATAGCAAAACCATTTTTTTTTATAAACAATCTATCATATTACTATTTATTCAGTTAATTACAATCATAGTAGGTGTAGAAACAAAATAGAACTAGTATAATTTACAATTGAAACAATTGAGCTACCTACCTGCAGACTGTTGGAAACGATCGAGAGTTATTTAGCTCAACTAATTCATATGGCAATGCTGATGCATTCATGCAATCTAATCTGCAAAATACATGACTAAGAAATATAGCCTTGTGCAATTTGTGGCGTAATGTTGCACGAGGTCCGATATTTTTTACCCGACTACCGAAGGACGAAGGTTATGGGTTTGACACCCTATGTATGTATGTAACCGATTTTTATGTTCCCACTTAGCGCTGAAACTACTGGTCCAATTTCAAAAAATGAGGTGTTATATGATTCGTCTTAATAGCCCGTTGGTTATAGGCTATCATTGTGACGTAAGATAAAATGAGGGTCTTACGAGATAGCCGGGTAAGGGTCGAAAATCCCAATGGTAGTAAATATGCTCGTGTGTGGTATCGTTGCAAAAGTCTTTGTTTGTTCTTTCTGGAACCGTTTTTAAAACTTTTGTTAAGTTAACGATTCTCAAGCTATCAGCAAAAAGGTGTTAAAAATATATTTAAATAAAAAACTAATATCCGACTACATAAAAGTCTTAAATAAGCGTTTACCTATTGTCCTTATAATTTTTTTATACTTAGGTAGTTGGAGGCACCCACCACCACCCATATACCTAGGGAACAAGTAGGAATAAAGGCCTCCGACTACCTAAGTATCAAAAGAAAATGATAAGGACAATAGGTAAACGCAGTAATGTAAAATACAGTAGAATTTTGACAAAATTTAAAGTTTTGGTGCCGCCATTTACGTGTGAAAAGTGATGCCTTGGGCTTTGTTTTTTATTTTGGACACAAAGTGAACGCACACGAAGGCATTGCTGTAGTCTTTTAGTCAATAAATCACACAAAAGTACGTCGTAGCAAGCACGCGCAACACAAACGCTGATGCGATCGTGACCGAGGTGGGTGAACCTAGTGTAACCTAGTTCTAGCCTTCCACTTTTAAAGAGTTAGTGCCCAATCTTCCCTTTTTAGTTTCATCTGTGTATCATGCTAGCGAATGTGTGAAAGGGACACAGCGACTGAAAAGTGAGTCTCTCTCGAGACCGTTTTTCCTTAAATCTAAATTGAATTAAAAAAATAACTTTTTCTAGTAGTGTTAAGGTTCAAAATTCTTTTTGCACAAAATGTCGAGTGAACTTTCCAGTTACGTTATAAGTATATAAATTTCTTGGTAAGGGTCTATTGGGGGTTTCCTCATCGCCTATTTCTCCTAATTGATTTGGCTACGAGGACTACCATATTCTCATGGCCGAACTCGTGTCAAAATAGGCAAAGTACACTCGCCACCGCAGAGAGGATACTTATTACTGATGAATATATGTATGTACATACTTATGGAAACGTACTTCAAAACATTTTATCCGTTGACATGAAGGACAACTCATGTTTTCGAAAAAATGTTGCAAAACCATTTTCTTATGGATATACCATAGAGTAAAAACTCGGTTATACATTAAAAAAAAGCTTTCAAGCGATTTTCGACCTTATTGACATTTTAGTTTCTGATTATTTTTTCTGTACAGAAAAAAAAAAATACGAAAAAACCATAGACATGATACTAGAAAAAAACTTAAATTTTTGAAAATGTTCATAAGTTCGAAAATAGCTTGAACCGTTTTCTTCAACGCTTTTGACACGAGTTCGGCCATGAGGATATTCAGCATTGTATTCTCTTTGATATTCAGGGTGAAATAGGCCATAGGAAAAAGCTGGCCTATTTCTTTAGAACTAACACAGACATGATACTAGCTGAGAACTAACCTTTCTAATGTAATCTGACTTGACTTGATGACTTTGTAAATCACAAGGAATTTATAAACTAATATATAAATTCCTTGGTTCCTTGGTTGAAATAGGTCATAGGAAAAAGCTGGCCTATTTCTTTAGAACTAACAAAGACATGATACTAGCTGAGAACTAACCTTTCTAATATAATCTGACTTGACTTGATGACTTTGTAAATGTCAAGGAATTTATAAACTAATATATAAATTCCTTGATAAATCTAAAGAAAATGTCTATGTCTTTTCCAACAAACAACGCCTTTAACGAAATAATTTTTAGTCTGATAATTTATGAAATAATGAGCGAAACAGAACCATGGGTCCATGAACTCTAAATTTGTATCAATTATAAAGAGTCTTGCTCAGTATCGGTTTTGCAAAGCAGTGACGGAGAAAAACTTTTAACAATGCCAAAATCTAGTGTTATAGGTTAGGCCTTTGAAGATGATTTAATGTAGCCCAAAAGGTGTTATGTTTTGGTTTTGGTTAAAAGTGACATCTTCAATTTTTACACTAGCAGTATAAGTGGATCTGTGTGCTCAGTGCTCTGGTGGCCGCCAGATAAAAATGAATCTTATCCGGTATTCGGTTGAAAGCATAGTCCCGGAATTAGTTTATGAGGATTTCAGAAGATGGCGCTTTATATAATTAAATATGCGCGGCAACAAAGGTGTGGTGCCGTACGAGGCGTATATTTTATTAAATGTCTCCAGAAGGAGGAAAAAATTAATTTATAGTTCCATCATCATCATATCTGCCCGTCCACTGCTGGACTCCCCCATACGACGCCACAAAAATTTATCCAGACTATTTATCAATAACATAACTTCGGTTTACCCATGGTATAAGAAAACAAGGTATGCTCTTCCGAGACACGATGGTCACGTGGGTGTCGCCAGACTACGTCATCGACGCCATCGGCGAATGAGAAGACGATTCTGTTTCCTCGTGATACCAGTAGCGTACAATCGTAACTCCCAGAGCTCCAGTATGAATCTGATAAAACTATGTGGTTTTGTATTTACCTATTATTTAACACATTGACTTGTATTTAAGTAAAGCTGCTGTAGGGACACATTTCGATGACCAAGCGGTTAGCTGTAAGTAGGTCTAACGCGTATGGCGAAACAATGTACTAGCGCCAGTCACCCGTAATCCACCATTGTAACAACTTGTCTATAATACAAATCTTAAAAGTTATTTTGTTTATTCATTTACCTTGCTCACTTATGGATCTTATTATATGCAGGACAATAGAGTTGTAATTAGGGCAACTCTAAATAATCCTACGCGCTGTTTTGACTGATATAACAAACATAATTGACGATTGTATTTTTTTTATTGATTTTTCAATTGACCCTTATCACATTTGTTTCCTTCTACATTTTATTGAAATACAGTGGCAACTGGACCGTGATGTCACCTGGCGACACTCCCGGAAGAGCAGACCTGTTTTCTTTGATCGTGGGTTTTGTTCACAGACATGATAGAGCTGCGCCTAAAGTAGATTTTTGTGGTTTGGTTTCACAATAGTGTCGAGACGTCACCGTCAGAAATCAAAATCGAATTTAAAAACTAAAACGGAATCAACCTTATTACCTGACCTATGTATCGTATGTACGTATAGTGTTCTAGTAGCGTGGAAAACAGGCTCAACTAGAACGCTGTTGCAGTCACCTATCTCTCTGTACCTAAATGACAGTAATTGTCATTAAAATTATTAGATAGTTTTTACCCGACTACCGGAGGGTAATGATGAAAAAACTAAAAATTACAGCAGCTAGTATCAGGTTTGTGCTAAAATCAGACTTCGAATTCCTTACTTATTAAATTGTTTTTAAGTTTTGCGGGTTAAATCCTAAACCCTCGGAAATAAATATTTTTTATGGGCCACCTGGGGATTATTCTCAATACAACTGCAACAGAATCCACCCAATCGATCCATAAATGACAGAAAAATCGACGAAAATACATAAAAAAATAGATACAATCCATAGACTTTTTTTTACAATCGAACTAAGAACCTCCTCCATTTTTTTAAGTCGGTTACAAAATAGCGTGTAATTATGTCAAACGCGCGTATTATGAGGCGAGGATACAAACCGATCGCAACACGCATGTCCAAAACAAAAGCTGTACTTGTAACCATACGATGTTCGCGTGGCAGGTACTTGGAACCATTCGCGCTGCGATGACTAGCACGATCGTTGACACGAGAAGCGAATTTGTAAATAAATAATAACCACGACAGAGTAGATATTTACATATTTTTGTGTAGCAGAGTTTTTGTGGCGGCTAATATGGTAAGTGTTTATATTATATAAGTTTTATTGGTTGGTACATCACTAATGTGATAAGTGTTTATATTATATAAAGTTTTATTGGTTGGTACATCACTAATATGGTAAGTGTTTATATTATATAAAGTTTTATTGGTTGGTACATCACTAATCCTTATTATATCATAATTCAGAAAATAATATTTAACTTATAAAACTTTCGAATTTCGACTTACTTTGATGGACTTTTTCATTAATGGTTAACTACGAACCTAGTTTGTGTTGGAAAAACACCAACGTTCTGAGAAAGGAGTTCGGTATTTACTACTCACACAAATACTTAAGGATTTTTTTTGTCAACTTATCTTAATTCTTCGCCTCAAAGTCAGTATCACTATCTTCCAATTTGAGTTGAATGAGTCACACTAGTTCAATCAAGCACTGAAGCCCTAGATAAACAAAGTGTTTCTCTCTTTATAGCGCCTTTGGTGCCAGTAACTTCGTATATATAAAGTTCATGACCCCCAAACCAATTATTTCATGTACCTACCTACTTACATAATAACATTATTTCTCTTTTTTAAACATCCAGTTAAGAGGGAGCCATATGATACCATTTTGTGAAAAGGATAGGTTTCGGATTTCGCGTTCATAGGAGCGGGACAGAGAAGAGCGGCGTAAGCGCAAAAATCATGTTTTTGCTTATCATCTTTAATGAGCACATTTATATGCAAAAATAATCCGAAGGTTACCTCGGTATTCTAATAAATAATACGGTGATGATAATAAAAAAATCTTATAATTGAACGTTTAGGAGAAATACAGTAGTAACTAAAAAAATAGATGGTACTTTGTTCAATTATTTCCGATATTTAAACTATTTTTTTCATTTTTAGGCTTCCGTACCTCAAAATGAAAATCGGAACCCTTATAGGATCACTTTGTTGTCCCGTATAGATCACTTTGTTGTCCGTATGTCCATCCGTCCGTCTGTCCGTCCGTCCGTCTGTCAACCCTCTTTTCTCAGAAACGCGTGGATATATCGAGTTCAAATTAACATCAAATACTCAGGTTCGTAACCTCTTGGAGCCGTAATATAAATCAAACTTCTAAGTCAACACAATCAAAAGTTAGCCGTTTATGCCCAATTTTTTTGAAAGCTAGGGAATCAAATAAACTATAACCTGTAGGGTACTTCCCGTTGAAAATCCAAAAACAGGGAAATTGTAGTTTGTTCACATTTAAAAATATATATTAGATTTTCACCATGGACCGAAAACCTATAGGGTACTTTCCGTTGACCTAGAATCATGAAATTCTGCAAGAAGGACGGCCTTATAGCACAAGTAAAGGAAAAGTCCGAAAACAGTAAACACATTGTTCGTCGGAAACGGAACTCAGATTCCGGAATCCATACAACTCATACACACTCTACACACATTCAGATTTTTTCAGGTTCTGAATTTATCAGATCAATCTGTACGAATGATACTGACGAGCGTTCTTAATTCCTGATCTGAATATTAAGATCCTAAATTCAGAACGCGCGTAATTCCATACATTTGAGCGCACACATACTTAAATCAGATTCAGTTTTTTTTTTTTGTGTATAGCCAAAAGTAGTGCGATTAGCATTAATTCCTCTTCCATAGTAGACGTTTGCATGTCCACGAGACTACTGTTCAGTCTGAATTTTTAAGATATGTGTGAGGCAAGGAATTCAGATTCTGAATTCCATTTCTGAATTCAGAAAGACATTCCGGATGTCTGAGGCCATCCTTACGCTGTGATTTACCTCAATAAATAAATATATATATATTAAATAGTTTAGATTACCCTTTCGCTTGCTTAGGCACTAACAGAAACCTTAGAATTGTCTATATTTTTCCGACTTCTTTGTTTGTAGCAATAAATAGATTAATTACCTATTGTAATAATCTCAAGATTAATTGCTGCGCCCTTACAGGGTACATGTAGGTACTCGTACTTAATTTTAAGGCGCATAGTGATGCGACACTAGCACCACTCTTTATTTTTTCTTCTATTATCGTTATGGAAAATAATTACCAAAAGTTTTAATCGCCAATGATAATACCCAGTATAAACTATTTTTCGACACCACCACCTAAACTAAAACTATGTATATTTTAGCAAATAATAAATAAATAAATAAAAAGTGTCACCAACATAGCCTAGGTTGGACGTGTATCGTGTACTCACGTCTTAACCAAGCGGCATAACGGTGCTGTATTATTGTTGAGCCACGCCTTCAGTAAAGTTTAGAATGGACGGACGGCGTCGTCGCGTCCGTCGTCGGTCCATTCTAAACTTTACTGAAGGCGTGGCTCAATTTACTCAACGATTCTACTCGCGATAGTGACTAAAAAAATTACTTGCAAATTGATATTACCGCCCAGTTCAGATAGTGACATTTTCTGACTCAGTTTTGAGACTTTATTGTACGTAGCTGCTGATGTTCAATATGGGTAACAAGAAGATTAGTCAATAATCATTATGCGAATTAGATATTGGTCAATTTGCTTATGGGTCAATATGGGGATTAGAGATCTAGAATTTTTTCTACTGAATCTTGGTATACGTTTAGAACATTGAAAAAACGTACGTGTACCAAATTTCAAGTCGATCCGGCATATGGGCTTTTCGGAACTTTATCCATTTAGGTACTAGATTACACTAACAGCGTTATAACTACGTACGATAGTCTATCGGGAATGGTTATGGATTTACCAATTACTGTTACCGAGCACCATAAAAAATTTATTGTTGATGCTTTTGCAAATTTATTAGTATTCCAAGTCTTACATGTATTATATATATTACACGTAATGCATAGTATGTACAAGTACAAAATGGTGGGCTTATGGAACATACCCATACTACGTGACCCGTTCAGGGAGGAGTGCGTTCTTTTTAATTACAAGCTTGGTCACAGGGTGGGGGGCATAGATCTTCGTCACGTTGCAATATCCTCATGGGCAATGAAAATTAAATTTACGCATTTTTTAGTGATATTCAAATTATGGCGCACAACGTTCACCGCTTTTTACTCACAGGTGGCAGCACTGACGCACATATGCCTAACTTATAATTATTACCTACAGAATTGTCTAGTCAGTGCTTGTATACTCATTGGTCAGTGCGCCTTTGGTACTCAAGGATAAACTTTCATAGAAAAAAAGGAACCCCCCGGACGTTAGTTATTTAGAACAACTTTCACTGACAATGTAATTTGTTGACTTATCGCCAGATGACGGTAAATCTTACGAGCAGATTTATTCGCGGCTCGTTTCTTCGGTAATAAATAACATAACAAAGTGTGTTGCTTTAAATTATGGTCCAGAGCTAAACATCAGTTTGCAGTTGTTTTTGTTTCAGGCAATGGGACCTCCATTGCCTTACCACAACTTAGAATTTCATAAAAATGTAACAAAACACATAATTTTTGCGGCTAGCTCTGCTCGTCTTTTATTTCCTATTTGAGCCGAAAGTCTGCCCTCATTTTTCTAGGCATATCTCACGGTGTCGGTAAAGACGTACGAAAATACATTTAAACATTCGCTACCTGTAGAGTTTGCAACAGTCTGCAGTTAGCTCAATTGTTTGCTTGTAAATACTAGTTCTAATTTGTTTCTATTATTTGATTGTAATTTTCTTTGTAATAAAGATTATAGTGGTACACTACCTCTATACCTTGTCAGGGATTCGTATATTGGTATACGGGGTGTTTTAATGTTATATTTTTTCAGGCCTAAGGTCACGTCAAAAATGTGGCGTCCAAGAGCAGAACCTTCGCCAGCGTCTTCCGAGCCTTTAACTCGAGGGCCAGCAATAGTGGCGACTGCGGACGGAGGCGTTCCACCCGTGCATGTTATTAGCCATAACTTCTGTCATGACCATGACCCAAGAAGACGGGGCTTAGTTGTGAGTATTCGACTATCTATTTTATGAGTGTGTGAATATAGTTAGTATTAATTAAGTTCTAATTTTTTCTATATCTTTATTGACAAAGAAAATAACAATCAAATAATATAAAGAAATTAAACTAGTATTTACAATTGAAACAATTGAGCTAACTGCAGACTGTTGCAAACAATCTACAGATAGCTCAACTGGTCCATATCAATACCAGTCGGAAGCGTCCCCAAGACGCTGGCTGCATTGCCCCGCATAAGTTAAGTTGAGAAAGTTATGTAAGTTCTTGTGTATTTTTTTTGCAATAAAGTAATAAACTATGTATTTACTCTATCTACCTACAGTGTTGATGTAATAGTAACTAAAATGAAATAGCTGCAGTTATTATAACTTTAATGTTACTACACAATAATCGGTGATTGTGTTATAGTATTGTAAAAAAAAACAATTTAATTATATACTTAAGGTACATCAATATATAACACTAGGGGAGGATATAGCCCTCTCTCTCCAGTTTCCACTAGTAACAAAATAAGTTAAGATTAAAAATGTTTCAGTGATAATGGACGAGTAAATAAGAACTTAACTGATTTTATACGTAAAGAGTACTAGTAATAACAACCAACTTCAATACACTCTAGCAATTTGAAAATACATGAAAAATACTTACGTAACATATTCCGTACGTGGTCGTTTATCTAGTGGGGCAATTTCACTAGGTACGTAGCTGAAGGTATTTTTTAACTGTCAGCGTAGTATGTCTCTTACTCTCGTAAGCACCTACACGCGCAAACAATACTCGTATTCTGAAGGAAAATAAAAATGACGACATAGTTAAAGTAGGTACCAAGTCATAAGTTTATCACGTCAAAGGTACTTTGCTTTCTTACGTGTTTTTCTATCTCTATTGATTGGATATATGTACATATGTTAAACGTCTAGGTGCACATAAATACGTATTTTGACCAAATATAAATGATATTTTAATAATTACATTTTAACTGAAATTCAAGAAAACGCCGTGTGAGTTTTGTAGATCCTCTATTTGTACGTAATTTGTTTGTTTAAGAGTACAAGAACATGGTTTTCCTACAGAGTTTGGCTTTTACTTCTTTTAAATAATTACAAAGTTCGAGTAAGTACTTATATTTTTTACCAACTTCGCAAAAAGAGGAGGTTCCCAATTAGTGTGAAAGTAGTTTTTTTTTAATGTATGTTAGGCGATATTTCCGCCAATTTAGGACCAATTTGAAAATTCTTTCACTTTTGTATAGAAAATGATTCCGAGGTGCTCCCATAAATTATGTATATCCCCAGGGAATTAGTATTTATCCCGCAAAACTTATAAATAGTGTAAAAGTAAGGGATTTGGAGACGATTATTGGGTTTTTGAAAACAATAAAATTATCACAATGACTGATTGATAACAAACAGTTTCTACGGCAACGAGTGTAAACAAGAGGTAGGTTCAGGAATTAGAAGTCGGCTTAACGTTTTTTAAAACACGCCAATATATTTGATTAGATTAATTCACATGTTTTAGCTTGGAGTTTCTAGTAAAACCATGTTTACGCATCACCCTAGTCTCGGGAGATTGTCCTGAACTTAATTAATGGCTATTACGGTGTATATGATTTTAATTAAGTAATTTATAATTGCTACAAAAGGGCTGTCAGTTGAGAACATTATTTTGATTGCTAATAATTAGGCTCTCTATTCATTTGTTGGTCTAAACCAAACTCATCCCACGGTATGAGTTGACTAAATAATTAATGTCCTTAATTTTGCTTTGTCCGGCTTTAAAAAAAAGATAAAAAGTAATGTATTATTTGAAATATTTATTTATGCTACACACAACAATAACAACAACAACGAATGTTGTTATTGATATGTTATTGTTGGTATATACAATTTATTAATTATTAACTAAAACGACCATGCTAACAGGCACTGAGTTAGTTATTGAATACCGGACACATCTCTAGCGCGTAAACACACGCTCTCACTCTAAACCGTGATTTTTGTATAAACCTGTACAACAATTCTTAATAGAGTACCTTATATTCTGACACTAGTCTCATTGATTATATTAAAATAGAAAATTATTAAACATTTTGGAATTATGAAAAAAAAGATAATTTACAAAAATCAGTTCCCTAACGAATGTCCTAGATAAATATAAATAATTATCCATAAATAATGATATCAAAGAAATTTGATAATGAATGCAATAACATTAAAAAAATAATACTAATCCTAAAGTCAATATTAATTAATTAACATACACAATACAGTAAAGTTAAAAACCAAAAATCAACTGTATATTGATTGTGTTAATTAAAAATCAACAAATAAAACTATAGAATCTACAAATCAGTCTATTGATGATTATTCACTTAGAACTAGTGAAAATAATAGCCGTTTGATTAAAGTTATAAGTAAATCTAAACGAAATAAAACTACATAATCTAAAAAAAATTGTAGTTTCATTCAAACGTCCGCATTTTGAGTTTTTTCGTTTACGTTACAGTTTAGTACTTAAAACTAGTTAAATTCAAGGTAAATAACCTTGAATATTATTTCCTATTCAAATTTTTTCATGAAATCTGTTTTCTCTACATATATTTTGTATTTTAAGTCTTAGAAGTAGATACCTAGTCAGTGGTCTAACACAAAAACAGTACGATCTTGGGCAAGTCGGGGAAAAATTAGGGTGTGCCCTTGTGCCTTTATTGGACGTGGCGTATTACAGGCTTTTATATAACCCAGTGAGGTACAAAGAGTTAATACATACTGCGAAATACCTTCTAGTTGTGAGGACAAAGTACGATACAATTATGTTCATTAAATTATCCTACTAATATTATAAATGTCAAAGTTTGTATGGATGGATGTATGGATATTTGTTACTCTTTCACGCAAAAACTACTGAACCGATTAGGCTGAAATTTGGTATGGGTATAGTTTGGGAAAGAGGGCGCTCACCAACCCGCTGGTCTGACCAAATTATGGCAATAACGGGACTCACTTTGCCTGCAGCCCTGAGACAGGCCGAAGACAGAGCAGTGTGGAAGCGCTTCATTAGTGTCTCCGTAAAGGCTTTCCAGGACAGGCACGACCTTCAGCAATGAAGAACACGACAGAGAAGAAGATAGTTTGGGACCTGGAATAACATATAGGCAATTTTGTTTCCGATAAAACGCGGGCTAAGGCGTGGGCTGTAGCTAATTGAAAATAATTGTATACTTTTTGAGTATTATTTTTAATTTAAAAATTGTATGGCTTCTAGGAGCCACGCGTAGTATTTTTGGGTGCAAAAATCTATGTTTTATAAATAAATAGTAAATAAATCATGTGTACGTGATTTCATTCAGTACCTACCACCTGCCATACATATAGGTAATATAGTAAGTTGATCTCGTGTTTCTTTCCTAATAAAACTTTTCGTTTGGCCGCAGAAGTAACAGAATAGTTGTCGTGTTGGTGTTTGTTACTACATACAGTCTTACAATATTTTCTCGTAACATTAATGTCTGCACAGTTTATCTTTAATTCAATTTTAGAACCTTTTACGCAAAGTCAGAATCAAAGTTTCTTTATTTCCGTAAATACAATAAATGTACACTTAGTACAAATAAATGTTCAAATTCTTAAGATTAAACACTGAGATGGAAATAAAGTGATATTTTGATTTCGGTCGCTTCGCTGTGTAGACTAAAGCAAAGAAGCGACGAAGAAACCTTTAGCCTGTTAGGTGTTATTTTTAGAGTTGGAGCAAAATCCGACGCATTATTGTTTTCCGATTCTATAGAACACAGAGACCCTAGTAAATGTGGTACTCGTAGTTATGTGAACGGAAAAAAAACGTTTAGATGGTTTTTGAATACAAAGGAAAGTTTATTTTCCTTTAGAACCTATTTTTCATTGCACCCTTGTGCCACTATAGAAGTGGCAGTTCAATTACGTACTTCTACTGTCATAAGTTACCATTTAGAGGATTTAAAATGTTTTGAACGTCCGTTTTTCTACATCTAAGAATACTACTTATTTCTGAATATTTTCAAGAAAGGGCTATTAGTAAAGATCTCATAAACCTATCTTTTTATTGCGAAACTAGCAACCCGTTGAATTGTTTTGTTATATCTCAAAGGGATAGGCAGCGTGTTCAAAAAAGTCAAGTCGCCTGGGAGCGACTTGACTTTTTCCGACACTTATTCACTTCAAACAATTATCATTATATTTCAACCAAATTACACAGAACCTTGACAAATTATATATTTAAACCTTCCTTATGAATCACTCTTATCGATTGGTGAAAACCGCATGAAAATCCGTTCAGTAGCTTTTGAATTTATCACGAACAGACAGACAGACAGACGCGGCGGAGGACTTTCTTTTATATTATGTAGTGATAGCAAAAATAAATAGCTAATCTAAGCTTTGTCTTAAGACTTGATTTTAAACAGTCTAAAGAAAACACTTCCACAATCCAAGTATCTTACCTAATTAATACATAAACTTAGACGTTATTTATTTATTTAATAAATTCAGGAGTGGTCTCAGTGTCAATGGCTGTAGGAGATACCTTTGCATTCCTACACTCATTTCTTTCTAAGCTACTTTTAGATTGTTAGCAATAGTCTACGAATAAACTGTTTCATTTATTTCTACAGTACCTGGATGACCAAGCTTTGCTCGGTTTAGTTATTTTTATATTGTGTTTTTTAGAAATTATATATAAATACGAAACTCATGATATGATGAAATAAGAAAAAGACACAAATAATATAAATAAACAATCGTATTTCTTTGTCTTACCTCAAACAAAACAATCGTTGGCTTAGTGATGCTTAGTGTTGCTTAACAACGCCACCTGCTGGAGTAGCTTTAGTGTTGTTGTGTCGTTAAAGTCCATTGTGATGTCATATCCGAGTACATGCATTAAATTAAAAAAAAAGCTGTCATACATGATAGATTAAGCCTTTGTAGCGTCGAAATCTTGTCTATGGGAGTTGATTATTGAAAACACGAATAAAACTATATTTTCTATATAATAATATTTTCTATATAAATGAATCCTAGCTAGATCGATTTATCGCACTCGAAACCCCCTGTATACCAAATTTCATGAAAATCGTTGGAGCCGTTTCCGAGATTCAGATTATATATCATATGTTACAAGAATTGCTCGTTTAAAGATATAAGATAATAATATGGATGATGTGTTGCAGGAGTTGATGTGGTCATTGGCTGGACGGAAACGACATCGGGAAAAAGTGGACGTCGGCGGCGAGTTACAGATTATGCTACCGTCTGACAACTCTGAGAGAATCAACTCAGGAGATGTGTGTCTACTGGCAGAGAGCCCATTCAGAATACTAAGGGTAAGTCTTAAGAATACTAAGTGTAAGTCTTTAGAATACTAAGGATAAGTCTTCAGAATACTAAGGATAAGTTCAGAATACTAAGTGTAAGTCTTTAGAATACTAAGGATAAGTCTTCAGAACACTAAGGATAAGTTCAGAATACTAAGGATAAGTCTTCAGAATACTAAGGATAAGTCTTCAGAATACTAATGATAAGTCTTCAGAATACTAAGGATAAGTCTTCAGAATACTAAGGATAAGTCTTCAGAATACTAATGATAAGTCTTCAGAATACTAATTATAAGTCTTCAGAATACTAAGGATAAGTCTTCAGATTACTAAGGATAAGTTCAGAATACTAAGGATAAGTCTTCCGAATACTAAGGATAATTCTTCAGAATACTAATGATAAGTCTTCAGAATACTAATGATAAGTCTTCAGAATACTAAGGATAAGTCTTCAGAATACTAAGGATAAGTCTTCAGAATACTAATGATAAGTCTTCAGAATACTAATGATAAGTCTTCAGAATACTAAGGATAAGTCTTCAGAATACTAAGGATAAGTTCAGAATACTAAGGATAAGTCTTCAGATTACTAAGGATAAGTTCAGAATACTATAGATAAATCTTCAGATTACTAAGGATAAGTTCAGAATACTAATGATAAGTTTTCAGAATACTAAGGATAATTCTTCAGAATACTAAGGATAAGTCTAGACAAAATCGCTGGCCCACCGAAATAACCCGCCGATTCAGCCAGGCGGTTACTCGGCGATGTGTCGCTGCCTTGTTGTCAAAACATTGTCGGTGATCTGCAATATTCAAATACTGAAATGTCACTAGGTAGCAATGTCGCCAATATGGTTTTTTAAATATTGACGCCGATGCCAACCCGGCCGGACTATGTCGGCGGACTCAACGGGCTCGGTGTGTCCTTAAGTTACACTCGGTTTCTTATATCAGTGATTACCTACAATGCAGTGTATGGAAAATCTTCGTCAGGAATTCGGCAGTAAATGCGCTTAGGTTCGATTTTTATAGTTGTTTCATGTTTTTCGTGTGGCAATCATCGCCTACGATGATGATAGAATCACATCGCAGATCACTCACGCTAAAAAGTGTGCTCTATGATGACGGCGGCACTTACACTATTTATTAGAAGCTTTTATATAACTTGCATTGTACATAACTATGTATATTATTATGTTTGTTGGGGTGGAATCTTGCAACTCAATTTTAGACTATTTATCCTCGACCGATTGAGCTGAAAGTCACATGTACTTATGGTTGTGATAGTTCGGTGACGATGCAATGCATGGTACCATCGACCTGGTCTGATGATGGAAACCTATGGTGGCCATAGGAACTCGTTAAAGTCGTTTAGACTTAACCAAGTCGAGTTTGGGTTCGTTAGATGTGCCTTCCTAGACACTTTGGTCTTAGATGATATAAAAGCTTGTATTTAATTTATTTAAGTTTTAGTTACTAAACTAGCTAAAATTACTTTCAGGATTTCATAAGCAATGTATGGGTAATACGTCAAAAATGGACCTGCCTATTTCTTATATTTAAAGTAACCTTTTATAAGACCTTTATGCCATAAGGTTACAGTACCCATAAATTATTCTCGTGACGGACCTTAGTCGAGTACCTAATAATTAATCTTGTCAAGTCATTCTCGTTCGGAATCCGAAGCCAAATTTAGGTACAATCTGCCAAAAGTATTCATGCTACAAACATGATATTTCACAATATCCTATCTCTATCTAATCATATTTTTTTTTATGTATCAATCAATAACGCTCAATAGAATAGAATAGATATTTGTTTGAGAGTAAAGAAACTGAAACAATTTATTTGGTATAAAAACATTACATTTTTGGGTAAGTAGTGCCTTAAAGCCTAAGTTAGGTTTATCTAGGCACTCGTTCTCACCTAATTGAATTGGTTTTACAATATGTATAATGTGTTACAAAACTGTATAAAGTTATTATTAGATAAAATTAAATCTAACATCGTTTTGGTGTGAACTAATTGATGATCTGTTGACGGCAGAACCTTTACAGATTATCTACCAACCACCTCTCTGTGATAACACCAATTTGTTAATGAAAAGCTATAAAAACAAATGAATAATGCTGGACAAATCACAGATTTAGCCCCGAGTGAAGCAGAGCATATGTTATGGGTAATCGGTAATTGATATACATTTTTATACAATTTAGCTATTGTTTGCAACAGTCTGCAGTTGGCTCATTTGTTTAAATTTTAAATACAAGATCCATATTGATCCAATAAATAATATTTCTAATAATGTTTCTATTATTTGATACACTACATAGATATATATTTATTATGATACACGAAAACATCCAGGTCACCCGGAACTGTAGTTCGTCGAACCTTTGTCCCGAGGCGGGAATCGTACCCGCCACCTCCTGCGTGACAGGCGGCCCGCCGCGTCACATAGGTCCTCTAGTCACTAAACAATACCCCTCTTCCAGTCATCGTTTAAAACATGATGATAATGCCTATGATCCTGTAAAAGCAAGCATAGATAGGCGATTAAGAAAGTACAATTATCATTTTATCTAACATACTTAACTAGCTGTTCCCCGCGCTTTCACCCGCGTAAAATTCGCATTTCACATTTCTAGGGACATAAAACTAAAGGTATTTTTCCCGTCAATCTCTCATGCCAATTTGATGTTTTACCGAAACAAGACTATGTTACTCTCCATCTTTTCAACTAATACCAAAAATCAAGTCGAATGGTTGCTTAGATAGGGCGGGGCGTGAACGAAGGACAAACAAATACAATTTCGAATTTATAATATAATAGTTAGGATTAGGATTAGCTCAGCTAGCCGAAATATCTTCCCGTCACAGATACCGCAGAGCCTCAAGACGAAAATCTTTAACCAATGTGTGTTACCTGTGATGACTTATGGATCTGAGACGTGGTCGCTCACTATAGGCCTTGTGCGTAAGCTCAATGCCACCCATTGAGCTACGGAGAGAGCTACGAGTATGCTCGGGGTTTCTCTACGCGATAGAATCTGGAATACGAAATCCATCTATAAACCAAAGTTTGCATAGCTCTATATATATCATTTGTGGCGTCGTACGGGGGAGGCCTATGTCCAGCAGTGGACGTGTATGGGCTGATGATGATGATGATGATGATATATATCATAGCTAATTCTGAGAGCTATAGACATAGCTCTCAGAATTAGCAGGCTGAAGTGGCGATGGGCAGACCATATAACTCGTAAAACCGATAACCGTTGAGGAGTAAAGGTTCTCGAGTGGCGACCACGATGCAATGCGAAATGGAGTGTGGGAAGATCTCCCACTCGATGGACCGACGACATCGTAGCGGTCGCAGGGAGTCGTTGGATGAAGGCAGCTCAGGACCGCTATTCGTGGCGTCGTTTGGGGTCGTTTGGGCCTATGTTCAGCAGTGGACGTATACGGGTTGATGTTAAATTGGATTAGCTCGGAATGTAGTGACAAATGACAGTGGTCTTGATCTAGCTGCAAACATTCATCACTTAGTGGTACTCGAATGTATATGATAGTGATAACTTATCATGTTGTTGACATCTCGAAATGAACATTTCATCTAGGGCTTAATTTAGATTACATACGTTGTGTGTATCAAATTAGTCACAGATTTAGGTTACTCCTTCAGTAACCTAAATCCGTGACTAATTGTTACGGAAAACTAAGAAACTGAAGGTGTTTTTTGCCCTTATCCTACATCATGTGGCAGCATTAAATTTTGATTTTTGTCTCACGGCTGGGTAAAGGTCACATTTATATTCAAGGTAAATTTCTTAGGCGTGATTGTCTTTTTTAAATACAATTTATCCACGCTATCCAGGGTTCCTTTATAACAGTACATATATTGTGTGTTGTAGTGTTAAATAAATGTTTTATCTATCTATCTTTAAACTATAAATTTTAAATATTAAAAAAAACTTTGAAATACAAGCTTTATATCATCTAGCACCTAAGTGCTTGGGAAGACAAATCCAACGAACCCAAACTCGACGTGGTTAAGTCGTTTCGTTTAGGAGTTCCTATGGCCACCTTCGGTTTCTATCATCAGACCAGCTCGCTGCTACCGTGTCATTGCATTGTCACCGAGCTTACATAAGTATGCCTTTCAGCTCAATCGGTTGAGGATAACTGCTCTAAAATTGATTTCACCCGAACAAACATACATTGCAATTTAAATAATAGCTTGTAAAAATAAAGTCGGTCGTGCCAGCTTTAAGTTACAGATATTGGGGTCGCAAGCTGCCTCAAACCATTAGTAAACTATGTATGTAGTTATTTATATTTGAAAAACTAACATGATGCTTTATTGGTTATACGCTAGGTAAGAATCACTAGTATATAAGTAAGTTTGTAGAGTTTAAAGAGTTAATATAATTTCCATTTAAAAAACATAATATATGAAGACCGCGGGTAAATTAACCAATTTCTATATTTTGTATTTTTATAGAGTTGTGTAGTTATAACCTGTTCCATCTCATAGTATTGTTTTTAAAATTCCGGGCCCACGTACCTACAATGTTTTCCCCCTTAGCAGTGTGTGTACTGTAGTAGCTTTATACTTATTTACAGACGACGACTTTTCAGGTAAAAATTATGTAAATTGTTTTATGCCAGCTTAATACTATTGTTATGGTTAAAAAAATTACAGTAATTTGTTTCTTAAAGTTGAACTCCAAAGACAGGTATTGCTGGATATAATCTGGGTGGCTATTGCCTCATGGCCTAGCAGTGAAAGCATTATTAGAAAAAAATTAAGAATTTACTTTTGATAAAATACCAAACGTCACTTTTTTTTAAATATAAATCCGGAGTCATGAGCTTTTGTTTTTCCGTAATGTTACGCTTTATCGTAAATTTCATTTCTTTCTATATAATTTTACCGTAAAAGCATGATAGTGGATAAATTCCAGTTAATACGGAACTTGATAAACAAAGGTAATGGGTATATCATGTACGGATTAGCACTGATAAGGGAAGCTTTGTTATTATAACGTCTATTATCATTACAATACAGTCAGTATGAGAGGACGTGAATCGTCTCCGAGCTGAGGGCCTGTTAGAAATGTGGTTATTCCGGAGAGCAAATACCGAGCCCATTATACCAGTGGCCCCGTCGCAATTGAATGCTGTGAGTCATATTGATTGGATTAAAATTATAAAACCAAACATTTGAGTGTTTCTTAATAAAATCACTTCATTTGAGTGATTTTTAAGTCAAAACTCAAAACTTCTTTATTTCCGTAAATACTATAGATGTACACTTAGAAAAGGTAAAATTGTTTAAATTAAACACTGGATGGGATGGAAATAAAGTGATATTTTGAAATCGGTCGCTTCGGTGTGTTGACTAAAGTAAAGAAGCGACGACGTAGAAACCTTTAGCCTGTTAGGTGTTATTTTTCGAGTTGGAGCAAAATCCCAAGCTTTTTTATCTTCTAGATAGTCTGATATTTTGTAATAAGCCTTTTTACAAAGGATATGTTTGACAATTTGTTTGATTTTATTTATTGAAAGTTTTTGCAACTCGCTAGGAGTTTTGTTGTAGAAGCGTATACATTATGTTGTGTAACCTAGTTTTGTGCACAGCGAGTTTATTCTTATTTCTAGTTTTTACATTATGTATGTGGCAAAAAAGTATTAAAAATATTATTTAGTACATTTCTCTTGCAGGTTACAAAGATAATTTATGTGTTTTTTTTAAAGAATTTATTATTATATGATCAAATATTGTAAAATTAAAGACCTAAGGAAGGTCATCCACATCGAGCCATTCGCATTGAGAACGAATATGAAATATAGGATATTCAACGAACCGATAAAGGGTTTCTATTGGCTTGATATCCTGAAAACTATAAGATGAAAAGCTTTCTTTGTACCTCGGTCTGCTCTCACTTGTAGCTCCGGCGCCGCTCACGCCAGACGAACCTCAAAATATTACGCGCGCGTAAGCTTTCTAAGCTCTCCGGATAAGCTCACCTTAGCTTATTTTTAGTACCGGTAATAGTTAAAATAAAGTATGGCAACAGTAAATATTGAAACCCTCTTGAAACCATTGCAAACTTTAAAGAATAGTGTCACAAAATTACCTCGACATTTTTCCAAAATGTGGCGCGTGGTCGACGAAAATGAACCTTCTATTGATGAGTTGTTGGAAGTAAGTCAAATATGAGAAGGAAAATAGAAAATCATGAGTCAAAAGTTGCTAGGAATAGGTTTCTATAAGTAATTTTTACGCCAATTTGATTTAATTTTACAATTGCAAGTTTGTAGAGCCTTGGAGCTAGACGGAGTAAAATATTAATATTACCCCAATACGGCCTCATCAAAAATACGCTTTTCTTTAATTTCGCTTTGTGCATCATCACATCAACAATATAAAAAAGTGTAATGCGGAACTTCCGCTTGTTCGAAAGAAATTATAAACAGAGCAACGATCGTTTGTTGTACTAGGAGTAAGAATAGATCGGCCGACTGATGATGCAAAAGTCAAAATAGTTTTTTTCTCATTGGACCCTTTTTATCAACCCATTATGAGATGGTTAAGTGCTAGTAATTTTATAATACAGATAGATAATCACATGCTCTGTACGAAATTGCTTTAATATTTCTATGACAAAATTTAATACGAAGTTGATTATCCAGTCTAGAATTATCTAATGTATACAAAAATTCGTTTGATTTTTTCGCAAATTGAGTATAAGCACTTACTTAGTTAGCTTGCTACCTACATTTTGTCTTTTAAGAGTCTCATAAAACGTATTACGTTTAATTTATTCCATCATATTTATACATAACCATGTGCGTGTATATTTTTTATCTTGCTTGTTACCAGGTAACTGTTTAGAAGGTTCTTAGGATACCAGTTAGATACACATGTTTCTGCTCAAAATTAATTGTTGAAGATATTAACACTCGTTCATTAATTTATAATACATTATTTATTATCTATCGATGTATGTGAAAGGTTCATTGCACGTCGTGCCCTGCCTTATAAAATCCATTATAATCGTTAAAATTCCACGCATTTTGTGACATAATGTATCTCATTTTGTTTTAACAAAATTATGATCTCTATTTCAGTGAAAATACAATGTGATATTTTTGTGAACACACCACAACGAAACAGAACAAAGATAAACTTGCTTACTTTATATATATTAAAGAAAATATTTTAATACGACTAGGAATTTAAATTGCGTGTAACAATATACGGCAACAGAGTTAATTTGAGGTTAGGTATGGGCAGTTGGTTACAAACATTTCACATTGAATTTGGCTGGAGTATAGGTTCTTTAGTTACACCAAATTAAAAAGGGTATTTTTTTGATAAGGTGCTAAAACAGTGAAATTTGAGTGCAGTGAACATTAACATAATCACCATCATCATCAGCTGACTGGCTTCAGAATCATACAATATTGGGTAGGTATTAATTCAAGATCAGAGACGAATAAAAAGCCTATTTATTATTGTTTATTAAGGAATAAAAAATCGGTACGAGAAAACGTAACACTCGAAGTCGTATGACTCTGACCCCATGTATATCCAATGATTATATCCATACCGGGTTGTCTGGCAGAGATCGCTCTTGAGTGATAAGAGCGCCTATTGTAACTTATGATGTTTTTGTCTCATTTGTAAACTGTTTTCTAGTTTTAAGTGTGCAATAAAAGTATTTTGTCTCTCTATCTATCTATTCCTTGGAAGATGGGTCGCCTCTGGTCTGGTCTGGTGTCTGTTCGCCTTTAGTTTGGGATGCCACGTGTGTAGATAGATACCCAAGCAACTTCATCTTGCACATCTTACAAGGACATCAGTAAGGGCCGGCTCCGCAGCAACATCAGCAAAGTCCCTCAAACTACGAAAATACGTAAATATTGACCGAGGTTACCTATTTGAGCTGTTTGGGGTGGAAACCATTTGTCCTTGGGTTCCTAGGGTTTGGGGAAAGAGTTTGGTAAAGATCTTACCAAACTTCTCAGAGAGTCCACAGGAGATCGGAATGCTGGCTTCTATTTCGGTCAACGAATTAACATTACTATTAAACGTGGAAATGCTGCCAGCATTCTGGCACTCTGCCTTCTGGTGACGGCTTAATTTTTTTGGAAATTTATATTTTATAGTTGTGAGTAGTATGTACTAGTATATATCTGCCGTTTTAGATTGTCCATTTCTTTCTTAACACTGCTAAATTTTTTGTCCCGTAATCTGGAGTCACATTGAAACTCTGACGAAATGTCGCACAATCCCAAGGTAGGCTTAGGACGACGATTCATGAAGGTCCGTTTATATCTACCGGCGGCATGGAGCGTATCAGACACGTGCCGTGGCTGACACCGACCGATTCGGTTGCGACGTGTTCAGTACAAGAGCGTGGTTCCTGATAAACTTTGACCTGCTCCTCTCCGTTTTATTCTCACTTCTCCGGCATTGCTTGCATCCTTATTCATTTCTTTATAACTAGCTGTGCCCGCGACTTCGTCCGCGTGGAATAGTGACAGTGTGATTTTCATACAAACTTTCATCCCCTATTCCCTTTGATATTTTACCCCCTTGAAGGTAAAATTTGTAAAAACTTTAAATTACATTTTTATTTATATCTAATAAACAGCTTGAAATAAATATTCAAGCTTTTAGCTTTAAAAATGACGATAATTCTATACAACCCTTCAACCCCTCTTTCAACCCCTTACAACAATTTTTTCGCATTAAAATGTATATGTATATTATTTCCGTACATTTAGTGTACATTTTTAGTGTACATTAGTGTACAATTTCATTTGAATCGGTTCAGTAGTTTTGCCGTGAAAACGTGACAGAGAGACAGACAGACTTACTTTCGAATTTATAATATTAAATAGTAAGGATTTGATTGTCCTAAGTCTGTTTCGCAAGATGTATTCTATTATACAGAGATGAAATTTTTGCAAAAAATAATTTCGTAACGTCCTTCGTATTTTGGTTATAACAGCTTGTTTCACCACTCGGCTGACGTGTTGAAAGACTAATGTGGTTCAGTTCAGATTGCTTTTGCGTCCCTTTGTAGATATCATATTGTATTGATATTAGCTTCTCTAATCTTCTAATTATTGAACTGGTAGACTTCTATAATTTTAATTTAGAATTACAATTGTTGCAGTTATCCTCTCTTACGTTCACCTTACGTTCAGTCAGATCACTGTAATATTTGTTAAGTTTTATAAAATTTATTGAGCTACCTACAGTCTTTTCAAATTTAACTTCTTTTAAATTAAATAATTGTCTAAAAATAAATGCAATTGGAAACTGCAATTATTTAGATAACGTCTATGTTGTCTGGGGTACTAAGTAACGAGTGCTCTACGTGTTCTACCTCAATTACCTACACTAAACGATGTGTATCTAGATAGATACTTTCCATTCTAGTATCTAATTCGCCACCTAAAAATTTCCATCTACAAATGAAAATTGTGAAACTATCTCTATGTAAATTGAATTGTCTTTTATTGGATAGGTAGGTAAGTAATATCCTTTCGGTCAGATTTAAGTTTGCATAGATAACATGATATAAGGACACCGGACATTATAAAGTGCCAACTAGGTTAACCAAAAGCTTTTCTACTTATAATGGAAGTGGTCGAATACCCGAAAAACGTTTGTCTTTAGTAGAGTCTTTACAGTGCGTCATCTAAAGGTGAGAATAGACTTAAGCATTTACTAGTGACAGAACATCGAGCATTCGCTGTGTTTTTACTCGAACCACACTTGGAACATGACGCTTGATGTTACAGCCTGATTTTAAAAATCAACGACCGTTTTGGTGCAACGTTTTATCGAGCAAAGTCACGAACGCGAATAATACGCAGGCCGAGGAAAAATTGACGCAATGTGAATGAAATGTTATGGGTAAATGCTCACTCGCCATAAGCATTACATCGAACAATGCGTCGAGCATTCATAAGAACGTTACTTTACATGGAAATGCTTGTAGGAAATAAATACAAACAGTTTTCTGTATTGTACCGACCATCGGTCGGCGGTGGCGCGGTGGGCGAAGGTCCGCCTGCTACGCAGAAGGTTGCGGGTTTGATTCCCGCCTTGAGACAAATATTTGTACGTTCTTCAAATATTTGTCTCGGTTGTTTTGGGTATTTTCTATGCATAATAAAAAATATCTATCTATGTTATTATATTGTATTAAGTTTATCAGTCCTCTAGTAACCATAACACAAGCTCTGCTTAGCTAGATGATGTTCTGTTCATAGTCAAACATTATTTATTTATTTATTTATTTGTTACAAAGTTAAATTACATTGTAATGCTATAGCAAATGCTCTAGTCTATACTCACCTTAACAGGTGCCCCTACTCTAAGTTCCATTTTAAGATAATTGCAACTACTTTATACAAGTACCCACATTATTCTTTCTCAGGAAATACAGATGCACTTATGTTTCACCGTTCACTTTCGTTTTTATTTCCAGAGCAATAGCAGCTGCTAGTGCATTGGAAAATATAAACGAAAAATAATGTTAAGTACGCTTTATTGAAATTTTTTGACTGCAAAACCATCTTCCAGGGTATAAATTGGTATCCTAGGTCTAATTCGGTCCCCTGGAATTTCATTCTGGTACTGTCAAACTGCTTTCGAAGCTAATTGTTGTAATCTGAGTCTTACAACATCAGTTGAGGTCAAATGCGGTCAACGCCGCAACGTCTAGTGTTTATGTCTTTGGACCTGGAGCTTTTCATCTCAACAGTAGTTAGTACAGTAAATTAACTAATTAAAGTGATTGTTGTTTCTCTTTGTAAAAATATAAGTGAGGTATGCATTTAGGTAGGGTGGGCAGAATACCTAAGTGTCTTCGTGATACATTTTCGGCCACATCGTCTCTCACGAGGAGGTGAAATTGTGGTTATACGAAGGTCAAAACAAATTAGTACGCTGTAGATTTTGCTCGTATTATTGTATGAATGCTTGCTCATTCATCGATCTATGCTTGAGTAACGATTTTTAAGTAATAGTTACTTGAGCGAAGATCGATGAATGAGCAAGCTTTTATAGAACGGGCACGTACGGGCGTAAATAGGTATGTTTAAAGCCTATGTTTGCGATTATTTTCGTTCAATCAACGAGCGACTATATTTCGGTAAATTTTCAGAAGCTGGTGCGATCATGTTTTATTTTTTGGGGTAATTAATCACGCTGTCGTCACAAATATATTCTCATCACAGGCCTACTCTAGGTTCTTTTCTTCCGTAGTTGCGAAATACGGTCGCAAAACTTAAAGCTCGCTAATTTACGAAATGACTTCTTAATACATTTTAACATATATATAAAGCATTTTTAGAATCCAAATTTCAGCGTCAAGTAGTATTCAAAATAAACTATCATCATTCCAAAGTGATAAACCAGCTCAACTTTTTATGAAATATCCGTTTTCGTTCGATTAGAGTCCCGACCTAACGAAAGAAAACGACATTTCGTTATGAAAGTAGGCCTTCCAATATACGAAAAACAAAAGACGCGTACGTCAGGTTTCAGTAATTTAGACGTCTGGCGTAATTGTTTTTTTTATATTGAAGGCTGCAGAGAGTGGGAACACGGAAGATTTCAGAAGGCTGTACGTGAATGAGCCATCTCGTTTGACGGTGCGGGACGGACGCGGGCGCACTGCCGCGCACCAGGCCGCAGCGAGGAACAACATCAACATACTCTCGCTGATCTACACCTACTCCGGAGGTACGGCTACTTGCAAAATTATTTCATGATTGGGTAAGATAACGATGCCCTTCAGGTTTTGAATTGAATTATCTGAGATTCTGGTCGAAGCGACGCGTGACTCGAGAGCTGGTGAGTATTTGGCGCAGCGCATTAGCATTGACATACAGCGGGGCAATGTAGCCAGCGTCTTGGGGACGCTCCGACTGGTATTGATATGGACCAGTTGAGCTACGAGTAGATTTATAACAGTCTGCAGTTAGCGTAATTGTTTCAATTGTAAATACTAGTTCTAATTTGTTAGAAACAAATTAGAACTAGTATTGATGGATATATGGTATTTTTTTTGTTAATAAATCATCCATTTTGTGTTTATTTTTACTATAGACTAGATTCTGTCTATTTTCGTTATAATAAGTAGCCTATAATCCAAGTTAGGCTATGTTCAAAATGTACACCAAATTGCATCAATAGTTTTGGAGATTCTAGATTCTAGAACATAATTCACATTTCACAAACTTTTGGCTTTATAATTTAGTGGGATGGGATAATATTAGTAGGACAGATAAATAGATTATTACTTTAGTGCACCATCAATAAATAAAAAAATAATCAGGAAGTTAATCTAACTTTGGGGGGTGAAGATGGAATTCTCCTCAAACATGAATAAAGGGAGATCCTCCTGTACCAGGCCGACCAATCTGGTCTACATGCCCGGAGGTCTTTCGACCGACAAACGATGTTTGGTCTTGGATATTATTCAGTTGTTCCTGAATATAGGATTTTTCTGACAATTTTATTTTCTTTTTGCGCTTCAAATTTTTCAAGTAGCAACTTAAGATTTAGAATTTGCCTTTGTTTCATCTAATGGAATTGCTCTATGCAGGTTAGCTCAGTTTCAGTTTTTTTTCCGATGGTTTCTCCTTGGGTGCTTCTATTGATGTTTGCTTTTTTAGTTCGGTGATCTTGGGTAGCGCAATCAATTAATATTTCCTGCAACCTAGTCAGTTCTTTCAATGGGAATATTGACTGTATTAAAACAAAATGTTTTTTTTTACCTTTAATATTAATGGGGTTGCTATCATATAAATTAAAAAAGAGCTCATGTTTGTATGGAATTTAATTAATCTTTATAAAATAAACCACCTTCCAGTTACTCAGATACACAACATAAAGCAGTCGCTGGCAGTTTAATCATGTATTCAGTTATAATTATAACTCAAACATTACAATAAAAGTTTGCACTGTTGGAGTTATAATTTAAAGCATTTTGAACTAAGTTAGCTTATGTAAATTCATATTCTGACATGCATTGCTACTATCAATGAACTCAAATTGGTTGACTCACAATTTTTTTACGCTTCAATTCAAAATAAACGCTTGAAATGCCGGTTTTATTTCAGATTTGAACGCGCAAGACTCTTCTCTTAACACTCCCCTCCATGTGGGAGTGGAAAGCGATGCTCTCGAAGCCATCGAGTTTTTGCTGGAAAGGTAAGTTCATATCTTATTGATGTCTTACTTTATTTTCTGTTTAAGTCAGAAGTCAATAACTTTATACTACACCTGCTCGGAAAGTTGCCTATTCTTTTTCCAAATATAAGATAGAAAAGTACAGTGTACACCTAGGCGAGAACGTGCCTAGGAATTACGAATTAGGAATAGGCAACTTTCCGAGCAGGTGTAGTATAAAGTAATTCATTGCAGGCGTGTAGGAATCCGGGAGGAAAAACTCTATGGAATTTCATTTCTCACGCGTTTAAGCGGGAGGGAAAACTGTATGGAAATCCATTTCTAACGTGTTATTTTGTTTAATTTTTAATTTCCTAAAAGATCGGCCGGTAGCTATGGTTATTTTCATTATAGGTCAAACGACAAAAAGGTTTTACTCCAAGTCCGCTTGCCTCTTCCGACTTCCGAACAATATTTGGAAAAAAGAACCCAAGTGATAAAGGCTGGCGCGGGAAGTTCTTTTAATTTGAATGTGGTGTAGGCAATTTTATTAATTCTACAGAAAGTCGTCGAGTGAGCAAGATCTTCAAAAACTTGTTTATGTTTGTTGTTATTGCGTTACCGTGAACTGTCGTGAAGAGTGATTAGAAGCTGTTTTGATTGGTTCTATAGCTGAGTGATACGCTTCGTTAACGCGATCTAGAGTTATGTAATTTTTAGCACCATCTAGTTATGCACTTGAAACACGACGAAATTCTCGATGCGATAATTCGACGCAATCTTTACGTTAGGTTTTAGTTAATGTATGCAATGTTTAATAATTATATGTATTGTGCAACGTTTGTTCCTTTTGTTTATCGGACCTTTTTATTCTTGTTTCAGACGTGTTGACACTAGTACGTTAAATAATAGAAAGCAAGCGCCCATTCATCTAGCAGTCGAGCTAAATAAGGTAATCATCATCCAACAAAACGTCTGACATAATCATATGACACGTACCTACTTTTATGTTCTATCGGCATAAACAAGTAATTGAAGGAAAAAATAAAAAACACGATTCGGTCCCCGTTTTTTATTTTTTTTTTCCTAAAATGTGGGTTCAACGACTACATAATGTAGCTAAAACCATATAGGAGTCGAGATGAGTATTTTCATATAGGTAATTAAAAAAACAGCTTCAGACATATTTATGCCCCCGTACCACGTCTGTCAGTCTGAACACGTTAACCTCAATAACTAACGAATGTACATATGTTCATCCGATTTCACCAAAAGATGAAGTGATGCATTCGGTGTTTAATATTATTAATGTGTTGTGTAAATTGACTGAAATATGACGATGATTGTTGAAGAAGGAAAAATAATACACTGAAAGTTTTGCTGGCGTCGCACGCCAGCAAAACTTTCAGTGTAAGGGTTGTTGGGTTCAGTTAAGGTCAAGTGTAAAAAACAGGTTATAACTATTTTGTAGGTTCTAAAATTTGTTAAAACAAACTTTGAATCAATTGTACTTTAGGAGTCTATCGCTAAAATGTTGATTTTAGTAATAAATCTCTTAAATAGACTATAAAACGTTTCGTATTTTGTTTTAGCGTTGGTTCATAGCAAATAGCTTACAATGTACGTAAAACTATATAACTGCTAGCTTATTAACTTTTAATTCAGCAGAAATACCTTTTTTTTTAAATAACCTCACTTTCGATTCTAACCCATAGAGTAATTTCAAAACGACGTATTGCGGAATCATTCGTCTTAAAACTATTTGCTCTACACGTGCCAAGCCAAGGGATTGCATTGCTTTGCTAGTTAGAAATTTATTATAAATATTTCAGGTTGAAGTCCTAAAAGTGTTCGCCAAATACAAGAGCCAGTTTAACGTGGATCTTGGAGGGGAGCACGGGCGCACTGCTCTCCACATAGCTGCGATCTTTGACAACGACCTCTGCGCAAAAATCCTTGTAAGTTAATTGTGTAAATGAGAAGAACCTACATCTAAATCTTAGAGGTAATGACACCCATAGAATATTTACTTAACAAATAGTCATGTGAACTTGTGTCACCAATCGACTAATTACTTAATGACTTGGTTTTTTCATTAAGTTCCGGGGAAAAGGGCTTATATTATTCATTTATAAACAAATAATTGTAAATATTTCACTTAGCGTTTTCTAGCCCCAAATTACGCAGAGCTGATGTCATGGTACGTATAAAAAAATGTTGCTTAAATATTTTGTTATGTCAGGATGCTTATTATAAATATAAAACACTAAGAGCACAAGACCTTGAACAATTTCAACAAAATCACTTTGTATTGTAAGAAATGTCCTAAATTTCAATAAAGTAATATGAGCACAAAAACAATATAGTGCTTAAAACTAAAATGTTGAAATGGTGAAATTCAATTAACAATAGTCAGCACAGCACCCATTTTATGTCATGGAAGGTCATCACGGAGAAGGTATGTTTTCTTCTATTTCTATTCCTATGTACATCGTGCGTGTCTCATTGCAGCAAAATATTCTTTATAAGTTAAAATACTAACGAATGGTAAACTCTAGCTGAGTTAAAATTATAAAATAAGATGCTAACTTGTTTGTACTCTACTCAGGCAATTCGAACATTCCAAGTCTTTTAGACCTCACAGGACTCGTGTAAAAATCAGATATTTCAAACCAATGATGCACAATGTGATCACAATTCTGCTTTGAAACAGGTTTCCAAAGGGAATATAAGACTTTCTAAAGGATTTAGTTAAACTTATATTATCTTATATTTATTTAGATAACCGACCTTGAAGCTGAGTGGAAACGTCCTTGCAACAACGGCTATTATCCAATCCACGAAGCAGCGAAGAACGCCTCATCACGTACTATGGAGGTGTTCCTCAAGTGGGGGGAATCCCGCGGTTGTACACGCGAGAGTATGATCTCTCTCTACGACAATGAAGGCAATGTTCCTTTACACTCGGCGGTGCATGGAGGGGACATAAGGGCTGTGGATCTATGCCTCCGATCTGGGGCTAAGATATCAACGCAGCAGCACGATTTATCCACCCCAGTGCATTTGGCTTGTGCGCAAGTAAGTGCTTTATTAAGTACCAGTTACGCCCATCGGTGGTATTACCCGCGGGGAATCATCTTTATCATCCAACGGGAACACTGCACTTTTTCGTGATTAAGCCAGATACAAGCTATCCTCTTACCATATTTTGTTCAAATTGGTTCTGTAGTAGTATTAAATACTAAACTACTATTAAATATTAAATACTTTGGCATTTATAGTAAAAGGACAGATTAGGCAATGGTAACAGTGTGATTTAATTGAATGAGGTAATAGCTAGTATAGAGATTTTTTAAAAGCTGTCTTTTTTTATACTTTTATTCGCGTTTGCGTTTTAAATACAGGCCTATAGAATACGAAAAGGAAATGATGATCGCGCCGGTTTTTAAAAATTACCTATGTATAAGGAGCTGAGAAAACAGCTATTTTGGGAGCTCCAAGATTCACAAGATTTTGAAGTTGTTTGCGATCTTGTTTTGGAGAAAGAGTAATTCCTTGATACAAATTTTGATCCATACGAACGACGATGAACAAAAATTTTCGATTGTAATATAAAACAATTTATCAACAGGGGGCTCTGGAAATCGTGAAATTGATGTTCAGAATGCAGCCTGAAGAGAAGAATGCTTGCCTCACATCGTGCGATGTTCAGAAGATGACGCCGCTCCATTGCGCGGCCATGTTCGACCATCCTGATATAGTGAAGTACTTGATAGTACAAGGGTCGGATATAAACCCCCTGGACAAGGAGCGCAGGTCGCCCCTGCTGCTGGCCGCGGCACGGTCAGCATGGCGGACTGTTGACGCTTTGGTAAGTCATGGCCTGTTTACATTAATCTTTCTGGGCCGGGGACCGCAATAATTTGGCGTGTTTTAAAAAACGATAAACCGACTTCAAATTCCCGATGATAATAATCGACTTCGAATGCCTTACTTTAACACTGTTTTTAAGTTTTGCGGGATAATAATACCCTGTGTATAATTTTATGGGACCACATCGGGATCAATTTCTATACAATAGTGAAAGTTTTACATATTATATATACAGTTACATAAAACCAAAACGTCCAAGAGCCAGGTCAATTATCGAAATAGATCCATAATAGTCGGAAATATCGCGTAACATATACATACAAAAATTCTTTTTTGAAGTAGTTTAATAAAATAATTTCAGCTTGTACACCTCTCCGTCGAATAGACATCAGCTGTCATTTTGAGTGGAGACAAAAAATCATAGAGGGCATCTCTTTATACATACACTATGCAAATTGAGCGAGACTAAGACTGGTGTTCATCAAAAGATAATCAGACAATTAGGCAGCATAACGGTTAACTTTGACATTGAATGTATGAAAACATGTGTTAAAAACGTCAAAACAGCTGTTTAAATTAAACCATCTGTTGGTGAACTCGGGTCTTTAACCCAGTAACCTAGCTGACCAGCCAGCCGGTGTAAAACCACTATCACTCATAAGCTGAACCGCCAAAATCACGCTACATACCGATGTAATGTATAGTTATTTGCTGCAGATATTTCACGGGGCGGACATTCTTCAGAAGGACATCAACAAAAGAAACGTGTTGCATTTAGTTGTGATCAACGGAGGGCGTCTTCAAGAGTTCGCTGCTAGTTGCCAGGTCAGTTACGTTAGAATCAGGTATTCGAAGCGAGACTGCATGTTTTCGTGTCTTTAGGATAAAAAATTTTTTTTTACACGTAAGTAATTTATGTTATTTGCTTAAATACCTGTATTGTAAAGAGTGTGTTGTGTTCATAGCCGGTGATGCGCCCTACGCTAAGGTGTCACGGAAGACCAGCGCTGCAGTTACTCCCCGAGCTCCTGCAGCACACGCTGAGTGGTAGCTTTTTGGTCTCGCATTGCATTTTTTTCTCTATTTAATCCTTTTCATTATTGTATTTTTGTTTTGTGAACCAATAAAATTTTCTTGTCTTATCTTAAATGGTGTGATAGGGAATGTTACTCAGTTTGCGTAAAAATATGGGTGTTGAGAGGTGCGGCCCCGATTTCACCATCACGAAGACTGGCCATGAGCGGTTTTCCCCGTTATTACGCCATTAGACACTTCCATCCCCGAGTCTAAATCCTAAGATGCATCTCTCGAGACTCCACTTATAGACCGGCCAATGAAGGCAATATATCTACCAGATAAGTATGGCAAGAACTGTCAAAATATTGAGTGATTGCTTCGCAGAAAACAAGCGTATTCTCAAAATTTGCATTTCGATATTTATATACAGGGCTTTTCTTTGATAAGTTGCTCGATAAGTCGCACTAGAATGCAGTTTTTGGCGAGAGTCGATAGATATTTATTACATGATACTATATCCCATGCTACTGCGTATCACTCGATAAAAATATATCGCGTATGTGATACGCAGAATTGGCCTCCGGGGTTTCTGTAACGCAAAATATAGAAGGGCACTCAACGTAATCACGGCCAGTCAATTTTGAAGTCCTCATTATCGGGTCTTTTTCGAGAAGTGTGGTGGTAGAAACTCAGATTAGACAGCTATTCTACTAGGAGTAAAGTTCTACCTAGATGATAAAAGTACCTCTTTCGTTTATTATGTTAATCTGATGAAATATAACCGCTTCTTTGATGGAAACTTTTGGTAATCAAGCTTGGGCTCTGGAGAGTAAGTTGATTACTCTATGAAAATTATATCTAGTGTTGCCTTTATCTCTTTAAGCTCGTAAGTAAAATTATATCTAGTGTTGCCTTTATCTCTTAAAGCTCGTAGGTTTCGAAGCCTGTAGTTTAAAATCTGGGGGCCTACTCGGAAAAGAAAAATCGAAGTTTCTGTTTCGTTTTCGTGCAAAACCAACTCTTAAGTCGCTTGAATAAGATTAGGGTTTGCACGAAAAATAATCAGAATCTTCGATTTCGTTTTTACGAGTACGGGCCCTGTTACAGCTTATGTCCTTTATACGCACACGAAACTTTTACAAAGTTTTGGAGAGTTAGACAGTTTTCTATGATGTATTGACGTGTACGTACATATAATGTCTAGGGAAATCGGGTACTTTCTCGCTTCGATGAACAATGTATTTGTAAGACCTGTAATACAAGCTCTGCTTACATAAGGCATAGAGATGCAGTGTCGATTATGCAGTATTTTTTTCAGAATCGCTGCGAAAAGAGCTTGTCTCTTTTACTGAACGAGAAAGACGTCAGTGGCTGCTCTCCCCTGCACTATGCGAGTCGCGACGGCCACATCCGCTCCTTGGAGAACCTAATCCGGCTGGGAGCTTGCATTAATCTCAAGAACAACAACAATGAAAGCCCTCTCCACTTTGCTGCTAGGTAAGTCAATGTCGCACTTTGAATTTTATTGTCTCACGAAGTATCAATAGGTAAAAACTTCACCACCCCAACTCTTCCCGCGGGTGTCGTAAGAGGTGACTAAGGAAAATATCCACTGGGGGGCGGGCAGCAGCAGCGCCTCAGAACAATTCTACCACCGAACTGCGATGCGCAACCCACATGCCCAGCATAGGAATTATGGGTTTTGACGATATAATACGAGTATATGCTTTATCTGTCCATCTCTTACTATACCCACTTCTAGTTATAACTACATACTTATATAATCTGTTTCTGACCAATTCTGTATCCGTCGACTTGTGGATTGGTCGACCCTCGGTACAGCTAGCTCTTCATTGTACGATAGGTATATACGATCCAAGCAATCGCACCTAAAGAGGATTTTATGAATATTGTTATTAACCTCTGTTGATAGCCAATAAGGCTCTTATTAGGAGGCGTCCATCAGTGGACGAGTATAGGCTGTGGTTGAAATAGTGTTAAGTAGTGTAGATAAAGAATGGGATTGAAGATAATAGCGGGATAGCATGCTCTTTGCCGCTCTCATTTTTGGTCTCTTTCCTTATCTACAGGACTTACATACTCGATGAGGACTTATATGAGACGTTTATTTTGTTTTTCTATAAATACAAAGGTATTACCCCTTGTTCTTGTAGGGAAACGCAAACAAAGGTTTTTTTTTTTGTAAATTTTGCTTTCTTTACAGTGGGGTTCTAACACCCATCGTATTATGTTTGTTGGTCACCTAGAACGCCCGCCGACATCGTGATTTTTTGGGATATCATTTTAATTTCTTTTAGAACGTCATGTTAGCATAAGTATGACCCAAGACTCAGCGGGTGCTAAAGCTGATAAAATCCTGTAGAAGCGCTGAACTTCCGTGGATGTTATGCTAAACTTCTATAAAAGTATCTTGAACTTTGATTTACTTTGCCAGGAAGCATAAAGAAATTTCTGAACCTGTTATCTTCCAGTACGGGTAAATGTTACAAGGTTCTTCCAATCTCTACAAGGAAAAGCTTTCATCAGGAAATTATCAATTTCTGTCGCTCGCGGTGATATTTAATCAGTTAATCTTAGATGGTGTAACTTTAATCTACAGATGAAAAGGTTCAATCGAAAAAGGTATCTATATCAGTGCCCCTTCCGTGTCCCATATTTCCCACTAGCTGTGCCCGCGATTTCGTCCGCGTGGAGTAGTGACAGTGGGTAGCATTTTCATGTTTTATCTCCGATTCCCTTTGATATTTTACCCCCTTGAAGGTTATTTGTAGAAACTTTAAATGAAATTCTTATTTATATCTAATCAACAGCCTAAAAAATAAATTCCGAGCTTTTAGCTTTAAAAAGGACGATACTTCTAAACAACCATTCAACCCCTCTTTTATCCCCTTACAACCCTTTTTTCGTATTAAAAAGAAGCTAAGTACCAAATTTAATTTAAATCGGTTCAGTAGTTTTGGCCTGAAAACGTGACAGACAGACAGACAGACAGACAGAGTTACTTTCACATTTATAGTATTAGTAAGGATAAAAAATCATTAGTAAGCTTTCTTGCTTTCATAGAGAAGTATTCGCCAACCCAACTTTTACACAATCAATTGTATTTATAACCCTCCTTCGTTGGTAGTCGGTTAAGAATAAAGTCTAATGTCTTACTAGCTTTTGGTCGCGACATCGCACGCGCTTTTCATGAAGTCCGTTTCCGGGATATTGTTTACTACCATGCCAAATTTCATTAACATCCGTTCAGCCGTTTAGGCGTGAAAAGGTAACAGACAGACAGAGTTACTTTCGCTTTCATATTAATTTATATGGATTTTAAGTTTTTTCACAGACATGGTAGAGCCGCGAGTTTTTTACCCGACTACGAGAGGGTTATGATTTTGACACCCTATGTATGTATGTATGTATGTAGCCGATTTTTATGTTCCCTGGTAGCGCTGAAACTACTGGTCCGATTTCAACAAATGAGGTATCATATGATTCGTCTTAATAGCCCGATGGTTATAGGCTATGTGACGTCAGATAAAAATGGGGTCTAACGAGATAGCAGGGGTCGAAGAAAGGGTCGAAAATTTCAATGTTAGTAAATATGCTCGTGTGTGGTATCGTTGCAAAGGTCTTTGTTTGTACTTTTCGAAACGTTTCTCGAACTTTTGTGAGGTTAACGATTCTCAAACTATTAGCAAAAAGGTGTAAAAAAAATATAGTTAAAAACTAAAACCCGACTACATAAAAGTCTTAAACAAGCGTTCACCTATTGTCCATAGCATTTTCTTTTGATACTTAGATAGTCGGAGGCACCCACCCCATATATCTAGGGTACAATTAGTAACAAGGCCTAGGTGAACGCTTGTTTAAGACTTTTATGTAGTCGGGTTTTAGTTTTTAACTACTGTAGTATGTTTACAATACAAGACAAATAATATTTATTGCACACCAAGTAAGATAGAGATAACAAAACAGGAAAACACAAACACAGTAACAGTTGCGCAATGGACGGCCTTATCGCTAAGTGTTTATTACTTTATCGAGGACCTGTTTAATTTTTAATTCGACTAATTCACAATCAATATGGATCCATTTTCTAATCCTTTTAGTTTTTGTGGCGAAGATATTTGTTTTGGTTATTTTTATGCATTCTATGTAGATATATCAGTTGTCTTGTCTAGTACTTATAATACAAGCTTATTATGTGATAATGTTAAGCATTAGTAGAGGTATCTCAAAGCGTTTTTGATGAAAGCTCCCAGGCGGCTTGACTTTTTCCAACACTTCCAACAGTTCTCGTTTTATGTCAACCTATTTACACAAACCCTTGACAAATGATGTATTCGTGATGAATTACTCTATTGACTGGTGAAAACCGCATGAAAATCTGTTCAGTAATTTTTGGGTTTATCGCAAACAGACAGACAGACAGACAGATGCGGCGGAGGACTTTGTTTTATAATATGTAGTGATTTAAATAAAATAAAAAATAGTAGAAGTACAACTTTATTGAATAAAGATTTTTTTCCAGGCAACCTTGTTTAGTAATAAGGTACAACTTATCATAATTATATCTTTTGGTAGTCCAAAACATATGTATGATTATTTATTTTTGCATTTATAGATACGGGCGATACCACACTGCCTGTCAACTCCTCGACTCTGACAAGGGCACATTCATCATCAACGAGAGCGACGGCGAAGGTCTCACGCCGTTGCACATTGCCTCTCGGGAGGGCCACACTAGAGTGGTCCAATTGCTTCTGAACCGCGGGGCTTTGCTACACAGAGACCACAATGGCAGGAACCCTCTGCATTTGGCGGCTATGAGCGGTTACACTCAGACCATCACGCTGCTACACTCAGTGCATTCGCATCTGCTCAACCAGGTGGATAAGGATTTGGTAAGTTGCTGATCATCCTAAATATCCAATGTATCATCATCATCAGCCCGTATACGTCCACTGCTGAACATAGGCCTCCCCCAAACGAGACGTCACGAATAGCGGTCCTGAGCCGCATCCACCTAATGACTCCCTGCGTCCGCTACGATGTCGTCGGTCCATCGAGTGGGAGGTCTTCCCACACTTCGTTTCGCATTGCATCGCGATCGCCACTCGAGAACCTTTACACCCCTACGGATATCAGCCATGTATCCACTGTTACACTAAATTTGATAAATGCGAAATTTACACAAGACCATAACATTACAGACGCCTCCAATCGTTATGGTTAGTGCAATGAATAATTATACAATCTTTAAATATAATAATTTCTGTGAATAATCTATACGCACTCTAATAAACATTATCCACAAATTATTTACGCTAACTTTTTGATTCATTTACACGGAATGCGCATACAGGGGCCTGGCCTCTAATTGAGTACAAGTCTGCACAACTTTTGTTCTACTCCGCCATTGTGTGAAATGTTTGTGTAAAATCTAAAGTTAAATCAGCTCTTTCATTGCACTATCGAGTACTTAAGGACTGTGTTGATAGATTCTGTTACAAGTAATGTTTGAGACGAAGTTGCTAGCTATTATAATTACATAATATTTTGTGTAAGAGCTTTCTGAAACTTGTTTATAAGATTGTAATTTGAAAGGCTTCGCCGCGGTATTATAGCGGGACTTCAAAGGTTCAAAATGCGTGAACTTCAAACAACAATAAAAAACCAATTTATTTTGGAAAAAAAATGTGAACGACGTATTTTAGAACGATTTCATCTGTAACCAAACGCCTTTTCTACTTAAATTTATTAACTAGCTGCTGCCCGCGCCTTCGCCCGCGTTTTATCGGGATAAAAAATAGCCTACATATATGATGTACATAAAAAGTTTAAAATTTTCATTTCCACCTGCATGATATTCATCATCATCATCAGCCCGTACACGTCCACTGCTGAACATAGGCCTCCCCCAAATGACGCCACACACACACCTGATATTACTTACAACCAAGGAATTTTTATACTACCTTAGTATAAAAGTTCCTTGCTTACTTACAACTAAATTACTGTCACATATGAAAGTAACTATCAGTTTGACAGCTGTCATAAAGTAAATCCTATTTATTTTATAAGTAATTTATAAAACCAGAATTTATAATTGCAACAGCTGACTGCAGACTTTTGAAAACAATCCAATCTAAACAGCTCAACTGACCAACAATAGTTAATGGCCATTATTGAAAAACATGATCAATATATGTTGTAGATTGTAATAAAAACTCTGAGTATTCGTGAGACGTTGGGAATACTTTTCGTGAGAAGTTGCGACTGAGAACGTCTCACGTGAGATGTTCGGAAAAACCCAAGTATTCGCTATGGTCCGAGGAATTGTAGTCCTTCTTTCTGATATCGTCGAGCGAAACTAGTTCGCGATGCGAAGTCCCATTTTTGAATTGCCCTAGATTATAAAACGTTCTTAGTAGGAATGTATATTTTCATTACCATTAAATAATAATACGGCGTGTTTCAACTCAACCCGTGGATGTCGTAAAAGCCGACTAAGGGAACCTACCAGAGGAAGGGCAGCAGCTTCCTTCTGTGTATTTTTAAACACCAACACTGCGATCACCAATCCGCCTGCCAAACGTGGTGATTATGGCGAATCCCCCCCTACATGGGAGACCATCCACTCGATGGACCGACGACATCGTAGCGGTCGCAGGGAGTCGATGGATGGAGGCGGCTCAGGACCGCTATTTGTGGCGTCGTACGGGGGAGGCCTATGTCCAGCAGTGGACGTGTATGGGCTGATGATGATGATGATGACGGCGTGTTTTAAAAAACGATAAACCGACTTCAAAATCCCTTACTTTTACACTTATTTTAAGTTTTGCGGGATAAATACTAATCCCTTGGGATCCCTTCGGGATTATATTCTATACAATAGTGAAAGAATTTTCAAAATCGGTCCGTAAATGGCGAAGATATCGCGTTACATACATAAAAAAAACATACAGACGAATTGATAACCTCCTTCTTTTGAAGACGGTTAAAAATATGAACTCCGTCAAAAAACTCGCAAAGTTTTGTTATTCCGTTATCATTGCCTATCAACGGCGGCAAAATATTGGGAAACTTGAAAAATTTATTATTCAACAAAACGATAAAAGTAGAACCACTCTTTTGTGTCTTGTTGCTACTCTACATGGTTCTGACTGAGAACCAGCGTCTTTCACGAATTCCCTAGGTTTTTGTGTCAGAGCACCAAGCTGAGTCAGGACCTGTTAGACCTTCACACTACTACTTGCTGAGTGGGCTACTTAGTTCCAATCCAATGCTTACTAGTCTTAGTACCTACCTACTTATCGTTCATCTGTGTATTACGATACTAGATAACACATAGACATGTGTTATCTAGTAGGTTCTAAGTAGTCTTTTATTTCTTTGTTTATCTGTGTGTTGTGTCTAATAAATTATATTCTTTCTTCTTTTTTTCTTTCCATCTTGTTTTGTAATGACGCGTCGACAAAATAATGGGACCACGAGAAAACACATTCATAAGAAAAAACATTTTCATTAAAAGCTGTCAAAAATCGCGACTGCAGTATGACTTTAACTTATTTGACTGCTGTTATGAATGCAGTATTATAGTTACGTTGTTATCATGATACTAGCTGCAGCCTGCTATTTCGCACATTTTTTCCGGGATGAATAAGAGCCTATCTCCATGCTAAATTTCATTAAGATCCGTTCAGTCAAACGACTGAACAAAGGCGTGAAAAGTTACCGGCAGACAGAATATCTTTCGAATTCATTATATTAATTTACGTAAAATTACGATTTGCAGAACACTGCTCTGCACCTCGCCACGATGGAAAACAAGCCTAAGTCCATCGCCCTGTTGCTGTCAATGGGTTGCCACCTTACCTACAACAACTTGGACATGAGTGCCATCGACTACGCGATTTATTACAAATTCCCGGAATCTGCGCTGGCGATGGTCACGCATGAAGAAAGGTTAGTGTTTCTATACGTTTATAATATTGTGCATAACTTATGTGACTGATAAAAAAAGATGTGAAGAATAATGAACGAAGAAAATTTTACTTGGGTAACATTTTTCACGAGTTTTTATGTTATTTGGCTATCCTGGCAATCTTTATTACCTCGAAGCATATAACTAAACGGCTGAAAGGATATTGGAAGATGAATGAGGTACACATATTAAGGCGTGTTTTAAAAAACAATTAACTGACTTCAAATTCCCTTACACTTATTTTAAGTTTTGCGGGATAAATACTAATTCCCTGGGGAATAAATTTTACGGGACCCCCTCGAGATTATTTTCTATACAATAGTCAAAGAACTTTCAAAATCGGTCCATAATTGGCGAAGACATAGTGTAAAATACATAAAAAAAAATACCGTCGAATTGAGAACCTCTCCTTTTGAAGTCGGTAAACAAATACTCATTTGAATTCCTTTGTGTTCTTAGATTTTGTAGGCTTGTATGGAATTAAGCAGAAGAAAGCAAAAATTGTAAAACCTGAGGCTCATTCGGGCTTTTTTCATAAGTTTATACAAGGTGCCAAGAAATATGTAAAAACCTGAGGATCAACTTTTGTTCTACGATTTTTTAAATTTCGAATACGTGTAGGTATAAGTATTTTTTTTTATTTAAAAGTAAGGCAATTTATCTTTTTTTTTCGTCCAGATGTCCTACTTTTAGGATAATTTCAATAATCAAAATGGTTTTGAATACCAATTGCGTATAATGCTTCTCAAAAGGGGAAAAATACAGGCAGACATTTTGTGTTGAGAAAAAAATGAAGTCAGACCCCAAAGGTCAAGTGTGAGTACAAAAAGAATCGAAGACTGAAGTTGACGTTGACATTTGTTGTATTGCCATATCCGCAACACTAGTTAATATATAATTAACAATAAGATCATAACTTTTTTTACTATAAAAACTTTCGTAGTTTGTTAAATTCATTATGAATGTTAGCGGGTTAACTACGAAGACGAGAAGATCATAACTGGTTACCTTTTACAACATTCGTTTCTCTTTCCTACCTCAAGTTTTAGGTACCATTCACCTAATTAAACTCTCTTGACTTTCGTCTGTCCTAAACACTTCCTACCCATACCACGTAACAATATAATATTATGTTACCTATAGAAAGCCCAAAAGTTTATGCTTATATTATAAGGATAAACTTCGGAGCTTTCTGCCGCTGTCGCTACTTCCTAACTTCCTTTGACATAATTCAATAAGCTAGGAACACATCCGTTTAACATGGTAAAGGATTTCCAAATTATTCATGAAATGCAAGATGGAAATCATAAATTAAAAATATGTGTTGCTTTTTAACGAAATCATTTGAAACACTCTTGAATTTCTTTGTGATTAACACTATTGGACCGATTTTTATATTCAGAGTTATTTGATTCCTTAAAGATTTTTTTTGAGACCTTTAAACCTTCGTCACAACAGTTTAAGTTCCTTTTATTTAACTTGCATTATTAGATAAATGTACATAATTGTGAGCCAATCTTGCAACTGAATTTTAGACCAGTTGTCCTCAACCGATTGAGCTGATATTAGCATAGGTACTTAATTAAGTTCTGTGACAATGGTATGTTAAGGTACCATCGAGCTGGTCTGACCATGGAGACAGAAGGTGGCCATAGGAACGATTAGATGAAACGACGTAACCTCATCAAGGTTGGGCTCGTTAGATTTGTCTTCCAAAAGAATTCGGCAAGCGCTTGTTTAAAAAAATTTTTTTCTTTTTCTGGTTTTAGAGCCAAGGAGGTAATGGCTCTCCGCTCCGACCGACACCCGTGCGTCACTCTTGCGCTGATAGCTTATATGCCGCGAGTTTTTGAAGCGGTGCAAGATAAATGCATCACTAAGGCCAACTGTAAGAAGGACTCGAAGAGCTTCTATGTAAGTTATTAGAAATACGAATAAAAACATTTGTTTCTAAGCGCTTATTACACAAATCCCCATACAGCCTTATAAAATAAGCAAAAGAACCAGCATTTTTGTCACAGAGAGCAGTCCCAGTCCATGCACTCGATGGGCCGACGACATCGTAGCGGTCGCAGGGAGTCGATAGATGGAGGCGGCTCAGGACCGCTATTTGTGGCGTCGTATGGGGGAGGCCTATGTCCAGCAGTGGACGTGTATGGGCTGATATGATGATGATTATGATGAGCAGTCTCTATCCCGACATAAGGTTGGTTGTATTAAGTTCAACCGTCGGACTTCCGACTGATTCTTTGATGACGATTTATTGTAATTTTTGGGTATCAATACATCTTCATCTAGCATAGGTAACGTATGTTTTCATCTCATTGCTGGTTCCTGCTTGTGCATTGTACTCCTTATGGGCCTAATAGGATTATGGTCAAATATAGCATGGGCTGCAAGGTGACTGATAACAGTACTTCCACTACTAACCAGTATATATTCTAACCCTTCCTTTTCACTTAGATCAAATACAACTTCGACACTCTATGTCCACAACTCAAAAATGAAGAATGGAAAGGCGATTCGCTAAACATTCCTCTGCCAGCGCTAAATGTAAGTGTAACTCTAATTCGATTCTTATTACACGCAGATAAAGTACTCTTTCAAATTCTACCAAAAGTCGAAGCTTGAAAGGGACGCGCTGAGACTGGCCCTGAATGACCCAAAGTTCCGCGAAGAACCGTTGAGTGTGATCAACGTGAGTCATGGTGGACTGATACGCCTCGCTTGTGTGTCCTTATCTTTACCACAATACTGAACATACACTACACAAAGTCAGCTATGCTTGTACACGTTAATGTTTCTAATCGGTGATGGTTATTATATTGTGTATTTTGCCATTGCTCATTACGATTTCAATAAGAAAAATTAAAAATCTAATCCACGTAATAGCGAATACTTGTAATCCGGCTACACTTTCAAACATTTGTGCATGAATGATTACACAAACACAGTTTGCGCAAGCAAGATGGACCGTGTGGCCAGCTCATCTTGCTTGCACAAACTGTGTGCAATCTGAATGCACAAATGTTTGAGCGTGTAGCCGGACTATAAGTTCGCTATGTGTGTGTCTAATACCTACTACGTAATATCCAAGCCCTAATAGCCCAGCCATACGCTCAAAAATTTGAGCATACATGATTGCACAAACCAATTTGCGCAAGCTAGATGAGTCCGACCATACGCTACATCTTGCTTACGCAAACTGTGTTTGTGCAATCATGTTTTGATGTGTTTGAGCATGTAGCCAGCATAGGGCAACATTTATCAGCGACCTCCACACTACATAAAGCTTGTATCTTTGCGATGACTAAAAGAGAATTTAGTTGAAAATTTGGGTCTCTCAATAATATCTACTTACGTACATATGTAATAATTTATTAAGGTTTTGAAAATACAAAGCTACTTGCGATAATGAAATCGTTGTGGGTAATGGGGTGTGTGTGACTGTAAATAATACAACACAAATTATAAATAAGAAGTCCGCAGGTTTTGGTACTGTCTTTCAAAATTCAAAGTGATTTATTTCCTATACAGACCTCACAGGACACTTGGACACGGCAGATATTGTACTACCAAATTGGGGGTGATTCTGGATCCCGAGGGGGTGAACTTTGGTTCATTTTTTAATTTAGATTTTTATTAACTTACATTGTCCCGGTGCTGAGAAAATATTGTTCTCTCAAATTTTTCAATAACTCACTGAATTTTTTTTTAATACATACTCAATTTCAAAATACAATTATTAATTTCAGAGACTGGCGGTATATACTAATTAATTTTATAATAATTAAAAAAAAAACATAAGAAATACAACGACATTTGAATTTGTTTTAACAATTACTATGTAAGGCAAGAGAAAAAGAATAGAAGATCACCAAAAATGGTAAAACAATAACTTGCCCCCTCGTGGTCTAGAATCACTCCCTTTCGGGTTAGATACGTACCTGCGTAAAATGAGTATACCTACATATTGCTACGAATACCATGGTATTCGTAAGCTGTACGAATACACATGTGTATTCGTACAGCTTACTACATCTTGTACTATATTTTACGCCTTGCAGGTGAGTCGATGCTGATCCATTTCAGAATTATTCATATTATGAATCTGCACGGTGGTAACGTCATAACATACTTTGACGCGTCGCTCACTACCAAGAGAAGAAACATCTTCACTTATTCAAGTAAAATGGTGGCCAAACGCTTGACATTTACCAGTAAAAAAACATAGGCGCGGGCGCAAAAGTGGCAGAAAACATCTACGTTTTCTTTAGAAATAAATGTCAGTGCACTGAGATTTATTTCTCAAAAAACGTACGTCGTCGGCGGCGCCACTTTTGCGCCCTTTTTTGTACGCCTCGACCGCTCCACCTTGAATTTCCAGTGACCGACGCGTTTAACAGATGTGTAACTTCGTACATGCATAATATTTTACAAATTTGTTTCCGTAGGCTATGGTGGTCCACGGTCGCGTTGAGCTGCTAGCTCATCCATTGAGCCAGAAGTATTTGGAAATGAAGTGGCATTCTTACGGCAAATACTTCCATCTCGTAAATCTGCTGTTCTATTGCATCTTCCTAACGTTTGTGACACTTTTCGCGCATCTTCTGATGGACCATGTTAGCCTGAACAACACTTTCAAAGAACAGAGAAGTCAGAAGAGAATGGATAATATAACGACTGAGTTTCGTAATTCAGGTTAGTTCGAATGAAATGTGCTTACCCTCAACGAGGGTAAGCACATTTCAGTCAGTGTCAGTGAATCACTAGGAGGGTCCCTGCAGGCTTACCATGAATTATAACTATAACGTAACACGCTATCAGCGTTACGTTATGTATTACGCAAATTTTAACGTAAATAACGCGCTACGTTAATTATAACGCCAATAATGCGTTATGAATACTAATTTCTTTTGTTAATTTTTATAACACTTTAAAATTAACGTAACGCATTATTTACGTTAAAATTAGCGCACATAACGCTGATAACGCGTTACATTACGTGTTACGATATATGTTATAATCCATGGTAAGCCTGCTGATAGTGATTCACTGACACTGCGTGAAATGAAAGTTCTTCCCATCATCACGAACATTTTTACTCCGAAACAGATGAACTCTTGAATTTTTTTGATCAACCACAACAATGAAACTTGTCGATTACCTATATTTCAGATTAACATGTTTCTGTTACACTAAAGTTAATAACGGGATATTTACCATGATTTGAGTGACTTCAGTTGTTCCGTTATCATGGCGCATATAACTGTGCCGAATTGGAGAACTCAAAACTCAAATCATGGTAATCCCGTCATTAATTTTAGTGTTGTAAATAACCATGATGGTTTCAAAAGTTTAATGTTTTTTTATTTAAAAATTTATAAAATAATAAACAGTTTTTATAAAATGCATTTAAAAGTACATGGTAATTTCACAAAAACACCATTTTGACATTTTCTATCATGGCATGTCGTCAAGGAATTTGTATACCAACGTAACTTAGTATATAAATTCCTTGCATGGCGTTCCCTATGCAGACATACACTATACATACATTATTATGAATTTCAGCTTCATCAGACGACATAGTTGAAGGAAATTGTGAGTATTATTTGTACTACATTACATATCTATTTATATACAATAATAATATGCCGAGTAAAAACAAACACAGTTTTCGCAAGCAAGATGGATCGTGTGGCTCCTCCGAGACACGATGGTCGCATGGGTGGCTCTTGTGACGTCATCATCGCCATTGGCGAATGAGAAGACGAATCTGTTTCCTGGTGATACCAGTAGCGTAAAATCGTAAAGAACTCTCTGAGCCCCTATATGAATCTCATAAAACTATGTGGTTTTGTATTTACCAATTATTTATCACATTGACTCGTGTTTATCTAACGCTATTTTGACTGATTTAATAAACATAATTGACGATTTTCATTATTGATTTTTCAATTGACCCGTATTAAATACATTACATATTTTGTTTCCCAAATTCCACATTTCGTTGAAATAAAGGGGCAACTGGACAGTGACGTAACAAGAGCCATTCCCGGATAGGGGGGAAAATTGGCGGTATATCACAGTGACAGAAACTAAATATATCTGTGACTGTCACACAGGTAGTGTCAGTGTCACGAGTGCACGATATTATATCGTAGATAACAACGGTATTAGGCACCTACGCAATAAATCGCTTCAGCTAGATAATATTGCTTCTATATTCTCTCTTTGATAGTATCAATTAGTCAGAATGAGACACACCTAGTTTTTTATACTTGGAAATTTGAAATGTATACCGCAAATTAACAAAGTTGTTGAAGAAAATACCGATTAAATTTAGTCGATTAATCAACATGTAACTGCTACTTAGCCATCGCATCGCTACAATATATATATATCAATTTTCAAATTTGTACGTGATTGGTAGAAACACTAGCTAGTATTTTATCACAGATATTTTGAAGTCACGGTCTAGGAGTCGACGAAGTCACAGGTATCGGATTTTGCCTAGTATAACCCAAGACTACTCCCGAAGGAGCATATCTTATTTTCTTAGATCATGATTATATATGAGTGTGTTGTGCTAGTTACAGCGCACCACTCTTCAAAAACTACCATGTGGTTTAATAATGAATCGATTTGAGTGACGAAATACTATCAGCACCTCACTTTCCTGAAACGCTTCGTTAGCGCGATCTAGGCCTCGTACAAATTTACTAGCGACATCTAGTTAATATTAAGGGAGCAATTCAACGACTGCTGGGCGCGGCCAACGGGCGAAGGTCCGCCTGAGACGCAGGAGGTTGCGGGTTCGACTCCCGCCTCGCTACAAATGTTTGTATTTATAATTATATATTTATTTTTAATTATATAATTATCTATAATAATTAACTATAATATATCACATCGGTCATCAAAATGTACATGCGTCGACGACGACGACGATAATTATATTGTTTTGTTTCAGCGTTCGAAATGAAATTGACCCTCTTTACAAGTGCAGTGGTGGTGCTGGTTTACAATATATTCTGCGTCATCCGCGAGGCTTGTAATTTGAGGCAGCAGAAATGGCATTACATCGTCGATCCGTGGAACTTGGTCTCTTGGATGCTATACATCAGCTCCACTATCACTGTGTACCCGACCATTCTTGGCAGAAGTGACGATATACAGGTATTTAAATAAACACTAATAGTTGCCTGGTGTTGCTTTGATTGTAGCTTAGCGGATTGCTACGTTAGTATAGCTAGGCGCGTAGCTTATAGCTCAAAATTCGAAAACAGACTCTCTCGCTTTGCTACATCTAGGCGACTAGCTAAGCTAGAAAACAAACGGATGAACTGTATTTCCGTCAAATTTCATCCGTTTGTTTTTTCATCTACTATCCAAGCTACCATACTGCAGTGCGGGTGAAACTTGTCGGCGCGCAATTTTTCTGTATAAAGCTTTTGTCTTTTGTATTTTATAAATAAACTAGCGACCAGCATTGCACCCGGGCACAATGCTGATATTAAATTATACATATTTTAACTACACCTTGAATCAATCTATCTATTAAAAAAACTGGATCAAAATCCGTTGCGTAATTTTATAGATCTAAGCATACATAGGGACAGACAGACAGTGGGAAGGGACTTCGTTTTATACTATGTACCTAGTGATAATGCTGGATAATCCACACACACAGCATTATTGACCGGATTCTAGTGGTCACAACATAGTGTAAACTCTTGAAACAACAGAAAAATCGATAAATAAACGCGATAAACCAGTTGAATAAGTACATGAAATAATGTGTTCATATGACATAATTTATAAAAAGTTTTACTTAAATTGTGTGTTAGTTAGTACCTATATTATAATACTAAGTTCCTAATGCATTTTAGGCAGTTCTTATCTTTTCCCGTGTACATTGTAACGCTTTAACATAATAATCATAACTGTAATGTGCCACATCAAAAATAGTAGATTGTTTTACAAGGGACTAAACCATCCCATTATATACGAGGTTGTTATACTCCCGAGCGTAGCGAGGGAGGATGACAAGACCGAGTTATATATCTACCGTGAATCAACCTTCATAAAACATCATCAAGACGATTCAATTTTCAAAAAAAAAAGATTGACGGAGCACCAAGTAGTCGAGTTTTTATGTGCTTTGTACGGGCTGATGATTTTTGACAAAAATTAAAAAGAAAAAATACTTTTTAGCCCGAGGTATTAAACTCGAGTTTTAGGCCTGGTAAGCTACACTATTATGATACACTTTTTGAGCAAGAGAAGTGAAAAAAAAATTACGATTGTTGTGAATAAATCTAAAACGTCACTCTCGGGTGACGTTTTAGTTCACAACAGTTTTGATTACGCTGCGTTTACTCGGCTACGGCCGTCATTAGCTCTCATCAGGTTTAACATAATATCCTGTGTCTTAAGCTACCAATATTTTTGTTTTTGGACAGGCCAGCAATAACAATTTTTATTGTTTCAGTTCTCTGCTGCGTCAATAACAATATTCCTTGCCTGGGTGGAACTTTTGCTTCTCCTGCAACGGTTCGACCAAGTCGGCATCTACGTGGTGATGTTTCTAGAAATCCTGCAGACCCTTATCCGGGTCCTAATGGTATTCTCGATCCTGTTCATCGCATTTGGTCTCTCGTTTTACATTCTACTGTCAAAAGTGCGTATAGAAATGGTATTTGTTACCTACACTATATGGTTTGGATGTCATATAAGATGATGCACTCAATTATACTTATGCCCGGCTATACTCTCAAACATTTGTGCATGCAGTTTGCACAAACACAGCGCGCAAACAAGATAAGCCGGCTCCACGCTCCATCTTGCTTTCACAAGCCGGTATGCGCAAGTAAGATGGAGCGTGTGGCCGGTTTATCTTGCTTGCGCAAACTGTGTTTGCGCAATCTGCATGCGCTAATATTTGAACGTGTAGCCGGGCTATCACGTAAGGTTTTGTTATTTATTCACATTGTAAGCAAATATTTATATTTTATTTACCTTTCTACTAATATCAAGCACACTTGTAGGATAGGCTTACATTATCATTTGTCTAAAAAGCTTTTCTGTAGTTTGTACACATATGTATACCTACAATAATAATAAAGCCTTTTTCAGATATATAAACTAGGTATGTTTATATACATGCTTAAAATTAGACAACGGCAACTTCTATTGCCTCTGTTTGCCCAGGTTTGCCCTGAGTCGGCAAAGGCTTCTAGTACCTGCCTCCATTCCCCCTTGCTCTAGGTAGACCAAGTCTGTCCTGCAATCTGTCTTATTTCGTCCTACCATCTTTTATATTGTCTCCTCTTTTTTCTCTCAGTTTTTATATATCAATATTCAAAGAACCTTCGAACTAGCTTAAAATTCTATGCCTAGTGTTTTGTTTTCATGTGATATATTGTGTATGACGCTTTCATTATTATAGCGCATTAACTCGTGTTTTACTAAAATTGTTTTCACGGATGATGTAACAAACAAATTTACGATTGTACATTTTTAGTAGTTGCTAAAACCGGTCCGGTAACAATCGTTTACTGGATCTTTAGGTGGGGGGACCTCAAGGTCTGTAACTAAGTTACTAAGATGACAGAGGGGCCAAAAAACAATTCTTCTCACAGTTTTACATACCTACCTTCTAACTAATGTATGCATTTACAACTCAATATTCTTTCTGCTTAAAGAAAATAAAATCCTGCTGTTCAAAAAATGAATTTTACAGATCAACAATCACGAACCAAATTATTTTTAAAAATAGTTTTGTTGCCGGCCAAGTACTGCTGATGGCTTATAATTTATAGCCGACCAAAACATTTACATATGTATGTATAGCTCTCCAAATATGTAGTTTTGCAGCTGATTTTTCCGGCTGACCAAATATTTAAAATAAATAACAACAGAAGCAAGCAACGTAATCGCGGTGCGTGTAAATGAACAATGGTTCATTTACACGCACCGCGATTACGTTGCACACGCACGCTTTTGGTCCCTTCTCAAACCTAAAAACGTGCAGTTTTGCATGTCTAGTGAGAAATTTAGAGCAAGTGTAATTTGTATTGTTTCGACTCAAGCATACTTACAAAATGGTTTTGCTTTGCTTGTGATTAATCTGCATTACGACTACACATAGCGAACGAGATTTATTTTAAAAACCAAAGTTATATTCACAGGGGAACCACGTGTCATTCAACAGCATCCCTCTCTCGCTGATGAGGACTTTCGCCATGATGCTAGGGGAGCTTGACTTTGTTGGAACCTACATTCAGGTAAGGTCACCATTATTAATTCAATTTTAAATTTAAGGACATGTCCTTCGTCAGGTGGCTTTGAAAGCGGAGCTACATTGAAATTTTCAAAGTAGCTTTCAAAAATCGGGATGTAAATTTCATCCATAAATTGTTATCAGTACATGCAAGGTGACCATCGAGGTATAAATGCAGATATCAGATCGTCTTGCTACATCCTAGCGACTAGAAAAGATTGACGCTTTCAATTTGTTCTTCATCTCATCATCATCATCATCAGCCTATACACGTCCACTGCTGGATATAGGCCTCCCCCGTACGACGCAAATCGCCAGAAAATAGCGGTCCTGAGCCGCCTCCATCCATCGACTCCCTGCGACCGCTACGATGTCGTCGGTCCATCCGAGTGGATGGTCTCCCATGTAGGGGGGGATTTGCCATAATCACCACGCTTGGCAGGCGGATTGGTGATCGCAGTGTTGGTGTTTAAAAATACTCAGAAGGTAGCTGCTGCCCATCCTCTGGTAAGTTCCCTTAGTCGGCTCTTACGACATCCACGGGTTGAGTTGGAGGGGTCGATATTCGTACGCCGCGGCCCCACGGCCCCCGCGGCCCCAAGGCCCCACGGTGTTCTTCATCTACTACATACATATACATATATATATTTATATTTATATATCTTCAATTACTACCACTTTCAGTGCGGCAGTAATATAAAAGTTTCTTGAATTAAGATCCAAAACCCCAGTACTAAAGGTATAACCACACTATCGTGGTGTAGTGTGTTACGGCGGGTTTTATGCATATCGGTCTCATACATTTAGTTTGGTTAGAGATATTAGTTGTTACATTTAGTTGTGTTGCTAAACATAATATTGACAGAATTTGGTGCGGCCAGTCTCCCCCTTATTTCTAATAGTCTGCTAACTTAGAGCATTGCTAATTCTCACTCTGTCTTCTTCTATTGACATAAGTAAGAGTGAGAAATAACACTGCTTAGCATCTGTTTTAAGTTAGCAGACCATTATGAATAAGGGGGTATAAGTTACGCCTAGCTACATAAAAGCAACCAGCTAAGCGGCCATCCGCCAAACTTCCATCTTACAGTCAGTTGTAAAATACCTAGTGTTTTGGAACTGCGGATGGATTATAGTGAGCGAATTCTTCAGTGAATCTGTTCGAGTGCTTTAGAGGATATGCGAATATTTTTAGTAAGTCCATAGTGACTAAAGGGTTTTGCCAGATGATACTTGCAGCCGGTCGATTCAGGTGTTTTCAAATACTACGTTCTCCGCTCATTGGTTCTATTTCTTTTGTTTTTAGTTCGTTATCAAAATGCAACCAATGAGCGATAAAAATTGTATAGGTAGCTACTTACCTATACTATTTTTAACATTTAGGTACTTACCTAAATGTTTTAAAGATGGCGTCTGGTATATTCATACCACGCTGACGTCGCAAATCTGTCTATACCGGAGACCTACTCTAGTTCTTTTCATCCGCAGTTGCGAAGTACGGCGAAGTAACATTAGGTACCTAATCTGTGGTACGGCTGCAAAAACCAACGAGCTACTCTCGCTTACTTACAAAAGAGACATTTTCGGATGAATCCCCTGACTCTATACATTTTGTACATTAAAATCAATGTACCTAATAACAAAAATTTGTGTGTCAGTTAGACTGAACAATATACTATTCCAAGGTGAAAATGCAGGTAGATTGAATACGATATTTCAACATAATTTTAAAATAAAACTAGCGCGCTCAGCGAATATCTCTGTTTATTTATTTAACTTAGTTCATGTAGCATAGCTGTAGCATGCTTGGGGTTTCTCTAATTGTAAGCGGAAGAATCCGGAATATCGTAATTCGTATAATAACCAAAGTAACAGATATAGTTCTTATAATTCGGTGGGCCGGCCATATAGCTCGCAGAATTGATAACCGTTGGAGAAGGTTCTCGAGTGGCGACCTCCATGCAATACGAAACGGACTGTGGGAAGACTTCTCGTCCAATAGAACAATGATATTGTAGCAGTCGCAGGTAGTCGATGGATGAAGGCGGCTCAGGACAGCTAATTCGTGGCTTCGTCGTTTGGGGAGGCCTATATTCAGTAATATAGGCCTCCCCAAACGACGAAGCCACGAATTAGCTGTCCAACGGTTATCAATTCTGCGAGCTATATGGCCTGCCCACCGCCACTTAAGCCAGCAAATTTTAAGAGTTATGTCTGTTACTTTGCTTACTCTACGAATTGCGATATTTGATTGAGTTTTGCGGCATATATTGCTGAATATAGGCCTCCTCAAACGACGAAGCCACGAATTAGCTGTCCTGAGCCGCCTCCATCCATAGACTCCCTGCGACTGCTACAATATCATTGTAAAAAAAACGTCTACTACTGAGTAGACATTAACGGAATGGTGATGTTGACGATTTTCAATGATTTTTAATCTAGATTTAAAAATAACTACATTCTGTTTACGACTGCCCCTTTCTCAAGCAGCCTTACATAAAGCCAGAGGAACAATGGCTGCCGTTTCCGATCCCGACGTTCCTGATTCTCTGCATGTTCATGGTGCTGATGCCGATTCTCCTCATGAACCTCCTCATCGGCCTTGCGGTCGGAGACATCGAAAGCGTCCGGAGGAATGCACAGCTCAAGAGATTGGCTATGCAGGTCAGTCATGGTCATTTTGACGACCTCTGTAGTGCAGGTACGACAGAGAGGTCGTCCTGAATTAATAATGCTGGAAAATTGCCACGACATCATCTGTTTGGTTTGTTTTATATTATACTTTTATTGAAATACTTATGTCGAAATAAATTTTTATTCTTTAACAGGTTGTCCTTCACACGGAGCTGGAACGGAAGCTGCCTCAGTTCCTGCTGGAGAAGGTGGATAAAAATGAGCTGATCGAATACCCTAACAACAATAGCTGCAAGCTGGGCTTCTTCGATCTCATACTGCGCAAGTGGTTCTTCAACCCATTTTCTAATGATGGTTATTTACTTTATTTACTACCAGCTGTTCCTATCCCTGTTTGCGTTAAATTAGAATTTCACATTTTTAGGGGGATAAAAAGGTATTTTTTCCCGTAAATCTCCCATGGGAATTTGATATTTTGCTATTACAAAAAGTAGCCTATGTTACTCTCCATCCTTTCAACTAACTCTATGTCGAACATCTAGTCGATTGCTTGCTTAGTTAGGTCGTGAAGGAAGGACAAACAAACAAACACACTTTCGCATTTATAATATTAGTTAGGATTAACTGTGCCGTGCCCGTGGCTTCGCAAGCGTTGTTTTTATGGAAACATTACTACCCCATGGGAACTGATTGTGGGATAAAAATTGCCTGTTATTCCAGACCTACATTCATACAAAAATTCAGTCCGATCTGTTCATTAATAGCGTGAAGCTAATTAAATACAAACTCTCGCATTTGCAATATTAATGCTGTGCTGTGCTGCTTCGCCCGCGATGTGCTTTATGCACAGAAATCTAATGCTGGTATCATGTCTGTGGCTTTATGTTGTTTTTGCGCGAAACCCTAAATCTTTTTATTATATAAAAGTAATCTTAGTTACCCACTAAAGCATCAGCTATCTGCGAATAAAAGTTCCGACAAAATTGGTCCAGCTTTTTTAGCCATAATAAACAGAAAATTAACAACTTCAAATTTGTGACCATTTTGTACCTACGTACCGTTTAGGTTAGAATATGTAGAATCCCTATGCTAAAATAGCCTGTTTAATGCGATAATATTTTCCAGTTGTCCTGGACCTGGTTCTGGAGACGAGCGAAGACTACCTGGTGTCTGAGATGGAGATGAACAAGCGCCGCCTGGAGAAGCTGAACACAGCCATGGAACAACAGCAGCAGCTTATGAGGCTGATGGTTCAGGTAACATACTCGTATACCTAGGCCGGTATTATGAAAGCTTGCTCAGTCTTATGAGTAGACAAGAACATACGTAGAGCGGAAACTTCCACCCCGGACCGGCTCAAGGTCGCGACAAAATACTCAGTCTATCTCAGTCGGGCTCGCGGGCGCCGATAGCCTGACTGAGATAGACTGAGTATTCTGTTTAACGGCTGGCCGCGACCTTGGTGCCGGTTCGGGGCGGAAGTTTCTCCTCTACTTATCTTCTTGTCTACTCGTATGGCTAATCTAAGATCTATGCTTGAGTGACGTTGATGCCATAGAAAAGCGTTAATAAAGCAGAACTCGAAGACTGAGCAAGCTGTCATAATATCTGCCTTAGAACATGATCGTCAGTAACAATTAGAATTTAGAGAACAGTTGTCTGGAGTCAGGAAGTTGATGTGAAGCTTGTCGCAGCCCAGAACCGCAACACTGCAGCACAGTACAAAAAATTGCATTCTAATATTGAGCTTTAACTGTCCATGATTTAGTCTACAAATCCTCCAAAAACTATGGGTCTATCTCTTTTCGTTGTCATAAAATTCACCGCCGTCCGAGTCCGAGTTCACTTTGGCGGTGAATTTTATGACAACGAAAAGGGATAGATCCATAGTTTTTGGAAGATTTGTAGACTAAATCATGAAGTAATGAAGAACAAGAATGGGGTATCCCCATTGTAGTTTAACTGCCTATCGGATAGATGGCGCTAGCGGTCTGTGAAATACAGTTTTCGTGACCTATTTCATTAGTTCCGTGATGAAGCACGAAGCTTACAGACATGCGCACTTTGGTAAATCGATAAAAGTTGTAGAGGCGCCACATACGCTGTAAAGCTGGGGCCCAATTCTGCGTATCACGTGATACTTTATCGAGTGATACCTTAGAGCATTTAGTGATACTCATTATCACGGGATAAAACTATCATGTGATACATAAATATCGAGTACCGCTAAAAACTGGATTCTCGTGCGACATGACGAGCAAATCATCAGAAAAATACCCTGTATAAATATCAAATTGCAGATATTGAGAATAAGCTTGTTTATCATTGGATATTTTGAAAGTTCTTAAATATATTGCCAGAAATGCCCTCCTGAGCGCTTTATGAGGACTTGATAAGTAACGAAAATACCTTATTTATTGTCCTCAATAAAGAAATTAAAATGATACGTCGAAATATCCAAAGGTTCTTTATAAATGGGCTCTATTAAAAAATATGTTATTCTTTAGTGTAAGATTATCTAGTCAAATCAAGATGTAGTACGAGGGGTTCTAACTAACCCCTCAAGGTAACTTTTACTTGTGCCTTTACAAAGGAAAAAGAAGTACAATGGTCCGTTTTTCAGAAGGTAGTACATGCTTTGTTGAATAAGAATAAGAGGATGACTAACAACACATAAACACGGGCATCATCTCTCTCTGGCGTCCAGCTGTGGCCCTTTGTGTGCTGATTATGATGATTAGCAGTTGACGTATTTGATGTATGGTAATGAAATGTGTTGTTTTAGAAAATGGAGATCCGTACGGAGGCGGACGATGTCGACGAGGGCGTCTCTCCGAGCGAGGCGCGCGTCATCCCGCGCTGGAGCACGCCGCGCATCCGGCGCCTGCGCACCGCCAACTCGTTCAACAAGGGCAACTAGCGCGCACTACCCTATATGTTTATTATTTACTAATATTACCTACAAATATAACCTGCGTACTCAAAGAATGGGTTTGAGAATGTCGTCATCTCTCATGCTGAGCTATGCTATTAAGCTAAATCTTCCCATCTTACAATTCGATTTTGAAAGCCATTTTATGGCCGATTGCCGATTACCCCATTGGTAATCGGCAATCGGCCATGAGTATCTAAATTATTACTGAAATTTAAGTCCACGAATTATTGAAATAATTTGTTTGACAAGCAATTGGAATCACATTGTCGATTACTTTTATTAGATACTGCAATTCTGATGTAAAATACAAGTACAGACCGATCTTCAATATTTTTTCTTTTAAGAATAGGACAAAGAAATCTTTATTTTCACCTAAGATACAATCTAGTTTGTTCTAGTTACTACTAACACCATTACCTTAAAAACAAGTATGTAGGTACTGAAGGGGTCGTCGCGGGTTGGCGCGACATTTAAATTATATTGTTTTTTTATAAAATTTCTGTGTTTTATGAAGAATAAAATTAACGGAAAAATAGTTTGGCACAAATCGAGAACTATTTTCTATGAACCCATCATAAAACCACCTTCGATATAATTTTATGTTGGGAACGTTTGGGAAAAGGTTGATTTATAACACAAAATCTCTTATTTTCTCAAATGCTCCAACACTACCAATGAGCCGAAGTTCGTTTTTTCATAAGTAAATAGAAAATGGTTTACAACTTGCGCCAACTTACTTTTCCGCTAGATTTATTCCTTGTAGAAAGCAGAATAATTTAAAAACTAATAAACTATAAAAATTTATCTCGCGCCAACCCGTGACAAACCTTAAGTAAATACCTTATAACGACTAAGCACTACTTCAACTTAGTACATTAATGAAACTTAAAACTGCAAAATGGCGTCAGACTCTTAATTGTAGCCTCATTTACTTGTTAAAAAAGAAAAAGTAGGATGGGGAATCTGCTTCGTTCAGTCATCTTGACCAACCAACCATAAAATATATTTTTTTAATTCTCTTATCACATCCATGGAAATCAATAAGGTTTATGACCAATCTCTCATAAGGATCCATGAATATAGCGTAATAATACGGCGATCCGATTCGAACTGAGCAGGAAAGCATGAGAGATGACGTCATTTCCAATCCCGTTCTATAACTACGCAGGTTATCCTAATAAAATGATTCGTACAGAGATTGATGACATATATAGTAAGGCGGTTGTATGCCGCACACTAGCGCCACCACCTATTTTTTACCGACTTCAAAAAGAAGAGGTTATCAATTCGTCAAGTTTTTTTGTGTGTATGTTACACGATATTGAAAATTCTTTCACCAATGTATTGAAAATTATGCCTAAGGGGTACCATAACATTTTTATTCCCAGGGGATTAGTATTTATCCCGCAAAACTTAAAATAATTGCAAAAGTAAGGGAATTTGAAGTCGGTTTATCGTTTTTAAAACACGCCATATTATTACGCACAAGAATGATCAAATATCCAATGTACAGTTTGTGTCTATTCTATTCTAAGCTTATTTTTAATCCCTTTGAAATAGTTTAGTTACGTATTTAATTTAGCGAAAACAGAGTTCGGTGGCCACCAAGAGCAACTTCGCTACTCTGCATAAAGGAAATAAAAGAAAAGTATTATAAGGGCATTATAAAATGCTTATGATAGGTATAATTAACTGTATAATAGATTTTTAATAATTCCTTTGACTTTAACGTAATTATAAGAAAGAAATTTTGAGGCATACAACCGGTTTAATATTATTATTTATTGATATGCTTCGGTGAATTATAAATTAACGTACCTATTTGAATGCGTTAAGTTGGAATTGTTGGAAGTGCTACGGCCCTGTTGAATAACGAACAAGAGTTTATAAACGAGAAAAAAAAATTGTTAAATTTACGACCGATGTAGCAGTGCGACGGGCGAAGGTCCGCCTGCGACGCAGGAGGTTACGGGTTCGATTCCTGCCTAGGGAGAAATGTTTGTAAGATCTGCAAATATTTGCCTCGGGTGTTCTGGGTATTTTCTATGTATAGTATACAAATCTATCTATGTAATATATTTATTTATTTTATATTGTATCATGTATATCAGTTATCTAGTACCCATAACACAAGCTCTGCTTAGCTTGGGGCTAGATGATGCTGTGGATTGTCCAACATTATTTATTTATTTAACTTTACGATACTTTACTATTTTACATAAATATTAATGCACGTGATTGTACACACACATAAATGTTAAACTATTTTTAGATTAGTAAAATTTTTAGAATAGCTTAGTTTCTAAGTTTGATTACCTTCTATATAAATGTGGAATTTATACATCTACAAATATCATATGCCCCCTGTAGTAGATAGTATATAAGCTAATAAGTAATTTTAATTATTTTTTAAGATTCTGATACGTATTAATTGTTCAGCTATAATATTAATAGTGTTTAGCCTGTTTTGACCCAATGTAGGTCGAACTAAATGCGGTAATATTATGTGATATTTTAATGCATTTCCAGTACACTAATATACCTACATGAGTGCAGTAGGCACACAAAAAATAGAGAGAGATGTTGAGGCATCGTGAGGCGAATTACACCAGCCACCCAACCAGAGTGAATATGATGGCCACGACCGCTCTGACAAGAGTTTAACGAAGAAGAAGAATATACGAACCACATACTTAGCTAGTGAATTAAAATCATTCGTAGTACCTTCTCGAACAAAATGCGTTATAACTTGTCGATATAAAAAACGAACAGATTGATCGCATAATAAGGTCGTCCAATTTCTTATACGCTTTTTGATGTATGTATTATTGCTATTGGTAAATCACTTTTTTTAACTTGCTGGTTACCATTTGCCAAATTCCATTTTTAATATTTCGTCACATTTCGTGGTGTGTTGAATCACGTAACTCAGGGCTTTAGTGAAAGTTTTGTTTTGTAACCTTCATATTCAAATGTTTTTTTTTTAAATAATATTATGTCATGTAAGGAGGTTCCTCGCGATATGACTAGGTATGTGGCAAAAGGCTAATTACAAAATGGAACGACTTTTAAGTTTTATTTTCATAGAATTTTTATTGAGTCATTTGTTTTTTATGGTACAATTAGATACTTAGATAGAAAAAATACTTTATTGCGCACTTATATCGGATAGAAACAATTTACAAAAAATAACTATTAATGTTTATAAACAATTAAAATATGTCAACCATATCTACAATTTTTTACTCACACTTTTCCTCTAACTCCCAGTCGTGTATGTTATTGCATCGCACGACATATGGAAGTGATCTCTAGCAAATACATAAGTACAGGCTAACAGAATTAGAATACGCTCTAACAACGATCGCAGAGAAAGCTGTGTCGCTAGAGACCGACGAACATGCTGTGTTCCCAACTATACTCCAATTAAAAAACCTCTCTAGCAAATACATAAGTACAGGTTATAAGAATTAGAATACGCTCTAACAACGATCGCAGAGAAAGCTGAGTCGCTAGAGACCGACGAGCATGCTGTGTTCACAACTATACTTCAATTAAAAAACCTCTCTAGCAAATACATAAGTACAGGCTAACAGAATTAGAATACGCTCTAACAACGATCGCAGAGAAAGCTGTGTCGCTAGAGACCGACGAACATGCTGTGTTCCCAACTATACTCCAATTAAAAAACCTCTCTAGCAAATACATAAGTACAGGTTATAAGAATTAGAATACGCTCTAACAACGATCGCAGAGAAAGCTGAGTCGCTAGAGACCGACGAGCATGCTGTGTTCACAACTATACTTCAATTAAAAAACCTCTCTAGCAAATACATAAGTACAGGCTAACAGAATTAGAATACGCTCTAACAACGATCGCAGAGAAAGCTGTGTCGCTAGAGACCGACGAACATGCTGTGTTCCCAACTATACTCCAATTAAAAAACCTCTCTAGCAAATACATAAGTACAGGTTATAAGAATTAGAATACGCTCTAACAACGATCGCAGAGAAAGCTGAGTCGCTAGAGACCGACGAGCATGCTGTGTTCACAACTATACTTCAATTAAAAAACCTCTCTAGCAAATACATAAGTACAGGCTAACAGAATTAGAATACGCTCTAACAACGATCGCAGAGAAAGCTGTGTCGCTAGAGACCAACGAACATGCTGTGTTCACAACTAAACTCCAATTAAAAAACCTCTCTAGCAAATACATAAGTACAGGTTAACAGAATTAGAATACGCTCTAACAACGATCGCAGAGAAAGCTGAGTCGCTAGAAACCGACGAGCATGCTGTGTTCACAACTATACTCCAATTAAAAAACCTGCATATTTTTTGTATACAAAGCGTTTACAAAACCCAAGAAAATAGGAGGAAAATATAACGACATTAGTAACATCGAAGCAAAGTATAGAAGCTCGAAACAATTTTTGGTATTGAAAGCTTTAATTATTAAACATTTATTACTATAGGTGCACGTGAGATTATGCGTTGTTAGAGTTTATGTTTTAGTTTTTCGTGATAACTTTGTTGTTTTCAGATATTATTATCAGATTTTGTTATATTTTCATTCAAAATGTCTTTGTTGACGTAAAATATCTTAGATTCTAAATCGGAGTAAAGTAGATTTTGCACTTATTCTAGTTAAAATTATTTGTCTACGTGATAAGGCTTTGCCTAGTGCGGAGACTGCAGGAAACCAGTAAAGAAATAAAAAAAGAGTTATTTAAACTAGTAGATATCTAGTATATTCGTAAACGGTTATATAGTAAAATAAAAGCGTGACAATGATTATCACATACAGTGATAGTAAAGTGGCCGTTCCAACCCGCTGCAGTTTGGAGCTAAGCAAACAGGAGTCATAATCATTGGCCATTGTCCCCTTCGCGCTAATGGGTGAAAACACCGGCCCATTGTTCACCTTCCCGTTAAAATGTTATAAATTGAAGTTATGAAAAATCTGTTTCATAATTTATATAGGTAGTCACTCAACGCTTACGTTTGATCACGTGAAAATATAAATTTCAGTATATATACCTGGTTTTGTTAAGTAATATATAATTGTTAAGTTTGAGTATTTTATGAAACCAATTTAAATGCTAGTAATTTTATGATAAAAAAAAAACAATTATCATGGAAATAAAAAGTATAGCTATTATTCTCGTAATTATGTTTCAATTATGCAATACAAAAGTAACAACATTGGATAAGGATACGAGTAAGCCAACACTAAATAGACACAATAGTGGCTTCAAGAACATATTGAATCGCGACAGATTTTGGCCCGTGAAGAAGGAAAGTAGATGTAAGTATTACTTGTGAATAAATTATGTATGTTTATTGTTATTGCACTCGCACTCGGGGTAATCTGAAAGAAATTAAATGATATCACAAAAATTTACGATTTCGGCGGGATTTGAAACCGCGACCTTCCCTCAGTAAGGGACTGCGCTAACCAACTGCGCTACGAAATCAAGTAACCCTCGAGTCGACGTAACGAGACACGGGTTCAGATCCCGCCGAAATCGTAAATTTTTGGGATATCATTTAATTTTTTATTATGTACGTATGCACCTATTATGATATGTATGTACAATACTAGATTTTACCCGCTGCTTAGCATGCGATAAAAGATAGCCTATGCCTGTCCCCGCGATACCGCAACTCCCTGCCAAATTTCATTAAGATCTGTTCAGCCGTTTAGGCGTGAAAAGGTAACATACCGATAGATAGTACATACTTTCGATTTTATAAATTAGTAGCTGTGCCCGCGGCTTCGCCCGAGTAGATATTGTTTTTTGTGTGAACCCTATTTTTTTAGTTATTCTCCTATTCAGGACGGAGACAAATCCAACAAATCAAAAATCATTAAAATCTGTCCAGCCATTCTTGAGTTATAGGTGAAAAGAAGTAATAAGTGATAGATATCGAAATTGCGTTTATTAATTACTTTTGGATATAGTACTAGCTTCTGTCCTCGGCGCGTACGCGTATTTTCGGTATTATAAGTTGCCTATTATCTAAGTAAAGGTATGTTCAATCATCATCATCATCATCATCATCAGCCTATACACGTCCACTGCTGGACATAGGCCTCCCCCGTACGACGCCAGAAATAGCGGTCCTATATTTATTTATGTATGTTCAATATTTACGGTTAATTTTATCTTGTTCTGTTCAATAGGTTTGGAGATATTTGGTAACAAAATAGAATTCACATTTTAAAAACTTTCGGATTCATAGTATGTATAACTAGGATTGATGGTTAATTTCTTAAATGTACATAAGTTATTTAATCCTAACTTAATATTATAAATGCGAATGTTTGTTTGTCCTTCCTTCACGCCCTAACTAAGCAACCAATCGACTTGATTTTTGACATACATAGAGATAAATATTAGAATGAAACAATATTTAGTAACAATTCCGCGTATAACCCACTCTGATAGTATTCATCAAAGTAAGTGGTCAACTAGTTTTGTCTCTCCACGAGACATCTTCAGGACACCACAATACTCGACCTTGACATTGAGATTGCCAAGCAACACCGACATAGTCCAGCCAGCGACTCGGAGATTCTCGCGGCGGCCAGTCCAGCCAGTGATGTTGCCTCTCCGAGCTCCTCGCGCCAAGTGAATGTTACTAAATATTTTTTCATTTCGCAATAGATTTCCGCAAAGTAACGCCTGAATCTATGATTTGACATAGAGTTAGTTGAGAGGATAGAGAGTAGAATAGAAAAGAAAAGAGTATTGGCAAAAATAATCATTTAAAAAAAACATTACATATCAATTTGTCTGACATTAAGAGTAATATAGGCTACTTTTTGTCCTGGTAAAACATCAAACCATAGGAGATTTACGATAAAAATACTTTTTTATCCCCCTAGAAATGTGACTTTCGAAGTTAAATCCTACATATAAATTTTAAAGCAACTGTCTGTCTATCTGTCTGTCTGTTACCTTTTCACGCCCAAACGGCTGCACGGATCTTAATGAAATTTGGCAGTCTCTCATTTGTATTTACTTTTACAAGCTTTTATTACGTGGGGTACCGAGGATCCCCGGGTTTTCAAAAAATTATCTTAGTGCCTGGTCAAAGTGACGCGTGACCCGAGAGCTGGTATCTGGCGCAGCGCATTACCATTCAGCGAGGCAATGCAGCCAGCGTCTTGGGGACGCTTCCGACTGGTATTGATATGGACCAGTTGAGCTACCTGTAGATTGTTTGCAACAGTCTGCAGTTAGCCCAATTGATTCAATTGTAAATACTAGTTTAATTGGTTTATATTATTTGATTGTTATTTTCTTTATAAATAAAGCTTTTATTTAACTTGCAATGTACATATGTTTATTCGGGTCAAATCTTGCAACTCAATTTTAGACTAGGTTATCCTCAACCGATTGAGCTTGACATACTTATGCAAGTTAGGTGACAATGTAATGGCATGGTGCCATCGAGCTGGTCTGACGATGGAAACCGAAGGTGGCCATAGGAACTCCTAAACAAAACGATTCACTTTCGTCCTAGATAATATAAAAACTTGGATTTAAAAGTATTTTTAAATTATAAAGCGTTTGACCACCATCTCACTTAAGAAAGTGAAGATGTGGCCTAAGATGGAGCAAGTATATGCGAAGAAAACAAAGAGAGATTATAGCAGAGATGTGAGCTGTGCCTCGTAAGCTGGCGATCGGAGAGTCACGCAGCGGAGACGAGAAGAGATGTGAGCGGCGGCGTGCAGTGAGCGGTGCCGCTAGTGCGTTAATCTCCAAAAAATCACATTCCACTTTAGCCAGCAAAATACAAAATATACAAAATTAATTTCACAGCACAGGGATAACAGGGAGTCGTTGGATGGAGGCGGCTCAGGACCGCTATTCGTGGCGTCGTTTAGGGGAGGCCTATGCTCAGCAGTGGACGTGTACGGGCTGATGATGATGTATAACATTATGCAGAAATTAGCGTTGAATCACTAAAAGTCTTTCAGTAGCGTCACACATAATTTTTTTAACCAGTACAAATCTCGGCTCGAGTTTAGCCATTACGCATCACCGCACAGCTTCGGTAGAGATACTAGCTAAAAAACGTCTCTTCTCTACTCCGCCTCAGACGTATGTACCTTACCATGCTTGTTCAGTCCTATCAGTGTTCACGGTGGTGACGTTTCCGAACGGGGCGTGTGCGGCCGCGTCGGGTGACAACGGCACGTGCATGACTGCGCGGGAGTGCGGCGCGCGCTCCGGCGCAGCCAACGGGTACTGCGCCAATGGCTTTGGACTATGCTGCATTTGTAAGAATATTCATTTTAAGACGACCGATGTGGCGCGGCGGGCACAGGTTCGCCTGCGACGCAGATAACTTGATTTTATTGATATGATACGAGTACACGGGACCGCGGTCGAACGAGTACTGAATTGTTTTAGCTTATGTAGGTAAAAATGCACCGTTTGCGAAAGGTGCAAATGTGCGGTTTATACATTAATTGTACACAATGCATAAAAACCCTGTCAGAGCGTAACAATTATTTTGGGTTCGTTCTTGTTAATAGTAAAAAAGTAAAATAAGTAATAGTAGGTATGTTAATATAATTTGTGATGTGTTTGAAACCGACTTCAAGTGGCCGGACAAATACTAATGCCTTGGAAATATTTTATATGGGAGAGATAAAAAGTTAATATTCATACGTATATAATATAATACATGTATGTTATTATGCGGCCGTGGGGTCGCGGCGTACGAATATCGACCCCTCCAACTCAACCCGTGGATGTCGTAAGAGCCGACTAAGGGAACCTACCAGAGGAAGGACAGCAGCTTCCTTCTGAGTATTTTTAAACACCAACACTGCGATCACCAATCCGCCTGCCAAGCGTGGTGATTATTGCAAATCCCCCCTACATGGGAGACCATCCACTCGATGGACGGATGCCATCGTAGCGGTCGCAGGGAGTCGATGGATGGAGGCGGCTCAGGACCGCTATTTGAGACGTCGTACGTGGGAGGCCTATGTCCAGCAGTGGACGTGTATGGGCTGATGATGATGATGATGATGATGATGTTAATATTTTTTGTTTCTAGGGACAAAACTTCATCTGTGCAAAATTATAGCCCGTTACGTAGGTTTGGGGTTAACTTCTCACAAACCTTTCACAACGACACGCAGAAGTGTTCTACCCCAGTAGTGAGACATCGGAAGCGGTATTTATATCTAGTATGGTGCTTCTGTTTGTACACTTACAGTTATGACTTCCTGTGGCAGCACCACTTCTGAAAACGGCACGTACTTCGTGAACAATGGTTACCCGAACTCTTACGATGGTAGTGGCTCCTGCGAGCTCACTGTCATGAAGTCACATCCGGATGTCTGTCAGATCAGGTTCCTACTTCAACCATATTATATATTTTTATTTATTCATTTAACAACTTACAAGGTAAACTACTTATATCTAGACAGGTCTTTACATTTATGGATAAGTTTCTGTTTAAACAAAATATGAAATGAAAGATAAATACCTCTTCTATCTTATTCTATAATTACAAACAATCTTTTGTCTTTGTCTTTGCATTCGTTGTCGGAGTAATATACAGAATACAGAGTGGAGAACCTCATCCTTATTGAAGTCGGTTAAAAATGTATTATTTCTTTTTATAAATTACTTGTTTCTATATTATAAAACAAGTAATTTATAAATTTTAATTTATTTTTATATATTATTTTCATCATGACACCATGATTATGATGTCATCATGTGTCCACCAAACAGTTTTGTGTTGTGCGGGGTAACGGTATTGGATTACTGTGCGCAGAACTTTACTGTACATTTTTCTCGCTAGACAAATCACACCACCCTGTCGTCGTACCTATGAATTCAAAAGTTTATAACATACCATATTTGTTTACAGGTTAGATTTCGACAGGTTCACGCTAACTGGTCCTGAGCAGATGAATCACGTTTGCAATCAAGACCAATTTATTGTGTCCGGTGGTAACCCAGTTCCAGCGATCTGTGGAGTCAATCAGGGCAGCCACAGTGAGTTAGATCAGATACTAATAGTTATATTGTCTAACTAATATTCAGATCCCATGATAGTCCTCAAAAATATGATTGTAGTGAGTAATTCTAGTTTCTGCCTACAGCGTCACACGCGTCGTTTCTACAGATACGTCTAAGAGTACATTTTTCACACAGGCAAGAAAGTGCCTGATTTCAAATGAGTGTGTCTTTTGAGTAGTGAGAAATATTTACTTATTTTTTGTTTTATTTATTTTATTTTTTATTTATTTTATCTATGCATCGATCCATTCAAAGTTTCACATTTATAATATTAGCGTAGTTATACTTGCCGTGCCGTGCACTTGTGTTTTCTACGTAAAGCCGGCACCTGTTTTTATTATACCACTATTTCCTAAGCATGAACACCCTAGACAAGGTTTTCTCTACCTACGTCGGACAGAGAAAAAGACCATACAAAACTTACATCACAAGGAATACCGAATTCGATGATATTTTTTGCCTATTTTGCACTATTTTTTCGTCTCTTTCTTATCACTGTGACCATGATGATTATGCCCACCTAGCCGAATTCTGACCTTGGCGGCCAGTCTCAACGGAGACTAGCCAGGTGCACAGGACATATAGCGCACCAGTGTGTGGACAAATAAACGTGCACTCTCTATTCTTCCACTCTCATAATCCGATGGGACGGTAGACCAACATAATCGGGACGAGGTCAGGCGAGGCACAGGGGTGTAACCCACCAACTGCCTGACTCGGGGGTGCCTGTGATTTTTTTTGATAAAAAAATCGCAATTACCTCTTTTGACCCGACCCGGGATTTTAACCCAGGCGACCATGGTAGGCATTTTGTGATCGCCACTTGACGCGTTCACCTCTGAAGCCGCGGCGTTCATTTCCTTCGGGGTGATGTCTCTTCTGAGCTCATGCTCTAGCAGGTGCTTGCCCAGATGAATGCTACAATTTGACATCACTGCATCGCACTCTCCTAAAGTAAAGAGGCGTATCCTCCACCAAGTTCCAATTCGTCAGATAATCATGCTAACTTTACATCTTTGCAGTGTACATCGATGCTGGAATCGGCACCACGAACCCTGTGAAGCTGACATTCGTAACTAGCGGTAACTCCTTCGACAGGATATGGAAAGTGAAGGTCACACAGATTCCCTGCAGTACCATTTACAAAGGTAATCTGTTTCGATATTGGATCAATACCTATACGGCCTGCCTAGTCTCAAAATCTACACCGTCTTTTATGATGGTACTTTGTATTCATAAGAATTAAAGCCTCTCGATCGTGGATCACGCGAGAAGCCGCAATTCAATTGATTTTTTTAATATTTAATACGTGATAATATGGAAGTGGAGTGGAAAAAACTGAGTATTGAGATGACTACGACGCTACACAAGTGGAAACAGTCTATGAGAATAATTAATGATGTAATACGCGGGTGAGCCAACTAGGTGATTATGAGGCGACGACGCCTCCAGTAGCGGATTTATAACTTTTGGTTTGATGTGAATAAACTAAACTGCCTCTAGTTTAGTTAATTTGCAAATAATTTACTTGTTTGGCACTGGGACCAGCTGACGAAGGCTGCCTGCAGCACTACACAGGAGTTTCCGGGCAGTTGCGGTCGTTCAACTACGACCCCGCCTCGGGGCTTCAGCTCAGCAATCAGGACTACGGCATCTGTGTGCGGATGGAGAGGAACTTCTGCGGGATACAGTATACTGTGTGCAACGACGTGGGTAAGGATTATGCAACATATACCTTCATTAAAGTACTTGAAGCGGAAAACATTAATGCATTATTAGGTGTAGTGTATATATAGTAAGCATGCATTTCAACCGTTCGTATTATCTCCAATTTTCCGAGTTTCCATAGAATCAACAATCTTAAGAGTCAGATATATATAATATTATATTGATACTAGCTGCTACCCGCGCCTTCGTCCGTGCTTTATCGGGATAAAAATATATAAAATAATAGCCTATGTGTTATTTCAGGTTCCAAACTATACGTATACCAAATTTCAGCCCAATCAGTTCAGTAGTTTTTGAAAGAAAGAGGAACAAATATCCATAAATCCATACTTAAAAACTTTGACAAATATAATATTAGTAGGATCTACCATAGTCTTACGAATGTTTTTATAAAAACTGCAATATACAAAAATCTTTTTTTTGCTGTCTGTCATTGAAACACTGCCATGCGCTCGGGGTGATTGCTAATCCCTCCTCTAGCCCAACAATGTATGGCCTGATGCGATAGCAAAATTGTAACAAAATTGTAACATACTTGACTTAAACTGTCCGTGCTTAAATTGGCATAGCATTGTAGTTAAAAAGTAATGAGTGCAGAGATGACAACTGATAGAAGCGAGTGGAACAAGAAGACCTACCCCACATAAGTAGAAAAATGGCAAGAAATAATGAAAGAAATAATGAAATAAAAAAATTGTAACTACAATTGATTTAGAATAGAATAGAAAAACATTTATTGGTGTACATATCTCGCCATGCCAGCCTTAACGACATCATCCGGCGGGCCTTTGTCACCGCTAACGTACCAGCTATTCTCGAACCGAATGGTCTGTTGCGTGACGATGGTAAGAGGCCCGACGGCATGACTTTAGTCCCTTGGGAGTTGGGCAGGCCTATTGTGTGGGACGCTACATGTGTCGACACACTTGCGCCTTCCCATCTTTCAAGGACATGCGTGAGGGCTGGTTCGGCGGCAGATTTGGCCGAGGATCTCAAGAGGCGCAAATATGCAGGTCTCGACAGAGCCTACGCATTTGCTCCCCTAGGAGTCGAGACCCTAGGTCCGTGGGGTACCGAGGCTCTCCGGGTTTTCAAAAAATTATCTGAGCGCCTGGTCGAAGCGACGCGTGACCCGAGAGCTGGTGAGTATCTGGCGCAGCGCATTAGCATTGCCATACAGCGGGGCAATGCAGCCAGCGTCTTGGAAACGCTTCCGACTGGTATTGATATGGACCAGTTGAGCTATCTGTAGATTGTTTGCAACAGTCTGCAGTTAGCTCAATTGTTTCAATTGTAAATACTAGTTTAATTTCTTTATATTATTTGATTGTTATTATCTTTGTCAATAAAGATTTATTGGTGTTTATATTTTAGAGGTATTATTTTATACTAGCTCGTTTTCTCTGGTATCTCTACCAGAACAGAAGAGTAAGTCATACACAGACAGAACAGGCTCTTAAACGCAGTCGGATAAAAAAGTACTATGGAGGTCGATGTTTGAATCGTCTCTATTGACTTTACTTTCGATAAGCTGATGTCATAACTTGACACAAGTCCTACGCAATAATACATAGCGAGCCACATCCAGTGCTCGAATAATTAGAGCTATTCAAAATTCTCGGTCATAATGAAAGGAATTTTTTTTTAAATATTCGCAGTTAACAATCGCTCTCGTGCCTTCACGCTGAGCGGCAACAGCAATACTCCCGTGAACTCCATGAGCGGATCTGGTGCGGGACCCAACAGCTGCGCCAACGACTGGCTGCTGGTGCCGTGCGCTGCCAACGTTGGCCGCATCCAACCCAACCAAGCGCTCTGCACAGACAGGATCTGCGGGGGCGCCTTCTCAGCAGAGCTCTCTATGACGTCATCGCCCGTGCTCAGTAAGTAACTACAAAGTCGTGAGTTTCTTTAACTTGCAAGATTTTACCAAAAGTAGTTACAAATAAAGTAAGTAAAAAGATTGTCTTTTGTTGATATGAATAACTAGCTTCTACCCACACTTTGCACACGCTTTCCCAACATAAAAAGTAGCTAGTACTATTCCAAGTCCAAAATTTCAAGTGCAAAATTTAAGCCTAATCCATTCAGTCTTTTTGGCTTTGTTTTCGCTCAATCATCTCACAATGACAGAAACTTTCACGTTTGTATTATTAGTTGGACGATGCACGACGTCTATCGAAAAGACGTTGCCCGCCCCACTGAACCAAAGTCCTTTGACCGTTTGTTATATATAATAAACGGTAGATACTGATCTCCCCCCCAACGTGTTTGGGCGCCAAATCCCAGATATATGTGAATTAAAGTCAATTATATATATAATAGGGTTACGTTAAGACCTTCTTTCTCCGTAATCTTTACCAAAACAGTTTCGAAAAAAAACAGTTATCTACGCGATACAAAACCCATTTCAATTATTTCTAATATCTAAAATAGATATTTTTTCATTTTTGCAAAATGATAAAATAGCTTTATTTCAAAAATGAAAAAAATTTGGTTATTAGAAATAATTGAGCAAAGTACCATCTATTTTCTTAGTTTCTACCGTATTCCTCGTAAACTATCAACCAAAAAAAATGTTTTAGTGTCATCATCGTATTATATAATGGAATACCGTGGGAACGTTTGGCTATTTTTGCATATAAATATCCACATTAATAGATAATAAGCAAAAACATGATTTTTGCGTTTACAACTCTCCGCTCCGTCCCGCTCCTTTGAACTTCCTTTGAACGAAACTGGCGTCATATGGCTCCCTCTTAAAGGAACTTAATTATATGGGCTACTATCACAATGCCACCGCCGTCGACCGCGTCTGTTTAGGAGAACCTTTATGGCGGCGCTAACGAACATCATCAGGCACCACTACAACAACGGGGTTATTCAATTGCACGTAAATAAACAAAAATGTGGGAGTGTAAACATTGTTGCTCGTTATGCTGCTATTTGTACAATGGTGATCGATTGCATCACACATTCATTTTATTTATTTTATTGATTCATGAGAAACTATATCTTAATGGCTCGAGTGACACGTGTCACTCCTAGATATCTGAAAACGTTCTTAATACCCTAAGTTTAAGGTATATTTTTGATCACAACACTGGGTCCACTCTAACCTTAAGAGTGGACCCATTATTACGTAGCAAGTTTAAGGGTGCGTCTGTTAGATAGTTCGATTTTTAGTGGACTGTTTTCACTAGATCATTTAACGACAAAGTCATAAAACCTGTATACCGAATTTTTGTTCAGATGGGTAGAAAATACAACATGTAGAAAAGTACCAAACAGACAGAGGAAAGCAAATTTTGCTAGCCTTGAAGCAGAGACGCTTCGCTCGCTTGGTAATTAAAGGCTAAAATTTGTGCAGTGCCGATATGAATAATTTCATATACTTTTGATTCCGAAAAAATGGGTGCAAAGCCGCGAGCACAAAGCAGGTCTATCATAAAGACGCTTTCGCTTCCGCTCGATAGTATGATTGCTGCCGTAGACTCGCACAAGGCTTAGGTCGCGCAAAGTAAAGAGTCAAAGTCGCGTAGCGCATCTACATTTCGTAGAGCCTCTACGTTTTTATGGCGTAGAGGGTCTACATCTCGTAGAGCTTCTACACTGCGTAGGCCCTCTACGTGTTACAAAACTCGTTTGTTTTTACCCGACGACCAACCGAGGACGGGTATTGTTTCCCTTCCTTTCCATGCTTTAGTTTCCACGTAATAAATATTGGCCTATTATTATGTAACAAAGAATTTTGGTTTTTGTTTCAGGTACAGTGAAACCGTTCCGTCTCTGGTTCCATTCAGACAACATCGAGGCGCCCATCGACGTTGGAAATCGTGGCTTCTGTCTCAACTACGTGCAGCAGCCTTGTACTAACAGTGTTATGTAGTTATTAGTAGTTATTACACGTCTTAGTTAAGAAATATGGTTAAAACTTAACAGTCTTGAACTTTTGTATGTTTTCTTTTTGGAACTTTAGACTCGCTCGATGTAGTATATTTTACATAGTAGTTAATAAAGAATTATATTACTCCTTACTTATTTAATTCAAGAAACCTTCACATTTACTCGATTCGCCAAAAGGTAAAAATGAATCAATTACCTCAATAACTCTAGAGCAACAGTTAAACATTTAAAGCTACGGGAAAAATCTGAAGCTTATCTTGATTTTCTTCTTAATATAACGGTATTTACTTACATTGGAATGTACAAACACATATGTGTCTTACATATGTGTTTGTACATTCCAATTTCCATGTTCTAATGCTTATCCCTTTCGTTGGCTTTTGCTGTAGTTAAGTAAAAGTCTTTATTGACAAAGAAAATAACAATCAAATAATATAAAGAAATTAAACTAGTATTTACAATTGAAATAATTGAGCTAACTGCAGACCGTTGCAAACAATCTACAGAACATAAAAAGAAGTTAAGTAAAAACATGCAAAAGATGTGTCTACAGAAAATAAAAAGAAAAGTTCCGGGTATCCAAAGCGCACCCTTATACATACATCTCAGTCATTGTGCCACAAATGCAAAAAATTATATTAAGCGGAACTTGTTTACAGCATTGTGGACGAATTAATATTGTATCATCCAGATGGCAATGGCAAGTATTTACTAAAGCCTGACCTTTTCCATAGTACAGTACGAAATGCATAGCAGCTGAAAATGACGCTAAGGCCGTAGGGGGAAGCTCCGCCTTTGGGGAGGCTCTACCTTGTATATCAATCTTTAAAACACCACACACGGGTTCTGGACATTTTACCAGTTACACTTCATTGTTCGACAAGTATAGTCGAGCTTAAAATCTACAATGGCTCAAGTCCGATATGTCATAGGCCAGTCGGAGCCCGTCCGCTTGGACATCGAGCCGCAAGGTATGGGATAGCCACGTCACTGCCAGCTTTCGGTTCTCACGTGAATATTGTCCATTGGAACGGCCTCAGCCAGTCGCGTCATACAACTCAGTAGATATCCACGTATTCAAGTCGTACCTAAGTCAATTTAAATGATGGTGGAAATGTCCAGCCGGCAACAACTCTACCCAACTATTACCTCTTGTACGTTATTGGGAATGAATTGAAAAGCGAAAAGCAGTTTAGCCAATCGAAATATAAACATAATCTCTACAGTATTTAATAATCAGTCAATGCTTTTTATAAATCTATATTCTTTTTTGATTTCTACCGATTGAGATTCAATGAGTTGCTAATAGAAATTGTGCATCTAAGTGACAAATTAACTATAAATCTAGAAATAAACAAATAATCTAGAAATATAAAAATAACTTGAAATCTAGAAATTAAAATCTATGGTTTTGTTTTAGCGAATGATGATGTTGATAAACAACAAAGGCTATGTTCGAAAGTGCTCATTTGGCTCTCCTGGATCCTTGTGGCGATGACGATGCCATTCTCTCTGTTCATTTGTTTTAAGGTAAGTCATTTATTTTACTATCAAGATTTTTTCGTGTTACGAGGAGGGGAAGGGTTAAAATTTTGCGTCCACCCTTTTGTTTGCGAACTTGGCTTTATTTAATAACATTGGCCTGCGGCTATGCATGCGTTTTTCTGGAATAAAAAGTAACGTAAACGTAAAGCAAGAACCATCTATCGAAAACGAACTTCCATATTTTGGCGTTTTAAAGTTTGGTTGGATCTAAGATTTTCTTTTTTTCATAGAAGGGATTGTTTATTTGATTACAAAATACAGATAAGTAATTTATTTGCACACATGGGTCACAAATGTCTTGGTTATAGAGTAGGTAAGTACCGTACATGCATTGCCTTAGTCTAGGGCATGCAAATTAGTTTTCCTATCTAGGGTCACAAAAGATTTCCACAATAGGTATACTTAATATTAATATATTGTAAATAATAAAATAAAAAAACACTAATACTCCTATAAATAACTAATTAAGGATACCGTGGAAGGTAGAATTTTTTTAGACTAGCTGACCCGACAGACTTTGTCCTGTCATTCAAGCAAAGAGTACATAACGCTGGGGCTAAGGTTACATTAAAAAAGTTTATAATTAAGGTAGTCGTTAAGTTTTCTTAAATGTTCTAAGTGTCTGTGCAATTTTCTTATTTTTTTTTATTGCGCACTATTATAAAACATTAAATATATATATACATATGTATATTTTTAATACAAACATTTAAAAGTAGTCAAGAGAACAAATAAAATAATTATTACTCACTAGCTGCTGCCCGCGCCTTCGCCCGCGTTTTATCGGTATAAAAAATAGTCTATATGTATACCAGATCCCAAACTATATCCATACCAAATTTCAGCCTAATCCGTTCAGTAGTTTTTGCGTGAAAGAGTAACAAATATCCATACATCCATCCATACAAAATTTACCATACAAACTTTGACATTTATAATATTAGTAGAATTAGTCAATTTTAATGTCTTTATCCAATAAAAAATCGTTTACATGATAAAAGCATTTTGATGTGTCTTATCTTTCAGTTCGATCCATTTCAGTAGCTTTGCATTCGCTCAATTTTTTTAACAAAACGGCACAAACTTTAGCTTTTGTCATATTAATAAGATAACTAAAACAAAATATATAATAACTTTATGTCCCAAAACAAGGTAATTCTTCTGGTGAACAGACACAATTTCATTAATTAACAGTGGATTGTTAATTAATAAAATTGTTTCAACCGCAATTCGTTCGCTATAATTTAATTGTGCTACGCTACCACCAGGGAAATATACCTACTACGCAACACATAATTATGTCAACGTATGGGTTAGGTTGTAAAGTGTCACCTCATTTCTAAGGGACATTTTACTCTTCGCTCAAAGAAGGGTGTATAACCGACTAAGTATGAACTTTGCGCGGTTGGGTACAGCGCGATTATGGTGTTTGAAACTAAGGCTATGAACTAGGATCACCCTTAAGTAACTGGCTGACTAACCCAGGGAATGGATTTGCCAAAAAGGGTTCTGTCTGCGCTCATTCTTCAAATATCGCTACCACACACCACTAAAACGTGCATACAAAATATATGCTTAAACTCGTTATTATTAGATACATTTTACAGTGAAAAAATAGCTTCCAAAAAGCTTCAAACACCGCGAGCTGCCTGTCATCTGATGCGAATTAAATTCGTCTAAATATTATGTGGCCATATTTGAATGCATATTTTTGTGCTGTGCTGCAGCGGTGCTTTTCAGGTGAGCGAGCGTAGAGTAATCTCGCGTGAAGTACACTGCTGCACTTTCTATACTGAAATTAAGTTTGACGCTATTGTATGGAAATCCTTTGCAATTAAAAATACGAGTAACAAGCTGTTCTATTTGACAGGTTGTCCAGGAATATGAAAGGGCCGTTATATTTCGCCTGGGCCGCCTATTATCTGGTGGGGCTAAGGGACCAGGTAAGTATAAATTCCAAGTTGTTACACTTTTTTTATGAGTAACTAGCTGACATAGCATATATTGCCATAATTTTTTTCTATTTCTTCGCATTTTTTCCATATTTTCTCAATGTTTAAATCTTTCCTGGACGACAAAAAACGTTTCAAAACCAAAATCAGCTATATCGACCCAGCCGTTCTCGAGTTTTAGCGAGACAAACAAACAGCAATTGATTTTTATACAATATAGAAGAATAGTAGAAATGAGGTATTATTGTCGCCTTTCCTTAACAATTATCTTTCTCTTCCCTCGACTGCCTTAATGGTCATTTTAACTGTTACCAAAACGTTAACACTATCATGGCCCTACACGCACAGTCCATCTGGAGGTGCATGAGGCGGGTCGGATGGGCAGTGAATAATAGGCAGCGTAATGTTCGAGCGACAAATTGTAAATTGTTTATACGTATTCATGTAAATTAAATACATTCCCTTAATTATTTCTATTCAGGAATCTTTTTTATTCTGCCGTGCATTGACACCTATGCGAGAGTGGACTTGCGAACCCGCACCTACGATGTGCCTCCCCAGGAGGTTAGTATTAAAGATTTATTTAATTATTTTCCTTTATTTGAAATTTTTATATTGCCAGAAGTGCATTCATTCAACGCGAAGTTAACCACTTATTTCATACTAGCTTCTGCAAACGACTTCGCACGCATTTTACTGCAATAAAAATTTGCCTATGTTATGCCAGGTTTCCATTCAACAGTTTTGGCTTTCTCTTCGGCCAAAAATACCTTTACTGCCATCTCGTGGCACAATGGCATATACATTTTCAAGGCGTACATTTTCATCTTTATCTATAATTTTAGTCTCGAGGTTTTTTTTTACGCTTTGCCATTGATTTATTTTATTTCGCTATATAAGGATGACTATAGTAACTAAAAATCACAAAAATTATGTATTTACCATATTATACCTGAGCCATAGATGACGTATTAAATTCTATGTTTTGATCGCGATAAATTATTATTGCGATAAAATAAATCTTACAAAATACAGCAATACGCCATGACACGTTGAACACCAATCAGAGAATACACAACTGTGACGTCATGGCGTCACAATATGTAATGTAAAGGCACAGAATATCTGGTAAAGCTTCTCTTGGAAATATTATCATCATTCTGTATCATCAGATGTTCGTGCATCTATGACGTCATAGACAGCCGCCACGAGTATCGATATCGCACGAGTATCGTAGCGTTTTAGAGCATTCAGTAGATGTCTAAAAATATCACGGTGTAGTTTATCAAAATCAATCATCATGATCATGCCTATGGTTGACAGGTGCTCACAAAGGACAGCGTTACTGTATCTGTTGATGCAGTAGTGTACTATCGCGTGCACAATGCCACAATCTCTATTGCCAACGTGGAGAACGCGCACCACTCGACCAGGCTCCTCGCGCAGACCACTCTCCGCAACACTATGGGCACTCGACCGTTGCATGAGATCCTAAGCGAGAGGGAGACCATTTCGGGGAATATGCAGATTTCCTTGGACGAAGCTACAGAATGTTGGGGCATCAAGGTTGAACGCGTTGAGATGTAAGTTTAATGGATTTTTCTGTTTTTGTTTTAGGACGATTGGATTTTAGAAACCGATTCTTACGTTTTAGGAACTTAAAATACATACATATATATTTTATTTTAAATGTGTTAAGTAAGCAACATATGTATATTTACGCAGTTGTTATTGATAATGTCCGAAATTAAAAATGTTCAAGGATCCAGAATGAAAAATGTCCAAAGGGTTCCTAACGAGAAACCCTTTGGGCATTTTTAATTTTGAACATTATGCGTGTATTCCATATTTTTTGTATTACTTAAATTTGGCTATAGATAAAACGGCCAGAGCTTATGAAATTTGTTACGAGTAAACTTTTTACTAACAAAGAAAATCACAATCAAATAATAGAAACAAATCATAACTAGTAGTTAAAATTAAAACAAGAGAGTAAACTAGTTATCAGTCTCGAATGTCACTATAGTACAACTCCCAACATGAAAATCAATACCCTACCAACGCCTTATCGATTATAGTTCCTTGATACATAATTATTTTGTCATTGTACACGCGAACGATAGGCCAATAAGGCAGTTCGCTTATAATAAGATCCCGGGTTCAAATCCCAGGTCAGGCTAAATATTGGGTTTGGGGTTTATCTGGCAAGAAAAGTTACAATCACAGTAACAGCCCGGAGGCCGGAAATTAACGTTGCGCCTATTCTATACCCTGTTGTTCTTACGCCTGAACACTCCTTGATTGCGCCGTTCTGCCATCCCATTCGATTATGAGGGTGCTGGAATAAAGAGTGCACCTGTGGTTGTGCACGGACTTGTGCACTATAATATCTGTATAATATAAATTCTTCTCACCATCAGTCTTCTCTTTTGGTTGCCTGGAAGAAATCGCTTTGAGCGATAAGGCCGCCTATTCTTTTATCTTTTTACAAAACTGTTTAGTCTTAAAGTTTTTCTGAATAAAGCATTATCTATCTGTCTATCTATCTCACAAGGCTAGTTTTCGTTTAGACTGACTGCGTGACCGAAATTCGGCAAAGAGGATAGCATAATTTAGCCATAGTAAACTGGATCAACTGGATGGCCTAGAAAACACCTGCAATAACGCACACATCAGTTGATTATCGACAATAAGACAATCACACACAATCTCAATCGATAACTCTTTATAGGTCACCTGATTATATCTAAAAACTATACATAGTAGGTAATGCAGTTAGTATGCTATTAAACCTAGCAATTTCCTGCTGTTATCTAGCTCAAGTCTTTCAATTAAAGTCCACGTATATTTTTATTTGTAGGAAAAATATTCCGCACTTTAATAATACAACACTTGTTAGAAGAAAAGGCCTTCCATCGGCCCTCATAATTATCGTCGAGGAATGAATATTGAATACTTCAGAAACAGAACTTACTTTGAAATAATATGAATAATGTGGTCGATATTTTCTGACAACCACAGATAAATTTAGTAAATTTTCCCATCTAGGTATTTATAGCTTCAGGTGTGAATAATTGAAAGGAGTTTACTTGTCTGTACTCCATTTGCATTGTACCCAGTATAATATTAGCCTGCTGGTTATCAAACGTATAAATACTTCATTAATCAGCTGTTTCAATTCATGACAAGGCCGTTTGAATCGTGTGTAGCCCACCAAATATTGGAGGGGTCACCTACTGGTGGTAGGATTCTCCTCCACGTTCCTTTGATTCAGTGAAAGAACTTTGGACTGTAATACTAGGTTTTTTAGTCTTCATTAATTAGCTAGTTTACTTCGCTAGCTCGCTTATTAGCAGAAATATGCTCATTGACACGAAAAACCATTTGCCATCGCGCGATAGAATCGAATTGCCCGATCGTACATCGAATTGAACGCACTCCATGTGTGGGTTAAAATAGTTTATTTACATTTAGCTGCCCTAGATTGCGTACTACTTGTTTGAGTTATCTTTTATAAGATCCTGGATTATGCCTATAAATATATTATAATTCTATAAGATCGTACACTTAGAAAAGATAATAGCCGTAATCAAAGCTCGACAGCTACCTACATAAGCTTTCGTTCTACAGTAAAGACGTGAGACTACCCGTCCAGCTTCAACGAGCTATGGCTGCGGAAGCTGAGGCCGCTCGTGAAGCCCGTGCCAAGGTGATCGCAGCCGAGGGTGAGCAGAAGGCCTCCAGGGCACTGCGAGAGGCCTCTGAAGTCATCAGCGACAGTCCGGCAGCTCTGCAACTCCGCTATCTACAGGTAGAGCTATATTATTAAAAGTTTTTATTAGAATGATTTTGAGATACTCGTTCGTTTTTTCATAGCTAACTACTTTCACTATACACTACATAGATAGATATTATTTATTATATTTAGAAAACACCTAGAAAGACCGGAAAAAACTGCAATCATCTAAACTTTTGTTCGGAGCCCGAGCATTACCCCCTGATATGATAAGAACCTATAACAAGGTTTTCACGGAGTTACCTGTGTCCAGGAGGGCAATTATGGCAATATATCTACTTGATAAATATGGCAGGAACTGTCAAAATATCGAGTGATAAACAAGCGTATTCTCAAAATCTGCAATTCGATATTTATCTAGGGTTTTTCTTTGATGAGTTGCTCGATAGGTCGCACGAGAATGCAGTCTTGGCGTGGCGATATTCAATATCATCATCATGATCATCGGCCCGTATACGTCCACTGCTGAACATAGGCCTCCACCAAACGACACATCATATTGGGGGGGGTTGCCATAATCACCACGCTTGGCAGGAGGATTGGTGATCGCAGTAAGGTGTTGGTAATACACAGTATGAAGCTGCTGCCCTTCCTCTGGTAGGTTCCCTTAGTCGGCTCTTACGACATCCACGGGTTGAGTTGGAGTGGGTGATAGTATCACTCGATAAAGTATCACGTGATACGCAGAATTGGCACCCAGTAGTGAACCAGTAGTCGATACTTTTTATAACGGTTGAAATACACCTTGACTTCGCTTATTTTTGCGATATTTTGTTTACAAGTATTTTGTTTCAGACGTTGAACACAATTTCCGCAGAGAAGAACTCAACAATCGTTTTCCCACTGCCGATTGATTTGCTCACCTATTTTATCAAGGCTAAAGAAAACAAATAATTTTAATCAATATGCTAAATTTAGTAAGCACTATAAAGAACACTCATTCGCGTATAAATTTTTGTTAGATATTGTTTATATTACTTTGATAATGATGAAAAAATTTCCTTTCTTTTGTTTTTTTATTTTTTTCCTATTTTTAGGTTATTTATGTTCTATTGTTACGTAATAAGTGCGAATTAACTAAGGTTTAATAGTGTAACACTAGTTTAGGAAGACATAATTTTTTTTATATCACGGTTTTCTCCTAAATATTAGTAACAATTTATACATAATGTTAGTATAGTCTATAGTAATTTACTTTCACCACTACACTTGTATTTTAAGTTCAAGATCAAACATATACCTAAATATACCCCTGTAGTTAGGCGTTTGTTATTAAGGCGCATAGTGATGCGACACTAGCGCCACTCTTTATTTTTTTCTTCTATTATCGTTAAGGAAAAGAATTACCTAAAGTTCTCACCGCCAATTGATAATGCCGAGTATAAACTATTTTTCGACACCTCTGTAATAGTTTCTGGTCTTGCACGCATTGCCTGCTGCAGATATCGAAAAATAGTAAACTGGGTATAATCAATTGGCGGTGGTGATAACTTTTGGTAATTCTTTTCCATAACGATAATATAAGAAAAAATAAAGAGTGGCGTTAGTGTCGCATCACTATGCACCTAAACAATTTCCTCCGGAATAATTCTTTAGTTGGTATATAAATAAAAAGTTAAAACATTGTTTAGTAAATGCCTTGGTTTTATTTATAACGTCATACCTTGAAAAACTTGGTAAAACTTCAAAGTTACAGGCAATTTATTGTAATATTTTTAACACGTTTTCAAGGCTAGAACAAACATGTCGATTCCTAATATATAAAAGAACAAGCGATTTTCTAAACGACAATGCCCAGCCCAAACCACTGAAGCTAGAAAGCTGAAATTTAGTGGGTAGGTACCTTTTACTACATAGGTTTCAATTAAGAAGGGACTTTTGGTAATTTCACCTCTAAGAGGGTGAAAAGCGGGTTTGAATTTTTTTTGGTGATTTTTGTATCTCTTTAACTAGTGGCCCGATTTGCTTGAAACTTGTAGAGAATACTAAAAATATTAAACTATTGAACATGTGTTTCAGGATTTTTCAAAATATTCCACAAAATGGGGTAAAACGGGTTATTAAAGTTTGAGATTCGTAGTTTGGATTCGAATTTAAACGGTTGTAACTTTTTAGTGTACAATGTTATTGAGCTGAAAGTTTACGAGTATATAAAAAAAATCTAAATAAAATGACGTGTTGCAGGAATTACAAAAAACAAAGGATAAAACGGCGTAAAATTTATTGAGATTTTATATCTTACTTCATAACCGGTAACTCAATTTGCTTGAAACTTCTGAGAATACTAAGAATATAAAATGATTGAACACATGTTTCAGGATTTTTGAAAATATTCCACTGAATGGGGTAAACCGTGTTATCAAAGTTTGAGATTCATAATTTGGCTCTGAATATAAACGGCTGTAACGTTTTTATGTAAAGCACTATTGTCCTAAAATTTTATGAATATACCAAAACATAATAAATTAATTAATACAGCAATAGGAAACAACATAGGAATTAAAAAAACGCCTTATAAAGGATAAAATGGGGGTCTTTCTATAGGGTTTTCAGCTGATCTCGAGAAGCTTTTTAACCCTTAAGTCCACGCGAATGAAATCGCGAGTGGGTCAGCTAGTCAATCTCCTATAATTAGATTCACCTCATCGAATTACAGGACATTTAGGAATAGGGACATTTCGACAAAGGGACATAACCGTAAGGTTATGGATGATGACTTTCTGTGAAGAGGTTTTACTACTTAAAATGATTAGTATATGTAGTTAGCGGAAACTATATTAAGCAAGAATAATGTACAATTAATTGTTGTATGGCCGTGGGGCCGCGGCGTACGAATATCGACCCCTCCAACTCAACACGTGGATGTCGTAAGAGCCGAGGAAGGGCAGCAGCTTCCTTCTGAGTATTTTTTAACACCAACACTGCGATCACCAATACGCCTGCCGAGCGTGGTGATTATGGCAAATCCCCACCTACATAGGAGACCATCCAGTCGATGGACCGACGACATCGTAGCGGTCGCAGGGAGTCGATGGATGGAGGCGGCTCAGGACCGCTATTTGTGGCGTCGTACGGGGGAGGCCTATGTCCAGCAGTGGACGTGTATGGGCTGATGATGATGATGAATTGTTGTATCTAGAGTAGTAGCTGGTTCGGCTTGAAATAATTTTATTGTGATTTCAATTCAAGTTGGCTTTGCTGAAGAGTATACTCCCTGGCAATGACATTGATTTACGGAAAACGAAATCCGTAAGTACATAGCCATAGAATTCAAATGTGTTCCTAAAGTTTAACATGTCTTTCCTTTTTTTTCTTACATAAAGTGAGTGGCCTTGCTGGGGAGTATCACACAAGTTTAAACTATTGGTGACTAGCTGCTGCCCGCACCTTCACTCGCATTTCATCGGGATAAAAAAATAGCCTATAATGTGTTATTCCAGGTCCCAAACTATACCCATATTTTATATCAGCCCAATCAGTTTAGAATTTTTTGCGTGAAAGAGGAACAAACACAAGACATTTATAATATTAGTAGGATAGGATTTAGTATCAGTATTGCACCCGTGCGAAGCCGGGGCGGGTCGCTAGTTATTAAAATCCATATATACTAAAGGTTAAGTTATAATAATTTATTATACAGGATGATTGGTAGCTGGGTGCAAAGCTTCAAGGAGAAGCTAAAATAGCCGGTTTATAACAATTTGAGCCATGTTTGTCTAAGACAAAGATCATTATTGATTTTCTTCTAAATATTAAGTTTTTTGGAAGAAAACCCACAATTCAACAGTTAATTGTTAATAATGGCCAGTTTAAACAATACGGGAATTGAGGGGTGAGTCTGGCCTGACGTTGTTTTTTTACCTTTACTAAAGTAGTAGTAAAGTAGTAATCTAAAAAAAAAATCTCCAAGAGTCTCAAAAAAAAAGCGAGTATGGCTCAAATGCTTCTAAATGGTCTACTCTAGCTTCTCGTTCAATATACAGAATGATTTGTGGCTGCGTGCAAAGGCACGCAGCCACAAATCATTCTGTATATTGTATGCCTTAAGAATGGAACGGATAACCTTAGCTCCCATACAAACTACTTTCCGTTTCATTTGTAAACTATGTCCCCGATCTTATTGAAATTTTCCATACGTAATCGGATGAAATATATAAAAAATAAACCGCTAAAACATGTCTATGTTTTAACGGTTTAGTTTTTCAAAAAACATAGTGATCTTTAAATCAGAGAATAACTACCACTTGACACTTGACTTTTGACCACCAAATCGAGTAATTTTCGAGCGATTTTTTGATATGATTGATGTCTTATTCGAAAATCTATCGCGTTGCAAACATTCTAAATATATTCAACATTATAAAAATCAAAAATATTTCTGAAATCAATCGTTTATTCAAAATTTATCGGAGAGTACGAAAAAATATCAAAAAATGGCGCCGACACCGACCACACGCACACAGCCACATCACAGCTTCGGATTGGATGGTAAGACGCGCTTTCTCACTAATAACACGCCTCATTTCATTCTACGTGAAACAACAACAGCCGCATGGGCCAATCCGTTTCAGTTTTGGAGAGGTTGTAGCCTTCTTAATAATCTAATCCAAACAACAATTCGACAACATCGATCCAAGTCCCAGGGTAACCTTGTAAAATATATCAACAACAGTGACAAATGAGCAAACCATTGATGGATATTGGACTAAAACATTCTGTTCACTAACGAGTTAAAACTAATGACATTTGACACATTGAGTGACACCAATCAGCTCTACCATGTCTGTGGTCTAAAACAAATTTGGAAAAAATTGTTTATAATAATGGAGGTTCAGGATCAGGAAAAAAAAACAAAACGAGCCCGAAGCGAAAACTGGATAGAAGAAGATAAGGTTAGTACCCTAGCGCTCAGTGCTCATACCTATACACGAGCGGCAAAGTGCCAACGGCATGGGTAACGGAATCCGACGGCTAGAAGACCCCTACGGCTACAATTACCTCAGCCATTGTCACTTTGCCGCTCGTATATGTATATGAGCACGAGATAGATTATATTCTACTTCATACCTTGCAATAACCCTACTTCACTTACATATAAATATGCTTTTTTTTAGGTGTTGCTAAAAGAATTGGTAAAGGAGCGGGTTGATGTGTTAGAAAATAAAAATATGGACACAAATACCAACAAAAAAAAGGTGGCGGGATGGGTTGACCTCTATAATAGGTTGTGGACAAACTTAACATTAATAATATTTTCTTTTATCTATGCTAATACTAATATAACATGTACTTGTACCTTTTTGCCATATATTTGTAACAGAGGCATTATACAAAAAACACACATTTCAGCTTTAACTCCATGTGCCATGGTACAAAAAGAACATTGACACAGTTAAAAAACCAATGGGGCCATCTTAAAACGGCCAAGGAAACTAAATCAGACCAAAGAAAACACATAAACGAACCTGGCGGGGGACCCCCACCTGCCCCCCAACCAGAAAATGCTGAGGAAATAGAAGCATGGCTTCCTCAAGAATTTGTGGTCGATCATAATGAACTTGATTCGGACCAAATTAACCAGGTAAATACTCATGAACACTAAATGGTGCACTCCCTTCTAGCGCTAAAAATGATGTATGTGAATGTGTTCCTTTAACCTGGAGGTGCTGGGATTTGATGTTCCCTGTTGTTTTCTATGATTATTTTTTGTTACAGACATCATATTGTGTTGAAAATGATGATACTGAAACTGATCCACTGTCCGAGATTATACCGGTTGGTAATAATAATTATACAAAAAAGAGGCTTGAAATATTTATGAAAAAATCTATTTAAAATACTTATATAACACTTGTTTACAGGAAGCAGATACAGCAGAACAAGAAGAGGTTTTTGTGGTGAAATATGCTGAAGAACCTAGGCCTGTAAAGAAAAAGAAGGTTTTAAGATTATTGTTTATTGTATGGTTATTGTAGCAAACCACATGATTCTAACCCTTACAACTCGAGCTGATTGATACAACACATTTGAGTGTCACAGGCTGCGTTTAATAGGGGTACCACACGAAGGAAGCCACTGGCAGTGTGATCTATAAATCTATCTACCAGGCCGTGAACAACCTACTCACATACTATGAAAATTTTCAGAATAACTTAACAGCAGAAGAGCAAATTGTGGCAGTGGAAATAAAATGCAGGAAGGAGCTGCATGAAGCACAAATGCAAAATGAAAAACTGAAAAATCAAAATTTAATTAAAGAGCAGCATATCCTTCAGATTAAAGGAGAATACTATAAAAAAAAGCTAGCTTATTATATTATATATAGCTGGATTACCACTCACTGACTGACTCACTCACTGACATAATTGTTCTCCTTGATGGTGGATGGGGAGGTATGTTTTTTTTTGCGGAATCGTGTAGGGGTGGTTTATGGGACCTAGGGAAAATTCCGACTTTTTGAGATTTCCCCCCCCTTCCCCCCCGCCCCCAGGGGGGCTCGCAAGGGGAGCCATATTGAATAATAATTTTTAGGGGGCTATGTAGAGGATGTCAAGTAGTTTCGAATGAAAAAAAAATTTAGCCCCCCTTGCCCCCAAAATAGCCCCCCCTTTTTAGGTTGCTCCCAGATGCCGTCGTCGTAGGGGGGTTTCGATTGCGGGATCGTATAGAGGGTTTCTTCTTCAATAGGGGAAAAAAAATTCAACCCCCCTTCCCCCCCAAAAAACTCCCCCCCTTTTTGTATCTCCCAAGTGGGGGGACTTGAGAGAAATTTTTTTTTTGCGTCTTGTAGAGGATAAAAAATCATTTTGAAAACATAAAAAAATTTGGCCCCCCTCCCCCTCTAGACCCCCCTTTTTATAAAAAAACCGAAATTTGGCCTAATTTTGACCTTTTTTTTTCGGGTGGAGCATTGCGGCGAGCGAAGCGAGCCGCAATGCGACGGCGGGAAACAGCACGGCGAGCGAAGCGAGCCGTGCTGTGACCCCCTGACCCCCCCCCTTCTTCCCCCCCTCTAGGGGGGCTCGCAAGGGAAGCCATATTGAATAATAATTTTTATGGGGCTGTATAGAAGATGTCAAATAGTTTCGAATGCAAAAAAAATTTAGCCCCCCTTGCCCCCAAAATAGCCCCCCCTTTTTAGGTTGCTCCCAGAAGCCGTCGTCGTAGGGGGGTTTCGATTGCGGGATCGTATAGAGGGTTATTTCTCAAATGGGGAAAAAAAAATTCAACCCCACTTCCCCCCAAAAAAACTCCCCCCCCTTTTTGTATCTCCCAAGTGGGGGGACTTGAAAGAAATTTTTTTTTTGCGTCTTGTAGAGGATAAAAATTATTTTGAAAACATAAAAAAATTTGGCCCCCCTCCCCCTCTAGACCACCCTTTTTATAAAAAAACCGAAATTTGGCCTAATTTTGACCTTTTTTTTCGGGTGGAGCATTGCGGCGAGCGAAGCGAGCCGCAATGCGACGACGGGGAACAGCACGGCAAGCGAAGCGAGCCGTGCTGTGACCCCCTGACCCCCCTTCTTCCCCCCCTCTAGGGGGGCTCGCAAGGGGAGCCATATTGAATGATAATTTTTATGGGGCTGTATAGAGGATGTCAAATAGTTTCGAATGCAAAAAAAATTTAGCCCCCTTGCCCCCAAAATAGCCCCCCCTTTTTAGGTTGCTCCCAGATGCCGTCGTCGTAGGGGGGTTTCGATTGCGGGAACGTATAGAGGGTTTCTTCTTAAATGACGAAAAAAAAAATTTTGTCCCCCTTCCCCCCCAAAAAAACTCCCCCCCTTTTTGTATCTCCCAAGTGGGGGGACTTGAAAGAAATTGTTTTTTTGCGTCATGTAGAAAATAAAAAATCATTTTGAATTCATAAAAAAAATTGGCCCCCCTCCCCCTCTAGACCCCCCTTTTTATAAAAAAACTGAAATTTGGCCTAATTTTGACCTTTTTTTTCGGGTGGAGCATTGCGGCGAGCGAAGCGAGCCGCAATGCGACTACGGGGAACTGCACGGCGAGCGAAGCGAGCCGTGCGGTGACCCCCTGACCCCCCCTTCTTCCCCCCATCTAAGGGGGCTCCCGAGCGAAGCCATATTGATTCAAATTTTTTGTAGGGCTGTATAGAGAATGTCAAATGATTTTGAATGCAAAAAAAATTCAGCCCCCCTTGCCCCCAAAATAGCCCCCCTTTTTAGGTTGCTCCCAGATGCCGTCGTCGTAGGGGGATTTAGATTGCGGGAACGTATAGAGGGTATATTCTTGTATGTGGAAAAAAAAATTACCTACATTTCCCCCCAGTCCCACCCAGTCCCCTTGAACCCCTCTCCCACCAAAACATCTGATATGGGTATCGTTTTCGACTAACTAAAACTCGTAGATTACGAAAAAGATGTCCATTTCTAAATCCAAGATGGCTGACATTTTTTTATCGCAGTTTTCACTCTTGGATATCGATTTCAACAAAATCTTTAACGTAGGTTACGACAAGGGGCTCTTAATTAAAAAACAAACAGTCTACACAACCGCCGCGAGCTGCTTGCAGCTCGCGCACTCCTAAAAAACTAGTTATATTATATATAGCTGGATTACCACTCACTGACTGACTCACTCACTGACATAATTGTTCTCCTTGATGGTGGATGGGGAGGTATGTTTTTTTTTGCGGAATCGTATAGGGGTGGTTTATGGGACCTGGGGAAAATTCCGACTTTTTGAGATTTCCCCCCCCTTCCCCCCCGCCCCCAGGGGGGCTCGCAAGGGGAGCCATATTGAATGATAATTTTTGTGGGGCTGTATAGAGGATGTCAAATAGTTTCGAATGCAAAAAAAATTTAGCCCCCCTTGCCCCCAAAATAGCCCCCCCTTTTTAGGTTGCTCCCGGATGCCGTCGTCGTAGGGGGGTTTCGATTGCGGGAACGTATAGAGGGTTTCTTCTTCAATGGGGGAAAAAAAATTCAACCCCCCCTTCCCCCCCAAAAAACTCCCCCCCTTTTTGTATCTCCCAAGTGGGGGGACTTGAAAGAAATTTTTTTTTTGCGTCTTGTAGAGGATAAAAAATCGTTTTGAAAACATAAAAAAATTTGGCCCCCCTCCCCCTTACGACCCCCCTTTTTAATAAAAAACCGAAATTTGGCCTAATTTTGACCTTTTTTTTTCGGGTGGAGCATTGCGGCGAGCGAAGCGAGCCGCAATGCGACGATGGGGAACAGCACGGCGAGCGAAGCGAGCCGTGCTGTGACCCCCTGACCCCCCCTTCTTCCCCCCCTCTAGGGGGGCTCGCAAGGGGAGCCATATTGAATAATAATTTTTATGGGGCTGTATAGAGGATGTCAAATAGTTTCGAATGCAAAAAAAAATTAGCCCCCCTTGCCCCCAAAATAGCCCCCCTTTTTAGGTTGCTCCCGGATGCCGTCGTCGTAGGGGGGTTTCGATTGCGGGATCGTATAGAGGGTTTCTTCTCGAATGAGGCAAAAAATATTTTAGCCCCCCTCCCCCCCCAAAAAAACTCCCCCCTTTTTGTATCTCCCAAGTGGGGGGACTTGAAAGAAATTTTTTTTTGCGTCTTGTAGAGGATAAAAAATCATTTTGAATTCATGAAAAAAATTGGCCCCCCTCCCCCTCTAGACCCCCCTTTTTATAAAAAAACTGAAATTTGGCCTAATTTTGACCTTTTTTTTCGGGTGGAATATTGCGGCGAGCGAAGCGAGCCGCAATGCGACTACGGGGAACTGCACGGCGAGCGAAGCGAGCCGTGCGGTGACCCCCTGACCCCCCCTTCTTCCCCCCATCTAAGGGGGCTCCCGAGCGAAGCCATATTGATTCAAATTTTTTGTAGGGCTGTATAGAGAATGTCAAATGATTTTGAATGCAAAAAAAATTCAGCCCCCCTTGCCCCCAAAATAGCCCCCCTTTTTAGGTTGCTCCCAGATGCCGTCGTCGTAGGGGGATTTAGATTGCGGGAACGTATAGAGGGTATATTCTTGTATGTGGAAAAAAAATTACCTACATTTCCCCCCAGTCCCACCCAGTCCCCTTGAACCCCTCTCCCACCAAAACATCTGATATGGGTATCGTTTTCGACTAACTAAAACTCGTAGATTACGAAAAAGATGTCCATTTCTAAATCCAAGGTGGCTGACATTTTTTTATCGCAGTTTTCACTCTTGGATATCGATTTCAACAAAATCTTTAACGTAGGTTACGACAAGGGGCTCTTAATTAAAAAACAAACAGTCTACACAACCGCCGCGAGCTGCTTGCAGCTCGCGCACTCCTAAAAAACTAGTTATACTATATATAGCTGGATTACCACTCACTGACTGACTCACTGATTGACATAATTGTTCTCCTTGATGGTGGATGGGGAGGTATGTTTTTTTTTGCGGAATCGTATAGGGGTGGTTTATGGGACCTAGGGAAAATTCCGACTTTTTGAGATTTCCCCCCCCTTCCCCCCCGCCCCCAGGGGGGCTCGCAAGGGGAGCCATATTGAATGATAATTTTTGTGGGGCTGTATAGAGGATGTCAAATAGTTTCGAATGCAAAAAAAAATTAGCCCCCCTTGCCCCCAAAATAGCCCCCCCTTTTTTGGTTGCTCCCGGATGCCGTCGTCGTAGGCGGGTTTCGATTGCGGGAACGTATAGAGGGTTTCTTCTCGAATGAAGGGAAAAAAATTTTGCCCCCCTTCCCCCCCAAAAAAACTCCCCCCCTTTTTGTATCTCCCAAGTGGGGGGACCTTAAAGAAATTTTTTTTTTGCGTCATGTAGAGGATAAAAAATCATTTTGAAAACATAAAAAAATTTGGCCCCCCTCCCCCTCTAGACCCCCCTTTTTATAAAAAAACCGAAATTTGGCCTAATTTTGACCTTTTTTTTTTCGGGTGGAGCATTGCGGCGAGCGAAGCGAGCCGCAATGCGACGATGGGGAACAGCACGGCGAGCGAAGCGAGCCGTGCTGTGACCTCCTGACCCCCCCTTCTTCCCCCCCTCTAGGGGGGCTCCCGAGCGAAGCCATATTGATTTACTTATTTTGTGGGGCTGTATAGAGCATGTCAGGTGATTTTGAATGAAATATAAATTTTGCCCCCTTGCCCCCAAAATAGCCCCCCCTTTTTAGGTTGCTCCCAGATGCCGTCGTCGTAGGGGAGTTTCGATTGCGGGAACGTATAGAGGGTTTCTTCTCAAATGGGGAAAAAAAAATTCAACCCCCCCTTCCCCCCCAAAAAACTCCCCCCCTTTTTGTATCTCCCAAGTGGGGAGAGTTGAAAGAAAATTTTTTTTTGCGTCATGTAGAGGATAAAAAATCATTTTGAAAACATAAAAAAAATTGGCCCCCCTCCCCCTCTAGACCCCCCTTTTTAATAAAAAACCGAAATTTGGCCTAATTTTGACCTTTTTTTTCGGGTGGAGCATTGCGGTGAGCGAAGCGAGCCGCAATGCGACGACCGGGAACAGCACGGCGAGCGAAGCGAGCCGTGCGGTGACCCCCCCACCCCCCCTTCTTCCCCCCCTCTAGGGGGGCTCACCAGCAAAGCCATATTTACTAACATTTTTTAAAGGGCTCTATAGAGGATGTCAGGTGAATTTAAATGAAATAAAAAATTAGCCCCCCTTGCCCCCAAACTAGCCCCCCATTTTTAGGTTCCTTCCAGATGCCGTCGCCGTAGGGGGGTTTCGATTGCGGGATCGTATAGAGGGTTTCTTCTCAAATGGGGAAATAAAAATTCAACCCCCCCTTCCTTCCCAAAAAACTCCCCCCCTTTTTGTATCTCCCAAGTGGGGGGACTTGCAAAAATTTTCTTTTATGGGTCATGTAGAGGATAAAAAATCATTTTGAAAACATAAAAAAATTTGAACCCCTGCCCCTCTAGACCCCCCTTTTTAAATAAAAATCGAAATTTGGCCTAATTTTGACCTTTTTTTTCGGGTGGAGCATTGCGGCGAGCGAAGCGAGCCGCAATGCGACGACGGGGAACAGCACGGCGAGCGAAGCGAGCCGTGCTGTGACCCCCACGACCCCCCCTTCTTCCCCCCCTCTAGGGGGGCTCCCGAGCGAAGCTATATTGATAAAAAAAAAATTAGGGCTGTATAGAGAATATCAAATTGTTTTGGATTAAAAAAAAATTAGCCCCCTTGCCCCCAAAATAGCCCCCCCTTTTTAGGTTGCTCCCGGATGCCGTTGTCGTAGGGGGGTTTCGATTGCGGGATCGTATAGAGGGTTTTTTCTCAAATTAGGAAAAAAAGAAAAAACCCCCCTTCCCCCCCAAAAAACTCCCCCCCTTTTTGTATCTCCCAAGTGGGGAGACTTGAAAGAAACTTTTTTTTTGCGTCATGTAGAGGATAAAAAATCATTTTGAAAACATAAAAAAATTAGGCCCCCCTCTCCCTCTAGACCCCCCTTTTTATAAAAAAACCGAAATTTGGCCTAATTTTGACCTTTTTTTTCGGGTGGAGCATTGCGGCGAGCGAAGCGAGCCGCAATGCGACGACGGGGAACAGCACGGCGAGCGAAGCGAGCCGTGCTGTGACCCCCTGACCCCCCGTTCTTCCCCCCCTCTAGGGGGGCTCCCGAGCGAAGCCATATTGATTTACTAATTTTGTGGGGCTGTATAGAGCATGTCAGGTGATTTTGAATGAAATATAAATTTTGCCCCCCTTGCCCCCAAAATAGCCCCCCCTTTTTAGGTTGCTCCCGGATGCCGTCGTTGTAGGGGGGTTTCGATTGCGGGATCGTATAGAGGGTTTCTTCTCAAATGGGGAAAAAAAATATCAACCCCCCCTTCCCCCCCAAAAAACTCCCCCCCTTTTTGTATCTCCCAAGTGGGGAGACTTGAAAGAAACTTTTCTTTTGCGTCATGTAGAAGATAAAAAATCATTTTGAAAACATAAAATAATTCGGCCCCCCTCTCCCTTTAGACCCCCCTTTTTATAAAAAAACCGAAATTTGGCCCAATTTTGACCTTTTTTTTCGGGTGGAGCATTGCGGTGAGCGAAGCGAGCCGCAATGCGACGACGGGGAACAGCACGGCGAGCGAAGCGAGCCGTGCTTTGACCCTTTGACCCCCCCTTCTTCCCCCCTCTAGGGGGGCTCCCGAGCGAATCCATATCTATTAAAAAAAATTGTAGAGCTGTATAGAGGATGTCAGGTGATTTTAAGTGAAATAAAAATTTTGCCCCCCTTGCCCCCAAACTAGCCCCCCTTTTTAGGTTGCTCCAAGATGCCGTCGTCGTAGGGGGGTTTAGATTGCGGGAACGTATAGAGAGTATATTCTTGTATGTGGAAAAAAAAATTACCTACCCTTCCCCCCAGTCCCACCCAGTCCCCTTGAACCCCTCTCCCACCAAAACATCTGATATGGGTATCGTTTTCGACTAACTAAAACTCGTAGATTACGAAAAAGATGTCCATTTCTAAATCCAAGATGGCTGACATTTTTTTATCGCAGTTTTCACTCTTGGATATCGATTTCAACAAAATCTTAAACGTAGGTTACGACAAGGGGCTCTAAATTAAAAAACATACAGTCTACACAACCGCCGCGAGCTGCTTGCAGCTCGCGCACTCCTAAAAAACTAGTTTTAATATAATTTTTAATTGAACTATATATTTTAATTGATTTAATAGCTGCTAACCGTCGTTTCGCTCGAGCATTTCCAGGATAAAGTGAGGCCTATATTCTCTAGAATAGTATCAAGGCTATAGAAGTCTTTACCATTTATCATTATTTACTTACTAGGATAGGAAGTTCGTAGTAGAGCGTTAACTTCACAAAAGTTTTAAAAACGGAAAGTACAAACAAATACCTTTGCAACGATACTAGTGATACTTACACACGAGCATATTTACTAACATTGGGATTTTCGACCCAGCTATCTCGTAAGACCTTAGAGTATCTAGAACGGAGATGTCAACGCAAGGCGTACCCCTCTGCCGGCCATATGGCCATACACGTTATATAAAACTACTTCACTCGTAACCGTAACCATTAGCTGTCGTTTCGTGTCGCGAAGTAGTGCTCAGTGAAAATGGTGAATTGTGCGGTATTACGGTGTAAAAGACGATCAGAGACATCAAACTTAAGGTACCACGGTATTTCCTATCACAAGTAAGTGATATTTTAGTCATTTGTTTTTCGTAATATTGTTTAATTTAAATTCAAATGCTGTTGCGACAGTTTTAATACGACGCCAACGTCTTGGTAGTGGGTGTAGGTGAGTAATGTGAGTATAAATTCCTTGGTAGAAGGCGTAGTGTGGGGACTACTTGAATGAAATTGATTGAGTGAATGATGGAATGAATAAAATGCCATGTGTTTTTTGTACCCATATTTAACCGATTTTAAAAAAGGTGGTTCTGTATTGGACTCGTAATGTATGTAAACAAAATCATTTCAAATTAGTTAACGAAACACGGGGAAAGGATCTCTATCGGGAATACATTACTTGGAGCATTTAGAACGGGAGTAGCCGAGCGTACGCAGTCCGGGGTAAATGAACAGTCATTTGTGTCTGTTTATAAAAACTATGCATCGAAAGATGATAAAGATTTGTGTAGACGGTGCGAAACCTTGATACGAAGACATCTGGACGAAAATAATAGAGTAAAGCCTAAAATTACTACAACGTATATAGTTTCAAAATCATTGAACTATTTCCAAGTAAAGGAAATATTTCCAAATATTGATCTACATGTAATGATTTCGTCAATCACAATAAGAAATTAGGAAGATTGATTATGCAAAAGTATACAGATACTAGAATCTCTTATGAAAAAAACAGATCCAAAGAAATGTGTACGCATTTACAATAAATTAGTCCATTTTAAAAACCAATAGTGTAAAAATTATGTAATATACATTTATATTAAACACCACAATATCATTTTTTTTTAATTCCTAGCCATACAAATCCGGGTGGGGCAGTACATTTGCTAACAGCCGCTATTCTTCTCCTGCTCTTATTTTTCTCACCCCACCACACCAATTAAAAAACAAAATATTTATCAAAAAAATGCATTCATGAAAGATTCATCGAAATCAGTTCAGTCTTAGAAGTTCTAAGACTGAACCGATTTCTATGAAGATGTTCTAAGTTAGAACCCTAAGATTCATAATTGCGTAATATTTGTTGTAATTAAGTACATACAATAACTAGTAGTTTCAGCGCTAAGTGGGAACATAAAAATCGGCTACATACATACATAGGGCATCAAACTCATAACCTTCGTCCTTCAGTAGTCGGGTAAAAATTATCGGACCTCGTGCAACATTACACCACAAATTGCACAAGGCTATATTGCTTAGTCATGTATGATTGATTGCATGAATGCATCAGCATTGCCATATGAATCAGTTGAACTAGATAACTCTAGATTGTTTCCAACAGTCTGCAGGTAGGTAGCTCAATTGTTTCAATTGTAAATACTAGTTCTATTTAGTTTCTATACCTACTATGATTTTAATTAACTGAATAAATAGTAATATGATTGATTGTTTATAAAAAGGTTTCGCTATGTGTTGTTTGAATTGCCACTTCAGTATTTTTAGTCTAAAATAAACGCAATTTCAAAAAGCATGACAGTGCAAAGTGACTTCAGCCGGTTGCCCCGCCGAACATTTTCTGTCATTTCAAAAAAGTTTCATATCTCAGAGCTTTTTTCTCATACAAAAGAAACAGCCTGTTTACGTCACCCTTGATGGTTCCAAGATGGGAACGTTTGTAATTGTTTCTGACTAAACGAAGTTTCAATATCTAACTTTATAATAAAAAAGGTAGGTATGCTATTTAAAAAAAAATCTTGTTTAAAAGGATACTTAAAAAAAATTAATATAAGCAATACAAAATAATCATGATTATGTCTGTCTCGTCCTGTTTCATTCATAAATTATGGTCGTCCTTATAGAAAGAGACACACCTCCTTAGTATTCAGTCTCTTTCAGACCGCGGCTTTTGTATCAGTGAACCTTCCAGTTACGTTAGTATAAAAATTCCTTGGATTAAATTAATAAACTTTATGCTATATTCAAGTAACTAGGTATAAAAAAAGTAAAAAGATCAATGTGATCAGTGATCACATTGACGAGAGAAAATATAAGTCAAAATAGGGTAAGCAAAAATCCTCTGTCTATGTAAAATAGCAATAAACGCCGCAGCTCCCTCCGGAACATAAAAAGAAAATGGTGCCAAAGAGAATACAATACTAAGGAACATGAAATTTATACAAACATCCCAATACGGCTGGACACCGCGGGAGAGCTCGACCACAACCCCACATCCTTCCAGGAATAAGTATACCTACAATAAATACCGTAAGACCCTCCATCTCTCATCTCCGGAGATACCTAATAGTAGAACCATAGACATAGAATAGAACTATTCGAGATTCAAAGAGGAGGAAACGAGAATTAAAAAAGTATTTTAATATGATCTGGACGAGGCCTGCATCCGAAAGAGATCCTAGCTACTTAAAAAATACCCATCTATTATTATCAACTTTATCATCATCATCATCATCAGCCCATACACGTCCACTGCTGGACATAGGCCTCCCCCGTACGACGCCACAAATAGCGGTCCTAAGCCGCCTCCATCCATCGACTCCCTGCGACCTCTACGATGTCGTCGGTCCATCGAGTGGATGGATCAACTTTATAAAATACGATAAATTTTAATATATGAAAATTTACATTTAATATCTAGGTACCTATTATGAATGCAATTTTAAATATTTTTAATACAATCAACATACTCGATATTCATTCAATTTTATTTATACCATAAAAATTAATTTCCAAGGATGGATCATCACATCATAATTATGTATATCGAGTGTTAAAGTTACGGAATAAAAGGTTTTTTTATTTATTCATTACTTTAATTCAACTAGCTAACAAAATAATAAGGGGCGTGTCGCGTCCAATCCATTAAAACTTAAGAATAGTATTATTTACTTAGTAGGTACTTAGGTATAAAGTTCTCGTAAACTAGGTTATGAATGTTACATCTGCGTTTTGCAGCAAATCCACCTACCACTAAGTATTTTGTCTATGAGACAAATATGGTTTTACCATAACTACAAATAAACGATACAACTCCTTGAATACAAAAAAAAACACTTAACTTATATTGTGTAACTTAAACATAATTAGATGGAACTTCTAGACGGCACGTTAATCTTAGGTACTTAAAGTTTAAATCTTAGCTGCTTTCGCTTTGTTTTCGCTTAGTAACTTTCTCGTACTATGCAAATTATACTGAATGTTCGCGATGCTAGACGTCCTTGGCGGGATCTTATCGTACGGAGTCTCTACCCTACTAGCCTCAGTCTCGTTAGTATCCACGATCTCGTTACTCACGAGGCGCAACCCCAAATTCAATTTCATCGATATCGTCCCGTGTCGAAACAGCAGATATATATTAGCCTGGTCGATGATCCTCAAAGAGAACTCATTGTTGACCTTAAACGCTTTCATTCTTATCTGATAGGGCTTAAACTTTTGCAGCAACATATCAGCTTTTTGTTTGGCAAAGATCTGAAGTTCTGCTTTCAGTACTTCGGGGTTTTCATGCTTTTTACCCAGTGAATTGCTTCGGTCTTCGTGTTCTTTACGTAAGAGCTGGCCGATACAGATAGAGTGGTCATAGTTGTCTATAACCACTGACTCTCGCACGGGAGTATCGTTCAGCGAGTGCCATTTCCACCGACTTATAGGGCCGATCTTGCTATCCATGACTATACCCTCAGTCTGATTATATTTTATTCTGAAAAGCAAAGCTTGTGTTAGTTTACTAGATAACTGAGCTCACACTTGTGATGATACTATAATAATCTCTCGCGAGTGGTCGAAATTCGGCTACGAGGTCATCCACAACATTATCATCCACGTTGACCATCATTATCATCATCATATCAGCCCATACACGTCCACTGCTGGAAATAGGCTTCCCCCATACGACACCACAAATAACGGTCGTGAACCGCTTCCATCCAACGATTCCCTGTGACCGCTACGATGTCGTCGGTCCATCGAGTGGATGGATTCCCAACACTCCGATTCCGATTCCGATTCCGATTAGCATTGCATCGTGGCCGCCACTCGAGCACCTTTACTCTCCAGCGGTTATCAGTTCTGCGTATATGACCTGCCCACTGCCACTTCAGCTACTAATTCTGAGAGTTATGTATGTCTGTGACTTTGGTTCTTCTACGGATTTCCGTATATCAACATTGATACTGGTTAAATGTATATTTTTTATTATACATAAAAAACTCCTAGAACAAATATCTGCAGGACAAAAATTTTCTTTCTTGGCAGGCTGAACTTCGCCCGCCGCCTTACCACTGAGGTCGATCAATTTAAAATTAATTTGATTTTATTTAATAAAACAAAAATTATATAAAATGTATTGATCTTAGAATCTCATATGGGGTATAATGTCAAAATCACTGACCCGGTGAAGTTTGTTGCACAATGGTAGCTCTAGATCAGGGGCCGAATTCCACTAGCCAAGCGTTACACTTGACAATGGTATCGTCGTTGAATAGACACTCTAGCTAAAGAATGAAAGACGCTAGCTAGAGAATGAAAGACACTCTAGCTAGAGAATGAAATACACTCAAGCTAGAGAATGAAAGACATTCTAGTTAGAGAATGAAAGACACTCTAGCTTAATAGTGAGCGTTGAACCAACGAACCGTTTTTTTAAACAGTTTTTCTACAGTTAACAAGTTAACCGTTTTCTATTTACCGCAAAACTAGTTAATTCTATCAACTGTGGTTACTTCATTCAACGACATTAACAGTTAAACGCTTTACAACGTTTAACGCCTTCTACTAGAGTTAACCAAAGAATTTAAACGTCAACTGGTTTACAAACCAGATAAAAGTCAACTGGTTTTTCAATTAGTTGACCGTTTATTGGAAAGGAGTACGTTTCGCTAACGCAAAAAACCCACTACTACTCTAGCTAGATAGTGCATGCAGTACTATTTGCACGGAGAGATTGATATATGTCAACCTTGACAATTTTGAAACGCATTTCTCCATCTGTGTTTTCGTTCATCAAAGGTAAAACGCCAAAATATCTCGATCTGAGACGATACCATTGTTTATGGTGAAATGGTAAATTTAGTGGGATTACTGGCCTTAAATTATAATAGGCTACTTTATACATGGAAAGGGCAGCTTCCTTCTGTGTATTTTTAACACTTTATATATCTCAGAAATTACCTGAACTTGACGCTTTTGGAGACTCTTTGCCTATTTATAAAAATAAACTTAACTCGCACTTTTCTGGTATTTCACACGTCCCACAGACAACTGTGGGTGACTTTGTGTAGTATAGATATAGTTTTAATGTACATATTTTGTTTTAGTTTACCTACTTATTTGTATTTTTAAGTGTAGTTTTTTTTTATTTCAATTTTATTTCACTGTATTTCTTTATTTTTAGCTGTTGTTTGTGCACTTAATGTAAATGTTGTGCAGACTTGTTATGAGCACACATTCTATAATATAATCTTTACACTATGTTTCTATAAAAATGTTTTATTATGTATTTTATTGATACTGCCTTATTAAATAAATAAATAAACACTTATCCATCACCAGTCCGCCTGCCAAGCGTGGTGATCATGGCAAAAAACCCCTTAGGTTTGGGGTGGCACCTTCATCAGTGAACGTATGAGTGACTGACGAGGAAATCTGGAAAATAGTTAGAGTTACAGCTAGTGAGTTCGAAATAAAACAGTCAAGTTCGTCGGCGTTCTAGTTTCCTCACCTTTCGTTTCCTTGAAGATCGTAGACTACTCCGTTGCCAATGATGTCAAAGACTGCTAGCACTTGAGACTTATTTTTCAACTCCTTGTTACTGGCTCCGTATGGGTCAATCTCTTCTCCAGAACTATAAATAACGTAACGTTGGCCCGCCATCTCATCTGAAATAATATTTAAGACTTGCTTCTGCTCGCGGTTCCACATAAGTTGTAGGTACCAAGATAAAACATAGGCTATCTAATGGCCGTATGGCTTACAAACAATGGACAAAAAAATTAAGAGATGAGACAATCAATAACACTTTATTTTATATTTATTGACGACCGATGTGGCGCGGTGGGCGAAGTTCCGCCTTCAACGCAGGAGGTTGCGAGTTCGATTCCTGCCTTGGGACAAATATTTGTATGATCCAGAAATATTTGTACCGGGTGTTCTGGGTATTTACTATATAATAACAAATATCTACCTTTGTAAGTATGTAGGTACTGACACCTACAAAAGTATATATTGTTATGTATCATTCAAGATATGTATCATCCTTACTAACATTATAAATGCGAAAGTGTGTTTGTTTGTTTGACCTTCCTTCACGCTCTAACTTAACTAATCGACTTGATTTTTGACATGAGTTACTTGAAAGGATGGAGAGTAACTTTTGTCAACTTTTTACACACTTCTTTTTGTCCTGGTAAAACATCAAATTCCCATGGGAGATTTAAAGGAATATTCGTATTTTTATACGAAAATTAGTCCTACCTTCACGGTCTAACAAAGCTACTAATCGACCCTGATTTTTGGCATGGCGACTGTTGAAAGGACTTGAAGTAACAGTAACACAGTCGTCGTCCAACAAAAGGAGCTTTTAGGTCCTGGAAAAACAACATCAAATTCCCAAGGGAGAATTACAGTGTCAGAAATGATAATATTATTTTAATTTAACGCGGGTGAAACGGCTGGGAACAGTTAGTCTAATATGATACCCATAACACAAGCTCTGCTTAGCTTGGGGCTAGATGATCCTATGTGGATTGTCCAACATTATTTATTTATTTCTTATTTGATAATTATTTATGGTATTTAATTTGACATATCTGAGTGTTTATCTTGCAAGCCTAAATAAATAAGGCTGTTGACTTCTGAATCCTTTGAATTTTAGAATGCCTCATCTCTTCCCGAGGGTGGCGACTAGGGGTGACTTAGGGATATCCACCGGAGCACGCAGCAGAGCCTACTACAGAACAATTTCACTACCGACACCCGCGCATGCTCAGCGTGGGGACGTCAATATCAATCATTTATTGTTTCTGTCACTTTTACACTTATATTAAGTTTTGCGGGATAGATACTAATCCCCTAGGGATTAGTAAAATTTTATGGGACCTCTTCGGGATCATATTCTATACAATCGTGAAAGAACTTTTCAAATCGTTCTTTAATTGGCGGAGACATCGCGTAACATATATACCTACAAAAAATATATAAAGATGAATTGACAATCTCTTCCTTTTTAAGTCGGTTAAAAAAATTGCGCACTGTCAGGTATCTAAATAAAGAGCCTATCTGATCCCACAGCTGGGCGAAACTCTCACTTCTCTTCATCCGCTCTTTTGTGCCTAGGGCGTTGTTTACCTTCAGCATTGTAATAATCCAAAGCAATCCGCCCGTTTTTATAAAACCATTTCCCCGTACCGTTTTCTTCAATTTTGGCAAGAATTTCGCCAGTGTCATATTTCTCCTTTAGGTCGTCCTTATGACGTTTGAACCAGTTGGATTCTGGGTTTACAGGTTCCATTTTATAAATGTTGACCTGAAAATTTAGAGGAGTGAAAACGATATCAGCGTTCTTTTTTATAATTTGTTATTGTCCAATATCTAATATATCTAAAAATTCGATATTCTATTCAGAAAAGTTTTCCCCAAAATAACAGCAACGCCCCAAACAGGTCATATTAGGTCAAAAATTTTCGAATTTTGATAAAATGCCAAGAACCATTTCATCACTATATATCCTATCGAATATATAGTACGTAGTTATGTCCTTATGTCATATATGTACATATATATAACTTGTGAGCAAAAAGATAGACTCAGGCCATAAGCTTGCGGTCAAAGGTCTCTGAAATAAAATCTGTTGCACATATAATTTTTTGACTAAATACTAAAAACAGACATTATTTTTATCTAATTACTACTAAAATGTTAAACGAAATTATTCTTATAAAATACAGATTTATACTAAAACAATGATTAATTAATGAAAAGTACACATTTCAGTACTCTCCAGGTCCAGGCTCTCCAGGTCTTCTGTAGACAAGTCCTCTTCTATACCATGCAGATACACACTTTGCTTTCGTCCGAGAAAAGAACAGAGATCCACTGTTCGTGAGTCCAATTGACGTGTTCTCTTGCGAAACGGATTCGGGCTGCTCAATGGGCTGGCGGTAATTTAGAGCCGATATCAGGCCTTTTTGTCATCATGTTAGCCGCCTTAAGACTTCTTCTGATTGTCCAACCACTAACAGCCACTCCTCACGTATCTCTGAGCTCCTGTTGTATTTGAACCCCGGTGAGAGCTCGATTTCCTAGCGAAGTACTGACCATGAATCGGTCATCCCTCTCTGATATGCATATTTTTCTGCCAGAACCACGTTTTCGATCGAAACTACATGGTATCCTCATATAGATGGTAAGCTCTAGGTACAGACTGGCTCATGTTTACAGCACGAGCCACTTCTCTTTAACTCTAGCCTTTTCGTAATAGATCAATCGCTTGAATGACCTTCATCCCGTATGTAAAGTGTTATTTTAAACACGTGCAAAAACACTGGTTACAAAGCCAAAATATATCTGGGTCAAATAAATAATAAAGATATTTTGAAGTACTTATTTTGAACCTAAAACATGAATATTCAAGTTAAAAAAAAAGAACATTTTATTTCTTGCCTGTTTTTTTTTCTCAGAGTCTATTGACCGCATGCGAGTTGGTTTTTAGTTTTGCGTATTTCAGATATTCGGTTTCAAAATTTATTTTTACGTTTGTGTATTATGTTAATTTATTTAGATAAAATAAATGTTATTTATAATTAATGGAATAGTTGTTTTAGTATATAATAACTAGCTGGCCCGCCAAACGTTGTTTTGCCTTCAACCCTTATCACTTAGGGGTATGGAAAATAGATAGTAGCCGATTCACAGACCTACTAAATACGCATATAAAATTTTCTTAATAATCGGTAAAGCCGTTTCGGAGGAGTACGGTAACTAACATTGTCACATGGAAATTTTATATATAAGATAATACTTATTCTAATAGAATCATTTAGGTAAAGTTCCTATAATAGAAAATTACAATTAAAGAATAGAAACATATTCGAGAATTTATTAGATTTATTTTGAGGTTGATTTGATAATCCTATAAAAAAAGTATTATATTATCTTCAGGTCGGTAGGTTCAGCAAAGCTATTGCTTATTTTTCTGACCATATCACCGTGTTTTTCAATCTCGACTATTCTCAAACAACTTACTATACTATTATTATAGTGCATACTAAAAGAATAGCTACATCAACTAAAAAAACTGTGACAGCTGTCAAATTGACACTTATTGTCAGATGTGACAGAAACAATAAAAATTCTGCCGGAAACTGTTAGAAGTGACAGAAACAGTCACAAAATGCAAGATGGATGGATGGACTCATGGAAACCGATTTTTCTAGTAAAAGTTGACAACGAATGTCAAAATGACATTAGATGTCAATGTTAAACCGGCCATAACTTGGAAAATACTTGTACTAGACTTTCAGTTACTGGCTCAAATCACAGGTAAGAACAAAATATACTTTTCCTATGACAGCAGTCAAAACAAAAACTGTCATATCTTGGAAACTACTTATGCTACACTTTCAGTTACTGGCTCAAATGACAGGCAAGTAAAAGAATTACTTTTTGGATGACAGCTGTCAAAACAAAAACTGTCATATATTGGAAACTAATCGTGCTTCACTTTCAGTTACTGGCTCAAATGACAGACAAGTAAAAGAACTACATCTTCGATGACAGCTGTTAAAACGAAAACTGTCATATCTCGGAAAGCACTCGCCCTGGAATTTAGTTTCCTGTTGTAAATGAAATGACAGGTAAGATATAATTTCATTATTCATCATCAAAGAGATCCTTCAATTCAAATTATTTCCACAACAAGTGGCCAGTTTAGAATTATCAATAAATATTATCGATTGTCATGATAAATGTTCAGTTGTACTACTAATGCCGCATGAGGTCACTAGTAACTACTACTGGTAGTAATAGGTCTGTCTAGGTGGTCGCGAACTGGTGAGAGTAACCAAATTTAAATATTTAGGACATAGGGTCACTGATGACTTAAAAGATAACGTTGATATAGGAAGGGAACGTAGGGCACTGGCGGTACGAGGAAACATGTTGATCCGCAGGTTCGCTCATTGTTCAGTAGATGTCAAGGTATCTTTATTTAAAGCCTACTGTCAATCTTTTTACACAGGCGGTCTGTGGGTCACTTATACCAAGGCGTTCATCGGTGCCCTACGAGTCTTGTATAATAATTTGTTTAGGGCAATGGTGGGGCTGCCCAGAACAAAACCTTGTATGTGTGTGTAGTTAGATTTAGATTCATTTATTCAAAAAAGGTAGCTAGCTTACAGTCTAAACCAAAGCACTAACTACACAAAAATATATTAGGACTCTATTTGATTAAAATTACAATAAAAATAATAGAATCACATAATTCAAATTTGTATAGATAAAACAGAAAAAACATTAAAATAAATAAATAATTAAATTAAAAAACATATTTCATTTAAAAGTAAGATGATCTAAGGCATAAATAGATATGGCATATTGTTTGCAACAGTCTGCAGTTAGCTCAATTGTTTCAATTGTAAATACTATTTTAATTTCTTTATATTATTTGATTACTATGACTTAGACTATCGTTGAATATGTCGACATGTTGGAACTCCTGTAAAAAACCATTGCAAAGTAAATAGTATTATAAACTTTATAACATTTCTTACCTATGGATGTATTTGTCTGAATTAATAAACGTTTTATTTTATTAGTTTTATTAAGGGCCTACAATACCTCAACATTGTGTGAAAAGGATAGGCTTGGGATTTCGCGTTCATATGAGCGGGACAGAGTAGAACGTCCGCAAAAATAATGATTTTGTTTTTTTTTTACGGTAAAAATAATAGTAATTTTGAAAATCTAAAACACACACCGTCTGCTTTATACTCTGTTTGTTTACTGTACAAAGTGTCAAGGCTTATTTTAATGAATCTATTGAATAGCGACGGTTAAAAGTACAGTTTACAGTGAACTCTTGATTTTTTTCTATCGAGAAAATTTCATGTAATCGTGTTTTCGAAACACTAGTGGTCTAGTATCAATCCTGAACTATAACATATTAAAATCTCAAAGTAAATGCTTCAGAATTGTGGAAGATATGATCGTTGAAAATAACTGATTTCAGATAGTAATACAAGAGTAGTACGACGGATTCGGAAGCTGATTCCAGGCAACCTTGAAACCCTATTTGCAGAAAATATCGGAGTAGTTCTTTCCATAGCTTGCTGAGTGACTTTGAACTGGTAGACCAGCCGTATCTACCGAACGTATCTACTACGTCTCAAAGTCCTAATTCCGAAGGACAGGAACAGACAGGAAACCTACTCGTATAAACGATAATCGAAATTTCTAATCTAATTTAATATTATTGTGCAAATGCTATCTTATGTAGGTGCCATAAGAGTAGGTTTTGCTTAAAAACTAATAAGATGCTTCGATTTTTATTTTCCGAGTAGGCGAGTTCTAAACTTATAAAGAGGTTTCATATCAAAATGGTGAAACCTTTTTAGAACCTTATTAGATTTTTCACGCCTATAACTGCAACAAGTACACCTAGGCGAGAACGTGCCTAATTCCTATCGAGTGTATCATTTTGACCTTAAAACACACGAGGTAGGAATCGCACTTTCTGCCGAGTGATTCATAGTGCTTTATATACTACACCTTCGAGGAAAATAATATTTTATTTCTGGCGGTGTCATAAGACTTTCACTAACACTCGACGACATTCTGTAGAATTAATAAAATTGCCTACACCGAATTCAAAATTAGAAGAACTTCCCGCGCCAGCCTTTATTGCTTCGGTTTTTTTTTCAAAATATTGTTCGGAAATCGGAAGAGGCAAGCGGACTTGGAGTAAAAACTTTTTGTTGTTTGACCTATTATGAAAATAACCATTGCTACGGGCCGATCTTTCAGGAAATAAAAAAAATAACACGTTAGAAATGGATTTCCATACAGTTTTCCCTCCCGCTAAAACGCGTGAGAAATGAAATTCCATAGATTTTTTCCTCCCGGATTCCTATACGCCTGCAATGACTTACTTTCTTCTTCTTCTTCTTCTATCTGCTTTCTATCTTATATTTGGAAAAGGAAAAGGCAACTTTCCGAGCAGGTGTAGTATAAAATATATTGATCGAATAAATTCTTTCGATATCGTTGTACAAATTAGGAACTGTACGAACTGCCTAGGAAGGGGCCCTAGATACGTTCACGAATATTCGTAAAAATATCATCTAATGGTTTATGTACATATTTTACGTGATTAAACTGATAAGTACAAACTACGATATACACTTAAGTTGACTCACACGTTTCATTACATTGATTACAGGTAAAATTGTGTATCCGTTACTTATAAAGGTTTTATCAGACAGCCTATAGCGCAGAACACCATCGGAAGAAGAATTTTTAATCTGCAATTTAAAATAAATTGTCGATACCAATTGGGCTTATAATAGTTGATTCTTAACCAAGGCGATAAAGTGGTGTCATTGAATCCCGAGTGAAGTATATTTGGTGGTTTAAGATGCCAAACGCAAACTAGCGCCCGACCACAACTATTTCATCATATTATGCAGAATTTCAAAAAATCCTTTGGCACGCTTGTGATACCTATCTTATGCTTTTTTTCTAATACCTCTATAATATTTTTTTTTTGTATAGCTTAGGAAGAGATGCGAAGTTGCACTTTTTGGCCTACAAATTCGGTTTTCACATCTCTTTCTAAACTATACAAAACAAAACTATTACAGACGCATTAAAAAAAGCTTATGATAGGTATCACAAACGAGCCAAGGGATTTATGCATATTCCTTTGTTTAAAGTAATAATACGATAAAATAGGTGGCATCGCTGTTTGATTCAGGGAAGCCCCTTAAGCGTATCATCATATCAGAGAGTATCGCCATAATGTCCTCTGCTAGTATAGGACAAAGGCCTCCCCACGACGCCATAAATAGCGGTCCTGCCTGAGCCACCTCAATTCATCCATTCCTTACGACTGCTAGAATGTCGTCGGTTATTGAGATATTTTCCAACACTCCCCAACACTACGTTTCGCGGTGTCGGTTTAAGGGTAGGTCTAGATATTCTGTAGTATTTTACCTTATTTTGGTTTTTATTTCTATTTTCTTCTATAGAAGGTAAACTAGTATTTTCCTTCGAATCGGGCGAAATACACACATTGTCTTTGTAGTGAGGATCATATTTCACTAATTTTGCCTCTTTGATCATTTCCGTTATCAAATCGGGGCCCTGCTGATCGCACTCGACATAACTAGCAAACGAAAAAAAATCATCAGGTGCTAAAAATTGTTTGTTTATATTAGCGTCTAGGTTTTTATTTAGATTAAAGTCTCTGTTTACTAAGGGTAGTTCGACGTTTGCATAGGGATTTGTGGTATTTTGTCTTTCTCGTACATTGTTTTTTCCTTGTTGAACAATGTTAGTCAATTTTACAATATCATATTCTTTGTCTGGAAAAAATGATTGTTGATTCTTAACAGATCTTTTGTTTTGTTTCTGCTGTTCATTTTTATATCTAACATTGCTCGATACCTCATTTAATTTCCTTGATGTGCTTCGTGGGTTTGAAGTAGAATCATTCGTCAACTTTTCAGAACTTGCTTTATTTATTTCTTTTCCTATCGATTTCTTTCTAAGTAGTTCTATATCATTACTAGATTTATCTTTAGGTTTGTTTTTTGTCGCATTATCTTTTTTATGTTGTTTTGAAGTAGAACCTTTGCTCGTAGTTTCAGAAGAGTCTTTATTTTTTTCTTTTTTAATGGCTTTTTTTCTATGAGTTTCTGTAACATTAGCTAAATAATCATCAGATTGATTTTTGGAAGCATCGTCTTTTTCAAGTTGTTTTGAAGTAGAACCTTTGCTCATTGTTTCAGAAAAATCTTTATTTTTTTCTTTTTTAATGGCTTTCTTTCTATGAGTTTCTTTAACATTACCTACTCGTAAATAATCATCAGATTGATTTTTCGGAGCATCGTCTTTTTCAAGTAGATTTGAAGTAGAACCTTTGCTCATAGTTTCAGAAATTGCTTTATTTTTCTCTTTTTTAATTGCTTTCTTTCCATCAGTTTCCGTAACATTACCTTGTTTATCTTTAGATTGGTTTCCTGAACCACTATCTTTTTCATTCCATGCCCTGGTCAACGTAGGTAATCCTCTTTTAATGTTCTGTGTCTGTTGACCTTTTTGATGTTCTTTTGGTATCATTTGCATGCCATCGCCTACGGGAGGTAGATCTTCGCCTAACCTTTTTTGTATGTTTATCAAATCTTCCGACTTTATTTTAGTTATTAACTCCTCAATAATATCGTTGCCCACTATCATAGAACTGTCGTGCAATTTTCTCAATTCCAATGGCTGTTTCAGTTCCTGTAGTAGTTTCTGAAGCTCCAACGCGGATGGATCGCTATTTATTTGATCCCTGTCCAATTTTTCATCATTCAATATGCAATGAAGGAATTGGTTCAGTTTACTCAACCAGGACTTGAATTGGTCCTGTTTTTCCCTTTGAAGTTCCGTTTTATTTTCTAGAAATTTGCTTACTATATATTGACATCTTTTGCACGCCCCGGGATTTCTCCTGCAGTGCTCACATAACCCCATTACTTGGTTTTTTCTAATGAAATTTAATTCGTCCAAAAGGCTGCGCACGCGTTTGACCATATTGGTACATCGAAAGCACCTTGTGCGAAGCTGACCTGGGAAATGAAACTAGAGTAGCATATTGCTTGGTAGTGTAATAAAATACTAGCTGCTGCCCGCGCCGTTGCCCGCGTGTTGTCGGGATAAAATTAGCTCATATGTTATTCCAGGTCCCAAACTATAACCATACCAAATTTCAGCCTAATAGGTTCAGTAGTTTTTGTGTGAAAGAGTAACAAATATCCATACATCCATCCATACAAACTTTGACATTATAATATTAGTAGGAAGTAGGATAGGATATGCGAATGTTTGAGAAGACGTTTGTTAACCAAGTTCTCCAGAACTACCGAGCAGATCAACATGAGATTTGGACTATTATATAAACATAATCCAACTTAAATAGCCAATTCTTTGGTATGCGGAACCAAACAGTTTCATAGCTGTAGCTCGCAACCCGGATCAACATATTGGCTTTTTATCCCGTAAAAAAGACTACGAAGCTGCGGACAGAAGCTAGTTAAACAAATAAATGAATAATCATCTAGCCCCAAGCTAAGCAGAGCTTGTGTTATGGGTACTAGATAACTGATATACTATGTATGTACATAATACAATATATTACACAGATAGATACTTTTTATTATACATAGATAATACCCAGAGCACCCAAGACAAATATTTGCAAATCGTACAAACATTGGTCCGAAGGCAAGAATCGAACGCGCAACCTCCTGCGTCGCAGGCGGACCTTCATCGGCTGCGCTACATCGGTCGTCGATAAAAATCGGTTATTAATACATATATTTTTATTAATACACGATTTACGACCGATGTGGCCCGGTGGACGAAGGTCCGCCTGCGACGCAGGAGGTTGTGGGTTCGATTCCCGCCTCGGGACAAATATTTATACGATCTGCAAATATTTGTTAAGGATGTTCTGGTCGTTTTTCTATGTATAATACAAAATATCTATCTATATAATATATTGTATTATGTATATCAGTTATCTAGTACCCATAACACAAGCTCTGCTTAGCTTGGGGCTAGATAATGCTGTGTGAATTGTTCAGCATTATTTGTTTATTTTAATATATTTGGTTGAGTGGTTCCGGACACTATTAATTACATATGACGTAGTGAGTACTACTCTCCAGGGCCCGTACTCTTAAAAACGAAATCGAAGTTTCTGATTCTTTTTCGTGCAAACGCTAATCTTATGCAATGGACATAAGAGTTGGTTTTGCACGAACACGAAAAAGAAACTTAAATTTTCCCTTGATAAGTGAATATAATTAAATAAACTTACTCATTTCGATATCATAATCTGCTCTTCTAAGATCACGATCACTGGCATTATGCAAAATGAATATATTGACAGCCTTTGATTTATCCGTCGCATTTATCTTCTACAATGTGCACGAAAAGGAAATAATTGGTAAGTACTTACCTATCTCACTGTGCTTGTGAAAAATATGCTAGGTTTTAAAACTTTTTTGAGGAAAAATATAGGGTTTTTTTTTTTCAATTAACATACACTTGCGAGCTATAAACTGGAATCACTTCATCGCTGGTTTCTGCAGACCATATTTTACAGTTTCCATGCAATAAACTGCAGATTGGTGTATACCATTTGAAAAAAAATTTTGTTAGCTTTCGAATGGTATAAAAATTATTTCAATTTAATTAAGTTTCCTACCTTCATTTAGTGAATTATTACAATAGGTCGAAGTTGTGGATGTTTAAATTAATAAGAAGTAATATGAAAATATCAAATTTTTATTTAAAATCTTTGTTATTTCCCGCTTAATATTTTGTATTGCCCCCCCTGGCCCTAATGACTGCTTGTAAACGGTTTTTCATTGACCTAATGAGTTTCCTGATGGAATCCTGTGGAATTTCCTGCCACTCTTCGATAAGAGCAGTTTTTAGGTCTTCTATTGATCTTCCTCGTACCCGCCTTTTCAGCTCGTCCCATAGGTGTTCGATAGGGTTCATGTCAGGGCTGACGGCTGGCCAGTCTATTGTGGGAATCCCGATTTCTTCCAGGTACTGTCTAGTCGCACGAGCGGTGTGGCAGCGGGCATTGTCGTGCATTAGCAGGAAATATTCGCCAATAAACCCGGCGTAAGGGAGTACATGGCCCAGCAAAATGTCGTTGATATACCTTTCTGCGGTTAGTCCTCCTCCCCGACCTCTACCGGGTACGAATACCAGCTCCTTTTTAGCTTCAATTGAAATCCCCGCCCACATCATACAAGACCCACCCCCATATGCCACTGTTTCCGCTATACAGCATTGTGCGTATCGCTCTCCCGGTCTCCTGTAGACTCTCCGTCGGCGGTCGCTGCCATGCAGGCACATCCTAGTCTCGTCCGCGAACAAAACTCGGCTCCATTGCTATATATCCCAATCTAAGTGATCACGAGCAAACTGAAGTCGGGCTTGTCGGTGGGCTGTAGACAATTTGGGTCCCGTTGCTGGCCTTTTTGGGGTCAAGTTAGCTTCTTTGAGTCTTCGCCTCACTGTCCACTTGCTGACAGTTCTCCCTCGAACTTCTCCGAGCTCCCGCTGGACGTCAACGCCGGTTAGATGTCGATTTCGGAGAGAAGTGCTGACAATAAATCAGTCATCTCTCGCCGAAGTGCATCGCTGTCGTCCAGATCCTGGTCTTCGGACTAAGTTTCCAGTCTCTCTAAACCTCTTGTATACTTTGGAGACACAGGACTGGCTCAGATGAAGCTGTCGAGCGATAGTACGCTGAGAGAACCCTTGCTGGATTAAGGTGACGATTTGAGCGGCTTCTATTGGTGTGGTTTCCATTTTCTTGTAATTCCAGTATTTTGAGTGACGTGATATATTGGACTCATGACAAAATTGCATAAATTTCCAGTTTTTATAGGGATTCAGGAGTTTGAAAACATTAATGTTTCGTTCCAAAAATTTATGTCTTTTGTTTTCACGTTCCATGACATATGATGAACATTTTTTTCGCTATGATATCGAAAGAGTTTGAATGCTAATAAAATTATCTTTAAAATAATATACCACAACCTACAGTTTATTGCATGGAAACTGTAAAATATGGTCTGCAAAAACCAGCGATGAAGTGATTCCAGTTTATAGCTCGCAAGTGTAGTCATGTCAAACAACCCTTGCCCCAACCAGCCCTAATAGCCCGGCTACAAACACAGGGAAATAAAGTGATCACTTTGATTTTTTGTTCACTTCAATCTTTTTAAGGTAAAGTAAAGAAGCGAACAAGAAACCTTTACCTTGTTAGGTTGTTAGTTTTCGAGTTGGAGCAAAAGTCGCCCCATGTTTTTTATCCTCCAGATAATCTGATATTTTGTAATAAGCCTTTTTACAAAGGATATGTTTGATAGTTTGTTTGAATTTATTTATTGATAATTTTTGCAACTCACTCGGAGTTTTGTTGTAGAAGCGTATACATTTCCCTTTAAAAGATACACTAATCTTGTGCAACCTAGTTTTGATTGCACAAACTAGTTTGCACAAGCAAGATGAGCCCGGTGTGGCCGGGCTCATCTTGCTTGCGGAAACTGGTTTGAGCCCGGCCACACGCTCCATCTTGCTTGCGCAAACTGTGTTTGTGTATGCATGATTGCACAAATGTTTGAGCATGTAGCCGGGCTATAAGGCCTCTTGTCCACTTAGGGTTTTTCGCCGTAAAAGTCTACGGTTTATCGCGCCGTGTGCAGGCAGGGTCGTCCGTGTTGTATGGGGATATCTGTGGAAGCTTGTTAACATACGACGGCGGCGCCGTAAACCGTAGATTTTTATGATGAAAAGCAATGTAGACAGCGGCATAACAGCCTATTAATGCTACTTACCTAAAGCTTTTGTCTCTTGATCGGGACGCATTACTCTGCGGTATGCGGCGTAACGCCACGCGTTACGACGTTACCTTGTCTGTCTGTGCGGAGATGCGGTTATTTGATTTTCACACCGCAGCGTGATAACGAGACGACGCGCGACGACGCCGCGCCGCGCCGCCGTCATGTTGTGCTGTGCGTAGTAGCAATTTCCCACTTCACTGCGCTTGCCCCTCTCCACTGTTGGACGTCGACGGAACAAAAGACCACTCGAACGTTTTTCATAGGATTCGAGAGATAGGAGAGGAGTCCAGCACCGCATATTGCAGCATACAGCGTTGTGATCAAGAGACCAAGGCTTAGGTGACCCACAGACCTTCAATTAATAATAATAAATATAGCAATAATATTGCGCAATAAAACGGTTGCGCAATATTATTGAAGGTGTAGGGGTAGTAGGTATTGAAAGATTGAACAAAAGTTTGAGCAAGCTTAAATTATATTGATCAATGTCATTTCATTGCAGAGCGTGTAGGTCACGTCGGCATAGTATTGCGCAATATTATTGAAAGTCTGGATTCAATGGCGTATACAATTTTATTGCACAATAAATATATTGCCCAATATTATTGAGTGGTCTGTGGGACGCCTTAATTTTGAGAGGTACCTAGGAATATCCAACGGACGTTTAGACATTCTTGGACGTTGATCGTTAAAAACAATCGGTCTAAGCATCTTATTGAATGGCGTGGAGCTTCATAAGCGGCCGAGCCATTTTATAACCTGGCTAATTCTAACGCTCCGATCAGTGCGGAGGCATTGATAGACATCATTATGTTACATCTAGGTAGGTAGTTATTTTTCTACCTACCTTCTCTTTTCGAGTATTACTCTCTTCTTCTAAGTGCAGATAAATGAGTAGCCCTGAGTTTCTCAGAGAAATAACTTTCTTGAATCCGCGAGTACTGGGTGACATACAGTCCGTGCAAAATAAATCTTCCCTGGAAAATAAAAAATCGATATAAAAATAAAGTTTGCCGGAATATTTGAATTTTTATTATTTCTTACTTCCCCTTATTTTTCCTATTCATCATCCTCCATAAAGACAAAGTCGACAGTGTTGTAGCGTATATCAAATGAGACTTCAACGCGCTCTTAGGTACTTTAGATATAGCAAAATTTCTCGAATTTCAAAAAATTATAAACCGACTTCAAATTACTTTTACACTTATTTTAAGTTTTGCGGGATAAATACTAATCCCCTAGGGATAAATTTTATATTATGGAACCCCTTCGGGATCGTTTTCTATACAATAGTGAAAGAATTTTCAAAATCGGTCCATAATTGGCTGAGACACCGAGTAACAACAACGAAAAAAAATCACGGGTCGGACCAAAAATTTTAATTAGGAGGTTTCTCGCTAAAAAGCTTTGGTGATCGCAGTTGCGGTGTTTAAAAACAGAAGGAAGCTGCAGCCCTTCTTCTGATAGCCGGCTATACGCTCAAACATTTGTGCATGCAGATTGCACAAACACAGTTTACGCAAGCATGTTACCGGCCACACGCGCCATCTTGCTTGCGCACACCGGCTTGCGCAATAATTAATAATCACCTCTTACGACATCCACGGGCTGAGTTAGAAATGTCGATTCTTACTTTCGTCGCGACCGCCATGTCCAAAAATTTTGTAGTAAAACGGGGTGAACAGACTCTAGGGTGAACGGAAATGGACGAAATACTGAAAAAAAACATCCTTCTGCAGAGGTCAGATCCACTGACACGGGAGGTGAACAGTCACGGACTAACCCCCTTATTCATAATGGTCTGCTAACTTAAAACAGATGCCAAATAGTGTTATTTCTCACTCTTACTTAGGTATGCCAATAGAAGAAGACAGAGTGAGAATTAGCAATGCCCTAAGTTAGCAGACTATTATGAATAAGGGGGTTAGGATACTTCCACTGCTACTAGCCAGGCTTCGTCTTGCTCCAGTATTCCGTCCCTTTCTATACACCCTGGAGTCCCTATTCGCCCCGTTTTACCCGGCACGTTTGCGAGGAGTAGTACGCCTTCAGACTTCCTTAGTTCGGTCTTAAAATATAAAGTAAGTATAGTTCTAACCGTTTTATATCCATTTCTTCCAGATCTCACGCGTTAAATAGTTCGATAGCAGTTTCGGTAGAGGTTTAATTTCTTCGAACAAATCCATACAAAGAGGACCTTATAGCTATTTATGTTAATAATTTCATAATGTTAAGTATAAAATGGAACCCAATTACCGCGAAAATCATGCGAAAATATGAAAAATTTAATAGAGACACAATGGACATAAATGACATAACTTTACTTATAAATCAAAGAGGATACACTAACTAGGTACTTATCGTAGACTGAAGGAAAGCATAAATCCTTCGTTTTCATCATCATCATCATCATCATCAGCCCATACACGTCCACTGCTGGACATAGACCTCCCCCGTACGAAGACGCCACAAATAGCGGTCCTGAGCCGCCTCCATCCATCGAATCCTTCGTCTTACTTAAATATAAATCTGTGATGAGATGACATTATCCTCATATTAAGTACTTAATATTATAAATGTCAAAGTTTGTATGGATGGATGTATGGATATTTGTTACTCTTTCACGCAAAAACTACTGAATCGATTAGGCTGAAATTTATGTGAAATTTGTGTTATGGGTATAGTTTCGGTTCAGACCTGGAATAACATATAGGCTATTTTTTTATCCTGATAAAAGGGCGAAGGCGTAGGCAGCAGCTTGTATATTAATCGTTTGATGGAGGTTTTATGCTTACCCTCTGCTCAATTTACGATATTACTTTACTCTTTGATATACATAGACAGGAAAGGAAGTAATGCAAGGAATTTATATACTAATACAATAGTATATAAATTCCTTGAAGAAATGTTACTTTACCGTAGCTCTACGATGTCTGTGCTTTACCTACTCCTAAGAAAAGGTAAGCTTTACTCTTTGGCATAAATTCCTTGGACCATACAAGGAATTTATATACCTACTGACGTAACTAGTGAATAAATTCCTTGGTACCTATGGTATAATACATGCTTTAGGCGCAGCTATGTCTGTGAATACACGTGACTATCCACAGATCGTAGAGCTACGCCTATGACTATCGCGTATTCAGAGACACGATAGTCACGTGGGTGACACTTGCTCACGCCATCATCGCAATCGGCGAATGATGAAAAGAAAAGACGAGAGAGAAGAATCTGTATGCCAACATAATGCCAACATACTTATACATACTTATACAGTAGGTTTGCAAAATTTTATTTTTGGGAAAATTTATAAGGTACTTAGTGAAATCACTGACCTACCTGTTTGACGGTAGTCAAACAGGCCAATTTTGTCCGCTTTTTTACAATTATGTTGATATATATAGTTACTCAAAATATTTAATAGAACTGTATGACTTCTTTATATCTAAGGATGCTAGGCTACCTAGCTCATCATAAAAATTAGGTTAGATTGGTAAATTCAGTCGTATCTTTATACAATTTCAAGTACCTAATTTAATATTTTGATGACGGGCAAATTTACCTTCACTTTCTCTCCATGTTTGCCCACATCCATTAGTGGCGAAACTATAGCTCCTATCTATGGTATGATTGTCAAAGAACGAATAAAAGTTTATGTGCAAAAATGACGTGACTTTGATAAATTTAGCGTCCGGTATCCATATTTTTCATACAAAAAATTTGTAGTCGTTAGGGTTGTCAAAATCTGGTTGGGACAGTAAGGAAAATAATAAAAAATATACTTACGTTTGTTTGAATCAAACTGCATGTAAAAAGCTTAAAAAGTATTATATTTTTCAATTATCACACCTTATTAAGATGACTATAAAACGTAGTTAGCAAACAAACACCTCAAAAATCAATGTTAACAAGCTGTTTATGCTATTGGAGGTCACATACTTACTTACATAGACCATACTCAAATACACCAACAAAATATAGCCTTTCTTAGGCAGTCAGGTAGGAACCTAATAAGTACGTATGTGACAACCCTTGTACCCTTTTTTTGGACGGGCAAAACTGGCAACCGCACGTTGCAAATTTTGCGGCTTATTTCGCTCATCGTCATTTTTCCCGATTTAAACTGAACATTGGATTCAAAAGAAAAAGATTTTTAACTTTTTTTATACATTAAACAAGAAAACCACTCCTTGGTCTTCGCCATTGAGCGTTAGTCAAAAATCAGTAAAATTGGCCCGCAAAAAAAACACGTGCACTTTGACAGGCTTTGATTAGCAACTGAGTGAAGAAAATGACAAAAGTCATTCCGAGTATGGCCAGAAATATAATTTACTTTACATTAAAAATAACAAATCAACATTAATTAAACGGTAACTAACTTGTAATTTTGTGATTAAGCTAAAAATTGGCGGGCAAAATGCGGTTTGTCGGTCTTTTACGATCAGGGTTGACTAAAATTTTCTTAGCACTGTGTGATTTCCGTTGATCCCTCAAAAGCATTGATCTAATTAAAAAAAGAGGAGATGGCTTCTCGAAAATGGAAGGCTCAAACTAGGTCCAACTAGGAACACCCCTCGTGCTCGTTCACTAGGTGTACAAATAAATACTGAACAAAAAACAATGCCCAAACCAAGGCATCACTTTTCACTCGTATTTGCAGACATGTATAGAAATATGCGATACATTCGCGCGTAAAAAGAGATAGCAATATACGTCTTGTTGCGAGTCGCCGTGCACAGGTAGTGACTTGTTGTCTCGGTCGCACTTCACTCTAGGTACGCCTTTCCATCTTTCATTAAAGTATTTTTACGTAGGAAGCGTTCAGTGACGTTTCGGTTTGACAATTAATTATAGAAATGACTTAAGGTGTAATATTGCACAAGATTGGTTAAAGCGTGTGTCTGCGTTTACGTGTAACAAAACATGAGAACAAAACACAGGTTTAATAGTAGTTATGCCCGGCTACGGCTGGCTCAGTCTATCTAGGTAGGTGTTGATGAAAAGGCACACGTACACAGTCAGAATATATATTAAAGACACACACAAAACAGGATTGGAACACATACAAACAATGAAATAGGAAAATAACCGAAAAGTCTTAGGAAAATCAAAGCGTCCATCGACTCGTATCTGCCGAGCGCGTGAGTGAACTAATTTATGTAGCGCCTTGGCCGTCTTATTTCACGCCCGCGCGAAGAGAGCGCGCTTGCTGTCCCGTCTTTTGGACATGGCTTGGCTTGATCGACATTTCCTGACCAATGCTGTCAGTGTCATCAATATATTCATTAGGATGTCGCATTACACAGGCAATTTTTTATAGATTGCACTGGAAGAACGTCCCCTTCTCACGAATATTATTCGGAAGATCAATGCTAAAAAATATACCTAGTTAAAAACTAAACCCGACTACGTCTACCTACGTAAAAAGTCATAAGCAAGCGTTCACCGATTATCCTTATTTTCTTTTGATACTTTGGAGGCTGTTTTGTTTACTTTTTACTTGTATCTGTTTTGTTTACGTTTTACTTGTATCCCAGGTATGATGGCCTCCGACTACCTAAGTATCCATACAAACATACATACATAGGGTGTCAAAATCATAACCCTCCTCCGTTAGTAGTCGGGTAAACAGGGTCTTCTTTTATGGGTAAAAAGGGTAATGAACAGTCGTTGTCAGTGACAGGCATCATTGTTATGTCAATGTCAAATGTGAGAAGTTATTTTATTTATTTGATTTTTACGTTGGACCACGAACCAAAACGAACGAGTGTTTTCTTCAGTATTTGTATTATTTTCTTTAATTGGTCAATATCGATGTGATCGGCAAAGAAATTTCGATAAACTATTGTGTTTCCTTGTACAAAATGCCTTTTAGTCGTATAGTACATATTTCTCGTGCAATAATACGGTGTAGTCAAGCTTGTCCTGTGATTAGACCCAGGTTTCTGGTGCCTCGAAGTTATGGGTGAGCTAATTTGCGAAATATTTCACCATGATTTCACCGTAAACAAGCACAGAAGCCAAAAACCATGTTGGGATGTCGTCATTCGCCTAACATGTTTGTTTCGTTAATTGTTACAAAGCAAGGTCATGCTGTGATATTTGAACCGATTTGTGCAAATATTATACAACCCACAATCGACGAGGTTTCCCACAACCTCGTCGGATCTTTGTGACGTGAACACTAAAACTTACAGAGATAAAGACGAAGCCACCCTGAGCCTTGTATAGTAGTGCCCTTTATACATAACCTAAATAAATATCCTATTTTCAGATACACAAACTTCTCGCGCTCCGAGCACAAATCAATGAAAATGGAAAAAGAAAAATTACGCACTTTTATTGTTCAAAGATACTTAGACTATGTAAAAAATTATACAAAATTTTTAGAAGTCAGATTTCCAACAGCTGTGCGCATGTACCGTGTGTTTAGTGTTGGCATTAAAGATTTCCTAAAAGATCTAAAAACATACATAACTCTACGATTCAGAGTTATCAAAGACCAAGGATTTTCAAACATGACTCGCAGAGAAATAGAATTATACCACAAAATGCCATCAGATATGTTGAAAATAGCACCTGTATTGTTTTTATCAGCAGTTCCTTTTGGGAACTACATAATTTTCCCTCTAGCGTAAGTGGAATAATTGGTTGCTAAATCATTTTGTTGCGTTCCATGTTCATTAAAAGCATGATTAACTGTTATATTTTGCAGGTTTTGGAAACCAAGAACACTACTGTGCTCACATTTTTGGTCAATACAACAACGAGCAGAGTTTTCAACACATGAACTGCAAGAAAGACTTGGATATAACCGTCCAGTTTTCCGAGCTTTGCAAGCCAAACTTGACATGATCAAACATTTGGAAGACAAAAAGAAGTTTAGCAAAATTGTGGGTCAATTGGGGTCAGGGGTACATCCATCTACTCAAGATATCCTTGACTGTATCGAAATTTTCAGAACTGGACCATTTAGATTGGGTAGTTTATCATACAAACATAAGGTAATAGAAGTTTTTTATTTAATTTTATAATCCTCTATGTAAACATTTTAGGCTGCATTGTACATAGTTATTATTTTATTGACCCTTAACTGTCACACTAGTAGGGCCTCTCTTTTCTCCTTCCATTCCTAACATTAGATGTATGATATTTATAAATACCAAATAGATGAGTGGTGGTGGTTGCAGTGTTAGAATCTACCCCTCAGCCTGTGGATGTTGTAAGCATCAACTAAGGGAATCCGGCAGCAGCTCCATTCTATGTATTTTAACAAATCACCTGCACTCACCAGTTTGCCTGTGAAGTGTGCTGTGGTCAATATAGTAGAACACCTCCTCATTTAGAGGATGCATGTTCAGCAATGGATGTAATGGGGTCTGATGAGGAGGAGGTGATGTTTACGGAACTCTTTAAAATGTTATATTTCATGAATTTATTATAGTAAGTGAATTTTAATTTTATTTGTGTAATTGAATTTCAGGGTCACCTAATGAAAATGCATGGTATGAGGAAATCAGTTTTCAGAACAAAGAAATTAAAATACAAGGCATTCATATTGCTAGAAATGGACAAGGCTATTACCCGGGAAGGAGGCACAGAACAACTTAGCACTGAAGCTCTCCGACACGCTTGTCACTTACGTGGCCTGAATGACGCACATCTGTCAAATGCAGAGCTGAAAGTTTGGCTGGATAAATGGATTAATGTAACCAGACACTTGGATAAGTCATCATATTCTCTAGTGCTGCATTGTCCGATATTCTTTGCATACAACCACCCGCAAAACTGGGTATTGATCTATTAGGATCTGTGATCTTATTCAAATTATCCTAAATGATCCTCTTTTAATAGACATTGTAGACATTTAAAGTGCATCAGCTTACGACTGCCTGTGTACTATAAAATAATAATCCTCATGTTTATACGCTTCTCTCCACTTGGTTAGCTGTATGTTGGTGTTCTGTCAAGAGGACATATTATGTCCAGGATATCAATTAAAACACATTGTTGTGATTTAGACTTGTATTGCAGCTAGGGAGCTGAATAGCAAAGTACCCTCATACTTTACATAAAATTATGGAAACCTGTTATCAACCTTCCTTCATAAATCCACTCTATATGAACAACAAAGAAGAATAGATTGCATAGATGATAACATGACAGGACAGAATACATTCTGTCCTATTATATATTGATACATCAATTCCTTTTGGCGGTGACGTAGCCTAGGGTTACCTCACTATTTTTAAGTTTATGTCTAACAGCTGCCACTGGCAGTAAATTATCCCTTACATCAACTTACACAAGAAAAGTAACAACTTTTACAGAGTGAAGTTATAGATTCCAAATAACTACTCTGAAAACATCATAAAGATTCGTTTTTACTCTACATTCTACACTACCCTTCTATTATATTCTGCTAACATGTCCTCTTATTAGCACTAAATTAATTTTACTTCTTTCACCGCCAGTTGTTCATAAGTTAATAAATTACTTTCTTGACAAAATGAGTATTTTTTCAGGACTTAGTTTTATAATTTGTTAGTTCCTATAATTATTTAAAAGAATAGCAAGCTTATCTTCTAGTAATTAAATTTGTATAAATATTTATTTTCATATATTAGAGTTTTTGTGCAATACTTTTAAATAAGGCGAAGGTGACATCATCATCTGGACCTATCCCATACTAGGTTAGATTAGCATCATTATTATGTATTCTTGGCCCAAGGCATCGAAATAAAAGTAGACAAGGAGCAACTAAGTCTATCTACTCTAGACTGTTTTTATAAATTGATACTTTTATATTTTCCTCTAAACTTTCCATTTAACATTTCGGTAGTCAGATTTTGTGAAACAAAATCATGATTTTCTTAATAATATTTATTTTGTTAAAAATACCAAGTCGGCTATAGCTAACTCCTTAAAACTTGAATAGGTTGTTATATTTTTCAAAAATTGTTAATTCTTACAAATTTGCTATAATAAAAAGTAATGAATGTAAAATGAATTGGTTTGATTACAAATGAGTACCTACCTACTAAAGTCAAGTAGCGTGTCAGTGTTTAAGGGGCTACCCTGACCCAAATCATCGCCGCCACCTATTTTATCGTATTATTACGTTAATTCAATTTATTTATTCAGATAATTATAAAATCCATTTTGTTAGTTGACTTATAACTAGAGGTTAGTATTTAAAACGAATAATAGATTTTGTCCTTTTAACCAAACTATACATTACAGGACAGTAAAATTTTTCAGCCATCGCGGTTAGGATGCTATTACGTTAAACGAAGGCAGAAATCCCTTGGCCCGTTTGTGTTACCTATCTTAAGGTTATTTTTAATGCCTCTGTAATAGTTTTATATTGTAAAGCTTAGGAGGAGATGCTAAAACCGAGTTTGGTGGCCAAAAAGTGCAACTACGCATCTTTTTCTAAACTATACAAAATAAAACTATTACAGAGGCATTAAAAAAAGCTAATGACAGGTACTACAAACATGCCAAGCTATTTTTGAAAATAGCTTTGTTTAACGTAGGTAAAATTACGATAAAATAGGTGGCGGCGGCGCTAGTTTAGGTCAGGAAACCGCCTTAATAAAGTAGAAAATGCAGAATTGCTCTGGCTGGTTACCAAGAATAACTCTGTATACCTATTCTGCCTTCTGAAAATAAAAACTATTAGGCAGATATTTAGTCAATCTTAAGTCGCCGAAGGTTCGCCTGTGACGCAGGTTGCGGTTTCAATTCCCGTCTCAGAACAAAGGTGTGTATTGTACGATCTGCAGATATTTGTCCGAGATGTTCGTGGTGTTGTCAATTGGCAAGCCGAGCTTGTTTTGCTGCGCAAGAGCCTCAAGAAATGATGGAATGCGAGAATATCCAAACCTCTGAATCGGAATCTTATGGTAATGAGCTAGACGGTTTGTCAGTTTTACCAGTAGTTAGCTCCATTAAGGAGCCTTTATATAATGTTTTTAAATACGACCAAACTTACCTGAGCTCTCAACGCCAGGGGTCGATTTATACCCCTCGAAGAGGGCCTACTTCATCGTCGTCTTATGATTTAATTTCACCAAGAACACTTTGTTACAAACTTCTTATGACTTAGATACTTCAATATAAAATTAACTTCTGGAGCTGAAAGTGCACTACTCGGTGCAGTAAGGCAAGATCTAAAATGTTGACTATTAAATCTTTTTCATTTGTTAACCAGTCGACAGCTCAAAAGGTATTGCAGAAGTTCAGTGAGTTAAAGAGATCCTGAATAAGTAGGTATCTACCTAATTATTTTTATCCAACCAAACTGATGTTACAGGTCGCGTCGTCGTGACGAGACGTGTACCTACCTGTTAAGGTGCTTAAAGGTTTCGATGACATTTTACTAAATAAATAGTAAATAAAAAACACGTTTTCTCGACATAGGTACTTTATTTATATTTATGTACATTAATTACATAAAATATATCTACAGTATGTCCGTTTTTGGCATAAAAATAAAATCTGCATTACTTATTTATTATACATTATTTAATAAATATGTTAGTAAATAAGTTCATGAATTTGTTCCTCTATAGGTACACGTGTCAGTGTTTGTAACCAAACTCCTCCGAAACGGCTTGACCGATTTTTATGAAAATCTGTGGGTATATTTGGTATGTCTGAGAATATGTTGTTAACAATTTTTTTATATAACCCTAAATAATAAAGGTGGGCCGACCCAAAATTATATTATTTAGTTTGTTTTTGCCCTAATTTTTTCATTTTTATTTTCTTGGCATAAAATGTATGTAATAAACCTAAATTTTCACTTTTCTAAAACCAATTCCCATTTTTTAATAGCGATATACGTTTGTACTGTAATAAACTTCAACCCTCAGTGGTCGCTGGCAAAACAACGTTTGCCGGGTCAGATAGTTTACTATAAAAAAAAACTATGGAACAATTTTAGCTTTCGTTTAAATTAGGCTGAATACGATTTGACCAGAAGATTTGTAAAGTTTTCTATTTGAATTTTAAATTCGATAGATAGGTATACTTAATACAATATATTATATACATAGATATTTTTTTAATTATACATAGAAAATACCCAGAACATCCGAGACTAACATTTGCAGATCGTACAAACATTTGTCCTAAACCGGGATTCGAACCGGCAACCACCTGCATCGATACCCAATATAATTAGTTTCAAGCTCCTAAAATTATAAAAACTTCTTTGACGAAGCGAACTTACACAACATTATGGCGTGTTTTAAAAAACGATAAACCGACTTCAAATTCCCATACTTTTACACTTTTTTTAAGTTTTGCAGAATAAATACTAATCCCCTGGGGATAAAATTTATGGGACCCCCCCTTCGGGATCATTTTCTATACAATGGTGAATGAATTTTCAAAATCGGTCCATAAATGACGGAGATATCGCGTAACAAACATAGAAAAAAAACATACAGACGAATTGAGAACCTCTCTCTTTTGAAGTCGGTTAAAAATGGCACACAATCTTATTTAGTTTTATAATGAAGTAGGTAGGTCCAGGTAGCATTATTTATTACCTGCCTACTGTAGTTATGTACCTACTGATTTATTTCATGAAGTTTGTTATAAGATATATATATATATATAGTGAGATTCAAAGATACATCAATACATAGGTTGTTAAAATTATGGTAGGTTATTTATAACATACTTCCATATCCTTATTAATTAATTTAATTGTGCGTATACGCAAGTTACTTAATTATATCTATAGAGAAAGAATGCTTTTGCAAGCACAGCTCAACAAAATATATAATAAAGATACCTAGAAACTTATATAAATAGTTCCACTAACATAATGAGAATAACATGTCTTTTGAGTAAAAGAATACAATTATATAAATTAAGATTTAGTAGCGTCTTAGTGTTAACACGATTTCATCAGGAACAAAATAATCGACTAGACAATAAAAAGGTAATCATACACATACAAAAACATGCCCCAGGAAAGTAAGACTGTACCTAAGACTGACACAGAGACAACAAAGTGTCCATAAATATAAATTCGACAAATTACTATCACAAGAAACAAAATTGCTATCGTCTTAGTCAAAGATTCATGATAGATCAGAGACTGCAATAGGGATGGGCAAAAAATATCGATATTTTTTCAGAAATTTATCGATATAATTACTCGATATTTTTAAAAGCGATCTATTGATTTTCGATATTTATTTCAGGGTAACAAATTCGTATCGAAATCGTTATTCTCGAATTGGAGACAATTATCTATTTCAGGTTACCAATAGTAGTAGGACAGCATAGTTATGGATATCGATAAATGTAAACAAGGGGCTACGATGGAAATGCCATTTATTTTGTGTTGGTAGCACTGATTGTCATAAGTGTCAAAGTTGTGGTCGATATGTTGGTTCCTTCATTCTTCTTGGGGTCAAAGATCCTACTAGCCTACGTTCCATAGCTTGGGGTTAGTATCATTGATCTATGGCCCGGCAACACGCTCCGCTGCTTGCCTGCACAATTTTGATCAGCAAAAATATCGATAAATCGGAATATCGATATTATTTACGATACATATATCGATACTAATAATAAATATCGATACAATATATATCGATAGATTTTTTTCATGTGCCCATCCCTAGACTTCATCTTAGTAATACTTGGGGTTTTTTTTCTACAGCACAAGACAGCAATTAAGAAGACAAAACTTACAATAAGAAAAAACATGGTTAAAACTACCTATTACTATGAGATTTTTTTCTGTGCCATCAAACGAAGACTTTACTTGGAAATACTATTTACTTGGACTAGTAGTTGTCCATCCATTGACTTATGAACTCGTTCAAAACCGATACTTCTTCCCACCGAATAAATACAATCTTCTATAATGTATCTAATACATTAAGTCTAATTGAAAACATTGCAATACATGCGAGCTTATACTAAAAAATAAAAATTGTCTATAATTCATGCACTAAACTTTCCATAAAACGCTTTCAAAATGTTGGTGCTCCTAGAAGACCAACTCTAGGAATAAAGTATGTACATAAAATTACCTATGAGAAACTCTTGCTGCCCAATCAAACAGCCGTTTCTTGGAAATACTATTTACCTACCTGGACTTTTGCGGTCCATCCCATAGTTATTTCTATAAACTCGTTCAAAACCGATGCGTTTTCCAGTCCAATAAATAAGATCTTCAATATATCTAATACGTTAAGCCTAATTGCAAATATTGCACGACACGCGGGCTTATCCGCGGAATTGCCATCCCATTACTCACTCGGATTTGAAAAATAAAAATATGCTTGCTTGCTCTGTTCAAATAATGATCTTCATAAAACGAGACTAGAAAAGATGTTGACTACGCTCTGTGCGACTAGGAACCAACGCGACTATTTTTTGGTTGTCATTATGTACAATTTTTGTTATGGAGTGGATACTCCGCAAGTTGATCTATCACGTCAGTTCGCGGTCAACCAGAAAGTTCGTTCTTCGCCTCCTGAGCTTCATTGTTTTGTTTCTTCAGCTTACGCGTTTGTTTCTTAGCGCGCTTTTTCTCCGCCTTGATCTCTTTCTGAAGGGCTGCCTGCTGAGCCTGGTAGGCCTGCACTTGCTGCCTTTCTCGACGAGACATAATAATAGACCTGGCTTTACTTTTTTTTCCCTTTCCTCGTTTTACATAACTACTTTTCAAAACGAAATATTCCATTATTGGTTCCAAGGTGATCGATGCCATCATTTCTTCTTTTTCAGGGTTTAGATGGTCGAACGGTACGTACACACGTTCCGAGTAATATTGGAAGGCAATTCGGTTATCGTTCTAGTCGTTGTGACTGCGGCGACGTCCCGGCTTCTTGCGTAGCACGCGGTGCGTGGGGCAAGTGCGGCTCTTGTAGAACAGGATGGTCACCAGGACGCCAGAGCTCAGGAAGGTGGACACAATGAAGTTAAACATCAGCTTGGGGTCAGCAGAGTCGACGTATACCGTAAACACGCGGGCTGAAAGAAGTAAACATAATGTGAACAATATCTTTGTACTTACATTGATAGCTATCACATTGAGAAAATGTACGAGAAAAATTATCACTACATAGTATAAAACAAAATCACTTCCCGCTGTCTGTCTGTCCTTATGTACGCTTAGATCTTTAAAACTAGGCAACGGATTTTGATGCGGTTTTTTAAATAGATAGAAGTATTCTAGAGGAAGGTTTATATAAGAAGCAAATAATTTAGCGATGTCTAAAATTTAGCATGTTTGATGAAAGCAAATGCTAAAGCGTGATAGTGTACCTATGTACTTTTTGAAGCATGTTTTTGATGAAATGAGTTTTCGAGGGTGCAAAATGTGAAAAGTAATGAAGTGGCTTGTAGGAACATTTGAGAAGAAGCTTAAGCTAAGACTTACAAATGTTGGTTAGCATAGAAATAATCCAGGTAGTTATTGAGAAGTTTTCGGCGCTGCCAGTTTTAACTATCCCGTAGATATAGCCCAGCTTCGCAAACCCACTCATCGGGGTGCAGAGAGGCTGGAACATAAAATACGAATTATTTTGGCCGAGATCAATCATGTCAGCTGAGGAATAAAAGTCGCTGCTACTATTCTGTGACTCAATAGATGAATAGATAATCACAACCAACTAAAGTTCTAATTTATTAATGGTCTAATTTCAGTGTAATCGTTTAAAGATTATACAGTTCAAATATTTTCCCCTTAACGCCAGCTTTGATAGCTTCGTAGACCATTAGTGTATAATAATAAATAAGACTATTTATTATAAACAAGACTATTTATAATATTATATAACATTGGTCTACGAAGCTATCAAAGCTGGCGTTAAGGGAAAAATATTTGAACTGTATAATCTTTATGCGCTGAGTCTGAAGTTATATTAGGTATAGAAAATACAAATATAATATAAATTATATATTCTTAAGTCGGATCATTGAAATAATTTGGTTATTACCATTATTTATGAATATATTCTGCCTTTTGTACCATAACTTAAAAGTTGACTTTTGCAAAGTTTGAGAGAGTTGATTGTTGCAACTACAGTTACCTCAATAGTTTCAATTGTAAATACTAGTTCTAATTTGTTTATGTTATTTGATTGTAGTTTTCTTTATTAATTAAGATTATTTAAACAAATATGAAAATAAAGTGAAATGGTGCTTGACTTCCAAATAAAAATTGATAACTATTTTCCTACAGTGTAGAAATTCTTCTGTTACACGTCGTTGTTTCGCTAAAACAATAGGTAATCCAATCTACAAAGCAAGCTATGTGGATACCTAACAAGACAAGATATAACACTGATTACCCACATAGAGTGAGCACGTCTCCAAATACATACCACCAGGTAACTGAGTATTTCCTTGGGGAAGAGTTCCATTACAAAGCCAGCGACGGTAGCAAAGTAGATGGCTGTTATCAGAGGGACTGCAGTCAAATCCAGCACCCCTTTGTACTTGAGAACATAGTACATCATCACGTATACTTGGAAGAGGATTATCGGGTACTCCAGATACGTCATCAACGCGTAGTTGCTCGTGTAGTTGTAGAGGGTCATAGTGGTGAACCTTGTGAACAAATAGGATTACTTTTAATATGTTCTTCATCGTACTGAGGGTGTCTGGATGAAAACAAAAGTGTTCGTCCATGCTCACCCAACAATCTCCATTGTCAAGGCCTCTATATAGATCCCATCAGCACTCCTCTTGCGACAGATAGAGTAGATCTGCGGGACCTTCATGACCAGACATGATAGAATGGTCAGCGAGCTCAACGCGTTGGCCACTATTGGCACAACTTTATCATAGTCGAAGTCCTCCTCCATCCAAGACAGCTCCATTGTGGACCTAAAATTTAAACCCAACAATCAAAACTGAAAAAATTATACTTTAGAAACTACTACACTAGACTACATTAAATGGCGGATCTGAAAGTTGGTCAACAAGAAGGTGGCTTGGAGATCCATATTCCCAAGGTTCACGTAGGCTTACTTGGAGGTAGGTACCTACCTACGCAATCTTAGTTTTACGAAAGCAGAAACCGTAGGTAGGTTACATTGATAACTGGACTACATTTTCAAGCCAACAGCAATATTTTCAAACCTGGCTTGAAGCGATCGTCCGCAATGTCTCCGCTTTGATAACATCTGTATTTTTGTTAACCTATTAAATCATCATGACGTGATTAGGTCTGTATGACTTCTTCAATTTTTTTAAACACGACAAGATAAATCATCTCCTGGCTTGTCTTTGTAACAGCGTGAATTTATGTAACTCATGCGAGACTGTCATCGTTCACAGCCCCGAGATGCTTTATAATTAAACCTACGCATGAGAGGGATGCAACTACGTGCCAGTATTGGGCATGGGTATCTAACTCCTGTTCAGGTGTTGATAGAGTCAGCAATACGATATATGTATATAGAGAACTGGGAGCAGAGCCGGATTTGACCTTGAACTTCTGGTTTATATATTTCAAGCCCGTTTGATCCCCTTATTTCGGCTACCTAGACTTTTTCCGCCTCCGACTTTCTTCTCTATGATTATTAGGTTTCAAATTCATTTGATGTTGGTTACTACGTATATCTTCAATTCCTCTTAATTTGAACTAGTTCATATTATGCCTCACATACATATTTAAGGACTTCGTAAATGTATACAGCAGCTGATGTGAGATTCTCAGGTATTCTTAGGTATTCTAAATACCTAAGAATGAATGAAATGAATGTTTTAAAGTGCTCTCTACATAGTGTCTCTATATTTTGTTTTGGCGAGGGTTCTTATTGCTCTTTTTTGCAATGTCAGTGAAGGCTTTCGCAATCCGTTGAGTTTCCTTACATAATAATTCTATAAGGGATTGTAGAGTGCACGTATGCATAATATATGTATTTCCCTAAGATTTTACTCAGTGGTAAGGGGTTGTAGTGCATAGATTCCGTTAGCCATATTTTTGCATAGTCGATTTCCTCTTTCCATGTTAAGGCATGGTCCAGTTCAAAGCCCAGTAACTTTGTTGCTCTTGATGTAGTGATTGTTTTCCGCTATTTAATGGGACCCTAACTAAAGGCATAAGGGCAGATTGTGCATTAAAGGTCATCTCATCACGCTTGTTTTTTCTTCATTAACCATAAGTCCAGTGTGTGTTGTATAAGTTTCGTATTCGATGTTGCGAAATTCAATTTCCCGGCGAATTACGAGAAAATAACAAATAAGTTGAATCACTTTGGAAGATTACCAAATAACCGGTGGACTAATGCTTTTCTCAAACAGTTTTGAACATAAATAAAAATAAAATGCTCCGCCAGAAACCTCCCAAATATCTCAATGTTTTCATAAACTTTCTTGAAACCTCCGAAACCCTTTATCCTAAACTTACTTAATTCCCAGACTCAACATCTGATTTTAATTTTTATATCACTTGTGGAGCCGCGACCACCTTTACACACGTACCTAGACACAAACAAAACATGAGAGGTAATAACTCATCTCCCGGTGGGGAACGCGCTGCAGTATTGATTTCCGCTCTCGGCATGCGCTCAATGCGCCGCCCGCCCCCGGATCTTAGGCCTCTGCTTCGAATCATGTGGGCCGCCGCCGCCACGCCGCCGCCCCGCTGCCCACAAGATGCGAGGCAGAGGCCTTACACATACCCTTACACCTTTAAGACTAAGTTTTCGCTATGCCTCAGTTTTCACCTAAAAGTCATACAGCCACGCCTGGGCGCCTGGGACCCTAGGTCTAGCTAAACACTAGGATGATAAATGGTAGATACCAAAGATTTTAATAGATATGCCCTGACACCGAAAACTGTGACATTGTCTTTGAATGTGTGCGTTAACAAAATGCCGACACTAAACCTAACCCGTCCGGGGTTAGGTTTAGTGTGTCTAACTGTTATTATAACCATGTTGTGTGCAATCATATTGCACACACTTTCGTGAAAAAATAAATGTCCTGAATCCCTGAAGCCCTGAAATCGAAAATGTCTCAATGTGTGCGTCAAAATGCCCAATGAGTATACAATAACTACCGTAAAAAATGCCGACGCACACACTAGGTATGTACCAAATGAAAAATAGTGTTTTTGTCAATAAACCGAATTATTATTAATCCCATTTATTGTACAATCATATTGCACACATATTTGTGAAAAAATAAAGGTCCTATCATGCCCTGAACTGTGTACCACATGCAATTTAATTTGTTTGTAGTGCGGTCACAACGCAATAGCGGAAGGAAAAATAATTCCTAGTTATTTAATTATATCGTAATACCTAAGAGTGAAATGTTACGCCTTTGGATTTATTTATATTTTAACAATTTATTGTTGTATTTGCGAAATGCACGTGATAGCATTTTGACACTTTTCAACAAAAAATGGTCAAGTTGTAACACCGTGTTTAGATATAACACTGATTCCAAATGAGCGAGCTATCTCAATTCGCGTGGCACCAAAACACATATATATATTTTATATTAAATTGAAAGATTTGTCTTCAGCAGCGTAGATTGGGTGCTTCCGCATGTGTGATTGTTACATAGCAGATCAATTCTGCCGCCAATTGAGAGCAATATTTATCAAGGTCATGAAGATTCGTTCGTAAATATATGTACACCTACCGGTTATGTTTTCCACCGCTTCGATCCTCGGAACAACTAGCCCACAACACAGCGCGGTCACTACTACACATAAATAACTAATAGTGAATAACTAAAACGCTCATTTTTATTTATGCTTTTGCGGCAAGTATATTTTGTCTTTCTCGGCAAAAATTATACTTCTGGGAGAATTGATCAATGAATGGAATTGAATAGAATGAATGAGAGACCGACGCTGACACGGTTGGCGTATGGCTGGGTTGTCATTGTCAGTCGGACGGAATGTGTCGCCAACTGCAAAGTTATTATTATAGCTCAAATTTTCCTTTTAATTGCGTCTACAAGTGTTTAGTGTGGGTTTTTGATGCTAGTTGTTTTTAGGTAATGGCTCTCTTGTTTCATCAGCAACTTTAACTCATAAATGAGTCACAAGGGCATTTTATTGCAACTTTTATAACTGCATATTGTAGATAAAATAATACATTTCATTGGAGCTGATATCTAAAACAGAGGCGATAAAATTATAATAGGCCATGGAGGCCACCACTTCAAAATTCTAAATCACCGTAGGTAATTGCATGCTTTGTTTCGGCCAATCGTTATTTAACACATCAAAACCCGATACTACGACATGAAGTTCGTAAGTGACGACTTTTGTGGTGGGCAATTCTAATGAAGGAGAAAAAATATATTTGTTTTTATCCATTATGAAAAATATACAACAGTTAGGTAGAGACTAATGGGCAAAATGTGCGAAATAAACATTGAATATGATACTAATGATAGTGAAGAGTTGTTCTAGTTCCTGTGTTTGTGTGCGTGTTATAGACCGGGTGACAGCTGCATTTATGCTATTGAAAGTTGTAGTTTTGTGATAATGATTCTATAGTGTAGTTTTTTCTTGATCTTGTCTTTTTATTAGAAGATATGTAAATAAATAATTCTGGAAAATTTGTTAATAGATAGAAAAGTATTAAAATAAATATTATAAAACTAAGAGTATGCATATAAGGGAATGTGCAAACGGACCTCTTTGGTCATTGCTGTAAAGGTCATGTAAGAGGTTTTAGCTACATAGTATGCAAGCGAAAATCTGAATAAGTCGATATGTAGTTACCAACCTGCATATTTTATCATATTTGCCGGTTTTCAATATTGTCAATCCCTATGTTACTTATTCTATACAAATAAATTAAATAAAACTGAAGTGTCTGTATGTTATTATAATGCCATAATTACAGATTTAATACGATACAAATAAAAAACCCAAATTTATATAAAACATATTTTTTTATCTGGCTGTATGCTTCAGCTAATTTTCGAATCGGCTGGACCGATTTTGGCGTGAGGTACATTCACTGACAAAAGAAACTAATCATACAGCGGGTAAAATAGGCTACTTATTCATTAAAAAAAGAGGTACGGTGCAAATAAATTTAAGCCATAAAAATAGGACTTCTGCGCGCGCGAAGGGCCGCAGGGGCGGGCTTGTTTTATCTGAAAACTTGTTAAATTAGACCATGGGGCTTTGAGGTAGCAACACTTGGGTGCTGGCAGATGGTGTTCCTAATATTCTACCATTTTTAGTGCAGAGGCGCAGTCGTAGATGTCGCTAGTTATGATCTTTTGAGCTTTGAATTTGAGGAGAATTATGATTCTTCTCTTAACCCAGATAAGCCTACTGTCGTAATAGTGTCCGAACTACTACATAGTTCATAGTATTTATTCATAACATTATAAAGGTCATACATATCTACTACTAATCGTTCGATTGGGCATCAATCGATACCTAAGGAAATGCTCCTGAATAAAACTGTATATTCCGTTTTTTTAGCATAAACAAGATAAGATTTTTACGACTAGCAACGGAGCAGGAGGGTTTTAAGCATTCTGTTGTATACCTACGAATCATTTATTTAATCTATCAAATCTTTAATTGGCTCTCTGTTGTTCTTACGTAAATTGTTTTATGTTAGTTTATAGCCGTTGATTTTCCTCTCTGAAAAATTCGATAAGCTATCTAAGCAGACTATACTTTCACCTTAATAATTATAATGTACATATTCGTTAAACAATAAATCGGTTTCAATAGTTTCAGTGCGAAAAAAACAAAATTCTTTTTATAATGTTGTGCCGTAGGTATTTATTGCGTGATTAAAAGTGTACCCTATAATTTTGCTTGACTTTATACCAGTTTAAAATAATTAAAGATAAAAACTAAAAACTAAAAAAGTATGTTGTATTCAACTGGCTTACAATACAACTCTAAATTATAATGACACTGAAGATATTCTCAAAATCATAAGTTAAGTTTTAGTTTTAAGTTTCTCTCTTTTTTATCTTTGTCTCCATAAATGACTCTTTAAGTCACACCGAGTCAAGTTTCACGTTTGTATTAAGCATCAGCCAGGACCTCACGACACAGGCTCGGCCTACTGTGAGATCCATAGGTAAAATCATAGTCTCAAAGCCCTCAGCAATTATTCTTTGTTAGTATATAAGGCCACAATAAAATTTATGTACCTATCGTAAAATAGACATACTTATAATGTTAACTATACCATACTATATAATCTGTAACTATCATCATCATAACAGCCCATACACGTCCACTGCTGGACATAGGCCTCCCCCATACGACGCCACAAATAGTGGTCCTGAGCCGTAACTATACCTAACTACTAAGTGCCTCTTAAACTGTAACATTCTTTGCTGTAAATAAATATATTTTTATGTTTATGTTTAACTAAACTAAAATAACTAAAGTCCACTAGTAACAAGTACCTAAAGTTTATTATTTAAGATAGAGACCGGAGACCATAACAAAAATAACGTCTCGTTTCTGTACAGAACAGAACCCCAATTTTTTTATGTCAGTGTTAGAGGGGTTTAGGAATGAAATGAAAATGAAATCTCTTACAAGGAAACACTGTATTAATGAAATAGTGACGTAAGAATCAGAAGTATTCAGAATCCATATTTAACCAGTTTCCATTTTTTAATCATCATCATTTAATCAAATCCATTTTTAACCAGTAAAACTCAGAATAACCTTCGTTTCCTTATCCTACTAATAAAATAAATAAATAAATAATGCTGGACAATTCACACAGCATTATCTAGCCCCAAGCTAAGCAGAGCTTGTGTTATGGGTACTAGATAACTGATATACATAATATAATACGATACATAGATAGATATTTTTTATTATACAAAGAAAACATCCAGAACACCCTGAACAAATATCTGCAGATCGTACAACATTTGTCCCGAGGCGGGAATTGAACCCGCAACCTCCTGCGTCGCAGGCGGACCTTCAATCACCGAGCCACAGAGGTCGTCAATTAAAAATTATATTATAAAAGTGAAAGTTTGTATGGATGGATGTATGGATATTTGTTACTCTTTCACACAAAAACTATTGAACCGATTAGACAGAAATTTGGTATGAGTATAGTTTGGGACCTGGAATAACATACAGGTTATTTTTATCCCGCTAAAACGCGGGCGAAGGCGCGGGCAGCAGCTAGTAATTTATAAACGTTTATTTGTTATATATTTTATAATATACTAGCTGCACTAATATACTGCGGCGTAAGGGCGGGGTGGTTGTCCCCCGGTACCAAGCTCCGAGGGGTGCCATCTTGGCACCTCACGGGGTGCCCTGACACCTCGAACCCAAACCTGAAGAGTTGACAACGGAAACTCACACTTACAGCCAGATCATAAGGGCTTTTCATTGCAACAAACGTAAGTATAGAGACGTTTGGGTACATACTTAGTAATGGAAACATTGTTTATGAAATCTGGTAAGTAATTTTTTTTAATTTATTTTGTTTGTCTTTATCTGCGGATTGTTTTTTATAAGTTTTTATTTTATATCATCTCCCGCTATCTGATAACAAACCTTATAATTTTTTTTACTTTATTGACAAAGAAAATAACAATCAAATAATGTAAAGAAATTAAACTAGTATTTACAATTGAAACAATTGAACCAACTGCAGACTGTTGCATCAATCTAAAGATAGCTCAACTGGTCCATATCAATACCAGTCGGAAGCGTCCCCAAGATGCTGGCTGCATTGCCCCGCTGTATGGCAATTCTAATGCGCTGCGCCAGATACTCACCAGCTCTCGGGTCACGCGTCGCTTCGACCAGGCGCTCAGATAATTTTTTGAAAACCCGGAGAGCCTCGGTACCCCACGGACCTAGGGTCTCGACTCCAAGGGGAGTAAATGCGAAGGCTCTGTCGAGACCTGCATATTTGCGCCTCTTGAGATCCTCAGCCAAATCTGCCGCCGAACCAGCCCTCACGGATGTCCTTGAAAGATGGGAAGGCGCAAGCGTGTCGACACATGTAGCGTCCCACACAATAGGCCTCCCCAGCTCCCAAGGGACTAAATTTTTTTTTATTTAATGCCCTTCCTTCTGAACTGAAATGTGGCCTAGTGAACTCTGTAATAAAACAACCTAACCTAATCGAGTTTGGGCTCGTTTGATTTGTCTCTTATCTGGTCCTAGATTATAAAATTAGCTTTGTTTAAAATAAATATTTTACAGTGTATTGGAGTTACCAATCTTAAATGTCTTACGGACAAGTATCGTAAATATTATTCCTTACAGAAAAATAAAATTCAAAATTGAGTCGTATCCTGTAATTTACCGAGTTATTAAAATTCATTAATGAACAGCTGATTTTGTGTGTTATTCAATAAATAAATAAAAAATAAGAACAGTTTAAAATTACCACGAAGTCAACATATGAAATTGAACCTAACAATTGGTACATCTGTCGAACGAATGGTACAAGATAATAGGATACAAAATGCGAAAAGTATTCTTCGAAATGTGTAGTTTGAAGTGCAATGGTAGGCATGTGGGCTGTCCATGGGTCCACAGATGATAGTGGTGGCATTGACATTATTTGTGATTATTTTCACAAAAAATGTCAATCTCAATTTTACTTAGAAACTCGAGCCTCGAGCCTTGACCCTGAGAACAAATAAATAAATAAATAATGCTGGACAATTCACACAGCATTATCTAGCCCCAAGCTAAGCAGAGCTTGTGTTATGGGTACTAGATAACTGATATACTTATTATAATACGATACATAGATAGATATTTTTTTTATTGTACATAGAAAACATCCAGAACACCCTGAACAAACATTTGCAGATCGTACAAACATTTGACCCGAGGCGGGAATCGAACCTACAACCTCCTGCGTCGCAGGCGGACCTTCGCCCGCTGCGCCACAGAGGTCGTCAACAATGAGTAGTATTAGTATTTATTTTCAATCTTATACTATCATTACAGGAATTTCCTAATGCAAATAGCTAAGTTTAATTTAGAATTAGTTATAAGTAAACATGTCAATGGATGGAGGCGGTTCGGGACCGCTGTTTGTGGCGTCGTATGGGGAGGCCCATGTCCAGCAGTGGACGTGGGCTGATATGATGAAACATTACAATTATTTACCGCAACGGACTCTATACTACAACACACCACGGACATACGAGTACATACATACATTACAAATATGGCGTGTTTTAAAAAACGATAACCGACTTCAAATTCCCATACTTTTACACTTATTTTAAGTTTTGCGGGATAAATCCTTATCCCCTGGAGATAAAAAAAGCGGATATATCGCGTAAGTTACATACAAAAAAAAAAGCTCCCAGGCGGCTTAACTTTTTCCGACACTTTTAACAATTATCGTTATATTTCAATTTACACAAAACCTTGACAAATTATATACCCACCTCCTGATTAGTCACTCTATCTATTGGTTAAAATTGTATGAAAATCCGTTCACTGGTTTTCGAATTATTCGCGATAAAAACATCTCCTTGGGAATAACTTAACTTTTCTTTCTGTGCATACTTACCTATCTGTAACTAAGGATCACTTGCGTAGGTATAGTTAAATTTTCTTAACCGCTGATTATGTACATATGTACTCGTATGTGTATCAAAATATTACATTTATTTGTATGTATTGACTACCTACCTAATTAACTCATTACGTGAAGAGAATAATAAATGATTTATTTATTATATATTTATATAGTTCTGTGGTCGTGACCATGGTTAAGCAGGTTGGCCCCAGTTAGAAAATTATTTTTAGTTTATTCCTAAAGCTTGATAATTATATTAATTCGGTTCCGCGCTGGTAGGCACCTACGTACCTACATAACTAGTTATTCAGATAATAAAGTAACATAATACTTGTTCAATGTAAACAACATTCTGTCATCATGGTCATACCTACAGTAAGACTGACCGTAACTGTACCGCCATACGATATTATTCACCTTACATTATAGTTAATGCGACCAGCTGCTCAATTCAGGTCTATTTCTGAGCAGTAACGGCATAAGGGGGCGGTCTGCTCCTGGTACCAAGCTCTGAGGGTTGCCATCTTGGCACCTCGAACCCAAACCTGAAAGCGAAAACTCACACGCACAGCCAGATCTTAAAAATTTCGGCAGCGCGCTCCGCTCGCTCCTATTTATATATTTGTCGATATATTTTTTGTACGTATTAAGTTTTTGTTAATCGGCGAAAAATCGGAAAAAAATTACAGCTATCTCCGCTCGTTGTGGTCTTAGCTTATTTGTATTTGTTGCTGACCCCACCTCACCAAACTCCAAAATTACTGCGGCTCGCTCTGATTGCCGATGTCGCGGCTCTTACTTATTACTGTTAGGAGTTACGGTAGGTATTGTTATATAGGGTATTGTCAAGTCAATCAACTCCAAAGGCGGTTTAGCATTTTGTTTCCGTGTCTTGGGAAGGGGGGTTCCTTCTCCGAAATTTGCCACGGTTACCATTACCAACTCAAACTAAGCCGGCCGCCACTTTTGTGAGTGGGTCACTCATACCATTTTCGCCGCATAAATTCTATACAGCGGGACGACCACCCATGTGGCGCAGCGGATGAAGGCCCGCTTGCAACGCAGGAGGTTGCAGCTCTGATTTCCGCCATGGGACAAATATTTGTACGATCTGGAAACGCCGGGTGTTAATATATCATATCAATGTATAATAAAAATATATCTATCTATTTATGTGTCTTGATTTTTACTGACACTTTATATTATGACACTTAATTTTTTTCTTTGATTATGTAAAATTATTATACTTTATGTTTAGTTTGACAACGCCCCTGTACAGCAGCACTTGGCACATGTTTGTCTGTTTTTCTTTGTACAATCCCCTATGGTGTTTCCTATGTGAAAAGTTTGTGTGAATATTATATTATAGATAGAATTAACGACATCAAGTGTAACATGTGTACCTACGGTGGAAATAAATAAATACACATACAAAATATGTAATATATTATGTATATCAGTCATCTAGTACCCATAACACATTGATGCTGTGCTAGTGTTTCGAAGATACGATTACTAACATAAAATTTTCACGATAAAGACGATTTGGTTTAAAGATCTAGGCTTTTTAACATACAAAACATAAAAATCTTTTATTGGAGACAAGTGTTTCAGTATAAAAAAAAATTAATCTTCTGAATACTGAGCTTGACCTTGACATCTTCAATAGCAGCATCTCTAGTTTAAAAACCAAACTTAATAAGTCTTTCTTTGATACATATAAATTTGATAAAAAATAAGTGAATGAATACAGTAGAAAAAGTGAACATAACAAAAAAAAAAAATAATAATATATTAATTGTACTAAATCTATGGTAAATGCGAATGTTAGCTTGTTATTATTATTTGTGCTTCTTGCAATTGTATTTTGTATCTATAAGTGGGAACTTATTAATAGCCACCTGTTATCTTTACACATCTCTAATATGTATTATTGTGCTGAAAGATCCCCTAAAATAAATAAATAAATAATTGAATCCGTGGGGTCCTAATAGGCTATAACTTTTCTGCCTGAGAAGAAGGAACAACTTCAGTCTGGGTAGGGCTAGTGTCAGAGACCTTATACTAGCATCACTGAAGTCTGACATAGTTTATGGGCCTGCGTGGATCCATGATAAATTAATAAATTGACAACAATTCACACAGCATCATCTAACTCCAAACTAAGCATAGCCTGGTAATGTTTAATATTACCAACTTAATACAATACATTAACAAAGAACATTATAATCAAATAATAGAAACAAATTAGAACTAGTATTTACAATTGAAACAATTGAGCTAACTGCAGACTGTTGCAAACGATACAGGTAGCCCAATTGGACCATACCAGTAGGAAGCGTCCCCAAGACGCAGCTGCATGACGATGCTAATTCGCTGCGCCAGATACTCATCAGCTCTCGGGTCACGCGTCGCTTCGACCAGACTCTCAGATAGTTTTTTGAAAACCCGAACACCCTCGGTACTCCACGTACCTAGGATCTCGACACCAAGGGGAGCCATACATACATAAATAGATATTTTTTATATGTATTAGATATCCATATTTATAAGATTTCTGCTGGGTTAAAAAGAAATAGATTATTATATTACCGATTCCTATCAATAGACTTAAGAAGCGGGGTACTCTCATCATCATAATCAGTCTGTCTCATCTCCACCCTGCTGATTTTCAACCTCCTACAATAAGCAACTCTAACTTTCTCCAGTTAACTCTACCTTAAACCATATAATATACAGGGTGGTTTTTAGAGAAGGGCGGCGGTGATGGCCAAATCAGAAACCACGATAATTAGAGAAAATTCGTGAAAGGAGTCATGCCCTGGATTTATAAGAGAACAATAATTGTATATGTCGTTTTTTAAAAATATTTTAGTTTTCACGGAAATCAACACGAATGATTTAAAAAAATATACAACCTTTATTATTGAACCAATTATGTTGCATATCAACCCTTTTTTCTCATTAAAAAGTAGCCAATGTCCTTTTTCAGGCTCTAGCTAGAGTATCAGTGTAGCAAATTTCATTTAAATCGGTTCAGTAGTTTTGGCGTGAAAAATGACAGACAGAGTTACTTTCGAATTTATAATATTAATAAGTAAGGATTTATGAGACTTTAAATTTCGGAAACAAGCCACCAAACATGGACCAGCAAGCCAGATCACACGAGTCTTGTACCCCCAACACGCTATTTCCGTATGCAAGAGGCCGTTTTTGTTGAATGTCAATCGTCATACAGCCTTGCTCAACACAGTCTTTCTGGTTAGGAATTGTAACGGTGAAAGGTGGAGCTCGAGTGGGGGACTCGCGCTCTGCCCCAGTCCGTCGCTGCCTTACGTCAGTTTCGACGTTTCGTGCGCTCCGTGCCGCCGCCCTATTCAAGCGCGATCAAACCAAATGTCAAACTTTTACTTTCGCGCGGTATTTTGAATTAGGAATTTCTTCTCTAACTAAACAGTGTAAGTGATGTGTGTGTTGCCATGAACGTGAGGGTATTGTAGTTACAATATATTGACCATTGCAAAATGTTGGTGTGTGTATGCCTTTTTATTTGGAGCGCTGTTCTCGCGCCGGCTCTGACCCAAGGTGAGTGGAACAATGAACAATTATCTGCAAATACACGAAAAATCGTGTCCCTTGTGAACCTGAGCCCTGATACGATAAACAAAAGGAATGGAGTAAATATACGAAATCAACCTCTGCATTAAATCTCTAGTGGATTTAAGAAGCAAATCTTTTTTTGCAGCTATCAGAGTTCAAATATCAAGTGGAATCGTTCCCCAGAGTCCAGGTCCAGATATGAGATTGGCAGCACAACTTCCTTTCCAAGAAAAACGTAAAATTTGTAAAACTTAATGCTCAGATTGCTCAGGCGCAGTGAATGTAGGTGCGATGACCAAGACCATATTGACCATGTCCTCGCTTTTATACGAACATTTGCGCAATAAACTGAAAAGGTTTTATCTACTTTATGATGCGCGAATAATGTAGTTGAAATATGTTTAATATTCCATCTTATAATGTTAAATAGCCAATAAAACGCTTATCAGGGAAGGCCTATGTCCAGCCGTGGACAAGGCTGTTGATGTTATGAATTTCTAATGTATAGTTTTTAACTTGGTTTGAATTTGTTTTTTTGAATAGAAATATATTGTTTATTTATAAGTTATCCGAGGTTTGATCCTGTCTTTTTGTCGTCTGTTATCCATGTCTACGCGACGAAGGTGCTGGCAGAAAACCAGCGTTGCTCAACTTTTGTGGAGTAACATAAGCTGAGGTGGGGCCTATTGGTTCTCTGGGCAGGCACTTGTTATTTTAAAATAGAGTTAAATTTAATTCTAAAATACATTGTATTTAAGTGTCTGCCATTTAAATTTATTAAATTCATATATTTCTCTCATAAAACACAAAATAAAACATAAATAATACTTAATGAAATGCAACGTTTAATAATCAGCAAAATACGTATCCCAAATTGCCGTCATAATAATACTAAAGGAACAGTTTTATTATTTGTACAAATAACAGAACCAACCGAAATATTTATTTTGTCAACAGCAATACTAAAAATGTCGCCGGATATAATTTTATTAACTTGAACCGAATTAAAATCTTTACACTCTACAAGCACACACACAAAGTCATCATCATTATCATATCAGCCCATACACGTCGACTGCTGGACATAGGCCTCCCCCATACGACGACGCCACAAATAGCGGTCCAGAGACGCCTCCATTCATCGACTGCTTACACACAAGTACACATTCTAAAAGCATTGAAAGTATATAAAGCCTAAGTAAACCACCACGATCGCTCTACTTAGACCAAATCTAATCGTATTCAGTTAGATACACCCAAGCTAATAAAAAGCTGATTGATTTGTCAAACATGTTTGCCTAGTACATGTGTACTCAGCGTTTTGCTTTCACTCATCTAGAGTCCGTGTTTTGTGCGAACAGACGTGTTCGACTGATCGAAATGCCGACCGGTTCCTAGGGCCGCTATACCTTGGTACTTTCGCCTGCAATAAGTTTATAAAATCTCTAGAACCTTGTCACGTTTAAAGTAGGCTCGAGTTCATTAGTGTTCAGTCTGCTTCCTGCAAGCGTTATCTATCGTCTGGCTAGTTTTAGCTTAGTAGGTCTCCTCGATAGAGATTAAAGCCAGCAAGTTCTTTGAGTGAACAATGAAAAAACTTCTCTTGGAAGTTTCCTGGGTGAAAGATGTTGTTATCGTTTGAAAGGCGACCGACTGTACCCTGCAACTGTAGGTAAGGGCCACATGGCGCTGTGTTTTGTTTCGTCTCGCCGAATTTTTTGCGACCGGAATCACACTTGCATCGGGTGAACGAAGGGTGTTCCAAGGACAATCTGGCTGTACCTGTATTTACTTGCAAAGTGGCAAGTGAGAGTATTCGTTACTGAGTTTCATAGCTCGTAAACTTTGAGTAAAGTGAGGTATGGTTTTTTTGGAAACAAATCTACAAAAAGTCAGTGGTATTATTTTTAAAAACTCGTAGCTTAAGTTTTCTTTTGCATTTGCATGCATGATAGGTGGTAGTTTAAATGCGAATCAGTTATAAATAGTACCTATTTCAAAAAGAAATCACGAGAAAGTTTTTGTAACTAGTTAGGTACCAGTAATTAAATAAACAACTTATCCAACTGTTTTGTTTTACGTCAACAGTATCGAAAAAACTTGAAAGTATAATGTAAAAGAATAAAATATAAAGAGATTTTATTGATAACAAAAATACAAGCTGAGATAAAATCAACAGAAAAGATATACATAGTATGAGTTATAACAAGGCCCTTAGTCAGGATAATGCTGACTATTAGTTCCGTAAGAGAACAAGTGAGCACTGGACCTCCAAAAAGAAATCCAGATTAATTTACGGTTGTATTTTTAAATCTAGAGGTTGTATCCGACTGAAATATAGCCTTCGAACGCGTAGTTTACTCGTTCGAAGGCTATATTCTCGACGCACGTTATCTCTATAGAGGGCTGCTATACCAAAATTACCCCGAACACACCTCACCGATTCAATATGATGTTCTACTGTTGTACTGATGTACTACTTTTTTATGTATGTCTATCGATTTCTCCATCATTAATTAACCGATTTGGATGATTCTTTTGCATTTGTATAGAAGATTATGATTCGGAGCAGGTTTAGTAAAAAAATATTTCGTAGGGATTAGTAAGCAATATTTAAAAACAGTGTAAAATTAAGAGATTCCAAATCGGATTTTTATTTTTACAAATCAATCAAACAGTGCCTTTATATGTTTGAAAAATATAAACGAGGCACTCTAGTACATTTATTAGATGAGAAAAAATACCCAGAAAGTATCAATAACAAACCAGTCCATATTTTTTTTTGTCTCTCGTGGCGTTGGCGTCGGCATATGTCATCGCGGCTAGTTGACCTTCCGCTGGAGAAAGCCAGCCACAGACTACATAATTTAGTAGTAGAACGCGCAAATTACCTTTATACGACTTGCCCGATGTATTTTACAGTAAGAGACATGTAATTTGCAGGTTATTGCATACTTTCAGTCAGGTTTTTAAAGTTCCACTTATATTTTCTAAAAGCCGTTTGTTTTTCTATGCAAATAATTACTAAAACATACCGATTATATTGTTCCATTTTTGTACCAAAGCTTCTTTTGAGAGTCATTTTTATATATCTAAATCCTTGGTTGTTATTTAGGGTCCTCAGCACTGAGTTTCCTCGATATGTCTTTAATTCATCTCATCTTTTCGAGTAAAGCCTTATAAGGGTCAGTCTTCTGTCCTATTTTTCTGCGCCTTGTGGCGCCCCTATGGTGTTTTCATCCAAAACATGAACATTAGCTGTGTTCTGTTTGTTTTAGGGTACCTTTTTTTACTTAATAATTAAATAATATCACACGAAAGCCGATAAATAATTTTTACTATACATAATTAGCCTGTAGAGTAAAATAACATTAAATGCCCCCTTCTCTCTTTCCATTTCCCTGCTGAGCATAGGCAATTATTAACAATTTATTAATGCTAGTTCATTATTAATGTTAATAATGTTGATCTAAATACAAACATATATTTTTATTATATGGAGAGTAATAATATAACTTCATTAAATGTAATTAAAATTATATTGAATAGTTATCGTATTAGCAAAAGAGCATTTATGCAACTTTCACTTATGCAATCGAGATCAATGAAAGTATAATGACCACGCCGTGAGTTCGAAAGTAAAACTAGGACCATGACTGAAAGGATAAGATAATAGTTTCATAGTATGTATGACTAATAATAGTATATAAACCTACATATTATGTATGGATCCGATAGTGAATATAACAATGAATGACGTTTTTATACCGTGCAGCTAGAATACAAAACATCGTCACAAATACGCATCATGAAAAATTCCGTCACTTATACGCTCAAGTAAATAAATATCATCATATCAGCCCATACACGTCCACAGCTGGACATAGGCCTCCCCCGTACGACGCCACAAATAGCGGTCCTGAGCAGCCTCCATCCATCGACTCCCTGCGACCGCTACGATGTCGTCGGTCCATCGAGTGGAGATAAGCAATGTTTTTATTCGTTACGTCAGTTTCTCAGACTGCTTTCCAAATTAAAATAGTCAATTTCTGGTTCCAGATCTAGAACTAAATCTTTGCATGCATAATCCCATCCGTTTAGTATACCTATATTTTAAGTGATTCGCTCACAACCACACTCAGTATGTAGTTTTCCAAAATTAATATCAAAAGTAACATTAAATTTATTGATCCGACAGACATTATATTTTTCCTTAAATTCTTTAATACACACAAATAACATCATACATCATAATAACAACTAGTGGACATGTACAAAGGCGAGTTTAACCCTAAAAGAGTTTTCTTATAGCAAACCTACGGTTACAATGAGAATTTGTCAGTGTGGATAGATAATGTGTACTACATACAAAACAGAATATATATATATAGAGAATAATATAAAATAAAATAAAAATCTTATCTACATACAAAGCTTACATAAACTACAAGAACGAAAATACCTTAAATAGATAAATATTATATATATTATAGTATAACCATAACATAATAATCCTACTTATATTAATATAACTGCTATGACTGTAGCGAGAGATAGTGCTCTTTTACCTTTGACTTAAATACGCTATGTGAAGGACTGGCTTGTATTGAGTGGGGCAGGGCATTCCAAAGTTTTTCCATAACAAGTATTAAATTTTAGCTACTTTAGGTACAGGTTGGTTATATACAATAGATCATTGTTTCTCTAAAATCTTTGTTCTACATAACATTGTCCGATAATATGCCTGCTAAGTCTTACAAATTATGAGAAAACAACATCATTGTTGTGTTTGTTAGAGGTCAAATATTAAAAGGTACCTACAAAACTGGTTGTCTTTGCCTCAACTCAAAACATGCATAATAAATAACATTAAATTTCAATTCAAATAAAACAAAATACCGCCTATATCGGCTGGTAGTGACGCCTACTATACTTAAATTATAAGTACCTACCTATATTTGCAAAATGACACTTAAATAGCTGGGAGTGGAAGCGGTGTCCACAAAAATGACGTCATCGGCCGCTGAACCGGTTTTCCAAATCATACTGCATTTAGATAGAAGCGGACATTATGCCAAAAGGTATGGTTCTACTCTAAACCTCTCAGTGGTGGCAGCTCTGTAAATATATAAAGTTAGCCCTTCATTTTACTCTGGGTATAAAAGCATAAAAAAATCAGAATTCTGTAAACTATTATGATGTCTTTGTGAATGTAAATCAAAATAATCTAAGAAACAATACCAGTCGTAACGCTGCCGACTGATATTGATATGGATTAGTTGAGCTGCCTGTAGATTGTTTGCAACAGTCTGCAGTTAACTGTTTTTTATTTTTTTTTAATAATCTAAGTATTTCAATTTATTTTAATTGATGTAATATCTGCAATAATTAAAAAATCTTTATTGACAAAGAAAATAACAATCAAATAATATAAACAAATTAAACTAGTATTTCAGGACCGCTATTTGTGGCGGGAGAGGCTTATGTCCAGCAGTGGACGTGTATGGGCTGATGATGAAACTAGTATTTACAATTAAAAAAATATTGTACATATTTTACATAATGTAAATGTGTGTATCGACTAACTGAATTGTCCAACATTATTTATTATAACTTGTAGCTTCGACCTAAATACAATATGTATCAGTAATCTGATATAATATACTACTTATGTGGCTTAGGTACTTATAGTGGTTGGCATTGTAAATCGGACGCAAATAATATTGGCTTATAAAGTTTTTAGGTTCCCACCATAAAAACTAGTCGCGATAGATTAAACGTTACCTACTCAACAAAAGTATCACCATTTGCTTATTCAATTGCTCGTTCGTTAGAACCGGATCTTCTAAGCATTTTATTTTAATGAGAACTGGGTTTTGGTTTGCCAATTAGAAGCTTATCAGGGCTTTATGTCTGGCATCATTTTTCTGTTAGAATTATAACAATTTACGATCATTTGACGACCGATGTGCCGCATCGGGCGAAAGTCCACCTGCGATGCAGGAGGTTGCGGGCTCGATTCCTGGAACCCCCAATTGGCGCCCTTGGGACATATGTACCTGTTAACGCCTCAACAATCGACGTGAATACAGCCGCTACACAGAGCTGCAACTTCACTGCAATCATACTTTGGAAGTGAGCGCCGCGGCGTCCGTCCGCCATTTTCCATTCCTTGCAAAACCACCCAACTTACAATACAGCCTCCGCGCACAGCGCAAGTCTTTTATTTTACATACATTTATTAAGTTTTCAATATTGTAAAGAGTCAAATACAAAGCTCCAAAGATCTACACGTCTTCTCATTTCCATTTGGTCCATTCGATCCAAATCGCGAGGAAACAGCGATCTATCCAAGAGGACATCCGGAGGTCAATGGACGCGCAATTCAAGAAAAAGGACTTGCCCGGGGGCATTTACTATCCAAATACAAAGAAGACAAGTCAAGAGAAGTGATAACCGTGGATGGGTAACGCATGTGTTGAGTTCGTTCCAATAAAATATCCTTTTCATTCTTTTATAAAAATAAATTATAAATCAGTAAATTTATCCATTCCCATCTCACAATATTTCAGTCTCTTTTGCAGTCAATAGTGTTCATGACTCAGTAGTGGGTAATTCCCAATAGGTTTACGTGTTATTTTATGGTTATTTTAACAAGATTTTACTCATTCCAGGACAGTGATATTGTGTGCCTGCGCATGACCTTGTCGTAACATTGTACGTGGCTTGCGAGGGCAGCCATTCCGGCATTCTGTCCACGCCATTTACTGCATTTGCATAGCAATTAAGTATTGTTTCTATTACTTATCATACTTACTATTTCTCCTTTTCTTAATCTTGTAAAATAATCATTTCATTTCAGCTTGCAATTGACTTACATTTATTCTTCGAAATTTCACTATCTTTACCCTTTCAGTACATAAAACAAGTGAAGTGTAATCAAACAATTAAAGTGTAAATTCTTCCTATCGATCGCCATGGACTATAAAGCTTTAATACGCCGCAGAGCTAGCTATAAATCAAAGCTTACTCAATTCAAATCATACCTAGATTCAGTGCTAAGTTGCAGCACAGCTCTGACGAGTGTTCAATTAAATGAATTAAATATTCGAGTGTCCAAATTAGATGATCTTTATACGGAATATGATAGCGTACAAACTGACATAGAAAATATGTGTGAAATTCCAGATGAGCAGTACAAAGAGCGGGAAACCTTCGAAACCCAGTACTACAGTACTATCGCTGCAGCTCGTGACATTATGGACAAACAGGGCTCTGTGGGCATGGCGGAAACAGGCGCCTGCAGTAGCGCCTCGGTGACGGGTTCAGGTACAGCGGTCGCAGGTAGACCTTCATTCAAACTGCCAGTTATACATTTGCCAACCTTTTCTGGTCGCTATCAAGATTGGTTAGGGTTCCATGATTCTTACACATCTCTAATACACAACAATACGTCTATTCCTGCTATCAATAAGTTTCATTATTTACGCGCAGCGCTGAAGGATAGTGCAGCTTCTATTATACAGTCAATTGATTTCTCAGCTGATAATTATGTGATAGCGTGGCAATTACTGTGCGAACGCTTTCACAACAATAGGCTTCTTATCAATAATCATATACAGTCGATTTTCAATATAGAATCAATTAACAAAGAGTCAGCTAAAGCCTTGAGAAATATTATCGATACAGTAAACAAGAACCTCAGGGCATTAAAGATTCTTAAATTACCTACTGAACACTGGGACGTGCTAATAATTCATATTGTATCCAACAAGTTAGATTCCGTTACTTGTCGCGAATGGGAGTTTCATCGTAGCAAATCAGAGAACAATATTCCTACTCTGACTCAATTCAATGCCTTTCTCAAAGGTCGTGCTGACTTGCTAGAAACAATTGATGAGCAGTCGCGCAACAAACGTAGGCATAGTGATAGTGCAGTTCCACGTAATAAGGCTTTCGTTGCAAATTCCACAGAAACAAAGAAAAAACCGAGACCTTCATTGTGTGCGATATGTAAACATAATCACCCGATATTCAGGTGCTATAAATTCAAAGCTATGCCCGTTGTAACTAGAATCGAACAGGTAAAAACATTGGGTCTATGTCGAAACTGCTTACGTAGTCACGGAAATAAGGAGTGTCGGTTAGGTCATTGCACGATTTGTTCAGAAAAACACCACACACTCTTACACCAACACTCAGAATCTAAGGATACAGAGCACGGCGATATTGTGCTGTCAACTTGTCACACACAGATACAGAATGAGTCAATTCATTCAAACAATAAAAATACAACATTTTCAAACACAACCACCAATTTGGTTTTGCTTTCAACAGCAGTCATTCAAGTTTCAAATCCTGAAACCAAACACACTCAATCCATACGCGTGCTTCTCGATAACGGTAGCACCACGAGTTTTATCTCGGAGAGATTGACAAAACAACTCAATTTACAAACCTTCTCAACGCGTACGACCGTTGAAGGGTTAAACAACCAATTATCACACATTTCAAGCCGTTGCAAGGTTACAATTCAATCCAAATACGATAAAACATACAAAACAGATGTTGATTGTTTTATTGTGCCTCAGATAGCACAATCATTACCCTCATCTCAAATCAGTTGCATCACACTCAACATACCTAGCCACATACAATTAGCTGACCCTACCTATAACATACCGTCACAGGTAGATATGTTATTAGGCGCAGATATTTTCTGGGATGTACTCGGCAGCGAGCACATTTCGCTAGGCAAGGCAAAACCAACTCTAAGTGAAACACGATTAGGTTGGTTAGTTTCAGGTGCAATCCAAACAAAATCATACAAAAATCATACAAACACATTATACAGTTCTACAGTCCACTGTCACCACATTCAAACAGATATTCAAAATGACCTCACCAGGCTCTTTGAACTTGACGCAGTTATACCATCAAAGGGTAACACCATGTCCAAAGAACAACAAACCTGTGAGGATATATTCACCAAAACCACAACTCGACAACCAGATGGTCGATTCGTTGTTACTATTCCACTCAAACAGTCACCTACCGACTTAGGTGATTCTTACGAGCAAGCTTCTTCTAGGTTCTTGTCACTTGAACGCAGATTCAAGAGGGACCATAAATTCAAACAATTATACACATAAATAATACAAAAATACCTAGATATGTTGTTTGCGATAACCCTATCAGTATTGAGTTACATACCTTTTCAGATGCTTCAAATAGTGCATGTGTGTACTTACGTTCCGTTACAGCAGATGATAAAGTAACGGTAAACTTGGTTATGGCCAAGAGTAGGGTCGCGCCAATCAAAAAGCTGACAACCCCCCGTTTAGAGTTATGCGGGGCATTAATAGCTTCACGGTTAGCAAAAAGGGTTTTAGAATCCTTTAGGTTCACAGCAAAGGTAGGTACCTATTATTGGTCTGATTCAACAATCGTTCTAAGCTGGATTAAAACTCCTCACACAGATCAATTAAAACCTTTCGTTATGCACAGAATACACGAAATAGTGGAAAACACCAATCCTATCTCATGGCAGTACGTACCTACTTCTGTTAACCCTGCTGATATAGGTTCAAGGGGGCTCGAACCACACAAGCTACAAGACAGTAGTCTTTGGTGGCACGGTCCAGCCTTCTTATTAGATTCGTCTAGCCACTGGCCTAAACATCCCGCTTTACTACAGGAAAATGAATTACCTGAATTCAAAGAACAATGTCACACAAATTACAAACATGATTCAGCATTGGATACATCTTTTATACATAAATACTCAAACATTAACAAAGTTCAGCGTATAACAGCATACATACTTAGGTTCATACATACATACACAGCAAACATACAGGTTATTTAAACACAAAAGAATACAACATGTCAATGCATTTACTTTGCAGACTGTCTCAGCTTGAATCATTCCCTAATGAATACAATTTATTGTCAAACAAAAAACAAATAAACATTAAAAATCAATTAGTTAAATTAAATCCATTCTTTCAAGAATCCAATGGTTTGATTCGAGTCGGGGGAAGGCTGTCAAATTCAAATTATGATTACGACACAAAACACCCTATATTACTGCATTCATCACATCATATAACACAACTTATATTCAGACACTATCATACCAGTCTATTACATGCTGGACCGCAACTCTTGCTAGCATCCATACGACATAAATATTGGGCTATAGGTGGTCGTAACTTAGCAAGAAAAACCGTACATAGCTGCATTACGTGCGTACGGTTTTCTGGTAAAAGTATTCAACCTCAAATGGCTAATCCAAGGCAACGTATTGAGGGTGAATATCCATTTGCTCACACAGCCTGCGATTATATGGGGCCTATTTTGATAGCAAACAGAAAAGGCAGAGGTTCTAAACATATAAAATCATACGTATGTATATTTGTATGTCTGGCTGTGAAGGCTGTACATATTGAACTTGTCACTGATTTAACCAAAGATTGCTTTATTGCAGCCCTCAACTGATTTATAGCACGCAGAGGCCTGCCTGTCTGTCTGTACTCTGACAACGGTACCAATTTTGTAGGTGCTTGTAACGATTTAGCGAAATTCTTAAAACAATCCAATCATGACCTCAGTTCGTACGCTGCTCAGCATTCTATGAATTTTAAATTCTCCCCTGCGTATAGTCCCCACTTTAATTCAATGGCCGAGAGCTCAGTCAAATCAGTAAAACATCATTTGAAAAGAATAATATCCACAGCTTTTCTTACCTACGAAGAAATGAACACATTGTTGGTGCAAATAGAGGCTATACTCAATTCTAGACCTATAACTCCATTGTCCTGTGATCCATCTGATCTGGTCCCACTTACTCCTTCCCATTTCTTACTTGGACGATCTTTAACTCTGCTGCCTTCTCCACAGGTACACGATGACTCACTTCATGTATTGCCACGATACCAGAGAGTACAGCAATTGAAAGCTCATTTTTGGGATAGATTTTACCATGAATATATTTCAGAACTCCAGAAGCGAGTAAAGTGGCACAGGAGCAATGCAGAACTCCGCGAAGGTGACATGATGATCGTCAAGGATGACCGACTACCGCCAAACCGATGGGTAATAGGACGTATTACCGACCTACACAAGGGTAGCGATGGCATCGCTCGAGTAGCTGACTTGAAGACACCGACCGGAACCATACGACGAGCGTACAATCGCCTAGTACCACTACCAATCTTGGAACAGGGTGTTCCAACGCCGGGACCCTGTTAACGCCTCAACAATCGACGTGAATACAGCCGCTACACAGAGCTGCAACTTCACTGCAATCATACTTTGGAAGTGAGCGCCGCGGCGTCCGTCCGCCATTTTCCATTCCTTGCAAAACCACCCAACTTACAATACAGCCTCCGCGCACAGCGCAAGTCTTTTATTTTACATACATTTATTAAGTTTTCAATATTGTAAAGAGTCAAATACAAAGCTCCAAAGATCTACACGTCTTCTCATTTCCATACCTATTTGTGATCGTAATAAATAAATAATATCTATGTACGTATTCTTTTTCACAACATATGTACATATATGGACCAGTTGAGCTATCTGTAGATTTTTTGCAACAGTCTGCAGTTAGCCCAATTGTTTCAATTGTAAATTTGTAAATACAAGTTTAATTTGTTTATATTATTTGATTGTTATTTTCTTTGTCTATGTATGTAATATTTATATTGTTTTTCAAATATCAGTCATAAAATATCTACCTATAACAAAAACTCTGCTTAGCTTGGGGCTAAATGATGCTGAGTGGATTGTCCAACATTATTTATTGTTTTATATAATCTCGTGAAAAAGATTCTAAAACTACATCCCCTAGCATTTGGAAGGTTATTTAGTACAATTATATCACTCGCAATTTAACAGCATCGAAGAGTTTCAGATTTATTGGTGTTTACTTTAGGAAGTCGCTAATTTGAAAGTGGAGTACCTACTAACAAAATAATAATGCTGGACAATTCACACAGCATTATCAAGCCTAGCCCCAAGCTAAGCAGAGTTTGTGTTATGCTAGATAACTGATATACTAAATACTATACAATACATAGACAAAAATATTTTACCTATACTAATAGATTACATAGAATAATAAATTCCTGAAAATATAAGTCTGAGCGACTGCTGCCAGTGCCAGGACTGGTACTGGAAGCAGCAAACTGAGGGCTTTGTATTAGAGATGAGTCCGGTATTCAATAACTAACTCAGTACCTGTTAACATGGTCCTAAAATATCTAACGCTATTGTAAAATCTGCATACCGCTAGGGAATAACTGTGCAAAGTGAGCATCGCGCCTAACCGACCCTGAGCCATAACTACCCATCGCTTCAATACCTATACTTACCTAACTATCATCTACGCATAGGTACTAGCGGACCGTTCACCCGTAAAGTTATGTAGCTGCAACAAGTATTTGGTATTTCTAACCAAATCTGTTAGAAATATATTGGGTAGAAATCAGGACAGGTATAGAGTATTGTAACATTATTGGGTACCAGTACTAGCGGTATTGAAACAAAATACCCAACTAATAACCGGTAGCCAAAATATCCAATAATCTCCCATCCTTACTTTGTATAAATCTACCGTCTTCCTTTAAAGAGTTTACATACGTACAGATAGAAGGTTACACACACAAAGAAAATAGTAGGTAGGTTTAGAAGTTACAAAATAAACTCGACTTTAAAAGTCGTGTGAGCTACAAAATCTCGATGCTTGTTAGCTGAGGGAATCTTGACAAATGTTATCGCGACGTACGGGATTTCGACAAATGTAATTTTTCACAATAAACGGGAAATCTATAGGGGAGATCCTTAAGATATCCTATTTATTTAGATATCTATCACATACCAACAAGCTTAGATATTGTTATACTTAGTGGGAATGTTAAGTTTAGAAGGCGCTGGGGTGGGGCTTGAAGCCGTGATCTATAGAGCGCATTAAGGGCCACATTCTTACAGAGAAGACATAACAACATATTCGTAGACAAAACACGGCTTGGTTGATGCATAACAAAAAAGACGAATAGCTCCTATACTAAATTATATAATGCGGAGATTAGACTTGGATCAGACTTTACGTCCGTGCTGTGATTGATGAAGCGAACTATAGAACGCGTGAATAAAGAGATATTCCAGTGTAAATTGAGACATCGCTAAACCAGCACTCTAATGAATCATTTTAGGACCACTAGCTAAAAATCTCAATAAAAGCTAAATCGTAAAATTACAGTTAGTATTTCAACGGTAGCGATTCTTGGGTCAAATGGCCCTTATAAACGCAGGCTCAACTCAAACTGAGCCCAAGCAAAGTCAAAGTTCGCTTCGCTCTATAGATGTAGGCCATAATGCAAACGACGGAAAATGGAAGGTAAGAGCCAGACAACTGGCCTTCGTCCACTCGCCCGCCGCCGCCGCCGCCGCCACGGTCGGCACGGCAGGCGAGGCCCGTCCATTATAATACCTACACCTACAAACAGGTGTACATACATATTATGTGTATGTAGGCTTAGAACCCTTCGACCGTTAAATACTCGAAGGGTGATCATGTGACCAACCACGGAAGTTGAAAATATAGGTTTTTAAAGTTTTTTTAGCAATACTTAATGTATAGTGCTCAATTATGGTATAAAGACATATAAGAACAAGTATTTACAATTAAAACAGTTGAGCTAACTGCAGAATGTTGCAAATAATCTAGAGCTGGCTCAAATGATCCATATCAAAACTAATCGGAAGTGTCTCCAGGAACTGTATGCTTCATAATTTCTTATGTTTGCGTTTTTGTGTAAGTACAAAACCTTGAGAATATTTTTAACTCCAAACGAGGAAATAAAGTAAATTGTACTGCAAATCTTTGATCTACATACATACATATGTGTTCTTATAACTTGAAAGAACTAGGCATATTGTGTCTGAATAAAAATAGTAATAATTATTGTTCTCATGTAGGAAAGCATAGGAGAAAAGCATATACTAAAAAAGAAAACCAGAACATTATTCAAAGATTGTATTTGTTAGAGTTCCCATGACTTCGAAGCTAATTTATTTTGGCTAAGTTCCCATTTGCACTGAAGTACACTTGATGGGATGAACTATGGTAGTGTAGACTCTAGGCTTGAAAGCAAAACGCTCACGACGATATTGTTAGGGCGTCACTACCAGTATTACCACTTCTATGCCGACTTTTGCCAGGTCCACCAGATATCCAACCGGTTACACCTAATAAACCAATCAAGCAATATCCAAAAACCGTTCGCCAATCATACCAAGTGGCAGTGATGCGTGCAGGTGTTAACAACTATCACAAGATGTACCGTTAACTAACACCGATTAGTGTGCCAATGACCAACTCTTCACCGTTCCTTTTTTACCAAGTTTAGGTGAACTACAGAATTCGTTGTCTGGGTGAAATTAAATAAATTTTAGGTATGGAGTACGTATAATCAATACAAATCACAAAAGATTGAAACAATTTCAAATTTCAAATTCAGGGATGCGGTTTTAAAATTTTGTGATAGGACGGAATAAGTAAAGTTGTGTATTTTAGATTATAGCTATAGTAATAAGTTTAAGTTAGTATTTTAGTATTAAGTTTGCCTCAGTGCTCCACTGTAATGGCAATGTTAATTCGGGTGTTCTGGGTATTTTCTATGTATAATAAAACGTACCTATCTATGTAATATATTATCATATGTATATCAGTCATCTAGTACACATAACACAAGCTCTGCTTAACTTGGGGCTAGATGACGTTGTGTGCACTGTCCAACATTATTGTCCTGACACTGTCCATTTATTTAAATATGTTTATAAATATTTTGCTATAAGTGATTATATTGTTCTGTTGTGTAGATAAAACATTAGTGCAATTGCGTACATATTTGATAAATCTCGTGATATGACTGACAGGAAGGGTTTGAGGTTCGCGGGCAATATACTTATACTTAGTACTATAACATATACTTAGTATATATAATATTCTAGAAAAGCACAGCAGTAAGTTTTCTTATAAGTCAATAAATAAAATAAGAACAAAGGAAAATATCGAAACGTGAAAGTCAAAATAATCCTGCCATCAAAGTCATCTTCAATTTGACATCCTTTTGATGCAATGATGGGAGTTTATAGCGTACACACATGATTTTGAAACAAAAGTGAAAGAAAGAGTAGCTATAGATGGCGTCTTCCACAAGAACTCTATAAATCGTCATATTGACGATTTTTTCATGAGACGGCGCTACAGGGGAAAATATTTTGCAAGAACACTGCAACATGAATTTATCAAAGCATAAAACGCTTTATTTTTTACGTTCAAGTGAAAACCTCTACAAGTGAAGGTTGTCTCAAAACTGGTTTTTGTCCATATTTCGTAACTTTGTCTTAATAGCCCAAATTAATTGGCATAGAACTCGTTGAAAGAAACCATTATATGTAGAGTCTACGATATTTTTTTGTAAGAATCCGTTTGAAAAGGGCATAGTTATTATGCATTCATGACTTGAATCCATCTCAGTCGACTCCCCTGTATGTAATCGATAGATCTAATAAAATCTAGTCTACAATTTTTTTTTCTTATTTTATTGTAATAAGTTTACAAAGCAGTTTATAATCGGCCGCGGCTTACGAATATCGACCCCTTCAACTCAACCCGTGGATGTCGTAAGAGCCGATTAAGGGAACCTACCAGAGGAAGGGCATCAGCTTCTTTCTGAGTATTTTTAAACACCAACACTGCGATCACCAATCCGCCTGCCAAGCGTGGTGATTATGGCAAATCCCCCTACATGAGACCATCCACTCGATGGACCGACGACATTGTAGCGGTCGCAGGGAGTCGATGGATGGAGGCGGCTCAGGACCTCTATTTGTGGCGTCGTCGTATGGGGGAGGCCTATGTCCAGCAGTGGACGTGTATGGGCTGATATGATGATGATGATGATGATGATCATTATAATCTTTATTACAATAAATAGTAGTGAACACCTACCGTTTTTACCGTCACTTTTACAGTAGGTCTCTATTTGTTATACCTATGGCTCGCATTAGAACTTTATATTGACTAAAAAATACAGGCTAGATCTGCATGTTGTAGCTAATTTCTCCCTGCGGAGTTTTCAAGATACTCCAGCCAAGTTCGTTGTGCAATATTTGTAAACAAACATTATATGCCAACAAATAGAATTTTAGGTTAAGTATGGGCGTGCGAATCTTTACAAATATTTCACTATTTTTTGCACAATTTATACTTCTTGATTTAATATTGTTCTTTCAATAAATATTGCTTATAGATAATACAAATTCCAGAAGTATGTGGAACTAGACGCCAAGCACGTCAGTTTTAGATTTATTGTTGAGGTTTGTTTTTAAAAAATTCTTATAAAATTTCGCTAGATTCCAGCCCAGTTTACCAAAACTATAACCGCATAAAACAAAATCTTAAGTTTTAGCGTTTTTCATGCCCACGCACATCATCAAACAAACTCTGCTTAGCTTGGGGCTAGATGATGTATGGATTGTCCAATATTATTTATTTTTTATCTTTCTTTAGTTGATCTATCTGTAGATGCAGTTAACTCAACTGTTTCAATTATAAATACTAATTTAATTTGGTTATATTATTTGTTTGTTATTTTCTTTGTAAATAAAGATTTATCTTTCGCCTAAAATATTTCTAGGACAGAATGTGTTACTAAGTAGGAAGCAAAACAAATCCATAATATCACTTACAGTCTACCTACACCCAAACTTGCTGATCATTTCATCAATCAAGTAGACCTTACATCAACGAGTTAAGGTTCAATATACCTCTAATAGCATACTCAACTTGAACTTGAATTCACTACTTTTGTTAGCGAATTAATGGTATTATGTCATATTGGTATGCAACGTAGGCGAATATGTAATTACCACTATACCCAGTCTATGAATTTATTTTATACTAGCTGCTGCCTTGACCTTTGCCCGCGTTTTATCGGGATAAAAAATAGCCTATATGTTACTCCAGGTCCCAAACTATACTCATACCAAATTTCAGCCTAATCGGTTGAGTAGTTTTTGTGTGAAAGAGTAACAAATAAATATCCATCCCAAATCCCGAGACTATCTTTAAAATCCGTAAATTCAAAATATGACCTACATAAAGTTATGGTTAGATTATTCCAGACATATCCCAAGTCATTTCGGCGATGACCTAATTATAGAGGAACAAATTGATCTTGATGAGTTCTGCAGACTCAAAATGATAAGCCTTGCATTGTGGACGCCATTAGCCGGGTCAATGTTGGCGACTTTGTACTATTCATGTGCAAACAATTCGGCAACGGAACAGCATGAATTACTATTATACTTCAGATCCAAGTTATGAACTTAACGCATTTTTGAATTAAACTAATATTTAAACAAATTAAACTAGTATTTACAAATGAAATTAAATAGATTTATTGTAGAAACTGTGTACAAAAAACTGACAACTGAGCTAACTGCAGACTGTCTACTATACTGTCTACTATAACGAAAAGTTCCTGTTGGTTGCGTGGAAGAAATCGCTCTGACCGATATGGCCGCCCATTGTGCAACTGTTTATATGTTTGTGTTTTCCTGTTTTATTTTTTCTCTATCTTGGTGTGTAATATAGAGTATTCGTATTGTGTTGTTCATATGTGTGTACTACAATCCGCTCTACGCATTAAATTTGAACTAAAGACAAATGACCCCAATTCGGCATTCCTATCTCTGTTCTCATCCTTTAAAGCATGTTTGCGAATTAACAAAGACATTAAAAGTGTCCAACAATAATAAGTTCTCTGTGAATATGAGCTCAATTACTTCTCTTACCCATTCAGTCGTTTTAATTTCAATTTATTGAATTAGAACGATTTATAAAAACCACTTACACAAATTAAAAATAAGTAATATAATAAAAATACAAATATCAAATAAAAGTCAAATTAAATCTAGATTAAGTCAATACAAATTAAAATAAACTAAATTCAATATAAAATAATACAATTAAAAAATTTAAATAAGTATTCGACAATGGTAACTACAATAAATAATGTCAAATCACATACTATCACCAATTTTAAAACAAGAGGGAGGTTCACAACTGGCATGTAGTAATAATTACCATTTGTCATAAGTATGTAATGCACTTTATCTCTCCCAAACATTACATGTACATAGTAAAATAAATAAATAAATAATGCTGGACAATTCACACAGCATTATCTAGTCCCAAGCTAAGCAGAGCTTGTGTTATGGGTACTAGATAACTGATATACTTAATAACTATATTATACTACATTGATATATATTTTTTACAATACATAGAAAATACCCAGAACACCCGAGACAAATATTTCCAGATCGTACAAACATTTGTTCCAAGGCGGGAATCGAACCCGCAACCTTCTGCGTCGCAGGTGGGTCTTCTCCCGGCGCGCCACATCGGTAGTAATAAGGTGTAAATATTTTCTGGCTTCATTTTAAGTTATCAATGTACTATATATATATATATATTAAGTAAAGCTGTGATTTACCAATAAAGAAAATATAAATATAACTCTTTATTTATAAATTATTCATAAAGAAATATTTCTTTAAGCCTTAATAATATAACTATTTATAAAATATATTAAATAATAATTGTAATTATAAAATTTTAAAAATAAATTATAATACAATTAATTTCATTACCCACAATTCATACCAATTCATCCCACATTCTCATACCGGATAATATAATGAAGGGGAAAGATTTGATTGTTTGTTTGTTTGCATTGAATAGGCTCCGAAACTACAGAACCGATTTTAAAAATTCTTTCACTGGTAGGAAGATCCCCGGGTATCCCCGGGTGACATAGGCATATAATATTTAAAAAAAAATTGGGATGTTGAAATTATTGTTAAATACCCGTGCGAAGCCGGGGCGCGCCCCTAGTTGGATATAAATATAATTATATACTATACGATACATAAACGTGATGCTTTCTTTCTTCGTTTTAGAATGATCCCAAAGTGGTCGTATCTCGAGTCTTTAGAAGTATCATCTGTCAGTGAAACTGAAAAAATAATTGAATTGTTTTGAATAAATGAAAACCTACCATTTTTTAAGTTTAGTGGGACAAAATAACTATAGCTCGCAAAAAATTTTTTTGGACCACTTAGAAATCAATCTCTATAAAACGAAGAAAGAATTTTCAAAATCGGTCCATATTGACGCCAGTCTCTGCGGCGCGACCCGCAGCTTGTAGGAAAACATACATACAGATAAACATAGAATATCCTCCTTTTTTCAATACGGTTATAGGGGGATATTTTAAATAATTTAAAGCTTTTGTACATCAAATTATAAGTAAAAATATTTTTGGACTTTTGTTATAAGCTCTTTGTTGATTGTAGCCGGTTCCACTTATTACACCCGGATAGAGAGAAGTAAAGGTTTTACCGCCTCGAATTCTACAGGCTCCTAATAATAATAATGTTAGCTTAGCCCGAATTGGATAATTTGCTCTTGAGCGATAAGACCGACAATTGTTACTTATGTTGTTATTGTCTCATTTGTAAACTGTTTCCTTGTTTTAAGTGTGCAATATAAGTATTTTCTATTCTTTCTAAGTTAAAACTTCTTTGCTAACGCTATATCGATCTGTCTCATTTTCTTTGATTGCTAACTCATTTTATAGCAAATTTTCGTAACATATCGGCGCTTCCATATTATTTTTGTAACACCTGTTGTTTTTCATCGTTACGCCCTGTTGAAATGTTTTCGGTAATCGATGTGTATGGACAATGCTGAGAATCCGTTCTGAATATTAATTAACTGGGCACCATCTACAGCCGACTGAATTTCATTTGTTTTGTAACAATACTTTATTGCGAAAACAACTTGTTGACATCTATACGATTGCCGGTAAAATAACGATGACTTCTTTCGTGTAAGAATAATTTCGTCACGCTGACGACCTGGGTAGCGTAGTAGGCGAAGGTCCGCCTGCGTCGCAGGAGGCGGCGGTTTCGTATCCCGCCTCGGGACAAATGTTTGTACGATCTGCAAATATTTGTTTAAGGTGTTCTGGTCGTTTTCTATATATAAGTCATCTAGTACCCATAACACAAGCTCTGCTTAGTTTGGGGCTAGATTATTATGTGTGATTTGTCCAGTATTAATTATTTATTTATTTAAGTATCGCTCTGAATAGCTTGGGATTGGGACTAGATGTTGCTTTGTGAATTGTCCAGCTTATTTATTTACACTCTTTTCTTCCCAGCGTCTCACAGGTGGCTGCGACCTCTGGTGTATCATATTTTTATCAGGAACAGACTGAAATACTTTTTGAAATTGTACCAGTTAGTATGTTGTTTCGGAGTTTACCCATTATAAAACTATCTGAATAAATGTTCCTTTACAAAAATAAAATTTGTATAGATTTCGTATGACTTAAATCCTGCCAAGTTTAATTTAAATACATTTAGTAGTTTCAGAGTTATGTGCGGCCAAGATACAGACAGACAGAAAGACAGACAGACAGACCTAAGATTTCGTAAACGGTGGCAATTCTCAACGGAGACTAAACATGAGTGCAAGTAGGCCATTTATTGAAGGATTGTGGATGGAAAGGTGAAAAGCAGAAAGTTTGACTTCGGAATTTTGACCTAGTTAGGAGACTTACATACTAAAAGTCCCCATCCCTACGAGGTGAGCCCTAAGAAAAGGGGAGGGGCTCAAAGAAGTTCCCGTGTTTTTATTTTTTAACCGACTTCAAAAGGAGGAGGTTCCCAATTCTAATCAAATTTGTTGTTTTTTTTTGTATGTATATTAGAATAGAATAGAATACTTATTTATATATTACGCGATATCTCCGCCTATTCAGGACCGATTTTGAAAATTCTTCACTAACTTATAGAAAATGATCCCGAAGAGGCCCTTAAAAAATAAATTTTTATCTCCAGGGGATTAGTATTTATCCCGCAACACTTAAAATAAGTTAAAGTAAGGGAATTTGAAGTAGGTTTATCGTTTTTTAAAACACGCCATAATATTTGGTTACGTCTCGTAAACGATGCGTCATAGGAAATTTTGTTATACTAAATATTGAAAGCTGATAAAATTCTCTACAATTTTGGTTTTATAACATTTTTACCTATTCCCATTTGCATTAGTATATACATATTCAGTATTAAATAATACCAATAAATAAGTTGCAAACTTACCTATGCCTTCTAAATGCCCACATTTTTCTCACCTGAATGACTCGTTATCCGGATATCCTACAAAAATAATAATGACTTGATTTATGAATGATGCTGATGACACACACGTACAACACAAGATTCCACGTAGGTAGTTTTGTAGAAAAACTGTATTGATTACTTATCAATATCAGAAGCTTAAAGAAAATCAAATCTGTCGTGCTACGTAGTTATAACCTGCGTTCTTATATAGGATTGAGAATGTGGTCATGTCTCTCATGCCGTCGTCATCATCCAGGAAGCCAATTCTGCCTATCACGTGATACTTTATTGAGTGACACTCGGGATAAAAGTATCATGTGATTAATAACGAGTACCGTCAAAAACTGCATTTTCATGCGACTTATCAAAGAAAAGAGCAAATCATCAAAGAAAAGCCCGCGATAAATATCAAATTGCCGATTTTGCAAATACGCTTGTTTATCACTCGATATTTGGACAGTTCTTGCTATATTTATCGAGTAGATATATTGCCAGAATTGCCCTCCTGCTCAGTTCGAATCCGGTCTGACCGGGATACCATGATAGATGATTCTCAATCACATTATATACGAACGCAGGTTATACCAACAAAACTTTATCACTACATATTATACAACAAAGTGAAGATAATGTGAAGAGGATCAGACCATGGAGCACATTTTCCAGCGCTGCCCCATCCACTCCTACTCAGGGCCCTGGAGTGACCTGGAAAACCTTCCGCCACAAGCAGTGACATGGCTCCAAAATCTGAACATTGACTTGCGAAGCGTGATATTTTGTTTTAACTTATTTATAGATTTTTAGAAAATTAGTTTAGCTTAAGTCTATTTCTTTAAGCCTGTGTATGTCATACGATTAAATAAATAAAACAAAGTCCTCCGCCGCGTCTGTCTGTTCGCGATAAACTCAAAAAGTTTTCACCAATAGATAGTGTGATTCATGAGGAAGGTTAACGTATATAATTCGTCAAGGTGTGAATTGGTTGAAATTTATCGATAGTTGGCGGAAGGGTCGGAAAAAGTTAAGCCTTGGTCAAGCCGCTTTCATCGAAAATGTTGTCCATAGACAGCTTGTCGCTGCAGACTTCATTCATAGACTTAGGATCTAGAGGTATAAACCTCTATGTTAGATACAGAGTGAAAGTCGGAGGTATTCCTTATATCTGATTTATGGTACCTAAACGATAATTGTTGGAAGTGTCGGAAAAAGTCAATTCGCCTGGCAGTATTGTATTCTCTTTGTCGCCTGGGAGCTTTCATCGAAAACGCTGCCATTGTATTCTCTTTGTCCCCTGGGAGCTTTCATCGAAAACGCTGCCTAATCCCTTTGATATTAGTTATATATAACGAAACAATGCATGGTGGGATATTCTTCTTAGTCCACGCGGGCGGGTCAGCTAGTAATCATAATACTAGCTGACCCGCCAAACGTTGTTTTGCCTTCAACCCTTATCACTTAGGGGTATGGAAAATAGATAGTAGCCGATTCTCAGACCTACTGAATACGCATATAAAATTTGGTAAAAATCGATAAAGCCGTTTCGGAGGAGTAAGGTAACTAACATTGGGACATGGAAATTTTATATATAAGACTAGCTGACCCGCCAAACGTTGTTTTGCCTTCAACCCTTATCACTTAGGGGTATGGAAAATAGATAGTAGCCGATTGTCAGACCTACTGAATACGCATATAAAATTTGGTAAAAATCGGTAAAGCCGTTTCGGAGGAGTACGGTAACTAACATTGTGACATGGAAATTTTATATATAAGATAATAAGCTAGCCAGCGTGTTGGGGACGCTTCCGATTGGTATGGCATGGATTTGGATCAGTTGAACTATCTCTAGTTTGTTTTCTATATTCAACAGTTTCATGTTTGTTTTTGTGTACTTGCCACACGGTTGGTTGGTTATAATTTCCGTTGTAAATAAAGTAACAAAGTTCTAAATGCCTCTGTCGGTCGCCAAGAATATGGCCTGACCTTGTACGACTAGCTCGTAACTCCAAATTTAGGTGTGAACTATGAAATCTGAAAGTGGCCTAGATCGTTCAGTTTCACATAATACAAAGGACAGACATCGTCCATTGGTCTAGCTTTTCAGTAGGCGCCGAAAATTCTCGCAAGTGCGTACTATTACTGTGTTGGTGTTGCCGTGGAGGGACGTTAGTCAAAGTAAATATTTTATGTCGCATCTGGTCTCTGTGTATATCCTAACTAATACTATACATATGTATATATAATACGAAAGTGTGTTTGTTTGTCCTTCACAAAAGATCAAGTCGATTGGTTGGTCAGATCCGCTTATTCCCAGTTGTCTTGTGTAATTGTTGTCACCCTGGTATCAAATCTAATCCGTAATCATTGTTTTTATAAACTCTGAATGGTTTATGACACTTAGCATTACGGGCATTGGCAGAATTGTGTCGATCAGACGCAGAGCCATTAACCAAGAAGTCAAGTTGGCCTGGACGTAACTACGTCATCGTGCACAATACCATTCCACCCACGCCGGTTGAAAACTAGCTGTATATCGTCAAAACATTACAGTTTTCGACATTTTTGTACTAAAAGTCAAGGATGACTCCGTGGCGGGTGCAACGTGCTATGCTCCTACGCCTTTGTGTTTGTCATGTTTCAGTTGGTGCCTAAAATGTATTAGGTACAAGTAAGAAATGAGAAAATAAGATTTACCCTTTTTACTTATGAGTTAATAACCTTAAATAAAGGGGTTGTTGTACATTTGCCACAAAGTAAAATCGTCACGGAAAAAGTATGAGTAAATTCACCACAGGCCACAATTCTATAAACATATTTTTTTTAAATATATCCTTTATTAACAAAGAAAATTATACCAAAATAACAGAATCAAATTAGAACTAGTATTTACAATTGAAACAGTTGAGCTAACTGCAGACTGTTACAAACAATCTACATTTACAAATAATAGTTACTAGACAGATTTAGAAAGCATTCAATTCGGTCTCAAAGTATACAGAGCTTGTATTAATAAATTTGAATACTATATCACTGATATCTTTATCATCATCATCAACGCGTATACGTCCACTGATGAACATAGGCCTCCCCCAAACGATGCCACTGTTATACATAAAACCTGCGTTCAGTGCATAAAACTAATAAAAAAGAAGTTTAGATGCCTAGTCTACAGGTCTTTAAATATGTTTAGATTTTTCAAATGACCTCTTCTCTCCAAAACTGCTCAATAATAAACTGAAATTCTCTAAAGTTCTAGACCTAGATTATCTAGGATCTAGATTACTTTTTATCCCGAAAGAAACGCTTGCTTAAGCCACGGGCAGAAGTTGCTCATACCTTAATAATTAATAAGCAAAAAACAAAATACTTCTTCTGAGTCGTTCCTGGTGTAAAAAAATAATATTTGTATTGTATTGTATATTTTTTATCATACGTACAAACTACTCATAAAACCCGGGAAATATATTTGCAGATCATACAAATATGTGGGCAGAGTGGTCGTGGTTATGATGGGGGGTCCTGATGAACGGCAGCCCGTGCTATGCGTCGCCATCGTTCCCTATTGATTGCGTTATGGTAGCAGTCGGTCATGGTATATTGTGTTAGGGAGGTGATGAGGTCTGACGATCTAGTTGGAGACCGACCACGGGACCTTTATCCCTCCATTCTACCTTGTACCACGAGACGCTCCATCGAGTCTTCATTCCGTGCCACGTGCCCAAAGAACTTTAGTATTCGTATAAACAAAATACAGTAGAACTTAATAGTGCAGCATTTTAGCGCACAGTAAGGCACGCGTGGGCATGAAACGTGTTCATTGACAGACAAAAATCCGGTAGTTGCGATCATAATGATTTTGCAGCACGACATATAAACAGTATAATCTCGGCAATTATACCTTTTATAAAATAAATAGCGACCCACCCCGGCTTCGCACGGGTGCAATGCTGATACTTAATTATACATAATAAACCTTCCTTTTGAATCACTCTATCTATAAAAAAAAACCGAATCAAAATCCGTTGCGTAGTTTTAAAGATCTAAGCATACATAGGAACAGGCAGACAGCGGGAAGCGACTTTGTTTTATACTACATAATGTAGTGTAGAGAAGTAACTTTCGCCCTGTGATTCATTCACTAAATTATTTCTGGCTAACCCCTTCGTGCTCTTTGCTCGTAACGAATACACACTACATTGCCATAATTGCCTGTAAGTGCTGTAAGTGTGGTTGTCAGGTAACTAAAGGGGGAGCTCTGTGTGTGTATGTGTTTAGCAGGTTTCTAGTTCGATGCCACGATTAATATTGTTTTCAATGCGATATCGCATTCTGGCGGGAAAAGTAAGGGAGGTTTATGTCTAGCAGTATTTGAGTAGTTTATTTAACAGCCCCCCCGGCTTCACACGAGAATTTAACAAAAAATTCTAGATTAAAAAATATATTTTTTAAACCTTGGGTTACATTATTGTATTTTTTTTTGAAAATATAATATAGACTATGTTACCCGGGGATAGTGTAACTTCCCAACAAAGAATTTCTCAAATCGGTTCGCGGAACCTATTCAATGCAAACAAACAAACAATCAAATTGTTCCATTTTTATAATATTATTATTATTAGTATAGAAAAGAAACACAAATAAATTTACTATTACCAACTTGCTCAAAAAACACATGTTGCCCGGGTCTAATTCACTTTTGTTTTATTACTCCACTAAACGCACAAAGGCCCATTGACCACACAGATGCCCTCAAATAGAGGCCTTGACTACAAAAACTGCCACAGTCAGAAAAATCAATAAATCAATCGGCTGAACTGTCTTTGTCGACATCTGGACAACATGCGCTCATCCGTTTGACTGCGACCTGCGCCTGCGACCAAGCTATTTCTACATCGAGCGGGATTTTCATAAGCATTTTACTGAGTCAATGAAAAAATTATTCAGTTTAATTTCTTATACATCCTTACTAATATTATATACGCAAAAGTGTTTTTTTTTTATTGTCCTTTCTTCACGCCGTAATTAAGCAACCAATCGACTTGATTTTTGGTTGAAAGAATGGAGAGTACTTTTTGGTCGTGGTAAAACATTAAATTCCTATGGGAGATTTACGGCCTACAACGGCTTACGAATTTAACGCGGGTGAAACCGCGGGGAACAGCTAGTTAGTAAATAAAATTTGTGCTGTACTGTCATTATTATTACCGTACAGAGGTCATTTCTATTAAATAGATAGATAACTCTTTATTGCACCATCATCATCATCATCAGCCCATACACGTCCACTGCTGGACATAAGCCATCGACTCCCTGCGACCGCTACGATGTCGTCGGTCCATCGAATGGATGGTCTCCCATGTAGGGGGGGATTTGCCATAATCACCACGCTTGGCAGGCGGATTGGTGATCGCAGTGTTGGTGTTTAAAAATACTCCGAAGGAAGATGCTGCCCTTCCTCTGGTAGGTTTGTATTGGTAGGTGTGGTATTGCACCACACAAACACTAAATATATACAGAAGGGGAAATTATTACAACAATGAATTACAATGGGCGGCCTTATCGCTTTGAGGGATCTCATCCAGGGATGAACTGGACATAAAAGAACAATATAGCCGGGTTACTTAGGAAATAAAAACAATAATAATTTATACCTACACTACGTACTGTTACCACTTACATAAACTTACATACACATAAAAAAATAAGGTTGTTTGAATTGTCACACATATAAATAATGTTGATGAAGCAGTTTTTTGAAGATAGTGATTTCAAAATGATTTTTTATTACGAGACATATTTAGGTCTTAGAATAACTTTGTGACGTGACGTGATGTTGATAGCATGCACTCTGCTGCATTTCACTACATCGCAAAATATAAATAAAGTGGCAGGAAGGCAAGGCGTCCTGTGAAATCTTCGAGCGAGACCCATTTTATGAGCCTTTTTTCCATTTGAATCGTATTTATTTAGGTTCCTTCAAGGCTTTTTTTTCTTTCAAAATACTTACCTAAAATCGAATGTAAGACAATCGTATTTTTTTAATAATTGGAGGACGCTGTCACCGGGCCCTTAATTGGGCGTTAGTATTATCGTACAGTTGTCTGGTAGAGATCACTCTCGAGGGATAAGACCGCCACTTGTAAATTAATTTTAAAGTTGCTTTTTTGTATTTCTGTTTTTTACTAATAAGTTTGCAATAAAGAATTTTCTATCTATCTATCTATATATAGATTAAATCAAATCTATTCAAATCACATTTATTTTTACAAGGTTAAATACACAGTCCATATCATCATCATATCAGCCCATACACGTCCACTGCTAGACATAGGCCCCATACGACGCCACAAATAGCGGCCCTGAGCCGCCTCCATCCATCGACTCCCTGCGACCGCTATACGATGTCGTCGATCCATCGAGTGGATATACAGTCCATATATCGACACACAAATTTAAAAAAAGATCTCTTAGGGAACTTTATTGTGAGTGTTCGAATCGTTTCTAGGATAGGCATCTAGCGGCGTCAAGGGCAACCACTGGCTAGTCGATGGCGCAATCTTTGCCTCATTGTTGCTGAGTTCCCACACTTCAACAACATCTTAAATATCATAATCAGCATTGCAGGATACGTTGTTTTCATTGTTTTACGTAAATGATAAATAATTGAGGTATTAAAAACATTTAGGTAGATTGTATAATGTTCAATTAGTTGGACGAATTGAGCGTGAGAATTTTTTAAATAGATTTGAAGGACTAGCATATGAGTAAGAATATTTGGGATTTTATTTGAATAGCCAGAAAAAATAGACGTAAGTACCTTGAGCCATCTGTAGATTATTTGCAACAGTCTGCAGTTAGCTCAATTGTTTCAATTGTAAATACTAGTTTAATTTGTTTATATTACAAACAAAATAACCTACGTGTACATTTACGTGCGAATAATTCATGCAATGTGTAAAAACATTGTTTTACGAACCATTTCTTTAGTCGAAACTTAAAGGATTGCGTCGATAAAGCGTCAGTAACAGCGGACGGTAGACGATTGTACACCCTTGGCCCCATGACGCGTGACGTGCACGAGTTTATCAGTTCTCGCGAGCCGTCTGGGAGTGGCCTTCAGCCGCTTCGAGTATCTCAGAGCATAATTATGACCATCACCACGCTCCTCGTACTCCTCCAGGTTGCTTTCTAGACAGGATAAGGTAGAATTCAGATATTTGAGGGCATTATAACCAAGGGGTTTACAAGGGTAAAAAAGGGATGTTATAGTGGAGTCTACACTCCAAATTCTGCGACACTGCCTGGAGGCGGGTTGGTGCGACATTTTAGATATGATTTGTAGGCAGATGCCAGAGTTTTGTCAATTTGTCGTCGGTCCGCTGACTTTGGTGTTTAGACTACATTGACTGGGCATCTAGGAGTCTATTTGTGGCATCACAGCTCCCTTATTTTTTGTTTGAAAGATAACTTGATCGACATGTGGAAGAAATTTGGCGCAGCCAGATGTTCTAAAGTCGTCGAGGGTCAAAGTCAAAATTCAAGACTAATGCCATGTTAGAAAAAAAAAATCTGTCCTGTAGACCTGTACACAGAATGAGACTCGACTTCTAAAGTAGATAATTATAATGTGCCGAAAAAAACTGGAATGACCGTTATTCATGTTGCGAATGAATGGAGTAGTACTATCGAGATGAATCGCATCTTTTACTTGATGAGTCAATTTGTCCGAGAGATTAGCGAGTAGGTGCGGCCTGTGGCTTCGCTTACGTGGCATAAATACATCACTGTCTAGCTTTTGTTGACGTTTTAGGATTTTGTTGTTTGTTTTTGTTTGTTGGACTTTTGTTGTTTTGTAGAGGATCTTAATTTTGACTTCAAATATCGATTCAGCATCTCAAAATTCGTCAGAAAAGTACCAAAAGTCTGATTAGACGCACATCCAACTTTTTTTTTGTGTCGCCGTAATTGTATTTGGGCCGTGGGGCCGCGGCTTACGAATATCGACCCCTCCAACTCAACCCGTGGATGTCGTAAGACCTAAGGGAATCTACCAGAGGAAGGGCAGCAGCTTCCTTCTGAGTATTTTATAAACACCAACACTGCGATCACCAATCCGCCTGCCAAGCGTGGTGATTATGGCAAATCCCCCCCTACATGGTAGACCATCCACACGATAGACCGACGACATCGTAGCGGTCGCAGGGAGTCGAAGGATGGAGGCGGCTCAGGACCGCTATTTGTGGCGTCGTCGTACGGAGGAGGCTTATGTCCAGCAGTGGACGTGTATGGGCTGATGATTATTTGATTTATTTACTTCCACCGTAGGTACAAATGTTACACTTAATGTCGTTAATTCTATCGTTCTTATAATATTCACATGAACTTTTTACATAGAAAATACCATAAGGGATTGTACAAAGAAAATTAAAGTTAAAGCTCCAAATTGTTGATTTGTAATTTTGTAAATTTAAAGAACGAAGAGTCATGTTTGTCTGTTTTTTCTTTGAGGTCAAAAACCAAAGAAGAATATTTTTAAAATAAATAATGATACTTTATAAAATAAATAATAAATAAATTAAAAGGTATGTAAGTTAAAGTGCTTTATAGGGGCGTTGTCAAACTAAACTAAACATATATGTATATATGAAAGTTTGTAAGGATGGATGGATGGATATTCGTTACTCTTTCACGCAAAAACTACTTGATGGAGAAACCCGTGATGAAGAAACATAAATAAATCTTTTAAACTCGGTTAAAAACTGTATAAACAAACCATTCAGAAGTTAACAACCAGTTTACAGTTTTAGTATAACTTAAGTTATCGGCTTAAAAGAAAGTCAGTCATTTTGTTTTACCAGAGACATGACTGGCTTAGAAAATACCTTGATATATATCCAACCCGCCGCGGTTGAATGAGCACGGTCCACCGTCATACTGGGTTAGGTGAAGCATTCCGTGTCAGTTTATAATATACTAGCTGCTGCCTGCGCCTTCGCTCGCGTTTTATCGGAATAAAAAATAGCCTATATGTTATTCCAGATCCCAAACTATCCATACCAAATTTCAGCCTAATCGGTTCAGTTCAGTTTTTGCGTGAAAGAGTAACAAATATCCATACATCTATACATCCTTATAAACTTTCATATTTATAATATAAGTAGGACTAGCTAACCCGCCCGCGGCTACGCTCGTGTGGACTAGGACCTATGTTTAGAGATCTACAAAAGAGGAATATCCCATCATGAATTGTTTTGTTACCTATATGCAGCGTTTTCGATGAAAACTCCATGGCGGCTTGACTTTTTCCAACAGTTCCAACAATTATCGTTATATTTAAAACAATTTACACAAAACCGTGACAAATATACCTAAACCTTCCTCATGAATCACTCTCTCTATTGGTTAAAACTGCATGAAAATCCTTTCAGTAGTCTTTGAGTTTATCGCGAACAAACAGACAGACTCGGCGGAGGACTTTGTTTTATAATATGTAGTGAAACTGCATAAGCTGCAGTAGGTAGCTTGTGTCGGATACCTATAGGTACTTGATACGACTTACCTACTTTACTAGCCTCGTCTCCAGTCCTTTGCTTGGAAAAATCCAGTCGTCTACTTGGAAGAGACCTACTTGTTAACCACTGAGTGGTTAAGTAAGACTGATGATATTTGGCTGCGTTCTCAGTGGATAGCCGAGGGCAAGCGGAGGCATTTTCTGATGTGAAATTCTGGCAGTTTTGAAAGGAATCTGAAAAATATTATATAGTCAAAAGTGTCTGAAGATGTGAGGATATGAAAATTGGTTCCGTAGAGTGATTTTTGCGTGGCAAAGTTTGGTGTGAGACAACGCAAAAAACACTGATGGACTGAAATTTTGCATGCAAGTAGTTCTGCGCCTGGAATACCGTATCGATAGACTTTATACAGTTTGACATTTAACCCGGAAAAATGGGTGTGAATCTAGTGATACTATAATCAGAAATTAGTCTCTTTAGATCAGCTGGGCTACCTCTTATATTTTGGGTGCACAGGACAACTAGAACAACTGGGACAAAAGTTTTCCCAGTTTTCCTATAAAGGTCAAATGCACAAGACAACTGGGAATAAGCGGATTGTTTGCAGTTATTATTTCAGTAACACAATACATACATATATACAAACAATAAGAAACAATTGAATTGTTTAAATCCTAATAATATTATAAATGTCAAAGTTTGTGAGTATGGATGTTTGTTCCTCTTTCACGCAAAAACTACTGAACTGATTGGTCTGAAATTTGGTATTGGTATAGTTTGGAATCTGGCATGCAGGCTATTTTGTATCCCGATAAAACGCGGACACATGCGCGGGCAGCTAGTTGTGAATAGTATTTCTAATTAGTTTCTATCCTATATACAAATATTATTTGCTAATGTAATAATTTGTGCCTCGATATGTACGAGTTGGTAATAGGATAAAAGGGATCATATGTTTGTCTCGTTATTGCTTTTTTATGCACAAACTAGTTTAAGAGTTTAAATCTTCATTTGATTACTTAATTCTCAATCCATAAATAATTTACATAAATTTGAACCAGTCCAATAAAAAATATTCTAAAGCTTACAATTTAAAAGCTGCAATTAAATTGAATAGATGAAAACACCACAAATTGTATAATAAAAATAATAATAGATAGATATATGGTTGATTTGGTTCACAAACACAGATAGCACAAAACAAAAACAACAAGCATATATAGTAGGCATATATAGCAGATATGCCGTGGCCGTGGGGCCGCGGCGTACGAATATCGACCCCTCCAACTCAACCCGTGGATGTCGTAAGAGCGCAGACTAAGGGAACCTACCAGAGGAAGGGCAGCAGCTTCCTTCTGAGTATTTTTAAACACCAACACTGCGATCACCAATCCGCCTGCCAAGCGTGGTGATTATGGCAAATCCCCCCCTACATGGGAGTCGATGGATGGAGGCGGCTCAGGACCCCTATTTGTGGCGTCGCGTCGCACGGGGGAGGCCTATGTCCAGCAGTGGACGTGTATGGGCTGATGATGATGATGATAGCAGATATAGTAGGTAAGTATCAGTAAAAAAATATAACACACAGTACATATGTAAGTAGAACACACCAAACAATTAATAAAAACAAACAAACATCAAATATAATATTACAAAAGTATACTGCCACTAAAATTTCAACTTTGGACCAAATAATAATAATATGCATACTGAAAATAACAACACAGTAGATATAACTATGTATAAATAAAATACATAGACGCTACTCATGTATATGCTAGAAAAATAGGTCTCTATATAAAAATCTAAATAACTTTATATTGTATATAAAGTTATTTAGATTTTTTTCTACGAGTTTTCTCTTACGCTCATATTGGCCGGCGACGCCCAAGTAGGGCGCGCGTCTCGAACTTATAGGTTTTTGTGTTTAGAACAATCGACACCGTTACCGGTATGTAGGCCATAGACGCGTTCAGGGTCAATTCTGACCCTGTACGTGCGACCTCCAGTGGCCGGCCACCTTGCGTGCGGAATAAAGTTTGGTCATTTTAATAATGGAAGGTACCTTTAAGACCCAGATATATGTGCATCTATCCTATATTATACTCTGTTTCTTATTTCCATGATCACGGGCCATATAGTGACCCGGTCCTTTGGAAGGCGTGCGTGACCCTGAATAAATATCTGCAGATCGTATAAATATTTGTCCCGAGGCGGGAATCGAACCCGCAACCTCCTGCGTCGCAAGCGGACCTTCGCTCACCACGCCACATCGGTCGTCGGGTAACATGTGAATAAGCGTTGGTTTCCAGTTAGAACCAGGTAGTGTGCGTGATAGATACGATCTCAGATCTAGCGCAAGACATAGTTTAGAATAGGTATGTAAATAGAAATAAAATAAGGTAAGGTAACCTTTGAATAGAACAAAAAGTTATAGGTAAGAAACGAATCATGATCCGAGAAAGCAGCTCAATGACGCCCGGTGTCCCCTAACCTTTTCAGTTGATATACATACTTCTACTGCTGAAAGTGCCACCCGCAAACAAGATGGGTTTTGCCATAATCACCACGCTGCTTGGCAGGCGGATTGGTAGATCGCAGTGAAGGTGTTAAAACACTCAGAAGGAAGCTGCTGGCTGCCATTCTTGTGGTAGGTTCCCTCAGTAGACTCTTACGACATCCTTGCACTCAGTTAAAGGATTCTTACTCTACTACCGCCATGAGAAGTGTTTATGTCCACCAAATGGTAAAGTATATGTAGAAGAACTCAAAAACTCAAAGTGACATTTCGTTTAGGCCATAAAGGACTCTGGACAGTACTGGAAACGTCACAAAATGAAAATTACATAATTAAAACTGGGAAATAAAGTGATCACTTTGAGTTTTTTTTCACGGCAATCTTTTTAAGTTAAAGTAAAGAAGCGAACAAGTTACCTTTACCTTGTCAGGTTTTTATTTTCGTGTTGGAGCAAAATTCGTCCCACGTATTTTTTATCCTCTAGATAATTTGATATTTTGTAGTAAACCTTTCTACAGAGAATATGTTTTAAACAACCTTTTTACTTTTCTTTTCACTTTGATGGAACCCCGTTTGTTTACGAAATTGCATACCTAACCTAGCGGACCCATAGCGTGGTAAAAGACGTGATCTATGGTTGTTGACCAACAGACAGGACCGTGTTGCTAAACATTGGACGCCGAACATAATAATCACTCTAAATCGATTGTGCAGCCACGATTATTTACGTAATTCTCTCATAAGTGTACCTTTTTTGCACAACATAACAGACGGGTATTCATAGTATGTACCTTACCTTCTTTTTAATATGCAGCAATACGTTTATGTCTGGGCTTCTTAAAAGGATGTGGTAGCCTAACCTAAACCGAATTATTACCTAATAATTAGCAATGTGAGGCAAAGATGTCCTCCTATCCAAATTTCGAGCACCGGCCAGTCTCAACGGAAACTAGCCAGTGCGCAGGTCATACTATAGTGCATAAGTGTGCGCGCAAACACAGGTGCACTCCCTCACTCGCATGATCTCTGTCCTGTCGTGTTAGTCTACCGTCCCATCGAAATCTGTGATAAATAAAAATCGCAGCTACTTCATCATTGTCAACCTAGGTGACTCTACTGCTGCATATAGGCCTCCCCAGCCCGCTGGAATCCATAAAGGCCTCTTTTCCCTCCTTCCACACGGGAGGAATTGGACGCTTACAGTTCGGAATGGCCAACGCACGCCATGTACACTCAAACTACTGAATAAAAAATGCTGCAAAGTAAAATTATTGTATAGAATATTGCAATTTGCAAGAACTGAACTAAGACCGAAAGAGCAATAATCACTACATAGTATAAAAAGTCACTTCCCGCTGTTAATTCGAGACACAAACTGCATAAAAACCCGTTCAGTAGTTTTTGAGTTTAGTAGATCTAGCGTTTAGATAGCGTTGCGACAAATACTTACGACAAATTGCTTTCCTAGACTCAGGCCGTGGTGGTAAAAAGCCAATCAAGAGAAATGTGGCTTAATAATCCGTGCCTAAGAGACGTCTGATCAATTGCTTGCGGTCATAATGGCATCTCATCATCATCATTTCTCTGGGTCATTCATGGCATAATAATTTTGAAAACCGTTGTGGCGCGGCGGGCCACGACGATGGTCCGCCTGCGACACAGGAAGTTGCGGGTTCGATTGACGTCTTGAGACAAATGTTTGTACAATCTGCAAATACTTGTTTCAGGTTTTCTGGGTATTTTCTATGTATAATAAAAAGTATATATCTATTGTATTATCATCTGTCAATATATGTATTGTATTATCATCTAGTACCCTTAACACAAACTCTGCTTAGCCTGGGGCTAGATGATGCTGTGTAGATTTTCCAGCATTATTTATTTATTTATTTAATAATAATAAGTCGTTGAAAACACTTTGATTACACGTTACAGTTCATCATCATCATCAGCCCATACACGTCCACTGCTGGACATAGGCCTCCCCCGTACGACGCCACAAATAGCGGTCCTGAGCCGCCTCCATCCATCGACTCCCTGCGACCGCTACGATGTCGTCGGTCCATCGAGTGGATCGTCTCCCATGTAGGGGGGATTTTTACGTTACAGTTATTTATAAGAAAATTTCGTCACTCAAATAGAGTCAGTAGATAAAAATGAAATGGTTTAAAGGTAGAGTCAAAATTAACTAGGTAGGTACTATTTGTAGCATATTTTTATTTTTATTCTATGACTTTTAGTATTATGAGTGTTGGTATTTTTAATGTAATATGATAAATATTAATAAGACAAGGTAGGTGCACTATTGCATTGGGTGCCCCTGTAAAATAGTGGTACATACTTTATGTGAATAAATTAATAAATATTTGTCTTTTATAATTTTCGATTTCATTAACCAGTAGGTCGTGGGCAATGAACGTGTTAAAAATAAACCGCTCTCCTTGTGAAACTGACCAACATCGAGAGAGCCGAAGGAAAAGACCGAGAAAAAATCGAAGGCGTGGAAAGAATACGCACTGTTGCTTGTCAGATAGATTTTTCTAAATCTGAAGTTTCTGAATTTATTCCATGAAACTATCATTATTTGACGAATATATTATGAATGTAACGGGTTTACAATAACCTTGTTTGTTTTGGAAGATAAACAAAGTTTCATGTCTAAACGAGGGACGAAAGGGTGAGCGCGGTGCTGTGGCTTCTGAAATTTATCGCGAAAAAGAACCCTCAAATAGTGAACAGTGGTTAGTTTAACATTTTACTATCAAAAAAGTTACCGTCGTCGTTCATTTTAGCCCAAAAACGTTTTGCTACGCAACAAAACGTTGCCCATTATTGTAATAAAACAATACCTATTATTCCGAAATGCCAAACTGTCCTTCGGTAGAAACAACGGCACGACTCTTGTACCCATTAGTGGTTTTGCAACATCATTAGGAAGGTGGTCAGAAGTAACCCAATATCGTTGAGTTTGGACTTCAAATGAAGTTATTTTTAGGTGTAGTCTCATATAGTTACCAATACTATTATATTGGTTACCATCCTGCCTACATTATAAGTTCATTATGTATAAACCGCCCAAGTGCGTGTTGGTTCCGTAACACATTCTAAGAACATTGTTTTATGTTACTACTAGCTGATGCCCGCGCCTTCGCCCGCGTTTTATCGGGTTCAAAAATAGCCTATATGTTATTACTTATTACAGGTCCTAAACTATACCCATACCAAATTTCAGCCTAATCGTTTCAGTAGTTTTTGCGTGAAAGAGTAACAAATATACATCCTTACATCCATCCATACAAACTTTGTCATTTATAATATTATAGTAGGAGGATTAGTAGGATAGGATATTTCTTGGTTATTTAGAGGGTGATTATGAAGAGCCAAATATCATTAAGATCCGTTCAGCCATTTATGCGTAAAAAGACAGAATCATATTTATTTTTGGTATTGAGAAGAATAGTATGTTGTAATGAGATAGTATTTGAGATTATATTAACTATATAACTTAATATAAAAAAGTCTTAAATGAATACAATAAAAATAGTAAGAGCTTTATGATTATTTCCTGATACTCTCCGATAACAAAACAGAAAAAAAACATTATATACGGTTTGTGTTTGCGTCCTAACCCGAATCTCTGTACTGAAGAGGTATTTTTTGTAGAAATAAAACGTCTTGAACTCACGGAATAGACTGAATTTATTGGTTCATAGAAAGGCTTTATACCTCTAGACCGTGCGTTCTCGTCAGCGCGATCTAGAGTTGGTTCACTTTTACTAGCGACATCTAGTTTATTGTTGTGAAAACTATGAGAGGCGACTGGACTAAACAGTTAGTAAATAGTTATCATAAACTAGTTGTTAGTTTTTACTCAATGGTCGGGAGCTGGTAGCTTACCAATAATATTATGGAACTTACATTCCGATGGTTTTTAGATTTCCGTATTACGAAACATGATGTACATAGTTCGTAAACCGTCACATACAATGATACAATACTTGCAACAATCACTGCTCTTTATTCTAACACCGCACGCAATGGAACCAGCGCACTTCAATAGTTACTCTTACGTAAGTTTATAATACTGCAATAGCCTTCCGCGTTTCTTTTTTCAATGCAATTGGTGTCTTTGACTATACAGACAATAATGGTAACGCGATTGGTTCTACAGTAATGGCAACTGCCTTCTTAACAACGGCCTGGAAGCATACGAAGCCTTAACGCACGTTTGCGTTTTGTAATAAATGCTAATGCGTTAATTATATGGCGTGTTTTAAAAAACGATAAACCGATTTCTTGTTCTTGAACCTACTCTTGTTTACGTCCGTTGCCATGGAAACTGTTTGATACCAGTCATTGTGATGATTTTATTGTTTTAATCGATTTCGAATCTCTTACTTTTACAGTTTTTTAGATTTCTCGGATAAATACTAATCCACACCGTACTGGGACCACCTCGGCATAATTTTCTATACAAGGTTTGTTCGTTCTGGATGTTTTCTTTATATAATAAAAAAATATCTATATAGGTATTGACAAAGAAAATAACAATCAAATAATATAAAGAAATTAAACTAGTATTTACAATTGAGCTAACTGCAGACTGTTGCATACAATCTACAGATAGCTCAACTGGTCCATATCAATACCAGTCGGAAGCGTCCCCAAGACGCTGGCTGCATTGCCCCGCTGTATGGCAATGCTAATGCGCTGCGCCAGATACTCACCAGCTCTCGGGTCACGCGTCGCTTCGACCAGGCGCTCAGCGAATTTTTTGAAAACCCGGAGAGCCTCGGTACCCCACGGACCTAGGGTCTCGACTCCAAGGGGAGCAAATGCGTAGGCTCTGTCGAGACCTGCATATTTGCGCCTCTTGAGATCCTCGGCCAAATCTGCCACCGAACCAGCCCTCACGGATGTCCTTGAAAGATGGGAAGGCGCAAGTGTTTCGACACATGTTGCGTCCCACACAATAGGCCTCCCCAGCTCCCAAGGGACTAAAGTCATGCCTCTTACCATCACGCAACAGATCATTCGGTTCGAGAATAGCTGGTACTTTGTTAGCGGTGACAAAGGCCCGTCGGATGATGTCGTTAAGGTTGGCATGGCGAGATATCCGACCGGCAGCCCTAGTACACCATAATCCGTGATGACCAAGCTGTTCGACAACAGTACCGCACTGGCATTGATGAGGCGCGCAACACCTTGCACCCAACCTAAGACATATTGCTATACGGAAAGTTACGGGATCCAATAGAGTGCCAGTATTATGTTAAGTATATCAGTCATATTATGTTAAGAATCCATAACACAAGCTCTGCTTAGCTTGGGGCTAGACAACGCTGTGTGAATTGTCCAGAATTACACATATTTATCAATAAACAATAGTGAAAGAAAAAAATCAAAATCGGTCCACAATTGGCGGAAATATACCATACAAAAAAATAACATAGAGCCGAATTGAGAACCTTCTCCTTTTTGAAGTCGGTTAAAAACTAAACAATTTTTTGTCGCTGTTCTGTTACTATCTTACATTCAAAGACTATTTGGAAGTTTTCAAACTGGGTACGGACTCTTGGAAACAACTACAGAATGTTACCAACACATTATAATAATTTTAGGTTATCCTAAAATAGCCAGTTATTATAATTTGTCATTCACATCATTGCCCAGTGATCCATTAGAGTTATATCCTTTTATTGAAGAACTATCCTGCTCTTGGTGAATAATCAATCATTCATCTTTAGCTGATTGTGAGTGACATTCGAACATAAGATGAGAATCATGACATGAGAAATGTGGCTGACAGTACTAAAGCCTGCATTTGAAAAATGGGACGAATGCGGAATGCAATCACCTCTGATTATGATTTTCCGTCTACGTCTCACTTAAGTCCGAAGCGAGTGGGACGAACACGGAATAACTCCGTCAGAGACGACGCTACAGACGACGCACCATCATCAAACCTGTAAAAGCTCAGGGTATAATTAAATATATTATAATATAATTGAATTCTATCATTCAGAAAAGTGGTCAATTATCTCACACATTATACTAGGACCGTAAGCCAAAGCCGTTCTCCATGACCCTTGCGTGACCCTAGTCTATTTGTCAGAGGCCATTATTTGATAGTGCATGTCAATACAATACAATATAATACAAATACTCTTTATTGCACACGAAGGTAGAGAAAAACAAAACAGGAAAACACAAACAAAAAAACAGTTGCACAATGGGCGGCCTTATTGCTAATAGCGATATCTTCCAGGCAACCTTTGGATGGACAAGTAACTATTGTATAGTTCACATACTCTCTTGGACGCACAAGACGTTTCACGCACGTTTGTTTCAAGGGCTGGTTTATCAAAATCCATATTACTAGCCCCCGGTGTCCGTCTGTTCGTCTGTCAGCGGGCTGTATATTATGAACCGTAAAAATGTTCACAGAGTGTGTATTTCTATTTCTACATAAAGACTAAGAAATAATAAAAACTAGCGGCTGACCGCGCTATAGCCCGCGTTTTATCGGGTCCCAAACTATACCCACTCTTTAAAAAAATTACGTTTATAACATTAGCAGGATAAAATAAATTAAATAGGGGGGTCAACGTCCATACAACGTTGAACATAAATCAAATCACCGAAGTGAAGCAACACGCGCGGTCAGCACTTTGGACGGCGGCGATGGCGGCGATGGCCCTTCGTGTGCGAGTCGACTCGCACTTGACCGCTTTTTATTTTAAGTTTTTATTTGATTCTTTCTTCACAGGTGAACGGCGTTGTGGACACCCAGCAGTACCACCCAACGCCAGGGTGTCATTGCCAAACGAGAGCGAGATCGTGCCAGGAACGATAGCCACCTACGAATGCGATGATGGATACGAGCTCTTCGGTGCACATCAGAGAGAGTGCACTTTACGAGGCGACTGGACTGCCGAACCGCCGTTTTGTGGTATGATTTATTTATATCTAGTGTCTTGCCGCGGGATCGCACGCGCTTTTTCATTTAGTCCGTGCTACTGGGGAATAGGCAGAATCAGAATCATTAATTTTATTTCTTTAGGCTTACAAAATAAGCACTTAGACAAGTTAAATTTTATACTATTTAAATTTTATATTTTATACTATTTAAATTTTATACTATACATACATATATATGATAATTTTATAGTTAAAACTATCAAATAATTCTCTTAACTTAAATTTTTTGTCAGTTAGCTCAATTGTTTCAATTATTATAAAACAAAATTAAATACTATTTCTATTTTTTTCTATTATGTATTTGATAGTAATTTTCTTTATATATTGGAATGTAATCAATAACTTTTATTTGTTATCTAAACTGGGCTTGGCAATTCTGTCAGCTGAATTATTCAGTCTCAGTAGTTGCAAACGCTACCCGCGGCTTGTCAAACTGATTCCGGAATGCTATCATTGGGACTTTAGACAATATTACAACCACAATTCACGCCAATATTCGAAACTTTTTTATATTTTTTTATTGTTACGTAATGGTAAAGCCTTTGACAACCATACGTGAGAAAGTGAAAATGGGGCCTAAGATGGAGCACGCTTTCCCAGAAGGAATTTATTCACTCCGGATTTGCAGTATCCTAGATTGTAACTACTCTAATGGAAAAACAGTCCATCAGTGAATCAATCACTCGTTCCTTTTTCGACTCGTTTCTTTTTATATTTTCTTATGGTCGTCGATTTCTCCGTCATTTATCGACCGATTTTGTTGATTCTTTCGCTATTGTTTAGAAAACGATCCCGTAATGGTCTCATAATAATTTTATCGCGAGGGATTAGTTCCTACTTTTCCCGCAAAACTTAAAAAACAGTGTATATAGTAAATATTAGGAATTTGATGTCAGTTTTTAGTTTTTTCAAAACAAGCAACTAGGCTAGCTTCCCGCCCGGCTTCGCACTGGTAATTAACAAAAAAAAAATATTATATTACTTTTTTTACACGTTGGGTTACATTATTAGAGTTTTAGTAAGGATCCCTGATTTTTTTGAAAATATAATATAGCCTATGTCACCCGGGGATAGTGTAGCTTCCTACCAGTGAAAGAATTTTTAAAATCGGTTCAGTAGTTTCGGAGCCTATTCAATGCAAACAAACAAACAATCAAATCTTTCCCCTTCATTATATTAGTATAGTTGGAAATAAATGAGTACTGAAAACTTGTATTGCAGGTACGAACGTCGCCTTCCGAAAGCCAGCGAACCAGTCGACCACGGTCCGAGGAGGTGCCGCTGCCAACGGCAACGATGGCGAACGGACCACGGAGCACGATGGCAAGAGATGCACGGAGACGCAGAGAGAAGCCTCGCCTTGGTGGCAAGTGGACCTGCTAAGGCACTACGCTGTGAAGGTCGTCAGAGTCACCACTAGGGGGTGTTGTGGTAAGTTCAACATTTTATACTCCGGCTAAACCTGCGCGTCAAACTCGCGGAGGCGGAAGCATCACCCGCACGGCGATCGTTGCAATGACATGTGCCAGGCGCGACCCGGACGCGGGAACTTTTTGTGTAAAAGTTTCGCGTTGTTGACGCTCCCGCTTCGCGTCCCGCATCCCGCGTGTTTGACACGCAGCTTTTAGCCGAAGCTTTAAACGCGGAATGGCTGCCACCTACAACTTGCAATTGGCAGAAATTTAATTCCCATTCCTTGGAGCCGATATGTTCTCATACCTCAGTAGCACAGGGGTGAAGGTCCGCATCCGACACAAAACTTTGCGGCGTTGCAGGTTTCATTATAAAATGCTTCTAAATTTTACGAGTTAAGGCCCATATTTGAATGCACATTTTGTGCTGTGCTGGATTTAATAACCTTTTAGGACTCATATATTGAATATCTCTTCTAGATATCTGTGTTACGACGTCTGCAGTAGCCGGAAGGTTCGCCTGGCACGAAAGAGTTAAAGTTTTGCGGGTTCGATTTCCGGCACTGGTCAATTTTTGTATCGTATAAAATATCAATTAATGTTGATAACAGCACCTTAGGAGTCACCTGGTTAAACACAAGCTCTGCTTACTTCGGGGCTAAATGATCATCATCATTATTATCAGCCTAAACTAGTCCACAGCTGGACTAATTGTCATTGTCTAATTGTATAAAAAATAAATATGAACAATTGATATTTATGTTAACAATCTTCCGTCCAGAACATGTAATGTCAAGAATCTTGACACTACATGTTCTGGACGGAAGAGTGTTAACATAAATATCAATTGATCCCCCAAATCCCAAAATCCCAAAGGCCCTTTTCATTGCATACGGTCCCGATACGGTCACCGCGCCATGCTGTGTAAATAGAAGTGTATGAGAAAAATAGAAAGCTTTCACAACACTCTTGACACTACATGTTCTGGACGGAAGATTGTCTGGTTTCTCGTTAGCTTTCAATTTCATTGTACGAATGTCACTTTAAATATCAATACAGATGGCACAAAAACTAATTGACACTAGTAGTTACATTACACACCATATTTACTTTCTATCTGTAACGAGGATGCGCTGCATGCAGCAATATCTAAAGTCATTACAGCGCTAACTTTTACCTTAATAGCAATTTTATTGCACGATCTAGCCTTCTACTTATTTCCAGCATTTGTTGACCAGTAGACCAGTAGACTGTTGTAGGCCTCCTTCAAACTCTTCCATTACATTCTACTTCGTTGCAAACTTTATAACATAAAACTATATAAACTTTTTTCGCTTTTTCTCGTTAATATTATTGGAAAGTGACGTGATGTCCCGTTCGTCCCACCAGCGTCGTCCCACCAGCGTCGTCCCACCAGTGAGACGAATGGGATAGTAATAGTCTGAATTAAAATTTTGAATTTTAATTCAGAACGAAGAGAACTTTGAATTTCATTGTACGAATGTCACTTTAAATATAATTGAAAAAAATACTATAAATACAATAACAAAAAATGGCACAACATTTTTTTGCCTCAAATTAAGCAGAGCTTGTGTTATGGGTACTAGATAACAGATAATACCAGAGTTATCACTTACTAGCTGGTGCCCGCACCTTCGACCGCTTTTTATCGGGATAAAAAATAGCCTTTACGTTATTCCAGGTCCCAAACTTTACCCATACCAAATTTCAGCCCAATCAGTTCAGTAGGTTTTGCGTGAAAGACGAACTAACATCCATACTCACAAACTTTGACATGTATAATATTAGTAGGATAGGAAGTAGGGTTACAGTACAAAATAATACTGAACACATTAAATTTTTATTATATTTTTAATTTATTTATGAAAATTGCTCACATTTATACAGTTAATGTTAGCTTAGGTCAATAGTACATGCATCTTGTAGAGCACTGCAAAAGAATTTAATTTGAAAAACTGAATTTTATTTATTCCAACACATTGTAAATTTTCCAAAAACAGGTCACCGGTAAACTCGTCTTGTACAGATTAGGTACTCGAAACACCTTCTGAGAAAATAGCAGAATGTATATTAGCAAACTGCTACGCGCAAGTGATTCGTCACAGACGGCCAGAGAGTGGCGTAACCGGTGCAACAGAAGTCGTCACGTTACAACATACACTACAAATAATGTACACCACTCTAGTTTTGCACACTCGTTTCTAAGGCACGGTCAGTGAATAGAAAGATAGTGCCACCAACTGCTGGGTTGCGTTACATCGATAGGACACTCGATTTACATCGTAATTGCAATTTGCAGCTGATAATGGCCCTATTTTGCAAGCTTTTTCTACTTGTCCTGTTAGTTCGCGTCAAATCTTGCAACTGAATTTACTGACCATAAAGGCCGCAGCGTTGCCGCGCTTGGAATCAATTTCATAGAGATGCATAGAGACTAGCATGGTATAAGAAAATAAGGCATGCTCTTCAGAGATACGATGGTCACGTGGGTGTCTCCAGGTTACGTCATCATCGCCATCGGCGAATGAAAAGACGAATCTGTTTCCTGGTGTTGCCAATAGCGTAAAATCGTAACTCCCCGAACTCCTTGTATTACCTGCATAAATCTGATAAAACTATGTGGTTTTGTATTAACCAATTATTTATCACATTGACTCGTGTTTAACTAACGTTGTTTTGACTGCTTTAACAAACATAATTGACAATTCTCATTTTTTTATTGATTTTTCAATTGTACCCATCACATTTGTTTCCCAACTTCTACATTTTGTTGAAATAAAGTGGCAACTGGACAGTGACGTCACCTGGCGACACTCCCGGAATAATAGACTTGTTTTCTTTGATCATGGAGACTTGCAGTGTCGCTCGCAGCCTGCAGCTGCAGTTTGCGGCCTGCGGTCGATCTTGGAATTGCACCTTTATCCTCAACCGATTGACAGCTCAATCGGTCACCGAACTTACATGCCATATTTCAGCAAATATGGCATACTTATGTAAGTTCGATGACAATGCAATGTTAGGCTGGTTTTAGTGTCGCGCTGATCATCGGCGCTGAGAGTTCGGCGCGTAGCTGGTCCGCACCGACGTATTAGTATTGTGCTGATCGCCACGAAATACAGGTACGAACAATGAGAATCGTCTTAATAATCATTGCTGCGTACCTACTACATAAGAAAGAAAAAGCGCGTTCGGCCGTGGACCGCTCAACGCTGAAGCTTGTCAGCGCTGAGTGATCGGCGTTATTCTAAAACGCGTCTATAGCTACCATACGTATTGATTTATCAACGCCGGTGATCAGCATGACACTAAAACCAGCCTTATGGTACCATCAAGCTGTTCTGATCGTGGAGAGCGAGATGGTGGCCTGGCCATAGGAACTCCTATACGAAACTGCATAACTGAAACTCGATGTGAGTTGGGTGGATGATTTGTCTTCCACTTTAGACCTAGGTGATATAAAAGCATATTTGCAAGAATGTTTTTTAAATTTTAAAACATTATTAAACTCGGGCTTAAATTTGTAAACTTTAGATACTTTTTACGGTGTCGAAATGGCTTACCGCAAGCTTCAAGCGAGTGGCCTGGCAGCTTTCTGTCGTTTTTGTGTTGTGCAGCAGTGACAAGTGACAACCTTTAAGGTGCGTTTTTGATGTACGGTGTACAGCGGAAAAGTTCGGCCACGGCGGCCAGTCTCAAGGAAAACAAGCCATTTAGTACATTTACTCTTCTTGTAGAGCAACATTATGCTGAGACGGGTCCTATTGGGTCGCTTAGAGATGGGTTTATGCGCGGCATTTACATGCCGTATTGAGGTACAAATGTAAATGCCCAATTTAGGCCCCGTAAAATGATGTAAATTGGGCATTTACTCACATACATACTCAGTAAATGCCCCGCATAAATCAGACAATCTTCCGTCCAGAATATGTAATGTCAAGACTCTTGACACTACATGTTCTGGACGGAAGAGTTTATAGAGTAACATAAATATCAACTGATCCCCCAAATCCCAAAATCCCTAAGCTTCAAAGGCCCGGCTAGATTCGCTGCGTAGAGTCACTTGTTGCTATTTTAGAACTAGGTCATAATTTTTTTTATATTTCTCTGTTATACTATAATAGTTACAAGCTATACTTTATAGTTAACCAAGAAACAAATATTCTTTCTTTCTTTTTATTTAGAACTCAGCAATTAGCATGCTGTGAGCAATACATCATCATACAAAGAATATAATGTAGATATCCATTTCTTCTGCTATAACTACGCTTGACCGACGTCAGCGCTGTCGGTCGAGCACTAGTGCTCATTAATTGTCATCAGTCATTTTTGTGGAAGGTCTTGGGAGAAGGTTGTATCGGGTTGAGAGTATTTTTTATGAGGGAACCCAACTCTTGATTTAATACCAATTAAAACTAGCCACGGGTTAGTGAATGTAAAATATACTTCCAGCACCACTACCGCACAGCCAAAAATAAGCATTCCAATAAGGGCTTAAGCACGTAATTATTATATCCATTTTACTCACATACACACTTACAAAATTTTACCACAAGCTTCAGGCGAATGGCTCGCGAGCTGTCTGTTATCTGATGTCGTCAATATAAACTACAATCTGAATATTAAAAGTCGAGAAGCCTATATTTGAATGCAATTTTTGTACTGTGCTGCAGTGGGGCGGTTGAAATCTGCGACAACCTTTACTTCGCTATATGTCCTATCCTAGATGTAGGTAATGTACGAACAGATCGGAATGTGCTGTTGGCTTGAGTACGGAAAATCTGCGTAGCTTTCTCTTGAATTTATGTCAAATGCGCACTAACCACAACTAGGTTACCATTACCAGAAGCTAGCACTTTGTACACAAAGCTGTGTATAAATGTAAATTCTTTGTTTTTTTACTTTGGTAGTCACGTTGGCAACATTTATATGCTAGTGGACTGCGAGAAATTATTTTTCCGTGGTCCAAAAAGGACTGCACATGAACGGGCAATAAATAGTTCAGCAGTACGTACAATAGTGCTATAACAGTGGGTGGGGAGGCGTCAGCCGCAGGTGCGTCGACCACTGGGAGCCTAAGCCAAGAACCCAGTACGTAACCCTTCACACGAAGGGAAACCTCTAAGAAATTAAATATCCCAAAAATACTCCGGCGAAAACTAAAATATTTTGTGATTTTATTTAACAAAGATACCTCATTTTTTTATCCTCTAGAACTCTAGGTTATTTTATCTATTAAATATTATCTGATAATCCTAACTAATATTATAAATGCGAAAGTTTTGTTTGTTTGTTTGTCCTTCCTTCACGCCCTAACCAAGCATGCAATCGACTTGATTTTTGGCATAGAGTTAGTTGAAAGGATGGATAGACATATAACATAGGCCTACTTTTTATCCTGTGTAATATACTTTTTTTCCACATTAAATTCCCATGGGAGATTTACGGGAAAAAAGACCTTTTTATCCCCCTGGAAATGTGAAATTCGAAACTAACGCGATTTAAACCGCGGGGAACTTGGGATACCAAGTTTGATACTTGTGTTGCTTTTTTAAACGTGTTTAGAACTTATTATGATAACTTTAATAAGTTATTACTTCCCTTTGTACTTCTTTTTTTGCCCTTTGTACTTCTTTGTTTGTTCGCATTTCCTTCTGTATTGTATTTTATGTTTGTGCGGTACAACAAAGAGTTATCTATTTATCTTATTGTTTTTTCTGCAGGTCACCAGCCTTTGCAAGACCTAGAGATACGAGTTGGCAACAGCAGTTCTGATCTTCAGCGGAACCCGCTGTGCGCATGGTTTCCTGGGACTATTGGTAAGCCTTCAAAGCAATTTCAATCCATAAAAACATCGATTACTAGTATAATCGAGACCTCTACTCTAAAACTTTTCATCCGCAATTGCGTTGTCGTGAAGAAAACGAATTCCTTAATTTCTCGAAAACAGAAGCTTCGATTTTTACGAGTACTGGTCCTTTTTGGCTCGAGTGAAGGCGGCGATCATCCGTTATTGTGTTCATATTTTGCGAGCGACAGTGCTTACCCTTAGTTCCGACTTAATTAATTCCAGCGACTTGGCGACGCTTCCGACTGGTATTGATATGGACCAGTTGAGCTATCTGTAGATTGTTTGTAACAGTCTGCAGTTAGCTCAATTGTTTCAATGGTAAATACTAGTTTAATTTGTTTACATTATTTGACTGTTATTTTCTTTGGCAATAAAGATTAATTCCACAGTCGGCACTCTTTGAACATGATATTATTGTCCCACTCGTCCCACTGGTGGGACGAAGTTGGTGGGACGATCGGGATATCACGGATGATTCGAATGATAGACGCGAGGGCACAGAAGATTGAGTGTACCTACGGCGATGTCGTAACTCCGATGCCGCGACAGCTCTGATGGAACATTTTCTCACGGCAAAAGAAATCACCGTGAGAAAAGTAGGAATGCCATTACTTGGGTGATTTCAGGACCGATACAGAGATTTCAATTTTAGAATATCTAAGTGCAGTGATAAGTACACAAAAAGTATAGATTTAATAACTTTGATCTACTTAATGACTCTAAATGTCTCTTCAAAAAGGTCTTCAATTCGAGCTTTGCACAGGACACTGCTGAAATAAGGTCTCTAGTGGATAAAAAAGTACAATGATTTCTTATTTGATATCGTTAAGTTTAAATTTTGATTAATGTACGAGCTTATTTTGTAAGCCGGAACAAACAAATATACCTACGTATAGATTTTTTGTGTGTTAATTAATAGAAAGAATCTAGACAGTATTTCTCAGCTGCAACAAAAAACATGTGAATTCACTACTTAGAAACCTTCGTAAACCAATATAGGTACTTAAGAATTCTTTAAATAATAGGTAAGATCGCAGAACAATAGGTACCTATTAAGGTTTATCATCATCATCATCAGCCCGTATACTGCTGAACATATGCCTATGGATTTATGTACTATTAATTCTAAAACCGTAACCGTAGGTACTTTTGTCTTACTTACCTGTACCAATGATTAGGATAAATAATAAGTAACAAAGGTTTGTCTATTTTTGTTACCTAATCAACTAATTGTAGTGCCCTAGCCGGGTCCTTATTTAGAAAAAGTCCAACTAACAACTGATATAAAAGATAGATTTTTAAATACAATGCACATGATTGAGCTATCTTCAGACATTGATGACAAATAATACGTCGCAAACAATCTAGAGGCCGCTCAACTGATGAATATTACTCAGTAAAGTGGTCCGGTTCTCAGAATTTTGCAGCAGGTTAGTGTTAACCTGTACAATGACCTATTAAACTGGCCATAAAGTTTCGCCATAAGTCGTGACCTGTTTCCGTTAAACGCAATTTATCCAGAATGGTGTGCAATCTGTTCAATCTATATTTATGAACAAGTGTTTGCATAGATCCCGGAATTGGGGCGATCGGTGGAACAACTTTATTGTTTTGTTATTGTAACCCGATTTTACAATAGGCCCTTTCATATTCAGAAAGAGGACAAATATGTTCTTATTGTTCTTATTACGAAAATTTGAATTTTGAAATAGTTTTGTTTTTAAACTGAATTCTGAAAGGAGGACGGTTTATGAAGCAATTTTAATCAGGCGGCGGATGTTTCTTTTCTACCGAGGAGGGTCACTTGACTTTGTTGCCACACTAAAATTCGGGCAACATTATATTTTTCAATAAGCCCTTAAAACGAACGAAGAATATTTTTGCTAAGTAAATATAACTTGTAACTATGCAGTCAGTATGCGGTACTGCCGATTTTCAAGTATTAAAAAAGTTTCTACAAAAGCTGTATCTCGTTCTTGGCTTCGCATGCGGTTTTCTGAATAAAAAGTATAATATATAATTCAGGTCCAGATCTACAAAATCGTGCAAAATTTTTGCTCGATCGATTCAGTAGTTTTGGCGTTGTCTTTGGCCGAAAAACTGACGGCAAAATTTTTATAATCAGAATCAATCTGTAGATTGTTCCTAGCCGTCTGTAGTTAGCTCAATTGTTTCAATTGTAAATACTAGTTATACCTAGTAGCCTATTATAGGCTACTTTTTATCCCAAAAGAGCCGTGCGAACCCTCGGGCGCAACTGATTTGGCCATATAAACAAAACAACAAGGTGGCGATTACCCCCTCCTGATGATCACAATCTGAGTTCTTACGAGACGATCGAAAGAAAGTGGAAATCGAGTCAGGTACGTTTCACATGACGCGGCTCTCGCGGTGAGAACCGCCCGGTTTCATCCGAGACGACTTGCGACAAGATCACTGCATATTATAAAACAAAGTCCTCCGCCGCGCCGCGTTTGTCTGTCTGTCTGTTCGAGATAAACTCAAAAACGACTGAATAGATTTTCATGCGGTTTTCACCGATCTATAGAATAATTCATGAGGAAGGATTAGGTATACAATTTTCAAGGTTTTGTGGAAATTGGTTGAAATATAACTATAATTGCTGGAAGTGTCTGGGAGCTTTTTTCGAAAACGCTGCCTAATCCCTTTGAGATAATATATATTCTGCTAACCGTGCGAAGCAGGGGCGGGTTGCTAGTATAAATATAATTATGAAGTAAAGAAATAAAAGTTGGTAGCCTGGTAAAGAAATCGGGACAAATTCCAAAGTTTTTTAAACATAAGGGACATATTCAAGTACCTTGTGGTGAACATATTCGGATATTATCCGAAACTGTTTTTATCAGAATGAGATAAATCCAGGATGTGTTGAAAAAAGAGGTATCTCCAAAAAACAAACGTGAATATGTTAAGCTCTATGAATTATTAATTTAAAGCGTATAAAGCACTGTTTAATATTGCTACAAATTATTTCCTAAAAGACCTAAGAGTTGTGATGTTTTATTTAGCCAAATTTCTTTTAAACTTGAATCTAAAGGGTGAAAATGGAAACCTATTACTAAGCCTCTGCGGTCTGTCCGTCCGTCTGTCAGCGGGCTGTATGTATCTCATGAAACGTAAACGTTGATATTTTTACAGAGTGTGTTTCTCTGGCCGCTATGAAAACTAATAATGAAAAGAACATAAATATTAAAAGATAAACCTACCAGAGGAAGAGCAGCAGCTTCCTTTTGAGTATTTTCAACACCAACATTGCGATCACCAATCCGCCTGCCAAGCGTGGTGATTATGGCAATACCCCTCATGGGAGAACATCCACTCGATGGACCGACGACATCGTAGCGGTCGCAGGGAGTTGATGGATGGAGGCGGCTCAGGACCGCTATTTGTGGTGTCGCTTGGGGGAGGCCTATGTCCAGCAGTGGACGTGTATGGGCTGATATGATGATGATGAAATAGTATAATTATTGGGTGCAACGTACATACCGCGCCCCTGCACGTCCGCGTCGTCGTCGCACCACCACGCAACGGTGGGCGCGGTCGGTACTTGGATATGGATGAGCGTGTTTTCTGGTTTAGGGTTACTCCTATTTCTTTTGCAAAAGTAAAATATGGATCGGAACCTTCGTGTGCGAGTCGACTTGTACTTGACCGCTTTATTTTTCTCTGCTGCTCAAATGACTGGCTGAAGTATGAAGGAGGTAGTTCTAAGAGTGAGTACACATTGGGCGTAGTTCGGCGCGTTGATACCGAGCGATACATCCGTACCCACAAGTGTATGATTGTATGTATGATCCGAGTGTAAGAGAATGAATCGCACTCTTCTTAATACACGCGTCACCAAAGCGCTCGCTTCAAAAGTGCCTATGTGTACATTTCATAGTCTTATGGTTGAACACTACGATGGCAAGAAATTCATTCATTTTTGCAGAATTCAATATCTTCTGCTTTCTGCAAGGAATAAAATTTGAGAGAACTATGTAAATTGCCAAAATTGTAAACAATTTTCTATGAACCCGTATATTTGGAACATTTGGTAATTATGAGAGATTTATAAAAAAAATACCTACCATGTTTGTTTTTCGAGAAAGAAATCGTTCGAAATGAAAAAATATAATCTAACTTTCTTGTTTTATTTTCAAGCAATCGTCAGGGCGTCTAACTTTACTTTTCTCCGAAAGATACATCTACCTACTTACCAATCTCTTCACTCACTTACTTCACTCGTTCTCATCAATCTGCTATATCTGGCAACTAACAAAAAACAAATTAAAAGCGTATCTGACCTGAGACATTGAAAAAACGCTAGAATCGCTGAAGCATCAATAATTATTTGAATTATGTAAGGTTACAAAGAAAATAATTTTACATAATCATTATTTAAAGTACGTTACACTGCATGGGTAAATAGACCAAGAACTCACATCAAGTTGTTGTACCGACTGGCTTAATTATGTATCTACTTGAACTACCTAATCCACACTTTAGTTCACACCCATACCTTCAATCTGTAAATAATATTTATATTTAATTCATCATCATCATCATCAGCCTATACACGTCCACTGCTGGACATAGGCCTCCCCCGTACGACGCCAGAAATAGCGGTCCTGAGCCGCCTCCATCCATCGACTCCCTGCGACCGCTACGATGTCGTCGGTCCATCCGAGTGGATGGTCTCCCATGTAGGGGGGGATTTGCCATAATCACCACGCTTGGCAGGCGGATTGGTGATCGCAGTGTTGGTGTTTAAAAATACTCAGAAGGAAGCTGCTGCCCATCCTCTGGTAAGTTCCCTTAGTCGGCTCTTACGACATCCACAGGTTGAGTTGGAGGGGTCGATATTCGTACGCCGCGGCCCCACGGCCCACGGCTAATTACTCTTCCGCAAAAACGAACACATACGTATACAATACATACTTGAAATTGTTTAAACGTTAGACCCAAGAATTTACTTGAGAATTAAAAATAGTTTTTTTAATTAGGGATATGGTTTGAAAAGCCTTGCCTAAATTAGAGGATTTGGACCAACGAAGTATCCGCGAAGAAGAACCTTGCATTCCTGGGCAATCAGACACACATTATGGTTACGCTTGCCTGCCTCAAATGTGCCAGCAACAGCCGGTTATTTAGACGATTAACGAATTTACTGCCCATGTATCAGCGGTGCAACCCGGGCGAAAGAGTAGCGCCGCACCGCCACTGCCGTCTTGTCGCCGCCCATGGATCTCCTGCAGGGCAATGGTACGCTTATGCTTACCTATTTCAGTTGCAGATTTCGCGTAACCTAATTAACTCGTGTTCCTGTATATCCAACTTTGACCACGGCTGTACTGCACGATGGTAGATAGATGATAGGATGCTTCGATGGTGTCCTATGAAGTCCACACACCAAAGTCAGGTTGAAAAAACACTAGTAGCTGCCTACAATAGGCCTATTCACCCCGGGAGGGCGATGTACTGTATTTGGCACGTGCCATCGTAATTTTCACGAGACGTCGTCGGCGGGGCCGTAGGTAGTTAAACGCCCCGGAGAGGTGCTAATTTTGACTATGCAAGATGGGCCTGTCGAAGTCCATCGGAGTTCCCAGGCCCATTGATCACGCATGGAGGCCGGCCACCATGCGTTGTACTTTGTTTAGTGGGTCGAAGCTTCTCTTCGACATCCCTACATAACTATATTGTACCCTAGATACAGTATGGTATCTGGTTGCAGATTTTTCCCCACGAAAACAAAAAAAGCTTATTCGTAAACTGAAGTGTAAACCTTGCACTTAGCACCAATCCGCCGCCGGGCTGAATTTCTCGCTGAATTTGGTGTGTAACAGAACTCCAATGAAGTCTTCATTGGAGTTTTACATTCGAAAACAGGCCTCTGTACCTAGATATAGGCTAGATGCTTGCAGTGGGGCTGGGGAAATACCGTAAATTTTCATACGTTTGTTATCACTTCTGCCATCTAATGCTTCCATCCTGCAAAGTGGCCACGTTCTTTTCTGACAGATTACTTGACCGTACCGTATGCGATGAAGTATTAGTCTCAGCATAACACATATTAAATTTCACGCAAATTGGATCAACGGTTGTATAGTTATGCTCTACTTCACCATACAGCCAGCAAATCACCCAAGCTGACACTGAGTACTTTATTTGTCCACTTGGGGGCAGCTTGTGGCCAAATTTACTTTACCTAAGTTAAAAATATAGCTCCGAAATACAGACGCAAGGCTAGGGCCTCTGCGCCATGAATCGCTAGACCGTTCCTACATGGATTTTACGACTTCTACGTCTTTTAGATCGGTTGATTGAACAGGAATTCCGCTGATTTTCCATTTCTTCATGACATCATCTCGTAGAATTGGTCTAACTTGTTAAACGGTATTCAAAACGAAAAACATAATTTATCTAGTGCACGATGTAATTTACTATACTTATGTAATTTTAATTTTGTGACGTGTCCAAGAATCATTTAAGTACGGTCTAAAGGAAATAAAGATCTTTGAAACTTTTTAAACTTTCGCGATTGGTTAACATAATTAAAAATTATTAACAAAAATAATGAATATAACAAAAGGTACGCGATAAATACCCGATAAATAATCTTTAATTAAAGCTCTTAGAGTTTTTCAGATGACGTTTCGACTCCATTCTAGAATGACATCTGCAACCGACAATAAATGGAGAGTTTAATGGATAATTAACAAGTGTATCAAACTTGCGCTTTCTAACCCACTGAGTTTTCTAAGATTGTTCAAATCACAATTGATAATTGAAACGATTCCCACAGCGTTGTGACTGTTACGTTGGCGTCTATTACACCGAACAAATCGTAATTTTTATGCGTAATTTGTACTAATTATTAGCATTGTTATTTTATGTGTCATTATGTCACAAAAGTTGTGTTTCCTGCTTACATGGTATGAAGGCACATTCACACATAATAGATAAAAATATAGGTACACACAGCTGAACATGGAAACTCCTCTTTTTTTCGAAGTTGGTCATAAGTAGAACCCTATCGTCGTGTAAGATGACTAAATAAGAGTAATGAGGTGCAATTCCAATCCAATTCCAATTTCACCGTTGCAATTGAACTCACTCACGCTGCAATTGAACGCTTTTAATATAAGATAAACTCAATTCAGAGTTTTAAACGAGTTCATCGCATGTTACCGAGATCACGAGGGCTAGATAATGCTGTGCGGAATAATCCGTGAATGGATTATTCCGCTAATCCCCCGAAGCCGTCCCCCACGTGGGGGATTTGCGGATTTTTTTCCGCTAATCCCCCAAATGAAATGAATTGTCCAGCATTATAATATATATACTATATATATTATAATTTTGAACCAGTTCAAACGCTTAACCAACTTCAAGAGGTGTAATGTCACACAATATGCATTATGAATTTGAAATGGAGCTTAGTTTTGTAGACCTTACGATGAAGTTGGACCTAAGTGACAAAGTAAAGTAATGTGTTATCTCAGTGAGCTGGTTCCTTACCTCTTTATATTGAAATTTAATTTCAAACTCGGCAGAAATCACAGCTGATTCATATTTACTCAAGTTTTAATGTTTAAATGCCTGTGTTGCTACAACGAAAATAGGATTTAATGTAGTTACGCAGTTATCAAACACTGGTTACGTGTGATTGAAGACATTGCGTGTTTCAACCACTTCAACCAGAGAATTCAAACAATGCAGAAACATGAATAGAGGAATGTCTTTGCGGTATCGTGACTGTAGCAATTGGCCTTGCTTTGAACAAACGACTATAAAAATTAGTTTGTACTAGATGGCTTAATTATGGTATTGTAAATATTGGGTACAAGGCACTTACACCCTGAATAGCGATGGGATATTCAAATAAAAACATAATTTTAATGTAAATAAATTTATACATATGTACATACAGACATATAATACAAGTAAGGACTCCGTGTAATATACGCCATATTACATCTTTATTGACAAAGATCAAATAATGTAAACAAGTTAAACTAGTATTTACAATTGAAACAATTGAGCTAACTGAAGACTATTGTAAACAATCTACAGATAGCTCAACTGGTCCATATCAATACCAGTCGGAAGCGTCCCCAAGACGCTGGCTGCATTGCCTCGCTGTATGGCTGTATATGCCATACAGCGAGGCATATGATAATGCTTATGCGCTGCGCCAGATATTCACCAGCACTCAGGTCACGCGTCGCAAACGTAAATTAAAATGTAAATTGGTAGGTAAAAATTGTAAAAATACAAGTGCTTTTCTTTTTACATCGAAAACTAAAACCAAATTAATCACGTACACAAACACGATAAACGATCAAACAATAAAGCACATAATGATGAAACACGATTGTGACAAAATGGTATTGGGAAATAAAACAAGCGGAACTTGTGACGCCATGCAGAGAGCATGACGTCACAAGTTGTAAAAAAAATTAGACACTGTCAGTCAGACAACTTTAACGCATTCACCGTCCAGGCTCGGCCGTGCGGCCCGGGAAGGGGATCACCGCTGCACCGGGGTGCACGAGGCTGCATTTAGAAACTAAACTGAATTTGGTTCGTTGTTGGTCTAGCCACAGATTATGTAATGTTACTTCGTACTAGCTGGTATTTTCCGATTTGTTGACATATTTTGCATTCGTTGAAAGTTTTAGTTTTCCATTTCGATTTCTGCCGATTTTAACTGCTCATGTTCTCAATTTATCAGATATTTATAAAACCTTGAGTTTTTTTTTTGCTTTTTGATTGTGACTTGCGCCGGTCCTTATTGATATAGCTCAAAGAAAAGCTGAAGTGAGCCGGCCTTATCTCGCGAACAACTGACAACCACTGGGGTAAACGTGTTCTTGAGTGGAGACCGCGAATCGGCAAACATAGTGTAGGATGCCCTCTGGCCAGGTCAGCGGCCTGCGAAATACTGCAATCAGATGCTAGATGCGGCAAGCTGAAGAAATGGCAATGAGGCCTCCCGTCATGAGCGCCATAGCGCTCACTGCACATATCACAATAGGATAGCACAACTATCAGATCGGCAGGCCTATATCCAGCTGTGGACTAATATATATATAGGCTTCCACTTGTTCTTTAAGCCGAATAGGGTTCACATTGTGATACTTTACTAAATTACCTAATCATTAAGCCAATGTGATGACAACAATAAATAAATGATTGAGTATTGAAATGAGTATTGAGATGAAGAGCGTACGTCCGTGATGCACATAGCACAGCAGCATAGCACAAATATCAGATCGGAAGGCCTATATCTGCAGCACAGGATTAAATCCGACTGCGATAGACGATGGTCATCCCTACTTTAATGTATCTTCCCATCAAAAAGTTAATATTCTCTCAGCTAGGTATATTTATTTATTAAGGAACTACATTTAACTTATTATACATTTGTGTTAGTGCTTACTGTGTAAAGATGAGAAATATTCACAATGTAGCCCACAGTGCTATCCACACATACGTTTTATACATAGTGATTAAAAACAAAACAAGCAACTAGAAACCTAACTAAAACATGAAGTATGTTAGGGTAGCTAGCTGATAACTAGGCTCCTCTTATACAACTTAGTGAAGTGAACAAACTAGAAATGCTATCAATTAAATAATTCTAATCTAATCACTATTAAAACCTCAATATGTTTTCAGATGAAGGAGTGACCAGGACGTTCACATGTGCGCGTCCGCTGATCGGCCAGCACGTATTTTTGCAGCTGGTTGGAGTCGAGGGGTCCTTGTCCCTCTGCGAAGTCGAGGTCTTCACAACCGAAGGTAGGCTTACAACCACCTTACAACCCTGCATACAAATATGAAAACAGGTAGGTTTTATCATCTAAGGGCTTACTAGTGACTATGCAAATGTTAAAAACTGGGTAGTAAACATGACTCTATTTTATAACTTATCCACATTGCAAAAGCCTAGGTATAAGCAGAGTTTTCAGGCGTTTTCATGGAAAGCTAGAGTTTTCAGGAGGATTTAGAAGGTGTCGTTTTCAGGAGTTTTCATAAAAAGAGTTTTCATGGAAAACATAATTCAAAGTTAGCGTTCCATCGTAAAAGAAAGTTTAAAACGAGATTGATCATCAGCACAAATCTCTACTACCTAAGTATGAACAGGTAGAGTAGAGATCAATAAAATACTGAACATCTCCAAACATCATCTGGCCGTACAAATAAACAAATTATGACAGTATGAGTATCAAGTATTCGATGTCGAAATTTGCAAGGTTACCTATGATACCAAATTTGAGACTGTAAAAATATATAACACTAGCTGCTCCCCGCGCCTTCGCCCGCGTTTTATCGGGTTAAAAATAGCCTATATCTTATTCCAGGTCCCAAACTAGACCCATAACAAATTTCAGCCCAATGGGTTCAGTAGTATTTGCGCGAAAGAGTAACAAATATCCATACATCCATATACCTCCTACCATACAAACTTTGACATTTATAATATTAGTAGGATTTTGTAGGTACAATATGGTTGCAAAAAAACATTTGATTTGATTACGATGCAATAGGCGCTGTCTCGCGTTAGTATTAAGTAATACATATTCTCTGGTCTCGCATTGGTTTAATTTTTTTCCTCGTAAAAAAATAAATAAATAACTTTTTACTTAACATTTAAACTACCTACCTCAAACAGGGGGGCTGTTTGAGGGAGAGACGTTCAGAAGTAGAAGTTTGTGTTAATGATACACAACTTCAATTACGATGGTTTCTAATTGTTATAGAGTTCTCGAACGACCGCTGCGCGCCGGCCAGCGCCCCCGCGGACATAGAGTTAGCAGCTTTCTCTCGGAGCTGCTACGAGTTCAACGTAGCCAGAGGAGGTTCCTTCGAGGACGCCAGGAAGCAGTGCCAGAACCATGGCGGTGATCTCATTCACGGCTTCCAGGTACTCATGACTTATCTAATTTATACTATAGCCCCAGCGTGCCTTGGCCTCTGAAAAGAGAAGTTATCATTTTTTGATCAGCTCTCTCTCGCATTTCCGATATGACAACAAAACTACTTGTCATTTCCGGGAAATTTATTTATTCAGTGAAGTAAAGTGACCAGAAGTGTGACCACTGCGTGGTAAATACTATTTATAAAATATATATGTATATACATAACTATTAGCAACCACCCCGGCTTCGCGGGTAGTAGAGCGTATTTTGATAGAGCGGGTATATTAAGCTATCCATAAAAAAAAAAAAAATGAAAAAGTCATTCAAAAAAGGCAGCTTTTGAGAGCGCGCGCAGTGCTAGTAAAAATGTACTATATGGGCGCTGAAAGCGTTTTAATAATTATATGACTTGGAAATCGTATGTACTAAGGAAGTTAAACTTAGTACCTACCTACATTACCTTCATAACAAGTGACACAAGTTCACCTCAAACGAGTTCTGCGCTCCAAGGTCAGATTGTCGTGCAGTTTTGACATTTAAATAGGGCTACAACCAACTTATAAAAAGCCTGCCTTTCAAAAATAGGACGAATGCGGAATGAAATCACCACTGAATTAGATTTTCCATGTTCGGACTAGTTTAGGCCGAAGCCCCACTGGCTTCGGCCCATGAACACGGAATGACAGAAATACTCGTAAATAACGCTGGGCAGTCCACACAGCATCATCTAGCCTCAAGCTAAGCAGAGCTTGTGTTATGGGTTACTGCTGGTGCAGAAGAGTGGAAGTAAGTCCGTTGCTTTAGAACTCATCCAATTCTAACGAAATATAAACTACGCACTTAGATCGGATTCGAACTGAACTTATGGTAAAAAAGTAAAAAGGTATGTTATTTGTCAGGACAGATGAGTAATTTACAGAAAATAAACCTTAAATAAAAAGAAAAAGTCACATAATCAGAAAAACTGATAAAATATAAATATAATAAATTTTATCTATCAACAATAAAAAAAACTGTGCTGTTGGAAGGATTGCGTACTGTCTCAGTAAGTACTGTGTTCATTAAATAGTTGCCGGACTAACAAACATCACACACAGGTCTCTTAAAAAATATAAGTGGGATGGATGAAAGGTCGAAAAGTAGCCACTTTCCCCCTTATTCATATAATGGTCTGCTAATTTAAAACAGCTCCTAAGTAGTGTTATTTCTCAATCTGACTTACGTCAATAGAAGAAGATAGTGTGAGAATTAGCATTTAATTTAGCAGACTATTATGAATAAGGGGTAAGTATTGCTCTTTGTGGAGATCGTTTGTCCCGGTCGTGCATTGATGTAGAAGTCATTACCTTAACAATGCGATACGGTGCGCGGACAATTACAATTGGCCTAGGCCTAGGACATAGTGTTAATTAGGTGCCGCTACTGCAGCACGCGAGTTCGACGTCAAACGGGACGTTTGAAGAGAAAACAAGACTCAAACTCATATTTTCTCGCCATCATCGAGATAGCAGTCTTATGGCCATTTCACATACGACCTGAGTGACGCAACGGGCGAAGGTCTGCCTGTGACGCTGAAGGCTCCGGGTTCGATTTCCGGCGGACAAATCTTTGCACGATATGCAAAAATTTGTACTGGGCGCTGTCTGTCCCTATGTATGCTTAGATCTTTAAAACTACGCAACGGATTTTGATGCGGTTATTTTTAATAGATAGAGTTATTCAAGAGGAAGATTTATCTTATATATAAAGTTTCCATGTCACAATGTTAGTTACCGTACTCCTCCGAAACGGCTTTACAGATTTTTACCAAATTTTATATGCGTATTCAGTAGGTCTGAGAATCGGCTACTATCTATTTTCCATACCCCTAAGTGATAAGGGTTGAAGGCAAAACAACGTTTGGCGGGTCAGCTAGTATTTATGTATAATCCACGGGGGCGTAGCCGCGGGCAGGTCAGCTAGTCTATACTAATGTTATAAAGAGGAAAGATTTGTATGTAAGTACATGTTTGTAACGAATTGGCTCAAAAAGTACTGGACCGATTTTAAAAATTCTTTCACCATTTGAATGCTACATTATCACTGATTAATATAGGCTGTTGGTATGTCCTGCATTTACTGTACGTTTATATATATTATATTAAATGTTTAAAAAATAAATGTCCACCCGTGCGAAGCCGGGACGGGCCGCTAGTATAAAATTAAAATAAAAGTAGTTATCAGTTATCTAGTGCCTAACAGAAGCTCTGCTTATTGTTAGCGTGGGGCCAGGGCCCGTACTCGCAAAAACTAAATCGAAGTTTTCGATTCGTTTTCGTGCAAACTGTAATCTTATGCAGGCGACATAAGAGTTGGTTATGCTCGAAACGAATCGGAAACTTTGATATTCCTTTTCCGAGTAGGCCCCCAGATTATGCTATGTGGATTCTCCAACCAGGGATGAGGGAAAATTCTCGGATGTAGTCGCAGTAACAAATAAAATGAAGCACTCGATAGTTTGTCCACCCTCTGTACGTACGCTACACACTCACACATGGACATCAATAGTCTGTCCATCGTCCGCCATTACGGCTTTAGACACCAACAGATTTACACCATTGTAAAGAATTCAAAATGCCTTCTTGCATCGTCAAATGTTGCTGAAATCACAGTCGTTTCATCAACAAGAAACACGGGAGCACATGTAATGGTGTTCAATGTAATTTTAAAATAAATATAATTTTACTTATGTTTGTAAGTAATGTAAATTTAACAGTTTTTACTTATAACTAAATCATCATCATCAGCCCATACACGTCCACTGCTGGACATAAGCCTCCCCCGTACAACGCCACAAGTAGCGGTCCCGAGCCGCCTCCATCCATCCCTGCGACCGCTACGATGTCGTCGGTCCATCGAGTGGATGGTATAACTAAATACTATTATATTAATAATTTGAATCGTTTTCTATTTGTGTGAGATAATCTACATAACGGCTGGACCCATTTTGATAAAACTTTCACTGACGCTCATACTACGCAGGTAGCTGATATTATAGCGAGAATAATGCGCCACAGAGGTAGTGTTAATAAAACGATGAGTATATATGTTTTCATTTTGTTTTCATTATTAGAAACGTTTTATTGATCTTCCCAGTAATAATCTTAATTAATCATAAGTTATTATTTCAAATTGCATTCATAAATAATTTTAGGACAAGGATCATAAAAACATGAAAATAATCGGTATTTTTTTTTCTTCTGTTGGCAACTCTATAAAACACTCACACTAAGTGACAGTCCGCCATTGCTGTGCTTCACTTTTGATTCGATAGGATTACATCTCATATTTTACCTCATCCCTGTCTCCAACATTATTTATTCTAACAATATTCAATCTGCTTCTTTATGCCTACAGTAGTTGACTTGGGTTTAAAGTGAAATTTTTGAATTCATGGTATTTAGTTGGATCATGGATCCTGTTCGACCTGTAGGTATTATCGAAAAAGGCGTGTGAAACCGCGGGCAGAGAGTAGTGAGACTAATTTATCTAACCATGAACTGGACACTGGCAGAATAGTGGCAAACTAGACAGATATTGCCAATAACAAAGAAGTCAAGTCTATTTATCTATTTATATGTATCTAATTAGCTCACTATAGGCCTTGTGCATAAGCTCAAAGTCACCCATCGAGCTATAGAAAGAGCTATGCTCGGAGTTTCTCTACGCGATAGGGTCCGGAATACGGAAATTCGTAGAAGAACCAAAGTTACCGACATAGCTCTCAGAATCAGCAGACTGAAGTGGCAATGGGCAGACCATATAGCTCGAACCGATAACCGCTGGGGAGTAAAGGTTCTCGAGTGGCGACCGCGATGCAATGCGAAACGGAGTGTGGGAAGACCTCCCACTCGATGGACCGACGACATCGTAGCGGTCGCAGGGAGTCGTTGGATGGAGGCGGCTCAGGACCGCTATTCGTGGCGTCGTTTGGGGGAGGCCTATGTTCAGCAGTGGGTGAGCTGATGATGATGATGATCTAATTAGTTTGTAAACTATCGTAGATAGTAGGTACATAGTGTTAAGCATTTTGGTGTACCCAAACTGAACGCGACTATCAACTATAGAACTCTCTTCCCTATGATATCAGGAAAATCGAATTGAAGGATTACTTTGAAAAGCTGACACGTGAGCATTATATATGGTATCTCTACCCGATTTTTAGTTACGTAACTCAACCGTCTTTTTAACTATTTGTGATATTTGATCCCGTACCTTCCCACAATTTAATACATTGTAATTAGGTACCTACTATCGTACATACATATATATATAAATATTACGAGTATTTTTATAAAATCGCTATATTGCGGTAGTTTTACTCTTTTCTACATAGCTTAGATTATTTATAGCTCGTCACTAAGTTTTGTTTTCTACCATGTGTGGTTGGCAGGTAGAAAATGCCCTTGGCATTATAAATAAAATAAAATTCATTTATTTCAGACAGCAAAAAAAAACAAATATCAATTTAGGTCCATATTATGTTAGCTTTCTTAGTCTATGTTAGTAGTATTCATGAGAGTTATATAATTACAAAGTAGGTATCAAACACTGCAATCACTTAATGATGATGCAGTGTTTGAGAAACGGGCTATTACATTATGCCCACCTTTAGTATACATTTCTTGAATGTGTGCATGTGTGTAGTAAAGTTTAAAAAAAAACTTTAATAATAAATGCCTAAATGATAGTGTTATTCGAACTATTTCGAACATAGGTAGGTAATTAATCTTGCCCTTCTCCTCAGGGAGCGACCACGAGCTTCCTGATCCAAGAGCTGGAGCGGCGCAAGTCACAGCTGAAGACACAGATGGTTTGGATCGGAGCGCAGAAAGAGCCAGGACTCACTTCGCGAACGTGGACGTGGGTCGACGGTGAGTAACGTGGTTACCTGGAAGATAACGCTTCTAAGCGATAACTCCGCCCTGTGTACTGTCTTATCATCATCATCTACATCCATTACTGGACACAGACCTCCCCCTGAAAAGGGATTATTTCCATCTGCCTCGCTGCTCTGTCCCCTAGGGGGGCAGTTGGGAAAAAGAAGAACTGATAGTAACGTACTATCATATCATAATGTTACATCTGTATATTTTTGTTGTTATGATGTTAACCACAACATTTCAATAGAGAACTAACCGTTACCTTTATTTCCAGGTGAAATAGTGTCGAAACCGACCTGGGGTAAAGACCAGCCCAATAACTACAACGGCGAACAGAACTGCGTGGTGTTAGACGGAGGAAGGGGCTGGTTGTGGAACGATGTGGGCTGCAACCTAGACTATCTGCACTGGATCTGCCAGTACCGTGAGTGTCCAAGTCCATCCTAGGTACATATCAAACAGTTTTGTTTAGCCCGGCGAAAGAGCGAAGGTACTACATATGTCGTTATTCTGTGGCAATCTTGGTAGTCGTATTTATTCATCAGCATTTGTCCGATTAATTACAGAACCAAGAAATAATTATTACGTAATACTTCTTTCTTGGTTCTGGATTCTTAAATATTTTTTGTAGGAGTTACAAAACCAAATTTATATTAGAAAAATAAAATTATGACACTAATATACCTACATTGCAGTAAATCGCAGAACTTTAAAACCATTTTTGGTTTTGAAAGTATAATATCATACTTCTTTCGTCCGTTTTCGAACTCGAAGATGAATCTTTTTCTTTGGGCGTGTGCAATGGTGCGTTGTTGTAGTTTGTGTTTTTGTTTTTTGTAACTATAATTACCTCGTTGTCTCCTGTCATCAGTTTTAGTTAAGTTTTCATCATATGAGTAAATTACTTTGTAGACAAACAATCTCTTAGATTCGAAATCAAAGTAAAACTGTAGTACATATTATGTGATTGATATTCCTATGCTTTGCCGGGTAAGGGAGTTAAAAGGAGTTAGTAAATTAACCTTTGCATTTTCAGTAGAATACCGGTGCGGTTTTTTGACTAACTCCAAAAAAGGAGTTTTTATTATCTATGTTCGTCGATTCCTCCATCAATTATTTCATAACCTTTTAATTTGTATTTTATGGTAACTTTATTGTTGGTGTTGCCTAACACCTCCGCTAATCAGTGACACAGAATTCGATTTTGGTCTTGCCGAATCTACATTGAAAAGAAATTCGATCGTTGATTCGATCAGCGTAGCCCGCTGCGATATCTTGAATTTATGCAATGGTTCCACAATTGTTTTTGTTGAAATATCGGAAATGAAACTTTTTAAACTTTCGCGATTTGTTAACATAATTAAAGATTATTATTTATCGGGTATTTATCGCGTACCGTAGGGGAAAATATAACAAAAGGTACGCGATAAATACCCGATAAATAATCTTTAAATATCAGAAATGGGCCCGCAATATTTTTATGATCATGATTGTGCGAACTTTTATAACTCTACGTATTTGATAAATGCAAAGCCAAAAGCGAAAATACTATCTACTAAGTTATTATTATAGTTAAATCGTATGATAGAATTACTGTTATATCTATATGAATAAACGTACATGTACCAGACCGTTTGTTGCTGGGTTGCTACTTCAGTAAAAACTATAAGCCTAAGTTATCAGACTCATAAATACACATCGAGTATGTGATTAATTAGGCCGTGGGGCCGCGGCGTACGACTATCGACTCCTCCAACTCAACCCGTGGATGTCGTAAGATGGACCGACGACATCGTAGGGGTCGCAGGGAGTCGATGGATGGAGGCGGCTCAGGACCGCTATTTATGGCGTCGTACGGGGGAGGCCTATATCCAGCAATGGACGTGTATGGGCTGATGATGATGTGATTAATTAGACACACTCTTCGAAAATTTTGGGAGCAATGTCATATAATCTGCAGTACAATCGACGCGTCGGTTTTACTACAGATTTTAAGACATCGCACCCAAATTTGAGGTCACCGTCGCGATGATGACCTGAATAACACATGTACTGTGTAGGTACTCGTAGATTCTAAGAAAGCGTGTTTCTAAGTCGTCGCTATACTGATTTCGTGAAGAGTAGAATGAGTTTTCCTATAAAAGTAATTTAAAACATAATAGCTTTGCAAAACTGTATAATACATAGCTTATTCCAGAAGTTAATTTGCGCTTGCATGCTCTGTACTTTTTTCTTTTTACACTGAGGCAAGAGGATTTCGTAATTTTTTCTGAATGAGTAAACAGATATTAAAATAATTCAATCGAGCTAGACGCAATGCGTAGGTAAAGCAAGGAGTGGCCAGGTTGCGGCATGCTAACGTATGTACAGTGCGCTCCCTGTGCTAATGACATGTGTGCTCGTAACATTAACCTACCGTTTACCGTTGATCTCTGCAATAAGCGAATGCTTGACATAAATGCAGCGGCAAAAGCCTATTACCCTTACAAATTGACATGCTTCTTCACCTCTTACAGTGCCCCCTACATGCGGAAGTCCGGATAAGCTACTAAACACCACTTTAGAAGGAAAAGACTACAGAGTCGGTGCCTCCATCGCGTACAAATGCCCCCAAGGTCACATGCTGGCGGGACCTAAGACCAGAGAGTGTATGAAAGATGGCTTCTGGTCTGACTTTGCGCCTAGCTGCAAATGTAAGTGGTTACAATTTAAATAATAATATTATGCCTTTTTTTTATAATTAAAAAATACAAATTAGATTGGCATAGGCCTCTTCAGGTTCCGACTACTCGTTTCTATTCCTGGTGGATCTTGACTATAGCTTTCCAGCGATAGCTTTTTCTGACGAACGCGAAGGTCCGCCTGCGACGCAGAAGGTTGCGGGTTCGATTCCCGCCTTGGGACACATGTTTCAATCTGCAAATATTTGTTCCGGATGTTCTGGGTATTTTCTATGTATAATAAAAAATATCTATCAATGTAGATTGTAGAGTATTCTATTAAGTTTATCAGTCATCTAGTACCCATAACATAAGTTCTGCTTAACTTAGGGCGACATGATGCTGTGTGGATTGTCCAGCATTATTTATTATTTATTTATTTTTGTAGGTCATCTTCCCACCTCGAAAATGATCTTCCACGTTTCACAGTTTCTAGGTTGCGAGTTCTTTATACTCCACCGTTATTCTCGTCCAAGTTATTACAACTATTTATTATTCTATTTATTGAATATATGTATACTCATTGGATTGATTGAATATTGATTCACATAATATACGCTTTAATCGCGGATAATATTAGTAATTATTTAAGGCGGACTATATGTCTAGTACCTAGTTACAGAGATAGATAGGAATACTAGATCATCATCATCAGCCCATGTACGTTCACTGATGGACATAGGCTTCACACGAACCGCGCCACCCAACGACTCCCTGCGACCGTTACATTGTTGTTGGTCAATCGAAATTCTAGATACCCTGTACTATTTACGTAGCCAGTTAATACAAACATTTTCATAACTTTTCGCCTGTTATTTGTTGTATGGACTGTTGAATTATTATGTCTTTTTTTTAGTAACTCTATAGACTTAGGTATTTTATTTTACTGTAATATGTTTACAAAGCAATTTACAATCAATTTATACAATAAATAATTGAGTTACAGCAGTGAATTGTGGTATTGAGCTTATTACTGAACGTATTCTCTGGTAATGCGTAGCACCTAAAGAAATCTAAACTGGATTAATTTGACAGGTAACCGATCTAAAAATCTATAAAGTACGTGGCTCAACAAAGTAAATGCGATATGTGGGAAGACCTCCCACTAGATGGAGCGACGAAAATGTAGCGGTTGCAGGGAGTCTTTGGATGGAGGCGGCTCTGGACCGCTATTCGTGGCGTCATTTGGAGGCCTCATGTTCAGCAGTGGACTTATACGGGCTGATGATGATGATGTAGCTCAACCGAATTATATCAATACCAATAGGAAGTGTCCGTTAATTAGAACATAACATTAAATTCGTCTAGTTTAGCCCCACCTTTAAACTATTAGTTCCTATTTATGAACAACTAACATTCTTCTAGACGTTGACTGCGGAGGCTTACCCGCTATTCAAGACGGCGACGTCACGCTAGTTGACTCGCGAACTACCCACGGCGCCCAAGCAGTCTACTCCTGCAAAGAAAACTTCACTCTAGTCGGTGAAGCCTCCAGGTCATGTGGTGATAAAGGCACATGGGAGGGCGAAGCACCCAAGTGTCTCTTCGACTGGTGTCCGGAGCCTCCACCAGTGGCCGGCGCCGTGGTGGCGGTCAGCGGGAGGACGGCAGGCTCGCTCGCGACTTATCAGTGCCAGAATGGGTTTATTCTGTTTGGATCTCCAGTGAGTATTATTATGCTATAACTCGCTTCAGCCCGCGCCTTTCCACGTGGTTTTCAAGGTAGCCTATGTGTGGGCTGGGATACCGTTTGCCTCCCTGCTCAATAAGGTGCTATATAAATTTTTAATAAATAATTGCTCATTTTTAAGATATATTTCTCCAAAACTGTCCCCACAGTTACGGTACCTTCATCTACGCAAATTTAAGCCCCATCATTTCAGTTGTTTTGGAGTAACAAATCCATCCATAAGAAACTTTATAATGTTCTAATATTTATTTTCTACATCCCTAGAGCGTGACATGTACACTCGGCGGCGCCTGGTCTGGCACCCCTCCCTCCTGCAAGTACGTCGACTGTGGCACCCCCGCCATTGTCCACAAGGGTTCCTTCCGCCTGCTAAACGGAACCACGACCTTCGGTTCCGTAGCTCAGTTCACGTGTGAACCTGACTATTGGCTGGCGGGTGCTGAAGAATTGTTGTGTAATAGAGACGGGAAATGGTCGCATGATATGCCAACGTGTGAATGTGAGTCTTTTTAATATTATTCTATTAAGGTACGCTTTTGTAAGGAATGGTTTAAAAATCGTCTGGTCCGATGTATACACACACCCAAACGGACCCTTCTATTCAATCGCGTGCCTTGTTCGTAGAGCTTGTAAGAGCGCACTTCGAAAATTGAAGTGAAGAGAATATCAATAACACCTTATTTCTTATTTGATAATAATAACTATGGTTATAGTATACAATTTGACTTGTCTAAGTGCTTATTTTGTAAGCCTAAAGAAATAAAGTAATTGATTCTGATTCTGATTCTGAAATACTTAATGCATTATAAATGTAAAATGAATAATAAATGTACTCGCACCTAAGTATTCGTCTAGGGAGTTAATGGATATCAGCATTACGAAATCTGTAAATGCAGTTCAGAATATCTTAATTTATGGATAGTCTCCTAAAAGCATTTTCCTGTAACTATAACGGTTAAAGTTCCTGCCCGTCTGTCCCGTCTCAAAAATTCACCCTGTATAGCAGCAGATCAGTTACTGCTCGGTAGAAAAATGTGCATTCAAATATGGGCTTTATTACTCGTAACGTTGAGATGCATTATAAATTGACGGCAACAGACGACAGACCGATCGCGGACTTGTCTGAATTTCGAAACCTTTCGACGGACAATACCATAACCAGAAAATACTGCCAAATTTTTTACTTTCTTACAAACGTATGTATATATTACCAACCTTATATTGGCCGTGGGGCCGCGGGCGGCTTACGAAAATCGACCCCTCCAACTCAACCCGTGGATGTCGTAAGAGCCGACTAAGGGAAGCTACCAGAGGAAGTGCAGCAGCTTCTTTCTGAGTATTTTTCAACACCAACACTGCGATCACCAATCCGCCTGCCAAGCGTGGTGATTATGGCAAATCCCCCCTACATGGGAGACCATCCACTCGATGGACCGACGACATTGTAGCGGTCGCAGGGAGTCGATGGATGGAGGCGGCTCAGGATCGCTATTTGTGGCGTCGTATGGGGGAGGCCTATGTCCAGCAGTGGACGTGTATGGGCTGATGATGATGATGATGAATAAAAATATCTATCTATGTAATATAATGTATATCAGTCATCTAGTATCCATAACAGAAGCTCTGCTAGCTTGGGGCTAGATGATGTTGTGTTGGATATAGCCAGCAGTGGACGTTTATGGGCTGATATGATGATATTATTACCAACACATAAAATACCATTAACGGGAAATACCATAACTGGTACTGTCCACGGGGGTTTGGTTTGAAATGTAATTTCAAACACATCTTGCTTATCAAAATAACATAGCTAGGTAAAAAAAGAACAATGTAAAAACTAAGTACATAATAATTCTCTTCGTACTAAAAGTATTTCAATATTATAACCAGAGTATCAAAATAAGTGTGGATCTACGACATCGGCGTCAGCAAATTTGTCAACGAAGAACTCTTAAAAGCTGTAATATACCTACCCTGTCCGTTAGGATTCTCTTCAGTTTGTTTGTGAAAATTCAATTCAGTCCCGAGGCAGAAATCGAACCCGCAACTACCTACGTCGCAGTTTGATGTAATACTCTATTAGCGAATGTCTAATATTAGCTTTCTGTGTCTATTTTAAATGCCATTGTAATTAGATAAGCTGATGGCAATCCGAATTAAATAAATAAATACTTTTTTATGTTTTCCAGTAATATCATGCCCGGACCCAGAAGTCCCGGCCGGCGGCTACATGGAGGCCTACGACTACAATGTGCACTCGACCATCGAGTTCCACTGCGAGAGAGGGCACCGCCTGGTCGGCGAGCGAACGCTGACCTGCCAACCAGACGGCGAGTGGTCTGGAGAGTCGCCCAAATGTGAATGTAAGTCCTAATCAGTACCTCTTCTTTAGCCCACACACATTCACTTCTGGACATATCTCCTCAAACACAATGCGGACCCATCATACTCCTGGACATACCCCTGCGGGTATGGTGGGTCGAAACCATACCACTATAGTAGTGTAATAAGGATGTTGCCGAAACCAACGCCACCAGACGGTCGGTTATCGCAGCGGCGGTGTAAAAATAATCAAATAGAAGCTGCTGCCCTTTCCAAATATACTGATATATTTTAACTACATCTTATATATAAAATGTCCATTTTACAATGTTAGTTACCGTACTCCTCCGAAACGGCTTTACCGATTTTTACCAAATTTTATATGCGTATTCAGTAGGTCTGAGAATCGGCTACTATCTATTTTCCATACCCCTAAGTGATAAGGGTTGAAGGCAAAACAACGTTTGGCGGGTCAGGTAGTATTATATAAAATGGCGTGTTTTAACAAACACTACACTTTACTACTACTTTTACGCTTACTTTAAGTTTTGCGGGTTAATACTAATCCTCTGGGAATAAAAAAATATAGGGCCCCTTTGGGATCATTTTTTCATACAATAGTGAAAGAATTTTCAAATTCGGTCCATAATTGGCGGAGATATCGCGATAAAAAAACATACAGTCTAATTGAGAACCTCCTCCTTTTGAAGTCGGTTAAAAACAAAGTCTTCCACCACGTCTGTCTCTCTCTTTGCGATTAACTCTAAAACTACTAAAAATGTTTTCATGCGGCTTTCACCAATAAATAGAGTAAATTCATGAGGAGGTTTAGATATATAATTTGTCAAGATTTTTTGTAAATTGGTTGAAATATAACTATAATTGTTGGAACTGTCGGAAAAAGTCAAGAAGCCTGGTGCTTTCATCGAAAACGCTGATGTGATCCTGCGACACACATAACATGCAGGCATAATAGGCTCTACTAACCGTGCGAATCCGGGGCGGGTTGCTAGTATTATATATAGCTCTACAAACATCCGCTCTTGCCTTGTGAAAACAGGGCCTAAAACCTGTACTATCAACGACATAATCACACACCAAATGATTCAATATATAACTTTACCCCCAGACGTGGACTGCGGCAAGCTACCACCTCTTCCGTACGGATCATCCGAGCTACTGAACGGGACAACCCACCTTGGCAGCGTGCTTCAGTATTCATGTACCACGAACTACAGACTCGTGGGTCCTGTGAGGAGAGTGTGTACAGACGAGTACACGTGGAGCGACGCCTCGCCGAGATGCGAGGGTTTGTAGCTTGTATTGTATAAATAAATAATGCTGGACAATTCACACAGCATTATCTAGCCTTAAGCTAAGAAGGGCTTGTGTTATGGGTACTAGGTGACTGATATACATGATACAATATATTGGCGCAGCGCATTAGCATTGCCATACTTCGAGGCAATGCAGCCAGCGTCTTGGGGACGCTTCCGACTAGTATTGATATAATATAAATAAATTAAACTAGTATTTACAATTGAAACAATTGAGCTAACTGCAGACTGTTGCAAACAATCTACAGATAGCTCAACTATTGCATGCATTGCATTGCATTGCATGAGGTGCAATAATTTCGAAATTCTGTAGTATTTAGTATAGTATATATATATATATATATAGTATAGTTTTATTTCGTTTTACACAGAGACATCCTACAGCAGTAATTGTTCATTTATTTATTTACATCATTTATTTATGTCCAATGCGAGGTGTTACAATTTTTTGTTAGAATCTGTGAGTGCTTTGGAACATGCTAAGTTAAAGATCTTAGTTATAAAATATTTACGTTATTCATTTATCGTTCGTAAAGGCAAATTTTAGGGTCATATGAATTTGCAAGTAATTTATTTGATATTTCTTTTAATGGATAAAGAATTAAACACGGCTCTAAGACTACCTATTTATAGACAAAGCTTATACAAATCCTACTAATATTATAAATATCAAAGTTTGTGAGAATGGATCTATGGATGTTTGTTCCTCTTTCACGTAAAAACTACTGAACTGATGGGCTGAAATTTGTTAGGTATAGTTTGGGACCTGAAATAACACACAAGTAACTTTTTATCCCGATAAAACGCGGGCGAAGTCAGCACCTAGAAATAGATAAAGTGCTAAGTGACGACTCTACCTAGACAAAGGCTGTAGAGTAACCTATGAGGTGGGTGGGAACCTGATAAATAGCTAGGCTGATTGGAAAACGTACTAGAAATAGGCTTTTTGGAAATCACCTTTGGACTTTGGGTTGCAAGGGGATTAACAAAATCTTCATCATATCTTCAGTAACATGAGTATCAGCGCATCGATAACTTTCCGTCCCTCTTTCAGAAATCCGCTGCCCAGACCCCATAGTCCCAGAAAACAGCATAGTATCCGTAACAGGCAACGACCGGATGCACGGCCGGACGCTGATCCGGACGTCTGTGACCACGCACAGCGGGAGCACCTACCGCATCGGTGCGCTCGTCAAGTACCGGTGCGAGCGAGGGTACAAGGTGGTGGGACTCAGCCTGTCCACCTGCGAGGACAACGGGCAGTGGGGAGGCGTGACACCTAAGTGTCAATGTGAGTACACAAAAAATATATTCAAAGAAACTTGTAGATAGACAAAACATAAGTGCAGTTAATAATATAAAATATAACTAAGTATATTGAACCTACCAGAGGAAGGGCAGCAGCTTCCTTCTGAGTATTTTTAAACACCAACACTGCGATCACCAATCCGCCTGCCAAGCGTGGTTATAATAGCAAACCCCCCCCTACATGGGGGACTATCCCACTCGATGGAGCGACTACATTGTAGCGGTCACAGGGAGTCGATGCACGGAGGCGGCTTAGGACCACTATTTGTGGCGTCGTATGGGGGAAGCCTATGTCCAGCAGTGGACGTGTATGGGCTGATATAATTATGATGATATTGTGGCAAATGTACAACAACCCTAACAATTTTGCCTGAACTAGGTAATCCTGTGTTTCAGGCGACAAGAGTGCTAATTTATTAAATAATATAATCTCTTACTATACGATAAAAACATTTAATTAAAAATAAATTAAAAAATGTTTATTTCTGTTACTTAGTATATTCGTTAAAATAACAACAACAACAAGAATAATCCTCTTTGAAGCATGATTATGCTTGTGTTAGGGAAAAGAACCCCGCTCTTCATTATGTTTGGTTGGTACATTGAAATTGTACCTAGTACAAGAATAAACAAAATTAATTCTGTGATGCAAGTTTGTAGTGTGTTTTTAAACTATGTGTGTGTGAGAGAGAAAGAGTTGTGTTTGTGTGTTAATAAACCATAAAATCGTCAAATTAAATTATATATAGGAACTACTAATAATATTATAAAGAGGAAAGATTTGATTGTTTATTTGTTTGCATTGAATAGGCTCCGAAACTACTGAACCGATTTTAAAAATTCATTCACTCTCGGGAAGCTACACTATAATTATATCCCCGGGTAACAAATGATATTTTCAAAAATAAATTGGGTTCTTGAAAGTTTTGTTAGATAATAACTTTATTTTCAGACGTTGACTGCGGCAATCCAGGTCTCATAGAGAACGGCGTGGTGACCCTAGCAACCAACGCGACCTACTACGGAGCGGCGGCGCTGTACGAGTGCCACGCGCACTGGCAGCTGGACGGCGTGTCGCGCCGGCTGTGCCAGGACGACGGCACCTGGAGCGCCGAGCAACCGCTCTGTAAGGGTGAGTGCACATCCTGTTATACGATTAAAGAAATTTATTGCGAAAAGAATCATCTATATATACATATGTATATTATATCCTACTAATATTATAAATGTCAAAGTTTGTATGGATGGATGTATGGATATTTGTTACTCTTTCACGTAAAAACTACTTAACCGATTAGGCCGAAATTTGGTATGGGTTGGCCTGGAATAACATATAGGCTTTAGGGCTCCCACACAAAACTGCGAATTCGCATCGCATCGCAAATATCTGCGAACTCGAACTATCCAATGCGCTCCAATGCGGTATCGCATCGCATCGCGGTTTTGTGTGAGAGGGAGCCCTTATCGCGATAAAACGCGGGCGAAGGCGCGGGCAGCAGCTAGTTTGTATATAAAAATGAACCCCTATTTCTCCTGGTCCGGCTATAACTTGAGAACGGCTTTACCGATTTAATACATCTTTTTTTTTAATTAGAAAACATTAATAGGTAGTAAAAGGTTCTCCCGTTAAAAAAAAAAAGAAACAGATAATTTAAGAAAACATAACGACTACCTTTTTTCAAAATTATTATGAAGCCTCTGCAACTGGAACTGGAAAGCCTGTAATGATTCTAATTTTGTTATACATTTAACTTATAAAAGGATTAACAAAAATTCTGCGTAGTTGAACTTAGATTAGCAGTAAGAACTAAAATTTATTCCAGATCCCAGCAGGTAAATAAATTATTAATGTTAATGTGCTCACTCTAGATCTTCTTCAAGAGTGCAACTAGCACTGGCAGAGAGAAGTTATATAGTGGTTATATATAAGGACTAGTAAAAAATCTGATAGGCCAAATGTTATTTTGCACGCACTTTGAGGCAGAATGTAGTGAGCTGACTTAATATCTAAGACCTACTGTAAATTCAACAATATTATTTACGAGTTGTTCCTCGCCGCATTAAATTCGAATTTCACGTTTCTAGGAAGATAAAAAGGTGTATTTTCCCGTAATTCTCCCATGGAAATTTAATTTTTCCCAGGACAAATATTAGCCTACGTTACTCTCTATCCTTTCAACTAACTCTAAAATTAAGTAGGTCGGTAGCTTAGTTAAGGCGTGCAGGAAGGACAAACAAACAAACACACTTTCGCATTTGTAATATTCATCATCATCATCAGCCCGTATACGTCCACTGCTGAACATAGGCCTCCCCCAAACGACGCCACGAATAGGGTTCCTCAGCCGTATCCATCCAACGACTCCCTGCGACCGCTACGATATTTATAATAGTAGAAGTATAGTAGGATTATTTAGTCAAGCGAGAGCCTCGACGTTTTTTATTGTCCTGGGGGAAATGCGCACGCATATCGTTCTGCCACGAGGAGACAGTACGATTATGTGAGAATTGAACCCACCGAAACCCTCACGCTTCTGCCGCTTGAGGTGGGAACGCGGGAACATTTTATCTTCCGCGAACCCACCGCGGCTGCCTGATGTTGAGCCCCTCACTGGGGGATGGAGCACCCTCTCCGCGACGCGCCAGAAACACATCACCACCTCGGGGACCTTACCCTGCCAAATGGGCGCCAGACGACCCCGTGTCCAAACGCCCCTAGGTCCCCTTGCGATGGGTCAGTCGAGTGGTCCTGCCGCCTCGGAAGACTAAACCGTATATTATTATATTTAGCATGATTTCCGTAAATGTGATAGACGTATTTACGGAACTCTCTCTTAGTATTAGTAATGATAATTTATTTATTTTATTTCTAGAAATCACCTGCCCCGAACCTTCAGTCCAGATCAAGGGTAGCGTGGGCCTGCTAGTGGCGACATCTACGATGAGCATCGGGGGCGAAGCGCATTACCGCTGTGAAAGGGGGCATAGCCTCAAGGGCAACCACACCAGGACGTGTCTCAAGCGGGGGCACTGGAGCGGGGCGCCACCTGTCTGCATACGTGAGTACTGGCAATAAAAATTTGTTTTAATATTACATATATTAAGTACCCATAACAGAAGCTCTGTTTAGCTTGGGGCTAGATGATGTTGATTGTCTAGCACTATTGACAATAAAATAATTAAAAAAAACTATAGTAAATAAAATAAATTATTTATATGAGCCCATCGACTTTTACTGCTAGATTTGCATGGGCGCGTATTTGCCCCAAGAGTGTTCACCCCATAATAATTCTAGGTCTATCGTTCACCCCAGCCGTATGGGCTCAAATAAATAGACATCTTTGGTCAACTAGAGCGTTTTTATAACTATGTAGTATTTTTCCAGCGATCGACTGCAAGCCCCCCAGCTCTATAGAGAACGGCCGGATCATCGTCGCAAACGGCTCGACTCTCTTCGGTAGTTCCGTCGAGTATCACTGTCTCCCGCAATTCACTCGCGTAGGACCTTTCCTAAGGTGTGTATTGCGTTGGTCCTGCGCCTGATCTCTCCACGGTCGTGTCTGTCTACCGTCCCACGGAATTATGTAGATATACGAGTAATAATTTTTAACTCAAAACCTTATACTTAAAACAGTTTGTTAACTGAGTTCAGAACTAAGTTTTGGATTATAATCCAAAACTTAGTTCTGAAGAACCTGTTAATTATTACTAATAATTATTAGAATGAGGGAATAGAGAGGGAATAGACACTAGTGCACACTAGTGTCTGCGTGCATGGCTTGTCTCTGTTGAGATAGGCCGCCGTGGTAAAAATGCGTGTATGAGGACAACATAATCAGGTCCTTTACCGGTTCACCGCTGGACATAAGCCCACCCTGATAAGCGCTTTATTAGCCCTAGACCTACATCTATGCAAATTTTCAAACTGACTCGTTCAGTAGTTTTACCTGAAGAAGTAACAAACATCTATCCTTCCTTCCAAACTTTCGCATTTAATAGATTTTTGTTATTAAAGTTCGTAAGCGCTCAAACTCAGGATAATTTCTAAGAAATTAAATAATATTTTTTATGTAACCAAAAATCTTTTGACTACGACGGGATTTGAAACCGTAACATATACTAAAATTAGTCCGAATGAAATCCCAGAAATTTTCGGCTCATACTTAAGTCACTTGATCTCGCAATTGGTAGCACATTCCCGTACTGCGGGAAGGTCGCGAGTCCCGTCGAAGTCAAAAAATGTTACATTAATTATATTTTTTTTTGTTTGGAATGTTCAGGAAATGCACAGAGGACGGCCATTGGTCGGGCGAGCAGCCATCTTGCGAGCTGTCGACAAATGAGGCGGCGGAGAGCGGAGCGCTGCCACTCTCGGTCGGCGTCGGCTGCGGCGTCGTGCTGTTTCTACTGATGCTTCTCGGAGTTATTTACTTGAGGCTGTAAGTCTTTGCTAAGTATAAGGACCCTACCGCACGAGCATGCCATGGCGACATCGCTAGCAACGTATTCAAACTTTTCATTCCGTGTTGTATGGCAGCTAACTCACTTGGTGACGGTTTGGCAACGACGTCTACTATACAACAGTTCGGATACTCTGCCACCGTTGTCACAATGGCATAGTGACACCATTTTTAGTGCTATTAGATTAGTTTAGTTTTGGAAACATAAGAATTGACACCAAATACTTAATTCTTCAAGTTGATTAATCTATAGGTACAAATAATTTATGCATATATCTTAGAAGTATTGTATCTTATAATGTACTAGCTGCTGCCCGCGCCTTCACCCGAGTTTTCACTTCTTCCACTAGTGGACAAAAAAATTAAGTGAAGAGAATATCAATAACACCTTATTTATTATTTGATAATAATAATTATGTTTATAGTATACAATTTGACTTGTCCAAGTGCTTATTTTGTAAGCCTAAAGAAATAAAGTTATTGATTCTGATTCTTTTATCGGGATAAAAAATAGCCTATACGTTATTTCAAGTCCCAAACTATACCCATAACAAATTTCAGCCCTATCAGTTCAGTAGTTTTTGCGTTAAGAAGTAACAAACATCAATTAATCCAAACTTTCGCATTTTTATTATTAGGTGATGTTGATTTCATGATGACAATGTATGTATCTAAATAGTAATACCATTTTCATTGATTTTTCATCACAGGTTTATAAAATGCAATTACATAGTGTTTTCTATTTGAATTGTCTCTAATATTAACTTGTAGAGATGAGTCCGGTATTCAATAACTAACTCAGTACCTGTTAGCATGGTCCTAAAATATCTAACGCTATTGTAAAATCCGCATACCGCTAGGGAATAACTGTGCAAAGCGAGCATCGCGCCTAACCGACCGTGAGCCATAACTACCCAACGCTTCAATACCTATACTTACCTAACTATCATCTACGCATAGGTACTAGCCGTTCACCCGTAAAGTTATGTAGCTGCTACAAGTATTTGGTATTTCTAACCAAATCGGTTAGAAATATATTGGGTAGAAATCAGAACAGGTATAGATTATTGTAACGTTATTGGGTACCAGTTGGTACTAGCGGTATTGAAACAAAATACCCAACTAATAACCGGTAGCCAAAATATCCAATAACTCCCATCCTTATTAACTTGTCTGTCCGATTACGTTATTTGTGTACTCAGGAGTTTTAGATTTAAGTTTTCCACACACAATGGATTTTGTTTTAACCCTTAAACACGAGCGGAGCGGCTCGGCTAGGAATTAAATGGAAAATAATTTCGCAAGCCATGATTTTGACGGCCTCTGTGGCGCGGTGGGCGAAGGTCCGCCTACGACGCAGGAGGTTGCGTGTTCGATTCCCGCCTCGGCACAAATGTTTGTACGATCTGTAGTAGATCTGTGTCGATCGATCATTTTTCAAGACCTGTTCGATCACGATCGAACTTGCAGAAAGATCGAATGACAAAGACTCGATCGTTTTGCGGGTCGCGGGTCGCGAAGACCCATGACTTGCCACTGCCATGCAGCGCCGGTGCGTGCAGTCTATCGTTCGATCGATCGATCGGTCGTTCGTATTTGTCGGGAAAAACTATCTTACCAGTCACGCCATAACGTTCACTTTGATTTTCATAGCATGAATGAATTGATTGACTCAAAGACTCGATCGTTCGTATTTGTCGGGAAACAACTACCTTACCGTTACGTCATAAGGTTCATATTTCTTTTACAAGCAAATTAAGCATGATTCAAAATTCAATCAATCGAACGAAAGACCCGATTGTTTTGAAAGTCGCGGGTCACGGTTTTTTTTCGAGAAAAACTACCATAATATAGTCACAACATAAGGTTCAGTTTTTTGACTGTCATGCAGTCTGTCATTCATTCAATCAATAGGTCGATCATTCGTATTTGTCGGGGAAAAAGTTACCTTAACTTTCACATCAAAAGGTTCACTTTTGTTTTACAAGCATCAACGCCAGAATGATCGACTGAACGATCGAATCCTTTTAGAACTAGGGATTCGATCGATCACTCACGGGTCGCGATCGAGGCTTTGTGATACGATCGATCACGATCGACACAGGTCTGATCTGTAGATATTTGTTCAGGGTATGGATGTTTTCTATGTATAATAAAAAAATATATATCTATGTAGTATATTATAATTAAGTATATCAGTTATCTAGTACCCATAACACAAGTTCTGCTTAGCTTGGCTAGATAATGCTGTGTGAATTGTCCGGCATTATTTATATTATTTATAATGTTTGTTTGAACAGCTTGTGATTGTGTCAAATGATAATTATTATTCTACTCATTGCAACACTAAAAGGCAGGCTGAAAATATATAAATAAATAAAACGAACTGTTTCAACTTGCCAGGAGAAAAGCGACACCAGTAAAGAACACTGAGAACATAGAAGGCGCTGAGCGAAAGGAAGACCAGAACGCGGCCGTTATGAGCTACGCAACGCTGCACGACGCTAACGGACGAAATCTCTACGACCACGTAACGGATAACGTTTATGACTCACCTTACAGGTACTTATTCTTTTATAGACTAAACTAGCTGCTGCCCGCGACTTCGTCCGCCTTTTATCGGGTTTAAAAGTAGCCTTCATGTTATTTCAGGCCCCAAACTAGACCCATTCCAAATTGCAGCCTAATCGGTTCAGTAGTTTTTGCGTGAAAGAGTAACAAATATCCATACATCCATCCTTACAAACGTTGACGTTTATAATATTAGTAGGATAGTAGGATAGACAGGATATAGTAGGCGTATATGAGTTAACATCGTAACATCCTAGATACTTTTTCATACTAATATTTTCGATCAGAGCCCTGAGTTTTGTTTCTCAATAGTATGAACGTAGGTAGTAATTTTTAACCGACTTCAAAAGAAGGAAGTTATCAATTCGTCTGTATGTTTTTTTATTGTATGGATGTTACGCGATATCTCCGCCAATTACGATTTTGAAAATTATTTCACTATTGTATAAAAAACGATCCCGAAGGGGTATAAAATTTTATACCCAGGGGATTAGTATTTATCCCGCAAAACTTAAAATAAGTGTAAAAGTAAGGGAATTTGAAGTCGGTTCAACGTTTTTTAAAACACGCCATATTATTTTCTCTTTGTATAATATCGTCAGCGAGACCTTTTTTATTTTGGGTTTGAGTAGAGATTCTGTACCAAATCCTATAAAGCTGCCTGTCCATTGATGCAAAGCGAAGAAGCGGAACGGAGATTTTAACCAATTCCATTGGGTCGGTGAAACAGAGCGAAGATTTTATCCAATTCCATTAATAAATATTCCATAAATCTCCGCTCCGCTACTGCCTCGCTCCTCGTCAATCGACATGCAGCCTGAAGAAACGAAAATAGCACGTCTAGATGCGATCGAGAAACTTTGGCGACCGATGAGGCGCGGCGGGCAAAGTCCGCTTGCGACGCAGGAGTTAACGTAACATAGAATAACGTAACATAAAAATATATTTATTTACAGCAAAGAATGTTACAGTTTAAGAGGCACTTAGTAGGTAGGTATAGTTACGGCTCAGGACCGCTATTTGTGGCGTCGCCGTACGGGGGAGGCCTGTGTCCAGCTGTGGACGTGTATGGGCTGTTATGATGATGATAGTTACAGATTATATAGTATGGTATAGTTAACATTATCAGTATGTCTATTTTATGATAGGTACATAAATTTTATTGTGGCCTAATAACAAATGTTTGTACGATCTGCAAATACATATTTGTCTCGGGTGTTCTGGGTAGGTATTTTCTATGTATAATAAAAAATAAATAAGCCGTGGGGTCGCGGCGTACGAATATCGACCCCTCCAACTCAACCCGTGGATGTCGTAAAAGCTGACTAAGGGAACCTACCAGAGGAAGGACAGCAGCTTCCTTCTGAGTATTTTTAAACACCAACACTGCGATCACCAATCCGCCTGCCAAGCGTGGTGATTATGGCAAATCCCCCCCTACATGGGAATGGTCTCCCATGTAGGGGGGGATTTGCCACTCGATGGACCGACGACATCGTAGCGATCGCAGGGAGTCGATGGATGGAGGCGGCTCAGGACCGCTATTTGTGGCGTCGTACGGGGGAGGCCTATGTCCAGCAGTGGACGTGTATGGGCTGATGATGATGATGATGAATAAAAATATCTATCTATGTAATATAATGTATATCAGTCATCTAGTATCCATAACAGAAGCTCTGCTAGCTTGGGGCTAGATGATGTTGTGTGCACTGTCCAACCAACATCAATGATGTTGTGTGGACTATCCAACATTATTTATTCTATTTATAAACTTGGGCTCTGGTGTCATTTACTCGCCTGCACAATGCTGCACTGCGCCAGATATTCCAAACCTCCTTATAATTAATTAATAAAATTGGTATTCCATTTTACTAAGCATTTTAATCTAAAAACTGTCGTCGTTTGACGATTATGAGTTTGGGCTCTCTCAAACGCTGTGCTCGCAGGGACGTGGAACGCACACGGAACCCTGAAGCTGTCCCTCGATAACACATGAAACTTTGGTGTACTTCCAACATTAACTAGGTTCTTTGTAAACCCACTCAATTTCATTATGAATTGGTATTCCAGTGACCACCTGTCCGACAACGCTGCGTACGGGCGGCGTAGCGACACCGACTCCGCGTACGAGCCGGAGCCGTCCGGGCCCAGCGCCGTGGTCACAATCAACGGAGTCGCCGTGCGCTGAACTACCCTCATTCTCTACTTTTTTACTTCTTATGCCAGGACTTACCATTTAACTAAATCGTTCGGTGGACGTCGTGCAAACTGCAGCGGCGGGAAAACACATTGGTTTCTGCTCACAATTAATAGCAGAAAAGTAGTTTTGGGTCTATAGGATGGATTTTTCTAAGGGTTCCACTTATTTGATTGCCATCAAAAGAAGTTTCTGTGTAAAATGCCAACTTCTTTTTGGTTTCATGGATTGTCCTCTAAGACTATTTTCCCGTAGCTATACCACACCGATTATCCCCGTCCAAAATATCCATCCTGTATATCTATAACAAACTTCAATTCAATTATTTTCTGCTAACAAGTAATATCTGGCAGAGATTTGTAGTGTGCGCAAATCTTACCTGTTAGATAAATCACTTGTAAGCCATTCTAACAATGGCCTCATTGTAAAGCATGGCACAAACTTCTTTCAGATATGGCTTATCTGCTAGCTTTATTAGGTACTTGTGAAACGCAGAATATATTGAAAACAAGTATTTTAAATATCACGTTAGCATCAAAACATACCTAATTTCTCAAAATTAAAAGAAAAAGTACTTTTTGTGTAGCAGAATTCTGTATAGGTATATATTGAAGTTGCCTCCAAAAGTTAAATTTTATTGAGCATCACGCATCAATATTGAGTTAAATAAAAATACAATTCAAAAATCTTTGTACGTAGGTAGGTATAAAGTTTTTTGCATACACCAACAAAAATAAACTACCTACCCAAGTAAGTATAATTACCTAAGTTTAATAAATAAAACAATATAGGTGGCCTTATCGCGTAGAAGTGATCTATAGCAGGCAAATTTAAGATATATACATTATTAGCTCGAGTCTATCCACACCTGGGCTATCGAATAAATAATTAAAAGTGGATGCACAACAATCCTGATAGAAACAATAAGATGTGCGATAACAAAAGTAAAATCCATTATGAATGTAAGCGGGTTAACTACGAACCTAGTTTGTGTTGGAAGAACACCAACGTTTCAACACAAACTAGGTTCGTAGTTAACCCGCTTACATTCATTGTAAGCGTGTCTTTGTCAAACTACGAAAGTTTTTATAGTAAAAGTAAAATCATCAAATAATGACTTCTTATGAGATAAGTCCTCTTTTATTGTAATACCTATATACTGTTTTCTTATTATCCTTTGCACCGGTTGAAGTATAATTATATAAAAAGTAAACTTAACCACACATGTGGTTTGGTTAGACTTTATTACTGCGACACAATACACGTAAAAATGTGTTTTACTAAATTGCTATAAGTACTAAATGTTTGAAACGTATTTCGGCTCAGTTTGTAAAGGTCAGGTTCTGACGCGCCATGCACAACACACCACACAATAGTGTGGTGTACATATTAGGTAGGTACATGGTTTGCAATCCTCCCTCATAGAATTCAAAAAGAAGAAGAAGGCGATTTCGCTAATAGAAGATTGGAACAATATTAAAAGTCGTGTAGCCAATTAGTGTCATTGGCAATTACGTACATATGTTATTCACGTTCTTTTGTGGGAATATAAAATGTTACCCGAAATTTTACTAAATTAAACGATATATTTATTAAATACGTTCATGAAATAAGTTCAGTCTAATAATTTTAAACCCTGTTAATTTTTGTGAAGACGCGAAAGCACTTTTCCTTGAGTACCTACCTAATTTCAGGCTAAGTAATTCCTAGCTAGAGCTAATTTGCAAATGATGCCACATTGTAGTGTTAGTATAAGTATATTATTTGTGTTCTTTGCGATCACCAATTCTAACTAGGTATCGTACCAAAGATGTAAATGTGTTGGGCTTAGAGCGAAGGGATGTTAAAATTTTAAAATCATTAGATTCATAAGCAACACTATATTTTTATAAAAAAGTTTTGTCGCTTTTGTATGAGACGAATTGTAAGTTACTTTGGATTCAAAGAAGTCATTCACCATTTAAACTACCAATATATTTATATATATTTATATTGTTTTATTGTATAAATAAATAGACGATGCCAAAATAAATGCTTACAATATTTATGTAGTTATTTATGGTCAAGCTTTTAGGTAGGATTATAGTTCCTTTAAGTATTTTTTAGATATTTTACCTACTTTTTTCAAATTTCGTAAATATATTTCAACGTAGGTTTGATAAGCTTATTTTGTTTTGGGGTTACCCGCTAACCTACCATACGAGGTTGCCAAAGTTGCCATAAGTTCAGCTTGGTCCAGGCGTCAAAGACTTTTCGATCATAAATAAATAGGTATATATAACATCTGCTTTGTTCAAAAATTATTTCAGATAAAAATACTAAAATGTACTTGTTTTGTAAATAGAATATACCTTATGTAAGGATAGTTATTTAATTTATTTCGTGTAATATACTCGTATAATAAGATCAGTCTAAAATATCACTGCCCATTCATCTGTCAGATATTAATATTGTATACTATGTAAGTAAATATGCTCAATATAACGTTTCTACAGCATCAATTATTTATAAATATGGATAGAACAGAAGTATATTATATTTTAACCAATACATAAAAAGCCTGTAACCGACAATTTCATATCATATTTTCTGTCGATTTTGCTATAATTACTTTCTGTATTATCTATCAGATAAACTGTACGTATTCATAGATTCATTGTAAAAAAAGGTTGTATAAGTAGGTAGGTACATAGCAATAAACTAAACTTAAGACTTCTATAGAACATTTTATTATGTACACACCTACTTTACTGTCTTGATAATGCTATATTATAAAGTAATAACGGAAGTGTTTTCTAAGTTTATGAATAAAAAAACCTTACTAATTTTTGTTTTCTTGAACACCCGCGGGTTATATTATATTGTACCTAATACAAAACTACAAAATAAGTAGTGCAAGTAAAATCCATACAAGTTAACAAGCTTTTGATAAAAATTGAACCCTTGGGTATAGAATATAAATCCTTATAAAGCCTACAAAACTGCATCGTGCGCCGCAGTGGGGCTGTGGCAAATCGCCAATACACTAAACTTCGACGACCGATGTGAAGTGGCGGGAGAAGGTCCGCCTGCGCCGCACAAGGTTTCGAAGGATTGATTCCCGCCTTGGGACAACTGTTTGTACGATCTACAAATATTTGTTCCACCCGGAACAAATATTTGTAGATCTAGGTATTTTTTATGTTACTCTCATGACACCTCTTGTTGTTTGAGGTCCTGAGTAATCTGAACGCAAGGAAGAGAGTATCAGGCTTTGTTTTGGATCTATCCTCTATTTCATGATTGATCAGGAAATTCTACTTAACAAACTTGAAAATTACGGTATTTGAGGCAATAGTTTGTCCTTAATTAAATCATATTTATGAAATAGAAAACGCTTTGTGGAAATGAGAAATATCGTTAATAAACAACTAGTGATTTAAACATCACAAGCTATCAACATAAAATGGGAAGTACCCCAAGGCTCAATACTGGCCCCTATATATTTTGGAATTTTCTTAAATGATCTTGTCAAGCATGTTACGAAATCCAAAATCTTTAATGAAATACCTGACATTGTATTTAATTTAATGCAAGCCCACACATTGTTTTTGTTTATTTAATCGAATACTATGTAAGTACTGACTTGTAACATTCAAATACAATTGTAAATAATTTTCCATCAATAAGTACATGAATGAATGAATGAAGTACCCATGTGTTTTGGGAAATTTACTTACCAACTTTTTTATATTACTTTTGTATATTGGGTGGTTGGTATGATTGTTGAGAAATCATAGGTTCAGTAAAGAAAAATTATATTTTATTCATTGGACTCAAACTTATCGAAATATGAAAACTCGTGCAATGATTCAGACTTAGAATCAACAGAAAACTGGTATATAAATGAACTGCATGCATCTATGTCAGAAAATGACTGCCTACAGGATAATAATAGAAAATAAATAGAACCAGAAACAATCCAGCGTTCAAAAAGAACTTGAAAATGTTTTTTGCCAAAATATATTGCCATAAAAAAGGATTTTACGTTGAACATGAAAATTATTTCAAGCAATCAGTTTAGCTAGATTAACATTTACACACAAAACGGTAGTAATAAACAAACAAATGCTACAGAAACGGAGAATATCCCGTTTGTAATATACGCAATGCCTATAACGACCGAGTATTTTGCAGTCGTAGGACCATATGAAATAGAAGAATCCTTGGGCCTAGAAATGATCAAATCGAATTGTGCTTCAACGCAAAAGAATACGAAAGGTTATCGGCTAACCACCAATAATTGATAACTTAAAAGTATTAGATAATCCGATTCCTTTTCTGCCAAAAAGTGCACAAATCATATTAAGCAATTAATAAAAACAGAAGTGGATCAAGAACCCTGCCTTGAGGTACACAGAGTGTATTATGTCTGAAAGGTGACCTGAATTCAGGTCACTGTGATTATGAAAACTCGTGCAATGATTCAGACTTTGAATCAACGGAAAACTGACATTTAAATGAACAGCATGCACCTATGTCAGAAAATTACTGACTATAAGATAATTATAGAAAATCAATAGAACCAGAAATAATCGAGCATTTAATGGTTTTAAATGAAACTTTGAAAATGATTTTATGAAACATAGTGTCATAAATTATTTCAATCAATCAATTTAGCTAGATGGACACAAAATGGTGCTAATAAACAAACAAACTTCTACAAAAACGAAGAATATACCTTTTGGAATATACGTTATGCCTATAAATATCGAGTATTTTGCAGTCGTAGGAACATATTATAGAATAGAAGAATCCTTAGTCCTAGAAATTGTCAAATCGAAATGGGCTTCAATGCAAAAGAATACAAAAGTTTATTGGCGAGTTGATAATTTAAAAGTATTAGATTATCCGATTACTTTTCTGCCAAAAAGTATTACCAAAATAATGCTAAAATTTATGGAGGATCCAAGATTCGACCCTCAAGAAGTCGAGAACTAAAGTAATATCTGACAGTTTGCAGCAGTTTTTTACACCTTGGATAGCAAAAAGTTACAAACATTACACAGAAAAAAGAAGACTGGAAACAATACATTAGAACGCCCGAAGGAAGGCAGAATAATTTTCCACCTAAAGATTCGTCCTTATTAGGAAATAGCAAAAAGCAAAGAAATGATAAAGGAGGCGGTGCAGTTAAATCTAATGAATCCAAGATTCGACCCTCGAAAACTAAAGTAATATCTGACAGTTTGCAGCAGTTTTTTACACCTTGGATAGCCAAAAGTTACAAACATTACATAGAAAAAAACAAGAGCGGAAAAAATAGGTACATTGGAACTTGGAACGCCCGAAGGAAGGCAGAATAATACTCAACCTTTAGAAGAGTTTGCTCGAGCTGTTTGGAAGAACAGAAATTTCACCAGACTATTGTTAAAGGAGAAAAATTATTTTATTGACGCCTTGAAAAACAATTGCAAAATTTACAAAAAAATAAAGGAAATTTTATATTAACGTACGATTGGAGAAAGAATAAGAAAAAAATTAACTATCTACATTCTGTGTGCTACAATCAACGTTCACAAACTTGATAGAAAAAGCCCTTTAAAATACTTAGAAATTTAATTGAAGAATACGGTGACTTCATTTTCTGCTACATAGGATAAACTCCAGGCCTGTACGGAGTGGCTTTCATTATAAACAAATGTCATAAGAAAAATATTTTATTTTGAAAGGACTTTCGGAAGGAGTGGCAGTTCTGCAGCTTGACATCAATGGCACAGAAATCATACAATGCCCCAACAGACGGCTAGCGACAATGAGATTGAGATTGTTTTATTCCACAGTCAACGAGGCTTTAAAATGGCAACAAAAAATCTAATAGCATTGGGCGATTTCAATGCCAAGATCTGTCCGATCTAATATTTATAATAATTATAAGATTATAAAAAATTAATTGGATTATTATATACTAACTAATATGCTATTAATTTTGAAAATGGTTTCAAAACCTTCCTGCGGTTACGATGAAATACTGATCACAATCATTATGGATAACATAGATCTTTTAGCAAGGCCAACACCTAAGTAAAAGAATGAATGAATTACCCATTTGTTTTGAGAAATTTACTTACCAGATCAGCAAGCAAAGATTACTTTTGCATATTGGGTGGTTGGGATAACTGTTGAGAAAACATAGGTTCTGTAAAGAAATTTTATAAGGAAAAGTTAAATGATTCATCGGAGTCAAACTTATCGAAATATGAAAACTCGTGCAATGATCAGACTTAGAATCAACAGAAAACTGGTATATAAATGAACTGCATGCATCTATGTCAGAAAATGACTGCCTACAGGATAATAATAGAAAATCAATAGAACCAGAAACAATCCAGCGTTCAAAATGAACTTGAAAATGACTTAGCCAAAACATATTGCCTAAAAAGGATTTTACGTTGAACATGAAAATTATTTCAAGCAATCAATTTAGCTAGATTAACACACAAAACGGTGGTCCATCACAATCAATAAGGATGACATGGATCTTTTAGCAAGGCCACTAGTAAACTTCTTTAATATATATTATGTTCATAAAAACCTATTAAACAAAACTTATTATTGTATCAATGACAACATTACTGACAAAAATTGTGGACAAAGCCCCTTTACAGCCGCACTCATTTTAATTTGTATTTTGTTTATATAAACTGTTTCTCATTTCCATGATCACGGACCATATAGTGACCCGGTCCTTTGGGAGGCATGCGTGGAGCCGAAGCCAACAGCACAGAGGCCTACGGACGCCTGCCATAAACATACTCTCAATACTGTTACAAGCGGCAGTCGGCTTGCCGAATGCTGGATGGGTTCCTCAAAATGTTGGCGTAAATGCCGATAAAGGAACAACATCGGTGCAAACGACTAAGGGGTGTCGAGAGGTGCGGCCCCGATTTCACCATCACGAAGACACGTGAGCGGGCTTCCTCGTTATTACGCCATTAGACACTTCCACCCCCGAGTCTACATCCTAAGATGCATCTCTCGCGACTCCACTCAGACCGGCCAACGAAGGCAAGCAAGAAGTGGGGGATCTGGTTATCTTGGGGTACCACTCCGCAAGCGGAGACGAGAACCAGGAACTTCCCCGGGAGCACTCGATATACCCGTGGTGTCGCTACTCACCAACAGCTTGCCACAAGCTGCCCTGCCGGTATTATTATTCATGGCCTTTTACAGCCATTCGTTCAATTTTTTATTATTTTATGAATATCATTAGTATATTTATTGTAACTTTATTTATACATACATATTTATTGACAAAGAAAATAACAATCAAATAATATAAAGAAATTAAACTAGTATTTACAATTGAAACAATTGAGCTAACTGCAGAACTGTAACCTTTTTATATTTTGTAGCAATTGACTTGACCAAGTGTTCCCTGTGAATTTATGATAAAAAATAAATTATTTGAATTTGAAAAAATGTATTGAACAGTCAATTTTTCCTGATCAATTGAAGATTGCCAGAGTTCTACCCATACATAAGAAAGGGAAAATATATCCAAAGAATAAAAAGAAAGAAATAAGCCAGTTTCACTTCTGCCTATCTTCTCTAAAATTTATGAAATATTAATTATGGATAGAATAGTTTCACACCTAAATTCACACAAAGTATTAAACTTACGACAATTTTGATACCGATGAAGCGTAGGTACGGTGGATGCGGTTGATCTCTTGTTGTTTGACGTCCTGAGTAATCTGAACGCAAGGAAGAGAGTATCAGGCTTGGTTTTGGATCTATCCTCCGCTTTTGACATGGTTGATCATGACATTCTACGTAACAAACTTGAAAATTACGGTATTCGAGGCAATAGTTTGTCCTTAATTAAATGAAATAGGAAACGCTTTGTGGAAATGAGAAATATCGTTAATAAACAACTAGTGATTTAAACATCACAAGCTATCAACATAAAATGGGGAGTACCCCAAGGCTCAATACTGGCCCCTATATATTTTGGAATTTTCTTAAATGATCTTGTCAAGCATGTTACGAAATCCAAAATCTTTAATGAAATACCTGACATTGTATTTAATTTAAAGCAAGCCCACACATTGTTTTTGTTTATTTAATCGAATACTATGTAAGTACCGACTTATAACATTCAAATACAATTGTAAATAATTTTCCATCAATAAGTACATGAATGAATGAATGAAGTACCCATGTGTTTTGGGAAATTTACTTACCAACTTTTTTATATTACTTTTGTATTTTGGGTGGTTGGGATGATTGTTGAGAAATCATAGGTTCAGTAAAGAAAAATTATATTTTATTCATTGGACTCAAACTTATCGAAATATGAAAACTCGTGCAATGATTCAGACTTAGAATCAACAGAAAACTGGTATATAAATGAACTGCATGCATCTATGTCAGAAAATGACTGCCTACAGGATAATAATAGAAAATAAATAGAACCAGAAACAATCCAGCGTTCAAAAAGAACTTGAAAATGATTTTACCAAAATATATTGCCATAAAAAAGGATTTTACGTTGAACATTAAAATTATTTCAAGCAATCAGTTTAGCTAGATTAACATTTTCACACAAAACGGTAGTAATAAACAAACAAATGCTACAGAAACGGAGAATATCCCGTTTGTAATATACGCAATGCCTATAACGACCGAGTATTTTGCAGTCGTAGGACCATATGAAATAGAAGAATCCTTGGGCCTAGAAATGATCAAATCGAATTGTGCTACAACGCAAAAGAATACGAAAGGTTATCGGCTAACCACCAATAATTGATAACTTAAAAGTATTAGATAATCCGATTCCTTTTCTGCCAAAAAGTGCACAAATCATATTAAGCAATGTCATTAAAACTGAAGTTCCCGCCAACAACGCCAGTTGACAAAAGTAATGAGGATATTGTCAATATTGAAGAGATTAATAATAATAAACAAGGATATTCAAACAATGAAATAACTAAAACGAGCGGGGGCTGACTCCCTTAGAGATTCGAAAAATATAGATAGTCATATGCAAAGCAACTAAAGTTCTACGTCAACTCGTTTGACTTGCTTGACCAATAATTGTCGCATAGTATTCAGTATTATTTATTTCATTAATGTACAATAAAAACAGAAGTGGAACAAGAACACTGCCTTGAGGCACACCGAGCGTATTGTCTGAAGTGACCTGAAGTCACTGTGAATATGAAAACCCGTGCAATGATTCAGACCTTGAATTAACGGAAAACTGACATTTAAATAAACAGCATGCACCTATGTCAGAAAATGACCTACAAGATAATTATAGAAAATCAATAGAACAAGAAACAATGGAGAATTCAGAATAGTTTTTAACTATTTCAAGCAATCAATTTAGCTAGATGAACACAAAATTGTGGTTATCCCGTTTGGAACTTATGCGTTATGTCTATAACTACCGAGTATTTTGCAGTCGTAGGTAGGACCATATTATGAAATAGACGAATCCTTAGTCCTAGAAATTGACAAATCGAATTGTGCTTCAATGCAAAAGAATACAAACGTTTATTGGCGAGTTGATAATTTAAAAGTATTAGACTATCCGATTGCTCTTCTGCCAAAAAGTATTACATAAAAGAATGCTAAAATTTATGGAGGTCCATTTGACAAATTCGACTCCTGGTGATCCACAGAGTAAAAGGCAACATAAAGATTAGTACTTATTAGGAAATAGCAAAGAAAAAATAGATAAAGGTGGCGGTGCAGTTAAATCTATTGAATGGAGGATTCTACCCTCGAAAACTGAAGTAATGTCTGACAGTTTGCAGCAGTTTTTTACATCTTGGATAGCAAAAAAAATACAAACATTACATAGAAAAAAGCAAGAGCGGAAAAACATACATTGGAACGCCCGAAGGAAGGCAGAATAATACTCCACCTAAAAATTCGTTCTAAAAAAAAAAAATAGCAAAAATAAAGGAGGCGGTTCAGTTCAAACATATTGCCTAAAAAGGATTTTACGTTGAACATGAAAATTATTTCAAGCAATCAATTTAGCTAGATTAACATTAACACACAAAACGGTGGTAATAAACAAACAAATGCTACAGAACAGAAACGGAGAATATCTCGTTTGGAATATACGCAATGCCTATAACGACCGAGTATTTTGCAGTCGTAGGACCATATGAAATAGAAGAATCCTTGGGCCTAGAAATTATCAAATCGAATTGTGCTTCAATGCAAAAGAATACGAAAGGTTATCGGCTAACCACCAATAATTGATAACTTAAAAGTATTAGATAATCCGATTCCTTTTCTGCCAAAAAGTGCACAAATCATATTAAGCAATGTCATTAAAACTGAAGTTCCCGCCATCAACGCCAGTCGACAAAAGTAATGAGGATATTGTCAATATTGGAGAGATTAATTAATTAATAACAATAAACAAGGTTATTCAAACAATGAAACAACTAAAAAGAGCGGGAGGCTGCCTCCCTTAGAGATTCGAAAAATATAGATAATATGCAAAGCAACCAAAGTTCTACGTCAACTCGATTGACTTGCTTGACCAATAATTCTCGCATTGTACATATTCAGTATTATTTATTTCATTAATGTACAATAAAATAGAAGTGGCCACTGCCTTGAGGCACACCGAGCGTATTGTCTGAAGTGACCTGAAGTCACTGTGAATATGAAAACACGTGCAATGATTCAGACTTTGAATCAAAGGAAAACTGACATTTAAATGAACAGTATGCACCTATGTCAGGAAATTACTGCCTATAAGATAATTATAGAAAATCAATAGAACCAGAAATAATCGAGGATTTAGAATGGTTTTAAATGAACTTGAAAATTATTTTACGAAATATATGGTCATAAATTATTTCAAGCAATCAATTTAGCTAGATGAACACAAAATGGTGGTTATAAACAAACAAACGTCTACAGAAACAAATATATAATATATATTGAAGAAATTTCCTAGTGGCCTTGCTAAAAGATCTATGTTATCCTTATTGATTGTGATGGGTATTTCATCGTAACACCAGGAAGGTTTTAATACCATTTTCTAAATTAATAGCATATTAGTTAGTATATAATAATCCAGTTCATTTTTTATAATCTTATAATTATTATAAATATAAGATCGGACAGATCTTGGCATTGAAATCGCCTTGTTGACTGTGGAATAAAACAATCTTAATCTCATTGTCGCTAGCAGTCTGTTGGGGCATTGTATGATTTCTGTGCCATTGATGTCAAGCTAAAGAACAGCCACTCTTTTCGAAAGTCCTTGCAAAAATAAAATGTTTTTCTTATGACATTTTACAATGAAAACCACTCCGTACAGGCCTGGGGTTTGTCCTATGTAGCAGAAAATGAAGTCACTATGTTCTTCAATTGAGTAGAAACTCAAGTTGTCTTATTTCTGAGAGCCCAATAACGTCGTACTTTATATTTGAAAGGGCTTTTTCTATAAAGTTTGTGAACGTTGAAGTAGCACACAGAACGTAGATAGTTAATATTTTTTTTGTTTCTCATTATTTCTGCAGTCGTACGTCACTATAAAATTTCCTTTATTCTTTTAAAAAAGTTGCAATTGTTTTATAAGGCTTCAATAAAATACATTTTTCTCCTTTGAAAACAATAGTCTGGTGAAATTTCTGTTCTTCAAAACAGCTTGAGCAAACTCTTCCATAGGTGGAATATTATTCTACCTTCATTCGGGCGTTCTAATGTATTGTTTCCGCTCTTGCTTTTTTCTATGTAATGTTTGTAATATTTTGCTATCCAAGGTGTAAAAAACTGCTGCAAACTGTCAGACATTACTGCAGTTATCGAGGTTAGAATCATGGATTCATTAGATTTAACTGCACCTCCACCTTCATTATTGCTTTGTTTTTTGCTATTTCCTAATAAGGACGAATTTTTAAGTTGCCTTTTACTCCGTGGATCACCAGGAGACGGATTTGTTAAATAAATTAATAAATAATAAAATCTCTTTATTTCGGATAACTACAGATCGATATTGGGTTAGTAAACACACAAAAATATAAAAGCAGAGCGTTAATACAACAAAAATATGAAAAAAAAATATATAAACGTGTGCCCCGTTCCCAGAGCGATCATCATCTTAGTAAAGAGACGTTTACCGGTATCACTCTGCGAACCAGGCCTACCCACAGCGGTGATGAAAACCTGTCCGCTATGGTTTGCAGGATGCTGTTATTGCTGTCCCGCACTCTGCGGATCAGGGATGCAGTTTTTTTTGAGAATGATGGCTTCAAAGCCATCCGTTTGATACTCTGCAAACATCCCCGATGCACTGCAGAAGCGAGGTAGCCCCAACATAATCCTGAATATGTTATTGTATGGGATACGTAGGGTCGCTAGTGAGCCTTTGGTATTTCTAACCCACAAGCTTCTCGTGTACATGTTTTGGCAGTAGGCTTTAAAAAGAGTTATCTTAACTTGCTCTGTACACCGGGAGAACCTGCGGGCCAGCATATTAACTCTAACTGCCAGCGCCCTACGCTCCCTTGCAATGTCAGCATCAGCTTTGATGCTGACGGCAATGATAGGTCCAAGATATCTAAATTTATCCACTCACTCTCTTTAAGTTCATTCCATTAAGGTAATACTATAGGTTTTCTTATATGGACCATTGCCAAAGGGACCTCCATTAATTTTAGCATTGTATTGTGTAATGTTGAGTTATTTTTTTCAAGGACTTAGGTAGAATTCTGGATACATTATATTTAACTGCATCGCCACATTTATCATTGCTTTGCTTTTTGCTATTTCCTAATAAGGACGAATCTTTAAGTTGCCTTTTACTCCATGGATCACCAGGAGTCGGATTTGTCAAAGGGACATCCATTAATTTTAGCATTCTATTGTGTAAAATTGGGTTATTTTTTTAAAGTCTTCAATAAAATACGTTTTTCACCTTTGAAAACAATAGTCTGGTGAAATTTCTGTTCTTCCAAACAGCTCCAGCCAACTCTCCCACAGGTGGAGTATTATTCTGCCTTCCTTCGGGCGTTCCAATGTATTTTGTTCACTCTTGCTTGTTTCTATGTAATGTTAGTAACTTTTTGCAATCCAAGGTGTCAAAAACTGCTGCAAACTATCAGACATTACTTTAGTTTTGGAGGGTAGAATTCTGGATACATTATATTTAACTGCATCGCCACATTTATCATTGCTTTGCTTTTTGCTATTTCCTAATAAGAACGAATCTTTAAGTTGCCTTTTACTCCATGGATCACCAGGAGTCGGATTTGTCAAAGGGACATCCATTAATTTTAGCATTCTATTGTGTAAAATTGGGTTATTTTTTTAAAGTCTTCAATAAAATACGTTTTTCACCTTTGAAAACAATAGTCTGGTGAAATTTCTGTTCTTCCAAACAGCTCCAGCCAACTCTCCCACAGGTGGAGTATTATTCTGCCTTCCTTCGGGCGTTCCAATGTATTTTGTTCACTCTTGCTTGTTTCTATGTAATGTTAGTAACTTTTTGCAATCCAAGGTGTCAAAAACTGCTGCAAACTATCAGACATTACTTTAGTTTTGGAGGGTAGAATTCTGGATACATTATATTTAACTGCATCGCCACCTTTATCATTGCTTTGCTTTTTGCCATTTCCTATTAACGACGAATCTTTAAGTTGCCTTTTACTCCGTGGATCACCAGGAGTCGGATTTGTCAAAGAGACCATCATTAATTTTAGCATTCTATTGTGTAATGTTGGGTTATTTTTTTTAAGTCTTCAATAAATACTTTTTGCACCTTTAAAAACAACAGTCTGGTGAAATTTCTGTTCTTCCAAACAGCTTTTGCAAACTCTCCTACTAGTGGAGTATTATTCTGCCTTTCTTCGGGCATTTCAATGTATTTTGTTCACTCTTGCTTGTTTCTATGTAATGTTAGTAACTTTTTGCAATCCAAGGTGTAAAAAAGTCTTGTGTTATTGTTTTCCCATCTATAGCTTTTTATAGGTCACCATTAATTTCAAACGTGATATAAGGCTCACTTGACTGTGTGATTGTATTTTGTTTTCCACACACATTCACATTCATATCATATATTACTCCCACAGGTGGAGTATTATTCTGCCTTCATTCGGGCGTTCCAATGTACCAATTTTTTCCGCTCTTGCTTTTTTTCTATTTAATGTATGTAACTTTTTGCTAAAAAACCGCTGCAAACTGTCAGACATTACTTTAGCTTTCGAGGGTCGAATCTTGGATTCATTAGATTTAACTGCACCGCCTCCTTTATCATTTCTTTGCTTTTTGCTATTTCCTAATAAGGGTGAATCTTTAGGTGGAGTATTATTCTGCCTTACTTCGGGCGTTCCAATGTATTTATCCACTCTTGCTTTTTTCTATGAAATATTTGTAACTTTTTGCTATTCAAGGTGGAAAAATGTATTGTGTTATTGTTTTAGGTTTAAAGAATATTTATTTCTCAAAAAGAAATACATTTCACTTATATGAGAAATATCTTATAGTTAAGTACCTATATTCAATAAAACTTCGACAGTCAAACAATTTTTGTTAGGTACTTACCTACCTAAGCATACAGGTAAAGTTAGTCATGCAATGTAATAGGTATAAAAGTTTTACAATCTTCTAACATCAGTTACAAATCAAATATCAATTAAGACAAATAATGAAAAGAATTTCTGAAGAATTTATAGATTTAGTCAGACATCGAAAACATTTTCAGACTACCCGCAAGATCCCGCACATTTATTAACTCATTGAAATTGTCAATGCGAAGTCGTTCGTCATTATCATGTCACAGTGAAAGCAAAACAGTATGTCAATTTGTTATTTGAGCAAGGATATGTCGTATTGTCATTTTTCCTGTCTATAGGTTTATATAGGTCACTACTATCGCTCGTATTTAACTAACTCTCGTATTTATTTACTCTTACATGTACAGATATGTAGAAACATTAATTGGCAACCTCTTAAATAGTAGTTAAAGTTTACATTTCAAATCAATGCAAGATTTACACACTTTACTCAAATTCTAAGAAGCAAAAATTTTATCACCAAGTGGGAATCGAACTAATTGATTACACTAAATATCACACTAACTCCTAGAATTTAAGCTATTATTTATATAAAACCTATTCGATAGTTACTTGGCTGACTCGCTAATAACACTCCTTTTCAAACCTCTGTGGTTTACATAGTGTTATTATTATAAATTTCCTATCACTCCCATTATTAGAAGTTGGTAAATAAATTTAAAAAAAAAGAAAATAAAAAAATATTAGGTTATTGGGGATAGATGTCCTCTATCTGTCCTGTGATAAATAGTAGATATAACTGGGCGAACGAATAGCGAACAATATTTGAAAGTGTTGAAGGAAGTCATGTTACCTTGTTTGTGGATCGCGTATCCAGAGGGACACATTTATTTTGTACATGCATCGTACGCGAATGGTTTCTGAATGATTCTCTTCTTTAGAAGACATTACTGTTATTCCTTGGCCATCCGAGATGATCCGAGTGAATTGAGGTCCAAGCATAATTTAGAGCAAGAGGTCATGAGGACCTGGGAGCTAATATAATGCGAGGTAATAATATGGGATGGAACATGGTTACTCAGATGAGAAAAATACAGCAAATTATACATTATGATGGTTATTAACTATTAGCGGTCGCAGGGAGTCGATGGATGGAGGCGGCTCAGGACCGCTATTTGTGGCGTCGAACGGGGAAGGCCTATATCCAGCAGTAGACGTGTATGGGCTGATGATGATGATGATGGTTATTAAGTATCACTAGATATAAAATACGATAATATCCCTACTAAACCATAATGCATAATGCAATGCAAAAAAAAATCCTACCTTCTAACACCATTTGACCTCATTTATTTTCAAACCTACCTGATTATAGTATAACGATTTAACACGATTGACAGGAGATCAAAATTGGTTTAATTCATTAGATTATATAATTAAACGAAAATCTAATGAAAACACATGTGTATTCTCGATCACTAAATCGAAAATATAATATTGTTTATCAGAATAAGGAGTTATTTGTAAGTAGGCAAAATTATAAAATAAAACAGGTCAGTATTAATTACGTTTTTTATGTTGTTGTGTCGCCAACAATTTATAAATAATAAAAGTAAGTATGCACCTATACATACTTAAATATGTTTTATTTTATCAATATTTTAAATTCAGACTAATCCTATATTTTTATATCCTTATCCTTACTAATATTATAAATACGAAAGTAACTCTGTCTGTCTGTCACGTTTTCACGCCAAAACTACTGAACCAATTTATATGAAATTTGATACACAGATATTTTAGAGCCTGTGAAACGACATATGCTACTTTGAATGCGATAAAAGGATTGTAAGGGGTTGAAAGAGGGGTTGAAAAGTTGTATAGAAGTATCGTCATTTTTAAAGCTAAAAGCTTGGAGTTTATTTTTAGGCCTTTTTTTTTAATTTAAAGTTTATAAAAATTTTACCCTCAAGGGTTAACATATCAAAGGGAATAGGGGATGAAAGTTTGTATGAAAATCACATAGTTACTATTCCACGCGGACGAAGTCACGGGCACAGCTAGTATTATTATAAATTTGAAAGTAACTCTGTCTTTCTGCCTGTCCGATACCTTTTCACACCGAAACAGCTGAACGGATCGTAATGAAATTTGGCAGGGAGATAGATGGTATCCCGGGGACGGACATAGGGTCCATGAAAAGTGCGTGCGAAGCCGCGGGAAGTAGTCAGTATACAATAACTTCACTATTCACATGAATACATGTCATTACATAAATACAATAAAAAAGAAGTGACAGTTAAATAAACAAAAAGATCCCATAAAGAGGATGTCCTCTTTATGGGATCGATGACGGGTATTACGTTGAGAAATGACAGAACTCAGTTACACTAACCACTACACCATAGTTACATGAGTTCAAGTTTTGAAATCTAGTATGTATCCGTTACTCTTGATAATAGACATTTCAATTATTTTAATGGATGAATAAACTTTATAATAAAACAATATACGTTAAACAGCCAAAATAACGAGAATAATGTAGCTATTTTTATGTTCAAGGGATGTTCACGGGTTTTGAACCTGCGTGCTACTGAATAACACTTCCACTTTTTACCCAAGGACCCAGGGGTCGTCACATTTCGAGTTGAAGCCGGGGTAAAGAGGCACAGCCTTGAGGGCTCCCTCCGTGCCCCCAAAAAGGGCCGGAATGAAGTTCAGTAGTGAATAACACTATTACATTATGAGGGGATTCCCCTTGCCTTCTGCACCGCAGTGATACCTTGCGGGGTCGAAACGCCCTGCTGCCAACGCCCTATATCCGAATTGAGTGATAAACTGGTCCGGATCCCCTTACTCCCTAACTGCTTCATCATATCAGCCCATACACGTCCACAGCTGGACTTAGGCCTCCCCCATACGACGCCACAAATAGCGGTCCAGAGCCGCCTCCATCCATCGACTCCCTGCGACCACTACGATGTCGTCGGTTCGAATCGAGAATCGAGTGGATGGTCTCCCATATATTTGGGGATTTGCCATAATCACCACGCTTGGCAGGCGGATTGGTGATTTGATTACAGTGTTGAAAAATACTCAGAAGGAAGCTGCTGCCCTTCCTCTGGTAGGTTCCCTTAGTCGGCTCTTACGACTTCCACGGGTTGATTTGGAGGGGTCGATATTCGGATGCCGTCTCGCCACGGCCAATGTACGGCCGGTCCCTATATCTATAAAAGGGTTGGTTATCACAATCTTGATAATAGGTTACTCGGCGTAACAGGGTTCTAGTAGGTGGGTGTCATATACACAGGGGGTGCAGTTCCGAAAAGCGCATAAATGTCGGATCGACTTGAAATTTGGGACACGTACATTTTTTGACCTCCTGAGTACAAATACCTATGTTTATAGGCAGAATAACAGCGCCTTCTGCTCATAACAGTTGGCATTATGCTGAGTCTGGGCCCATTTGCTACTGCACAGCACACCTACTTATTCTTGTTTCATCATCATCATCAGCCCATACACGTCGTTAATTGTCCTGTGTGTAGTGGCAAATAAATGTTATTTCTATGTCTATGATATGACTAATATTAAAACGAAAATTGGCGAATTTTTTTTTTCAGGTCTCATCGGACCAGCTCGATGGTACCATGACAATGCATTGCCACCGAACTTACATAAGTATGCCTAAGCCTAATCGGTTGAGGATAACTGGTCTAAAACTGAGTTGCAAGGTTCCATCCGAACAAACATAGTTACACAAAAAATCTTTAAATAATATGGCGTGTTTAAAAAAACTTCAAATTTCCTTATTTTTACAATTATTTTAAGTATTGCGGGATAAGTACTATCCCCTGGGGATAAAATTATACAATGGTGAAAGAATTCTCAAAATCAGTCCATAAATGGCGAGTGTATCAAGTATGAACTTACATTCGAAATCGTTCTGACGATAAAGAAAAATTATTTTTATTATGCCTTTATGGAATGTTAGGATCCATACTGTAATAGTTATGGAATGTTAGGATCCATACTGTAATAGTTAAGTAAGTTACTGTATTAGGTAGTTTAGTTTTAAATAAACAGTACCTACTACTGTTTTTTTTATTATAAACGAAAGAATTCCTGTTGTGTCCTGTTGAAGTTGAACGGATGGCAAGATTGGTAGTTGGCAGGGAGAGGTGAACGCCGTGAACGGTATCCCAGGGACGTATGTTTAACGTAGGACGTTATGTTTAACATAGGACTGTCCCAGGGACGGCCATAGGATAGGATAGGACTTTTTACCCCGAAGTGCCTGCGAAACCGCGAGCAGAAACCGAACTTTTATGAAAACCTAGGTAAAGCCTACCTAGATCTCTTTGTTTGATTCATCCCTATTATAATCACTTAGCTCTTTAGTATTTCTAAAGTATAACTTTTAACATAATTTAAGATCAAAGTTCAAAATATTATTTTACGTTTGTTGATGGATAATTTTAATGTTTGAAACAAGTCAAAAAATTGCCCAATTCTGTCCGCAACGTTTAAAATATTTATCTAAAACGAATGTAAGTAATGAAACAAATCATAAGATATGCCAAATATCATTGTCTAAAACCTGTAATGTAACATTCACACTCATAAATATTTCCTATCTGCCTAGCTATAATAAGTTGTTGTTAATTAGTACCTCACATTCGCATGTTTTATTGCTACCTAAACTTTTTCACTCAGTTGGTCGTAGTAAAAGGAATGAAAGGTTTTTGCTTGTTCGTGCATTATTATGCTGTTGCATAACCTATAGTATAGTTAGTACTGTTTTCGAGCTGGCAGCGCATCGTAAACAACAGTCCGCTATAGATACCTATCCTATTACCACTACCTATCGCAGGTGTATTTACATTACTAACTCGATGTTTTGCCACAGCCCAAATGGATAACAAATTTTTTTATTTGTACTATCAAAATGTCCGTGACTTACGCACAAAAACAACTATGTTTCGTCGCAATGTTCAGTTGAATAATTATGATATTATAGGCCTGACAGAAACATGGTTACTTGATTCAATAGGAGATGCGGAAATTTTCGACGATAGGTCTTGTGTTGCGCAGGGACCGCAGATACGACCTGACGGGCCAGTCACTGGGAGGAGGAGTACTCTTAGCAGTGCGCCGTGAGTACCACGTGACTTCGCGCCCCGAGTGAAATTCTTCGCGGAGGATTTGTGGCTAACGGTAAAATCGTGCGATAACACTATTGATTCATTAGGGTGCGTACATATTGGTGTTTTATATTTATGCAGTCAAAATAGAAACTTAAATTTTTCTCAACAGCTCTCTAATTATTTACATAGCCTACGCGACATTATGACTGCTAATCTGCATGACAAATTTATAAAAATGGGCGACTTTAACTTGCCGTCGATTCAATGGTGTCCAGCAGATGGACTCGCTTATCTAAGCCCGTGTTCCTCGTTATGTAGAATCGAGGCAGAACTGGTGGACGAACTTGAGTTACTGGATCTACACCAATAAAACAGTGTCTATAATCAAAAGAGTAAATTATTGGACTTGGTTCTTTCTAATATAGATTGTGTTAAGGTTATGGATTGTGTTACGCCGCTCGTGCCAATGGATGCCTATCATAACGCTTTATCCATTCTGGTCGATATAAGTATAATGGAATATTTACAACCAGCTCCAAGGGTTAAATTCTGTTACAACAAAGCCAACTACGAGGCTTTCAACAATGAACTATTAGCAACGGATTGGAATGATTTGTTCTCAGAAAACTCATTAGATCAGGCGGTTGAACGCTTCTATAGTTTATTGAATTCCATACGAGATAGGCATGTACTGACTAAATGTACAATATAAAACCAACTAGATTTCCGCCCTGGTACTCGTCCTCGCTGAGAAAGGTTTTAAATGTGAAATATAAATATTACAGGAAATTCAAACGCTACGGTGGACTCGCTGATAAATTGACCATGAACTTCCTTAAGAAGAGAGCCAAAGTTCTTGAAGAAAGTTGTTATAATTCGTATATTGCAACAGTAGAAAGCTCAATCAAAGATAACCGCAAAATTTTTTGGTCATATTTTAAATCGCTCTCTAAGTCTACTTCTTTACCGAATTCTATATCTAGTGACACTGTAACTGCTACTTCAGGTACTGAAATTTGTAATCTTTTTGCCGAATATTTCCACTCAACATTCTTAGCTCCACAAAACTCGACACTTCCCAGCCTTGCTATAAATGATCCGGCTAGTGCATCAGTAGCCGAATGCGGTATATCTTCTATTGAGCTCACTATCCAGATGGTTAAGACAGGACTACTGGAACTTGATAAATCAAAATCAGCTGGACTTGATGGCATTCCGCCTATTTTACTTATTAAATGTGCTGATAGCTTATCTATGCCCTTACTTATTCTATTCACACGATCAATAAAAGAAGGTACTGTTCCGCCATTGTGGAAATCAGCGTTTATTACTCCAGTGCACAAAAAGGGGGCCAAGGATAAGGTTGCAAACTATCGCCCTATCTCTAAACTGTGCGTTATAGCTAAGCTGTTTGAAAAAATTGTATCAAGTTTATATGTCTGTAAAGAATGTACTACCTAAAATAATAAAAATAAAATAAAATAGTTTATTTCTTTAACTTAATCTATACTAATCTTCAAATTTCTTTGGAAATCCCTTTTTAAGTATAGGGACACCTGTGTTAAGGGGTTTCGCTCTTGCCTTATGGAAAATCACTCTTATAGACTAAGTAGATTCAATAAAACATACATAATTTTATATAAACTAAGATCTAATCAATGTTGTAAATGTTGCCATTAATTTTCACGTGTAAATGTGTGTTGTGTGTGGAGGTGGGGTTATTTGTGTGCACTATCACGAAACTGTTTCCAGTAGGTTTTCCGTGTCCTGGTATGTAAGGGTCAGTAGCCAGTCTATTAGTCGTTTTTTAGAATCATGTTTTGTAAGTGGGTAAATGTTTATAATCTTATTAATTTTATTATATAAATGATTTGATTGTTTGACGAATAGACGTGTTGCAAATTTTGAGCGAGCTACTTCTTATAGGCATTATCTTACGTGCGTTAAACAACACCTGCTACCCTTAAAACTAAGACGTGACTACGCTGATGTTATTTATTTATCTAAAATTGCAAATTCATCTATTGATTGTCCAGACATCCTCCATAAAATTCAATTTTACGTTAGGGCTAAAACCCCTCGTTAATACTACAAAAAAAAATGTAATAATTCAACGTGGAGTCCCCTTACGTTTTTAATGTTTATGTTCGATCGTTACAGTACTGTTCAATTATTTCCGAGTATTTGACTCAGTAGCTAGGTTATGTTTTTCTAGACTTTTGTAGGTTAAAAAAAACAAAATTAAGAATTTTATAAAATATCTCGGTGAAAATATTATTCCCCGTTCTCGGGAACGAAAAATGTCGGGAAATCCGAAACCTTAGATCAGGCTAATACCTATATCTACCTACTTGAAGATATAGGTAGGTATTTATGACGAGTTTGAACAAGAGCTTAAACACTTGTGGAAAGTAAAATATACCTACCTAAGCATAACAAGGTAGGTACCTAACATACCTAATAATACATGTCTTTTTGAAAGGCGCATGGACGGTAGGTACTACCTACTTAACTTCATCACAGATAAGTGGGTATACATGGTTCTATCTAGGCTTGAACCATCATGTACTCGAAGGTATAGTGGGTATGGATTACTAAGTATTGGATTTTATACGACTTACAACAAGACTAAAGACGCTTTCTTATTAGGTAAGTAGGTACCTATAATTGGCTGCACGAGGAAACAGTCGGAGCTGGTTATAATGAGATAAAGAAGGTAGTAGAGGATATGCTCCAACGAGACTGCTCTTCACAAATGGCATTCTATGTTTGGATGATATAGCGAAATAAATTTGGTCAAATTTGATAGAATCAAGGAACCAAACAAATTAAGGTAGTTTTTACAATTTAAACAATTGAGCTAACTGCAGACTGTTGAAAACAATCCACAGATAGCTCAACTGGTTCATATCAATACCAGTCGGAAGCGTCCCCAAGACGCTGGCTGCATTGCCTCGCTGTATGGCAATGCTAATGCGCTGCGCCAGATACTCACCAGCTCTCGGGTCACGCGTCGCTTCGACCAGGCGCTCCGATATTTTTTTGAAAACCCGGAGAGCCTCAGTACTCCACGGTCCTAGGGTCTCGACTCCAAGGGGAGCAAATGCGTAGGCTCTGTCGAGACCTGCATCAAAGAGAATACAATACTTACACCTGCATATTTGCGCCTCTTGAGATCCTGGGCCAAATCTGCCGCCGAACCACGGATGTCATTGAAAGATGGGAAGGCGTGTGTCGACACATGTAGCGTCCCACACAATAGGCCTCCCCAGCTCCCAAGGGACTAATGTCATGCCGTCGGGCCTCTTACCATCGTCACGCAACAGACCATTCGGTTTGAGAATAGCTGGTTAGCGGTGACAAAGGCCCGCCGGATGATGTCGTTAAGGCTGGCATGGCGAGAAATCCGACCGGCAGCCCTAGTACACGATAATCCGTGATGACCAAGCTGTTCGTCAATAGTACCGCACTGGCATTGATGAGGCGCGCAACACCTTGCACCCAACCCAAGACATGTTGCTATACGGAAAGTTACAAGATCCAATAAAGTACCAGTATTATTATGAAGGAAATGCTTGCAACCAATGTCCTGACTGCCATTTAGATACGGCCAGGAGACGGGCTCGATCTGATCTTATTTATTATCTGACTTCAAAAGGTGGAGGTTCTCAATTCGTCTGTATCTTGTTTTTTTTTGTATGCATGTTACGCGATATCTCCGCCAATTATGTATGGACCGATATAGAAAATTCTTTCACTATTGTATAGAAAATGATCCCGAAGGGGTCCCATAAAATTGTTATCCCCAGGGGAATAGTATTTATCCCGCAAGTGTAAAAGTAAGGGAATTTGATGTCAGTTTATTATTTTTTAAAACACGACATAATATTTACCTTCTACAGACAAACAACGAAAATGAACTTGTTTTGTAAATAAAATATTATTATTTATGGATCTTTATGTAATTTATTTAGATTAAGATATAATAAGAAAAATTTTATGTCACTGCCCATACATTTTCCAGATATTATAATTTTACTTCATACATATTGAATAGATATATGTATCTTGTTTTCTATGTAGGTAAATATGCTCAATATAATATTTCTACAACATCAATAATATATTTATATTTGATTATGGGTAGAACATTTTTATGTTTAGAAATTCATTAACCGACAAATTCATACCATATTTCCTGTCGTATTTATTATACCTTTCTGTATTCAATATTCTGCTTAGCTTTATATAAATTGACATGTATCTAAATCGCATTATATTTAGATTTATTTATGTCGATAGGCAAAATAAATATGTATTAGACATATTAGTTATACTGCCGTCATAGGAAGAAAAGCCGGCGGTGTCAACATATGTAGTTAAGGCTTTTCTTCCTATGACAGCAGTATAAAATGTACTAGTGGTTTCTTTTTCACTTCTTCCACTAGTGGACAAAATTAATTAAGTGAACAGAAAATCAATAACACCTTATTTCTTATTTGATAATAATTACTATAATTTATAGCTGTTTATAGTATAAAATTTTACTTGTCTAAGTGTTTATTTTGTAAGCCTAAAGAAATAAAGTTATTGAAGCTGTATTTTTATCTCATAGGCCAGCTGTATTTGTAGATTATGTTCATTGTAAAATAAGCTTAATTTGTTAAGTATCAATAAACTTAATGACTTCTACACATTTAATAAAATACACACCTATTTAAATACACATCGTGATAATTTTATATTTTATAAATATTTAGATTATATATGTATATATATAGATTATATATATAATATAATATATTTATATAAATAATTATATTATAAATAAATAGAACCCTTGGACTGATTTTCCGTTTACTTGAACACCTGGGTTAGATAATTTTGCAACACAAAGTACCAAAAAGTGTAAGTACAATTCATACAAGTCAATAAACTTTGATACTTAAATATTGAACACTTGGGTATATAATCGAAATCCTTATTACTAGTACTTACACACATATAGGTAAGCTTCTGTTGAAACATAGGTTTGTTTATCTTTTTTATGATAGACATCGATGACCATGATTAATTAAAATAAAAAACAAAAAATAATGAAGAAATGTGTTTTATTTAACCCTTATTTCGTGAAATAAATTAAAATCTAATGAATAAACTTTCGAACAGCTACAGCGAATACAAATTTATACAAACATAATCAACATGTCATAAGAACGACGACGAATCGTTTAACATTTGCCAATTATAGTACAACAAACTTACAGAAATCTTACTTAAAACTATGATTTATCGATAATCACCTCTTATTAGTGTGAGATTATACCGCAACGAAAGATGATACAATTCAACTTCATGGTAGGTATGTTTGGGATGACACAACATAAAGTAAAAGCTTTCCTAATAAAAAAACTCAACTAATTTAGAAAATTATCGTCAAAACGGTCCAAAATGCGAACAAGTTTTTGAGCCTTGTCACACTGACGATTTGCGAGCGATTTCAAAGCGATACAACACATGCGGCGACATCGCAGCGAAGTCGCTGCGATTAGCGCCGTCAAAGCAAAGATAATCAGTGTTTGCTGCTTGAAAAACGCTCACAAATTGTGTGATAGATAAGGCTGTTAAGAATCGATATAATATGAAACTAATGGTAGTTTTATATCACTATTTGATTTTAATTCCAATTACAATATTACTAATTTGATTTTATATATTTGTGAGGCAAGTTTTTTGTCTTCAGCGCTCATGGGGTTGAAAGATTCGAAGGCAATTGATAATGTCCTTCTTTACAACAAAATAACAGACAGAGTTCATGTTTTGATTTATCACAATTAGTTCAATTGTCGATGGATAGAATAACAAAAAAAAATGAAGTCAAAATATAGTGGCGGGCAAAACACCTAGTACTGGCTAATTAGGAGTAATTAAAACTAATTTGTTTTACATAATATTTCATTTAGGAATAGAAGAGTAACAACTTAATGCTTTGCCTTTACAGTGTAAAGAATACAATATAACGGATTCTTAGATTTCATTCAAACACTTTTGTGAGTAACTCGGGGGCGTCAACAACGTCTTCTCGAATAAGTTGAATTTTAGTCTAATTTGTGATGATGATTGTTAATTACTTAATCAAATATCAACAGACCATATAACAGAAATTTTAGAAATTTTAGGCCGATAACGATTTTGTGAAATATCTTAAAAGAAGATTTGTAAAAAGGACCCATCACTTACGGTATACGACTAGAATCGGAACTAGGCAAGTGTAGATAAATAAACTGGATTTCAAGATATATAAATAAGATGTAAAACAGTTGGGTCTGAGTCACTGTCACATGCCGCACCGGGTAACACACGTAAGATACGTACGATCTGTATAATTTGCAAGCAAAGCAGTAGGGGATCTACCTAAACATATACATAATTCATTTTATATAAAACAATTCTACTATGTTAAAGGCTCTGTTAATAAATAAATGTTTAATCACGGAATACTTTACTAAAACTATACAAACATTTAAATGTCATCGGAAATCACAAAATAAACAAAATTTCTAATGCATTGGGTCCGAACCTATGATGCAGACGTTCCAATACAGGTTATAATTTACACTTAACTGTTTTTATTACAGTTATTGTTTGAAGTATGTCTCCTACCTGATAGTCAAATGACAAATGATAATTACATTTTGAAAAATGGTAAAATGTTTATTGAAAACGTGTGCTTATCGCTCTAAAACACACAAAAGAGCTAATTAAAAGCAACGGTCCGGTTGTATTTGATAATATGTTGATTTTTTGTACACGAATATTACCAAAATGGATCATAAGTACCTACCATGGAATCGAATTTAAATGGTACTTATGAAAATATATGAATTCATGGTTAATGACAGGAGCAGCTAAAAACCTACCTGGTACAAGTCACTCTGCATACAAGAAACTAACATAATACTTTATTGTGTTACATAATCGCAAATAATGCAAAAATAACAAAACCCGAATGAATCGTTTTCACAATGCACGCAAAACTTGCCAAAATTTATATTTCCTCAAGTGAATGGCACAAGTTTTGATTATAGCAGAAAGCACAAAATCTTCGCTAAATACTACACACAATAATACTATAGAAAAAGGCATGTTTGTGACTAATCAAGAACGGAACACGTCGTCGATTATAAATATTAACACATAAATATACAAGGAACCTTTATAGGCACGACAAAATGACAAGATTGATATCGACGGACAAACGACTCTAGTAATGTCGCCTTCTCTCGAAATCAGCAAGATAATTCTATAGTAATTATTGAATTTACAAGTCTATGTTTCGCCCAATTGAATTATACATACGTCCTACCATGTCCTACTTACGTATTGCAGGTACAATTAGGACAACACTGCGATTACTCAGTGCATTGGTGAACCTTTACGTTTTAGGAGCGTGATTTATTCTAAACGCTTTACAACTACTTAGACCGTGTTTTTATTTCAGATAAACACAGCTATCTACAAATATTTCCAATGTATTATGTACGAGTCAACAATATAAAGAAATGCTCCTAAAACGCAGACGCATAGAGTTTAGAATATCTAGTGGTGGTAGAATAGCCATTGTATAATTACACAACACGACAATACGAAGGTTCCCAACGACTATATCGCCGCATGTATTGCGTTCACTTAGACAGTTTGCTAATAACTCTGATAAGTGCTCCATTTTCATCCTTGAGCCGCTGGTTTTCGGCTTGCAGGACTTGTTGATACTGGAAATGATAATGCATTCTATTAGAAGTAGCTAGAGACCGTGATGTTAATATTTATTTTAAATCGTATGTTACTTACAGGGGAAATAACTAAAACATAACGGGGGTTACACTATGCTATATCTTCAAAAAACTGTTCAAGACACTTCGAACCATTTTTGAACGATCCACCGCCTAGTTTTACAATTTTACTAATTCTTTGTACCGATAAATGTCGACTGTCCAATGTTAGTCTCATAGTAGAACACTACATTTTATTATTATACGACACAATTTTTTTGTATAAATAAATATATATAAAACTAGTTATTAGTTAGTAGGTTCTCATTATTATTAAACACTCACGGGTATTTATCGCGTTTATTTACCTATTTTTCCCGACGTTTCAACAGTTTTACACTGTGAATATTTAATAATAATGTGTTCAGGTCGCGTAAGTTTAAAAAAAAAACATTTAAATTACTTTCGTTATGATATTCGGAAGTTCATTATTTTGTGACTAGGCGGTGGCGGATTAAAAACTAAAGTATTTTTATTGCAAATATTTAAGTACTACCGGCCCTGTGGCCAATATAATAGATTTTTTATTATAATATTTAATTGTAACTGACGGTTCTTACTATCTTACTGTGATCCGTATCAATTATCATATATATCGTCAGTGATGTGATGGCTGAATACTTAGTTATGTGTATAATTAATGAGGGGAACATAACAACACACAGGTAACAAAGAAGAAACAAATTTTAGGGTGTCGACCTATATCCAAAGCTATATGTACATGTGCGAAAACTGTGTTAGACAAATACAAACCTAAGAAAAACTGTTATGTGTATGCTAATTTAGTGTTCTCCTTCTGTAATGTTTCGGTCCAGACAAGAACTAAAGCGTTTTTAGTGGTTACACTATAATTGCTGCGAAATAACACAATTGTTTCTATTACTACTGATGATGATGACTGTCTAATATCACTCGACGTGAAGCAAACAACACGTTTTATTAAATCTTAATTTTCTAATACGTAAGGTTTGAGTTGTGTACATTTTTTGTGAATAAATAAACTGATTCATTATGAATGTAAGCTGGTTAACTACGAACCTAGTTTGTGTTGGAAGAACACCAACGTTTGTGCGCCAACAGTGTGCGCCGCGACGCTGAACGAGCGCGACGCGAACCGCACTCACCCTGAGAAGTCCCTCGTTAAGGGATGAAACGTTGGTGTTCTTCCAACACAAACTAGGTTCGTAGTTAACCCGCTTACATTCATAATGAATTTATCAAACTACGAAGTTTTTATAGTAAAAATTAACTGATGTTTGGAGTCTCAGTCAATGTTTTACTGTATAATGTACGTGTACATTTTTTATGAATAAATGATCTGATGTTTGAAGTCTCAGTCAATGTTTTACCGTATAATGTACGTGTACATTTTTTGTAAATAAATGAGCTGATGTTTGAGTCTCACTCAGTGTTTTACTGTATGATGTACGTGTACATTTTTTGTGAATAAATGAGCTGATGTTTGGAGTCTCAGTCAATGTTTTACTGTATAATGTACGTGTACATTTTTTGTGAATAAATGAGCTGATGTTTGAAGTCTCAGTCAATGTTTTACTGTATAATGTACGTGTACATTTTTTGTGAATAAAAGAGCTGATGTTTGGAATCTCAGTCAATGTTTTACTGTATAATGTACGTGTACATTTTTTGTGAATAAATGAGCTGATGTTTGAAGCCCAGTCAATATTTTACTGTATGATGTACGTGTACATTTTTTGTGAATAAATGAGCAGATTTTTGGAATCTCAGTCAATGTTTTACTGTATAATGTACGTGTACATTTTTTGTGAATAAAAGAGCTGATGTTTTGAATCTCAGTCAATGTTTTACTGTATAATGTACGTGTACATTTTTTGTGAATAAATGAGCTGATGTTTGATGCCCAGTCAATATTTTACTGTATGATGTAAGTGTACATTTTTTGTGAATAAATGAGCTGATTTTTGGAGTCTCAGTCAATGTTTTACTGTATGATGTACGGTACGGACAGAAGGCATGCAACACACTAGCGAACACTGCATGTATCGTGTTTTAGTCAGATCTTTCTGTTAAGGAGTTTGAATTACATACAATTACACTAAAACAGATTCGGGAGCTCCTTTCTCGCGATTTTACGGTGAAACTTCTTAATAAAACCGAGAAAAGAAAGCAATAAAATGTTTTGATTTTATCAGTCTCATTAATTGATCTGGACATTTTTATAGTACGGAAGGATACTCTCGCTTCGTTAATATTGGTTATAAAGTTAGATACTTGAAATGGACTTTTAATACAACAAGACGAAGCCGCTCACAATAATACAATTAAATCTTACAACAAAATCTGCTAAAACACAACGCACAACGGCACGCCTCCGCAGAGTACAGAAGGCATAACGTCCCCTAACACTAAGGTGACACAGTTCGATCGTTAAATGGTTTCTAACGAAACCTTAAGGCTCACTTAAAATAAAAGAAAAGCAGAAACAATATTGCTACCACGTTAAATCTGGTCCAGCCTCAAGACAGATTCGTTGAAGCTTGACATAATTTTGAAAAGCTTTGGTAATTTTTAGGTGAAAAGGAGATCGTTTTACATTAAGACAACATAATGCATAACATAATTGTCCAGCAATATTTATTTATTATTTATTTATTTATAATAAAGATTTTGTGTGTCCAGATATTAAAATCACAAAATCACTTAAACATAACACACCCCGTGTTAGGTTTAAGTGATGACAATTTGACTTATATGAAATTCAGTTACATTGAGCCTTTTACATAGAGCTATAATAGTCGATTTTGCTTTATACGTGTGAAAATCTGCCTGAGTTAGTGTTAGGAATTCTAGAGTAAAGCTATTGAGATGTTACAATCTGTACTCTGTCGGGCGCGCCGAGTTGCAAGTTACACACGGTCCAAAACATGCGCCCGCACACTGTTAAAGGATCGCGACACGTCCTGGCCCAAATTGTTTGAACTCGCTTACTATTCTAACACGAATGCCTTGTTTGACCAAAAATTATAGAGGCTCAAGCCAAAGTAAGTAAATACAGATACATAGGCCAGTCTTAAAATTTTTAATATGTTAAAATCATTGCTCAGGGCCCAGTGTTTAGTTGCTAAATAATTTCGAGTGTATTACTTTTTAGTGATTGAAAAACAGTCAATTGGTGACTTGAACTATTTAATTTATTATTATTTTCATTAAAACATTAATAACACTCTACACACTACAAACGTAAGCGAGAACAAACCATGGATTTACCACGCACATTATTTGTATGTAGGTACTGTAATAGCAAAAGTTCGAAGCTGTATCCAATTGAGTTTGAGATCTTAGTAGTTTCATGAGTTTCATGAGATTGAATGTTTTTAGTTTTCAAGCCCAGGCTAAAGAAAAAAATCAAGATTGAACACAGCAACGACTTTTTACTTTAGGAATGATAAGGCCTCGTGCTGCTGTCATGATAGACAATAGACAGACACTAAATCAGTTACGTATATGTGCAGGTTGGTCCATGACGTCAGAGGGCGCAGGTGTACATTTACCTATTTGGCGGCAGAGTTGGTCAATTTGCTCACGACCCGCGTTAAGGCACGATTCTCGGCCCTCAGCCTTTCGTTCTCAGCTTTTAGTTTTTGCAATTGCTATAAAACGAATACCACTTTATTATCCTGTATTTGGATTCAAAATGGCGGCGGCAGCCATCTTGTTGACAGCCATGTTTATTTTGACAAACAATCTGAACGATCGATGTTACTATGTAATGTCTTATTGTCCGAGAGAGCGTATGTATAAATGTAAAGTGTTATTGTGTGTTGGCTACGCTAAAAAGAGAATAGTAGAAATATATAATACCTTTAGTTCTTCTTCCATTTCCGAAAGCTTCCTCTCCATGGCCCTCTTTTCTCGTTTCTCTATTTCAGATAACGAATTCTGGTTCTGGAAAAGGAGAATAAAAATGTGTGTGTTGTGAACTAATAATGAAGACAAACTTGTTACTATTAACATTTTCGTTTTGTTTCATGTGAAGGGAGGGACCCACTCTATAAGCGTAACATTTACCTACAAATTATCTTCTGAGAGCATATTATAAATTGCGTAGTTTGGTTCACGTGTACAGTTTTTCTCCAAATTTATAGGTGGTAAAATTGCAAAAGGAAAACGCAAAGCAACAATCTTAGCAAGGCACTAAGAGGAATATTTATGAAATAGAGCTCTATCTATAATCCTACTAATATTATAAATTTGAAAGTAACTTTATCTGTCTGTCACCATTTTTACGCCTAAACGGCGGAACGGATCCTAATGAAATTTGTCAGGGAGGTAGATAATATCCCGGGCACGGACAAAGGGTACATGAAAAGCGCGTGCGGAGCCGCGAGCAGCAGCTAGTTATACATTAAAAGACAAAATGAACTGATGTTTGGAGACTGAAACACATTCTAGGCCTGATTCTAGTTTAGACTATGTTAAGTAAAAATAATTAGATTTTGTTGAACAAAATACATAAAACACATGAGGGTGAAATGAGACATAATACATGAGGGTCAAATACGAGGACAAAATAAGGTCACCACTCATGGTATGGTTTAGGAGATAGGTGGGGTTAGGATACATGGTCGTCACGTAAGACGAGCCATAGGGCTCGTCTTACGTGACGACCATGATACAAATGGTGGCTGCGTCATACACAGAATCACACTGTCATAACCTACACAGCAAGCATACAAACATATGTACAATTCGGCAAAGACGTAAATAATAAATATATTCGCTTTTTCCGAAAACACTCAATCCTGGGATCCTAAGGGCCTCGTTTTTTACACGCCAGCTCAATAACTTAACATAGATGTGTATAGCGGGTATTTATCGCTTTTCTTTAGTTTTTATTCTTCAACGCTTCCCTCGCATTAAAACATGAATGTGTCAGTCGAATACTTAATGTTTAAGCCCTCAAAAGTTCAAATCAGTTGGGCGGCCTCTAAAATTAACTCACAGTTTTGATGAAAATGAATTGGCAGCATGCCAAACTCACTATTATCGCCCGCAATCAAAACATTTCAACATCGACGCCATTCTGCATACATAGATATTGTGTTCACGAGCGGGCAAGAGCTTTGCAAACACTACCACAAACTAAACAGTGTCACAAACTGACGCCATTATTTCAAAGCTCTCGAGGATCATCGTCATCAAAGCACGGTTCACGGATGGAAATAGGCCTCCCCTAATGAGCACCTCTTTGAGTAGGTATAAAAGCATCTACTTCACCATAGATGAGTGAGTTAGCTATTGGAAACCGGATATAATTGGAGGTTTTGCAACATATACGCAGTTTAAAGCTATAAGCTACATCTCAATCCCTGGTAAGAAGGCGCACTAAAAGTCATGTGAAATGTGTCAAATTCAACAATTCATCATAATCAACCTGCACTATATTTCACCCTCTGCTGGCTAGGCCTCGAAGCAAACGAATGAGCTCACCTAATTTTCATAATTTATACGAAGCGATCCCATTGACCAATGGGATAGCTTAGAATTAATTTGTGAGAATATGATTTTAAAGTGTACGAATTCGCATTCGAACTAATTATAAGACAGTGATTCGAATAGCTCACTGACCTGGATGAAAAGTGACGAAAAATATATCGAAAATGAGATCGTTAAACGATCGAAGACGGCACAGCATCGGCATCAGAACACAAAATATGAATCTGGGACATCTATTCTATACTCGATTCTAGAATTTTAATTATTTTGTGTAAACAAAGGGATTACGAAACTGGAGTCTATTTCTGCTTCCAAAGTCATATATATACATTCTATAAGATATTTAATGTATTTGTTGATATTATAATATTTTTAAGTGTACAACCGCCGATTATTTATACGTTGCTGACGAGGACGCCTAATGGTGCCACACCAAAGTTATCTTATATAGTTGCTAGCAGGCAACAAAGAGTAAAAAAGTTTTATTAGTATACGAAATCAAATCTATAGAAGGTTAATTAATGTTGCTCAAAAAAAGATATTTCGGTGTAGAAGATGCACCATTATTATTTAACGCAGATTGTGTTTATATAAAATCTAAAGCACTAACTACAACGCTAGCCAAACGTACAACGCAAAGCAAGGGGAAATTAACAAAAATACAAGGTGGATTTTTAGATAGAGCAGTATGGCGAGGTCCCTTCATCGGTGTAGCTGCAATGGTCTTAGGGAACAGTTTTTTGCGATTGCTGACTTTTTTAGTACTCCAACCTCAGTTGGTCCTGTAGAAGTCTTTGATCAATAGGTATAAGAAACAGGATCGATTGTCATCAAAGTTTTCGTGAAAAAGGCCCATTTTTGCTATGTGCATTGAAAATATGAGACTAGACACGAAACATTCTTAAAAAAATATATTTAGTTTCCAAAGCACATTTTCCTGTTAGCTACAGTGGTTAAGGTACCTCTCCGTACTGTCCGATCCAAAAAATCCACCCTGTATTTCGTCTATGGATAATAGACAACTCTCTTACTAACTATACCTTAATGACCTAAAAACCGGTGCTAAGCAGGGTTTTGTCTATACTCCGATTCAAAATGCTAAATATTTTTTGAAATGAAATGAAATGACAGAAACTCGATACAATTTTTGATTTTGACAGCTATTATTCATAACTTAATGATCTCTCGTTAGTTTTCTAATTGATATTTAAAAATATTCAGTTTCAGTCTTTAATCTCAAACAGATTTTGTGTCGAAATGTTTACGAGTAATAAATAAGTACAAAAACAATCAGACAATAAAATATTTTGCTACACATGTGATATTATGCGTTGTTGAAGTCTGTGTTTTAGTTTTTAGTGATAGCTTGTTGTTTTCTATTATTGTTATCAGTAATTGTTACGTTTCCATTAATACATGTCTTTGGTGACATAAAATATCTTGAATTTTAAATTGGAGTATAGGTCTAAATAATATCAACAAAAGAAAACTTACGAAGAGTCGTTAGTTTTCTTCTGCTGCTGCTTTTAACTATTTTTGCAACAAGATAATACCGTTTTTCTCTGGACCATCTTCCATTTTTTAAAGCTAGAGTTAGTCGACTCCAGTCCCCCTAGCATGAACAACATATATAAGCTTTTGTCTGAGATAAAATAGACAAAATTGCATTCATTGCGTAAATTATTGCAGTAGATGAAATGAATTTCAAATATTTTACGCATTTTATGACGATTCGTACTCATTTTTATCTATTCTACCCGGCCTGGTCTAAGATGTCCGCCCACGCTTAGCCTTCATGTTAGCGAATGTCTAAGTAAATAGGCATTTGTATGGTTCGAGCCAAATAAGGCCCACCATCAGAAGGGCAGCCTGTAGTGTATATTTACTGCCTGGCAAGCGTGGTGGATTTGGTAATGCCCTGTTATTGGAGCATGTCCAGCGGATGAAACTGTGCTGATGAGGAGGTGATACTTACGACTTGTGTGAGCCTGGTGATGGTCGCTCGCCCGTCTCTCAGCTGCGTCTCGGATGTAGCCAGTAGGGCGCGGAGACGCCGCACCTCGACTTGTGACGCTTCGTACAAAGCCTTGTAGTCGCATTCTTCCACCTCTTCCGTACGTTCGCTACCGGACTGGAATAGGAAAATAAATGTTTTTATAAAAAATCTGATAAGACGTAAACTATTTACTACTACTTTTAATGCTTTCACTGCCCAGCTTCAGGTAGAGGTATTTTAAAACGTCCATGTTAGCATGGACTATAAAAGTATCAAATAATCGCATACGGTGTGCGCGTCTAAGAGATTTTGGATATAGCAAAAACAGTTTATATAGGGAAATAATTTGTATTCGTATTTGTTTATAAAATAACAATATTCACTTTTTGATAATATTATTTGTCTACCTAGTACGATTAACGAGATACCTCGACTTTTAGGATCGAGCAAAAAATTCTACATTTTTGTTTTTTCATTATATTTTTTTTTTGTTTATAATTTTTGTTACAGGCAATCGAACCCTACAGCAGTTATAATGTAGCTTACTATCAAATATATTGTTTTTAGAAACGGAGCAGTAGTTCTGGATATTACTCATTACAAACAATTTATGATATTTGTAACCTATTCATACGCAATACGCATACACGGTTTGTATGCATGACGAAGACCTATCTATAGGTAACCAAATTATACAAGATATTTCAAAACAGTTAAATGCGCAACAAACGGTGTCAATAAAACGTTATCTTCATCGTTACCAGTGATATACTACTGCCTTAAGGATCTGCGGGTATTAAAGACCTGCAGGTATTAAGGACCGGCGGCTACGAAAGGCCACTACTCCGAAAATCACGTCGCGCTCAGATCTGCCATCTTGTCAAAACCGACGAACCCGTCCACGCAGTTGGTGTAGATCCACTCTACAGTAAAAAAATCTTCACGTAAACGGATTATCGTGTGTAAAATAGACTGTTGTTTACATATTTAGACTAATCGAGGGAAGTTTAATCATTACATCAATACTTATTAATATTACATTGAATCTTATGGAATTTGTCTCTTGGTCTATTAAGGGCCATGTAAAATTGGCTGTACACCTAAGTTTTGCAACCGACTTAGTATTGATTGATCTCGTCCTTTTCGAGGAACAGCATCGGAAAGCTGACAATATCAATCATGGTTATTTCTGGCAAACATAGCTGTTTCGTAATATTTTTTAATAATTACGCCGTCTTTTTCATTACTATAAAATAAGAAGTAAAAAAAATTATAAGAAGCTCGTTGAAGAAAATTCCATAAAGTAAACAAGGGCAACGAATTATATAAATAAATTTTCTTTTTCTACTTTCAAAGATTTATGTGGTGTTACGAATAACTTGTTTCAAAATATGATTATTTTAGAGGTATGATGTGTATTTAGAAAAGTATACAAGTTTTTGTTTTGTTAATAACAAGGTAACACAAAAAAAAGATTAGTTGTGTGACGAATCGGACTATATTTTTCCGACATATTTTGCTGAATTGATATTCGAAGCCAAAATTAAAATCCTTAAGTTATAAAAATGAGGGCAAAATACGTTTTTTGAGCAGTTTTCGCTTAATATGCCGTGTATGTTTTGCCGGCCCTGAATCCGTTTTTTTGTTCCTACCGTATTAATATTTCTAACTTTATGTGAATATATAAATATCTAAGTATAATAAAACCAGCGGACCCTCCCAAAGCAACCTAGTAGACGCGTATATATTCACAACATTTTATTATGAACTTATAAAAAAAATTGTACACAGGATCTTAATTTTAAGTTCGAATATCGATTTAGCAGCTCAAAATACGTCGGAAAAGTAAAGTCCGATTCGTTTAGAATTTTAAACTACCTAAGGCTAAAACAAAGAGTTTTTAAAAGCTTGTTTTTGATGAAAACATGATAAAGTAACCCAAGGTTAAATATAATTAAAATGCCATGTTTTTAATTTATGTCCTTTTGGTACCCAAAATATGTATTTAGGTTTGAATTTACGTGGCCCTTAATACCTGCAGGTATCATGATTTTAAATCTATGATTTGAACAGATGTCGTAACTGACAAATGAGAGTACGACACATCTATTATCGCCCCATATGTCTCTGTCAATGCTACGCAATAAAACACTCACGTCCTAGATAAAAATTTAGTTCAAATAATAGATACATGCAGTTCATTCTAAAATAAGCTTGAGAAGGAATAGGACTAGAAGTAGTCTTTCCGGAAAACTAACAATAGAACTGGGTAAAAAAAAACTGTGTCGTATTTCTAATGGTATGTTATAAGTATCTAATAATATACCGTTAGAAATAAAGCAACTTAATGGAAATATGTTCAAAACTAAGTTGAGAAAATGGCTTGTTAATAGCGTACACTATAACTTAAAGGAGTTTTTTGATAACTAGGTTATAATTGTTAATCATGAGTGAAATAATAAAAGAGGTATTCGATGTAGGTATAGATAACTAACTGTACAATTTCTATTATTTTCTTGTTAAAATATTGTATGTCCGAAGCGGATAACATTATTGTTACTAATATAAGATGTGAAGACCTTTCTTATACATAGGTGTTTTACACAATTTTACAATAAATATTTTCTCATTCTTATGTAGTTATATTAATTTAATTTACCTTGTGTTTCTAAATACGGAAGTTGTAGTTTCAAGACAGAGTGTTATAGTGTCTCTTAGGCTAAGCTCGGATTTTATGGATGAAAAACTTGGCTTGGAGTGGAAGCTAAGCATTTTTTGCAGCATCAGCATTGTTTAAAGCTCCCTAGTTCCTTCCATTCCTATCCCTAGTAATTTAAGATGTAAACACATTATATTGCCCAAGGATGGTGTTCATCTGAAAAGTTTTGTGAATGTAAATTGTAATGTGACAGTTTTTGTTATTGTTTGTTTTGATTGTACCATAAACTTTAATAGCACTAACTACACTTTAAAGGAAAAACGTACACAATATCCATCGGAGGCCAACGAGTTGAGGCTCAGAGATCTAGAGTTGAGCGCGCCCGAGGCGTCGAGGGAGTTGAGAGAGCGCGAGCGCTCCTTGTTCAAGTTCCCGGCTTTGTTCGCGCGGGATTTCCTCTCGGGCCGCACCGGAGGCACGTCCTCGATGGGAGCCGCTGCCGTCGGAACCGTCTCTTCAGGCGGCGCCTCCTGCACTTTAGCCGGAGGCACCGGTTTTGGCTTAAAGTTCTTTTGACTCGCCAACAACTTTTTGTCCAATTTTTTTAACACAGGCGTCATAAGATTCAATGATCCTAACGAAGAGCCGCTCAGGTACACCCCTCCGTAGCCGGAGCTCGTGCCTCCATATATGCCTAGATTGGAGGAGGAGCGTCCGAAGCCGGCGCTGTAAGGGTTGTAGTTGCGGTACTTGCTGGGACTGTAGGAGGAGTAAGAGGAGCCTCCGTACGAGCCGCCGTACTGGCTGCCGAGCACGGAGCCCAGCATGCTCGGAGACGAGCCATAGCTGTGGGCGGAGGTCAGGCTCCGCGGCCGCGACGTGTAACGATCCTGTTTCCGACTCATTTCCGATCACATCTCATTCATGAACGCAACGAAAGCGGGCGGGCGGACGCCGTGCGTTGCGAAAAGACACTGACTGTTTCCTACAGTTTTAAATCTAGTGAAAATATTGTCGACGCCCACGCTGTGCGGTGGAAACGCGACTGTTAAATGCCTCTGACGCAGTGTCGTGTTGAGACTGCGAGTTGGTGTCTGTGCGTCGTGGGAGGGTTCGCCTCACATGTAGGTACATCGGGGTGACATGGAGATCGATGCCCTGCATCTAGTATAGTAAAAAACGGCCACTCAAGGACGTGCCAGTCTCTGGCGAGCGGTGATTACAAATACCCTATTATCGTCGACGACGCCTCATCAATCAGTAAACAGGTACCCTCGGAATTGGCAGGTGGCCGATTGAGGGCTGACGCAGCGCGTTTTCAACGAACAGGTACGCACACGCATCGTCTATAAATACACGATCACATGCTACAAGTTGTAAACAACGATTTCATATGTTCAAGATGCAACCATATCCATTCTAATACTATAAAAGCGAAAGTAAATGCTGTCTGCATGTTAAATATACCAACAAAACGAACGGCTTAATGGATCTGAATTAAATGATAGTAGTGGCAGGGAGGTAAACGGTTTCTAGGGGATACTTTTTATCCCGGAGAAGCGTGTTCAAAACCGCGAGCAAAAACTAGTTTAACTATATAAACAAATATTATCTCGGTTGTTATTAAAGACACAACAAACAGGTCACAATTCACAATAGAAGCAGCGATTCATGAAGCAACGACGAGTTTTTGACTATTCAGTCTAAATATAAATTCTATTTTCAAGTTTACGCGTCTACATTTCGGAACTGTGTGACCCAAATTCTGGCATGTTTGGATCGGGATATCCACAAAAAACAGTTTCAGTATATTAAGAGTGAATAAAAATGTATTTCTGAATATATCGCAACGTCCGGCAGCAGTAACGAGATGATTTAACGTCTTACATTAAGAAAAAGAAACTAATATTTATAAGCATCACAAGATTTTTTACAAGCTTTTATTTAATTTGCCCTGTAAGTATGTACAGTCAGCGTCACATTAATATGAGCGTCTAGAGTAATCATAATGATCTGAAAAACATAAAAGCAATTTGATATACGCAGTTCAAATCATCATATTGTTGTAAGCACCCAGGGTGTTCAAAATATCTTACTACCCATTGTTTCATATTCATAAGAGCGGTCAGGGTGTTCAAAATTATCTTAGCAAACAAAGCTCTCAAAGAATATATTTGAATTATTTATGACATTTCAAGTATTCACTCAAACGAGTTTGAGTTTGCTAAGATAATTTTGAAAACCCTGACTGCTCATATAAATATGAAACTAAGTACCATTTCCATACCTTTGTAAGTGACGTTTCACTTAACCCCAATTGTGATAAAAATATGAATTAACAAACTACATACATATTATATCTGTCACAACATAATTCCGCGACAATTTGACCTACATATTTATTCCATTGCCAACATTTTGTTGTTTACAATCAATCAATTACAATCAATTGGAAGATTATAATGTGCGAGCGTGGTGCCAACGCATAAGGATCCTTGCGTTCTACAAGGATCCTTTTGCGATAAAAAGAGATACCTATTCAATAAAAATAGCAGTAGTCTTCGCTGCCTTAAAAATTTTCTCTCCCCCATACATACTGCGCACCGAAATAATAAATAGGTAGAACAATATCCTTATCCATGAAAAAATGCATAAGTTTAAACTAATGGCAAAATCATATTTCTTTTATGTGTTAGAAATAAAATCATCATCAGCTGAAAGGACATAAAATAAATAAATAATGCTGGACAATCCACACACAAAATATGGACCATAAAATAGAGTGGAAATATTGAAGCTGTACATCGCTGTTTTTGCTTACATATGTACCTACATAGTTGTAAGCATAAACAGCGATGTTCGAATCAATAGGTAAGAGTTGGAGTGGAATGACGTCATTCGGCCATGTGGCCCGTCGACAAGGTACAGGCCAAAAATATTAAAGCCAAACAGCCAAATATACATACATACATCATACATAAGTAACGGGATCATTACCCCAGATCAGGAGGTAAACTTTCACGCACATGTAAACTCTCAAGGAGTTATTTTCAAGACACAAGACATCCTACTAATATTATGAATGTCAAATTTTGTATGGATGGATGTATGGAAATTTGTTACTCTTTCACGTAAAAACTATTGAACCGAAGGCTGAAATTTGGTATAGGTGTAGTTTGGGACCTGGAATAACATATAGGCTATTTTTTATCCCGATAAAACGCGGGCGAAGGCGCTGGCAGCGGCTAGTTTACAATATACTCGTAAGGTAAATAATAGATTCAGGCGTTACTTTGCGGAAATCCATTGCAAAATATTTTACTCGTAAAGTTTAAATAGAGTTAGGTAGTTTACTTATTATTACCAATCAGTCATTGAATTGAGTCATAGAAATACCATGCCAAACTCAATTATTTTCTGGACTTGGTATAAACTTCTAAAAACTTTGATTCCATTTGATTTACGCGATACACGTGAAGTGAAATATCAAACGATTTTGTGGGCGTATGTATTTACTGCGTCCAAAGATATTCATAAAATAGCTTGTTTTAATGTGGTCCAACTTTGTACCTATATTTACTGCACGCATACACTGAAGCTTGAGTAGCATCAACATTGACAATATATTAGATGTTTGCCTACAAAGATGTTAAAAAGGATTGAAACAGCACAAAGTACAAAACGATGATGCACTATATGAAGGCGGATGTTTGCCTACAAAGCTGTTAAAAAGGATTGAAACAGAACAAAGTACAAAACGATGATGCACCATATGAAGGTGGATGTTTGCCTACAAAGATGTTAAAAAGGATTGAAACAGAACAAAGTACAAAACGATGATGCACCATATGAAGGCGGATGTTTGCCTACAAAGATGTTAAAAAGGATTGAAACAGAACAAAGTACAAAACGATGATGCACCATATGAAGGCGGATGTTTGCCTACAAAGATGTTAAAAAGGATTGAAACAGAACAAAGTACAAAACGATGATGCACCATATGAAGGCGGATGTTTGCCTACAAAGATGTTAAAAAGGATTGAAACAGAACAAAGTACGAAACGACGATGCACCATATGAAGGCGGATGTTTGCCTTCAAAGATGTTAAAAAGGATTGAAACAGAACAAAGTACAAAACGATGATGCACCATATGAAGGCGGACGGAAACTTGGGAAATTAGAATACTGATACTTATTTATTCGCCGGATGAACACTGGGCACACTTGGATAAATCAATTTACAATAGTTCACAATAAATGTGCTAAATATTATGCTTACTTCAAAGCCATAAAACAGACAAACAGAAATACAATTAAATAACTTAGGAATTTAGATGAACTAGCTGCTGCCCGCGCCTTCGCCCGCGTTTTATCGGGATTCAAAATAGCCTATATGTTATTCCAGGTCCCAAATTATACCCATACGAAATTTCAGCCTAATCGGTTCAGTAGTTTTTGCGTGAAAGTGAAACGTGAAAAATTAACAAGATCCATACATCCATCTACATTTACAAACTTTGACATTTATAATATTAGTAGGATCATCATGGTGGCCTTTTCATGATCCAATCTTGGATATATGCCTCTTCCCTTCGTATCCACTCCTGTCGATCTTGAGCCCGCCTCATCCAGTCATGTCCTGCGTGCCGTCTGATGTCGTCCACCCAACGATACGGTGGTCGGCCTCGTCCTCTGGTGTCGGCTCTGCGTCTCCATTCCAGGACTCTTCTGGTCCAGCGTGACGCATCCATTCGGGCAATGTGTCCTGCCCAAGTCCACTTCTTGGCTGCTATGGTGTTTACCCCGTCTCTTACTTTTGTCTTGCTCCGGATCCAATCGTTGCGTTTGCGGTCACGCAATGTGATACCGAGCATTGCTCTCTCCATACCTCTTTGCGCGACCCTGAACTTCTCCGCAGATTTCTTGGTGATGGTTATAGTATCTGTACCACAGGCATCACACACTGCTCAAATACTTTGGTTTTACGGTGCAGTGGTAGTTTGCCTTTAGTAGAATATGTAAAATAAATTAAATTGGATCAGCTGCAAAAGGGTAATACGTGAGCTTACGCATAGTTCGAGAGTAAAGAATAAGCTATATTCTGTAGGTCATTTTCTCAGATGACGAGCGGGGAAGACGTGAATAATAAAAGGTCGACGCACCCACCCCGGAAATATCAACATTATCACATGATTCGAACAATAGCACCGTGTATCTGTCTGCGATCAGTCAGCACCAATTTATGTGTTTTCAGAACTGGATTAACGCCAATGTTGTCATAGTAACAGGGATTTATTGCAGCCATTCGAGCAATTGTTTCAATTATTGTATCGTTTGTAAAAGAACAGTGGGCCCGGACTTATGAGCCAATGATTACGATGATTTGGATCCTTAGTACGTAATCTGACTTATGAGCCAATAATTACGATATTTTGGATCAAACTTAGTACGTAAACTGACTTTTGAGCCAATGATTACGATATTTTGGATCAAACTTAGTACGTAATCTGACTTTTGAGCCAATGATTACGATATTTTGGATCAAACTTAGTACGTAATCTGACTTTTGAGCCAATGATTACGATGATTTTGATTAAACTTAGTACGTATCCGTAGATGTTTATAATACTCGATGCTCGATGTAGGGGCCTCCGATTCTTAAAAACCTAGCTGGTCGAATAAAAATAACCCGACTAAACAAAGTAGTCGAATAGAAGCAGTGTGTGGGTGGTCTTGCATCAAAGCTAGTTAATGATGTATCAAGAGCCAGAACACGGCGGTTTTATTTTTAATACCATGCTCCCAAAATGAGTTCGTGTTTTACGATTTACATTCGATTCTTGTATATTTCTAACCAGATCCCCCCGTCATCATACCTTCACATTCTAGCATACATACATGTATGTGTAGGAATCTCCGTTTAATGATTCTAATCAATCGCAACGCAACATGGAAAACTCGCAAACTATTATAACTACCATTCTGTGCAAACAAGGTCTTCAGCTACATACATCTGCACCAGTACATTTAAATTAAATTAATATTAAAGTAGTATATCTTATTAGGGGTGTTGAAACAGTTCGTGAGTCGTGTCCCTTTTAGGCGACCGACCTTGGAGGCGGACACTTAAATAAAGGAACTCGTGTCACTCATATCGCCTGTGAATCACTCTAAGAAGTGATGCGTGCCTAGTGCTGGGGAGAAAGATGCTGAATTACATGAAGAGAAGAGCTGGTTACAAGATGAACGGCACTCACTATGAAATTCTTAGCTTTGGCGGTTTTCATACAAGACTTCCACACAGAGTCGAACGGACTGCATTGAGCTCGGAAATGGTGTTTCCAGTCTTAAAGAGTGAGCAGCTAAACAAGTAGCAAGTAATTAATTGAAAACTTTAAAAAACGCCGACTCTGCTCTAGTTTTTTTTTTTATTTTCGCCAAATGAGAGGGTCTACAAGCTAAGAACCTTGTAGGAGACCAGACGAGTAGTTTAATATCTCATTTAACTAAATCGCTTTAGCAGTTTTGATGCTTGGAAGGCAAGCCTCAAGACTGACTTTGTCAATCAACTTTATGTTGAGCAATATCCCTTATCGTCGTGGACCAGCATAAGAAATTGACGCAAATGAGAAGAGATGATTTTTGCCTTCAAACCGAGTGCCATTGTTATCGATCAGTAAAATATATTTTTTAATGTACTGAGATTACTACAACGTAAGTTCTTTATATACGAGACAACCCTAGTTCTGGCTCGAGGTAGGATCGCTAAAATTAAACATTAGTAATACACCACAATATCACTACTCCGCTGTGCTGCTTTAGCTCGAATCATGTTGTGCATCACTTGATTATTGCAATTTATGGTTTAGAGAAATGAATGAACTTGTGCATGAGTCCACTTTAATATAATTATAAAAAAATTACCAACGTAGTTTCCATTAAAACTTGACTTGTGGTTATTTCTTACAAAATAAGACATTGATGAACGAACACAAAATATCATTATTTGTAAAGGCATGAGACAAAATGCAATAATTCCGTTTCTTATCATTAAAACCTATCAGAAATTAAAAGAAATATAACAGAATTTCGTTTTATTTTGTTTTCTGAATATTAGGCCATCAATCAATCAGCTATGACATGTCTGTACATAGTGAACTTGTTGGCATCTGTCCTTATAATAACAGTAAGTATTCATGGAATATGTTCCTGGTCTTGTCAATACCATACTACGTGACACTTTCAGGGAGGCAGGGGCAATAATTCCGTTTCTTATCATTAAAACCTATCAGAAATTAAAAGAAATATAACAGAATTTCGTTTTATTTTGTTTTCTGAATATTAGGCCATCAATCAATCAGCTATGACATGTCTGTACATAGTGAACTTGTTGGCATCTGTCCTTATAATAACAGTAAGTATTCATGGAATATGTTCCTGGTCTTGTCAATACCATACTACGTGACACTTTCAGGGAGGCAGGGGCGTCTTTAAAAAAAAATGGGTCATGTTGTATGGATAAGTTCCCTAACTATTCTGCCGATAGTCTGGACAAAAATATGGGTATTCCCGGTGTATTTTGCGACTCTATTGTTTGTGTTTGCCGAAACACCGCTGGTTATTTTAAAACACGGTTTGATCGCAAATTATCGCGGACTTTGATGAACGGTTTAAATGTTTCCCTCCTGATCAGGTCTAATTAGCAAAATGTCCATGTAGCGAAATTTTTCTTCATAAGCTAGTTCTAAACTATTATAATTGTTTACTTGACATATGTACATTGTGGAGTATAACCATGTGAGATTTATAGAGACAAATATAGAGACAAAATATGTACCTATAAGGTACATATTTTTAAACTTCAGACTGTAAATAGTACTCGTTGCTTTATTTGATTCAGCAAGAAAATAAGCAAATATGTTATTGCAATATTTTATAGTAAAGCAGACAAAAAACTTTTTAAAATTAGATAGAAACGTCTGACCCGAAAACATAATATTTCTTAGTAACTTAGTAAATAAAAAACAATATTTATTAATCCACCCGATGGACCGACGACATCGTAGAAGTCGCAGGGAGTCGATGGATGGAGGCGGTTCAGGACCGCTATTTGTGGTGTCGTCTGGGGGAGGCCTATGTCCAGCAGTGGACGTGTATGGGCTGATATGATGATGATGATGTAATAAAACAAGGACGTTAATATATTATCGAAAGCTGCCCGTCGCCGAACCTTTAAAAGCAAAGGTGACGAGAACATAATGTATGTATTACGTTACATACATAAATACACCAGACATTTACGTTCATGTCTATTTTCATGAACTATTGCCGGAAATCATAATGTTTATTTTTATGGTTTACATAAAATTTTGCGGTTTAAATCACGTCATCGGACAATATCTTTTAGAAATGACCGACAATAATCTAATATTATAAACGCGAAAGTTTGTATGTATGGATGTTTGTTACTTTTTCACGCAAAACTACTGAATGGACTTTAATGAAACTTTACAATAATATAGTTTACTAGCGACCCGCCCTGGCTTCGCACGGGTGCAATGCTGATACTAAATTATACATAAATCTTCCACGTTATAGCGTGACTAGGAGAAATAGGGGTTCATTATTTTTCACTTCTTCCACTAGTGGACAAAAAATTGAAGTGAAGAGAATATCAATAACACCTTATTTCTTATTTGATAATAATAACTATGTTTATAGTATAAAATTTAACTTGTCTAAGTGCTTATTTTGTAAGCCTAAAGAAATAAAGTTATTGATTCTGATTCTAATATATGCAGATATATATACATATTTATGTAGATTAGATTGTAAAGGAAGAAACAACCAACCCGAATGAAACGACGACTTATACACCACACACAGCCACACAGGTGATTCAACGATGAATCGTCCAATGACGCGGTTGTCTAGCTCTAATCTCCCAATTAATACGCCTGCCGCTTTAAATATAATGAATAAGTGCTAATTAGACTACCTTCACATCGCTTTCATTCGAGTTAGTTTGAATTGTGTACGAATTTTTGGAAGCATCACTATTATATTATTAATAACTAGCTGCTGCCCGCACCTTCGGCTCGTTTTATCGGGATAAAAAATAGTCAATATGTTATTCCAGGTCTTAAACTATACCCATACCCAATTTCAGCCCAATCAGTTCAGTAGTTTTTGCGTGAAAGAGTAAAAAATATCCATACATCCATCCCTAAAAACATTGACATTTATAATATTATACTAGCTGCTGCCCGCGCCTTCGCCCGCGTTTTATCGGGATAAAAAACAGCCAATATGTTATTCCAGGTCCCAAACTATACCCATACCAAATTTCATCCTTATCGGTTCAGTAGTTTTTGCGTGAAAGAGTAACAAATATCCATACATCCATCCATACAAACTTTCACATTTATAATAATAGTAGAATAATGCAACACGTGTATAATAATTTATTATACACGTTCTTTATTCAATGCGACTCCATTTAATTCAGAAAAACTTATATAAAATTTGAAACAGTAGTAATTAGGTAGAAGACAGATGTATGTATATCGAGATGTATATGATATATTGGATTGTTTTAAAAAATAAAAACCGACTTAATATTATTTAACAGTCTTTTTTAAAGTTTTGCGGATTAAACACTAATCCCCCGGGAATAAAATGGGACCACCTACGGGTCATTTTCTAAACAACTGCAAAAGACCTCGAGGCGACGTTAGTGATAGGTATCTGAAGTGTTTTTACGGTACCGTACCTCAAAGGTAAAAAAGGAAAATAGGTAGATGGTATCCCCGGGAAGGACAGTTTTTCCTGGATATAGCTATGTCCATGATACAATCTATTTCCTAAACGGATTTCGTTGAGATTCGGTTAACTCGTGTTAAGTCGTGAAAAGGTAACAGGAACGCAGACGTTCACATTAACAAATTAGTATGGATGTCACTTTTTTTATGGACTATATATAGACTTTCGTTTGACCACAATCTCACCTGATGTATAGCGAGGATGTGGCCGACGTGTCTCACGATGTTCTAGAAGATACCATCTTAATATTTGTATTTATTATCAAAACTAAACTTCAGCTCGTGGGAAATTAATTATGGTGGGACCTTCGTAGTTATTTCTGTTCGTATATTGCGTAAGTTATTTGTTGGGAAAGCTGTAGGCAAGATAAATGCTGTGGATTTATTGTTTGTGTATGTTATTTAGAGTCATGTGAATTAATAAATTTTCTTAGAAATTAAAATTCAACGTTTGTTTCTGATACGAGTGACATAAAAATACTTATTTGCCTTGTTCTCAAAATATAAATAAAACGAAGTTTAATGAAGCCTTTTGGTAAACAAAAAGCATCCCGAAAACATTTTTGCGTCAGCACCATAAATTCGATGTTTTTCCTGTAACATCAAATCTCGCTGACAGATTTGCAGTGAACGATCCAATAAATATAATTTATACACGAAATCTGGCAAAATGAGGTAAAAATAATAATACATTAAATATTTCTTTCATTCAAGCTATGACAATGAGTCGTCATGACATTTTCCGGTCACTGACCGGGACACATCAAAACACATATTTTTCGATTCATTCTTATTTCTCAGGTTCTTGTCTAATTACACCATCACACGCTTTTCTAGTTCATTGAAATTTCGTTCACACTTCTTGTAAGATACACAACAGATTTCACTTAAACAATAGGTAAAGTGAAAAGATTTTTTCTCATACTTGTCATTTAAGCAAAAGCCTACGAAAATTCTGCTAATAGTTATCAAAACAGTAGGTACACATCAGTAGTATATATCGTCAGTGGAAAGGAAGAAACGCTTTATGGCGCTTTAGCATTAATTCCTTTGCAATGACGATTTGTTTTTGACAATTGCAAATAAAGTACATCAGTTATAGTTTACAACAAAGTCACTTTCCGCGTCTGTCTATCTGTTTATAAAACGGATTTTCATACGGATTGTCGTCAATGGATTGGGTGATTCTCGAAAGGTACTTCGGATGAAATACGTTTATGTTTAATATTCATTTATTCTCAAAAAGACAAATTATTTAATCTCACTTAAATGAGAAAAGGGTTCTTAGTTATAGATAGATACATAGGTTGTGGTCGTTCAATAGCTTACTCATTTAATGTATTCATTTAATAAGAAGTGATTTATCATTTATGATATGGTGAGCTAATTTGAGTTTGAACGCATTAAATGAGCTTACACTTTTAATTTGGGAGGGTAAATTATTTTAAAGCTGACCATCACATAGTATAGATTTTTTTCCATAGTTAGTCCGAGTTTTCGGTAGAACGATAAAGCTGGCACGACGTGAACTACGTTTTCTTATTTCTTCTACTTTAGTAGTTAAATTAGTGTGAATTCTTTTAGTTATATTTTACGGACTAGGATGCATGTTGTATATTTGTATAACTGTTTAAAGTTCATTATTTTTTTTTTTTATAGTTTTCGGTGGAAGTTAAGTAAGAAATATTAAACTATAATATGATATGACGATAATTGTTGAAGATGTCGGAGATCACATCGAGACTGGGAGTTTTACTGGCGAGCGCTGCGTAAATTAATAAGTACTTCGATCTCAAGACTAAAAATTATAAAATTACGAGTCCAATCATAAATCAGTTGCGTTTCTGCAGGTTACCAAATATAACGACTTTGGTCATATACGGTCGACATAATTACCGATATAAAGCAATAAAGCGCGCAACGTGGGCTCAAGGTTTGGTGTTGTCAAATGGTAGTATAGTTTAGAGCGGTGTGCAAAATTATTATGGCCTGTTACATCAATCTATACCTACTTATCCTATTAATATTATAAATGTCAAAGTTTGTAAGGATGAATGCATGGATGTTTGTTTCTCTTTCACGCAAAAACTACTGAACTGATTTGTCTGAAATTTGGTATGGGTATAGTTTGGGACCTGGAATAACAAATAGACTATTTTTCCAGATAAAACGCGGGCGACTGCGCGGGTAGCAGCTAGTATACGAAAGTAGCTCTGTCCGTCGAATTGAAAATAATTATTTTTATAAGTTGACCTATGTCCAGCAGTGCATAAATATAGGATGATGATAATTAGTATACAGAGTGGCTTTTTAGTTAGGAGTGAATGGCCAAATCAGGAACCATGAAAGATAGAGAAAACTTGAAAGGAGTCATGGAGCTTAATTTAGGAGAAACAAAAACTTTTGTTTATTATTGAACCGCATATCACTTAATTAATTAATAGTTTGCACTGTAGTAGCAGAGAATATTATAATAATACTAACGTAGTAGCTACAGTGACATATATATATGCCGTCGTATAATTAGTTACTCAAAGGTCGTTTGAAAAACTCTGTATTTATTGTAAATGATTTATTGTATGGTTTGGCTACCTAAGCATGTTATGGAATCTAATCATGCCTGCCTTCGCTAAACGTAACCACAACGTATTTTTTTTTTTATAAATAGGTAAGTGTTCGTCTCGCAGGTACTTTTAGTATTTTCATATTTTGATAAATATCAGATATTTTACAAATCGGATTTTTTTGTCATATTTCGCTTCAAATCTGCGTTCTGTTCTCTGTATTTTCATTTAGACTGCCGGCAACACTGAAGGCGGTAGCTTTTTTGGTAGCGCGCGCGCGCGTCTCTCTTGCCTTGCCAATCTACACGTTCGCCACAGTCTTTGCATACAGTCAGGTGATAGGGACTGTATTCAAAGACTGTAGGTATACATAGTAAATGCTTGTTCAGGTTCAAGCGCTTTGTTACAAACAAAAAACTTACAGAAATAACAACGTAGTTTCGTATAAAATTAAAGTATTCGGAAAATGTAGGTAATATTGTATTAAAATTGCTGCCTTTGCAATTTTAGTAGTCTGGAGGATCAGCTTAATATCACCTCTTATTTCGTCAGTGATATTTTTAGAGTTTCGTACGTAAATGCCAACAGGCCCTTTTTATTAGGGCTCCACTGTCCAGCTGTCTGCCAGCGGGCTGTACTGTCTGTCATGAACCGTAATAGGTAGACAGTATAAATTTGTGTGGCAGCGTGTATGTCTATTGCCGCAAAGAACAGTTGTTGTACCAGGAGAAGGTTGATGTACCAGGAGCGTGATTTGCTCGGCGTTTTTATAAAATGGTACGGAACCCATCGTGAGCGAATCCGGCTAGCACTTGGCTTTTATTATACAACCACCAGTACCAGTAATGACATACTCCATGTCTTTCCTGGCTTATGTGTTCTGTTTTATCATTGTTCATATTTAAATAGCAGTTTAGGTTGAATAGAATAACGTACCTGGGGAGTATCTGTGTCGCCGCCATCGCCGTCGCCGCTTGCGCCGCGGTCGTTCACGATATCCTACGAATAAATACAACCTTTATGAATGATGATGGGCAGATTAAGGGCCTACGGCTTCTCAATTGTGTTGTTTCTATGGACCTTTCAGAGGTTATTTCTAGCCCTGGGGATCTGATTTAAGGGATAAAAAGTACTATATAAAGTACAATACTATAACAGTTTGTGAACACAACTTCAGAACTTCACGCTCGCCTTCGCCTTTGTAATATTAGACAGATGTTTTAATTATCTCTTAAGAAACCGCGGACAGAAACGAATAGCTTTATACATATGTATCGATGAATAAAAACATTTACTTAAACATAAAAACGTAAATGTTTTTACTTTAATGTTGTTGTTTGTTTGTGTCATGGGTACTAGATAACTGATATAATACTTAATACAATATACTACATAGATATATATTTTTTATTATACATAGAATACACCCGAAACACCCGGAAGAGCCGGAATAAATATCTGCAAATCGTACACTTCCGTTCGCTACTATTGTATAATTATGTATACTTTAAAAGGTTTCAGGAAAGTGATAATATTTCGTCACACTCAAATCAAAAGTAAAAACAGCAAAGTTATTATTTTCGAGCGAAAGATAAAATAGTTATTATTCAAAATGAAGGCAAAACCAACTATTTTGGAAGTCTGTAGATATTAAATACCGAGCTAGTGAAGCAAATATATATTATTGTTCCGAAAACGATAGAACCCATATCATTTGGTGAACTTGGAGTTAAATTTTTTTGTCGGTTGACCTCTGATGAAATTTGCCAAAGCAACCGACCAATATTTCACAAAAAAAACGAGATGATTTACATGCTTTTCTCTCCCGGTCAGCGCGTAAGAAATGGAATTATATAAATTTTCATCGTGCATTTTAGTACGACAGCAATGGGACATATCTTTTGCCTCTTGTTGCTTGGGAAATGAATAAGCCACTTTCTGAGTAGATGTATTATAAAATTATATATTCTCACATCCATATCAACGTATCCGACGCCTGTGGAGCGCCGCTTGGGCCGCCGCCGGCGCTGGATCACGTTGAGCGCGGCCTGCGTGCTCGCTGGGGACGAATTACTGGACGTTTTGCTCTCTATGCTGCCCTCGCGGTCCTTCTCATCCTCCACTGCTGGACAAATAAAACAAATAATGATTATGGCTTTTGGCTACAACGGTCAGTCCCAACGGAAGTGCACAAGTGTGTACGCAAAACAATGTTGTTTTGACATAATTTACTGATATTATAAGCTGGAGAAGCCACTGGCTCCTGAAACACAGTTTTAAACTAGTTCAGGAGCCTATGGTCTCCCTATATGAAACTATAATGTGTCAATAACAAAAGTTTACTTTAATATGCACTTTTTATTCTGTCAGTAAAGTGATAAAGATAAACCTCCGTATTCATAATGGTCTGCTAACTTGATCACTCTATGACAATAGAAGAAGACAGAGTGAGAATGGAAAGAATTTATAATGTAAACCAGGTGTAACGTTACATTAATATTGGCTTTATCCTACTTAATATTATAAATATCAAAGTTTGTATGGATGGATGTATGGATATTTGTTACTCTTTCACGCAAAAACTACTGAATCGATTGGGCTGAAATTTGGTATGGGTGTAGTTTTGGACATGGAATAACATATAGGCTATTTTTATCCCGATAAAACGCGGGCAAAGGCGCGGGCTGCAGCTAGTTTCCAATATACGTATATTATAGTATATCTAGTCTAACAGTTAGCCTTACAACATACATAGGTATATGCAATCTTATAAAATATAATTAATTAAAAATATTGAAATTATATAAATATTACAAAATAAATTATCAATTTATACATTACTAGCGACCCGCCCCGGCATTGCACGGGTGCCATACTGATACTAAATTATACATATAAACCTTCCTCTTGAATCACTCTATCTATTTAAAAATACCGCATCAAAATCCGTTGCGTAGTTTTAAAGATCTAAGCACACATAGGGACAGACAGAGGGGAAGCTACTTTGTTTTACAAAACCTTTACCCAGAAGTAAGTGAAAAGTGAAGACGTTGAGGTACAGACCTGTCTTCTCTTCCTTAGCAGGCGGTGAGGCAGTGTTGGCGGTACTCCCGGCTGGAGGACGCCGTAGAGGCAGCGTCACCGAGGCGTCGGCCCCAGGGGCAGGCCGCGGCGACGCCCGCCCCGCGTCTTCCAATTCAAACTGTAATGATAATACTTTTAGAATACAGTCTGATAGACGTGTGTGTATTGGTCACAGCGCAACAATTAGCGTAATTTTTGAGCTGCGAGTCATGTAAAATGACTTTACTTTTAACAAAATAGACAACAGATCGTGTGGCCCATACAGGATCTTTGTATGACCGTTGCTTCTCATTTTACGAGACTTATACAACTCAAAAAATTACGCTTGTTTCGCCGCAAGCTTTTCTAGACTGTCCATTGTCCAGTCTATGCTCATAGTTAACTTTTTACACACAGACACATGTATATGTGTGTATCTGTGTGCATATGGAGGCTTCATATAAATATGTCAATAAACGGTTATGTTCAAACTTACGCGATCAGAACACATTATTATTAGTACTATTTATAAGGTACTCATCGCGTAGAATCATTGGGAAAAATAGATAAATAACAAACGATAACTACCCGTTAAATAGTATTATAATAATAATTAATTTCAAAGACAAAAGGTCAGAAATTATTTACATATATCATTTTGGTAATTGGCCATAATGGCATTTTGTGAAAATTTACCGTCGGCCACATCGTCACTTTCCATCAGGTGACATTGTGTTCAAACGAATGTCTACTGCCCATAAAAAAAATTCTAAAATTTTCTCATAACTATAAAATTACCATTAATAGTATCTATAGGACATGCAATACTCTCAAGCACAAAAAAGTATTTAGTTTACAATGGTTAACAAATTAAAGTGCATGGGCAAGATTTTACAATGCTGACTCAACAAAATTTTAACGTACAAAAGTTATCAAAATGGAAAATAACAACAAACTTTTTCATAGTAGATACTACGCGAATTTACAGATTGCTCCAAAAAAACAATATGAATGAGTATTAATTAAGTTAATAAACAGCTTATAAAACAAAACATAACCAAATAAGACGCAAGTTGACTGATAATTTATGATAAATTATTGACTAAGGACGGGCCATTCCAAATATCAAACGTATATCCATAGTTTGTGGCTATTTAGTAAAATTCCGACGAAACTTAAAAAAACCAATAAAGTAAATTTTCAACTACCGGTTACCATAATTTTGCTTTATTATTTAATTTGTCAGTGAACATGCGTCTTCAGTATACAAAAATTCAGTACAACAAATGTTAAAACCACTGTGAACTGAAATGAGCATGCCAATACCGTAATCTGTAAGAAACTTAACAACACAAGAGTCCTAGTACATCGAATAACATGCCGAATGCTGGTAAATTAAATTTGGAAACATTAAACACAAGCTAAGAATGTATGTCATACGAATGTCTCAGCATATAACCTGCATTCTTATAGAGGTAGATTGAGCATGACGTAATTTCTCAAACTGTCCTGCTCAGTTCGAATCCGATCAGCCCCCCTAGCACGGTGATTGTTCTATAAGGTAGAATAGACAATAATGACATCGCATTGCGTACATTATGGAAGTTGAAGGAATGAATTTCAAATAATTTACGCACTCGATGACAAATGCCGTAATTTTTCTCTATTCTTCCCTAGACAACAATCACCATGCTAGGGGGGCTGATTGGGACAGCATGAAAGATGACGTAATTTTCAATCCCGATCTTTAAGTACGCAAGTTAAACACGCGTGGTTTGTGAACTGTGCCCCGATCACATAGCCTAGCAAGATTGTCGATTTAATGTATGGAGAGCTTGTTTATACTTAATGAGAACTAACTACAATTTATTAACAAAGAAAATTACAATTTAGTATTTACGATTGAATCGGTTAGGCTATATGCAGACTGTTGCAAACAATCTAGAGGTAGCCCAACTCACAAATCAATACAAATTGCAAGCGTCCCAACTACTTCAAGTAACAGAAAAACTTTGACATAACAATCATGGACAAATTTAGAGGAACGCAAAAAAAAAGGTAGAACGACACAAAATATTTTCATGTGCCTCATCTATGATTTTTTGCAATGTTAAACGATACCGTCAGACTAGAGAATATATCAGACGTACAGGACAAGCACGCAAAAGAGTAACAACAGAGAGGGACGGCAGACTTATTGTAAGCAGTTTTCGCTTTGACTTGTTCTCAGGTATGAAAAAAGCTACAGAAAGTTCGACGTAACAGTTAGCACCAAAACGATAAGAAGAGTTAAGGCAGCTGGTCTAAGGGTATACTTGCCGGCCAGAGGTCCATTGCTCATTCGCATCGTAATTGGGATGAGGATGATGATTGGGGAGAAGTACTCTTTACTAATGACTTTATATTCTGTCAGAAGGCAGTTGATGAAAGGACCAAAGTATGGACACGATCCGGAGAAAGATACGCTCAGTGTAACATTGTTGGAAGAGAGCCTAAAAGTGGAGATTTGCCTCCATTTTTTGCGATCCGCAAAATTTGACCATGAGTGTGTATGAAAACATACCAATGTAACCAAATAAAATATTGGACAGATGAAATGAGAAATTTTCATGAAATAGTCTGGCTCTATTCATCTCTTTCTCGTACGGAGGGAGTCGTTCACGTCTTGAAATATATTTTATTACCTAAATACCTTGAATTATAAATATTTTTAATTATTTACCACATGCAAATGAATATAAACCTGAGCATGACATTCCTGTTCCAAATCAATAAACTCGTATATGAACTGTTAAACTTTTTAAGCAAAAAGGTTAACCAAAAAAAAATTTATAATTTGGTTTTTTTATTGATAAAATTTTATTTTAAACCAGGTAGTAACTAGCATTCAATCGACAACCCTGCTAGACATTACAGTGCGAACAAAACACGAATAAAAAGGTGACGTCGAATCTCGTACATTACAGAACTACGAAAAATTGTTTTGGTGGGACGAGTCTAGTTAGTTTTATACTTCACTCTAGAATCGGTGCGTGCTTTATTTTATAAGCTGTTAACGCGTGTTTTTTTTTAAATACATCAAAGCAAGACTAGACAAAACATTACCAGAAATTGGAGCGTTTGAATTGATTTGAGTTCAAGCATTGTTGTGAGCATTATAATCACACAGTCAAGGTAACAAGTGAAAGTATAATCCGGCCGCGGTCAGAATGGAATGGGGCTTTTACGAACAGAAACAAGCGCGGTAGGACATTTACTTGAATAGGCTCCATCCAAAATCAAAATCTTTAATTTCTGTGGATTTAAATTAGGCTGCCAGATTGTAAACTTAATTATTCTATACCCCATTTTGACAACGCACGGATTGAAACAGAAATGTAAAAACAAATATTTACTTTAACAAGATTCTGTTCCATTACGATCGCGCGTCGATTTTACAGGATATTTTAAATAACAGTATAAACATTAGAGTACGAGATTTGACGTCACAGTTCTTAGGAAGCATCATGAAAATTGATGGTAGAGTACGAGACTTGACGGCACAGTACGAAATTTGATTACAAGATTTGTCACAACACGTGATTAGTTATGGAGCCGCGGACCTTATTAGTAGGGTCGAGCCGCAGCCGCCAGGAGGGCCGCCGTTCGCTGGACGCGGCGATAGTGGCGGTCGCGGTTGCGGTCGCGCAAGCCAATGCCAGCGTCACCGCCACTTCACCGCTGTTGACGCTGCGCGCCTATACAACACCATACAACTGTACAAACCTTATTCTATTGTACAGCACAGTCAAAGACGGTCGGTCTGGAACACGCTGATGCCAATATCGTCTAGTACTTTGGTTAATTTGCCAAATTATATTATATTTACTATGCTATGTTTTGTCAATTTAGAATCTATTTACCATGCTGTGTTGTCAATTTAGAATCTAAATACCGTAAACCAGACACTGCGTGCTAATTGAAGTCGCGTTTCGTCGTGGCTCCGTATAAAGTAAATTTTGGCGTCATTTGAGTTAAATTTTAGCATCCATAGACCTGTCATTAAGTAGTATTGACATCAATTGAATTTATTTCTATCTTCAAGAAGGTTAACTACTGTCCTTAAGTTATCTAACGACTTTCCTCAAGTTGTCTAACTACCGTCCTCAAGTTGTATATTTTCTATAATCAAGTGGACTACGCTCTGTCGTAAGTTATCTTACTACTGTCATCGAGTCTGCTAACTAATGACATCAAGTTTTCTAACAGCTGTCATTTAGTTAACTATTACTAAAAAAATTGAATATCATCAACTAGGATGATTGTTGACATCAAGTGAACTTGGGTATATCGTCAAGTCGACAAATCATATCATCATGTTAACAAGCATCTGCCATCAAGTAGACTAACTATTGTCAAGTAGGCTAATTATTATGGAGTACGATGGGAAAACCTCTCTGAATTCTGCATCGGTAATTGAATATATCAGTGAGGTACCATTCTGTCACATAGGGCTGTCAACTTTATCAGATATATTAGATCCTGCAAAACCATTCTTCATATTTAGACACTACTGAATTTTAACCACAATTTTATTTTAATTAATTTACAAAGAAACCTCCTCTCCTTACTTCCAAATACTGAGGTTCCATTCTGTAAGATAGGGCTGTCAACTTTGTCACATAAATTAGATGCTGCAAAATCATCTTTCATATTTAGATACAGTATTTAATTTAAACCAAAGAAAAGAAGAAAGAAAATGTTTTTTTTTTTTTGCGAAAACAATCATTTCAAATATTTAACATAATATATTTTTCTGGCAATAGTTAAGTCGGTACTTTACAGTCGGTCGGAGAATTTCTAGTTCTAGTTATTATGTAGCCTCAGCTGCCTGAACTGGACTGAAAAATCTGTAATATTGGCAGTAATCACTAAAAATAAAATGTTTACAAAGGAAACCTCCTTAGTCCAAATCAGTACAGGGAACGTTTTACCCGCTCATGAAAAGGCCATAATGAAATGTCATGAACAAATTGATTAATCTACACTAAATAGTTAATAATACAAACGTGTTACGGATATACCGAAACACGTTCCAAACCAATCATAACGTATGTACAAATAAAATTACTCAACACAGACTAAGATAAATATACTGTAACTACGATTGTGTCAAATTTATAGCCAAATTTTAATTTTGCAACCAAAACCCCCAGTAAATTGTAGGTACATTATATACAAAATTTTACCTTTCACCAATTAGTAATTTCGTAAGACACAGTAACATAGAGCGACATAAATAAATAATACAGCTCGTGGGTTTGAATAGACGGAAAACTTCTTAGGCATATATCGGTTAGAATTTCACATAAACAGATACTATAAATTGGATGAGAGTATACAAAATTAGATAGGCCTATGTTCAGCAGTGGACGTGTACGGGCTGATGATGATGATGTAACAAATTTAAAATTACAACTCATTTTTCTTTTGTTGATGAACCCGCGTTTTTTAATGGAAAAGAAAGTAATCATTATATAAAACCCCCGACTAAGAGTAATTGATAAAACTGAGATCATAATTATAAATATAAATCCGTGAGACCATTTGCATAACCGTTCGTGACCAATTTTTGTTTTCCCACAAGCATGCAAGCGGCGGTGGCCCCGCTTTACTACGCGGTTACCACTGCTTAAGGGCACCTCCTGAATTAAAAACGTAACGCTGCAGTCAATCTATCTATAACAATGGATACTAAAGTATGAATTTTTCTTATTGTTAGATAAATTTCAGCAATCACGGCGTTCTCAATATTTGGAAATAAACATATTTTTAGCGAGAACATGCTAAGTTTTTCCGCCTTTCCAGTGACCCCAACCATATGAGTAGAAAAGAAAATAGTCGAGCGGAAACTTCCGCCCCGGACCGGCTCTAGGTCGCGATATTAGCCTACTTCACGTTAAAACAAAATACTCAATCTATCTAAGTCGGGCTTGCGGACGTCGTCAACAGCCCGACTGAGATAGACCGAGTAATTCGTTTAACGTCTAGGCTAATATCGTGACCTTGAGTCGGTCCGGAGCAAAAGTTTCCGCTCTACTATGTTCTTGTCTACTCTTATCCCCCAACCCATCAACTCTGACGCCCAGAGAACCTACAGAGATTACTCTTACCGCTCCGTTATCACTTGTGATCGGTGGTTCTTCCTTCTTAGGACTGACGGGTGAATGACCTTCCGTGGTCCCATTGCCGGTCTTCTTCTTAACAAGCTGTTCGGCTGATTTGATCTCGTCAAGTGTGACGCCTTGAGTGGAGCGTCGCGTTTCGCGCACGCGCTTTGCGTGGGCTTTCCTTTGCGTTTCGCTCTCTTCGTCCCTTACTGGTGGCACGAACGACCTGCAATCAGTTCGATTTATTAATATTAATAACCTTATTCGAACTGAATATATCAAGCGCAAAATAATAATTACAACAGAAAATAGTGCACCAATTCATCTGTACAAGGTAGTTTATTAAACTTTTGAGCGCCACGCCAATAACGCATTCCCGTGTTCTCTACACCAAAGCACAAATTGAACAAAAGATATTCTAAATCTCGTTGGCGCTGAGGGGGTCCTCAGGTGATTTGTCATGTATAGGTGACTATGGCGGTCAAAGGTTTAAAGATATAGAGTGTTGAAGGAAGGCAGTAAGATCCAATAAAATTATCCTGAACAGATAAGATGGTGACACTCTAAGATATACCAACCAAACTGTCTAAAGTAATAAAACATCCACAAATAAAATGACACAACATGCAGACGCTAATTAATACATGCGTGATGCATGCACCTCCAGAAAATGCGCAAAACTAAATCATCTAAACACAAAAAGTACAAGCGCAAATCAAAACACACAATCTCTTTTCTTGAACATGTTTTGATAATAACAAGAATTTGATTACCAATACTCTCATTGATGTTTCGAGGTATTTCTATGTGTAAACGAAAATCTATCTATGTATGTATTGTATTAAGTATCTCAGTTATCTAATACCCATAACACAAGCTCAGCTTAGCTAGGAGTTACCCTTTCACGGTAACGGGTCGTTTGCCGTGCCGTGTAAAGTAAAAATGTATGGGACGGGCGACACATGGTCGGTCACGGCACGGTTACCGTGCCTTGTGAAAGCTGTCTGTTTATGCGCCGATTTATAATCAAAGATATTTTAAATCAATAAAGACTTATGAATGAAAACATAACAAAAACTGATAAGGATAAGATAACTGATAAGGTGGAACAAACTTCTTGCTTCTGTTTTTCCAGTAGAGTACAATCTAGGAGTCTTCAAATCCCGAGTGAGCGCGCTTTCCCTTCTGGGAAAGCAAGCGTGCTCCATCTTATGCCACATCTTCACTTTCCCAAGTGAGATGATGGTCAAACGCTTTACCATTAAGAATAAAAAATATGGATATCAGAAAAAAACAAGATCACTGCAAAGTTATCGCTAAAAACTAAAACACAAACTTGAACAACAGATAATCTCACAAGAGTAGGAAAAAATTATTGAATTCGAAAACGAAAAAGAGTGATCAAAGAAAGCTTTCAAAACAAAAAAAATTTTGAGCTTCAGTGCTTTGCTTTGATGATACCAATGACGTTAAATATTTTCCACCTATATTCCTTGGGGTTTGCAGCCCTTTTGTATACAAAAAGATTGAACCGGAGAATAGCTACATAACACTGCACGGTGACCGTCACGTGACCGTATTCATGTGAAAAGAGTCTTAAATTATGCTGTATGGATTGTCCAGCATTATTAATATATCATAAGAATAATATTCTCGATCTTATTCTGATTCAGTGTTCAAGAAAAGAGCAGAAACAACAATGTGTGTGTACTTGAAGAAGTTCTTGAAAATGTTCCCGGGAGAGAGCCTCGTCGGCGTAGTGGCGCTCGGTGTCGAATTGCTACTGTTGGACTCACTGTCCGTCGAGCTATGGATACATTCAGATCAATATCTAATTCCACAATCTAACTTAAGAGCGCTATTACCTTGGCGATTTGCGAGGCAATGAGCAGCGAGCTTTCAACGAGTTTGTGCTCGCAAATCGCCCGTGTGATACGGCCCTGAGTGTAACCAATTTAATATTGCAGTGATCAAACAAACACGGTACCGCACCGTATATTATGGGTTACTCATGGTTTAATAAAATAACTGCGCCTGGAATTGTTTGAGGCGAGAGTCCTCACGACTGCGTCATATAGCTAAGCACCAATCACAATCACAGTAGCAGATAGTGAGAGTGATAAAAATATTGGGAGACATGCGTCGAACAAGGATATCTGACAATTGTATTGTTAGGGCGCCGAATTTAGAAGATCTTCTGCCATAATCGCTATGCAATAGACATTTATATGTAAACATAAAAACTGAATGTTAACAATTTAGAAGTTTAAAAATAATCATCATTTTCTCCTTTTTGTACCTAGTTTAAGTTCCTAAATAGACTCACTTTAATTTTTACTTTTTTTCCTTCTTAGTTTGACACAATTTGATCGATGCAATATTAGCTTGGTCGCACACTGGCAAATAAGTTGAACAATATAACTGACTCGATGTGAAGTTAACTGGAAAAGAGCTGAAATATCACTGTTTTTCTCATTTCATTCAACCAGAAAGAGACATGTTTCTGCGGCTAGCTTTACATCGATGTTATCAACTATATCCAACAAACACTATAAAGAATAGATTCACCAAATACAAAGAAGAACAAGGATTGTATCTAACAAACACTACTAAGGAACATATTTCAAATTTGTACACATCTAGATAACTTTGAAATTAGATCTAATACCGCGTAGTGGTTTACGCCTGAATGCTAGATAACTTGAAATTAGAACTAATACCGCGTAGTGGCTTATGCCATAATGCTAGATATCTTTGAAATTAGAACTAATACCGCGTAGTGGCTTATGCCATAATGCTAGATAACTTTGAAATTAGAACTAATACCGCGTAGTGGCTTATGCCATAATGCTAGATAACTTTGAAATTAGAACTTATACCGCGTAGTGGCTTACACCTGAATGCTAGATAACTTTGAAATTATAACTAATACCGCGTAATGGCTTACGCCTGAATGCTAGATAACTTTGAAATTAGAACTAATACCGCGTAGCGGCTTACCCCACCCAGAATGCGAATCTATGTCACTCATACTCTACTACACACAGAATAAAATTTGCTCCATTTAAAGGACTATTTCTATGAGCGTTTATCGACGGCGACTCATCGATTCACATAATTCTATAACAACACCATCAACGTATCTTAACGCTGCGATATCATCAAGGTGGTAATTTCTTGTATTGTCGAAAGACTTCTTTTTATTTATAATTAGTATGCTGGGCAACATAATATTAGACAAGACATAATATTTAGACAAGACGAACCACCTGTATTGTGACCCGTATAATACTTTTGTACTTACTAGCTAGAGGTTTCTTCTCGCTTCATTCATCTAGCTTTAAGATGAGAAATTTTGTAGATTGATAAACGGTCCATATAATTTACATATAAATAATCAATCAATGCATACCTTCTAACAGGCGTCGTGTTATTGGAGGGAGTTGAGTTAACACTCGTGTTCGTTGGCGTAGACCAAGTATTAGCTTCGCGAGGCTTCTCCGGGCTCACCCTGTATATAACCCATAGATTAACAACTATTACACTATATTGAAAAAAGAATTAAATAACACGGCTTAAAAAAAAAACAAGATTATATCTAATACAATACAAAACGCGAATAAAAAATATTAAGTAACAAATTATATGACATATTGCGCTTTAAATATAAATTTCAATGAAACGTAAATACAATTTTAAAAACTAATTTACTTTATATAATATCGTAACGGAGAACTATTCAAACATAACATGTATATACATAAACGTACACAAACATAATATTTACAGTGAAAATGGGTAAGCGAATGTAGAGTGACTTGTTTAATCGATTTAGGTAGATAGATTTGAGATATTTGGCAGCGAAATGATAAATAGAAAATTAATATTTCAGAATAATATCACTACAGCATTTCATACAAAATTCAAATCAAGACTGCTCGCTGCCAATTGACTCAAAGCTGTTAAACTTTAAGAATGGAGTTGGATTTGTACATTCAAATCCAATCTTTAAATCTTCGGAGGAAACAACACTGGATTATAATTTGGCGTGTTTTAAAATACTTTTTATTGATTACTGCTATGGAAACATCTTGATAACGCCCGTTGTCCTGGAAACTATTTGTAACCAGTCATTGTGATTAGATTTTTTCAAAAACCTTATAATCGACTTCGAATACGTTACTTTTACAATGTCTTTAAGTTTTGTGGGATATAATATACAAATCCCCTGGGCATAATTTTTTTACAGTATTTATCTCAAATAGCTGTTAAAATAATTATTTTATAAATCCAGTGTCATCCCCCTCGTATATTATTGTGATGTATAGCAACCTCTGAGCGTCCTCGTTAGAGTCTGTTGCGTTAGGCAGCTTTTTCCGCAGCTCGATGGCCGCTAGCGTCGACTGCGGCAACGGCGGTATGGACGGGCAAGAGGACGCCTTAATGCGCGCCGTCACGTCACGGTAACGCTGGTAGAAGCTGTGCACACACAAGCATGCTAACATATGGACGTCCAATGACGATGCAGATTTATTTACAGGATGTTGCTCGAGCGGTTTGACAAGTTTAATTGACACTGATTATGGTAAAAACCAATAATATTTCGTGTTGTAAAAAACGATAAACCGACTTCAAATTCCCTTACTTTTGCACTTATTTTAAGTTTTGCGGGATAAATACTTACTACTGGGGTAAAAAAATTATGGGACCCCTTCGGGATCATTTTCTATACAATAGTGAAAGAATTTTCAAAATCAGTCCATAAATGGCGGAGATATCGCGTAACATACATACAAAAAAAAACAGACGAATTGATAAACTCCTCTTTTTGTAGTCGGTTAAAAACTAGATAGCTTAAGGCTCAAAATCAATGTACATATTTGTACGGTGGATCAGAGTGGATTGGAAAGAGAAAAGTGATTTCGTGAATTTATTTAACTATGTTGTTGCCTGGAAAGGCGAAAACTAGACTGTTTCTAGATAGTCATTAAGACACTATCGTGTTTGACATTAAGATTATGTTCAGGTACAGGACAAAAATCGGAACAGTAGCTTGATTTTTATATTAGTGACTAAATTCATTATGAATGTAAACGGGTTAACTACGTACCTAGTTTGTGTGTTGTTGTTACGTCCATAACGAATTTATCAAACTACGAAAGTTTTTATAGTAAAATAGTGACTTAATATATTATTTAGTATAAGAAAAAAAGTGGATTTTAAACAAAAAATTTGAAATTGTTTTTGATTTAACTAACACGGCTTGCTTGGTGCGTTGAAATGTATATCGCTCGAAACGCGTCTGTCAATATCTTGAATCGTTAAGACTCGTTAAGATTATGAATGTTAAGCTTTGTCTTAAACAGGACAGGACAAATACAACGAGGGTTAGATTAAGGTTAGTTCCTAAACCATACTTTCGTTATGTGAACAAATAACTAAGTAAGCAATCGTGCTTCATTGTGCACTGAAAACAACACATGGGGGCCGCTCCCTACACCACGAATAAATAAACGACACAACTAAATCCCAGGACTGTACAATCTAACACAAATACACTTTTTACTATCTACCTAGGCCGAGAACTTAAGCACAGACACGCTTCCTTCCAAATAGACTTAAATCTCGACTACTTAAACGCAACTCAAACTTAAGCATGGCTCAAGTCGCGATTTTTTTACCTTTTTTCAATGAGCTTTCAAAAGTTGATCACTGGAGACGTGCTTAAATCTGAGTTGCTTTTGAGTATTCGAGGTTTACCTAAACGCAACTCACATTTGAGCACGTCTCGAGACGCGATTCTTTGACACTTTTCAATGAAGATCTGTTAATAATTCAACACTTAAGACGTGTTTAAGTGTAAGTTGCGCAGTATTCGGGGGCAAGGGTGGTGTTCCCCTAAAAGTGAAACAGACTATTACTTTTATTTACGTTTTCGACACAACTTTCCAAACATTATACGTCAAACTCAACAGATGAAAACAACAGAGTTCTTACTATGGGTTGTGCATAGTTTACGAAAACTATAAAGTTTTCGCATTGTCCGCTCGATAGTCCCATCAAAACGTTAGATTATTGATGCGACCAAAAGCGTCATTTGAAATAGGATAATCTTTGAGAGGAACACTAACCTTAAATAAAATAAGGACGAAATAAAGCGACAGTCTGTGATATATTAATTCGACATAGATATATAGAACAAAGTGTAATAATATGATATTAACTAACTCGTTGATGCGATCGAATCTTCTTACAAGAAAGCCAACAAGGTTGTTTTGAGCTCTATGTCTGAAAACAGCATTATAACGTATGATAAAGTAAGCACAAATCAGCACAATGTTATTGGATTACATCGGCATTGAATTGTTTATAGCAGAAAATTATTTATGGAAAAGTTGGAATGATTCATGTAATTGTCACTATCATAACAAGCCGCAGTTTTACTGTTAATAATGATATATTATTTCGATAACGGAAATTAATTGCCGATCAATCCTATCTACGTCATCACAAAACATATAATATAATCTCAGGTAACCAATGTCCTAGCCAAAACTAACGTACATTGTTTTGAATGTATTTCAGAATCAGTTCTCAAAAGAGCCAAGAAAAGCAACCGAATTTTCTCAAACTATCATGAAATACAGCTCTCCTCAAAATGAATTATTAACGCGTTTCTGAAAACTGAGTCATAATTTAACCTGAATTTAAATTATAATAATAACAACATGGTAAGATCGGGCACATGTTAGATAAAATAATTAAAAATAAATAACTAAACAATATAAAATTTTTGAGTTAAAAAACTTACGTCTTATCATTCTCGAAGCTGTGGGTTCTTCTCAGTATGGTATCGTTGTCCACGGTGTTGTTCGCTGGCTTATTGTTTTCTTCTGAAACGCGGAAAATCATTCATCACAACACAGTACAAAAGTATTTTTCCACTAGTGTTTTTTTACAAGATAATTCGTAGAAGAACACTTTATTGACGTTTTTAACAGAAGTTTTCTTATATTTAAACATCAAAGTTACAGGCGAAGCTGCTTACCGTCGGATTATCTTTCAGATAAGACCACCTTCATCTTAAGGTGTTTCCCTGACCCAAACAAACTAGGGCCGCCACCTATTTTTTCGTGTTATTACGTTAAACAAAGGAATTTTCACAAAACCGTGATTGGTGGACGAAAAGTGCAACTTCGCATCTCTATTAGCTATACAGAATAAAACTAATATAGAGCCATTAAAAAAAATAGCTTATGATTGGTATCACAAACTGGGCGCAGGGATTTTTGAAACATCCTTTGTTTAATGTAATAATACGATAAAATTTGTAGGTGGCGGCGCTGATTTAGGTCAGAGAACTCCCTTAAAAGTTCAGAACATTCTTGCTTACGAAGATAAGCAAATATACAAGCGCAACAAACAAGTAATACAATCGACATTCGTGCATGTTCTGTGAGTTTGAGGGATGATGTCATGTGCGGTACAGCTTCATACTTACGGACTGGAATGATGCGGAAGCGGTCCAATTGTGCGGTTCTACGTTATTCACTGGGACGTATCTAGTTCTTTAAAAAGAAGACAGCCTAATCGACGAAAAAAACAGCCTAATCGACGAAAAAAACAAAAAACAGACCTTTCAGTATTTTTACTTTTATTAAGGAAATATAATATCTGTGTTGCGGTAAATCTGTACTTTCTTGGTTTATAGCGTAATACTCGTCTTGTTTTTAGTACTTGAGTAGTGTGGTACTCACTCGAGTCTGGTTGGCGGTTGCGGAAAGACACGGATCGACGCCAGGACAGGGACCCATCTGTAGGAAGCATCTTTACCCCATGTGCTATTAGATCAAGATATAAGCGGTGAAGTTTTGTGGTACACACTCGTGTCTGGTTGACGGTTGCGGAAAGGCACGGATCGACACCAATACAGCGACTCGTCGTCAGTAGGAGGCATCTTTACCCCATGTGCTATTAGATCAAGATATAAGCGGTGGAGTTTTGTGGTACTCACTCGTGTCTTGTTGACGGTTGCGGAAAGGCACGGACCGACGCCAGGACAGCGACTCGTCAGTAGGAGGCATCTTTACCCCCATGTGCTATTAGATGAAGATATATGCGGTGGAGTCTTGCGGTACTCACTCGTGTCTGGTTAGCGGTTGCGGAAAGACACGAATCGACGCCAGGACAGGGACTCATCTGTAGGAAGCATCTTTACCCCATGTGCTATTAGATCTAGATATAAGCGGTACTCACTCGTGTCTGGTTGACGGTTGCGGAAAGACACGGATCGACGCCAGGACGGTGACTCATCAGCAGGTGGCTCGGTTTCATCCCCAGCGGTGGGCGAAGGTGCGCGACCTTTCGGTGGCTTAGCGTCTGCCATCTTTATCTCAGGAGTCGGTGCCGGTTTCTCTGTGCGGTTACATGGAATGGTGGGGGAATCAGTGCACGAATATGAACGTTTGGACAACATCTATTTTATGTTTGTATACAATTTGGCATATGAGTATTGTTTTGTGACTTCTGTGATGGTGCACAGTAGGTAAACGCTTTTATTACAATACTAAAAGTATTGTAGGAGAAGAAAAAATATAATAGAATCAAATATGTATGTATGTCGTGTAATTTTAAAAGAATCCTTCTATAGAATAGTGCCGTCCAAACGAATGAAGTTATCTCGATCGAGATGATATCTGCTGTCAGTGTGCAGATGATAACTATGATATAGGTACAGAACGAAGAATCACATTCATGCAATGATGTTTTGTAACATGAAACATAGTAGATGAGTGCAAAATTGAATTTTACGATCATCAACAAAACATATAATTTGTTTAAATATACACAGTACAAACAATACACTATACAACACGTAAGTAAATAACCTATTGTGAAGAGGAAAAAAACATATAATTTATTCCATACGTCAACAGTAAAAAAATTGTTAAAGGTCTGAGTTAATCTGATAGATAGAAATTGATATTTAAGACTACAAACTAGGTTACATCATATTTCTATTGGTCTGTTTGTATCTACGAAAGATGATCAAAGTAGCGACAGTTCGAGCCAGCGATTTTCTAAATGACAACACTCAGCCCAAACAACAGAAGCTAGAAAGCTGAAATTTGGAGGATAGGTACCTTTTAGTACATAGGTTTTCGCTAAGAAGGGCTTTTCGGAAATTCCACCTCTGAGGGGGTTAAAAGGGGGTTTGAAGTTTTTTAGTGTTTTTTGTAAATTTTTAACCAGTGGCCCGATTTGCTTGAAACTTACAGAGAATATTAATAATATAAAACTAATGAACACGTGTTTCAGGATTTTTTTAAATATTCCACAAAATGGGTTATAACGTGTTACTGAAGTTTGAGATTCGTAGTTTGGCTTCGAATTTAAACGGCTGTAACTTTTTAGTGTATAATGTTATTGACTTGAAATGTTATGAGTAGTATATAAAAAATAATATAAATTAAATGACGTGTTTCAGGAATTTTCAAAAAAACGCCTTACGCCTGAAGGATAAAATGGGGTCTTTCAACAGGGTTTCAGCTGATCTCGAGAAGCCCTAAACCTACCCTGAAGTACACGCAAATGAAATCGCGAGTGCGTATACATAGGAAACACCTAGACCCGTAACAAATATCTGCAGAGCCTACAAAGATTTTCCGTTGGAAAATGATAATGTCTTACCGTTGATAATTTTCTCTGGCTGCGGTGTAATTTCGATATCAAGCCGTTTGGTGTCATGCCGCGGTGGACTGAGCTTGCGTTTGTTGTTGTTATTGTTGTTGTTGTTGACGCGACGCGACGCCGCTTGTTGCGTGGCCTCCGTTAGCCACGCGGACAGTGATGGCTCCACGAGATCTAAGCACGTCTGACCCTGAAATAGACGAGGTAATCGTCACAGGACATGAAGTTTTGCAAAATATGTCACGATAATTTGATGTTCTTGCGAAACTAAGAACCGATTCATATTCCTCTTTATTGACAATGAAAATTGCAATTAAATATTAGAAACAAATTAGTCAAAGGCAATTGAATTGTAAATATTGGTTTTATTTACAATAGGAATGTTTCCTAAATAATAATTCTAATTAGTCCGTCAGTTAGATTATCAAAAAATATTTTTTGCTTCATCAAATCAATCTAAATTGATAAAGATAACGCAAAAGTTCGGGAGAGGGGGCTCATGACGTCACTTCGTGGTGAAAAGGCGTGACGTCACGCGGAACTTCAACGCACCATATCTTCCTAATTTTTTGTTTAATTGACAAATGAAAAAATCGTAGTTTGGCTTCGAATGCAACATTGATGATACACGTAGCGGCACGTAAGTCTAGCGCTGAGCGATAAGCGGAGGAAATAGCTGCGCATGGGTAATGTACAACTCCGCCCAGGTAACTTTTTTTTACTTCTGCGCAATAGCGGTCAGCGCTAAGTTACGTGCCGCACTTGTAAAAAAAACACAGTTAGCTGCCGCCCTACCTGTAGTAGATTCTCTTAGTCAGCTCTTACGACATCCACGGAGGGGTCGATTCATCTAGCAGGGTCATCGCCAGGTGACAGTATAGGACAACTCACCGAGTAGTTCTTGAGGTTGGGATCTGCGCCGTACTTGAGAAGCAATGCCGCGGCGTCTTTTTGCCCCCAGAGCGCGGCCGCGTGCAGCGGCGTCCAGCCCTCGTAGTCAACGCAGTCCGGCTCCGCGTTACACTCCTCCAGCAGGGTCTTGGCCACCTGAAAACAAAACATTTATTACATCTACAGATTATAATGGCTAACTGCTGTATGCAAGCTTCCCCTTGATAAGCGCCTTATTTTATCATATGTGGGTAATGCCCATAATTTCCACGCTGCGCACGCGCAGTTCGATAAAATTGTGCTGCATGAGGCGCTGCTGCCCGCTTCCAGGTTGATATTAATCGGTTATTATATCAACCGCGGGAAGAGTCGGGTCGACAGAGCTAATCACTTGTTAAGTAAGATTTAAATTATTAAAAGAACTTCAATAAATAGAGGCGGTTCTTACAGCCTCTCCCAGACCAATGCGGCCTGCGGTGGCGGTCTTTAACTTTTTGACTCCGTAGGCCGAACCTGGAGGAACCCATCATTAAACTTTCCGAACGAAAGAATTCCGTTGATGATGCGCCCGAACTTACTTCGCGGTAAGTCTCCACTCCCACATTCGTGGCTCCGTCCCGGTTCTGCCTCAATCTCCAGGATCGGTCTTAGCACTGGATTGGGCCTTAGATATTCCTGATATCCTAGTCAGAACAGGTCGGATCAGATGCAGATGGAAAGAGGAAACGGAGTAGGACCTTTGCTCTCTTCCATCTTAGCACCGGACTGAATGACGGCGACGTAGGGCCGAAGTCGGTGGTAATCTACTGCGTCGGAGGCCATGATTCACTCCGATCCACGGTATGCAGCAATAGCACGTCAGAAAATAAGAGATCACAAAACGTTATTAAAGATTTTTTAGTCCGTTACTTCGCACGCTGTGTTATGGGGTTAAAAAGTAGACTTTACATACGTTATTCAAGTCCCAGTTTGTTTAAATGTAATTTATATCCAATGAGTACTGATTTATGGAATAAAAAGCCATATCATTATTCTAGGTACCTACATTTATGCAAAATTTCACCACGATCTAATCAGTAATTTTTGCGTGAAGCAAAATGCATCCATCCAAACTTACAAATCACTAATATTTTCATTACGTAAATTAGTAGGTTCCAAGGATGGATGTTTGTTATTTCTTCACGCCATAACTACTGAACAAATCAGGCTGAAATTTTGAATAGTTGTAGTTCTAGATCTGGAAAAACACAGCCTGCTTTTTATCCCATAAATAGGTTACCGTGGGATGTAACCTTTAAAATTTTCGATAACAACGCGTGCAAAACCACCTTATTAAATAGAGTGACCCGTCCATTGTCGGCCACATCTTCACATTCCATCAGGTGAGATTGTGCTCAAACGATCAAATGTCCATAAAAAAAAAATTGTGTGATAGTGCAAAGTACAGAACTTACGTCAATGTACCCCTTAGCAGCGGCGACGTGTAGCGGTGTGCCACCTGTCTTCAGATCCCGTACTTCCACGTAACCGTTCGCAGCCCAGTTCTTAGCGTCACTCATCAGCATATTCACTTCGGCGTTTCTGGACTTCTCGCAGTCGATACCTGAAATAATACGTTTCAGATTAGATATACAAAGAGGAAAACTAGTAAAGGTGAGTCCTGGGTGCGGCAGTGGACATGTTCGGGCTGATATTATGAAGGAAAACAGTCGATGATAGTGCTATCAGTGATTTGACCTGTTCTTCTAAACTCTATTAACTGCTTTTTCGGAAAAGGAAAGACGATCAAACACGATAATTTTGATAAATGTGTAAAACGATTTGTAAAAAAAAAACTGTGTTGAATTATGAATTTCCACGATATAACTGATAATTGGGTAAATGTTTGAATCACTACACCGTGAGAGACTAGATTAAAGTTATTATATTTCAATGTGAAATGGAAACCTGATAGTACTTTTCTAGCTGACGGCAGGAAAGAAATAAGACTTAGAAGCACGATCCGTACCTTATATGAATGCGATGCAATGCAAATGTTTCCAGGCTGCACTTTTAATGGGCTAAATTGGACTTTATTATTTAGCACGAGGTATTGTCGCTCAAATATTTATTTTCAATAAAACATCAATGCCAAGACATTTTATTAAAACGATTCAGTGCAATTGCACGCAACACTCGAGGCAATCAATCATTGATTGAATAAACATTGGCTGGTGTCCGTAACCGAGGGTTAAAGATTGCATTTAACAAGCACGGGTATTAAATTGTATTTCTGCCTACCGAGCTGACATTAAGTCATTTATTTATTGCTTTCAAAAAATATAGTAAAAACTAAAACCCGACTACATAAAAGCCTTTTAAACAAGCGTTCACCTATTGTCCTTATCATTTTCTTTTGATACTTAGGTAGTCGGAGGCCTTTGTTACTAATTGCACCGTAGGTACATGGGGTGGGTGCCTCCGACTATTTTTTTTTGACACATTTTGCTAATAGTTTAAGAATCGTTAATCTCACAAAAGTTTGAGAAACTGTTTCTGAAAGTACAGAGAAAGACCTTTGCAATGAGAGCTTTTCCATAAACCTAGGTAAGGTACCTAATCTTCCTATCAATCAATAGTGAATATAATATTACACCTATGTAATCATAGAAAAACGTTAACCACACACAGTCTACCCTCATTTTAGACCGATAGCCGCCCACTCGTAGGCCTGCGCTATTGTATTGGCGAAACGTGTTTTGTGCAGGTTGATAGAGTATGCGTAAGTAGTCTAGGAGTAAGACAGCATTAATCTTATCTCATATTGCTCTTGTATTAAATTGATTATGATAATTAGAATTAAGTAAGTTTTTTTTATTTTTTGATAATTTTTATGTAAAATAATTTAATACGTGTAAAGTTTATTGTAGCGCTTAGTTTAGTGTAGCTATTCTTATTTATTTCGTTATTTAGCCAGGAAGTGTTGTTTTAATTTGTTTTTAAAAATTTGCGTACTGGTGGAGTTTTTTATTTCACTCGGTAGTTTATTAAATCCCCCTCATAAAGTAGGTTCTTTTTGCCGTAGTTAACCGTTCTGGGAGGGCGAACATACAATTTATTTTTGTTTCTTAAATTATATTTATATATTTTGGTTGTGAGTGTAATATTGGACTGGATTTTTTTTTGTTAGTTTTAGTAATTTCGCTTTCCTGTACAATGTTTCTGTTGTAGTCATAATTATATAATCTTTTAATGGCTTTATTTTGTGCTATTTGCAACTGTTTTAGTGTAGATTTTGGGGCGGATCCCCATATTTCAACTAAGTATTCCAAATGGGGTTTAATAAGAGCGTTATAAATGGTGTTTCGTATTTTTGGGGCATTGACTTTACTTAGTTTTTTGGATCCTGAATAACGATTTTTGGTACTCCCTTGACGTATTTGATACTCAGGCCTTTTTCTCCATTAGCAGTACGATTTCGCAGTTCCTCTCTTAAGTCTTTCATAGCCTTCTGTTGTGTCGGGGTTTGTTCAGAGTAGATTTTGATGTTCATATCACTAAGTTTAGTTTTTGCTATAAGTATAGTTTTAGCAATATCTGCTGATGTGAAGATAACTTCTAAGGGCCGGGTCTTCTTGTGGTCATATTTTCCGATCCGGATTACTTTCGTAGGTTTTGGACAGAGAGGGTAGATTGTTGCAATGACTTTAGCAACCTCATTTGCGTCAGTTTCTCGCCTTTGTGTAATGTCATCTATGTTTTTTTCAGTAATTCATAGGGTGTCAAAATCCTAACCCTCGTCGTAGTCGGGTAAAAATAGGTAAAGGGAAATGCGAAGATGAAAATTTCATATTATATGCATATCTGAGCAACTGACTGTACATAAGTAAATCCTTTTTCTAACACTCTTAGGTGGTAAAATTATAGACCTGGATAGGGCGTAGCAATAGGTAAGATGGGTTCTAAAGGTAGGTAAAGGTTCGATAGCAAAGGTAATATTCGGTACCTTTGATAACAGGTCACACAAAATTTATTTTTACACAGGATCTTAATTTGACTTTGAATATCGATTAAGCGGTTCAAAATACGTCGGAAAAGTATAGTCCGATTCTCACAACCTAATTTTTTTTTGTATGGTTGTGATATTGACAGCGTGTAGTATAGCAGTTACCTGGTCCCATAACACTGCTACCTTATTTAGGGCTAGATGATACTGAAATGTCCTGCACCATTTATGTAATGTATACCTAATTCAACATGTGCAGCTTACAGTGTTGGATTCTAAAGATACATCGCAAGCGCAATTCAGAACATTTCCAGTTAAACTATTTGCAACACACGGATATAATGTACAGGCTGTTTGTCCTGATCGAAAGCCAGCACATAATTAATTTGATTAAAGAATATTTTGGTGCTAATCTAACAAAAAGCACGAAAACACATCGTTATGTTTATGTACTCGTATTTGTTTTAAAATTAGATAATAATGAGAAACTAGTCTCTGGTTTAACCTAACTTCAACTTTTAAGTGCGGACGAACATTTGTAATTATTATACTGTATCTATCCAACATTTTATGCATAACATTTTTAACGGTGACTCAAAACGTAATAACAAAAAAGGTTACTACTTTTTTGCATTAAGAATGCGCATTGCGCGCCTATTTGTAAAAAGGATAGCAATAGGATTTTGTGTTCATATGAGCGGGACAGAGCATACCGTTTTGGAAAGACGTAAGCGCAAAAAGTGTGTTTTTAACTAATTACAACTTAATTAAACAACCAATCGAAGAATTAAAAGACAAAACTAAAGAAATACTTCTAAGTTTCTTGAGAAAACAAAAGGCCAACAAAAAAGTGTGCTGTTCCCGAGATAAATAGCAAAATGTCTGCAAAACGTGTATTTTTCAAAAAATATATATTATCTAGAAAATTTTCAGCACTGGTGTTTTTAAAACAGGTAATCCAAGATAAAAGTTCAAAGTATCCTCTCCCTAAATATGAAGGTGGCAGCTTTTACACATTCTGAGATAAATAACGATTTCGATAACTAAATTCCTTATGGCACACTCTTAATAAATTACGTAAGTGAATCGACGTTTTTCACGTGCGAAACCAAACCAAAGTTTTATTGTGTCATGTGACCTGATTCCACCAGCTCCATCCCATTCCAGGACAAGCAGACGGACAGTGCTATACCATCCTTATCTGGAGGACATACCCTCCAATCGCACTAAGCGGTATTCCGCAACCCTCATCATTAGCACCTCTAAAGAATGGAATTCGCTGGCTTCTAATGTTTTACGGCCAGATACCACCTGAGTCTCTTCAAGACAATAGTGAATAGGTGTCTTATAGACCTTCGTGATACACCGTCGGCCTCATCGTCACTTTCTGTCAGGGGGGATTATGGAAAACCAAAGGTCGTTCAACTATAAAAAAAAACTTATGTACCGAAATGTAATTGTACCTTTTTCATCAATAGCTTTCTTCAGTAAATTGGCCATAGCGTCGCTCTCGGCAATATCTACGGGAAGCTCGCCGTCGTAGTTGACGGCGGCGACGTCAGCTCCATTTTCAAGGAGATATCTAGAATAAAAATAAAACATTATAGAATTTACATATTCAGCTTTTTTACCTCACTACATAGTCATTATCATCAGCCCATACACGTCCACTGCTGGACATAGGCCTCCCCCGTACGACGCCACAAATAGCGGTCCTGAGCCGCCTCCATCCATCGACTCCCTGCAACCGCTACGATGTCGTCGGTCCATCGAGTGGATGGTCTCCCATGTAGGGGGGGGATTTGCCATAATCACCACGCTTGGCAGGCGGATTGGTGATCGCAGTGTTGGTGGGTTACAAATACTCAGAAGGAAGCTGCCCTTCCTCTGGTAGGTTCCCTTAGTCGGCTCTTACAACATCCACGGGTTGAGTTGGAAGGGTCTATATTCGTACACCGCGGCCCCACGGTCACTACACTACATAGTAAGTACATTGTATAAAACAAAGTCCGCTTTCCGCTGTCTGTCTGTCCCTATGTATGCTTAGAATTTTAAAAATACGCAACGGATTTTGATGCAATTTTTTAATAGATAAATTGATTCAAGAGGAAGGTTTATATGTATAATTGAGTATCAGCATTGCACCCGTACGAAATACGTTAACATTAAAATAAGAAAATATTCTTGTCTGTCTACACTAGTCTTTATTAACAAGGAAAATTATGAAATTTATATTCCATGTTGTCACATGATCCATTTAAAACAGTGAACTTGTACTGCTATGGTCTAAAACTTTCGGTGATTCTGTAGTTACAAAGCATCACCTTTGTTTATATCAGACATGAACTTGTCAATGTATTTCAAATACTTTTGCATAACAATCGTCTTTAGACACAAAGACGCCATGAACCCCAACTTGAATCCTATTGGTAAAACACCTTTTATTCACGTATAAATTACGCCTGAAATGATTTGAATAACTGCGTCTTCAGATCGCTAGTCTTAAAAAGATAACAAAACTAATACTCGTCCAAAAGAATAAGGGCATTACATTAATAAACCTTTCATGTATAAACCCAACTAGACTATGTTGCTACCCACTCAATAGAGAATGTAATAGTCAATGAAAGAATGACCAGAATTACGGACCACACGAACGGTTCATGATAAAATAAAAATTAAGAACGAAAGCAAGACGTTTCGCTCACCTTGCAGTGAGCATTCAGAAATGTCAGCAATAATGTATGTGGTAGTATAGTCATCTATCAGAGACAGATGGGGAGACTCAAGCGCTTCTGTAATTACTTCTATCAGACGTAAGCTTTGACATATCACATCAACCGCTCCAGGTCATTATTATATTTCTCTGCTTCAGGGTGCAAGACTCGCAAGGCATACGTTACATCGAAATGTCGCTGCAACCTTGGCAACAAACGATTCACTTTCAATGTCATATTGCATTTTTATAGCAATGCAATATGCATGCGTTTGCTTGCATACAACTTAATTAAAACCTATAAACGATAGCAGTGCTATTCACGGCGGCGTTATACGCGAGCAATAATCACCATCAGTCTGTATTATGAGACTGTAGGCCTTCCCCAATAAGCTAGTTCCAGGTTAGCTTGCCCTCCAAGAGTATTGCGTGTAGCTTCTGGGTTTTCAGTGGTGACGTCATTGGGCATGTTCTACTTTTCCGTTATTCAAACATAAACCTCGCACCTATAATTCAAACAAACCGCAGTAGTACGTATTGTTTACGTTGTTTATATTATTAGACGTAGTAAACAATCTTTCCACACATTGAATCACTAGGACATTTTGTAGTGTCTGTAACCGCTACATATTACGGTTACACAGATAAGAGTTCTTTACATCGAACTAGCAGCACTTTGCACGGCTTTGCACGGGTAGTAGAGCATATTGCAAAGGGATTATGCAGCGTTTTCGATGAAAGCTCCCAGGCGGCTTGACTTTTTCCGAAATTTCCAACAATTATATTTATATATTAACCATTTTACATAAAAAAATTACAAATTATATACATAAACTTCCTCATGAATCACTATCGATTGGTGAAAATGTTCAGTAGTGATTGAGTTTATCGCGAAAAGACAGACAGACATACAGAAGCGGCGGAGGAGTTTGTATTATAAATTATAATATGTAGTGACGAACAGACAGACGAAGGGTATAGGCTTAGTAATAGAGTACTGTTGGCACCCTATGGGTATTGACGTACAACCCATTCCAATAATTTGATATTTTTACAATAACTCAAAACCGACATCAAATTCCTGAATGTTGTTTTTTTTAATTTTTAACGAATAAATATTCAAGTGACTCTCTTGAGTATTTATTCGTTAAAATTACAAAATAAAATACATTCGTCAGGAATAAAATCGTAGTGGGTCCACGACGGAATTATTCTAATACAACAAAAGCAAAACCATCATCAATATCTGATAACAATTGGTACAACTGATTTCGGATACGGACTATAACAAATATGTATAAAAACATATGACGCGAATAGAGAACCTCCTTTTTTAAAGTTTGTTGTAAATTTTAAATCCCAAAGGCTATGTTTATTCTATGTTACGCATATTTATGTATTTCTCTCTTTTTTCTATAACACGTGTGTGGCTATAAATAAATTATTTATTTTTTAAGGATAACTTACCTGGCTGTGCTGATGAATCCACAGGAGGCGGTGGCGTGCAGCGGGGTCCAGCCCTCATTGTCGCCGCGATTGACGTCAGCTCCGTGGGCCACCAGATATTCCACCATGTCCAGGTTATCGTCGATGCAGGCCTAGAAACAAAAGACCAGCGCTGTTTAAAATGATTCATAATAGGGCGTTTGAGACGAATGCTTTCACTGCCATCCTCCAGAAAAAGACGACGTCACTGAAGCGCTGAGTGCGGGTCAGCCCAAAAAGCATCCTACAAACTGTGGGTAGGTGACAGGATAACTCCGACGTGACGTTGCTTTGTGTGGAAGGTAATCTAACTTTAGTGCCTGAATATATTGTATAAATTAAGTTATATGTACTAATATTTGTCTTCCTACTGTACTAACAAATTATGCATCATATAATTCCCCACTAAAATAATGTTATTTAAAATTTATTATTTTAGGTAGCTTGGATATTCAAAAGCTTTTATTATTTAAATGTTGTGTTATAGTCTTCTTTTGTTATTACCTATTTTTAATATAAAGAAAGAAATATAATTATATCCGAGTTTATAACCAGGTACCTGATTTATGTACCATCAGTAATCATCAGGGTTTTGGCCTCGTAGAAGGAAGATGCAGGCTAGAGATAATAATAAGCCTAAAAGACCGAATCAAGCAAAAATCTTCCCCCAACTTCTCCCGTCATTTCCATTTAGTTTCCCCGGCAATATCAGCCGGTTGTCTGTAGTACGCTGATCATCTCTATAAAATCATCAATTATTGCATGCTTTTGGGAAATTGGAAGACGTTTTTAAGTCAAAGAATCCCCAACATCTCAAGACCAAGATGTTTAACCGCGTCGAAATTCTACCAAGAATAAACGTCAAAGATGTAGGTAGGTATTTGGATCGCGGCTAAAGTGGAGATGGGCAGAGCACCTGGCAAGCAGAGATAATATCTGAAGGACCAAAGCACCGCATGGTGGCCCAGAGATATGCAAGGCATTAGGCCACCTGTCCGATGGTCAAATGACATTGTAAGTCCAGTAGAGAAGAATAATCCGACTGGCACAAAACCACCAGGGGGTACCGGGATAAAGAAGCCATAACTGAGCAGTTGGTGTCACCGGCTGTTTTGATAGATAGGCAACCAAGTTCACTAACCTCTATATTATTATGCAAGTCGTATAAAAGCTATTTTGAATACAGAGGCGGTATAATTACCGGCTTAATCAAGTATTTAGCATTCATTTACAAATGACGAGCGGTACTGTTTACTCATTCATGCACAATTTGATAACGACTCTCATTTGAATTACGATGTTCTAAACACTTCACTCGGATGAATTTAAAATAATGCATACTGAACTATAGAACTAATTATTTTTCTTTTTTGATTGAATAACATTTAATAAGATATACTATATATAAATATCCTACTAATATTATAAACGTCAAAGTTTGTATGGATGTATGGATATTTGTTACTCTTTCACGCAAAAACTACTTAACCGATTAGGCTGAAATTAAGTATGGGTATAGTTTGGGACCTGGAATAACATATAGGTTATTTTTTATCCCGATAAAACACGGGCGAAGGCGCGGGCAGCAGCTAGTATATCAATACATCAAGGCGAGTTTGTTAATGAAAGTATAAACATGTTTGTTAACTCGGAAACTACAGTACAGATCCAAATTAAATACGTGTATGTACTCGTAGATATATTTATGGAGGGTATGTACCGGTCACATCCTTAGGAGTTTATCCTTCGTTGCCCTACAGGGTGGTGCTAAGGCGGTCTCTGATGACTTCAGCCATGGCTAGTCACCAACGTCTGGACTAAGCCAGGACAGAAACAACTTTCTTATGTTGTTTTTTGTTTCGAAATGTGGTCCGAAAAAGCCATAGTGGAGCATATGCCACCTTACGGTTCAGAGCAATGTTTCACTGGAGCTGCATGAGCATGTCAGGACAGCAGAAAGGCAAGTGTGTCTGTCTGTCTGGTTGGCGACCGGACGAGAGGAACCGGTAGTCATTCCAAGGTGGTTCAGGCGTCCCTGCAGTCTCCATCTTTAGCCCTCCAGAGGTACACGAGCCTGATGTTTGTCTTGAGCTCGCTGACCAGTGCCGCGCTCAACACATAACACAGCGGCAGCACGTGATCTCGCTTAACGTACTGAGGTGCCTTTCTATGGCTCTCATAAAAGAACTCACGCAGAGAACCATATATAAGGCTCTGAGCCTCTCTACTTGATAGAATCAGAAATGCGGAGATCTCTAGAAGAACCAAGTTAACTGTTCGTAAAGAGTTGCGAAACTGAAGTGGCAGTCGTCAGGGCACAGAGCTCGTAGAGCCGATGGTCGTTGGGGCCGTAAGGCTTCAATCAAATCGATTGGCGAGGTGGTCAGAGATGTTAAATCGCAGGAAACCGCTGGAAGCGGGCAGCATCGGTCAATGTGGCGATTTTAAGCGGAGGCCTATTTCGAGCAGTGGACATTTTTAGGCTGATATGATGATGATATTACCTATATACGTATATAATATAGTCAGACTTAAATAATAGGCGCAAATCCGTAAGCAGAAGCTAATATGTTGCAAACGCTGAAGTAACTATGTCTAACTAGCTATTACCTTTCCACAGCTAAATAACCACACGGAATAATAATGGAATTTGACGAGGAGACTGAGTTTTTATACTACAGTTAAAAGGATAGGAGACTGAAAGAAATTAAGTCTATAATAGCTAGTAATCCCAGGATAGATTAATAATGATGAGCGTAAAATATTTTGATAAACATAGAAACTGGACGTAAACGTAAGTAATAAAGTAAACTCTTGCTACGTGTTTTGGATTTTTGCCTACAGTGCGTCATAGGAAACACAGTGACTCAATAGACCTACTTCAAATCGGAACTCAATTCACAGTCGATAGCCGAACAAAAACCAAACAAAACATTTATCTTGCGCCACAGTATAATCTATAATATTATCAGGCAATATAGGAAAATAAACTAAATATTAAGGGGGTAAAGTAACCGAAATTAGCGCAACTTAAGAAATAGACAAAACACATGTAAATGTGTAAAATGCCTATTATGATTATTATTCCTCTATTAAAAGTATTTTTCTTAGTTTAGTTGCTTCGACAGATTTTCATCTTTATTGTTGAAAAGTAGAGGTCTAGTTCTAGTAGGAGAAAGAAACCAAAGTATTTCGGAAAGCTCCATGTGCGCCTCCTATTGTTCTTATTGTTAATAGGTATGGTTGAGAACGGTAAAACTAGAGTGCATTGGATGCATTGTGCAACAGCACAGAACAGCAGGGTCAGTGCCATGACCGTTGGCAGTGAGCCGTGTCAAGTCCGGTGCGGTGAGGTAGTTAAATTTTACAATATTATACCTTTTACACCTCGATTCTCGAGGAACTTAGATAAACGATTCAAGCTCGAAATGCTTCGGCTTTAAAATGACGATGGGTTTTCTTCTAAAAGAAAATAAACTCACAGACACGAAAATAAGCTTGATTTGACAATGTAAGCGGAAAAAGTATAATAGAATGAGAATTGCTAAATGGCATGGTAGACCATGATAGACCAGGTTCAAACGTCCTGAAATTATAATAAATACCCCTATTTCTCCTGGTCCGGCTGTAACTTGAGAACGCCTTCGCCGATTTCGTTCATCTTTCTTTTTTAACGTTTTCTAATACATCGTAGAAGTGTCTTACATTTAAAAAATAAGAAAATTGAGCAGAGGCTTAGAATATTTAAGAAAACTTAGCGACTACCTTTATTATAAACTTTTTTAATGTAACCTTAGCCCAGCGTTATATACTCTTTGCTAAGCACGTTTGAAATGACTGTCAATTGTTTGACATTAAGACAGTTTGAAGTGAATCATCGGACGTCTGTCGGGTCAACTAGTAGAAAAAAAGACAACTGGAATATATAAAATGCTTGATAGAGCACTAATTCAGTCAAGTGTAGGTCTGGCTAACATTAAGAGATAAGGAAATCAAGTCTGCGATATTCCGAGTGCCTGTCAACCGCGTGAATCATCACTTTCGCTCAGTCTTACTGATACATCACCATTATTTAACTTTCGCAAAACATAAATATTGTGAAAATACAATTGATAACTTCATTTAAAATTTACTGGTCTGTTTAGTGAATTTCTACCCAAAAGTTGTCGTGTCTATACTTTATTATTATAAATGCGAAAGTAACTATGTCTCGCTGTTTGTCTTTGACGACTGCTGTACGGATTTTAATGAAACTAGACAAGGAGATATGCAACTGACGACTCATAAGCTTTGGTCTCGTGATCGGAACGCACAACGCTGCAGTATGCGGTGCCACATGTGGATGGTGGACACATAATCGTATCAAAAACGTCTAGAAGGGTATTTTGTTCCGTCGCACTATGGAACATGGTAGAACAAGAGCATTTCAAAAATGGTTTTAACAAATGTCATAATTTATCTACTATTTTGATTTTATTAGATGCTCGAATAGTCAAATTATGTTATTTAATAGGGTTTTGCCACTTAATACCTAAAATAATATTATTTTTCATAGTCAGAAGTACATTGAAGAAGCGGTGCCTAACTCAAGCCTTTGCATGTACATGTTTCAATGCAATATTGTGAAATAAATATTCAAAAAAATCTGCTGCCACTTTTTGCCACTTTAGAAGTTATGAGAAAAAAAGATATAAAATCCGGAGTAAGAAATTTGTTATCTTTTGTGGTTTACCACAGAGACTGTTCGCATGAATAGTATAGACATTTTGTGGGTATCTTTTTTTATTATTCGTGCATTTTGCGTGAGAATGTAAGTGTTATCAATGATGTAGGTACCCATTCAGTATTGCAAAATAGTATATAAAGGGAGGTAAAAAACATTTCAGCCTTTCAAATTAGTGTTACTTCAAAGTCAAGTAAAGCTCATCTACTCCTGTAATTTCCGTAGATTGAAGTTCTAAAATGTCTTCATTCAGCTGTACTAAACGAGATTTCATACATAGAGGGTGGCAGAACCCTGGAATCAGTGTCCAAAGTTTTGGATTGGAAAAATTTAATGTTTCTGAAAACAACCTTTGTTTTATAATAAGTGACATACAAAGGCACATTGTTCCTACGTTTAACAAGCGCTGAGCCATGGCATCCCGGACTAAAGAAGTTTTTACAGAAGAATAGGACTTGGTTGGACTCGGGGTATTCGTTGAATTAACCGGACCCCGATCAATATTCTACACCATCAACTTCTGGTCAATGAGGAAGACCGTGCGTAGCTTATGGAGACTCATCAGAATCTAGCAAGAAGAGGAAAAACACTCTTCTTCTTAAAGAATATGGCTTCGAGCACATCAATAACGCCTACGTGCAGGGACTACGAGCTGTGGGTGAAAATACAGAAGCACATCTTGTCGAATCATTAAGGTACGCAAAGAACCAAAAAAAAAAAAACATCTCATGTATGTATTTGGAATGACTCAGACCAGATAAAAATGCTTGCCGATCCGGAAGCATTGAGTGCTTTTTTAGATTTGGATTTAACAAAAACACAATATATGTACTTGAGAAGCTTGACAAATGAACGAAATTGTTGTATATTCCCACCATACTACAAAATACAAGAAATAAAAAATCTTCGGCTAGAATTTTAGAAATCGATGCAGTTTTCCAAAGACAATATAAAACATTAATCCGCTACAGTAAATGGGGATGTGATGGTTCATCTGGCCAAAGCCAATACAAGCAAATACTTTCAGAGGAGTCGGAAACGATTTCAGATACCAATTTGTTCATAACTTCTCTGGTCCCTATCAGATTAATTGATGAGGGTTTCGTTATTTGGAAAAATCCGGCACCTTCATCTGTTCGTTTTTGTAGACCCATTTCAATATAGTTTTGTAAAGAAACTCCAGACAAAGGGCTGGGGGTTGTTGTAGATGAAATCACCAGGCAAATAATGGCTTTGCAACCATCATTGATAAATAAAGATACTGTTGGAGTTCAAGTGAAGCATGAACTCTTTCTTACAATGATAGATGGAAAAGTGGCCCAGATACTAACAGATACTCCTTCTGGTTCCACGTGCACGATATGTGGGGGCCACTCCGCGACTTATGAAAGATTTGTCGAAAGTTACTGCCAGACCTGAAAATGAAAGCGCCTACCAGTACGGACGGTCCACCTTACATGCCTGGATTCGCTGTATGGAAATGATTTTACACATTTCCTATAATCTGTCTTTTAAAAATTGGTCTGCTACAAGTGAAGAAAACAAAAGATTGAAGAAGGAAAAGAAAGAACTTGTTCAAAAACGTTTCAGGGATGAGTTAGGATTGATAGTAGATAAACCTCGGCAAGGTAGTGGGAACACTAACGATGAGAATATCGCACGAAGATTTTTCTATAACAGCACATGCTCTGCGGAAATTACAGGTGTGGACAAAACATTGATTAAACGCCTTTACATTATTTTACAAGTTCTTTTTTCAGGAACGGTGATCGATTCCAAAAAATTTGGCGAATACGCAATGGAAACTGCAAGAATATATGTGAATGAATATAATTGGTATTACATGCCATCTTCTGTCCACAAGATACTTTTACACGGAGAAAATATTATCGAATATTTCGCAGTTCTTCCTATTGGACAGCTATTGGAAGATGCACAAGAGGCGCGAAACAAAGACTACAGAAACATGCGACTACATCATGCCAGAAAATGTTCCCGAGCAGCTACAAATGAAGATGTCTTTAAAACTCTTTTGTACACGTCAGATCCGTATACAACAAGTTTAAGAAAACCATACGTAAAAAATGACAAAGATCTAGAAGAAGAGGCACTAAGTCTTCTAAAAGTGGCACCACTTACAACTGACCCTGAAATACGAGTATGAGTAGAGCCTAAGTAGATGGTGATATTTTGTTTTCCAATGTATTCACTCAAACCATTACTTTTCACTTTTTTACAGTAGGCCGAAAATATGAGGTAATTAGGTTGATAGTTAGGTAGGTACTAGTCATATATACTTAAAGTTTTTTTTTTATTTATTGTTATTGTAATTAGCCTTACTTTTATCTTTTTTGGTAAAGAAAACCTTGTATTTCACATTAAATAAATTATTTAGTTATTTTTTCCGTGTTTTTTCAGTTTTTTTATTTTTTATGCTATATTACATGTATATGTACATATATGAGAAATTACTAAAACTTATATACTATTTGAATCTCTATACATTACTGTATATTTGTACCAAATTTCATCAAGGTATGATAAAAATTCATGAAGTTACTGATTTTTGATCCGAAACTGACCTTTTTTGCCCATCGTGCGTCGCAGTCTGCATCAGCGGTGAGAGGCAAATGTGTCCAACACCGCATACCATACATATCTGCGTTGTGCATCCCAATCAGGAGTCCAAGCTTAGCGAGAACAAATACAGTAAAAATCGCGGGCAGAAGCTAGTTATAAATGAAAGAAGCTGTATGTCTGTATGTTAACTTTACACGGTTGGGAAAAGAGATTGATTGTATCCTGAGAAAGGATACATATATGAGGCTACCCTTTGTCTCAGAAAATAATTTTGATAAGGGTGAAATCCTACTAATGTTATAAATGTAAAAGTTTGTGAGTATGGATGTTTGTTCCTCTTTCACGCAAAAAGTACTGTACTAATTGGGCTGAAATTTGGTATAGGAAATAGTTTGGGACCTGGATCAACATTAGACAATTTTTATCCCAATAAAACGCAGGCGAAGGCGCGAGCAGCAGCTAGTAGGAGATAAAAGTTCAGATTCAGGTATATCAGATAATAACATGTGCAAAGCGGCAAGCAGAAATGACTTCTTATTAAACGCTTGCAAGGCCGTAGAAGTTAAATTCGCATATGACTGTATCGCGAGCCATCAGTGGACAAAACGGACAATGAACAAAACATTCGTATCAAAGGCAACATTATCAGGGAACTCCGGATGCGGCCGCCATTAGCATCGTGGAAACACAAATGACACACTATTACGATAATTACATAAGTTTATAGCTTGATATCTGCCTATTATAAGAAAATACCTAACTGGCGAATAAGGTCAGTGATGAATGTGATGATGAAGTAATATTTTTAGGCAATAAAAATTGCCTTATTTTGAAGGAACTGTTAAAGGAAGCAGGATTGTGGTGTAAATAAAGAACAACAGCCGAAAGTCTCGTCGACGGAGCCCTGAGCGCTGGAAAGACCAGGTTACGAAAACCGGCTGTCGGTCAGCTGGTCTCGCACGAAACAGAACACAATAGCCGCCGGTGTAAAATACCATGAAAAATATTCATTTGAAGATCGCATTGAGAAAAGTTCACACACATTACACTCACATTACATTTTTAAATGGATACAATGTCACCCCATTTGTCAAAAATAGCACATAACAAAGGTAAGAAAAGATTTAGGTCGAATCAGATCGATGAAGGACAAGGTATAAGAAAGTGCATAACTACAAATAGATATGTTTATGTATCTTGAATTTTTAACTATGGGAAAAACAAGCGTTGATGCTATTAAGTCTGTTCAGTTTGACATTGCACAAGGATTCGCTGTATTTATGTGCAGGGCGCAGGTGGCCGTGTCCGTAAGAATATCTCCGTAAGAAGTCGTAAGGGCCGACTAAGGAACCTACTATAGGAAGGGCAGAAGCTTCTTTCTGTATCAGGTGAGATTGGGGTCAAACGAAGGGCTATTCAGGATTTAAAAAATGGTATGGTAATTGTGGAGAAACCTCCCTCGTCTGGGAGAGATATGTTTAGCAGTCGCCGCCAGTTGCTGTGCAGGTACATAGTAAGGTTCAATTCAATGACCCAAACTATACCCATACCAAATTTCAGCCTAATCGGTTCAGTAGTTTTTGCGTGAAAGAGTAACAAACATCCATACATACAAACTTTCACATTTATAATATTAGTAGGATTTTAATCGTTTTCATAAAGTCTTGAGATATCATTCGTTTTTGCAATAGATCTCTAGAATTATGAACGGTGGGAAGGAATACGCGCGCGTGTTTGACGTCGTCCGTACGATTCTCTAAATCCGGCGTGACCTCGAAACTCTTTTATTTGATAATATCTCAACAAAATTAAAATGTCATGTATACGTATCCAAATCTATAGATAAATGAAAAACAAATTGTGTCTGATTCTGGGCTAAGGCCTTCACAGCGCTGACAGTAAGGAGTGCAAGGATGACGAAGCTTGAAGGATGAAGGAGCAGTGCAGTCATTGCGGACCATGGCTTGTCTTGCTAAACTCGAACAATGCGAGTTGTACTGACCAGCAATGTTACATTGCTGATGCCTTTTCGAGTAAGCTGGAAAGCCTGACTTTGCTTAAAGAAATAGTCAAAATAATTATTAAATCTACAAAATGTTACTCAATAATGCTCCTAATTTGTATTTTGATTAACCTTTGTAGTTTTTTTTTACTTATGGCTTCCACCCGTCTTTACATGTGTTTTTGGGGATGAAAGAAGACAACGTACATATTAAACCGATAGTATTCTTAAGTGTGTTTAATGAGAATCGGTGCAGCCATTCTAATGTTACGTTTATACCTATTTGTTTTTCGATTTCTCAAAAGTAAAATTTTCCGTACCTGACGATTTATTTATATTCAAGCGAAATTGTATTTTTTATTTATTTATTTCCACCGTAGGTACACATGTTACACTTGATGTCGTTAATTCCATCTATCTTATAATATTCACATAAAACTTTTCACATAGGAAACACCATAAGGGATTGTACAAAGAAAAACAGACAAACATCACAATTCATACTTGAAATTTACCAAATTAACAAAAAGAAGAACCGTGTAACATATTTTGACGTTTAGGTATACTTATAAGTATAGTACAAGTCATCGACCCAGTTTCCTGAACATACTAAAAAAACAAAAATGATGCGGGCGCAACGCGACGACTATCGCACACTAAAAATACTTAACCTGATACGTTGGAGATGCACAGCAGACTAAACGCATCCGCGATTCTAACGTTGCCAAAATAATAACTCAAGAGTAGATGACAAACACAGATTATAAGATATCATTATGTCTTTACTATATTATAGGTACTTATGCTGCACTGGTGCATGGATAGCTGGAACTACGTCCGCTGCGGTCACAAAATGTATGTTATTGTCAGCCAATTTCTCGATCGCTGATTAAGTTGTACAATAATTTGACGAGCGCTTGGACATTCATAAATGCATATGCATGCAGATGGATAGTATTATAAGACACCTATTATGATTTGATTGCCTTTTTCGACGTCTTTGGGAGTTCCGCGATATGTGATTGACCTTGATAGAATATCGATGGGTTAAGTATACGAAGTTACCTGAAAGTCGGTTTTTTCCAAAAATTTCACTAAACATTCGTAAATGCATAGTTAGAGTTAAAAAAATGCGTATTTAGCTAACCAAACATACATTATCGAATAGTTCGAGATCGTAATCAATGACCTGACAGATTAGTCATCTTCGATCAAATCGACCCAATAACCATTTCATAAGTGTCATTCACTGGTTAGTTTGAGCAGTAGTTGAGAAGCCGTCGGTAATTCTTCGAGGTAAATTTAACCTTATTTATTTCGATTTTCGATACAACTCAAGATCAGATATTCCACGATACTGGAAGTGTTACCAACAAGACCTGGAGCAATACTCGTATAAGCGGCACAGATTGGAGAAGGCCGTAGATACGGGCTGATAATGATAATTCAATTCAAGGCCAATAAACTCGAGTTCTCAAAATGCCCGGGTCAAGATGTTGTTCACATATCGTTGGACGATCAAAGTAATTAGTTGGAACGTGCAGAGTCAACGACACATTTTAAATTATTTGGTCATCAAGTCTAACGGAATAGTAAGTATAATGTCACAGCGGATCCGTGCCAAATGGCCGCAAACGTCCTAGACCATCAGCAGACGCGCCTCGTTCGCCCGCTCATCAAGCCAAAGCATCTCGGATAATAATAACCTTTACAGGTTATACTCGAAACTTATATCAGTTCCATCCGGCATATTACTCATGCGAATAGTCTTAGTTCTAGGAAAATATGCCTTTTAATATGTGCGCATAGCATGATAGATAACAGATTAGTTTAATGTCAACATTGATACACGGCTCTAATTATATCTGACCAGCAAAGTTTGCCGGTGAGAGCAAAATCATTCATATTTATAAGTAGGTAAAACTATCGTTTATAAATACAACAAATCAATGTTTTGTCCTAGCATTCTGTGAATGCTATAATTATGATAATATGCGAGGTAACTAACCGCACTTTATAAATAGGGCGGGCACAAGCGCCAGATGCGGTACGCGTACGGCACATAAATGTAAAAATATATAGCAATCGATAAAATGATCTGTGCGCCGCGGTTACGATGATGTAAACAGATGAATGCGTGCACGCAGAGAACACGGCCGAATCTTGTCCGATATAGGGCACCAACAGAAGGAATTGTGAAACTCCAGAAATGTTCTCCGAATTCTATGAAATAGAAACAAGCGCAACGAGACTGTAACCTTTTATTTTGACTTTAATCTCTTGCTGAAGGGATGATACAATATGACATTCTATGACATATGACATCATCTTATCTACAAAGATACGAACTGGCTACTGACTGTAGTTAAGGACATGTATGACCTATACTAGATACAAGTGAATTGCTTGGAATTCCTTTTAGTACTTTCTGCCGAATGAACACTACATAAACCATCCCCCATTGATGTTATGTCCACTGATGGTGGTGGTTATACCAATGAAATGATTTATCCGAAATGGAGACAGCTTTTGCTCAAAAGATAACATTTCCAGAAGGCCAGTTCCGTCATGCAATCCAGAGGGGTGCAGTTGTCAGACAAGTATTTTAAGGCAAAAGAAACACTTACGGGTTAGTCAAATGTGCGTTATGATATGTCTATCAAGGTCAGAGAAGCGCTTCATGGGGAAACTATTTATACTCACCAACTTACTAAATCTGTTTCATATTCAATCATTCCATGCAAACATTTAACACTGCTATTATATTTTTAACACAAGGCCGCAATATTATTTGAATCTATGTCGAACAGTTTTACAGTTATCTCGAGTCAGAGTTGTAAATTAAGACCATCCTAGTTTAGTACGATGGGCGCTTTTATAAGACATTTTTATGATTTTATGCCTTATTCGTCGTCTTTGGGAATTCCTCGATATTTGATTGAACTTGATAGAATATCGATTGATTAAGTATACGACGTTACGCGAAAGCCAATTTTTTTTGACCAAGAATTCCCCTAAACCTGGTTGAGATATTTATCTTAATTTTGCATTCGAAACCTTAAATGAAAAGGGGAAATAAAATGAATAAACTCTACTGCCAAGGTAGATTAAAGTAGCTGATAGTTTCAGGGTTATATGTCCCAAACAGTCGCAGGGAGTCGATGGATGGAGGCGGCTCAGGACCGCTATTTGTGGCATCGTACGGGGGAGGCCTATGTTCAGCAGTGGACGTGTATGGGCTGATGATGATGATGATGATGATGTCCCAAACTTCCCATTACAATACAAATTATTATAAAACAGTGGCATTTCCATAGGCTGGTACAGATCAGCTGTCAAGTGCTGTATAAGTGGTACCTATAGCTGGCGCGGGCGCCGGCAATCGACGGAACGTCGCGTCGCGGCGACACAACGACTGCCAACCCGGCAAAAGATGGCGAGACGTAATCTTTCAGATCAAACTGAAAAAAGTAATCCTCTACCACAAGTTGCTATTAAAATCATCTTAGGTCTTCCTTGTTAGTTAAAGTTACGCTACATAACTGCACACATCGTTTTTAATTCCCCCCGGAAAAACTACACAGTAGAGTACTACGGTGCATAGTAGTGCACCATACCTACTTAATATAACAAATTTTGTGAGTATATTTGTTCCTCTTTCACGCAAAAACTACTGAACTTATTAGGCTGAAATTTGGTATAGTTTGGGATCAGGAATAACAAATAGGCTATTTTTCCCGATAAAACGCGGACGAAGACGAAGGCAGTATAAAAAAGCAAACTAAATTTGATCACGTCATGGAAACGAAAACTATACACATACTAGATGCTGCCCGCGCCTTCGCCCGCGTTTTATCGTGATAAAAATAGCCTATATATTATTCCGGGTCCGAAACTACACCCATACCAAATTTCAGCCTAATCGGTTCAGTAGTTTTTGCGTGAAAGAGTAACAAATATCCATACATCTATACATCCATCCAACTTTCACATTTATAATATTAGTACATACTGGATGGCTATTGTCTCCAACGATTAGTTTCTAAAATAAATTAAATGATCTTTATAAATATCAGAATCATACAATATTCTTACACGTTTCGATAAACAAGTGTTGTAAAAGACAACCCAAGGCGATACAAAAAAAAACCACGTGAGAGCGGAAGCTTTCATTAACAGAGGCCGGTTCTTGGCCCAGGAGGCGAAAAATTACTTTAAATAAAAGAGAGAAGTAAATTCTTAAATATGACATACATACAGTTATGGCAAACTCGTATGACAAAATGTGATATCGTCCTAGCCTAGCCGAATTTTCTGCCACGACGGACAGTCTCAACGAAGACCTAGCCGTATGTGCAGGACATTATTATAGTGCACAAGTGAGTGAGCAAACACAGGTGCACTCTCCATTCCATCCATCCCTAACTCTTATAATCCGCTTACTAAATGTATAATCGTTACCCTCCTGTACTAAAGGTGTTCGGACGTGTTTTTGTTCCATTTATTGTAAATAAATAAATCATAGTTTTCAAAATAATATTCTACAGTAAAATAAACGTGCTCAAGTGCTAAAGAATTGTGCAAACAAATCCACGCTAACTGCCGGTGATAAATTAAGATAGCCTGGTACAATTATCGAACGATCGCAGGCCGTAACACAAAGCCCGCTTACCTACCCTCTAAAATGTCGCGAATACCACCTACCCTGCATATGACCAATTCTGCTTCAGATACAGACAATGTATCTACGGACGGCTCAACTCGGCGTACAAAGAAAACCAAACGATTAGCAGGTGACGCGTTTCAATCGTTCATGTTAGAAATGCGTGATTTATTTGACACCTTTACTGCAAAACAGGACGCTAGACTTGGCGAAATAGAGAAGAAAATAAAAACTGAAATAAAAATGCAGTCGGCAGACCTCCGCACTTCCTATACGAACATAGAAAAATCTATTGCTTTTATGTCAGGCCAGCTCACTAGCCTAGAAAACAAAATATCAACCTTAGAGCAGGACAAAAAGGATATGTTGTTAAGCCTTACAAAGCTGGAGGATAAAATTGATATTATTCAACGCAAGTCTAATAAAACCTGCATAGAAATTAGGGGCGTTCCTAAAAGACCAAAAAGGACTTGAGTAACCTCATGGAGAATGCTTACAAATTTCTTCAAACTGATTTCCAACCCTCCTATCTTCGCGATGCCTATCGCCTCCCAAGCAAACAGGATCAAGTGGTATCAACAGTTGTGGTTGAATTCATCAACACCTTTATCAAAGCAGACTTCCTGGAGAATTTAAAGAGCCATAACCGCGCCCAGTCGCGTGAACAACTGCGGGCTACCTGCCTGGGTTTGAAGGAAAATAATCTCATTTACATATCGGATCACTTAACTCCAAAGATGAGGCGGCTTCACTACCTAGCCCGAGAATTGGCCAAATCCCACGGATATGCCCACTGCTGGACAAAGAATGGTCAAGTATTCTTGAGGAAGGCCGACCACCAGCCGTACATCTGCATTAAATCGGAGAACCAGATTGATGACCTCAGGAATGTAAAGTGACTACATTCACCTGCACGGCCGCTTGATATTATTGGCACATCCTATGGTGTTATAATTATTGTACCCGTAATTATTTTAAGTTGTCTACTACTATAGAATTGTCGATGGGATGACTATTTATAACTGCATGCTAGGCATTATTATAATACATTCAATTAGCTACACTTACCATGGATATCGCACACATACAATATCCTTCGAATTACCTACTTGTCTAGGCTGCTTTGATCACTTGAGTATTGCCCTCCTGAATAACACTCAATGTTATGTCACTTTATCCACTAAAGCTCTAAACAAAGGTTTATACTGCTGTTATTTGTTTGCTACTGTATGTCACTTTTACATAACATGTATGTATATTGAACACATCCTTTTTAATTGAGAACAAAACTACTCTATTAACTGGACATAAAACGAAGCCAATATTGTTTAATGATTTACAAAGTTTTTCCTACTATTTATATCTTGATAGTATCTTAGAAAAACTTGAGATATCACTGTCTAAAATACATTATTCTAACTCGCCTGATTATCCTAATGAGGAGGGTACCTACTACTGAACCAAAACTGAATCGCATTCCATTCCAAACCCAATAACAATGAAAAATGAACCTTATGTGTACTATATGTGCAACATATTACGGCTTAACAGACGGAAATGCAGCATGATCGGAGTGCTACAAAAGCTGATAGCACCCACACCCATTGTATTCTTACGTACATTACTATTATGTTATTATTCTAAAAATAGGCCTAACTGCTCCTTTTTCAAAGAATATTGCACTAGTTCAGGATATGCCCCTAAAAGGCTCATAAAATGTTCAGTATTAATTTTAGATCTAACTTTGAACGTGCGACGAAATAGTCGACTTTTTTGTTTATACATATTCGGTTGGATGCCGCACGTAGACAGTGTAGACTCCTATTCTAATGACCCCCGCTGCGTAACTAAGATCTTAAACCTACCTTTAACTTATTAAGGAACTTCCCTTTTTGCACCTATGTTTTAAATAAGAAACTAGTATGGATTGTGTAAATCTGACACAGGAACTGGATGACATTTGTTTCGTACCTAACACTTTAGATACGTCGCCAGACCAAAGTCTGCCATTTCTGGGTGATATTAAGAAACAATTGACAATTGTCTCTCAAAATATAAGGAGCATTAATAAAAACCTGGACAGTTTTATGGTATTCATCTCAAGGTTGAACTTTATACCTGATCTAATTATTTTGACAGAATGCTGTTTAGATATTACATTTAGTCCTATTATTTTGCCAAATTTTAATTGCCATTATTCTAAATATTGCTTAAACCAAAACGATGGCATCGTAGTCTATTACAAAAGTGATCTGCAAGTACAAGTCTCAGAACCACCATTCCGTGAAGCTAACTGTCTGGTTATGGATGTCGAGAAAACCTATACAATTTTAGCTCTGTATAGATCACCCTCCTTCCATAATATTAGCGTCTTCCTGAACAGTTTAGATAATATATTGAGTACTTGCAAGGGAGAATGTTGCAGGTTGTCAGGTGATATAAACATAGACATTAAATCGGGTAGTATACATCCACGTTTAGATGACTATCTTAACCTCCTTGCACACTACGGCTATGTACCAGGACATACTTACCCGACCCGTGGCCCAAACTGCTTAGACCATTTTTTTATTAAATCGCGCCTATCCAGTAATTCAATCGTATGTAGTACGGCCATAACAGATCATGATACCTTACTATTTGCAGTTGAAAAGCAACTAGTTACAGTACCGTACCATAAGGTGGTGACTAAAATAGACTTTGATGGACTAGTGCATGACTTATGTATCTTTAACTGGGATGAGTTATATAATATGTCGGATATGAACATGGAATGGTAAATAAGTACAATACAATACAAAACTCTTTATTGTACACCACAAAGACAAATAAAACACATAGACATTAACATAAACAAGTACAATGGGCGGCCTTATCGCTTAGAAGCGATTTCTTCCAGGCAACCTTAGTACCTACATACTCATATTACATAAGTAGGTATGTAATATGAGTATGTAGGAAGTTATTTATTGCACTCAGAGCTGAACAGTACTAAAGAAACAAGCAAGATCTCAAAGTCAGTTATCTATGTTCCGAACAGTACTTTAGTATCATCTATCAATGTAAACTAGAACATTACTTTTTGGTCTCTACAGCACAGGGTATCCTAGTAAAGAGATCAAAGTGAGATCACATTATTAGTCTTAATATATTTAGCTATGATAAGAATACCTAATTTTAAGTTAATGTGATATTGTTATTATGTATGCATGTATTTGTCAGGAATAAATTACTTAAAAATAAAAGGAGTCGACCATCTAAGCATTAAAATAACTAGCTTTTGCCTGCAGCTTCACAAGCGTTTTAATTACATAAAAAGTGTGAAGAATGTTATTCTAGATCAAGAAATGCATTATATGGGATAATTCAAGCTGATCCTTTTAGTAGTTTGGCTTTTTTACTTGCCATCTTCACAAAGTTTTGCTTCTATTATATTAGTAGGAAATAATATTAAGGAAATATACAGGTGAATGGAAATTGCTCGTATTCTTCTCTGGAGTAGAAACTATGACTAATTTAACATGATTTAACCCCTATCACTTGGGGGTTGTAAATCCACCTTTTAAAAAGTATTGTAATTAAGTACAATACATGTCAGTATTCATCTATCAGATCATAGAAAGATTCAGACCAAAAAGTGATATTTTTTTTATACACAAATCTACAGGCATAGTCATAGACCACTAAGCAGACCGATTCCGACGATATTGCTAGAGCAGCAGAAATTTTAAAAAACTTTGTTGAAACTGGAGCAAAACCGCTAGCTATGACAGCTATGTGATGATTAGACATAAATTACTAGAACTTACTGGTAATTATCAGGTGTCCCATAAGTGCGTGCCTTCCGTTTTGGATTTTTGGAAGTAAAAGTTTTGCAAAAAGCGTGCATCCTACCGGTGGTACGCGTTACTGAGCCGATACTCTGCGGTCGGTGAATTTAACCGTGCATATGACTGTCACTCATCTTTTTCTCATAATAGCCGACTTAAGACTCTTTTAGTAAAAGTTTTAGGGATGACTCATTCCCGGAACGGACGATTATTACGCTACTAATGTATCAGCTGACGTTTCGGTCGAGTTTCACACTGACTGGTTTCAATTTTCCTTGAAGAATAAAACCACGACATGTTTTTGAATAAGTGTGTTATTATTAGGTCGACTCTCGCCATTAAATATAATAACTACGTCACTCATATAGTTTTTGAGGTCACTCACCGATCATGTCCCATATGAATTTAGAAGGTCGTTACTGAACTGATCTTTCCACAAGTCAATTGAACAACAATATTTAACACTAAGTAAAAATAACGACATTCCCAAAGCTAATACCAGTCCTAGGATATTATTCCATAAATCTTTTTCTTGATCATGTTCCTTAATTATGTGAGATGAATTCAATGGCGATTAATCGGGATAACAGGGAGAGTAGGCTGACAAATTAATATTTTACGTTCAGAAAAAGTTGGGTCAAATCAGGTCGTGATCAAATCTGCGTCCGAAATTTTATCAAGATCTCAGCTGCAGCATTTTCGTGAAAGCGTAACAATCAATTGTATTACTTGGATAAAATTCATTCAGGTACCTTATACTTTGGATACTTCCTGGATGCATGTGTCGAACAGTATCATATTAAGCTAATTGTTATTATAACGAATGAAGTAATAAGTATCAAAAGATCCACGAAACGGACAATCGTGTTTACAAACGAATCATACGTCTATTGTTAATGTTTTCTTTGAAAAACAACAGTATTTTGTGGCGCATGACTGGCTCGATTCAAGGTTTATTGCTTCCTTGTGTATCGTATTGGTATCAAACTAGGGTGTTCTTGGCGGCTGGGATGCAGTCGGCCATGATCAAGGTTTAGTAATGTATGTTACTGTTCAAATCGTCATAGAAGTAACGTTACCTAAACTATTGACAGTGAGGACGCTGGTTTATATTTATTTTACCGTAACCGCATAAGTGTTTTAGATTTCTGAGGATCGGGAGAACTAAGTTCATTGATTTTGAATAGCCATAAAAATACCTATAAACCAATTTTAAAACAACCTTGTTCATTCATCGTTATCTGAATATTATGTCAAGGACTCCTTTTTAAACACGCAGTGCAGTAGTAGATTTCGCAGTAAAAAAATGAAATTGGTCGTTTGCGTTTTAACCATTAACCATATGAGAAAACTAGTCATTGGTTCGCGAAAACTAATTTTATTCTTAGGTATTGCTAAACTGTTGGGTTGTTCCTTGATGAAAAGTTCATTGTGTGAAATATGTTGTAATGTCACGTGGCGTATCACGCCAACCACAACCGCAGATCTGGCTTAAATAGAGACCATAAGCAAAACTAATTTGCTGTTTAAGATAAATTAAATAGGAGATTATGAACTATGAAGAAGAAATAAATAATAAGTAAACAATGCTTGACAGTTCGAAAAATATTGAGCATTTCACAATGCATCATTTACTTAGCGCAAAACTATGCAAAGCTTGTACTGGAGGAACTTTTGTTTCTTGGACGGAAGTCGTATCTGCAAACGTCAGATTATAACCTTACAATTCACAACCATCCTCTCCCTTTTGCCAAGAAAGTTCGTCGTAAGACCTGGACTAAAATAAAAACTACCAGAATACTTGTACTAAAAAAATCTAGCAAATTACAAAGTTCACTTCTATCACGAAGCAGACAGTTTCCTAAAATGACAGGTTGCCGAGATATCTTCAACTTAAAGCTCAACTGGGGTCATATTAATTGCATCTATTAAGCTTCATTTATAATGTCCTGTGGGTAAGCCGTCTGATCGTTACATATACATACTTAGATTCACCAAAAGTTGTCATATCGTGAATTATGAGTTATTTGTATTATAAATTATATACATAGCAACTGATAATAATGCTCATAACGAATCGGATTTGGCGTTTCATTATATAGTATACTAGCGGCTGCCCGAGCCTTCGCCCGCGTTTTATTGGGATAAAAAATAGCCTATATGTTACTCTAGGTCCCAAACTATACCCATACCAAATTTCAGCCTAATCGGTTCAGTAGTTTTTGCGTGGAAGAGTAACAAATATCCATAGATCCATGTTAGCCTAATCAATAATACATGCACCCTGTAGGGCACTGCAGCAATACATTCATATAAAATGACAAAATGTAGATTAAATTAAAATATACATGTTCATCAAGCAGTTATTTCAAGGTCATTTAAATCATGCATATCCATCATGATTAAAATTAAATAGTCCTTATTATAATTTAAAACAGAATGTAGCAATAAAAAGCAAAGATTTAATTTCTTATGGCGTCTAGGGTATGCAAAATCACAATGGTAGAGGTAAGGTTTCGAGGTCATTGATCTAAGTTTATGTCACGCAGAAATTTATCAGATAGGAATTCGTTTTAAGTACATAAGGAACAAACGTGACTGCGTTATATGAGCAGCTGCAATTTCCTAAATTCTCCGCATAAACATAGCCTAGCTAGGTTATAGCACTGAGCTGTACGTGAAGTTGCGTGCAAAAGCTACTAGGCCAATAAATTTGAGTTCATCACAGCGTTTACTATAAACTCAGCGGGATAACGGATCACCGTCCATCGGTAGTTTCTTCCAACCATTATGACAACGAAGGCAAGAAAACCAGTAATGGGTGCCTACAAGAGCCGTCGGACAGTGTCAGAGTCTAAATCCGTCCGGGTGACGTTCGTTCGCAAGACAGAAACAATCGAAAGTTATTCCGAGTGCTAACTCCCGACACACGTGATACTGTGCCGCATTCTAGCCGAAACTACGATTTGCGGAAGTTATTTTATGTTATCGATCGGATTTATATGAATTGAGATATATTTTGGGAACTGTTATAGCTGGTTGGGCCAAAACTTGTGTTTGCTGTATATTTCGTCAGGAAATATTTTGTTTAGTGTAATTCGTCTGCCAGTCTAATTGTAATAAATAATTATATGTGTAACTAATACTTACTGCGCGCGACTTCGAACGCTTTTTTACGGGATAAAAGGTATAGCATATAACGCGTTATTTCGATTCAACTAATATTTGTCGAACAGCTTGGTCATCACGGATTATCGTGTACTAGGGCTGCCGGTCGGATATCTCGCCATGCCAGCCTTAACGACATCATCCGGCGGGCCTTTGTCACCGCTAACGTACCAGCTATTCTCGAACCGAATGGTCTGTTGCGTGACGATGGTAAGAGGCCCGACGGCATGACTTTAGTCCCTTGGGAGCTGGGCAGGCCTATTGTGTGGGACGCTACATGTGTCGACACACTTGCGCCTTCCCATCTTTCAAGGACATCCGTGAGGGCTGGTTCGGCGGCAGATTTGGCCGAGGATCTCAAGAGGCGCAAATATGCAGGTCTCGACAGAGCCTACGCATTTGCTCCCCTTGGAGTCGAGACCCTAGGTCCGTGGGGTACCGAGGCTCTCCGGGTTTTCAAAAAATTATCTGAGCGCCTGGTCGAAGCGACGCGTGACCCGAGAGCTGGTGAGTATCTGGCGCAGCGCATTAGCATTGCCATACAGCGGGGCAATGCAGCCAGCGTCTTGGGGACGCTTCCGACTGGTATTGATATGGACCAGTTGAGCTATCTGTAGATTGTTTGCAACAGTCTGCAGTTAGCTCAATTGTTTCAATTGTAAATACTAGTTTAATTTCTTTATATTATTTGATTGTTATTTTCTTTGTCACTAATATTTACGAAAGGTTACTTACCTATGTATATGGAAACTTTTTTATGTTGCTTATATCCCATCGGAACTGATATAAAGGATAATATAAATAATAAAGTATCCTGTGTTATTCTAGGGGTAGAACTATATGGATGAAATATTTTAGCCCAATCTGTTTAGTGGTTTGGCGTGAAACACTTTCACATTTATAATATTAGTGTGACATGCGTGATAAGTACGGGGCAATGCAGCCAGCGTCTCGGGGACGCTTTCGACTGGTATTGATATGGACCAGTTGAGCTACCTGTAGATTGTTTGCAATATTCTGTAGTTAGCTCAATTGTTTCAATTGTATAAATACTAGTTTAATTTGTTTGTATTATTTGATTGTTATTTTTTATGTCAATAAAGCGTGATAAGTATGATGGGATGACTCGGAAGTGGTAGCCTCCGCAGCTCTTTACTAAAGTGGATAGCCCAGCCACACTGGCGCCATCTGTACATAAGTGAACATGCCTCTACAGGGTGTTACAAACGAACGTCCAGGTAACATAAGAGCAGCTACCCGAAATATTCAAGATAGCAAATTTTACTGCAAGGAAACATTCCTCCATTATTAAAAATAAAACTGCTGTCACAGAATTTTTCAAACATCTGGCTTTATCTAGTAACCACCACTGATCGCTAGAGACAATCATAATAATCAATTCTGTCATGCAGACATTGCATATTAAATTAAAGGAACACAATAAAATTTGCCACAAAACTGGGAGACGGAGCACTTTGGATGGCATGTTTACACCAGTAAGATACTCCCAATCCCAAAAATGGTGATGGTTTTCTTACCTACCCCAACAAATTAGTAGAAAATTTATGAAAAGGTACACACCACCAGTACCATCAAAACTATTATAAAAAATTTTGCCTACCAGTCTGTGAATCCTCCTTGTACTGCCTTTAAAGATATTATGTAAAGAGTGATTAATATTAATTGAATGACCATTACATTATGTGGCTAACATACCACGGAACAACAGAATATTTTAGTTTTGAGAAAATGATATCAAGTGAGCAAGTGCAATATACACTATCTACCTCTATAAAACCCTCTACTTGGTAGACAAAAGTAATTACTTATTTTTGCCTCCTGTTTATTGTGTAAGATTATTAAATAGTGCTGGGAAATATCACACAAGATAACTTAAAAAAAAACCAGGGTGTATCTTAAATTGAACAGAATCCGAGCCTGATGTCTGATAAACTACTCAAAGTATTAAGGAAGACTAAACAACAACAGCAACACACTGGCTAAATACCTACAAGAGAAAAAGAACATATAAGACCTCAAGAGATGGCATATACTTGGGCTTGGTCAATTAGTCCAGTCAATGTGGGCTCAAAAGGTGAAAAGTCTTTAGACAACCAAAGTTGGTGTGAATTTTGTAAGCTTTCATTATGTAGAAACGAGTGATTCATTAAGAGGTACTTTTTTTAGTAAGGACATAATTGAGTAATTTTTATTACAAAAGAACTTTTATGACATTTTTTTTAAGATTTATGTGTTTCGATATAGGCAGGCTGTAATGGTATTTGACATATAACGCAAGTGATGTTGGCACCCCTAGACTTTTTCCTTTGGGGCTATGTAAAGTCCAAAGTCTATATGGATAAGCCAGGTACGATTGAGCAACTAGAAGCCAACATTACTTGCGTTATTCGCCAAATACAAATCAAAATTAACCAGAGATACAGCCAACATTTGAATCAAAAAATGAACGCAAGAATAGTTTTTTATATAATAGGTAATAAAAATGTGCCAATAAATTAATTTTTATATTATTTTTTAATTTAAAAAAGTACCTGAAAATTAATCGTCCATTGAGTATAACAAAGCTAAGTATGATACATTGTTTCCGAGAAGTAAGCATAAAAAACTAAAAACGGGACCTTCTTTGTGCCCCCACTCCTAGGGCTTACCTAGGAGTGAGATATTCAGAAGCAGAAAATTTGAATTCAAATTGAAGACTAGTTAAGAGACAAACATACTGAGATCCTCTCACTCCTAGGGCTTACCTCACAGGGGTGGGAACCCCTGTGAGGTAAGCCCTAGGAGTGAGTAAGAATTGATTCTGCTCTCCATACATATAGGTACAAAGGAATATAAAATAGAATTTAATATTGTATTTACTAAATGCTGTGGCAGGTTTATCACATTGCATTGTATGATCTTTTTGCAGCCTTCAGCCAGCTTCAGGTGTTCCAAGAAATGCCTGTAGTTTGGCAAGGCAGCAAGGTTTTACGGGCACACTAAGTAATCACAAAATGTGCAGGTGCTTTTTCGGGAAGTATAAGCAGAAGGTATGCAATAAACACCTGATAAATAATAAATTCTTGCAAGATTTTACAAAACAAATCATTTAATGTTTTGATTGTGCCATGTTATAAAAAGAATACTGTTCTTTGTTGTATTAAAGAGCAATTATGGGATAGGTTTATATTGGTTTGACAATTAGTACTCTCCTTTTACTCATAAGCTACCCATATTATGTATAAAATAGCATTAACATCATAGCATTAACTTATGGTAACATACTGATAGTTATTTGGCCAAGGCTAGCTTAACCCATTATGACCTGAATTATTTTACAGGCTTAGAAATTAATTTTTTTATATATATATTGTTTTTGAACGCTCCCTTAGCTATTTCTAATAATAAAAAGTTTTTTATATTTTTTTATTTTTGGAAAAAACAATGGGTGCCATATGGCACCACTAGGCCAATATGTAAGCTTTACATCTCTCTATTAGATACGTATTAACTTCTTAGTAGCTAACTATTTTAACCATATATTTCTAAAATTAGGTAGAATTTATGTAATGTATGAATTAATAATTAAAAAACAGCATTTATTTTATGAATTTTTGTAATAGTACACAGGCTCCGGCTTCAGGTTGTATATCTGGTACCACCAAAGCTTTTCCGCAACTAGTGGAGTGTGATTAACGTGGTGACAGAGACGTAGACGCCAATGCCACTTCACACTCAGCATTGAATTGCCAACCTGTCAGGTTATATATAAAACCACCCCCTTCTTCGTCGCCCGAATCTTGATCATAGTCGATTGCAGGTTCTGGACGTTCAATGTATAGCAACCGCAGCTCAATTCCCTCATCTTCTTCTAGCAGGGCTAGTGCCAAATGGAGTGTACAACCCCTATGTCATGTTATCATCTATGTAATCTATTCTTCTTTGTTGTTCATATAAAGTGGATTTATGAAGGTAGGTTGATAACAGGTTGCCATAATTTTATGTAAAGTATGAGGGTACTTTGCTATTCAGCTCCCTAGCTGCAATACAAGTCTAGATCACAACAATGTGTTTTAATTGATATCCTGGACATAATACCCTATCAAGACAAAAAACCACAACGCAGAAACTAAAAATAAATATTGTACAAATTATTGGAATATACTACATATCAGCCTAGAGGTGCCATACTGCACCCGTAAATTTTGAAGTACTATAAAACAAACAAGCAAACCAAACTAAATTATATTACAATATAATCTAGTCATACAAGTATATAGGAATAAAACAAAATGCATTTAAGTGATAGATTCTACGAAATATATAAATTATGAGCCACTTACTTGAGTTTTATATCAATTTTCTGCAATAATTTCACAACGATGACTTTGTGACACTCTTGCCGGTCTCAAGAAGTTCACCAGTTAAAACAATGTACTGAAACTGATAGCTATCTCAATCTAGCACCGCATAGATAGCAAATTGCTGAACTTCAATGTACGTGAGGCGCTTATGGCGCGAATATATGAACGCCTTGAATTGGGTGCCTAACGGCACCGCTAGGTTATAATGGGTTAAGGTACTGAGCACACAACTGGGAAGCCTGTGGGAGCTTTGAGTTAGACATCATGATCCACTTTGGGTCGCTGAGCCTGTTGAGTAGGTTGTATTGTGTTGTGCAAGTACTGACCTGGTGCAGTGCTGTGAGACCGTCGACATTGGCGGTGTTGATGTCTGCGCCCATCTTCAGTAGACGCTGCACCTCCTCCTTGTCTCCTGACGTGCAAGCAGCCAGGAACACGATGCCTGACGCGAACTGTATTCTCGACGCCCGCTTCGGCGAACAACTCTGCTTGTTCGTATCTGATTCTTCCCATCTCTTCAGCTGTTCGGCCCTCTTGAACAACGCCGAAGACGACCTATTATCCGTCATCCTTACTGTCGACTGACGACTTGGCACTCAATATGGGACGTCCGCACACTTTTCACCCAGCATAGATTATATTATGTTTTTATTACGTAAAGTACACAAACTCCCGAGTCCATAACTCAAAATGCCAAAAAAGGAAACATGAAAGAGGAAACGTTCCAGGGAGATTGAACAGTGTTCAGCTTTCATACGACCATCGTCCCGTACACTTGTTGATCGCGCAAACACCACATACGGACACTGATTTTGTACATGACATAACCAATAAGCTACACATTTAGCGTGGCAGCCATTACGGGAGCAAGTAAAGAATTTATCCACACCGCGATCGTAAAGTAAAAAGAAAAAACAGCAGCCACCGAGCGACGAATGAGAATGACAGAAAATGAATACGCGAACAGAGACCTCTACCGTACATGAATCACAAAACAAGTTGCTATGGTATGGTGTTGCCAAAGTGAATATTTTGTTCAATGAAACTTAAAAAAAATTGTAAATGGTAGTATTTCGATGACATTCTCGTCCTACTCAACAAATTAAAAAATATTCTGTTAGTAATAAAAACTACCTACCACACTCAACCAAGTATGCTGTATTTTATTTTGGTGTACTGATTATCCTGGTTAGATAGTTTTTTCATAATAGAATGGTTTATGATTAGTGCCTAATAACTTTTTCGTTAGTCTAATTACGTAAAGAAACAAAAAACTACAAAAAAAACTTGCACCAAACCGCGCCGCGCCGCGTTTCGTTTTTTTTGTAAAAAGGGGGATCTAGAGGGGGAGAGGGACCAAATTTTTTTATGTTGTCAAAATGGTTTTTTGTCCTCTACATGAGCCACAGCCCCACAATTTTTTTTATTCAATATGGCTCCCCTTGCAAGCCCCCCTAGGGGCGGGGGGAAAGGGGGGAAATCTCAAAATGTCGGAATTTTCCTGAGGTCCCCCAGACCCCCCTATACGTTTCCGTAAAAAAATATCCCCATCCACCATCAAGGAGAACAATGGTAATCGAGCTATATATTAATCTAAATATTCAAGTACCTGTGCTCAGGCGAGATATGCAGGTCTACGGTGCTATTCCACCAATTTAGATGTACCATGTTTGAGTGAATAAATATTACTGAATTCTATGCGAGAATTATTGGTCAATCAAATCAAATGAGTTGAAACTTTGGTTGCTTTGCGTATGACTATCTATATTTTTTTAATCTATCCCGCACTTTTTATTCGTTTAATTGTTTGAATATCCTTGTTTATTGTTATCAATCTCTCCAATATTGACAATATCCTCATTAATATTGTCAACTCGCGTTTTTGGCACTTGTACGACACAGGGAACTTCAGTTTTAATGATAGTCTTATTATGATTTGTGTACTTTTTCGCAGAAAAGCAATCGGATAATCTAATACTTTTAAATTATCAACTTTTGTATTATTTTGCATTGAAACACAATTCGATTTGACAATTTCTAGGTCTAAGGATTCTTCTATTTTAATAATTATGGTCCTACGACTGCAAAGTACTCGGTAGTTATAGGCATAACGTATACTCCAAACGGGATATTACATTCGGTTCTGTAGACTTATGTTTGTTTATAACCACCATTTTATGTTCATCTAGCTAAATTTATTGCATGAAATCATTTATTATATTCAAGGTTAAATCCTTTTTATGACAATATATTTCGTAAACTCATTTTCATGTTTCATTTAAAACCATTCTAAATGCTCGATTGTTTCTGGTTCTATTGATTTTCTATAATTATCTTGTAGGCAGTCATTTTCTGACATACATACATAGGTGCATGCTGTTCATTTAAATGTCAGTTTTCCGTTGATTCAAAGTCCGAATAAATGCTAGAGTTTTCATATTCACAGCAGTGATACCATGCGTAGTCGAAACGCCCTGCTGTCAACGCCCGACATCCGGATTGAGTGATAAACTGGTCCGGATCCCTTTACTCCCTAATAGCTTGTCCTATATCTCCAAAGGGATTGGTTAGGTACTACAATCTAGATAATAGGTTACTCAGCATAACAGGGTTCACTTGTCTTTCGAGTGGTGTTGATGGTAAAAGGCTAAGTGACTGGTCTTGATCCAAAGTCATGTGTAATCACTGTTGCCAGATGGGGGGGATTCCCTGCAAATTCGGGGGTTTTTTCGACTTTGGGGGGATTTTTGGGGGTAAATAAACTTTGGCGAAATTATGGAGGTTTACTTGAGTATCTCAATTATTCAATCACAAATATAAAATAATTTGCTTCACTACTTTAGTAGCATCCTACATACCCAACGTGTGTATTCTCGTCCTAACAATACTACTTAAATTCAATTGGTCATTCATCGTAAGAGTTCGTGCAAGCAAAATAACTTTGCACGTGTGGTTGTAATCGGAAATCGTCGAATCGTTTTGTAACAAAAAGCTTTATTTTGTTTACACTAGCGCCAACAGCCACGCACGCACAAAGTTCGTTCATTTCGATAAAAATGAAAATATGCCTATAATTTTCTGCTATAAAAAGGGTCCTGGGGGCTTTTTTCACAAACAAAAGTTATGGAATTTAGAACGTTCAAAAAAAAAACTCCTAATATAAAATTCAAGTTTAACAACACAATTTTAGAATGCGTAAACAGTTTTTCACTACTTGGCATCACAATAGACACCCACTTGAACTTCAAAAATCATGTAAAAATAATAAAATCTAAATTTTCTAGCTTCACGTACGCGTTACGGGAACTAATCAAGACCACTGACCTTCAGACAGCGCAAAATGCTTATTACGCACATACGCATAGTCACTTATCACGAAGTGTGCTTCTATGGGGCAATAGCACAGATGTGCAAGATCTGTTAATTATGCAGAAGAAATGTGTGCGTATCCTAGCAAATATAAAAAGAACGGACAGCTGCAAACCTTTTTTTAAGAAGTTTAAACCTTGCCATCTATGTATTTACATATTAGAACTCTGTAAGTTTGTGCGAAAATACCCTAACTTCTACAAAACACTCGACGAACTCCCCAGAAAATACCCACTTAGACCAGGCAGAAACAAAATCATACAACTATCATCTAACCTGTGTATGCACATTACCGGCCCTTATAAAATGTCCATAAAAATCTACAACAAACTACCAAACATACTAAAAGACACTTGAATCAGATTCTTTATTCAAAAAAAAATTCGGGGGATTTGGAATAAAGTTGGGGGAAAATTCACATAGTGATCTGGCAACACTGTGTGTAACGAATCATCCTCCCATGAACCCCTTGAATTGTATAGGTTGTTTGAAATCTTCATTTGTACGATTTTTCACTTCAATGTTTACAAGACATGGTTCAGCAGACTCAACGTTGGTTATTTAATTTCGGTATAGAGTCAGATGAATTTAGAATCGCAGATTCAGTAAATCTACCCTTACAACCACCAGTATAAATTGTGGACATGCACCATGGCTTAATATTCGAAATGTTAAGTTTTTTGTCCCTGATAGTGAATATTTTTTTGTATCTATTTCATTCTTCAGTCGTAAGTTACTATAAAATTAGCTATATTATTTAAAAAATTGGCCATTCGTTTTTCAAGGCTACAATAAATACTTATTTCACCTCTGAAAACAACAGCATGGTGAGCTCTTGCTTTTTTCTATGCAATGTTTGCAAGATTTTGCCATCTAAGGTGTAAAAAAGTCTTGTGTTATTTGTCCCCGTCTATAGGTTTGTCTATAGGTCACCACTAATTTCAAACGGGAAATAAGGCTCACTTGACTGTGTGTTTGTATATTTGTGTCTGTTGACTGCTGCAAACTGTCAGATATTATTTTAGTTTGGAAATTGTGCATTAGTTTTTCAAAGCCTCAATAAAATAATTTATTCACGTTTGAAAACAACAGTCTGATGAAATTTCTGTTCTTCTTTCTTGCGGGAAGTAACGAACAGTTGCGCTGATGTCCCATGCTATCAAAGTGATGCTGTACATAATCAACGGCCGACTGCTCTCTTATCTAAAATAGCAAATACCTCAAGAACAAGCCGGTTTCGTAAAAGAACGGGGTACTAGTACTAGAGAGAAAATAGTAAACGTCAGGAAAATAATTGAAAAGAGTCGCAAGTTCAATGTGCCGATGCCCATGTGCTTTATCGATTACTCAAAAGCTTTTGATTGTGTTCGTTCGGTGGGACTGCTTGTGGCGCATATTATAGGGGGAATGGGCAATATGGGCATACCTACCTTCACATCTAACAGAACTGATCGCAGACCTGTACAACGATGGTGAATCGCACATAAGGGTCAACGACGTGATCTCGGGACCGCTCAAGCCGGAAAAAGGTGTTCGGCAGAGATATGTATGACTGTTTCCTCTTCTCTACAATATATACGGCGAGTTTATGATGAGAAGGGTTTTGGACAACTGGGATGGAGGAATCACGATTGAGGGCAATAAAATCAGAAACATAAGATATGCGAACGCGAATTCATATCTTCTAGTGGTGAGTGTTTATAACACCTTTAAGTAAAATCCTGACCGAGTGGTAACGAAAGGAGTTATGAGGAAAAGAAAATCCATTTACATACATTTAAAACCTAAACCCATATTTTTACGGTTTTTATTTGAAAAAAAGTCTGGCAACAACCTTAATATACAATTTGTTCATGTTTCCAACCAAACAGCAAACTGAAAATACCATAATAAGTAACTTTTATAAAAAAATTATATTGTTTTTTTAAATGTATTTTTTAAATCCCTTTCAAAGGAATTTAAAAAAAAGACTTCAAATTTTTCGACTGCTGTGCGCCGCCATGCCAAGTCCAGTCAATCTTTAATTATTGCAGCTGACGAGAATGACAATAATTTTTGCTATTTGGTGGACGTGAGGCGTGATCTTATCTGACCAATATATATTGTAGCTAAGTATTTAAGGCCCAATAGAAGCTAGACGTCAAATGAACGAAACGAGGATTTTTTTTTTGTAAACGAGAACCTACGTTTCGCTGCAGTGCAGACGCCCTCTAGTGGTTGAAGAAAGCAAGTCTCATAACAACGTTCTTTCCGTTTTGCGAACCGTTCCGTCAGTTTCGTGCGGAGCAGGGAACTAAGCAGATTCTAGTTTTGATTCAAGATGGCTATTCGTCAAGCTAATTTCTTGAATTATTGTCGAAATTAACTTTATTTACTTTGTGTGTGGGAAAAGTGTTATTCACAATGGCTGACTTTAGTGTTGATGTTTCAAAATTGCCGGAGGATGTACGAGACAAACTTGCTGAACTTGACTTGGAGTTATCCGAAGGTAAGTGTGTGTGTTTAGAGTTGCGTTTTTATTAAATCGATAATTTGTTAATTAAAATTGCTGATATCTTCGTGAATTATAGTGTTCATAGGATTGTTGTTGCCTGAGCTATCTTTCCTTAGGTTTTATTTGTGTTACGTAGGAAAAGTTACTAAAGGAAATCCAGCTGATGTTATAGTAAATAAAGGGATCATGTCTTTAGATCATGTTAGAAGTCTTGACCGCTATGTTGTGATGCTCGAGTTGTCATACCATCGCGTGTTCAGGAATGCACAGACAAGTACCTTATTAGCCACTTTGACGAATCTTAGAACAATGTTGCTACACAAACAGCATTTGCTCACAGACTGGCTGTTGTAGCATTTTCATAAATTTTATGTTACAAAAAGGTGTGTACTTAACTACAATATCAAGACCTAAAGAGTTTATCTTCATAAAATCTTCAGGTTTTGACAGGATTGGGGCAATTATTTTTTTTCCATTAAATACCTCTATTTTGTAAATTTGTGGGGCTAGGAACATCAGATAATTAATCTAACATTAGACCATGGATTTTATAAGTACTGATAGGGCCGGAGGCCATTCCTACAAATTCTTTGCATTAGACAGAACATAATATCAAAATGTATGTACTATTAAGCCGACGCAGTATAAGATTGATTTTATTAGTCTGTCCTAAAAGAATAACCAAAGCTTCGAATTTTATAAACAAAAAAAAACAGCAGGACTGTCGTAATTCTTAAAAATGTAAATACATTGTTCTTTTAGTATCCAAAAAATTAATATAAAACGAAAGTGTGTTTATTTGTTTGTCCTTCCTTCATGCCCTAACTAAGCAACCAATCAACTTGTATTTTAGTATAGAGTTAGTAAAGTATGGAGAGTAACATTACTCAGTACTTTTTGTCATGGTAAACCATCAACTTCCCATGGAAGATTTACAGGAAAAAATGCCTTTTTATCCGCCTAGAAATGTGAAATTTGAATTTAACGCAGGTGAAACCACTAGTTTAAGTATATTTTATTTTAACATGGGAAAGACACTTACAGACTTGTTACCTGGAAGGGGAATCTAAAAAATAATAAAATGAATGAAATCTATACTAATATTATAAAAAGTAAATATTTGATTGTTAGTTTCTTTGTTTGTTTGCATTAAATAACTACTAATTTGATTTGAAAAATTATTTCACCGTAGGGTGCCATACCTAGGCTATATACCATATTTAAAAATAACTTGGGATCTTAAAATTTTTATATATTGTATAGTTTATTGTATGATATTTCCATGGCCCATTCTTTGTGATTATTCAACTGGCCAGTAATGAGAAGTTTTATCAATAGAATGGTAATTTGAATTAATATAATGGACAAAAATCTAATATTTGGTATAAAGTATTTATTTAACTCTCATTGTAACAGTAGGTTCAAGTCTATATATAATTTTTTGTCAGATAATGTACTTAATGAACTTCAATTTTGTAACTAGACATTCACTTTCGACAAATAACTAACAACTTCGATTTTCTTTTACTTAATTTTCCTTTCACAAAGTGCTATTTTCAAGCCCATTAAAGGTTAGAAACATGGAAATTCCATGCACTTCATTTATAATAACTGAATAATGCAAACTCTAATGAAAAATCATACGACACCTCATTTGTTGAAATCGGACCAGTAGTTTCAGCGCTACGCGGGAATATAAAAATCGGCTACATACAATACATACATACATAGGATGTAAAAATCATAACCCTCGCCCTTGGGTAGTCGGGTAATAAAAAACAAGTAGGTACTACGCCAAAATTAGTAAAAAACGAGATTTTGCGAACAATACTGTTAAAAATAGGAGACTTAGGCTCTGCGCAAATGGGCCACCGACCACGGCCACGGGTGGCTGTCGCGCGCTACCACCACATTTGTAACAGTGTCAGAAGCGAGTGGCCGCCACCGGCTACACGTATCCGGTGGGGATATAAGGGGGGGGGAGGATAATGAAAGGAAATGGGATTAGATTTATTTGGACTCTCCTGTTCGTTAACTCTTTCTGAAACTTAGGTGCTCACAAGTTTTTACCCAGCATTTTCTCGTTGAACATACCTACTCAAATAACTAACAAATTAATTTATTTCAGACTGCGTAAGTATTGTATTCATTTTCTGAATTCTATTACTTTCTTACGTGCCACGCTTCCACGCTTCCTTTAGAAATTTTAGTGTTAAGTGGCTGAAACACTCAATACATCGCCGTTTTTACTTAGGCGGATACCCTCTGATACCTACTCCAGAAAAGAAACGAAATCAGATACTATTACAAGTTCAAATCATTATTTATTCCGGCTACAAGAGGATACAGTGATACCTATACCCAACCTGTTCGAGCTAACGCCTAGCGAGCGACGGCGCTTACGCCCTCTGGATCCACGCGTCAGCATGACGCATCATCACAAACTTGTTCTGTCTTCGTGACGTGCCCTGCTCTGACTAACCCGGCCGATACGTGGCCCCAATTGCTTTTGTATTGTAATAATTATTGCAACGGCGTTATTTTTATTATTGAGTCTCTTTATTTGCTTGATCAATGGTGTTTACTTGTGTGTAGCTCGGACTAGTCCCTGAGTATTTACTGAAAATTATTTATACAATACTACTTCCTACTAATATTATTCACGTCAAAGTTTTTAAACATGGATGTATGGATATTTGTAACTCTTTCACGCAAAAACTACTGAACCGATTAGGCTGAAAATTGGTATGGGTATAGTTTGGGACCTGGAATATCATATCGGATATTTTTGATCCCGTTAAACGTGGGCGAAGGCGCGGGCAGCAGCTAGTGTCAGTATAAAATCAGGCTGTACGGGACGCTTTTGCGTTATAATGCATATTTGCGTAATATTCGATGCTTTGTAGGTACATCACGAAGGGGATTAACACTGATAATCGAAAGCGTGTTAATTTCTTCCACTCCATTACTCTAGTTTACTACTTTACCATTATGTTTGCGTAGAAAGCGTCTTCATTTGCTACGGTTAAGTTTACTACTGTGTTTGTAGTAGATACGTACCTACTTCAAAATGTCATAACAAGTAAACGGTCCGTCTAGTAAGCAAAGTCAGCTCTTTCCTTGTGGGAAAGAGATGCAAAAACGTGTCAGTAGCATGATGCATCGTAGTGCAAGCCCTGCGACGGGTGTCATTGATCCCTAAGTAGTGTAGAAAACGACTTGCTCTATATCTACATATAGAGTCTCTATATCTACATCTGCAGCATTGAGCCCGTAGGGGCTCAATGCTGCAGAAGTAACGTTACGGGCTTAAGGTGTCCTACGGTGCATTAAAATACCCACAGGTTCAAAGCAAAACACATACTTAATAGTGATCAACATAATAAGTTACGTCACTATAATGTCTCTCCTGATAATTACAACCTGGATGTCGACCATAGTCTTCAATCATGCTCTTAAAATAACCTACAAGACCCATTTCTAAAACCCTCGTATTCACTATGGTATGTGAGGAAATAATAATATATAAGGGTTTGAACCATTCGTTACTGTGAGCATATAGGCCACCACCGTAGCTTGTTAATCGTAAGACTCTAACATATAATTGACTCGCTTAAACGTTCTTTGAATAACTTAAAGAATTTAATGATATCCCAAAAATTTACGACTCCGGCGGAACTTGAACCCGCGACCCTCCTCTGAATACGAGGATGCGCTAACCAACTGCGCCACGGAGGCAAGTACCCGACCTGTCGAAAATCTTTGGGACTTACGGACTATAGCGCCGTTAGCTCCACCTACAGGGGAAACATTGAAGTTATCCAAACCTTTGAATAACTGTCACTATTAACTCTTGCCTACTTTGCATTCCATATCTTAGTTGATAAAATGAGAGGAGCTTCTGATAATTTCCGTGTAAAAATAAAACTCTCCTTGCAAATATCCACCAACCTGATCAGAATTATTTCTCATTAAGGATAAAAAGAGTTTCTTCTAGAATATACTTTAAAAACAATGTTGACCTAGTAAGACCGCCCCTCTACTCAGAGGTGCTAACGCTAGGATATCCAGCTTCTAGTAATTTTACTACGCGAACATCCTGCAATGCAACTCGCCTTGTTCGCGTTACGATAGTAAAAGAATCCAGAAGCATACATGAATCATGACGGACGTTTTAACTGTAATACAAAAATCTCGATGCATAGCGTCTGATGTGCATACAAAAGCGTTGTAAGCTAAGCAAGTAGCACAGCTATAGCGAGATAGCCATATAAACAGCGCGACGCGTGCGCATCACCCGTCCGCGCATCACATATTAACTAGGTACATAGGTATTCTTTTTATAATTGTTTGATTGAATAATGTATGAGCGTTCTTCTAACGTGATGTTATTTTTTTATCGATTTCTCACATATATAGACCTATGACCAATGTCGTATCCTTAATCTTCCAATAAACTTTACTATACCAGTTTTAGACGAAACAAGATTATTCCACATCATCAGTTTTCGCGGATTTATGAGAAATATGGTACTGCTGAGGAGCAAGTACACAGAGTAGTTCCCCGATATACCGTATCCCTCGAGAAAAAATAATTATACAGACATCACGAACTGTAGTAGGTACCTAATTTACCTTGTGCAATGTAGTGGTTCATTATCCGGGAAGAATCCTAGTTGTGTCTGGATTCTTGTGTTAAACAGTTCTTACACATTACCGACATTGTTTGAGTTAGATTCCTTTTTTAGTGTCTCTGAAATTAATTAGATAGTTCATGAATCTTTGGGTAGTTAAAGTACAACGCAACGATATGTATGAAAAATAAAACTTTTCTTTAGTTGTTTTAAAATGGTTACAAGATGAGAAGAAGCCCAATAAAAGCCTAAGACCAAGAAATACATGCAGTAAAACAATCGAAGCATTCCCGTTTGAGCACCTATGCATAACTTCGTATGCTTACGCATATATTCTTCCTTCCATTCTCTTTTGTCACTCAGCTACTCTTGACAACTCTCATCTCTATTTCTTCGCCACTATAACCTTACTCGCTGTCCATCCACTTTTTTCTCCCTTTTCCTCTAGATACACTTCAAAGTCTTTTAGGTCCAACATCAAGAAGAAAGTGCTAAAAGATTCTGTGACAAAATACAATATGAAATACATTAAATCGCTTGTAAATCCACACAGCACACGGAAATGAAAAATTGTTTGCACTTTGAGTTTACCACGCGCTTCTCATGATGCAAACGTAAACAAACTCTCACCGGTAAATGCGTTATTTTGAAACCGTTTTCAATACATTTCACACATTGTCAAGTACCTATGCTTACTTGCTAGAATTTATTTCCATTTCCGTAAGCAGTCTTCATTTATGTTGAAGTCGGGTGCAAGCAGACGTAAATAAAACTAAGTTTTCTTACTGTCTAGACTTTTATAAACCTAAAAACTTAATACTTACGAACACACCGCGACAATTATACTACGTTGAAATTGTTGAAACATTAAAACTCCGGTACAGAGATGAATGCATCATAACGATTTTCCATTCATGAATAAAATAATACTTGGACGTAATATAAGTGATGAGCATATTCATCACACAGTATTTGTATTATACGGGTGGTCGAATTAAAAGTCATCATTTAATACCATTTTCTTGGGGGACCAATCTTAAATATTAGCAGGTGCTCATACTTATTGTTAGCTCATGGTCGTCGTTTATTTCAATGAAGCTGTCAATTATCATTCCACCCTTCTTGATTTTTTTATAAATAGCAGAGTATTGAATGACAGTACCTACCATACTGTCAATCAGTATTAACCTGTTTTCTCTGCTATACATGAATTCCTCTCAACCTGTACTTACGTGTGTGAATTTTTTAGTGGTTAGTGAATAAATGTTTATGATATCGCACTTATTCAGAACAATTCAATAAAACATCTCTGTGATTTCTTTGTCAGGCATGTTTGCAGTGTAGAGTATTTCACACGATTGGTTCGTTTTTTACACATATTATCGACTAGAAAGAATTAAGACTATACTCGAACTAACTCGAGATTTCATTCGATTTGTGTGAATTTAGTAAATCCTTACCCTGTTTCATTCATTTCATTTAGCTATTTCAGCCAACATAGAGATAAATGACGAATAAACTGCGTTTAATGAGAGATAGAGATGCGATAGAATGTGAAAACACATATATATAAACGCATTTGCTCCCGTTGGAGTCGAGAACCTAGTCCGAGGGGTACCGAGGCTCTCCGGGTTTTCAAAAAATTATCTGAGCGCCTGGTCGAAGCGACGCGTGACCCGAGAGCTGGTGAGTATCTGGTGCAGCGCATTAGCATTGCCATACAGCGAGGCAATGCAGCCAGCGTCTTGGGGACGCTTCCGACTGGTATTGATATGGACCAGTTGAGCTACCTGTAGATTGCTTGCAGCAGTCTTCTGTTAGCTCAATTGTTTCAATTGTAAATACAAGTTTAATTTGTTTATATTATTTTATTGTTATTTTCTTTGTCAATAAATTTTTCATATCATATATATATGTACATACATGATGGTTTTGTTCGACGAATAGTATTTTGTTCATACACGGAAGAAACATTAGAGAACTTCATCCAAACAAGTATTATAAATTCGGAAGTAACTTTCTTTGTCTGTTACCTTTTCACGACGAAACGGTTAAACGGAATTCAATGTATATCAAGGATATAGGCTACTTTTTATCGCGGAATAGTGCGTGCAAAGCTGCGGGCAGACGCTACTATTAACTTAAGTTGATATCCTGTTTATTTAAAACTAGCTGCTGCCCGCGCCTTCGTCTCCGTTTAATCGGGATAAAAATAGCCTATATGTTATTCCAGGTCCGAAACTATAACCATACAAAATTTAAGCTTAATCGGTTTAGTAGATTTTTCGTGAAAGAGTAACAAATATCCATACAAATGTTCACATTTATAATATTAGTAGGATAGTATTAATATTTATTTTATGAACAAAGAAAATTACAATCAATGAATATAAAAACACCTTATTATATATACATATACACCTTACTATATACCAGAACCTTATTTAATTTCCACATAATGATAGTTATTTCAAATGCATCTCCATCATCTGCCAAATCTCGTCTTGATCCCTTCAATCGTTTTGAAGACCTTGAGTAACGAACCTCTTCACAACTTTACTCTCAATATTACAGTTTTACCTCTGTAATGTTATTAGGATTTTGATATTACGTTTGTACTACTGCATCATTTCGTAGTCTGCCCGATCATTCGAAACATCTTAGGTAAGAACCAACCATTCAACCATCAATCAATAGCATAAAGTAAATACGATATTTTATTGCTTTTTTATAGCTGTGCCCCGCGGCATTGCTCGCTTATCCAGTTTTGAGCGAATCGAACCAAGGAATAAAATCTCTGATACTAACTTTACGACCCTGTTTAACTCACTTATAGGTTGATTTTCGAAAAAAAGAAAACATACCTGTATAATTGTTTACTAGTTTATTTATACCGAATTTTGGGTGAATCGAAGGAATAATAATTTTACCTACAAACTTTACCAATACTTTTAAACACTCAGAGCTTATTTTTTAAAATTAGATTCGCCTATGTGTTATTCTAGAACTTAAACTATTTACATTCCAAATTTCATCTAAATAATTTAAGTAATTACGGAGATACGTGGTAACAAACATTTACACAAACTTTCACATGTATTTTATTAAGTAGGATGAGTATAATTTTATCACTAGTTTTACGGTAGAGTTTACTTTGTTTAATGATGTGTAAATGAAACAAAAGACGGCTAGCATCCGACGTTAAAACTTTACTCGTGGTTAGTGGCCTCGATTATGGTAGATGACAGTGATAGAAAAAAAACCGTTTATTATATCTGCTCGTCTGAGACTCGGAGACCCTTAAGAACGGAACAGATAGAACAGATTATTCCCCATACAAACGTACTTTCCGCTTCATTTGGAAACTACGTCCCCGATCTTATTGAAATTTTCCATACGTAATCGTATGAAAAATAGTTTGCAGCGGTTTAGTTTTTAAAAAAACATAATGATATTTAAATGAGAGCGAAACTAATTTTGACCACCAAATTGAGTCATCTTCAAGCGATTTTTTATGCATGATAGACACCTTCATTCGAAAATCTGTCGCGCTGCAAACATCCTAAATATATTCAACATTATAAATAATCAAAAATATTTTTGAAATTTATCGTTTACTCAAAATTAATCGGAGAGTACGAAAAAATATCAAAAATTGCACACGCGCACAGCCACATGACAGCTTCGTATTAGATGGTTAGACGCGCTTTCTCACTCATAGCGCGCTCCATTTCAATCGACGTGAAACAACATCAAATCCGCACGGGAAAATCCGTTTTTGTTTGGGAGAGGTTCGTAGCCTTCTTAAATCTGGTTAGTTATTTCATAAATTACACAGGCCAACAAATGCATTAGTAGATAACCCACAAACCAGTCTATATCGCTGAATCTGAATCTGGCATCTGGGATTCGTATTTTTTTTTTTGTTCTTTGTTAAGTTTTACGGGACTACTAAAAATCCCTCGGAAATAAGACCACGGACAACAGAACCACCTTGGGATCTTGTATTTATTTATTCAACTAGTCGAATGATGAACAACTACTAATTTCCTTATTCGACTTGAATATTAGTAATATACTGATCTTCAAAGTCGAATGAAACTACTAATTAGTAATTACTAATGTCTCTACGAATGGATCATTCATGGCTCCGATTCGACTTTGTTAGTCGACCGATGGTTTTGAGTGATTAATGAATTATTCGTCGCTCCTGCGGGGATTGAATCAAAACCAACTCAGGCAGTCGAACGAATGACTCGCGATTACTAACCAAATTAGTTACTAATCTGCTCTAGTCATTCGAATCGTTCGAATGACTTGTCAAGTCGAATAATTGGAATGAAATCATTCACAGTCGCGCATCTTTAAAACAAACTATAAAATTAAATTTTAATATATGTATAAAGCAACGGTTATCTTCAGCCAGCTGACAGTAAATTCAGATGCAGATAACCTTATCGCTAGCTCGCCAATGACACAAAGTGATGTTACATACGCGGCTGCGTCCCTACGATCCTGCCCCATTCTGTGTCAATGGGTTAATGCCCAATTAGTTTGATACTGCTGTGACGACTGATGTAACGCATTGGATTGTAAGTGGCTTTCTAGTAATATAACGTTCACCTCTTAGAACGTAATACTACTACTTAGAGCGTTATCGCTGGTTCGGACAGTAGCGTTTTTGGAATACAGATTTATACATCGTTCCAATAGGCATGATGATTTATCTTGAGAAACTACTCCGATATGTTTTTATACATCTACTTAATACTAGCTGACCCGCCAAACGTTGTTTTGCCTTCAACCCTTATAACTTAGAGGCATGGAAAATAGATAGTAGCCGATTCTCAGACCTACTGAATACGCATATAAAATTTGGGAAAAATCGGTAAAGCCGTTTCGGAGGAGTACGGTAACTGACATTGTGACATGGGAATTTTATATATAAGATAAAATAAATCATATTTCTGCATAAAAAATAGATTAATTTTAGACGAAGGACAAATTGAGGTTTTAATAATGGTAAATAAATTTATATTTCGAGCCACATCGGTCGTCAAAAGAAAGACAAGTGAAAATCAAACGCGATTATTAATGCTCGTGAATACTTTGATACAAAGTGCTCTGGTAGCGTAAGTTTTAAAAACTTCAAAAACTATTTCAATTTCATTCTTCGTTTTATCGTTAAAGTTGAAAAAAATAATACAATAGACTCCCACCTGACATGAAAAGCGTGGGCCAGTCGCAAGAGCGCTGCAATAAAAGTAAAGACCAGTGGCCCGTGCTATAAACGAGCGGTTCTATATTAGCCCACCCGACACGACACCTCCCTTTAGTGTATATACTCCTTACCTACCTTTAGTTTATTTACTATTATCATTGCAGCACGGCCATCAGTGGACGCATAATTCTATGATACAATGAAACACAATACATTTTCACAGAATAATTCGTTTACCGATGTCTGTGTCGGGTCGGGTGAACTAATGAAGAATCGCCCAATGTCATTAACCCACCGATGTGAAAAGTTAAAAAAACCTTTCAGTATACCAGGCTGAGCCACGTCAATTATTTTCACCTCTTTCACTTTATTGTTCAAACTGGGGAAAAGTCTACTTTTAACTTATGATTAACATGTTTAAAGATTATTTATCGGGATTATTTAACGTAGAGGAAATCCTGTACGTTAAATAATCCCGATAAATAATCTTTAATTATGTCAACAAATCGCGAAAGTTTAATAAGATTAACATGTCGTCATTATGTATAGTTACAGAAACTGAAAATCATTTGGAAAATTGTTCCAATTCGTTTTGTTCCGATCGTTTTGTACTATAATTTTCTCGTCCTTAATTAATGTTAATTACACACATGTATAGTCAGTACTCTCCGTAATCCAAATAAAACATATCCTTGAACTGTCGTGCATAGGCTCCCTTGATACACGCATAGCCTAGTGAGGGAACCACCAGAAATAACAACTCAAAAAACTTATCGCAATTACATAGTGTACTTACATTACCACAACTACTACTTAGAAATCAGATTATCTCCCCAGTAGTTATTAATTAATTATCGTGTATTAGTTTCATCATCATCAGCCCGTACACGTCCACTGCTGAGCATAGGCCTCCCCCAAACGACGCCACCAATAGCGGTCCTGAGCCGCCTCCATCCAACGACTCTGCGACCGCCACGATGTCGTATGTTAGTTCAGTGTATAAGTATTTGTATGACTTTTTTGCTATAATAAACGATTTATTCTTTTTGCTTTTTACTTTAATGCATCTTACAAACAATACATAAAACAACATGTTTATGATATGTAACATATTTAGTAACAATTCCGCGCAATTCCTTCTCTGTTTAATACATTGTTACATGTATGCCATTTCTTTTGTTCCACACGTGCATGAAATGAAATTGTATTTGTATAGAACAAAAACACGGGCACAACCAAAGCTGCTACAATATAGATTTAGGGAGCCTTTAGGGAGATATCGTACTACGTTCATTGTGAATCCTAGAGATGGCGTTCACAGGTCCAAAACCGCTACCATATAACTTAACAATAAGCATTCAACTAGGGGCTTAAACCAATCAATTAGGGGTTTAAACCATTCAATTAGGGGCTTAAACCATTCAATTAGGGGCTTAAACTCGTGATGCCGTCAATATCAATCTATTCTTCAAAAAGTAGGTAGACATGTAGCAATAATACACTTTTGAAACTTTGAAGGATACAATGAACTCTATTAAAAAGCAAAATAAAATTTTTGATATACCCGCGACGGATACTTTGTAATCGACAAAGAATTTAATAAAACCCCCGACGACATTGAGGAATTGATAAGATAGCAACCATAATTCTAATTCTAAGTGGGTTAACTGAGATCTGCACTGACATCTCGCATGGGAGTGTCCCCCTGACTAGACAGGCCCTAACCAGCCCAGCTCCTTGAAGTACCGGAGCAGGACTTTTGGTGTTTGACAGCTTCGTTTCAGCTTCTTTGTGGGTGTCGATGTGCTTAGTGTCTCAATGAGACTCAACCATAGTTATATTATCAAATATAATTTACTAATATTTTCTGACCAACCCATTATTTATGATTATGATTACAAAAACGAACAAAATCAGTAAGGGTCGTTTAATCTAAAAAAAACATGTTGTTAGCGCCAACCCTCATAAAAATATCATAAAAAAAACAAACAATTCAAGCCAGTTTACGGATACGTAATGGACTACGTATTCGACGCTCTTAATACTCACGTTTAAACGGACTGTGACTGTGTTCTGATAGTATTGGCACATATTAAACTGGTCTTAGTCTAGGTAAGTATTTACCGTAGAGACTAGAAACATTTGACAACAGTACCATTCCCGTTCAACTTGTCGTGTGCGTGCTAAAATTGGCTGTTTCCCTCTCGAACCCTAGTTGCACAGTTATGATCTATCAACTGAGTTAAATCTGCTATCTCAGTAATACATCATCGTACAACGTTTGTACCTATAATTTACTAGCTCATGCCCGTGGCTTCGCACGCGCTTTTCAAGTAGCTTATATATGTCCGTCCCTGGGATATTGTTTATCTCCCTGCAAAATTTCATAACGATCCATTCAGCCAAGGCGTCAAAGCTAACAGACAAAGTAACTTTCGCTTTTATAATAGTAGTATTTCCATTTAAAATATCAGCGTAAACACGTTTTTTTTATTAGGGCAATCCTATGCAGAAATGGATAAAATTATGAAAATAGAGAATCTATGAATATAGAAATATACTTACCAAATCTGGTATTTATTCCTACCGACCTTCGCTCATGATACGACGCGACGTCGACATATTGGATAATTTCGATATCATTGTCGGAGTAGAAGCCCCGACGCCTTCCCTGATCTGCCCTGACTTAAGATGACTACCGTCTCGCATTACTTCCACTCGGTCATAGTAAGCCGGACATCTGGTATCAGTCTTTACTGACATGTTATACATAAGTATGGGCCATTAATATCAATTTAACTTACTTTGCGTTCCTTGTCCCACGCTCGTCGTCTGACTCCTTCAATCGTTTGTAATGATTTTGAACTAGATCTGTTTATTTACGACAGATATCCTATAAAATCGTAAAATACTTTAATCGTTAAGCGAGCTAACTTCGGCTTTAATAATTCAACGCAGCATCTTCGGATTGCCCTTAGATTTCAGTTTTCATAAACTTTATTTCTTTAGGCTTACAAAATAAGCACTTACCATTAGACAAGTCAAATGTTATACTATAAATCTAGTAATTATTATCAAATAAGAAATAGAGAAAATCAATAACCTTTTATTGATTTTCTCGTCAGTTCAACTTTTTGTCCACAAGTTAGATCCTATTTCCTAATTATATTATGGACGCAAGTTTGTTACGATGTTTGGTTGAAGATATCACTGAAACTAATGAATGGATCGAAGTGAAATTTTGCACTCGTACAGTTCTCGACCTCGAATAAAAAATAAGCAATTTTCAAAAAAATGACTAATGCGCAGGCACAGGCTAGTGGGAAATACTAATATCAGATTTATAGAAATAATAATAAAAAACCAATAGGATATTATAATCAATTTAGCTAAAGTCAAACACAGCCGTCTTAAGGTAGAGGAAACCAGCAAACATAACTACAAACAGAAATTAAGTAGCATTCTTAATTATTATTACGAGTATAAAACTAATACTGAACATAAACTACCTTTTCGTTTCACCTTGCTCTACCGGTTGTGAGTTCGCTATAACCAGTTTAAAGTAGCTCTGTGTACTCGAAATTTGTATAATATCACATCCACTGGTATTGTTATTTTAATATCTAACGAAAATTGTTTCTCGAATTTCCGGGACTGATATGTTCACCATTTTAGTCTATAAACTCACTGCATTAGTATTATCTGCCGCCTATTTACCAGATTGCGGAATCAGTCTGGTAAAACGGGCTGATATAATTCCCAGTCTTGTTATTTAATTTATCCTAGAACCGTCGTCCCTTAAACAAATTCAGTTTGTTTCCTTTCTTGTTAAGGAATCATTACCGTCGACGATGTCAATGAAATACGAAGAAGGTACCTAATGCATTTACTTTTGCATTTATCTTTCGTTCCGCTTTTTAGGTCCGTGCTGAATTTCACCGTCTCATTTTTCTTTCCGCTCATCGGATTATTTGAGCCCTCCGTCGTCCTCGACTTAATGCAGTTTGCCTCCCTGACCGGCAGATTGTGTTAGTCTTTTCCCAGCGCAGTTTTCTGATCTAACGAACCTTGATGGCATCAAACGACTAGAAAACCCAATTGATTGATTGAAAAAAACCTAAGAAGTAAGCTTGAGTCATTCGTCAAGGTTTCGTGTTGGCGCGAGATACAAATATTTTTATTTTATTCTGCTTTCTACAAGGATTAAAACTAATGGGAAAAGTAATTTGCGCAAATCGTAAACCATTTTCGCAAATCGTAAACATGAACTTATGAAAAAACTAACTTCAATTCACTGGAATTTTTATAACATTTGAGAAATAAGAGAATTTGGGCTAAAACCAAATTATTAGGCACCCACAAAAAAAAAATCTCTTGCCAATACAAAAGGATCAGCCTTAAGTGCATCATGATTTAATGGGTAAAATTGTAATATAAAATATTTTTTTTAACATACTTCTTTATCATTATGAACTCAATTTATTTTTATGTGCTAGCTGTAACCACCTGTAATTGGGAGGTCACGTCTGGTGATACCTTACGTGCTCTTATTTTTTTCTATGTATTGTGTATCCTCTGTTATATATATATAATATATAAATATAAATAAAATCAATGAATGTAAGCGGATTAACTACGAACCTAGTTTCTGTATGCGTCAAAAAGCGAAAGTTTTTACAGTAAAGTAATTAAAGTTATAATTGTTCATTAATTAATAAGTAAGCTTACCAGCCAGCAGCATTCTTAACGCTAATTTATATTTTTTTCAGGTGACATCACACAAAAGGGATATGAGAAGAAGCGCACAAGACTACTCACCCCCTTTATTCCACAACAACAGCCAGGTAAAATTAACTGTATTTCCTAGTACATAAACTTGAAAATCCCAGCTAACCCTGATGCCTGTACTAATACTCTGAGAGTTATTACTAGGTTTACTCGACGCATCTAATGACATCATTGGTAAATACATATAGTAATCCTGAATTTTGACGAATTCTAAGGAGCGACTAAAGAGTCCTATGGGTCAAGTGTCAATTGATCGCCGTCGATGGATGCTGGACAATCGCAAAATATCACCCGGCCCGATTCAGCAATGAGGGTCAAACGAGGCCAATTTGAATCTGGACCCCAGACAATTCTAAATGAAACAATCAACAGTACGGTGTATGACATCTTATAATTGTTTTCGAATGGTTCTGCCCACATTTTATACACAGAGCACGAACTTAATTTCCCGAATTTTCTGAAGACTTTTGTCAGAACTAGAACGGTAGATGTATTTATATTTACTACTTTACTACTGACCGCGCTGTAAAATTATTTTTATGGCTGTTGGATAATCGAGATCGGGCCGGGAGGTTAAAATTATTAAAAGTAACGAGGTCGGCCTTCATTGTCGTCCGCCGCAAAAAATATAGAAATCTAACAAAACAATCAAGTTTGGTATTGTCTGGCGGCCGTCGATGGCGATTTGTTTCTTTTAATATTTATCTTTTGGTTTCTTTGTTTTGTTTTCATTTATTTAGATGGTTTGATTATACACGCACACAACCACACGTTTTCCACGACACTTTAGATTTAACTATCACTGCCAGAGAGCTTTGTTTGCTTGTGGTGCCACTACTCCTTACCTAACTAAAACAAACCTTAGCTTTGGCACAATTGATATTAAAGTCACACTTAAACAAATCTGTTCTAATTTAAACTCGAATCATGTTGATATGGCAAATCTATCGGAATAGTGTCTGCGAAATGTAGCTACGATCACAAATTGGGGCATATAACGCCTCGAATGTTCGAAATCGTGTAATTAAATGACCGGCTGAGAGCGTCCCGTCGTATCGTGATTGCTTGCACATCGCTCTGCCAATATTATGATGAAATCCAAATTCTTGATTGATTTTTGGTACTTCTGTGCTTACTCATTAGATTTAAATCATAGCAAGAATAAAAGTAATTGCCGTGTAGCCGTGTAGTTATATACTTATGCTGTAAAAGCTTGAACTGCGGTAAATCTTTGAATTTACCGACATGAGTTGGTAAAAGTACGAACAGTTCTATTATGATCGTCGTTCATTCGACCTTTTACACACAAGTTCACACAACACTCTTAGGATTAACGTTTTACCACGATCGGGCTTCAACAGTAACATTATGTACTTCACAATGTAGTTTCTATCCCGGACCAAATATTGTGAAAAGGGGAGCAGTTTAACACAGTTAACCAGCGAAATATTTTTAACGATTAAAGTTAACGTAAATTTGATATTCGCTACTGAAACTGTTAAATTCTGCTGTATTCAGCAGAGATATTGCATCACCGTCCTACTAAGGCTCTAGACAGACTAACTGCACTACGACTGTAAAGCAGTTAGTACGACTGCAATAAAACTGCAAACCAACCGTGCAGCCCGATTGCAGTCGAGGCCGTTGAAATGCAGTCTGTCTGTCTAGAGCCTAAATTGTACCTAAAGGTGAAAGGGAAAATTGTACCAATATCCAAAAAGGTGAACATGTTTTTACGATCACGTATCACACGGTTATCACGTTTATCACCACGCAATCCTACCAAACGCGATGCGTCGGGTCGCATGGGATGCATTAGTGTGTGGATACCATTAAACGTACAGAACGAAATTTTGAACTTTCGCGATTTGCTAACATAGAGGTTGGAAATACAATGGAAACGTTGGAAAATAAAAACAAAGGCGCGATGAATACACGATATAATGGAGTTAAAATAAACAATGCCGCTGGCACCAACCAACCTGCCGCCGCGCCGCCGCCGCACGCGTTCGCGGCCTCGGTGTGTAGAGAGAGATTCCACATATTGAACAGAATATGAAAATGCATCGTCTGCCGGAAATGAAGCCGACCGACCGCATCCGAATGACATGGAAATAATTTGGAGTGTTTTAAAAAACGATACACCGACTGCAAATTCCGAAATAATGAAAATGTGTTTGGAAGTAGTATTTGTTTTTCAAAGTACACCTCTTGTTTACGCCCGTTCCTATGGAAACTATTTGTTACCAGTCATTGTGATAGTTTGCTTGATTTAAAAAACCTAATAATCGACTTCAAATCTCTTACTTTTACTCTTATTTTAAGATTTGCGGGATAAATACTAATCACCCGGGGATACAAAATTTATGGGACCCGTTCGGGATCATTTTATATACAATAGTGAAAAAAAAATACACATCGGTTCATAATTGGCGGAGATATCGCGTAACATACATACAAAAATAACATAAAGACGAATTGAGAACCTCCTCCTTTTGAAGTCGGTTAAAAAGTAAAACCATTGAATCGTTACGTAAAACAGGCATCACCTCAACGTATCATCTCAATCATCTAGTTGATGACTGAGGGATGTTTGTTGGTTCTTTAAAGTATTCAATGAAACTAAGTTTTGCATACCTGGAATACCGGATACTTTATACCGGAAATTCGCGAGCTATGCCGATTACTGAACCTAACTCCGTCCACGCATTTATTTTCTTTAATTTCATGAGCCTTTATGTAGTACATATTATTATATTTTATAAATATTTTCATTTACTCTCAATAATGTTTGATTGGCGACTGTAGGCCGAAGATATAGGTACCTACTAGAAATATTGACTTATTTTTAACTAGCTGCTGCCCGCGGCTTCGCACGCGCTATTCATGTATCCTATGTCCGTTCCCGGGATTCCATGTAACTCCCTGACTGTTCACCCGTTTAGGCGTCAAAGGGTAACAGCCAGACAGAGTTACTTTCAAATTTATTATATTAGTACGATTTTGAATTTTTTGGGCCCGTGCGATGCAACTTCTTACGGTCCGAAGTGAAACTAATTCGAATTTAATACTTACCAAATCGGTCAGCTCTATAAATATCGAAGCTCTCGTTAGTAGTCTCGATATTCTTCGAGCCGATACGTTCCCATCACTATTCTTAAAAAGTAGCAGTCTATGAAATATTGCAATCATTCATACAATCAAAGAAAATAAATCGGTCGAAAATAAATCATAATAGTTATTTATATGAAAAAGTCATTCATATAGCTGGCTTCGGCGAGGTCTTACATTGAGAGGGGGAGAAATGGGAGGAGGGGAGGGGGCAGATCTGCCTAACAGGACAGAACGGATCTTTTTTGTCAGGCAAGCGTAGACCGTAGTTCCGCCGATTAGACACGACAGATTATTTTACTCTCATGTTGTGGCGCTTGACGAGGTTAGTTAACGCCCGCGTGGTATAGTAACTTTATATTAATGTAAATCCGTACCTTACAGAAAACAGGCTACATACTAGCTAGTTTTTTATCTGTCATTTGTTATATAAATAAATAAATAAATAATGCTGGACAATTCACACAGCATTATCTAGCCCCAAGCTAAGCAGAGCTTATGTTATGGGTACTAGATAACTGATATACTTAATATAATACGATACATAGATAGATATTTTTTATTATACATAGAAAACATCCAGAACACCCTGAACAAATATTTGCAGATCGTACAAACATTTGTCCCGAGGCGGGAATCGAACCCACAACCTCCTGCGTCGCAGGCGGACCTTCGCCCGCTGCGCCACAGGGGTCGTCAAATATGTTTCTGCTATGAACTTAGTTGATCGTAATCTTGTACATTATCTGTATACTTTGCATGTTCACACTTTTTAGTATCTATTATTTTTCTAACTTGTGAAAACCTAGCCTTACGCTTCTACTTTTTTGATTTTTAATATATTGCTTGGGCTGCTGGTTTTCATTTAAATTAATAAATAATACTAGGATTCAAGTCATGCATAAAATAATAACAGAGGAACTTTTTGGGAACATAAAATTGATCTAGCTAGGCTATGAGATATTGGTATAGGACCATATTTGTTATTCTATAGTGGGCGGCGTTTTTTGTCGACTGTAGGCCCTTCCCTGCTATCAGGTTCCTAATGGAAGCACCAATTAGTGCTGTGACCGTGATCATATTAATTGGTTATAACTACAATAAGGTCTAAATATAAAGGTTCCTGCGTCGACACGTTCCTAGCCAGTAAAGCTGTTGTAAAGCTCAATTAAGTGAAAAGGGTTTTTACGATAAATCTGTAGGTACTTCCCTGTATGAATCTCTTGGTTTATTTATTAGTTTTTTATTATAGTACTTTGAACGCAATCTACGTTTACATTACATAATGTGATAAAAACTTGATAAAAAGTTTTTTTTTGTAACTGGCGTATTTGGCATAAGTTTTCCTATCGAAATCTGTACTTATATATATCTATACATATTATATACATAAAACAAAGTCGGGTTAGTTACACCATTAACTAGGGTTCGTCTGGACAGATTTTAATGATCTTTGATTTGTTGTATCCGGCCCGAATAGCAGAGTTATATAAAACGATTAGGATTCCGCGCAAAAAATAATTCTACGCAAGCGAAGCCGCGGTCACAGCGATTAATATATAAAAATCTATTGCTATTCATTAGTCTCGCCAAAACTTAAAAACGGATTGATGATTTGAATATTTTTTTTGTATGTTACTACAGGCTGGTTTAAAAGATGAAAAAAAATGTGTTTTTTTTGTATAAGTTTACGGGGTTATCTAATTTTCAGAAAGGAACAGGCCTAAAAAGAAGGCTTCTAAAATTAAACATTTGTTACAAAAGTATTCGTGAGTTATCTTGTTTGAAGATAACACAAATTTCTCTTACAAATCGCGGTCGCACCTACATACATTCCGAGAGGTACGCACTGTAATATGCAACTATTATTAGTGCCAATTATCTTGGCATTGGTTTCGTGAGAGATGCGTGAGAGATACTTCGGTTATTTATTTTTTTCAAAAGAAACGTGGCCAGCCTATGTTTATTTATATTATAAAAGTATGCATCCATCACCAGTTTTTAATTGTATCTATCAGAGCGTTGCATTCTCGCATACACTTTGACATGTTGGTAAATGCTAACGTACCTAACTCTACTGCTACCGTATCTCGCTAAAGTAATTTTATTAGATTGTGTTAGTGTATGTGGCTAAATTTAATTTATTATTAGTTATTTTTATATTTTCTGTCCTGTGTAAAATGTTTTATCGTAATAAGTTATAGTAAAATTCTGGCTAATGTAACTAGGTAAGAGCGAAACCTCCTAGTATAAGTATTTTATACTTAAAAAGAGTCTTCAAAATATTATGTAAGATAATGTACTTTGTGAATAAAATAAAAACCATTTCTGTTTCTCTTATTTCTAAATTATTAACTGGCAAGTTCGTTAAAAACGCAAATCCAGGATCATACATAATATATAGAAAATTCTTAAATTTGGCACGACGCTATTACCCACTATTACGCGTCTGAAATAAATAATTTTAATAATTTTAATACCTGTATTGAATACTGTGAAAATCGGCAAAGTGCGAAAGTCTGCACTAAGCTCCGAAATCAAACTAAAATAAATAATAAAATGAGATTTATTTACTTACATAATATTTACCTGTCTCTATCTATCTCTACATATAATACTAATGACAATTGCAGTACCACTAGTACTACAACTGTCATTTATGCCGGAAAAAAAATATTCGCTTTTCTTGCAGAGGAAAAACGGAAACGTATTAAACAGATCAGTCTGTCTAGACAGGTATTAGGGCCCTGAAAATCTAATACTACCTTCCAGGTAGATTGCTCGAAGGGGACGGGGTTGATGTGATCGGATTTGCAACTCTTGCAACCTTAATTCGATAGACGGCATGGTTGCAAATTCCCTGTGGACTTCTCAGTACCTTGTTGTACTTAGAAGTTGATCCAGAACAATAGGTGAATCTACAGATAACTAGAGAGTCCTGTTAACTCCAACATTGCCATAAAATAGATACTAAAAATGATTACCTACCGGTATGTGCTGTGCTGAGTGTATATGATAGGATATACAGGGTGATTTTTTTGGACGGGGCAGTCAGGCATGTACCTTAACAGGTGTAGCTACAGAAAAATGGTCATAAGAGACTATCCATATTTTATAAAGTAATTTTCATCTTCAGTTATTGAGTTTTAAAAAAATACAGTTAGCAATAATGTGGTATTTTACACAAAAAAAAAATGTTAATCGATCCTGTTTCTTATGCTGATCCAAAACTTCTATCGGGCCAAATGAAGTTTGAGTACTAAAAAAGTCTGAAATCGCAAAAAATGTTTCCCATACATTTATTTTATTATAGATAGTCTTCAAAGACTATTTTCCTGTAGCTACAACGGTTACTATGTTACCTCCCCTTACTGCCCGTTCAAAAAATCAGACTTTTAATTGCCGTTCAGTAGTTTTAACGGTAACTTGCAACCATCTTTATAATACTGTCAGGTTAACATTACATTAGGTGTATTATGCTCGAACCACGTATCTCCTGTCGTCGGGGTAGACAATACACGTCTACAAACTATGTATATCATATCGATTGCCCACCTCTCGAGTTTTCGGCTCTGCATTGCGCCACCTGATAACACGCACTTCTTATCAGCTGGGCTAGGTCGTTGATCCCGCGTGATAACCTATTAGGTACTTAACCTCCTAAACCCTAACTGGTTTCTATGCCACGACAATTTGTATATTTCAAAACACAATCAGCTGATATAAATTGAAAGAGTAGTTCATTGCAATTTAAAGTTTCCTTATCGTTCTTATCATCGGATAAGTGTTATCGCAGCAATATTACCTACATCTATCGATGAATCACTTCTCGAAAAATATCAGTTCAGCAATTCCAGATAACGTTTTCCTATACAGTCATGCTATTCCAGGAATACAATCTCTTGTTTAGCAAATTTTAGGAACTAAGGTTCAGCCACGCGCTAAAATCATCATTTAACTGGTTTCACCTCGAGCGGACGTCGCGTCGCTTGCGTTTAAAGCTATCTTCCATCCTTGTCCTGAACTTGAAACCAAAAAGGGACGGTAAAGTCTTTGCTTCCACTGAAGCCTTATAAAAGTTTGATAACGAATAGGGTCCGCAGGGCCGTATAAACAATTGGTGTTTACTCGAGTTTATTACGAGAATGCGTAAACAAAATATTTATAAACAAACGTAGAGGAATGTGGCAACGCCGCGCCGCTGTGAAAATAAACCCTTAACTACACTGAATGAATGGACACTTTATTGTACTCAAAAAAATATATATATCCTACCTTAATATTATAAATGTCATAGTTTGTTGTTTATGTTGATGGATGTATGGATATTTGTTACTCTTTCACGCAAAAACTACTGAAACGATTATGCTGAAATTTGGTATAACATATAGGCAATTTTTATCCCGATAAAACGCGGGCAAAGGCGCGGGCAGCAGCTAGTATAAAATAAAAATAAACTCACTACAAAAGACGGCCTTAACGCTGAGAACGATTTCTCGTTTCAACTCATTTACTTTCGGGTTTGTGGCTAAAAATTATTTATGAAACTGAGAGCACATATCACACACAATCTACTATATCATTCTGACAAAATATAATATTTAAACGTTACTATTTTGCTATATTAGTTTGCATTTTTTTGTAGTTAAAGACATCTTGGTTTTATCATAAAATGTTTTGACACTGTTTACATGATTTTTTCATAAGTTCGCTGAAATACCCTAGTGACATTTGACCCGACTTTTTATTCAAATTAACTCCAGAGTTAGAGTGTGAGACTGGGATCCCAAGAAAACTCAATTTTGGAAGAAGTTCTAAAGAACTTTTTACTTTGGTTTTACTTCTTAGTTGTGTTTCATCATCCGCTACTAACCGGACACCTGAAGCGGGTCCCCATCATTGTTAAGGTGGTTCTCATCAACGCATGGCAGTCTAAGCACAGAATAACTTTAACTAAATATTCTAAGAGGCAGAAGGTAGCAGCATCGTCCATAGTTTTTTATACGCGAGCACCAACCCAAACATCACAACACCCAAACAGGGTTTAGCACAGCCTTCCATTAGATTAGGAAAATTTTCTATAGAGGCTGTAGGAATTTCACAACCAACGAGTAACGTACTCTGGAGCCTCAGTCATAGTTTCTTCTGTGGAACCAAACTGTACAATCGCCAATAATGTACCTAGGAAATATCCTGGCCCGGAACAGCAGTTACAGGTACGGTCCTTCTTGGCGAGCGTGTTTGGTTATGGCAACTGTAGGTATTTTTGGGCAAGAGTTATAATTATAACTCAAGAGTACATTAGGGTGTTGGGTTTCTACAAAAACTTTTACTTGTGTGTAGTTAAGTATGTAGTGTAGAAAAGTAGATGCTAAAACTCGTCGTTGAGTCATGTTTGATATTTTGGACAGCGAGTGTGCAGCCGCCACCGCGCGGACCCCGAGGCGAGTCTTGCAGCAGCCGCCAGCAGACTCGCAACAGGCGCACACAGCGTCGCGTTACGCATAATGAGAAGAGATACCACTCAGGTATCAGAGACATTGTGTATTTGTAGTTGCTACTTTTGCGTGATTTGGAGGTTATTGCCACAAAAACATTCGGAAACAACAGCAAGCCTATTCTGTGATTGGTACTGAGTATTTCTGAGTAGACAGTGACAGTTATTACTACTGGTTAATCAGACGTTCTATTAGATGTAGTCAAGGCCCATTTCGTTGCAATTGAAACGGCTGTTAGCCAGAACGAAGAGACGAACTTAACTAGAAGGCTTCTACTTAAGTTCGTCTCTTCATAACAAGCCATAAAAGTCTACTAGTCGAGTTAAATGAGAAAAAAAATACGAGTTTTTATTCAATACTTCTAATGGTAATATCCTTAATAATATTGTGATATTGATCGGTGTAGGATAAAAATATTATATTAAGATTAGAAGAAGGTCTTGGACCAAACTGCTTGGGAAGAACCCAACGAACACAAACTCGACGTGGTTAAGTCCTTTCGTTTAGGTCGTTCCTATGGCCACTTTTGGTCTTCATCATGAAACCAGCTCGATAGTACCATGAAATTGCATTGTCACCGAATTTACAGTATGCCAAATTTCAGCAATCGGTTAAGGATAACTGGTTTAAAATTCAGTTACAAGATTTGAACAAACTTACAGTAAAATGTAAGCTTATAATTTCATTAATCTTTCGTTCGAGAGCTATCTTCGATAGTCGACATGCATTGGCAACTTTTTGTACCCCAATATCTTAAAAACTTGATGACATCAAGCACACATATTCTACATGGAATCAAATTATACGTGAAATTGTCGCTCTTTACTACATTAATTGTTTTTTTAAGTTTCGTCAAATTAGTATCGGAGAAGGCCTATATTATACCCAGAGCGGGGTGCAAACGCGCTCAAATGTTGATCATGATAAATAAGGAGTAACTTTCAAGCAAAAATAGCAGTTAATTTTATTTATATCAGGTCAATAAATGACGAATGAATGGAACAGAAACATATGTATTCCGCTAAAAGATAACACTAGCAAGATTTAACGTAGTTAGGGCAAACAATATTCATTGATATAAACAATAATGTGACTCACAAATAGAGCCATAACCAGCAACCGTGCAGTGACCAACTTTTAGTTGGCGATCAGTTGACCAAGACCATACACAGTTGAAAAATTACAATTGTTTTTTTATTGGTGACAGAAGCATTTTCGAAAACACCGAAAAAACTCATTTATTTTATCATAAAACTAGGGTGGGTACAGAGATGAATACCGTCATGCTAACTGAGAGCTTTGCTGGCGTACGTCGTCGTGTTAATCAATATAGTTATATTAAAACAATGTGTGAAGGAGTTATCTTTAAAATATCTTTTAAAACTAAATAAGGTCACCTTCGAAACAAAACTAAATCATATTTGATTTATTCGTTGGGAAGTTATGATGCCATAGACTAATTAAATATACATTAAACTTAAAGAACTTTGAAAACGATACTTAGTTGAAAACGAGACTTAGTTTGAATTTAACAAAATCCCGTATATTAGTGAGGATGGAGCACGTGGTACCAATTTACTCATACCATAAGTTCCATAACAGACCGATGTAGTTTTCGAGGAAACAGCAATTGAAGTGTTTCTGAAAACATTTTGTCATAATAAGGTGGCTCTATTTACGTTGACGCGACATTAATTTTTTGCAGTTCTATTATATTTACGAGTACGTGCTACTTTTGGAGCATTTGGTATAATTAGAGATTTTGTACTAAAAATCAACCTATGAATCAGAATCAGAATCAATAACTTTATTTCTTTAGGCTTACAAAATAAGCACTTAGACAAGTCAAATTGTATACTATAAACATAGTTATTATTATCAAATAAGAAATACGGTGTTATTGATATTCTCTTCACTTCAATTTTTTTTTGTCCACTAGTGGAAGAAGTATGTATTTACCAAATGCAGCAAAAAGTTAGTTTTATCATGGCCTCGGTTCATGGAAAACGTTTGTGCCGACGTCGTAACCTTAAACTTGTAATAATGGGCTAAGCTAAACTATACTATATATGTATATATATGTATGTACTCAGATCGCGCTCCGACGACGACGTCTATCTAATGGTTGTTTTGCTATTCATTCAGTGTTTTAGTGTAGCGCACCAGATGCCTCCAACCTTATACATTTCAAACGAAAGAGAAGAAAACAAAATATTACTTATTCACTTCATCGCTTCCCGTTCTCAAACGAGTAATTTTTTGATTATATTTAATCCTGTGCAAAATAGTTTTAAAAGTTATTTCATCTTACATCTTCCTTAACCGCCTTAAATCGGAACCTTAACTATATACATACATATCAACTTTATCTGTAGTATGCAAATATGACACTCGAAGATCCTTTAAAAAACTATGATCGACGAATCATTACATTAAAATATCTGATCCGTGATATGGAAATATTACCACTTGACAGAAATTACACTCTACTATTGTAAGGCTTCCCGGCAATTATCTCATTCTATTTACTAACACGCAAAAAGTGGCAGCTACTTATATTCGTGGCCCTTTTAACCTTGTTTGCGATTGAATCACGTAGCTATAGATTGTAAAATGTTTTAGGTTCTTTTCTTTTTGCTCGCATGAAGCAATCTCGTTGTTTAGACGTCACAGTGGCAAAGGTTTCCCTGATGTTTATGTGATGGAGATGAGGATGCAAGCGCTTTTTGTAGTTCTCTAGTATTAGGCACTGTTTATTAAATTGCACTGTAGTTTTCTTGTAGTGGTAAACTGCCTTTTTTAGTTAAGGTTTTAACTTGAATACGAATAATTGATTATGCAACAGGTGAGTGTTTTCTGATTTCGGTTTAAATGATAATTGGTCGAAATGAACAGGTTTATCTGAGGTAAGTGGAGCAACGAAAACTCTTTAGAATTGAATAATTACAAAGGATAGTTAATTTAATTTCTGTTTAATTGTCACTTGCAACTATGATATGCATCCTAGTGATAAGGATGCGAACTTTTATTCATTTACCTATATATTTAGTGATATGCAAAACAGGGGGCCTACTCGGAAAAGGAAAATCGAAGTTTCTTTTTCGTGTTCGTGCAAAACCAACTCTTATGTCGATGGCATAAGATTAGCGTTTGCACGAATAAGAATCAGAAACTTCGATTTCGTTTTTAAGAGTACGGGCCCTGAAAACAATCGTATCATCAATATTAAAAAGAAAAGGTATATAACTAAGGTTCTTAGACTAGCTTGTGAAACAAAAAATGTATACAGAGCGTTGTGTTTAGACAGTCTACAAATCAAAGGTTGTAGGATGAGGTTCGATGTGTAGAGTCCATTTGCCCTATTCTCCCAAAATCCAATATTAATCGTTTTATCTATGAATAATCGAATTTATAATACATATTTTATATAATGATGACGATGATTAATCCATTTCACTTATATCTTTTGACGTCAAGTTATTTTCAGCCTGTTTATTTAAATGTCAACTTGACGCAAAAACAACGATTAAACCTATTCTAGGATTTTGTCACAGATTATGTAATGTTACTTCGATTTCGTTTTAATTCCTGTTGTGTGAATTTTGCAGCATCTTAGATTGTGTAATAATTATATAAAGCACTAATGTCTTCAGGCCCATAATTATGTTTCCTAAACAGCGGATGGACATCCGTAGTTCTTTCCACTCATTTATTTGCTTTGGTACATGCACGAATATGAAGTTCCCTAATTGTTGACCGGTGAGTGAAAGAATACTGAATGAAAGAATAAAGTATTTCATACAGACAGTTACTTTTGATAAGATGCGAATCTGTCGACTCGAAAAATATGGGGAAGCAAGAAAGATTCGATTATTTATTATCAAGCCCACATAGAAAGTAACGAAGATTATTCTAGATGTTTTTTTCATGAAAACGTATTGAAAATACTATAAAAATTATAGTTTACCGTAGTAACTCAATTTGTCTTATTTTTCATCACGGAAATACACGTGTGATGCCGCGGGCAAAAGCAGGTAACAAATAAAACAATAAAAATAATAAGTACTATTTTATTCTATTGAATATTCTGATACCAAAATTAAGTAATTTAGACGCCTACGTAAAGTTAGTAAAATAATACAAAATGTTGAGCAAAAATAATGAAATCAATTACAACTTTTTGATAAAGATTTTCAAAAAATCCATGGTCATAATAAATCGAATCGGTAAACATATACATGACTATTTGATTGACAATGCCCATTTGCAGCAGATATAGGAATTATTTTGTCAATAAACGTGACACCTGCTCCTACGGCGAATAAATGTAGGAGTATGAGATTGTCAGTCGAACTACCAAAAAGCAAATAAGAGAGTGGAATACATATAGTAATTAGGCTGGACTATGTTTGGTAGAAGAAACACGACACAATGGAATACGTCAATGATTTATCACTGATGGTCACATATTGACGAGTATTTAATTCAAATTATGTATTACATTTGACAGGCCCAGTTAGCGATGGACAGCGAACCTACCTTGACTCCTATACTATTAGTTACCAACTTTTTAAACTTTCGCTATTGGTTAACATAATTAAAGATTATATTAGTTACCAGTAGGGATCATTGGTGCGGTTAGTAGATCAGACCTATGCTTGCCTTGCAGTGGAGTGAGGAACACCAACCAGGGCTATAAACTACCCTTGATATTAAGTGAATTTTCAAGCGATAACCCTTCTTTTGGCAAAGGAACTTTAATAACAACCAACAATGGATGCATAAATCGTAAACGTCTGGAATAAGGACCGTTTTAATAAAATAATTGACGCATATTGTGGTCAGTGACTTCTCAGATTCACAGACTAATAATAAAAGGTTATATTCATCTGAGTCACGGTTCTTTACTAAACAAAATTGTATTTAAGATACGAGGTATGGTTGCTGATGTTTGCGTAAATGGTCGCCTAAGTAACTGATAATGTCACGCGTGACAGACCGTGATATTACTTTCGCAAATTGTGTGTAAATTACCGTTACTCTTGGTCCACTCTGATATTTTTAGACCTGACGTGTAGGCATTATGAACAAAGTAAAACGGCCAATTAGTAATCTCTGTGAGATACCTCCACTATGTAACAGAATTAAGATTTAAGTAAGCTATCGACAGCTCGATCTGATCATCACAGGCATATGAGGTGTACCTACATATACTTATATGCTGCCTGCGATGCAGGTGGTTGCAGATCCGATTCCCGCCTCGGGACAAATTTTTGTACGATCTGCAGATTCAGGGTGTTCTGGTCGTTTTCTATGTATAATAAAAAATATCTATGTATGTAATATATTGTATTATGTATATCAGTTATCTAGTACCCATAACACAAGCTCTGCTTAGCTTGGGGCTAGAAAATACTGTGTGAATTATCCAGCATTACTTATTATTATTCTGTTTCTCATTTCCATGATCACGGGCCATATAGTGACCCGATCCGTTGGGTTGGGAGGCATGCGTGGAGCCGAAGCCAACAGCACAGAGGCCCTTTATGAGAATTAATCTAAAAGCGAGAGCTTCATATAGCGAGCATCATCCTCGGTACACAATATGATACACCCAAAGATGACATCCGCCAGGTGTAGAGACTATTGCAAAGAAAAATGAAAGTAACAAAAAAATGATTTTATTGTGATGAATAGATAGACTGGGTAATCGGGCTATGGACGCCTGCCATAAACATACCTAGTCTCAATTATGTTACAAGTGGCAGACGGTGGCTTGCCGGATGCTGGATGGGTTCCTCAAAATGTTGGTGTAAATGCCGGAAAGGAACAACATCGGTGCAAACGACTAAGGGTGCTGAGAGGTGCGGCCCCGATTTCACCATCACGAAGACACGTGAGCTGGTTTCCTTGTCATTAGACACTTCCACCCCCAAGTCTACATCCTAAAATGCATCTCTTGCGACTCCACTCAGACCGGTCAATGAAGGCAAACAAGGGGTGGGGATCTGGTTCTCTTGGGATACCACTCCGAAAGCGGAGACGAGAACCAAGAACTTCCGCGGGAGCACTCGGTGTACCCGTGGTGTCGCTACTCACGAACAGCTCACCACAAGCTGCCCGGCATGCACGGCAACTTGTATTGACAATGACCAGGCACTCGGAACAAGCAAATATAATGGTCAGGCGCGTGAGGCAGAACGTGCAAGCCGTATCAAACTTAATTATACTATGTATTGAGACAGTTGAGACATGTCCCTATTGTGAAAGATTGCATTTCCACCGGATGTGGGTGAACTAGACGGTACGAGGAGGCGCTGTGCAACAGTGTGACAGTTTCAAAGCGCAAGGAGCTTGCACGGTGCAAGGGTATTGAAGCGAAGCTGTGATACAGTGTCTATCTTAGGAATGCGAAGCGCGAAAATCGTCAGTGGACGGATAGTTCATTATCTCTGGCTCCCTACACCGTATTGCACACATTTCCCGCTTGCGTCCCTTGCAAGAGATGTGTTCTCGCTTTTATAAACGTATAAAAATACCTTTTCTAGCTTTCGAAGTACTCAAAGTATTTGTTCAGCAAATCTATTGCTTTTTGTAAGATCTTAAAAATATACTAAGCGAAAGTAATAAGAACTCTGTTAGAGTTCTATTTTCCACCAGAACTAAGCGAAAATAAGAGAATGAAAAAAATCCTAATAAATCCTTGATTTATCCCACACACCTCCGGTGGAAACGCAGTCTAACACAACTGTAACAAAGTTATGCTGGTTGCAATATCGTGTTAGTAAAGTTGAGGATTTGTGGAGGCAGAAGATATCAAACTATTTAATAAGCCAGGCCGTAACATGAAACCTTGTTTAGTAGGTATTGGGTGTTCTCTACAACGATGTTGTTCAAATACTGTGAGTTTCTGTTCAAATAGTTGCATTCGCATATCTCTCTGTAAATAGAGTTCGTACCTGGATACTCTTTTGACGCCAGAAAGATATTCAAGCTAATCGTTTTATATTTGCAAAGCCGTGTCGTGTCAAAGGTAAGTGTGGATTCACATCATCATCATCAGCCCATACACGTCCACTGCTGGAAATAGGCCTCCCCCGTACGACGCATTGGATTCACATTGCATATTTATAATGTGTCGATAATTATCGACACATTATATAGTGAAGATTGGCATAGTAAATTAGAATCTGCAGTATCATTTCAGTAATGCTATGTGAATCCCATGCGTCGTACGGGGGAGGCCTATGTCTAGCAGTGGACCTGTATAATTTATTGTAATTGGCATTATTTTTATTTTATATACATTATTTAAATTATTTTCATTTATTACTATAAAAAATATTGTTTTTTCCATAAAATTCTTACCAATTAATCAATTATTCTTTTGAAAAGTATCTTTGTTTGGTAAATATTAGTGCTGGTTCAAGGTTAGTTTTACCATTACATTTATAGTGGCTTTTCTGGAAAATGTCAATAACCTGTCTCGTATATTCCCTTTCCTATTTTAACGGACATTCAATTAGAAGCTGATTGGCTCACGTTCGATGCAATCAAGGCTTGATGTCTGGCAGAGGAGTGAAGCGTTAATTTACTTTTTTTGTCTATTTTGAGGGTCTGCCGGCGGGGCCACGTAGGTAATGTAAAAAATGGGCCAAATGTGAGTCTGAATACCACACGTAGGGTTCTATTCTGTACCACCCTACAATATTAAACGCTACATAATGGTTCCTCATATTTATAAAATAAACACGATTGCTATGAGCAATTGGGGACCTAGTTTTATTTTTATTCAAATCCTTTCAAGTTTAATTTCAATACATTCAGTAGTTTCAGAGTTATGCGCGGCCAAGATACAGACAGACGGACATGACGAAAAAAAAATTTTGGCATCAGTATCGAAAATAGAGTGACCTCCAAAAAAAAAAATTCTAAATATCTTCAATGTACAGAATTGGATCTGTTGCAGTTTTATTATAAGTATATAGATATAATTTGTTTTATAGCGGCAATGTTATATACACTCAATGAAAACTCGAAAGTTTCGATTACATTTAGAAGTTTGTTTAAACATGTGACAGACAGTCGGCGGCGGAGCCATAGCAATAACGTCTTTCTGGGCACCCTTTTGATACGGAACCCCAAAAATGGCGCAGGTAGTCTTGGTAGTTGAGGCTGTGTGTGCTAGGATCGTTGATATGCCGTGGGTGTTATTTACATTATCATCCGGAGATAACACGTTCCTTGAGGGTTTCTGTACTTTGTAGGACGAGGAATTGATTAAGATATTTTATTTTTCGTCATAATTTAGAAACAAAACTGCATTTTGTACGTTTTTATCTTCATAATCCCTTAAAATATTATATTGACAATTCAATATACGCTTTATTTACTGCATGCATAGAAAAGACAGTAGTTTATCGATGAAATTTCCTAGTATTTCCAGTAGATTACTGGAAGATTCCGTCTGGAATTGATTAAAATAGACCAGATGTTTCATAATACCATCTCATAACGTTATAACAACAATTTAGTTCTAGCATTAGATTAGACGGTCTTCTGATTAGGTACTGTTGGTTACTGCTTGTGATACATACATAAGTGATTAGCTGTAGTACTGAATAATGTGCAATATTTATAAAACTAAGTTTTATTGTGATACTTACAATTAGCTACCTCTCTTGTTGCATGGCGCCCTAACAGGGCTCCTAATACCTAGCCCCTAAGTGAAATATTTAAGACCTCTCACATTGTATGTATTAGGATAGCAAAATAAATACTTGAATACTTCTAGTGTTTAACACATGTTTACATAATGGATTCAAGCGATTTAATATAAATTATATTTATAAGGAGTATAAATAAATAATCTATCTCTATATGTATATAAAAATGAACCCTTATTTCTCTTGGTCCAGCTATAACTTGAGAACGGCTTTACCGATTTAATACATCTTTTTTTTAAGTTTTCTAATATTTCGTAGAAGGTTCTAACAAAAAAACATATTTATTAAAAAGCAACTTAAAAAACTTAATGACTACCTTTATTATATACTTTTTTAATTTAACCTTAGCGCCAGCGTTATATACAATGTGTCTGGTCACCGGTGTCGGAGACTTTGGGGGGGTGAAATCCGGCAAATTTTATCGACAAATCACTATTCCTATTTGTTTTTTCTCTCTCCATGATAAAATGGCAGCCATTTTGTTTTCTGCACGGGTGCTTGTACTGATTAAGCTATAGCTACCCAAGTAGAGGTCCTAGGAAGACGATAAAGGACTCATTTGAATAATGTAGACAATAAAGCAATGATAACATTGTTGCACTTTCTATTTTATAATAGAGGAAAAGGGAATTTAAAATACAAAAAAAAGCTTCTTTTAGCATTTTTTTTTAATTATTAGCTTTTTCATAAAATCGAAACTGACAAGCTACATTTTTTTTTGTTTTTAGACGATAGTACAGAATGTATGCTTCAAAATAAGACGTGCATCTTAGCCCTAAATACGATAGTTTAGAAGTTATGACGGTTTGAATATGACCCTTGACTAAAAAACGATAGCGGAGTCCAGGAAACCGTTAGTCTAGTTGTTTATTAGCAGGATATTTAAGGGTCAAGGGTCATATTCAAACCGTCATAACTTCTAAACTATCGTATTTAGGGCTAAGATGCACCAAATACCTACAATACCAGTATCTCCGGTATACGGCGTTTGATGCACTGAAGAAACATAAAAAGGTTGAATGCCAAGTGCTTCTCCGAGTAGATTTACAAAAGCTCTTTGAGTTTAAAAGACCTCGCTGCCTCTAGCTTATTCGCTATACGGCTTGGAATTTAATGCTACCTTGTTAGGGCTACCCTAATGCCTGAGATATTTTGTTGTTTCCAAGTAAAAAAATTAAAATTTGACCGTTTTTGTTTTGGAATTGTAGAATTTGTACTCACATCCACATTAACCTATTTACAGGCAAGGGCGACACATTACTATAATTTAATTAAATAATAAATAAATAGTTATATCAAAATTAAATTTTAAACAAAGAAAATAAGAATTAAATCATAAAACCAATTAAAATAATCTTTATTATTACTAGCCCTGTGGTCAATAGTAACCTTTGCCCACGAATAGGCAAAAGCTACCATTCCAGTCCAATCTTATTATGTCATAAATATATTTAACCTTTTCTAAATGCAATGAAATGTATCAACTGGAACCCTAAAATGTGAATGAGAACAGTTAAAGAGTCCGTTGCATTGAGTGTGTTAAGTCTCTACAAACCCTGTGACTCACTCGTTCCGACCCTGTAACCCTATTACAGCACAATAAAAGTGACGCAAAAATGGCCTGGAGCTAACTCAAAAGGCATTCACGATTCAAACTCGATTTCAATGGTTCCTCTACTTTTAATGAACGCTTGTGAAAGGAATTCTTTTACAACTTCTGTTTACTTTGAAAAGCGTTGGTGATTCCAGGCTTTTGTGTTAATTAGCTCCTACTGGTACCTGAACACGTAAAAAAAGCACGTGTTTTTTCTAACGTATAATTATACTTAGCCTAATACTAGTTTTGGGAGAATAAATAAAACATAAATACAATGTGCAGCCTTATCGGTTAGTTAGAAGCAAATATAAATGTTTATGGATTTTAGTGTGCTTGTGCTTTTGAACTTGCAGACGTCTGGTTGGTCATCACGATATTTTTATTATATTTATGAAAATGATTGGCAGCGTAACAAAAATTGCCAAAAGTGTATTATGTAGGTTTCCGGAAATATATATCAAAGCTAAAAAGAGAAATCTTGACAATACTTCACTCGTATCATTGGAACGCATTACATCCGACAAAGAGATAATACCTATATATTAATAATAATATTATGTTGGAAAATTCACACAGTGTCATCTAGCCCCAAGCTAAGCAGAGCTTGTATTATGGGTACTATATGACTGATATTCATACTTAATACATAGATAGGCAGACGGACATTCGCCCGCCGCGCTACATCGGTCGTCTTAAAATTTTGTAATACTTATTGGTCCGGGTTGTATTCAAATAAAACAAAGTAACAAAAGAACCCTAACACTTGACCCTACTGGAATGTCACTTGATGACTTGAGAAGCAGTTCCTAAATAATATAGACGTTTTTTAAAAATTGACATACATTTCAATGATACTTAAGTAGCAAATTGGTTTTTGTAATACAGACAATTAAGGCGTTCACAGTCCAGGCTCACGCCGAGTTTCACTTGGGCATGTGCGAAATGGGCATATAAAGCGACATGTATTTTCCCAGCTGTGGGATTCAATAGGCGATGAGGATACAAAATAGTAGAGAACAGATCTTTAGTCTGAAAGTAGATGAAAAACTTATCGGAACTGAAGTGAGAACAATGCGTTTCCGTAAAGTGTAAACTTTTAATTATCACTAAGCTTTTTCTACATTCAAACAAAGTTTAAATATTTATTTATTTCTTTTAGGGAAACCATCAGCACACTATACTTAAGTGGGTAATACAATAGAAATTACTATTCCATTTATAGGTACATACTGATAGTAACATGATGGATATATGTATATATTGAAAACAAAATATACATAAGATAACGGCCAGACTAAGATATTAAGATTATGTTTTTTAAAGTGCCCTGTCTCATTTTTGCCTATAATTTAGATACGAGCTTCCACGCGTCACATCAAAGAAATATGTCTAATTGTAAATGCACATACACGAGCGGCAAAGTGCCAACGGCAGAGGTAACTGTAGCCGTCGTCGACTCGTCCGCGTCAGTAGTCAAATATCGACATATATGAGCGCTAGTGAGAGCCACACCTACACCATAGGCCTACTACACTATGTGCGACTGATTCTTTGTATAGTACACTAGCTTCTGCGCGCACGGACTATAACTTTTTCTTCTAATCAACCTTAATTATCTCGCTGCTGGATAGAGGAAAATTATTTCGCGCTCATCTGCCTGGTCCCACCAACCTACTTGGCTTCATTCGAATCTGCTATCTAGCTTTCTATCTGTGAAAGGATTTACAAAATCGAACAATTTGTTCCAGAGATTACCCCTTAATCATAAACGAACTCAAATACGGTATTTTACTATAAAAACTTTCGTAGTTTGACGAATTCATTATGAATGTAAGCGGGTTGATTACTCACTCACCCTGAAGTCCCTCGTTAAGGGATGAAACATTGGTGTTCTTCCAACACAAACTAGGTTCGTAGTTAACCCGCTTACATTCATAATTAATTCAAATACGTTAATTAGTCGTCGTCGAAGTATCACACCTATGACAGTGCAACAGTAAACCACATTTCAAAGGTTTTCTTTAGACTACTCCAAAAGAGAGTGACGACCGGAGTGCCTCTGCGGTGGCCGTCGTGTATTGTCATTTAGTGCTCATATACACGAGCGGCAAAGTTACAACGGCAGAGATAACTGTAGCCGTCGACGCGTGGAAAGCAGCCGTCGACAGTCGACGGCTGGCGTCAATTGTCGACGGCTACAGTTACCTCTGCCGTTAGCCCTTTGCCGCTCGTGTATATGAGCACAAACCTCACAACGATAGCACGAGGGGGTTACTGGCTGTGGAAATGGAAAATCGAGGTTGAAATGTAACGTTGGAAACGCGGACGCACTCGCACTCATTAAAACGGACTCGACGTGGGTAAAGCCAAAAATAGAATCGAAAAATCGATGGAAATCACAGCCACGATGCCCTAAAAATGTGTACGTACGTTCGTACATCAATACTTTATACTGGTTGATTGATTCGGAAAATGTCCGTAAGACTCGAACATTTATTGATATTTGTCTTAAAGAAGGTAAGGTAGGTGGATTCACTTGTGTCTACTGAACACTGAAGCTTTGTGAGCTGACTTTATGTAAGATTAGCTGCTGCCCGCGCCTTCGCCCGCGTTTTATCGGGATAAAAAATAGCCTATAACCATTCCAGGTCACAAACTATCCCGTAGCAAATTTCAGCCTAATCGGTTGTAGCGTTTGCGTGAAAGAGTAACAAATATCCATATATCCATCCATACAAACTTTGACATTTATAATATTAGTAGGATTTTAAAATAGAACAAGAATGAAAATTTGCAATATCACGAATTTCCTTGAGCTATAAAAGAACAAATTTCCTTTTCTGGAAGGATAAATAAATGCTGCATGAGTATGTCTGGCATCATTTAGTGTTACATAGTAAAGTAGATGTTCTTGTATAATCTTAAAAATACAATTAATAAAACTGAAAATATAAATGCGATGCAACCGCTTGAACAAAAGGTATAGGAATTTATTTGACTAATAATAGTTTATTCATAGTTTATCAATAGTTATTTTTTAATGGAATGTTTATATTATACCTCTATAACTAAATATTCTTAAATAAAAAAGTAATTACGTATTTTTATCACTACAAAAAGGACAACGGTAGGAGGGACAAACCAGGTTATAGTTATAGTGATTTTCTATCACAACAATCAAAGACGGTTTCATCGAAATATTACTAAGTAAATCAATAGACATCTAACATCCGTACGTTCATTTATGCGACCACAAATAGCATCGCTTCAAATTGAAAGCAAGGAGTTTGTCGGTATTTGATCCTATCTCGTCGCTCTGGTTCATCGGATCACAGGCGCCTGGTTATCTGGTTATGCAGCATCAGCAGTTATGCCTCATACCCATACGCCTTGCAAGACGGTTATATCCGTCCTAAACGAGATATACCTTGGGCGGACATTAAAATAAGACACGTGTTTCTTTAAAGTCTCTTACTTTTCTCTCGTTCTGATCTCAGCAAGTCTCGAAGTCTATCCGTGTGTGTGTTACTACAACTTGTGGTTGTGTGCTTTGTAATAATGTACAAATGATTATTATTCACTATGTTTTAATTAACTCATCGATGTATATCGAAATAATCAAGCACTTTTTGAATTTACAATTGACATGAAGTACTTTTTCTGATGACTACTTCTGAACTAAGAGCCTTTCTCGAGGATGCCTATACTCGGTATAATCCGATACAAATACGCCAAGCAGGTGAGTTGTGTTTGTGGTTACGTGTACTTGTGGTTTGTCGGGTAGTGAGGTCTGCGGCGGCAGCGGCGCTCCGCTCCCCTCTCGGAGGAGCAAGGACCAACCGACGACTAACGCGGAACGAAAGTCGCTACCACTCTGGTGAGTCAACAAAACTAGAGGCACGTAATGAAGCGGCCAACTCATGCCCTATCGCCTATAGTTTATGTCGGGTTGGTGTGAGGTGATGCATCCAGCCATTGTTATTTTTTGGTGTTTTCTTTCTATTCTTTCTATATTACTTTTATACAGGTTGGCTTTTTGAGATGGGAGAGAAAGTTGTGAAAGGAGAAGGGCTTCATTTAAGAGAAAATAAAACTGCATACTTATATATTTTTAAATAGTGTTTACGTAACTTTTCATTTATTTAACAAAATTCATCAGAAATAGATGTTGTATCGAGGATAGACCCCCATTCAAATGCAGGCTGAGTATCCTCGCTAGTGACAAGTTTACCAGTTCGAAATTATTATTTAAAATTTTCATGTTCACGCTTGTAGTATTCAAGAGAACATTTTTGAATAAGCCATTTCCTTCCTTTTTCTTTAATTTTCAATAATGCATATCTTTCAGAAACCGAATTCGTTATTACAAAAATACAGGTGTCATATTTTTTTTAAACGAAACGTTTCTATTTCCTGTAAAATTAAAAGATTAATAGAAATCTAAATATGTAGTTTTTGTTTTCTCGTAATTCGAGATCATGACTCATTTCACGACTTTTCTCTAATTCTTATTGTTTTGGATTTGGCCATCCACTATCAACTCGAAAAGCTACCCTGTATATTATATATTATGGTTCATTTATTTAATTGTTGTGTACATTATTTTTTTGCAAAGTTTAATTGGGGGTGAGGGTGTGAGACGCATCTATTGTTCTTTTCTTCTTATTTACCTACTGTTATTTCTATTATTCTTACAGCAACACACACTTTTTACTTTTAGATATACATGTATCTGATAGTAAAAGGTTTTATAATGGTCACAAATATGCAATAGGTCCATTTGTTTATTTTTAGTATTTATGTACATTGCCGCATTGTTTTATTCTATTTTTGTTATTTCAAATAGGTACGCCAGATCAGAAATGTATTTTGATGCATAGTTTTATTTTGGGTATTTCAAATAGGTACGCCAGAACTGAACTTTATTTCCGGCGAAACAGCATTTCCAGATAGCAAAACTATTTTAATCCAATCAAAGTCCGTTATTCAGAGGATTTCCAAATCGTTTTGCCATTCGCCTGTCTGTCAGATCGGCTTATAACGAATACGATTTTCAAGAATAACGATACGATTTTTACCCCGCTGAGGCCGAAGTAAGCAAAAAAATAGACGATATTTTTTTCAATTCAGTTATTTTCATCCATTATTGGTGTATTTCGTTCCTCAGTGGCAGCTTGGGAGATTTGGCTGTATGGCGCAATATTCAATTCAAGCATAACTTTAGAATCGTTGATCTGATGTGCATGAAATTTTCAATAAAAAGGGGTTTTTCTATCCCTTGAACGCATGTACTTACGTCGCGGCGTGTAATCCGTCTGTTTAGATAATAAGCGAAAATAAGTTCCTTTTTAATGTAAAAAATATCGGTAACGTGTTGTAAATACACTTCTTCCACTGCTTACTTTGTACCCTGAAAGTCTGTAAAAACGTGTCTCAAATAAACGGGTGACCCACGTGCTGAAGCTACTTAGGGTCTTGCTAACTTCCAAGGCGGATCTATTTAATTCCAATAATAACGTCCTCGGCGTAATTTCATAGCGATGCCAGACTGTAAACATCTAAGCTGCTGCCCCGCCCCCCGTATAAAGTATTCCTACAACGGGAATTCACTTTTGTCAAAAGTTACTCGAAATACTTTAACTTAGATCGAGACAGTATTTGTTCAGCCATGGTTCAACATTAAATGAAAAATTAATTGAACGATTCGGTCGACTGCGGTTATTTATTAGATAAAGGTTTCAAGGAGACATAAAGAAGACTATATATATGTATACTGTTGTTCGGTTAAATTCACATCTGGTCATAGTCTATAAATATTCCTTTAATCTCTTCATTTGTAACATGTTTATGTGTAAATAAAATAAAAACTTGTGTCTCAGTGTTTGTAACCTCTAAAAAAAACCTCCGAAATGGCTTGACCGATTTTTATGACATTTTGTATTTACATTTAATAGGTCCAAGAATAGGTTGTTACCTTTTTTATACCCCTAAATGATAAGGGTGGCCCACGCCAAAATTTTTAATTGTTTAGGCATAATTTTTTTTTATAAAATGTTATTAAAAAAATACCTGTAACCCTCAATTTTCGCCCTTCTAACACCAATCTTAATTATTTAATAGCGATATTAGTTACTACTGTAATAATCTTAAACGCTCAGTCAGTAGTCAGTAACTAGAAATAGTTTATACTTATGGCAAAACAACATTTGCCTGGTCATCTAGTTCTTATATATAAATGATCAACTTGGTCAAACCGTAGGTAAAAAAAGGTCATTATATGCAAAGTACGATATTCATTCCCACGTTATTAATTACACGTTCCCTTGGTTCGAAGGATAAATGAATAATCAAAGCATAACTCACGTAATTAATTTTTTCATTCTTGCAACCTAAGTAGTAAAATTGCAATTTTATTGCGAAATTGGTTTCTCTACAGTTGTTGGTCCAGAATATATGTATATTAATCGCAGATATTCTTTTGTTATTTTGATTGAAATGTTTGAAAAAAAAAAATACGCTAGCGTAGCTCCGATTCAGATTACAATAACTTTATTTCTTTAGGCTTACAAAATAAGCACTTAGACAAATAGAGAAGTCAAATTTTATACTATAAACAGTTTTGTATTTTTTCATATGTTTATTAGTTTTATAATCAGTGCACACTGCACAGTCGACAATTTCAACGACAAGATAAATTATTGTTTATGTTGAAATTGTACTTACTATATTGACGATATTTACGTAAGGTTTTTGTTATTATAGTGCTTATGCCCGCACTTGGGGTACCGGCGCTATAGTCCGTAAGTCCCAAAGATTTTCGACAGGTTGGGTACTTGCCTCCGTGGCGCAGTTGGTTAGCGCATCCCCGTATTCAGGGGAGTGTCGCGGGTTCCCGCCGGAGTCGTAAATTTTTGGGATATTATTAAATTCTTTGATATTTACGTAGTTTGGGAAAAACCGAAAACAGTTACTAAAAATTTCATTTTAGTAATCGAATGAATTTATTTCAAGGATTTCATCGAATCTCGCTTCGTTCCTTCCGCTTGCGAAGTATAAAATACATATATTATTAAGTTTTTCGCAAATATTTGGTTGCGTGTAAGAATTGATACTCACTAAGGCGTTATAAATAGCGAAAGTCTATTTCAAAATATCTAGAAAGACAAGATCAAAATTACTGAAATTAAATTTGCAATTCAAGAATTTCTTTCCTCATAAGTTTTGTCACTGCTAAGCGGTTAAAGTAAGTGATGGTTAAACTAAGTGGTGTTCACTGAATAATGATCATTACATGGACCGAATCCTGATTGGCATTGATCCCAGCAGCGCCAATACCGAATCCTTTGTTTTTGACAGCTTAGCGGAAACTGTATCTGCCCACTGATTAGCCGATTCCCGTAATTCCGGACATAGATATGTACCTGTTGCAAGCTAAGGGCCGCCATACACGGACTCGACGGATGCTTGAGCAGGTAGCCATTGATCAACATACACGGACCGCTCTTGCAGTCATAGTCAACAGCTAGAAGCTGCAATTGATAACTGCCCGACCGTGTATGGCGGCTCTTAGTATCGTTGTGAGCCATTGACGTATCAAAAGTACTTAGTATGGGTTGTTTATTGGTTTATGATAGCGAAAAAAGTTTCATTTCCGTCCAAACCTATCACAGTCACCAGTTCTCTCATAAAACAGGTCTTAGTCGATGATCTATAACCTAAGACTCCAAAAGATTACCTACTACATAAGTTCCTGTACTTAGTGTTACCTTTAGATAAATAAGAACCTATTGTGAAAGATAAATAAATGCTTTATTTATACATTGGGCACCTCAACAGCGCTGATAGAGAAGAACAATTTTTCAAAGTTTGACTGCGATTGAATAGTTTCATACGATCGCGCTTATAGTTTTCGAATGAGAAATTTGACATTTTTACGAAAAATATTTAGGTCTCATTCTTTTTTTGTAAGTGTAAGCTAGATGTTATAATCTATTGAGCTCACTAAAACTATTTTCGGTTTCCTATTTGGACAGTCATACTAAGCATCCAGAATTGCAGGAAATTACAGTAGCTGAAGGCTTCATTCATGGGTATTGTTTTCTAAACACACCCAATCAATTACTCTTAATATGAGCAAATAGTAAATAATGGCTCATATTAAGTACTAGCTGTTTCCCGTTGTTTCACCCGCATTAAATTCGAATTTCCCATTTCTAGGGAGGTTTTTTTTTTGCAGTAAAACTCCTATGGGAATTTCATGTTTTTATCAAGACAAAAAGTAGCCTATGTTAATCTCCATCCTTTCAACTAACTCTATGCCAGAAATCAAGTCACTTGGTTGCTGAGTTAGGGCGTGAAGGAAGGACAAAGCAACAAACATTTTCGCATTTATAATATTAGCTAGGATTCATATGAAGATTTCGTCCCACTGCTGAGTAAACGCCTCCCTCAAATACTTCTATTGATGCGATCACGTGCGGTCTCCCACCAATGTCTAAGAAAGACGACAAGGTCATTTTGCCAATGTTTCTTGCGGGAATGGGCTCGGATTTTTTTTTTTAAATCAACACTTCACTTATACCTTCTGCTTATACTTCCTAAGTAAGCCTATGTTGCGGTTTAAAAAGAACTCGCTTTATTTCTTCAGGGTTACAAAATATGCACATAGACAAATTTAAGTCAAGTCAAATTTTAACCTGAAAATATTATGAAATAAGAAATAAAGTGATTTCCTAATTACTTCATTGTTTTGTCAACTCGTGGAAGAAGTGTAACAAACTTTACATAAAGCTCGAACCGTTAGTTATAATAAAACTTGAGAAGTATTATCTATTATCAAGTATTATTATAACGGCTAAATAATAAGTATGAATTTGCAACATAAGTTTTAGGGTTCTGAAGTCTGATGTAGCAAATGTTGTGCACATGTTGCACAAATGTCAAGGGTGCAATTTATACACGCCAGTGCACCTTGTACCTATTTAAAATTGAATTTAAGTTTTTAACATATTTCATATCAATGAAAAAAAGAAAGAAAATTTGTATATTGGTTCATTGTGACGTACAACTTGCAGCTATTCTGATATAACTGAGATAATTACAAAATAAAAATTCCCTTTACAGTTTCAGGTTTCATTCATTGTTAAGGTACTTCTTTCTGTAATTTTCTGTTATTTTTTATTTTTCCTGGTCATCTATGACGTTTACTGTAATTTTTGACATTTGCTGTAATTTTGTCATACGCCGAATTTCACTAGCTCACATTTTTACAATTAAAATATATTTTTGGGACAACTTTTGTACCAGTTGTCTTGTGCACAGGACTAATGCACAACTTGGAATAATGGCTTTTCTCCTGAGTTCATTTGTTCTTCTCTTCTTCTTTCTTTGTTTACATAATTTAAGACACGACGGGACCTGAATGCACTGCGATAGAAAATATACTGTACTTAAGTATTCTTGAAATAAATAAGCAGCTTTCACAAATAACTTTTACGAAGAAAAATGGTGGAACTGTGACAAAGTGGTGTGTTCATTTTGCTTTGTATTGTCAGAGGGTTTTATTGAATCAGCTTTTACTAGCCACCTTTATAAAAGAGGTAATGTTGTTGATTGTAAATCATATTCATTATAGCAAAATAAACCTTGTGAGACAATACTTTTGATGAATCGTCAACAAAGTCAAATAGATAATGGCTTTAAAGATAATAATAATTGCAATTAGCCTGATGTGTTCCACTGTTGAGTAAAATCATTCCAGGCCTCCCTGCCTGGGCAAAAACCTCCTAATGAATAGAATAGAATAATTATTTATTGCCTGAACTTATAACTGTAAGTTAAATAACATATCCAACCATAACTTATATCTATAAAGAAACTTACAAAATGAATTCCACACGTCTAGGTCCTTAGCATAGCCTGTGCTTAGGTTTTAAATGAATGAAGACTTGATTCTGGAATAATTTCGGGCATTCAGACATTTGCAACGTTTCTTTTATTTGGTATATTCTTTTATTCCAGGGTTGTTAATGAATGAAAGTTTGAATGAATGAAGACTTGATTTTAGAGTAGATTTTAGAGTATTAAAATTTCTTGCCGACAAGTTTTTCTCTATCATAGTATTTCATTTGTCGTTATTTTATTTTAAATTGAATTATTTAGAATTTAGATTAACGTTTATTTATTTTAAAAAAAATATAGTTTGCTTACAGTGTAAACCAAAGCACTAACTACACAAAATATGTATGTTAGAACTATAATTGATTAAAATTATTACATTAGTTTTTATAGAATACGGAAAAAATATAGTTAAAAACTAAAACCCGACTACATAAAAGTCTTTAACAAGCGTTCAGCTATTGTCCGTAGCATTTTCTTTTGATACTTAGGTAGTCGGTAGTCTCTTGCAAAATTTTATCGCGCTATCGAAGTGTTCCAAGTGTAATTTAGACCCAGCTATCTCTTAAGACCCTCAATTTTGTCGGACACCATATAACCATCGGGGTATTGAGACGAATCAATCGATACCTCACTTGTTGAAATCGAAGTAGTAGTTTCAGCGCTGCGTGGGAACAAAGAAATCGGCTACATACATACATACTACTTCGATTTCAACAACACACATACATAGGGTGCTAAAATCATAACCCTCCGGTAGTCGGGTAAAAAGAGGAAACACTATACGAGATTTTAAACAGAAATTTAAAACAGATTTTTACAAAAGTTTGCTATAAAATTACAATTAAAGTAATGTCAGAAATTAAATAATATTAAGATATACGTGTCAAGAAATGTCATAAATGCTACTGTATGTGCATTGTCAAAATGAACTAAAGTAAAGCTAAGTAAGTAAGTAAGCCATTTATTTCCAAAACAGTCTTAAAAATAACATTTCGGTATTCTATGGGTGTACAATTTAACTTACCATTTAGTATTCCAATTTATCTTAATTATATTTATATTAACATTTTATTATGCATTAAATTGTGGTATATATTAAATAGTAACACTAAATCAAATAATACATTTATGTTCGAAATGTATTTTCTATGTATTCTCATGCATCTTTGAATAATATTTTTACAATCTATTTTAATAAATTCACTAGGTATGTATGTCATGCATTATTATTGTCCATTGAATTGGGCACCCATCTTCGGGTGAAGGCCTCCTCCATCCATCTCCACAGAGTCCTGTCTGCGGCGTGTCGTGTCCATGTGACACCGGCCACGTCCTCTATGTCATCTCTCCAGCGCTGGCGGGGGCGCCCGCGCACGCGCCGGGCGTCGGCGTCGCGCGGGTACCAATGTAGGATGCGCTCTGTCCATCTCCCATCAGTTATCCGTGCCACGTGGCCCGCCCATCTCCATTTCATTTGCGGGCTAGTATTGCTGCGTCGGCTATTTGGGTTCTCTTCCTCAGGTCTGAATTTGTGATGCGGTCTTTTAGCCTTACATTTAGCACGCTCCTTTCTGTTGCTCTTTGAAAGACCTGTATTTTAGCGATTACGTTTTTTGATAGAGCCCAGTTCTGACAGCCATATAGTAGAGTGGGTAGGACAGACATTTCCATAGCTGTTTTCTTAATGTCATTGGAATTTTATAAAGAAACTTTAAATATATTTTTGGGTGACCAATACTTGTTCCAGGCTAATTTAATTCTTCTTTCTACTTCTGTGAATGTTTGGTTACCGAAAGAAATGTTTTGACCTAGGTAAACATAATCATCTGCATATTTTATTGTATGTTCCTGTATCTGTATAGGTTTCTTTAAACTATTAGTCAAGATATATGTTTTGTCTTTGTTCATTTGTAGGCCACAGTTCCGGCTTGCAGAATCCAGTGTCTGAATCATGTAGGATAAGTCATCATGCTTTTCACTCAGGATAATTATATCATCTGCAAAACGAAGATGGTTTAGATATTCTCCGTTGATATTGATTCCCTTCTTTGCCCATTTGAGATAGAGGTTGCTGAAGATATACTCTAGTAGTGCGGTAAAAAGGTTCGGTGATATTGGGTCACCCTGTTTGACTCCTCTTTGCTGTACTGCACTCATATATTTCTTTCAGGATTCTGATATATTTGTTGTCCACTCCTTGTGCCTCTAGAGCTTTCCATAGGGCTTGATGTGAGATGGTGTCAAAAGCTTTACGGTAATCTATGAAGGCAATGTAGAGTTGCTTGTTATATTCGTTGTAGCGTTCAATAACTTGAGTCAGCGTAAATATATGGTCCATCGTTGAGAATTTTGGTCGGAAGCCTGCCTGTTCTCTAGGCTGTTTTTGTTCTAGGGTGTTTCTGATTCTTCTTAGTAGTACACTTGTGAATATTTTATAAATCACTTGTAACAGGCTTATTGGTTTATAGTCCAATATCTGAATGACGTCCTTTAGACTTCCTTTATAAATTAAAGCTAGGTAACATAAAAATATAATTTGATAAAAAATATACATTTACATATTTTAATGCCATATTAATAGAAACAATATTGTGCAACCAAGGATGATGCTCGCTATGTGTATGTAGCCCTCGCCTTTAGATTAATTCTCTTAAAGGGCTTCTGTCCTGTTTGCTTCGGCCCGTGATCATGGAAATGAGAAACAATCATATTTCGCGGGCTTTGTCCAATCATATAAAGTAAAAATAATTTCAATAGGTACATAATAAACTCAGTAACCTAAGTGTGTCCTTATCAGAAAGACCGCAGCTTAGATTGCCAAATGATAAAACTACATAAATAACAATATTGCAATAATTTATACGACAGTTTTTGGCTTGGCTTAAAAATTTGGCACGTAACACATAAACGTTGCGCTTCGTGATTATGTATTAAACAAACTCCGAAACTTACTAGTTTTCGAAAAGTTGTGATTGTGTCTATATGATACAACCTTACTAAGGTTGGTGTCTATGATACAAACTTAGTAAGGTTGTATCATAGGCGCAATTTTGTATGTGCAACATGATGTATATGCGATATTTTTCGTCGGCTACCATGGGTGAGTGAGAAAGGGCAGGGCTTAATCTAAAACAAATCTATGCTATGTGGGACTGTGAGTGTTTTACAAAAAGTAATGACTATAAAAACAAAATGTTGTCGATAAATGACTGCAATAATCTTAAGTGCATGTCATGTCTAAGTACATGCCATTTTATTGAAAGCCTGTGTTTACCTAGAACATGCACATTTCACGTGCTCTCTGGTGGAAACAATGGGTGGTGACGAGTCGCGGTGTCGCTATGTGACGTCATCACGAGTCTTCATATTTCGTACTACTCAGAATTTTACCCGAGTCTGATTAAGTCCTTTTGTGTTTTTCAAATAGCCTAAGATTCTAGTTCCTCTAGACTCTTCTGCTTACACTCTTTATTTCCGGGTAGAGCAGTAATTTTGAAGCAAAATCACTGCATCCTTTTTTAATGGTTACAGAACGGGGTCAGGTTAATATTATTTATTGTATAAGTATGTGTAAGGATAACGCCTGAAACCAGCAGATAAATAATACAATGCGATAAAAAGAAATCAGAAATCACTAACGTTTTATTTTATATTTTAGAGGCATACAAAATTTCCTCATAGACAAGTCGTAGATTCTATCACCTATCTATGTATGTATGTATTGATCTTACTTCGGTAGGCAAATTTTTCTATTTTTCCTATAGTATTTTATCTCTCTGATATAACTGCACTAATTGATATAATATTCAGTTTAATCAGCACGACGCTTCCAGCTTTTCATAATTAAGCATGTGTGGATGAAATTTTACTACTCTGTAATGGATGCTCAGTGAATATTGTTTGGTTTTCATAGTAACTAAAAATCGCTCGCATTTTCACGTACTCAAAACGCCACCGAAAGCCGCCAACTTTTGTTCAGTTTCAGTAGTGGTGCTAGCGATGACTTCTATTAGAGTTGTTTCGATGGAATGGCTTTAGTTTGAACGTAATCACGACGTAGAGTTTAATACAAAGTTTGTGGCACTGTAATCTAAATGATGTGTTTTAAATTAAACAACGTTATATTATTTTGATTTATTTGAGTTTTAGTCTAGCTGCACAATTAATGGTATTGCTATGGGCGCATTATCTAACATAATTATTGTATTGCAGAGGTAAGACAGGAGGCAGTTCAACAGGCCTTGGCAGAAATGCAGAATAGGCCGAAGCCGTCGTTGCCGATGCCTTCCAAGAGGACCTCTATGATGGCCAAGAGCCCTGATCGCGAAAGACATGATCTCTGTAAGTGTTTACCTTGTATATACATATAAATGTTTATCTTATGGGTCTATGCACATGACGTGCGTTACTCGCTATGCATATCATAAAAAAGCTTTTGGATTATTTGACGTTCGTATTTTGGGTTTGTTTGTTGCGACATGCAACGTCTATGTGCGTGTTTGTTTTTATCATTCGCGAACAGCTACGACAGACGAGGCCTGCAATTAGGCATGTCCCTGCAGTAGCTCGGTATTAAAAGATGGCGATGCATGAAAATGTCGTGTGCATAAATCCCTAGATTTTTTACAGATTCATATTGTCCTTCTTCTGACTCAGAAGTTTGCTCATCGTGCGATTAATTAAGGGTTTCCCGCGTTCATAACCAATGTTGTCGCAAGTTTGAACGAACCGATGTTATAACTCAGATTTATAATGTTGAAATGCACTCCAACTTTGGATGGAGCACAACCAATTATATGTAATGTTAGGAAAACTCTGGATATGTTTTCGCATTTCTCTAGTCTAGAAAATAGTATCGTTCTTATGAAAACAAAAAAATTTAACCGTTATACCATTCTTTGTACGAATTAGTAATTGTACGAAATAGGAAAAAGTATATTGAACGAATAAAGACACGTTATCGTTGTACAAATTAGGAATTTTCCCGCCTCCACAGTCACTTAGAGTCCGATATTATTATGACGGCGCAGAAGTAGCCAAACATTAAATTTGTGGCAGGTGTGTAAAGTAAACCGTGTCTACTGCAATGCAAGTCATGCCAGCGCTATAGTTTTGAGTTATTTCTGTTCGATTAAACTCTTTGCTCTATGCGCGTCTCGTATTGAGGGAGGCTTGCAGGATGAAGTCCCGTCGAAGTATTGTAAAAATATATTTTGGGACACTTAAAATTTCTTAAAAATTACCCTAGGCATTATTACTTTCGCTTTTATAATATTATATGGATTTACGCATATAAACATAGGGGCTAAGAGTGGAGAAGATGTAAGAGTATTTGCTTTCTCTAGCGTCATCGTCTGACGACGATTCGTGCGCGGGCGCATTGGCGGAGGCGCTACCGCCGCGCCGCCCGCCGCCCGCGGCGCGCCGCCCTCGTGAGTCCAGCTGTACTTGTGTCCTGATTACTGTACAGAGCATTGCTTATGACGGCAGGAAAATGTAGATTAAATTATTCAAGTGGAGCAGTGCTAGAGCTTTTGATTTTATGACAGTTTTTATAATCTCAACAAGCTTTTGATGTTTACCGTATGGAAGCTCTAGGCAGTCCTTGTCTAGGGAAGGATAGAAAATAAATTTTATGTAAATAAGTTGTCTCATACAACCGCCGTGTTGGATTGTGTAACATTTAGTAAATTTTGTTTAATAGTCTTTGTCATTCTTGTGTTCTAGACGAATTAAAAGATGGGTACATACCTCATTTAATAGAAAAGTGATGATAACGCTTTAACAACAAGTTCAGTAATGGAATCACCATTTTAATTTCGCATTTGGGTTGTGAACTAACTACACATAACTTTGATTCATATTTTTTCAATCACTGTTCTCCAAACTTACTCAAAGGATGAGCCTTTCCAATTTTTAGTTATCAAATGATTTTCTAATATAATAATTAATTCCGCACAAATAATCACCTGCTGTTGAATCTACATATTTTCACTGTTTTGAACAAACATACAAATGTGTACAGCATTGGATATTGAGAAAAAAAATGCAACACTTTAATTGAATCCATTTTTCTGTCGGCATAATAACATCGCACGAATTTTAGTTGCAGCTCTATCCTCCAAAGCCTAGCACTCTGAATTCTCTAAAAACACAATGGAATATGACATAGATTTCACTTGATTTGATACGATTTGTTTGTAGGGTTGCTATTCGACGGATGTCGCATATATTATTTGCAATCACAAATAATCAGCTTGTTTTCATTATTTGTAGTGTCAGAACTCTTGGGGGATGTCATTGATTCAATACCTACAAAACTAAACTTCTATCTAGAGATATCAGAACAACATGACTTGTGTAAAAGAACCAGAGAATCGTTATGTTATCGTTCTTGAGTAATGGTACAAAACAAAACTGAAAATGTCTGATCAGCAACCCAACTCTTACTTAGTTTCTTTTTGATTTATTGAATTGTTTTTGTAATTCGTTTTTACAATGTTTGCTGTGTTTATGCTCGAGCCGTTTTTCACTATTTCGCCGCACTAACAATACGTGCTGAGTATTGTGCTCTGCAAGTTTGGCTGCGGCCTCGAAGACAGCTGGGGTCGTAGCGGAAACGGGAGTGCAGTTTATAAAACAAATTCGTTTATATTATGCCATCTAGACTGAGAATAGTGAGAGCAGACCGATATTCCAAATAGATGATGTTCCCGCTCTCACCGATACTGCTGTCATCGAGACCGCTGCCGAATGGTCTGAGACCAAAACGTGGCCGCGTTACTTGCTTGTATAGTCATAGCGAACAAGGGCTCAGATGTTGTCCAAGATTCAAAGTGTACTCTTCTCTCGTAGCGTCATCATCCGACGACGACTCTTGCGCGGGCGAGGAACTGCCGCCGCCTCCCGAGCTGGGCTCGCCGCCTGCCCGCAGACCGGCTGCGCCGCATCCGCGCGCCCACCCTCACCCTTTACCTCCCCTCTTGCCCCACCACCAAGGGCATGGACATCCGCACCCACACCCGCCTCAGCACCAGCGGGATAAGAAACACCAGTCAAGAGAGAGAACTGAGCTCGATCTCTCGGAGATCTCACATCTGCCACAATGTAAGTCTCACTCACAAATGACTATCTTAAATCTAAGTAGCTGTAAGTATTCGAATAATCCTTCAACGCTCGAATACTGTTTCAGTAGGTGAGCGCTGAAGGCTTCGTAGATTTAAGATAGCGCGTGCGAATAGGTACTATTTTAGTATTGGTAACGGTAAAGCGTTTGACCACCATCACACTTGAGAAAGTGAAGATGTTGTCTAAGATGGAGCACGTTTTCCAAAAAGGAACTTATTCACTCAGGATTTGAAGACTTTAAGATTGTACTCTACTGGAAAAACAGACGAAGGAAGTTCGCTGAACGCCATCCGCCATACATAACCCAAATCATGCAATAGAAGTCATGCAATGGTATTGGTCTAACTTGTAGATAGCTTTTCGGTAGTAACTGTGGTAGTACGAAGGCATGAAAAATATCAAATTCACTTTAAATGAGGAAGTTTAGTGTTAGATAGATAGGTAAGAGACAATATTCGTGTCGATATCTAACTAGCTATTTCAGATGTCTTTGAAAGGAACTGGAGGTTCCTCATCAGCACACATGCGGCTACTGCTGAACATCCCTCCTTCAAACAAGGTTAATTTTACCCGGAAGCTCGATTGAGCAGATAACGTTCTCAATTACGTATTCATAGGGGTAATTCTGGCTATCCAACGTCATAAAACAAGGATCCCTTTGCTTTACCGTAAATATCGATTTGACAATGCAATGGGAAATGTAAACAATTTCCCGACGCATCGTTAATTTACTATTTACAGCTCAATATAGGATTTCTCGCTGTGCGGTTTCCCTAGATTGGTTTTGCTAATGGAAACATTCAGCCAATGTCTATCGATTATGAACAAACGTGTCCTGCTATTGAAGTTGCTCATACTTTTGTTCTGTAGGTTACTCTCGATCATATGTAGACTCAGTTTGAAGTTTTTAATATTGAAACTCTAATACATGATTGGATTGATATCTATATTTTATTTTTATTTGGTATTTCCTTTATTAGTCAAAATCTTGTACTATTCTTATTTATAATACACTATAAACCGGAGAAGGTTTGTCTAGTGCCACACATTTGGCATGAAGTTATAGATTATAATATAGTAATCCTAACTAAGTATCTAACATTGTTAGCGCTTGAAACAAATAATATCAATACATACCAGAAAAAGTGAAGGCACTAATTCATAGTTTAGTAGTTCCACTAGGTTATTTTATCGTAAAGAGATAAGACTATTATTTCCACCGCTAGTTGATATTGGAGATGGACCGAGACGGAAAAGTTCACATAATATTACGTATTTGATTTTAAAAGTGATTACTAGAAGCACCTTTTCAATGCAAACACTCATCAATGCATTATCAGAAAACTTATGCCCGTTGATCCGATTATAATGCAAATTGTGTAGCCCACTCTGGTACCAACATCGTTTCGCAAGATATAACTCAAACATATGCATCGTCTATCTCGAACAATCTCAGAGAATGTCATGAAAGCATAGTTTCTTAATGAATACAACTTAAATGTGTACACAAGATTGTAACAGTGATAGAGATTACGTTTTAACTAAAGAAAATACCTGTCTTAGGGATTATAGCTCTTCCAAACCTAGTTGGTGGTGTAAAAAAATTTTACGTATAGTAAGTTACCTAAACAAAAAACCTGGTTTTTTTTTGTCAAAATAGTAACAAACAGTAACAAATAGTTCTTTTGTACACAACAACACATAAAGGGTATACATATGTATAGGGCGTGTACTATGAAATACTTTAAACAGCAATCGGCATGCACTATGCGCTGTTACTCAGGACATGCACTTAGGGTATCAATAATAAGCCGAACGTTCGTTGTTCAGATGTCCCGCCAGATGTGACCCACACTACAGCAGCAGCCCGCCGCGGGGGCGGCCTAGTGGCTGACCGAGTGCAGTGCTACTCGCAAGCCGAAGACACGGGCACTGGCACGGGCCGGTGGAAGGTATGGTACTTACCCAGTGGGCCCAGCGTGGCCAGCGGAGCCATAAGGCGAACCCAAACAAAACCAGTTCCACCGCCAAGGGTTGAATCAAAAAGGGTACATTCCGTCCCTATTTTCGCCGACATTCTGTCTACAACATGAGTTCGGAGCCGTAAATGACCGAAACTCAAATGTTAAACATTATTTAGCTTGTAGAATGTAGAAGTAGATTCATCTCAAGTTGTAGACAAAGTCATTGGATGTTTAGAATGCTTGTAGCAGATTTGGCTTTAAAAATTATGCAATATGCTTTCTTATAAGTTGTTTTCAATACGTTAAAACCGTTGAGACTATATTGAAGAAGCAAGGTCTGACGTTATATCCTGACATCAAATATGTGCTCGCTCGTTCGCAGCACCTGGAATTGATAACTTGAGAGATTTTCAATTACTCGGCCACATCACCGCCCGCTTTTACTACGACTATTATAACTAAGAGACGACACTTCAGGGACACATTCGTATAAAATCGCATTTAGTAGTATGTAGACTTTCCTGAAAGATGACTCTGCCAGCATCATCCATCACACAGGTAAAAGTATATACTTAACGCGCATGAGCTTAGCTTCAAAACGGCTTTTTGAAAATAATTTTATAATCTTCGTCCTCAAACATTAATTCCTGACTCGTTCTGATGTAGGTCTCAGCTAAGATCCAGCAGCTACTGAATACATTAAAGCGGCCAAAGAGGCGTCCTCTGCCAGAGTTTTACGAGGACGATGATATAGAGCTCGAGTTGGCTGCCAACCCCAAGGATCCGAACGCTCCAAAGCCTGAAGGTGGTACAATGACCCCGGCTGTCGGCGAACAGTTGGTCGTCCCCGCTGGTCTCCCGAGGAATCTGGAAGGGGCTCTCCAAAGATACGGCACAGCTTCTTTCAAAGCAAATATAGCTACCGTTCTCGATCCTAACGGAAAGCTAAGCAGCTCGCTCACATATGGTACGTAACTATCTGAATCTGTCGGGCCTCACCGACGAACTACTGGACCTAAGGTTAACAAAACCCTGGTTACATACATCTTTCCTACCTCATAGCATGGAAACCTCTACATCATACAATAAGGTGGAACGTTTCCAATTGTTCTACTCTATGTACAACAACTTTACAGGTATAGAGTAGTAATCTCTAAAATCTCTAACAGAAAGAGAAAGTAACTAATTGCATGCTGTTATTATCGCAAAATCAATTCAATTCCTAACGTTCGTTGGAAAAAATCCTCCATAAAATAAAATATCAAATATCAAAGTACTTTATTCCCTTTATACCTTACAGGACTCTTGGACACGGCACACAATTAAAATTACATAAGTAAAACAGGGAAATAAAGTGATCACTTTGTTTCCCTATTCTTTTTAAGATAAAGTAAAGAAGCGAACAAGAAACCTTTACCTTGTTAGTTTTCGAGTTGGAGCAATAGTCGTCCCATGCTTTTTTATCCTCTAAATAATCTGATATTTTGTAAATGTCAAATGTCAGTAATGCCTTTTTACAAAGGATATACTTGATAGTTTGAATTTATTTATTGATAATTTTAGATTTTGAAACTATTTTAAAAAAAAAAACAGGAATGACTTTGCTCGGAAGCGTTCCACCTTAACTGCCTAGCGAAATATTTTACTCTTATTTATGTGAATGTTCCATTTGTTTGTCGTTTTTATTATATTTTCTCTGTTTCAACATTATTGTAATCCGAGTCGGACAAACAGAATACTTGTTTTGCATCGAACACAAACCGACGATACATACATACATATGTAGTTCACACTTTGTTTACCTCCTCCACACATACCTAGTCGTATATCGTATCGTATATCATTGCCTCACTCCATTCTCTAACATTTTTATAGATAAAATAAAATAATCTTTTTCTTTCTCTCACATTGGTTATATAAAATGTTATGTTTACATGACGTGATATATTATGAATGCTCTAATATTAACCTGCTTTGTGAGAGACTGGTGCCTGAAAAGTGTATAAAAACCTGTATACAGGTAAACAGCGCTCTCGCTCTGCGGGTCTAACACAATTGTTTAGGCATACAACACAAGTAATATCCGAATATTTGCTGGATGGATCGACATTCACTCTTGCTTTCACTCACTCATTCATTCATTCAATTCTACACAAAAAATCAAGATGGACAAGATCAATCAATAACTAAAAGGAGAATATTCGCAGCAGCACATCTCCCCGACCTCTACATAAATATAAAAACATTGTGAGTTATTCTCAACAAGATGGCGAGTTAGGTATAACTAAGAAAAGTTTCTTCAAATACAAAAGTAGTAAGAAATGTATTTAAGGGTTATTTAAATACTAGTTCTAATTTGTTTCTATTCTCTGATAGTAATTTGATTTTGTTAATTAATTTGTTATGGTAGACTAGTAAATGCTATATAACTAAGATGTGAGTTTTGAAGTAAGCTTGGAGAGAAAAGAAAATCTTTAAGAATGTATTAATACAGAAAAACAGTTTTAAACTTTAGGTAAGAACAGGGATAAATATAACTTATAGATATAAAATATATATAGATTATTAGATAGAGTAATTAAACAAAATCTTACAGGAAAGCTGCTGAGTCGCTCGTTGAAGATCGCTCACGCACTGCTCAGCAAGACATTTACATCCAAGAACAGCAGCGGGGGACCTCTAGCTGGGGATAATTCTATCAAGTCGGGGGACAGGGTGGCTCTCGTGTACCCCAACAATGACCCCATAAACTTCATCTGTGCATTCTACGGGTGTCTGCAAGCCGGGGTCATCCCGGTCCCCATAGAAGTTCCGCTGACGAGGCGGGATGCGGGGCTGCAGCAAGTTGGATTCTTACTTGGATCCTGCAGTATACAGTATGCGCTTACTTCGGATGCGTGCTTGAAAGGTTAGTGAATATCTTTAAATCAGATTTGGTTCCCTACAGTACAGGTCCATGAAATGTTGTAAATTGTAGGCTTTGGTAATTATTTTGCATAGGAATGGTGATAAGTGTATGGTCCCTATTCCTAAGCCCTATTGTTATAATAAAAATATCATCAACTATTGCTGTTTCTGTCGATATATATATTTTATTGAGTAAGCAAAGGTTCTAAAAACTTAAAACAAAAGTTTTTCGTAAACTCATATTATTTGTCAGATGATCATTTCCTCATCATCCATTCATCCTAAGGTTGCCTGGAAGAGTCATTTATTGTCACCATTTCCTTCTGTATTTTGTGTTTGTATGGAAAAAAATAAAGATTTATCTATCTACTCACAAATATTTCTGGCGCAGCGTATTAGCATTGCCATACAGCGGAGCAATGCAGCCAGCGTTTCGGGGACGCTTCCGACTGGTATTAATATAGACCAGTTGAGGTATCTGTAGATTGTTTGCAACAGTCTGCAGTTAGCTCAATTGTTTCAATTGTAAATACTAGTTTAATTTGTTTATATTTGTTTGTTTATTGATTGTTATTTTCTTTGTCTACTCAAATATAATTTTCAGAATAACTTCATGTAAATTCATCCAACATCGTTCTTATGTCGTAGAATATCTCCCAAATCTTGGCTTGATCATCTTTGTTGAATAAACAAGTGTTATTAAATTTCCATAAGACAGGAAAGCAGTTTTACTTGCAATTCTAAGAAGGAATAACAAAGCAAACATTCCTTTGAATCGTTTTACAACTCAACTAACTATATTAACAACAAACGTAGAATTTTGTTTTTTGCAAAGGATTGAATGAGAGATAGCTCGCTGCTGGGTATTAAATTCTTTGCAAGTAAGTTCTGTGCAGTGCTTTATAAGGTTTCCGTAACCAAAGGGTGAAAACGTAGCCATTAATAACTATTACTGAGTATCCGCTTTCTGTCTGTCCGTCCGCCCGTCAGTGGACTGTATCCCATGAACCGTACAAGGTAGACAGTTGAAATTTTCACCGAATGTGTATTTCTCTTTCCACTATAACAGATAAAAATAAAATAAACATAATAATGGTCTTTATTGACAAAGAAAATAACAATCAAATAATATAAAGAAATTAAACTAGTATTTACAATTGAAACAATTGAGCTAACTGCAGACTGTTGCAAACAATCTACAGATAGCTCAACATAATAATTAAAGGGCCCACACAAAAAAATGTTTTTTTTTTTGCTATTTTTGATATATGTTTATCAGCTCTGTATTTCTTGAACCGTAATAGGTAGACATTAAATTTTGTATACATAGTGTGTATTACTATTGTCACTATGTATAACAACAAATATAATAAACCTGCAGGGCAGCTTGTGGCGAGCTGTTGGTGAGTAGCGACACCACGGGTATACCGAGTGCTCCCGGGGAAGTTCCTGGTTCTCGTCTCCGCTTGCGGAGTGGTACCCCAAGAGAACCAGATCCCAACCTCTTGCTTGCCTTCATTGGCCGGTCTGAGTGGAGTCGCGAGAGATGCATCTTAGGTTGTAGACTCGGGGCTGGAAGTGTCTAATGACTGATCTAATAACGAGGAAGCCCGCTCACGTGTCTTCGTGATGGTGAAATCGGGGCCGCACCTCTCGACAGCCCTTAGTCATTTGCACCGATGTTGTTCCTTTACCGGCATTTACGCCAACATTTTGAGGAACCCATCCAGCATTCGGCAAGCCACCGTCTGCCGCTTGTAACAGGGTTGAGAATATGTTTATGGCAGGCGTCCATAGTTTCCCCCATAGCCCAATTATCCAGTCCATCCATTCACCACAATAACATGGCTTTTTTGTTATTTTCATTTTCCTTTGCAATAGTCTCTATACCTGGCGGATATCATCTTCGGGTGTATTATATTGTGCAACCAAGGATGATACCCGCTATGTGTAGCTCTCGCCTTTAGATTAATTCTCATAAAGGGCCTCTGTGCTGTTGGCTTCGGCTCCACGCATGCCTCCCAAAGGACCGGTTCACTATATGGCCCGTGATCATGGAATATAATAATAAAAACAAAATTATTTTTATTTTCCAACGTCCATACCACGTTGAGTAACGATCACCGAAGTTAAGCAACGCTGGGCGCGGTCAGTATTTCGATGGGTGACAGCGTCACGTTGAGTTTTTGCTTTTTTCGATCCATTCATAAAACAGTTTTTAGGGTTTCTTTTGCGAAATATTTTTTTACTGTGATACGGAACCCTCCATCTGGGAGCCGACTCGCACTTGGCTGATTTTTTATAAACCCGTAACAAAAAGGGTGTGTTATATTATAAGTTATAATAAGTTTGACATGTCTCTGTCTGTGGCATCCAAATACGAGTAAAGGTGTAACGACTTACAAATAGCTTTTTGGTGTTCTTAGTTATGTTTAAAGAAAATAAATAAATAAATAATGAATAAAAATCATTTATTCAGAACAATTGTTAGATGTGGTTCATAGTTACATATAGAAACGATGACACTACCTAAGCTTAACAAACAAATCGATGCATCAGTTCGAATGGTTGAAAGTAAAATTTTCATCTAGGTTCGAATTTTCGTCAAAATATCATTCGTGTTTCGAAAGTCATGAGTGTTTTAGTACTATCGAACAATCCCCTAGTACTATCCAACGATCCTATCCATCCACGGTTGTCTGGTAGAGATCGCTCTCGAGCGATAAGACCGTCACTTGTAACTTAGTTTTAAAGTTGTTTTTTATGTTTGTTTTTTACCATTAAGTGTGCAATAAAGAATTTTCTATCTTTCTATCTATAGTATTGCGTATAAAATAAACTTGGTGTCGGACAATTCTGAAAATGCCGCAGGCAAGCGCTAAAGTAAATATAACATTGATGGACAGAAAAACTACCAAAGAAAATGCGCAGATTGTAAAAATCAAATAATAACAAAAATCCACTTTCATGAAGTGGAAAACTTATCAATGATATCTTCGTGGAATGAAATATTAAAAACAGATTGTTTTCTGGAATTACATATCAGCATTGCGAAATAAATAAAAACACTCTTCGTCTGTCGTCGTACGCCTTAGCACTAGACCAGTATACCATCAGCATAGTCATCAATTCATAATTAATAGTACATAAGTAACCGTTCTAAACAGCAAAATTTGATGACCATTAAATCGAGTCTTTTTCTAGCGATTTTTTATGCATCATAGACACCTTTATTCGAAAATCTGTCGCGCTGCAAACATCCTAAATATATTCAACATTATAAATAATCAAAAATATTTCTGAAATCAATCGTTTATTCAAAATCAATCGGATAATACGAAAAAATATCAAAAAATGGTGCCAACACCGGGCACACGCAAACAGCCACATGAAAGCTTCGTATTTGATGGTTATGGACGCACTTTGTAGCGCGCCCCATTTCATTCGACATGAAACAACAACAAATTTGCACGGGCCGATCCGTTTCCGTTTGGGAGAGGTAGTAGCCTTCTTAAGACAGACTTCCAGCAATTCAAAGGTAAAGTAATAAGTTTACGCGTCGTCGACGAAGCAAAACAATGGAAAAGTGTCATTTGCAACATCAGATTATTTCCGCTTTGCTGCATATTACTGGTTAAAAGGATAGTTCTGGACAGACCACGTTGGCTTAGAAATTTGGCACTCTTTGGGTACCTTTGGGTGCAAATCAGATTAAGAAGGCAACAAGTGACGTTTTTGCATAGATTTTCATGGATTTGTCGAAAAATCGGAACTCGCTCAAATCTGGTCAGCGTTAGAGGTTGAAACAATAACTGTCGCGACTTGCTCCCTTCGCCGATAATGTCTTGTCTTTCTGGGTATAGTCCAGTGTTCGACCCCAACTTAAAGTAACTTTCCCAGAACCAAGTAAAAATAAAAAAATACTCAAATTTTCGGGTCTCGCTCCGCTAGCCGATAACAAACGGTCGTTTTTCCGTGGTCGCGATCGACTTGACCCATCTAAGATTACCATCATAAAAAAATAACACAAAAACTAGCAAAACACTCTTCTCTTCGCTCCGCTCGCCGGTTTTCGGTGAGGTCTTAAACTCCTCTATAAATTTATGGCTACAGCCCTGCCTGTTGGTACCCTTCGAACCTACAGAATCTTTGTATATTAAGTCTAACACATTTGCTCATATACAGGTTTACCAAAGACGTCATCAGGCGATGTCGCCGCTTTCCGCGGCTGGCCGTCCCTACAGTGGGTGTCGACGGAAAAGCTGCCTCGTCCCCCGCGTGACTGGATCCCCCCGCCGCGCCCAGTGGATGAGAGTCCTGCTCACATCGAGCACACCTCAGCAGCCGACGGCTCGGCTATGGGGGTCATAGTTACCAGGTAAGTTTACACGAAATTTTTCACACACACGTTTGTGTCATATTTTAGCTTCTGCCAAAGGTTGCGTATGTGTTTTTACCCGAATACGCAAGAAGAAGGAATGTTTTTAAGGGATATAAAGGAGCATAATGTCTATTTCCAGATCTGAATGTAGTTGCTTGTTTTCGGGTTTCCGTAACTAGGCCACAGGTGGGACTTTTTGCGTGATGAATGCGGTGGGTGGTTTCTATTATCTCATTACCTACGTCTTTATTTCATGAGAATTGCTTGAGTATAAAATCTTACATATTTTGTGTAAACAAAGACCTTTATGTATAAAAACGTAACAATTTATTGATAACATTTAAAGAAAACAGCATGGTTTTTAGCAATGTAGTAAAAACTTTATACATATAGCTAAAAAGGAGTAGATCCAGCAGTTCAGCATTAAAAGTTTATTGACTATTTCATATTTTAATCGTTTAAAGAACTCTTGCAGTGCCCTTACAAGGTGCATGTACCTATTGACATAAGCTATATTATCTAGATCTAAGCTGTATAAATGTACATGTAAGCAAAATAAATGAAATGTGGAATTCATCGTGAATCTCTCTGTCCTCGTACTCACGTTTTAAACTTAAATTTCCACTTAATGTTTTGAGTTTATTACCGTACTCAATAAAATACTTAAATGGTTGCTTTCGTTAAAATCGAGTCTGGTCTAGAATCTCGACGATTGGTCGAAAGTATTAAGCCATCTCGACTGAACCTGTTAGTTTTAAATTGGAATTATTTGTGTTCGACTTCGAACCTAATCGAATTATCTTGAGCGGTGGCTTTCAATAAAATCTATTTACTTTAGGTAGATGATTCATTTCAGGACTTCAACTAACTGGACTCATTCATAAAGCCTAACTAATATTTTAAATGCGAAAGTGTGTTTGTTTGTCCTTCCTTCCTGCCGTAACTAAGCAACCAATCGACTTGATTTTTTGCATCGAGTTAGGTGGTTAGGTCTTAGTGAAAGGATGGATAGTAACATAGGTATCTTTTTGTCCTGGTAAAACATCAAATTCCCATAGGAGTTTTACGGCTTACGAATATAACGCGGGTGAAACCTCGGGTAATAGCTAGTTATAAATAATGCTGGACAAATTAGACAGCACCATCTAGCACCTACCCAAACAGAGCTCGTGTTATGGATACTTGATAGCCTTTGTTAACAAAAAATATCTTGGTATTCTAAAACCGAATACTTATCGGCGCTATGTAGACAGAGCAACTCTGATCTCCGTATTGTGGCTATAGGCAACTCACTACTAGTTGCTTGCATGTAAACTTCTACTTAAACTGGGCCTCTTTGTTGCTGCAACTGGCAATCTTTAACGGAAAATATTATAATAGCCTGACAGTTTTTCAACGAAACTGGCTATGTCAGCATAGTCTTTTTAATTCTACATTACTGAGCATAAATTAAAGTTATATGACGATATATGTGGCGCAGCGGGCGAAAGTCCGTCTGCGACGCAGGAGGTTGCGCGTTCTATTCCCACCTGGGACAAATGTTTAAACGATCTGCAAATATTTGTTTCGGGTGTACTGGGTATTTTCTATGTACCTATAGTAAAAATATATATCTATTTAATATATTGTATTATGTGTATCAGTCATATCATCTAGTACCCATAACACAAGCTCTGCTTAGCTTGGGGCTAGATGATGCTGTGTAAATTGTCCAACATTATTTATTATTATTTTTTATTAACTACAATCCATAATTGCATAGACCTCCTCTTTACGCTTTTCCTTACGATCCTGTGTTCATTGTATCCATTAATTTTATCTAACGATTAAACTCTTTATTTCTAACAACGTTATTCTCCATAGACGTCTAACCTACATAGACGTCTGTCTATACCTACATAGACGTCTAACCGATGTACCTTACTGGCCAAGTCCATATAATAACTATTGCGATGGAATGCGGGAGGAAGTCACCGACCATGAAACTCCGCTTTTGAGGTGGTTCGTCACGGGTTGGCGAGAGATTATTTTTCTTTTTTTGTTGATTTTAACTTATTCTGATTTCTTCAAGGAATAATTCTAGTGGAAAACTAAGTTGGCGCAAATTTGTAAACCATTTTCTAAGTCCTTATGAAAAATAACGAATTTCGGCTCATTGGTAGTTTTGGAGCATTTGAGAAAATAAGAGATTTTGAATTAAAAAATCAACATTTTTACATATGCTCCCAAAATAAAATTATATCGAATTTGGTTTTATGATGGGTTCATAGAATAGTTCACGATGTGCGCCAAATTACTTTTCCGTTAATTTTATTCTTTGTAAAACGCAGAAAAAATTAAAAATCACAAAATAATTTGAATCTCGCGCCAACCCGTGTCGTACACCCTTATGCGAATGCAAAGCTCGCTACGGACGTTCCATGATTTGCTATTCACTTTCAGAACTTTGTCCCTTTACATTCGCGTGAATGGGTATTTTGTAAACATGTTTAGTTAGTGCATCGTATTGCACGAATTCTACTAACCTATATATTTATTATGACAATGGTATCGCACGCAGAATCGGCCATCAATTAAATAGGTAGTGCGTACGGTGCTACTTGCAGTAGGGTAAGTACGGGAATTATTGTATAGGGTAGAATAGAGAAAAATTCCGTCACTTTGTCAACGAATGCGTAAATTATTTGAAATTCATTTCTTCAACTTCGATAATGTACGCAATGTATGGCGATGCGATGCCATTATTGTCTATTCTGCCCTAGAGAACAATCCCCGTGCTTGGCCTACAGGTATACCTAATGCCAAAATGTATATTCTGATACGATATCATTGTTATGGTGCGATTAATTTACTGCAAATTCGGCCTCTAGCATTCACGTTATAAAATAGTGGTGCTTACGAGTTTATTGGGAAGCTCTGGGTCAAGGAACCGGAAGGAGTAGCTCATTTCGGATACTTTATTAATTACGTGAACTTAGTTTTAATTCTGACTAAAATCCCATTTTTTTCTTATTGAATTGTACTTGGCCTCTGGTCTGGACTAGGGTAGGCAAGACTTTGAAACCAAAACGGTCACGACGTTATTGTTAAGGGCCAACTAATAGTTATTTTGTGGAAACTGTATACTTTCACTTCTAAGCTGTTCTAATCTTCTTTTTCGTGCATAAATTCGACACAGCTAAGCTTTTTAACATCATCGGGACTTCTCTCAGGCCTTCAACATGTCTTCCCGTCTCGTAATGCAAAGAAAAAGGTTTTTAAACCCCTAGAACCGTATTTATAAAAAACCCTCGCAGCACAGAAAATCAGAGCATTCAAAGCCCTACCTGCGATATTTCTAACTCTAAACTAAGCCAGTGTTCATATTTATTACCACTGACTGAGGTAGAACTGTAAAATTGTTATTGTTTTTGTAGTTTCATAATGTTACCTTGTGTCAGGGAAACATGATCCGCAAAAAAGACGCGAAGCGTAGTTTTACTTGAAAATGGGTTTTCAAGTAAAACTACGCTTCGCGTCTTTTTTGCGGGATTTTATTAAGTTCAACAAAACGAATCTTATTTTCTTAAATTTATGCTAGGTATAAAAATTACTGTATTATTTTTATCTATAGATACTGTTGGCGACTTTCGATGAAATCTGCAAATTGCAGTGCAGCACACCGTGCGTTTTATCATAAAATATTTGCTTACCGGTTACCACCGTCCATTTCGTAATTTTAACTGAATCGTAAATTTCGTAGTCAGGCCTCATTCTATTGTAGAATGTTTGAAATACTCCAGCCTGTTGAGACTGGGCGCAGAACTAGCAGTTCCAAACGATAGTTGCGCAAGATTTGGTTTCGTATTCGTACAAATATTCAAGAGAACATACATCATAGTGTGTACTGTTGTAGGTTTGTTTGAGCTAATATTCCATCAAGCTAAATTCTTACGCGTCTTGATATGGAAATAGTGGGATAAGGGCAACACCCGCCTTAAATAAACGTAGTATTATCTCATGACGATGACTAAAAATCTATTTTGTTAAGTAGGTATTCGGTTGCAGTTTTAAAGAACTCTCGAAACTTCTAACCAGCTATTTTCATTCGGGGATCAACTGCTACAGGAAGGAAAATGTATAATGTTACCTACTTAATCGGTTGTCGTTTGAAATAAATCACATAACTATGAATCAGCAATTATTTTTTATTCGGAGATGAACTATAACAGGAAGGAAAAATATTTAATTATATTACCTAGTAAAATAAATAGGCCAGTTAGCAGAAAAGAATAGCTACACCATAAAATACATAGTTAAACGGGGAACTGCAAACCTGCGTGACTGTACTTTTGCAAAGCTTTTAAACACCTACGGACAGAGTTTATGCTCGATGCATAAAGTTTAACTCGAAACTTTCTGATGCACACCCAGCGCCATCTAGCTTATTTTGACGCGAGCCTGCCTATTTAAGCAGGGTTCAGGTTTAGTTTAATGGTTTCTGCTTTAAAGTCGGAAGCTCGAACCTATACAGTTTCTAAAACTAAGTTTATTGCCTGCTGCGCTAGTCAGATGACGCTTATGTGACTAAGTTTTGGTTTAGTTACTTACGTTACGTTCAGGTTACCTACGTATTTTAGACATTGATTGTGCTACGTGGTTGTATATCCTTTCTTATAGATAGTTAATCCTTTTTTCTACAGGATGTTTGGCAAGCTTTGCTTAGCTTGGGGCTAGATGATGCTGTATAAATTATCCAGCATATTTATTTATTATTTGACCCATTCGCTGTCACCAACGCAAGGTTTGAGGTCTGTAATACTTCACTCTTGTGCATTAAACGCACCGTTTGAGTTAAAGCTGCATTACAAATAAAACAACCGACAACAGGGTGATGTCACACAAGTTGAGGGTGGTAGTGAATGAGTGAACGAAACGTGACATCTTTTGTTTTTATTCCACAGAGCTTCGATGCTGGCACACTGCCGCATGCTATCCGTGGCTTGCAACTACACCGAGGGCGAGCACATGGTCTGTGTTCTGGACTTCAAGCGGGAGACAGGACTGTGGCACGCTGTGCTCGCGAGCGTCCTCAACGGAATGCACGTCATCTTTATACCGTATGCGCTGATGAAAGTCAGCCCGGCCTCCTGGATGCATATGATTACTAAGTACAAGTAAGTATCTGCTGCTATGACTAAGATTTAAGCTAGCTGCGGACACACCCCGGACACTCGACCATAAAAAAATCATCCACCTATGGGTACAAAAGTTGCGTCTCAGCATACACTTGCGCAACTATTAGTAGAATTATACACTAGTTACCCGCTCCGACTTCGCACGGGTTCGCAGGGCAGCTGCACTAGGCAGCGTTTTCGATCGAAGTTTCGACTTTTTACGACACTTCGTGCAATTATCGTTACATTTCAACCAATTTACAAAAAACCTTGACAAATTATATACTCAAACCCTTCTTCATGAATCACTCTTATCGATTGATGAAAACCGCATGAAAATCCGTTCTGTAGTTTTTGCGCTTATAACAGACAGACGCGGCAGAGCACTTTGCTTTATAATACATATGTATGTATTGTATGTAATATGTATTCACATTTTAGTCCCTTTTTTGTGTGAAACCCTAAAGCTAAGATCACATGTAACGCGCGGGTTTTAGGTAAATACCAGTGTCTAGTGTAGGCGAAACGAAATTTTGCCATTTGAACATAGACTTATTTGTTTCTAAGATAATTTTAAAAACTTACCCCCTTATTCATAATGGTCTGCTAACTTAAAACAGCTGCTAAGCAGTGTTATTTCTCACTCTGACTTATGTCAATAGAAGAAAACAGAGTGAGACTTAGCAATGCTTTAAGTTAGCAGACTATTATGAATAAGGGGGATAGTTTTTAGTTAAAATTAAACTAAGCGATCTTATAGCCCGGCTACACACTCAAACATTTGTGCGTGCATGATTGCACAAACACAGTTTGCGTAAGCAAGATGGAGCGTGTAGCCGGGCTCAAATCAGTTTGCGCAAGCAAGATGGATCGTGTGGCCGGGCTCATAATGCTTGCGCAAATGGTTTGTGCAATCCGGCATGCACAAATGTTTGAGCGTGTAGTCGGGCTATTATGGACATAAAAGTGATTAATTCTGATTACAACTGTCTGTAAACATAGAAAAACTATATTACTCTTTTCAATACCTTGACTATAGAACTACTAATAAGCTATTGCAGTTTACATAACAACAACCACCAACAACAAATGAGAGTCAAATCTAGTCCTAATCATTTCAAAACAGGGGTCGTCCATAAAATCATTAGATGTTTTTTTTAGCATTTTCAAACAGCATCATCTAGCCCCAAGCTAAGTGGACCTAGTGTTACGGGTACGAGATGACTGATAGAATGATATATAAATAATACAATACATTTATATATTTAATTATACATAGAAAATACACAGAATACCCGGAATAAACATTTGTCCCAAGGCGGTAATCGAAGCTGCAACCTCCTGCGTCGCAGACGTGCTTTCGCCCGCCGCGCCACATCGGTCGTCAAAACTTTGGTGCTAGATGATGCTGTGTAAATAATCCAACATTATTTACTTATTTCATAATTGTCAATACAGGGCGTCGGTCGCGATAGTGAAGTCGCGAGACTTGCACTGGGGTTTGCTCGCGACTCGCGACCACAAGGACATCAACCTGTCGTCCCTTCGCATCCTCCTGGTCGCTGATGGAGCCAATCCGTGGTCGCTGTCTTCATGCGACCAATTCCTCTCCGTCTTTCAAAGCAAGGGTAAGTCCTCGATTCATTATTAACTCTTGGCATCGACGATTCCAATCTCAGAGGGAAAATGCTTTCAGCGCGCCTATGCTTGAACTACACTATTGTGGCGTGGTCTTTTGTGTTATAGCGCGTCAAAAGCCTCCCGTTTTCGTACATTAAATATGGTTAAAACACATTATTACTGTGCTTTTTAGTGCTGTTATAATTACGTCACCAACTATAAGTTAATATATGGAATTGATGAGTTTGAGACGTGCCACACCACAATAGAGTCCTTTTAACATTACAAGAGAATCTATGAACTTAACTGAAAAGCATCAAACATAATCCATTCAGTTGTTGCTTGTTGCTAGAGGGCAATAAAAATTTCGCTTTCTTTTTTAACTCTTTCGAAAAAAAAGCGTTCCTATAAGTACAATCATTTGATGTTTTTACAATAACTAAAAACCGCTTTGAATTATGAGAATATTTTTTTTTATCGGACCACCCCGTAATCATTCCCTTGTTCAGAAACAAAATAATCATTAAACAACAATTAGCAAAGATATCGAGTAACATACATAAATTAAAAAAAACATACAGCCGAATTGAGACTCGATTTCTTTCTCGTCGGTTCAAAATAAATGTTTTCCTGCCCCTCAGGTGTCCGCGGCGACACAATCTGCCCATGCGCCAGCAGCAGCGAATCCATGGTGGTGTGTGTGCGTCGCGCCGGGCGCGGCGGTGCGACGGCAGGGCGAGGCGTGCTGTCCATGTCGGGGCTGTCGTACGGCGTGGTGCGCGTGGACGCAGAGAACTCGCTTACCTCCCTAACGCTGCAAGACTGTGGGCAGGTCATGCCTTCCTGTGAGTACTGTATCATAGCCAAAGGTCGCGCCGGCCGCAGTGGGGTGAAAGCGGGGCGCGGCGTACCATCCATGTAGGGGCTGTCTTGAGGAAAAGAAAACGCCTAATTTGACATACAGGCCCGCGTCAAAGTCCTATCGAGCTATTTTAACTATGATTTTCATTTGAAGAAATGCCTCATTTATGTAGATTATGTTTTTAATTGTTATACTTTTGACTGTTTTGTGTGTCTTATGTGTTATATTTCCGTGACGTCCCCAAACGGTTCTGTACGAGCTCAGAGCTTTAGTAAAATAGTTTGAATGAAACCACTGAGTTAATCAATGGAAGTTGTATTGTCAAAAGTGTACAAAGTTCCTGAAAGATACTCATCCGCTTTAGTCCGCGGCTAAGGCTTAACTGAAATGTAGGTTGCGGCTGATCGCGGTGTCAGCCGAAATAATTATAGATATTTTATAAAATGCTGTACGTGAACCGTACAGTGTCTGTCGGAAGAACAGCGTTGGTTGTGACGGAGACCGATTTATGACTATAGGCAAAAATTAATCTGTTTTGTCTTATTGTTGTTGTTGATTGAGTTACAAATAAAATATTCTCATTCTCATTTAATTTGTTTTTGTTCCAGGTGTGATTGTAGTAGTCAAGATGGAGGGTCCCTCATTCCTCTGCAAGACGGACGAGGTCGGCGAGATCTGCGTGCTGTCAGGCGCGACCGGCTCCGGTTACTGGGGGCTGCCGGGGCTCACCAACTCGGTGTTCCGCGTGCGGCCGCTCGACGCGGACGGAGACACCATCGGCGAGGAGAGCTACGTGCGCAGTGGACTGCTGGGCTTTCTCGGCCCCGGCGGTAAGACGAAAAATATCTTTAGTAAAATCAATGAGCTAGATTGGTGACTCACCTAGCTCACAAAGAATTGGCGCATTCCAAACCAGATGGATCCACTGATGAGGCTACTAGTTACTTGTGTATCCACAGGCGATAGCTTGGCCTGATTATCCGATTCGTATACTAATCGGATAATCAGGCCAAGCTTTCGTATACATATATTATTAGCTGTGCCCGTGACTTCGTCCGCGTAGAATAGTGACAGTGTGTAGCATTTTTATATCTAATCAACAGTCTAAAAAATGAATTCCAATCTTTTAACTTTAAAAATGTCGATACGTTTTTACAACCTTCAACCCTTTTTTCTTTTAAAAAGTAGCCTATGTCCTTTCTCAGGCTCTTGAGTATCTGTGTACCAAATTTCATTGAAATCGGTTCAGTTGTTTTGGCGTGAAAACGTGACAGACAGACAGAGTTACTTTCATATTTATAATATTAGTAAGGATTGTCGAGTCGTAGCCTGAATTTCGATTCACGCTGCGTCTTGACAATAATATAATAATTCTCAGGGGCACACGTCAACCTCAGATGCGTCTGCGCTCCTCGAGTAGTTACAACGTACTCCACGATAGGATAACTTAGAGGGGCCCAATTCTGTTAGCCAATCGTTTTACTGTGACAATGGTATTGTCACAAAATAGTTACGTAAAATCCTTAGATACACAACTACATTAACTTGCGTAGATTTTAATAGGCATTGGCCTGTTGCCACATTTCATAAGTCATTCCTATGATACAATTCAGCGAATATCCGTTTTTATAAGATTCGGTCAACCGTTTTTAATAGTGATAAAGTAACAGAGAGAGTTACTTACGCAAAGAAGAATATTTTGTGTGTTTGTTGCGTTTATAAAGGAATTTTTAGTATGTTTTAAGTTTTGAGCTCTCCATACGATCAGAGATTCCGTAATCATGGCGCATGTAACTGTGCCGAAATATTGTAAAGCTCAAAACTCAAATCATGGTAAATATAGAATTTAATGTTTTAAATAACCATGATAGTTTTGAAAGTTTGTTGGGTTTATCTCCAAAACTGGTATGTACTGGTCAGATGAAACTTTTTTATTATTATGTGACATCTATTTATCTATACGCGACTGATTGTTGTATTATAGAGCTAAGCGCTGGCGTACAATTATGGAGTGAATGAATTTATCAACTCTATTGAACCAATACATAGAAAGCCTAAATTATAACTAATTACTATCTAAGAATAAAAAGTACAAGCTTTTTCTCCCAGGCAACCTAGCTGTCAGTGCCAACAGGCTGAGATAATGATGAAGCAACGCAATTGGTTTTTTTTTCGCTAGTCTTTTTTGTATTTTGTTGCGTTCTTTTTAATTAATTTGTTTTCATTACTAGGCGAACGACTCCCCTTTTGATTTTTCTTATTTATTTATTGAATTTTATTTAAAGACCAATAGTTATAATATTATATCTTTACAACTAGTTTCTTACATTTAAACAGCCCTTACAGGTCTCTCAAAATATGGTAATTACGCAATTGTGTTCCTACCATTTGATTGAAGCACAAATACGCAATTATTAAATATACATTACTTAGAAATATATATGTATATATATAATTGCTTAATGCAACAACTTCTTGCTGGCGTGTTTTATTTTCTGTTTAGGATAAATCAGTTTAAACAATATTTCGTACATATTGGGAATACGTACGAAATAATATAATATCGTAGCGGTCGCAGGGAATCGTTGGATGGAGGCGGCTCAGAACCGCTATTTGTGGCGTCGTATGGGAAGGCCTATATCCAGCAGTGGACGTGCATGGGCTGATGATGATGATTGGGAATACACACCCAGAAATATATTTTTCATTGATATACCTACTAGGTGCTTTGTTACACTAAAAGTGGTTGCTCATTTATCCCCACCGCTCCCAGGAAAATGATTGGTTGGATATGGGTTCGTACTGTAACCATACAGTAACAGCATAAAATAGCAAAAATCCCAGTGTTAGGTGATGTAGTGTTATTTCTATATATTGTCTGCTTGTTTTTTTTTTTGGTATTTTTGCGTTTTTTTATATTTACTTTTGCCAACGCTTTATTATGTTATTTACTTAAAAAGGTTAACGTAATGCAATGATAATCCAACAAGAATACCATGCTCGCATTAAAATAACACGATATCTTTCTTTGAATTACACAAAGTCTTTCATCGGGTTCAAAGATGCTATTGAAGAGGATGGTATGAAATCTTATATCTATGGATGAAAGGCACAGGTTTTCACCTGTGTGCATTGAATGTCAGAGAACTGGGCGATACTGCTTTTCTAGCCATATATTGCATTTATTGCTATCTCTATGAGGCATTTTCCAATAAGAGTAATCCCTACTTGCCTTGGAATTCAATAGATAACCAGGAAATTTTGCGGAGAAGAGTCGATGTCAAACCATGCCATGCACGGTTCAGGCAGTTGACATCTAGGATAGCAAAATGGCGTTTTTTTTTCTATAATATTTAGTCGAATTATTTTTGTACTTTTCTTTAACTGATCGCCTGGAGGTATAAAAACAAACTATCGTAGTTTAAGGGATGACGTCAAAGCAACTGGTGATCAGCCCCCAGTGCAATCCCCTTGCACGGGGATTGTTCTCTAGGGTAGAATAGACAATAATGACATCGCATCGCCATACATTGCATACCTAACCTACATAATTGAAGTTGAAGGAATTAATTTTAAATAATTTACACATTCGATGATAAACTGACGTAATGTTTCTCTATTCTACCTTAGACAACAATTCCCGCGCTAGAAGAAGGTTGGTTGTTTTTTCGTGCGATACAACGTCATAACGTCAAACACGTTCGTTTTTCAAAGTAGACATTCATATTCAGACATCTTTGAACTTTGCGTAACAATTTACCTAACTTCAACTTCTTCTTTTATGGCGCCGCTTGCATTTAATAACCTCGAAAACTGACGTTGATGGTATAGAAGCTGCCAGGGGAATCGTTTTCCGCAATTGGCAAATGTTTGCATGGTTGGCAAACATTGGTTTGGTGGTGAATTTTACAAACAGTAGCTTAGTATATCCTTGCGTAGCCTAGCAAGTATTCGGTTTACATAGTTATGATTAGTTTTGGATTAGATCATGTTGTGTGTCATCTGCAGCTTTTAACTAATACGCATAATTATTGCGAAAGTCTATCTGTTACTTAACGACTAAACGGTTGACGGATCTTAACACGTTGAGTGTCCATGAAACACATATGTATCTTTAAAGACAATTAAAATAAAAAAGATAATAGGCACCCAATTAGGCTAGGCAGGGAGTAGATTGATAAATTTTAGTAGAGTTCGAACTAGATTATGTCTTTGAGAAGTACATTCCTAGGCTACTTTTTATTTAGGAAAAGCGCGTACGAAACCGACGCAAAACAAGCTGTCATTATGTATTGGCCAAACAATACATACTAGAAGTCGCCATTTTGTTTTGTCCTAGGCCCTGGCCAGAGACTTCGGTTACTCGATAGTATTGTCTCGACGACGAGACGTTCCATATTTGTATGGAATACTCGGTTCTAGAATCCTTTATGTTTTTTTGTAGACAAACGGGGTTACTGAACCAAAGAAATATTGGTGGAAACTATTTGATGACAAGTATCACCGGAGCAAATCGCACAAGTTCAAAACAGTGTTGATATTGACAGCTCTCATCATTTCTTTCGTCTCTCGTCCGTTTTCGTACTCGAATATGCAACATTTTCGCTGAGCGTGCAATTATACGTTGTTGAAGTTTATGTTTTCAGTGATTCTGATTACCTATTATTATTATGCGTTTTTGTTAAGTTTTCATGCATATCTTTTATTACAAAAAATACCTCTGAATTCTAGAACCGAGTATTGGTCCTATAGAGAAATTGATAGTCTCGTTGTCGCGACGATACTATCGACTCACGGAGAACATATAACTTGCGTACATATAAAATGGCAATGACGTTATCTCTTCTGCTGTCCTGCTTATTTCGAAACCGATCTGAGCATCGGAGATGACGTCATTCTCAATCCAATTTTTTGAGTAGGTTCACTGGTCCTACTCACAAGTTTTCCTGTGTTTCATACAGCTCAAAATACCCACGTTTATTTCCAGGTCTAGTATTCGTTTGCGGCTCCCGCGACGGGCTGATGACCGTGACCGGGCGCAAGCACAACATGGACGACATCATAGCGACGGTGCTGGCGGTGGAGCCCATGAAGTTTATATACCGCGGCCGCATCGCCGTGTTCTCTGTACGAGTGCTGCGCGACGAGAGGATCTGCATCGTGGCCGAGCAGCGTCCGGACTGCGGGGAGGAAGAGGTGAGTCCGCTGTTCGGGTAAACCGACCAACGCAGTAGATATGCATTTAGCTGCGCTTGCATTTGAATGCGTATTTGCTCACGTTTATCTAAACTTATGCAGTCCGCGGCCGACCGCCAACGTCGTGGGTTCAAACCAAATCAATATTAATATTTCATACCATTTTTACCATAAGTTGGCGGCATAGTTTAATTACCAGTACAAAGTGTGTCTTGTGAAAATAGTCCGTAACCAGTGACTTTGCTTGACCACTCACCAAACACCATACCAAATATCACTCTCAAAGGGATGTTTGGGGACTTACCATTAACATCTACCACAAACCCCAACCACAACCCTTTTCACTGTCCTTCGAACTGGAGTATGTTCGGAGCAATTTGGGGGAACAACCATATAACATCTACCACAACCCCAAAAAATGATGTGAGAAGAGCAGTGATTATTGAAGACAGTTTGCAGAAAATAAGGTCAGCACACACCATCGCCATCAACCACAAGGAAAAATTTGGCATAACCAGACCAAATTTTTCGGAAAACGATGAGCATAACCAGGCCAATTGCAACACAAAAAATACCTACCAACATGATACCAGTTCACCAACCTCACCTCGGGTTACACGAGTTGAACCACGCTAAAATGCCGACAACCAAAACAAACAAACACGCTGAATCTTTAATGACGACCTAGTTCATTTACTAAGTGCACTCAAATAATAAAAATGTTATGTCGCAAGAAAAAGCAGGATGCCCAAAACCACGTCACCATGGGGAATAGTCTAGAGTGGACCGTGACACCAATAACCATGAACGATCTGCTTAAAACCCCAATCGTCAAACCATCGATCCTACTTAAAAACTAACATAAGCAAAATTTGATGAACCAGCCATCAAACCAGAACCAAGTCGGAGAAGATACATCACTAAATAAATACCAAGATGATCAGATCACCAAATAAATACCAGACTGCGCAACTAACCAATAAGGGAGCCTAAACTCATCCCTCACGAGTTTAGGAGAGTCCATCAAGAAACTAAAGAATAGTAACCAAAAGTCAAGGAGTGGACGTACGTTGCTGCCAGCGGATACCTGCTGCGGGGCTCCGCGGCGAGGGTCGCTGCAAGCAGGACGCCAAGGCGGCGATAACGCCGCCCTCCAGACCTCGGCGTCGACGCGGAAGTCACCGTCAACAGGAGTTTGCTGATACTTCCGCTCCGCCGAGGCCCACCAGTGCACCACCACGACCACTAGTTGAAGTGATTGGTGCTAGTGCTGATTAAATAGGCACCCAGAGGGCCTAAGATAGAAGTGCTTAGTTCTAATCGTTTAGATAAGAAACCATATTTTAGTAATCAGCTCAATTAGTTATACCATACCACTTGTTTACATATCAGTTTACTTATATACCATTTACCAGTTCACTTTTACATATTCTATGTTTTGTAAGAATTATTAGAATAAACCAAAGTGCTTTTTATATATTTGCTATTATACCAATTTGTATTGTATTCGATGATATTTATAAGATGTAGGTGTTATGTATCACCATCATTCACTAAACCACAGCATCCTCATCTCGTCGTCGGGAGTATGTTCGGGTAAACCGACCAACGCAGTAGATATGCATTTAGCTGCGCTTGCATTTGAATGCGTATTTGCTCACGTTTATCTAAACTTATTCAGTTCGCGATCGACCGCCATCGTCGCGGGTTCAAACCAGTATTACCATCTCAACCATTAATTTACCATCATTTTACCATTTAAACACCATAAGTCAATCAGTTTTAGTTTATATTAATCATAGTTTACCAGTGATTATATTTACATACCAAAAACTAGTGACTTTTCATATAAAACTACCACAAACCATAAATACTTACCACATAAACCAATACCCAAAGGGTTTTGGGGCTAAACCAACACCAAGACCGAACCCTTTACATCCGCAGTATCCGATTTATTCAGTGGGTGTTGACAATGGTGTATTTTACGGCTCACAAACACAACGCACGAGAAGCTACATTCACTCGGCTTAGCTACCCAACAAGGCGTTTTCTTAACGTCAAAATATAATTCTATCAGGCTAAAAAAATGGCTCCTTAATTTGATATTAAAATGGCATAGACCTTGCACGGGTTGCCATGACACTACCACAACTATTCTTCCGCGATAGATCCCTGACATCTACTGAGTCCTAAGGTAATAGAATAAAAAATAGGGTTTTCTGTTTTTTTTGGAATACGGTTATTGTGTACTCATTGGGAATACGCAGAATAATCAATTTATTGGTCTATTGCTGGTGAGGAAATAATTTTATACTTAATTATAATAATAAAATAATTATGCTTTAAATAAAGAACAATAAAGCCATTTACAATAAATTATCAACAAAATAAATAAGACATTGTAGAACGCCTTCTTGACGAGCCACGATTTAAGTCTACGCTTACGAGTCTGAGACAACCAAAGGCAATAACAAATTAATGTACTGTACAGCAAATAATAACATTTTAACCTTCCAGTGGTCGAACGCGGTCTCTGAGTCCGCAACGAACTTTTGATATGTTCTTCTATTATGATTTATACAGACAAAATACTTCAATATCACGCTATACAATGTCGTAAAATATTTATTCGTCTTCTGTAACCAGACACGTAGTATTACGGAATCATAGACAACGCGCGATTACTTATGTTCCGCGCAAGGGCGCGACTACTCGAACTTTAATTAATAAACAGGAGATTTGTTCGGCCTTTTTTACTCTACCCTGAATTCTTGTACGATCCTATGCAATCGATTCCTTCGTGTGCTATCATGACTCGCACTTGACCTTGGTTATATCATTTCATGTACACATGACCATACTCATGCTTCTAATATTTCACAGTCATTCCAGTGGATGTCCAGAGTCCTGCAAGCGGTAGATTCCATCCATCAAGTAGGGATCTACTGCCTGGCTCTCGTCCAGCCCAACTTCCTGCCAAAAACCCCTCTCGGGGGCATTCACCTCAGCGAGTGCAAACGCAGATTCCTGGAAGGCACACTGCATCCTGCCAACGTACTTATGTGCCCGCACACATGCGTCACCAATCTGCCTAAGCCCAGGGAGATCCACTCTGGTAAGGATATCACATCACACCAAATGCGAAAGTTTGGATGTTTTTTTACCTCTAAACGCCTAAACTACTCAACGGAACGGGGTGAATTTTTCAGACTGGTAGTTAGAATAGAATAGAATGATATTTATTTGGTACATTAAAACATAACATTTTTGAGCTTTAAGACACTAGTAACCACTAGTGTCTTAAAGCCTATGTTAGGTTTATCGAGGCGTTATTAGTTAGGTTTGTCTAGTTGTGAACGTGGAATAAATACAGGCCCGTACTCGTAAATCAGTTCCATGATATAGAAATAAACTTCAAACGTCTTACTCTAATTTATGTGGTCATCTCAGACCACATAAATTATAGAAATAGAATAGAAATAGAAACGTTTATTTGTAACTCAGACACATACAATTATAAAGAAATGATCATAAAAAAGAAAACAGTTTGCTAGAGTCACAAAACGGTCCCTGTCTCAGCATGGGTTAGTTGTATGTGTGTACAACCCCAACGCTGGTACATAAATCCTACTAATATTATAAATGTCAAGTTTGTATGGATGGATGTATGGATATTTGTTGCTCTTTCAAAAACTACTGTACCGATTAGGCTGATATTTGATATGGGTATAGTTTGGGATCTGGAATAACATAGAGGCTATTTGTTATCCCGATAAACCGCGGGCGAAGGCGCGGGCAGCAGTAAGTAAATAATGCTGGTCGCATCATCTAGCCCCCAAGCTAAGCAGAACTTGTGTTATGGGTACTAGATGACTGATATACATACTGCAATAGATTGGTTACATAAAATAAAACGGCAAATAAATAATGTAAATGTTCAGATGTTGGTCCGGCCTCGGTCATCGTCGGCAACTTAGTTCAAGGGAACCGGCTCGCATCGGCCCAAGGACGCGATATGGGCTACACTGATGACTCGGATGCTGCTAGGAAGGTAACTATGTCACGATATTATACCACTTCAGGCATCTATACTGCCGTCGTTATCAAAAGTGCAACAAATCGGTTTTCGCGCCAAAAAAAGTTATATACATATTCGTGATCAGTAAAACGAGCTTTATATTTTCTTCTAAGACAGATCTTACGTATCTATAGCCGATCTAGTTTTTTTTTAAGCATTACCGCAAAATACCTAAAAGGGATATGGTGAAATATCATATAAATATTTAACTGCGTTCTCGAAAGTAGCCGAGTTATTGCACTTTTGATAAGGACGGCAGTATAGTGACCTAGTTATTTTTTGTTAACTTAGGGAGGGCTGTAGTGAGAGTGCAGTGGATGGATAAGGAAGAGGCATATACTCAGCAGTGGGTTTTACAGTCTGGTTAGATAGAAGAGGTTACTAAACCCACAGAAATCTAATAGGGAGCTAGTATCATATCTGTGACTGAACCAAATAAAATATATTGGTGGAAATTATTTTACGATACTGATATCATTGGAAGAAATCATAGAAGTTCGACATTTCATCATCGTGATTTTTCTAAAGTTTTCATACATAATCCACATGTGCTCCTATAACCATATCTACTTTTAAAGATATGGTTATAGGAACCGGGTATGAAAAAGGTTAAAAGTATACTCGGTTTTCGAATCAATGAAGTTTCTTACAAAATGACGTCAAACGATTGTTTTCCATTTCTCAAAAAAATCCTCTAAATTATTAGTCGGACACTTCATTTGGTATTGCTTTGGATCAGTTGAGTAACCTCTTGATTGTTTGCAATAGGAACAGCCTGCGATAGCCCAACTCTTTCATGTATATTTTGTAATCACTTACATACATGTAACTTTCTTGTAGATAAATAGTTAGATTTCAACCGCACTCACCCTGATGAAATCCCTCGTTAAGAGGTGAAACGTTGGAGTTCCCCGCTCACATTCATAATGAACATTTCCATTTGTTTCAGTACCAGTTCATATCACAAATCCTGCGCTGGCGCGCTCAGAGCACGTCCGACCACGTGATATTCACACTACTCAACTCCAAAGGCGCGGTCGCAAAGACTTTGACATGCGCGGAGCTCCACAAGAAAGCGGAGAGAATCGGCAACTTGCTGCTCGAAAAGGGCCGTGTTAACACAGGAGACCACGTAGCTTTGATATTCCCGCCCGGGCTCGAACTCATCTGCGCTTTCTACGGGTGCTTGTACGTAGGAGCGGTGCCGGTTACCATCCGCCCGCCGCATCCGCAGAACCTTCACACGACGCTGCCCACGGTGCGAATGATCGTCGACGTCAGCAAGGCGACTCTCGTCCTTTCCAATCAGTCTGTCATCAAACTGCTCCGTTCTAAGGAAGCCAGCGGCGTGCTTGACACCAAGGCCTGGCCGCTAACTCTCGACACGGACGACATGCCCAAGAAGAAGCTGCCGATTCTATACCGCGCGCCGACCGCGGAGATGCTCGCGTACTTGGACTTCAGCGTGTCGACGACCGGCATGCTGGCAGGAATCAAGATGTCGCACGCTGCTGTGACGTCACTCTGCCGCGCTATGAAGATTGCCTGCGAACTGTACCCCTCCCGGCACATCGCTCTCTGCCTTGACCCGTATTGCGGCCTTGGCTTCGCGCTCTGGTGCCTCAGCAGCATCTACTCCGGACACCACTCTATCCTGATCCCTCCCTCCGAGGTGGAACTCAACCCTGCGCTCTGGCTCAGCGCCGTGTCTCAATACAAAGTGCGCGACACCTTCTGCTCGTACGGAGTTATGGAGCTCTGCACCAAAGGACTAGGCAGTTCTGTCAACCAGCTGAAGGCGAAGGGGATAGCGCTGGCGTGCGTGCGGACATGCGTCGTAGTGGCGGAGGAGCGGCCGCGGATCAATCTATCGAACTCCTTCTCTAAGCTATTCTCTGCACTGGGGTTGAGCCCCCGCGCAGTGTCGACTTCCTTCGGCTGCCGCGTCAACACCGCCATCTGCCTGCAGGGCGCATCCTCCCCCGAGCCCTCCACGGTGTACGTAGACCTGCGCGCGCTTCGCAACGACCGGGTCTCGCTAGTCGAGCGTGGCTCCCCCCACTCCCTCTGCCTCATGGAGTCCGGGAAACTCCTACCGGGAGTGAAAGTCATCACCGCCAACCCGGAGACTAAAGGCCAGTGCGGGGATTCCCACCTCGGCGAGATATGGGTGCAGTCACCGCACAACGCCAGCGGGTACTTCACTATCTATGGGGACGAGAGTGACTATGCGGATCACTTTAGCGCTCAATTGGTGACCGGAAATACAGGGGAGGTGTACGCTCGGACGGGGTATCTCGGCTTCCTGCGGCGTACCGAGCTCGGCGGAGGCGGGGTCGCGGGTGGTAGTGCCGGAGGCAGCGGTGGATGTTCCCTCGAGGAGCTCCATCTTTCTGACACAGAGTCCCTGGCCTCCTGCGCCACACATGATGACTCGCACGACACACACGACGCGGTGTTCGTGGTCGGCGCCCTCGATGAGACTATCATGCTGCGCGGGATGAGGTACCATCCGATTGATATCGAGAACTCTGTAATGAGGTGCCACAAGAAAATCGCTGAATGGTAAGTTTAGTCATTGCTTTCCTTATGTAATAACTAGCTTCTACCTGCGGTTTCCGCGTTCTTTCGGGATAAATAGTAGCCTATATTGGCCTATATACTTTCGGGATATATAGTAGCCTGTTAATCCAGGTCTTTTGTACATCTGTACAAAATGGCGGCCCGATCCGTTCAGTAGTTTTGACTTTTACTCCAATCCTTTCAAACACACATATTTACACACTTGCTTATAATAATAGTAGAAATGACCTACGGCTTTGCATCTGTTTTTGGAAAGTAGCATATTGATATTCAGATGTAACTACATATTTACAAATAATTTTGGAACTAGGTACAATAAAATTCTGTCAAATTATAACAATGCTTATCAGTGTCATTTCTCGCTCTGATTTATGAAAACAAATGACTCCTAGTAAATATTAAAATAAATAATGTTGGATAATCCAGCATCATCTAAAGATTAGGTGCATTTATATGTATGTATGAGTTTAAACGTAATTTATTTAATTCCAGCGCTGTCTTCACGTGGACAAACCTACTCGTCGTGGTCGTAGAATTGGAAGGTTCCGACAACGAAGCCCTGAACTTAGTCCCGCTTGTCACCAACGCTGTACTTGAGGAGCACCACTTGATTGTCGGTGTGGTGGTGGTCGTTGACCCCGGCGTCGTGCCCATAAACTCCCGCGGGGAAAAACAACGCATGCACTTACGGGACGGATTCCTCTCTGATCAGATTGACGCTATTTATATTGCGTATAACATGTAAGAACTTATTACGTCACCACGGTAACTGATACGAATGGAATTTGTATGGACTGCTGTTGGCCAATGCATGGTCAAAAGCTATTCAATTGACAGGTATCTTGGTGGGAATATAACTTGTTTACCACCATTAGCTTGACAGATACTTTATGTCGCTCATTGTTAGCTAATCGGTGATCGATCTATGATTCCATGATTGTCTGAGCGCTTTGATGTATGTTTTGTTTCGGTCCGACTGCTTGGATAATCATTGGTATGAGGGAAGAGAATTTAAAGACTACGAGACGTATTGACCTGATAATTATTTAAAGTCTTAATGGTTATTCAAAATTGATATTGTAATGCAAATCGTTGAACCGAGTGAAAATTCAGTTAGTCTTAGATCTGATTCCGAAATAACTCTCAAAAAGCTATGCTTACCTCGAAAGTTGATCAAACCTCGAGGTTGATAAAGGTTTGTTGTTTCTGGTCATTGAATTAACAGAAAAGGACCAAAAACTAACTGGGAAAATAGACAAAATTCCAGAGTAATAGTAATCTTTATAATATATTATACATAGTTTCGTTCTCCAACATTTAAATGTAAGTTTAGAGCTCAGCACAAATGGTTGCACTTATAATATTGAAGTTTGAACAATTTTACTCCATTTTATCTAGTTCGCAATTTAATACGATAACTATGGCATCATGTGTAAAGATAACGTAATAAGAAATTATATATTCTCGTTATGCTCGTTTCTTGCGAAAGCAGACGACGATGGTAGTTGAATTTCAATACTACTAAACACAAAATTAACCAAGACTACATTTTAGAGTCCGTTTATCTCTATAACGATAAATATATTATCCTAATCAAATATAGGATTTTTTTTATACTACATCAAATCATTTAACTATCGCCTGTTTTTGGAGCTAGTGGGAAAAGTCTTATTTTCGTGATGTTTAAGCTCACTCGACTATCGACGCTGTCGCCGTGAGCCGTGAGAAATCGACACTCGCTTATGGTTCTGTGCGACAAGACTGATTTAAGTCTGAACTATTACTTTATCTAGGATTTGTTTATCCCTTATGGATCGAATGATCTCTGGCGTGGGGCGGCGGAACCCCGCGCCGCACTGACTTCGCATGCAAGCAGTTAGCTTTATGCACAATTCTATTATTGTGATTATTCATCATATATCTAAAATATTGTACTAAGATCTAAATGTCTTACTATTTGTAATATTAGTCTTTCTGGTGTAATGTAAGGTACTGCATTTAATGTGTGAAGTGGTGATAGTTATGTTTTCTTTTGTTCTATTTCAAAATGAACATCTCATCTCACTTCGTCTTGGTGGGTTCAGTTCACTAGTATATTATAAAAAGGTCCGACTGACAGACTTTTATTTCCCTCATTATTTCATTAATAACTATTCGAACAAACTGCACATACAACCTGTCACCATTATTAATAAATAATAACAAATAGTCGTATCCATAAGTCTTACGTGTTATATATGTATATATTATCTAATGTTAGTGCATGTTGAAATGTTATGTACCTACACATTTACGTATTGTACTTCTACTTACCTAAACCTGTCACGAGGTTAGAGAAGGAACGGTCTAAAACAATAAAAATTGATCACATTAATAGTTACTTACATTTTCGATGTATAATATTTTGGGGAACGATGCTGGCCATTACAACGTGCGTAAAAGATTCAAACACGCTCCTAAGTGCCAATTTGATTATATAAATGTTTTCATGTACCTTCCTATAAAATTGTATGCCATCCTACTGTTAATGTTTGCCATATTTTCGGCCTAGTTAAACAACACTTGTCTTAGGTATATTCTATTTGATGTAATATTACTGTTTTTGATGTTACACTTTTCGATGTTTAAATAAAATCGCGATTACAGACAGCTCAAAAAGTTTTGGAATATATTCTGTCAGCGAGGTTCTGGAAGTTTACATAGTGAGTGTAGGTATACTTAAGTTGAGAACCGTCGTAGTCTTTAGATGTAATAATCACTTAGGAATCATGGACAACTTTACCTTTATGTTTCATTCCATTTAACGTTTTGAACGGATATTATAAAAAGCTTTGTATGATTTGTTTATCAATATTTCTTTGTATACTTTGGATTATTTGATGAAACTGTAATAATTTATTTACTCCTAAAATTGTACATATATTTTTTGTTATTTAATTTTATGTTACATAATTTTTCTTATTTTAAGTTATATATTTTGTTAAGTCGATAGTTTTTATAAAGTATGAAATAATTTTGCGTTCCTTATGAGCGTTTGTTATTCGTGTAGTAATATAATTAAGTATCGAATTATAATAAAAATGTAGTCATTTTTCATAAGATATACAAGTAGCTGAATGTTAAATAAGCGACGTCAATAACACTGTTGTTGTAGGATACGCATTGATAGCGTGTATTGACATCCCTAGTAGCTGTGTTAAAGCTCAGAGCAGCGTTTTCATTGCAATTCTTGAAAGTGGTTAAACTGCAACTCAGCCACAGAGTTTACTGAAGAAAACAGTATGCACTAGATCGATAACTAAATTACTAATTATAAGTAATATATCTACATATGATATACCAGTCACATTAACACGAATCAATATCCTATCTTTAATGTATTAGCATCATTGATCCTAACGCACAAAATTAAAACACCTTAAAATTCGAACCTTTTTTGATTTATTAAATCTACAATTAAGTTGTTTCTCCGCCGTATGAGTGGAGGTGAGATTAGAACCTATGTAATAGCTTCTACAGTTTTGACTTGTTTGATTCCTCATTAAAAAGGCATTTTGAATTGAAATGTTTTATTGTTTACACCTTAAGGCCACGAGCGCACTGCAAACGTAAGCGGCTAGGGATCAAAGATAAAAAGAAGACAAATATCTACCCGTTCGTTCATTACTTTACTATTTTGGGAGTGGAGCGCCAAATCAGAAATCATATGTAGGTGCGTCCCCATTTGTAACATTTCGCCCAATCAAACCAAACACCGTAACTGTACCTACCGATAAAAAATTCTAAGTCTATGGTAGGTACCGATAGTGTGGACGAGATTTGTTACGCGAACAAATGTTACGATCGAAAAAGGCGGGAAGCATCAAACACGAGCGGTCACGATTTTTCCCACCCAAATTTTAAATTAAATTTTTCTTGCTAATATTGATCAGTAGAGTTAGTTTATAGTATTTATTTTCATAATTATTGTATATAAAGTAGAGTAGTGTATATAACATCTGGTAAGTTTCTTACCTTTTTCCTGATGGACTTTGAGGAGCCGCCGGATCCTGGGGACACAATCCCTCAGGTCGGTAGCAATGTAACAATATTTAATAGCTTTGAGAGACTTTCTAATGAATCCGAATTAAATATGAACACATCAGTTCCCAAAAAACTAAAGCGAAAAAATATGCAAACATTGTAATAAAAACAAGAGGAAAATGGGTCCAATGAATCAAAAGGATGTCATTGTGACAAGAATCTACCACAAACTAGTGATAGCGACACTGTCATAAGCCAAGATTTTGTCCCAAACCCGGTCGTGGTAAACCCACTTCCTTCAACCTCTACACCAAATACCTACTCCACCAAATTCGTCTTCGCAGGCTCCAGTTGTGGTTACTCGAATGCAGTATGCATGTAGTGCTCCTTATATTGTACACTGCAACGTATTACTGAGTCAATGATGGCTCCACGCTCCACCCAATTATCTTTGGAAAATTCCTGAAACGCAACTCAATATATAATAATTGATAATGGTAGTGTTAAAAGAATTGGTAGGAATAGATTATCGATAGCGTTTAATATTCATACTGATGCATTTGTGAGTCATGACACCTTGAACAAAATCAATTTCAAAGCTTTTATCACAACATACAATGTCTCTCGTATGGGAGTTGTTCTTAGTGATCCTACAAACATCTCCAGAAGAGATCATGGAGTGCACTTCAGTAATCTAACTATATTTGTGTTGTTTTTAATAACGATATTTATGTCGTTTTTAATCTGTTTATAATTTTATTTTTGTTCCTAGTAAAAATCTGATCGGTGTTTTTCAAATTTACCGCTCATATTATTGTTCTTCTTCTTTTAGCTTTGGCTCTGCATCTGGATTGAAGCAATCATAGGATGCAATTCTGCCAGTGTCAGTTAGGTATGAATTGCGTATTTTAGGAACAATAGATTAAAATTTACGGAGGTTGAGTTTGATTAATTCAGAAACAAAGGAATTATATAATCTCAATCAAGTTCATATACAAAAACAAACAGAAACAACCAAATTAATAGCTAAATAAAAAGCGTTAACAAAAGTAATCAATATGCGAAGAAACATAAAATATATACTATATATACCTACGTAATCTAAAAGCTGGGCCGTGGGGCCGCGGCGTACGAATATCGACCCCTCCAACTCAACCCGTGGATGTCGTAAGAGCCGACTAAGGGAACCTACCAGAGAAAGGGCGGCAGCTTCCTTGTGAGTATTTTTTAAACACCAACACTGCGATCACCAATCCGCTTGCCAAGCGTGGTGATTATGGCGAGATTTGCCATAATCCCTCCTACATGGGAGACCAGGCCATCCACACGATGGACCGATGACATCGTAGCGGTCGCAGGGAGTCGATGGATGGAGGCGGCTCAGGACCGCTATTTGTGTTATAAGGTGTTCCTCTGAAACAAACTGAATTGCTTGTTTCGCACAAAAGTCAGCGGTTTTGTTTCCTGAAATCCCAGAGTGACCCGGGATCCAAGCCAAGATAACATTAATGCCACGACTTTTACACCTGAATAAAGATTCACGAATTTTAAGAATGATTGGAAATCTAGATTTAGAGCGAAAGGGGTAAGATAGGATAGACTGAAGAGAGCTTTTAGAATCAGAGAATATTATGGAATTATTGAGGTTGCGCCAGTCTACAAATTTAATAGCTTCCAGCAATGCTATAGATTCCGCAGTAAAAACAGAAGAAATCGATGGACATTTAAAATTATCTTGGACGAAGGAATCCAAACTGCAGCGCCTACAGGACTAGACTCATTTAATTTTGAAGCATCTGTAAACATCTGTAGGGATTGTATTGAAAAACACCCGAAATTCCTTTTCATCGGTAAGTTTTGTTGTGCCTTACAATATCTCAAATTGTTTTTGGATTACTGTGTGGATATTTGGCGATAATTCGGCATTATTTATACAGTGACTAACTGTTCTATGTCCAGGATCTCGTAAAACATGTACTAAGGTCGCTTATAAATAGTCCTGTAATAACATTTCTCAGTTTTTTAAACATTGTTGCGTTGTTTTGAGTTTTCATATACTTGTATGATTTTCAAGGGCCGCATCAAGGTCCAGCCTGGGTCCAGCTGTTTTAGAAGTGTGTGTGACGAAGTTTTATTTGCAGTTTTATAGTTTAGTATCCATTCTTGAGAAACCCTTTGATAGGTATCAAATAGACTGAATAATATATTTATTTAACAATATTAACATTTTTCAGGTTTCCACAGCATGAAAACCAAACGAATACTTGGTTGGTAAACATGAACTGAATAAATTGGAAAAAGAAGAACAGATTAAAGGAAATACACTTTATTAGTGGGATTATGTATAAAGGTATAGCTTATTAATCTAATTATTATACTTGTCTAAGTGCTTATTTTGTAAGCCTAAAGAAATAAAGTTATTGTTTCTGATTTATTTTTATGATTTGAAGACCAGTGACGAACACGATTTTGATCATTTGCATTTATTGATTTAGGCTATTGTTAAATTTTATGTAGATTTAATAATAAAACTTAATGCTAAGCAAAGCAATTCAACGGAAAGAAATTATTAAAACAAGTATTTTGTTTAAAAATAAAGAACATACAACTGTGTTTATTTATTTGCAAATGTGGCAGTATATTTATCGGAATAGATTATAATACCACAGTTGTAATGCCCCCGCCCCCTTGTCCCTGAGTTCGGCCCATAGATTGTCCATTTGTACGTGATATTTGTATGTAGGTGTAATTGGTACGCATAGTTTTAGAAAGAAATGTTGATTTTAGAATTCTGTGATTCTTTTCTATGTAATTGTGAAAATATGTTCGGTCTGCTTTAGGCGTAGCTCTACGATGTCTGTGGAATATTTCATTCTCAAACTCCGAATCAAACACGGTATTTGATTCGGAGTTTTATCGTTGTAATCCCGCCTCCATTCCATGACTATGAAATTTCCATGAACTGGACACTGGCAGAAAAGTGGCAAACCAGACACATTTGCCAATAACAAAGAAGTCAAGTCAACTCAGTTTTATGTGGTAACACTGTGAACCTTGGTGGTAACACTGACTGATCCCTAGTGAGTGAGTGAATCTGTTCTACCTAGAGTAACTTTTGTTTTGCAATGCGAAGTATAATAATTCGTGGTAAACTTATTCTGTGAGAGAGTAAACTTTGCTTTGATCATGGAGTGGATCCATCAGAGTATTTCTTTTAAAAATTATAAAATCGAATGAATATGGTGAATTTTAATTCGTGACTTGTGGGTGCCTACGAAACAAAAGAATTGGAACAAATCGAGAAAAGTTGTCACTTGTCGTTGGCCTTCCAAACTCAATCACGGTGATTCATTTATTATTTGTAGTTAGCTGAGACAATGACGCCTCTATTTAATGGTATGTGAAATACGCTAGTACTCATAATGGAAACCCCTCCGATACCTAAGCCACGCAGCAAAGTGCCTGCAGATGCTGCCGTGCCTCCAACTCCATCACCACGACTTCTGGCACCGGCTAAAGAAAAGGGAGACAACCTTGCAAATGCCTCGGAAATCTTGACCAACTTTGGCACAAAATCGAAACAGTTTACCGAAGTTGTTGCTGCAAAAATAACCAACTCGGCCAAAGGTACACTCGAGAAAACAAAAACAACGTCACGGGCAGTCAGAGATTCCGTCACCAAGTCTGTAATGGAAGGTACAACAGCTGGTATGAAACTTCTTAGGCACAAGAGATGTGAAGTGGCTAATCCAACGACTCAAACAGGTCGGAGTGTCTCCATGCCAGATGTTGAGGTGAACCTATTTGAAAATATAAGTTTTATCTCTCCACTACAGAAGAGATTTATCAGTGACTTGAAGCAAATGGATGATGGTGAACCGGTATGTTTACACTTAGATCAAACACATTTTGATGACCTTTCACTCTTTTCCGACAATTCTGCTACAAACACAGATTATAGTGATTCAGATTTTTCAATGCAAGTGGGTTCAGGAATTGATGAAATGACATATGACACACCCAGATGTTCGAGGTCAAACAGTGTAGCAAATAGCAATTCCATTCCAGATATTCCAAATATTCCAGAACGAAGGAAAAATTTGGATATTAGTCTAGAAAAAAACAGGAGAAATACTTCATATGAAAATTTTCAATTGCCTACTGTGGTATCAGGAGTTGGGGCCACTCCTAAGATAATTTCATCTGAGAGCAGAGCTAGGCCGAGTCAGAGCACCATCTACGAATTTGACCCATTGAATACCAGCACAGGTATCCCCAACTACAAGGGAGTCAGTAATGAGTTGCTGTTACTGGAATCATTCCTGATTGGAGATACATATGGCACCTTAGTTGCTGTTGATAATGATGAAGAAATTCTGGAATATGTTGAAAATGACTACTTTAACCCTCCAAGCCCACCTGAGCGTTTTGATAGCTTAGCTGATATTGAACATCAAAGCATTACTAATACTGTTCCAAACGAGAGCAACTCAAGTTGGTATGTCACTGCGGATGGTAAAGACAACAAGACTCCAGACACTGAGATGAAGCGTTCCAATTCAATGATACAAAAGTTTTCTCGTAAATTGAAATTTGATAAAACTCTTCCAAGAATTGTCAAAACAAATGTTCCAGATGTATGTGTTGTGGAAAAACCTCCCATAAACACTTTACCAGCTCCATACTTCAGTGGTAATATTATGAAAACTGTAACTCCTCATTTGGTGGAAGAACTCTTCAAGACTAGCCAATTACGGTTTTGTGTCCTTTCGGACCAAAAGGTGATCTGTTATTCTGATCCTACAAATGCAATTGTAAAGGAAGTTCACTATTTGAATACTATTTGTTGTGTTCAAGTTGTTTTGCCTCTGTCTTCCAGGTGAGTTTTATTATAGACTAGCCTCTGGTTCTCTCTCTCACGGTTTCGCTCACATTTACATTACCTGGATAAAACTTAGCCTCTGGGATAATGTAGCTTTCTGTTACTGTAAGGACTTCCGAAAATGGGCTAGCAATTCTAAAGATAGCCCTCTGCACAGTTTTATCCTGTAAGTAACCTGTAGTGCACCAGGAAACATTCTATCTCCTTGTTAAAAATTTGGACTCAGTAAGCCAATCTACTTATGAAAAGCTAGCAGACCAAAATTGTTTTGTTATAAGTTTAGTAAATCAAGACTGGTTTATTATTGTATTCATCTCCTATCACCTTTTTGTTTCTGCATCTGAAGTGTTGAACTCAACACATCATGTGATCAATCAAGTTAATGATTTGATCTACTTTGTATCCAAGTACCCACATACATATATCCTATTTATTAAATATATCTATGTCAAGTGGCTCAGCGCTTGGCTTAAGCTTTTATCAATTATGCCTAGAGTTCCGAAAAAGAAATTGGTAGTTAGTTAGCTATAAATTAATAGTGGAGAAACTAAGTGTCCGTCTCCAGTAGCTGCGAGTGAATGCCTTAAATATTGTTGCAATCTTCCACAGTGCAAGCAACACATATTCCTTTGAGCTCCATATCGCGCCGGGGCCTCGAGTGGCTCCGCGGAAGCACGTGTTCACTTGCAACAGCGTTTCGGAACGGCGCCACTGGGTGCAGAAAATATCAGAGCACCTAGCTGTTGGCTTCCCTCCCAAGTACAGCGCTGAGTTCAATCGGATGGGCTGGTGCTATCTCAAGGTGAGTGAAACAAAGCTGTCTTACGCTGTAGGAGGTGACTTAGCTCTCCTGCGACAACTAAAGCTGTACAAGTTGTGCAAGAAGAAAAGTTGTATAAGCAGGAAAGAAACTAAATATGCTGAAAATAAGAAACCAGGATATTGCATTCAGTAAAATAATTGTATCTTCTTACACTGTTCTTAAATTCAATTATTTATTTAAAACATTATTGCGTTAAAGTACAAAGGGTGGTCTTAATGCCAAGGCAGTTTCTACCTGCCATCCAAGAGGTTTTTATAGACAAACATCGGAACAGTTTTGTAATAAAAGGTTGTCCAGCAATCAAAAGCCTTGCTCAGATACTTGAAGGCCTGGATAGGCATTAATGAACAATGTACATTCTCATGTAGGTTGTCATTTCAAATAACGTTTCTCCCACATAGAGTTAAAATTGGGAAGTTGTTTATTGCAATTTGTTTGTAAATAGGAAGGAGTGACGGGGGAATGGCGCGGCGTTTGGTTGATGTTGGTGCGACGGGTCCTACTGTACTACGCAGGGGGTCACGAGCAATCACTCGTCACCGTTGATTTGAGGAAAACGAAATGTGTCGGTATGTTTACTAATAAAACCACTAAAGTTAATACGACAATTCAGTCAGCAGTATACGTACAATTGACGGAAATTCTTTAATTATTCATATCAAATATAGATCCTCAGTTGATTGGGCTCATCACGAAATAGGATTTTTTTGAACCTATTTCATTTGGTTCGCCTCCTCGCTCTAAGTTAAGAAAACTTGTAGAATAGACGCGAGGGATCCCTACCTCTCGGCAAATAGCTTACAGGCAACTTCTTAGACTAGTTACAGTTCAGATGCAACGATTTTTATACAAGTAAAAGAAAAAAAACTCGGGATGCAGACAGAAAAAAAGTACAGTAAGTTATCCTAGGGAAATTAATAGGATCATTTATCCATTATTTTACCACACTATATAATAATAAATATGTGATAGTTTGGATGTATAGATGGATGTTTGGTACTTCTTCACGCCAAAACTACTGAATGGATCGAGCTGAAATTTTGCATACAAGTATCCGTCAACTGGTGCGGCTCGCGAAGAGAGCTGTGCTGATGATGTCCCCCGCAAGTCCCACTTCCGGCTCCCTGCAGTGGGCCCCCCACATTGGCCCGCAGTGGGACCCACTCAGTAGCCCCCCGCAGTGGGGGGCACCGGCAGCGGGTCCCCCGGAGCTGTGCTGATGATGTCCCCCGCAAGTCCCACTTCCGGCTCCCTGCAGTGGGCCCCCCACATTGGCCCGCAGTGGGACCCACTCAGTAGCCCCCCGCAGTGGGGGGCACCGGCAGCGGGTCCCCCGGAATTGGGGCCCCCGCTGCCCCGACTGCGGGGGGCTACTGGGGGGTCCCACTGCGGGCCAATGTGGGGGGCCTACTGCAGGGAGCCGGAAGTGGGACTTGCGGGGGACATCATCAGCACAGCTCTCTTCGCGAGCCGCACCAGTTGACGGCTCGCCGTGCAGTAGTTGGATGACGCAAGCTCACTTCTCCGAAACACGGACGAAAGGCCGACGCAACGCAACTTCAACGATACAAACTACGGACACGGTCAAATTTCGGCTACAGAAATTATAAAGCGGTAGCCTGTATGTCGTCATACATACATTTTTTAATTTATTTGATTTTTATTTATTAGTAGCCTAGTATGTCTTAGTTAGAGTAATACAAATTAGATCAAGCTACCTACGCAGGTACCAAGTAACTATCTACCTACATGTTATTATTGTTTTATTGTATGTAGGTTATCTGTGGAGTGGGGGCACTGAAGACTTGCAGTTACAGGTTTATTCATAAACCTATAGCAGGCTCCAGCCTCGCACTATACAGATTTTCGCTTAGACTTATTACACTAGATAGTATGTATGTATTATGTTTAGGTTAAACTAAAAACCTTTTGTGAAGAGGAAAATAAAAAAAAAAAACTTTTTATTACGTCTTTATAAAGTGAGTAGAGCCGCATCCTTGGAATTAGTGACGTAGTTACACCTATCTGTGCTACTGGTCAGATTTTGAAAATTATTTCACTAATAGAAAGCAACCTTATCCCTGATATCATCATCATCCTTAACATACACGAAGGATTTGGGTTTATGTAGTGTTTGTTTACCACTCATTTACATAACTGACGAAATGGCACTTTCGTAAGTGAGAAATGCTATGTTTTATCCATCATAGCGTTTTAGCGCAACCACAGAGCGAGTTATTACTAAATTATCAAAAGATATGTATGTAGTATGTATGTAGTATGTACATTTTACTCAATCATAACCCTCCTCCGTTGGTAGTCGGGTAAAAAACAGGGTCACTATTGTACATATGTATGATATTATATGTACAATAGTGCCAAGCGTGGTGATTATGGCAAATCCCCCCCTACATGGGAGACCATCCACTCGATGGACCGACGACATCGTAGCGGTCGCAGGGAGTCGATGAATGGAGGCGGCTCAGGACCGCTATTTGTGGCGTCGTACGGGGGAGGCCTATGTCCAGCAGTGGACGTGTATGGGCTGATGATGATGATGATGATGATGATATTATAAACTTTTCTTGCTTTTTTTGCTTATGTGACTGAGAATTATTCTTCTTTCATCTTTTTCCAGTAACGCAAGCCGCTACGCCAGATGCGCATCAGATCTGCCCGTCCGATGACAGTCCACATCTGCTGTTGGATTGCCCTCATGCAACAATATACTTGAGGTTCCAACATGACAGATTGCTCAAGGTCAGTTCCTTTCTTACATTACGTATACTGGTTATAAGAACACTACCCCAACTCTTCCCTCGCCCCCTGCATAACAAGCCCACCACCTAAATGCGATCTCCAACCCCTGCCAAGTGATGTGACCATCTAAAATACACCCCAAAGACCTTGAGGTATATGTCCTTCGACGCAGTCCAGTTTGGTACTCCTGAGCATTTTCATACATATTGCCACGACATATACTTACTTTCGAAACCTCTGAAAAATCCTGGAAGGATTAATGGCATACCTCAAGACACATTAAAGGCAAATATGTACTATGCTCAAATCCAACCAGATATCCCTTCTTCTTCTTGGTTCTTTAAGTATCGCAAGGCAAGTAAAGTAGTAACATCAACCGAGTGAGTGCCCCTGTCAAAAGTGACATTTGGATGTATTGATAACTGACAGACGTCAAACGGTAAGTTCGTTGCCGCGCTCACAGTAATTCGGAACGCGTGTGAGCGCGATGATATCGATTTTAGCGTACCCAGATTACGTTATTGTAATGAAATTGACACCGCAACTCATCAGTGCGCTCATGACCGTTCCGAATTAATTATAGCACTCGACTGTCAAAACCTAATTTGGAACGCAATAATAGTTTGTGATCGCTATCAGCACTGTAATCGTATTTCGGAATACACCGCTTCTAGAACGCAGAAAATATTAAAAATCGCTCGCAGTCGGATTCCGAGTCACGGAAACTTTTCGATCAAGTTAGAATAGCCCTGCTAGACACTGGCAGAAAAGTGGCAAATCCCCCACGTGGGGGACGGCTTCGGGAGATTAGCAGAATAATTCTTTGTGAGCACTCAAATCGATTTTATTGATATACGGACTGCGGTCCGTAAATGAATCCGTTCCACACTTTGTTCAAGTTATTGTATCCGTTTCCGGGTTTTTTTTTCTGTTTTTTGGCTATTTCCCAATTCCAACTTGATTTATCTTACCTATTAAGTGTTTGTGTTATTCTGTGTGGTGTTGGTTAGTGTTTTGTATGTGCTTTACTCCGTGATTCGAGTTAGAGGTTTACCTTAAACTTGCATGGCGTGCGATGATCCTGTGCCGGCAATTCCGCCGGCCCAACTAGATCCTCCATCAGACTCCGTAACAAGTACTAGCTCTTCTGCTAAGCGTAAATGTGAGTCTCAGACTGAAATCCCAGCGAAGAAAGTTTCATCTAAGCCCCGTGGATTTCGAACTTATAATCGAGTCGGGCTTTGTTGCTTCTAACTGCGTTCGCATTTGATAATAGCATCAAATGCGAACGAATGAGTCGTTGCACGCTAAAAGAGTCATAAACGACAAGATTTGCGCTCATACAATACCATATGTATTGTAAGCGCGATAGAGGTAAATAAAAAAAGCATTAAAGTATGAAAATACTAGTAAATATTACGCTTGATAATTAGAATATTGACGATGTTCCCCTGTAATTTTATCACCCCTTATGTAACAACACATCATCATCAGTCGATATTAGTCCACTGCTGGACATAGGCCCTAATGAGGTTGTGGAATGGAAAGAATTTACTTGAAAATGTCCTTACAGAACTGGCGCTACATGATCAAGCTAGCCGCTCAAACCAACGGTTCTTACATCCATCACCAACAGTTGACAAAGGACGACGTGCCGGCTATTGTAGAGAAATGTATCAGCTTCGTGTATGCTTATGGTACGTTGCTATTAGATCTCTAAGATTAAGACTTAGATCTAATAGCTAATAAATTGCTAGAGATTCAAATAATTCTAATTTTTTTTTACTGCTTTAATTGCATGTTGCAGGTCCACAGACTCAGGAATGTCCTTTCTGTTTATAACGGACAAGTTAATCCCTTCATTTCTTTAAAATTATGGTTTATCAACTTCATAATCTGTCCACTCTTGAAAAATCTTCCTAGCATTTATTGTTGTTATTTTGTAAATTATTCCTGCTATTTTTGTAAAAGTGTTCTTTACACTTTATGGTACCTATTAAAATTACATAAAAACTCTTATAACTAAAAATTAAATAAATACAGTACAAAAGGTAGCCTGATCGCTGGGAGCGATTTCTTCCAGGCAATCTTTTGTTACTTTTTTATTTAACTATTAATTTCGTAAATATGTTTAAGATTTTTAATACGTCATTAATTACGCCACTGTCTGCTTTAATTCTTATCAATCCTGTCCATCCAAAGGTTGCCTGAAATAGATAGCTGTTAGTGATAAGGTCGCCGATTTCGGCAAACTAGATTTAGTTAGTGTGAAGTGCTTCGTGTATTGATGCATAAAAGTAATATTCCATTCAATTATCGGAAAAATCATTGCTGCAAATCATAAACCTACCAATGATGAAACCATGATGAAACTAATTTCAGTTCAATTATCACTTTTGAGTTATTTAGTAATATTTTGATTTATAGTCATAACTAGCTTCTGCCCGCAACTTCGCACGCGCTATTTAAGTAGCTTATGACCGTCCACAAAACACTTGACCTCCCCACCTTTCTTTAAGTTAGCTGATTAGGCGAGAAAATAAAAAAAAATGATTCAGGCGTTTGGGGAAATCCATTGCAAAATATTATATGAAAAAATATTTAGTAACAATTCCGCGTATAATCTACTTTGATAATATTCATTAAAGTAATTTGTCAACTAGTTTCGTCTCGGTGTTGCTTGGCAATCTCAATGTCAAGGTCGAGTATTATGGTGTCCTGAAGATGTCTCGTGGAGAGACAAAACTAGTTGACAACTTACTTTGATGAATACTATCAGAGTAGATTATACGCGGAATTGTTACAAAATATTTTTGAATTCTAATATTAGGCGTGAAAAGGTAACAGCCACAGTTTATTTCGCATTTATAATATTAGTTTAATGTATACTCTAATATTATATAATATTATACCCAAACATATAGACGGATGGAGGCGGCTCAGGACCGCTATTCGTGGCGTCGTATGGGGGAGGCCTATGTCCAGCAGTGGACGTGTATGGGCTGATGATGATGATGATGATACCCAAACGCTTTATAAGTACCACTGAATAGAAGTTCGTAATAAATAAAATAAATAAATAATGCTGGACAATTCACACAGCATTATCTAGCCCCAAGTTAAGCAGAGCTTGTGTTATGGGTACTAGATAACTGATTTACATAATACAATATATTACATAGATAGATATTTTTTATTATACATTGATAAACGACCAGAACACCCTGAACAAATATTTGCAGATCGTACAGATATTTGTCCCGAGGCGGGAGTCGAACCCGCAACCTTCTGCGTCGCAGGCGGACCTTCGCCCACCGCGCCACATCGGTCGTAATAAATAACATAGTTCTATACAAAACTTATCATATACATATATGTATTTGGTTCTGTTTCAGGAAGCCTTACTGAGGGTATATATCGCCGCAATGGCAGCAGTGCCACTCTAGGAGAGTTGTTGAGCCGATTCAGACGCGACGCATGGGCGGTGCAGCTGAGCCCAAGCGAGCATTCGGAGCACGACGTCGCTGGGGTGTTGAAGCGATTCCTACGAGACCTTCCCGAGCCACTCATACCCAGCCAGGAGGCCAAGGCGTTACTGGAAGCTATAGGTAATCTGCGTTCTTATTTACTCTTGTGTCTGAGGTATTCTTTTTGGACCATTGATTGGGCGTCTTGTTTCATTTCAGCTATCCCTCGCGTAATATAAGATTTGTGTATACACGGTGAGTTTTTTTTCAGGGCTACTTTAAGGGGAAGTCTTAAACCGTGAGAGTTAACGAAAACTCATTTTAGGAGTTACGTGCTCGATTTTGAAAAAAATAAGTTTTAGTAGCCCTGAAAAAACTCACTCTGTATATATAAGTAACGAGCGAAGCTAAGCCAGATTTAATGCCTAGTGCGAACCGTCTCCAGTTTGATGCTGCGAGGCCTATTCCTTTCTTTGATTCCTATTTTTTTTTATCTGCACACGGTGTGGAGCATGCTATAATATACCATATTAATACGAAATTTTGGTTCGGTATATTAATGAATGTTTGTTACTTTTTCACGCCAAAACTACTGTAAGGATCAGGGTGAAATTTTGCATAGACGTAGGTAGGACGACCTGGAATACTTTTTATCACATAAATCAGTTCCTAGAAGGCGAAACTAGTTGTCCATAAATTTGTCATTTGATTTTCAATTGGAAATGTATCAATATATCAGCACTTTGTTCTGTGCCTATTCATAAACGGCCCATTAACATTGAGACTTATGAAAAATCGTAGCAATAATTTTAAACATAAATTATTTAATGATTTTAATAGATATTAAGTTGCATTTTATGTGACTTCTAAGTTGTCAATTGAAGTCAGCTTTGCGCTACCACGTACCTGATAGTAGTATTATATGATGTGACGAGCTGAGTGGCTAAGCGTAAGCAAGTCTGCCTACGACGCAGGAGGTTGCAGGTTCGATTCCGATTTCAGGACGAATTTACAATCTGCTGAGATGTGTTCAGGGTGCTATGAGTGTTTTCTATGTTTATAAAAATGTATATATGTGTTGTCTATTGTTTTAAGTATATCAGTTATCAAGTGCCCATAACACAAGCTCTGCTAGATAATGCTGAGTGAATTATACATAAACGACTGACTGTAATGAAGAAGAGAAGAATATAAAAAATGTAAATGTATAAAATTTAGTACCTGTTTAAACATGTAATGTAATGTAAATAATAATGTATTTTTTTAGGTAATCAATTTATAGTATTGTTACAAGCATATTGCATTATTTAATATCCACTAGTAATTATGTAGAAAAAAATATTCTAAGTTTGATATCTGTACCAAGTCTGTAAGGTACCAAGCAATATAAAACTGTTTGTATACCATCTAGAATATATTGGAAATATTCTACAACTTATTTTATAATAGTAACATACCTTTAACCCTTAACTTATGTTAAAGGTTAAGGGTTAAAACTTATGTTAAGGGTTAAGATGTCCTTAACTTACTGGCAAATATCAAGTATATAGCTGGGCGTGGATCTTGTCAGTTGTACTCATTTCATCTAGAATATATTCGAAATAAACTTATTTTATAATACTAGCATACCTTTAACCCTTAACTTATGTTAAAGGTTAAGGGTTAAAACTTATGTTAAGGGTTAAGATGTCCTTAACTTACTGGCAAATATCAAGTATATAGCTGGGCGTGGATCTTGTCAGTTGTATTCATTTAACCTTTGGGGCCAGATATGAATAATTAATTAAATTGGGGAATAAAATTGTTGATTTATTAATAAAGGAACGCTAGCGGCGATTATATAAATCATTTTTATAGAAATCTTATTTATGCTATGCGCTACTAACAGGCGCGCACAACATAGTAAATAAAAAAAAAATACTATCGATAAACTATAGCTAATTTAAATAAAAATGCAGGATTTCCATCGCTATTCAGCGAGGTAATGATGCAAGCATTATGGGCAGCTTTGCACTGGGAACGGTCAGGGATGGGTTATTTAATGACAAATTTTTCGTATATTCAATACATATGGATGTGCTGTGTTAATTATTCCAGTGACGAAATAACATAAAAAATTGCTATTTAAATAAAGTATGTACTTTCGAAAATATATAATACATAAACTAAGTCAATTGTTAACAGATTAGTTGGTTCAATAATGTAGTGAAGCATAGCACAAAATAAATAAATTAAACTGAATAAGAATGGTTTCTTGTGACAATTCCCTTTGCCATTTATGTTTTATGCATGGTGGATTGTATTTTTTTTTTCTTTTAGTACCATTACTTATTTGCTATTTATTGATTTCGTGTATTTTCCACGGAAGTTGGTTGCTTGGTGAAGGAAACGGGTCTTATTGGAGCTTTATTTTCGGATACAAGTTAGCCGTCAATTAAATTTAATAGGAACCAACAGTCGTTGTCTACAGACTATGTAGTAAGCTGTGCGTAAATGCAATGCTTATGTTATTATTTTACTGTGCTATTTGTTTTTTTCTATCTGTACGGTGAAACCGCACTATTCTCTCGCGTCAGCATTTTCCCTTAATTGCAGCAATATCAACGCGCGCGCTCTCATCAGTTCACGTTAGCCATTCAAACCGGGCGTGTGTCTCATATCATTATCATTATCATCATTAGTCGTAGCGTGTTGGAATAAAGTAAATATATCAAATCAAGACTTATCATTCAAAAGATTATATCTAATTATTAAGTTCAATGATTTCACATAGAATTTTTTGCTCGCTTTTGTTATTTTTCATTTATATTAGTAGTGTCGATTTTTAATTTGCGAGGATTGGTACTATTGTTGTTTTCCTTGTCACATTCCTTTCTTGAGTTATAAGAAGCATATGTCACAGTTCCATTGTAAGGAGCGTTTTTTAATTATAAATTGTATATTGACCCAGGACAGTAACTTATACAATATCACTGATAAACATGATAACTAAACATGATAGCTTTCCTTACAATCTTACGATGACCTCCTATAAAAGTGTATGTAATTTAAGAAAAAAAACAAAGTGTGGTGTTCGGGCTCCAAATCACCATCAAGCTTTTGAACATACACGCATGAGTTTTTAGAGCGCTTACATTGCACTTTTCAACTCAAAACTTTGTACCTAAGCCGCCTCTTGTCTGAAACTGTAGGTCGTGTAATGATCTATTTTATACAATCGTAAATATAGGCCTAAGTATTAAAACGAGTCACTGTAATCAAGTAACCTTACTCAAAAGTGAGTGCGCATGTCTGTAGGAAAGTGATCGATTATTTCTATCGCTCTGATACAGGCCCAGTGGTACAACGGATAATCGCATCTGATCTTAAGATCCAGGTTCGAATCCTGGTAGAGTCGTTATTTTAATGTTTATTATAGAACGTATCATTTAACAAAATATGAAAATAAAGGCAAATTCTGTTTAACATTGTTCTAGATATCTATTATTTCACCATTTTGACTTGCCTAGATAGTTATATGAAAGTTTTATCATGATCGTAAACTCTATGTGGTCCAGGTTCGAATCCTGCCAGAGGCGGAACAATATTAATATATTATATTATTTTTTTGTAATGAGGTATTGTTTTCATTAAAATATTTCTTGAATACTTAAATATTGTTTGAGCCTATATGTTACCAAATGTTAATAACAAACCAATTGACACATTTTTTACAAAAGTGTTGCTTACCTTGATTATGTTCCATTTAATGCTTATTTTGAATCTCACCAAAATTTGTTTGAAATTTTTATAATAGGTTTGCCCCAGGATGCATAAGTATTGTAGAATTATTAGTTTGTAAGAAACTAATTTTAATGTTGTGTTAAAATTATTCTATCCATGGAATTCTCATAAGTTAGAGTGTGGATATGTTATATTATCATCAAAAAGTTACCTTTTTAGGGTTCCGTTCATTAAAAAGAATAACGGATTCATCATCACTTTGTTGTCCGTCTGTCCGCCCGTCCTTATGTCAGTCCGTCCGTTTGTCAACACTCTTTTCTCGGAAACGCTTGAAGCCATTGAGTTGAAATTAACATCAAATATCCAGGTCCGTAACTTCTTGGAGCCGTGATATAAATCAAACTTCTAAGTCAACGCAATCAAAAGTAACAGACGTTATTGCCCATTTTTTTGAATTTTCTTGTGTATCAGGTGCACACAAAACCTGTAGGGTACTTCCCGTTGACCTAGAACCATAAAATTTGGCAAGAAGCAAGGGGCCTTATAGCACAAGTAAAGGGAAAAAGCAGAAAACAGTTAATTTAAGTAGTATATTCACATAACCTTTTTTTTTTTGTAAAAAATACCAAAACCTTTAGGATACCTAGATCCCGTTGACCTAGAATCATTAAATTTAGCAAGAAACAAGGTCTTATAATTATGGAACCCTCGGTGCGCGATAGCAACTCGCACTTGACGTTTTTATTTATAAAACGTTATCTAATACATCAACAAGTATAAATATGGTAGTTTTCTAGATATTTTATTTTCCATAGTTATTGAGCGCGCCATCTATTTTGTTTTAAGACAACTACTTACTAAGCAAATAACTGAAAGCACAAACATTAGCGAATGCTTGGTCTAATATGCAATATAACAGTTGTGCAGTTTCTCAATGTTTTTACATCATACTATGCAATGGCAATGAGTAACAATGTAATAACTACTGCAAATGGTTTACTAGGCGATGCAGATTTATCCTATACAGCGAAGAAAGTAGCGAAACTAGCTCAATCAACTATATTCCTTTCCTCCAGATTGTAATATATTTATTTTTTTAAGTTTTTCATTGCCTCTGTAATACTTTTGTCGAGTGGTCACCAAGAACAATTTCGCATATTTGCCTGAACAAAACAAATCTTACTCTCTTCACGTCCCTTTATGATATCTAGGCAGAGCTTTTTGGTTATCAAAGTTATTGGCAGCTTTATGAACTAAGTTGAGCATACGGCTAGTTAAAATAGGAGTTGCATCGTATATTTCTTTAATCTGAGGTGCCTTACCCTTCGCACCCTTCGCTGGAGTTGAATACTGATGTGGCTAGATGGCGCTATACTGAAGCTATGTTGAAACACAATTTGAAAGTAATTTTCGGCACTTTAAGGCGCATTGTGAATTAGCTGAAAATGGTAATTCTAAATGAAACAAAACTATTACAGAGGTATTGAAAAATAGTTTATACTGGGTATCAATTGGCGGCGAGAAGATTTTGTAATACTTTTCCATAACGATAATACATGAAAAAATTAAGAGTGGCGCTAGTGTCATAATCTTCTTAAGTTTGCTAAATAGTAAAAGTAGTCATCTGTCTTAATAATTCTGCGGTTGGTCTAATAATAAAAAAAATACTGTAGGCCATGTATCCAATATACGTAAGATACTGGCAGAGTATAGAAATAATTAGGCAAATTAAAAGCCTCTGTAGGTAACAAGTCGATTCCTCCGTAGAATAAAGTCCTGTCTGTCTGTTAAGGTGCGTCCACATTTGTAACATTTTGCCGAACCGAACAACGTGACCGTGAGAAAGCCGCGTGTCTGTACTGATAGTGTGGACGGGATTTGTTACGCGTACAAAAGTTACGATCAGTTATCCTTCTCATACTCCCATACAAAATATCAATCTATAAAAGTACGCCCGAAAATTGTACGTACTGTCAGTTACATGTCTGGACGGTGTTGTCACCGTGTTCGGTTCAGCGAAATGTTCCAAATGGGAACTAAGGGTTGATACACTTCAGATTGGACTTTATTCTACGGAGGAGTCCAGTATTCCTCTTATTTCAATGTACTGTTTCTTCCCCCATAGCGCAAGGGATAACGCGTCTGATTTCGTGTCAGAAAATCCAGGTTCGAATCCTGGCGTGGTTGAATCCGGAATGTTGCAGTTCAGCAATTGCTATATTCCGATTTTTTGTTATCTTTCGTACATATTTTATGCACATGTTGATTTAGGTTACGATGATGTGCTCATATGCTCTGCAAATTGTTCACTGTAGTCCACTCGAAACTGGAACCCAGACCAAATACTAAGCGAACAATATAGTGTAAGCGTTAAGTTCATATCAATGTTAATCCGCCTTGCATGAAGGTGTGAAATAGCCAATCGGCTATTTTATTTTCATTTTAAGAAAATGAGAACCACGTACATACCACCGTAATCTTCGCACTCGTTTTTCCGGGTTAATAGGTAGCCTAAAATTTCATCCAGATGCATCCAGTACTTTCAGCGTAAAGAGGCAACAAAAGAATATCCTAACTTTAGCTTTGTAAAATAACAGTGATAGTGTGATTATGATAACCTGTGGATTGTAATTGACTAATATGATGCTGTACGTTCCTACTTGCTGTCTTACGGCGAACCTACCACGCTATAGGCTTTTATTCCGAGTTCCGACTGCTTCAAGCAAATAACTCCCAAATAAACAATTTTTTAACCTTTGAATTGTAAATTTGTTAACATAGTAGGTTTATTTTCCTGCTTTTTGCATGTTGTGACCACGATCGTTGCAACACGAAATGTATGGAAATAAATCAGCGATAAAAACTTGATAAATAATCTTCACTGCATCAATGAATTGCTGAGCTTTATGTATATTCTTCTTCTCTACAGTGATAGTGGATGAAGGCGCCCGTTTTGCGGAGTACCGACGTATCATGAACTCTCTGCCGCTCGTGCCGCGCCACACCGCTCGTAAGCTCTTCGCACACCTCCACTTTCTATACACGATGTCACATGCCAACAAAATGACCGCAGAGAACTTGGCCTCCGTTTGGGCGCCGACAATCATGCCATCACCTATGGTAAGAACTTATAATACTACAAAATTATGCTTCTAATAATATGAAGGCGAACGTTTGTTACCTTAGATCGCTAAATAAAAGAATGGATTTAGATTTTAGTGTGCATGTAGAAGATAGCACGATTTCATGATAGGTTACTTTTATCCGAGATATAGCGCGTGCGAAACCGAGGTCAGAAGCTACTATAAAGTAGCTTCTGTACAAAATTTTTCTTAGTATAAACTAAGAACAATTTTGTTATAAACTCAATTTTACATAAGGATAAAAGAAAACAACTTCAACGTAGGATTTTAAAAAGGCTCTATTGTAAATACTGAAGTACTCCCAACGGCGTCGTACGGGGGAGGCCTATGTCCAGCAGTGGACGTGTATGGGCTGATGATGATGATGATTATCTAGCCGGTTTTTATCCATAGGCCTCGCTGACTTTGCTAATTCACAAAAGTAGGCGCATCGGCGGCCCGCGATGTTCGATGCTTTTGCCCTTGATCACCAATTAGTACTTATTGAGGATGTACTTTTTTTTCAGACCACTGATCCAATACAGGCAGCTTGGTCGTCAAAGGAAGTTTTCGTCGCGAGAGATTTAATTGCACAGTTTGAATCCATCTGGGAGCCCACCGAGTCTGAAAAGAGAAGGGAAGGGGCCATGAAAAAGATTCTCATGAGAGTTTTGAGTAACTCTGCTCCTTCAGCGCCTAAAGCGGCTGGCGATCTACGGGCGTGGATCTATGTCAAAGACAAATCCGCGTGTTTTCAAGTAGCTGTAAGTTTTTTTATAACTACATATATCACACTAATATTATAAATGCGAAATATTGGATGTATGGATAGATGTTTGTTACCTCTTCACGCCAAAACTACTGAACGTAAGTTTTTTTTATAACTACATAAATCACATGAAAGATTTGATGTATGGATGGATGTTTGTTACCTCTTCACGCCAAAACTACTGTACAGATCGGGCTGAAATTTTGCGCACATGTAGTTCTAGGCCTGTAACGCCTCGTTTGTAAGAGTATCAAGTTGCTCGCAGCATACATAGAGGACAAGTCCTCCATGCATACCCTGCAATTATTATAATTTTATTGTAAAATAGATATATAGAAAATTCTTTATTGCATACTTATTGATATGAAACAGAAATAAAAAAAAAAAACAAAACTAAGTTACAAGTGGCGGTCTTATCGCTCGAAAGCGACCTCTACCAGACAACTGTGGATGGATAGATTGTTGGATAGTACTAAAAATAGTTTCTGCTCGCGGCTTCGCACGCCTTTTTCAGGATAAAAGTAGCAGTATCTGTTATTCCAGGTCCAGATCTTCGTGTGCAAAATTTCAGCCTGGTCCATTCAGTAGTTAAGGCTTTGTCTTCAGTTAAATGTTTTCACTACAGCAAAAACCTTTGTAATTCTTGAATAGAGTTTGTAAAATTACGACCATTGAATCAGTTTGAGGCGTATTACAAAACTACTTTTTTTATTTTAATGTTTCTTATATGTCGCTGATGTCTTTGTTTCAGCTAACGCCGAGTAAAACTTCTGCCGATTTGTGCATAGAGCTATGCGAAAAGGCCAATATAGAGTCTCATTTACTTATGCTGGAGGAGGTTATATGCGACGATTCCATGAGACGAATAGTCCATATTGACGAAGTCGTGCTTGATGTTGTACTTCGATGGGGATATTGGGACGAAGAGGACAGAAGGAATAACTACCTTGTAGTAAAAGAGAATAGCATTCTTCATGAAATGGAGTCGTTGAGAAATAAAACGAACCATGTCTGCGGGGAATTGAAAATCGCTACGGAAAATACGAAAGCTTTTAAGCTTCACATGTTTGAATTTCAGCACAGTTGTTTATGCTACTTCAAAGACAAACAGGTAGCTACGTGTTTTCATTTATTTTTTTGGTGTATGTATTGTATATATGCTATATATATATATATAATTCATGAACAAATTTAGCGGAAAGCAAAAAATGTTGGCAAATCTGTCAACTTTTAGGCTCTCTTCCAACAATGTTACACTGAGCGTTCTCCGGGTCGTCTGCATACTTAGGTCCTTCCATCAACTGCCTTCTGATAGAATCTGGACTTATTACTAAAGAGTACTTCTTCCCAATCATTATCATCCATATTAAGATGTGAAGAGCATAGCTGGACCGAGCAATGACCTGCGGTGAGCAATGGGCCTCTGGCCGGCAAGTATGCCCTTAGACCAGCTGCCTTAAGTCTTCTTCTTATCGTATTGGTGCTAACTGTTACACTTACGAACTTCCTGTAGCTTTTTTGTACCTCTGAACAAGTCGAACCGAACACTGCTTACAATAAATTTGCCGTCTCTCTCTGTTGTTACTTTTTTGCAAGCTTGTCCTATATGTCTGATATATTCTCTAGTCTGTCGGTATCGTTTAATATTGCGTAAAATCTCAAAATATTTCATGTTATTTTTGGGTTTCTCTATTTGTCCATGAGTGTATATAGGGTGTCCCAAAACTTAAAGTCAAGCCAGCATCGGAGGACGGACGTTTTCTTATTTACTCAGAAAAAAAAAACTGTACCTAAGTAATTATAGGAATATTACTAAAAATCATAATATTCTGCCCAGCGCGCGATATTGTAATTTTTACTTCCCATTTTTATTTATATTTATAAACTCGAATAATTCATTCATTTTAATGCGAAGTAAAATAATATTGTATTATGAATACGAAAGTTTGGATGTTTTGTTGTTTTTTACCTCTTCACGTGTGTCGGCAACATTGACTAGTAACCAAAGTCGCTCCTCAGATAAAAATTTAAAACAAATACAATATTCAGTTTTCCCCCACAAAAACATCAGTGAAGTAAATAAAACAACTCAAGTCAACTAGTTAAAAACCGATCTATAGCCGAAATAAAGTGAAAAACGGATTATTATATATAATATAAATCATTAAAAACAACGGACTCACAAAGTCTGTATTATTCTTGAACAAAGTGACTGAAATCATTATGAGACTGAAATCAGTGTGATAAACGATCGTTACGCAGTGGCTAGGCCATTTATGGACTATTGTATAAACAGATTTTTACCTATGTCATTAGAAAGATGCCCCTAATATTTTCCTTCAAAGCTCAAAAAGCTTAAACTTAACAAAGAAGGATAACTATGTATAACAGAAATATTGTAACAGAGAAATCGTTATCATTGAAAAATCTAAGATTAAATCTGAAATATAAGGAGAAAAAACAAAAGAAGATAAATTAAAGCTGAGTAAATTGTACAGACAATTGTATTTCATAAAAAGAGAATATTAACAAAATATACAATAATACAGAGAAAATTCAGTAAGAAGTTTTATTGAAAAGACAGGAGGAATAAAAAAGACTTAGAAACAACTGACCCGCAAAAAATAAATGATAACTCAACTAGTAGTAGGTAGTTATAAATAGACCTACTGTTAATAGCTACTGAGTTCTATCAAAAACTCTACAGCAACAGCGAATATAAAAGAGGTCCTGGGTCACACACACCATTGCAGAAAACTTGGACGCTGCACCACTTTTTCTGGAACATATAATAAAACAAAACATTAAAAACCTACAGACAGAAAAATCCTCCGGTCCCGACAAAATTTCTAACGAGATTATTATAGCAGGCAAGAGTAAATTAACCAAATCACTAACAATGCTATTCAACCTCTGTATAATATACAGACAAAATCCCAGAACAGGGGACAGGCTGACATAGTATTCAAAAACTAAACAAAACTACATAGTATTCTCAGCAACATTACTCCGAAGATTGACTAAAATATTAAACGAGAGCCGACCATTAGAACAGGCTCGTTTTCGAAGAATGTACTCACACAATAGCGGGGAGCACCTGAATACCATGGGACAGGAAAGATAGGAAAAGCTTGGAGGAGGTTTTCACCGCCGAAGGCAATACTTAAACTGCTCCGTTAATGTTAAAGTTTAGTTATAGATTTATTAATAGATTAATACTTTGAGTTGAATGTTATATAAATTTTATGTACTTGCTGGTAAGGAAAAACAAAGCTCTTTTATTTTATTTTTTATTCCCTCTTCACCCCCAAAACTACATAAAGTATCGGGCTGAAATTTTGCACACAGGTAGTATAATTTTGCATACACGTAGTTTTAAGCCTCGAATAAAACAAAGGCTACTTTTATCCCCTAAATCAGTTCCCATGAGATAGAAACAACCTTTAAAGTTTTCCAAAAGAAACAAAGCGTGCAATATTAGACCTTCACCAAACAACCATTGAGATATCCACTGCTAGGGGCTGCCCCCAAGGCGGAGTCCTATCGCCTATTTTATGGACCCTCGCAGTGGACGAGCTCCTGTGTGAATTGGCGGACCTTCACATCGATGCCCAGGGTTATGCAGACGACCTTGTGATAATTGTTCGAGGATTCTGTCAATCCACAATCTCCAGCATCATGCAGCGAGCTCTCAACACTGTCAGCGACTGGTGCAGCAACAGTGAACTCTCAGTCAACGCTGACAAAACTGTGATTATACCTTTCACAAATAAGCGAAGGCTTGACAAGCTTGTAAAGCCTAAACTTAACGGTAAAATCATAACCTTTTCCACAGAAGTAAAATACTTGGGCGTTACAATCGACCAAAAACTGACGTGGAACACTCACCTAGCCAACGTCTTGCATAAAGCTAAGATGGCACTGGGTGCCAGCGGCAGACTGATGGGCAACAACTGGGGCATCAAACCCAGAATTGCCCTGTGGCTGTACACTGCTATTGTGAGGCCGATAATCACATACGCCTCCATGGTATGGTACGACAAGGCCCTACAGTCGACCGCAATCACCAAACTAAGCAGCCTGCAAAGGACTGCTTGCCTTATGGCCACGGGAGGCATGTCCACATCCCCGGGGCTGGCACTAAACGCATTGCTGGGACTACCTCCACTTCACATGTACATACAAAAAGAGGCAAAGACCAGCATGTATAGGGCCAGCACCCTGGGCCGAAGGAACTGGCTCTCCCAGAAACTGAGATCTCTGAAAGACTCTACTCTGGAATCACCCATCCTAAGCATGACCACTGATGTCATGCTGCCACGACATGTGTTTGAAAAACACTACACAGTGGAACTGCCTTCCAGAGAAGACTGGTCAAACAACCAACTACTCTGCAAGGACGGGAGCCTATCCTGGTACACAGACGGCTCCAAAATTGGTCAGGACGTAGGCTTTGGAGTGTATGGAGAGCGACCTAGGTTCAGCAGTAGCACTAACCTGGGTAACTACGCCTCCGTCTTCCAAGCAGAAGTATTTGCCATTCTTGAGTGCGCCGATATAAATCTGCAAAAGCGATACGCCAACCAAAACATTTTCATTAACTCTGACAGCCAGGCTGCCCTCCTAGCACTGGATTCGAAGGTCATCACGTCCAGGTTAGTCGAGGACTGTTTGTCACGCCTGAACGCTCTGGGCCTGAACAACAGAGTTGTCCTAAAATGGGTACCGGGACACGCGGGAATCAACGGCAATGAGTGTGCCGATGAACTGGCGCGTTCCGGGGCCAAGGGGACTCAGTTTGGCCCCGAGCCGTTTTGTGGCGTACCAAAAAGCCTGGCTCAAAGAATCCTTTTGAACTCCTGCTACGAGGAATCTACCAAGCTCTGGATAAATTCCAACGGCATGAGACATTCAAAAGTTCTGATCAAAGCCTTCGATAAACGGTGCACCAACCAAATCCTAGCGCTAAGCAGAGACAACCTTCGCATCATGACAAGAGCCCTAACCGGACACTGTCGCCTTAACAAGCACATGTTCAATTTGGGGCTATGCGACACAAAATCCTGCAGACTCTGTGAGGAGGCAGATGAAACGCCCCTCCATCTGCTAGGAGAGTGTGGAGCACTGATGCAAAAACGTAGCACTCATCTGGGCAAGCACCTGCTCAGCCCAGACGAGCTACGAGACACCTCCCCGAAGAGAATCCTACAGTTCCTCGCAGCTGCAAGGGTAAGTGGCGAACTATAAACGCCGCAGCTTCCAAGGGTGAACACTCGAAGTGGCGATCACAATAGGCCTACCATGGCCGCTGTGACACTAAAGCCACATAAAGCAAATAAAAAAAATAAAAAGCGTGCAAAGCCGCGGGCATAAACTAGTTCAAAATAAGGCTTCTGAATTACCCTATTATCTTGTGTATTATTAGAAGTACTAGAAGTATCACTTTCTTCCTTTTTTCAGGGTTCACACAAAATTGAAGAATGGCATATCAAGGACATCCTCTGGTACATGGGCTATGAACCTAAGAGGAATCCTCAATCTCGATGGGCCATAACGTTCATTCCTAGGAACAATAAACAAAAAAGGTATGATTATAACTGTAACCACAAACTATCACAGACTAGGTTCTGTCCGTCGCTTGGCTCTCATATTTACGTGATAAATGTACCACATGTCTTTCTCCGAGATAATATATATATGATATATGATAAGATATACGTATCATCATGATATCAGCCCATACACGTCCACTGCTTGACATAGGCTTCGCCATACGACGCCACAAATAGCGGTCCTCAGCCGCCTCCATCTATGGGAGACCATCCACTCGATAGACCGACGACATCGTAGCGGTCGCAGAGAGTCGATGGATACATACATATAATTTGATTTCTTATAAAAGCTATAAACCGACGTCTAATTCCTTTACGGAATTTACAGGGAAATCGGCGAAATAATAAAAAATATAGGTATAGCCGAACGTAGCTAGACCACTCTGCATTATTTTTTAAGTCAACGTTTCTAAAACTAGAAAGCTGCTGACTTTGAGGCTAGATGATGCTTTGTAACGTTCAACATTCTTTATTTATTATTTCCTAGCAAGAAGGGTGCTTGAAAATACTAGTGAACCCATTTCCAATGATATTTGATCTTTATCGAATCCTGTCCCTACTCACAAAAGTAGAAGTTCAATTCTTTTCGGCAGTTTTATACTGTGCTGAGTGGAAGGTTACGAGTTCCAAGTCCCGTGGAGGTCTGCCAATTTTGGGATAGTATTTAAATCTAGTGTATTCGTATGTTCAGTAGTTATGTATTAAACTAGTTAAGTTTAAAGTACGAAGTATTTAAGTAATGATAGTAATTAAAATTGTAGGAAGCACCTTGTATTTATCGATATAAGCGAGACGAGAAGTATACCTGCGACGGCTATTTATAAAAACGTCCAATAGTTCAATCCTCTGTTAAATATATAATGTTTTATGTTACAGAAGCAAAGATAGGCCGTGGTTTGGGTGCACTATCGCCGGCGCTGTGAACGAAGACACACTGAAATGGATAACGGCAATGATGTTCGGCGAACACTCAAACATTCTGCCAACACCAAGGCTGGTCATCACTTAATGTAAACTTCATCTGGCTTTTCAACCCGATTAAGCAGCATTTTTTATCTTGCTCGTTGTATAGGCAATGTTACCATATAATGCAAATGTAATGCAGTAAAATTAAGAGTAATTTTCAAGTTTATCGCAGGTCATACTGCTTTGCTTTTATCGTTACGCATTATTGTGTTAGTACATAAATACAGTACAGTACATACATAGTACATATTACAATTATTACTAATATTGGCATATCAAATAATAATCTTATACATAACTCTAACTATTGTAATTTATGATATTATATAAAAAGTTGTTTGTTTTTATTAAATTTGTACGCAGAAGTAGTATATTTACTACTCTACATAAAAAGATCCAAAACAGAGAAGTATATATTTTTTTATATAGTTGAATTTTTGGTTTTTATAGAATGTAAACCTTACCCTTACAAATAATAAATTGGATATTGATGCGACCTGCTATGCGATGTTTGTTCGCAGTGTTTTCTATGTAAAAAATAGCAATGTATTTCTATCCAGTTGTTTCTCTCGCTCAGCGCGTAAGAAATGGAATCCCCTGGAGTTTTCCCTACCTTATTTAAGTACTTACAGTAAAGAAGTTCTTTCTGCCTCATGTTTGGAAAATGAAAAACGTTCTTTCCAGCACAGTTTTAACATGAAAAAAAATCTCGATATATGTGTACATATATATACTATAGTAGTAGTAGTATATAGTATAGTAGTATATAGTAGTGTAGATATAGTATATATATACTAGCTGATCCGCCATACGTTGTTTTGCCTTCAACCCTTATCACTTAGGGGTATGGAAAATAGATAGTAGCCGATTCTCAGACCTACTGAATACGCATATAAAATTTGGTAAAAATCGGTAAAGCCGTTTCGGAGGAGTACGGTATCTAACATTGTGACATGGAAATTTTATATATAAGATATATATATATATATACTATATCTAGCGTCGCATTTATTCGACGACATCGTAGCGGTCGCAGGGAGTCGATGGATGGAGGCGGCTCAGGACCGCTATTTGTGGCGTCGTACGGGGGAGGCCTATGTCCAGCAGTGGACGTGTATAGGCTGATGATGATACTATATCTATACTTATAATAAAAATATTATAACATCCAATTCTGTACATTGAAGATATTTCGTAAAATTTTTTTGGACTGACTATTGTCGATACAGGTGCCGAAAATGATTTTTTTTTTATTTTTTTCGATCATGTCTGTCTGTCTGTATTTTGTCCGCGCATAACTCTGAAACTACTGAACGTATTGAAATGAAACTTGGTAGGATTTGAGTTTATACTACGAGGAAGGACATAGGATACTTTTTATCCCGGATTTCAATAGGGTTCCCTTGGGAGAGGGGATGATCGTAAAATTTGTTGGCTGCGCATAGCGCCGAAACTACTGAATGTAATCATTTAAATCTTGGCAGGATTTGAGTTCATACTACGGGAAAGGACATAGGATACTTTTTATCCCGGATTTCATTAGGGTTCCCTTGGGGGAGAGGGGATGGAAGTGAAATTGCTCGGCCTCGCATAGCGCCGAAACTACTCAATGAATTCAAATAAAAATTAGCTTAAATTGAGAAAGGGCATAAAATACTTTTTATCCTGGAATTCAGATGGGTTCCCCTGGGAGAGAGGATGGAAGTGGAACTTTGGGCAGCGCATGGCGCCGAAACTAATGAGATGGCTCAGCTAAGTACCAGTTAGAAGCATTGGTGTCGATTGAACGGAGGGCCACAAGACTTATTGGCAATGAATCAATGGTAATGATTCAAGATTCAAGAACGCCGCAATGACTAACCTTCAAAGTCTTGAGCACCGACGTTAAAGTTGCCTGTCTATCGGTCTTCTATAGGCTATATTTTGGAGAGTGTGCGCTGGAATTGCACGACCTAATTCCCCCATCACCATTCTACCATCGGACAACCAGACGATCGGAACTGCGTCATCCATACACGGTGGATATCCCATTGGCCCGCACTCAGCGCTTGAAATCAACATTCTTCGTACGCACCACCAAAGTATGGAACGCCTTACCGGCGCCTGTGTTTCCCGATACCTATAATTTAGAGGTTTTCAAGTCTTAGAGTGAACAGGACTCTTCTATACAAGCGTGCTACATCCTCGGCCGTATCATCATTTACCATCCGGTGACATAGCGGTCAAACGCAAACCTATAAAATGTAAACAAACGACCTAGTGGACAGCATCCGGTCGTCGGTACAAAGCTCTCGCTACCAATGAAGTTGCCGTCGTCCTGGCAGATTGCACTGTGATAGGTGGGACATTGTGCTGCGTACCCGGGATGACAGCTTGCAACGCATTAGTGAAACGCACCAGGCATTTGATGCTCTTCAGTGCTCGTTTATATACCTACTTTCGTGGCGAAGATGGATACAACTTTGATCTTCGACATGAGAATCCAACAACTGACGAGACAGTCGACATTAAAAAAGTTTCTGCTATGCAATTCTTCGAAGATACATTTTACCAATAAGAGAAGGTCGCTTGCTCACCTGCTAAGGTTTCGAGGTTTTTTCAAACGTTTTCTGGTGGACGCTTACGCCAAAATTAAAACGGAGCGTTTGGTATACCTACATCAGAACAGGACAAATGAGAGAAGACTGCGCGCTGAGAATTATGTAGATCTGCGAGAAGCCATAAATCAAGATAGAAATTGCAAAGATTTAGTTACGATTGGTGATTCTTCCTTCCAGTTTTAGAACTGGACAATAGATCTACAGTGCCCTATTTTCCAGTAGGTACTATCAAAAGCTTTTGAAGCGCATAATATACCTAGGTAAATGTGGAGCTATGTGACGTCAGTCAATAAAATCTAGGTATATCTAGGTATGTGTAAATCTATACTGTAGAGGTGTGTAGATCCGGAGTCAAACGGATCCTGGATTCGTGTCCGCTCCTGGGTCCGCGTGGTTCCGCTCCGGATTGGCATTCTTGGCCATAATTTACTAAATAAATGTATAATATACCCACTTATTTAAATAAGTAAGTACTATAGTATAGTCTTATGAAACTAGAAGTACGAAACTTTTGTACCTACTCACTAATCTAGAACAATGATTGTAAAAAAACAGTAAAGTATTGGTCATAGATTCGTTAGATCCACCGAAACAAACGTGTCCTATACAAACAGATCCAATGGACATGTGGGAACCGTTACTGCAAGCGGATTCTAACAGATCCGCGGAATCGTATCCTGGATACGTATCCGAACCCATCTGGAGTCGGATCAGATTCGATCCAGTCGCGGACACGTTTAGCGCATGCCTACTATACTGTACACCATTACTACATTAATAAAAATAAGTAAGGTTTGTGAGGTTGTAGGGGTAATCTCTGAATCTACTGAGCCGATTTTGAAAATTCTTTTACCTATTGAAAACCACGTTATTTGTGAGTGTTATAGGCTATATATATTAACAACTAAAATTATTTGCCGCCCAACGAAGTGGGCACGGGTCAGCTAGTATATAATAAAAACGATCGGTTTTGAGTAATTAATGGAGCTCAGGATAAACGTGTTTTTTCTTTTTGTATAAAAGGTATTTTATGTTTTTTTTTTAAGATATATGATTTTGCCTCTTCCCGAACGTGTACCAATAACCCTGTATTGATAATTCTTATATTATAAATTAATATAATTATCACTTATCAGTCTAAATGGCCGTCTCCTTGCAATTTCGTTAGAGCAAATTTCGTTTTTTTTTTTCAATTTTAGTTTCTGTCTTATGGCCTTTTACTGCCTGGCCTGATAATTTTATAAAATATTAAAAATGTTGGGTCCCTTCAATATTTAATAAACGAATAATAATATTAACATGTCGCAGATAGTGGCGTGAGTTTGGTTGTGGCCTCACGAAGTATGATAGTCGTTATGACAACTTCTTGTTTGAATTAGGTATCTATGCCGTCTCGGTGGCCCATCGAATGAAGTTTTGATTAAATTTTCATTATTGATTATTATTTATTTATTATTGATATATTATTATTGCTTGATTGAACCTATTCAAGGATAATCAGGCTGTGGAAAGTTGTCATAAATATTATAAACTAATAGTGTTATAAATACAACATCTCCTACCTCCAATGCTCCAATCGAAGCAGAGCTTGTGCCATAGGTGTTAGGTCTACATATCTCGCCCATTACATGCTCGTTTCTGTCACGAGATTTTTCATGCTACGTTTCCAAAGGTTTATAAAAAAAATTCAAGGGCATTCACTGCCCAGCCTGTGTTATAGACACTCAAAGTTCTATATTAAAAATAGATTCCGTGCAATGTTTGTCTATTTAAACCATAATGCTTGTGTAGATAATTCTTATATTACGTATCGTACATTATCAGTCTACATTGCGTCAGTCTGTCCTTCGTACGTCAGTCTCCTAGCAATTCAGTTCCCGGAACTTTGATATTTTTTATAATTTTGTTTCCGTTCTTATGGCTATATCCTAATCCTGCGAATATTATAAAGGTGATGGTAAAAAATAATTAATTCATCTTTATTTTGTTCTAGATGTTATACATCAATAGAAGCCTAATTTATTCTTGATTTCAGTAATGTAATTAAATAAAAAGCGTGAAAGTAAAAAAATAAGGTTTAATCATGGTTTAATTATAAAAATTGAAATAGGGCCTGAACTGAAAAAAAAACAATTTCCTGTAAATAACAAAACTTTGACACTTTCAATACTCAATATATTTATTGTTGTCATCACATTGGCTTAATAGGTTAAGTAAGTATCACAATGTGAACCCTGTTGGGCGTAAAAAACAAGTGGAAGGCAGGCCGAGGTTGTTTATGGTTAAAAATAAATATATGTATGTGGTACTTTAGTATAAATTAAATGAAAAAAACATTCATTGCAGATGTTTAATAATATAATCCGTCGGACCTTCCAGGGCGTTAGCTACGGCCCTACATTGGCGTGGCATGCTGAGTATCAAGTTATCAATGCCTGTGGAAAATAAGGCTCCATATTCTGGAAAGATGTGATAAAGTTTTCCCATGCCGAAATTTTGAGGAATATCAATGCAAGCTCTTCTCTCGAGTAAATCCCATGCATGCTCAATTGGATCGAGATCGGCGGACTGAGCAGGCCACGCTAATACCGTAATATTGTGTTCGCTGAACACATTCATCACCTGCCTTGCGGCGTGTGCGCGTGCATTATCCTGCAAGAACAAGAAATCTTAGACAAACTGCTGTTGGTGAGGGATGACCATAGGATACACGATCTGCTCATTGTATTGCTCTGCATTCAAATTGCCTCGTATGCAAACGAGATCCTTTCTCCCACCCAGGTGAATTCCAGCCCACACCATGATCGTTCTGCCTTGATAAGGATGAACTGAGGATTTCGGAGTCGACTTTGACCAGGGACACGCCAAACACGCACTCTCCTTGAATCAGGATGAAATCCGAAGCGAGACTCATCGGAAAAGAGATCATGTGCCCACTGATTGTCGGCCCATTGCAAATGTGCATTAGCCCACAATAAACGACGCCCTCGATTTCCACGTCGCAAAGCTGGTACTCTTAATGGTCTGCGAGCGCGGAATATTCTCCTGGCAGTCTGGTCACTGATAACCACTTGGTGCTGGGACTGGAGTCTTCCTAGCTAGTCTTTTGCAGAAATCGATCTTGTCTCTGGGTAGTGACCCTGTATTTTCCTCGGTGACGTTCAGTTACATCTCCTGTTGCCCTGTAGCGTGCCCATAATCGGCAAATGACACTTGGCTGTGTGTTAACAGCGTCCGCAATATCGCGACTTCGTCCAGCTTCTAGCTTACCTACAGCCCTAAGCATCTCGTCCCGCGTTAAATGGCGACGTGACATTACGCTTAGAGCCTCAATAATCTCTAAAAAGTTGGCGGTTATGGTTTTTCACAAGAAAAAATCTATACATGACAAAGATCACTTGACAGTTTATGCTAGCAAATCCCTTACTCTGCAACCAAGTTTGGCTGTTACTTCTTATTTTGAAAAACTAATGCATTTTTTTATATTTTTTTGAATTTTGAAACAATTATTTAATCCTTTCCCGGCCTCGATTTACAAATTTTAGTGGCAAGTAATATTTTTACGAGTTTTCACAAATAATTTGTAGTATTATTGCCCTAGACTTTGTTGAGTAGTGTATTTTCTACTATATGTATATTATCAGTGGCGGATTTACAAATTTTCAAGGCATAGGCTACACAGTTTTTGCCGCCCTTGCCTCTACAATTGTCATCTCCTACATTTGCTTTTACAATCCAAAAATTTCGTTGAAATTACACGTAAAATTATTTTTGAGCTAATCAACGCTCAGTTATGTACGAGCGGGGTAATGTGTGCTATTTACACAATAATGTACATTTGGTAAACGAGAATAAATAATCTTTATTGCACTGACAAACAATTAAAAATAAATAACTCAGTCAAGCTATAAAACTTTTTTACTTCGTTACAATACCTGTTTGAGTGATTTTTTATTGGCAAATTCATCGATGATATCGTCGTAAGTAATTTTGTTCAATAATTCCGACTCTATGCACAAAAGAGCTAAAGCGTTTAATTTTTCTTTGTTCAAAGTCGATCTTAGATCTCTCACCCGAACAATTCGTCGCTGGTGTACATAAGGGCTATGTCCAAGTTCGGATAAATGTTCTGCAGACTCTGTTTTCGCAGAAACGAAGATAGACTCTCTAATGATGAAGAAGCTGGTTTTACCAAAATGCTTTGCGAAGATATGTGGATTCGAAAATGTATGCATTCTTGAGCTAACTCTGTCTCTAAATCATTAGGATATACATTTTCTAAGGACATAGCCTTTTTTGTAAGTAAATAACATTATACAATAATATAATATTATTGTATAATGTTAATAACATTACGTACATTAACATAACGTACGTACATTAACGTAAATAACATTATACAATAATATAATATTATTGTATAATGTTATTTTATATAATATTATATAAAATAACAATAATATAATATTATTGTATAATGTTATTTTATGTAAAAAATTTGTATACACCCTTGCCTTTCTTAAATTGTAAATTTTCTATCCATCCAAAGTGTGCCTGGAAGAAATAGCTTCTAAGCGATAAGGCCGCACATTGTACTTGTTTATGTCTATGTTTTTTATTTAACTTTGTGGTGTACAATAAGGATTTAATATAGTATTTTATTTAAAAAAAAATAGACCACTGAAATAAGTTCCATGCAATGTTTGTCTATTTAAACCAAAATGCTTGTGGAGATAATTCTTATAATACTTACTAATCGTACATTATCAGTCTAAATTGCGTCAGTCTTTCCTTCGTACGTCAGCTTAGTACATACGTCAGTCTCATTGAAATTAGGTTGCCGTAAATATCGATTTAAAAAAAACCTTTCATATGGCCATTTACTAATCCTGCGAATGTATAAAGGTGATAGTAAAAATTTAAAGATGTTATCGCCTTATTATCTGATAATATCTAATAAACGAATAATAATATTAACATGTCGCAGATAGTGGCGTGAGTTTGGTCGTGACCTAACGAAGTTTGATAGTCGTAATGACAACTTCTTATTTGTATTATGTATCTATGCCGTCTCGGTGGCCCATCGAATGAAGTTTCGATTAAACCTATTCAAGGATAATCAAGCTGTTTATGTGTATCATAAATAAATAAAGCTGGGTTATTCATATGTACAACATCTAGCTCCAAATGCTCCAATCGAAGCAGAGCTTATACCATAGCTGTTAGTTCTACATATCTCGCCCTTTACATGCTCGTTTCTGTCACGAGATTTTTCATGCTACGTTTCCATGCTCCTCATGCTGCGGGTTTATAAAAAAATATCATAAGGGCATTCACTAAGGATGGGAGTTATTGAATATTTTGGCTACCGGTTATTAGTTGGGTATTTTGTTTCAATACCGCTAGTACCAACTGGTACCCAATAACGTTACAATACTCTATACCTGTTCTGATTTCTACCCAATATATTTCTAACCGATTTGGTTAGAAATACCATCTAACCGATTTGGTTAGAAATACCATCTAACCGATTTGGTTAGAAATACCATCTCACCGATTTGGTTAGAAATACTATCTAACCGATTTGGTTAGAAATACCATCTAACCGATTTGGTTAGAAATACCATCTAACCGTTTTGGTTAGAAATACCAAATACTTGTTGCAGCTACATAACTTTACGGGTGAACGGTCCGCTAGTACCTATGCGTAGATGATAGTTAGGTAAGTATAGGTATTGAAGCGTTGGGTAGTTATGGCTCACGGTCGGTTAGGCGCGATGCTCGCTTTGCACAGTTATTCCCTAGCGGTATGCGGATTTTACAATAGCGTTAGATATTTTAGGACCATGCTAACAGGTACTGAGTTAGTTATTGAATACCGGACTCATCTCTAGCATTCACTGCCCAGCCTGTGTTGTAGGCACTCAAAGTTCTATATTACAAATAGACAATCATTGCATGACATAAGTACCGTGCAATGTTTGTCTATTTAAACCAAAATGCTTGTGGAAATAATTCTTATATTACTTACTAATCATACATTATCAGTTTAAATTGCGTCAGTCTTTCCTTCGTACGTCATTCTCCTTGAAATTAACTAATTGTACATTATCAGTCTACATTGCGTCAGTCTTTCCTTCGTACGTCAATCTTCTTGTAATTTCGTTACCGGAAATGTCAATTTCTTTTTATATTTTAGTTCCGGTCTTATGGCCATTTACTAATCCTGCTAATTTTACAAAGATGATGGTAAAGATTAAAAGATGTTGTCGGGTATCTTCCCGGCAATATCGAATAAACTAGTTATAATATAAACATGTCGCAGATAATGGCGTGAGTTTGGTCGTGACCCCACGAAGTTTGATAGTCGTAATGACAAATTCTTATGTCTTAAGTATCTATGCCGTCTCGGTGGCCCATCCAATAAAGGTTCGATTAAAGCGTAACCTATTCAAGGATAATCAGGCTGTTTGTGGAAAGGTGTCAAATATTATTAATAAATAAAGCTGGGTTATTCATACAACATCATCCTAACTCGAATCGAAGCAGAGCTTTTGTCGTAAGTGTTTGGTCGCCCATTACTTGCTCGTTTCTGTCACGAGATTGTTCATGTTACTTTTACATACCGGCATAAATGGCATTCACTGCCCAGCCTATGCGTGGGCACTCAGTGCTATATAAAAATAGACAATCATTGCATGAAATTAGTTTCGTGCAATATTTGTCTAGTTAAACCAAAATGCTTGTGTAGATAATTCTTATATTACTTACTAATTGTACATTAGCAGTCTCCATTGCGTCAGTCTTTCCTTCGTACGTGTCAGCCTCCTTGCAATTATGTTGCAGGAAAATTCATTTTTTGTTTTAGGTAATTTTAGTTTCGGTCTTACGGCCCTTTACTAATCCTGCAAATTTTATAAAGGTGATGATAAAAATTATAATTATTTATTTGTCAGTTTGTTAATTCTAATTAACAAATTGAAAAAGAAAATAACAGCAAATAATATAAAAAAATTAAACTAGTATTTTCAATTGAAATAATTGAGCTAACTGCAGACAATCTACAGGCGTCGACGCCTCGATCACTTCTCGACTGTTGGTAGTGTGGGACCTGATCGTTTCTGCCAATATCGTTTCTATAAATGAAGAAAGCCTCACCTGTTTAGCCTTGGCATACCTGGCTACTGCGTGGAACAGAGGGGCAAGTCTAGCAAGGCGTCATCGAGGCATCGACGACGATCACGTCTCGACTTTTGGTAATCTGGTAGCTATCGTGAACCTGCTCGTTTCTGTCAATATCGTTTCTATAAATGAAGAAAGCCTCTCCTGTTCAGCCTTGGCATACCTGGCTACTGCGTGGAACAGAGGGGCAAGTCTAGCAAGGCGTGATCGAGGCATCAACGCCTCGACCACGTCTCAACTTTTGGTAGTCTGGTAGCTATCGTGGACCTGCTCGTTTCTGTCAATATCGTTTCTATAAATGAAGAAACCCTCTCCTGTTCAGTCTTGGCATACCTGGCTACTGCGTGGAACAGAGGGGCAAGTCTGGCAAGGTGTGATCGAGGCATCGACGCCTCGATCACGTCTCGACTTTTGGTAATCTGGTAGCTATCGTGAACCTGCTCGTTTCTGTCAATATCGTTTCTATAAATGAAGAAAGCCTCTCCTGTTCAGTCTTGGCATACCTGGCTACTGCGTGGAACAGAGGGGCAAGTCTGGCAAGGCGTGATCGAGGCATCAACGCCTCGATCACGTCTTGACTTTTGGTAATCTGGTAGCTATCGTGAACCTGCTCGTTTCTGTCAATATCGTTTCTATAAATGAAGAAAGCCTCTCCTGTTCAGTCTTGGCATACCTGGCTACTGCGTGGAACAGAGGGGCAAGTCTGGCAAGGCGTGATCGAGGCATCGACGCCTCGATCACGTCTTGACTTTTGGTAATCTGGTAGCTATCGTGAACCTGCTCGTTTCTGTCAATATCGTTTCTATAAATGAAGAAAGCCTCTCCTGTTTAGTCTTGGCATACCTGGCTACTGCGTGGAACAGAGGGGCAAGTCTGGCAAGGCGTGATCGAGGCATCGACGCCTCGATCACGTCTCGACTTTTTGTAGTCTGGTAGCTATCGTGGACCAACTCGTTTCTGTCAATATCGTTTCTATAAATGAAGAAGAAAGTCTCTACTGTTCAGCCTTGGCATACCTGGCTACTGCGTGGAACAGAGAACAATCTGCAATAATTTGCGATCGCATACGACTAACGTTCGCATAATCAAATGCTTTATTACAGTATTTACATTACTGTTATTACTTACTGTTATTTCGCTTGTTAATTCACTTTGCTTTGGGTAATTTTCTAGCGCAAGGAATGCTTCCGCGACATCCTTTGACATCTTGTGGCGGTTCTTCTTTGAACTTTCTTGTTATTAAATTACTTACTGTTATTTCGTTTTTCAAATTGCTTCCAAAAAACTTTGTCTTTTGTGCAACCCATCTTTAAACGAAACTTTCAACATGAAATGAGATTTGAAGAAAAACTTTCACTTTTTAAATGAAAGGTCCATATGATAACGTCCACCTGCACAGATGCACACGAACAAAAAACAGCTATTCGCGAATCCAGTCGGATATTTTATAAAAGGGTTAAGGAAACTATCCCGGAAAAAAATACCGTATAGCAATGATCAATCGTAAAAAAATCTTCATAGCATAAACCTTAATGTTTATGAATGCTTTTTATTTTTCAGGCGGGTGGACCAATGGGTCTGGGTTTAATGATTACGACTGACACACATTCATGTTAATTATTTGTTTGCCCTTGTGTCCATTTGCATATTATTAAATATATTTTAGCTTGATGACATTCTGAGTTAATTTAAATAAGCCACCGTCACCTTCAATTAAATTTGTAGAAACAAAAAAATCCGTTGAGATTTCGCGTTGATACCAATTTTTTTAAATGTTTTATGATGATACGTGCAACGAAAAGTATGCATTCTATCATGGATAATCAAATCACCCATTTGATTAACATCTAACAATGACCAAGGCGTTTTCAGTTGCATTTTCTAAAAAAGTATTAAAATGTATGTCGGTCAATGCTAGTATGTCGGTAAGTTTCATTACTTGTTACTTGTATCACAATTTGCTTCTATACTTAGATTGCGCTCCGGATATATCCCTTCGAACAAATTTGCTTTTCTCATGAAAAAAGTCACTTCGCCAAATTTTGATGAGTGTGGTATTATCGAGGACATTCAGCATATCTTAGTGGAATGTGTCCGGAATGCAACATTCAAATCCACTTGCTTCGATAAAAATAATGTAATGGATGTAGGATATGTGAATGGCCTATTATCCGACCCTTCTTGTCTAGATATTGTGCTCTTGATTAAGTTATTAGAGTTAGTTTTAGTTAAACAATATGTATGATTTTGTTTTAATTTGTTAATGTTTCTGTGTATTTTGTTTCGTGTTTCTACGGGTGATGTTATCGCTAAGCGATAAAGCCCTCAAATAAATTGGAAAAAAAGAAACACAATTTGTTATGCTGTCGATATTAGACTCGTTATCCTCTAATATTTTCGAGACAGAATTATTGTTTCGATAAGATTCCTTCTCGCATTTATCCATTATATAGTCGATTTTATTCTTTTCATTGACCTTTGTATGAAAGCACACAACATTTCTGTTTTTTCGCATTGAATCTCAACGAAGCACTGCTTTCGTCCTTCTTTGTACCTACCTATCTCCATAAAGTTCCCCTTTTATATGTTACACAATAATTATATCTGTAGCCATGACGCAATAAAACATGCCTTCATTTTTGGCTAGATATAAAAGTGAGGATCATGTATTACCTCCATTTTATTGGCATTGACAAAAATGTTCGTCAATTTCCAAGACGGCCTGTCTGTCGTTACTTGATATTTCGGTGACCAATATAATTATCATAAATGGATTTCAAAAATCGCCATTCCTAAATTGTTTTTTTTTTAGTATCTACTTACTTAAAACGCATATTAAAATTTTATGATTGCACTTGAATGTACGTTATGTCATAGATAGACATACAGAAAAGAAGTCAATTTTCTTATATGGTTTTTACCCGACTACGAGAGGGTTATGATTTTGACACCTTATGTATGTATGTATGTATGTAGCCGATTTTTATGTTCCCTCGTAGCGCTGAAACTACTGCTCCGATTTCAACAAATGAGGTGTCATATGATTCGTCTTAATAGCCCGATGGCTATAGGCTATGTGACGTCAGATAAAAATGGGGGTCTAACGAGATAGCGGGGGTCGAAGAATGGGTCGAAAATTTCAATGTTAGTAAATATGCTCGTGTGTGGTATCGTTGCAAAGGTCTTTGTTTGTACTTTCCAAAACCGTTTCAAACTTTTGTGAGATCAACGATTCTCAAGCTATTAGCTATTAAAAAGGTATAAAAAAAAATATAGTTAAAAACTAAAACCCGACTACATAAAAGTCTTAAACAAGCGTTCACCTATTGTCCTTATCATTTTCTTTTGATACTTAGGTAGTCGGAGGCATTTGTTACTAATTGTACCGTAGGTAGGTATATGGGGTGGGTGCCTCCGACTACCTAAGTATCAAATGAAAATGATAAGGACAATAGGTGAACGCTTGTTTAAGACTTTTATGTAGTCGGGTTTTAGTTTTTAACTATATTTTTTTATACTTTGAAGACATCCTGCTATAGACCTACTCATATGGTATGGATAAATAATTTCCAGTTTCAGATGGAAGTTCTATAGTTGCTTGCAACGAATTGAGTCATGAGAGTGGCGTTGTTTAATTTCTATGTATTTGCAATTTCGATTCCAAACATGTAATAAAATACAATGCTACATTTATTCTGGTTAGTTCAATAGTAAAGCTGAGTAACGGTTGCGGGGGTACCAGGCGGTACCTGGCTCGGGTTGAGCGTGACAACACGCTACTTCCAAGGGACAAACTAAATTACTTTTAACATTAATAAACCATATTACTCTAATTTACCATACTTTCTCCTTCTTTTAATAAGCCACTGGAAAACGTTCCGTAATGTGTACCTATCAGTTGTTTTTTAAATCCGCATCATGACGGGCGACTTTTTTTGCGGTCGCGGGTAATTTTTATTTGTCTAAGATGTAATTGATTTCGTGACATTTTATTAATTGCTTTAGTTTGGGGAAGTTTTTTATGATTTCGAAGTATATAAAGTAGGTTGTAAAGATGGAGGAAGCAGAAAGAAATAAGCCTAATCAGCTTACTGAAGAGGAGATTAATAGGGTAAGTACGGATTTGTGAGAGAGCCATACACGTCTGTCGGGCATGTTCTGAAACGTGCGTGTTCGTGGCTCTATTTATATATATTCTGTTATATATGTAGGTATTGGGCTAGTTTTAGAGAAGGCTCCTGTTGTATTCATATTCGTTTGGCCAAAGTCTTACAATAAACTGAGATTGGGACATGTTTGCGCTTTTGGGATTTAGCAGCTGCGAGATTTGAAGACCAGCCTCAAGCTTCTTCTCAATTAAATCCATCTGAATCTTTTGCTTTTAGCTTCCACCACTTCCAATTTGCGTGTTCTACGACGTGAGATTGACGAACTTTGTGGTTTTCTTCGAACAAACGTTGGTTCTCGAAGCACATGTGGATTGCTGCGCAATACCGGGAGTCGCAATTTTGTGGGCAAGTTTCAGCATCGGCTTCGAATCGTGTCCTTTCCGTGACGATCGAGGAAAATTCGTGTCGCAATGAAGGCTCATGTTCAAGTACTTCGTAGAGGCGAAATCCAGCTTCTTAGAATCCAGAATATTCAGAATAGCTTGTCGTTGACGACGCGTAAGAACATTCGATGGCGTTTCATACATTATGATGAAATGCAACTGCGCAGATTACTGGTTTTACGGATCCGCTCGAATGGACCATCCATTTTTGTAGGCGATCGAATAAAACCACGCTTTGCGAGAAGGTCAGTGTGCCGCGAGAGTTGAATTTTTCGAAAATTTCTTAAATTATTTACGGAGCCAAGTCGAGTGGGCAATCATTCACGACTTGCAAAGATACAACTACCTTCATGTTTGTCAAAAAATTGTATTTATTCGAAAGTTCTGCGTCTTACAACTTTATCTTATTAATGTAAAATAACAAAAACTACCAACAGATAGCGTTAAGTACTTGTAAATAAACGACGATAATTTAAAATATTACAATATTCTAAATTTATACAAAATTTAGAATATTATAGTATATTCTAAATTTATACAAAATTTAGAATATTGTAGTATTTTAAATGAAAACGTAAACCTACCGACTAACGGTGCATTCCGAATTACGATTACAGCGCTGATAGCGATCACAAAAATATTTTGCGTTTCAAATTAGATATCACGATATTGACAGTTGAATGCTAACATTAATTCCGAACACTTATGAGCGCGCTCACGGTCTCGTGTCGTGGTGTCAATGTCAATATCTCATTGCAATACAAAAAGAGATCATCAAAGTTATTCTCCGACCGTTGATTTGGTCTTCTATATTTATTTCCATTTCTTTGTAAAAACTTGCAAACGAACGTTATATTGAAAAAACCCAAAGAAAAAACCGTTAGCAAACAAACCCAATTGTCCGACTTGACAGCACGCTCACAGAGATGTCAGTTTGTAGCATGGTCGTTGATATCGCAAAATAGCGCATGTAATGACGTCATCTAAGACGTCACACGGGACAACGTTGTCGCGCTCACGATAATACGGAACGCGTGTGAGCGCGATGATATTGATTTTAGCGTAATTCGGAATGCACTATAAGATATCGGAGGAAATTTTGTATTATTTTACTGTATTACACATGTTATAAGAATAGTAAATAAACAAAATCTGAAATCTGAGTTGCTTCGTTTAGAAAATTAATAATTGTAAGTATCTACATACTTTTCAGTATTTTCTTACGTTTTACGTACGTACTAGCTGTGCCCGCGGCTTCGCCCGCATATAATATAAGTTTTTGCGTGAGACCCAATTTTTCAAAACCAACAAATCAAAGATCATTAAAATCGGTCTAGCCGTTTTCGAGTTATAAATGGTGTAACTAACATGACTTTGTTTTATATAATAGTTTTGGGGCGGGGTACCCGAATGAAAATGAAAAAATACATATAACCCTCAATTTTCACCTTTCTAAAACCAACCCCATTTTTTTAGTTAGTACTGTTATAAATCTTCAACCCTCTCATTTAGGGGTATAAAAAATAGTTAACAAGCTATTCTCAGATTTACCAAATATACACACAACATTTCATAAAAATCGGTCAAGCCGTTTCGGAGGAGTTTGGTTACAAACATTGTGACACGAGATTTTTATATATAAACATAGATATGTATTTCCGCCTAGCAATCAATGTGTGTGATCTGAACTACTGCATTTTTTCGTTGAGTCTGCTGTTTTTGTTCTGTATTTTATACATTTCAGTGTGTTTTTGTCTTTTTTTATACATCTAAGTACATATTTACTTTTAAAGAAAAATGTTCTGCATTATTTATTAATTCCTTTTAAAAATCAATGCAAAGTAAACAAAGCCTGGAATAAAGGCGGTATCCTTAATGTCGGTACTAATGCCTTGAGAAATAAATACCTACATATTTTCATTTTCACAATTATTCACAAAATGCCTAAGGTGTTCTAATGCAGGAGTGGTTTAAAAAAAAATAGGGGAAAATTTCGAGGTGATACGATCACGGGGTCATCTGTTCTATAAAAAGAAAAACTTTGGTAAAAACACATTTGGGAGTGCATTATGTTCTGGTAAAAGGCAAGAATCCCTATAAAGGTATTTTGTATGTATTTGCGTTCAATTACAGGGAAAACGCTGGATGGGTTCGTGTCTGCAAGGAGTAAGAATTTTTTTCCCCGGTTAAAAATGTATGACAGTTTTCGTCAAGAAGGTGTGTGTGTTCGCGGAAAGATAATCCTAGTAATATGGAAGCTAAGAGGGAAGTAATGTGTCTGCTGAAAAATCTGTTCAATTAATGCATGATTTTCATAGTCTTTCAGTCCTTTTGCGCTGCGTACAAACTTGTATCCAGATTATAAAAAACAAACTCATAAAAAAAAGTTACCCGCGTTAATAATAATTGATGTTATTACTTGTTTTATTGTGTGTGTATCTTGTGTTGCTTTTTGTTTACTTTAAGTGTTTAGATATTAAATAGTATATTTTTAATTGGAATCTATCTGTTTTATTTACCCTTTTTACTATAAATTTCATGATGTAGGAAAATATAAGGTTTAAAAAAATGCACAAATTTGTAAATTTGAGTTCCTGTCCGTACGGGGTTGCTCTTATCGTAGAGAGACAAACGTTTTTCTCCAAACGCTGCCATATCTTTTAAGACCCATCTTTTGGGTTTCAATCTGGATTAGAAGAGGGCCAGTCTTCATGCCCTATGAAGTTAATTCCACGGGCGGTCAGACGGTTCTGCGTGATTCGTGCCTTATGAGCTGGCGCAGAATCCTGCTGGAATGTCCAGTATCTGTTTTGAAACATTGTTTGGGAAAAAAGTTCCACTATGTCTGCTAGGACGGTATTTTGGTACTCTACCGAACTGGTTTTCATACCGTTTCACAAAAAAAACATACAACTGAATAGGAAGCCTCCTATCCTATGGGATCATTCATGGTTTGGCTTGGGGCTCCAAACGAAGAATAATGATGCCCTCGCGAACCCTCGGAATACACGCGCTTGCTTCTTCACTGCTGTGGGCATACCATTTTTCAATGCTAATTTTTTTTTCGTCCGATTGACTTGATTTGACGATATTTTTTTCCAGCGTACCGCTGTTACGAAGCTCGGTATCTTTCTAACATATTTTTTTTAAATGAAAAATTTTAGTTACTTCTGTGTTTTGGATCGCACCAATTTTCTTAACAATAGAAATCAAATCGTAATTATTTTCGTGTGTTGCTTCGGAATATTGCGAATCTTGATGGTAAAACCTGTGGTAAAACTTTGAGCCTGTCTTTCCAGGTATTCCAATTTATTTTCTAGATTTAAAATACGGCTCTAATACTCGTTCTCTTGGACTTAACCATCAACTCTTGAAAGTAATTCACTATACTGTGCGTTCATAGTCGAAACAGATTTTTGTATTTCACAGTTTTGTGAGATAATTACATTCAAAGCATTGCTCAGGAATCAAACTTTTCATCATGTTGAGATTTCATCTCATGGAACATGGGCTTAATCCCTGATATACCCAGGGATGGTATTTCGGAGAAGTCGGTAAACGTTATTTTTCGGCGTTTGAAAACGTAGTTCCGGATGTCGCTGTCAACCCCGATAGTCGAAGTGTTTAGAGCTGTGTCTGAAGAGCTATGTGACATCATGGATGGTGTTTTCAAGAGCTGAGGCGATCTGGTGGGTGAGTGTGGGAGTGACATATTAACGTCGAACGATGTGGGATGGCCAAACTGAAGGAGAAAACAAATAGCAGTCCAAGCAGTAGATTGATTTTGGGGCATAAAATTACCACTTAGAAAGTGTAGCAATCATCGACTGAGTTTCGTGAGGCATTGCGTAGTCGCTTTCTAGCGCGTCGAGTCTACTGTCTACGCCCCGTAGACAGTACTTTCGTAGCACTTGTTTTGTGCAAACTCGTAGGTAATTTCTAGCCCACTGTTCAATGGGTAGTTGGTGCGGTGGTTATGGCATTTGGCTGCGACTCGGCACGCTGCGGGTTCGGATCAGCCTGAAGGCGATTTATTATGCTTTCACTCACGGCAGATATTCGTTCGCCGACTCGAACCGTCAGCCTAGTGTGAAGTAACGCTGCTGCACCGTAATTAACAACAAACAACACCAACAAAGTTGAGGATGCTGGCGAAGTCCCAGGGCGCCGCCACCAATTCACTTACTAATTTAAATATTTAAAACCAGAGCAACACTGATACGTATGCCGCCGCGGAGGGAAGGGATTATTGCGAATACCTAAAATAAACAATACACATTATTCATATCAGCCATTAAGAATTAATTAACATAAAAATTGAGTATACATAACTATATACTGAATATATATAACATAAACATGTACATATAATGTGTATTATATATTACGTTGTGTAGGTATCATTATATTATATTTGTAATTCGTTAAATTCAAACACCACCGTCTATATTGTCCTTTTATGTCCATCCCAAGGTTGCCTGGAAGAGCTTAAAGCGATAAGGCCGCGCTTTGCACTTCTTTGTTTGTTAGCATTTCCTGGTTGTATTGTATTTTGTGTTTGTGCGGTACAATAGAGAGTTGTATTTGTATTGTAAATAAATCTATCTATAAACTTATCTGTGCAACCACTGGACGAAAAACATGTCACACCACTGGATTGACAAGAAACATGCAAAATCATTCAACACTTATAAATTAACATAATTCTCATAACCTCACGCGAATATTTATAGATATAACTAAAATTATACAGATTGATGTATAGATGGGGCAGTAAGGGGATGTACACATACAGAAAAATGGTCTTAGGTCACAATCACTGTTGGGCTGCCTGTACATGGACCCGGAGAGGAGGGGAGCGGAAGCGGAGCTATGTCAATATTAACCAATGGAATCGCATAAAATCCCCGCTCCGCTTCAGTTGGCAGGGATTTAGATTAGATTAGATTTGATTTTCGACTAGTTTAAAATTGTACAAAACCGTGAAGCAGAGCGGAGTTCATACAAAAGCGGGGAGCTCTGTATGGCTGTCCATATGGAGCCCGAAACTTTGTGTGTGTGAACAGTTTCGGACTATCCTCACTGCTCCATTGCATTGCGTGGCGAGGACGCCGCGCCGCGCCGCCGCTTACTCCGTCGCACTTAGTTCACATTTTTCGTGGCATCCTGTATAAGATTCTGAAATCGAGTAATTAAGGTATTACCTAATCTATAACGACACTAAATAGTCTCCCATACACAATAGCACTGATGTCCGTCTTCAGCCAGTGACGTCTCCATAGCATTTTTGTGTAGGTATGGTCATTTCAATTTCTATTTTGATATGGGCCCTTAATTTGGATCAAGTAGATATTAATGATAAATGAATTTATTGTTGTATAACTAGGTGGTAACATTACATTGGTCTTATATAATATTGTTGTTAATTTGCATCTCTAGTTTGCCATGGTCACTATGGTCAGGCTTACAACATTAATTTGGAGAAGTTAAATAGTTAATTGATAAGTCATATACAAAAAAATATAATTTTCTTATTTAGTAAAAAAATGTCATATAGAGTCGGTAAAAAAAAATTAAAATTATAGTAGTTAAGTATAGGAATGGATGTCACATAAAAGAATACGACTGGGGGACGGGGGAGGGCTATGTCCAGCTGTGGACGTGCATAGGATGATATGTTGATGATCAAATACGTACGTATTTGATCATCAACATATCATCCTATGCATCATCCCACGCAAATAATAGTAATTCATATTACATTTCGTCCTAAGAAACTAAATTCTTAAGACATAAATGATGAATTATTTATTTTATTTATCTTGTGTCTATCCTCTATCCATAGCCTTCCAACATTTGCCACCTATTGCGTTGTTCGTACTAAACAGTAAATCTTTCGTGTTTATAGTCAGTTCGCAAAGGTTGTAAAGCAATTATAGTTGAGTATACATATGCTCGCTGGTGCCACCCCATCCTATAAACACCTCGCTTGTTTTGTCGATATTTTTACACCTTGTAACGTATTAGTATCTTCACCACCGCCACCAATACATTGCTTAAGTGAATCGTTTCTTAAAATTTATCGTTGATCGTTTAAACCTAACGTGTGATTGAAAATATAAGAATATATAACGTTATGTATATAGTATATAGGTATATCATAATAAAAGTATGAACGCTAAAAAGCTCAGTGACTTGGAAAAAGCTGAAGCCAGAGAGGAATTTGAAAACCGATTGCGATATGCCTTCGTAAAATATGATAACCAGGAAGGTGACGAGGAGAATTCAGAGGTAATAAATTGTTGACGAATAATATGGACGTTGTAATTTTGATACTGGTCGCTGCCTTTCGTTTATTCTTGTCGATTGCTCTATTGTTATTGTTTTTTTAGATTTGCAGATATTTTTTCGGGTCTGGTTTATTTATCAGCACATAAACATCCACAGCTGCATGTATAAAATATGGCATTTATTGGATGTATTTTCTTTCACGCAAAAACTACTGAACCGATTAGGCTGAAATTCGATATGGGTATAGTTTGGGATCTGGGATAACATATAGGCTATTTTTAACTCGATAAAACGCGGGCGAAGGCGCGGGCAGCAGCTAGTCAGAAATAATTGAGCAATAAACCATCTATTTTCTTAGTTACTACCGTATTTCTCCTTAATTATTAATCACAATAATTATTGTTTTCACCGTACTAAACAATAGAATATCAAAGAACTTTCAGCTTATTTTTGCATATAAATGTCCTCATTAATAAATAATAAGCAAAAACATGATTATTGTGCTACCGACGACGCTCTGCTCTGTCTCGCTCCTATGAAATCGAAATCCTATCCACTCAGGCCATGGCCCCCGGCAACGAACAGGGCCTAAAGCGCTGGTGAGCGGTAGTAATTTACCAACCGCAAATAGCGCGTTCTGGGTTTGCACTTTTACAGTTACTACAAAAAATCTATGCAATTCATTTTTAAAACTAGTTTCATAAAATAGATTAGTTAGGCGTTATATCCACATGCATTACTTAACTTACTCACTTTATGACTGCCAAATATGGATGAAAAACGTAGAAAAGTTTATATTCTTGGATTTTACATAACATTTCTTAAAATTGAATCTATAAATACCTTGATAAAAATCGTTGAAGGCTCCAACTGCCTCATTAGGTCACTGTTCACAAATTTTTATATCATACCACTATTATAATATTATATAGAAAGATTATTATCACACAAGAAACTACATAATATTGTCAACGAGTTGAATTATTGCACTTTTTAAAATAACAAAAGAAATCTATCCAACTTAGCTCGCAAAATACACTGACTAGGGCATGTATTCGCGCCCGGAGCATTTTAAAAGGTCACACGGCAAAGGTGGTTTCACAGTGATATTTGTTCTGAACCAGACAGACAGGCAGGTTAAATGTTGCAAGTAAAAACCTACATTTCTGATCCGGGGCGCTGTTCGATAGATGACGTCATGCGTGAAATGTATCGCACGCATTTTATATAGGTACTTAGATAAAAGGCAAATAAAAACGATGGACATTCAATCATTTTACTTTAATATAAATAACTAGGAATGGTATTATTTGCAACACCTTTCCAAGCAAAGTGCAACTTCGCATTGCTTGCACTGCGGTGAACAAAAACACCCCCTCTTTTCGGAAATAAATTGGAAAATAACGACCCTAGAAAAATGGATCAGAATCAAAATTGTAGGAATTTTAATTTCAAACAACTTTTGCTCCTATTATTTTTCGTGTAAAATTTAAAATAAACGAGTTATTCAATAAACAAAAATTTACCCTAAAATTCAAGATGGCGGATGACGCAACAGGTCTGGTACCCCAACAACCAAAATTTACATTGCGTATGACCACCAACCCCAACAAATTCCAAAATAAAATCTTCAAAAAAAAACCGTGTCGGCCCCTTTTTTGAGCTAAGTCGGCTGGGCGTCAATATCTGTAAGCCAACCAATTGCACAGCTTGATGACCTTTGATTTACACTTACAAGACAACATAAACAAACGACCCAATTCAAGTCAATGGCCAGCGAACAGTCGAATACACCTGAACACACCTTTACATTTTAAACGGCCGGCTTGGGCAGCATTTGCAGCCCGCAGCGGTATATATTTATATTATTGCACCTAAAATGAACTATTAATTACATTTACTCCTATTTTCTGAAAGAAAACAATAATCTGCAGGGTTTAATTTATGTCTATAAATATCTAAAAGTAGTTAACATGTACTTTTTAACATTCTGAATAATTTAACGTACAAATAGATGCATTTACTGACCATATAAATATGGCTTAAAAACACCAACAAGTTTCAAAAAATATTTTCTACCACAATTTTAACGGATTCTTCTTTACAAAGTTAAGAGATTATATCCACATAGCTTAAATATTAAATTTCTTACATATGTATTTTTGTTTTTGTTTTTAAGCAACATTGATGTCCAACAAGAATCAATTTCAATCGACTAAACGCTAGTGTCACGTCTTAAAATCCAATGAGTAACATTTTTCAACCACTAGTAACCGAATCAGCTGGCGGCGCGGATCCTAGCCCGCATCGCTTTGGCACGTGCGCGTCGGGTATCAAAGTACAGCCCGCAGCGCCTCAGTGGCTATGTATGCCTATTCTTTTCACAAAATGGCGGCATATATCTCCCTCTTTAGTAATAATACGAACAATTATTATACAGCGTGTGGACTTGATCGAAACAATTTGGCCTGTAGGCCTTCCATCAAAAGCAAACTATCCTGGTTCCACGCAACCGTTTCTTTCAGTTAAACAATGCAAATTACCATTCCACCCTTATATCCGACATGCTATCGAACATGTTATGACATAACATACACAAGGTACACATTTACGATTCAGTCAAAAATACATTTTCTTTGGAACTTGACATGTGCATATCAGTTAGTGTTTATAAAAAAATTGTGAGGTCAAAATTGTTTTGTAAACATTATCTATTATTTATTATATATCGGCAAACTAAAAATCCAGCAAAATGGACGATGAAGTACAGGTAAATAAAGTGTTTAATTTATTATTAAGGTCTATGACTGTCCTAAATTCAAACATTTATTTTATGAATAAATCATTTTTAATTTTGGACTCCAATTCCATTGAAAAATTCAGTTCCGGGCATTTTTTACCCCATAAAATTACTTTTAGTTATTAGAGTACGTTGGTACGTTGGTGCGTTCTAAGGGCTGTAGGTGATAAGTAAAAAGAATAGCTTCCGTCCCACTAGATATAGTGCCCAATTCTAGATCCAGCTACAAATAAAATGCCTGAAGTTGATAGAACTCCTTTTCATGTCTGATTCAATGAAAATTCAAATTAAAAAAAAGATGAACATTGCATGTATTTTGAACGCTGCATGTTTTTAATTTCTGAGCGTGCATTTTCACTGCAAAATAATTTTTTGTCAGTCAATAATAAATTATAAAAAAAAAATTTGCCAATTAAAACTAACTTGTTTAAATAAAGTACTTCGACCTGAATCCTGAAGCAGCGACTAATTTCTATAATATCGTCTTTTTATAGGAATAGATAAAAAGTGGGAATGAGTTTGTTATGTGCCTTTCTTATCAACATTTTTAAACCCAGATATACCTACAAAAAAAAATTGTGTAACTACTCTTGGTGCAGTTGCACATAGTTCTCAATTGTTTGTACCATCGATCGATTCTTTTCGTTATATAAAACTGGTGAATAGTTTCAAAGCATACATCATTACAATAACTAATAAATAGCATCCATAGCAACGCTCGTAAACAAGAGGTCTACTTTGAAAAACTAATAACTACGTTGACGGATGCCGGAATACGTAAAACGAAGGATGACCTTCGATGACCTTTCTATGAAACGATTGACATTTATTTGTTAGAGATCCGAAACAAATGTTTTCGTTTCGTGCGATCTGACAACTGAAACTTCGTATTTTGTGTTTCAATGTAGGGCTCCTTTCATTCGTCGCAATCCATCTGTCATCCTTCATTCATCACATCAAACTAAATTAGACTCCAGTTTTTAAGAAGATGTCGCCACATGAAAAAAATTCACGCGCTATAGAGTAAAAAGTACTTCCAAACATTTTACATTGTTCAGGAATTTGTAGTCGGTTTATCGTTATTCAAAACACGCCAAATTATATAAAAAGGTTGTACGAAGATAATCGTTTAATTTAAATAATTTGCAATTTCATATTATTCGAATGATATGTCACGTGAAGTGAAGGAGAACCCTTTTGGGTTTACCCAAAGCGGAGGCCTGTGGGCCTCCTCTAGAGCCTTCCAGTGTTTGGTCCTGTGATGATTCTATCTATTCTCTTCCCCCCACGGACTTCGTCCACCCATTGTGCCAGTGGTCTGCTTGGCTCTGGCTTCTGCCAAGCAGAGTCTTAAATGGTTAAAAAGACCCATTGTGCCAGTGGTCTGCTTGGCTCTGGCTTCTGCCAAGCAGACCACTGGCACAATGGGTCTTTTTAACCATTTAAGACTGGTATACCTAATGCATAGAGGGACTAAGTCGTTATGACTAGTCATAGTGCGAAGTAGATATTACGTTAGTTAGATTTACGGCGATATATCGTTTGCTTTTATATCTTCATTATTTTCATTTCCAACCGTCGGGTTATGCTCGTATTCCAATTTTTCTAATATTTTATTTAAAGGCCCAAAACTTCGGCACACCTCATCCTTCGCTTTATCCATAATTATGTAGATTTTGTTTTTTGCGTGGTTAAGCAAACTCGTATGTTAACCGACCTTTTCCACTGCGTTATCTGAACTCAGCTTTATGGAAGCACTACAAACCTTCGGATTCGAGCATCGCCATAGTGACGAACCATCAGTATTTGTTTTTTTCCTGTATAAGCATAGCCCCCTTTTAACCAATTTTTAGTGATTTTTTAATTTTGTACAGAAACCACTACTTCGTTTGAATTTATTTCTTTCCGCAACAAACGATTGATTTGGTAATGATGGATGACACCTTGTCGTGTTTATTTATAATTAGAACACTCCAGTTTTATAGCCCGGCTACACGCTCAAACATTTGTGCATGCATGATTGCACAAACCAGTTTGCTTGCGCAAACTGTGTTTGAGCATGCATGGTTGCACAAATGTTTGAGTGTGTAGCCGGGCTATTATGTGCCAGTGCCTGCAAGTTTTAACGTTTACGCTAATTTTGTATGTTAGGTATACCATCCTTGAATGGTCTATGGCATTTTAGGCAAAATGCGATTTAGGCTGATGGATATTCATTTCAAGCCTTTATTCAGAAAAAATATTTACATTTTATTTATAATACTGTTAATACGACACCGATACTTCTTCTGTTTGCCTTTTTTTGGCAAAGGCTTCCTCTAGTCCCTTCCACTTTTCTCTATCTCTTGCCAACCTTATCCATGTATTTCCTGCTATGTCTTTAAGTTCATCCTCCCACCTTTTGAACTGTCTCCCTCTACATCTTTTGCTATATTTTGGAAACCAGTCCATCAGCGTTTTACTCCATTTGTCTTTTCCTCTTGCTGTATGTCCCGTCCACCTCCATTTCAGTTGTTTCACTTTAAGTGTGACGTCTTCTATTTTAGTTCGTCTCCGAAGTGTTTGGTTTCTAACTTTATCTAACTTCTTTTTGCCCAGCATACTTCGCTCCATAGACGATTGACAAACTTCCAGTTTCTTGGTATGAGCTTTTGTTAAGGCCCAGGTCTGGCACCCGTATGTTAAGACTGGGAGGATACAGGTATTGTATAGCTTCCTTTTGAAATACATGTTCATTTCCTTGTTTTTCATTATTGCCCCGCAAGACCAGTAACGTTTCCACGTATTGGCTGTCCTCACTTCAAGTTCTTTTGACATTAAATCATTTGGTGATATTAGTTGGCCCAGGTAAGTATACTCATTTACGTACTCGATATTGCTGTTGTTTATGTTTATTGGCATCGCTGTGTCATTCGTCATCATTTTAGTTTTTTCTGTGTTCATGGTCTGTCCTACTTTCCGGCTTTCGTTGTCAAGTTCACTTATCATTTGTTGGAGTTCTTCTTTAGTTGAGGCGAATATTATGATGTCGTCTGCAAATCTCAAATGAGTTAATTTTTTTCCATTTATGTTAAGACCGAGGTTGTCCCATATTTCGAAAATTTGTTTGACTACCTATATATGGTCAATGGTAGAGAAGTCGCTTCTGAACCCCGCTTGCTCCTTAAGTTGGTGCTCATCAAGTGTTTTGGTTATGCGTTGTAGGATAACCTTCGCAAAGACTTTGTAGATGTTTGACAGTAAGCTTATCGGTCTATATTGTTTATATCGTTCTTGTCACCTTTTTTATGTATCAGAATTATTGTCGAAGACGTCCATTTATTGGGTATGATTTCACTGACTAGGAGTTCGTTGTAGATGGCGGTGAGAATGGGTGCAATTAAAGTCTTCCCAATTTTGAGGAGTTCGTTATCTATTTGGTCTGGTCCTGGTGCTTTATCTCTTTTTTGGGTATCGATAGCTCTTTCTACTTCATGTACTAAGATTTCAGGTATGTTTGTACAGTCAGCTAGGTCAGTTTCATTTGTAGTTATTTTCCTTGCGTATAGGTCTTTGAAATAAGTTGTTGCAATTGAGATTAGGTCTGTTCTCTTCGTTTTAGGGTTTCCGGTTCCGGTGTCAAACTATAAACATCACTGTACTTTGCTCCGACAAACAAAAATACAAAACTGTGTCGAAATCCCTGTGATTACCGTACTCCACGGTAAATATTGATCGGTGGTTCAAGAAGAGAACAAACACAAAAGAGTGGATACCTAACCTCAAAAACAAAAAAGGGATGAATATTAAGGTCTAATAAAGATTAGACTTTAAACGAAGTAAGCAATCTGCTTAATAGACTGAGGACCCGCTTACGTCCGTAACGAATTTATCAAAATACGATCGATTTTATAGCAAATATGTAAATGTTGATTTCGAGCCCCTGTGCTTTGTATAGGTGTTTAAGGTATTCGTGCTAACTACAATACATGGGCATAATTTATGGCACCAACTCAACATAGAAAAGAAATTTATGGTCTTGGATGACTGAATAACATCACGAAACTTTTTTTAGTAACCGCCTTCGTGCATACCTTCGGTAAGCTTATATCATTCGGCGTGTAGGTATACAATAATAATATATGAACTGCTTTCCACATATATCGAATAATGTAGGCCTGCGTTTAGTCGTGTGATTTCTTTTACACGCATTGAACGGTCTTTTTTCTAACTTCCATTAAATTTTGTTTTGATAACTGTCGTAACTAGCCCACATATGAGCTAGTTACGACATTTGAGGAACGCCTGTTTTATAGATTTTAGGTTATGTAATCGCCCACCGAGTGTCTCAAGTCTCTATAATTTTTTCTTGTGATTTTTTCACGTGTCACAATTTTCAACATGGATTTAACTGTTCTTGGAAAAGTCATCAGCAACTTTGTAAGTAATTTTACCCTTCACTCTCCTTTAATTTATTTCCACCGTAGGTACTGCATTGTCACTTGATGTCGTTAATATCTAAATTAAAATATGACTATACCATTAACACGCAAGTTATAATTACAATAGGAAAAGGCAGCTACATAAGGGATTGTACACAGAAAGAAAACAGACAGACAGTAAAATCTTAAGTATACTAAATTAGTCCATATCTAGGAGACGGAATTTAAAATAATTAATTTATCGACAATGGTGTAAATTCAGCAGGCCTACTCGGAAAAGGAAAATCGAAGTTTCTGATTGGTTTTCGTGCAAAACCAACTCTGATGTCGCTTGCATAAGATTACCTACCGTTTGCTTGAAAACGAAATAGAAACTTCGATTTCCGTTTTTCAAGTAGGCCCTCAGATGTATGTCACCAAAACTGAACTAGACTAATTTGATAGCACTAAAAATGCTGCGGTCCTTTTCAAAACGATCTCAATAAAAAAACTGAATATTTCGTGCTGTCAAAGCTGTCAAACCAAACTAAACTAGTTTGGTTAGGTTAGTTTAGTAAATAGCCCATGTATTAAATCTTATATATAAAATTTCCATGTCACAATGTTAGTTACCGTACTCCTCCAAAACGGCTTTACCGATTTTTACCAAATTTTATATGCGTATTCAGTAGGTCTGAGAATCGGAATCTATTTTCCATACCCCTAAGTGATAAGGGTTGAAGGCAAAACAACGTTTGCCGGGTCAGCTAGTAGTTTAATAAAAATGCAACATCGGGATCCACCATATATGTACATATTTAAATAGTAAATATTGGCACGCGAAAGAAATGTTTCCTCATCCCTGTTTTAGGTTTTCAGACAGCTTTTTCGCAGGAGGTCCAAAGACTTCGAACGAAAATTTAAAAAAAAAATACTAAGACTATGATTTGATGTACGAACGCGTTTATAAAAGTGTAATAAATATCGTCAAGATTTGCCTGATGGTATAGGATTAAATTCTGTGGACGATTGGTTACGTGTTTTATTTAGGAGAAATATTTATTGCTATCGCAAGCGAATCCACAATTTTGTCAGAACAACAAAACATAAAATTGAGTCCACAGATGATCGGAATGCTGGCTTTTTTAAATAGTTTTACAAAAATGCAACGTCTGGGTCCACCATATATTTCATTAATAAATATTGGCACGCTAAGGAAAAAAATTCTCCATCCCTGTTAACAGCTTTTTCGTAGGTGGTTCCTCCTCACTGGAAGTTTGATCTGAGTCTTGAGAAAAGAATGGCAAAAGACAAATTATGAAAAAAAAAAATTGTCTCTTATTTGATGTCCGAACGCATTTATAAAAGTGTAAGAAATATCGTTAAGATTTACCTGATTGTATAGGATTAATGTCTCTGAAAGGTTGGTTACGCGTTATGTTTGGGAGAAATATTTATTGCTATCGCAAGCGAATCCATCCACAATTTTGTAATAACAACAAAACATCAAATTGAGTCTATAGGTGATCGGAATGCTGGCTTTTTTATTATGAAGCATTTGAATCTTGTTCAAACAAGTTGTCGGGCAATACAACGTAACCTGCTTCGACTTCTGCAGCATCACAGAGATGCCTCCTTCTCCCGGGACTTTGCTTGAAGAAATTCAAGTAACCCTCAGGTTCTGAAAAGTTTCGCTTGCGAGAACTCGATGTAAATCGGTTTGCAAAAGAGGAAGAACGAAAGGTTTTGAAACCCCGAAATTAGTTGCGGCTTTAGATAGATGCCAGCTTAGCATAAGAGACTCCATTTTATACTTCAAGCGACAGTAGAAGCACTAGGTTTAAGCTGTAATGAATTTCCGATCAACAAGTCTTCGATTCGATGAATTGGAACCCAGACGAGGAAAACCAGATCAGAAATCACCAAAAATTATTTTCAAAACGACGTGCCCGACTAACTTACTGTTCATTGGGATGGGCAACTGCTTCCTGGCTTTTGGATGTGAGAAGCTCGAAAAAATAACGTCTGCCGATTTTCATTTCATATGATGACAAAGAATAGCTTCTCGCTGTGCCAGTGAAGTTAATAACAAAACTAAAACCAATGTTGCCTAAGTTAACTGAGACGAATGTGCAAAAAAGTGAATAATTGTGGGTAGGTAATAATAATGGCTGACAGGCTAACGTAAATAGCTTATAGGGCGTGTTACCATTTTTATGTTCATAACGCTTGGCCATCTGGAGTTCCCACTTCAGGTATTTTCATTTCCAGCCAAGCCCTGCATGTTCTATAAATTTGAGCAAAATCGGTGATGACGTGCAGGGAATGCCCCCTTGTTAATACAATGCCAATGAAATATTATTCAACAGGCTAAGGACGCCTCTAAAACATTTATGATAAAAATTAAAACTTTGTATAGCGCGCATTTTTATAAATAAGTTGAAAAAAGTTCGTAAAGGTGGACTGTTCCGGCGCAGTAGCTCTGACACTAGTGACGGTGACAGTCCTAAACATGTCAGAAAAGGCATGTGCATAGAAATAACCCAAAATGTTTCTTTCCTTCTCGTCCATCTGCCGAAAATTGCGCATCATTCCTTTATTGTAAAAATGTATGATTACGGTAATACGAGTATACTCAAGAATTCGAATAATTCTATTGATTTCATCCACCCTACTCCAGATGATAGGGTCAGGACAGAACATGGACAATAATCTATAAATAGAATAGCACGGCGTTCAGAAAAAAATTATATTAAAATGTTGATTTTTCATAAATATCATATTAAGCACAAACGTTTTTTGCCATATTATATGTATTATTACTGTAGACGCGCGATATTGTATGCAAACGCAACGCAAAATTTTTTTTTAAAATTGTTCTTTGCCACCCTCCTTGTTCGGGCGACTCAAACTTAACGCCTAAAATTTAATTTAGGTAAATGCCAAACAATTTCCTAACATTGCGTGCTTTTGTCAGCAGAATAACGCCGTACCACCCTCTAACCTTATAATAACACCACTTCTCCATTTAATTTGCATAATACAATAATGGTTTCGTCTACCATTGTCTTCAGCTTTGTCGCACCGATAGTTTGTAGCAAGTCGCTAGCAAAGACTGTCTTATATATGAATCTGGAATTTTAAAAAGACAAATTTAAACCGTCATTGAGGACACGCTACAAAAGGAACAAGTCATCACGTTATTGTTATAGACACTGTGCAAGAAATTCTGGAGTCCTATAAAACTAATCTACATAATATCTCCAAGAATAACAAGACCTGAAAAGTTTTTAAAAACTAGAAAATCACAACTCAATATGTTTGTTCACGGAATTAAACCTGGTTCTAGTGATGAAGAAGAGGAAGAGGATGTTATGGATATTTTGCTGGTCTGGAAAACTGTGTCCTGTATTTAATGAAACACCTTTACCATGTTTCTAAGACGTATTTTGTATTGTTTTGTAGAAAAGACGGGAAGAATGCGAGCGCAAAGCAAGAAGAGGGGAGATGGACCCCCGGTTGGAGTTCACATTCCAACTCCTTATCGATGGGACCGGCCTACCCCGACATGCAATCATGGATCATGTTTTCGAAGGAAATATGGTACACGTTTATTTTATTTGGTTCAGCATCATTTATTCATTATTCATCTAGTGTAGTGATATTGATGTAATACCCGGACAAATATGAACTAACCTAACGGTAATAATTACAGCTGGATGACATCAACCAGCTCTTCCTACCACACATGAGAAATAAACTTCTTTGGTACTACCAAGACGTGGAAGAAATAGAAAATCAGCCACAGCCAGAAGCTTCTAAGAACAAGCTGGGGAAACCACCTCCTCCTATAGTAACTCTGAAGAAAAAACTTTTTTTATCTGATGGCTGGGATGTCAGATTCACCGGAGTCTGCATTTACATGTTTCGCATAAATGTGAGCAAACAATTACCTGAAGAAGGATTTCATAAAGATTTGTGAGTACACTTATTATCTTCTGTTATTTACCCGTCCTTATACTGTAAGATCCTAATTATCCGAAAGCGTAAGGTCGGCTGAGCCATTTTCGTGGGAGCAACAAGAAAGTCACTTTAAGAAATCAGGAATCATTAACGTTATTTTTTCAGGCAAATAAGCAATAAATTAATATCGAATAAGAAATAAGGTGATAATTGGCACCCATTGGTATTGATTTTCTCTTAACAAATTTTGTTTTGTCTCTCCTTGATCTCGAGAATTTCAAATTTCGACTTTATTAGATACAACGTTTTTGCTTTTCGCCACAGACATCTCTTGAAATGAGTATAGCACCCAGAATTTTTATATGCGGAAATTCATGCTGCAGAATTTCCGCATATAAAAATTCTGGGGCTAAATATGCTTGTATGCGAGGCTTTTGAAAATCACATGTGATGGTTTCTGGATGCCACTACGTTATTTGGCTTTTAAGTAAACGAATTAATGTTTCCACTGTTCTATTGGGCAGCAAGGAATATTAGTGGGAATAATTTTCTAAAGATAATTCGTACTCCCAATATCGACATGAATCGTGAATTTTTAGTATTTTAGTATTTGGATAAAAATAATACACGCAGATTACTCAACAAGTTACAACTGGTTTATTCATCCAAAAGCCTACCTGCCACCTACAATAGTGAGTTTGAGTTTGGCCACCCTTCATAATAATAGTCGATAACAATATGTACTAAGTAAGCTACTTATTCACAAGGGAACAAAACTAAACTTGTTGTGTGTTGTATGTAATTTTATGGCTGTTGTTTACTAATTAGAGGTCACTGATTTCAAATCTACCCTTAACTTTTCTCTAACAGCTCTAGTTTTAGAGGTACAGTATTGGCCGTATTTTTATACCAGTTACACTTTACTATCATAAAACCGAGTTTGTTTTTTTTTCGAACGTCTTTTTTTACAATATCCACGTCGAGAAATGTCTGTAAATACAATACCAACTATTTTAATAACATCTGTGGTGCATTTACATTAAAAAATTGTAGATCTTCCAAAGTAAGTCGTAGGTCACCAGGTCGAATGCCTTGGACTGGTCCAAATAACAGGCGTATATTGGTGTTTCTCTGCCGTCTAATACAAAACAGTTTGCTTGACAGACATGATTATGCTTTACACGATCCTCGCAATCTTTTATATTAATTAGAATCTCGTTGTGCGTCATATCGCTCTGATGATTATGATCAGTTGCTTTTAATATAGTGGTGTTATTGAAATTTTACTTGATCATAGCTCAACAAGTTGACTTTTTCAAGCTACACCACATTGATTTACTCTATTTCCTTAGATGTGCATATTTTTATCCAACTCTTCTTTGAGAATTTATAAACGAAATTTTCTTAGTCATATGGTTTTCTCTACGCATTACGTGACCGTAGTATCTTAGTCGATTCTCTTTCACATTTTCCTGCATGGGTGTTACATTGAATGTCCTTGTATGTAACTGTAATATAACTTGATTCACAAACAATAAATAAATTATGGATTATTTTCTGTTCATTTTTTTGGCACTTACGTGATGACTTACCCAATAAATCAAAAATAGCAGTTAGTGCCAAAAAACTATTCGGGAACGACAGATGCCAGATTAAACCACCTTTTGTGCGTGGATACAAAGGGACTTGAAGATGAAGTCAATTAGGTAAAACATTACTAGATAATATAGATTTTAAAAATTAAAAATGTTCTTATTTAAAACAAAACAAGACATTGTATAAATTTCATTATTTATATAAAGAGCCTGTATGGTCCCACTGCACGGTAATGGCCTCCCTTTCCATCTTACATTCTTCTCTTTTGTCGGCCATTTGTGGCCACTCTTTGTTGTAGGTGTACAATTCACCTTTCCATCTCCGCCTGTAACTTCCACGCGGTCTTATTTAAAATGCGTTAAATTAAACGTAATCATAAAATAATCTACTCTTAATCTTGATACAATACATGTGAAACTACGGGCAGAACCCTTTAATGTGATAGCTATTTTTTATCTGAAATATTGATTCTAGGATGTAAATAACAGTTACAAGCTCCGTTCACCCTGTTTTAGATTCTGCGGGATACTAAACGCAGAAAAAGTTGGTTTGGTGACTGCTATAGAGCGTGTGATGGAGCACGTGTACATGAATGCACTAGCTCACCCCAGCAGTGATGGAGATGAAGATGAAACTAAGTTTCCTATTGTGAAAAATCAGTTGCTTCCCGGCTTGAGGTCATTCTGCAGCGCATTGAAAGGTAAGAAAAAATAATTTCATGGTCATGTTTCGAGCAAAGGATCTCTAACCTCATCAGTTGATTTGACACATTGGATGTTATGTGAGGAGCAAATAAATACATGCCATTTTCTGTTTGGAATGACTGCTCAGAACGCGACTTCTGGTTTTTCATAGATATAGGCTTCTATGGAGTTCGAATTCTGATGACTCCATTAAAAGCGGGCATCTTCAGTACAGTACCTACTTATTTTTTGTTTCTGACGTTTTCTTTGTTTTTTACTTGATGAGGATAGGCTTCGGAGCTGATTTGTTTGATACTTTGTGTCTGATACTGCTATAAGGGTCTCTTTGTGTTCTGAAAAGGAGAGCTAGCTGATCCTTGTTTCAAAAACACAATCAATAAATGTAGCCTGTAGTTATATTAAAAAAGTCAAAGTAAAAAGTATTTATTCTGTGTCCTCATTATTCTGTGTTCATGGCTTCTGGTTGGGTTTATACATGGAAACAGAGTTGTCTTCTCATTCGCCGATGGCGTCGATGACGTAGCCTGGCGATGCCCACATGATCATCGATTCTCGGAAGAGCATACCTGTTTTCTTATACCATGGGTTCAAACTACGAAGTGTGGGTTTTCTAGATGGTCAGAGCCTATTTATGTCATATATTAACAAAAAAGCATCAAAAGTAATTCGGATTTTTAAATTATTGAAAGCAAAAGTGAGGGACAGTATTTATGGCCAGACTAACCCCCGAATACTCAAACGCAACTCAGATTTAGGTACGTCTCAAGTGACGAATTTTTGACAGATTTTCATTAAAAACTGTCAAAAAATGGCGACTTGAGACGCGCTTAAATCTGAGTTGCGTTTGAGTATTCGGGCGTAAGTAGACAAAATTGGCACTCAGAACGACTGCCCATTGGTGAAATTTCTTGTGATTGTAAGAGTAGCTTTTTAAAAGATTTTTTAAATGAATGATTTGATTTTCAATTTTATAGGAGGAGGTAAATTGTTCCAACATTTCGTGGCATATTAAAATTAAATTGAAATTGAGATTTTATTAATGTAGAACAAAAATATAAAAGAATTTTTGTTTCATAGTATGCGAAGATGTGTGCGGTCAAGTGAACCTGTTCGATGACGGACAATCGCTAATGGGCGATCTAAGCGACCACAGTCAGCTGAAAGAAATGATCAAGAACCCCAACACTATAACTATGTTAGAAGACCGAGTGAACGAATGGATCAAGAAAGTTATGGAAGTAAGATTGCATCTTTACAATTTACAATGTACTTGCTATTAATTCTTAGATAAAAGATCTAAAAAAAAAACATTTATTCATTAACAATCTCTATGAAACACTGTATGAAAATACTAAAACCCCGACTATTACAAGATACTTTAGAAACTATTAATTCTTAGATAAACGATTTAAAAAAAAAACATTTAATCATTAACATTCTCTATGAAACACTGTATGAAAATACTAAAAGAATCAGAATCAGAATCAATAACTTTATTTCTTTAGGCTTACAAAATAAGCACTTAGACAAGTCAAATTGTATACTATAAACATAGTTATTATTATCAAATAAGAAATAAGATGTTATTGAAAAACCCCGACTATTACAAGATACATCAGAAACTATTAATTCTAAGACAAACGATTTAAAAAAAAAAATTTAATCATTAACAATCTCTATGAAACACTGTATGAAAATACTAAAACCCCGACTATTACAAGATACATTAGAAATTTTGGTATTAAAAACATCAACAGAACGGCTGTACCGATTCGCAACAATCTTGTTTATTAAAATAAACAGTGTTTATACATGTTGTCATGATATGATTGAATAATTTCATACAAATATTTGAATATTAGTGCCTAATATTACTTTGGTCACCGAGGCGACAAAGTGCCCTATTCCGGTCCCCTATTTTTTTGTAGGATTCGCACTGTCTTTCATTGATACATGGTGCTTAATCCTCCCACAAGGAAAATCATCGTTTCGAAATCTCCAAAATATTCGAGTAAAGCGAGTTGTATACTTAAATTACAATTTATCGATTTTTATTTAAAATTTGTAATTAATATTTGTTTACAAAATCCATATTTTATTGACACTTTTTAACATTTGTGTTTTTACTTAATTTTAATAAGTGTAAGTGGTTACTTATACAAACGTTCTAAGGGGGAAAAAATGCGGCTGGGAAATAAAACGGCTTATGATAAATGCGTTTGTGGTACCAGACGATTATTCCAGTTTTATACATTGAAAATTCCCGAATGGCGTATTCTTTTTTTCTAATTCAACTTTTCCGCCTTTCGATAATTTCTTCAAGATGTAAAATTGGGAACTGCATGTTAAAAAGTCGTGAAATCCCCCTTATCATTTCGGCTTATTCATCTTCCCCCTGAAAGAAGAACAATTGAATCCTATATCGTATGTATTCTAACAAATTGCAACCTGAGTGTAGCAGTGTCGTGTCAACCAACCTTCCTTGCCCTTCCTGATCAGTTGACATGATATCTCTACCCTGAAGCGTCCTTGAAGAATTGAGTTTTATGATAGGGTTTTTTTTTGATAACGCCTCGTGCTAAGATAATTACACTTTGCTTACTAGTAACACAAAGAAAAACTACACCAACCCTAAGAATACATAAAATATTATTTTATCGATACGTCTATTAACCCCCTCAAAATCGAGATCTAAAATATAGGTGGAATTCATATTTTCCCGCTATAGTCTGCGTGCAAAAGAGATGCAGTTTTGGACCTAGCTTGCTAGTCTTCACAAGTACTTTAATCAATTTATAAATGAGACGATCTTTTTCAGATTCTGAGTGAAAGTGAACAACTGAGACGAGAGGTTGACTCGAGCGGGCCGCAAGATGAACTAGAGTACTGGAAAAAACGAGGGGCACAGTTTTCACAGCTTGTTTCTTACTTACAGGTGTGTCGTACCTATAGTGTATGCCTCATCTCATTATTTTTAATGACCCCAACAAATCTTCTAATATTTCGAAACAGTGAATTGCGTTGAGATCTGATCGCTCGAGTTAGAGGCCTAGCTATCAGGCGATGCTGCAGTGATATGTAGTCTTGTAATGGCTAAAAACAAAAGTTGGTCTTGAATCAAGTCGCTTCTGTGTCGTGATTTTTGAAGCCTATCTTTTTATCTTAGGTCTAGAAAAGTCCGGGAGCCATAATACTTGTTTTCTTCTTAGTTTGACAGTGCTCGCATCTCTAACATCTCCTCTAATCTCTGAATGTAATTTTACTCTTAGCTGTGGATCCAAAAGAGCACACGTGAATGTGTTCAAAACACATTTGATGACATACACTTGTACATCCTCATCGGCACCAAGATCACTCTCTCTAATTCTACATTTTCTATTAGTGCATTTTGAATTAGTAGATCTCTGATGATCATCTTTGTCGCTGGACGGACAGGGCATTTCTATAATGAAGTGCAGTGATTTTACAATAACAGAAAGAGGCTAATGTATTACCACTGCCCGGTAAAGGGTTAAACTGGTTCAAAATTGCAAGGTTTGGTACCTCCAATTCATTTGTAACAAATCTGACTCTGAAATAAACAGTTAATTCTACCTATGAATAATTGATAAAACTCAACGGAGCAGTAGACCACCACAATGACTTATTGTACATAAAGAAGATACATCCCGAAGTTTTTCTTGTTTACCATGCAGGTTCATAGTAGCTAAGCTAGTTGCTAAGCTACTTTTGTAATACTTGACGACAATCTAGCCAGTGTAGACGTGTGATGTAACTATCATGGCCAAAGATAAATAAAATATACATTCATAATGTATATTATACGTATATTGATTCGCAGTAACTACTTCTTGGAATTCATTGAAAGAAAAACTACATTTATTCGAACGTTGCGAACCATTATTCCTTGAATTTGGACCGTTGAACCCAAATAGCTAGTAATTAGAACCACTTGATTGTTTCATAAACACACATGCTCCTGTTTGTAATTACCTACTGGCCACAAAATTATAACCTAAGAACAATATATGAATATCATAAAAATAATATTCAAAAATATTTTTTTTTTGGAACTTTATTACCTACTTCTTGTGAGAGTGTCGAGGTCTACTGTTCTCGTCGTGACCACTTGGTTTTTTTTCCGTTTTGGTGATTTTCTTTTTAAGTAGAGAAATTCTGAGAGCTAATTTTTCAAAGTTTTTCCATATGTTATTGTAGACTTTCTGATGGCACTAGATGAAAGCTTAATTAGTTGCTGTTCTCGTTTCTTCAGCGGTGAAAACAGATTTTGAGGTTGTAAAATTGCGAAAATTTTGATCTGCTTTTCCGTTTGATGTCTTAACCCCAATATTCTTTAGATTAAAGTTTAGCGTCTTTGAATGTGCAACTGATACCTACCGTTACCGAGTTTTAATTGCCACAGAAAAAAATATTGTGGTGTACAGAACAAATACAATTCTCGGCCCCCCGCCGCCATTGGCTACCGGTTACCCCTCGGCTTAAAGTAACCTACTCGTTATTACTGAACAGACTTTTCAGAAGTTGACCTGATGAAAAGTGGACTGACCACGTTAAAATTGAACGTCTGCTATTTATTTTTGGCTAAGCCTAGATGTGACACTGATTGTATCTACATCATAAAAAAATCTTTTATTTTCCACACAATTTTCCAACTTTCACTTTATAACTAACTAAATATGTATTTATTCATGTCTTATAGGTATTATTACACTAATAATATCGCACCGTTTTAGCCAATATAGCTACACCCTTATGGCCCACTACCTCTATTTCTACTAGGGGACGCGAATCGTCATTCTGTTCCACGTGCGCAGTACAAAAATCAGAGTTACTCGTGCTTAGGTGCACTCGTGCTAGGGGTACTTTTACCCGCCGCATTTTTGCACTTTTCACACTTGGAACGCATTACTCCCAGCTAATCGCATCCGTAACAACGTATCTGCACGCTGCCACTGTTATTTGATTTAGAACTATCGACTACTTTATTAGAATCTTTTTTTCTCGACGCGACGGCAATTTTCGGTTGTATGGCCAAAGAGTTTGCAATAGTTGCGTTTAGGTCGGACGCGTCTCGGCCCTTCGCCACTATCACTACTATTCGCACGAAAGTTGTTGCGAATCACGTTTCGCGCAACCGGTATTCTCGCGTTTCGCGCAACCTTTACCATGACGATCTTTCGCGAAATCAGTACGGAGGATGGAGCTTACACTGTCGGTAGTTTTGATAGTACTTTTTCTTAGACGACGGTCTAACAATCCATGATAAAATTAGACATCGTATATGTCTAATTTTATCATCTCTGGGACATCATATGGTAATTTTGCAAATAACGCTCGTACTTTAGACACTAATGAATCTGCCCGTAGTTCACTACTCTGTTCGCAAAACAGTATTTCTAAAGATTTTATATGCGGGTCGCACTCCATACATCTCACGAAGCCGTTGCAGCGCGTCTGGCCACGACGTGACGGACGCCTTCAAACCTTGCCACCAGACGGCGGCCTCGCCGACCAGCAACATAGGCAGTCAACGTAGAGCATGTTCTTTACTAATGTTCGTGCACTCCACACACTTCGATGGCGCACACTTCGATGGCGTCGATGAATGCTTCGAGGTCGTCCGCATCTTTCGTGGATCCATCGAAGCGCGACGTGCACTTGAAAAGTTTCCACTTATCGTCGCGTGACCTGTGCTCTGCGGGCACGGTGATGGTGTGCACTCCACTTGCGCTCTGCTGCTTGTGATTGCCAGGATACTCTCTATTGAGATACGGTTCGCTTCTGCTTTGCTTTGACTGATGTTAAACATAAGAGTCTGTAGCATATTTTCAGTCATCGTAATGTGGCTCGGTGATGGGGGTGTAGGTCTGATGGTGTGTGTGTTATCCAACTCGTTATCATCATCATCAGGGTCAGACTCATTCCTTCTCTCGGCGCGTGTCTTTGGCGGCATAGCAACAGGGACATTCGCACTGCTTCACGCCAATTACACGGATTGTAAGTATTATATACGATATGAGTGGTGTAGTCACACTCCACCGCAGGTATTCTCAATAGGATAGGTATGTATACTTGCTACGGTAGATATTTTGCAAGACTTCTCACTACGGTAGGTATTCTCGCTACAGTCGGTATTTTGCAAGTCTTCTCGCTACGGTAAGTAGATAGGTATCCTCTCTTTTTCTACTTACAGTAGGTAAGTGTAGGTACTCGTCGCTAGACGAAGGGTTCGTTGTTCCTCGCTATCGGTAGGTATACGTTCACGACTGCCTTATAGCGTGTTTTCACGTATTTGCGATAGGTTGCTATGTTTTCTATGGTGTTCACTGTTATCGTGGCCCCACGTTGGGCGCCACTTGTAAGGGCGGGGCTGAGTAAAAGAAAAGGGGTTCTCGCACGATAAAAGGGAAAAAACATACATATATATTATATCAAACCACTAAAAAGACGGGATATAACACCGCTTCCCCAATTTTCTTCCTTCTATCTCCGCTGCTGACGCGGGCTGTCACAGTTCATTCTTCTATTTTCGAAGAGTAAGTTGGAGGTCAGTAGCTTCACAAGTTACCTTCTTGGTGGTGCTTGCTACATCTATTAATTTTTTAAATTTTATTACCCCAAGTTTCCTTTCTTGTAAGGGTGTTGAGGTATACTGTTCTCGTTGTGACCGATTGGTCAATTTTTTTTTTAGTTGAAAAATTCTGAGATGTGATTTTTTCCGGTCGGCAAACGCCCTGCTTATTGTAAACAGAAAAATAACAAAGACTATGCTTGTGTCAAAATCAACATAAACAAACTACAAAGAGAGAATCCACCTTTTCAATTAACATACATAATTCTGATGATTTTTTACAGGATAGTGAAGTACAACTAACACTTTCATGCTTACAACTTTCGAATTCAAAAGTGATAAGACTTTGGCGCGACACTGACCACAAGATTACCTTCTGCTACAACGAAGCGCGAGACAATGCCAAGTTTATTCAGGCGATGGAGAAATGCTGTCATTCTTTATATTTAGACGATCCTGTTAAGATAAAAGATTCCATACTAAGTCTTTTGCAGACAGTCCGTCTCATTAACAGCGTTTCTCAGTTTTATAACACTTCCGAGAGGATATCCTCTCTTATGGTTAAGGTAATTAGCATGAAATCTTACATTATTATTGATTTTTTTTAAGGCTACTTATTAATTTAATAGCGTACTCATATAATTTAACTTGTTACGTCCATGACTATACCGTCGCGTCGTAACAAGTTAAATGGTTCAACTTTATATCGGGCAAAATAACTATACTTAACCCGTGTAACGATGAACCTTGACGTTTGTTTTGTAGACATAATTTGTTTTTAAGGACAACTTTTAAAACTATCGTCGGCCAACTTCACACGGCTTCGATTAATAACTAGAACGAAAGTGTATTACAACAGCGTGTTTGCACTGTAAAATGAATAATATTTCCAGATAACAAACCAAATGATAGAAACTTGCAAGCAGTACATTACCTGCCGCTCTAAAGAGACCATCTGGTCCCAAGATAGGAGCGTAGTGAGAGACAAACTCATTCACTGCATCAATCTCAACAAGACCTACCGCGATACATATATCTTCGTCAAAAATCAAGCGTTTCTGCCTAATACAGAGCAATTTAGCTTTTCGGAGAACTACGTATTTGGTAAATTTGATACATTCTGTAAGAGGCTAAATAAGATTATAACCATGTTTGATTTGATGGAGGATTACAATGGATTGTTTGAAAAAAGGATGGAAGGACTCCTTTTGGGGGAGGACTTAGAAGAGGCAGTACACGTATTCGATGAAGCTAAAAAAGCCGTCACCACTTGCCAATACGATTACTTGGATTATAGAAACAATGAATTTGATAAAGACTACAACATATTTGCTGAAAAAACTAATGTGCTACAAGAGTCAATTGGCAATACAATAGAAAATAACTTTTCTAGTGTCTGGGAGACCCCACAAGGGATCAAGTTCCTCACAAGATTTGAAAAGGTAAAAATAGGGGATAATCGCAGTCATAACATCACACTGATAAAAATATAAATGTGAGACTTTGTACGTTTGGTATCTCTTTACAATAGCGTAAAGAGAGCGTCAATGTCTGCATTACCACAAAAATTCCAAACACTGCACCGACTTCTTGACTTTGACCGATGGACTTACAGTTATACAAAATGATAACTGTTGTATTACACATAAGTTACACGTAGGTTGTTTTATAAATTTTTTCGACGTGAAATATTCCCGAAACCAGCTAAATTTACCCCTATAGGCTAAAAATCTACGCTTAAAAGTATACCGATGTTCATCTTTGGTACTAATTAAAAATCTGTTTTAATTGTATGCACAAATTCCATTTCTTCTTTGTGTATTCTAGCCCTAGTTCATAACATAAAAGTGGAGAGAAGTAAAAGGTTGTTTGAGAGAAATTACTTCCCTTCAGAGCTAACGTTTCTTTTTTGGACTTATGCTTACGTATTTCGCAGGTGAGTCAAAAGATCCTGCTCACAAAATTGAGCGAGAAATACGACAGAGTTCTGCGTTACAGTGAAAAAGAAGTCGATAAAATTACAAAAATGTTTAAACGACAGAGAGATGACCCTCCTCTACCAAGAAACTACTCGCCAGTCGCAGGTAATCAATGTTGCCAGCGTATTTCCACAAAACAATGATTTTCTTCCAACACAGCACAGCCCGCTCATATTCATAATAAGGTTGGGAGTTATTGGATATTTTGGCTACCGGTTATTAGTTGGGTATTTTGTTTCAATACCGCTAGTAGTACCAACTGGTACGCAATAATGTTACAATACCCTATACCTGTCCTGATTTCTACCCAATATATTTCTAACCGATTTGGTTAGAAATACCAAATACTTGTTGCAGCTACATAACTTTACGGGTGAACGGTCCACTAGTACCTATGCGTAGTGGTAAGTATAGGTATTGAAGCGTTGGGTAGTTATGGCTCACGGTCGGTTAGGCGCGATGCTCGCACAGTTATTCCCTCGCGGTATGCGGCTTTTACAATACCGTTAGATATTTTAGGACCATGCTAACAGGTACTGAGTTAGTTATTGAATACCGGACTCATCTCTAATTCATAATGACTAGTGAGTAATGTTAGTATAAACCAGTGTATTTAGGTTTTATTTAGCAGAAATAAAAATCTTGCACCGTTCTGGAAATCTATGCAATTTTTTCCTGTTTTACTATATATAATATGAACTTTGAGAGAGAGTTCTTGATTCACCGTGTCCCAATGCGCACGCTATGCTCGTGCAGTAGCTAAATCAGTCAGGTTCTGATGTCTAAGAATTGGGCGCTAATACTCGAACCAGAACCAATCCACACAATGATAGTTTTGAGATAAAGGCATTTTTGTCTAAATTGTGCGAAGAAAAAAAATCTGCTGGAATTTATGTCAAATAAATGTATACTTTTGGCAGATGATACCACAGTTTTAACTAAAACTGATAGGCAATATGTCCAAACGACATTAAATACTGCACTTTTTGACATTGATAATTGGACTAATAATAATAACTTAGCTATAAACATTGCCAAAACCAAAATTATGCAACTTGACTCTTATAATACTAACCCACTACACACTTGACATTTCTTATAATAATGAAAAAGTAGATGAAGTAATGAGATTTAAATTCTTGGGTATCACATTAGATAAACACTTAAACTGGAAAGTACATATTGGTGATGTTTGCAAAAAAATAAGTCGCTTTATCTTTGCTCTAAAGAAAATCCGTCAGACGATTTCATTTGACGCAGCTCTAGCAGCTTACCACGGGCATGTGTCTTCGATTCTGAGCTATGGTTTCTCTGGGGAAACTCTGTCGATGCTGAAAGAGTTTTCAGAGTACAGAAGAGATGCCTCAGAGTTATTAGCAGGGCTTGGTATCGTGACTCTTGCAAGTCTCTGTTTAAGATCTATAATATTATGCATGTTTGTAAGATCTTACCCACAACACTTTACCAAACGTAAGGATATTATCACTCGACAAAAAGAGCAAAATTCAAAAATCTGCTGTACAAACCACAATGCCACAAGATCTATGGGAAAAATGCTTTTAACATGTGCAAAATTATCTATAATAAGTTACCAGAACCTATTAAAGACCTCAATTTATTTAAGAAGAAGTCAAATAACTGGCTCCTAGAAAAATGTTTCTACAGTATAAATTACTATCTTAATTTTAAGTAGAATAATTTATTAGATTTGTCCAGGATTTTCAGTTAAGTATCTGATTGTGAACGATTTATTTTCCATTGTATTATTCTTGATTATTTTAAATGCTTTTAACACTATTTAATATTTGCATACCTGCATGCGGATTGAATATATTTGACATCACTCTAGTTATAAGATCAGACATGTACCTGTAATAATGTTTTCAGAAAATAAATGATTTGAGTTGAAACTATGACCAGATTCGAGGAATCTCATATTGATTGGCTTTAAGTGTGGATGGTCATTCAATATAGCTTTGAGCATTAAAGTTAGTTTTATATTTCTATTTTGCCCGCCACATAGAATAAGGCGTGTCACATTGTTATCAACCCTTGTTAAAATATGTTTGATAAGACAAGAACCCACTTCTTGTGCACCTCTGCCGGCTTATCCTACGCAATCAATGCACAATAGTAACAAAAAAAATTACACAATGGACCATGTGGTTTGGTTCTTTTTATATGAAATAAAATTTCTAGTATTTTTAGATTATCGGGTTACCATGAAGCATGGATCTTCTAAATTTTTGTACAACTGATGATGCATGAAAATATTAATACGGAACCAAGTGACTTGAATCTTTGTAAAAATTAAGATTAAGCCATATCCACTATGCAAACAAGAACCAACCCACAAAGTAATAAATAAATATTTCCACAAGGGACCATGTGGTTTGGTTCCTTTTAAAAGAAATAAAATTTCAAGTGGTTTTAGATTAGCGGGTTACCATGAAGCATGGGTCTTATTATTTCTTGTACAACTGTTGATATGTGGGTTGGTATCTTTGTCGATAAAATGTTTTGTTCAGTCATAATTGCCAGATCACTGTGATCTTTACACAGTTGATGTAAGGTGTATTTTGAAAGCTTTCTGTGTACTTAACTCAATTTTGACATGAGTGTGGGTTGGTTCCGGTTCGAGTATTAGCGTCCAATTGCACTTGTTTATGTACATATATATGTAGCCTACGTCCAGCAGTGGACTAACATAGGCTGATGAAGGTACGTTTAGTTTTGGGGTCCTGGGGTGGATGGTACTGAAAAAAAAAACACGAGACGCACAAACCGACGTTACATTTTGCGCATTGAGTTCCGCAGCCGATTTCTTCATCGTTCAGTCTCCTATCATATCATACCGCATACACTCGCGAAAACATAACTGGTTCTTGGTCTTCCTGTTTTTTTGAGCAGTGTTTCATATTTCTTTAGGTAGCCTAGGACTTAGGATAGACGCTGCGAAAGTCGAGCTGAGGAATCTTGTCTTTTTTCCCCCGGGTCTTTTTGTGAGAATCGTTTCACCGTCTATACTAGTTGCACGCCCAGATTGATGGATGCGATGGAAACGATCGAATTATCTATCCATATAACTACGATGACTTGCATCTTCTTTGCTAATAACAGATTCTTAATAGCTCCTTGACTTCTTTTTCATAAATATATTGGATGTCAACTTTTTACATTTCTGTAGACGGTTCTGACGCACTGTGCTAGTCACTCTACCTCTATATCCTGCTTGGAGAATGAAGTTCAGCAGGTTCAAGCTGGTAAATAAGTTATTGAAAAAGAAATGAAACGGCAATTTCTTTTTTTCTTTAGCAAACTCGATGAGCGTAAGAAGAAAGGCGTATTTTCCGAAGCAATGTTCATATTCTGGATAGGTGTTTTCCGCTTTGTCCTGGTAAACATCAAACTTTTTCAAGTAGCCATCGGAGTACATAAGCTCCATAGTTTAAAGCAGAAGTTTATTGGCCTCCCTATGATAAATTGGTTGCAAGAATGTTTTCCATAGTATTTCATCATCGATTCGTCAAACGATAAGTTCTGCTGAGGAAAAAAATTTCATGATGTTATTTTTTGTTTTGTCTATGAACGGGCGCATCTTCCATATTTTATCTCTGGTGTCAAGGCTATCGTTGTCAACAAAATGAAAGGATCTCATTATTTCTTCAAACCTATTGCAAAACCTATTGTGAATATCTCCGCGGCAGATTTAGGCCCAATGTTATAGTTTATACATAGTTTCTGGAAATTATTCCAAAAAATATAGTTAAAAACTAAAACCCGACTACATAAAAGTCTTAAACAAGCGTTCACCTATTGTCCATAGCATTTTCTTTTGATACTTAGGTTAGGTAGTCGGAGGCACCCACCCCATATACCTAGGGTACAATTAGTAACAAAGGCCTCCGACTACCTAAGTATCAAAAGAAAATGCTATGGACAACAGGTGAACGCTTGTTTAAGACTTTTATGTAGTCGGGTTTTAGTTTTTAACTATATTTTTTTTTTTACCATGCATATATCGATACAATATATGTATATCGATACATTTTTTCATTTGCCCATCCCTAGATGACCCGTTGCCATGGTAACAAATAAACAAGAGGTCTCCATGGCAACGGGTGTGTCATCCTTCACTAATCACATCAAACTAAATTAGACTCGAACTGTAACTAGATGTCGTCTCTTGCAAAATTTTATCGCGCTATCGAAGTTTTCCAGGTGTAATTTAGACCCAGGTATCTCTTAAGACCCTCAGTTTTGTCGGACACCATAATAATATAGCCTATAACCATCGGGGTAATAGGATGAATCAATCGATACCTCACTTGTTGAAATCGAAGTAGTAGTTTCAGCGCTACGTGGGAACAAAGAAATCGGCTACATACATACATAGGGTGCTAAAATCATAGCCCTCCGGTAGTCGGGTAAAAATGGGTCCAGCTCCCTTGCTGTTCTATTATTGACGTGTCCAAGAATCCTGTAAGGTCTAAAGGAAATAAAGCACTTTGATATTTGAGGTCATCAAAACGACGTATTCCGTCAGGCGCTTAGTTCGGTAAACGTACCTCTGTATCGGCATGTAGCTTTCAAGCATTCAAATTCTCCATGCTTCCTCCATCATCTTCGTCTCCAGAGTCTTCATCCGTCAAAACACCTGGATCAGGTTTGGCAATGAAAATTGATTCTGATATTGGACCTTCATCATCTTCATCCTCACACAAAATTTCAAGGACGTCATTCACGTTGCAGCTTCCCATAAATGGATCGCAATCAAAGCGTCTGAAAGCAAAACCATTACCCACAATAAAACTTGTGCTTAGCGTAAGCATATGGACACAGCAAGTTTAGAGCTAAATAAATAGGCTAGATGAAAGTTGATCAGAGTTACTATGACCAAGTCTGAATGTTTTACGAGTAATATCAAACGAAAACAAGTTTACTATGTGAATTTGTTGTGATAAAAAGTGGCTTACTCACTCCTGGGATCCATTTTTTCATGATATTGATTATAACGATAATTATAGGCACCTTATATTATGTCATCTGTTACAAATATTTGCTTATCAACAGTTACATTATCGTTAAAAATATTTATACTCGTACAAAATCTTTATCCATAGTTACAGCTCATTGCAACACATTCCACGTTTTCACAAGATCTACGAAACAAGCAAACCATTGAAGAGAACCAAGTTCTAGTTGCTTGTAAGACCTATTTCTATGCACTACAGCGCACTACTGTCCCTTTTTTAACATGAGTGCTCTAATGCTAATACAATCTCTACAAATCTTGAAAATAATTTAAAAGTGGGTGGTTTTGAAATGATAAAGCTGAATAATATCATTCATCTATTTATTAATGAACAAAATTATCATAACAACAGAGTTTTAATTGAAAGTTTTATAGTAAGACACATTATACGAGATCAACGAAAAAATCTACAATTTGGGTATGTATTGTGTAAAATAACGGTGTTTCGGAGTTTCTCGCCTTTTGAACCTGGAGGTTAAACCCGGATATTTCGAGTTTTTAAAGTTCTTGCTTGAGGACATGTTTTACTCCAACGTGTTCCTTTTGTAGACACAAATATCGTCTCGTTTAATTTAGAAAGCGGTGAGTTATCTTCAGACGATGATACATTGTTTTTTAACAGGTTTCATGTACCTGGCTTCTATTTTTCTGTTCCATCGGTTCTAATCCTTCTTCTCCATCATCCGAATCACTTTGAATGACTTCTTTGTCATCATTTTCTTCCTGTAACCACCGGTTCACGCAAGATTCCAAGTCTCGATCCATTTTTTGAAACAAAGTAATAAAATTAGTAAATGCACAAAAATACGTAAAGTGTAAATACTATCAATATTGATAAACTGTTAAAAAACAAATCTAGAAATTTTGAACATTATGAAGTAAAAAGGTAAAAATAATATCCGTGTACATCCAGTTTTATTACGCCGAGTATTGGCACAATTCAAAAACCAGTTTCTACTGTAGTAGAAACTGGTTTTTGAAGCCTAATTACGGGAAAATGCACTCGCACTGCTGATGGGTGCCGTACTAGAATATAAATATAACCAACTTAATTATTTCGCATTTTAACTTTATCATAATATAAGGTCGCATAAAATGGGCGCGCTGCCTGATGTGGAACATGACAGAGACAGTGGAGAGTGTGAGCACTCACCCCGTGTTGTGCGAGCTCCCAGCTGCGGGAGATATGATGCGGAAGTACAACAACACGCGATCACTCATACACGCGTACGAGGAGACCATGCGGGCTGTGTGGATGAACCAGAACGTGAGTTCATTGTAAATATTGTACACTGTAGTGTGAAGAGTGAGCACAAAAGATCAAATAACTAACAATTCTAACAAACCTCTTTATTGAATTACTAGCGGGCCGCCCTGGGTTTGCACTGGTATTTAACAAAAAATTTAAGAACTCTAATCATAAGCTATAAAATATTTTTTGAAAATATTTTATAGCCTATGACACTCGGGGATAGATTAGCTTCCCAACAGAGAAAGACTTTTTCAAATCGGTTGAGTAGTATCGGAGCCTATTCAATACAAACAAGAAACAAACAAATCTTTCCTCTTTATAATATTAGTATAGATTACTTAGATTCACTTAAATAAATTTAGTTAATTTTAAGCTGGTTTTTAGGCTATGTCTTCGAACTTCAGACAGGAAACGGAAGTGAAAGAGGATTTTTGATAGCTTTTAAAGGAAATCTCCACGGAAACGCAGCCTTACTTTTCCTCACACGGGCGTAATCTCATAAAAAACTTTTTTCTTTATTAAGCTTTGTCGCACATACATTAATAGTTAATACTCCGTTCTTTCCAGTTATGGGACGTGGATGATAGCCTTACCAACACTCTGCTTAGGATAGACGATTCTGGCCTGATTCGCGTCAACCTCGATCACACGGTTCGATTGTTGATTCGCGAGTCCGACTGTCTCGTCAAAATGGGCATCGAGCTGCCTATTGTCTGCCATTCGCTCTACGCCAAAAAGAATTACTTCACTCTCCTCAATGACTCCCTGCAGGTAGGTTCAATCAAAAGTAACTGGAGAGGATCGAATATTCAAGATTTTTTTAAAGTCTTCTTTACCTATGCGCCTTAATTTTTGTGCAGCTCAAAAATAGCTATCAATCGATTAATTATACATACTTGTAGCTATTGGAGCAAGGTTCAAAGCAATATCCTTTATGTAAGATCAGTCCTCTTTTAAGAAGGCCTTTTAAATAGTTTTTCTTTATTCGTAGTTCCTCTTAGAAGATTATCTGCGTACCGTCCGTCGCGTAAAACTGGAAGTCCGTCCACTCTTTCTCCCGCAAGTGGTCAGGTTATCTTCTCTCCTACTCCCGGGGCTGCGCACGGTCTGCTGGACCAGCGAAGATTGGAATGAGTTTGTGGATAAAGCCAACGCTGCTATAAAGAGTTTCGACGTGTTGGTCTCCAGAGTACACGACATCTACACTAACAGAATCATCTATGTCCTGTCTGGGATGCAAGACGTCACGCTAGTCACTTTGCCAGGTAATAATATTGCTCTTGCAGAGAACTAGTGGTCTACCCGGCGTAAAATATATGCGAGGGGCAAAACTTAACACATTTTTTAACTGAGATCCTTGTCATCATAAACTTAATTCACCTGAGCTTATTCACCTAGGTGCATGAAATACACTTTTATATAACTTTAAGTTCGTGTACCATGGTTTATAAAACAAAAGACATACAATTATCAGTAAACTTTATTTACCTAAACACGTGTTTCTAACGAACCAATTCTAGGAAATGGCCCACAGTAATATGTCTTTCTAGCATGCTTAACTGGGCCATGAAACTATGAATTCATATGATCTGCGTTGTTTTAGTGTGCGCTTGGAGTCTGCGTATTTTTTAAATGCTGCGATCAGATCTTGAAGGCTTTTGTTAAACTCTTTAATTAGTTTTCAAGTAGTAGAATTTTTTTAACATAGTTATTGGTTCAGTGTCTTTCTTCAACATACCATAGTTCGATGGGCATAGCCAGTATTTTTTTAAAATATCGGAGAAAGTGTTATTTATGGGTGTGTTTGTTGAATTGTTGCTCAATGTATTCCCAACCTAGACTAGAGCTAGACTTCGACACAAAAAAATTATTTAAATTCTCCTAAATCTCGTGATATCTCCCAGAAATAATGCCCTTTTGTATGACTTCATGACTTAAAGTTGCACAGTTGTCAACTTTAGTGTCAGCAGTCCGTTGACTATAAAGTTCTGACAACCTATCTTATGTTCGCCAAAATTGTATAACAAAATTAAATGAACTATTAAAATTAAATTATACAATGGCCCTCCTGTTACGATTTGTAAGCGTTTGATGCGTTCGAAGATTGGTCTCACGCTTTAGGTTCACGGTTTTCCACTCTCTTTTTCATTCATGAGTGAGGGCGGCGACGACGTTAACGTCGGCAACGACTGGTCCACTTGTTATCACTTTATATTGAAAAGTTGTCATGGTTGCGAATTTCATGCCGTTATTATCCTGAATTGTTATGACATTTTGCCATCGTGTGGCACTTTCTCACTCAGGGTCGCTTTATTTTTTAATTATAAAAGGTGTCGTTAAATTATGACGTTAATTACATTTTATATAAAATTTAAATCTATACTAAATTAATAAAAATTAAAAGTGGTACCACTTTTATTTGTGTCCCCCAATTGGGAAGGGTTTGTGTCGGATCCCGGGATCAGTTTCAATTAGCCACTGATCCCGCCAAGTTGTAAATAACTATGTAGGTAAAAAAAATCTGTGCAGTCATAATTAACATTTTATAAAATGTTTATAGTAGGTTTTTGTAATAAAAGGACAGTAAATGTAATAAATAAAATAATAAATATTTTTCATGTTTAGCATTTTTCATGACTTTTTTTGAAGAGGCATTCAGCCCACATGACTTAAAAAAATAACCTTAAAGAAAACAATATCATCATACTGTTGAATATTTTTTTTGTCAATATATTTTATTTCAAGTGTCATCGTTCTTGCTCGTGTTAAAAACTGGGTCCGTCGACAATAAAGTTCTATTAACACATCCTAAATACGGTAAACTTGTAAAATAAATCTTATACAATGGTACTCTTGTTACTTTTTGTCTGTTTTACGCTTTCGGCATTATCATATGCGACTTGCTGTTCACGGTTTACCATCCTGTTTTCCAAGACAAAATTGATCGTGCTATATTTTATAAAATGTGCATATCGTTGGGCAGGTATTTGTAAAAAGCACAGTAAATTAAATAAAGAATATTTTTAACATAAAAGTCTAGCCCAAGGCACAACTAAACCTCATATCGTCGGGTTAATTGTGCCTTTGAGTGTAGTTCCCAAAGAACCTTATTAAATTGTATATACGTGTTTTTATTTTTAGAAGACAAGCCGTGGTCGGTTGAGGAATTTATATTCAACGTGGAAACTGGATGTCGGTTAGTATTTTACGAATATCAAGTTGTCTGTCCTAAAAACACTCACTATGACAGTCGCAGCATAACTTTTGTTCTAGACATGCTTGCGTCGAGTTGAACCGCAAAAGCCTGATGGTGGAGGAAGCTGTTGAAGAGGTCCTAGATTTAGTGAAGAAAGCAGCCCAGCAGATCAAACCGGCGGAGATTAACCCGGATTTTGAGTTTCTTATAGCTGAAGGTAAATTTACCCTTCAGAATAAAAAAATGGACCTAAGCACCTTTATTATTGAAACTAGCATCATCATCATCAGCCCTTACACGTCCACTGCTGGACATAGGCCTCCCCTAGCATAGTAAGCACAAATAAATTTGATAGTAGGCACCATTGTCGCCATAACTAGGTTCTATATATATCATTATTTTATTTGTTGTATAGGTTTTTACCTAGTTCAAGCACATGCATTATTTTAAGATTGTATCATCATCATCAGCCCATACACGTCCACTGCTGGACATAGGCCTCCCCCGTACGACGCCACAAATACCGGTCCTGAGTCGCCTCCATCCATCGACTCCCTGCGACCGCTACGATGTCGGTCCATCGAGCGGATGGTCTCCCATGTAGGGGGGGATTTGCCATAATCACCACGCTTGGCAGGCGGATTGGTGATCGCAGTGTTGGTGTTTGAAAATACTCAGACGAAAGCTGCTGCCCTTCCTCTGGTAGGTTCCCTTAGTCGGCTCTTACGACATCCACGGGTTGAGTTGGAGGGGTCGATATTCGTACGCCGCGGCCCCACGGCCGCGTACACTGTACATCTTTGTTATCCTTAAGTTATTTTAATATAATTTTTTTGTTGTTTTATTGTTTGTTTATTTTATTGTTTTATTATGTGCATATTCTTCACATAGGGGACACTTCTGACTGGTATTGATATGGATCAGTTGAGCTACCTGTAGATTGTTTGCACTTAGTTCATTAGTTTCAATTGTAAATATTAGTTCTAATTTGTTTCTATTTTTTGATTGTAATTTTCTTTATACACATTCAAATTATATTTTGAGCCAAATTAGATATAAGATTAAGACTAATACTTTGTACATTTACATCTTCTGTATTTTGGTTAATTTAATTTTACTTATGTTTAGTTACAAATAAATGTATTTGATTTGAGCGACGACCGATGTGGCTCCGTTGGGCGAAAGTCCGCCTGCGACGCAGGAGGTTGCGGGTTCGATTCCCGCCTCGGGACGAATATTTGTACGATCTGCAAATATTTGTTCAGGGCGTTCTGTATATACATATTGTATTATGTATATCAGTTATCTAGTGCCCATAACACAAGCTCTGCTTAGTTTGGGGCTAGATAATGCTGTGTGAATTGTCCACCATTATTTATTTATTATTATTATTTATTTGAATTGATCACTTTTCCACGCCTTTAACGCTTTCTCAAAAACAGTATTTGTTTGTTTATATAAAAGGGCTTTCAACGATCCAAGATTAATGTTCAAAGGCTAAAAAAAACATATCTAAAATAGTTTAATCAAACTAAAAGTGGTAAAATTAACGAAATTCAAAGCAATTATTTTTGATTGTACTCATGTCTTTCATGGCAATTGTGCATCGATTCCACTGTCATTGTAAAGCAATTTGTTTAGCAGTATTTAAGAGGGACGACTCTGGAAAAGCTAATCAAGCTTGTATTGTAAATAGATGACCAGCAAGCAGGCAGTGGCGCGGCGTCTACGACTGCCGAGAGTACGTCCAGCGGTCAGCAGGACTGGTCTGCCGTCTGGGAGTGCTTCGAGAGCCCGCATCGTCTCCTGTCGCTGCCTGCCGGCGGCCTCTCCAAGGGCATGCAGGTACCTTCCACCAGGACACTTAATTGTTATTCAGAATAGTAAAGGTCTTAGACGATTTAAATTTTTAGAGGATGAAAGTAAGGATTTCTCGCATGCTAACTTTTAAAGATGATATCGGGTGACACTTACTGAATTTTGGGTCAGAAAAAGCAGGATGACCAACATTCTCGTCGGTGGCTATTGTGTTTATAGGTCCTGGTTTAAGAAAATATACTGATTCAAAAACAAATAGACCCCATTTGTTTTTGGGCCAGTATATTTTTTTATTTGCTCAATGCTCCGATGCTATAGTTGGTCCATTGTGACCACAACACATTTGATCTAGTAGCTCAAAGCCTTGTTTCCTCAGAATGAATCAGGTTGATTGAAGGCTCATCACGTATTCGACGAATAATGTATCGATTAATAAACCGAAAGCGTGCTTCTGTTAGCGACAGATTTATAACAGCAAAAGCGCGTTGCTCTTTGACGATTTAAATTTTATGACACTTCATTGATCCAAGGCTCAAAAAAAGCCCAAATTAAGTTCACTTTCTCGCGTTTTTTGGGTGTCGCTCTTAGTAAATATAATTCTTAATTGGGTACCACGTTCAGAAAGTACCTAAGTCATTACTTTGTGTGTTAAATCAAGCAGGAAAGAAAATCTGAATTCAGATAATGTTGAAAATAAAACGAACCCAATTTGAATGTCATTTTTTTTACTTTGTCATGAATCGACTTTATTAATACGTGAAAAGGGTTCTACTTAATACAATAAACACTCTGTAGAGAGATACATCTGAAAGATAGCATACAATTTAGAGCAAGGACATTAAACTCTACAAAAATCACAACAGCCCGGTCAATCGGGTACCACGTTTTATATGTAGCACTACATATTCCAAATACATTAATATATGTATAACTCGTCTATAAATAAATGACACGTAATTGATCTCGAAAGTTTTAAAAAGTCTTATACAAAAAGAAATGTCGAAAACGAACTGCAGAGTGACGGCCTTCTGATTGGGACGGATATATATAATTTTCTTTACAATCTGGAAAAAGGGAAATAACATTTATTTAAAGGTACGTAAAAACTGTGTCTTTCTCAATATATTTCCTTAGGCTTACAAAATAAGCACATAGACAAGTCAAATTTTGAAGTATACATTATTTATCAATTAATCAATAAAGTTTTATCGATTTTCTCTTCACTTTAATTTCGTCCGTTTGCTCGATTTTTTTTTTCTTACTTCGGATTCAGAAATTAGTTCTGATCTTTATACAGAACAGTTATACCTAACATAATTTATATTTATTCATTTAGTATTCCATGTTTTTATTTCCGTAGTATATATGCAGTTAATTTATATATTTAGTAATATAAATTTTACAGTTTAAATGAACAGTGCACAAATTGATAAGAAATTTAATAGCATAAAATTGTTCAGCTTTTAAATTTCATAATCTATGTTAAAGATACTAAAATATAACAATAAAATTTAGCTTGTCAATTGAATTTGAATACGAATTCATTTAATAGGTGTGATACCCGAACCGTTGGTGCTTTGTTTGCGTTTTTAGTTCGGATACCGTCACCACAGAATTAGCAGTTAAAGAAAGTAAAGAAGCTTACCATCACCAATATCTACATTGGTTAGCAGGCAGAATTTACCCTGAAATTATGCTACATAATGTACACTAAGCCCATTGAAGTTTAAGTAAACAGTGTCATAAAATGAAAAATACCTTTACACCGGCTTTTGATCTCGACCTAGCACACGCTTCGTATGTCTATCTGTTTATTCGCTCTCTTTCATCCCACGCTATATTAACATATCTCCTTTATCTGACCGACCAATCCTCGAAATAAAAGATAAATAATTAATTGAAAAAAGAAACAGAAAAATAACAATAAAGAGATAACTTTGACAGGAAATAATAACTAACAAAACTAAAACATTATATGTTGTCAGTAACGCAGAGGTCTGGCTCATCGACCAGACTCATTTTCATTTCATTGGAAAAAGTGATGAGGTCCTCTTTTATTTTTTTGACGAATTTAGATCTGGCTCGGTATTTTATAGGGAGCATGTTGTAAGTCTTGTGTGCGGGGTCATCCTCGAATATTATATGCAACTGATGCGGATCCTCGTCCATCCGGGAATGACCGTAGATGGCCAGCTTTATGGGCAGGAAATGTATAATCGTCTCCCAGTATTCACCGGGGCAGTCCCTTGTCCTCATCTCGAAAACCGTATGGAAGTATTGGAGCTGCATCTTCTGAAACAAATGACCACAAAAGTAAGATCGAGATAGCTTTTTTACGCTCAATCTTAGGATCGATGTGGCCGTATGAACTCTGAATGTTTAGTTATTCCGTTTTAGGGATGGTTAGGAACAGGGGGCTTTTATTGTTCAGCAAAACAAGGAGGTGTTGTCGATGTTTTATTAGATTGATAAATAATCGCAAGAGAATTTCTTTTCAGTTTGATGTTATAATTAAAGTACACTGACAATCTAATAAATAAATAATGCTGGACAATACACACTGCATTATCAGCCCCAAGCTAAGCAGAGCTTGTGTTATGGGTACTAGATAACTGATATACATAATATAATACACTACATAGATAGATATTTTTTATTATACATAGAAAACATCCAGAACACCGTGAACAAATATCTGCAAATCGTACAAATATTTGTCCCGAGGCGGGAATCGAACCCGCAACCTCCTGCGTCGCAGGCAGACCTTCGCCCACCGCGCCACAGAGGTCGTCGAGTCGTCCTTATACCGAATTTACCGATAATTCTTGTGATAATCGATGTAATAGTTTTGTAATAGTATTAAAGGACAATAAAACACATTAAAAGTTAGGTACCAGATAGCTTATGATAACGTCACACAACATTTCTTTGCAAATAATAATAATAATAATAAACCTGCAGGGCAGCTTGTGGCGAGCTGTTGGTGAGTAGCGACACCACGGGTATACCGAGTGCTCCCGGGGAAGTTCCTGGTTCTCGTCTCCGCTTGCGGAGTGGTACCCCAAGAGAACCAGATCCCCACCTCTTGCTTGCCTTCATTGGCCGGTCTGAGTGGAGTCGCGAGAGATGCATCTTAGGATGTAGACTCGGGGGTGGAAGTGTCTAATGGCGTAATACCGAGGAAGCCCGCTCACGTGTCTTCGTGATGGTGAAATCGGGGCCGCACCTCTCGACACCCCTTAGTCGTTTGCACCGATGTTGTTCCTTTACCGGCATATAAGCCAACATTTTGAGGAACCCGTCCAGCATTCGGCAAGCCACCGTCTGCCGCTTGTAACAGTATTGAGAGTATGTTTATGGCAGGCGTCCATAGTTTCCCCCATAGCCCAATTACCCAGTCCATCCATTCACCACAATAACATGGCTTTTTTGTTATTTTCATTTTCCTTTGCAATAGTCTCTACACCTGGCGGATATCATCTTCGGGTGTATCATATTGTGCAACCAAGGATGATATCCGCTATGTGTAGCTCTCGCCTTTAGATTAATTCTCATAAAGGGCCTCTGTGCTGTTCGCTTCGGCTCCACGCATGCCTCCCAAAGGACCGGGTCACTATATGGCCCGTGATCATGGAAATGAGAAACAGAGTAATAATAATAATTTTCATAGAATAATTTAAAATATATATATATATATATACACGTGTAATTATATACATATATACTCTGTGCAGGTAATCCCAACCAACTGTACTTACTTTCTTTTAATCATTAAAATAAAACATATACAACATTGCAAAAATAAAAAACGACTCAAAACAAAACAAAACTTGCCACTTCCAGTAATACTCGATTCATGTTTCCTGCTAACCAGTCCATTGTCCTGAAGTTCGAGTTGCTTGCGTCGCATCGTCACCAAATTATTTCAGACTACCGACAATTTATAATTTTCGTTGCTTTATTATAATTTTGTACGGTTAGCCCAACAACTTTTTTATACTTACTAGAATAAGTTTCTCTGTAAGTGAATTTACCTGATTCTTAAGAGAAATAAATGATCTTAAACCAGAAGTACACTGATAATCTAATAGTCTTGTCCTTATACCGAATTTACCGATAATTCTTGTGGTAATCGATGATGTAATAGTTTTTTTTTTATATTCTGTCATTGCATACGCTCACTCATCAATAATTAGTAGTAAAATAAATTTTTATTTTGCCAAGAACGGGATTTCAGAACGCTACTCAAAATGGTGTGAAGAAAAGAAGAAATTGCTTACCAATTTATTCCAATTAATTATTCCAAAATTCAGCAATCACTTAACATGGTGACTCCACTGTAAGAGGCAAAATTCCCCACTGAATCCGAATCTTGCAACAGGAAACCTACTTTGCAAGGCACACTGACACGGTTGTTGCATCTCCTTCTATATTCTAGATCAGTTACGAATTAATTTGAAATTTACTGCAGTGGTAAATAAGGTCTGTTATCTGTCATACCACGCGTCATTCAAATGCAATACCAATAACGCTTCCTACGGCGCAGAATCGAGAGGGGTGAGATCGTTCATTCTGTGAGGGATTTGATTTAGATAATGCTTTGGGATGGGTACTAGATTCAGCACCCTAATATAATATTCGGGTACATTCGCTCTAATGTTTCCTAAAAATACTTGTAAATAGGCTATGTGTGATCTATCTACGTAGATTTCATCTCGATACTGGCCTGAAAGGTTAATAGGTGTAAAAAGTTTAGTGTTCAAAATATTGTACAGCTATCATTACAGGCACACCTAATGCGATAGTTACTATCCATATTCATAATCTTACTAACTTAGGTAGGTATACAAATCAAAAATCGCCAATATTGGTCATATTTTAACATAATTAAATTCCTAACTTATTATATTATAAAAATGTATTCTACGAAACACGAAATTGAATTAAATAATAAGAAAATAATAAATAGGTCATCCAACATTAAAATAGCATATAATAAATAATAAAGCCTTAGCCTGGTTATAAAGATGTGACACAAAGAGTTATTTTTTTATTGCTTGCAGTATTTTTACCGGTACAGCTTTTTCTTCCGGTAATTTGTATCTATAGAGGACCTGTTAGAGCTACATATACGTGCGCATCTGCTTGCTGAGTGGGCTACTTACTACTTAGTACCAACTAAACCCAATGCTTACTTCTTTTAGTATTAACCGTATGATCAGAGACAGACACCAGAGTTTTGTTTGTCTGCGTGTTCTATAGATTGAAGTTTTTTAAAGCTGGTGGGTTTTTTTTTATAGTGTGTTTCTTGTTACATTTATGAAAAAAAAAACATTAAATCAACAAAAAACTTTACTTATATCCGGGCGGATACTTACTCTGGATCTAATATAATTTTATTGCACTATCAAAACATACAAAGCAGTCGAAAGTATTGATTCTCCGTTTTTCCCGCATTGAGTTAAGCAGGTGTTCCGCTATCGCCGACTTGTGCATTTGCCTATTTTTGACCGCTGCTATGTGCTCTTCCACCCGTTCGGCAATGGTTCTTTTAGTTTGCCCTATGTATGAGCAGCGACAGCTGCAGTCAACCTTGTAGGCGCCTGGTATTTGTACAGATATGACATCTTTTTGCGTTCGAAGTTGCAACTTTTGTTTGGGGGTGAGAACCGACTTTATTAAAAAGCTTTTCAGGATGTTTTCAATTTTATCCGTCACTCCTTTTACATACGGCAAAAAGATGGGTTGTCTGCTGGCCTCGGGCGTTCTTCGGTTTGTCCGGTTCATGTGTCTTGTACTTACATATCCGTTCTGTTTGAGAACCTTCTGAACATGGCTGAGTTCCGCCTCCAGATGTTCAGGATCAGGTGAGTGAGGAGACAACGGACTGTAAGTTTAGCGGGTGATGATGCGATGCGGCGTTCAGGTACCTGTCAGTGTGAGTGAGTTTTCGATAGACACTGTACGCTAAAGAACCATCTGGTCTCACCATCACTCTGACATCAAGAAAGGCTAAGGTCCTGTTTGTTTACCTACACCTCTTGTGTGTGCACCGGATGTTCTCATGTATGGAGTTCAGTGGCAACACCAACTGCAGTACTTCCTGTTCGCTTCCTTTCATAACACAGAAAACGTCATGCTTCCATAGCTTTACAACGTAAGCGGTGAAATCCAGCTTACTCAAACATTCCATCCAAATGTTGGCCAAAACTGGAGCTACTGGGCTCCAGCTGGGAAAATATAACAAAAGGCTCCAGCTGGGAAAATATAACAAAATATATACCCGATTGTTTAGGCATCGACAGACACCCAAATGAAACTCCCGAAATGTATAAAAAACTTGTATTGAAAAAATTACAGTGTTTTGGGATAAAGGTTCAAGATGGACAATCGTTTAGCTTCGCGAGTCAGAGTCGAATGAATGAACTGTCAAATCTAACCAACTTGCTTAGATTACCTGCTGTGAATCTAATTAACATGCGGATTTGCTCTTTAATTTTAGTCAGGCGTAAACATCCTCCCCGCGTTGAAAAATCTGTTTTCAACTTTCAAGATCTTCAGCAGTTGGAAGTGGGCACAGGCGAACCAAGGGACGGCGCGTGCATCCTCCTCTTGTTGTTACATCAGCAACTCGTGCTATATTGTCAGCAGGACCATAAAATAACTTGGAGATATGTCCAAGTTTCCAGCAAAGCGGCGGGGCGTCATCTTGTTGAATAAGTACCAAGTCTCCAATCTTTGGGTTTGAAGAATTGGTTTTCCATTTATGGCGTTGCTGCAGTTCGGCAATATACTCTCTTTGCCATCGGCGCCAAAAGTGTTGGTGAATTTGCTGCAGCCTTTCGTAACGATTCAGATTTTTAGGATTGCAATCTTCCAAAGTAGACGAAGGTAGCGTAGTGAGAGCCCGACCAATGAGAAAGTTCCCAGGAGTAAGGCATAGAAAGTCATCAGGAGAGTACGATAAGGCACAGAGTGGACGACTGTTCAATACGGCCTCTACTTGTGCGAAAAGAGTAGAAAGCTCTTCAAACGTTAGGTGTGAGTTACCCATAACGCGTTTTAAATGAAACTTAGCGGATTTTATACCGGCTTCAAAGATGCCGCCAAAATGAGGTGCGTAAGGTGGAGAAAATAAAAATGTAATTTCTTCGCTTGCGAAATCAGATAAAGAAGGTGCGTTAGATTTTAAAAATTAATTGATTTCTTTAGCACCCGCAACTAAATTACGGCCGTTATCACAAAAAACTTCGGCTGGCTTACCTCTTCGTGACACAAAGCGGCGAAACGTCATAACAAAGGCATCTTTTGAAAGATCACTTACTAATTCAAGATGCACGCATTTGTAGCGTAAACAAACGAAAATACAAAGATAGCATTTTAAAAGCGTAGCACCTCGTCCTTTTTTATTGACAATTAAAAAAGGACCTCCAAAGTCGAGGCCTACGGCTTGAAATGGAAAGCTTGGCGTAATACGCTGAGACGGTAAGTTACCTATCATAGGTTTCATGGTTTTACCCTGTAGCCGTCTACATTTAAAACAATTACGGACAGTACTTCGTGCTAAGTACCTTCCGTTCACTGGCCACACATACTCACGAACAATAGCTAAAAGCAGCTGTGGGCCGGCGCTTAAATTGCGTTTATGTTCAAGCTCAAATAAAATCTTAGTAAAATGATGCGTCGCATGTAACAAAATAGGATGTTTTTTGTCAAAGTTATAATCAGAAGCTTGAATGCGGCCTCCTACACGTATAACACCACCGTTATCGAAAAACGGAGACAAAGATAAAATAGGAGATTTAGGGCTTAACGATTTCTTATTTAATAGTAAGTTAAATTCAACTGAAAACGATTCACGTTGAGCAAGGCAACATAAATGTATGAATCACGCATCAAGCTCGAAGACTGATAACGAACGAGTTCTTTTGTTCTGCGAGTATCTCGAGTTATGAATGAATCGCAATAGATAAGCAAATGTTCGTTTTAATTTAGAGAAATTAGAATAGTTGTTAAAATGTATTATAGCATTGTAGTTAGGTTAGTCATAGTTGAATCTGATTGTAAATTAGGTTTTAATTCGGGTAGATTTTGTGTTTCAATTTTATTAAAATTGAGAATAGGCCATTCGGTTTCAGGCTTCGCTAGGTACGACGGACCTGACCACCATAGCGTAGTGGTGCTCAATGCAACAAACATTTTCAAGTGTTGGAAACTGCTTCGCAGCCAACAAAGTACAATAGTTGAATCGCACCAATGTACTTGCGTTTTTATTTCAAATCGAAGATATTCCCTGACAGCCTTACATAGCTTGGCTGCCAGAAGACTTGCCTGCAGTTCGAGGCGTGGGATCGTGGTGGCCTTCAGAGGACTTACCTTCGATTTGGAACAGAGAAGATTGACAGTTACATTTCCTTCAGCGTCTTCGCTGCGCAAGTAGATACAGGCGCCGTAAGCGTTTTGTGACGCATCACTGAAGGAATGTAGTTCTACTGAAACTGGATTATCACATAGAACTCGTCTAGAAACTTCTAGCTTCAACAAAGTAGGTATGGTTTTTGCGAACTTATTCCAATCCTGTTGAATAGCAATAGGGATTGGATCGTCCCAGCCTAGCTTTTGCAACCACAGTTGCTGCAATAGCATTTTAGCCTTGATGACACAGGGACTCAGCAATCCTTAAGGATTGAATATTTTAAATAGTGACGAAAGAATTAATCTTTTCGTTAGAATTTTATCATTAGATGGGGGCGGAACCTTGAAAGGAAAATGCAATTGATCAGTAGATGGGTTCCAACCCATTCCCAGAGTAGAGGAATACTCGCTGACAATTAAATTGTCGTTAGAATTTATTGTAGACTCTAATATCGCGGGTAAATTAGTTTTAAACTTTGGAGAGCTGCGGAAACAGCTTGATCTGCTTGATGATGGATGTATCGTAGATCCGATTCGTTCTCGGATCCGGTGATGAGATCGTCGATATACAAATCGTGTTGGATTATATCCTTGATACCTGGATCTGTGCACCTCGCCTAGTTGTCACAGGCATCTCGTGCTTAAGTAGCTACTGCTGGCCATTCCGTATGTAATAGTATTCAATCTGTAAGTCTTAATAGGCAGTGACTCATCTTCTCTGAACAGTATCAGCTGGAGGTCTCGGTCCTCCTCGTTGATTAGGACCTGACGGTACATTTTCTCAACGTCACCGCTCAAGAGGTACTTGTGGAACCGAGCTCTTATGAGTATGGAGAAAAGCGAGTTCTGCATGTTGGATCCTACCCACAGAATATCGTTGATTGAATAGCCGGATGACGTAGGAGCGGATCCCTCGAACACGACTCTGATCTTCGTGGACTCACTACTGTCCTTAAAGACAGCGTGGTGACATAGAAAATAGGAAGTATACGGAATAGCAATAGGAGACTCTGACAGGTGACCTAGGTCAGAGTACTCACGCATAAATTGGACATATTGCGATTTAACATCGGGTTGTTTGCGAAATCGTTTTTCTAAATTGAGTAATCGTTTTTTAGCTGCATTATAGGATTGTCCAAGACAATCGGCAGAATCTCTGAGCGGCAGAGCTACAGAGAATCTACCTGTATCTAGGCGAAAAGTGTGAGACTTAAAATGAGACTCACATGCCTTCTCGCTCTCGCTATGTGTAGACCTTAGAGGAACCTCTTCCAGTTCCCAGAATTTCGCGAGATCACGATTCATTTGAATATCGCCATCATTGAATGTGCTTGAAATGATGGAATGATTGCATCGAACATGTGTGGCTTGCATACTTGCTGAAATAGGATCTGAAATAATCCAACCAAACTGGGAATTCACGAGCTTTGGATTGTTAGGACCGAGAGACTGTTGCTCGTGGCCGACAATGTCCCAGAAAAGATCGGCACCGATTAGAACATCAGTCGGCGCTGGGTGGTGAAACATGGGGTCTGCAAGTTTAATATTGTTAGCTATCTTAAGCCTTGAGACGTCGATAGGAAATTTAGGCAAATCACCGGTAATTTGTGGTAAAACTAGGAACCCTGATATGACCTTGAAGCCATTGATTAGAGACTTCAATTGAGCCATGCAGGATTCGGTGACTAGTCCAGAATTTTGGTAGCCAATGCCAAGTACATTGACCAGGCAATTTGAATTAGAAGATATGCCTAACTAATCCTTGAGAGATTGTGTGATGAATGATGATTGGCTGCTACAGTCCAAGACGCACCGAATCCTTTCGGCTTGTTTCGTCCGCGGATTGGCTACCTCGATGAATGCAGTGGACAGTAACACTTGATTAGAACTTTGATTCGAAAAATTGACAGTAGTATCGTCAGCGCTGTCAGCAGTGGCCTCAACAGCGCTGGAAACAGAAGCATTGTTAGTGGATACTTTATCCGGTTTATGAATAAGACTATTGTGTCTTCCTTTGCATACGCGACATGGGCCCCGTGGACACATCTGAGGGCCCTTAATTGAGCTACGTCTTGTACAAAGATCAAATAAACTTTGCGAGTTCTTTGCACTAGTTTCACCTCCCATCGTAACAAATTAAAGATTAAACTAGAAACAATATAAATTAACTCGAGGTTACAACAAATAAAAACCGAGTGCAAAAAAAACTGCAATAAAAATAGTTGACTTTAGATAAGGTAATGAAAATTATCTCACGCACGCCTTGACCTGTGAACCGGTATTCGACTTCCACTCTCCACGCGTGGACAGCGTCCGCTGCGCGCTGGCCGCTGGGCGCGGGCTGGGCCGAATTATTCTCGAACGAAGCCGACAGTGCGTGCGATAACGCAACGTAAGCCTGGAATGTTCGGCGAGATGGGTGAATAAAAGTACACGAAATAACTAGGCACCAGTCAGGGCCAAAAATCTTGAAATTATTTACTTATAAAATCTTAGCAATCGTAATTGTAAACGAAACTAGTTGAAATCTATAGATAGAGGAACGTAACTTGGTAGATAAAAATTAATTATAATTTTTTTACAACATAGGGTAGCTTCAAATAATTATGAATTGATTGTTGAACTTTGTGATTGAATTTACTATAAATAGATTTATTATTGAGCCATAGAAACACTGTAAATAGAAAGAATGCACAAATATTGACCGATTTGATGTAGATAGGATAATTTCGAGAATTTAGATAAGAAAATTGAATGGGAAAAATTAGGAAGGTACACTCAGGGGACACTTAGCTTCATTGGCATGAATGCAGCTCGACTCTTTCGCTGGATCGATGGACTGCAAATGGCTCCAATGGCTGGACTTTCGGGTGTTCCGTTCAACAGATGAATCTTGAAATTGTAGATAGGAACGGCCGCAATGGCCCGGCTGGGAGTCCGACTTGATGGCGGATAAATAATCTCCCATATAAAGTCCAGACCTGTTGTTCGGGAGATTATTTAAAGATTGCGCTATCCGCCTTGAACAATGGTCTTCACAAGCCAAGTAAGTTGCCACACACAAGTTGTTACACATAAAAATGGCGCTGTCTTGTCTGCAGACCGCGTGGTTTCTTCTATTTTCGGCGTCGACTAGTATCGAATCAATAATTTATTACATCGTCGGAATTTAATAGATACTAAATTCTGATTTCCAATTACTTTTTCAAAAGTTGAAAATACCCTTTATTCCACACGTGAGCCAAACCTGATTTTGCTCACTGTTATTGAGCATTAAAGTTGCCGTTTTCGAGCGGGAGGGGTGTATATATATTATTGCAAAGTCACATCAACATTAAAAAACAAATAAAGTTTTAAACGCTACACAGGAATTAACCTACGAGTATTATTTCTCGTGCAATAGATTCCATCCATTTGACAATTACCATATTCCTAGTTTTGTTATGTTGTTTGAATATCGTACTTGCTACATCTCAGCCCTTCTATAATTGTGTTGGGAAAGCAATCCATATATCTTTATTTGCTCTGTTGTTCAGGCCACACAGTGCGGTATAAAATTATCATTATAGAATTCAACATTTTCAGGAGATGGTGAAAAATGCTGTTAATGAAATGAGGCGCTACTACAGTCGCAAAGTGATCGATGTGCTTATTAAGGTAACGAGACGAACGCTCGACCTGATTATCAAGCAGTTCGTGGCAGAAACTGATGCGCCTCAGAGTGATGAGGGTTAGTTAATGTTGAATAAATCTTCATCATTATCATTTCAGCCTATTTGTATCGGTGCGTCATTGGTGGTTCCTCAAACGCCTTGCATTTTCATAAGCGCTTTCTTGTTAAAAATGAATGTCTTTCATAAATATTATACCAATTACTTTGAAAGCTGGTATAACGAAAATACGTGTTTACAGGTCCTATGAAGAAGCCTATATTTTTACTCAACGCCGCCCTGATGATACCAAACGTATCAGTGACTCCAACTTTGGATGAGATACAGGAAGTATTGGTCTTGGCTGGGAAGAATATATCAGGCTTATCCAAAGGAGTAGCACAGTGGTCAGGAGGCAAACAACCACGGGTAACTTGACCTAGTCTTTCATAAATATATGTATTAAATTAACTTTGGCCTGCAGTGTAAAAGTTTAGTCCCATTACTTACCTTAGATAATCTTCTCAGTTATTCGTAACGAAGCTTACGGTCGCGGCCTTGATACTAATGATAAAGCGCGGCCATTCAGTAACAGTGTCAAAATAAGCCCTTAACGTCATCGTTGTTACAGATTGGTTAGATTTTATACTTTTCATACGGACTTTAATCTTGTACTATCGACGAAAATCTTGGTTGTCATTCATAGGAACTAGACCTCAATTTACTAACATATATAAAACGTATGTGCATTATGTGCATGTTTTATACATATAAGTAACCTCACCCTTGTTCAGAATCCTCTAGCATGCCTATAGAGACGAGTCGTTTGAACAACTTGGCCGCATTCTCATGCAGGATCAGGACCTAATTTTGCGCGCGCGCACATCCACAGTTTCAGACTAAGCGTGATTGGTTGCGGTGCCTTTACACTTAATATTTGTATGATACACAGAGTGGTTGAGTAGAGTTATTTCTGGTAATTCGGGTGCAACATAAGCCTTTTTGGAAATAAAATACGAAATTTTCGGGATAAACACGTCTTTACTGGTTTAATCAGTCCTTTGAACATAATAGGAATCAACAATTATATACATATTTAAGTTTTATTAATTTCAAAAGATAACCTAAATCAACTTTTTTTTGTATCTTGAATAAGCTCATAAATTTTACCGTGGTATGACACTATGGCATAGGGCATATTGGCCACAAATGTGTGAAAAATCAAAAGAAATAAATGCTTTGCATTATTTTCCAGACAATTTTCGCAGAAAAAACATGAGGTTCCTCCTCTGACTCCTGAGCATTCTCCATGAGACCAAAATTTGCAACACAGGCATTGAACCCATATTTCACCTCTGTTATTCATAAAATAGAGATCATCACAATACAAACACTTTGCATCAGAAACATTGCTCTTATCTGGACTTAAGTCCGAACTGTCGTCGTACAAAGGTTCATTTTATTGGTTTTTGTGGAGCCATTACATATAAAAAAAATTACATGATTTACCTACGTTATGAGTGGCCGTAGTGAGCCATAATGGCCGTAGTGAGCCATAATGGCCGGAGGGACGTTTTTGACGAATAAAATTCTAAACTAAAAACTAGTTAACAATAATGCTTAACAAATATCACCACACTATTAATTGAAAAATTATCTATAAAACTATATAAAAATAATGATTATTTAAAGAACAAGAATGAGTGAAACCTACTAAAAAATAACATCAATTCAACAAATTTTCAATTGTCGCACGCACCAGACGCACGTGCACACGCCGCTATGCAGGGGTCAAGGAAAGTGCGACAATATGACGGACTACTTACACCGCTAGTATTGGTTCGTGTCGGAGAAAATAATACTGGCCATATGGATCGAGTAGGCCATAATACCCGAAATTACGCTAGTAATAACCAAATAATTTATTTACCAAAGGGTAAAGCACCTGTGAACACCTGTGACTGTCAATGTTTTAATAAATTATGTAAGTTCATTATGAATGTAAGCGGGTTAACTACGAACCTAGTTTGTGTTGGAAGAACACCAACGTCACAAGTGTGCGCCGCGACGCTGAACGAGCGCGACGCGAACCGCACTCACCCTGAAGAAGTCCCTCGTTAAGGGATGAAACGTTGGTCTTCTTCCAACACAAACTAGATTCGTAGTTAACCCGCTTACATTCATAATGACTTTATCAAACTACGAAAGTTTTTATAGTAAAAATTATGTAAGGTTTAAAGATCGAAAACTCTTAAAAAATCTAAGTGTTATGTTTCAGACAAATTTAATAATATTTTGTTTTTTTTTCCTGTTGTGTTGTTAATTGTATTGTGTTGTCAATATGTCACTTGCACCTATGTGATTTTGACTGTGATTTCGTCTGCCACACCTTTTCCGCTTCTTTCTCTATCACATTGCCGAACACTTTAATGTTGCTGTTGCACTATTCTTTTGTTTTGGTTTTATTTGCGGTCTCCTTGCTTGGTGCATGCCATCTAGGTGAGCTGGAAAAAGGTCGCTGGGCAGCAAACCAACCAGCTACTCGAGGTAGTCACAAAGCTTGACGAACAACAGGTCTCTTCAACGGCACCTATGAATATGCAAAAGACGATGAAAGGTGAAGCAGCCAAAATGAAAAGAAAGAAGCACTACAGATTGGAATCTGAGGAGAAACCAACATTTCCATTCCAACAAAAGAATTTCTACAATCATGTGATGGAAAACAAGGAAATAATCAAAACTTTATCACTTTTGTCGACTTGTTCACAAAATGTCAAAACGGTAATTTAATAGGATACGTCTTTGATATAAATATTTATCAACAATTGCTTCCATAACCGGGGAAAGTTGGCTTAAACAATAGCTAATCTACTTTATTCTTTAGCCGCTATTCAGAATACGTCAAAACATAGCGTAGCAATTAATTGCCTTGTATAATCATCCTATCTCTACATTATATTTTTACAGGAACTAAATATGCTAGTAAAACGATGGCGTCCGTATCACTATTTATGGAAATGTGAAAAAACACTACGCCAACTTCTAGCTTGGAATTTAAACGACTTTGAACTCTCGTTGAAAAGACATAGCGAGCTCGATATAAAACTGTCGACTGAGCCAGATGTACTTATCATTGGGAATTGCATGGCCGTATCCACAGAGAAGTTGAAGCTGGGACTGAATACAGAACTAAAAAGTGAGAATCAAAAAAGTTTTTGTTGTTATAATGCGTAAACCCTGGCATAATTTCATTTCTTTGAGAAACACAAGTTACTATTACGCTAAAAAACCGCTCGCGTGCACGAACTGGCATTACATTGCCAAAATGTTTCAACCGGAGGTGACTTTAGAAAAGTTTTGAAATGCTTCATTAAATGACACAGATATGGGGCTAACAAAACTAGTTAACATGGTGTTTATCCTTAACGCAAATTGTTTTTTATCAACAACAAGCTGACCCGACAGACGTTGTCCTGTCATTTAACTTACTGTAAAACAACTGACAGTTATTTTAAACGTGCTTAGCAAAGAGGTTATAATGCTGGGGCTAAGGTTACATTAAAAAACTTTATAATAAAGGTAGTCGTTAAGTTTTCTTAAATTTGGTAAATTTCTGCGGATTTTCTTAATTTTTTTTTTAAATCTAAGATCCTTCTACGAACCATAAGAAAACATTAAAAAAAACATAGAAATCGGTAAAGCCGTTCTCAAATTATAGCCGGATTAAAACAAAATAGGTGTTCATTTTTATATATAGATATATAGATTGAGGAGCACTGAGTTTAAAAAATATATGAGATAATCTAACACGTCAAGTTTTCAAAATATTTATTATTTTTTATTTCCAAAAAGTACCAATAAAGCAGTTGCAACGTCATCAATGATCCATTGGGAACTTTTTATGAGATCAGATGCAACCACAAACCGTGTTAAAAATTAATCGCTTTAGCTTTTTTCATGTATTTATTTCTGTCTTTATCTCTTAAAATAGACCAAAAATAATCCTAACTGATTAACTCTTGCAACGGCTACCGACTTCTATGAAAATTTATACACATGAAATTCAAAAACGAATCCACGGGAAATTTCATTAGCATGACAATTAATGAAAACGACATTTTAAAATTTTGCAAAGCATTGTTAGCTTCTCTAACCATACTATTTAACCAGATCTTAAAGGATAAAAATATTCCAAGACAATGGGTAGAGTCGGACATCGTAATATTATACAAGAAAGGAGACCCTGCAGAAATAGCTAATTACCGCCCAATAAGCCTTATTTCAAACCTGTTTAAAATATTTTCACTAGGTTTGCAACAGGGACTAGCTCCAAAAAGTGGAAAATTTCCTATACGTGCAAAAATCAGCTTGAGTATGAAGTTTCAGTACAATCGATTACATTCATACTCTAGAACAAGTAATCGAAAAATACCAAGAGTACTATATTTAACCTTCATAGACTTTCAGAAAGCTTTTGACTCAATAGAGCATGAGTATATCTGAAAAGACTTAAGATAAGCTAAGGTAGAAAAAACCTATGTATATATGTAGAAATTATAAGAAAAATATATTAAAACTGCAGAAGTAAAATAAAACTTGAAACGAAGGGAACATTTATTAAAATCGGAAGAAGTGTACGGCGAGGGAATCCACTTTCGACGACTCTATTTATTACTATTCTATATTATAAATAAGCTATATACATATCTATATTATAAATAAGCTCTCCTGGAAAAAACAAGGCATAAAAATTTACGACCAGAACCTAACATACCTAGCCTTCGCAGACGATATAGTAAACTCCAGCATATGTTGACCACCCTACATAACGCTAGCAAAACAAGAGACCTAGAGATGAACCTACGAAAAACACAAGCCATGACAAACGACTAGAAGAAAGACTTACTGATAGAGGACTCGAGACTAGAATACGTACAGGAATATATTTACCTAAGGAAACAGTTTTCATTTAAGCCATAAAACAACATCTACGAAATAGACAGAAGAATAACAACAACCAGAAAGAAAATAACAGAAAATAGTTGTGCCTGACCTTAGTCAATGACTTGGTAAGTATATCAGCTCTCTTTTCATTTGAAGTTACATATTTTACTGTTAACAAAGCTTTGTTTACAATATCTTTCATAAAATGTACTTTTATATCTATGTGCTTGGTTCTCTTACTATTTTCATAACGTTCTATCATCTTTATAGTAGTTTTATCTATTAGCGCAATACAAGTCTTATAAACACTGTCCCATTTACATTTTGTGCTGCCGTCACTTATTCTGATTCAGCTGTTGAGATTGCAATTGTTAACTGCTTCTTGGAACTGCAGCTTACCAGATTGCCACAGTGCAATATGGCATTTCTATTGATACTTTTGCGATCATATCTAATCCCTGCCCAATCAGCATTTGAAAAACGGAGTAAGTGATTATTTTTTTGTTGCTTATATATGCTTGTTGCTTTTTCTTTAGTTTGTTTCAGGATTCTTAGGATTCTCTTCGCAGCTTTCCATGGTGTTGATGTTGGACAATACATGTATCTGGTGAGGAGTCCTGTAGCAAATTCAATATCTGGCCTACTTATTGTGTCCAAATACATGAGCGAATCAAATCGAAGTTTTCTGTATGGAATATGAGTCAATATTTCTTGTATTTCATTTATGTTCATTTCAACTTCCATCGGTGTATGTATGTCATTTCAATCGTGCATATTAAGTTTTAATAAAATTTTATCGATTATTTGTGTATGTTTTATTTTTAATTCTTGATATGATCCCGTTATTTCTAATCCTAGGAACTTCGTAAAATTTCCAAGATTATTGTAAGAAATTCCTCTTGTGATTTCTTAAGGATATTTTGTCTATTTCCAATTATTAAAATATAATCTACATATGTATATGAGAAAAATACTCCATTGTCAAGTTAGATACGTTTATTAGGATAGTTTATAAGGATTTTACATTTTCACTTAAACAACACTAATGTAGAGACGCCATATTTTTTCATACTACAAACCACAGACAGTAAACCCTTTATTCTAATATCCATATTCGTCGCTGATTTTTTCCAGGTTTTAGGGAATAAATCGAAGTAGGAGGAAATGAATTTTCAGAGACATGTTTACACCCATGTGTTGAAAATTATGTGATAAATCAGCTATGAATGATCGGTAATTTTTATTTCTTTTGCTGCCTAATAACTCTTGAATAACAAGTTGTAGTGAATTCCAAGCAGATATCTCAGTATCTGAAAGACTACTTTCAAATGTCTCATCATGTAAGAGTTTTTGATTTGCGGTCCGATAAAAACACCTTCTTTCAGCATTGCTGCAGAAAGGTCAGGAAAAATAGAGAATTAATGCTTAAAAGCTACGCTGGTTTTGTCTAAAGCTTTGATAAAGTTTTTCACCAATCCTAATTTCATGTGCAGTGGCGGTAGACCAATTTTTTGTAGGGGATCTAATACTTATATTATATATTCAGTTTACCAGGGCTATATTCTTTTCTAACTGGCCAGTCTATCTTTTTATAATAATGTTGGTGACGCGTGAATCCCACAAACAAAAAATAACAATATTATGTGTAGCCTCCTTGCAAAAGTAAACCCACCGCTTTTAAATCACCGCAGACAATCCAATTGTGATCTTTGTATTAAATAAGTTCAATCAGTGTTGACATCGTTCCATATGTTTCTTTGCGCGGCTTCTTGTAGCCATGTTGTGTAGAAAGACTGCTAGTCTTCGATGAATCAACGAATAATCGCAATTCTTCGGGCTCATAAGGTTGCTACATTTCTTTGAGAAGCTCAATTTAACAGTAACAGATTTTATTATCATTTTGAAATATGTTGAAAAATATTTTACTTCGCGTATGTAACATAATAACTTTGTGTTAGGAGCAAGTAACCTTCATTGTGGTTGTAGTTGCTAATAAATTCTGCTTTGGATTTAGATAAGTTTAAATTTCTAGCTAAATCTACATCATCATCCATTCATACTGAGTTATCATCAATCCATTCATCTGAACTTGTGTCATTTTGATCATCCTTGGATTCCATATTAGTAGTAAGTAAAGTAATCATTCATCAATGTTTTGCTGGAACAACCAGGAGGTTCTGGATCTTGCTGCTTTTCTGAACTGGGGATGGGTTTAGTAATCGAAGAGGCATTTACATAATTTTATATAGTTTTGTAAACTAGTTAGGCAATTAAATGCCAGTTCGTGACACGCGAGCGGATGGTAAATACGAACATAAATTAGAAATGGATCCAATTTTTTACCCTCAAATATTTTTTGTGAATGTGTAAATTTTACTGTAATTAATCTTCATTCATAAAAACGTAATTATTGTTTCTTTATGAGTGAGTAAGGGAAAACTACAGGTCTGACCTCAAAAATACTTTTACTCATAGAAAGCTACTTTATCCCTGAGTAACATTCTAGATATCGCATGAGCGAACCCGTGAGCAAAAGCTCGTTATTAATATAGAGTGTTTTATATCAGATGGAACCCATAGAATTAGTCAAGCGATGCGCAAAAAATACAAACGTGAAATGGACTACGTATACGCCATCATGAACGATTTGGAAAGAAAGCTAGAAAGGCCTATCCGTGACCTGGACGACGTTCGTACGGTCATGGAGACATTGAAAAAAATAAGAGAACAGGAAGTTGATATGGAACTGAAAATTGACCCCGTTGAGGTAAATACCGAGATTTTTAAATTGGTCTACGAATTTTATCAAGACATATTTCTTTATCTCATCGCGTCTCAACTTTCACCGCTTTGTCGTCCGAAGTGTCGGGTTGGTGTTATAAAAAATAACTTATGGAGTACCTTAAGCAGGCTACCTAAACTTAAAGATAAACAATTTGTACATCAGACTAAAATACGAAAAATACTGCTTGCGTGATATAGGGTTGGAATTTTGGTCTCTGATTTTGGGTAGCTGGATTCTTATTAGTATCTCAACCAAATATAATCATAACTCTGTATATTTATTGATACAAAAGTAGTTTTTAATCAACATTGGGTTTTTCGCTAAAAGGAAGCGAGCATTTGACTACCCATTCACCCATATTTCCATTCTCAGGAAGCGTTCAACATAATAACACGGTACGAACTGCCCGTCAGTAAAGAGGATATCGAGCAAGTGGACAACTTGCGATATTCGTGGCAGCAGCTGCAAGCTACCGCGCTGGCCTCCCACGTACAGTTGCTCCACATGCAGCCTCAGCTCGCAGCGGATCTAAGGGGGAACCTAGACCGCTTCAGGGATGATAACTCTGAGTACTGTCATGAGTATAGGTATGCTGGTCCCATGCAGACAGGCCTTACTCCGCGGGAGGCGTCCGATAGACTTATACTGTTCCAGGTTTGCCTTTCCACAAGAATTCTTTAATTTTATTTTGACAGACTCTCGTTTTATCATAATCTCGCCTCCTAAGCAAGATTACTGAACATATTTATTGACACCACCTCATCTGATAAGAAATCTGGTGAAATCGTGTCTTACGTGAGTTTGACTTGTAAATTGGCTTTATCAATAAATTGTACATATTTCTGTTTTATATACAATACTTGGTGTTATATAAGGTACACGTATTTACCTAAAGAGGATTCGTTTGACTACATTTCAGAATCGTTTCGACGGCATGTGGCGTAAATTACAAACTTATCAAAATGGCGAAGAATTGTTTGGACTACCGCACACGGAATATCCGGAACTGGCACAAATTAGAAAAGAGCTAAATCTTCTGCAAAAACTCTACAAATTGTATAACGATGTAATCGACAGAGTGAGCAGTTATTACGATATACCGTGGGGTGAGGTCAATATTGAGGAGATAAATAACGAGCTAATGGAGTTTCAAAATAGATGCCGTAAACTTCCTAAAGGGTAAGTTTATGGTACTAGAAGGATATAGAAATAGATTTTGAAATTATGGACAGTTAGCGAACTCAGAACAACCATTATTCCTAAAAAAGCTTAGTGGTTTTGTCCCAAGTAAAATAACTCCAGTATCTGTACAATATCACTAAAACGATTTAGTCGAATTTCTGACTTCTCTCAGTCGATCAATTCAATACTAATTAAATTTCCTACTACCATTTCCCGAGATATTATGAAATCATTAACCGATTTACATGATTCATTTCCTTGCGGCAGAGACATTTATAGCCCATGTCTAAGCAAACGTTTTTTCCGGACTATAAGTATAAGCCTATGTCCTTTCGGGACCATACCATCAATCCCCATCCGTTCAGTCTTTTAGGCGTGAACAGGACGAACAGTGTGCCTATCGCGATTATAATATTAATATGGTGATATTTTTTGGAATTTTACAAAGGCATTAAAAAGACTTAATTTTCCAGGCTCAAAGAGTGGCCCGCATTCTTTGCCCTCAAAAAGACGATCGACGACTTTAACGACATGTGTCCGCTACTCGAGCTGATGGCGAACAAGGCCATGAAGCCTCGCCATTGGCAGCGGATCATGGAGGTCACCAAGTACAACTTTGAATTAGATAATGAAGACTTCTGCCTTAAGAATATTCTCGAGGCGCCGCTTCTTCCTAATAAGGAAGATATAGAGGTATGAGTTGGAAAATGTTTAGTTTGTTAATATTAGTTCATGACGGCGAGACACTTGGTACCTCAAAAATAAATTAAACTCCGGCGCTACTCCTTTTATAACTGCATGCAAATGAATGACTCGTGAGTCTTACTGAAATTCCTATTCCCATGCGAATAGAGGTTGCTTTGACGGTCATCGTAGCAAGATCGAATTTTTCACATACGCCTTGTTAAAGTAGGTAAAGTAGGTATGTGGATAAATTATATCCAAACGGAACACAGAAATAATAAGAAGAAGAATCTTCCCAAAATATCTCAAAATACTAAATCACAAGGATGGTCACAACAGGTATTTTACCCGCGTTTGTACCAGGCGAGCATAACCAGCGAGAAGGTTTTCAAATCCTGAAAGTACCAAGCCACGAGGTTTGGTAACTACAGCGCATGCCCAATTGTGCGGGGGGAATTCGTTAAGGTGGTGAAGCTCTATTTAGCTATGCTCAAGATACGTAAGATGTTTTATTTTTGTTGTGCTCCGCATTACTAATTCTGAACTAGGAATTACTAAATAAACTAGTAATTACTAATATATGTAGGTATTTACATTTTTATTGTTATTGTTTATTGTTATAGCGTTTAAGAGAAAACATTATCTGAAAAATTCAACTACCTACCTATTTGGGCTCATGATATACAGTCTCCTAACCGACGGACAGACATACGGTCAGACAGACAGCGGAGGCTTAGTAATAGGGTCCCGCTTTTACCCGTTGGGTACTGACGCTAAAAATAATCTATCAAGCGTTCTAAATGCACAGATTTTACTTATTTGCAATAGATAACTGGGTAATGTAATGCCACTACTGCGTGAAATAAAAAAAGGCAAAGTAGCTTATGTTTCGGAGGAACTTGCACTTTACTCTCCATTCACGTATGTATGTATATTCGGCAAACACGAAGCAACGAGTTCTCTTGGTCGATACTTAAACACGTGCTTGTGGCGTTACAGCGCATGTGCACTAAAGCCACAGGTGTTTCCGCGCCAAGAGTACTAGGCAAACATGAACGTGCAAGAGTTGGTCACATACGACCTATTGCTATACTTTTTGATTCAACCCTTATAGCGTCACGCTTTCAATCGCAAATCTCAACGGTGTTTAGATTTTATAAAGTATTTTGTAATTTTCTGCTACATAAATACCCCATGGGCCAACGCCCATGGGATTGATTGCAAATACCATTGTACATCCTCAAAAGTATGTACAATGGTATTTGCAATCAAACCCGACCGACGACGCGACGGTGTCCTTAAAAAATACTGTACAAGAAAAGCACTGCTCCGCATTTCCTACATTTTCCAATAAATATATTTCAGGATATTTGTATCTCCGCGATGAAAGAAAAAGACATAGAAGGAAAACTACGTCAAGTAACGAATGAATGGTCGGTCCACGAGTTGACCTTCCAGACGTTCAACAACAGAGGCGAACTGTTGCTGAGAGGCGACACGACTGCGGAAACCATCGGTCAGCTCGAAGATAGCTTGATGATCTTAGGTTCATTACTGTCTAACCGGTACGAGTTCCTTTATCACTCGTATCACCACCCTTTTGATCTCTAAGGAGGACCACCCTTCCCATCCTTGCAGTGCACATATCAAAGAGTACACAGGAACAGGAGGCGCGTAGGGCAATGCTTTTTTTATTGTAGGGGCTGATGTTCTGAGGCCAATTATAAGAGGAGTGCCCCCTGTAGAGTACCTGAGCAACATGAGACCCGTAGAGGCTGATATGATAACGAAGCTTTCACATCTCACAAAGCTCACAGCTATATAACATTGTCGAGAAAGGTTCTTAGACAGTTGAAAGTTACGTTTTAATTACCTGTCATATTTTCTACTTATATTGGCTTTCAACTATGGATATTAACATCAGCTCAGTTAGATACTTATCTTTCGTATTGTCTTTCCAACAATTATTAAAGCACCTTTGTTGATCAATACAATAATTAAAGCTATTGTGTTCTAACTAATATTTTTTTTAGATATAATGCTCCGTTTCGGAAACAAATCACGCAATGGCTATACGACTTGCAAAGCACCAACGAAATTTTGGAAAGGTGGCTCCTCGTTCAGAATATGTGGGTCTACCTGGAAGCGGTTTTTGTCGGCGGCGATATCGCCAAACAGCTCCCGAAAGAAGCGAAGAGATTCTCAAAAATAGACAAATCCTGGCAGAAAATTATGCAACGTGCTCATGAGACGCCGGGCGTAGTGTCTTGCTGCGTTGGAGATGACCTCTTGCGACAGTTGTTGCCACACTTACAGGAACAATTAGAGCTCTGCCAGAAAAGTCTCAGCGGTTACCTAGAACGGAAACGAACAATGTTTCCTAGGTTCTTTTTTGTCTCGGATCCTGCGTTGCTGGAAATCCTAGGTCAGGCGTCAGACTCTCATACGATACAAAATCATTTGTTATCGATTTTCGACAACATCCGCTATGTCAAGTTTAATGATATTGGTGAGTACTATTTATATGCACTGAGCCCAGAGTACATTTGACAACAGTATCGAGACAAGGTCGTTGTCAGAGCTACCGGGGAATAGGAATCCAGTATCTTCAATTTCAGTCACAACTGAGACTATTTTTTGCTCTATTGTGGCGAGATGTTTAGCTAACAGCTTCTGTAGAGACTCCAGTGTTGATTTTGCGATAATTACTATTATGGAATACTCATAACGAACTCAGCGTATCTGAATGCGTCGGATCGTGTTGAGCGCGTACACGGAACTGACTAAAAGTTGAGTTTAGTTAATGTATTTCCTCGTTGAGTCCGAAGTTGCTCCACAAAGAAGAGTGGGAAATGGATGAGGATGATGCCGACGGCGGCGATGAAGGTGATCCGTTATGAATACAAGAAAATTGATCGGAAATCCATTAATTCACTCAATAATATAAATCAATCAATCAATCAAGTATTTGAGAAACCTCGGGTAAATTTATACATTTCTTTTTTTGAAAATTTTTGTCACTGTGCGCTGACTGTTATTGAGGTGCGACAGTAAACAGTTTGTTGTCCACTCTCTCCGGGTACGGTAGCAATGCGTCTACTTATCCTCTTAAGCCTATCTACAGATTTAAAAATAAAAAATCATTAATTCTACCGATAATTTATATATATCTATTAGCCTATCTACGAACATACTCTACGAAGTTGAATTTAGTTTCCATATATTCCGATGTTGCTCCATAAATAAGAGTACGACATAGACAAGGATAATCCCGATGGCGTTGAAGGTGATCTGTTCTGAAGGATATGATTATGATTCATCATGGAGGAACCAAGGCTATGGCGGGAGGCGAAGCTCCCAGAACGTCTCAAACCAGTAAAATCCCTCTGCGGACGTAGATAGGCTCTGTGATGATACATGCATTTGTACCATAAGCTGTCATGATAAGATTTCACGTAGGCATGAATATCTTGAGGAAGCCCTTGATGGCAGGTGAACATTTTCGATCGACGTCGAGCATTTAAGAGTACCTAGCTATTAGTGCGATATGCTATCAAAGGCTTTCTGATAGTCAATCCATCCCATACTTAGGTTTTTTTTTGCACTGATGTACACCGATCTGGCCTTATAAATCAGATGGTTGGTGCATCTTCTGGCACGACGCCTGCATCCCCTTTGTTCTGGTGCAAAGACGTTCTTTTGTCAAACGTAGTATCAAAAATACAAAATACTTATCTAATCGGCTTTGGCACTTAATTGCAAATACCTACACCGGGTAGGTCGGTTTTTGATCACGCAGTAGGATCAATAAGCACTAGGCCACAATGTACAGGAAAGTTTATTTTGTGCAAATCCTTTAATTACACGAAATGTGCAGAACTTTAATCGTCGCTAGGGGTGCTTTTCCACAGCAAGAAAACTGATAGGAAATCCGTAAAACTACTTCATAATATAAATAAATCAAATACATACCTGGCGTAATTTTATACTTTACTTTTTTTGTCGATCTGCCCTGCCTCTTGTAGAGGGGCTACAGCGACCAGTTTGTTGTCCACTCTCTGCTGTGGTGTGTGTAAGCATATTTTGTCTTCCAGTATCTTCAGTTGAGTTACAACTGAGGCGGCTTTTTTCTCAATTGGGGCGAGATGTTTAGCTAACAGCTTCTCTAGGAACTGTAGTGATCTCGTGATAATTACTATGTGGAATACTCAATAACGAACTCATCGCATCCAAATACGTCCGATCGTGTTGAGCGCGTACACAGAACTGACTGAACGTGAGTTTAGTTTATATTATACTTCGTAGTTGAGTCCGAAGTTGTCCACAAAGAAGAGTGGGACATGGATGAGGATGATGCCGACGGCGATGAAGGTGATCCGTTATGAAGGTTATGATTATAATTCACCATGGAGGAACCGACGCGATGGCGGGACGCAAAGCTCCCAGAACGTTCCAAACCAGTGAAATCATCTTGAAAAATTCCCTTCTATGGATAGGCTCTGTAGTGTTACAGGCATTCGTATCATAAGCACTGCTTGAAAATTTATTGGAAATCCGTTAAATCACTCAATAATATAAATCAATGAATCAAGTATTGGAGATACCTTGGGTAATTTTGATACTTTTCCTTTATACATTATATCATAATCATAACCTTCGGAACAGATCACCTTCTACGCCATCGGGATCATCCTGGTCTATGTCGTACTCATGGAGCAACATCGGAATATATGTAAACTAAATCATAATTACCCTTTAGTGAACCATTGGTCTACGTTTTCGATTCCTTTCACTATCCTATCAAATAGTTTAGCGAGCGATTTGTGTGTGCTGGTTACACACTTAAGATAGTAATTTTGTATCTTATCTATTCATGGCGCTCTCTAATTATGGATTTTCTTTCAATGTACGTGACCTGCCACATTCCACACTGTGTAGTCGCCTAGCGGCGGTACCGCCTCTAGGATTTTTGCCTGGCGTTTATTCAAATGATTATGTCTATTTTAGGTATTGAATTGAGCTTTGAAGGGATACCTTTTCTGAAAATCATGAATTTAATTTTTAGTAGCCTTGTATTTTTGTATTTTATATCTTTTGTTTTATTACATCTTATGTATTTACAAATACCTATTTAATCGGCTTTTTATCTTATTCAGCTTCGCACTTAAATGTAAATACCTACACCGCCTAGGTCGGTTGAAATCGCGCAGTAGGATCAATAAGCACTAATGTTGGTTTGTGCAAATTGTTTTATTTACACGAAATATACAGAACTTTAACCTTCGCTAAGGGTGGTTTTTCACTACAAGAAAATGGATTGGGAATCCGTAAAGTCACTAAATAATATAAATAAATCAAGTATTTTAGATCCCTTGTTATATTTATTTTATTTTATCAAATTATTTAATATTTGTCTGTAGGAGCTCAAGGCGCACTTGGATACATATGCCGTTCAATATCTTGCAGAATACAATAAGATGATGTCAATAGTGTCATCAGAAGGTGAGGAGATAAAGCTGGAGCGGGCGGTGCGCGCCGAGGGTTCCGTGGAGACGTGGCTGACGTCACTCCTGCAGTCGGCTCAAAGCAGCCTGCACTCGATCATACGGAACGCTGTGGCGGTCATCAACGACCCCTCTTTCAACCTGCTTCTGTTCCTCGATAAAATGCCTGCTCAGGTACAATAATGTTTCATCATCATCATCCACCGTACTGCAGGATAGTAGATGGGCGGGTAGGCTAGTTTCATGATGATGACACAACAAGAGTAAAAATACGTCCTATGAAATGTACACCTGCCACATTGCAAGCGTTTACATTTTCTATTACGTAGACTAGTAGGATCTTTGCCTGGTGTGTATTGAAATGATGATGCCAATTTTATGTATTGAATCGAGTCTTTGGATTTTAGGAAGCTACAAAGAGCTATCTATGCGAATCTAATGGTCGGTTTATGAACTAAGATATGCGCGAGTTAACTTAGGTTAGAACCTAAATTAATTACTAGCTTGCACGTTAGGGGTAATCATTGCCACTTACCCTTCACAGAAGTTAAGCAGGGCTTGGACAGGCGCTTTAACCAAAGATTGTGTGAGACATATTGCAACTGATATTTTTTATGTGGTGTAATGAATCCCTGAATCATTAATTTTATGTTTTAACCGACTTTATTGAGTATGTTCGCAATTCGAATGTTTTTTTTTTGTATGAATGTTACGCGATCATTCCGCTAATTGTGGACCGATCTTTCACTATTGCATAGAAAATGATCCCAAGATGGTCCCATAAAAATGTTATACCTACCCAGGGGATAAGTATTTATCCCATAAAACTGAAAACAATGTAAAAGTAAGAAATACATATATTCGAATAGATTATAAGGTTTTTGAAAATATTTAAATTATCACAATGACTGGTAACAAATAGTTTCCATGGCAACGAATGTAAACAAGAGGTGTACTTTGAAAAACCAATTACAAAGTTGACCCATCCGATCTTTCGATGACCTTTCTATGAAAATTATTGACATTTATTTGTTAGATCCGAACCAAAATGTGTCATTTAGTGACGCGTCCGAAGCAACGCACTTTTGCACGTTCAGCAGTAAGGTTGTTCCGTGTTCGTTTCGTGCGATACGTCAACCGAAACTTCGTATTTCGTGTTTCAATGTAGGCCTCCTTTCATTCGTCGTTCAACCATGTGTCATCGTTCACTCATCACGTCAAACTATGTGGCCTTTCCATTCCCAATATATCAATTATATTTTGTATTTTTTTTTACAGATTGGACTTTTAGGTATTCAAATAATTTGGACCAGGGACGCTGAAATAGGTCTTTCACAGGCACGACAAGACAAGAAAATAATGATGGAAACCAACAACAAATTTTTGGAGCTGTTGAATACTCTTATCGACCAAACTACTAGAGATCTGCTCAAAATTGAGAGAATCAAGTTCGAAACTCTAATTACGATTCATGTACATCAAAGAGATATATTTGATATGTTGGTACGTTTATAGTTGATTTCTTTTTATTTAAGTACCGTTATAACAAGAGCAGGTGTTTTCTAAAAAAATATTAACTTGGCACACGACGGGGGATCTCGAGACTGGGTGAGCCGTGCGCGAGACAGCTGGACAAAGCAACGCATTTGAGGCTGTTCGCTCAGTCTGAACGCGCCCAAATGGAACGTCCTATCAAAATAAGAAGTTCCATGAAGGGTTAATGCCACTATAGTTTGACAGCCCCTGTAATATAAATGCAGTCTCTAAATTCTAAAAAGACCTTTGATCCCTTGTTGTGTCTTCTCAGTGAGTACCTAGTAGCTCTTGCTGGGGAGATTAGACTGATTCTTCACCGTATTCTTAGGCAGCAGCTTAGGATGTATCGACGGCAACAAACCACCTCGTGATGTGGTTACTCCCTTCAGTATTATATTCAACTCTTCATAATTCTTGATAGCCAGAGGTATCTAGAATTAATTTTATTATTTTTGTTCTGTTCTGCCGCCTTAGCGGCTATCGCCATAATGTCTGCTCATAGATATTCTAATTTTGCTGCTCGGTAGATAAATATATCGTTTCTAATTCTTTGAGCGACCCTTTCAACGGGAAACATGATGCCGCTCTAAAAGATCTTGAAGTTTTTTATTCTTGACCCTGGGACTCGTTTCGTCATTATTTGTTCTTTTTCTTTCCTAACTTTGTCTATGTAACTTCAGTCTATTCGAACTATTTGGTTTCTCAAAGAAAACTCTTGAAAGTCCAGATAACTTTATAATTTCTCATATTATTTTCTACAACAAACGGACTATAATGAAATTGTTTTCCTTAGGTACGTTTGAACGTGCGTTCTTCTCATGATTTTGAGTGGTTGAAACAATGTCGATTTTACTTCAAAGAGGATGCTGATAAGACATGGGTGTCCGTAACTGATGTAACCTTCGCTTACCAGAATGAATACTTGGGGTGTACGGATAGATTAGTCATCACGCCGCTGACTGACAGGTACTTATTTCGCTAGTTATTATTTTATCGTACGTCTGTACACGCATTTTTCAGGATGAAATATGTAAATTTGAAATATGTAAAGTGTTTACAATCAAATATTATAAGGTATTTAAAACAAACCTCAAAGCAATTTCAGTGAGATTTATTCTATAGTTTTGGCGTGAAGAGATAGATGGCATACATCCTACCATCCATCATACCGATCCATCGTAACTTATGTATTTATTAAATTAGTATTGCATATGAAATTGGCGTCTTATATGGAAAAAGATAAACGAAAGAAGAAATAAAATTATATATTTAATGACAAAGAAAATTACAATCAAATAATAAAAACAAATGAGAACTAGTAAAGCTTTTTTTCTCATCTGGTTTATCTATTTACCTAAATTTTAAACACCTATATTTGTAATTGGAATTTGTAACCAAATGGCAGATATCTGAGATCAAAGTGGCCGAGAAAACGCCAATTTCATACGTAAGGACCTGATAGGTAATGATAAGACGTGATGTAATAGGTAGCTTGTGAAATATCCCGAAATTTTTCCTATGTTCGTAGATGCTACATCACCCTCGCTCAAGCTTTGACAATGAGTATGGGTGGTGCGCCATGCGGGCCCGCGGGAACTGGCAAAACTGAGACAGTCAAAGATATGGGGAAAACGTTGGCAAAGTATGTGGTGGTTTTCAATTGCTCCGACCAGATGGATTACCGGTAATTTAAATAGAATAGAATATTGTTTTCATGCTTGTTCAACAGTTGATACTGTTACAACAATTTTATGAATAAAAACTAATATAAAAATGAGGATACTTTAGAAGACAATCAATGTATAATAGATAATAAATTCTATTCACGAAAATACAAATAAAAGATTAAACAAAATTCTTAAAACGAAATACTAAAACGTAATTTTGCGTGTAATAAAACATTATGCCCAAGTAAAATTATATTAGCTTTGATAAGCAAAAAACTAACATTCTAACAACAGCGGTTTCCGTTTACGTTTGTTCTGCTGCTTGTTCAAGTCTGCGGGTGTGCTCGGCTATCGGTCGATATAATTCTGGTGTTTCCTTTTGTTCTTTTGTTTGATATTTTTGTATAAAATGTACCACTATTGAATTACTCAAAACCATATATATAAATTAAAATTTCAGGGGCCTTGGCCGTATTTACAAAGGCTTGGCCCAATCAGGCTCTTGGGGCTGCTTCGACGAGTTCAACCGTATAGAGTTGCCGGTGTTGTCGGTCGCTGCCCAACAAGTAGCCGTGGTTCTGTCGGCCAAGAAGGAAAAGAAGAAGTCGTTTATATTTACCGACGGCGATACCTCGGAAATGTGCCCCGAGTTTGGTATTTTTATAACAATGGTGAGTCTGTTTACCTGTCCGTACTTAAACTAATTCTGTGAGAATTGCTTCTGTAATCAGAATCGGAAATCTATAACTTTATTTTTTATATTTACAAAATAAGCACTTAGACAAGTCAAATTTTATACTATAACAGCTATAAATATATGCTTTTTATTCAAGCTCAGTCATAGAATTTCTAAATTCATTATCTTTTGTAAAAAAAATACCGGCGTTAATCTTTTTTATAGTGATCTGAGGAAACTTTTGGCAAATGTAGGAAAAGCAACTACCGTTTTTTATTAACTTTGTACTGTGAGCAATAGGCACTTCGTTCCAGACGATATTTAATAAAAAGTGTTTATTTAGTGGTTTTTAATGGTGTCGCCAACCTTCGTCCAGCTCCCAAGTTTATGAAATAAGTGAGAAACTCAAGTCTGAATCAATTAGTACATATTCTCAGGAGTTTAGGGAGTAAACTGGATTCGTAATTGTTTGACATTTTAACCTTATTTTAGCATTATTTATCACGGTGGATATTTGGAACAGCATATGGGGTTATTTGGAAGGGCGCAAAAAGCCTTGGCAAAAACAAACGTATATATGTTTTTGTTAGGGTAAAAATCTTATTTTATATTCTAGGACAATGCAACCATCATGGTTCGAATATAAACAAGGAAATATTGCAACCATCGCAATGGAAAAAAGTCTGACCATTTATTTTATTACCTTATTACGAGTATGAGAGGAACTTGCTAAGAGAAAGTTGATACAAATTGTTGATTAGAAGCACTATTAATGAACTGACGAAGTTTATATTTAAGGCACCAAAAAGTCTGACTAATTGTGTCCTTAAACTGAGTCAATTATAGTAACAGAGTAAAGCTTGATTACGATAAGAGCATTTTAAGATAACGTTGATTAATTGTTGATTACTTGTAACAGTTTACGTATATGAATAAACGAAAATGTGGAATAAAAATTGTCTTGGATTTTTATTTACTCTTAAAAATCTTAGAGTATCTAGAAAGGGAGTTGCCAAGCGCTACTTTTAGTACAAAAATGATTCTACCAGTTTTCACACTAATGCAGAAAAATTAAGCGTCCCTATAAACGCACACGCAAGTAAAAGCTGTACACAAACACAAAACAAGCACACAATTAAAGAATTACTGTTGTTACACTATTGTTTAGTTAAACACTAACACAAAAAGTAGTGATGGGGTGTAAAAAGACCGATAAAATGAATGATTTCAAATAAATGAAATCACAGTTGTTCAAATTCATATACTTATATTTTTTATAGATCTGTAGGGCGTACGTAATCTCTTTAACTACTGAACCGATTTTCAAAATTATTTATATATATATATATATATATATATATATAGTGTGGTGGGGTGAGAAAATTAAAGAGCAGGAGAAAAATAGTGGCTGTTAGCAAATGTACTGCCCCAAGAGGATAAGTAAGGCACGGAATTAAAAAAAAATGATTTTGTGGTGTTTAATATAAATGTATATTACATAATATTATACTATTGGTTTTTAAAATGGACTAATTTATTGTGAATGTGACGTACACATTTATTTGTTTCTGTTTTTTTCATAAGAAATGAGATTCTAGTATCTGTATACTTTTGCAACACCAATCTTCCTAATTCCATATTGTGATTGACTACTACCGACTACTACAGAACTAGCACCAAATGCTTACTTCAATTAATATAGTTGCTTGGCATTTTCATTCAATAATTTTTTTTTATTTTGCTTCATAATTTGAAACTTAACGGGTCTAAATGATCTGAGTAAATAGTATTTGTCCAACCCAACCATCGCTACTCTGGCAAAACGTCACCCATTGTTTTCGCAAAAGAGGGTCCTTCGGAAATCTATAAAACAGATAACTTATTTTAATATTAATTTGAAGTAACAAATGATAAATGCGTCATTATACGCATTGAGAGCATCTTTGAACTATAAATTTAATATTCAATCATTATCTACTTATACTGTATTGATATTTCAATCCACAGTCTATTTATAAAGAACTAGCTATGCACCGTAGTTTCATCCAAGTTGTGATGAAAAAAGTAGCCCATGTCACTATCCGGCTTACATACTACACCAGCTGTACAAAAAAGCACGTATGTTTCTGCGTTCAAAAAGTACAAAGCAAATAGCAATAATCAAACGACACAGCACCACCAGGAGCTCCATAAATCGACATGTTGAAGGCAGAATGACAGAGACAATCGCAGCAAACTAGTTTTTATAAACAGACACAAATGACTGTTCATGTATGTACCTCGGACTGCATGCTCCAAGTAACGTATTCCCGATAGAGATCCTTTCCCCGTGTTTCGTTAACTAATTTGAAATGATGTTGTATACATACATTACGAGTCCAATACAGAAGTTCCTTTTTTTAAATCCGTTAAATATGGGTACAAAAAAACACATGGCATTTTATTCATTCCATCATTCACTCAATCAATTTCATTCAACTAGTCCCCACACTACGCCTTCTACCAAGGAATTTATGCTCACATTACTCACCTACACCCTCTACCAAGACGTTGGCGTCGTATTAAAACTGTCGCAACTGCTATTCCATTTGAATTTAAATTAAACAACATTACAAAAAACAATTGACAAAAATATCACTTGTGATAGGAAATACCGTGGTACCTTAAGTTTGATGTATCTGATCGTCTTTTACACCGTAATACCGCACAATTCACCATTTTCACTGAGCACTGCTTTGCGACACGAAACGCCAGCTAATGGTCGCGGTTACGAGTGAAGTAGTTTTATATATCGTGTATGGCGATATGGCCGGCAGAGGGTACGCCTTGCGTTGACATCTCCGTTCTAGATACTCTAAGTCAAAAATACAAAAAAAATATATTTTATCATTTCAAATGGCCAAAAGTGTGCATTTTTTAATTGGTAACAGTTCCCAAATATCTTATGTTTTATTCACAATTTCTAATTATTTTCAGCAAAAAAACATGGTTTTTCCTCTTATTTCTAAATAGCCCCAATGAAGCGATATTCGGAACAGTGAAATATATATATATGTATATGGAAGATAAATGTGTAGTAGCTAAACGATTATGTAGATCAAAACGGGACTTATCCATTAAAAATACAAAATGTGTGGTAACCCTATCTAAATCGAAGTTAATGCAATTTTTGTCGAATTTTTTTATCGAACTAACCATTTTACGGTACCTTTTTTTTAATGACCCTTGCGAGTCGTATCCAGTGAATCCTAACGTGTTATAGGTTACCTATGTATATGGCAGCGTTGAGGATGGCACCGCCTAGATCAGAATTCGGTTATGAGGACATAATTAATCATCACTATAGTTATGTTATGCAAATTTGTTTTAGAATCCTGGATACGCCGGTCGTAAAGAGCTACCGGAAAATCTGAAAGTTCAATTCCGCACAGTCGCCATGATGGTCCCAGATAGACAGATAATTATTCGCGTGAAACTTGCCTCTTGCGGCTTCCTTGAAAACATTACTCTGGCACGCAAGTTCTACACTCTCTATAAGCTGTGTGAAGAACAGCTTACAAAACAGGTATTTTATTAACACACTACATTACTTTGAATAAGTCATCCAGAGGTAAATGAAGTCATACGAAATGCATGACTTTTTTTTTAAATTTTCATTTCCAAAATCCTATATTTTTCTAGTTCACCGATTTTGGGGCGTCTATAGTTTAGCCGATCTGAAAAGGATTTCGTTCTCAAAACTAGTAGCACTCTATGGTGCGAGTAAGAATTTAAGCACTTTCTGCAAATTTACGAGAGTAAAATACTTCGCTTATTATTTTTATGATACGTTGGTTATAGATTATTGATAACTCAGGTAATACAGCGCATTTAGTTATTTAACAATGCTGAAATGTTTATTTGATAGTTATTTATGACTTATACGATTGCCCGTCGCAGGTTCACTACGATTTTGGACTCCGGAATATTCTCTCTGTGCTACGCACTCTTGGTGCAGTGAAACGTGTCAACTTCAAAGACACTGAAAGCACTATTGTAATGAGAGTCCTACGAGATATGAACCTCTCCAAACTGATTGACGAAGATGAACCATTATTTATATCTTTGGTAGCCGATCTATTTCCCAATCAATCGTTGGAAAAAACATCGTACAACGAGCTAGAGGAGGCTATCAAGAAACAAGTCGATGAATCTGGACTTATAAATCACCCGCCGTGGATGCTGAAAATCATTCAGGTTTGTATTATTAGGGCGCTACAATAGTGAATCATACATGATGAACGCGCGTGGATGCGTTTTCTGTGTGTTGGACTGTGCGTGTTTTCTATACGAACGGAGATACTTATAACCAACGTTAGAAGGCGCATTCACGCAACACGCAGCGTGGTGCGTGCAATGTCTTTATCGCCTTACGCTTAAACTAGTTCATGAGTTTAGTATCAATCATGACCGAATTTCTCAGTAGTAATAAAATAAAGATAAGCACAATTGCCTTGGTACCTCATCATCTGATTTGAGTTAGTGTTTTAATGTAACGAAATTGGATTTTATAGGTTTTATAGGCCACGGACGTAGGTGTTTTTTTTTTTAATATTTTTCGAAATGTACAGGCCTATGGTATTACGATGGTGTTCGTTATTTAGGAATCTAGACCACTTTAAAAAGAGTCATATTTAAAATAAATTATTAAAAAAACTTATATATACGAATATCGACCCCTCCAACTCAACCCGTGGATGTCGTAAAAGCCGACTAAGGGAACCTACCAGAGGAAGGGCAGCAGCTTTCTTCTGAGTATTCTTAAACACCAACACTGCGATCACCAATCCGCCTGCCAAGCGTGGTGATTATGGCAAATCCCCCCAACATGGGATACCATCCACTCGATGGACCGACGACATCGTAGCGGTCGCAGGGAGTCGATGGATGGAGGCGGCTCAGGACCGCTATTTGTGGCGTCGTACGGGGGAGGGCTATGTCCAGCAGTGGACGTGTATGGGCTGATGATGATGATGATGATTATAAAAAATGTAAATGACAAAATTTAAAATGTTTAGGGTAGGCACTACTAATAGAGCGAAGCTGTAATTTATTATTATTTATTTCGTTACCCATTTTTGAACGCAAAATACATTAAACAATTGAGTAGTAGTATTTCTGTATTTGTAATTGTTAATAGCTGAGCATCGGATACAAAATCGGCTTAATTAATAGCCATTAAATAAATAATAAAATAACTTGGAATGCATTGATTGGCAGTTATACGAAACGCAGCGAGTCCGTCATGGAATTATGACTTTAGGACCTCCTGGAGCCGGCAAAACAACTTGCATCCACACGCTAATGAATGCTCTCTCAGAGTTCGAAACGCCCCACAGGTTAGTTAACATCATGATGACTTACTACCTTACAGTTATATATATATGATTTCTATTTGTTTTTAGGGAGATGCGCATGAATCCTAAAGCTATAACTGCCGCTCAAATGTTCGGGCGGTTAGACGTCGCTACCAATGACTGGACCGACGGCATATTCTCAGCTCTGTGGAGGAAAACCTTGAAGATTAAAACTGGAGAAAATATCTGGCTCGTCTTAGATGGCCCAGTGGACAGCATATGGATTGAAAATCTAAATTCAGTTTTAGATGATAATAAAACTCTGACACTAGCTAACGGCGATCGATTAACGATGTCACCCACTACCAAGATCATTTTTGAACCAGAAAATATTGATAATGCGTCACCTGCTACGGTGTCACGTAATGGTATGGTCTACATGAGCTCTTCAGGGCTTGATTGGGAGCCGGGTTAGTATGTCCTGCGTAAAGTACTAAATTTTAATATATGTATATTTAACTTTATTTTATTTGATGGTAATGCAGGGCTTGAAAGCGGTATACGGGTATAGGTTAAGTTAGCGGTATAATATTTAAACCGGTTTTGGTTTAGAGGTACACCTATACCGGGTCAGAATTACAGAAACGCTACAGGTAAAACAAGGGTACCTTTATTTTAACATAACATGTCCTTTCCCTATTAACGCTCTTAATTAAAAATCTAATCTCTATTTTTTATATATAACATAATCATCTTATCGTAGTATTTAAGTGCAAGCTTGTTAGATAGCTCTATAAATGTTAAATAATTTAATTATTAGGTAATTGCACAAAAGTTAAGAAGCCTCTGCCTTATCGGTACCTAAAAAACTGTACTTCACAATAAGGTATGACGTCATACCCTTAACCGTTTTATACCGGTATTTTACGGTTATTCAAACCCTGGTTTAATGTGTTTCAGTTTTGCAAGGGTGGCTGAAAACAAGATCAGAACGAGAAATTGAAGTGTTTAGCAAACTATTTGAACAAACGTTTGCCAGTGTTTATACCTGGTGCACCCAGAACCTTACATTCAGTATGAAAGTTTTACAGAGCAACATCATTTTACAAATGCTCAGTCTCTTGGAAGGTCTAGTGCCCCCGCAGGTAATAGAAGTGGAGGATCCTTCGGCCTCCAAATCAGTGAATGGAGATATAGATGACGAAGAGGAAAAAGAAAAAGCTGAAGAAATCGTGCTTTTCACTCCAGAACAGTTGCACAAAATATACGTTTTTACATTGGTTTGGGGTTTTGGTTCTCTGTTAGAGACAAATGACAGAGTACGTTTTGACGCGTACTTGAAATCAAACTACAACGAGATTCTAGAACTACCGAAACATCCGAACAATAAGCCGAGTATAGCTTATGATTTTTATGTAAAACAGCCGGGTCAATGGGAGTTATGGGATGATTTAGTAATGCACTATCAATATCCGGATACAGCAACTCCTGACTATGCAAGCATTCTTGTACCTATTGTGGACAACGTCAGAATAAATTATTTAATCCATTGCATTGCTAAGCAAGGTAAAGCCGTATTGCTTTTAGGAGAACAAGGTTCAGCTAAAACTGTCATGATGAAAGCTTACATGAAAAATGCAAATCCAGAACAATTCATGGGGCGATCATTCAATTTTTCCTCAGCGACTAGTCCGTATCAGTTCCAAAAGACAATAGAGAGTTACGTTGAAAAGCGCAGTGGAATGACATTTGGCCCACCAGGAGGAAAGAAAATGCTCATTTTCATAGATGATATAAATTTACCTCAAATAAATGAATGGGGCGATCAGATAACCAATGAAATTGTCCGGCAAACAATGCAGATGAGTGGATTTTACAGTTTAGAAAAACCAGGAGATTTTACCACTGTCATTGACATCCAGTTTTTGGGTGCAATGGGTCAACCAGGTCTGTACTTTCTTTGCAGTTATAATATTATTGCTTACTGCAATTGGTTAATAACTCTACTGAACATTATTTCTAGGCGGTGGTAGAAATGACATTCCATCCCGACTAAAACGTCAATTTGCAATATTCAATTGCCCTCTCCCTAACAATGACTCAATCGATAAAATCTTCAAGGTTATAGGCGAAGGTCACTACAATGCAAAAAGAGGATTTGCTATGGAAGTTCGCCAACTTATAAAAAAAATAATTCCCCTGACAAGAGAACTATGGATGAGAACAAGACTCAATTTGCTGCCGACTCCAGCTAAATTTCATTATGTGTTTTCGTTGCGAGATTTGTCAAGAGTATGGCAAGGAATGGTTGGAACTCTGCCTACTGTTATCGAATCTGAAAAATTCCTAATGTTATTGTGGAAACATGAATTCTCTAGAGTGTTTTCTGATAGGTTCACACATCAAACTGATAAAGATTGGTTTAATAAAGCTCTAAATGATATAGTGCAAGAAATGTTGGGTGCAGAATATAGAAAAATGATGGAAAAAGAACCTATTTTTGTGGACTTTATGAGGTAAGTAGATTTTTAAATAGGATATAAATAATAATAATATAATATAAATTAACCGATTGATATGTTTCGTAAAACAAAATATTCCGTACGTACGTTTACTCCTTAGAGTAAAACCCTTTAATTGTATCCTATACTGTTAACATTGTTGTTTATTTTTTTAGAGACGCTCCAGAACCGACCGGTGAAGAAGGCGAAGACGCAGATATGGAGTTACCGAAAGTATACGAACCCGTGTTCGATTACGACGAGCTGCGAGAACGGCTGCAAATGTTTCTGTCGCAATTTAATGAAATGGTGCGCGGAAATGGCATGGACCTGGTATTCTTCCCTGATGCAATGCTCCACTTAGTAAAAATTTCGAGAGTCATACGGCATCCTAGAGGAAACGTCATGCTCGTTGGTGTAGGAGGTTCAGGAAAACAGTCCTTAACCAAACTCTCAACGTTTATAGCAGGGTACCGGTCTTTCCAAATCGCGCTCACCAGATCCTACAACGTTAGCAACTTCTTAGAAGACCTTAAATTGCTCTATCGATCTTGTGGAGTCCAAGGAAAAGGCACCACGTTTATTTTCACTGATTTGGATATAAAGGAAGAGGGTTTTCTTGAATACCTGAATAACATTTTATCTTCCGGAGTCATATCAAATCTATTTACTAAAGATGAACAGCAAGAAATAATTTCAGAATTGACTCCAATTATGAAACGTGAAAATCAAAAGCGAACGCTTACTAATGAACTAGTAATGGAATTTTTCCTTAACAGAACGTGTCAAAACCTTCACGTAGTACTCTGTTTTTCTCCGGTAAGTTACATTATATGTCATGATTGTAAACCTTATCATATTCACCTGTTTTCGGTACAAGCAGGTGATTATAACCCTATTCTTTGGATAAGGTGAACGTTGTTTTGAATATTGAACCTTATTTTGAATTATTTATGAAAATTATAGTCGAAGCCCTCACAGTGAGAACTTATTCGAAATTTTATTACAACTAATAAAAGGTGAAAAACACTAATGTTGCGGAACGCTTTGCCAAAAAGCTATTATTTAACTACCTAAATTAGCATTATTGTCGTGCTTCGCTCTTAAAATAATCCTGATTTAAGCTCTGGATTTAATATGACGCCCGTAACGTAACACAGTGCTATATGCCGTTGGTTAATAATCTACTTTTACCTTTCACCTAACAGATTTAATTTTCCAACCAGGTCAGTGAAGCTTTTAGATACCGCGCAATGCGCTTCCCTGCCCTCATCTCGGGTTGCACGATTGATTGGTTCCAGCCCTGGCCAAAGGACGCGCTGGTATCTGTTGCTGACCATTTTCTTGCTGAATTTGAAATTAAATGTACAAAGGCAGTCAAAAAAGAACTTGTCACTGTATTGGGCACGATTCAAGACGTTGTTTCGCAAGTTTCTGCAGAATATTTTCAAAGGTTTCGCAGATCTTCACACGTTACGCCTAAGTCGTATTTGAACTTTATCGGAGGTTACAAAACCATTTATCAAATGAAACAAAAAGAACTTGGTGATGGTGCTATGAGAATGGACACCGGTCTTGAAAAACTCAGAGAGGCATCAATATCCGTAGAGGTACTAAAAAAAGACTTGGCAGTTATGGAACAAGACTTAGCCTTAGCTTCGGAAAAAGCTGGCAGGGTATTGTCTGAAGTAACAGAAAGAGCAATGCAAGCCGAAATTGTTAAGAATCAAGTTCAAATCGTAAAAGAAAAGGCCGAAGTACTCGTAGCATACATAGCTGAAGAAAAACTAAAAGCTGAGATTAAATTAGAAGCAGCTAAACCTGCCTTAGAAGAGGCTGAGGCAGCATTGAACACTATCAAGCCAGCACATATAGCTACTGTTAGAAAGTTAGGGCGTCCACCGCATCTCATTATGCGCATCATGGACTGCGTATTGATTCTGTTCCAAAGAAGGCTACATCCATCTATACCAGATACTGCAGCGCCTTGCCCTAAACCGTCTTGGGCTGAATCCCTTAAGGTGTGGTGAGAACTTTTAGGAACGTACCTACCTACATTTTGTGACAACAATTATATATTTTTTTTTTACAGATGATGGCAAGTACAACCTTCTTGCTGCAACTTCAAAACTATCCGAAGGATATTATAAATAATGAAATGGTGGAACATCTTGTGCCTTATTTCGAAATGGAAGATTACAACATGGATACTGCAAAACGGGTTTGCGGTGACGTCGCTGGCTTATTATCTTGGACGAAAGCTATGGCATTCTTTCACAGTGTTAACAAGGAGGTCTTGCCGTTGAAAGCTAATTTACTAATGCAAGAAGCAAGACTGAAAGTGAGTAGCTTTTCACAATAACTCAAGTTATAAATGAAGGTAATTAATATTTCTTTTTACTACACGTTTATTTATTTATGTTTTTAAGGTAGCCATGGATGATTTGTCCTCTGCTGAAAGACAGTTAGAAGAAAGAGAAATGTCTCTTCGGAAAGTGAAAGAGCAATATGAATCGGCTGTGTCGGAAAAACAACAACTAACAGATGCTGCCAATGTCTGCTTAAGGAAGATGACTGCCGCCACAGCCCTAATTAATGGCTTGGGCGGTGAAAAGATCAGGTGGACTCAGCAAAGCAAAGACTTCAAAGAACAGTTAGGAAGGCTGGTAGGAGATGTTGTCCTAGCAACCGGGTTTCTTTCTTATTGTGGCCCATATAATCAAGAATTCCGAAACAGTCTACTTGACACCTGGATGGGCATACTGAAGAGTAAAGAAATACCAGTAACCTTCGATTTAAACATTACGAATATGCTTGTGGAAAATGCAACGATATCTGAATGGACGCTGCAAGGGTTGCCCAACGACGACTTGTCCGTACAAAATGCCCTTATTGTGACGAAATCAAGTTCTTACCCTCTTTTGGTTGACCCTCAGAGCCAAGGGAAAAATTGGATTAAAAACAAAGAAAGTACAAACGAATTACAAATAACGTCATTGAATCACAAATACTTCCGAACTCATTTGGAAGACAGCTTATCTCTAGGACGGCCTCTGCTCATTGAAGATGTAGCCGTTGAGTTAGATCCAGTAATTGACAATGTTCTTGAAAAAAACTTTATCAAATCTGGGTCTATAGAGAAAGTCATCGTTGGCGACAAAGAATGTGACGTTATGCCCGGATTTATGCTTTATATAACGACAAAATTGCCCAACCCCGCATATTCGCCTGAAATAAGCGCTAAAACATCTATCATAGATTTCACTGTTACAATGCAAGGTCTGGAAGACCAACTTCTTGGAAGAGTGATACTGATGGAAAAATCAGACCTTGAGGAAGAAAGAGTTGCTCTATTTGAGTCTGTCATGAAAAATCAAAGGAGTATGAAGGAATTGGAAAGCAACTTGCTGTGTCGCTTGACATCTTCTGTGGGATCACTGGTAGATGACGAAGCTTTGATTCAAGTTTTACAAATAACAAAAACAACATCAGAGGAAGTTAACGAGAAGCTCAAAGTAGCGGAAGTTACAGAAAAGAAAATATTTAAAGCACGCGAAGAATTTAGGGCGGTTGCGGCAAGAGGGTCGATATTATACTTTCTAATAGTCGAAATGAGCAATGTTAATATCATGTACCAGAATTCGTTGAAGCAATTTTTGAATATTTTTGATAATTCAATAACGAAATCAACAAAAAGCAACGATACTGAAGAACGTATTGATATAATACTGAAATATTTGACTCGTGAGATTTGGGCGTTTACTTTGCGAAGCTTATATGAAAGACACAAAGCTTTATTTACATTGATGTTAGCTATGAAAATAGACTACCAAAGGCAATTGATATCACATGACGAGTTTATGGCTTTCATAAAAGGTGGAGCTTCCCTAGACTTAAATGCCGTCACGCCAAAACCATTTAGATGGATTTTGGACATTACCTGGTTAAACTTAGTTGAGATTAGTAAATTGAAGATATTTTCCGACGTACTGACAAGAGTGAGTTAATTTTATTCAATTATCATTCACCATCATCACTATCACCGTATCTACCCAGCTCTGGGTGTAAGCCCCCTCCAATTTGTGCACTCATTTGTCTTGAGTTAAAACATTATAACAACCATTTTTTTTTCGAATTGGCGTTCTATATAAGCAATAACCATTTCAGATATCAACCAACGAAAAAGAATGGCGCGTTTGGTATGAAAAAGCAAAGCCTGAGGAAGAGACCATACCAAGTGGTTATCAGGACAGCCTCGACGTTTTTAGAAAACTTTTGCTTATTAGATCTTGGAGTCCTGACCGAACGCTTTCTCAGGCAAGAAAATACATTGTTGGTGAGTAAATAGCATAATTTTTTTACTAAATTGGATTCAGTCGAATCCGATCTATTGCTTGTTTGGTTTACGCAAATTATGTTTGGGTAATAAGGTTAAACGACAAATGATTATATGTATAACATTTAGTTATTATTATTATAATAAATTACAAACAACTTTAAATCAAGTGTAGTTTTGGAGACTAGACATAGTTTTGATTTTATTAATAAATCTAGACTCCAAAATGACAACTGATTCATAGTTTGTTTTGGCGTGGATTCATAGCAAATGGCTTACAATATGCGCAAAACATATTTGCTATCTAAATTACTTGTAAACCCTAGAAAATAGTAAACACTAGATTTTTTCATGATCGTCTTCGATAAATTGATGCAAAAAAAAAACTGTCTAGATTCCTTAGGCCCTGAATACGGAGAAGGTTGTATTCTTAACCTAGAAGTTACTTGGGAAGAATCCGAGCCAAGAACTCCACTCATCTGCATATTATCTATTGGGTCCGACCCATCGACGCAAATCGCTTCTCTTGCCAAATCCAAAGAAATAGGTAAATACACTACTATTGCAGAAATAATACCCTACCAACTATCATCACGATCCTAATTAAAACAAACTCTTATTTGTAGTTCTGAAAGCAGTTTCAATGGGACAAGGTCAAGAGATAGTTGCCCGAAAAATGATATCTGATTCAATGGTTGAAGGCGGATGGGTTCTACTACAAAATATTCATTTGTCCCTGCCATTTTGCGTTGAAGCCATGGATGCTCTAATTGAAACTGAACATATAGAAGAATCGTTCCGCCTATGGCTTACTACTGAAGTCCACACAGAATTTCCAATAGGACTCTTACAAATGGCGATAAAATTCACCAATGAACCTCCTCAAGGAATTCGAGCTAGCATGAAACGTACCTACCAAAATATTACTCAAGATTCCTTGGATTACTCTTCGTTATCGCAATGGCCTCCACTTCTATATGCAGTTGCTTTTTTACATACTATAGTTCAGGAAAGGCGGAAATTCGGCCCGTTGGGGTGGAACATTCCATACGAGTTCAACCAAGCGGACTACGCCGCAAGCGTGCAGTTTGTACAGAACCACCTGGATGACATCGATCCCAAGAAGGGTATATCTTGGCCAACCATTTGCTATATGCTCGGAGAAGTAATGTACGGTGGTCGTGTGACGGACGACTTCGACAAACGTTTGCTAACAACATTTACAAACGTGTGGTTCTGTGACGTCTTGCTACGCCCGGGTTTCGAGTTTTATAAGGGCTATAAAGTACCCCAGACAAGAAACTTACAAGGATACGTCGATTATATTAACCAGTTACCTTTGACCGATACGCCTGAAGTGTTTGGACTTCATGGCAATGCTGATATCACTTATCAAATAAATAGTGCAAAAGATATCTTGGATACGATATTGAGCGTGCAGCCCAAGGAAGGCGGCAGCGGTGGTGGAGAGAGCAGAGAGAGCATAGTGTATCGTTTAGCTGAGGACATGTTAGAGAAGTTGCCAAAGCAATACGTTAGCTTTGAAGTTAAAGAGGCTTTGCAAAAAATGGGTGCCTTTCTACCAATGAATATCTTTGTGAGGTAAATAATTGATCGCCACCGCCGTTCGTCAAAATTTCTTAATCACAGCATGACCTTTAAAAGTCTGCTATGTATTTTATCATTTTATTGTGAATAAAACAATTAATTTTAATTGTAGGCAAGAAATAGACAGGATACAGCGTGTGATCAAAACTGTGTATTCAACCTTGTGCGATTTAAAGCTGGCTATAGATGGCACCATCGTCATGAGTCAAGGTCTAAGAGAATCACTGGACGCTATGTATGACGCACGAATACCTCAAAAATGGTTAAAGGTACAGTAAATTATGATTATTCAGAGTAAATTGTTACATTGAGACATATGAATTTATGAACCAGAACACCGTATAAATTTTTGTGTTTTATGTATTTTATGTAGACTAGATACTTTAAATCGAAGAAATTTTAAGAATGAAGGATTTTGGAGTAACATGTTATTCTACACGTGTACAGGTTTCATGGGAATCGGCGACTCTCGGTTTCTGGTACACCGAATTACTAGAACGAGAGCAACAATACCGTATCTGGCTGCGCAATGGTCGCCCTACGGCATTTTGGATGACTGGATTCTTCAACCCACAGGGGTTCTTGACGGCTATGAGACAGGTATAAATATATTTTTGTATGTTCATTCTGGTGTTTTAGGAAGCAAGTGTTTGTTGAAGGGTTTTGTGTTATAGAGCCTCACTACACCACATTCATTGATGCAGAATTTTCTAATCTCCGTCAGACAAATCATGTCAAGATGTCCGTCGCTTTAGGGTTTATAAAAAAAAATTGTGACCGGATATAGCCAATAAATGTGATGAGTCAAGGGAAACGGCAAAAAAGATGACAGTTCGCCTTAAAAGCAGAAGATGGTGGGTTCAAAACTCGTTGCAGATGTTTTGAAGAATGTTTGTCTGAGTTTTCTCGATAAATGATGATGTTCTCCTTGTCGAATAGCGGCCACGAACGGCGCGGCGGCCAGTAACAACGGGACTAGCAATGTGGGCAGGATTCTGTATTTATTCTGTACATATTCGGTGTATAATTAATAATATGTGCATGTGTTAAGTAGTTTATCAGTCATCTGGTGCCTAAAACAAAGTTTTTATTTTGCAATCCTAATACATACAATGTGAGAGATCTTAAATAGTTCACTTAGAGGCTAGGCATTAGGAGCCCTGTTATTTGCCAGAACAGATGAGTAATAAACAGTAAATAAACCTTTATTTACCAAGAAACACTTACGTACACGTAACGTAATCTCTGCTTCTCTGAACAAGGTTTCTCAGGTATTTCGCATGTATTCCTCAGGAAGTGACGCGCGGTCATAAAGGCTGGGCGTTAGATTCCGTGGTACTGCAGAACCACATCACCAAACTCAACCGGGAAGATGTCCACGAAGGCCCCGCAGAAGGAGTCTACGTGTATGGGCTGTTTTTAGAAGGTAAGTGGAATTACGAACGACTAAAAGAATATAATATTTTAAAACGTAATATCTATATTATATGACATTGATTTAAACTAAACACAGGTAGGAGGAAAAACAGAAGGAATTCATGGAGAGGTAGCATATCTAGGCAGTCCCTTTTTTAAGTCAATAGACCTTCGTCCGACTACAACTTCACCTGACGGAAGTGACGATTGTATGCCGAAGTTGTATCACTACGGTCTATCTAGAAGAGACCTATTCACGGTACTCGTCGAGATTAAGATGACTACAATGCAACTTTAAGTTTGTTGTGTTTATCCTACAATGTATTGATTTTAGTATGCCACAGATTCTCTCGTTAGCAGGTATAGGATTTAAACGACATCTATTGGCCAATGATTGGTTTTTAGGAAACACATGTACCTAGCGCGATAAACCTATGCTTTGGGTATTGGTAAAATATCCGAGTATTACAATTATTTATCGGAATATGATATAATTGTCTCTCTTTGTTACTTTTCTTCTGATAGATCAGCCCATAGGCATATTATGTATTTGTATGTTTGAACGGGTGTCGTTACTTCATTTCAGGTGCATCACTAGATCGCAAGTCGGGCAAACTGATCGAGTCAAAGCCGAAAGTGTTATATGAGCAGATGCCAGTTATCTATATATTTGCTATTAACACCACAGCCGGGAAAGATCCTCGGCTATACGAGTGTCCTATTTATAGGCAAGTATTTGCAATCATTATGATTGTTCTTGATATTATTGTATTGTATTTTCCGTTTTTGACCCTTGACACTTCAGTACGCTTCAGTCCCGAGTCCCGAGTTGGGAGGTCCCAAAGATTTTCAAGACGTCACAGCGACTTAAAAATCTATGTTGGTTATAATCTTGTGGCGCAATAGGTAGCCCATTCCATTACCGAAGAAATGTTGTGGGTTTAAATCCCGTGAAAAAGGTCAAAAATAAATGGGATATTGCAATCACACTACAAAGGCCTATAAGATGAGCGGTCGTATACTTTTCTATTGCTGACTGAAGGACGATGAAGTGGGATTGAAAGACTGGTCTTGAGAAGGGATTCTTTATTCCTTTTTTGCAGTACTTCACTTATGAACGTTCAATGTTTACTGGTTGATGATTCCTTATTCGCGTTTGAAGATAAACTGAATTTTTATCCGCAAGTGTCCTTATTTATACCAAAATCAACCGTATACATTTCCAGAATAAGAAGAAATAATGAATTCAAGGCATTTTTGAGGAGTTGGGAGGTCATGGGCTGCATTTTTCCGGTAAACTCAATATCTTAAGTGTCCTGGTTGCTGAGCTATAATTATTTAAGTTTTTTGAAATTCATCTAAAATCACGCCTTTAAATCGTCATATCTTTCTTTTTTGTGGTTGTAATGCCACAAAATAATCAAATATCTGTGTAAAAGTTATAAATCGTGAAAACGTATAAATTCATTTTACCACTAAGAACTTTGAGTCTACTGGAGAAATGTAGGCCATAACCCCTCAAATTCTCCAAAAAATTATGTTGGTCGCAATACCAAATAGCCTGTACTGATTCAAATAAGTAGACTAAGTAGTTATCCTGCACATACAGTATGTTATCCAATTTCTTTAAATGTGTTTATGTCTGTAGGAAGCCACAAAGAACAGATGCCAAGTACGTAGGATCCATCGACTTCGAGACGGACAGTAACCCCCGGCACTGGACGCTGCGCGGTGTCGCTCTTCTTTGCGACATAAAATAATCTGTACTGTAAAGTACCTTATCAATATCATGGTATGAGAAGACGGATCTGTTTCCTGGTGTTTACAGTAGCGTAAAATCGAACTCCTTTTATTACCTGTAAAAATCTGATAAAACTATGTGGTTTTGTATTAACAAATTATTTATCACATTGACTCGTGTTTAACTAACGCTTTTTTGACTGATCTAACAAACATTTATTGATTTTTAAATTGACCCTTATCACATTTGTTTCCCAACTTCTACATTATGTTGAAAAAAAATGGCAACTGGACAGTGACATCACCTGGCGACCAAAGATGTAAATTGTTAGATAGGCCCTTACCGTAGTGAGACCGCGCCGTTTTGTGTGCCACGCGAAATGAGATAGCTCACTCATTTGGAATCAGTGTACATCTAAACACGGTGCTAGATGGACCTGTTTAACTTTGGCATTTTTTGTTGACAAGTGTCTCAAAATGCAATCGCGTGCATTTCGCAAATGCAACAATAAATTCTTAAAATACAAATAAATCCAAAGGCGGAACATTTCACTCTTAGGATTGCGATATAATTAAATAACTATTATTTTTCCTTCCGCTGCTGTAGTGTTGCGACCGGACTATAAACAAAGCAAAACTACCAGCTAATCTGTGGTACACAGTGGATTTAGACGTGCGAGCCGACCTTAAATTTGCCGGTGGCGGCGGCGCGCCAACCTCCGTGGTCAGCATAGCGGCGCCGCCGCGCCGGCGTGGTTTGATTTTTTTGTCTCTTATGTAGGTATTTAAAATTAACTAGTAGTTAGCCCCTAACCGTAACGTCGTGACTGTTTTAGTTTCAATAGCCTGTCTCGAGTTTTTTTTAAATATCTTTGTTCATTAAAGAGGCTTTGATCAGAGTGATAATGTCACCCTCATAGTTGACAATAAATTTACTGTTCCGGAGCTACTGCAGCTGCCGCGCCATCTCTGCCCCATGTGTAGTCGATCAGTCAGCGCGCCGACCAGCGACCAGACTGTTTAGATAATCTGTTTTATCAAAACTCTAAGAAACATAGCAATGGTGCACTGAAGATTGCTACTTCTTCTAGCAACCGCAATCAGAGAAAACCTTGAAGGAGACTACATTCTTAAGTACTGGAGGGATAAATGATATGTTTATTGGAGAGTTTTGAACAGATTCTCCGGTCTGGTTGCTGGTCGTCGCACCGACGCGACTGATAGAAACGGCGGCGGCGGCGGGGGCGTGAGAAAACAGCGGCGCGGCGCCGGCGCGGCGCGCACGTCTACATACTTACACGTCTAAAGACTGCACACTTTTTTCACTTTTCGATTTCAGGGCATGTGCGTGCGTCGGATTTTGACGCACACATTGAGACATTTTCGATTTCAGGGCTTAGATGACATTTATTTTTTCACGAAAGTGTGTGCAATGTGAATGTGAATATGGTTATAATAACAGTTAGGTCCGTGGTTAGGTTTACTGGCAAAAACATTATTTTTAACTAGTACTCATTAGTGTGCGTGCGTCGGCATTTTGTTAACGCACACATTCAAAGACAATGCCACAGTTTTTCGTGTCAGGGCATATCTAACGATTTATATCTTTGCTGGCGACACTCCCGGGAGAGCAGACCTGTTTTCTTGGATCATGATCAATATTACATAATATAATGCTAGATATTTTTGTAAGCAAAGGAATTAATTACAATATCAATCAAATACTGTTGCAAAGTTTTTGGGTGAATTAACTTTTTTACCGACCCTTTTGTGTCCCTGTCATGAGAAAACGATTAAATCTGTATTTTAGTTTAATATATGATTGTTTTTATGTTAACGCAAACTTATCGTTGTATTCCGAGGCTGTTCCACCGTTGTATGGAGATTGCTTATGACCCCTGAGTCCCCATAGGAAAATCCAAATTTTTGCTATAAACTATGAAAATCTGTGACACTACCATATTAGCAGAGAATCTGTGTTTGATTTAGCATTGAAACAATCATATTTTAAACTGAAATACAGATTTTATCGTTTTTATAGTTTTTCCAAGGCAGGAGCACGGGGGGTCGGTAAAAAAGTTCATTCATCCTTTTAATTATTTTTGGATTTTTGCATCGGAGCAAATCGCAGAAATTCAAACAATTTTTGGTTTATATAATAAGAGTGCACCCAAGAGTGGTTTTTAAAAAAGTACTTTCTTGTACCCAGTTTTAAAAATAGCTGTACATATTTTTAGACGAAACGGTGGTGGTGTAAAATTATTACCAATTTTCGATGCACTATAATATTACCTACTAAAAATTATATAAAGACATACAATCTGCTATCACGCGTTCTAGACCACTGAATAAGCTAGTTGTAATAGCGATGTCTATATTTATTTGGTTATAAATATACCTGCTGTGGAAAATAAATGTTTTTCTTTATTCACTTTCATCATCATCATCAGCCCATACATTATTCACTTTATTATGATTATAATTTAATATCACTGAAGTATTTGGAACTAGTAACCTGAGTATTTACTTAAAAAGAGTATTTATGGTGTCCTTTGTATTGAATATAACACTAGATTACGATTATTAGAAGTTTGTCTTTTTGGCAGTAAGGCAGTATTCCTCCCAAAGTCAAATTGGCAGACACGGCGTAGGATTGGCACTGAATCGGATTTGCTTTCAATGTACATATACGTGGAAGTAAAACTACCTTAATCAAAAGATCAATTGAACTAACGAAAGTTTTACTTCACTCTTCGTTACGCTCGAGTTGAGCTGCAATTCCTCTTCTCCTTCTAAGAAGTATTACAGCACTAACTGCACTAACTGTGCTCGTAATACTTCTTCGCCAGCTAAAGAGGCCGTTTTTAATTCGTTTCATATTCGTCATCTAAATCCCTCATCGTCGCACTCCCGGGATCTCCCCTGATGCTTCCACTAGAGTTGAACCTACGCTAAAAGAGATGACATTTCAATCGTCGAGAAAATTGAATATATGTATATTTTTTTACGGTTGTCCAGTAGTTCTGTATAACAGCACAGAAGTACGGTATGTACGAGTATGTAAATATTAAGGTTTGTTCTGATGCCTACCACTTGTTCCCAGTACTGGGATCAAGCGGTATATATCTAAACATACCATAGTTATTAATTTTAGGTTCGTATTTAAAGTTTCTACACGTTAATTAAGACGATCCGTTAGCTGCAGAAGTACATACGTGTTTATTTCCAGCACAATAATCTGAACTAATTAATTTAACGGTCTGACGCGTCTTGCAAATCTCTAGACGTAGGTACGCCATAAAGGCCGCAGTTAAAATGAAAACAGGAAGGCGTGGTGTGTGTGTATATATTCACATATTATGTAACGAAACGAATCTACGGACCCTCCTTTGGTCTCGTCAACGTGTTGCAGTCATAATGTACACTTAGAGTGGTCCACGCGATGTGAAGATCTCTTCTAAGTTTCATATTCAGTATGTTGTTTTTAACTTGCAAAGAAGGTACATGATCTCTTCTTGTTTTTAAAGCATTCATCATTTCATTCGTTTGTTGTCCGTTATTCATATTTGAATCATTTTCTCTACGCTTGTGCGATTCTGCGTTGTTGAAGTTTGTGTCTCACACTCACTCATTTACACTTAAAATCGCACCCTGACAGCCCCTGTTGCCTGGAATCTCAAGAGATCAATGTCCTCGGAAGTACCCAACCTAACACACACACTCACACACCCCAACATACCACACACTTTTAGCAACTATGTAAACAAAATTTTTCCTTGCATAAAAAAATTACCTAGGTGTTACTTACAGAAAAATATCTTATTCTCATTAATATAATATTAAGTCTAGTTCTTAAAGGTACATGAGAGACATATACCTTTTAATCTTTTTGGTTTTGCATGTAACCTGAATTCAATATCACATTAAAATTTCCTACATATTATTATCCTAAGCACCTAATAATAAATACTTCACAATAAGCTGAATAACGGGCTGGTGGAAACTGTTCATGCGGTCGGGTTGGAGTTCTTTAGAACCCGAGAGACCTTGATGAGTTTTCTTCCTTTACCAATCTTGTTGATTTTTCTGTCATTATTTGAGTTGGAACTGTATCATCATGCTAAGTTGTAGGCCCTTCAGCTAAAGACGCAGTTGAGAAGAACTTTGCACAACAGTGATGAATCATTTAAAACTAAAAATTAGACAAGTGAAAGTTCTTATGTCTTTCTAATAAGCAACAGTTTTAGTGAGGAACATCGTTTTTGTTTATTAGCTGAGTAGGTTGGTAGTATGTATAGAATAAGTAATTTATTTTGGAGGAGTTGTGACTTCTAACCAATTAAGTATTAGAAGTGAAGTATCGGAGACCACGGTAGTCCTGCCAAGTCCAGTAGAAGATTGCTACTGGGAAACCTTTCCTCGAAGTATTTTGATATTCGTGCTTTATGACATACCTCACGAAAATCTCGCCGCTCAATCAATCTATTGATTATCAGGACAAAACGAAAGAGATGTTTAGCCAACAGCTTCTCTAGAAAGTCCAGTGCCAATTTCCCTTTCGACGGACAATACCATAAACAGAAAACGCCAACCTCCTAAAAAACCAGTCAATATACGCAAAATACCAACTATTCTTAAACTAAACGCCTAATACCATTTACAAGAATACCAACACCACTATACGATCATACGCAGAATAATATCGATAGATTATATTTAAAATTGTAAATGTTATTGTACTTGACGGGGAAATAAGTCATGTGTAGTGACGGCTGAATAATAAAGTTCACTCGTGCATGTTCGTCGGCATTAGAATTGCGAATAAATTATTCACACCAAACTCTCCTTTTAATTATTTTAAAAGTAAAAAATACCTATTTAGCACTTTAAAAGTTGCTAATAATGTTAGGTTTGTTTACGCCGGAATATTTTGCCTTGAAGCTATAAAAACTAAGGCTCTGAAAGATTTGGTTATGGGTTTTAAATAGAGATGAGTCCGGTATTCAATAACTAACTCAGTACCTGTTAGCATGGTCCTAAAATATCTAACGCTATTGTAAAATCCGCATACCGCTAGGGAATAACTGTGCAAAGCGAGCATCGCGCCTAACCGACCGTGAGCCATAACTACCCAACGCTTCAATACCTATACTTACCTAACTATCATCTACGCATAGGTACTAGCGGACCGTTCACCCGTAAAGTTATGTAGCTGCAACAAGTATTTGGTATTTCTAACCAAATCGGTTAGATGGTATTTCTAACCAAATCGGTTAGAAATATATTGGGTAGAAATCAGAACAGGTATAGAGTATTGTAACGTTATTGGGTACCAGTTGGTACTAGCGGTATTGAAACAAAATACCCAACTAATAACCGGTAGCCAAAATATCCAATAACTCCCATCCTTAGTTTTAAATATCGCATTTACTATTTGAATACCTTTTTAGTATAAATAAATGCACACACATATGTACATTAGTGCACCTAGAAAACAACGGTCATACAAATATTTGTCAATGAATCAAACCCGTTTACGTCTCAGGCCGAGGGGTCGTCAGCTCTCGAGTTGAAGCCGGGGTAAAGAGGCACAGCCTCGAGGCCTCCCTCCGTGCCCCCAACAAGGGCCGGAAAGAAGTTCAGCAGCTTCTAATGTGAAATACAAGGCCCACGGAAGGTCGTATAAGGTTGGACGGATGAAGGTATTCAAGCGGCGGATTAAGAAGATTATGTATCTATCTAATTTTTTCAGTACTCTAATCAGGATTTTAAACGTCAATTTAGACATTTTATGCTGACATAGCTCTGCTAGGTTAGAAGTAGGTACACATCTAACCAAGCAAAGCTTTGTCTTAATATGAGAAGAAGATGACTGATTTACATACTATTTACGAATAGTCGAATATTCGTATACTATTATTTATTTATATTTTGTCACGGCCGAAGCAAATGGAGTTGTTACCCATTAGATGGAAGAATTGAAAATTGTTTATTTGTATATAATATGTTTGTTACATGCTAGACAGTTGTTAGGACATCCTTTTAAGTATGTAAAATACTTGTGCCAGGATGTCCTGCTCTTCTATACAATACAATGGATGTAATTGTTACTCTTTCACGCAAAGATTACTGAACCGATTAGGCTGACATTTGGTATGGGTATAGTTTGGGACCTGGAATAACATATAGGCTATTTTTTATCACGATAAAACGCGGACGAAGACACGGGCAGCAGCTAGTTTATAATATTAGTAGGACATTTTTCCTTTGACAATGTAGAGAAAGTAGTAGCCGGAAAAGTTTTAAGTAAAGCAAGTCCAATATGAGTTACTTCATTTTATACGATATTGAACTGTATTTTGTATTGTTGCAGGGAGAATGGGAAGTCACTCGCGCCGGCACGTGATTGGCTCTCTCCTGCTGGCCGCATTGATCCTGATGGTCGCGGCGGCCTCCTACGAGCGCGAGCGGCTCGAGACCGCTAAATAGATCCTGGAGGAGGTCCCTCTCACTGACAGGTTAGTACAAGTATACTGGAAAGCCACTCGCGCCGGCATGTGATTGGCTCTCTCCTGATGGCCGCGCTGGCAGTGGTGGCCGCAGTCTCCTACGAGCGCAAGCGGTTCCAGACCGCCAAACAGATCCTGGAGGAGGTGCCTCTCACTGACAGGTTAGTATTATTATAATGGGAGGCCACTAGCGTTGTTGGAAGGTTTGTCCTACGCAGGTATATTTAATTTGAAGGTATTGGCTGCAATTGACACGGGAGTGTGCTGGTTTTACTCTTACATGGACATTTGACATGATTCTTGCCAAGCTCTGCTTAGCTCGAGGCGAGATAGCCTCAAGCTAAGCAGAGCTTGGCAAGCTTGCGAGGATGACTCCGTCGATTATGGGCCGGTTTAAAAAATTTCGTCGCTATTGTACAGAAAATAATTCTGAAGTGGTCGCCTAAAAATTGTATTCCCAATGAATTCGTTTTTCTCCCGCAAAACGTCAAAGAGTAAAATATTAAGGGATTCGAAATATTTTTTTCAAAATAATCACATGGCCTACCAATAATATTACACAGTACATATTTGTTTTTATTTATTTAAATCCAGGCCTTAGTATAAAATGTAAACAGTACAGTTTACATTTTATATATATAACAGTACTGTTTACTAATCTTGTGTAGTTCAGGAATAATGAACTAAAATGAATTAGTTCCGACCAGTGAACTAGTAAGAATGATTCAGCTCAACTAGTTCCTTGTAGTTCACTTGCTCTTCAGTCACGAAATCTCGAAACCACTAAAAAGTTGGCGTCTGAATCACTATTTTCTATGGCATAAAGTTTAAAATCCAATAACTAGAATAAAAAGAACTGTTTGAGAATGCATTTCAATTACTCGTTCCCTAGTACAATGTTTCTTTTAGTTCACTGTTACATTCCGTGATTCCGTGTCAGACGGAACTAGAAGACAAGGGAATAATTAAGGGAGAACAGAGACAGAGAGAGCGCATATTCCGCGGTAGTAAGAGAGACGGAGATATGCATCTAGTTCTCTAGTTCAGTAATAACTTGTCTCAAAGGAACGAATAAGGTAGAACAGAGATAGACAGCGCATAATCCCCGGTAGTAAAAGAGACGGAGGGGTAATGAATGAGAAACTTTATTTGTTTGAAGATAGAGATTAAATTGCCATGTTAGTTTTTTATGTCTTTTGTAAGTGTAATATGTATGTACCTACTTGTATTATTTTTGTTACGAGCAACTCATTGCATTTCGATATTTCGTCGGTAAATGGATATTTCGTCCGTTTTCGTGTATGTTTTGATGAAATAATATTATAATTAATATTCAGTAAATGTAAATAGTATCCGATCTAGTTTCTGACACAAAACAATCGATTGCGTATTTTGAAGCATTAAAATAGGAGCCCTTTTGTGATTAAAACGACCCGAAAGTTTTGCCGAGTGAGTGGGGTACTAATAGAACTAGAAGTCCGAACTAGTACATTAATGAGACTGTACTAGGACAGAGCGATCTCTTTACTGACCGAGCAAGAACAAGCCTACTGTTTACTGTTAAATAAGTATTGTCTGGCAATCAAGATATGATTTTTTTGTTGCAGCCACAACGACCTGCCGTTGTACAACCCCCGCATGCCCACGGCTGGGCTGAATACTGCTCCGATTCGCCCTGATTTCGGAGAGACACCGTTCGCAACTGAACAACCATCAGCCATTCATTCTTCGGCACGGTACGATTGACACCTTGGATTGGGTTTTCGTCGGATTATTGGCCACCGCTAACAATATCCCTTTGCGGAAGAAATTATTAGCGGTGGGAACCAGGGTGCACCGACCTGCCACCTACTACCGTTCTCCAGGGATGAATCTCCAAGGACTGGTAGCAGTACAGGCTCACGGGGACGTTATCCAACCACGACACCCCACAAAAACGCCGCAGCTTCCAAGGGTGAACACTCGAAGTGGCGATCACAATAGGCCTACCATGGCCGCTGTGACACCAAAGCCACCCTTAGCTAATAAAAAAAACATACAGGGTGACTCATAATGAGCAGATAACCTTAAAGGTGCTTGTGGAAGAAACACTGAAAAAATTATAATTTTTTCTTTAAACTTGGAGAAATTCCTACCTTTGTTCACATTTTTGCCCACTCTCGCTCGAAAGTGTTATCTTTACTACACAGTGAGAAAAATCCATATTTGATCATTAAATCTTTTACAAACCTATTGTAAAAAAATGGAATAAATTATAAACCTAGTCCCAAAGTAGCGCTTGTGTTATGGGTACTAGATAATTATGTATATTATAAAGTTTTCTATATTTTCGGCAGATTTGTATGCGCCATGATTATATATGTATATGTCGTTACCTGGCTATTTATGCTATTATTTCGAGCAGTTAAGTTATTAAAAAATAATAGAAACCCAGAGTTCATAATTTAAAATATATTACTGGTCGCAAGTAATATCTTAAAATAAGCCATAATTACTTTAAGCCTTAATTGAAAATATTAAAATAACATCCCTAGGCAATAGTAGACAAGGTACATTGACAAATAAGAACAGACAGCGTTAGGACATAAAGGTTATCCACGCCAAAGTTAGTTAAGTTTAACTGAGCAAAATTTTCATTAAAATACTATAGGTAATCAAAAATCATCTTGGTGTGCACCATTACATACAGCAACGAGTCATAAATTACAAAAACCTATTCGAAACAATCTTAGCACCATGATCCTCGAACTGTTTCTTGGAAACCCAGAGTTTTTCGGCGCCTTTCATCCCAGCGAAGGTGGCGGCGCCAAGCCAAGCCACCGTGTAGGGCTCTATGGAGCCCACCACATTCACCGGTGTCTTGGCCAGCCTCTCCAGCTCAATGCCCAGCCTTTCGTTCAACCCTTTCACCGTCGCTAGCCCTCCGCAAGGCACCACAGCTTCGAACATCATCGCTCGCAACTCCGCGTCGCACTTGACAGCCGCTCGAAAAATTGCATTATGCAATCCCATATAGGGTGTTTTCTTCCCGGTGACCAAATCCGGCTGGAAGATCATCTCTCCGGTCAGAAACGCCTCCTGACTGATATCAATTTTCTCTCCGCTCGGTAGTTTGTAGATCCTCTTGTAATCGAATCTTGACATGGCAGTGTTTTTGGTTACGTAGAGGTAATCTTTGACGTCTTCCAGCATCGCGGGTCGACGCACTTCAATGTTCCGGTCTATGAGGCAGCGCTTGAGGTGTGCATGGATTTCCTTGACTGCGAATTGCGTGTGCATGTGGGCGTACTTCATGGGCCCACCCTCGTAGACTGGCATGATGTCGACGGAGTCGTACCCAAGGTCTACGGAAATGCCGGTGGTATACCCTGAGCCGTAAATCGACAGGACGCTCTGTGATTGGATGCAGAGTGCTGGCACGTTCAGCGTCTCGAAGAGTACCTCGCAACATTTCAGTCTGTAACAAGGAGTCGCAGTTAGAAGTAGAAATCTACTTGCTCTTAGTAGATACTGATGAAGATAAACAACATGCAATCTCAGATGTGCAAAGAAGGATTATTTAGTTCGATTATTATCTAATCGAAATATAATCCTGCTTACGAAAAATTAAATGTATTATAAACTATCTAAGAAAATTAGACTATTTCCTGGAAATTGCTTCAGATTCAAAAATATTTGGGGTATCTGAATAATATGACTCTGAGTAAAAGAGACTGATTTGAAGGCGGTGTTTGAATACAGAACTCGTTACGTGCTAAAATCACAAAAAAATTTTTGAAACATTCACAGCGCCGTCAACCTTCGGTAATAGGCAAGGAATTTATATACTAACGTAACTGGAAAGTTCACTCGACATTTAATGTAAAAAGGATTTTGAACCATATCACAACTAGAAAAGGTTATTTTTTTATTCAATTTAGATTTAAGGAAAAACGGTCTCGAGCAGGACTCACTTTTCAGTCGCTGGGTCCCTTTCACACATTCGCTAGCACGATACATTAAATGTCGAGTGCAAGGACCCAATTTTGGAGAGCTTTTTTTTTCAAAAGACGCAGACAATCGCAAGCGCAACTCCTCTAGAAGACCATAGACTTTACTACAGAGGATCAACATCACTAAATAATAGGAGTTCCTAATTGTTTTGAACCCGAGCAATGTAACATTTTGCATAAATACTGACATAAATGATGACTTTTGAGAATGTACAAATTAAATAATTTAATTATTTAGCCAAATTAAAAAAACAGCTTCGAGTGCCTTAATTAACTATTTTTTAAGTTGTGCGGAATAAATACTACTTCCACGAGAGTAAAATTTCGTTGAACCACCTCGGGATCATCTTCTACATAACTGTAAAATAATCATCGAAATCGGTCCGATAAATGACGGAGAAATCGACGAACGGACATAAAAAAACATACAGCCGCACAAAGAACCTCCTTTTTATAATCGTTAAAAATAGAATAAGTTTTAAATAAATACAAAAAAAGAAGACAAAATTCGTAACCACAAATAAATAGAAGCAATGCGGCGGCCGCTTGCTTCAACAGAGGCTAGGTGCCTCTAAAATGGCTGGATTGCGGCTGGTCGTTTGTACCATCCACCATGATCCTACGCTAGCCAAGGTAGTCAACCGAACGTTAGCTGCATCATTGTTTTAAAGTTATTTGAAAAAATAATTTTGTAATCTCGTACTAAATGATCGAGTAAGGAGTTAATTTTTGCGGACTCGATGTTGGATTCATAATTGATTGTCACTCGGGACCGCTCATTGATGTTGGTGATGTTTGTTGGTGGAAGACTAAGTCTCGAAGTGGATATTCTTCGACAAAAATGACGATGATGTGTGTTCTGCCATCACTTACTTCTCGCTCATGGGCGTATCCACGGTCAGCGCGAGCACAACCGCGCGGTCCTCCGGCGCCACCTTCAGCTCTCGGTAGAAGCAGTGGTGCCAGATGCGCTCCATGTTGTCCCAGTGCACGATCCGACCTTGCACTACGGGGTTGCAGAGCTCCAAGTCTTCGATTCTGGACATGGCCGTATCGCCTGAGGGGAGCTTGTGCGTTAGATGTGTAGAATCAGAATCAATAACTTTATTTCTTTATGCTTACAAAATAAAGAATTAGACAAGTCAAATTTTATACTAGAAAAATACCTAGTTATTATTATCAAATAAGAAATAAGGTGTTATTGATATTCTCTTCACTTAATTTTTTTGTATTGTTATACATCTAAGAATAACAGGCATGCGGCAAGCCTGATTGAAAATGTTTACCGAAGCCTATATGCCTGTAACATACACTGCAACAACATATCATAGGATTGCAATACTAGATCCGGCATTCCAGCTATCCAGCTGGATCCAACATATTTTTGGACCTTTGGATATTGCTGGACAGCATCTGGCGCTGGATCCAGCGGTGCGGATCGGCAAGGCACTAAAAACAAGTAAATAACTTTATTTCCACGCAAAAACGCTATAAACTTTACGTTGCTGGTTTGCAACGTACCTAAGACAGTCTCATTTACCGCACCGTTTTGACTTTAAGATAACTGAAATACCGAATTGTTGAAGATGACTGAAATATCGCACAACTAGGTATATCTATTACCTGAGTAACATCTATGTATGTATGTCAAATTATAGAAACCAAAGAAAATCCAGTTTCCTATGATAAACACAAACTTTCACTAATGAGTAGCCGCGCTGTAGTTTTGCCTTCGTGCGACACACTACTATGTACGCCCAGACGGAAGTGTCATTGCTACTCAAAAGAAACCTTTTTCCCGTGGCCGCCTGTGCACCGATCTGGCTCGAACTTAATAGACGCTCAAAAGTATAGCTACAGGGCAATAATTGGAAATCCTGACCCCATAGCGTGAATAGTTTTTAAAATATTGACATTTCTTTATAAATGACGACAAAAATTACTTGGAGAGCATACTCTGGAGTAAAATAACAAAATAAACTGATGTTGTAGGCAAGGGGTTTGTGTGCTTCGGCATACAAATCTTGCGGTTGCCTCCCGCACAATGCAGCAATCCGCCTTTGGTGGCGAGGCCGCCAGGCAATATAGATGGCCTGAAGGGTGGCGATAGGGGACTTGTTTTCGTCGTCCAGACACTGCGGCCCTGCTTCTCTCCGATCGTAGCGGCAATACGTTCCATTTAGTTAGGGAGAGTAGGGAAGAGAGGATACGTCTGTGTTTGTGCGAGCACTTACGCACCATAATACATACATATATCCTGCACAACGGACTGTTTCTGATACTGGCTGTCGAGGCTTAAAGCCCTGTGGCGATGGACTGTAAAGATATTCGGCTATGCAGGTCGGGATTTGTAGGAAGTTTGCACATTGGCGGCACGAGGAGAGTGGTCGTTTTTGTGCTGCAAAACTGGAACACCCACCCTACACAATTATGAACAGTTAGAATTTTTTTTTGGAGTGACGGATTGTTGCCTAAATCGAAAACAGAACCCTGGCCGGGTAAAACAAACAAGTCCTTCTTGGCACTTACCCACATACACTTCGTATGGCTCCCTACCATACGACCCCCGGAGGTAGTTGGGCCTCCCCACCACCGTCCGGAACATACAGACAGGGTGGTTGTCGCACGAGAACCCTGCCTTGAGTATGTAGCTGCCATTGTCGATTACTACAGCTGGCTTATCAAAATGTGACATCTTTAAATTCTAAAGCACACTTTTTTCATGAATATCTCGTATTTCACAGAAGACTATTTACTTATTTACTATTGTATTTTTTCAAAGAAAAGAGAGAACCGCATTGAAGGTTTTTTTCATAAGACCAACTAAAGAGAATGTTTGTAGCAAAGAGAATACAATACTTTTGTAGCGTAAACCAACATGACATATTGCATGACACATGCATGACAACATAATGTTCATTTGTGCAGATTTGTGCATAAATCTCAGCATAAATCCTCGCTCTACGTCATTTGTCCGTTGTCACCCATAGAGTCAAATTCTTACCCGTAGATTGAGGATTTTTGCTTACCCTATTTTTGTTTACTCTATGCTCAGTCTACGTTCTTACCCATCATGATGCCTCCTTTTGCAGTATCGAAGTCACAGACATGGTAGAGCTGCGCCTCAAGGAATTTATATACTTGCTACGCCTCTACGCCTAAAGCAGACCAAACATATTTTGACAATTACATAGAAAAGAATCATATAATGTTTTGGTCACTTTCTCTCTAACTAAAAATTAATAAGCCTATCTCATCTCTTTTAAAATCATTTATTCAGACCCAATTAATTGATCCATAGGTACACATAATCACATTTAAAAATTTATATTAAAATCAAAATCAAATTATAATAATAGCCCTTATCTAGCACTAGATCATTGAGCCACCAGCGATGATACCGGTTTCAGCATCATCATCCAGTGTCCCATGAGGTGGCACGGCGGCCAGCAGGCTGTTGTAGCTGCGGCGCATGCGGCCCACCAGGGATGCGACCCGCTTGCGCATGATGGCGTGGAACCCATCCACGTGCGCGTCCGCAAACATCCCTGATGCGCTACAGTACCGCGGCAGTCCCAACAACATCCTGAAGCCGTTATTGTACTGGACGCTTATGGCGTTGTAGGCTTTTTATGTATATCTGGCCCACAGACTGCCCGTGTAGAAAGAAGTACAATTACAGGTTATGCATCAGTAATTTACGTAACGTACGTGCAAAAGGCAGTGTCAATCAAAACGATGAGGTGAAGGCCCGTTTACTTATCAGTAAAAGCAAGGTCTCTCCCATACATCCACCCACTTACTATCCCACGCTTTGAATTGATGTCTGCAGTGTTGCTGTCTAAGCTGGTTTTGGTAGTCAAACAAAACATTCATAACATTTCATTCAAAATTACAGCTTTGACGGACTCAAGTGTAGCTTTAGCGTGGTTGCAAACACCTCCCTACAAATTAAAGACATTTGTTTCAAATCGTGTCGCTCAAATTGTGGAGGTAGTTCCCTCGAACTGCTGGTTTCATGTACGAAGTGAGAACAATGCCGCTGATTTGTACTCACGCGGTGCCTTACCTAATCAGATCGCAGCTGATTATGAGCGTTGGTCGGGCGGCCCAGCGTGGCTCGCAGATGACGTTCATCTGTGGCCGATCAGCACATTTTACGTAAACGATAAAACAGAAATTTTAGAACTTAAAACTAATACTGATGCATTCGTTTGCACTTCTCAAAACATAAAACAGACTTAAAAGATGAAAATTCTGGAGAGATGTTTGAAAGATTTTCATCGTTTAATAAATTACAACGGGTCATTGCTTGGTGTTTGTGGTTTATAAGGAATTGCAAGGCATCTCGACGTTCGGTCGGTCCGTTATCGACTCATGAGTTGAAAGCGTCTCATGACGTTTTGCATGTAGGCCCTCGTTCCCTACAAGGAATTTTGTGCAAGCAATATTGGATCTTATCTGCGCGCAGTATGATTCGAAGCGTGCTGTCTAAATGCATCACTTGCTTTAAATGCCGCCCTACGTCAATACAGCCAGGAATGAGTCCGTTACCCAGTGAACGATAAAAAATTAACAAAGTATTCACAAAAATAAGATAATTTCTGTTAATTTATAATTTTTAATCAAATTTTCGCTTTAATTTTTCGGCTCCTCCGTAGAATAAAGCTCTTGTTACTCGTTCATTACCGTGTTACATTACCAACAATGTACAAGGAAAAAATATTCTTGGCACAGAACCGGGTAATGTATTAAGAAATATTGGTTCTTAGAACATTACCGCTTACCTTTCCAGAATGTACTAAAGATTCAGGGAGACTGGGAACTTAGACCGGAGACCAGGGTTTTGACGACGGCGGTGATGCACAACGTCAAGAGATGATCGATTTACCTACACGTGATATCCAATTCGTCCCACCAGTGGAACTGTTAGAGCTACCGAGGAAGAGAAATGATAACTTTAATGCTGTTTGATCGCAACTGTATATTTATTAAACATAAGTAAGGCTTGAGTCGTATTTATCGTCACTGATAAAAGTCACAGGTATAGAAAATAGGCGGTATTTCACAGTGACAGAAACTAAATATATCTGTGACTGTGTCACAGGCGACTGCCTGTGAAAAAAAAAACGAGTGCACGATATTATATCGTTATTATTTTATTAGGTACCTACGCAATAAATCACTTCAGCTTGATAATATCGCTTCTATATTCTCTCTTTGATAGTATCACTAAGTCAGAATGAAACACACCTAGTATTTTATAAATTTGAAAAATATACCGCAATGTAACAAAGTTGTTACATTGCGTTATACACATACAATTCAAGAGGATTTTTTTTTACGTAGCGGTAGTATTGCTGCAATAAATATGTATATCATTTAATCAGTAAAACAATGAATTTGTACGTTATTGGTAGAAATACAAGCTAGTATTTTGTCACTGGTATTTGTCACAGATATTTTGAATTCCCAATAACGTAAGTCACAGGTATCGGATTTTGCCTAGTATAACCCAAGACTAACTTATGTTAAAATGAAAGGTTAATACGGAAGAACATACATCACGTATTAAACGTAGGTATTCCTAAGCTAATGTCAGCGCAGACAGACAGCGCTGCACTAATAAACGTACTCAAAAGGACAGACACAAGATCAAAATCAATTGTAGAATGCCACAACGCTCTACAAGATCTGTCTCAACACAGCAAAGTCTATGTAGAATGGACTGAGAGTCGATCCTGCCCAGGCAACATAAATGCAGACAGGCTGGCAAAGGAAGGAGCGAGACAGACTCCAACACAACATGACATAAGTCTTTCTAACCCGCCCACAGCGGAAGTCAAAAACAGACTAAAACTAAACTCAGAAATAGAACACCAAAAACTATGGGAGCGTCGAACAGACTGCAAGCAAACTAAATCATAATACCCTTCCAAAGATCTGAAAACCACTAACACGATGCTCAAGATGAGCTGCGAGGACTTGAGAATGATGGTCGGTATCATCACAGGTCACTGCGAACTGAACCATCATCTTTTTAAGACTGGAGCCACAGACAGCAGTCTGTGTCGTGGCTGCTTCCAAGAAGAAGAAACAGTGGAACACGTTGTTGTACACTGTACGGCCACAGAGGAGGCCAGACACAAGACTGGACTGAAAAGTCTCATTGAGACACAAACCGCATCCACACCCACAGAGAAGCTGAAACGAAGCTGTCAAACACTAAAAGTCCTGCTCCGGTACTTCAAGGAGTTGGGCTGGTTAGGGCCTGTCTAGGCAGGGGGATAATGCACAATACGCTCCTATGCGAGATGTCGGTGCGGATCTCAGTTCCCCCACTAAGAATAAGAATAAGAAGCTAATGTAGGAATGTCGGTGAACTAGATAGGTATTATATTAAAGATTAAAGATACTAGTATTTCCTGAATTACTTTATACTTTGAACATCTTGGGCACTAGAAAAAGGGAAACAATGGTAAAGTTTTAGAGAGTAGATGTTACATACCTTACGTTAATATTACTGAGCTAGAATAACATAGGAAGTTAGGTAACATTGGCATCTCATGCATAGCCTGAATAACACAATTGTACCTTGTACAGGAACGAATGGGACAAAATTAGTCTGAATTAAAATTATGTTCCGTTCGTCTCACCAATATAGGCAGTGGCGGGACATCAAAGACTTTAAAATATTATTCTCCTATAAGTCCCACCATTATGCTTTCAAACCGTTCACTATAAGATGTCCTCTGCCTGCCATTGTTCCAACATCACGTCAAGGAACATGTAATCATCAGTCTGTACAGATCGTTCACTATAAGTTGTCCCCTGACGTGATATTAAAACCATGGTTGGAACCATGGCAGGCAGGGGACTGTTGAGATTGGTAGCTTTTCGTATCCTTCTTGCTTATTCGTGTTTTCAAAGACCATTTTTTACTTAAAAATTATTAACCCATAATCTCCTAAAATAACAACAGGTGGTTCGATGCCTGGGTATCACTAGATGTCACTGTCGTTGTCGGCCAGCCAATTTATATAAAGTCTATATAAGATATTTTTAATCTCTCGTTCAACTTCTTCGGGGATCTGAGGCGAGTGTGCCGGGGGCGACACCGGTACATGTTCCATATACATTGCCAGCATCTGATCCTGTGACAAATCAATCAAAAACAAATGATTTTTTTACAAAAATCTTGCAGTGTGGCGTTAAAACGTATACTAACATTGGAACGGCTGAACTGATTCTCATCAAACATATCTACGAAAAGAAAAAACTATTTATATAGTCTACTAGCTGACCCGGCAAACGTTGTTATGCCAACGACCTGTGAGGGTAAAAATGGGGATTGTTTTTAGAAAGGTGAAAATTGAGGGGTATATGTATTTTTAAAAAAAAATATTATTTTATTTTATTTATTCGGGGTAACAAACAATTACCCTCTTAGCCTAATTAAACTGTTACTATGTGATGTTCTATAAGTGTAATCATAACCGTTACCCTCATATGGATATCAAAATAGATAGGGCAAAAGTTAAAGTGAAGCAAGTGTGTTCTTCAACTACAATCCCTGCGCGCGGGATTACCGCGTCGGAAACTAAACTCTATTATGTAATTTATTAATAACTAGCTGACCCGTGCCCACTTCGTTGGGCGGTAAACATTTTTAGTGAACCGAACCGAACCGTGAGACCGAGTCGAAGATCAAAGTTGTATCCACTTCCACCAGTGTCTTCGCCACGACAGTAGGTAGGTAATGTAGGTATATAAGCGAGTAGAGACTGAAAAGCATCAAATGCCTGGTGCGTTTCGCCAATGCATTGCAAGCGGTCATCCCGGGTATGCAGCACAATGTCCCGCCTGTCACAGTGCTGATCTACCAGGACGACGGCAACATCATTGGTAGCGAGAGCTTTGTACAAACCGGATGCTGTCCAGTAGATTGTTTATCGGCACTAATAACAATTTTGTAATTATTTTGTTGGCTTTGGGGTATGAACTCGTATTTTATGTCCTTCCTCGTAGTATGAACTCAAATCATGCTAAGTATCATTCGAATCCATTCAGTAGTTTTTGCGCTATTTTAGGCCGAGAAATGTCACTTTACACAAGGGAACCTTAAAGAATTCCAGGATAAAAGTATTACATGACGTTCCTCGTAGTATTAACTTAAATCATGCCAAGTTTCATTTGAATACATTCAGTAGTTTCAGCGCTATGCACAGCCAACAAATTTTACTTTCATCCCCTTTCCCAAAAGAACCCTATTGAAATCCGGGATGAAAAGTATCCTATGCCCTTTCTCGTAATATAAACTTAAATCATGCTAAGGTTCATTTGAATACATTTAGTAGATTCGGCGCTACGCGCAGTCAAAAAGTTTTACTTTCATCCCCTCATCCAAGGGATCCCTATTGAAATCCGGGATAAAAAGTATCCATGTTCTTCCTCGTAGTATTAACTTAAATCATGCCAAGTTTCATTTGAATACATTCAGTAGTTTCGGCGCTACGCGCAGCCAACGAATTTTACTTTCATCCCCTCTCCCAAGGGAACCCTATTGAAATGCGGGATAAAAAGTATCCATGTTCTTCCTCATAGTATGAACTCAAATCCTGCCAAGTTTCATTTGAATACATTTAGTAGTTTCGGCGCTACGCGCAGCCAACAAATTTTACTTTCATCCCCTCTCCCAAGGGAACCCTATTGAAATGCGGGATAAAAAGTATCCATGTTCTTTTTCATAGTATGAACTCAAATCCTGCCAAGTTTCATTTGAATACATTTAGTAGTTTCGGCGCTATGCGCAGCCAACAAATTTTACTTTCATCCCCTCTCCCAAAGGAACCCTACTGAAATCCGGGATGAAAAGTATCCTATGCCCTTTCTCGTAATATAAACTTAAATTATGTTAAGTTTCACTTGAATACAATCAGTAGTTTCGGCGCTACGCGCAGCCAACAAATTATACTTTCATCCCCTCTCCCAAGGGAACCCTATTGAAATCCGGGATAAAAAGTATCCTATGTCCTTCCTCGTAGTATGATCTCAAATCCTGCCAAATTTCATTTCAATACGTTTAGTAATTTCGGAGCTATGCGCGGCCAAGATACAGACAGACATACAGACAGACATGATGGAAAAAAATATATTTTTATATAAATAACCTGTTACAGTTTATTTATTTATTTATTTAAACCACGTGGGACTCGTTTTATTATAAGTATAGATTACGAAGCCTTCTCTGCTTATACAAAAAAAAAACAATAAAAGGCGATAAGACCGCGCGCATGTACACAGTGCCTTTTACTCCATAGATAAATAAATGAAGAAATAAATAATAATAATGGACAATTCACACAGCAGATGATTACATCAATGATGTTAATGCTTAGCCAGATGTCGCTCCGTTCCGCACTGTCAGTAGTATGTAAGAAATCCAATCAGCGTTGCCGGTGCGGACCATTTTGGTCTGTTTCGGACTTTTTTCTGCCTTTGCGGGTCTTTTGCGGACCATGAGTATTTGTGGACCGTTTCGGGCCTCAGTACATCCCAGAGCATACCTTATTATTTGAAAAAACATCACCAATACTTATGAAAAAGGTCAGGAAGTATGGCCCAATAGGCTATAGTATGGGCAGTAGGACAAATTCTTAAAAAAAAAATGAATCTCAATCGATCGGTACTTTTTCGCTTCGTTGGTCTCTTCATCTTTTCAAAGAGTATACAATAACTACCGTAATAGGCCGGCTACACGCTGAAACATTTGTGCAAACATGCATGCACAAACACAGTTTGCGCAAGCAAGATGGAGCGCTTGGCCGGGCTCAATCCAGTTTGCGTAAGCAAGATGGAGCGTGTGGCTGGGCTCATCTTGCTTGCGCAAACTGGTTTGTGCATGCATGTTTGCACAAATGTTTCAGCGTGTAGCCGGGCATGAATGGAATGGTGGACTGTGAGACTGCAAATTCATTTTTCAGTATCATTTTATGAGTAGGCTAGCAAGGAACATACATGCACTAGTACTAAAGGCATACGTGGTACCATATCTCGTTCTAAAATAGAAGTTTGCACAGCTGACTTAAAATATATCTTTCCGCTACTTAATAAATTATGGATCAAATTAATCTGAAATTAAAGCTTTTTAATTTAAAAGATTGCACTAGGTGAGGACTTATACTATGAATGCAACAAACCTGAGCTCTAGGAGATGAGCAGCTACATTCCAAAAGGAGGTAAACGTTTTACTACCACTGCCAGAGCCGTGTAAAGTTAGAGACATCAGGCCCACCAACACCCATAAGAAGAGGATTAAGACAGGGTTACACATTGTGTAGTTTAGCCGTTACAGGTTGCACCTAGGTTACAGTCGAGCAAGACGCCTCGGAATCAGAGCTGCCCGACGAGGACATCCGCAGCTCCGCGTCTGGTAGTGGAGGCTCCCCACGCTTAGTTTTTTCTTCATTTTGCCTTATAATAAGCCAAAACAATTCGATTTTGCAAATAAAATTGATAAAAAATCTCGAGAGCGCGCCTTTCCAAATCGCAGGTTCCCGCCGAAAAAACTCATTTTTTACTCGTTAGACTTTAGACCATAGACAACACTGACTTCAATGAGTACGAACGAGGTGATGTCACCATAGAGAAATAAATAGGTAGAGCATACGCAGTAGGGAAGAGGGAGGAAAGGTAATTTCCGGTCTTCTATGTATCACCATAGTTGTCATGTATCTTTGTCTATCCCACGGAACCAAGCTATGAGTAAAAGAGATAGCTGGTGTACGTATAGCTATGCTGCACTATCAGTGTGAATCGTGTCAGGTGCTGACACAGTAGTTTGCTCTAAAGTTGTGGTCAGACTGATGAACTTTATTGAAATTCTAAGAAATTACTACGTTTTACTCAAAACTTTTCAAATTCTAAAGTAATTATGTCTATTGCTAGAAATCTGTAGTAACAACATTTTAACAATCTAGTTTATGTGTTCCTGTGAGTTAAGATACAAATAATGTCCAAAAGCACGAATAATTAGCCGAGATAATTTTAGCATCTGTGCTAGTGATGGGCTTACCGTCAAATTTAGTTTTCGGGTTATTCCGCATTCTTCCGCTGGTTTCGGCCGAAACTGACCTGAATCAGGATAAAAAAATTGTATGCTGATTTCATTCCGGATTTCAACATTTCTTACAGGAAAGTAATATCTTCCACACTCTTCTCGTGCATGTAGCATGATACATTGATTTATTATAATTTTTCCATAGTATTTATTTAACTAGTTTATGTACCTAACTCAAAGTACGAGGAAAGTAGAAATACACAAGATATTAACTTTAATAACCTGGAATTATTTTCACGCAGTTTTTTTCCGTAAGTTTTCGATCCAAAAGTTACGTGATTTGATTTTAGATATAAAATCATATTTTCGTATATACATAGGTATTTACTTTGTTTATATTTTTCGTTTATTAAGGCACGCCTTAAAATTAATAATATATATTATATATGTATACATCAATCAAGATTATAAATTTACGCAAAATAATAGAGATGAGTATTCAATAACTAACTCAGTACCTGTTAGCATGGTCCTAAAATATCTAACGGTATTGTAAAATTCGCATATCGCTAGGGAATAACTGTGCAAAGCGAGCATCACGCCTAACCGACCGTGAGCCAGTGCCCAACGCTTCAAGTAAAAGAGCAACCCTGGTTGAAAGTACTAAAACGTGCCTGTTAAATATGGGACGAATCAGGAATGAAATCGGCATTCAAGTGTTTTTTCCTGATTCGGACCAGTTTGGGCCGAAGCCAGTTCGGCTCGGCAGCAAAGTCACTTCCCTAGTCATGCACACTATTACAAATCTGCAACTGCACACTAATAAAAACAGACATGCGTAAAACTGAAAGGCGGAGTCTATAAAATTCTTGGTCCTAGCAAGTCTCAGTCTGTGCAAAGGTGGTGCAAAGAATAAATTATTTATTTATTGAATCTATGGATTGAACAAAACAAATATAAATAATATCATATCGATTGGCCGATCGGTTATTTAGAAAATAAAAATTTCTTCCAATAAAGGAATCTTCATCACATCGATTCATTCATATAACATTGAAGATAAATCTTCGTTCAAATAGATACTAGTTCTTCGAATACGAATAGTACTTATGTCAGAGCGATATCTAGACAATCAAAGGCGAAATGCGAACAGGTACGTACATAAACATAAATATGCCTATTACTGAGTGAATACTCACCTGTTCAGAATAATAGTATTCTGTGCACCTGTTTAACAGACCTCTCTACTACTAGTTTATCTAGGGAACCTGTCCTTGTAGAGTACCTATGCTCACTTGTACTTGGTGTGCTAGCTACTGCTTCCTCGAGAATAGCGCCCAAATAAAGCCACATTCAGATTGGGGGAGGCCTAGCTCCAGCAATGGATGTCCTTCAGCTGATAAGATGACTATTAGTTGCTCTTGTTAATTTTTATTCTAACTCAAGGGTAGTTATGGCTGTGAAAAATTGCACATGAACATATTTCCTGTGGCCATGTTTTCATTATGTTTAATGTTATTGATATGTAATTGTAAATATTAAATTAACATTGTACGGAAAGGTAAATTCTAACTTCTATAAAAAACCAAATAATATTGTAGTTAACACATAAAATTCATTAAATATTTTAATGCATTCACAAAATGCCTTATCACTCCCATACAAAAACATAGTGTCCAGCGGCAAACCTGTCCCTCCAAAATTACAACAAATCCCAGGAATGGTGTTTTACTCCATTTTTAACCGACTTCATAAAAAGAGGAAGTTCTCAATTAGACTGTACTATTTTTTTTTGTTGTATGTTACGCAATATTTCTGCCAATTATGGACAGATTCTGAAAATTCTTTCACTATTGTATAGAGAATGTTGGGGTCATTCTCTATGATTTTCTATTGGTTCGGTGGTCTCATAAAATTGTGTTATCCCCGGGGGGACTACTATTTATCCCACAAAACTAATGAGTAAACCATGCAACTGGCGGACTGTCACATTTGAAATGAATGATTGTCACACAGTTGAGGAGCGGTAGATAGGTATTAGTTTTTGTCACAAGATATGATAGATGGTATTGTCCATAATTTGATGCAATAACATCAAAAAGGACTTTAGGTCACGAACGACCTTGTTGCACCCAATGCTTCAATTTGATTTTTATTCTAATTTATAATTTATCTATAATTTTTTGAATATGTGTAGGCCAAACATAATAAATATATAATATTAATATTTAATTAATAGATTTAGCAGTACTCAAACTTTTATTTCATAACTATTCTAAGATAAGCTTTACAATGGTTTCGTGCACAGTAACATCTTATTCTTAGTGGGGGAACTGAGATCTGCACTGACATCTCGCATGGGAGTGTGTTGTGCATTATCCCCATTATCTATGTATCGTTTGTCGGCTGCATTACATATACAACCTTTTGCAACCATACCCTCAAAAAAACAGTGCCATACGTACAAATTTTACCTTAGAGAATTTTATACTCAACTTATATATTTCTCTTTTATTACAGGAAAAGATTTCATGACGATGCGCCGCATGATAGTCCATCTATGAAAAGGATCAAAAGCTATTTTAGTGGTCACATCAGAATGGAAGATATTTGCAAATCACAAAGTCCAACAAATTATGAACAGAAACAGTCTAGCGACGCTCGTCCTATTGCTGGGCGCAAGCCAAGCTACGATCCTGGTGCTGATTGCTATCAGAGCCATTACTTCCTCATGAATAAGTTGCTCTTTGAATTAAACCTAGAGAGGATGCAAAGATCTGGGCAGCAATGAATAGGGTAGTGGAAAAGCAGAGTGATTGCTTCTCCGTTATATGTGTGTAATCAGCTGAATAACTCCTCAAGATATAGTACTTGTTCACTTAGGTTCCATGTCAGTGAGTATATCTACCTAGGACTGATCATCTTCCCCAGCGTATCAATGATAAAATAAAGCGCGTGGATGGAGAATATATTGGTCACTCAAAGAAATGATGATACTGTTCATGATTTCTTTGAGTGACCAATATATTCTCCATCCACGCGCTTTCTTTTATCATTGATAAAAGACATACAAAACAATAAAAGAAGACCTTTAATACCTGTACTCTTCAATGCCCAACTTACCAATGTGAGACCTAGTCACTTCAAATCATAGAGACAAGCTAGTCCCAACAGACAATGAAGAGAAGTATATTGAGTAAACACTGAAGTACAAAATCAGAAATGTCGATATAAGAACAAAAACTAAAGTCACTGACATAGGTACTTACCCACATTAAGCTCAAGAAATGGGACTGGACTAGGCACAAGCAAGCGTCCGTAGCAAGGAAAATAAATGAAGCATGCAAGTCACAATATGTTACCCAAGAAGGGATGGCATCAGATGTCAAAGGCAAGATGGGAAGATGACATTTGATTTACCCTTGGGCCATACTGGACAAGAGTAGCGGCTATTATTATAAAGTTCCATTTTAGGACTACTGTTAAAACTTTGTGATGAATGGTTAGGAAAGCGTAAAAAGAACTAATCTAATATAGTATGTACTTATTTAATGGTGAATAACTTTTATTAGAAATAGAGTTGTCTTGAATTAGTTCTACTGCGGCACAGTGGTGTGCTTTACTGGAGAGCTATATGATTGTGCCATGTTTTAGGTTATGTTTTTAGAATTTTGTTGTTCTACATGATGGAACTCATAAAAGATGTAATTAATCTGCAAAATTAATTTTGTAAACATTGACCATTTTAAGTAGTCTATAAGTAGCATCATCATCATCTTCAGCCCGTACACGTCCACTGCTGAACATAGGCCTATGTAAAAGTAGCATCCTATGTACCTAATAATATGAGTAGATATCAGTTTATTTTATGGAATGAAGTTTTGTAGGTTCTCACTTGAAAACGTTGACTGTCCCATATATTCTGGAATAATTCTAGCTCACACATCCAGCCCAGAAACATCTTTCAATTGCCTTATGCTAAATGCGTTATATGTAATGCATGAACGTCACAGCCAGACCAAAAATGGATTACATGTAAAGCTCAGTGCATTGAATATAATGCATTTTTGATCTGGCTGTGACGCAGTTGATGTGTTATAAGCTTTATAATATTAATTTAATATTGCATGGAATAAAGCAACCTTTTTCTATTTCAGTCCTGTTTTTGTTTTACCTGTGCTTAAAATAAAGTTCAAATTGTAGTTCTTTAACATTACAAATGCAACATGCATTCAAGAAACTAATTATTGGATCAGTAGGTCAAGAATGAACGGGTTCAATAGTACAGCTTCTTCTTAGGTATCATTGTCTTAGTTTGGTAAGAGAAGTGAAAGCAGAGCGTTTGATGTAGGTAATAATTCGCTCCTACACACAGGATCGTAAAGGATGGATAGGCAATACTTTCAGTGCCCACAAAGCTCATGCCAGTCGGATAACACACAGCTCGATCCATCGCTGCATCATCGGTACGGCGGCGGCGGCGGCGCGGCGGCGCTGCGCGGCCGCCCCTACGTTAGGGATTCAAACAAGGGCTTGAAGGTTTTTGTATGGAGGTTGGCCTTACCACCGGTAACAACATTGTACGCCGCGATTTTGAAAAAAAAATCAGTAGGTACCTATGTTAGGAGCATAATCTTCCAAGACGTTCATAAATTTGAATATCCGATTCGATAGCTGTACAATAAATAATATATTATATTTTAGGCCTAGAGTTATAGATAAGGATGGTTCTGATTTCATTGCATGGGAACCAACATACAGGGTAGCGCAAAATTAATGGCATGATGTGTATTTGCTATAACTTTTGCAAGTGATGCGTAATGTTACTGCTTTTACATCTATGTTGTAGACAGATACAGAATTGGTTGACAACAAGCCATGAAGCGATACATAACTGAAAAGCCACCTTTGAGGCTTTTTGAAATACCGCGCTTTCCACAACAAACCACGATTTTTGCATGTCATCTGGCTCCAAAATGGCGATTTCTGCTTCAATATTAGCTTTCAAGACTTGCAAAGTTCGTGATTTGTTGTGGCAAGCCCGAGACTTCAAAAAGACTCAAGTTCAAATATCTAAAACGGGAAATCACTCGGCCTAGAAAACTCTCTTCGAGAGGAAACTTTAATTGGGAACTTCTCTTCCGTAGGTGTGTCGCTGCTACATGGCTTGTTTCCAACCAATTCTCCATGTTATTATGCCAAAGCACAGTAACTCCTGACGTCATTTGCAAAGTTATAGCACATCATGCCATAACTTTTGCGCCACCCTGTATAAACAGAAATTGTGGGAGTGTTTCACCTGTATCATTCTGGGATCTTATAAACAAAACCGACAAAAAAAACGACAGACGCCGTGGCGCGCGAATGTCCGCCTACGACACAGGTTGCGGGTTCGGTTCTCGCCTTAGGACAAATGTTAGTACGATCTGCAAATATGTGTAAGAACGTGTGTTCTACCGCTTGTAATATAATAATGCGTTATGCCCTGTTTTATATGGTGCCAACGGCTACCTTCTACCATCGCCCACCTATTCTACCACCCGATATAGGTAGATATCATCCCCTTATGTTGGGTAACTGACAGACTTAGTCCACGTACTATTATACATATATATACTATATACATATAAGCCGTGGGGTCGCGGCGTACGAATATCGACCCCTCCAACTCAACCCGTGGATGTCGTAAAAGCCGACTAAGAGAACCTACCAGAGGAAGGGCAGCAGCTTCCTTCGAGTATTTTTAAACACCAACACTGCGATCACCAATCCGCCTGCCAAGCGTGGTGATTATGGTAAATCCCCCCCTACATAGGAGACCATCCACTCGATGGACCGACGACATCGTAGCGGTCGCAGGGAGTCGATGGATGGAGGCGGCTCAGGACCGCTATTTGTGGCGTCGTACGGGGTCGTACTATGTCCAGCAGTGGATGTGTATAGGCTGATGATGATGATGATATATACTATTATCTACGTACCTACCTTCAGTGGGTAGGTAGGTTGATGTTATATTAGAATAGACATTGCTCCTTACTTAAACTTTGCTCCTTTTGCCTAGAAATCTCGGCCAACATTTTTGTAATACTATGTTAGAGACTTACTAGTACATCTTTAATTTTCCTATCATAAAAATAAGAGAGTTTAGGTAACTACTGCAAGTAACTACGTACTAATGCATAACTCTATACGCAAACTTAGGATGTTCTCTTTTGAATTAGTTATTAGTCTAGATAATTTATGTTTGCTTCTTTCTTACCTATAATAATATAAACACACTTATGTATAAGTTGTTAAACTTTTATAAATTGTAACGCCTACCATTTAGGGGAGAGCAAGACTTCTTGCCGTAATAGTTTTTAACTAGTACGGAAGACAGTCACTCGACCACGGTTAATAACACCTACATAGATCGAAATATGATCTAAATAATACGTTACAAATATACCTATACTTAATTACCTACTATAATTGTAATTTTAACGCACAATGTTTTAGTCCATATTACTTATTGAATAAACTTTATTAGGTTCATGATGAATTTCCTCCTGCAAACACTCGAATTGTGGAATGATCTCCCTGCCAATGGTTTCCCTCAAGATAGCCAAAGTTCTTCGAAAAGAATTTCCTAAGACATTTAACGCGCGTGTAATGTCCCTTATATTGCAGGTGTCCTTAAGCTGTGGTAAGGAGCCACATACTTGTTTGCCACCTTGGTGGAATAATATCGCGATATTCGCGATCTCGTTCCTAACCAATCCGTAACCAAGTTTGCGACCTACAGGGGTGCGGTTTCCTGGATAAAGATAAAGATTTTTTTATTTGCCAATTTGGATCGCGACATTATTATCGGATTTTTGAGTTTTGGTGCCAGAGTGACGTGTAGGTACAGTCAGCGTCATTGATATGAGCGTCTAGAGTAGTCAAAATGATCTGAAAAACATAAAAGCAATTTGATATACGCAGTTCGAATCATCATATTACCTCAAGGTGGTCAAAATATCTTACTACTCATTGTTTCATATTTATATGAGCAGTCAGGGTGTTCAAAATCATCTTAGCAAACAACGCCCTCAAAAGTAATGTGCAAACTCTTTTGAGTAAATACTTGAATGTCATAGATACTTGAAATATCATCTTTGAGAGGTTTTTGACTACTCTAGACGCTCATATCAATTTGACGCTGACTGTACGTGTACAGCGCTATATAACTAGATATATTTGATTAGATTTGCCCTCAGTCGTTGAGGGGAAATCTACGATGCGCGCCGTGCCGCTTCTTTCTGGATTGCGCCTAAAGTAATGTTTGTTCCTTCGTGGCGCTATAGAGCCCAACACGCAGTGCAATTTGATATGAATATATCGACCTACTCGAAATGCATTATTAATACTACAACCAGACGTAAAATTACCACTACAATACCTGCGAACCTCTCCCAAACGGAAACCGATTTTCCCATGGAGATTTGTTGTTGTTTCACGTAGAATGAAATGGGGCGCGCTATGAGTGAGAAAGCGCGTCTAACCATCTAATACGCAGCTGTCATGTGGTTGTGTGCGTGTGCTTGGTGTTGAGACCATTTTTTGATATTTTTTCGTACTTTCCGATTAATTTTGAGTAAACGATTGATTTCAAAAATATTTTTGATTATTTATAATGTTGAATATATTTAGGATGTTTGCAGCGCGACAGATTTACGAATAAAGGTGTTTATCATGCATAAAAATTCGCTTGAAGATGACTCGATTTGGTGGTCAAAATTAGTTTCGCTCATTTAAATATCATTATGTTTTTTCAAAAACTAAACCGCTACAAACATAGCTATATTTCATCCGATTACGTATGGAAAATGTCAATAAGAACGGGGACATAGTTTCCAAATGAAGCGGAAAGTACGTTTGTATGGGGAATAAGGCTATTCGTTCCGTTCTTAAGTACGGAAAAGTGCACAATACTCATTTATTTTATTTTACAACATACACCATAAAAACAATAAATAACGAATTAAATTATTCTTTCACAATACATTTTGGAACATTCAAAATAACTTTTACCTAAGAGTACATAATAAAACACTGATTATAGCGCGAGATCCCATCCTAAACGCTTTTAATGCACTCACATGTTCAAAAAAGGGGTCCACCTCGGAATGATATATTAAGCTGGAAACTCTTATAGATCTTAATTTTGGACGTAATGCTTCAACGATTCGGCGGAGACAACTTGCTATAAAATCACATCTATAAAATCATCGTATATAAAATGTTAATTGTTTTTTTTTTTTGGCCGTAAGTTTTGTAAATAATATTATAATAACTAGCATTTAAGGGCTGTGGTTTTTGTAGTACACATGTAATAAAAAAAACATTCCGAGGTGAAACCCCTACAGGACTAATCATCTTAGTTTCAATTTGATAGCTTTCTTATGCACTGTTGAATTTAGCTTTTTAGTGGAGCATCGTCCGCGTGTAGAAGGCGTCTCGTTACGGTCTCGAACTTTACCGTCGACAGTGGAATGCAATGGGTGGATTTATAGTCGGATGAGTACATCGCAATCTGAAAATAAAAAAAAACACTGTTACTAGTTAGAATACTTCAAGGATTTGGGCCAGGTAGGGTCTGTTTATTTTTAATTTTATTTATTTGTTGCGTCATATTACGGTACATACAATTTGTCAGAACTTATTGACTATTAAATTAAGGATGGGAGTTATTGGATATTTTGGCTACCGTTATTAGTTGGGTATTTTGTTTCAATACCGCTAGTACCAACTGGTACCCAATAACGTTACAATACTCTATACCTGTCTTGATTTCTACCCAATATATTTCTAACCGATTTGGTTAGAAATACCAAATACTTGTTGCAGCTACTTTACTTTACGGGTGAATGGTCCGCTAGTACCTATGCGTAGATGATAGTTAGGTAAGTATAGGTATTGAAGCGTTGGGTAGTTATGGTTCACGGTCGGTTAGGCGCGATGCTCGCTTTGCACAGTTATTCCCTAGCGGTATTCGGATTTTACAATAGCGTTAGATATTTTAGAACCATGCTAACAGGTACTGAGTTAGTTATTGAATACCGGACTCATCTCTACTATTAATAGAAACATTCACAATATAATTATGTACTTATTTAGGGTATTGCGATGGGAGACGGTCATTACTACATAGTATAAAACAGTCGGCCCGCTGTCTGTCTGTCCCTATATATGGTTAGATCTTTAAAACTACGCAACGGATATTGATGCGGTTTTTTTAATTGATAGAGTGATTCAAGAGGTATGTTTATATGTATAATTTGCACCCGTGCGAAGCAGGGTGGGTCGCTAATATAATTTATACTTAAAATACTCGTTGGGCAGGGATATTATGCACTAGATTTAGCCCGCAGATTAGCCTTATCTTAACAAAGTTTGTAACCTTTGCAGTTACTGAGCGAAACGAAGACCTCAGTGACAAATTGGCTACATGGTTAAAAATTTTCTTCGAGCATACCTTTCGAATCATAGTTTATCCGATGTGCATGAAAGGGGCATGAAGATTTTGGTGTCCGTCAAGGTAGCATACCCATAAGCGAATTCACATTTGTTTTTATTCCAATATTTAGAGCATAAATAGAGCAGAATTAGTGAAAATTTTAAAAATAGTGCCTCTTTGGTTTAAGAAATAATTACCATTCTTAGTGGGTACGCTAGCTTGACGTCAAGTTAGCGTACACACGACCGTATGCGAAAACGACTTATACTATAGTAACAAAATTTATACACATTTTTAGAGTAAACATACAATACGAGCTATGCAAAATTTAATAATGATTGTTCTTAGGTGAGATTGTGGACAAACAAAGGTCTAACGACTATAAAAAAAAGTTTTTATGTTGCCATACCCAGAACCCTAGTGTTTGACACTGCTAACTGATTAACCCTACCTAGCCCAAATCCTGGCCGTGGGGCCGCGGCTTACGAATATCGGCCCCTCCAACTCAACCCGTGGATGTCGTAAGAGCCGACTAAGGGAACCTACCAGAGGAAGGGCAGCAGCTTCTTTCTGAGTATTTTTCAACACCAACACTGCGATCGCCAATCCGCCTGCCAAGCGTGGTGATTATGGCAAATGCCCCCCTACATGGGACACCATCCACTCGATGGACCGACGACATTGTAGCGGTCGCAGGGAGTCTGGATGGAGGATGGATGGAGGCGGCTCAGGATCGCTATTTGTGGCGTCGTATGGGGGAGGCCTATGTCCAGCAGTGGACGTGTGTGGGTTGATATGATGATGAACTGATTAACAGGGACTTTACTAACGTTAAAGCAAAAATTAAATTTATGTACGAGTTTCTTACTTTGACTAACGATGGTAAACTGTCGCTTTCACGAAAATCGATTCTGTTTTAGCCGCATTCCGCTATATAGCATCAGAATAAGTTATATTGCTTACCAGACGGAGTATGTACTTCGATTTTTCATCAAGCCCATAAGTGGAAGAGTTTGGGCGGTGCGCCTCGGCCATGTTCGCGTAACAGACGAGTTGGTCCTCGTCAAACAGATCCTCGCTGCTATGCCGATATTTGATCAGATTCACTAGAAGATTGTTGCCGCGGTTTGTGCTGATATCTCCGGCCCTGAATATAAATACAAACAAATATGCATATACCAATATTGTATAATTTGAAGGTTTGTTTTGAAGATACTATAAACCGACTTCAAATTGCTTAACATTTACAATGTTTTGTGGGACAAATACTAATCTGAACATTTTCTGGGACCAATATCTATTCAATAGGTCCATAATTGACAGATAAACCTAACATAACATACAGAAAAAGTAAAAACACGTGTAATATTTAATATAATAAACCCTAACGAATATTATACATTCGAAAGTATGTTTGTCCTTCCTTCACGCCTTAACTAAGCAACCAATCGACTTGATTTTCGCCATACAGTTAGTTGAAAGGATGGAGAGTAACATAAGCTACTTTTTGCTCTAGTAATACATCAAATACCCATGGGAGATTTACGGGAAAATAGAACAACAGACGTTCAGCTTATAGAGATATAATTGAAGTCTCCTGCTATAATTATATTATATATTCCGAGGCCTCTACCAGGTTTTCTGACATTTACTATCCCTAGGCCGCCATGTATTTCATGTTTCAGTGATTATTACGATGGCAGGATTACTTTAGTTTACATACATATATATAGTAAGAATTGGTCAAATATAAGGTAAGTAAGGAGCATAAGTTAGTATAAGTACGGTCAACGTCAGGATTACAATACAAGCATAGTTCGGTTTTTTTCTGCACAATTTTAGGCAGTCTCCTAACATATTTTATGCTGTGGTTGGACTACCCCTTCTTGAGTGTAACCCGATGTGATTCGATCTCTTCCCGCTGCTTAGGTGTGTTGTCATCATAGAGTTTTAACCTGTTGTCCAGCCTTACTTTAGTTCTTGAGTACCATGACTGTATCCTGACGTGACCAGCACCACTGGCCTTGCGTGTCAAGTATGCAAGTATTTATTTTGCAGTCCATTCATACATTGCTGAAAATGCATCGCGTGATTTAAGAGAAGTTTGCTATTCGCAAACTCCTCTTAAACCACCCGATGCACACCACGCAAGCAGAGAGACGGTGAAACATTAAAAGATCAGATGCAGGGTCATCCCTGCATCTCATTCTATGTAACATGTGCAGATCAGGGGGAGAGGAGGCGGGGGGTTACATACGTGAGGCAGATGATCTCGTCCTCCGTGCGGCGTATGAGATGCACGGGCCCGCGGTAGTGGCGCAGCAGCTCTGCCACGTTTAGGTCCACGTGTCCGCGCACCACTTCGCGCACCAGCGGCTCCCACGACGCCGGCATTTGTTTCACCGCCAGCGCCAGCAGGTCGTCGAACGTCGCGTCTAGTACCTGTAACACAACCAAAATCATCACACTAAGTGCCCTAGTTCACCGGGACGCCACGTCGACGTTGCTGGCAACAACGTGTCCAAACTTGTATGGCAGACGACGACGTTGTCAAATCGTCGCCAAGTGAGTTAGCTGCCATATAATACAGAAGAATGAATTGTTTGGATAACTTGCCAGCGACGACCTCGCAGTGGCATCCCGGTGAGGTATGCCACAGGGCAAGGCTCAATTCACACCGGAATGGCACCGGCGGGCAGCGAATTGTTTTTTTTTTGTTAATGGCGACATGAGTCTGTTTTGCCACTTTTCTGACAGTGCCATGAATTGATGAGACTATCTATTATATGTATGGAACAAATTCGTTGTTTTATTTTGATTCTTATGCACAAAAGCTTACTAGAGCCCTAGTGTTGTAGATGCAGGCGCCCCACGCGGCGGAGTAGCCCCCGATGCTCCACCCGTACATGATGATCTGATCTTGCTGGAACTTGAGCTCTTGTATGGCATACTCCATCACAGCGTCCATGGCAGCGAGCTCCTGGCGCGGGTACGGAAGACCCTGAACAAGTAATTATTTATCACAATTACAACATTTGGCCGCGCTGGTTGCGGGCGTTAGAATCGAAGGTGCCCTGCCACGGAAGACCAGCGCTGCAGTTGCTCCCCTAGCTCCTGCACTACACGCCGTGTGGCAGGTTTTAGGTCTCACACAGTTTTTTTCTCTCATTAATCCTTTTTTATTATTGTATTTTCTAGTGTTTTGTGAACCAATAAAAGAATTTCTTATCATATGTAATGTATTAAACATTACATACGTAAATAAATATTTTTTATTGAACAGAGAACACCCAGAACAAATATCTGCAGATCATACTAATATTTATCCCGAGTCGGGAGTCGAACTCGCAAACTCTTATATCGCAGACGGACCTTCCCCCGCTGCGCTAGATAGATAGAAAATGCTTTATTGAACAATTAACAAAACAATTTCTAATAAAAAAATGTGACAATTGGCGGTCTTATTGCTCACGAGCGATCTCTACCAGCCACCCTGGAAAGCTAGAAAATGTTGTTAACTGTACACCTATCTCATACTTACAGTGCTACCAGCAAAGCCAGGGTGGTTCCATCCCAGTACAGAATAGCCTGCTTTTAATGGAGTTGTCATAATACCAACTTCATAGAAGCCGGAGTTGCCTTCTGAGCAGATCACTAATTTATGTCCATTTATGGATGGGATACTCAAACCGAGATTGTTAACAACAGACCGCTTGTCCACAAACATGGTATCTATGGAGTTACCATCCCCTGCAACTATTTTTACACGTTTACCATTGTGATCTTCTATTAGACTGGCGCGTCCTTGCAGCAGTGGGGTTTCTGCAATACGAAACAATAAATAACTATACAAAGTAACAGTATGGCTCCTAAAATTTATCAAAAATTACCTAAACAGCTAAAACAACTAAATGTCTAATAATTTAGACAGAAATTAAAAATTTTATTAATTTCTAAGTGTTATTATAATATTGACGATTTTTTTTTATAATAATATATATTAAGTCATCAAATATTTGAATGCCGACTACGGTCCAGCATGTTGATTCACAAATTGTAATTACTTTGTTACATTAAATAACACATGTTTTGGCAAATAAAAAAATCTTTATCTTTATTTTTTTTAAAAGGACAGATGTTCCTGTTAATTCCTTCCAGTCCATTTTTCATCATCAACCGTCATAAGAAAATTTCCAATGGCTTCTTATGAATGGCTGTGGTACTGAGACAATAACATATAATGGGAAAATAATAGCATTTATGATAATTATCAAACCACACAAGTTTATTTTTCCTTAGTTTATTTTTAATCATCATTAAAAATAAACTTGTAAGCAGAGCAGATTGCGATTACCTAACAGATGCGTTATAAAATGCTATTCAATTTATCTAAATTTTACTATCGTTACATTCTTTCCAGAATAAATGGTAGCCAATGGGTACATATTACTCCAAGTCAATGTCATCATCATATCAGCCCATACACGTCCACAGCTGGACATAGGCTTCCCCATACGACGCCACAAATAGCGGCCCCGAGCCGCCTCCAGCAAGTCAATGTATTCTAATAAACCAAAATCTATTTAACCTGGGATTAAAAGTGGAAATTATTTATTCCCCTACTGCATCCATTCTGTAGTTTTTGAGTAAATAAGTAACAAACATCCATCCAAACTTTCATATCCCACTAATATGATAAATGTCAAAGTTTGTATGGATGGATGTGTGGATGTATGGATATTTGTTACTCTTTCACGCAAAAACTACTGAACCAATTAGGCTAAAATTTGGTATGGGTATAGTTTGGGACCTGGAATAACATATAGGCTATTTTTTATCCCGATAAAACGCGGGCGAAGGCGCGGGCAGCAGCTAGTTAATAATATTAGTACAGTACAATAATGGTACATCATCTTACTTAGCAAGTAATGAACGAAGCCGAGGGATCCTGGATATATGAGGCGCAGAGCAAATGTGTTAACAGCAATGTATGCTAAGAACTTAACAATATATTTCTGGTATAAGTACAGATGTTGATTTTCCTTTGACACGAATAGTTTTTTTTGGTCCCACAATGAACTGAAAGCATATGAAATTTTAAAGCATATATTACATACCTACATGATTTTTAAAATTTTATAGGGTTTTATTTTAATATAAAAACTTTCATAGTTTGACAGATTCATTATGAATGTATGCCACCACCCACTCTGAAGAAGTCCCTCGTTAAGGGATGAAACGTTGGTGTTCTTCCAACACAATTAATTCTTTGAGTGTCTATCTGTCTGTTACCTTTTTATGCCTAAACGGCTGAACGGATCTTAATGAAATTTGACAGAGAGGTAGATGTATCCTGGAGATGGACATAGGGTACATGAAAACAACGTGCGAAGCCGCGGGCAGCAGCTAGGTATTAATATTATTTTAAAACAGGAAACTCATAAGCTGATGCGTGTATATCTGTCCTTGTGAGGGCACTTTAAATGTATGTCGTATTTTTAAAAGAGTTCACTGAGAGGGCACTGATCACTGATTCCAGTGTTCACACTTGGGCAATATGTGGTCGACGGGTTCGCTGCGGTCCTACACAAGAGAACAGCGTCGCCGATACGCAGGGTGCGCCGCAGCGCCAACAGCTACCTGCAGGTCATGCAGGATGGCTGGACACAGCCTCTCCCTTCATGCAGCACTGGACGAAAGTTCATGTTGGTTTCTAATGTGTTAAGTGTGTTATAATGTTATTATTGTGTTTTTCTGTGTATGTTTTTAAAATTGTGTCTTCATGTGGACTGTGAATGTAATGTTGTACCTACTATGTCTGAAATAAATGATTGAAAAATTGAAATGTGTTCTTTTGGTTTGCTGGTACTTATCCTGTGTTGCAGCTTCAGCAAGTGTCCTCTCAGCTTTGAATTATTGTTCATAGTGTCTGTGATGAGTCTGGTATACTGTAGAGTATTAATATTGTACCTAATCATTCATAAATCAGCTACCTATATAATAGTATCTGGAATAACATCTAACATCATGAAGCATGTTAATTAATCATAATATTTATGAGTACTACTTAATAAAGGACTCACTTGTCAGGGTTGTAAGGAATAACATATGTAGCAGGCCAAGCATAGAATTCAAAATCGAATTTTCTTATTTCTTCAAGGTAACGAGACATTTCATTTTTAGGGCTATTGAAAGCTCTAATAAACTGCATGTATTCTGGACTGCAAGCTCTCCCCCACGCTCGAGACAGGAATGCTATTACAAGGATGCAGCTCAGCCCACCAAACATATTGCAAAACTGGTGTAACTCTTCATACTTCATGCCTCTCCGGTACATATACATCATAATGAATGGAGACATGTACAAAGATACATTCCGGAAAATACTGGCCTGTGAAACAGTGTGATAGGTTTAGAATGTTGTCTTGTAACTGATTTACCTCTACATTGTTTACAACAGTCTGCAACAGTTAGCTCAACTGTTGCTATTTGTAAATACTAACTGTATAAATTATTTGTAAAGAAATAGTCACTTACTATTATAATCACAGTGTCACCATAGGCTTCAGCTTTCCCAGGTTCGTACAAGCTCTGAAAAAATTTAGTTACTATAGAATGTACGTAGACTTATTTTGCTGTGGAATAGGGGTGAAATATAATCTTAAGTTTTGTTTTAATTTTAGGGGCTGCAGATTACCTAGGTAAATGCTGTAAGTAAATAATGCATGTTCAAAGAAGAAATAGGCACATAAATATCATAATCATAAATTCACTCTTGAAAATTTGGGTTTGTTTCTAAAAATATTCAACCATCCTTTATAACAAGGGTAAGGTTATTCTATAGAACTATATCTAGGCATAGGAACATTTTGAAACAAATACTTGTAGCCAAGTTATCAATTTTCAAACATACTTTACATCAAGTTTACTTACCTCCATGGCACCACTCCTGTGTGTGTTGTACAACCTGGGACTCAATAAGCACTTTGCCATATTTTTGATGGTCACCATCATGTTTGCTTGAAAATAAAAGAAGCAAATACGGAATAGAACGATTTCCTAATACCACGTTCAGTTTTTTGATGCTTCAGAGAACCCCAGTAGAATACTTATTGAATCAGTAGTAGATCACAGATTTATAAGTATGTTGTGATGATGTGATTATCGCAATGAGGATTAAATAAAAGCGAAATATCGATCTTATTCAGGTTTACAAATTTCCAATGAGTATACAATACTACCGTAAGACAAATTTCGAAATGTCCAAAAATCATCAACCAAACCAACAACAACCAAACCAATCACCAAAGAGAATACAATGCCAACCACGAACGAAAGCAAAGAGAATACAATACTGACGACACGAAAGAATGAAAGAAATGAAACCAAAAAGACACAGATAAGAAGTACGATATGTACGACAACGCAGTGCAATAGGAATGCTAACCTCGGTTTGCACTTTGGTTTGCACAGACTACAAAAATCGTCTGTGGCATAGACGAGAGAACTTATAAATCTGTGGTAGTTTTTTGGACATCCAACTGTCAGTGTCACGTTAGACTACAACCAACAGCTTATTTTTTCCCATTACAATATACGGAAGTTTTACAAAAAATTGTTTCCTGATTAATATTGTGGCTGATGAAATAAATAAGTCATGAAAGATGCATCTCATAATGCAGCATCCTACGTTCATCGTGTTCCTTATGGCAGCGACTGTTTCATGTAGAATTCACAAATTACACCTGACCGTAAGTCGTCTTTATTTTTTCTAAGACATTTCATCTATTAATGAATAACATTTCTGTGCTTCTTAAACTTCTATCTAAGTTTTGTATCTAACATTATAACCTGTCAAGGGAAATATATAATATATATCCAAAACATTTGAGAGGTTGGTGCATGAATATTAGAAATAATAATCATACGCGCACACCAACCTCTTACATACCTATAGCCCGACACGTCCCAAAGTTGGGCAAGGGCCTCCCCTAAGCTGAACATAACATTTATGTGCAACCTAACTAACAAAATAGTCAATCTATCAGAGGAAGTTCCTTCTGTGTCTTTCTATCACTTCAACTGTAATCAGCAATCAGTGTGGTGATTAAGGCCAATGCTAATCCAACCCTCTTAACTTAACTATGGCTTTATGAAAGTTATGCAACAAAAGTGTATGTTTATTTGGAAGGATGATGGGCGCCGTTACGTAGACCTGACAACATTTGGATTCTTCAAAGGTGGCATACTAGATGTCAAGATGGTGAACTTGATGCTGCCTTCAGGGCCAGTGCAAGGAGAGGTAAACTACCCCCTTTATTTTAATGTCCTAAAACACATACATGGTGCATTTTTTCAGTGTTGTTCTTAAAAAATTATAAAATCGCAAATATTTTATTAAAAAATCAAAGCATTTGTTAATCCTAAAGCATTTCCTACAGTTTATGAATAATTAATTATTTTAAATGATAATTTATTTGTTTTGATAAAGTTAAACACCGACTGTGAATCCCTTTTTTTACTCAGTTTTTTTAGTTTTGCAGCATAAAAACTAATCCCTCAGAATATATTGTTACTCGACTACCACGGGATTATTTTCTATACAGTAGTGAAATAATTTTCGAAATCCGTCCTTAGTTGATGGAAAAATCAATGAACATACAAAAAAATACAGCCAAATACATTTACATATAGTATAACCTCCTACTTTTATAAACATTGTGCAAAAAGAGTAAAATCTAGTACGTGCCCAGCAGGCCCTATAATGATCCCAAATTAGCTTCCTAATAAACGCTTTTGCAACATTATAGAATGTAATAACTAAGTTTGAAACCAATAATCTAAATATTTCTTAGATTATTTTCACTCAATTGGATGCATGTTAATATTAGTAAATAATCTCATACTTGTTATTATGTTATTATCACTTTCATATGAATGATAATGGGCAGCAGCTTCCTTCTGAGTATTTTTAAAAACCAACACTGTGATCACCAATCTGCCTGCCAAGCGTGGTGATTATGGCAAATCCCCCCTATATGGGAGGCCATCCACTTGATGGACCGACGACATTGAAGCGGTTGCAGGAAGTCGATGGATGGAGGCGGCTCAGGACCACTATTTGTGGTGTTGTCATAATTCATAATTCATAATTCATAATTCATTTATTGTTTGTGAATCAGGTAATATTACAGTCAGATAATAAGACTTATTATACTATGTAGATCGCTAGATTCTGCCACTCGGGCGTACAAACATTTCAATATACCTAACATACATAATTTAAGAACATTGCAACATACTATGTATAACAACTAGACAATTTAATTTTATTTAGAAGTATGTCAATATAATATAATTTAAAGCAATACTCTTCTTTATGAAACCTGGTCAAATTATGCAATTTAAATATAATAAAAATGTCTGTAAGTGATGAATATGTCAAAATATTATTATTTAATTAAAACAAAGGTCAAACAAATAATACGGTCCATAAATTTCACAATTTTCAGGTCAAGAATATTTAAATAACAGAATAAAATATATGTTGGGTATGGAAATAATGGTTTGTAGAAAGAAATATAACTTATTTACATAGTCACAATGTTTACAATTATTATTAATGTCGAACAATACGGTCATTTAAGAAATCATTTACAGAATAATAAGATTTTCCAATTAAAAAATCATTAAGTTTTGCACTAAATTGGTTGCTGGACAAATCACGAACAACTTTTGGAATTTTATTATATATTTTTGGTCCCATACTAAGTTGTATGGGGCTGATGATGATGATGATGTATGATAAAGATAAGGTCCAATTTCAATAACATAGTAACAGTGATAGAATAAGTTTGAGCTCTAGCTTATCCATATTTACCTTTACACATAAAAACTAGATTAATTGATATTTCATGAGTATGTAGCATGGCGACACATGCTTCATTCTAGCCTCCATAGATTACTAGTGCTATGACAGGATTCCTCCTGCCATTTAATGTGTCATGAAGAAGTCCATCATATAGGTCCAGCATATACGTCTTTGGTAGCACAGACCTAGTAGGTATTGGTTGATGGGAATATGCAGTATTACAAATTAATGAACTACTTTTCGTTGTTTCTTTTAACAGTACGGATTCACTTTGGACCGGACAGTAAATGACGCAATCAGTCCCTACATGGTCCAAGGCACTGCTGACACCTGCTTTTTGAAGGAGAGCGTGCTCACACCACAGCATCCTGCCATAGTGTTCCTCAAAATGGACTTTGATAACATGAGGTAAAGTATTAACTTGTTTGTATTTATTTAGAATTACCAGCAGAGGTTACACAATTACAAAAACAATAAAGAACACATAAGCATCACCAGTTGTGACTCCCTATCTCTTTACCCATAACCTTTTTTAGATTAAACAGCCTTTCCCTAAAAGCAGACAATATTCAAACTGTTCTTTTTAAACATTAAATGCTACTTCTCTGCACACAAACAAGGAGGCTCGCACATTAAGAGTAAAACCAGAATAGAATAGAAAAAGAGGTACCAGTGGGAACTTTTACCTTTCACAGTGAGAGTATTACCCTATGGTTACTTCAAAGTAACTCTCTATTGATAATAACACCCACAGCTTTGCGCCACTACGCCAATACCCTGCATAGGCAATTTCTGATTTTGTACCTACAAACTGATGCAATAAACTACAGTTATACCTATGGTTTTCAGATTAAACGTGACCTGCAAGGCCCCTGTGCTTCACCTGTATCAGAACAGATCTATGGTGCCTCTGTGTGAGTTTATTTCTATATTTTACTTCTCTTTCCGTTTTTTCTTTGTACAATTCCATAAGGTGTTTCCGATGTAAAAGTTTGTGAGAATATTATAAAATAACTAACTACATCAAGTGTAACATGTGTACCTGGATGGAAATAAATATATACAATAAATGCCCGTTCACAGGTTAGGCGAGCCATGGCAAGCCTAGGCTAGCACTGACCGTGAAATCTATCATCATGAAGAACGGTTGCATTCACTCTGCCAACTAGTGGGCAGACTATTATATTATTACTAATTTTGCGCGCGTTGTACGCGTTCTTTCAGGATAAAAGCTCTAGAACTACCTATACTTATGCCAAAATTTCAGCCTGATCCGTTCAGTAATTTTGGCGTAAAGAAGTAACAAACATTTGCTTTTAACATATCAGTGTGATTGCCTTGCAGTTAGACATTCCACACTGATATTATAAGCATCCTGCCATCGTGTTCCTCAAAATTTTGCCATTACAATGGCCCTTTCTGTCTTCTGCTAAAAGGGCCTAATCGTTATTAAAAAGGTCTATCTTATTCTACCATTTCCACGTTGCCTCGGGTGCCCGGAACCTGGGTTTCAGTGAACATTTTCTGACTGCTGGCCTGACATTATATCACGTCATCAGCCCAGTCCAACTTTAATTGGGCGGCTTTGTGGTCAGCCTCAGCTATTTGCGTTGTTGACTATTACAATTTCATAATTTCGACAAGTTTTGATCGTTTCTAGTAGCTTTTATGCCCTGTTGTAAAGATTTACTAATCCCTTAGATAAACGATCGAGGTCGCGCGTACTGTACCTGACATTGCAAAGTGAACCGAGGTCGTCTGCTCAAATTGTTTTGATAAACTAACCTGTAATATTTAATCATGCAGTGGCCGTATGTTTTAGAATAAGTTTATCAAATTTGTTTGAACTTAAGTCAGTAACTCGTCGAAAGTAGTTAGGTGGAACTTAGGTCTGTGGATTTTGTTTTATGTAAAAATTAGCCATTTCCTTTTCTATAATACATTTCTCGCCAAAAATTGGCCCTTATGTTGGAGTAAAAATACAGGCATATTATCGACAAACCGCCGATTGGATACAAAAATGTATTTCAGTTTTCTCATAAATTGAACCCATGACGACGACATTTCTCTAATTACCATAGTTTCTGATTTGTCCATACATTCCCACCGCAAGCCATCCTGTATTCACAGCGGGCCAACCAACGAGCCAATCCAGCCAGCGCAGCGTCTTGGGGACTCTACCGACTGGTATTGATATGGATCAGTGGAGCTGCCTCTAAATTGTTTGAAGTCTGCAGTTAAATAATAGATTCAAGCGTTACTTTGCGAAAATCCATTGCACAATATTAGAATGAAAAAATATTTAGTAACAATTCCGCGTATAATCTATCCGCATATAGTCTGCAGTTAGCTGAACTGTTTCAACTGTAGATAAATAGTTCTAATTAGTTTCTATTCTATAATTGTAATTTTCTTTGTTAATAACAATCCTGTATGTATACATGTTTGTTGTTTTAGCTGTGCCGGAAGAAGAGTCAGGCTGTATCTATGGCGGTCCACTACCCATCACGTTGGTGTCTCGAGGCGGATATGACTATTATAATACGAGTGTAAGTATACATTTGAAATGAATATGATATTAATTTAAATTGAAATTAACTTTACAGACTAACATAACTAACTCTATTTAAAACTAAGTTAGACTAGTTATCATATCAGTAAGATCATAATTTATGTTCATTAGGGTAGTTAAGATGCAAAATTACAAGGCTTACTAATTGTAACTAGTCTAAGTTTTTCTAAGTTAGTTTTAAATAGAGTTAGTTATGTTATCAGTAAGATCGTAATTTATGTTCATTAGGGTAGTTAAGATGCAAAATTACAAGGCCTGTAAAGCTCAAGTGACTTTCCTCCGTACGAGTTTTCACTGTATGACGGCAGGCAGCGGCAAGAGCGAGACGCTCTTGCACTCATGGCTTGTTTACCTATTTATAATTGACTCTTGCTTGTTATGATAGTAAGTACCTATTTGAATGATTATACTGTCTAATATATTGATTATCTAATATATTTGAATTGAATATTTGTTTATTTGCAACTAAAAGAATAGGTGGAATGAGGTGCACCTGGGCCCCGATTCTGCTAAAGTAATCACTTTACTAAGAAACTGTTATCGTCACAAATCAAGTCGGTTAAAAAAACAAACGTCAGCTAATTCCCTCGTTAAGGGATCAAGCCATGGTGTTCTTTCAACAAAATGGGTTCGTAGCTAACCCATTTACATGTTTTTATAGTAAAAAAGGTGCCATAACGATTTCTTTGCAGATCTTACTATTTACATACTATTTTTGGCCAAAAAACGTACAAAACACAAACTTTAACACAGATTTTTAGGAGAAATCACAGAAAACTATCTTCTTCCTACCCTTATCCCACGCTGGAGTCGGCAGTTACGCCCTCCTTGGGTTTAGAGCCAGTTTAGAGTTGCCAGGGTCCTTGTCGTTCTTCAGCAGGGTGCACCGCTTGGAGGCGAGGTTGGTTTGGGGCCCGAGAGATGTTATTTGCGCCTGTGGGGGGTGTAGGGTCGTAAAAGCTCAAAAAACATACCTCGGGCCCGCTTACACCCATAGAACTCTTAAGTATTAGATATTAGTTCTAAGTGGATCTGATTTACTGTGTATTGACGTAGATTGTTGTGAACAGTTTGCTTTGTTCGTGGGGACGCGCAAGGAGCAAGGCCTCTACAACTTGTATTTGAACAATTGCCCGCGCGGCGGTGAGGGGACCGCGCCTAAAGTCAGTATGGTGGTAAGTACTCACTACAATAGTTTTGCTACAAAAAGTTACATAAATAGTACATAAATCATATTGCACAGTATCATCTAGCCCCAAGCTAAGCAGAGCTTGTGTTATAGGTACTAGATAACTGATATATATAATACAATACATACATATGTATATTTTTTATTATACATAGAAAATACCCAGAATGAATATTTAAAATGGTACAAACATTTGTCCCAAGGTGGGAATCGAACCCGTAACCTACTGCGTCGCAGGCGGATCGTCGCACACAAAAAATACAGTTATTTTTTACTAATACAGTATTTATTAGTAAAAAATAACTGTACAGAACACATATTAGAACCAGTATTTACAATTGAAACACTTGAGCTGAGGACTGCAGACTACAGTCTAGAATTACAAACAATCTACAGGTAACAAAACTGATCCTCAGTGCATATTACCAAGTACATACCGCTAGGACAACTGTCTTTTTTATGAGGCGGTAAAATAAAACTATATATTTTTGTTTCAGATCGAAATATACGAGAGCAACGCGGGGAATTACCTTTCCGCCGGGGAAATGCCCTTGCCCACCCTCTACGCGATGATGTCAATAATATTCTTCCTGAGCGCCAACCTCTGGACCTACATCCTGAAGACGAGCCGCCAGCCTGTCTTCCGTATACACATTATAATGTGTGTGCTGGTTTACCTGAAGGCTCTCTCGCTCGCCTTCCACGCGATCAACTATCACTTTATACAGACCCGCGGCGAACATGTCACGGCGTGGGCGATACTTTTCTACATCACGCATCTGTAAGTATGCAATTGTACCAGACCAGACTAAAAAAATATAAAAAAAATTTTTTTTAGTCTGTTCTATCATTCTATATATATATATACTATATAATTCTATCACAGACGTAGCTATAGAACTATGCTAGCTATATACAGTAATATGAATCAAGGCATAGCACGATATATTTTCTATACAAATTTTCAAGTGACCACACACGCAGCTAATATTTATCATTCTATGACGTCACCAAGCTATACTTAAATTGCTTGCTTTATAGCACGGTATATTAATATATATTATACTGTGTCTGTGGGGCTTTATAGGCTTTAGATAGACATCCAGGCTCACATAAATTATTTGTGTTAGCCTGGAATTATTTGCATAGAGCTGAAAATTGGTATCAACGTTAGGGTATAAAAAATATATTCAAGGTTAAAGTTCGCAAACACAGGTTAGGTTTTTAAATATTCCGACCTTGTGGTATTTTTTCATAAAAATATCTATGAAAAAATTTAAAATCATGTGATTTTGTATGAAATTAATCCCCACACCTTTTCCTAAAAATACACAATTTTTAAGATATAGCGTTACTTAGTCCTGAAAGTCAGTCTGACTACATTGTAGTCTTAACAGCTAGTTTTAAAGGCTTGAAAATCGGACGGTGTATTCTTCTCAGGATGTAGAGTTTTACTAAAAAAAAGGAATTTATAAAATTCATACCCCCAAGCGTCCAAAATAAGGTTTCAATGTGAAACCAAAATTTACTGTACTTTATAAACGTACTCTCAATACTGTTACAAGCGGCAGACGGTGGCTTGCCGAAAGCTAGATGGGTTCCTCAAACTGTTGGCGTAAATGCAGGAACAACATCGGTGCAAACGACTAAGGGGTGTAAGAGATGCGGCCCCGATTTCACCATCACGAAGACACGTGCGCAGTGCACAGCGGGTTTCCTCGTTATTACGCCATTAGACACTTCCACCCCCGAGTCTACATCCTAAGATGCATCCCTCGCGACTCCACTCAAACCGGCCAATGAAGGCAAGCAAGAGGTGGGGATCTGGTTCTCTTGGGATACCACTCCGCAAGCGGAGACGAGAACCAGGAACTTCCCCGGGAGCACTACGATATACCCGTGGTGTCGCACAATATTATTATTGTTTGTCTGTGTTCCAGGCTGAAAGGCGCCGTGCTGTTCGTAACGATAGTCCTCGTGGGCACCGGATGGAACTTCATAAAGCACATACTCTCCGACCGGGACAAGAAACTCTTCATGATCGTGATCCCGCTGCAGGTGGGATTTATGTCCTCCCTTCTTATCATCACTATGCTGTGCTTAAATAATAGGATTCGTCACGAACATATCCCGAGAGAACCGAAATTATCAATATATCAAAGAATTAACTAGCTCAAATGGTTGTGAGCTGCTAGACCTCGCGAAGAACCGATAACCGCTGGGGTAAACGTGTTTTTGAGTAGAGACCGCAACTTGGCAAACGTAGTGTAGGATGCGCATCGACCGATATCCCTAGCACGGGGATTGTTATCTACGGTAGAATAGAGAAAAATTACCCATTTTGACTACCTTAGAATAAGAATTTCCAAAAATCCGTTTCTATCCTTAGCGTGCCTATGTCCTAAAAGAAACCCCCATGCACAATTTCAGCCTCATAGCTCTTGTAGTGTCAGAGATCTCTTCATGAGTCAGTTAGTATTTTATCTTTTATATATATACAGAATGTTTGGTATTGGGTGGGACCCCGACATACAAAAACACTTTTTTGATAATAACAACTATATTTATAACAGTTCATAGTATAAAATTTGACTTGACAAAACCAAACACCCGGTATAGATAAAGATTATTATCATTAATCAGAGTATTATATACAAAATCGATTTATAATAAATATAAACATCTAGCGCGAGTTGGACTCGCGCATCAAGGGCTCCGTAATTATAAGACTTTGTTTCTTGCCCAATTTCATGATTCAAGGTCAATGTGTAGGCTCAATAGGTTTTGTTCGTTTGCAAAAAAGTTGTTTTTTTGTGAATAATGTACAGGTTTTCGGGTTTTTCCCTTTACTTATGCTATAAATCCTTGCTTCTTGCCAAATTTCATGATTCTAAGTTTACGGGAAGTATCTTATCAATAAAAAGCACAAAGTGATCCTATAAGAATAGAATCTTCACAGAAAACATGTCAAATATTACAATGCTGTCAAGGTATCAGTACTGCAGTGGTATCAATGCAATACTACCAGTAGTTTGGACTAGTGAGTGAATATATAGTATACCTACCTACTGACATACAAATAATAATGACTTAGAAATCAAATTAAAAATGTCTAGTCTGTTAAAATTAAAATCTTTATCCACGCTATATAAACAATGACTCAGAAATCATTTATTGAGTCTATTTTTCAACAATGTCATTTGCAAGTCCTTAAATTCTTTGAAGGTTCTTTATTCTGATAAGGAGCCCTTTTTTCCTGTCCGCTTCGGAACCCTTAAAAAAATTATAAAATGAACCCTTGTTTACGTCACGTGTTACGTGCAGGTGCTGGCGAATGTAGCTGAAATAATCCTGGCAGAAAGCGAGGAGGGCGCGGCTGAGTACAACGCGTGGCGGGACATATTCGTGCTCGTGGAGCTTCTGTGCTGCGGCGCTATCCTGTTCCCTGTCGTATGGTACGTACATATACTAGGTTCTAGAAACCTGCCCTCCTAGCACAGGGATTGTTCTCTAGGGTAGAATTGTTAATAATGACATCGCAATGCCATATATTGTGTACGTTATTGAAGTTGATGGAACGAATTTCAAATAATTTACGCATTTGATAACAAAGTGACGTAATTTTTCTCTATTCTACCTGAGATGACAATCCCCATGCTAGGCCCCCCTAGCATGGGGATTGTCATAGATTGGTTTTGTAAACAAACGGGCTTACAATACCAAAGAAATATTGGAAGAAAGAAAATTAATTTACCTATTGACACAAAGACAGAAACATAATAACACAGGTATGTACCTACTTCTTAAAAATAAACATTACGTTAGTATTTTGCTACTGCGATTTCATCACATGATACAAGTCGCGTCATGGTTTAATAGCGCTGACCTTGAGCTAACCTTGATGCGCAGAAGTCGATTTTAAACTTTTACACCGTTTTACACCTGCGCAGAACTCCCCTCCACTTTTGTCGAGCGCTATTAAACCGTGACGAGACATGTACCGGTGTATGAAATAGCAGAAGTCGAAACCATTTCTGATTTTAAAAGCCTTTATTCGTCTCTCGTATGTTTTGCAAATATACATTGCCTAAGTTAGAATTTTCGTGTTTCGCCCATCTTAGTTCTCTTCGTAGAGAAATTTTGTGTTCCGGCTAAAAAATAATTTTCGAAGACCTGGTTTAATTGGAGGTAATAATAAAATGTCCGTGTCCGCAGGTCCATCCGGCATCTTCAAGACGCGTCAAGCACGGACGGCAAAGCAGCCATCAACCTACGCAAACTGAAGTTGTTCCGACATTTCTACGTGATGGTCGTCTGCTACATTTACTTCACGAGGTTCATCGTCTCTATACTGAAGGTAAACCTCCATAGTAAAGTTTTCGTGTCACCGTATGATAATAAAAACCGTCACTTTATAATTTAACTAGTCGGTTTATAATATCTTGGTTTAATAATGTTTTTGTAAAGTATTAACACATCATCATAGACATCAGCCGGTATACGTCCACTGCTGGACATAGGCCTCCCCCAAACGAAACCACGAATAACGGTCCTGAGCCGCCTCCACTCAACGACTCCCTGTGACCGCTACAATGACGTTGGTCCATCGAGTGGAAAGTCTTCCATACATAATCACTTTAACAAACCAAAATATTTAATATAATAAATAACAGATACCAAAACACATACTAAGGCAAAATTATATAAGTCGAAAATCGCCGAAGAAAGTCCTCAAGATTTATACTGGACAGGCAGTCGACCGTAAATAGCGAATGAACGTGTACCCGTGAACCAAAGACTGCCTTGTTTTATAATCTTACTTATTCTCTGGGATAATTATTGTCCATTAGGTGACCCGACAGACGTCCTGTTATTTAATGTCCTAATATTTTTTAACATAAGGACATTATACAAAGTGCTTACATTAAAAAAAAATATGAATGAAATCGGTAAAGCCGTTCTCAAGCTATAGCCGAACCGGATAGGGGTCCATTTTTATATACCTAAATAGAAGATTAAACCGGAAACCGTCCTCAGATTGGTCGTTGTTGCCGGTAGCTCGTGTCTACAGCTGTTTGCTCAAGTCAAGCAGAGGTTCAGTTCATCAATTTCACCGCGATCCGTTTTGTTTGAGTTTTGGCGTAAAGAATTAATAAACTTCCAATTATTTAACACTTTCATGGCTCAAGACGCACATGTCCATCTGGAGGTACATTGCATGAGGCACCTCCGAGACGGCAGTGAATGCGTTAAGCATCCCATTTTTAACATATAAACAATAACCTCTGTAAAAACATATCGATGTAGGTATTTATATTAATAATAAATGAATATTAATAATAATAATAGCCCAATTACCCAGTCCATCCATTCACCACAATAACATGGCTTTTTTGTTATTTTCATTTTCCTTTGCAATAGTCTCTACACCTGGCGGATATCATCTTCGGGTGTATCATATTGTGCAACCAAGGATGATATCCGCTATGTGTAGCTCTCGCCTTTAGATTAATTCTCATAAAGGGCCTCTGTGCTGTTCGCTTCGGCTCCACGCATGCCTCCCAAAGGACCGGGTCACTATATGGCCCGTGATCATGGAAATAATAATAAATCATTTATTTCAGGCAACACAGGTAGTCAAGTATAGGATGTAAAAAACTTAAAAACTACGGCCCATATAAAAATATATACCTTAGTCTAACATACATAAAATAAACTTATTTACTAACTATATTGACATATACTATACTATATACTATACTATATTGACGCAGAATCCACACATCCTCTTGTAGCCCAAGTAAGCAGAGCTTATTATTACAAATATTCACGAGTATTTATCTCGTTTATTTAGTAATTTTACCCTACGTTTCAACAAATTAAGTGAAATAGTTTATTGGATAAAGTACATACTTAAAAAGTTTTAGTACAATAACTATAACTTTTACACTGAAACATAGAATATACAGACAGACTACGTACAAGCTAAAACAACAACAGGTTTACAGTCTGTCGTGTTCACGGGCATTCTGATGAGAAACTCAAATTTTTAAGTTGGAAGTAAAATACCTAAATGTCATGTATAAAAAGCAAAATGCCTACGATTCAAAAGTCAAAGGTCAAAAATTCTTTATTTCTAAATACAATAAAATTATTGTAAATACAATAAATGTACACTTCATCATCGACATCATCGGCCCGTACACGTCCACTGCTGAACATAGGCCTCCCCCAAACGACGCCACGAATGTATGTACACTTAGAAAAGGTCAAATTGTTAAAATTAAACACTGAAATCGAAATAAAGTGATATTTGGATTTCGGTCGCTTCGGTGTGTACACTAAAGTAAAGAAGCGACGAAGAAACCTATATCCTGTTAGGTGTCATTTTTAATATAGGAATTAATCAGGATTAATCAAAATTATACAATAAAACTAATATTTTCAATATAGAGAAACTTTACATTTATAATACAAGCATATTAATAAAAAAAAATACGTAAAACTCCATACAGTCAAACATTAAATTACATCTAAAAGGAAATAAATACAATTTCAGGAATAATATAGAATGTAAATTACCTAAAACACGTACTAATTATGGTAAAAAAATACAATATTATCAGAGGGAGCTAAATTATTCAACAATTTGCCAAACAATATAAAAGAATGTGTAACTTTGAACGCCTTTAAAAATAAACTTTAATTACATGTACACACTTTGTAACAACACACACGAATAAAAATGCCTACCTATCTACTATTCATAATTAGTTATGTACTGGTTATAATTTTTAATATTTATATAATATTATCACATTATTCAGCTAAGCAATATTTAATCAAAAATAATATCTAGTTATAATTAAATTTTAGGCCCAGATTAGTTTAAAATATTGTATAACCTAGATTATTTTTGTCTCATGTATCTCATTATAAGTGAACCATGTGTTTGTATGAGAATAAAGTTATTTAAACAGCTTATTTGTTTAGCTTTAAGCTTAAAGCATTTTAGCTTTAAAGAAATATTGACATGTATCTAAATTGCATTAAATTTATATTTAGATAGGCAAAATAAACATGTATTAGACACATAAGTGATATTATAATGTGCTAGTGGTTCTTTTTCACTTCTTCCACTTGTGGAAAAAAAATTGAAGTGAAGAGAATATCAATAACTTATTTCTTATTTGATAATAATAACTATGTTTATAGTATACAATTTGACTTGTCTAAGTGCTTATTTTGTAAGCCTAAAGAAATAAAGTCATTGATTCTGATTCTGATTCTAAACCTAAACGGTAGTATGCCTAAAATGCAAATTCCCACAATTTGCATTTTAGGCATACTACTATGTATGGAGTATTTTAAACAGAGTTTGTGTTGGGGGTACATAATAGATAAGTGATAATGATGTGTTAACTTCAGATACTGGTGCCTTTCCAATATGCGTGGATGGACGAGATGTTCCGAGAGCTCGCCACGCTGATATTCTTCGTGATGACGGGGTACAAGTTCCGCCCGGCGGCCGCCAACCCATACTTCACGCCCAACCACGAGGCCGAGCCGGACCCGCAAGTGTAAGGCATTTTATTACAAGCTTTAATTTAACCTGCAATGTATGTTTGTTTGTTGATCACCAATCCGCCTGCCAAGCGTGGTGATTATGGCAAATCCCCCCCTACATGGGAGACCATCCACTCGGATGGACCGACGACATCGTAGCGGTCGCAGGGAGTCGATGGATGGAGGCGGCTCAGGACCGCTATTTGTGGCGTCGTACGGGGGAGGCCTATGTCCAGCAGTGGACGTGTATGGGCTGATGTTGATGTATGTTTGTTCGGGTCAAATCTTGCGACTCATTTTTTTTAAAGTAAAAGACCTTCGTTTGACCACAATCTCACCATGGAAAGTGATGATGTGGCCGACGTATCACGAAAGCCTAGAAGACACCTGTTCACTTTAATCAATTCAATTTCAATTTAATAGGAAGTTAGGAATTGCGGCACATGAGCGTTTCGGTAGATTCGTAGAGGTATGTAAGAGATAATAGCCATTGACGACAAACCAACTTAAATTTGTTACGGGGTAGTGGGTGAATATTGATTTGTTTGTTGTCGAGTGGGTGGAGGCCTATCTCCAGCAGTGGATATGTATGGGCTGATATGTTGATGATGATTGTAGAGCAACGAGCTTACGAGCTTATGCAATAATATACTAAATAGTAGACTGATCTACGTCCCAATGGTTTCCCTCATCCGCCTGTGATGAATAAATAATGTTGGACAGTGCACACAACACCATCTAGTCCCAAGCTAAGCAGAGCTTGTGTTATGGGTACTAGATGACTGATATACATAATACAATATATTACATACATAGATATTATTTATTATACATAGAAAATACCCAGAACACCCGAGATAAATATTTGTAGATCGTACAAACATTTGTCCCAAGGCGGGAATTATCATTATCATTACTTATTTTCAGACTATCAGACATCGGCGTATTAGAAAACGTGACACGAATATCGAACAGGAACGAGGCCAAGCGACGCGAGGATCTACAGCCCTTGATGCAAGAAACTGGCTACAATTCGGAATAAGCGCAGCTCACTATGTGTTCACCAAAGGAGTACATTTGAAAATCTATGTTATGCGTCGTCCAATGATTAAGACATGCTGAATAACATCATGTGATTGCTGGACGACCCCTCACGTGAGGTATGTTAGCAAACATACATAATCAAATTACAGGGGTGGGAAATATCCTGCAATAACTATTTATAAATTTTGTAACAGTGTAGAATGCGTATAGAATGCTAAATTTAATCAAAGCAGGAATGGTTTAACTGCTGGCATTCGGTTTGTGGAGAATGGTGATAGAAAACTGTTCATATTAGCCATGCGCTTTAGTTTTTTTTGTAGAAGATTTTTAGGTTAACTGCGCTGTGAAATAAATTGTCGACGGGTGAGGTTACGTTGTGTAAATATGTTTTGATAGCATTTGATTTCAGCAAACGATTGGTAGGTAAGTTTTTAAGTGATATTTATTCTAAGGTTCTTCTGACTAACATTTGAATTGGCACGTTTTCATACAATCAATTCTCGATAAAAATTCCTATAGTATTGACTAACTCTTGCGATTTATCTCAGCTTATCTATTAAGCTTATTATTTCTTCTCATATCTATAAGCCTATTGTCACTTTGTATAGAAAAAACTAAGTAAATTCTAATCTAAAGCGTTCCTTTAATAATTAGGACTAAAAAAATTATGCAAATTAACGCAATATTAACAGTAATGACATTAATTACCAATAAGGTAGTTAATGTCATTACTTTATTCGTTTCTACAGCGTAGATAAAAATGTTCCGATATCCATCTGCAATGTGCAAGTTTGAACGTATTACAAAATATCCCTTTTCATGTAAAACTCCAGATCCAGTCTCGAACACGGCCGCAAGGGTTGCTTGTCTCTCAATCTTTTATAGAATATATTTCGGAGAATGCTCCCAGAAACTTCATCACCTCGGTCCATCATCTCCCTTCCTCTACAGGACAAGCAGACGGACAGCACTATACCATCCTTATCGGGTGGACATACCATCCACTCGTACTAAGCGGTTTTCCTCCACCGTCATCATTCGTACCGCTAAGGAATGGAACCTGCTGCCTGACTCTGTTCTTCCTGCCTATTACAATCTATCTCTTCAAGACAAGACTGAATAGGTGTCTTCTAAACCTTCGCGATACACCGTCGGCCACATCGTCACTTTCCATAAGATGAGATTGTAGTCAAACGAAGGTATTCTTCTTACACTATTGACAGAGTGGTTGTGGTCGTCATATCAGGGTTGCACGCTTCACAATCCGGCGCCATTCTTCTCGCACCGCTGCTATCCTGGTGCATTCATGTAGGAGTCTGTTTAGCGCAGCTTTAATTTGGTCCGTCCAGAGATCTGCCGCGAGCCCTTGCGCCGTCAACTTTCCCTTGTACCACAAGTCGTACCACAGACGCGTCCAACGAAGGTGTATCGACTATAAAATAACCTTTTTTATGTTGCCATACCCAAAGCCCTAGTGTTTGACACTGCTATTACATTAATTCCTTAATTCTTTATTGTACACAATAATACATTTAATCAACTTATCTAATATGATTATGGCGAGATTAACCCTGAAAAAGAGTTTTCTTCCAGCAAACCTTAGATTAACAGGGAGACTATTTAAAAAAATCTTTCAATCAAGCCGTACTTATAACAAACCAATGAACTGTCTAATATTATACGTTTAAGGTGGCTGCGAACACCTAACCCCGATAGAAACGTACTTTCCGATTCATTTGGAAACTACATCCGCGATTTAAATGAATTTTTCACACATAATCAGATAAGTATGTTTGCAGTCTTTTAGTTTTTCAAAAACATATTAATTATTAAATTAGAGCGTAACTAACTCGCCATATATTCACCATGAAATCGAGTCATTTTCAAGCTATTTTTATAAGTTATGAACACCTTTATTCGAGGATCTGCTGCAAACATTGTAAATATATTCAACATTAGAAATAGTCTCAACGGTGTATAGAAATAAACAATATTTGAGAAAACAATCGTTTATTCAAGATCGGAAAGTACGAAAAATGTAAAAACTTCTAGTTCGAATGCACGTTGGCTTCATACCTACAAACAAACACAGAGCTTCGCATCTAATAGTTAGACTCAACGCGCTCCATTTCAATTTGGCAAGAAACAGCAACAAATATGCGCCGACCGGTTAAGTGCTGTTCGTACCCTTCTTAAGAATCTTTAATCGTTATTGAAATAATAATATAAATGGTTTTTAACGTAATTAAAATACTATGTATGTAACTTTGTTTTTGTATTATATATTGGGTGCTTACGCAAAGCACTCTCATCTACTGCCACTACTGATTAAGATGCTAAAGTTCGGAGAGTATTATGGTTATCGCTCACACATCCAACTCCAGTGCCGCACAATACAAAAATAAGCATTAAAATATCGGCTTAAACTTCGTTGAGATACATTTTAACGGTGACATACTTGCCTAACGCAAGCTTAAAGCGAGTAATGGCCCGTGCGCTAACTACTAGTTTATACCGTCTAATATATCTAGGGGGAAGTACCCTAGTGGCGGGAGAGGTTTTCTGAGAATTAAAAAGGAGATTCGAATAAAAAATATTTATTTATTAATTAAGTACATCAATTAAGTTTAAAATCAGAATAAATAAACAAAAACGCAAGCTCTACATAAGCATTAATTGAAACTTAAATCAAACATTGGTCAGAAAAAATGGCAGCAAATGGTACCTAGTACCGGACGGTGGAATTAACTTCGAACACAAATCACACATCGTAGGCGTCTGAACATTGATATCCACACGGGCTTCGTGAGCCCACTCAGCTGCTGGAGCTGCAACAACACGGCAGCTGTAGCATTCTATAGTGTTCGGTACCAGGGGACAGAAAATCCCCAAAATTGGTGTTAGTTTAAAACTTCTTCGTCAATCGACAAAAACAATTTATAAATATCAAATATCTATGGATTACTTCGTAAAATAACAGTAACTATAAACACATAAATACTAAAACATAGCAAAACCACACTTAGATCTTAGTGACGCAGCGTATTCCCGCCAAAAGCAAATAATTTCTTCCACTCTGATCTCGGGCGTCAGTGGCACACCGTGTCCCGAGACCTGGTATCGATATGCACCCCTTTCAATCGTTTTTGAATCGTAAGTGTTGCGACTTTCCGAGATAGTAGGTATACTTGTCCGAAGCTAGGTGCCGCACTGTGTTACGGGACTTCCCCCTAAATGTTTAAGCCTATGAGTTTAAGCCTATATTTGATTGCTCATTTTTTGTTATGCGGCAGTTGTTTTTGATATGTGAGCGCCACCTGAATAAGCATGAGAGGAAATTGTTACCTTACTTAAAGCCATCCTAAGATCTTCTCTAACTTTTTGTAAATTAAATAATTAGTAAATATGGGTCTGCAAAACGATTGATCCTTTTCTATAATTTTTTGTTACTTATAGAAAATTTATGTAAACGATTTTATCTATGTATGTTATTTTGAATTTGTTTACATATTTTTGTTGTGGTATTTTAAGGCGGTTCCCATACCCAAACTAGCGCCGCCACCTATTTTATCGTATTATTACGTTAAACAAAGGAGTTTTCAAAAATCCCTTGGCCAGGTTTGATACCTATCATAAGCTTTTTTTAATGCCTCTGTAATAGTTTTATTTTGTATAGTTTAGGAAGAGATGTGAAGTTGCACTTTTTGGCCACCAAACTCGGTTTTCTCATCTCCTCCTAAGCTTTACAATATAAAACTATTACAGAGGCATTAAAATTAAGCTTATGATAGGTATCACAAACGGGCCAAAGGATATTTGAAAATTACTTAGTATATCGCAATAATACGATAAAATAGGTGCCAGCTCTGATTGGGTCGGGGTAGCGCCTTAATTGTGTGTATTAATTAATTTCATATAAGTGATTTTGTTTGTTTATTTTATGAAATAAGGTTGTGCTTATGTTTTATGGTACTCCATTCCTCCATACCGAGTAATTTGTTTCGAGTGGAATCGAATATATTGGTGTTGTTATTAGTCTTTATTGTTACTTAATTTTTAAGGGTTACGAATCAAAACGAAACCCTTTACGGTGCTGCTCTGTTCGTCTGTCCGTCCGAGACAGCTGATAATCACAGCATCTTATTAAAAAAAGAACAATTCCATGTGGATGTAGAAAATGACATCACACTTCCTTACTAATAATATAAACGTGAAAGTTTGTATGCATGGATGTTTGTTACTCTTTCACGCAAAACCTACTGAATGGGTAAATGAAAGGTTACAATAATATAGCTTATACATTAGAATATCACATAGGCTATAATTTATATAGATATATGAAGTACTAATCCTGCGCAAACGAAGTCGCGGGCACCAGCTAGTATATGATAAATGTGAAAGTTTGGATGTTTGAATTTGTGTTACCTTTTCATTCCAAGATTTTCAATTCATTTTTATATAAGTTTAGTTCTACACATAGTTTAGAAACTGTTTTTATATAACTTCAGAGCGCTGGCTGCGAACCGCGCGGGCCGATGCTAGTAATGAATCTACGACATCAAGTGGGGTACCGTCTGAATAGTATCTGTGAAATTTAAATTAAAAACCCTCGCGAGTCATACTCGCACTTGACGGGTCTTGTTTAGACAAGGTGTTCCTTTCTTGGAGTATCAAACGAAGTAGTGTGCTTTCCAATCTTCGTTTGATCCTTAGATTGGAACAACTTTTATAATTAGGATAGGCTATTTTAATTAGGTAGGTACTTGTTTTTGTTGATGATACAGTAGATTTTCCTTTTCCGTCTATTTGTCTAATATTTTAATGATTTACTGGCAAATCGTTTATAAGAAAGTGTCCAAAGGGGTTCGAAGATTTTGGCTTAGTCAACGTCTGCCATTTTGTTATTTTTTTCTAAATGGCGGCGCACGTTGATTTCCACATTATCGCTTGGAGACACTTAAATAAAGAAAAAAGCTATGTCACCATATTCCTAGTGTCAAGTTACAAAGTTATTTGTAAAAACAGATCAATGGTAATTAATAAATTTATTTATCTTCGATCTTTTTTGTAGATAACTCTGAAACGTGACGCTTTAGGACTATAGTGATCATATATTTTTTTGTTTGTATAATAATTCCTAATCTATGAAGATTTTATCGTGCGCCGCTATATAAAAAAAAAAAAACACAATGCCGGAGGCTTCGAACACAAATCTTCGTACCCCTTTAACACCATCCGAAGTGCCAAATTTTTATCAGCATTTCTATTGCCGCTTGTTTTATTACTTACGTTCTTTTTCTATGACTTTTTTGGTTCCATTGTTATTTTCATTCTAAATTGTATTTTCATTCTAAATTGAACATGTCAAGGTAAAATAATCATTTTCTAATAAAGTCTACTACAATACCTACACTATTTTATCATTTTACTATACCTTAATGTGCACAAAATTTTTCGGCGACTCTTTAATTTTGATTCACGGACTACAAAGCTATTTCCGGTTTCTAACGAGAGTTTTTTTTTTAAATATAGAACACAGTTCCTCATACGTGTTATATCTAAAAAGTCGGAAAGGACACGTTACTTTGTTTCAGTGTCCTTCTTTGACTTTGGCTTGTTTACGTGTTAAGAGAACCTTCCGTTAGAATAAATAAAGATTTGTCTATGTTAAAGATCGGTGTAGCCTCGAACCGCCCACGATTGGGGAACACAATGGGCGGAACGCTATTTCCAAAAAGGACTAGCATCGTTTCGCCCATTAACGAACAATTTAACTATACATTCTCTGTCGAGAACGAACTCTCCGATGTCCAATCCGTATATCTAACAATGAAGTAGTTTCGATATCGAGCTTACTTATTTTAACCTACAGGTACCATATGGGTCGGGAATTAAACGTTTTGACCTTCGACGGTCGGATTGCTTCTTATAAAGTTATACATTTCGTTGATGTAAATTTTGATCACGCCAAACGAATCACATAAGATAAATACCAACCATTTGACGAGTTCTTGGCATCTCGCCAGATACGAAGTCAGCGTGCCGAGCATTGTTTTGAGAACTGATAACTTTTCTGATTTGTTGGATTTGGTCGTTACGATATATGTATGATGGTTTGACTACCATTCTCCTTTGGTACTCTTACTATTTCGGGGTATTCTACTTTCAGCTCAATTTATATTTATTTACAATTTATTTAATCATCTAGGTTTTGTTTTATAACTAGATTTTGGTTGAAGTTGCATTTATGGTATGACACGTTGTAACAATTTAAGCTTTGGTGAAAACCCCCTTATCCAAACTTTATTAAGGTAACTATGTCTAAAGGGATTCTGAAAAACTGATGAACTGACGAGGAACCCATTAGGAATTAAACTAGGGGATGCTGGAGACCGAACAGCATCGATAAGCGTCCCTTTCAAGCAAGCACAAATATACCTCCCTACTCATGCTGGACAAGCTAGTGTAAATGTTAGGATATAAAAAATCATACATTGTGTAAATTATTGAAATTAAGGGAATATTTTGAAAAATCTACGCATTACGATGTAATTTTTGTGTATTCTTCCTTAGACAAGGCCTGTCCTGCCATTAACCATGCCCAGCCCTGGTGATGCGACTTGGGGCACGCCGCAGCTTCTCGAAGACGCTTTTCGTGTCATGGACACTGAAAGTGTTAACTTATCCAGTGATAAGAATGATGCAGTCTAGGTCATCACTTATTACTGGGTCTAGGTCCACACGATGATACTACTTGACAACTGCAATAGTGGCATCAAGCCATAACTTACGAAAGAGCAGTGTTAGGTAGGTACCTTATGTATGGAGTCTCACATATCTGATTAACTACCTAGGCGATACAATTTATAAGTTAATGGGCTGGAGCATTTAGAATAAAGATGAAGAGCCCGAAATGGCGTTGGCCAGCGGCCACCGGCACGTGGCGACGTCGCTGTCAGGAAGCTTTGCGACGTAAACATGCCTATTTGCACGGCTGTGATCTTGGCCAGATCTTGACCCATTAACACGCGAACCGATGTCAGAGCTGTCGCTTAATATATTTTTAGAAGGCGGGCGGGTGAGGGGGTTTTGTTGGGAGTGTACGCGCGAGCGTGCAGACGGCAACATTCTGGCGAGGCAGCGCGGCAATGCTCGCACCGTATCCACACCATGACGAGCCGCGGTATTCGACGCAAGAAGTCCTCGCTTGCCGAGGTGAAGGTGGCCGTGGTCGGCGCCCCCTCGGTTGGAAAGTCCGGTATGTAGTTTTATAACGTGCTTCCTTTCGGATACTGCTGCCAGATCCGATTTCGCGAGTGTTTTCTGGGATTTAGAATATGTTTTTGATCAGTTTTGCGGAACTTAACCAATGTTTTGGTATCAGTTATTTAATTAAATATCTTGGTTCGTAAAAGTGATTATGGAAGACCTTCCACTCGATGGACCGACGTCATTGTAGCGGTCGCAGGGAGTCGTTGAATGGAGGCAGCTCAGAACCGCTATTCGTGACGTCTTTTGGGCTTATATTCAGCAGTGGACTTATACGAGCTGATGATGAAAGTGATTATGTGACCTTCCTACGTCTGAAACTGTTTGGCCATGAATTTAGGAATGTTTTCCGTAGTTCTTGAAAGCACATCTAGGAGGAAAGCCCCTCTTAGGTATTACAAAAATATTTAGTAATATTTATCCGATTTTTACCCGCGAAGTTCTTTGAGTGTATGGTTATTTCATAATCTTTATTGCTTCGAAGCATCCAAACAGCTGAAGCGGTTTTCAGAAACGGCATATCAAAATACTCGTCTGGGCTCTTAAGATTCTTAGCTACATTGTAGGCCTCTGTCCCATCATTATGCGAAAGAAAGTGATAAAGCGAGGACCAAGTTGTTTTTTTTTTAATTTTTCATTCTATTAGTAGGTATACTTGTTCCACGAGGTTTTCGTACTAAATTGACATTGATGTCTGTAATCAAATAAAACTAAGCAAAAGTTCATAACGATTTAAATAAAAAGGACGGCATCAGTTTAGATGCTGTTAAATTCGTTTTGGCGACATCTGACTTGACAACATTGTTACTAACAATCGCCAAGTCTAGATAGTGTACAAATATTTCGTAACTCGAACAAATTCACTCACTACATTTTTACAGACTGTCGCCTAGGCTGGACAGTTTGGGTTGATTGTACGATTAACAAGTCTATCTGCAAGCGGTTCTAAATCAGCGTCGGTTCTATGATAAATGCCGCTCCGTCGATTACTTTCTTTACGACTCTCGCTATTATAAATTTAGCTTGTGATGTGAATAAAAATAAATATCTATTAAATCGCTCTCAAAGATATAATCTTACATGCTTCTGCCCGCGGCTTCGCACGCGTTATTCCGGGATAAAAAGTAACCTGTGTCTTTCCCCGGGTTACATTCTATCGCCCTGCCAGATTTCATTAAGATCCGTTGAGCCGTTAAAACGTAACAGACAGAATTACTTTCGCTTTTATAACCTTTTATCCATAATTCTATACTGAGTAATATTAAAAATACGAAAATAATTATATCTCTCTCTTACCTTTCCACGCCTAGACGGCTGAACGGATTTCGGAATTTGATAGTAGCGGAAGGTGTAGATTTTAGACCGGAGACTGGAGACAGACTACCGAAGGGCGAGGGATATTTTGGCACCCTATGTATTTATGTATGTAGCCTATTTCTTTGTTCCTACGTAGCGCTGAAACTACTACTTCGATTTCAACAAGTGAGGCATCATATAGCCTATAACATAGGCTTTATGACAAGTCGGACAAGTTGACGCAGGTAATGGGGCCAACTAGCTCTACGATGTCTGTGGGCCAACTGAGGTACATACAACAAGCTCCCAGATAAGATTAAGGACGCACCGAGTCTCGAAATTTGAAAGATTAACTTAAAAAGCTGGCTCGTAGAGAGGGTGTTTTATACATACGAGGAATTTTTAAATCTAAATCTGAATATGTAATACTCAATAATTTCATCATGTGTATTTTTTTTTATTAATGATAATGACTCAATGTGACGTATAATGAATTAGAAATTTTTTTAATAAAATGTTTATCTGTTTATGGTGTCCGACAAAATTGATGGTCTTACGAGATAGCTGGGTCTAAGTTACACCTGGAACACTTCGATAGCGCGATAAAATTTTGCAAGAGACGACATCTAGTTAAAGTTCGAGTCTAATTTAGTTTGATGTGATGAGTGAAGGATGACATGACACACCCGTTGCCATGGAGACCTCTTGTTATCTTGATAAACCCAAGAAAAATCTTAATAGCATGGATTTCATCTTAGGTAAACGAAAACGATGATTGACAAATCTCTCAAGCATAGAGTAAAAACTCGCTGCTATATCAGAATTCTATGCTCTCAAGGCTTTTAATATTTTGAGAATGCAAACGTTATACCGTTCAGGCGATTCTCAACGGCAATAAACTTTTTTATATCAAAGGTTACGCATATTTTTCTCAACCGTCATCGATATTTGGAATCTATTGCTTTTTTCAGTGATCTGTCTCAATTTCTGTCTTGTGGGTCCAATCCAACAACTCTATCGAACCAGTTTTACGGTGTAGGTACTTTCAGTAATGCAATATTTTATTGCGGTTGATGACAAAAGTACGTAAGGATGCTATGCTGTCAGTAGCTTAATCAATAATCTTACTCTTGCATTGTAAATTACATGAATTATTTTGTGTGATGTATACCTATGATCGTGCTATGAAGTATCCTTCCTAGCACGACCACCAGCACTAGCTTCTCCTAGGTCAGTGTTGTGACTTTTCATCTAGTCCTACTTCCTACTAATATTATAAATGTCAAAGTTTATAAGGATGTATGGATATTTGTTCCTCTTTCACGCAAAAACTACTGAACTGATTGGGCTGAAATTTGGTATGAGTATGGTTTGGGACCTGAAATTACTTATGTTACTTTTTATCCCGATAAAACGCGGGCGAAGGCGCAGCAGCTAGTGTCAAATAAATACATCGACAGCCCCTACAGAAAGCGCAGTCAGAATAATAGAAAAGAATAAACCGCGACCTCTGAGGGCCTACTCGGATAACGGATATCGAAGTTTCTAATTAGTTTTCAAGCAAACGGTAATCTTATGCAAGCGATATAAGAGTTGGTTTTGCACGAAAACGAATCAGAAACTTCGATTTTCCTTTTCCGAGTAGGCGTGCAGAAAGTCGTGTATTTCTTTAGGCCAAGCATAAGCAGGCATTGTTGTATATCGAATGCGTAAAAGAGTTGAAATAAATTCGTTCTAATTATATTGCAGGGCATTAGCATTGCTATACAGCGGGGCAATGCAGCCAGCGTCTTGGGAACGCTTCCGACTGGTATTGATATGGACTAGTTGAGCTACCTGTAGCATGTAGATTGTTTGCAACAGTCTGCAGTTAGCGCAATCGTTTCAATTGTAAATACTAGTTTAATTTGTTTATATTATTTGACTGTTATTTTCTTCGTGTAATTCAATAATTTACGCAATAAATGTATAACGATGCGATGTTGTTTTCGTCTCATCATATCAGACCGATCTGTTCTTTTCGTCTATTCTTCCGTAAACAACAATTCCTGTGCTTGGCCGACTGTAACTACGAAAGTCCTACATAATCAAGGTTGAAATACGCTGTAGAATAGTGCTACATGCATGACCGGTGCGATTGTCTATAGTAAAAGATACGTGGTTGAAGGTGTATCTACTGATAAACTATTGTGTATAGTATACTAAATTGTACATATAGATTGTAAATCTATTACGCACTCGCGAAATGATTTAAAATATTAATAAATTAAATAGGTCTAATTAATTAGACTGAGGGCTTTAATGATACTATTATTTTTATATTTGGACTCCTCCGTAGAATATAGTCCGATCTGTTAAGATTATACTTTACATATTGGACTTTATCCAATGGAGGAGTCGATTTGTTCTCATAATACATAATCATTAATCTAATAGGTAGGTATGTCAAAATTAAAACGGTCATATTGCATTTGTGACAGTTTCTGTCACATCTGACAATAAGTGTCAATTTGACAGCAGACACAGTTTTTATTTAAATTTTCTATTCATTTCGTATGCAATATTATTCTACTACTACTCTGTGAAGTTGTCTGAGAATAGTCACGATTGAAAAAATCAGGACGTAAAATTCAATTCCCAACACTACTATAGTGGTATGGTTTCGTCCCACCATACCCCTGGGGGTATGATATAACTCACTAGTGAGTTATAGCAATGAAAAATATATTAATAATACAATACAATTTACAAGTAGGTAGGTACAACAAAAAAAAAACAAGAAACAAAAATACAAAAATAATAATAACTAAGTATGTTTAAAGTACATATAAAATTTGACTTGACTAAGTGCTTATTTTGTAAGCCTAAAGAAATAAAGTTATTGATTCTGATTCTTAATTTTTCAACATTATATTAGCTTGTGTGTTATTCTAGAACTTAAGTTATCTACATACCAAATTTCATCTAAATAAGTTAAGTAGTTACGTAGATACGTGTTAACATATATTCACACAAACTCTCACATTTATTATATGAAGTATGTACTAGCTGCTGCCCGCGCTTTGGCCCGCGTTTTATCGGGTTAAAAAATAGCCTATATGTTATTCCAGGTAACTATACCCATACCAAATTTCAGCCTAATCGGTTCAGCAGTTTTTGCGTGAGAGTAACAAATATCCATACATCCATCCATACAAACTTTGACATTTATACTATATAATATATATACATATAATTCAATTATTCAGCCCGTGCCGCCCAGTTTTGGCGATGTCTTCACCCATACAACATCAAAAAAAAACCGCTTTGAAGTATTTAAACAGGACAAGGATCCAACAACATTGCCGATAATAATAATTGCAACAATAAAGATCTTGAATGTTAATATTCAGATCGGCTTGTGTAGACCATTAGATACTTGGTCAGTACCTAACCGTTGAATAGTAAATAGGTTTTGGCTGCCATCCAGCCAATGCTTCACTACAATTGCTTCTATCTATTTATGTGAGTTAAAATTATTATACAGCTTTAAAAGCGGTTTTCTAAAAATATGGCTTCCACATTTCTGCTTATAAATATGTATTTGTGTCACGTCTTCATAGTTCATCACTGTACTTCATGTATTGAACTATCTCTAGTCTACATATAACTCAACTGTCCCTCCATTCAGTCGGCAAATCGAAAGTTCTCAAACAATCTTCTTCCTTAGGTCTTTATTATAACTTTATTATGCCTTATATTAATTACAGTCCTAAGCGCAGCCTTAAAAGGCACAAAACACATAACTTTAATAATTATCAGCCCGTATACGTCCACCGCTGAACATAGGCCACCCCCAACGACGCCACGAATAGCGATCCCGAGCCGCCTCCATCCAACGACTCCCCTGACCTTTTATATAACTACACTAGCTGCTGCCCGCGCCTTTCCCCGCGTTTTATCGGGATAAAAAATAGCCTATATGATATTTCAGGTCCCAAACTATACCCATACCAAATTTCAGTCTAATCGGTTCTGTAGTTTTTCCGTGAAAAAGTAACAAATATTCATACATCCATCCTTACAAACTTTGACGTTTATAATATTAGTAGAATATAAAATGCGCGTAGCGAGGGCCTACTCCTCATGCGTCGATGCGGAGTAGAAACACTGCACCAAAAGGAATCGCAGCCGGAGGAGCTCCGGTGATCTCTCAGACGGCCTTCCTACTCCTTGAAGTATTTATTGAAACAATTTATTTCTTTGTAATTGTGGTAAAATACAATTAGTCCTAAATATTTAATAGTTTTAGGTCAGCACAATCTACTATGTCGAGCGTACAAAAATATTGCATGTGTTTGGAGTTGAAAGTGAGCATGCAGTAACGAAGTATATACATATACATATATGTACATAATTTAAGATAAATAGTAGATTCAGGCGTTACTTTCCGGAAATCCATTGCAAAATATGTATTAGAATGATGCCAATCAACACCGATAGAGTCCGACAGAGAGTGGACTGGCCGCTGCGAGTCTCGGTGTCGCTGGCTGGACTCTGTCGGTGTTGTTTGGCAATCTCAATGTCAAGGTCGAGTATTGTGGTATCCTGAAGATGTCTCGTGGAGAGACGAAACTAGTTGACAACTTTGATGTGAGTTATACGCGGAATTGTTACTAATTATTTTTTCATTCTATATTAGAATGAAAACATAATTTAATTATCATGATGTATGTTCCTTGTACCACTCACTCTGGAATCCGCCATAATGACCGACCTCCATACGCTCGACAAATCGAAATTCCTCAGATAAGCCATGGCACTCAATCTCCCCTTTAGTTCTTGGTTGCTTTCGTATAATTCGCGGTGTTGACGAACTTGGTGACGATTTTCTGCATGGTCGTGAGGGTCGAAGAGGTTGGAGTGGTTGTGAGTTACCTCCTTGGTACGCTGCTTGTCGTCGTCGTAGTCGGAGAAAATGTGCTTGTCGTGGTCAAGGGTTATCTTTTAGTCATGATAAGGTTTTTGATATTAATTATAGTGCATAAGACCTCGCTCTCGGGGTAATCTTAGAGTAGTTAAATGATATACCAAATATTTACGATTTCGGCGGCACTTGAACCTGCGGCCTTCCCCTCAATACGGGAAGAAAGAAAAAGATCAAGTCCTGTCCCAAAGATTTTCAACTCGTCGGGTACTTGATTTCGTGGCGCAGTTGGTTAGCGCGTCCCGTATTGAGGGGAAGGTAGCGGGTTCAAGCCCCGCAGAAATCGTAAATTTTTGAGATAGCATTAAATTTCTTAGAAATAAAAACCTACTTAAAAGTTAAGAAATAATGGACATGTACAAAGGCGAGCTTAACCCTAAAAGAGTCTTATGTATACTTACATAATTTTTTTCTCGACAATTATCTTTTTATGTTACTTTAAACATGCAATAAAAATATGAGTAACGACGTAACGACTGCGTAGAGCGGCTATGACAGGCAAAATAAAGAAGTAGACGTGATATCATAGTTAATTTACAAGTAGGTAATCAAAGGAAGATCGTAGCGATAGTCTAACAATTTTTTATAACATTTAATAGGCTAGCGTTTGTCCGCTATCTTAACTGATGGTAAGTGATGGATGATGCGGCCGAAGACGTATCTCGCTTGCCTACAAGAATCTTGTTCACTCCAGCCTTGAAGACCTCTAGATTGATTAATGCCAACCTTTCAATGCGAACGGAATTGAATCTTGTTGCTGCTTCTTTGAGAGCTGAACTTAGAAGCTATGGCGAAATGTGTCGTACATAATGAATCGTTTAGCTAAGGAAATCTATTAGTTGAGTCTGACATACTGCCGCTTAGCTCGAAAAACGGTCAGCGATAGCATTTTTGAAGGCAAAGAGCTCGTTTCCATCCCTAGAAATACCTCTCAGACCGACATAGCTCTCAGAATTAGCAAGCTTAAGAGGCAATGAGCATGCCATATAGCTCGTAGAACCGATAACCGGGAGTAAAGGTTCTCGAGTGGCGACCGCGATGCAATGCGAAACGAAGTGTGGGAAGACATCCCACTCGATGGAACGACGACATCTTAGCGGTCGCAGGGAGTCGTTGGATGGAGGCGGCTCAGAACCGCTATTCGTGTCGTCGTTTGGGGGAGGCCTATGTTCAGCAGTGGACGTATACGGGCTTACGATGATGATGATGATCCAAAAGTATGCAAAATTTGAGTCCAATTGGTCAGTAGCTTTTGCAGGATTAACAAAAATCATTTCATATATGCATCAGTGTTATATAAATTCCTACTGAGTACCACACACACACACACACACACACACCCACACAAACACAAAAAGTCTAAATTCCCGACCAGCAGCGTTTAAAATTATTACGTACCTACTCAATGGCACGCGTTGATTCACAAATTCACAATGTGCCGATTGGTTATAAAAGTTACGTCGATGTTTATAAATAACGCGCAATTCTCGAGTATTTCTGTGAAAAGCCAAATTAGAGGCGCCCCCAAGTGCATATTGCTTTGGAATTTTGTTGAAATACCAAGTATTACAACATTGTTGCGTATTTGCGCATGGTTGTGGTTATATTGTTATATTACTAGCTTTGCCCGCGGCTTCGCCCCCCATGAATTTTAGTTTTTGCGTGGAACTCTGTTTTTTAATACTTAATCCAAAGTCTAAATCTTATTCCGGACGGAGACAAATCCAAAAAATAAAAAATCATTAAAATCGGTTCAGCCTTTCTCTAGTATATATAAGTGGTGTAACTAACACAATTTGGTTTTATATAGATATATAGTTGTGTTTATGGATTGGATATGTACTTGCTTCGTTTAGGATATTTTTTCTCGTAGCTTGCTCTGAACAGGCACCCCTAAGCGACACGATTTACATCTTTGTAAGCGACAGGGAAACGCCCGGATGGCGCGTGGCGTGGCGTACAATAAGTGTGTTTTCTAGACCATCATTCAAGTTCAATCATCCAGAATTCAAACGATAACGTTGCGCAGGGTCAGCCTGTTTCTAGCTCCTACATCTTGAACTGTTGTAGGCATGGCTGGCGAGGGCAGGGAACGCGAGGTCAAATGTCGTTGTCGTAAGCGCAATAATCATGTTTTTGCTTATTATCTGTAACCTGCTGCCCGCGGCTCCTAACGCACTTTTCATTCACCCTATCATCTACCTCCCTGCCAAATTTCATTAAGATCCGTTCAGCAGTTTATGACGTGAAAAGGTAAGGACAGATAGATAAACAGAGTTACTTTCAAATTTATAATATTACTAGTGCCCGCGAATTCGTCCGCGTGGAATAGTGACAGTGGGTAGATACATTATTATTATTTTACCCCCTTGAGAGGGAAATTTCTTAAAACTTTAAATTACATTTTTATTTATAAGCATAAAAATAATTCCAAGCTTCTAGCTTTAAATATGACGATACAACCATACAACCTTTCAACCCCCTTACAACCTTTTTTTCACATTAATCTGTGTAAATGTCCTTTCTCAGGCTCTAGAGTATCTGTGTACCGAATTTCATTTAAATCGGTTCCGTAGTTTTGGCGTGAAAACGTGACAGACAGACAGAGATATACCGTTACTTTCTCATTTATAATATTAGTAAGGATATTCGGATTAATGATGACATTTATATGCAAACATAAGTCGAAGGTTCCTTCGGTATTCTATTACTTAATACTGTGATGACAGTAAAAAAATCTTTCGATTGATAGTTAAGCAGAAAAACAGTAATAACTAAGAAAATAGATTGTATTTTGCTCTATTATTTCTGATATTTAAAACACACGTAGTTTTTTCATTTTTGAAAAGAAGGATAGGTTCTTTTCTCTCGTATTATTATTTATGTTCTTATTTAAAGTTTTTTTTTATAAACATTTCGAAGAAAAGAGTTTTTAAAGTAATTGACGTCGATTCACATATCATCATCATCATAACAGCCCATACACGTCCACTGCTGGACATAGGCCTTCCCTGTACGACGCCACAAATAGCGGTCCTGAGCCGCCTCCAACCATCGACTCCCTGCGACCGCTACGATGTCGTCGTTCCATCGAGTGGATGGTCTCCCATTTAGGTTTTTTCACTTATGTATAACTGGGCCTTAATATCCTGGTTCGAACTTCTCCCAACCACCACTTCAAATCGCACCGTCTCATCTACAGCCTTACCAGCCTTTACCAGTCCACTGCTGGACATTAGCCTCCCCTGATAAGCGCCTTCACTTAAAAGTGGTTACTTAATATCTAATTCATATCTTTATTGACAAAGAAAATAACAATCAAATAATATAAAGAAATTAAACTAGTATTTACAATTGAAACAATTGAGCTAACTGCAGACTGTTGCAAACAATCTACAGATAGCTCAACTGGTCCATATCAATACCAGTCGGAAGCGTCCCCAAGACGCTGGCTGCATTGCCCCGCTGTATGGCAATGCTAATGCGCTGCGCCAGATACTCACCAGCTCTCGGGTCACGCGTCGCTTCGACCAGGCGCTCAGATAATTTTTTGAAAACCCGGAGAGCCTCGGTACCCCACGGACCTAGGGTCTCGACTCCAAGGGGAGCAAATGCGTAGGCTCTGTCGAGACCTGCATATTTGCGCCTCTTGAGATCCTCGGCCAAATCTGCCGCCGAACCAGCCCTCACGGATGTCCTTGAAAGATGGGAAGGCGCAATTGTGTCGACACATGTAGCATCCCACACAATAGGCCTCCCCAGCTCCCAAGGGACTAAAGTCATGCCGTCGGGCCTCTTACCATCGTCACGCAACAGACCATTCGGTTCGAGAATAGCTGGTACGTTAGCGGTGACAAAGGCCCGCCGGATGATGTCGTTAAGGCTGGCATGGCGAGATATCCGACCGGCAGCCCTAGTACACGATAATCCGTGATGACCAAGCTGTTCGACAACAGTACCGCACTGGCATTGATGAGGCGCGCAACACCTTGAACCCAACCGAAGACATGTTGCTATACGGAAAGTTACGGGATCCAATAGAGTGCCAGTATTATATGAAGGAAGTGCTTGCAACCAATGTCCTGACTCCCATTTAGAAACGGCTGGGGGAGCAGCATCAGGGCAAGCACTATGCCAAGCCATTCGAGCCTCGTCTAAGAACGAAATTTTGAATGAATTTCCAGGTGAGACCAAAGACGGATTTAAAATTTTTTCCACTAAAGAACTAGTGCTGTAGACGGAAGACAAGAACGCTGGCAGGGCTACACTTGAAATTTTGCGGATACCTAAGCCTCCCAATTTGACAGGCAGGGAGGCCTGCGACCATGCCTTGTCATCGAAACAGATATTCAAAACCGATGATAAAGTATTCTTTATTATGTTGTCTAAGCCTTCCAAGAGCTCGCTGTGTTTCCACAGTTGACAACATCTCAAAGAATACGTAAATTTAGGTACAAACAAGCAAAACCGAATAATTGTAAAAGCCATATGGCTATTAATTTTGAGAAGTCTGTTCGAGGTTTTGTTGAAATTTTGAATTTTCTCATCTACAAATGACTGAAAAGACTCATCAAAAATTGGTGAACCAAGGAGGCGAAGTGAACATTTATCTACAACTGTAATGTTGGGAGCCAAACTATTGAATTTTATTATGATATTGTTTTTGTCTACACAAGAGTCCGAAATAAAAAGCTCGCACTTTGAAAAATTTAGTTCTAAACCTATTTGCCGAAATTCATCTGTGATGATTTTTAGGTCATTAAAAACTGTGTCCACGTCTCCCCCTATCGTTCCGTCATATAATATCTTAATATCACGTCGATCGAATACTCGATTCGTTTTATTCTTTATTTTGCTTTTCCTTTAGGATTCACTAACTTATTTTTCATTTGTCGGTCAAAAGCCTGAACCCAAAAATTTGCCCGCTGCATAGAGAGCCGAGTATTTGCGTTTTTTTTTACAATTCACACAGCATTATCTAGCCCCAAGTTAAGCAGAGCTTGTGTTATGGGTACTAGATGACTGATATACTATAATTAATGTAACAATACTACATAGTAATAATACTACTTACGTAGTATTACTACATCTCAAGTAAATAATACACAAAACTCGAAGTTATTCAGAATCCGGATCAATAACTTTATTTCTTTAGGCTTACAAAATAAGCACTTAGACAAGTCAAATTTTATACTATAAACATAGTTATTATTATCAAATAAGAAATAAGGTGTTATTGATATTCTCTTCACTTCAATTTTTTTGTCCACTAGTGGAAGAAGTGAAAAAGAAACCACTAGCACATTTTTAATATCACCTAGGTGTCTAATACATGTTTATTTTGCCTATCTAAATCTAATGCGATTTATATACATGTCAATATTTCTATAAAGCTAAACAGAACATTGAATACATACTACTGACAGTGCGGAACGGAGCGACATGGCCAAGCATTAACATTATTGATGTAATCATGTATGGATTAAAAGGCCTTCCTGATAAGATTTTGTTGAATGTACTGTTTACATTCATTTATAAACACGGTCATATTGGTGAATGTAATTAATTAGGTATATATGTATGCGTATGGATGTAAGAATCATCATCATCATCAGCCCATACACGTCCACTGCTGGACATAGGCCTCCCCCGTACGACGCCACAAATAACGGTCCTGAGCCGCCTCCATCCATCGACTCCCTGCGACCGCTACGATGTCGTCTGTCCATCGAGTGGATGGTCTCCGATGTAGGGGGGGATTTGCCATAATCACCACGCTTGGCAGGCGGATTGGTGATCACAGTGTTGGTGTTTAAAAATACTCAGAAGGAAGCTGCTGCCCTTCCTCTGGTAGGTTCCCTTAGTCGGCTTTTACGACATCCACGGGTTGAGTTGGAGGGGTCGATATTCGTACGCCGCGACCCCACGGCTTATGTAAGAATACCTTACTATTTTTTCACGAAAACATATTGAGGGCTTTTTTTTATTTTCAGCACTAACAGTTCGTTTTCTGACCAAACGCTACATCGGAGAGTACGATCATCAACAAGGTTGGTTTTATAATGGTTCATTTATTGAAAATATAATCAAAAAATAACAAAAACAAAAATATTTATATCTTTAACTTAATGTACAGTAATTTAACAGTGTTTGAGATTCCCTTTTAAGTAAAATAAATACCTGTGTTAGGGAATCTCGCTCTTCCATGACAATTGAAATATGAAAGTAGATTAAGTAATTTAGTTTTATATGTAGTATGATTAAAGGTAGTATTATATTTTAAAACTAAGCTAAGAGTTTAACCTAAGTTTAAACTAAGTTAAGATTTAAGTAAAGTATAATATATAATATTACATGTAAAATAGTAGGTACATAGTGCACCTTAAAATATAAAAATACTATATCACAAGTATATTATATCACAGCGTTCGACTGAAACAAACAAAAGTACATTTTATTAAAAATCTATATGTTATTTTATTTCGTCACAAGAATAATTAACACAGTACATACATACATATGTATTGAATATACGAAAAATTTGTCATTAAATAACCCATCCCTGACAGTTACCGGTGCAAAGCTGCCCATAACGCTTGTAGCATTACCTCGCTGAATAGCAATGGAAATCCTTTGCACCAAAAACGACCAGGAGCTGGAGGTTCCTATTACTTCGTTAAGTTTACAGCAGAATATATAACTTACATAAAATGTATAACTTACTAAAATATATAACTTTATTTACATTAGCTGTCTATGCCACACATTACATGTACCTATAATGTAATTTTGTATGTATCCCCAAGCATTCTGTGGTCTAATTACAATATAGCTTATGCATGGTATAAAAAACAAGGTATGCTCTACCGAGACACGATGGTCACATGGCTGTCTCCAGCTTACGTCATCATCGCTATTGGCGAATGAGAAGACGAATCTGTTTCTTGGTGTTACCAGTAGCGTAAAATCGTAACTCCCCGAACTCCTTGTATTACCTGCATAAATCTGATAAAAGTATGTCGTTTTGTATTTACCAATTATTTATCACATTGACTTTTATTTAACGCTGTTTTGACTGATCTAACACACATAATTGACGATTCGCATTATTTTATTGATTTTTCAATTGAACCTTATCATATTTGTTTCCCTACTTCTACATTTTGTTAAAATAAAGTGGCAACTGGACAGTGACGTCACCTGGAGACACTCCCGGAAGAGCATACCTATGGCTTATTGTTATTTAAATGTCCAGCCAGGTAGATATTTATATTTATTTGTTTCAAATTTCAGAAAGCAAATATAAACATGAAGCCATGCTGGATGGCGATGCTGTATTATTTGAAATACTGGATACCTGCCCAAAGGTACTTTATTATATACTAGCTGCTGTCCGCGGCTTCACACGCGCTATTCTATTCATGTACCCTATGTATGTCCGTCCCCGTGATACCATGTACCCCCGCCCCTGCTAAATTTCATTAAGATCGATTCTGCCGTGAAAAGGTAACAGACAGTGTTACTTTCAAATTTATAATAATAATAATAATAAATAAATCATTTATTCTCCTCTAACACAATGAGCTTAGAGTTAAAACTAGTATAGTAACAATAAGTTTAACTATAAAGCAACATTGTGCGAGATTGGTGCCTGCGTTAGGTTTGTATAAAAACCTGTGTTACAGGTCACCAGGCTCTCACTCCGCGGCAGAAGTGCAGTTAATACATGTTATATTATAGTTTGTTTAACAAAATTATGCTAAGTGTACAATTCAAGATAGAAAAAGCAAGATTACAGAAAAAAAAAGCAAGACATTAATGTATATTAATTAAAAGTTAACAAAATCAGTATCATGTGTGTATTTTATGTGTGTGTGTGTGTGTGTGTGTGTGTGTGTGTGTGTGTTTGTGTGTGTATATTTGTGTGAGTGCGTGAATTTGATGCGTTACTGGCTAAGATCTTCTGAGGACACCAGTCTCGAAAGAGTCTGGGCAGCAAGAGATCTCTACCCGTGTGAAAAATTAGAAGATGATAAGCAGAAACATTATGGCAATTAAAAGAAATCTATTTCAATAGTTCCTTAATTTTTTTTACTATAATAAGTAGGATTTTTAACCTACTTCAATAAGGAGGTTGTCAATTCGAACGTATGTTTTTTTGTATGTGTGTTACGCGGTTATTCCGCTAATTATAGACCGATTTTGAAAATTCTTTCACTATTGTATAGAAAATTATCCCGAGGTAGGTAGTCCCATAAAAATTGTATCCCCAGGGGATTGATATTTATCCCGTAAAACTTAAAAACAGTGTAATAGTAAGGCATTCGAAGTCGATTATTAGGTTTTCGAAAACAATCAAATTATCACAATGACCAAACAGTTTCCATGGCAACGGGCGTAAACAAGAGTCTACTTTGAAAAACAAATTACAAAGCTGACGGATGGCGCTAAACGAAGGATGACCCATCCGATCTTTCGATGACCTTTCTATGAAAATGATTGACATTTATTTGTTAGATCCGAACCAAAATATGGCATTTACCGACGTGTCCGAAGCAAGCAACGCACTTTTGCACGTTCAGCAGTGTTCGTATTCGTTTCTTGCGATCCGTCAACCGAAACTTCGTATTTCGTGTTTCAATGTGTCCTTTCATTCCTCGTTCATCCATGTTCATCCTTCACTTATCACATCAAACTAAATTAGACTCGAATTTTAACAAAAAGTCGTCACTTGAAAAATTTGATCGCGTTAACGCGATATCGAAGTGTTGAGGGTGCAAAAATTTAAACTCGCTTTGCCCAAAACTAGGCTGCACAAGATTACCTAGTGTATCTTTTAAAGGGCAATGTATACGCTTCTACAACAAAACTTCAAGTGAATTGCAATAATTAACAATAAATTCAAACAATCAAACATATCCTTTGCAAAAAGGCTTATTACAAAATATGAGGATAAAAAAGCATGGGACGACTTTTGTTCCAACTCGAAAACTAACAACCTAACAAGGTAAAGGTTTCTTGTTCGCTTCTTTACCTTAAAAAGATTGAAGTGAACAAAAAGTCTAAGTGATCACTTTATTTCTCTGTTTTACTTATGTAATTTTAATTTTGTGACGTGTCCAAGAGTCCTGTAAGGTATAAAGCACTTTGATATTTAAAAAGTACTTCGAAACCCATTTTCATCATGCGTACGGCGAGCGGACGGCCAGTTATATGGTACCTCGGCTAATAAATGAACTACCCGTCGAACTACTTGACACTATAACACCTAAAAACATAAAATATAAACTCAGATCGTACTTCTTATCGAACCTGCACCACTATCAAAGAGTTTGATTTCACTTACCTAATTCCAATTTATGCACTCTGCACTTTTTCCGAATAAATTTAAGGTAATATAATTATGTAGGTATTTAACTCATAATGTAGCCTACCTTTATAATTATTAGTACCTAATCAGTAATCACACTAACACCTAAGAAATTAAGCTATTATTTATATAAAACCTATTCGATACTTACTCGGCTGACTCACCAATAACACCCTTGACAAACCTCTGTGGTTTAAATAGTGTTACTATTATAAGTTTCCTATATAACATTATTTTAAGTTGGTAATAAATAAATAAATATATTAATCAGGAATTTGAAGTCAATCAAGGTTAATCGTTTTTAAAAACACGCCAAATTATTTGAAAGCTTGTCAAAAGTCGTAACTTGCTGTACAGTGAACGTCAAAACTGAATGCAACGGATAACCTTCTAAATTCGTTTATAGATGCATGTGAGTCATATTTACAAGCACACGAGATTTCGCAAACTGTTACAATTTTCAATTTCTGCTTAACAATGCTGCGCCCCGCGTCTTCGCCCGCGTGAAAGTTTATGTATCGTGGAGAGCAATATCTGATTCGTGATCTTTATTGCTAGGGATCCCTAAATACGATGTTTCAGGGTTTATTTTCGGACGGAATTTATATGTATTAGATATAAATTTTGTGCACTGGACACCCAAGAACACGCGACATACAATTACCCACAACAAAAACACGGATTGGCCAATGCAAGCCACTTTCAGAGTTTGTCCTTGTGCCTTATTGATTATGGTCATTGTGAACGCCGTCTATAAGGGATACTGTAACCATTTAAATTGAAAACGCAGGTTAGTTGGTATGATGGGAATGCGTGGTACAATTACTGATGCAGCACCAGTGAGTATTGTAGCTTTTGTCTTCCCAGCTCAGTGATGCGTAAACGGATGCCAACAGTCTTGGAGCATCAAGGTTGCGCATTAGTAGCACAAACTTTGACATTTATAATATTAGTAGAATAGAAGGAAAGATAAAGTAACAAATTACATTTTAGATATACCAGGAGTGCCATCACACAAGCTCGACTTAAAAGTTGGTGCACTTAACTCCAAGAGTGTTGGCATCCGTTTACGCAGTAAGTATGGATGTTTGTTCCTCTTTCACGCAAAAACTATTGAACTGATTAGGCTGAAATTTGGTATGGGTTTAATTTGGGACCTGTAAAAACATACATACATGCTATTTTTTGTCCCGATAAAACGCGGGCGAAGGCGCGGGAAGCAGCTAGTGTATTTGATATATCAGTTATCTAGTACCTATTTATAACACTACCTCTTCTTAGTATGGGTCTAGATGATGCTGTGTGAATGGTCCAGCATTATTTAAGGCGAATGTAATGCGACACTAGCGCCACTCTTTATTTTTTCTTGTATTATGGCTATGGAAAATAGTTACCAAAAGTTCTCACCGGCAATTGATAATACCCAGTATAAACTGTTTTTCGCTACCTCTGTAACAGTTTTGTTTCATTTAGTATTAGCAGAAAATTGTTTATTGCCCTTGGTGGTAACCAAAAGGAATAAACCATTTTCTTAAAAAAATAAAGACTGGCGCTAGTGTCGCATTACTATGAGCCTTAAAAAAATTAATAACTGAATTTTGAACCACCGTAACCTCTAATTGTTTCAGGGCATGGTCATCCAGTATCCTTAAAAGAAAGTTAACTTCTAATTTCATGGGATTTTTTTTGGGTGTCCTGTTTCTTTATCTAAAAACTGAAAACTCAAAGCTCTATTTCCTTTAGACCTGACAGGACACGTCACATTCCAGTTTCTAAAATATAAATTGTGTAAGTTGCTTTCCATAACAACAGCTAACTGCTAGTGAAAGCCCCATCAAAATCGGTCTTGCCGTTTCGGAGATTAGGCAGAAGCAGAACAAACTGGCAAAAATTCTGATATTATTATTTTTTTTACTTTTGTGTCGTGTGTACAACTGACTTTCAGAATGTCGTATGCATTTGGTAAAAACCTCCTAAGTTCATCAAACAGACACTTACATTTTATTTCATCATATCAGCCGATACACGTCCACTGCTGGAATAAATTTTATTTATTTGTGTAGAATTCCAATATTTGAAATACGCTTTCTGTACTTCAGGGTATAAACGACTTACCATCCACCGACGTCGCACAATGGGCCGACGCGATATTTCTCGTGTACTCCATCACTGACAGAGAATCGTTCAACTTCGTAAGGCGCGCCAAGCAGACTCTGCAGCCAGATGTGCCACTCGCTCTAGTGGGGAATAAGGCAGACATGGTGCATTTAAGACAGGTCAGCAATCGCATCGCTTTATTTCACCTTTTATTTCCCCCTCCGATTCCAAACTCATGTGCGTTATTTCCTTTTCTTACCCCTTTAATGGACTCTTGGAAACACGTCAGAAATTTCAAAGTACTAGCCTAGTTTTACTTAGTAAAACTCGGAAAAAGAGGTAAAACTAGGAGTTTTTTGTTCATCACTTCATTACTTAAATATTTTTTAAGATATAGAGAAACAAGGAACCTTTATGTAATTAGTTTTAGAATTGGAGCAAAATTCATCCCAAGCTTTTTAAAAATATATTTTGAGGCAAAATGTAGCATATGTCCTTCAGGATACAATCTAACTATCAACCATCATATACCTTCAGGATACAATCTAACTATCAACCATCATATACCTTCAGGATACAATCTAACTATCAACCATCATATGTCCTTCAGGATACAATCCAATTATCAACCATCATATGTCCTTCAGGATACAATCTAACTATCAACCATCATATACCTTCAGGATACAATCTAACTATCAACCATCATATACCTTCAGGATACAATCTAACTATCAACCATCATATACCTTCCGGATACAATCTAACTATAAACCATCATATACCTTCAGGATACAATCTAACTATCAACCATCATATACCTTCAGGATACAATCTAACTATCAACCATCATATACCTTCAGGATACAATCTAACTATCAACCATCATATACCTTCAGGATACAATCTAACTATCAACCATCATATACCTTCAGGATACAAGCAATACAGGTAGAGTGACAGGCAAGAATAACCTTTTAGTTTCCTTAAGATTTTACGCCCACTTTTTTCTGGTATAAATCGAAATATATAATCCTACGAAAATATTGATGGGGATAAAAATTGTAGGAAATTTAATTTTACACAACTTTATATATTAAAATTTTGACGCGATCGCGATGATACAATAACGTGATAGATAATACAATGATAAGATCCCACTCTTCTCAGTTATAAATCGAAAAATATCGATCATACTAAAAATTTCTATGTATACAAATTGTAGGAAATTCGATTTTAAACAACTTTTTATATAATAGTTTTCGCGTAAAATTTAAAATAAACGAGTTGCTCAGTAAACACAAATTCACCCCGACTTTTCGAATAAATCGGAACGATCCTAGAAATAATTTAATTAGAATCAAAATTGTAGGAAAATTAATTTCAAACAACTTTTGTATAAACTATATTTATGTAAAATTTCAAATATATAAAGAGTTATTTAATAAACAATAGTTGACCCTTAAATTCAAGATGGCGGATGACGCAACGCGTCTTGTACCCCGAGAATCAAAATGTAGACTGCCCGTGATAGATAACCCAACTAATTTCGAAGGTAAATTTCTACAAAAAGAAAATCCGCGTCAGCCCCTTCTTTGAGCTAACTCGACTGGGCTATTACCTACTTATGGGGTCTACGTGAATTTTCCATGAAATAATATGCCATGTGTAATGTAGGATGGTACCTAAACCAAATCCATTATTATAATATTTATAATATAATACACCAAACAACGCCTAGTTCTAAAACAATATTAGCTTCCTCATTAACAGACTGTTAAGTGTTAAAATAACACGCTCCATCACCACCGCGAAACCCATTAACTACCTCACGATTAGTTCCTGAGCGCTTGTACTTCTGGAAAGACGCCAAGGTATTAGAAATTAAATAATCCCTTGAACTCGTTCCTCGGATGACAGGGATCGCAAGGTCAGCTTCCCTGTTCATGGAAATACAGATGTTTTATTTATATTGGACGTTTTGTTTACACTTTGATTCATTTCGGTAAGATGCTTATTTAAGGTGGATCGCCTCATTTACAGTGCTATCGAGTATAGGTAGTTATTCTAGTCAGACGTTATAAATAGAATAAAAATTACTATAATTTAGCCCTTACGACATCCACGGGTTGAATTGGAGGGGTCGATATTCGTACGCCGCGGCCCCACGGCCGTGGATGTCGTAAGAGCCGACTAAGGGAACCTACCAGAGTAAGGGCAGCAGCTTCCTTTTGAGTATTTTTCAACACCAACACTGCGATCGTCAATCCGCCTGCCAAGCGAGCCATCCACTCGATGGACCGACGACATCGTAGCGGTCGCAGGGGGTCGATGGATGGAGGCGGCTCAGGACCGCTATTTGTGGCGTCGTTTGGGGGAGGCCTATGTCCAGCTGTGGACGTCTATGGGCTGATATGATGATGATGATGATAATTTAGCCTTCAATTTCATTGGCTTGGTGAAGCCGTTTTAATGTTAGTTTTACTTATTTTATTATCTTTCCCATTTGCATGTCTCACACATGGACTCTGCAAAATTCGGACCTTTACGTAGTACTAAAGTAGTTATTCTGTGCCTTTACGAACTTCGCGCCATCTATTGGTGTAAGTGTCTGAAATCCATAGTAATCGGCCTGAAATTTCTTCTAAGAGCGCTCTTTCAAAACTAGTGCAGGTAATAGATCAACAGCCACACAAAAAAAAAGTTGTTGGTGCGACGAATCGGTATATATATATATTGAGCTGCTGAATCGATATTCGAATTCAAAATTCCAATAGACGAAGATATTTTTTTTTCTTAAATTCCAGAGTATAATTTTTTTGATAACTTCAACAAATGTAAACACATGTGCGTTTGCTTGATCGCTTTGGGAGGGTCTGCTGGCTTTATTATACTTCGATATTTACATATCCACATAAGGTTAGATCTATTAACACCTCGCACCATAGGAACAAAAAAAAAACAATAATCCAGGGCTGGTGGAACTCGTATATTTAGCGAAATCTGCGCAAAAAACGTATTATGCCCTCATTTTTATAACGCCAACATATTTCAAACACTTCGTTTACGTACTCTCGTTACGGTACAATTTTTTTACACAGGTACTTAATTTTGACTTCGAATATAGATTCAGCAGCTCAAAATACGTCGGAAAAGTAAAGTCCGATTCGTCGCACAACCAAATTTTTTGTGTGTGGCTGTGTATAAGTCTTTGTAATTTTGGAAACAAGAGTCGCAGCATTAAATATAGTTACGGTTATTATATTTTATTAGGGAAAAAAAACAATAATAATATAAATAAATAATGCTGGACAATCCACACAGTGTCATATATTTTTATTATACATAGAAAATACCCTGAACACCCGAGGTTATTTGCAAAGAAACTCAATCGTTCCAAAGACTTATAAGGTGCAAAATTATAATAAAATTCTTAAAATATAAAAAAAAACAAAACAAAACTAAGGTAAAGTCCATATTTTCTAACTGACTTGGTTACAAAAGACTAAAATCCCCTTGATAGGATTAAAAAAACAGCAGTTACTTCATCACATAACATGGAGTAATTCTACCTGTTCCAGGTCAGTCCAGAGGAAGGTGAGATTTTAGCCAAAGACTTCGAATGCAGCTTCGCGGAGGTTGCAGCCGCAGAGCAAGTGAACCAAGTCCAGGAGGTGTTCCACGAACTGAGTCGAGAGGTCCTTGCCCACCGGAGACGAGCCAAGCACAGCCTCCTCGACCGAATGCTGGGTTCCAAACACGCGTACCGAGTTTATTCTAGAGGAAAAAGTGATAGTGCACTCCCTAAGGATTAACTGCATTTACTATTCTAGTATCCTAGTTTTAAACAGTACGAGGGGGCCTACATTGGTCTTGCCTTGACATCTGGCCAATATCCCTCTTTTTTAACCGACTACGAAAAATGAAGGATCTACATACATTTTCGGTTGTATGTACATATGTCGGTATGTTTTTTGTATGTTTGCCGATTACGTAGTCAATAGTGGACCGATTTTGATGGTTCTTTCACTATTCTATAGAGAATGATCCCAAGATGGTCCCTATAACAATGATTCCCGAGGGATTAGTATTTTTTTCGCGAAACTTAAAAAACCGTGTAGATATATATAGGAATTTGAAAATGGTTTGGAATTGTTCAACCGAGTTGAGCAGTGGGTCAGCATCTGTTATCGAAGTTGTTAAAATGAGCATGGATTAATCAATAGGTACTATTTGTAGTTGAGCAATCGCAGAATTGCCACCACTATCTCCGACCAATGTTGGTCACAATTCGCAAGGTGGCAATCGAGAAAAAATCCCTGTCCCCACCACTGGTGGCAATTATTAGTTTTTAATAATCCAAGATCTAATGTAGTTATTATTATAGTACAATTTATAATGTATCTATAAATAATCAGTCATCTGGTAGATTTTTCGTATCGTCGAATGAAATTTATTAGGTGTTTTCAACAAATCATAAAGTTCGTTTTGTAATCGGCCTAGCCATTCAACAAACAGTACGCCCTACGTACTAGCGTACAGTCAGCGTCAAATTGATATGAGCGTCTGGAGTAGTCAAAATGATCTGAAAAACATAAAAGCAATTTGATATACGCAGTTCGAATCATCATATTGTTGTAAGCACCCAAGGTGCTCAAAATATCTTAATACGCATCGTTTCATTATTTACATGAGCAGTCAGGGTGTTCAAAATAATCTTATCTAACAAAGCTCTCAGCCATCTTTTGAACACCCTGACTGCTCATATAAATATGAAACATTGAGTAGTAAGGTATTTTGAACACCTTGGGAACTGCGTATATCAAATTGGTTTTATGTTTTTCAGATCATTTTGACTACTCTTGACGCTCATATCAATTTGACGCTGACTGTACTATGGTCCGGCGGCAAAATAATTCTTTTTTAAAATTTACATCGTTCATGAATTATACTGTGTGTTTTTTAACTGGGACAATATGAGACACCGATAACCAGAGCAGGGGCGGGTACACTCAGGTACTTAGAAAATATGACTTCGTTTTTTTAAGAAAGTCATTTTGGCTTAATAATTTATTTTGTGAAACAAAACATGGAAGCAAAATAGAACTAGTATTTAAACAATTGAGCTGCAGATTGTTAGACAATCTACAGGTAGCTCTATGATCTATACTCCGATTTAGTATCCAACATATTTTATATCAACAAAGACATTTATGAATTAATACCTACTTAACAAAAACTGATAAGAATAACAGAAAACAACAAGGTAATGGCAAAGTTATCACTAAAAACGAACAAACTAAAACAAACCTCAGTAACGCATAATCTCACATCATCATCATCATCAGCCCGTACACTGCTGAACATAGGCCTCCCCCATACGACGTCACGAGTAGCTGCCTGAGCCGCCTCCATCCAACGACTCCCTGCGACCGCTACGATGTCGTCAGTCTATCGAGTGGGAGGTCTTCCCACACTCCGTTTCGCATTGTATCGCGGTCGCCACTCGAGAACCTTTACTCCCCAACGGTTATCGGTTCTACGAGCTATATGGCCTGCCCATCGCCACTTCAGCCTGCTGATTCTGAGAGCTATGTCGGTAACTTTGGTTCTTCTATGAATTAATCTCACATGTGTAACAAAAAATGTTTGAACTCGAAAACGAAAGAGAGATCAATTAAATGATGAATGAAAGCATTCACAACCAAAAATTCCTTCAAGATTCTGTGCTTTGCTTCGGTGATACCAATATAATATAATAATATTCCTTGGGTTTTGTAATCCCTATGTATGTAAAAAATATCCAGGATTTTGAACCGGACTATATCAATAACAGTGGGAAGCGTCCCCAAGACATGCGCTGGCTGCATTACCCCGCTGTATGGCAATGCTGATGCGCTGCGCCTTTAGATTATCTACATGTATTACATTATAATTTATTGTTGTCTCACGTTTAATATGTTTTCTATACTAAGCTATAATAATGTATGTTTTACGAAAAACGTTATTAAGTAGTCCCGGTTTGATAATTTGGGGCTAGATGAGGGTATTTAAAATATCCTGGATCAATAATTAATTTATGTCATTATAATTTTTTTATCCTATTTTTTATAGCGGTTTACCCACATCTTCGCAATGCCGGTTGGGTATTTTTACTATTTATCCGGTAAGAATATTTTTGTAAGATGAATGCTTTGTATATATTTACCTAGTTAAAGCGATATAGATATTGGTAGTCTATAGAAGATATAATTAATGTTAAATAAAAATAAATATTATTACTTTGTGAACCACTCGCAGTTTTATTCAAAAACCTGTCATTATGGTAAGTAGGAGGTACTATGAAAGATCATCCATCGTTCTAAAACCTATAGAAACAAACAGTGAATAAAAAGCTTTTAAAAATTGTTTATGCGATCCTAAAAATCAACCCCAAAGTCAGAAGCACAATAGCAGATCACGGCCGCCTTGCATTGAAAATAATATAGGGTTGTCTCTTGACTACAGCTGGCCAATCAGATCGCACCATTCTGATTACGTCACTACATCGACAATTAATACCAGAATGACAGATTTAAAGATGGCACCCTATTTTAATATTAAACGGTTGGTCTATTGTTAACGCATTACGAGTAGATATGATTTAATTGCATACTAGCCGCTGTTCGCAGCTTGGCTCACGTAGAACGTGGATAAACGTACCCTTATGGTAGGTGGTTCGCGAATATATTTTTCTGCTTTCTACATGGAATAGAACTAGCGGAAATACCCGCGAATCATTAACTTTTTTTTATGAACCCATGATAGATATGGAGCTTTGGGAAATTTATAGTATTGGGGCTGAAAGACGTTGCTAATACCAAATTGTGCAAAATATCAATTAATCGAAGTTATTTTTTCCTATGAACCCATAAAACGAACTGTTATAATGAACAAGATAAAACAAATCGTTAACAATTTTATAGAAATTGGTTCCCGATTTGCGGCAAATTACTTTCCTGCTACTTAGATTTCTGCGTGTGACTTTCGGATTTTATAACATGGATGGGTATGGGTTTTAGGCCTGCGTACAAGGGGGAAATGGCTCACAACGCCAAGTTTGTGAATTCAAGTTGTGCTTATATGGATTGTGTACCCTCCTCTGTCTACATCACAATATCTAATATAATAGGTATAGTTAAGTATAAAATTATAAAAGGTCTTTATTAATGGAACATTATGATAGTGCAAACAACAAAAATAGGAAGCGGTACGACCTGCAGAACTAAAACACTGTGTCGCAGGTCGCAAAATAAAAAAAAAAGTTATTGCTCTTGCATTGCTCCCGTTTCAATAATAGATACAAGTATACAACGTAACATGTCATGACACTCACTGATAATGTAGCTATCTATTAACGTAAGAATTTTCAAAATTGGACCAGTTTCTACCTATGTATGTATAATCCGATTTAGAATACAAGATATTTTATGTCAAAAAATACATTTATGAATCAAAACTTAACAAAAACTGATAACGATAACAGAAAACAACAAGGTAACAGCAAATTTATCACTAAAAACTAAAACACAAACTTCAACAAACCATATTCTCACAAGTGTAGCAAAAAATTGTTAAATTTGTTTTCGATAACAAACGAGATATCTATTAAATGCTGAATGAAAGCTTTCAATACAAAAAATTGTTTCGCGCTTCTGTTATTTGCATCGACGATTCCAATGACGTTAAATATATACCATCAATATTCCTTGGGTTTTGTAACTCCTTTGTATACAAAAAATATTCAGGTTTTTGAAAGATATAGTCACAAATTAACTCATAAACGAACAAACTGTACCGCGTTGATTACCATTAAATTTTATTCTTATTCAGGATATTTCGAGTTAACTTATTAACTAGGTGAGGCAAAAATAGCAGCTGGTAATTTTTTGTTTAACATAAATCATAATGTAGCTGAAAAAATACCTTATAAACAAATTAAGTTAACAAACAAAGTTTTAATTTAGTGGAGATATCAAGGAAGGAGGACCTATACAAAAGTGCGAAACTATGGGGTGGGATTACACCCCTAACGCGCCGCCCGCCTGCGCGAGAGTCGATCATTCAGTCATTTACGATCCAGGGGAGAGTTGACGTCACTCACCCAGTTTTCACAAATACTGCAGTTCAAAATATAGTTGATTTTATCTGTGCTTCAGTGTTCAGTAACCAGTTGAGTGAAGTGTGCTTGATTTTTGACATGTGAGTATTATTTTCGTGTTTATTCAATATTTTTAATTTATTTATTTCATATTAGTAGGATTAAATAGGTTTAGTATTTTATTATATTTGATTTAAATAGTGCACTGCTTGATGCGAGATTTTTGATGCGTGAACACAGTGGTGTTCAGTTTTTGTGCTTTCCTGAAACTGAAACTGCGAATGTATTCCAACCTAGCTAGGGATGAAATCATTCCTGTTGTATATAGATATGTACAAAACTAAGCCCAGGTTTTACTTGTAAAAAAATTCAAACCAACATTATTGGTTTTTGACATTTGCAGAATTTCATCGGCTGACATTTTTGCTAATACAATATTTTTTTGGTGCATAGGACAACTGCACAAGGCAACAGAATTAGAATCAATAACTTTATTTCTTTAGACTTACAAAATGAGCACATAGACAAGACAAATTTTATACTATACACAGTGATAAATATAGTTACTTCTTTAAAAAACAATTAAATTGCTATTGATTTTCTCTTCATTTCCATTTTTTTTAACGACTACTTCTATACTGTACGAGTCTTCATTTCTCCATGATAAAAAAATGTAACCTATGTATAACGCTGTTTCCGACCTTGAACTACATTAATGCAAAATTTCAGCCTGATACCCTCAGTAGGTTTAGCTTGAAGAATCCAAACTTTGCCATGTAGATGATGAGAATGTATTAATAAAATGACATATGAAAATGATATCAATTCTGCCTTGACTTCAATTATTGCTTGGTTGGATAATAATAACTTAAAAATAAATCTATCTAAGACTAAATTGATAAGCTTTAGACAACGCGATACAGCTGCTCTACATCCACTTGACATTAAATATGGTAATTACAATATTAATGAAGTTGACATGACAAAATTTTTAGGACTCACTATTGACAAAAAACTTAACTGGAAATATCATTTGGAAAACTTGTGTAAGAAAATTAATAGCTTAGCTTATGTACTATTTAAAATATCAAAAATTGTTAATGTGGAAACCCTCTTAGCAGCATACCATGGATTAATTGCTTCTAATATTCGTTATGGTATACTTTTTTGGGGAAACTCTACTGACATTGAAAAAAATTTCAAACATCAAAAACGATGCATAAGGGCCATGTTTAGTCTGAAAGTAACGGACTCGTGTAAACCATTTTTCTCTCAGCATAAGATTTTGACGATTCCTGCACTGTATATATTTGAAACGGTGATGTTTGTAAAAAATAAAACAGATTTGTTTGAACAGCTCTCTGATGTCGTGGTTCGCAATAGGCGTGACAAACATAGAGTTGTTACTCGCAACTCCAAAACGACCTTAATGCGTAAAAGTATATTCTGCTCAGCACCATTCGCCTATAATAGACTGCCAGAGTCTATAAGACAATTACCTTGTGCGTTGTTTCGGAGGAAAGTGACTGAATTGTTGACAAAAAAATGCTATTACTCCTTTAGTGAATTTAAGACGGATAAGTTGTAGATTATATTATAACATTGACATGTTTTTATATTGATTAATTGTATTATTATTTCTTTAATGTATTGTTTTAATTTTTCATGTATAATTTTTTTGGAATGGTTTTAGTTATTGTATTATTTTATTTTCATCGTAAGCTTAAAATACGTTAAATTTGATACTATGATTTGTATACAGACATTGCACACCGTAAACGTAGAATACATTGACACACACAATTATAAAAACACCTGTACCTACATGTATTTCATGCAATAAACGATTACTTTACTTTACTTTACTTTACTAGAATGTGATTTATGCAGGCGACGTTACATCCATCCATTAGCCACGTTACCAGACTTAATACCGCAGGCAACACCTATTTAAAATTAACTTATTGAAGCAAAACCTGGATAAAACGTAGCCAATGCTGAAGGATAATATAGCTATTTAATAGTAAAAGTGATTCCTAAATTGGCCAAGTATTTAAATTTTTTTTTATAGTTCTTTTATAAAGTCATGATGTGGCCGACGTTGCATCACGAAGGTCTAGAAGACACCTGTTCACTCTTGTCTTACAATAAGATTTTTACTAACCTACATTTATTTTTCTCTCTGTGGCATATACTCTTAGTCATATATGTATGTATTCGCCTTAGGAGCACAAGTCACATTTGGTTACGTCTATTTAAATTTTAGTCATATTATTGTCCTAAAGAGATAAATAATTAATGGAACACAAAACAAATAATCCCTAAATCAACGGTAAATGGGCATCGACAAAAATAAAAATGAATGTTATAATTATTTGCATTATGAAATTAATTGCTCGTGCTGCTGTAAAAAGATATTGTCATTATTAAGATATTAAATATAAAGAAAATATCACAGAACAGAGCATTTAAGTATACATTAACTTACTGAAACAAATAAGAATAAGTATTTACAATAGAAACAGTTGAGCTAAATGCAGACTGTTGCTAACAATCTAATGTTAGCAAAACTGTTTGATATCTCATTAATACCAATCGGAAACTTTCCCAAGATGCTGGCTTCATTGCACCCGCTATTCTGTACCATATACTCTATAGCTAGGTCTAGGTCATGCGCCGCTTCGACCAGACGCTCTGTTAAATCTACTTACTCGAAGTTGGTATAATATTGAGAAGCATACAAGGAATGCTACAAACCTACTGTTCCTGTTTCTAAATAATGAAGCGGCTCCTGATTCTGCGGTAGGTCGAACTTTCCTCAATCAAGTAGAATCTCAAGAACATGCGGGCATGATGATACTTGATATACTACTTACCTAGGAACTTTGGGTATAGACAGCGCAAGACTGTTATTCTTTTGATATTTGATATATTGCTATGCTAACTATCTATAGTAACTGCCAATTTAAAAAATCATTTTCGCACACGAACGTAGTTTTTTCTTTTTTATTAGCTTTTACTTACATAAATTTCTGGGCAGAAAATGACTATTGCAGCTCCGGCGGTTTTTCTAAGCTAATAGAGGTTGAGGTTGGAAGTCATAAAAACATTAAATAAAAAACGAAAACAAAAAATACCGACGGATACTTTGTTATAGAAGCTATTAAAATAATAATTTTACGAACACCCCCTGTAAAATTAATTGTAAAATACATAGGTACACGTACTTAATGATAATTAGAAACGAAACTATTAAAAATAATTTAACTAACAGCTCCCGTAAAATTAATTGTAAAATACACGTAATAATTATCAAACCATATATTTCTTACAATTTTTTCTCACCAAGTATTATAATTACAAAGGCAAAAATTCGCCAGGCATTGCCATTCCCTGCCATGAAATCTAAGTTTGGAGCAAATAAGCCTAAAATAAATTCCCTTGCGCTAGAGCGTTCGTTTGCGAAGTTTAAGAACGGTCTACATTTTCCCAGCATTAAAAAATAAATAAAATTCTGTTCATACGGTTTTGGAGCTACGATGCGCGATGACACAGACAGACCTAGATGGGCAAGTAACACTTAAGCCCAATGCTTGCGTCGTCGGCTGCGTCGAGGTAAATAAAACAAAGTCCTCAGCCGCGTCTGTCTGTCTGTTTTTGAGTTTATCGCTAAACTCAAAAACTACTGAACGGATTTGTATGTAATTTTCGCCAAGACGTAGAGTGATTCATTAGGAAAGTTTAAGTATATAATTTGTTGAGGTTATTTGTGAATTGGTTGATATAATTATGATTGTTGGAAGTGTCGGAAAACGTCAAGCCGCCGGGGGGAGCTTTCATCGAAACGCTGCCTCTACTCTCTTTGATATACAAGGTTACAGGAAAAATCGTGCTAGATTCGTTAAGGGCGTGGTGTACCCATCATTTCTGACTTATTGCTCTATGAAACACTCTACCCTAAACTTAACCCTTTTCGAGATATTAGACTATTTTTTTTTTTTGAAAATTCCCTATTTTTAGGCTACTAAATTTAATTTGCTATTTTGTGTATGTTATTATTATTATTATTGCATTTTTACATGTTTAATAAGATGCTTTAGGACGTCTATCAATAAAATAGTGCATAAGTTAATTGAATAGACCGTAATAGGCAACGGAAAGTTAAGAAATAAAAAAAATATTAGAAAGTGTATTTTTCTCTAGCGGATATCTAAAAAAAGCAATGCATTGTGGTATATTCTTCTTAGTCCACGCGGGTATAGCCGCGGGCGGGTCAGTAGTACTTAATAAATAATGTTTGACAATTCACACAGCATTATCTAGCCCCAAGCTAAGCAGAGCATGTATGAGTACTAGATGACCGATTTACATATACTACAATAAAAAAACATAGATATATAATTTTTATTTGTCATAAAAAAATATCCAGAACACCATTGTTCCATGGCGAGAATCGAATCCGCAACAAGGCAGACCGCCTACGACGTAAGGGTTTGCGGGTTCGCCCACCGCACCACATCGGTCGTCGAAAAATCAGGGATTAATAAGTAATAAATAGTACAATTTAGTTAAAATTTCGTTATATATAAGTAAATGAACAAGTAATGTGCGTGGTATCCAATTTCTATACCAAGCCTTTTAGGAGTTGCTTTTTAAAGTTTTGAGTTGTTCGTAAAATGTCCTCCTTAACTTCAACAACCAATTCAACAATATCACTCGTCCAGTCTACGAGTCAAAAGAATCTATATCGAAATAATAATTTTGCAGAGGCTCTAACAATTCAGTCGCTATCAGTACTTATACTTGAGTTCTTATTGAATGAAAACCAGCCATTAAGTCGCCGTTGGCATGGCGGTCAAATTGGCCTGGACGACATCAAATTAATCCAAAACATTCAGTAGGTCCTAACCCTAACTTACCTCTCAGTGAGTTATTCATTGTTCATCCCACTGCCTTCGCCCCAAATTAGTCCTAGCACGGAAAATCAATTTCAGAGGCGATTTCATTCCACATTCGTCCCATTTTAATATTTCTAAGAGAAAAGTAGCTGAAGTACTGTCGACCACTTACTTACATACTTCTAGTCTTGATTTACAGTTGGCGAGTGGTAGGTTTTGTTTATATGATACTAGCGATCCGCCCCAGCTACGCACGTGTGCAATGCTGATAGTAAATTATACTTAAAAACATTCCTCTTAAATCACTCTATCTATTAAAAAAAACCGCATTATAATCCGTTGCATAGCTTTAAAGATCTAAGCATACATAGAGACAGACAGCGGGAAGCGACTTTGTTTTATACTATAGTGTTGTGATCCTATCAATTTCACATACATACATATGTAGGACCTAGTATACTTGAAGTCGAAAGTTAGTGAGATGGGGCCATGGGGGCAATCCTTTGGGGCAATGACAAAGCCAAAACTAATTAGCGGATCGGCGATGACATTTTGCACACATGAGGTTCTAAAGCTACAATACTATTTATAGGCTACGTCTTATGCAGAAGGCCGCGTGCGAAGCCGCAAACAGAAGCTAGTTAATAATAATCATGAGATAAATGGGATGGTAGCTGAGTATTTTTAATGTTATAAATAATGTTAAAGTCTATAGCAAAACGAATAGCATTCGCTTGATGAGCCGGTAGTCGCGTACTGGTGGGATTTTCTATTACATTTAATATCGCCAAATTCCTTTCTACCCGTTGTGCACGATCTGAACATAAAATATAATTTCAAAGGCGTTAAATTAATTTTACAGTTGAAAACGATTATTTTAACGTTAAAACTTTTATCTTAGTAGTTGTCAAGTCGTTAAGTATTATTAATTGCGTGCGGACACGGCTGTTGGAAGTTAATTTTGATTCGTAAGATTACATACGGCTATCGGGCGTCAGGTAACGCGTTAACCAGAAAACAACTTGTAAGTACAGATAACGTGGATATAATGAAAATTACAATCAAATAATAGAAACAAATTAGAACTAGTATTTTTATAATTGAACTAACTGCAGGCTCTGTTGCAAACGATCTACAAGTATCTCAACTGGTCCAATACCAGTCGGTTCCTTCCAAGACGCTGGCTGAATTGCTACCCTTGGATTTAATTGAAATGTCTTTTGAGTTGCACTATAAGTCCAAAAAATTACCTAATTACATGTCGCGGAGTGTCAATGGATAGCACAGGACGTAGGTGGGCATGTTGGCAGAAACGTCTTAAGGCCTATCAGCAGTGTTTATCCAAATGCGAATGATAATAAAATAATAAAAAAAACGTTTATTTATATTATAGTAATTGATTACCTATGTAGATTTTAACTAAAAATAATATCGAAAGCCAACTATAAAAAAACTAGTTAGCCGACTTATTTAAGAAGACATACTCGTCTAACGATTAGTAGTTATATATTCGGCCAAAGGATGCCACTGATAAGATGCCATAAAAGTTGAATTCAGTTGATTTCAGTCAATATGATGAAGACACTATATCAAAACTCCATTAAACATTTACCCAAACAGCTGTAATGCAAAAAGTCATTGTATTTACAATCCTACCCGATAACTATGCTCAACAAATCCACCCGAACGTATTAACGTTTTTTTGCCCTATCCCAATTTTGAAAGCAAGAAGCTACCGACTTTGCGATGTTATTATTGAAATGGCTTTTGTTAATAAAGCCAGTGCGCACCCGGCCGCACTCCCGGGTCTCTCCCATTGTCCTCCAATTTTTACCGGGATTATCTCCCCTAATTACCTGTTTAGAGAAACGATAATTATGCGCAAAAAATATGCAATGCCACATCTGAGGCTGCCGAACGACAAAGTGCTACTGTATTGACTTGAAAGAAAGCTTCTGTAGGATTCGGTTTACGCAAACACAATGTCTTGTCTAGCTTTGCTTTTATTATGTATTCTGCGAAGTTTTAAACTGCCTGTTAAATTATACAAGTAGGGATTTGTATTCTGTAAGCTAAATCTACGAAGTTAATGAGTTATGGCGGTCGCTGCGCAAGAATCAATAGATCCTTCAACCCGTGTTTGTTGTAAGAGTTGATAAAAGGAGTCTACACCAGAGAAAAAGCAGTAGCTTTCTTCCGTGTATTATCAAAAACTCTACTGTGATTGATTATGGCAAAACCCCCTTGTTTATGGGACGCTAGCTCAGCAGTTCTCAGGAAGAGGTAACGGGTGGTTATAAAATAAATTGAATATAGTCTGCGTGCGTAATCTGCGCAAAGATTTAAGGCCGACTAAACAAAATATCTTTAAAAAAGTTAGCTCAGAATGCTGGCTGCATTGGTTGGGGAACACTTCTGCAACATTTTGCAGAAAAAGAAACACGTGAAAAAAAATGTGTGCACTTATGTTTTCTAATCTCTTGTTTAAATATATTTGTGTAGATGATTTATTTTATCATGTGAATCAGTGGGGCAGTAGTTCTAAAACTCAAAATCAAACCCTGCCATTTAAATTATTGTTTTCATTGCAATTTTAATATAAAATTATATTGAATGTTATAAACGGTAGCCACTCGAACACTCATTGGGCAACACTCAACAGCAATAGAACAAACCCTACCAATAGAACAATACAAATAGCACTTTGCTTTGTGCCGCAAAGATGTCAGCAGTAAAGCTTGACAATAGTTCTTTATTTTCTTACATTTGTTGCGACTCTTCGCGGTCGATTCGTTTCTTATTCTTTTTATTGTCGAGTATACTTGAAGTTAGCGAGTGTTCGTGGTTCATTTTCGCACGACACTTCACTCATTTATGTTACAATTACAAAGTATGGGAAATTATAGTATTTTTTTGTTTCTTTTCAGAGTATGCCACGCTACGGTTTTGTGTAAAGCCAAATCATGATGCCATCTTCATCAAGTAAGTTTAATGAAGTTGAATTATTTGAAACAACAGTTTTGTTTAATGATATGGTGTGTTATAAAAAACGATAAACAGATTTCATATTAGTCGTTCGTCAACTCACACCATGATTCTTGTCCCAACTGGTGTGAGTTGCGAATCGTAAAAAAGCTATACTCTTCATTCTGCAACTCACACCCCTTTTACTCTGGGTGAATTTTAGTACAGTCAACCAAAAAAAGTATTAGTAAAATAATATACAAAAAGCATACTTATTATACACTTTTATTTGACTATTAATTAAAACTACCATAGACAGCAAAAAAAGAACAACATATCTCCATAACAAAATAAAAAAATCAACAACGGTATTTACATAATTATTATGAACTCACAATAAAATAAAATAAATCTCTTACAACAAAATCAGACTCATAACATCACATATAGAAATTTTTAACATTTTTACCTAAGTATACTTAAACAGCCAAGTGCTACGCAAAATCAGCATTTGAAAAAAATCAAAAGATTGTATTAAACATAATTACTTATTTTAAGGTAAACAACAATAAAAACAAAATATTTTCCGTGAGTATCATAACCACTATAATAAAAATAATAATAAAAAACCTTTACAATAAAATCAGTCATAACACAACAAATATTTTAAATTATAATTAAACTTAAACAGCTAATAGAAATAGAAAATATAATCTATAACGTAAAACATAGATACATACAAAACAAATGGTTGTTTTAGAGGTTATTGAAAAACACAAATTAACGTTATACAATAATCAACGGACAGTTACAGTAGGTAGTTTAAAGGTCAACCACAATAAAAGCGGAATAAACTCAAAAAAATAATAAAATAAATTGTACAGAGATTTATACAACAAAAAGTAAACAAAAGTTTAAATCTTTACTGTAAAATACAGAGTACAAGTAAGGAGATCAATGTGTGTTATGGAACCTTTTTATCAGTTGCATTCTTTTGAATTGGTTTGAAACAATGTTGTTAGCTGCAAAGAGTTATTTAATATGCTGTTGACAGTTTAAATTAAAGAGTCAACACACAAGTCAACAGATATTACTTTATTTGTAAAATCTGATAAGATGCTTTCTATGTATGCATCCATTTCTCTTGTCTCTCATTTACCTTGTCAAAATAAATAACTTGTCAAAAGTCTATTTTATGGTCTAAAATGTGATAGGTTATCAGAAGGTTTCATATGGAATCTAACTAGAACCTTTGTAAAAAACACTAGCTGGTAATAAATACAAACCACTCGTAAGGAATTTCGAAGTTTGAACGCTAATCCATGTAAATAGAGCTGTATTGAAAGTTATCGATCTTGGTTTGTGCTTAAGTAAGCACAAGTGATAACCAAACGTAATGTACAATGGTCAAAAGCGAAACATTGCACTTACCAAAACAGTTGATTCAATTCAATTCCCATGTGGGTAGTAATAACACTTTGCACTACTACACACACACACACACACACACGGCACACACATGATGGTCTAAGAGTCTTTAAAAAATAATTTCTTTAAAAGTATGGAAAATATCACGGAGCACCTTACTAGACACAAGTAAAAAGCAAAGTAATCGTTTTTAAAATATCATTCTGGATACTGGTATTGCTATTATAACCTACCTGTCCCATTTTAATTGTTTTAAGAGTCGTAAAAATATGTCCAAAATAGATTAGATCAAAAGAAAAGGCTTAGGTAATCCTTTCAAGTTACCTTACATTGTTTTAAAATACCTACGTTGTTACCTAACTTTTTAACGCCACATCTATTGTAACATTTAAACCAAGAGATTATATTTATCAGTTAAGTTAAAGGGTTATAAATCTTACGTCTGACATGCGATAGTAATCTGTTTTAAAAACAATGAAGTTTATAAACAATGACGGTAATAGAGCAATAATAATTATTTGATACTACAGTTCGCTTTTTTTGGTGGTACCCAACGCATAAATTCAATAGAAACAAAGGGTGGTGTGAGTTGCAGAATTACGATTCGTCAACTCACAACAGTTGGGACAAGATTCATGGTGTGAGTTGACGAACGACTCTTTCATATTCCCTTACTTTTACATTTATTTTAAGTTTTTCGTGATAAATACTAATCCCCTGGGGATACAATTTTTATTTGACCCTTTCGGGATCATTTTCTATACAATAGTGAAAAAAAATTCAAAATCGGTCCATAATTTGCGGAGATATCGCGTAACATATGTACATACAAACAAAAAAAAAAACATACAGACGAAATGAGAACCTCCTCTTTTTGAAGTCGATTAAAAGTACCAAGAAAGTCCATTCGATCAATCTAAAGTAGATAGAACAAGCTAAAGTAGTAGATAGGTGGATGGAAAGCCGACAGTCTGTTTCGATTTCAGGACTGGCAGTGTTCTGTCACCTGTCATTTAGAAGTCTCAGATGCGAACATCATCATTTTCTTGCCCTGTTTCCACGCTTCCTACTAATATTATAAATGTTATACAGTTTGAGTATGGATGTTTGTTCCTCTTTCACGCAAAAACTACTAAACTGAATAGGCTGAAATTTGGTATGGTTATAGAATCAGAATCAGAATCAATAACTTTATTTCTTTAGGCTTACAAAATAAGCACTTAGACAAGTCAAATTGTATACTATAAACATAGTTATTATTATCAAATAAGAAATAAGGTGTTATTGATATTCTCTTCACTTAAATTTTTTGTCCTATTTATTATAGTTTGGGAACTGGAATAACATACATATTAAGCTATTTTTTTATCCCGATAAAACATGGGAGAAGGCGCGGGCAGCAGCTAGTTCTACATAAACACGATTGTCACAAGATTCCTAAACGTTTTAGCAAAATTTAAAGAGTCGCACTATAATAATACAATATTTTATATGCGGAAGTTTGGACATTTAGCTAGTTATTTGGATGTCCGTTCACATCAAAACTACTGAACGGATTAGGCTGAAATTTTTAAAATATGTATTAATAGTTCTATACCTAAATTTAATTATATGTCAATTTCATCCCGGAGTAAGCGTGGCAATCCGCGTGCAAGTAAGTCATAATAAGTAGGTCACTCAAATAGACACAATAAAAATTGAAAGGTGCTTTGCTAATTGCCTGATAAATAGATGTCGTGTAGCCAATTGGGGAGCACGATGGTGTTCCCACGCGGTTTGCGTGGGCGCATCTGTTGGCTCTCATCGCACCACCCTCTGATCCTATTACCCTCGGAGATAGATGGGTAGTGCATTACGGGTAGTGATGCACTGTACTCGTTTATTTCATACTAGCTGCTGCCCGCGGCAGGTCTGGCCCAGGATACCATCTACCTCCCTGCCAAATTTCATTAAGATCCGTTCAGCCGTTAAAGTAGGATATACAAACTCAAACAATACCTACTACAATCTGCAAACATTGTACAAATAGGTACCAATTTGTATCTATTAAGTTGCCTTCTAATTTTTCGTGAATTTTAATTTTACGTGTAGTACCTACAGGTTATAGTAAGTACGCTTTGATTTATTAAGTATGTACTATCAAAATATTCCAATATTCTAGACAGACATTGCATGAAAAATTTAAATTTAAAAAAATATTTTTATATTTCATTGCCGCAAAGATGTCAGTCGTAATTTAAATTACAATAATTTATCAATGTACATATTTATTTATATACTAATCATTGGAGAAGACGTTTTAATGTAATAGCGATGATCGGTATTAAACGCCATGTCCCGGAACTGCCATAAACTATTGCAGGGTTGAAGGTGAAATACCTATTTATCACTAAAAGAGAATTGACGTGGGAAAGTGGCCTACTTTATCTCCCTGGAATAACATCCCATTTTAAAAACGATACAGTAATTTAAATAGCATCTCTCGACCATAATGAGCTTGATTAATAACGATATATCTGACCCCTGCCTGCTCGTCACGCGACATATTATGGTACACAGGTGAGAGTTCGCACGGTTAACACATCAGGGGATGGTACATGTAAAACAAAGGGTAGATAAATGTGGATTTTATTTTTGCTCCTTGACATTTAATATTGAACTTATTTTGCTTGTGATTTATTATGTTGAGTGTCATACCTGTCCGAATAACATATGTAGATGTAATTAATATTTTGCAATTGCCGATTTTTAAATAGAATCGAAATTCTTTTGTTACTTAATATTTACCAATAAAAAATATTTTATAACTTAGGGTTCGAAATTTTAGAGATCCTTTAGTACCAGTAGTAAACCTAGATTCAAATAGTGTAACAAATGAAAGGTTACTTTTAGATTATAAAATAAGTCAAAAACTGTTTAACTTTAGTTTTTGAGTTTTATTGTAAAGAAAATATCATATCTCCGAAGTTAGCAAATTATACGAATTCAATAAGAATTTTACATTAGCGAATTTACGAGTTGTATTTATCTTTATTGACAAAAAAAAATAACAATCAAATAATATAAACAAATTAAACTAGTATTTACAATTGAGCTAACTGCAGACTGTTGCATTTTGTTGTATTTTCATTTTATCTAAAGCCAAATAAAAAACGAATAGAACATAATCAAGCTATATTAGGCTCTAGCTAGACAGACGGACCGCATTTCTACAGCACTCCGACTGTAGCAATTTGAATGCAGTTAGTACTAATGCAATAAAACTGCAACCAGCCCTGTGGCCCAATTGCAGTCGGGGTACAGTTGGCATGTAGTTCCACCATAGACTGCACTACGTGCAGTCATAGTTACTGCATTGCAGTCGGAGTGAAGCTGAAATGCAGTCCGTCTTTCTAGAGCCTTATCATAGCTCGATTTTATTTGTTTGATTTATTACTGGCATAATACCCGCAGTTTCACTTCTATTGATTTATCTGGATAGAAAGCGTTTTAAAAGAAAGAAAAATAAAGCATTGATTTCATTTTATTTTACTATAAAAACCGAATAGAATCCGTAATGGACATTTGGTTTCTATGCAGTAAAAGGTTTACCTAATATTTTTAAGAACGATCAATACGATAAATACCGGTCGTTACCTACGTATATTAATATTTTGCCTCGCAAATATTTAATAATATATAAATAATGATACTTATAATAATGTCTCAAAAGTCGTGATGTCCTCAAGCTTCAGTCCCTTTTTTATTAGTAATGTATGGACAAAAAATATACTCCTACCTAAACCATTTTGTACTAAACTACCTTAGATAAAAGACATGCCGGGTCATTAATTTATTTAGGTATCTCGCATTTAATCAAATCAAACAACCTGTTATTTTCTGAGCTATTCACCGAAATCGTTCCCAAGCACTTCTTAGCTTTTATCTTTTGTCTTCAGCCATGGTTGTGTGTTTTTTCACCATCATTTGATACCGCGCTTCCTGTGCAAGTGGCGTGTACTATTCAAATCCTCGTGAATAGGATGTCTTGAATACCGTGCCTTTTTGACTACCGTCTTGTTTGGAGGTGTGCTCATAAAGGCGTATTTATGCAGTCGTGAGACCGGCGAATATTTTTTTGCTTCTTTTGGTTTTTGTCCGCCTCACAAGTTTAAACCCTAATTATTTCTTTAAGGCGGTTGTATGCCGACACTAGCACCAACATCAATTTTTAATCATAATTACGTTAACACAATTATTTTCAAACATCCAATGCGTACAAGTTTTTTATATCTATCCTAAGCTTTTTTTAATTCCTCTGAATTTGTTTAGTTTTGTATAATTTAGACAGAGAAGCGAAAACAGAGTTCGGTGACCACCAAGAGCAGCAAGAGCATCGCTATTCTGGATAAAGCAAATAAAAGAAAACTATTAAAAAATAAATTAGATATTTGAACATTCCTTTCATTATCGTTATTATAAGAAAGAAAAGGCAGCGGCGCTAGTTTGAGGCATACAGCCGCCTTTAGGCACGGTACGTAGAAGGCAACTGCCAAGTAGGATTACTTTGTTTATGGTTAATTGTATCGATTATCAAAACATATTTGATTTTTTTTTCTGAGTCGTTATTTTAAAATGAGGGTTTAATAGTACCTATGGCATAAAAAACGTAACAGAAACCCAATACGGTAAATCGTGGCCACTTTTGCAATGGATCACTTCGGCGTCAATTATTTACTTGCCACAGAGTGCTGTGAATAGGCAGTGTGCTTACAAACCAATTGGCAATTACGGCACAAAAACCGTTTATTACGTTGCTCTTTTGACCAAGGGCACAAATTACCCGGTGCCACCCTTCGAAAGGCGGGCCCTGCGGCTCCCAGCCCTCGTCGTTAGTGACGTCATCAACTGTGATTTCAAATGATTTATGACCTTTGAGTCTATGTGATTTTTTTTCTACTCGCCGGCGCCATTATACTTGCCATTTTGTCGTCATTTATTTAATAGTTCTGATAAGTATATTTAATATACTTATCAGAACTATTAAATAAATATACTATATGTACATTTCATATTTTAGTTACGATTTTGTTATAATAATACACGCGGATGACCTGCATGTTGGACAGGTTTTTTTAAATGACCACAATTATATTTTTAAGTTATCCTTATTACTGCAACTATTCACAATAAAACTATTCATAGATTCGAATATTTTCAAAATTTACAAAATACACTTAAAATAGTTAGTTAAGCTATCTATAAGATATATATTAAAACGTTACTTTTAAAAACAATCTAGATATCGTTCAATTGATCCAAATCAATACCCCAAGCAAGACGCTGACTGGTTTGTTCCGCTTTATGGCAATACCTACTGATGCGCTGCGGCAGATATATACTCACCAGCCCTCAGGTGACGCGTTTCGTTGTCTAGATGTTCTGATTCATCAGCTAATCCTAGAATTTATAGTTTTTTGTGACAAAAGTTAGCTTTATATGTTATTCTCCGAGATAAATAGGTACCTCTAACTACAAGTGTCTGTTAAAGGCAATAAAATCACTGAAACACAACTATTTCTACCACCAGGTCGCATCCTCTACGATGTCCCGTGTGGAGTCTGCAGAGACAACTCATCGGGCAAGCACTACGGCGTGTACGCCTGCGATGGCTGCGCAGGATTCTTTAAGCGCTCTGTCCGCCGCGAGCGCAACTATGTCTGCAAGGCGCGCGTGCCAGGCTCCTGCACGATAGACAAGACGCACAGGAACCAGTGCAGGTCCTGCCGTCTCACTAAGTGCCTCGAAGCTGGCATGAATAAAGATGGTAAGAAAATAATTGCGATTTGTGATCTTACTCCGCATGTTAGCCGAGTCATCGTAAACGTCCCTTGTGATGACAGATTTGACAGCTTGTACAAGCTACGCTAAAACCAAGGAATTTATATACTGCTAAAACTCAACCAAGACGTGTCCATAATGAATTTTGTTTTTTCAGCGGTGCAACATGAAAGAGGTCCGAGGAACTCGACGATTCGCCGACAAATGGCACTCTTTTCAAAAGATATAACGCCTTCAACAGATATTAGTCTCATGAACACGCAAATACACACCAGCCCTTCGATGCCTACATCGTTACTACCCCCCACAATGCCACTAACTTTATCGTTATTTTCTAATCCATTCACACATTTCAATGGATTAAATATTTTCAACGCTCCGTCCGTCTTTATTCCACCACCTCCAATGGTACCAGTTAGAAGCAATATCCTTCATCGAGATGATCCTGGAAAGCAACGGGAAGTGGCAGCCAGACTTCTCTTTCTCAACGTCAAATGGGCTAAAAACCTCGTGCCCTTCGAAACCTTGTCCCTACCTGATAGACTTCTCTTGTTAGAAGAATCATGGGCGGAGCTTTTCGTTTTAGGAATCGCAGAGTTCCTATACCCTATTGATTTGAATGTTATGTTCAATGGGGGCTGGTCTAGACTAGATCACACTAAAGTGGAGCTATTTGAGTCTGTGCTAGCAGAAATAGCAAAAGTAAGGCCGGATTCAGAGGAGTACATGTACCTGCGATCATTGATCTTGTTTAAAACAAATTTCAACGGCGTTGATATTGATGGCAGAAGTATAGCTCGGGATAAACGACTTCAAGATTTACCCGCTGTGGCTCAGGTACAGAACCGAGTTCAGGCTGTTTTGAACATTGTGAGTATATACCATAAAGTCGTTTTATAGAAATGTTATTTTAAATTTAGTATTTATTCAAAAACATTACTTCTATTAATTACCAGACCTCATACCCTAGTCATTCAATAAGCAAAAAACATTAAATACATGTGTCAAAAAGCAAAAACATTCAACGATTCAATAAAAATAATAAGTAAAATAAATCAGTACATTGTCAATTAGCTAATAATTCAATAAATTATTTTATTCATTTTATTTTATTTCCTACAGCACACTGCAATGACGTACCCGCGTGAACTATCCCGCACCAGTCAACTTCATCATATCCTCACCTTGCTGAAGACAGTCTCCGGTGAGACCATCATCGATCTATTTTTCCGGAACACTATCGGCAATATGACTGTAGAGAAGATCATCACAGATTTGTACAAGTCGGGAAAGATTCCAGTCATACCTTTAAACATTTGAATAAATTTACCAGATTGCCTTATTAATTAAACCATTGGAGGATGAAAAAGGGAGTTTAGTTTACTTGTAGTATAAAAGAAAAATACATTTTACGGTCCTGAGAGATGCAAACTCTAAAGAGCTTGTGATGGTGCATTTTTATTGTAAGTATTTTGTATGACTGGGTTGACCTTTTTGTAAATATGTTTTAGCTTTTTTCTTCGTAGTTATTTCATATATGGTATCTGGTTTATTTTATGAACTGTCTAATATCATGCATCTTTCGGAGTATCGTAAAACCTATTTACTTGAAAAATAACATTCTAATAAAAATTAAGAGAATAAATCTTTTATTATGCACTTTTAGAAATGTGAATCTAATTTGCTTTTGTTAGTTATCGAGTTTTGCGGGATAAGCATATTTATAATCTAGTCACAGGTTAAGAGAAAGTAGAGAGATGGGGTAGTAAGGTGGTCGCGTGAAGAAAAGCCACTTTATGGGTGATCGTCATGGGTTGACGCGAGATTCAAATTATTTTGTGATTTTTAATTTTTTCTGCGTTTTACATAGAATAAAATTAACGGAAAAGTAATTTGGCGTAAATCGTGGATTATCTTTTATTTTGGGTGCAGTTGTGAAAATGTTGAATTTTAGCCCAAAATCTCTTATTTTCTCAAATGCTCTAAAACTACAAATGAGCCGAAGTTCGTTTTTTCATAAGTAAATAGAAAATGGTTTACAATTTGCGCCAACTTACTTTTCCGCTAGATTTATTCCTTGAAGGAAGCAGAATCAATTAAAAACTCGCGACAGCCCGTGACGAACCACTTTAATAATAAATATGATATGGATGAAATTATCTGTGGTAAAAGGATTTGGCATATTTACCACCGCAAATAGTGCTACCGCTACACAATAAGTTATTTTAATGTTATTTTGTATATTCGTCACTAGGTTTAGCAGTCATGGCAAAATACATTTTATAAATTAATTTATAGGTTTTTAAACTAGAGTACCTGTTGGCGGGGATAAGTAATCCACACTTGCAACCACGGACTTTGCAGACTTCCTATGAAGGTGAAGTGAGTCCCGAAACCCAAGTTTTGGCTACACGGAAAATCAATTTTAGGGCAAAAAAAAATAAACGAAACAAAAAAAAACTATTTTTTCTGAAGACGATCATAAGTTTAGGATTTTAGTTAGTAAGTTATGGCAGTCGAAACACGATTGACTAAACTTGAGACGATAGAAAAAAATCGCAAAATTTCCTCTAAATCTTTATTTTTATAGTGATACTTCCACGGAAAAACCCATTTCCATTTGCTGGTTATTTAACAAATATCATTGAAATTTCGTCTATCCCACTTCGTCTCAAATGTGAGAGACCCGTGCCTAAACATTTTGAGATAGCATTTTGTAGATATCTAACATATGTGAAAATACACGGAGCTACAAACAAACTGCGATTATACATACATAGTTTTGACAAATTTTAGTTTTTGCAAGTGTGGATTAGATTGTGTAATCCGCGCGACCACTCTAGGGTTAAGTTTCTTTTCGCATTTACAATCTTTTCCCATGTATGTAAGCGTTGTATTGAGTAGGTACTTACGTTACCTAGGTACCTATTCAAAATAGAAGATTTACTATTTTAAATACCTATTATGTATTAATAGTAGTATTCTGTTTTAATGGTACGAAATACTCCTAGATATAACGAGAATCTACGAGTATTTCATACCAATCGTCGTAAAATCGTAATAAGAAAATAGGCATTCAGCGTCAAATTGATATGAGCGTATAGGGTAGTCAAAATGATCTGTAAAACATAAAAGCAATTTGATATACGCAGTTCAAATCATCATATTGTTGTAAGCTTGGGTGCAGTCAGGGTGTTCAAAATTATCTTAGCAAACAAAGCTCTCAAAGGTAGTATGCAAACTTTTTTGATAATTAAATGCACTATGGAAATATATGAATTCTGTTATTATTATTATTTTATGAAGTACATTTTATGCACAGATAACTTTGAGAGCTTTGTTTGGTAAGATAATTTTGAACACCTTGGGTGCTTACAACAATATGATGATTCGAACTGCGTATGTGTACATATATCAAATTGCTTTTAATTTTTGATTCATTTTGACTACTCTAGACGCTCATATCAATTTGACGCTGACTGTACCTACTATGTTATCTCTGTTTATTTATTTAATTTTACTGTACATAATGTAGGTAACTTTAAAGATGAGCGTCTTGTGTTGGCGCGATATTAATTTGTTTTGTGGCTTTTAATTTACCTATTTTTTACTTATGTAGTTGTACTTATGTAATTTTAATTTGTTTTTTGTGACGTGTCCAAAAGTCCTGTAAGGTCTAAAGGAAATAAAGAAATTTGATATTTGATATCTATTCTGCGTTCTACAAGGGATAAAACTATAGGAAAAGTAATTTGCCGCAAATCATGAACAATTTTCTATGAAACCATCATAAAACTCGATTCAATTGTATTTTGGGAACATTTGAGAAAATTTTGAATTTTAGCTGGAAATCTCTTATTTTCTAATGCTCCGAATATACCAATTCAGTATTTTCATAAGCTAACATGATATGATTAACCATTTGCGGCAAATTACTTTTCCGATAGCTTTATTCCTTGTAGAACGCAAAATGAATAAAATAAAAAGCACAAAAAATTTAATCTCGCGGCAGCCCGAAACGATCAACGTTATACCTATATTATGTCATGCATTGTAATGCACCTATGTAAGAATGTTATGTAAGTAGGTAATGTTAAATGTAGATACCTATAGCAATATTTATTGTAAATTTGTAGAGAAAAAATTGGGTAAGTAGGTACTTACTTAGATAGGTATTTAATAATACTTATATTAAAATTTTATATTATAGTATGTAATCATAATGTAATATATAATCAGTAGGTACTAAGTAGATATCGTTATATTAAGTTGCTTGCTTTGAAACAGCCAACGTTTTATTCTCGCTCTACCCATACGTAATACGTATTGAGTACCTAACCTAATTATTTAAATTGCTTCAATAAAACTTGCATTCTCAATGGAATTCTTCTAGTTTTTAACCCCTTCATTCTTATGGTGTACTTTGCTGTAATGTCCACACGCCAAAATAAAGGTGATCTCAGAAAATCATTCCGTAAATTATACTTCCAAGCGTCTGCGTGTAGGAAATGCTAAAGCGAGTTGAAAATTATATTCTGCGTTACCAGCTTCTGGCCGCGACTTTGCACGCATTTTACCAGCATAAAAAATAACCTATGTCCGTTCCTGGGTATCCGTGTACAAACATTATGATCCATTCAGCCATTCGTGCGTAAAAGGGTAACAGACCGACAGAATTACTTTCGAATTTATAATATTCAATAATAAGTATGAAATTTATGTGAAACTTTGTGAGGAAGATGTGAAGTCAACGCCAAAACGGATCGCGCTGAAATTTTGCACGCATGAAGTTCTGGACCTCGGTCCTCGAATAACATTTTATGTGGAAAATCCGCGAACGAAGCTGCAGTCAGATGCTAGCACTCGTCTACAGTTTAACGTAAGTAGGATATATAGCTACGAATAGATATTTCCTCTCTCCCTTGGAAATATCTTATATCCAACTTCTATCTTCTATCGAAGGATAGGGTCTACGATCTACTCAGAATGCAATATGCTTCGGTACATTATTTTTAAAATTAAATTAAAAAATATATAAGGTATTTTTAAATTAAAAGTTCTTTTAAATAAAAATATTTAATAATTATTTTAGCCGCACCGCTGAGTGATACTGCTGTAAAATTATTTAGGTTAGTTTTAGGTATAATTTAGTTTTAACTAGTATTTTGTTAAAATACGGGACTGAGTTAGTCATGACTCAAACTCCCCTAATAAATGAAGAATATAAAAAAGTTCAAAGCTTTCAATGTATGAGTGGAATCTTTCAACTCAATTTTAGACCAGCCCATCCTCAACCGATTGAGCTGAAATTTGGCATACTTAGGTAAGTTCGGTGATTTCGTGTGGTGAGTTCATTAGACCATCGAGCTGGTCTAATGATAGAAACCGAAGGTGGCCATAGGAACTCCTAAACGAAACGACTTAACCACGTCGAGTTTGGGTTCGTTGGATGTGTCTTCCCAAGCACTTTGGTCCTCGATGATATAAAAAAGCAGGGAGTCGATGGATGGAGGCGGCTCGGGACCGCTATTTGTGGCGTCGTACGGGGGAGGCCTATGTCCAGCAGTGGGCGTGTATGGGCTGATGATGATGATGATATAAAAACTTTGATTTAATTTTTTTATAACATATTAAAAAAATATTTCTATATGATTTCAAGTAAAATCTACATGATCCAACGCCTCAACGGTACGGGCACTCAGGCTACCGAAAATAGCTGCTAAAAGTCCGTCCAAATATTCAAGAGCACTAGTCAAGGTTTGAACGCTCATTTCCGTGTGCTTCCCCCGATTACGATGAGCACCAAGACAAATGATGCGCCCTCATTGTGATCACGTCATTGCCGAACAACCCTCGCCTCGCTGACGTCTTGCCATGACATGTGTGCTCGCCGTGTTTATTGTGTCCAAATCCCCGATTAATCTCCAACTTTTATGAGCTATTGTTCGCTCCCTTTCAGATTTTTTGCAGGCCCCGACTTATTGACAATACCGTTGACGTTCTCGTTATATAAACTTCCTTAACATCAACTTAACACAGTTCAGTTTCGACTGCGGTTTTTCTGCATTCACAAATAAATAGATTTGAACTTAATGTTAAGGTTACTTTGGTTGAGTTTCGGTAACAGGGTTATTGCAGCCGCACTGTATTAACTTTTGAAGTTTATAGCCTTTCGGTCGCGTCAATTTGTGTATTGTCATGTGACATAATAGCGATGCCATCCCCATGGGTTTATTAGTTGAAATGCGATGACAGTTACCCTGGATTTTGTTAAATATTCCTCTTGCATCTCGCTTTTTACTTTGAATAGAAAGGGATGCTAGAAAGGGATGAGTTGAATGAAGGCGTACTTACCAAAAAATATGTTTTGGTCGGCTTTGGCTAGTGAATATAATAAGGTACCTATAGGACTACCATCTCATTAAACGGATAATGAGGTGATAGTCAAAGATTTATATCGTTAGATAGGCCCTTACCGTAGTGAGACCGCGCCTGTGTTGGTGCCATATGAAATGAGATAGCTCGCTCATTTGGAGTCAGTGTACATCTAAACACACACAGCGTCAGCCGGACGTGCTGTAACATTGCCATTTTTTGTTGAAAAGTGTCACAAAATGCCATCGTGCGCATTTCGCAAATGCTACATAAATTCTAAACATACAAATAAAGACAAAAGCGTTACATTTCACTCTTAGGTATTGCGATATAATTAAATAACTAATATTTTTCTTTTCGTTTTATAAATCTGTGTTTCCGCTGTTGCGTTCTGACCGCACTACAAAGTAACATTACCAGCTAATTTGTGGTACAACCCAAATTGCAAACTTTTTAGATTTTTCGATTTCAGGGCATGATAGGACCTTTATTTTTTCACAAAAGTGTGTGCGTCGTCATTTCGTAACGCACACATTCAAAGACAACGGACCACGGTTTTTGGTACCTATATATCTAACTATATAAATCTGTGGTGACAGTCCTTTATTGTTCAGCGAGCGAAGATCTGTGTAACGTGATATTGCTTGTTTTGTTAGGTAGGTATATTTGTAAGAATAGGTACGAGCAACGGTTGAACCGACGTGCACGGAATTAGACGCCTACTTCTAAATTGTAGGTACTTATATGAGGAATGTGATGGAATCTTTGAGTAATTCACCATATACACATACCCGGTCGGTAACACCCCGTCGTCAACACTGTTGACGATTGGGAAGTTAAAAGTTCCAATCGTTCACAGTGTTGACGAACGCTACATTTTAATTCCCGAACGTACCTACCCATCTAGTCCAGGGCCTATACTCGTAAAAACGAAATCGAAGTTTCTGATATTTTTCGTGCAAACGCTAATCTTATGCAAGCGACTTAAGAGTTGGTTTTGCACGAAAACGAATCTTCGCTTTTCCTTTTCCGAGTAGGCCCCCAGGAGTCGGAATAAAAAAGCGAATTTCAATGAAATGTGATAAAGACTTTAAAAATGCTCTGAGAACTTTAAGACCAAAATAGACCGAGGTGTCCAAAGGGGGTTTCGACGAATTAAAATCAATCTTACTATTTTTATAATATAATAATAAATATATATATTATTATTATAAATATGTAGCTTGTGAAGATGTTTTAGCTATTGAGTTGTTCCATTTGTAGTAGGTAGGTAGAGCTTTTAAGATATTTCTATGCAGCTGGCTATCTACACTTGTGGAAGAAGCTAGAATCTAAAAGAGTGGTAGAATCTAACAGTAGAGATTGAATGGCCGTGGCCGTAGGCCGTGGGGCCAAATTAACGCAAGTAGAGACTGAATGGCCGTGGCCGTAGGCCGCCGTGGGGCCGCGGCGTACGAATATCGATCCCTCCAACTCAACCTGTGGATGTCGTAAAAGCCGACTGAGGGAACCTACCAGAGGAAGGGCAGCAGCTTCCTTCTGAGTATTTTTTAACACCAACACTGGGCTCACCAATCCACCTGCCAAGCGTGGTGATTATGGCAAATCCCCCCTACATGGGAGACCATCCACACGACGGACCGACGACATCGTAGCGGTCGCAGGGAGTCAATGGATGGAGGCGAGTCAGGACCGCTATTTGTGGCGTCGTACGGCCTTTGTCCAGCAGTGGACGTCTATGGGCTGATGAAGATGATGTTAATATATAAATTCCTTGGGTAGCTTTCATAAGTTAGTACATATTGTATTCTCTTTGAGTTAGTATTGCACATATATTTTGATTAATGGTATTGATACTATTTTTGTGATTTTCTACTTTAATTCTGTTTTATAAATATTCCCAATTTATTCTTATTTAATATCAGAATAACATTAATGGCATTATATTACAAATGTGCAAAAACAAGCATTGCATGTACAATAATTTATGATTGTTCTTTACAGCAATTCTGAAGGAATTAGCAGGAGTTACCGAAATAATGCATAAATACTAACGTAGTATATAAATTCCTTGAAGCTACCACATTACGTAAACAATCCTGCAAAATGAAAACAATAGCAATCCTGTTTCTGAAGGAAAGAGGAATTCATCTTTTTATTCCTACTGCTTCTCGTGATATTTTGAAATCATACCGAATTTCTTTCGCACGCCACTCTTGATTGTTTTATGTTATGTATGACGCAAAAATCTCAATTTTTTTTCATAAAACTCAATTGTTGTACCACTTTGTACAATACAACAACTCGATGACTACAACTTTATTTAGTAAAATAATAAAGTGCTAAACATGCTGAAAACAAGGTAGAATATCTCTTCTCTCTCTCTTCGCTCTTCCGAGACACGATGGTTACGTGGGTGTCTCCAGGCTACGTCAACGACGCCATCGGCCAATGAGAAGACGAATCAGTTTCCTGGTGATAAGTAGCGTAAAATCTACTTGCACAAATTTGATAAAACTATGTGGTTTTGTATTTACCAATTATTTATTAGGTTGACTTGTATCTAACGAACGCTGTTTTGACTGATCTAACAAACTTAATTGAAATCTAATTGAATTTTCAATTGCCTTTATCACTTTTGTTTCCCATCTTCTACATTTTGTTGAAATAAAGTGGCAACTGGGCAGTGACGTCACCTGGAGACACTCCCGGAAGAGCAGTCCTGTTTGTGCTAAACTGCTAACTCTTGGTCTAGTACCCATAACACAAGCTCTGCTTAGCTTTTTTTATTTTTTTTATAGTAATTTCTATGACAATAATTAGATATAAGATAGTTCTTAGCTTACGAAACGAATTTTTAGCAATTCCTAGGTATCATTAGTCACATAGTTTAAAACTTAAGTACTTAATACTTATCCTGCTGTGCCATAGCCGGGTCCATATTTGTGACTGTGAAAATTATAATATCTTTTTGTATACATGGTTTTCAATAAAACATTTGGATTTGATTTGATTACACTACCTAGGTAGGTGAATTATGAAAAATGTGGATTTACAATACATTTTTGTGCACCCGTACATAATAATATGTATGACAGTGTTACAAAGTCTAATTTTTAATGTTCCAGGATTACTTCGTGCTGATTCCCGAGGCGTACTACGAGGCCACAGTGCTAACGAAGCTGGTGTACAAGAGAAGGCCGGCCTAGGGCGGACATAAGCGGACTCACCACCAGTGCTATCAATTATCTCAACAACCCTCAGGTAACGATTTTCACTCTCCGAATACTCAATGGCAATCAGATCTGATCATAGCTCGTAGAATTTATAACCTCTGGGGAGTAAAGGTTCTCGAGTGGCGGCCACGATGGAACACGAAACGGAGTATTGGGCGACTATCCACTCGATAGACCGACGACATCGTAGCGGTTGCAGGGGGTCAATGGATGGAGGCGGCTCAGGACCGTTATTTATGGCGTCGTATGGGGTAGGCCTATATCCAGCAGTGGACTTGTATGGGCTGATATGATGACGATGATGAACCAGATCTGATTAAGTAGAAATAATTTTCACAGTTGAAAATAAAAAACTTTATAATTTGTCTAGTAGCGACATCTAGCTATAAACCATATATTCTTAAACTTGTATGTCATTAGGTAATGTTACTGATAATGATGATACCTCAATCTTATACAACTAAACAGTAGCGTGAGTCTGGCCTGTAGCGTGAGTCTGGTCGGAATTTGGTAACGAGACGTGATCTAGACGTCTCCTTTTTCCATACAATTTGGGTCAGAGCCTCTATCGTGCGTACGTGGAACTACGCTTTCGATCGCTTCACGTTACTAACGTGAGGAGACGTCCAAATCTCTAGGAAAATGACAGAATTGCGAGTCCGAATGATGCTGACGTTACTAACGTAAAGATTTACATATTTATATTTAAAATAGTATAACACCGTTTAGAAGTATAAATAATATCTCAAAATTCTTATCATATTTTTAGTAGCAAGCATTGACATGAAAATATTTTTTTCTCTATGGTCAATCACAAAATAATATATATTGTAAAATGTTGCATTTTTCATAGTAAAAATGAGAAAATAAATTGTTACGCTTGATTTTAAATGAAGATTTAGTATAGTTTATTATCTATATTATTTTTGCATTATTTTAACGCTGCTAGTTTTCAAAGAATTACCTTATTTTAGAGTTTGTTGAGTTAGCTTTAAAATAATTCGTAGATGCTACAATCTTACATGGTGGATCCTCCACACATGATCCATGCGTACCTTAATTACAATAGACTTTTTTATTACTTAGATTTTTATTTTTTTCGTTATAACAGTAGCTAATCACATTTTTTAAGAATTCTTAGGTTACTACGTTGGTACCTAAACAAATACCTACACTACCCACCTGTGACCCATGTTTAGTGATAAATCGATTTGTGGTATGTACCTTACTTTTGTCGGAGTGTTATAAAGTGATTAATAATACGTAAGCACGTAATATAAGGCGTAAATAATATTTTTGTAGAATCGCGACTCTAACGCCATCTATTAGTAATGCAACTACAACTACCCCTTAGGTTCATAGACCGTGAAGTTCTTTATTTTACCCAAAAATGGCGCTAAAATCGCTTATTTATTTTGTTATTATAACATGTAGGAAAACCTATATATACGATATAATAAAAAAACGAATAATTTAAAGGCAACTCATTTTGTTATACAATAAAATAAGGATATAAATGTCTTATTCCAGCCTTTGAGTCGTCAGGTGGTGAATATCAGTGGTTCGTAAATGAGGTGCGTTTCAGATATGAACCTTTTCCTTACGTCTCTGCTCGATAGCCACTCGACACGTCCACGATAGCTACCGGACTACCAACGGTCGAGATGTGATCGTGGAGTCGTCGACGCCACGATCACGCCTTGCCAGACTTGCCCCTCTGATCAAGTTATCAGTAACATTACCACAAGTTTAAGAATATATGGTTTATAGCTAGATGTCGCTACTAGACAAATTATATGGCACGATCGAAGCGTTTCGGGTTTGAGTCGACATTAGAACCCATTGTTGTGAAATGCATCTTTTGTCTTTCCACCCACCGATCGACGTGGCATCAGTGGCATGATAACTACTTCCATACCTGCTGGGATAGTAATCTGAAAGAGCGCTTGACACCACCTACATAACAGACTTCAAAAGAGGAGGGCATCAATTCGGTATGTTTAGTTTTGTATGTATGTTACGCGATATCTCCGCCAATTATGGACCGATTATGGAAATGCTTTCACTATTGTATAGAAAACGACCCCGAAGGGGTCCCATAAAAATGTTATGGATAAGTATTTATCCCGCAAAACTTAAAATAAGTGTAAAAGTAAGGGAATTTGAAGTTGGTTTATCGTTTTTAAAACACGCCACATTATGTACTTATTAGTATTCATCAAAATATAAATTTGTTTCAATGTTTAGATCAAAAATTTATCCTACCTACTAAGAATTTTTTCGATCCCAGATTTAAAATATTTAACTTCGAGACAATTCAATCTGAAATTACTTCTCCTAACAAATCAATTTCTTTCTTGATAATAGATACCTAAATATAATTTTAATTCAATATTATTTTAACTATCTATGAAAAAAAGCAACCATTCACTTGAAGACCAGACTCTCTTGACTATACAAAAAGCTGGTTAATTGCGGAAACAAATTAATTAATTTGTTTCTTGGATTACACGGTTTTTTTTAATCAAAAGAAATATATTAAGACAATTTGTTACTAATATGAAGTTAATTTTCTCTAACGTCTATAGGGAGAGGATCATTTTCTTGGATCTAATAAGTTTGCTTTGATGCAAAGTAATTTGTCTTATTTCAAGTAATGTGTTTTTTCTGTGTAGGCGTAGCATGTATTATATTTTTCAGTTTTTGGCTGTATTCGATATTTATCACTTGATATTTTTATCCCGTGATGATGAGTAAGTAAAAGTATCTCGTGATACGGCTGAATCGACACCCTGGTATTTGTTCCGGGTCCGGGTTCTACATACTTATCAGTCGGTACCCATAAAGCACCCTCAGCTTACATTTTGGCCTGATGATGCTGTGTTCATGTTGGTCCAGTTATTTAATTGCTAAATCAAACTAAAAATGACATCCTCGAAATAATGCCTATAATTCACAGCAACTGAACGAGCTCCAGGCCGAAGCGAACAGCATACCAATGCTTTACGAAGACCAGAGTGAACTTGCCTACAACATGAAGATAGCCCCACCTGGCCAGTACGTGCTTATAGTAGAGTACGTCACGCCTGTCAAAACTGACATTAGCGTCACCTATGAAAACACCACCGCTACTGACTATTCATCTAAAGGTAACTCTAAATCCATTCTTAAAGCTTGTCGATAACCAGCTGCAGTGCGAGCCTGACAACAGAAACTGCAAGTGAGTGTATAACGACTCTGAGGGCAGGTGTCTTTTCTTGTATAGAAAGCTGTAAGCCTTATTGGTTTAAGTTCGACGTGCACCTATAACCCGCACGGCACATCCGTAGTGGAGCTGGTTGTTGACAACTAGCTCCATTGCAAACCTGACAGCGGAAACTGCATGTCAGTTTTCAGAGGTTACGTTAAAATTTAATGTCTATGAGAACAGCTACCTATCTTTTAGCTTTAGGTTTTACAGTCAGGTTTATTTGAAGAAAACTTGATAAAATTGAAGGCCTGGAAAATGACTTGTAAAGAAGATGAAGTTTACGTTGCACGATAGTTAAAGCTATGTGTCTACAGATGACGTGATAACGTAATCGGGCGTGTGTGCGAGCACTGCGTGGCGGGACATTACGCTTTCCCGGAATGCGTGCCGTGTAGCTGCGACCTGGCGGGCACTACGGACGACGTCTGCGATCAGAACACCGCCCAGTGCTACTGCAAGAAATATGTCAGACGACAGGTGAGTCAAAATCAAAATGTTTTATTGAAACCATATTGTACAAAAAGATATATATTTTCACAGTCTCAAATATGAACCCGGCTATGGCACAGCAGGATAGTACTTACTACTTAAGTTTTAAGCTATGTGACTAATGATACCTAGGAACTGCTAACAATTCGCTTCGTAAGCTAAGAACTGCAGTGCTGAATGTACCGCAAATGAACGTGAGCAGCAGTGTGTGCATGGCGGGATTTAAACACAACCCCTCGGCAGGCTCAGCTTTTGTCTAGGTTAGGAAAGTCCTTACAATGCGTAAATTGGTGAATTAGAAGAAGCACAAAGGCATTACAAATATTCAGCCATGTCGACAATTCCAAAGAGAATACAATTATTGTATTCTCTTTGAATACTATTATTATTTATACAAGAACTTTTGAATAAACGTAACGCCTTGTCTAACAGTCTTTATAAATGTCTCAGGAATGTAACTCGTGCAAAGAGGATTACTTCAACCTGCAAGCCGAATATCCAGACGGCTGCGCCAAGTGCTACTGCTTTGGCAAAACTACGCGATGCTCCAGCTCTTACCTGGCCTGGGCTTCCGTGAGTGTACCATATTTAGCTTATTACGACGACATCTGTAGGGCAGTGGGCGAAGGTCCGCCTGTGACGCAGAAGGTTCGATTCCCGTCTCAAGTCGTGATTCAGTCTCATAATGCTCCAGGGTCAACAATAAACGGTTATCTCTTTCTATCAGGTAAACGTCTCACGTCCTACGAAGGTTACCTATCCTACTCTGCCCAGGGGGCCTACTCGGAAAAGGAAAACCGAAGTTTCTTTTTCGTGTTCGTGCAAAACCAACTCTTATGTCCATTGCATAAGATTAGCGTTTGCACGAAAAAGAATCAGAAACTTCGATTTCGTTTTTAAGAGTACGGGCCCTGTACAACACACACAACAACGAACGCGCAATTCCCGCTGCTAACGTCATCATTGGAGGACCTAACGGGTAACTAGATCTCGAATTTATTTCCTTTTACGGATATTTGTTGCGCTGGTTTTATATTGTATAATAAAAACCACGGGCCGAGATATTCTCCGCTATGGGTCAGTTAGACCAGTCTTTTTCACTTTTTGCTCTAGTGATGACGCGCCTTGTTTTGAAGTTTGGTGAGTTCGTTATTCCACACTTTTGTAGCGATACCGCCTACATCCTAATCTGTACATACTCATATGACATGTCATAGGTTATGCATAGTTACTATTGCTAAGCACTCGTGTACCTAACGTAAACACTACGAGACCTCAGTCTCGCGTTGAACTTCAATAAAAACGCACATTAATATCATCATATAAAAGTATTTCATTCCGTAAATAATATCTTCGCAATTAATTATATTTAGCCCAACACAAACACATAAATTGCCAAACTTTGACTTTGCAATGATCAATATTGTTGCTTTCTGTAATAATGGGACTGGCTTGTTCGCTGTAGTAGTAGCTTACAGAACTTATTGGCAATACATCATTGTCACTGCGTATAAAAGTCGTTTCCCGCTGTCTGTCCCTATACATATTATGTATGCTGAGTTAGATCTTTAAAACTACGCAACGGATTTTGATGCGGTTTTAATACGATAACGGGTTACAGGTTGAACGAAGAGACGACAAATGTTAAAAACTGCGGCGTACTATCTTCGCCCGCCTCCTGGTACGACATTAAAGTATAGCTTACTAGCTGCTGCCCGCGCTTTCCCCCGCGTTATTCCAGGTCCCAAACTATACCCATACCAAATTTCAGCCTAATCGGTTCAGTGGTTTTTGTGTGTACCAAATATCCATACCTATACATCCATCCATACAAACTTTTACATTTATCATATTAGTATGATAGTAGGATGGTTGTTATTAAGTTAGATACTAACATATAATAATAAGTATCTTTATTAACAAAGAAAATAACAATCAAATAATAGAAACAAATTAAACTAGTATTTACAATTGAAACAATTGAGCTAACTGCAGACTGTTGCAAACAATCTACAGATAGCTCAACTGGTCCATATCAATACCAGTCGGAAGCGTTCCCAAGACACTGGCTGCATTGCCTCGCTGTATGGCAATGCTAATTATAACTTGTACAACCTTAATTAAATCTAAGTATTATTATAAACAAACCTAGTAAGTCCTAGTAAGTCCTAGTAAGTCCTAGTAAGTCCTAGTAAGTCCTAGTAAGTCCTAGTAAAGTGCAATGCATTACCTGCTGCAAGCTTACTTGGTATTTCGCTCGGTCCGTTTATCGGTGCAAGTGTGAATTCTAGTTGCACGACCGTAGGTAAGATAAGATAATTTGTATAGGTTCATAAGATACAGTAATAAAAAAGGATTAAAGAGGGAAAAAACAGTGTGACCAAGAAGATGCCACTCAGCGTGTGCTGCAGGAGCTCGGGAAGCAACTGCAGCGCAGGTCTACCGTATTACCTTAACGTAGAGTGCGTCACTGACCCTGGTCCTTACAAGTTCTTTAGTTCTTTTTAAACGGAACACCAAAAGATCGAGTCTTTATCTAAGAGGACGAATGGGTTATACTAGCTGATGATTACAGACGAAAATTTAAAATGCTTTATAGCATAGTCTTAAACTGACTTTTATGTCCGCTGAGCTAAGCTCTATTGACGAAGTTTTTGAACAAGTGAATTGAAATTACTAGTTGTAATATAATAATAATAGCCGACTAAGGGAACCTACCAGAGGAAGGGCCGCATATTCCTTCTGTTTCAACACCAACACTGCGATCACCAATCCGCCTGCCAAGCGCGGTGATTATGGCAAACCCCCCCCCCCCCCCCCCTACATGGGAGACCATCCACTCGATGGACCGACGACATCGTATAGCGGTCGCAGGGAGTCGATGGATGGAGGCGGCTCAGGACCGCTATTTGTGGCGTCGTATGGTGGAGGCCTATGTCCAGCAGTGGACGTGTATGGGCTGATATGATGATGATGATACAATAAAAGGAAATAAATGAAGCGTTGTTCTAATGGAAATAAAAATATAATGTGCGAAAGTAAACTTATAACAAGGAATATAACAATCAAAGAATAGAAACAAATCATATATACTCATATAGAAATCAGTTTACATACATAAATTAAGATTTATACCTTTGCCTAACCAAAGGTATACCTAAGTATAATTTTGTTAAAAAATCTTGAAAGTTAGAAACTTGTATTATTAATGATGCTGATTAATAAAGCACCAATAAAGGCTAACACTTTATAAGGGATATAAAGATTTACAAAAAAACATAACATGCAATTAGGGACGAGTAAAATATTCCATGCAAAATTGTTAATAATATGAATTATAATTTCATTTTCGTATATGTATGTTGGGGCATCCACGGCCTTATTTAGGAAGATAATGATAAAATCAACTGCATGAAGCATCCAAATCCGTAATATTTTGAAAGGAGGGCATTCAGTATCATTTTTTGGACGCTTACGTTTGTTGTTAGTCTTAAGTGTTGATGACTCCCGATTCGGCATGACTTTTGAAGATAGCTCACTTTGGAGCCGTCATTTTTTTGAAGGATCATCCTCTTTTGTACCCTTACGTTTGTTCTTAGTCTTTAGTGTTGATGAATCCTGATTCAGCATGACTTTCGAAGATGGCTCACTTTAGAGCCGTAATTATTTTGAAGGACTATCCTCTTCTGTACGCTTACGTTTGTTGTTAGTTTTTAATGTTGATGACTCCTGATTCAGCATGACTTTCGAAGATGGCTCACTTTAGAGATGTAAATATTTTGAAGGACTATCCTCTTCTGTACGCTTACGTTTGTTGTTAGTTTTTAGAGTTGATGACTCCTGATTCGGCATGACTTTCGAAGATGGCTCACTTTGGAGTCGTAATTTTTTTGAAGGACTATATCTGTTCGCTTACGTTTGTTGTTAGTCTTTAGTGTTGATGACTCCTGATTCGGCATGATTTTCGAAGATGGCTCACTTTCGAGCCGTAATTATTATGAAGGACTATCCTCTTCTGTACGCTTACGTTTGTTGTTAGTTTTTAGTGTTGATGACTCCTGATTCAGCATGACTTTCGAAGATGGCTCACTTTAGAGTCGTAATTTTTTTGAAGGACTATCCTCTTCTGAACAGTTACGTTTCTTGTTAGTTTTTAGTGTTGATGACTCCTGATTCGGCATGACTTTCGAAGATGGCTCACTTTGGAGTCATAATTTTTTTGAAGGATCTGTACTCTTACATTTGTTCTTAGTCTTTAGTGTTGATGAATCCTGATTCAGCATGACTTTCGAAGATGGCTCACTTTAGAGCCGTAATTATTTTGAAGGACTATCCTCTTCTGTACGCTTACGTTTGTTGTTAGTTTTTAGTGTTGATGACTCCTGATTCGGCATGACTTTCGAAGATGGCTCACTTTAGAGCCGTAATTATTTTGAAGTACTATCCTCTTCTGTACGCTTACGTTTGTTGTTAGTCTTTAGCGTTGATGACTCCTGATTCGGCATGACTTTCGAAGATGGCTCACTTTGGAGCCGTAATTATTTTGAAGGACTATCCTCTTCTGTACGCTTACGTTTATTGTTAGTTTTTAGTGTTGATGACTCCTGATTCAGCATGACTTTGGAAGATGGCTCACGTTGGAGTCGTAATTTTTTTAATGGACTATCCTCTTCTTTACGCTTACGTTTGTTGTTAGTCTTAAGTGTTGATGACTCCTGATTCAGCATGACTTTCGAATATGGCTCACTTTGGAGTCGTAATTTTTTTGAAGGACTATCCTCTTGTTTACGCTTACGTTTGTTGTTAGTTTTCAGTGTTGATGACTCCTGATTCGGCGTGACTTTCGAAGATGGCTCGCTTCTAACTGTGTGTCCATCTGTAATTATCAAAATATACATTGAATATATTTATTGTCTTTGATAAATAATTATACTTAATTTATCTTTACTTATAATTAAACTGTAACAAGTCCAATACTCTGAAGATATTTTGAAAAGAAAGTTGATGCCACTCTATTATCCATACTGAAGCCAAAACTATAATGTTTTTCTTTCATGTCTGTCTGTCTGTACCTATCTTGGCCGCACATCACGCCGAAAATACTGAATGTATTGAAATGAAACTTGGCACGATTTGAGTTCATACTACGAGCAGAGATTTTATAATACCATACTAGCTACGACGAAGGACATGTCATGTAATACAATTTATCCCGGAATTCATTATGGTTCCCTTGGGAGATGAGATGGAAGTGAAATTTCTCAGCCACGCATAGCCCCGAAACAACTGAATGAATTCGAATTAAACTTAGCATGACGTTCTTAATACGAGGAAAGATATAAAATACTTAGTATCCTGGAATTCAGTAGGGTTCCCTTGAGGGGATAATTTGTGCTAAATCCTATTTTGGCTGACACTGGCTCTAATTTAGTTCCACTATAAGTAATTGTATAATGAACATATGGTTCTTTTGTTCTGGTATCGTGGAGGTGGCTAAAGGGGCAACTTTTGTTCAGGTCATTGACCCCAAAGTTCAATGTCCTCGGCGCTAGTGTTCAAATGTGTCGGTCAATAACAAGGAGAAAAAGACTTACAACTTAACCCGACCTGTATATATCAAAATAAAAAAAAAGATTCACACATTTTAGATCGTTTTTTTAATAATAATTGTAGTCTAGTCTCTCTGACTGTACCTACTTATTGTATGTGTGTACTTTGTGGTGTCTAATAAACTATTTCATTACAAACTTTTTTCTGAGGCGAGAATTGAACCCGCAAGCATTGCAATGCAGGGGGGGACATTCACCCGCTGCCATAGAGGTCGAGTAATTATAAAGAAAAACGGTAGGTATCACTAGCGTCATCATCACAGTACCTTCATTGTCAACAGGTTGCTCCCCAGTTTCAGATGCTGCCGCCTCCAAAGCTCGTTTTAATGTACACAAATCTGAAAGAAAGCATTTGCTAGTCTTTGAAATCGTAATAATTTTGATGTTTACCTTACTACTCAAGAAAGAGGGTGATGTTTTTCGAGATTACCTATTATTTATTTATTTATTTACTAGTTGCACCGCGCCTTCGCCCGCGTTTTGTCGGGATAAAAAGCTGTAAAATATGTTATTCCAGGTCCCAAACTATACCCATACCAAATTTCAGCCTAATCGGTTCAGTAGTTTTTGCGTGAAAGAGTAACAAATATCCATACAAACTTTGACGTTTTTAATAATAGTAGGATTAATCTTAGGAAAACTTACATAAATAGAGAATATTAAATATAAATATGAATAGAGAATATTAAATATAAATTTATGTTTAACGTGAATAACGTCATAATATGATGGAACCCTCGGTGAGCGAGTCCAACGCGCACTTGACGTTTTTATGTTTATCTAAGATCTCCAAAACTACTGAACAGATCGAAATGAAATTTGGCGTACTTTTAGAACATTAACATAGATTAGACTTAATTATTATACTTGCTGAAAATACGTGGGTAAAGTTGCGGGCAGAAGCTAGTGAGAACGGACAGACGGACAGATACAGACAGACAGTATTGACGGACAGATACATACAGACAGTACAGACGGACAGATACAGACAGACAGCTACAGACAGACAGTACAGACGGACAGATACATACAGACAGTACAGACGGACAGATACAGACAGACAGTGCAGACGGACAGATACATACAGACAGTACAGACGGAGGCTTAGCAATACGATCCCGTTGGCTGGCACCCTCCTAAACATAACATCCTAACTAATATTATAAATGAGAAAGCGTGTTTGTTTGTTTGGTTGTTGTTCTTCCTTTACGCCCTATCTAAGAAAAAAATCGTTTTGATTTTTTGCATAGATTTAGTTGAAAGGATATAGCGTAATATAGGCTACTATTTGTCCTGGTAAAACATCAAATTCCCATGGGAAATTTACGGGAAAAAATATCTTTTTATCCCCCTAGAAATGTGAAATTCGAATTTAACGCGGGTGAAACCGCGGGGAACCGCTAGTTGTATATATTTACCAACCGTTCTTGTCCGTTATCGTACATTATACATGCAACGTAAAGATATAGGCATTCGTTTCATAAATGCATACTTACCCACATAAAACTCAAGTTAGCGAGACTTGCATTGTTTACATTAAATAGGGGCTATAATTTTTGAGACAAATATATTTCTTACGAAAAACTAAAAACAAGTAGGTACCTATCCTGAAAATAAACCTCCCACTTAGTTTCGAGGGTGGCCTGGTGGGCCAATTCTGCATATCACGTGATATTTTATCGAGTGATATTCATTATCACGGGATAAATATATGTGATAAATAACGACTACCGGCAAAAACTGCATTCTTGTTCGACATAACGAACAACTCATCAAAGAAACACCCTCGATAAATATCGAATTGCAGATTTTGAGAATACGCTTCTTTATCACGCCATGTTTGGACAGCTCTTGCAATATTTATCGAGTAGATATATTGCCAGAAATTCCTTCCAGCTCTTTGCTGTAGAATACTCTGTCATTCTACTCTTTGGCCGTGCTTATTATGAAAGTACAGCAGAATTTTTTGCTTCGACTCTGTGATATATCAATCAGGTAAGGGTGGTATTTTTGTTTGCGTCTGCTAGTCCTGTGGTGGAAGGGAGGAGGAATAAGGTTGTGCAATGGCTACGGAGCTCGTCCTACCTTGTAACAGCAGGTCCCAACCATGTCTGAAGAGGCGGGCTATTCTGTTCATTCGCACCGTTGTTGCGGTCATCAACGATAGTCGATTTTCGAGATTCAGGTATCTGAAGCATTCACCCACGTTTGTACTGAAAATAGATTGCTTTATAAAAACGGTTCAGTTTGATTCCTATCGCTACTTGAGGCATCTACAGGGAGGCCTAGGTACATTCAGCAGTACCTATGTGAGCTGATGATGCTTGGACCTTGCTTACATTCTCTTGAAATAGTAGGTATTCCTAATAATTTAGGTAATTGTTAAGTTAGTAACAGTTTGTAGGAATTGTCTCATCCTACTAATATTATTTATGTCAATGTTTGTGAGAATGGATGTATGGATGTTTGTTCCTCTTTCACGTAAAAACTGCTGAACTGAATTGATTAAAAATTAATTTCTGCTTCATAAAAAATGGAATGGGTATAGTTTCGGACCTGAAATAACATGTTTAGGTTACTTTTATCCCGATAAGACGCGGGTGAAGGCACGGGCAACTAGTATTCAAATTAAATAGCAACGATTTCCGCAAAACCTCTGGTAAGATAGCCGACCAGGCACCTTGTCACAAATGGATATAGGTTATCATGACATATTTTTGAGGTGAGCAATGCACGCGCTGCCTTGCGCGCTATATATGGAGAATGCGTAGCATTGTATAACATCAAAGGACCTTTCTTCTGAATCACGATGAATTGAATATTATTTATGACTGTAAAATCTTGTAAATGATATAATAGCGTAGGATACCTAGGCATAATTATTATATCAGCTCACACACGCGGACGCGTGGTCAATGGCTTCCCCATAGAAATAACGCATCAATCTGGAATTATATGAAACTAAATCAAATTTCGCTCGATTCTATCCAGTTATGAACGTCAACAAACCACCAACACACAGAAGATTTGATAACATTAAAATTTTAAAAATAGATCTTGAATGGAACTGTTGTAAATGGTAAACTCACATAAGATCCATAGAACTCGAGTCTTCTTCTTGATTTCTTATTCTCCGAAACCGAGCTCCCAAGGTACCGTTCGAATCACTATCTTCAACGAATAAATGACCATGAAACATTTTGCCACGTTTTGAACACACGTTTCGCGAAGGAGCTCTTTTTAGAAAATGAGTTAGACGCCAAGACTGTTTCAAGAAATGAATTTAAATTTCGATACCTACCCTCTTTGACAAGATATACGTTCGCAGCACTCTACGTTCCGTAGACCAAGATAAAAAAAAACAAGATCGGCTCCTCCGGGAGTGACACTAGGTGGCGTCACTGTCCAGTTGCCACTTTAATACAACAAAACGTTGGGAAACAAATGTGATAAGAGTCAATTGAAAAATCAATAAAAAATGACAATAATGAATTATGTTTGTTAGATCAGTCCAAACAGAGTTAGTTAAAACACGAGTCAATGTGATAATTAATGGGTAAATACAAAATCATCATCATAGTTTTATAAGATTTATACAGGTAATAAATATTTAAAAAAATAACAAGGAGTTCGGGGAAACCCACAAAGCACCAAACTTAAGAGGACTAAATCGGTGAGTTTCCACAATTTTATACGTGCTGCTGGCCCTTTCCACAAATGAGGGTGGGTGACTACCCTCATTTGTGATTTGTCAATTCAATTTCAGGAATTACCGACTGCAGTACAGGGGATCATACGTAACTCACACGTTAATTAACTTATTTACCTGCTTAAGAGTTGGGAACATTTTGTACCTAAACTAATTGTCCTAACACATTTACACTTTCTTCTGTATTTTTTATTTAATTAACGGTTAATATGTTTAGTTACTAATAAATGTTTTTAATTTGATTTGATTTATATAAGGAGTTGGACTGGGTAGGGCCTGTTTAGGCAGGGGGATAATTCACAATACACTCCCATGCGAGATGTCAGTGCAGATCTCACTTAGAATTAGCATTAGATCCGACGAGGAAGAGGAACTAAAACCATCTGAACGCGTTCACTGACAAGCGTCAGCGATGCGTACCGGAGGCACGCGTCACTGTGCAACGAGCTGTCGTACAATTAATGTGCGTGTCAGCGGCAGTCAGTACGGCTGAAATTCAAGTGTTTCTTGATCATAACCTTTTTCGCAAAAGTTAATACATATTATAATAGTAAAGTGTTTCCAGGATGACTTCATGGCGGTGGGAGTACAGAACGGCTACCCGTACCTTGTGATGGACATCGGGGATAGCGCTGAGTCCGGCCGTGAGCCCGTACGGATAGCCAGCGACAAGTTCGTGGCGGACAATCGATGGTACCAGGTCAGGTGGAATGATACCCTATAGATAGACCATACCATTGCCGCACATCACAACGCCTTTCCTGAAGATGAAGCATAACGGTAATTGTAGGTTATGTGTGCGACTACCCACCACAACCTAGTGCGTAAAGCCTGTCATTGATTCTCTGTATTCTCATTGAATTACTCTTCATTGAAATTTGTAGGCACATCATTGTTTCATTACTAAATTAGAATGAGTGCGAGAAGGATTTAATCTCGCACAAGTTGAGCACAGCTTTATGAACGAGCTACTCTGCTCACATTTTCTTCGAAAAATTCTATTATATAAAATTTTAAGTATTAACCGGTGGTGTACCTATTCTTGAAAGAGTTCATGATGAGCACAACCTGCAATGCTCGCAATGTCAGTGAATTACCAACAATCCTGTAAAAGTTATTAAATTCAAGCAATTTTTAAATGTACCTACACGAATAGTCCCCCACATGAACAACAACAATGTAGTGGTTTGATTAAAAATATTTAAAATCCTCCGTTACAGTACATGTCTTGACCGATTAAGCCTTACTAAATTCCTCAATTGTCTATTTCGTTCCCAGAGTCGGGCGCAGCGTTAAGCTCAGTTTCCGCGAAAGCCTCGACAACGGCACCGACCACATAAGCACCAAGGAAGCGGTTCTACCCGGCCAGCAGGAAATCTTCAACCTAGACAAGGACAAGTCCAAGCTGTTCGTGGGCGGTGTCCCATCGGATGCGATGCTGCAAGGCGTCAGCTTCCCGGCCTTCGAGGGTCAGATCGAGGAGCTGGTAATAGGAGATACTCCGGTTGGATTGTGGAACTTTGTCAGCACCAATAACTTGAAGGGAGCTAGGCAGAGGTGGGTCCACTATACTACAGCTGATGTTTAGGACAAGTTGTGTCCTTTCCCTTCCAGGGGCAGAGCTTGACCTCGCCTCACTCGTATCGTGTCTACCTCCTCCGTCCAACAGTCTCTCTCTCCGTTAAAACTGGCCGCTGTGGCCTTAATTCCGCTAGGAGGATGAGGTCCTCCTAGCGGAATGCGGGTGGAACACCAAGGACAGGAAATACATTTTGTTGTAAATTTTCTAGAGGTAATTAGTCTATGCTCTTGGCTAACTCAACTCAAAGGGCAAATCTTGGGTAAATCATTGTTTTTTTATATTTTTTTACCATAGAGTACATATGTTCATGCGAGTTTTTTACCCTAACCCTATTCTCTAGGGTTAGGGTAAAAAACTCGGATGAACATATTATATATATATATTAACGCCTATAGACAAATCACGTTAGCCCCCGTTATTTGCGCTAATATTACCGTGATTGGGCGTTAATTCCTTAAAGATCAAAAGCAATTAACGACCATAAGACTATAACGCTTTATTCGAGCTAAAATATTTGCATAACGTGTTAGTCACGCTATAATATGCGGAACGCATGCGGTTATTAACGGTAAGCTCAAATAACTGGGATAAGTGCGCTACGTTACGCGCTACGTTCTATGAGTAACCTTACCATGGACATATGAGTAGACAAGAACATACGTAGAGCGGAAACTTCCGCCCGGACTGGCTCAAGGTGACGATATTAACCTACCTACACGTTAAACGGGCTTCTCCCGATGACTCAGGTAGGGCTGTCAGGTCACGGTCATCTTCACCGCACGCGCGTTTTAGTGATTGTGCGTACCATATCTGGGAAAAATTAAAATGCCGACCCGTTGTTGTGGTGTGTTTGGCTATAAAAACAACTTGGAAATGGTGCCACCCTTATGTTAGAAAATATCCAGAACATCAGAGACAAATATTTGCAGATCGTACTAATATTTAACCCAACGCGGGAATCGAAACCGCGACCTGCTGTCGCAGGTGGACCTTCGCCCACCGCACCACAGTGGTTATCAAATGGCTTCATTTGGTATGGTAGGTACTTATAATAGCTTATTATTTATAAGTATCTATATCATACCTTATGTAAGTACGTAACATAAATGATGTAGGTAAGTATTTATAAATCTCTTATTTTGTAAACCTACAGTAAAATAATGATTTCATAGTTAAGAAAAACTTATATTTTATCGATATTATCTTTAGACGTAGGCATTAACTAACAGTAAGCAACGACAGAGGGGCGTAACGACGTGAAGGGGGAAGTAGGTATAAAACAGGCGGCGGCGATTGGGTCTCTGTCAAAGAAGATTCCCATCTAGTCGGTTTATTCTATGCCATGGATTATAATATAACACATAACGTAACACGTTATCAGAGTTATTTGCGATAATTTTAACGTGAACAGTGCGTTATCTGCGATATTATATTTGAGCAATGAAGTTAATTATCTGAATGAACCCTTATTATTTCACCCTCTAATTCCAAAAGTCCATTTGCGTTATAGCGTTCTATTACTGTCAAAAAAGTGTAATAAGCGCAAATCGTGTTGTAATTTACATATAACGATAGAAATTAGCGCTGTTAACACGTTATAAAATAACGTGGAGTGTTATTTACGTTAAAATTAGTATATAACGCTGATAACGTGTTACGTTATTGTATGTCATGTTAATAAATGTCCATGGTAAGGCTACTGGTGAAATCATAGAGTAAATATGTAGGTAGAAGTAGCGTAAGTCATTTCCGGTCTTATATCTATGTATCACCATAATTGTCATGTATCTTTGTCTCTCCCTCGGAGCCAAGCTATGAGTAAAAGAGATAGATGATGTACGTATAGCTATGCCGCACTGTCGTCGGTGTGAATCGTGTCAGGTGCTGACACAGTAGTTTGCTCTAAAGTTGTGGTCAGACTGATGAACTTTATTGAAATTCTATAAAATTACTGCGTTTTACTTAAAACTTTGTTGAAAAAGTGAAAATATGTCGTGTTCCGCTGTGTACTGTCCTTCAAGAAGCACAAAAGGTGGAGTTAAATTCCCGGATTTGTCATTACATACGTAAGTTTTTCGCTCAGTATCAATTCTAAAGTAATTATGTTTATTACTAGAAATCTGTAAACATTTTAACAATCTAGTCCATGTATTCCTGTGAGTTTAGGATACAAATAATGTCCAAAAGCACGAATAATTAGCCGATATAATTTTAGCATCTGTGCTAGTGATGGGCTTACCGTCAAATTTAGTTTTCGGGTTATTCCGCATTCTTCCTGCTGGTTTCAGCCGAAACTGGCCCGAATCAGGATAATAAAATTGTCCGCTGATTTCATTCCTGATTTCAACATTTCTTACAGGAAAGTAATATCTTTCACACTCTTCTCGTGCATGTAGCATCATGATACATTGATTTATTATTATTTTCCGTAGTATTTATTTAACTAGTTTATGTAACTCAAAGTACTCAAAGTAGAAATACACAAGATATTAACTTTAATAATTTGGAATTATGATCACGCGGTTTTTTCCGTACGTTTTCGTTCCAAAAGTTACGTAATTTTATATAAAATTTTTCGTAGGTACATAGGTATTTACTTTGTTTATATTTTTCATTTATTAAGGCACAAACATTATATATGAATTACGACTCGTTGGCTTCGAGAATTTGTCTTGAGTCTTGCATGGTCCACACGTTCGTACTTGCTCGAGATCGAGCAAGTTTATCGAGTGTGTACCCACCTGAAGACACCTATTCACTCTTGTCTTAAAGAGACCCAGGTTATAACTGGCCGAAAAAATAGGAGCAGACAAGGTGGATTAATTCGGCTTGCAAAATACATAGATACATAAACTATAAGTAATCACTTTTAATATTTTTTTATTGCGTTCACGCAGAAGTTGGTAAATAAGGATTAGCAAGAAATTTCAGGTTTTATAGCGACAGATGCCCAAAATGACAAAGAAACTAAGACAACGGAAAGCGGAGCGAATCCTAACCCCTTTTTTAGATTTTTACATCGCGTGAGTAGAGCAAAAAATGGTCAAAAAACATGGTTTTGTGGAGCTCCCTTTAATTTTAATATTTATTTTGATAATATGTTTTATATCGGTAAATGGAATACACACAAAAAATGCAGGTTACCTTTTACGAATCATGCGATACAATAAAGCTCGATAGATCGACAGAGAAACAGACAACAGCGGAGGAAATATGGGACGAATCAGGAATGAAATCGGCATAAAAAATTATTTTCCTGATTCGGACTAGTTTGGGCCGAAACCAGTTCGGCTTGACAGCGAAATCACATCCCTAGTCGCGAAACTATTACACTAACAAAAAACAGGCATGCGTAGAACTGTGTCTGGCGGTATCCTTCTAATACTTCATCCGAGGGTGAAATAAATAATTCAATTCACAAAAAACTCCATAGATGGCGCCAAGCGTCCATGGATAACATATAAATACGAACAAAGCAAGACCTTGATTTGCCAACTCCAACTCACACTTTTATGTATTTTCGCTGTCGCTACAAGTATTTTAGAATGTATTGCAAGTTCGTAGGGTTGAAATTTATTTGTCTTTTCAACGTTGCCTTTCTGTGTGCCTTTGATCGAATGGACCTTGCGTAATGTAATATGTACGATATAAACATAAAGTGTTTGGCTGTGTGTATGTGTCTATGTGTTGTGCAGCAGTGCGGCAGCAAGTAGCTTAGCTGTCAAAATCATTCGAAAATAGAAATTCGCAGTGCAATATTTATAAAAATGTGTCTAAGTTAATAGCAAGTTATGTGTGTGAATATTAATTATTGTAAAGTTAAATTAATTAAAAATTTAATAAATAATTGTTACGCAAACTATAGACATGGTTCACACACGTCCGCCTTTAGTACTAAAAGGATTACCAAAAGAAGACGAAGAAAGGCTAGAAAATTTATTTTCTAAATTAGACATCGATGGTAATGGCAAGATCGACATCCACGACTTGTCAGCCGCTCTCAAGGAGTTGGCTCCGCACATAAACCGGAGCTATGCAGAGGTTAGTCGACCACTCACTATACGAGGTCTAACGGTTTCACTTGCCCATGGCTCGCTGGCGACCTGACGACACGTGTTAGATGATTCATCAACCATCGATGATCAATGATGATTAATTTTATGCATTCAAGTCCTTGATAAACAATGTCCTAGGTACCTACTTTCTAACATACTGACACCCTTGGCCTGCATTTCAGCAGTCTATCATAATCTAAATTTAGAGCTCAGATCGCATTTTTTTATTTTTAATAAGCTTCTAAAATAACTGAAAATAGTACATATTCAATTCATTTCTGACATATTTTTGGTATTGGTAGTTCTCTTCATCCACTCATTGCCAAAGGAAAAATTTAACTAAATGGGACCTCTAGATATTCAATAGTTCACCATAAGTTAGGAAACTTTTGACTGCAAAGTCTTATGTAAGCCAGGCTTGTGAAAGTAAAAATATAGTAAGTAATGAAACAAATTCCAACTACAACAATCTTTAATAACAAATCATCCAATAATAAACTTTTAGAGTAGGTAAAGATGTGAAGTGGTTCTGAAATAGTGAAAGTCAAAATCAGAATGTTTAGTGAATTGAACAACACATTTTAAGTGTACCTGACATTAAAATCTCTGATACACTATCAATATGTAGTGGTTTATGTTATGATAGACTATCGATAAAATATCTCTGAACCATCATTCATTCTCAACATATTATGTAATTTTTCTGACAACAAATGTACTAATAAGAGTACTATTGATATGGACCAGTTGAACTATCTGTAGATTGTTTGCAACAGTCTGCAGTTAGGTCAATTGTAAATACTAGTTTAATTTGTTTATATTATTTGATTGAAATTTTCTTTGTCAATAAAGTACTAATAAGATAATATGTATAGCTGTAATTCGGGGGTCACATTTGGTGATGCCTCAAGTGTTCTTTTTGTGAGCTTTAGGTGTATCCTCTGTTGGTAGTTCTAAATAAATATTAAAAATAAATGCATAGCTATCTGCTGCATGGTCAGTTTACCTGAACATACTACTGAGAACAAGTTGGATGCTGAGGTTTGGTGAATGATGGTGATATAACACCTACATGTCAAAATGTCATTGAATAAAATAAACATTGTTAATAAAATACTAATTAGTACATTCTAATAATTCTTACAAACATACAATACCTTAAAAGTCAAATGGTATAATATAAACTGTTAAAAAATTTATTAGGTACTAAAATATTGTTTTTTCCCCAAAACCGTTATTATCTGGACCCTATCCCTTCTACCCTGCATAAAATAAATAAATAACCACTCTGTCTGGCCAACGGTTGACACTGAGACAAGGAATGCAATGTAAGTAACTGAAATGTTTACGCAGGTAACATCTTGGTAATTATTTGATGGGGTATAGATGGTAATTTACAGAGTTGGTAGCTTTCTCTGGCTATGAGCGAGAATATGACTTCTATGACGTATTCTTTGGTAGCCTTGACCTTTTTGCATTAGAGTAAGTACTTTAATCACTTCATTAGCCAGATACCCGACACCGTCGATAAGACCGCGGCGCCGGCGCACCGTCTAGTGTGAAAAGATAATGTTGAGTTAGCAAAAAGGTCAACGTAGTATTTATCTTCCTGGAACTCACTATGTACTTGCTGAAGGATAATATTACAATGAGATTGGTTTTGACTGGTACTGCATATCTTAACTAAATATTTGGGTGTTGATAGTTCTCTTTCTCTGTATGAAAATGCTCTCGTCTTAACTAAATATTTGGGTGTTGATAGCTCTCTTCCTTTGTATGAAAATGCTCTCGTAGTCATTTAAGTCTTCCTGGTATTAGCTGTCCTCACAGCTGTTATCTCCTATTTCTCAATATAAATGATCTATAGCGGACCAACGAAATTCCATGGACTTCAAGATATCGTCGGTTTTTTCAATATATCCCACTGAGGCACAGAATAACAATATAGACTGAAGGTCTTCATGAAAGCCCTCATATTTATTTTTTGTTTTTTTTTTTTATCAATTTGTCGAGCTTGCAGATATTCCCCATTGTAGCCAAGGATCTGCCTGCTGGTACGGGGAGTGCTTGGCTGAAGAATTGTTGGTTGAGTTGTAGTACCTGGTCGGATCGCCTCATCTTCTGGTACTCATAATAAGTTTACTTGGTTTAGAAATTGTTGAACTCTGCTGCAAACTTCGTAAAAATAAAAGGCTGTAATTGGTCAAGGGTTTTCTTTATGACGTTTTTAGTGGCCATATACAGTTCGGCTGTTACCTTTTGTGTAGGACATATGGTAAGGTTCCGCTTACTTGCTCATCTTGATATGATTATTAATTAAGGTACGTCATCATTGGACATACGAGTACAATACTCCTAGGACTTTCTATCCGTTCTAGCTTTTTTGAAATTAGCCGCAGCTGCTTCATTGCTTTGTAAATTGCCGCTTTGTTGATTAAAAGGTGAAGGTGTGGTGGTGGTGGGGTGTGAATGATAGGTAGATGGTAGGAAATGAATGGTTTGAACCCGCCATGTTGGCGGTCGATTACGGACTGAGTAAAATTGGGCAACCGCAGGCACTTTCGGCACAAACTCAATTGCAAGCACAGCTAAAATACATATCTGCTGTGTGGTCGGTTTACCCGACCAAATAGATATCTGAACAGTTCTACGATGTGTCTCAATGTCTAGTAGATTTTAAGTAAAGGGCATGTTCCCTTTATGGGCTTAACGAAGAAGGTATTGATTTGTATTAAATATAGATTATAGTAGGTATTTAAAAAAGAGTCCAGACTTACATTTGTCAAAAGTGTAAACACACTTTAGGAATCCACTTTAGTATATTTCATAATTAATTCATAGGGTAAGGCCAGGTCACCAGATTTTCAATAGGTATGAGGGCCACAAATAAACATGAATGCATAATCTTTTATGAGTAACAAAGTAATGTAGCTATTATTCACATCATCCTTAAGACTTAGGTTTGAAAAAGAGAGTAAGGTGGTAGCTAACCATCATGATGCATAGAAAGTTTATACTAAAGACATTTATTTATTAAGTTGATAGGCACGTACAATTTACACCAAAATGCTTACTATCTAGGTTAAAAACTAATTAAGTACTTTCTTAAATACATATAAATGGAAGCTAGGCTATCATTGAACTGGTCCACATGTTAGAAGTCTATTAGATGCCAAGTAGAATATAATGGGCGGTTGAACTTCATAACATAATGGAGAAGGACCAGAGACAAAACAAAAATAAAGTAACCATCATTAACAAAATACTCTAACTTATTTAGAAAAGTGTTTGATCAACAACATCCAAAGTTTCATAGGCTGAGCAATTAATTTGAATGAAATAGGATCTTATAAATTGTCACTATGTTACAACACAAATAAAACACTAACAATTAGAAATATTTGAAATTAATATTGAAAAAGCAGGTAATCATTTATAACTTATCAAATAAAAGTAAAGTAGAGAAAAAGATATTAATTTGCCAGAACAGATGAGTAAAATACAGTACATAACTTAAATAAAAAGAAAAACTGTCAAAATCGGACTTCACTCAGTATCTGCTATGGTAGAGCAGATCATACCATGGCGCTGGTCTTCCGTGGAGACCGTGTCTTCCGTTAATTTTTTTATTCAACTAGTAGGTACAGAAATTAATTCTAATTACCCTAGTTACGCAGATTACATTATAATTCGAATAAAATGTATCAAAATAAAATTAACTAAAAATTAGATATCAAGGTAGGTCGGTTATGTTTAACAATGTCAATTCAATAAAATAAATTTCAAAACTAAATGATAATAGAAAATTAAATTCCATTCATAATAACAATAAAATTACTAGTCAGTATAATTATATAAGCATTTTAATTCTTGCTTATTACTAAAGATTCTGAACTTATCTATGCTTATACGAGACTAAATACTAGAGTCTTTGCTCTTAACTGTCATATATTTCATATAATTATTTATTAAAATTCTATAATTCTAATTTTAAAGGGAGGAACTGTTATCTGCCTCCTCTGACAACTCATAGAAGTGTATTGTGCCTACCAGGCCCTAACCAGCCCAACTCCGTGAAGTAACGGAGTATGACAAGGTGGATCGTTTCAGCATTTCAAAATACAATAGTTATTGTTTGTTTTCAGAAATTCCTGGCTAAGTCTAGTTGGAAGGAGACGGGGGATGTCACACTCTCAGAGTTCATACATTATGTGCGAGTCCACGAGACCAACCTTAGACTTCAATTCTCACATTTAGACAAGAACCAAGATGGTGAGTTTGGATTATAAATTATTATACATCAGTACGCGTACTCCCACTGCATAACATAATAATAATAAATACCCTTTTTTATTTCCCAGTCCATGCATTACAATGGCTAGATATATGTACATATACTTAAGTATTTATAAAACATATATTAATAGTTATAAATTAATTTAACAAGCTATACTTTTTATAATACTTATACTATACAATCATAATATTTGATCAATTCTTGATTATTATAATTTATTATTTAATCTATTCATTTCATATTATTGGATATTATTGTTATGCAAAGAAAATTACAATCAAATAAATAGATATAATAGATATATATTTTTTATTAAGTACTAGCTGACCCGACAGACTTTGTCCTGGCATTCAATTCGAACTTTATTTCAATCGTTCTTAGCAAAGAGTATTATAACGCTGGTGTTAAGGTTACATTAAAAAAGTTCGTAATAAAGGAAGTCATTAAGTTTTCTTACATTTTCTAAGTTTCTGCGCAATTTTCATTACTTTTGGTTATGTAAGAACCTTCTACGAAGTATAAGAAAACATTTAAAAAAAAAGATGAATGAAATCGGTAAAGCCGTTCTCAAGTTATAGCCGGACCATGAGAAATGGGGGTTCACTTATATACATATATGTATGTACATATATATGCGAATACTCGACCCTGTCTGGACATTTGCATATCCCGCGGCGGAATCGAACCTGTAACATTCTGCGTAGCCTTCGCCCACTGCCAACAATCAAAAAGCTCCTTGCTCTATCCTAACAACTAATATAAAAAACTCAAAACTAAGCGCTTTATCTCCTATAAGGTTCTGTGAGATCTCACAGAACCTATAGGAAATATGTCTTGGAAACGTCAGAAATTACAATTTACTGAAGAAGGCTACGAACCTCTCCCAAACGGAAACGGATTTTCCCATGCGGATTTGTTGTTGTTTAACGTAGAATGAAATTGGGCGCGCTATGAGTGAGAAAGCGCGTCTCACCATCTAATAAGATAGCTGTCATGTGGTTGTGTGCTTGGTGTTGGCACCATTTTTTGTTATTTTGTCTACTTTCCGATTCATTTTGAGTAAACGATTGATTTCAAAAATATTTTTGATTATTTATAATGTTGAATATATTTAGGATGTTTGCAGCGCGACAGATTTACGAATAAAGGTGTTTATCATGCATAAAAATCGCTTGAACATGACTCGATTTGGTGGTCAAATTAGTTTCGCGCTCATTTAAATATCATTATGTTGTTTCAAAAACTATTCCGCTGCAAACATATCTATTTTTCATCCGATTACGTATGGAAAATTTTAATAAGATCGGGGACATAGTTTCCAAATGAAGCGGAAAGTACGTTTGTATGGGGAATTAGGCTATCCATTCCGTTCTTCTGTAAGACTGGAAATAAAACAGTAAAATGGTTGATTAATAAACGTATGTAGGTATTTATATGCAGAATTGCCGATATTTTCGCAATATCAATAAAATTGGTATTGTGTAGGTATTCTTTACACCTGTTAGGTGAGTTTCCTTAGTGTTAATTACTGTCACTTTTACTTGAAATACCACAGGCTGTTTTACATTAGCAAAGTTCAATCACCTTGAGTGTCTAGAATCGGTTTCCGTAAGTCACCCTGACTAACCAAACTCGATATTTTTATCAGACTTCAAAAAGGACAGCTATGTTCGGAAGTATTCTCGCCGATTTCTCTGTCAATTCATGAACAGAGTTTGTTTTGGTAACGCTCTTTTTCTAAGTACGTAATATAATATTTTTTTTAAACTTTTGTAACTGATTGTACAAAACAACTTCAATATTTTGATGCTGTCCGAAATGTCAGTAAATAATTTATTAAAAATTTAAAGTGACGTTTCGGACAGAGTGTCCGAATATTTTGTGTCCCAAATGTCGGCAAGCCTTATTTACTTATAGCATAGATGAAGATCCCGAGAAGGGCCCAAAAAAGTTCACAAGGGATTATTAGTGTGTAGTTGTTCTGCACAAACTCGGAACATGAAGTCGGGGGTTAAATTATACTCATATATAACATATAAGTCTTTATTATCACAGGAATTTATTATTTTATCTCAGTCATGCATGATGCAACGATGTGAAAATGTTCTGATGTGTATAGTTTACTATTGTGGTCCATCGTTTGGAAGTGCTATTGAGACCAAAATAGTTCACAGTCCGCATTTTAAGTAGGCATATATTATGTATTACATAGGCAGTACGTAGGTATCGTGTCGTTTCGTCATCGAGGCGCCAACAGTCTTCAATAGTGAATTAATCGATTTTTCTTTACTTATATACTCAACAATATACACTTAATATACACATTACATACGTACCTTTATCCTATCAACGACCTTATAGCCCGGCTACACGCACAAACCAGTTTGCAAGCAAGATGAGCCCGGCCACACGCTCCATCTTGCTTGCGCAAACTGTGTTTGTGCAATCATGCATGCACAAATGTTTGAGCGTGTAGCCGGGCTATTACATTCTGTATGATGAAACGTTTATGCATGAATACGTTTATTGTAATTGTTTTATTGCATCGACGTAAAACAAAAGAAGGGGTCTCAATTCGTTACTTAATATCTTTCCCATGTGCTGTCCGATTTTGACAATTCTTTCGCTTGTAGAAAGATTTTGTATGGAAAATGATAACTCTTATACCTAGCACCAGATGCAGAGCCAAAGCTAAAAGAAGAAGAACTCTTATAGCGGAAATTCATTCTCAGGAACTATAATAGGATTTTTTTAACCCTCCAGTGGTCGCGCGCGGTCTCCGAGTCCGCAACGAACGTTTTTTATTTTATTTTATTATTTATACAGACAAAAGACTTCTTTTCATTATCAGACTATACAATGTCGTAAAATATTTATTCGTCTTCTGTAACCAGACACGTAGTATTGCGGAATCACAGACAGCGCGCGATTACTTATGTTCCGCGCAAGGGCGCGACTCATCATCATCAGCCCATACACGTCCACTACTGGACATAGGCCTCCCCCGTACGACACCACAAATAGCGGTCCTGAGCCGCCTCCATCCATCGACTCCCTGCGACCGCTACGATGTCGTCGGTCCATCGAGTGGATGGTCTCCCATGTAGGGGGGATTTGCCATAATCACCACGCTTGGCAGGCGGATTGGTGATAGCAGTTTTGGTGTTTAAAAAAATACTCAGAAGGAAGCTGCTGCCCTTCCTCTGGTAGGTTCCCTTAGTCGGCTCTTACGACATCCTCGAGTTGAGTTGGAGGGGTCGATATTCGTACGCCGCGGCCCCACGGCCCGACTACTCGAAAGTTAAAGTTGATAATTGTAACTTTTATATGTTTTTGGGGCACCTATTGTCGGGCCGAGTATACTACACTCGTTGTGACTCGCCATGCATATACCTACTCAACATTAATTACCTATTTAACATATTTATTATCAGGAGTTAGGAGTGTTAAGTTGCCAAAGTTCTTTCGTTTTGTGTATTATTTATTTATCACTAGCGACCTGCCCCGGCTTCGCACGGGTACAATGCTGATACTAAATTATAATAAGATAGATATTGAATCACTCAATCTATTTAAAAAAAACTGCATTAAAATCCGTTGCATAGTTTTAAAGACCTAAACATACATACAGACAGCGGGAAGCGAGTTTGTTGGTGTTTAATGATATTTATATATTATTATGTTTCTATTTAGTGATATTGTTTAGTAATAATTAAGCTCTTTAATCTGTTTTAAGGCGATGAAATAAAAGTATTATCAGTAAAATTCCTTCTTTTGTTTCAGGAAAAGTGGATCTCGACGAGCTAATATCGGCATTTGCCGACTTGGGAATAGCTATCGGGGCATCCGAAGCAACCACTTTACTTAAAAGGTACACCCCCTTATCCTAGTAATATTATAAATGGCAAAGTTTGTAAGTATGGATGTATGTTCATCTTTCACGCAAAAACTGAACTGATTGGCCTGTAATTTGGTATGTGTATAGTTTGGAACCTGGAATAGGGGTGGGTTTTGAAAAAAATTGTGCCTCACAAAACCATTTTTAATTACATAAAGAGTGGACGTGTTTCAGAAAAGGTGTTTGGCCAATATTCTGGTGGTAAGTCGAGAGTCCACGTAGCGAAGTAAACGTGGCTTGCCGCTGTTCCAAACATGTTGCAAATAAGCATAGATAAATAAATAAAAACTGCCTCACATACACAGATGCTACTGTAGTTACTGTTTTTTTTATTGACTATTCACCTTGACCACAATCTCACCTGATGGAAAGTGACGATGTCGACAATGATGTCGTTATTTCATAGAACGCAATGCCTCGATTCTGGGTCGAACTTCAGACAGCAGTAGGAGTAATAGGGAAATCATAGATTATCATCCTACGAATATTTTAAATATCAAAGTTTGTATGTATGGATGTTTGTTCCTCTTTCACGCAAAAACTACCGAACTAATTGGGCTGAAATATGGTATGGGTATAGTTTGGGACCTGGAATAACATTGTATAGGTTATTTTTTATTTCGATGAAACGCGGGCGAAGGCGTGTGAAGCAGCTAGTAAGACAAAATTATTAGCTTTCATTTTACGCGAGCAGAAGGTAAAAAAATACTGAATTAAATCCAGAATTGAGGCACAGGAAGAGGCACTCTATGCATATCATAATTATATTTATATATTTATTTGTCGTGCAGCACATCTACAGTCATTTTATATATCAACCATTATGTATTATTTGCTTTTATTCAGTTTATGTTTAACGTGATCTATAGTAGTAGAAAAGTATTTTTACTAACCTATTTGATGGTATAAATGCTACCGAGGTCTTAAGTTTGGTCACTGCTCAAGCCATTCACGAGGTACCCACAATATTGTAAAAAAATCACAACTCAAAAATTCAAATGCTCTTTTTTTGCGTTAAAAGTGTAAAATAATTGTTAGAATTAAGGATTGTAGAATTGAACTTAAATCGACGAGTAGCGCAAATTTTGTCATAAATAATAAACAAGAGATTTTTAGGTTATGTATTAATCAAATAATATTAAGTAGGGGGCATTGTCGAGCCTAGAATCTCCATCATTCGAAGTTGATTAAAAAGAATACACTTTCAGCCTAGCGCCTGTTTTTAAAAATATACGTATATATACTACTTTTATTTTGTGTAGGTATTTTCTATGAGTATAAAATTAAAACACTTATAATGAAGATATTTGTCGACAGGATGGACCAAGATGGCAGCCTCAACATCAGTTACGATGAATGGCGGGACTACATGCTGCTCGCGCCTGCCACCGACATCCACGCACTCATACACTTCTGGCGGCATTCCACTGTAAGTCAGTTTTATTTTATTTCCTTTATTGGTAAATCACAGCTTTACATAATAAATATAATATATAATAAATATAACATAACATGACACTTTATTGCTCACCAAAAAAATATAGATATATACAGAAAAATATAAATAACATAGTTGCACAATGGGCGGCCTTATCGCTAAGAGCGATCTTTTCCAGACAATCTTGGGATGGACACGAAGCAGTTGTACCCGTATAGACGGTGGCGAATTTCTTTAATATACAATACATACATACAATACATAAAATACATATACTAATATAATATAATACATAGCAACTTTATAATAAATATATATAGGACATTGATAACTTAAAATGAAGCCAGAAAAGCACCTTATTACTAGGTAAATGTAATGTTTGGGAGAGATAAAGTGCATTACATAATTATGCCAAATGATAATTATTACTACAGGGCTTAACTAAATAGGTAGGTAGGTACGAAATTCACTGCAGTTTAACTGTTATACAACATTAGAATAATTGGCGTGTTTAAAAAAAAAGCCTTTGTGGGATTAATTTGAGTCCCCTGGTGATAAAATTTTTATGCGACCAGCATAGCTATTCTAACTCGATCGAAAAGTTGCCGTGACTCGAAATCTGACACAAATCCGCGCGAAGTTCAAATAATCCGCGCGAAATTCAAATATTTCAGCGGTTTTGAATATTTTCTGCGTTCTACAAGCAATATCAATAGCAGAAAAGGAGCTTACCGAAAATTTTAAAACATTTTCTATGAATCCATATTTTAACTAATTTCGATTCGCCTCTACTTTGCGAGAAATTAATAATTTAGTAGATTTATTATTAAAATCAACATTATTACTAAAAGCTCCATTAATCGTACTTTATTGGAACATGGGTTGATAGAAAAGGTCAGCGATTTATGAAAAACTACTTTTTAGGTAGTTTTATTCTTTGTAGAACGCAGAAAATATTAAAAACCGCTAAAATATTTGAATTTCGCGCGGATATGTGTCTGATTCCGAGTCGACGAAACTTTTCGATCGAGTTTGAATAGCCCTGCAGGACCATATTATATACAATAGTGAAAGAATTTTCAAAATCGATCCATAATTGGCGGAAATATCGTGTAACATACATAAAAAATCTTACAGAATTAAGAACCTCCTTCTTTTTGAAGTCGGTTAAAATAATAGCAATTAAACGCGGGACTGAGGTAGGTGGCACAAATTCGGAGGGACTATATTGATGATGGCGTCCGACCGAAATTTGGCCTTGGCGGCCAGTCTCAAAGGAGACAAGCCATGTGCGCGGGACATTTTAGCACTCAAACATAGGAGCACTCTCTATATTCCCTAAATCTGATTATCCGATGGGACGGCAGACCGACGACGCGACCGATGAGCGGTCAAGCGCAGGACCAACGACTGAATAAGCTTTCTGAGGCACGGGGGTGTAGCATCACCAACCATACTAGTAGTTAGCCCACAATAACGTACCGTCAACGTAAATAACGTCGATACCGTTTAAGTTTCATTCTTCTGACTTTTTAAGACCTAATAAAGGGGGTCTTTCTTGAGTTATTCCGAAGTTATGACAGATTGAAATTCTGAGACGTATTAATTAGCGCAAAAAATTATATGAAAAATTTATGAAAATATTAAAAGTGGATTTCTTTTTGTTTTATGGATTCTTCTTATTTCGGAATGGGCAAGGTTAGCTAAGTTTCTAGTAACTCGTAGTTCAAAAAATAAATTAATGCAAGCTCGATCTAGTCTACAAGAGTTCTCATTGGTAGAGATGACCGCCGGTTATATAAATACCAAAGTTTGTATGGATGGTATGGATGTATGGATATTTGTTACTCTTTCACACAAAAACTACTGAACCGATTAGGCTGAAATTTGGTATGGGTATAGTTTGGGACCTGGAATAACATATAGGCTATTTTTTGTCCCGATAAAACGCGGGCGCAGGTAGCAACTAGTGCCAAAATAAAGGTTTTTACAAATTTATAGGTTATTATCTTTCATTCCTAGGTTGAGTCTCTTTTTTGACCTAAGTAACTGGAATAACTAGGTAGTTAAGTTGTAACTCGTGGGGATCCCACAGCAGAGTTGTTCCCTGTTGGTAGGTGTGTCAAACTACGTTGTATCATATTAAATCAGCAACACGTCACGTCATAACGTATACAAGTGGCACAAGTGTAAAATGATACCACTCGAGTTAGGGCTGGCGGCAACACTGCGGTCACTGACGATGACTTTTTCACTATTACTTTTCTAGGACAAGAAGATTTGACATAGAAAATGTTGTGAGGATAATGTCCTAGCCGAATTTCGATACGGGGGTCATTGGAGGCTAGCCATAATTATCCTTTCTGCGCACAAGTGCGTCCGCGAAAACAGGTGTACTCTCTCATCATCTATTAACTGAAAATGTTAACTGTAAGAAAGATTACATATTCTTGCAACAAAATTCCAAGGTTTAATTTAAATTTACAATGGAGTCAGTCGATTACACAGGGTGTCGTAGTTGTAAATAATAATGGAAAATTCTTGTGTTAATCCCAATGAGCACATGTCCATCTGCAGCGCCTCGTAGCTGCCTCAGTTGCGACAATAGGGGCTGCAGTGAATGCTTTAATGAGTGTACCAAGCGAACTCACTAAAATCGGCAGAATTTACTATCTACTAGCGCCCGTCCTGGCTACGCATGGGTGCAATGCTGATACTAAATTATACATATTAACATTCCTCTTGAATCATTCTATCTATTAAAAAAAACCGCATCAAAATCCGTTGTGTAGTTTTAAAGATATAAGCATACATAGACACAGACAGCGGGAAGCGACTTTGTTTTATACTACATACACCAATTGTTTTATTTGGTGTAACACGACTTTGTTTTATCATGTCACGTTTTATATGTCAAGACCGGCTGGACCGATTTTAATGATTTGATTAGTTGGATGTCTCCGTTCTGAATAGGAAAATAACTAAAAATAGGGTTCCGCGCAAAAAAATATCCACGGGGCGAAGCCGCGGGCACAGCCGCACACAGTTTTAATAGAAAAAAATCTCTAATTCCTGTCTTTTTTTATACATACTATTATGTACTTAATACTATGTCTCTCGGGATGATGTAAGGATTCTAACGATACCCCATACATCCAAATCTGTTCAGGCATTTAAAATTTTTGGGGAAATAAAGAAACTTATCTACGTATATAAACCATGAAAGAGTGCATGTTCTCTTTTTTGGCAGTCTTATAAAACGCGTAATAATTTTTGTTATCTTACAAAGCATGTGAAAACCTTGTAGTGTGCGTCTGCGAACCCGGATGGTACCTAACTCGATAAGTGGTCGCTCCATCAAACCAGTGGGCTCGTCCTCATCACCATTACCAGGCCAGGAGCCCCGCGTCATAGCTACGCCCCTCTGTCACACTGCGTAATAAATACGTAACATTGAGAAATCTGTCGGCAATACCCTGCCCTCTTTATTTGAACAGGACCGCGAGAACTGACATCGACCCCTCTCGTCGTCGCCTTCGTCAGTCGTTGGTAAGCACCGAATTAGATAAAAACTGACCATTCTTGCAGAGATTTCGCAGACAGGCAAAGGATTTACATGACCTTATCCCGACCTCCCCCTTCTTCCACCGGAAAAGCAGACGCACTGGTAAATACCACCCATACGTGGTCGACATACCACAGTGCTGAACCAAACGTTTCCGCTCTACTTTCATTATAAGTACCGGTAAAGAGTGAAACGAACTTCCTGCGTCTGTTTTTTTGGTGGAGTATAATCTAGGAGTCTTCAAATCCCGAGTGAATAAGTCCCTTCTGGGAAAGCGTGCTCCATCTTAGGTCTCATCCTCATTTTCTCGAGTGTGATGGTGGTGAAAAGCTTTACCATTACCAATAAAAAAATAACTTGTTTGTACATATTAAGCTTAATTTATCAGCTTAATTCGTCAATTCGAATTTTATTTAAACCAGATACGGAATCAAACAACACCATAGGATTGTTTTTTAAAACTGACTAGAAATTCCTTAATATATATTTTTTATCGGTACCTCATCGAGATTTTTTTCCATTAGCCGCCCAAGAAAATAAGCTACTTGAAGTACTAATCCTGCGCAGAAGTCGCGGGTACCAACTAGTATCTGTATAAATTTAAAAGTGTTATCCTGATGTATAAGCTATATTTTGTAAAGTTTCATTAAAATCCATTCAGTAATTTTTGCGTGAGAGAGTAACAAACATCCATACATACAAACTTTCGCGTTTATAATATTAGTAAGGATACAATAGTAAAAGCAGTCCAAAATTGACAAAGAATGTCTACATACATAAAGAGAGAGAGAAATGGACGAACATACATAAAGAGATCTAAAAAAACATACATACAGTCAAAAACATCCTCCTTTTTTTGAAGTCGATTAAAAATCCGTGCTTCATTATCTTTATCGAAGTTCGTGCTCGCGGTCTTGAATCTGGCTTGTCTCTTGTTTGATGCCCAAACCAAAGAAATTTATAGATAGAGATATTTAGATAATGCATGATACATTTATAAACGTCTGAGTTTGTAAGGATACATACATCCGGATATTTGTTACTCTTTCACGCAAAAACTACTGAACCGATTAGGCTGAAATTTGGTATGTGTATAGGTTGGAACCTCGAATAACATATAGGCAATTTTTTATCCCGATAAAACGCAGGTAAAGGCGCGGGCAGCAGCTAGTATAGTTATAATTATCAAAAAAGAAACAGGATGTTATTGATTTTCTATTCACTTACATTTTTTGTCCACTAGTTAGTACCCATAACACAAGCTCTGCTTACCTTGGGGCTAGATAAAATACTGTGTGAATTGTCCAGTATTATTTATTTTTATTTGTTTTGCCTACAGACAGTCGAACTTTAATACAATTTTATCCGTTTCTGAGTAGTGTCTGGATAGATCCGGCATACGCGATCATAACTGCAAATGATAACAAGAGGTCTACGATTTAAAATTTTCCGTACCGTACCTTACCGACTACTAAGGTCAGTTCAGGGTTCAGGCAGGGTTTATCTATAGGCATCATTAATACTGCTTGAATTTGATTAGTGGGCGTGAGACTCCAACCGCCACCGCCATATGTTATGAATCCCTAGAATTTCATATGTAAATTGTCTAGAATCATATCTCAAATATATTCCCAAAAATACATTTTTAATACAAGATGATATCGTAGCTTACAGTTATTTGCATAATCATAATGCATCCCATCATGCATCCATGCATCATGGCGTCAGCGTCGTATGGGGCAGGCCTATGTCCAGCTGTGGACGTGTATGGGCTGATATGATGATGAATGCATCCCCATTTGCACTCATAATTAGGTATATGCCTCCTCTGCCCAGGCTCAACGGGCGGCGAAGGATCGACCCGCATCGAGGGGCCCTCGGGGGTCTTCAGTATGTGCGTTGTGGGCACTCAAAGTGTTTTAAGCCACGACCTTCTGGTCCCCTGCGTTGACGTCATCCGACCTTCAGGCGGGTGACGTCAAACATGGTGGGAGAGAAACACAGGGACAGGTTCCCTGTGTTTTTATTCATGCTTTACATGACTTTCTATTTTCCTATTAAAAATTATCATTCTTCTCTATTTGTCTGATTGACATAAGCTGTTTTATCCGGTTTTCAGTTTGGCACGTTGCCGTGTGCCATACTACACATACATATATGCCTGTACTTTCACCTATTGTAAATTATAATACAAAAGTATTTAGTATCACGTATTGAAGTGAAGAGAAAATCATTTATAAAAATACGCAAATAATTTAAAACTACAAGATATAATCTTGTTGCTTTTAATTATTTCCGCATTTTTATTGTTTCATTTTTAGAATATATTTATTACAATTTCTATTTGGGTATGGGTCCTGAATTTTGTATTAAGTGGCCACACACTTAATACAACATTCAGTAAATTAAAATTAAATAAACGAAATTTATTAATTAATAATGTATTGTTTAAAATTGCTTTTTATACAGCCTAAAGAAATAAAGTAATTGACTTCGGACTTCTATAGTATTATACTACTTGGACAAAAATGATGGGGAGGTAATTCTGAAGGTAGACGTCAAAAACGCCTTCAATTCCGTAGACAGGGGCGCCTTGCTAAAAAAAATTAAAGACAAAATTCCAGAAATTTATCCTTTTCTCTGGCAATGCTACGGTTCACCGTCAAAATTAATTTACAGAAGCAATATCATTTCGTCCGCGGTTGGTTGTCAGCAGGGCGACCCTCTTGGTCCGGCCATATTTAGCCTTGCTATCCAACCAGTAATTCAACGTCTTAAATCCAAACTTAATGTTTGGTATTTAGATGACGGAACGATAGGGGGTGACGTGGACACAGTTTTTAATGATCTAAAAATCATCACAGATGAGTTTCGGCAAATATGTAGGTTTAGACCAAAATTTTTCAAAGTGCGAGCTTTTTATTTCGGACTCTTGTGTAGACAAAAACAATATCATAATAAAATTCAATAGTTTGGCTCCCAACATTACAGTTGTAGATAAATGTTCACTTCGCCTCCTTGGTTCACCAATTTTTGATGAGCCTTTTCATTCATTTGTAGATGAGAAAATTCAAAATTTCAACAAAACCTCGGAGAGACTTCTCAAAATTAATAGCCATAATGGCTTTTACAATTATTCGGTTTTGCTTGTTTGTACCTAAATTTACGTATTCTTTGAGATGTTGTCAACTGTGGAAACACAGCGAGCTCTTAGAAGGCTTAGACAACATAATAAAGAATACTTTATCATCGGTTTTGAATATCTGTTTCGATGACAAGGCATGGTCGCAGGCCTCCCTGCCTGTCAAATTGGGAGGCTTAGGTATCCGCAAAATTTCAAGTGTCGCCCTGCCAGCGTTCTTGTCTTCTGTCTACAGCACTAGTTCTTTAGTGGAAAATTTTTTAAAGCCGTCTTTGGTATCACCTGGAAATTCATTAAAAATTTCGTTTTTAGACGAGGCTCGAATGGCTTGGCATAGGGCTTGCACTGATGCTGCTCCCCAAAAATCTCTTTTGTCCCAACGGCAATGGGACGGGTTTCTGTGTGAGTTGAAACGGAATTGTGTGTTACAAACGTGCTCCAGCTCTGCAGATCGTGCCCGTCTCCTGGCCGTTTCTAAATGGGAGTCAGGAAATTGGTTGCAAGCACTTCCTTCATATAATACTGGCACTCTATTGGATCCCGTAACTTTCCGTATAGCAACATGTCTTCGGTTGGGTGCAAGGTGTTGCGCGCCTCATCAATGCCAGTGCGGTACTGTTGTCGAACAGCTTGGTCATCACGGATTATCGTGTACTAGGGCTGCCGGTCGGATATCTCGCCATGCCACCCTTACGACATCATCCGACTGGCCTTTGTCACCGCTAGCGTACCAGCTATTCTCGAACCGAATGGTCTGTTGCGTGACGATAGTAAGAGGCCCGACGGCATGACTTTAGTCCCTTGGGAGCTAGGGAGGCCTATTGTGTGGGACGCTACATGTGTCGACACACTTGCGCCTTCCCATCTTTCAAGGACATCCATGAGGGCTGATTCGGCGGCAGATTTGGCCGAGGATCTCAAGAGGCGCAAATATACAGGTCTCGACAGAGCCTCTCCGGGTTTTCAAAAAGTTATCTGAGCGCCTGGTCGAAGCGACGCGTGACCCGAGAGCTGGTGAGTATCTGGCGCAGCGCATTAGCATTGCCATACAGCGGGGCAATGCAGCCAGCGTCTTGGGGACGCTTCCGACTGGTATTGATATGGACCAGTTGAGCTATCTGTAGATTGTTTGCAACAGTCTGCAGTTAGCTCAATTGTTTCAATTGTAAATACTAGTTTAATTTCTTTACATTATTTGATTGTTATTTTCTTTGTCAATAAATAATTTATACTATAATATTATAGAAGTTGTAATAGGTAGGTAATTAAATAGATAAATAATGCTCAACAATCCACACAGCATCATCAAGCCCCAAACGGAGCTGAGCTACACCATATTGCAGTAACATTGTAGAGGTCATTATCAAGTAATACACACAAACACAATGTTGTATTATGTCGCGATATCTTACACGAGTAGATTATTTATGTACGCTTTATTGTAGGTAGGTGAATTTCGTCAGAATTTTATCTGATATACATACCTATGTACGCTGAACACTCAAACGCAACTCAGATTAAAGCCCGTCTCAAGTCTCGATTTTTTTGATGAGACGACCTTATATCTTATTTGCCTTAGAGTGACCATTCGGCGGATGCAGAGGTTAGGTGCTTACTGACTTAATTATTTTTTCGTAATAATTATCAAGTTGATAAAATTCTTCGTAAGGAACTATAATTTCCATGAAAACTGTTCCTTTGCGCAAAAAAAGATAGATCGAAAATATGCGATGTTGCAAAGCAAAGTATAACTCAACTAGAAAGTACTACGTGTATGCCTAATTCCATCATTGGAATTCCACGGATAAGCTATATAATAAGTATTGGTTTTTAAGATTTATTTTATGATTCTATCATACAACATTAGAAACTCACTCAAAGAGTAAAAATACCCAATTTTATCCAGTTGTTTTCAAGTTAAGCGCTTAGCAACGAAAACAATAATATATATTCAGGTATCGTGTTATATGCTATGTATTCCAGAAAAAGATATCCAAGCCATTTTTATTATAATTTTATATAAAAACTTTTCACACATCATTTCATCCCCTCCAACTCAACCCGTGGATGTCGTAAAAGCCGACTAAGGGAACCTACCAGAGGAAGGGCAGCAGCTTCCTTCTGAGTATTTTTAAACACCAACACTGCGATCACCAATCCGCCTGCCGAGCGTGGTGATTATGGCAAATCCCCCCCTACATGGGAGACCATCCACTCGATGGACTGACGACATCTTAGCGGTCGCACGGAGTCGATGGATGGAGGCAGCTCAGGACCGCTATTTGTGGGGGAGGCCTATGTCCAGCAGTGGACGTGTATGGGCTGATATGATGATCATAAGCTAAGATATAATATTATAAGATCTGTTAACTTCACCTTCATTCGAATAATGAGTGCCAAAGTACGCAGTACCCGTTGAATGATACCTACGACTGGACGAGCCCCCCACAATCTTTGGCTTCCAACCCGGACGCCCATTATCACCTAACCGTCTCGTCGTATCGCAACATAAGGCTCGTTTACATTGCCCTAATCTTCGATTAGTTTTGCGATCGTCTGACAACTTTACTTCTGGTTTCAAGGGCAAAACGTTATCTTAGGAATGACGAATCGTTTTTGACGACTCTTCGTGTGCAAAGTCCTATCTCTATTTTTTGACAGGATAATGTTTGATTCTAAAATAGAAGGTTATGTACGATATAACTCATCTCTATCCAATGAAGCATTTTTGTAATTGCTATGTGGGTTGTTTACGTTATATAATTATTGTAAAATTAGTTTGCTATTAGACCAATGCAAAGTATTCATAACGATTTGATCGTTGCTTATTCTGCGCTGAAACCGCTTATCAGTCAGTCGTGTGTCGGGAATCTTCGCCTTCACAGTATTCGGTTCTCGGGCCCGCGATGACTGACGTTACGGCACAGAATAACTATAAACTACTAACGTACAGAAGGCCGACTACACAAAATCTCTCAATTAAAAAGCTACTCTACCTTACATTATAACGATTTTACGACCCATTTTTCTGACCCTAAAGCCTAGACCTTATTCTTTGTTCAGGCGAGACATAAAAATCTAGGGCTGTCTTACCATCACGGATATAGCGTAGTATACAGGGTATTTCGACGAGTCGAGTCTGTCGAGGTGTACGAGTCTATAAAACAATTTTGATGTCATTCACCTGAATGGTCTCTTCACGCTTTAATAGCGCTCGGCGAAAGTGGAGAGGGTTCTGCGCAGACGTAAAAGGGTGTAAAAAATTCAAAAATAAAAAAATCTGCTTCTGGAACTTCTTATTTGTTTATGAGATACAGGATACCGGTCGCGTCACGGCACGTCAAGGTGGAAAACAAATTGGAGCGGCAAAAGTTTTTCAAATCTATTTACCATTACAAAATCTAAGTTGTCTGGAAGGTAGGTACTATATGTACCTACCGTAGATGTTTGGTAATTAACGGCCACTATTTAAAACACCATAGGTGCCATTTATAGGTACCACATGAATAACTAGGTAGTTATCTCTTCTATTTACCAAGCAATCATTTCATCATAGTAGGTACAGGTTTTTCCCGCGACAGTTATGTTTTTCGAATGTGGTTGGCGGATAGTATTTATTACCTCGAAGAATCAAAACGGCTCATCTGGACTCTTATATAGCTAGAGATATATTTTTTCCCCAAATAATAGGATAAAGACCTACAATTTTTTTTGTTTAGTAATCCTTATCCGTTTCATCATCTACACCCTCAGCTGGTCAGGTCCAAACAGGTGTACTCAATAGGGATGTTTCCAAGATAAAAAAAAAGATAAATATAACGCACATCAAAGTTCGGGAGGGGCTCATGACGTCACTTCGTGGTAAAAAGTTTACCGAGGCGTGACGTCACGCGGAACTTCAACGACCCATATCTTCGTCATTTATCGTTATTTTGACAAAGAAAAAATACATTTTCAAATTTTTTTGGTAGTTTAAATGACGGACTCAATATATTTTTTTCAGGTAACTAGCCTATTATTCGAAATTAAATTGTAAATGGGCCAAGTTCAATGTTATTAATTAACTAAGGGTGATAAACTGATAAATTATGAGTTAGACCTACTTACATCAATAAAACATTATATCATAGAAATAGTAAAAAAGAGGCCTTTGAGATTTTCAAATCTGTAAAGCTGTTACACTTGGTTCAAGTTATGCATCTTACCCCTCATTCAAAGAGAAATAAGCCGCGCCTTTTAGCGGGCTTGGCAGACCTGTCTTGGTAAACCGGCAAGGCGTGTTGGCTATTTACTTGAATTTGACACGAGCGCGAAGTGCGCCTCTAGCCTGGTTACGATGTATCGGTTGTGGACTACTCGACTAGACCGCTCACTCGCTCACTTTGCTCAGTATGATAAAGTCAGTTGCGCCGTGTGCACGTGTCGCGTATATTTGCCGCACACTCGAATTTAACCTTTGATCTGATAAAGTTCCAAAGAAAAGTATCTGTGATAAATTTGTATTTTAAAAAATATTCCCTAGAAATATATAAACCATGTCTCTGGAATTGGAAGAGCTAACAGGAGTTACAGGCGATGTCTTCGAGGATTTCCTGGTGGTGTTTCGTCGGGGTTTGGCAAAGGTAAATGCATTCTAAATTAGGTATTGGTGTAGCAACTATATGAACTTTGTAGCTGTCAGTTCGGTCCCTTTCCCTAAAACGACAATTACTGCTGCTGCTGTTCCAAACTTTCCATTCCACTTTTCGTGCGCACCATACATTAATAAATCCTAAACTAAATCGTACTTATTCCTATTCCAACGAATTTTTGGTGTTTTGCACCCACGTCTCTCTATTAACTAAACTCTATAACTCTAATCTGCCAGTTCACTCTATCTATTGCGATCACACAGACGGCGGCAGTACTTAACGTCAAACTTCACGTGAACGTAAAAAATACTTTAACGAATACAATAATATCTAGAAATATGTAGTTGGCCAGCTTAGTACTGGCATTATAAATAGTTCGTTTAAAATGTCGCCGGTCACATTTGGCTCTCAAGGTTAGTGTGACAACGTTGCCTAGGTAACAGAGCAAGCTTTGTCGAGAATATTCGATTATGTCTGTCTATATTGTTTTATCATCTAACCAGGCAGGTTTATCGCGGGCCCCGGTCTTATCAACTGTTTTTTTTTTTATTCTCGGCACCTACAATTAAAATCTTAGTTAAAAAATTAAGTACCTATTAAGCCAATCATCTTTTTTTACCAAGTTCATCCTACAGCGTCCCCACAAAACTTTCTCACGTCTTGTTCTTCTATTGCTATGCGTGATTTTGCAAAGCGCTTGGCGAATTCTTCTAGCTTTCTTTGAAGTTTTGGGAACCACACTTTCACTTTCTCTTTTTGCCATTTGCATATCAAAATTTGGGTGTACTACTTTCATATAAGAACTAGTAACCAAAATATTGAAATAACAAAAAAATAGGGCGAGCTTGCGAAATTATTAAAATGATAGGCATGGATCATGGATCGGAAATTACCCAACAAAACAACTACCACTTTTAAAATGTGGCTTTTACCATTACCATAATAGCACAGAAATCACAATTTTTAAAACCTTAATTTAACCCAAAATAACACAAGTTCACATTCATTGCCTCAATTATATTTTTCTTAATTTATTGTTCTTTTCTTAGATGTAGTAAAGAACAGTCTGACTCAACCCTATAGTAGATACAGTGGTACAGCCGAGGGTGTAGAGACTTCGTTCTAAGAAATCTGGTGTTTGTTTACATACCAATTTTCGTAGAAAACAGTTGGGCCTGCACTCTTAAAAACGCAAATCGAAGTTTTGGATCGATCCGTTGCACCCTACGCGCTGATGACGTCAGTCCTAATTTACATAATTAATTATCCATTTCATGTTTTAGTACCTGCTCGCACAACCCCAATTGCTCCATCTGAGCTTTTCAACAGAGCATACTCTACTAAGTAATTAAATTTTAACTTTCTATTTTCAAAATTTTAAATTAGATATTAATACGTGATACTATAAAAAAACCGACTCCAAGTTCGCCTGTAATATTGGTGTCGGCGCAAATTATTTTCCTGGAAATTCGGATAACGCCCCCTTTTGTCCTTGTGTATGAAAAGGGAAAATTTTCACCAGCTCTCGGGCTGATCCTAACACGCTCCCGTGTTCTTTTCATCTCGGTATCACTTGTGATGTTTACCAGTTTTCACCGCTAAAATAATATCGTGTTGCTATCGCCGCGCCGCTCTTTCCAGAACTTTGAACTTAAGGGTATACGATTATATGTATACTCGTACTATATACTTCCTTTTTACATAGGTCAACAAATTCGATAACGCTTCTTGTGTAGACTTATACAATAGTCCAAAAAACCTTCGTGATGATATTACATTTATCTTAAACTAAATCCACAACTCAAATGAGCATGACTTATATTAAAAATCCAGTTCAGGCAAATTCTTATACTAAAATTTTACGGGCTTTGACAAAGAAAATTACAATCAAATAACGAAGATGGGCTGGGCAGAATCAATGAGCATAGAAATAGAAAATATTTATTTGTCTCACAAAAAACAACATAAATTGCTTATACTAATATACAATTTAAAATAACACAAGAAGGTCACCGGCTCAGATAGCAGCGCTGGTTTTCAGCGGTGCCTGGATGGTAAGTGCAGCGCTACCCGCAGCACCAATACATATAGCCACATACATAGCTAGCTTTCAAATAACAAACAAATCATATTTATAGATAAGCTATTACAAAGAAAAATCTTTATTGACAAAGAAAATATCAATCAAATAATATAAACAAATTAAACTAGTATTTACAATTGAAACAATTGAGTTAACTGCAGACAGTTGCAAACAATCTACAGATAGCTCAACTTTTAAGATCAAACTATTTATATTTTACAACACAAACAATTTTATCACAATATATCGCGATGCAATGATATTTCCATCACTAGGTGAAATCAAGAAAATCCTTCGGGAAAATCACGACTTCACTATCGCTAGCTAATTAAGAGCCCTTAAAAAGCTAATACGATTTAAAAAAATATATCATATGAAGAGTATGCGCACTGACATAGAGAGCTATGTCAAAACTGCAAGCTTTGACTATGAAATAAAAAGTAAAAATAAAGAAAAAAAACCGAACGAAATTTTTTTTCGCTGTATATAATTTTTATGCACCCAAGCAAACGTTGACTTTGCCTACTTTAATTCCGTGTTCTCAGGTAGACTGACAGTACGCATTATATAAAACTAGCGACCCGCCCCTGCTTCGCACGGGTGACTACTGATACTAAATTATACATATAAACCTTCCTCTTAAACTGTACCTACTCGTATCAATTAAAAAATACCACATCAAAAAACGTTGCGTAGTATTAAAGATCTAAGCAAACAAAAGTACAGACAGCAAGAAGCGATTTTGTTTTGTACAATGCAGTGGTGCTAAGAATTAAATTAAATTAGGTAAATTAATTTTTATGATAAATAATCTTTATTTTGTTACACTACAAATCAAATTATGATTTACGAAATCATTGTGACATGTATTTTTTGCGTATTGATTTATTGAATAATTTGCTTAGTGACAATTGTATTGATTTATTTTACTTATTATTTTATTGAATCGTTGAATATTTTTGCTTTTTGACACAATGTATTTAATGTGGTTTTTTTTTGCTTATGACTTAAATTAATTTGATGAAACGTACTCTATTGTATTATGTCTGTCCTGTAATTAATAGAAGTAATGTTTTTGAATAAATATAAATACATTATTTGTAGGTAGGCCTCTGGTCGTACTACTTATTAAATCCATGATAAAATTTCTAGCTGATAGCAGCTTCCAATCTCTTATCAGTCGGTGACGTGACACTGAAAATCGTAAAAGGAGGCAGGAACCTATATCCGTGTTTTATATAATAGAAACCATAGTGAACAAACTTATTAAGCTACTAGCTGTGCCCGCGACTTCATCCGCGTGGAATAATTGTGACAGTGTGATTTTCATACAAACTTGCATTCCCTATTCCCTTTGATATTTTACTCCCTTGAGGTATAGGTAGTATAGATATATAAGGTAATTTGTAGAAACTTTAAATGACATTTTTATTTTATTCTAATTAACAGCCTAAAAATGAATTCCTAGCTTTTAGCTTTAAAAATGACGATATTTCTATACAACCTTTCAACCCTTTTTTAGCATTAAAAAGTAGCCTATATCCTTTCTCAGGCTCTAAATTATATGTGTACCAAATTTAATTTAAATCGGTTCAGTAGTGGCGTGAAAGCGTGACAGACGGACAGACAGAATTACTTTCGCATTTATAATAAGTAAGGATTAAACGAATTCGCCGTGGGGCCGCGGCGTACGAATATCGACCCCTCCAACTCAACCCGTGGATGTCGTAAAAGCCGACTAAGGGAACCTACCAGAGGAAGGGTAGCAGCTTCCTTCTGAGTATTTTTAAACACCAACACTGCGATCACCGATCCGCCTGCCAAGCGTGGTGATTATGGCAAATCCCCCCCTACATGGGAGTCCATCCACTCGATGGACCGACGACATAGTAGCGGTCGCAGGGAGTCGATGGATGGAGGCGGCTCAGGGCCGCTTTTGTGGCGTCGTACGGGGAGGCTGATGATGATAATGATGAAACGAAACAGGCAAATTCACGAGTAGATTTAAATGTTTATAGTGTTATACAAATACATTACAATACAACCACTCAATAATATTTGACTGGACCCAATACTTATATAATAGTATTTTTTGTACTGTTAAAATATTACTATTTTTGAAGATTTACACTGTTTTTAAGTTTTACGGGACAAACAGTATAGTAGTTATTAGTATACAACTCTTATAGGAATACCTCAGGATCATTATCTGTATAACAACGAAATAATCATCTAATATCTGATAAAAATCGGCGAAGATGACAAACAAGAAAAACCTAACATAAACAACAACAAAACAATACATTTTTAATAGATTCCTAATGAACTTTTTTGAAACAGGTTTTTCTAGCATCTACCATAGTGCTTGGGAAGACAAACCCAACGAACCCAAATTCGACGCGGTTAAATCGTTTCGTTCCTATAGCCATCTTCGGTCTCCATCATCAGACCAGCTCGATGGTACTATGACAATGCATTGTCACCGTACTTACATAAGTATGCCTTTCAGCTCAATCCTTTGAGGATAACTGGTCTAAAATTTAAATGCAATATTTGTCCCACACAAACTAACAGGGCAAGATAATAAAAGCTTGTAAAAAATCATAAAGGATAAATGAGGTAAAAATAAGCATAAGATATTTTAGCAGCGCCTTCTAGGCCCAGACAAATTCTCGGTACTATTACGAATAAATTGCAGTTGCTTCGTAGAATCACCTGTTTGTTATTTTCAAAAACGTAAACCCAAAGCATAAAAACGTTTCTGACGTATCATGCTTTCATCGATAATGTTCACAATTCGATGTACTCAGGACTTGAAACAAGCACTCAGTATGGTTATTGGCTCGATGAAATGTAACACATAGTTGATAAATATTTCTGTGGCGTTTGGTATAAACATGATAAGTCTAAAAACCGTTATTTACAGGGCGCGCATTTGAAGTTTATAAATTTCGTTTCGGGAGGTCTTCCCACACTCCGTTTCGCATTGCATCGCGGTCGCCACTCGAGAACCTTTACTCCCCAGCGGTTATCGGTTCTACGAGCTATATGGCCTGCCCATCGCCATTTCAGCCTGCTGATTCTGAGAGCTATGTCGGTAACTTTGGTTCTTCTACGAATTTCCGTATTCCGGACCCTATCGCGTAGAGAAACTCCGAGCATAGCTCTCTCCGTAGCTCGCTGGGTGACTTTGAGCCTATGCACAAGGCCTATAGTGAGCGACCACGTCTCGAATCCGTAAGTCATCACTGGTAGCACACATTGGTTAAAGACTTTCGTCTTGAGGCTCTGCGGTATCTGTGGCGAGAAGATATTGCGAAGTTTCCCGAACGCTGCCCATCCGAGTTGGATTCGTCGGCTGACCTCTTTATCGAAGTTGGATCTACCTAGTTGGACCATTTGGCCTAGGTAGACATAATGATCAACAACTTCGATAACATCGTTCCCCAAAATAAAATACTTAGTGTATTTTCCTTATAGAAACGAAATTTTGAAACTTCAAATGCGTGCCCTGTAAATAACGATTTTTGGACCATATTTAAACCAAATGCCACAGATTTTATCGTTTATGTAGAGTGTGAGCAGAAGTGTAGTCATTATAATGGCTACACTTTCTGATCGATGATGTTACAATTTCCAACGATGATTATTGGTTTTGTACTTACCGATTAAAACAAAAACCTGCTGTCTGATGATGATTTTTTTTTCTTTTGCATAGGTAGACTGATCCTGAGGTAGTCCCATCATAGCTGTATTCCTGCTACTATAATTTATAAGTACTATTTGTTACGAAAAACCTAAAAAACAGTGTAAATATTTAAGAACGACATAATTATGTAAGTTTTTGAAAAATATTTTATCAAGTTCATTCCATAGCAACGACATGTACAAAGTTCACAGAAAATACTTTACAGAATCTAATATACTATTTTAATTACTATTTTACCACGGGTATTATTAATTTTTCCATTAATCGGTCTTCTTACATTATACTCACCACTACTAAAATATTCGATAACAAAAGAAATCTGCGAATTGAGCGCGCCAGTAAACTTTGGATCGTGCGTGATCTATGACGCGGCGCACGCTTCTATTGCGTCATCGGATAATATAAACTATCGTATTATTCTGTGGGACAATCACAGATGAGTGCACAGTTTGTTTTGCATGCCATTTAACGGGAAATCCTATATGAAGTCAGTCAGCTATGAGCCACTGGCTGGTATCAACGAATGATTCACTAAACTTCCCTCGTGTTGCTGACACTGCGTCATTTCTTATTTTATACCGTAGTACCTAATTAAGTAAAATTACCTCATGTTTAATTGTTTATATTACACCTAACTTTATATACTCTACACTGTCCATTATATTTTATCATATCCTAATGCACAATACACTATTGGCACCTATGTTTTACATTGGTAATTTCAAACCCCCTTTACCGCGATATTATTAAAATATATCATATAAATAAACATATGTATTATATATATGTATATAAAATATAAATATATAATTTTGAAATATATCAGAGACATACATTATAAAAATATCTGTTTTGCTTGCAACCTTGACTAATAAACTATATAATAGTACCTATACCTAAGCGGTTTTTTATTTTATCTGCGTCGAATTTCTAGCTATTTGTCTATAAACTAAGCATAAAAGATAATTAAATCTTGAAAGAAGCTATGATATAAATTCTAATTTTCTTATTTATACTGACACTCAATTTTAATATTGTGGTAGAGATAGCATTATCTTAGACTCGCAACTATACGACTCAACATTCTCGTCATGATACAAATATATGAAATCCAGAAGCCAATCAGATTAGTAGTTTTTGCGTGAAAGAGGAACAAACATCCATTCCCACAATAATTAAAATTTATATTATTAGTAGGATTAATCTAATTTTTAACTGACTTCAAAAAGGGGAGGTTCTCAATTCGTCTGTATGTTTTTTTTTTTGCATGTATGCTACGCGATATCTCCGCCAATTTTATAGACCGATTTTGAAAATTCTTTCACTATTGTATAGAAAATGATCCCGAAGGGGTCCCATAATCCCCAGGGGATTAATATTTATCCCGCAAAACTTAAAATAAGTGTATAAGTAAGGGAATTTGAAGTCGGTTTATCGTTTTTAAAACACGCCAAATTATATACATATATTCGTATCTTCTCTGTTTTACAAAACTAAAGTTAATTAACATGATTTGAGTTTGGTGTTGTAAATAACCATGATTGTTTCAATAGTTTCTCTGTTTTAATAGTAGGTTTCGAATCATAACTTAAGCATCTCTTGTTCTATTATGTCCTATATTATAACTATGATTGATGATCTGGAAATTACCTTTCCACATTATTATTGCATACTCTGGTACTTTTCCATTTTCAATCGCAAGATAATAAATTTTACTGTACGAAACTTCTAAGCTCAGTTTTTAATAAATAAATAATGCTGGATAATCTACACAGCATCATCAAGCCCCAAAGAAAGCATAGCTTGTGTTATCGGTACTAGAAAACGAATTATATACTTAATACCTACATTATATATGTACCTACATACATACTATGTAGATAAATATTTTTATTAATAGACATAGAAAACACCTAGAACAGATAAAAGTGTGTTACATTAATGAAAAAATTAATAGTTTTATAAAAAAAAAATTGCCTATATCAGTCTTGACAACCAATCTGGATATTATAATTATCGTGAAAATACCCATTTCTAGAGACGTTTATAATGCGCAGATAAGCCCACACGTGAGGACAAGTACCTACTTCAGACGTAGATATATATGTACTTACATACGATAATATAAATATCTTATTGCGCTCTAGTATGCAGGATTCAGTATGTATGACTGTTTTAAGGTTACTTTAGTAACTGTAACTGACTTTCATTGGACTCCACTGAAAACCAGCGCTGGGTAGACACACCAGTGTTTATCCAGCACAACGCTGAGTGGAGGCCATATTATTTGCCTCAGACTTTGCTGGGCACACAACAAATAAATATTCATAATCTTGAAATAAATATTTTAATTCATTCTATAATATTTTTTTGGTTATAAGTATAACTTATAATAAGGGATTACTTATGTACCTTGAGTCTATGTATCTGTGTCGATAGGCGACAATTTGTGCTAGAAATATTAATACTTATTGCTCAAGTGGCTCCCCTCAAGGTGGATCGATGGCCTGGTGAAGATCGTGGAATAGCGCTAGAAGCAAGTCACGCAGGACCGGTGATTTGGCGATCTTTAGGGAAGGCCTATCATCATCAGCTGGACAGCTGTGGACGTCTTTCGGCTGAGATGATAATGATGGGGTGGAAAATGGATAGGAATCCATACAGAAAGTATGACACAAGCGAGTGATTCGAAACGATTTCATTACATCTCTCGACGGTCACTTTTAATTAAAACCTAAGGATTCGTTCAATGGCCTCATCGCATTTCTAACACTTTGCCATTTACGTAACACGATGGATGCTATCGACCTCATTACCGTGCATAATGCATGTTTCGTGACCTGAAAGTTAGTATAGTTTATCTAAAACTATTAGCAAACATATCAAAACAAACTTGATTCCCAACGTGTGATAGTCAGTTCAGTCTTGTAGTGATACCAGTGAAGTGCTCTTTCCTATTTTTATATTAGCTACAAATATGTTTTCCTTGATAGTTTTGACGTCTATTATAAAAATGGTAAGCTCAGGATATTTTTGCGTACTTGATAACTGAAGAAACTTAGGGTCATAGCACACATATCAACTCGGAAAGGGATCATCACCGTATCAACTCGAGCCGGTTAGTATTCTTTATCTGAAGCTCAACTGCAACGTCTCGAGACAAGCTGACGAACCGCGGTGCGGTGCGTGGTCAACTTGCAGTTCCCGCGGTCACAGCTCGTCCACGCGCTTACGTCTCTCCATACCCGACCTTACGTCACTTCGCCCACGCTTCAAACTGATTGAAATAGTGCCATCTAGCCGTCAACCAGTGGTAGGCAAGCCGTAAGCACGAGCCTTAGCCAAGTTGATTCCCGGAGCTGCTGATCCGCTTTGGTTACGGGCTTACGTTAGGTCGACGCCTGGTTGACCGCGAGGCGAAAGGCGATACGGTGTCGATCCCTTTGCGAGTTGATATGTGTTCTTTAACCCTTAGATGATCTGACAGTACGGATTACAGATAGATCCTAGATTATATAATCGCTACATAATATGATTTGATAGGCAAGAACCGCGCCTTTCGCAATCTAACGAACAAATTCTGACTGACATTGACCGCGTAACCTACACACCTTTCAAATATCTAAAACATCGAAGGTTAGGCTGGCGACCACGCAGAGCCACCTAACCAAAGTCAAGACAACTTGAACTTGACTTTCGAGTTCAATCTATGAAAGTAGGTAATCGTAAAAATTATGGGTAATTTAAGCTACGTAGTATAATGATATTCACACAGTATGTATCCTGTTTGGATAATCATAATCTGTTATCATAGGATGTTGGGCATTATGAACTGGAAGAATCTGGTTTAGCGTCAGTTTTATCTACTGTTTTCTGAACTAGCTGTGCACAGGTGGACTTATATTGTTCCACTGACTCATGCAATGATGAGATCTCAAATTTGCGAAGATACCGGTGGTGGTAGGTGCAATTTTTAGATTTTCAACACCACTCTTCATACAATGCAAGAAGGTTTCATTCTATACCAACAGAAATATATAAGCCATATACTTTTATGTACAATGGGCGGCCTTATCGCTTAGAAGCGATGTCTTCCAGGGACGGCCAGGCTAGGAGTCATCAGCATCTCAGCCAGAAATATACACATCTGGATATACGCCTTCCCATAAGGTGTGCTGCCCGTAGCCAGCTGTTGCGTTTCCCCAGCTGTTTCCCGCGACCTACACAAAGTCATCAGACATCACCATCATTCTAGCCTGGTATCGCCCACTGCTAAATATAAGCCTCCTGCTTTTGCCATCCTCTATCTATCCTCTATGCTGTGCTTTTCGCACCCTAGTGTTAACCACTTTGTCGTAATACCTCATGAATATTTAAAGGCCTACCGTTAACTAGACGATCATTGGCCACGTTCATTAAATGGTTATGAGATGTAGAATTAAGAAAAAAGTAGGAAGATTGGGATATTACGTTCATAGGTGATTAACGTTAAACTTTAGCTACACGGTAATGGTAATTGAGTTCTCTCCTATGGTATTAAGTGTGAAATGACCTCGGTACCTTTCGTATTATTATATATTCTCTGCATATAAGTTAGTACCTGAAGCAAGACTTACCGTGTAATAATACCCTTGACACAATTCTACAAGAGCTAGCGTGGAATAGTTCAATTGCAATTTATTATTTACTATTATTTACCCGCGGGCACTGCTAGTAAAAAAAACTACGCCCGCGTATTTTTCATTTGCGCGGAACCCTTATCGAAACACCCCTCCATCTGCTAGGAGAGTGTGGAGCACTGATGCAAAAACGTAGCACTCATCTGGGCAAGCACCTGCTCAGCTCAGACGAGCTACGAGACACCTCCCCGAAGAAAATCCTACAGTTCAGTAAGGGGCGAACTATAAACGCCGCAGCTTCCAAGGGTGAACACTCGAAGTGGCGATCACAATAGGCCTACCATGGCCGCTGTGACACTAAAGCAACATTAAGCAAATAAAAAAAAAAACCCCTTATCGTTTGTTAGTTATTCTGCTATTCAGGGCGGAGACAAATTCAATAAATCATTAAAATCGGTCTAGCCGTTGTTGAGTTATAAAATCGTGTAACTAACATGATTTTCTTTTATAATTAGATATATAAGATAACCTTATTTAATGTCTGTTTGTCTTACAGTATTTGGTTATCCATTAATACTAGTCAGTTACATTTCAAATTTAGTCTATTAACACAAAACCGGCAAAGAGTGAGTCGACTCGCACACGGAGGGTTCCGTACCATCGTACATAACTATTTCACAAAAGAACCCTAAAACGGTAAAAAAACCTAAAATAGCAAAAAGCCATTATGAGGCGGTCACCCATCCAAGTATTGGACGCGCCCAATGTTGCTTAACTTCGGTGATCGTTGTTAAACAGGGTATAGCGTTGGACCCCCTTTATTATTAAATTTATTTTATTTTTATTATATTTTGCTATAGCTACAATATTTATACACAGCCTGTCATTTCAACTATCTACCTATTACTGTTCAAGAGACATGACATTGACAAAAGTAGAGCAATAATAGCCAAAAGAAAATTAAGTATGTTAGCCTATTTTTTTATTATTCGTTGTTATATCCCCAAAAGAAATTCATATTCTGTGAAAAGTTCAACTATCTACTTTTTACGGATCATGAGATACACCCCTCTAAAGGACAGCCGACAGAAAGCGGAGGCTTGGTAATAGCACAGGTAATAGGGTCCCGTTTTCACCCCTTGGGTACGGAACCCTAACAAGAAATGTCAAGATCCAAGGTATAAGCATAAAAAGATCTTATATAATAGCAGAAAGAAATTGTAGATTCTTCGAACCATCGAACTAAAGAAAGTCAAGAGGCGCAGCTAGTATCATCTCTGTGGTCAAGACGAAGTTTTCAAGTTATAAAAATTTTATTTTTCTCAGCAAGCAAGAGCCATAGACAACTTAGACCGTATTAAAAAACTACTCAAAGATCACGTCCTTTACTCGTTGACACGTTTGTCAATAAGTTTGTTAGTATTTGACACGAAATTGGGTGAAGCTGTCAACCGGACCGCAATAGCTATGATAGATTAGAGCATTAATTCGCAAAATATAAAAAATATTCGTATGCCGTTTTCTCGCTCCACCAGTCGAAATTGACAATGAGTACAGCAGTTCGCTTAGTGATCATCATTTTGGTTCACATAGACATGTTTAAATCCATGTGTTGGCAGGTTTACGCCACAATATGCGCTCTATCTCTTAAAAATTGGTTGCTGTGCATCATGGACGCAACGGTAACAGTATTTGTTTTGATATATTTTTGTATTCTATTGAGCTTTTGGATGTTACTAGTACGAAAATAACTAGTTGGTTGTCCTAGTCCAAATATGTATCAATAAGTTGAAGCATGTACAAAAGAAGTGAAGAGAATAAACTATATAACTTCGCATCCGATATTATGTATTTAGTTTATAGTTGAAATTCGCATAATCAAAATACTTAAAATTTACTGTTGCCCATGAAAAAAAAAACATAATGTGGTATCTGTATCAAAATGACATGGGTCTTAAAAAGTAGGGTGTGATACATCATGACCATGTTACATTACGTAGATTCGTCACGTAGATAACTGAGTACTTTTCCACGGTCTGGCTGGGGAGCATGTGTCTCAGTCTAAGTTCGTAAACATATACATGACGAGACTATTACAACAGTTTACACTACAACTGTGACTGTGATGTGATAAACATATAAAATGAAATCATGAAATACTAGCTGTTGCCCGCGCCTTCGCCCGCGTTTTATCGGTATTAAAAATATCCTATATGTTATTCCAGGTCCCAAACTATACCCATACCAAATTTCAGCCTAATCGGTTCATCAGTTTTTGTGTGAAAGAGTTACAAATATCCATACATCCATCCATACAAACTTTGACATTTATAATATTAGTAGGAAGAGAGGTTTACGGGGATTTATTTATTTATAAGGTAAACAAAATCCATAGCCCTTAATTAATACTACTATTTTTATGGACATGTGCCTAATGTCAATGTGAACCTTATTAAGATCCACATTAATGAGAAAAAGTCAAGTCCTGAAATGGGACCCCTGCGTGAGAGATAACAGCCTGTACCACCAGTTTTTTGGACTTTAGACTGCAGTGGACTGAAATGTAAGCTTTGATGATACGTTGTTTATTTAGTTTTTATCTCAAAAAGACGGAGATACAGGGTGCACATCCAATGTTTTGATTCAGATTTTGTATAGTGGACAACTCTATACCAAAACTGATAAGGTTTAACTGTCCAATATCACCATTTTAATAGTTAAAATACCTTTCATTTGGAAGTGCAGTCGGATCACCTTAAGATACGTTCGAAACAATGGAATACGTGCAATATGAAGAAGCGGAAAAAATGTACATGTGTGCGTGATATGCCTGAAGTTGAAGAGATAAAGAACAAGAATCAAGAAGTGTAATACCGTTTATATTCTTGTTATACCTATTTAGCACCTCGTTAGTTATATATATACAAGTTAAGATACAAGTAGATACATATTTGATAGATTTACATACTTAGAAATGTAGCTGGGCATCATATTTATAGAATCTATTTTTAGTTATATGTATATTATTTAATTTTTTATATATTGGCACATTTATTTAATTATTTATTCTATATAAATAGTTAAATAAATGTATTAGTATTACAACTATCTTTTCAATTGGTTATGAAAAATAATAATAATAATATAGCCTTTTAATCAGATCATTAAATAACATGTGAAAACTAACGTTAGTTACTAAATTAGATTTAAGTTATAACTTAGCCTAGTATTTGTTGGTTGTTTATTTTCTGTACTAGATCTGTTTGCCTATCGGCAAAGGCCTCCTTAAACCTTTTTTCTTCAGATCTTTCGTGAGCTACTCTGTTCTATATAACTCCTGCGACTAGCCTTATCATGTCATCGTCCCATCTTTTCTGGGGCCGGCCCTTTCCCCTTTTGCCTTCTCTGGGGTACCATTTTGTTTTCATTTTACTCGACTTGCCTTTACCTCTTATCATATGCTATTGTATACCTTGCTGATGTAAAGGCGTTTTGAAGAAATTTTTTAATGATTTATTTTATTTTTCAAAATCGCAACACACAATGAGAATTATATATGTATTTGGAAAGAGTTCTATAAAGTTATTTCCTTAAGCGTCAAAGGTTTTTGAGATAGTCACAGATGAAAATAGTTATTGTTGTTATAATTTTTTAATTTGTATGTGTTGCTGTAAATAAACAATAATTTTTCGTATGAGAATATCTCAAGTAACTTACACTATAGGAAATTATGTTATAGGAGATTTTTTATTTATTTAAGTCTCCTCTATACAAATATATAACATTGGCAAACTGACGGTAGGGACAAAATCTTCAAAGCCAAGCTTCCAAGCTGAATTATAACTTATATTAATCTCAAAGTAAATGCTTCAGTATTGTGGAAGATATGATCGCTGACGCTGAGCGATTTCAGGTATCACTGGCTTTTAAGTATTTGATTACATACTTTCTTGCGAATGTTTGCCCAGTAACTAACACTCAGCTCTCAAGCGATTTGATCCTTTGAGGCCAACTCGACTTAGTTGTGTGATTGGGGAATCAAATTATATCATGAAAGTATTTTTTTACTTTGCCTGCTTCGTTTCAAGGCTAAGAGTCTTTTCTATAAAATTCAGTGTTCTATTATTATAACATGCACACAATATTACAACACAAAATGTGCGAGGCTTGTTCCTTCATTTGTACTAATTCTTAAAGTTTTCCGTGGCACACTGGGCGAAAAGCCAACTGAGACTCGAGGGAGGGTGGATTGGATCGCCATATAGAGGTTATGTAAATGATCCCATATACTGTAGATTTTGGGTCAGCTGTTACGTGACAGGGTGTAGTGTTAGTAATCGTACACAGTTTGACGTTAAAATGTAGACAGATCTAATTATTCATCTATTTATTGATGTTCGTGTAATTTGTTGGTAAAAATATACAGTTTCTCACTCACATGGTAGAGTTTTATGGCCGAAACACATCGCTGAGCGTCAAACGCCCAGCACAGTCATGCTGAGCCAACACCTATACGTATTACGGCACAGGGTCATAGGAGCAAATCTCAGTTAGACGCCATCTTTTTATAGAATAGAACCTAACTTTTAGACCTCCATGCATATGAGTAGCCAAGAGCATACGTAAAGCGGAAACTTCCGCTCCGAACCGGCTCAAGGTCGCGGCTACACGTTAAACGGGCTACTAAGTCTATCTCAGTCGGGCTGTCGGCGACGCCCGCGAGGTCGACTGAGATAGACTGAGTATTTTGACGCGACCTTGAGCCGGTCCGGGGCCGAAGTTTCCCCTCTACTATATTATTTTCTACTCATATGCTCCATGTATTTTGTTATGTTTTGTTTTACATATATGTACAGGTACAGTGGGCGTCTCAAATAAGTACCTCCTCCCCACTATCGCAATATTTTGTAAACAAGGGGGATACTTTACCTGTAATAAACATAATCATTGAATATTTCCAGTATCTGGACATCGGTGAGGATATGAACGTGCCTGATGACTTCACCCAGAACGAGTTACAAACTGGAATGTGGTGGCGCCATCTCTTGGCAGGAGGAATTGCTGGTGCAGTCAGCAGGACTTGTACCGCTCCGCTCGACAGGCTCAAAGTCTTCCTTATGGTAAGAAAACTTATCTCTAATGGTATGAAAGCTTACGCTAGAACCACGCTATTGTGGTTTGGTGTATTGGGTTAACCTGGTTGGTAATGGCTTAACTGTCTTTTTAACGGTGCACGGTGAAATAAACTGGTGCTAGTCAACTTATGCAAATTGAAGGTTTTTATATCTACTATAAACTTCTCATAATAATTTAATTCGGAAGTTTGCTATCATCATCAAATAAATTACACAGAATAATTCCTTTCGACGGATAATACCGGATAAACGGAAAATGCCAACCTCCAAATTTTAAACTTTTAAATTTTATAATCGTATATTACCAACTCGTAAAATACCATTAACGGGAAATACTTTTTCCTCCAGTATTTCAATGTAATTTTAGTTTAGAATTTTAAATCTACTGAAATGACGAATATAACGCAATTTAACAATAATGATGATACAATGATTTTGTATTTTCTTATCACGATGACTGATTGCGTTTGCAGTATCGGAATTTACTGTCATTATGAGACTGCTACGTAGGCACCTACGTCGCTATAGCTATCTCTGACGTAGACCAGACGCCCAATGTCAAGCTGTCGAGGTTGTATAATCAGAAGATAGCTTACGTCATGACGTTCAGTACCGACGGTACATTGAAATGATCTCGAAGGTTCTTATTTGCCATCCAGCGTTTCCGCATTTCCTTTCATGACACTAATATTACTTGTAGTTAGCCCGTAACAATAATTGTCATGACCGTTGTAGTGTCATTCTTCGGATTTCTTAGCGACCCAACAAGGGGGGTCTGTCTCGAGTAGTTCCGGAGTTATGACGGTTTGCGATTCCCTTGGAACCAAGTTGTAGAGCTCTTCTTGCTGATTAATTAGATACCCCACATGATGGCTCGATGGATGTATAGATATGGTATGATGATATTCCCTATCGTATCGATTGCGAAGAGGACTTACTAATTACATAACTAATTCATCATCATCATCATCATCAGCCTATACACGTCCACTGCTGGACATAGGCCTCCGCCGTACGACGCCAGAAATAGCGGTCCTGAGCCGCCTCCATCCATCGACTCCCTGCGACCGCTACGATGTCGTCGGTCCATCCGAGTGGATGGTCTCCCATGTAGGGGGGGATTTGCCATAATCTCCACGCTTGGCAGGAGGATTGGTGATCGAAGTGTTGGTGTTTAAAAATACTCAGAAGGAAGCTGTTGCCCATCCTCTGGTAAGTTCCCTTAGTCAGCTCTTACGACATCCACGGGTTGAGTTGGAGGAGTCGATATTCGTACGCCGCGGCCCCACATAACTAATTACCTACATTAAAAACATCAGAAAAAACCTATGTATATACCGATAATCGTCGAAGAATTTAAGACTTCACAAAAATTGGCTGGAGAATGAATTATTTTGGTGCAGCGCGAATCGAAAAACTTTTTATCAGTTGTTAATGGTGCGGCGAGAATATAAATGGAAAATCAATCAAAAAATTGAGTTTGTGTTATTAGTACTAGATAATAGATAACAAAGAAAATAACAATCAAATAATATAAAGAAATTAAACTAGTATTTACAATTGAAACAATTGAGCTAACTGCAGACTGTTGCAAACAATCTACAGATAGCTCAACTGGTCCATATCAATACCAGTCGGAAGCGTCCCCAAGACGCTGGCTGCATTGCCCCGCTGTATGGCAATGCTAATGCGCTGCGCCAGATACTCACCAGCTCTCGGGTCACGCGTCGCTTCGACCAGGCGCTCAGATAATTTTTTGAAAACCCGGAGAGCCTCGGTACCCCACGGACCTAGGGTCTCGACTCCAAGGGGAGCAAATGCGTAGGCTCTGTCGAGACCTGCATATTTGCGCCTCTTGAGATCCTCGGCCAAATCTGCCGCCGAACCAGCCCTCACGGATGTCCTTGAAAGATGGGAAGGCGCAATTGTGTCGACACATGTAGCATCCCACACAATAGGCCTCCCCAGCTCCCAAGGGACTAAAGTCATGCCGTCGGGCCTCTTACCATCGTCACGCAACAGACCATTCGGTTCGAGAATAGCTGGTACGTTAGCGGTGACAAAGGCCCGCCGGATGATATCGTTAAGGCTGGCATGGCGAGATATCCGACCGGCAGCCCTAGTACACGATAATCCGTGATGACCAAGCTGTTCGACAACAGTACCGCACTGGCATTGATGAGGCGCGCAACACCTTGAACCCAACCGAAGACATGTTGCTATACGGAAAGTTACGGGATCCAATAGAGTGCCAGTATTATATGAAGGAAGTGCTTGCAACCAATGTCCTGACTCCCATTTAGAAACGGCTGGGGGAGCAGCATCAGGGCAAGCACTATGCCAAGCCATTCGAGCCTCGTCTAAGAACGAAATTTTGAATGAATTTCCAGGTGAGACCAAAGACGGATTTAAAATTTTTTCCACTAAAGAACTAGTGCTGTAGACGGAAGACAAGAACGCTGGCAGGGCTACACTTGAAATTTTGCGGATACCTAAGCCTCCCAATTTGACAGGCAGGGAGGCCTGCGACCATGCCTTGTCATCGAAACAGATATTCAAAACCGATGATAAAGTATTCTTTATTATGTTGTCTAAGCCTTCCAAGAGCTCGCTGTGTTAGATAACTGATATATACTAAAAACTGTACCAGTTTCACTAAAATGCATTCATAAATTTTTCGAAAAAGAAGCCAAAATTTAAAAAAGTTGAAAAATAAAATGAACCTTTCACTTTTATAATATTAGCAAGGATGCAAAGTTTACATCCTTACTAATATCCTTTCGCATGGGCAAGGTCATTTTCTTATTTTTTCCTACTTTTTATATTTGTGGTGTTTTGTTACTCCTTCTCGCAAAAACTATGAATAGATTTTATTTTTAATGAAACTTTCCATCACAATAACACATATGCTATAATTTATAAACATACATACTAGCTGGTGCCCGCAACTTCGTCTGCGCAGGATTAGTAATTGATATTATTCTTAGTACACGAGGGCGGGTCAGCTAGTATATAAATAATTATATTTTTAGTATAAGTAAAAACACCTAAAACCCGCCTTATAAATATCTGCAGATCGTCCAAGTGTCTACTTGCCAATCCAGCATCATTTTGTACTTACAGGTGAACCAATCAAAAGAAAATATGCTCACCTGCCTATCTCGCATGCTGAGCGAGGGCGGCATCCCCGGCATGTGGCGAGGGAACGGCATCAACGTTATCAAGATCGCGCCGGAGACGGCGCTGAAATTTGCTGCCTACGAACAAGTGAAACGGCTTATAAAAGATGAGAATCATGTGCAGCCACTGGAGATATACGAGAGATTTGTTGCTGGTGCCATGGCGGGCGCCTTTAGTCAGACCGTAATTTACCCGCTGGAGGTTAGACTTCTTTATTTGACGACTGATGTGGCGGGCGGGAGAAGGTCCGCCTGCGACGCAGAAGGTTGCGGGTTCGATTCCCGCCTTGGGACAAATGTTTGTACGATCTGCAAATATTTGTCTCCGGTGTTCTGGGTATTTTCTATGAATAATAAAAAATATCTATCTATGTTATATATTGTATTCTGTATATCGGTTATCTAGTACCCATACCACAAGCTCTGCTTAGCTTGGGGCTAGACGATGTTGTGTGCATTGTCCAACATTATTTATTTATTTATTTACTCCTTATTTGCTCTGGGCGCCTTCAGATCGGAACGGATAGCCCTTAGCCCCATACAAACGTACTTTCCGCTTCATTGGAAACTATGTCACCGATCTTATTGAAATTTTCCATACGTAATCGGATGAAAAATAGCTATGTTTGTAGCGGTTTAGTTAAAAACATTATGATATTTAAATGAGAGCGAAACTAATTTTGACCACCAAATCGAGTTATCTTCAAGCGATTTTTTATGCATGATAGACACCTTTATTCGAAAATCTGTCGCGCTGCAAACATCCTAAATATATTCAACATTATAAATAATCAAAAATATTTCTGAAATCAATCGTTTATTCAAAATGTAATGCAATGAAAAATATAATGTAATGTAAGGAAAGTACGAAATATATCAATAAATGGTGAAATAGCAACAAATCCGCATGGGCCGGCCGCTTAGATTTGGGAGATGTTCGTAGCCTCCATCAGCGCCCAATATGTACTAGTATTGGGCGCTTGGCGTGCGTTCGTACCGACACCTCCGTACAAATTGAAATAAGCGCTTGAATAGAAGCGCGCGTTTGAGCGTGCACAGTTGTATTAGACAGCGCGCTTCAAAACTAGTAAGCGTCTCCCTAATTGACATGGCGTGGCTGCTGCACGATTGACACGTGTATTTGTTAATCTATACTAACCGCCATCGCAGGCCGTGCAGTTTGGGACACCCGTTGCTTAAGATTACCTTTCTGACCCTTAGCTGTGAAAATTAAAATAATTATTAGAGTTGACGCGTTCCGTAGTTTAGATACCACGCATCCGGTAGATAAGCTTCCTATTATTATTATTTCTGCTATTAATATAATAATGTCCTATAATCTCCCAATGCTGGGTGAAAGCTTCTCTTTTCTACTTCCACTCGCGTGGAATCCACCCCTTAACATTGTGTTAGTAGGTATACATAGCGGCACGTAACTTAAGCGCTGACCGTTACTGCGCAGAAGTAAATCATAAGGTACCTGGGCGGGGCTAGCGGTACATTATCCATGCGCGCGCAGCTATCCCCTCCGCTTATCGCTCAGCGCTAGACTTACGTGCCGCTACTTGTAAATCAGCGCCACCACACATAATTATCAAAAATCACTCCCACAGTTAGTGATACCTATTTTAAGCTTCTTTTAAATTACTTTATTCCTCACCAGCACAAATAGATAAACTGCTGAACTCGGTTTAGACTCTGCTTTAGTTTTGTTTTCGCCAAGTTTCGTCAAAGATGTGAAATTGTTGTTGGTGGCCACCAATCAAATTAAACAAAACAAAACTATAACAGGTATAAATAGCTTATATATAATAGGTACCAAATTATATACCAATACCACAGCCACAGGAATAAATAAGTTGGTTGTGCGACGAATCAGACTATACTTTGAGCTGCTGAATCGATATTCCAAGTCAAAATTTAGAGTCGGAAAAGTATAGTCCTACTAGCTGCTGTCCGCGCCTTCGCCCACGTTTTATCGGGCTACAAAATAGCCTATATGTTATTCCAGGTTCCAAACTATACCCATACCAAATTTCAGCCTAATCGGTTCTGTATTTTTTGCGAGAAAGAGTCAAAAATATCCATCCTTACAAATTTTGATGTTTATATTAAGTAGGATTGGTGGTGGCGCTAGTTTTAGCCTCAATTGCTAGGAACGATGATAGTGCCACGAACAAACATGGATAAGCTGACAGACCAATTCTTACTCGTTCTAGGAGGCCTTCAGATGGACCGTGCCGCTTGGTCTACTCCTTAGTAGAATCCACATCAAGAAGTTGACGTCAACTTCACGCAGTATTGACGGCACTCACGTCTTTCCGGACAAAAGAAGTTGACACGGTGCAGTCCATTTGAGGGTGCTCTAAGATATTCACAGAACAAAGATCTCGGTGTTTATTTTTTTCAAAGGGACTAGGCCCTATAACTCAGTATGTTTGCAGTCGTATTACGACAAATTCAATAAATTCAACTTTGCCCGTACTAGGGTAAATGTTGATCATCATCATCATCATATCAGCACATACATGTCCACTGCTGGACATAGGCCGCCCCCATACGACGACGCCACAAATAGCGGTCCTGAGCCGCCTCCATCCATCGACTCTCTGCGACCGGTACGATGTCGTCGGTCCATCGAATGGATGGTCTCCCATGTAGGGAGGCCATAATCACCACGCTTGGCAGGCGGATTGGTGATCGTATGTTGATCATATGCATATCCAAATCCAAGGAGTTTTAGTTTATAGCAGACTAGCTTTATTAGGCAATTTTGAAAGATTTTTGGTTGCTTGTAAGTTGTTACCTATAATTATGGCCCTATGAGGGCCATAACTATAAAATATAGGCCATAATGCCAAACCTTAATTTTGTCTGTTTCTTTTCAGGTGCTGAAGACTAGATTAGCGTTAAGGAAAACTGGGCAATATTCAGGTATTATCGATGCAGCAAAGAAAATATACGCGAGGGAGGGTCCACGGACGTTCTACAGAGGTTACATTCCGAATATGCTGGGCATCATACCGTACGCTGGCATCGACCTAGCAGTTTATGAGACACTGAAGAAGAAGTATATCAGTCGGTACCAGGATTCACCGGATTCCCAACCCGGGTTGCTGCTGCTATTGGCTTGCGGAAGCACCTCTTGCACGCTCGGGCAAGTTTGCTCCTACCCACTGTCTCTTGTGAGGACCAAAATGCAGGCGAAAGGTTAGACCAGTTTATTTTTTCATTTTTACCTGTTCAAAAATGCTTTCCATTGGCCCTATGCACAGAAATGTAAAGAATAAGGCAATGTAGTTTGTAGTAGAGACAGCATGGGTGGGAGAAATGTGGCGGCAGGCGTTTTGTAAGTAATTAGCGACTCTTAACATTTCTAGTACCTTTTTATTTAGATTTTTGTTGCCCTAAGCAACTAAAGTAATCGCTTCACTGATGATGGCTTCACTATGAGAATGGTTTCGTTTCAAAATGGCCTAACATGTTTTGGTATTCTACCTTATCTATATTAATATTATAAAGATTTAAAGTTTGTAACGTTGTAGGGGGCAATCTCTGGATCTACTGAAGCGATTTTGAAAATTCTTTTACTAATAGAAAGCCACGTTATTTGCGAGTGTCATAGGCTATATATTAACAAGTAAAAATGCTTACCGCCCAAAGAAGTGGGCACGGGTCAGCTAGTATATAGAGATATAAGTATTTGCAGATCGTAATAACGTTTTTCCCAAGGTAGGAATCGAACCCGCAACATCCTGCGTCACAGGTAAACCTTCGCCCGCTACGCCATATCGGTCGTCGATCGTAATGAAGTAATTAAGGAAATATTAGAAGTAATATTATTTGAACAACAATAAAATCTGTTAAACAAGGTCAGTATAAAATAAAGCATTATTATTAACCGCCTTCAAAAGCAGGAGGTTCTCAATTCGTCTGTTTTTTGTATGTATGTTACGCGATATCTCCGCCAATTATGGACCGATTTTGAAAGCTCTTTCACTATTGTATAGAAAATGATCCCGAAGGTGTCCCCAGGGGATTAGTATTTATCCCGCAAAACTTAAAATAAGTGTAAAAGTAAGGGAATTTGAAGTCGGTTTATCGTTTTTTAAAACACGCCCTATTATTTATTTTCCAGAAAGGACAGCTAAAGGCGCGCACACAATGCTCGGCGTGGTAAATGACGTGATACAGCGCGATGGCCTGATCGGTCTCTACCGCGGGATCACGCCGAACTTCATCAAAGTGATACCAGCGGTCTCCATCTCTTACGTAGTCTACGAATATGCCAGCCGGTCGCTTGGCGTTAACATGACGTGATTCACTGGCCGGTATAATAACCACTGCAAGCACTGCCAGTCCCGTCGAGACACGTTACGCTAACACTGCTACGAAGGCTGCTCCTAGGCCTCGCGTCCCGCATACCGCTCTGGAGGCCTAGGGAGCGCCGCGCGTGCGTGTCCGACGGAACTGATGAGTTGTCCGAACATTGTGATCGGCCTCAATTTTAATTTAAGCATATTTTCTAATTGTGCATTTTTATAGCCTTCAAGGGTGAATATTAATTCAATTTTGATCAAATTATTATTTGTGTATGTCCGCAGTGTGTAGATGCGTGGCGCACTTTGGTTATTCATCTGTGATTTAAATAAATTATGTTCAATTTTATTTATTTATTTCATTTTGTTGTTTGCTTGCGCGGTCTTTTTATTTATGTGATAGATGTTGTTGTTCGTTTTATCGCTTGCTTGCTATTGTTAGATGTGAGGAATCTTTGTTTCGTTTTAGAGTTCACTCAAAACAGTATTTTTATTCGTTTACCAATGTTAGATATTTATTGGAGGTAATAATTGGACATTTAAAACATGAGCTGTGATAAGAGCAAGGTGCGATACCCTGCAGTAGATGTTTCGAGTAAGGATCGCAGAGATTTGTCTATATACAATAAATAATGGCGAAAATTGGTAAAAAATTATAGATCTGTTAATACACATTTATTTATAAATCAATTCAAAGGGCAATTATATAAAGTTATTATAGTATTTGATGTTATACCCCCCTCATTGAATTATAGTGCTTATGCCTCTTGCTCTAGAGGTTATTATTTAAAATTGTTAGACTATTATAATGCAGTTTAATAAAGTAATTAATAATACAAAAGCAATGAAATAAATAGCAAGTATTGATGGGCTTTTTTGACCATGGCCATTATTTATTAGGTATTGTGTGTTAAAATAATTGTTGAGTATTTAACTGTTAGATTTTAGATACACATAAATGTTTTATTTTCATACATAAGTAGGTACCAAATTATACATATATTTTATTATACAATGGCAATCCTGTAATTATATTTAATTATACAATGGTAATTCTGTAATTATATTTTAACCAATGCAGTATATTATATTTTTCTCAGAAGCAGATAAAGTTCCTTTTGATGTTACAATTGATATTTTAGATAAATTATAGATTAATAATACATGACAAAATTGAGAGTGCTAACTTAATAACTATATTACCTGTACTCAAGTGTTCTTACCTTAGCTTATAAATTTGACATTCTTAGATTAAGATTTTTGTTTTTAGATTAGGCACTTGGCATTTTAAATAGTCCAACCGTTTATAAACTCCCATTGGCGAGACTACGCTTTGCAGAAATAATTCCAAATTACTTAGGTCTTAATAAAATAAATATACATATATAAAAACATAGTGGCGTTCTTCTAAAAGAGAAATAATAAATCATATAATTCAGGCTAAAGTAATCGAAAGGTTACATTATAATTGTCGTTTTTGGCAGGTTTTATACAAAACACGTCAAAGTTAACCGACGAAGCGGCTATCATCTAATGGGTTCGAAGATTTGGCTAAGTCAACGTCCGCCGGTTTGTTATTTTTTCAAAATGGCGGCGCACGATAATTCCCACATATATTGCAGACACTTAAAAAGCTATGTCACCATATTCCTAAAGTGTCACGTTACAAAGTTATATGTAAAAACAAATCAATGTTAATTAAAAAAATTATTTATCTTCGATCTTTTTTACAGATAACTCTGAAACGTGACGGTTTAGGACTATAGAGATCATTTTGTTTTTGTATAAATATCCCTAATCTGTCTATGGAGGTTTAATCGTGCGCCGCTATTTTGAAAAAATAAACATAAATAAAACTGCGAGTCACTAAACCAGGCTTTGAACAAAAATCTTCGATCTCCTTTATCTTTTAGAGAACACCATGCTTACCCTAGCATCCCTAGTCCATCTGTGCTTAACCTCTTTACAAACCTCTCTCTTATTTATAGCAATAGCATAAAGTTCATTATGTCCTTCGGTTTATATAAGTGTGCTTCGAAAAAGACCCTGATATCATTTAAAGCAGAGATTGTAGCAGCCTGTTCCGTAGATTATTCTTATACTCTGACTAAACTCAAGAGACAATGTTTGTTTTTGTTTTAAATGTTTTGACAGTTGCAATTACTGTCAAAACATCTCAAACCAAACGTCAAATCAAAACGTCTGAGTTATCGATTTGAGCTCTTTCCTACAAATGCATAATGCTATCAGTTAGATTTATATGAGAATTTAAGATTTTTGTGCTGTTCGTTGTTTACAAACATTGTACCTTCCGAATGGCCTGAGTACAGTTTTAAAGTTGCCTTAAAGTTCTTTATAAGTAAGGGGGTAATTATTTATTAGACAAGATTTCACGATACAGGATTCTTAATAAATCTGGTTATGGACCATGCGATGGTATTCCAAGATCTCCACTATTTTGACGACCGATGTGGCGTGGCGGGCGTAAGTCTGCCTGCGACGCAGGCGGTTGCGGGTTCGATTCCCGCCTTGGAACAAAATTTTTAAGATCTGTAAATATATGTTCCGGGTGTTCTGGGTATTTTTATGTATAGATGTCCAACATTATTTATTTACTTGGCACCAATAGGTAAAAATATATAATTAGAAAAATTGTAGTTAGCAATAAAGTTAGTTAGAAATAATTGTTGAATAAATTATTAGGTAGTTAGCCTTTGAAATATTAATTATAATTAGTTTGTAGCTCTGGCCCTACTGTAATGCCGTGACCCAGCGTGCCTATTAACTCTAACACCTGAATATTTTACCATCTGGTAGCTTTTAGGTATACGCGACTATAAAGCAGAGGCCGGTCTAAATTATTAAAAAAAAATATTCCAAAATTATTCTTAGATAGATTTTCAATTCTAATATTATTATGTAAGGTGAACATAGGCTCTGAATATAAATTCTATGTAGATTAAAATTTTAATAAAATCAGTGCACTTTCAGCCTGTATGGAGTACAAACTTAAAAATTTACTACAAGGCTGTACAACGCTAGGTTTAGACCTGAGGTATACCAATAGAATATTTTGCCCAAGGCCTCCTAGCTACTTAGATCTTTTCTCTGGCATTAGCCTTCCTTTTAAAATATCGATATCCACATAAATTTGTAGGTAGATAGATAGGGCATGCTACATCTATCTATCTATAGAGATGTGAGGCGCTTTTACCAATTCTTTCAGTTAATGTTGCTGACACTTAGCGTCTGATCAAAGCATGCCTTCCTCTACTATTTTTATCTAGTTTGTATTTGTGAGGTCTATGCTTTCTATTTTATTCTATCGTGCCTGATTTAAAGTAGGTATCTGCTTTTGTCATCCAATAAACTCTACACTACAACGAAATGTTGTTTTATTTTCTTGCGCTAATCATAAGGTCCCTCGCCACGGCACCCAAATTGCGTCATGAGTCATTCATTACTCTAGCAGAAAAGTACCTACTCTTAGTTTGACCAACATGACTTAAATTTCCAAGAACTGGACACTGGCAGAAAAGTGGCAAACCAGACACATTGCCAACAACAAAGAAGTCAAGTTAGGTACCTAATAAATTATTTGATATACCTATCGTTGGAAACTCTGACATGATACTTGCTGCTGTTGGAAAGGGTAATAAAGAACTAACTAAATTTAATATGACCTGTTGTTTTTTTTATTGTAGACGGAGGGTTTTTGCTTAGGTAGGTACCCTATTTTTAATGAATTTTGTAGTTGTCACGATTTTTAACTTTTACACAGATTTTTGACTATGAATGCTAGTAACTCTTTGTTTGAATAATTTGTTTAAAATAAATGTACATTGACGAAATATTATATTTCAATGAAATAGAATAGGCATTTTGTAGCAATATCGGAAAGAGGCGCCTTGCTCATCATAAAGATCCAATCTTTCACGATCGTCCAAGTCGATGCTCCCACTGAAAACGCTAAAAAGGTAGAGAATGGACCTCAATAAAGCTGTCTAGATGTACAAAAAACTCGATTGCTATGGGTGAGGCAGACCAGAACAAAATGTTAGTCTGGCTATGGGCCACTGGATACGGCAAGAGACGGAGACTACTGGAGATCCTTGGAGGAAGCATACACCCTCGAAGGCGGTCCATGTCACTAAGTAATTGAAACCAAAAACGATGACGGACTCGTGGTCACACCGTTTTGCTACACCAGTGTGACTACGAGTAATTTATTTTCCTCGTGGTCACACTGTGCGGTGTGATCAACAGTAATTAGTGAAACATAAGACTCGTGGTTACACTACTAGTGTCGGGAAAGTGACAGTGTAAGTACCGATCAATACGCTACTCAAAAATAAAATACTAATGTAGTTATCGAAACAAAAATAGTAATTGCATGTATACACAAAAACTAAAATGAAACAGGCTTTACACAAACAAAAAAATTGACTCAGTATTAAATAGACTCCGTGAAAAACTGTAATAAATAAAATTTAATTGAAGTGAGCGACTTCTCATCTTCTAATTCTAATTCTATGCAGACTTTGCTGTGTTGAGAAAGATCTTGTAGAGCGTTATGGCAATCTACAATTGCTTTTGATCGTGTGTCTGTCCTTTTGAGTGCGTTTATTAGTACTTAGACTCCTCATCTTCATAATTTAGCGTAAAATTTCCAAAAAAATGGCCAACAGTTATTTGGTTATGGATAAGCTGCATCTGAGTATTTAAAATAAAATCGTCTTTTTCCGTTTCTGTTTGTCTCCGTTCATTTGGGCTGAAATTTGCTACTCTAATATCATTATGTAGAACATTTAATAATTTATTTATTGTCACATAGTTCTTGTTAATATTTTTATTAATCACCGAATTATAACTCTCAGCGACATTATTAGTTCGATGGCGTTCGTTGCTGACACACCAATCCACAGTATTGTATTCTCTTTGCACCAATCTCTTATGCATGCATCATTCATTCGTGTCACTATTAAATAGTTCATGATTCATGAAGTATTTATCAAGGAGTTTCAAAGTACTAGTTATTTTACGAATAAGTATTTTATCTATCGGGCACTTCACTACATACCTACTATTCAGTCAAGTGCGATCCTTTTCAGAGTAGTGTAACCACGAGGAAAATAAATTACTCGTAGTCACACTGGTGTAGCAAAACGGTGTGACCACGAGTCCGTCGTGCCAAAAACGTAATATTGACGAAGAATAATTTTATTTCATGATATCTATTTAATTTTTTATCAATTTTATAATTCTTTTGTTAATGTTAACCGTATAATTTTCGAACGTAGGTAATTTTTTTTTTTTTTGCTAGATATGGAATATAGCTCTTTTTATTATATGTCAAATACAGCACAAGTTATTTGGTATTGCCTGGGTATTGGAGAGTTTGGTTGATTCATAAAAAATCCTAACTGAACAACTGCTTAACCGTGACACTTAGGACAAGTCTACCAGATAAATGTAGCCCATGACACCCGCAAATCCCCACAAAATTATATTGGTCCCAATACCAAATATCCTGTATTCTTATATTTTCAAGTAGGTACCTAGTATGCCTATCTACCGTGCTTGTGTTGAGCTGACTTTGAAAGGCAATGCGGAATCGTGGAACAGCCATAGTCGTAGGTATTACATAATTATTTTTCTGTCGTCTTCTTCATTGCTGAAGGTCGTGCCTGTCCTTCTCGGAAACTCTGATGAACCGCTTCCACACTACTCTGTTTCATCTATACTAGTGAAATCTAGCTAGTTACAATTTACGAACTATTTTATATACCTACTCAGCAAAGCTAGGCCAAGAAACCTAAAACCAAACAAATGTTTTTAATGTGTTATAGTATTGTATTCTCTTTGTGTGTTATATGAAATAGAAAAGTATTAGCTACTATTAGATTTAGACATGTAAGAGAGAAATTAGAGCCTAGTTTTTTCTCGATGTTCTTTACAAGGAATTTGCGGAATTTGATCAGTCATTTATTTCATTCTCTTTGTTTTTAGTCTGTGGTCCTGTCCTTCTTGTTTCGTTCCGAGTTCGATCCCCGTTCCCATCTACGTTCCGCGAGTTAAAAGAAGAAGAAGAGTTTCGTTCACACGTTTATTGATGCTTTGGCTCCATGCATAGAGAAATAAGTAGGTAGAGGTGCATAAGTCATTTTCGGTCTTTTAACTATGTATCACCATAGTTGTATCTTTATTTATCCATCGGAGTCAAGCTATGAGTAAAAGAGATAGCTGGTGTACGTATAGCCATACTGCACTGTCAGTGTCAATCGTGTCACCTTGGAACTGACTAGTTAGTTCAAAGTTGTGGCAAGAATGATGAACTTTATTGAAATTCTAAAAAATTACTGCGTTTTATCTAAAACTTTTTTGAAAAAGTGAAAATATGTCGGTTTCCGCTGTGTACAGTCCTTCAAGAAGGACAAACAAAATTCTCGGATTTGTCATTACATGCGTAAGTTTTTCCCTCAGTATAAAAGTTAAAGTAATTATGTTTATTACAAGAAATCTGTAGTAACAACATTTTAACAATCTAGTTCATGTGTTCCTATGAGTCTAGGATACAAATAGAATAATTAGCAGAGATAAATTTAGTTTTCGGGTTATTCCGCATTCGTCCCACTAGCTTCGGCCAAAACTGGTCCAAACCAGGAAAATTAAATTGCTGATTTCATTCCTCATTCGTCCCATTTCAAGATTTCGTACAGAAAAGTACTGTCTTTCACACTCTTCTCAAGCATGTAGTATTGATTTATCATTATTGTTTCCGTAGGATTTATTTAACTAGTTTATATAACTCAAAGAACGTAGAAAAAAGAAATACACAAGATAATAACTTTAATCACCTGGAATTATTTCCACACGGAAGTTTTCATTCCAAAAGTTAGGTAATTTGATTTTAGTTAATATATAAATTTTTCGTAGGTATTTACTTTGTTTATATTTTTCTTTTATTAAGGCACAAACGATACAGTATCCTTAAAATGAACAGTAAATAAATATCTATGCATACATCAATCAAATTGCCAATGCCATTAATATAAATATTATTTACAAAAAAACAACAACGTTAAATCAACCATGCGGGCAAAGCCGCACGCATTTAGCTATATAATAATATTGTAAAGTGTTATCTGATTTATTGCCCCTATTTTTATAAATTTTGCTAAATTATATTAGTCTTACAAAATGACATCGACACCGATATAAAATTTTGGGCAAAATTAACATATAAACAATTACAAATTTACGCAAAATAAGTCCTTATAGCTTATCCATTAGACTCGCTGAATGAAGCATGTTTCACACCCGTGACTATAAGTTCAAAGTGTCAATTAGCGCTCTAGACTATACACGCAGGAATAGGAAGGATGAGCAAAAAATTCAGGTTTTATAGCGGCACTTGCCCAAAATCACCAAGAAACTAAGGCAACGGAAAGCGGAGCGAACACTAACCCTTTTTTTAGATTTTGCATCGCGTGAGTGGTGCATTAATGGCCAAAAAACATGTTTTTTGTGGAGCCCCCATTAATTTTAATATTTATTTTGATAGTATGTTATTACAGCGGCAAATGAAATACATATGAAAAATGCAAGTGTCTACCTTTTACGAATCATGAAATACAATAAAGCCCGATAGATGGACAGACAGACAGACAGCGGAGGGCTAGTACTAGGGTCCCGTTGGTACCTTTTGTTTACTGAACCCTAAAAAAGTGCGTAGCTTTTCTATAAATGTGTATAGTTTTTCGAAATACGTTTTCGATTGGTAGAACCATGTACATTGAATTAGTGTGGCATACTCGGTTCGCGATTCCGACACGCACATGGCCAAAATCAGCATCAGCATCAGGTTATGTGTCACTAAAACGTGCCTGTTAAATATGGGACGAATCAGGAATGAAATCGGCATTACAGTGTATTTTCCTGATTCGGACCAGTTAGGGCCGAAGCCAGTTCGGCTCGGCAGCAAAGTCACTTCCCTAGTCATGCAACTATTACAAATCTGCTACTGCACACTAATAAAAACGGCCATTCGTAAAACTGAAAGGCTGAGTCCATAAAATTCTTAGTCCTAGGCTGTATTAGTCATGTATTAGTTTGGCTATTTGGCTCTAAATCCTTCGTCTACGCTTTGACTCTCATGAATGAATGAACATTTTTATCGAGGGAATGAAATGTAATGTAATGATGGTAAAATGCAGTGCTTCCACTTTTAGGGATTTCGCCCTTTTTTAGGGCAAATCTACATACATCGTTGATGACTTAGGGCTCTTTTGCGTATGCGTTCACATTCTTTGCGACGAGTATTTTAGTTATTTTTTTTTCTTCTTTTTGTCTAGGTGCCATAATGCCAAATCGGTTTTTACTGCCTAAGTGTATAAATGTATACCTATCTATATCTACATTATGGTCACTACTTTGACTAGTCTTCTATTATATAAGTTTTTTTTTATTATTATTTTTTTCTCTCTCTCTCTAAGCTATGGTTTCGCTGCTTAATCTTAGTTTTATAAATCAGCCGAATCAATCATGTAAGGTTGAGCTAGGCTACCTGTCGGGGAGGCGAGTGCAAACGGGCGTTTACTGCCCCCTGAGATACAGTACCAACTAGTTCGGGGGATGGTGAACAACCAATGTCGTCCGACTCACAGACAGTGGCCTGGCCTAACTTCTACACACAGCTAGCTACAACTAGCTAGCTCATAGGTAGCCTTAAATAATAAGGTGCCTTGAATTATGGTTGTCTGGTAGAAATCTCTGCAAGGGATAAGACCGCCAATTGCAGGATACGGTAATTAGATTTTAAGAACTCCCTGTACCTACTATACTATACTGTAATTTCTCCTGCAATAAAGCCTTTTTATTATTATTATTATTATTTTTATTATTTTATTGCGACAAGGATTTAGGGAATTTAAGGGATAAATAACTTGTTATGCTTATCCTATTTGGATAAACTTCCGAAAAGTAGATACCGAATTTTGTCATGAAATTCGATACGGACATTCCATTAGAGTCCCCTTAAAAAGATTTTTGGCGTATCTCAATATTTTTCGAGAAATCAAAATTGGTTTTTTTTATTTCCAAAGATTGATGCTAGGTTCATCCCAAAACCCCTATGGCTCTAATCTTTTATGAGATTCCCCAAATTCGTTTCCTATGATAATCCATCAAAAAATGTTAGTTTACCCTAGAGTTACGTACGTAACGTACTATACCACTATACTGAGCTCAGAAATAGGTGTTTCGTTTGTTATTATTATTGTATATATAAGTACAACATAATTTAAAATAGAAAATAATTTTACTACGCATATTTGATAGTTTGAATTGAAAATTTATAATTTTTTCATACGAAAACCTCGAAGTGGTAGTTTTACTAATGACCCTTTAGTGTTTTAATAGTTTCATGTTATAACACAGAAATGTTCTACTTTATTTTCACTGTCCATAAGTTAAGGAGATAAGACAAGAAGAAATAATATGTAGTTTAGATTAATCATTGTCCTAAAAATTTGAAAATTGACAAATCCTCAAGCCGCAGCTTACTAGTGATGTGTTTAATGCCGGGAAAACTTGCAAAAATATTGATTCGGCTTCTGATTCTTCCAATTTATTAAAAATTTAAAAATGTTTGTATTAAATATGCAAATAATATTTGTCTTTTTTTGTTTATTGTTTATAAATTTAGCAATTTCAGAAACGAAATCTGGGATTTATAGGGATAATTTCCTAAGAGTTTAGGGCAAAACCAAAATCTCATGTGGAAACACTGCTAAAATGTCTTTCTGTCTTCCTTTTCAATTCAGCACGTGTACAACAACGGACGCTTCATTCGAGTTTCTACACGATTTTAGGTAAAATTTATTTGTATCACCACCTAGAACCAATAATAGTAAGCTACAAACTAAGTTCACATTCCCGTGCCCGTAAACTGTGGAAAATTGTGGTTGTATTGAATCAAAAGTTTGTAGTTCAAAATTGGGAGAATGATATGTTCCATGTTCGATGGTCGACCGTCGAATATTTATGAGTGTTCTTGCGTTTGTGCAGTTTTGGTAGCGAAAATTTGGGACCATGCCGTCGGACGCGAAGAAACGCGCCCAGCAGAAAAAGAAGGAGCAAGCTGGCAATAGAAACAAGAAGCCTATTGCAAAAGTAACTAGCGAAGAGAACGGAAGTGGCTCCAATGGAATAGCCCAAGAGCGCGAGCTCACTGCTGAAGGTTAGCTATCATTATTTTGTTCATTTTATAACCTGTAAGGAAAAATAACCATCATCCAATCTGATAAACATAATTTGTTTTATCTTATTATGCTTATGCTGGCTTATATGCTCCTCAGATGAAGAATCATCTCGCTTTTTTCAGAGGCCCTGTGTCTGAAACTTGAAGAAGAGGCAAAGATCAACTCTGAAGCCCGCTCCTGTACCGGAAGTCTTGCAGTGCACCCTCGCTCGCGAGACGTCAAAATCGCCAATTTTTCTATAACCTTCTACGGTAGTGAGCTGCTTCAGGATACTCTACTCGAGCTGAATTGTGGCAGGCGTTACGGCCTTGTTGGACTTAATGGATGTGGTAAGTTGAATAACCAAATTTATTAAAAAAATATGTGTGTAATTAAAAAAAAAAACACTCCCTTTCCCTTTAACTTTGCTCGACAGAGTTGATAAATATGTGTGGATCATCAAAATAGCTTTCTTTTTGTAACCCATTTAAGCCTGCTGTCCTAGATCGGCCATATTTTCAACTGCCCTTATTTTTTCACAACAATCAATAACTTTATTTCTTTAGGCATATAAAATAAGCACTTTGACAATTATGTGTTGCGGTTTACAAAAAAACTAATTTTTATTACCAAATAGTGTAGCTTTGTGATACAAGCAACATTATTGTCAGTTGTTTGATAAAAGTGGATAAAATAAATGATTGTTTTACATAGTGGAGCAGATAAGTAATTAATAACCAAAGGTGAATCTATAATTTTTACATAATATATTAGATTTTATTCAAACTTTAGACTTCATTTTATGTAGCTAAATGTCTACTAATGAATAATGCCATATCATCAGATATTCTATATGATTCAGCCCCAGACTTATGTATTTCAGTATGGTGCCCTTGAATTGGGCCAATGGGAATCAGAATCAATAACTTTATTTCTTTAAGCTTACAAAATAAGTACTTTGACAATTATGTGTTGCGGTTTACTAAAAAACAAATTTGCATTACCAAATAGTGTAGCTTTGTGATACAAGCAACATTATTGTCAGTTGTTTGATAAAAGTGGATAAAATCATTGATTTAGATAAGTCAAATTTTATATAAACATGAACACAAAAGGGCTGATTGCTACATTTTTATATCCTCGCAGTTTTTATAACCTTGTAAACCGCTACATGGTATTTTCATGCTAAAGTAAAGTATCCTTTTTTGCATGAAATAAATGTAGGTTTTATGTCTATGTGAGTGAATGTATTGCATCTTTACAGTGTGCAATATCTTTGTACAAATAATAACAATTAAATACTTGGCTAACAATAAAATTAAACTGTAATTGAGACTAACGTTGAAGCAACTTAAAAATAATGAATGTCATGAAGCAGAAAAATCTTAGTCAATTAAAAATTAATTTATAGCATAATAGAATGTATTAGAAAGAATTGTTTTTTACATTTTCTGAAACTCTTTATTTAGCAGTAGTCTAGAATTCTAGATCCCGTAGTGGTCCCATAATTTTTTTCTAATTCTAGTTATGACATAGCAAAGATACTACTTTTGTCCATCATTGTGGTTTTTACTTTATTGTTGCTGCTGTAAATGATTCCGAAAGACTTAAGGAAGCAAGTATTTTGGACGTCTAGCAGTTCATAAAAGGCAATCCAGAGCAATTTAGTTACAAAAACTGGATGATTGCAAGTGTTGATGGTTATTGTTATGCTATCAATGTATATTATGGAAAATCATTGGGTGGAACCAGTAAGGTTTTTTGTATAATGTATTTTCTAGCCTCTAATTAATACGAAACACACACAACACTTTTTTCTACATTCTACAGGTAATAGTTGATATTTGGGTCCAGATGGGTTAACATAGTTTTCATCATAAAAATGTTTTGAAATTGTTTGGTGAACCAGTGTTTTCACTTGCAAGATGTTGTTGTAACATTTTTAGTAAGCTCTTGCTTTCTGTTAACATTGGGCAATAGTTATTGCAGAAGTCAGTTTGCTAGTCGTCAACCAAGTTGATGCCTGCAATTACTTGCCTACTAATGGTTATTTAAAATAATATGCATTGTAATAAGTGTTCTCATAGGTACCTAGTTTAATTACCAAGGTTCCATAAAAAAATGTAAAGTATCTTGTATTGCTGACTTTTGGGAATAGTGATGTAATTCTTATTGCAAACTAATTTAGTTTCCTATTTTGGGTAAAAAATAAAGAATTCACAGCCCTGAATTGATAATATAATATGATGTGAATATTTTGTTTCTACCAAAATGATAAACTCATTTTGGTAGTTTTCCCATTGAAAGAAAGTGTTGAAATTGGCGTAAATAATATCTTATATATAAAATTTCCATGTCACAATGTTAGTTACCGTAGTCCTCCGAAACGGCCTTATCGAATTTTACCAAATTTTATATGCGTATTCAGTAGGTCTGACAATCGGCTACTATCTATTTTCCATACCCCTAAGTGATAAGGGTTGAAGGCAAAACAACGTTTGGCGGGTCAGCTAGTATCTATATAAAACAAAGTCGTGTTACGTGTTAGTTACACCACTTATAACTCGAGAACGGCTGGACCGATTTTAATTTGTTGCATTTGTCACTGTCCGGAATAGGATATACATAGATTATAAATATAGGGAGCCACGTAAAAATACAAATTCAACGGGGGCGAAGCCACGGGCACAGCTAGTATACAATATAAATTCTAATTGCATAAAGATAAAACATATACAATATCGAAAAACATAACAGAGAAACGAAAAATGGCGATTCTGAAGTGCAAACTCGCAATAAAAAATTGTGACGTAGTACGTAGTGTCTTTTTGAGTCAAAATGAAGTGCTTTCAATGCAAAATTAATCAAAATGATGAAAATATGGTGCAGAAGGTATGATGGCTGCAAGTTGAATATTTGCATGCAGTGCAACAATGTGACTAGTAGTGAGGTGCGCGTGATGGGGCTGAAGGGCAAGCGCACGCTTTTCACTCGTGCCTGGCTTGTCAAGAAGCCCTATTTCAAGTGCCCAAACTCATAATAATCTATGATGAACCAACTCATTGTATTCGGTAAGAGACTGATAGCAGCTGGATGAGATCAGAATAGATTTTCCTGTTTATAAAAAGTACTTTGTGGAATAGATATGGGTGTTAGGTTTTTGAACACAATCGCAAGCTTTCTTATTTATTGATTGTGAGTTATCTCTTAGTGATTTTAACTCGTTAAATTGGTAATTTAGTTCCTACTTTAGTAATATTTTCCACTTTAGATTTTGTAATCTGTAATGTTATTAGTGTTTATTAACTGAAATTGAACTATATTAATTTTTTCTAGCCCTTGTTGCTTTTATTGGCAAGTTATGGCAACATATAAAAATGTTTAATTACATTATTTCATGTACAACATAACATGTTCATATAATTATGCCCAATACATAGGTTGTGTTGATTTGGAACCTGTTACCAGTCTGAAAAATGCCCCTCTTAGAATTCTTTCACAATTAAACAGGACATTGACATTTAGACGAGCTATGTGACGCGGCGGGCGAAGGTCTGCCTGCGAGGCGGAGGTTGCGGGTTCGATTCCCGCCTTGGGACAAATGTTTGTACGATCTGCAACCAAGTGTGCCTTGTGCTCCTACGGCGAATAAATGTATGAGTATTTGTCTCGGGTGTTCTGGGTATTTTCTATGTATAATAAAATATATATGTAAATCTATATATACATACATATGTATTATATTTTATTTGTTATATCAGTCATCTATACCCATAACACAAGTTCTGCTTAGTTTGGGGCTCGATGATGCTGTGTGATTGTCCAGCACTATTTATACACTAGGATTAAGAGATCCACATAAAGTAGTTGTGGTCAATAATAAAATTCTTATGGAAAAATGTTTTACTTCATTACATTAATTCTTCAAAACACAAAGTATAAAAAGCACCTAAAGTTTCACAACCTGTTGGAAAGTTTCACAGCCCTTTAAAACAGTTTTTATTGGAACAATGAGTTCACGTTTGATTGTGCAGAAGGCGCCTAAACTTACAACATTAGAACAAGAACAAGAAATGTGAAACTGATTACGCAAGGGTTCTTTGCTCGTTTTATTGCTAAACTCTTGTTTCGTTTAGGAGCTAGGCTTTAAGAGACAGATTGATAGATGGGACTCAAACTTATTTCTTTTATTGACTATACTCATTCCACACATTTATAAGCTTTGTGACATATGTACTCCCAAGTTCCCTTATTGTTGAATGAAATATTTCATAGACACAGTAACTTTTTTAGACTATCAGATAAAGATATATATGACGAATTTACAATAACCAAAATTAATAAAATAGAATTGAGGCGAATTTCATCATCATCATCATCATCAGCCCATACACGTCCACTGCTGGACATAGGCCTCCCCCGTACGACGCCACAAATAGCGGTCCTGAGCCGCCTCCATCCATCAACTCCCTGCGTCCGCTACGATGTCGTCGGTCCATCGAGTGGATGGTCTCCCATGTAGGGGGGGGGGATTTGCCATAATCACCACGCTTGGCAGGCGGATTGGTGATCGCAGTGTTGGTGTTTAAAAATACTCAGAAGGAAGCTGCTGCCCTTCCTCTGATAGGTTCACTTAGTCGGCTTTTACGACATCCACGGGTTGAGTTGGAGGGGTCGATATTCGTACGCCGCGACCCCACGGCGTGTAATGCCGCGGGCACAAGCAAGTAGTAAATAACACATCAAGTACTATTTTTAACCGACTTCAAAAAAGAATGAATACCTCAATTCTACTTTTTTTTTTCAATCTATTGTACGCGATATTTCCGCCAATTATAATTATAACAGCTATTTGAATACTGATCAAAAATGATTTGGTTACTGACCAAATATTACTGATGATTTATATTTTGCATTCGACCAAAACATATAATGCTCTCCAAATATTTTTTTGCTAATTTTTCTCTCTAACCAAATATTAAAAATAAGTATCAATAAATTCAATTTTGTTTTGGTTTTTAAAAATAAAGTCATTTAGACGCCTGATTAATTCTGTAAATGAACAATAACACTATGTTAAACTACCTGATTTATTAGTATTCATCTATGTCAACTACAACTTCTTCATTGACAATAGATTGTCATAAAAAATTCTTATCGACATGACAATTTGGTTGTCAGTCGAAATTACAGAAAGTTAATAGATGTGTGGAAGGAGTATAAATGGATATTAAATACCTAGAAGGTTGATGATGTGGGGATCATAGCGAAGAGGTGGACCTCCCCACTTCTTTTGATTGTGTTTGTCTGGAACACCCTGAATAGTTGTGATGGGAACATGTAACAGATAGACAGGGTTACATAAACATTGACAGCAAAATAATAGGAGTGAATGAACTAGGATACCAAACTTTTCTACAATTTTCATCTCCCCATCTCCTGAATAAAATAGAAATGCACAATCAGTGATTATGATGCAACAACATAAAACTTTATGAGAAAAGGCAAGTAAACTCAGATAAGACCTAGCTAAACTAGCTATTGCTTATTCCGTGTGAGTTCTTATAGTGATTACCTTGAAATAATATACCTTGAACTAGAATGAATTATCCCCAGTGCTAACTTTGCTTCAATAAAACACTAAAGATACTTTACATCATAATGCTCGGCAAGAAGGTTTTACTAAGTAAGCAAAGAGGCTGTGTAAGATGGTATTCGCAACACAATAGGCGCAGCTAGTATCATGTCTGTGAACACAATACATTTTTATAGGAATTCCATTTTCAAATCTCATTACGTCATAGTTTGTTTGAATTGTAAAGACTATACAATTCAAGCTAAGCAAAACTCGTTGGTGAAACAATCTCTTTTCTTACATAACGATAAGAATTTTTTTTATTAAAAAAAACTGTAGAAATGGCTGCATTTCATTTCATTTGATCTGTGCGACTGTAATAAACTAAAGTTAAGAGTTAAAGTTTTATTTGTCTCGCTATTATGATGTAAAGTAGAATGCTTACCTCGGTTGCAAGTAGCTATTACACCCTCGAACTATATTCTGCGTGCACTCGATCCATTAGCGCCCTTTGCGAGCGCTCGCACTGGCGCCAAATTGGATCTTGTTCTGTAATAGCTCCCTTACTACCCTTGTGTAACAATCTGCTATTACATTTAGTTTTATATTACAAGCATTTTACAAACTTTTATAACTTCCTTTGTTCTGTTTTTTTTTTTCTTGTCAAATCTTGCAAACCACTACTTTCCGAGTCTGCGGCCAAGACTGTCTCCTCAAGAGGGAACTCATCAACATCATAGAATAACTATATCATTAACAGCCCTTACTAGTCCACTGCTAGACATAGTTCTCTCCTGATAAGCGCCTTTCTTATTAGGCTGTTATCACGGGGTCATGCCATAATTAACATGGGGATACAGGTTTGGAGTCTCAGGTGTGAATAATCATATCAATGGTTAGGCTCACTCAGCTTAGTTGCGTTAATAGAATTTTTATAACAATATTTTTGTATTTATAATATTAGAAATGCGTAAGTAACTCTGTCTGTCTGTCACGTTTTCACACCAAAACTACTGAACCGATTTAAATGAAATTTGGTACACAGATACTCTAGAGCCTGAGAAAGGACATAGGCTACTTTTTAATGCGAAAAAAGGATTGTAAGGGTTTAAAAGGGGTTGAAAGGTTGTATAGAAGTATCGTCATTTTAAAAGCTTAAAGCTAGCTTAAAGTTAGCCATATGACGTGGTCTTCGGTGCAATATTCAGTTGTGATGAAAATGAGTAAATAATTTGATCAAGTATATGCGATATGATAAGGCGTTTTAGTTATAAAAGTATTTTTTAAATTTTATTTTAACATTCATTTTATAGAATCTCTATACGGCTTGGCTTGTGGCTGTGCGATTTCTTTTTATATACCTCAGAGGACCCGGAAACAAAGTTGAACTCAAGAGCTAGCGATGCCTCCGCCGTCACGTTCTTCTATAGTATATTGAGATGCACGACCTGTAACTAAGTTTAAGTTTAATATTCATTTATTCTCAAAAAGACAAATTATATAATGTCACTTATATGAGAACAGGGTTCTTAGTTATAGATAGATAGATAGATTGTGGTGTTCAATAGCTGACCCATTTAATGTGTTCATTTAATAAGAAGTGAATGATATGGTGAGCTAATGTGAGTTTGAACGCAGTAAATGAGCTTACACTTTTAATTTGGGAGGGTAAATTATTGTAAAGCTGTGCGCCTTCACATAGTATAGTTTTTTTTCATAGTTGGTCCGAGTTTTCGGTAGAACGATAAAGCTGGCACGACGTGAACTACGTTTTCTTATTTCTTCTACTTTAGTGTAAGTTAAATTAGTGTGTTTTTTTTATTTAATATTTTACGAACTAGGATGCATGTTGTATATTTATTTGTATAACTGTTTAATGTTCATTATTTTCGTTTCTCTGTAAACTGTTTCCGTGGAAAGTTAAGTAAGGAATATTAAACAGTAATTTGACTCGTTTAGCTAATTTTGATTTTACAGCGCTGCCCCACAGCTCAATCAAATATATCAAATGTGCTTTGACAAGGTTGTTATAGATAGTATAGCGTGTTTGACGCGGAACACAATACATTAAATTTTTTAATGAACTAGTAAGCGATGAAAGTTTGGTTTTAATGTGAGTTATGTGTGTATTCCACGTCAAAGACCTATCCATGTGCAGCCATAGATATTTTTCACTGTTCTTTTCCTGTAGTTCGACATTGTTTATTTTGAGGGGGTCAAAATAAGGTATTGGTTTATTTTTGGCTTTAAAAATAATGTAGCACGTTTTAGAGATATTTATTGTTAGAAGATTGTGTTGAAACCAGGTGAAGAAATTGATTAGATCTTTTTGAGCATGAGACAGCATGGTATGAATTGAGGCACCAAAATAGAACAAGCATGTATCGTCCGCATATCGATATCGCCATCTAAGCCTATCTGATGTGTATTATTTATATAGATTAAAAACAGGAGAGTGTCTAAAATAGATCCTTGAGGGACTCCAAAAGCTATGGGCTCTGGTTTACTTTGGGTATTTTCTATTTAAACAACTTGTAACTTAGTCTTTCGTTGAAATAACAGAAAAATAGGGCAGTCTAATGTTGAGTCCACCATTTGGAAGTAGCTAGCGTTACCTCGCCCCGGTACCAGTGCGAAATTTCATTACGTGCTGCTGTTTAGATGCAAAAAGATAACAGATAGGAGACGGACAGAGTTATTTGCGTATTTGTAATATTAGTATGGAAAGAGGGAAAATTAATTGTCGGCCCATTGTTAGGTAAGTGTACCTAAAACAATGGATCCAAATATGCGATAGTTTGGCTTGACGCCTCGGCAGTTGCATATATGCTTGTGTTGTTACATTACAGAGCCAGAATTGAACTGCTAGCGCCAGTTTTAATATAATCTCAGAGGAAAACTACTGTTATGCTCTCCTTGTTTAAATATCAAATTCCTCTCAATGCTCATGTTTACTTTATTTTGTATTATTGATGAACCTTTCAAACATGTGCATAGTAATGCAATTGTCTTACGAGAAGCACTTAAAGCAATTCTGTTAGTCAAGCTGTATATTTATTGCGGTTTTAATTTATGAATAGCCGATACGATAGGGAGGTGCGGGGAGGCCTATCGCTCCAGCTGTGGACAAGTATAGACTGATTATGGGATGAGTGATGTTATTTATGAATTAAGCTGACAATGGACAAACAGGTCTTAAAGATCTTAACTTATAAAATAGCTTACTCAATTTTCTCGTTTTAAACTACCACTTTCCAATAAATCCTGGCTAAAGGAATAAAGTGGATATAAAGGTGCAAAAAGATCCATCAATGGACATTTACACTGGATTTTAGTGGACCTAGCGATCGTCTCTGGTAGAACTGTAAAAGCTGGCGACTTATGCAACCACTGTGCTTGCTTAGCTTATCGAATACAAATCTTGGCAAATAAGACGAACCAGGGGTCAGATCTTTTTTGCGAAATAATTTTTCCATTGAGTGGAGTGGAACACCATGCAGTCTGTTGAAGTTTTCATTACTCAATTCACACCTTCGTTTACAACTTTCATGCAAGGCCCAAGACGCACATGGTCTAACTGCAGTGCATCGGGCGGCCCACTATGGGTCAGAAGCGTAATTTTCGTGCCAAAAATCAATTTGTCAAAAGTTAGATTTCTAAATTTTTCTCAGTGAATATATCAAGTAGGATAATTGAACTATTATATACCACAAAAAATATGCTATAATAACATATTTTAATAGCGTTAGCTTGAACTTGAATGTAAGGAAGTAGATTAATTCATGTAGGAAAATTTGTGATATGACACTTTCAGATCGTTTTTTTACAAACATTTGTTGATAAAATATAACTTATTATACATCATTAAAAGCGTGGTACTTAACACTTTCCAAGTAATTCAAGCATATTTTTATATGGCTAAGAAAGCCCTCCCTTTTTTTCAGTTTTAAAAATTCAAATTGTGTTTTCGTATTTACCGCAGTCTCCCGACAAGGAGATACGACTACTATAACGTTCCTTGATCTGTATACTCACAGGATTTAAAATAAAATTTTGCCCCAATTTGACTTAGAGGCAAAAAAGTGTACTGTGGGAAAAAGGGGAAAAATCGTGAAAGTAGATTTTTTGGACAATTTGGTAGCAAATATCCTAGGTTTTATTCACTTGATGACCTTAACTTTAGTGTTGATTGTTTTATTTTAATAAAACTTAATTATTTTTGAAGTGGAAAACATGGTTAACTGAATTTATGAAGGTACCTATTTTATAATAATTTTGTTGTAAATAGAGAATAACCGCGTTATTTGATAATAGCTATCACCTTATCAAAGAAATAAACGAAATATTGCGGTTGCCGAACCGGAAACCGCAAAGAAATAAATAAGTTATCAATTTCCAATGGAATATATTTCGAGGAACGTGTGCAAGAAACCGCAATGAAAATCTGTACTGTCGTGTGCAAATATGTTATCAATTACTGTCACTATAAAAAGGGATTCGAGTTCCAACTACAAACATTTAAACTGTTTTGCTAGTTTCGTGGAAACAAGTGTATTAAAAAACTAAAATGTGTGAATTCATTGTATCAAAACGCGAATTATATTCTTTTTTATTCGAGAACGATGCCACTTCGGAAAATATTCTAAGTATTTGGAAGAAAACTATAACTTAACACCAACTAAACGCCAAAAAGTTGTCGAAAACATACAACAAAATATCTTACAAAAATTCCGTGATCGTTGGTCGAAAGCTAAAAGAACCAAATCTCGATTTTTGGAACAAAACTCTTGGTAGTTAGATAGCGAGTTCAAAATCGTGTTCGATGATGAAGAATCGTGTCCCATACCAGGAACATCTACGGGTCTTGGTCGACCATCAAAAACATATGAAGACCTGTCAGACAGAAGCAAGAAACGAAAGAACATGGAATTAGTGCAAGAATATGGACTCGAATTTATACAGAACGCGTATGTACAGGGACTTCGATCACAAGGCGAATCAGAAGAAGCTTCCCTCGTAGCTATGCTAAGGCCATTAAGCAGAGATGAGAAGAAAACGATAAGAAGGCAAATACTCCATGAAACACCAACCGTAAGTGCGTATTCTATTCATGAAGCCTTAAGTTTATACATTGATTTAAATTTAACTAAGTCGCAATACGCATATTTAAGATCTGTTCTTGCTGAAAAGAATTGCTGTTTTTCCATCATACTGATTGAAGAATGCAAAACTATCTTGCTACCCACCTGTAAGTAGTATTGAGATAACTGATATCGGTGCCAAAGTAAAATTACAGGATTTATTAGATCATACTGTGGCTCGTATTTTGAAGATTGAATCTACGTTTAAACCTGGATTACAAAGTATGAAACTATATACTAAATGGGGATGTGACGGCTCTTCGGGACAGAGCGAATATAAACAAAGATTAGAAGGAGAAAGTGAATTAATATCAGACGCTAACTTATTCATAGCTTCGTTAGTTCCAATAAAACTAATTAACTTGAGCTCTAATGAAATTATATGGGAAAATAAAACATGCTCATCTCCGAGGTATTGTCGACCTATTTTAATGGAATTTTCAAAAGAAACTCCAGAGAAAACTAGAGCTGTTATTAATGATTAAAATCACAAATAGAAAGTTTACAAACTTCCAAGATTAGACAAAATGATGAAATGATTGAAATAAATCATGAATTGTTTTTGACAATGATTGATGGAAAAGTAGCTCAAGTATTAACTGATACTAGTTCTGGAGCAGTGTGTACTATATGTGGTGCTAGACTAACAGAAATGAACGATTTAAGTAAGGTTGCATCCAAGCCTGAAAATCAAGATGCCTATCGGTATGGCTTGTCAACACTGCATGCGTGGATTCGAGGCATGGAATTAATATAACACATATCTTACAATCTGCCATTTCAAAAATGGTCGGCCACAACACCGGAAAACAAGAGACTCAAAGAGGAGAAAAAAAGATATGTACAAGGGCAGTTTAGGAATCAAATGGGTTTACACGTAGATTAACCACGACAAGGATCAGGCAATAGTAATGATGGGAATATGGCTCACAACGAATAATTGTGCACTCAGACTGCACAATTATTCGTTAATAAATATAGGTGGTATTACATGCCCTCTTCTGTACACAAGATCTTAATCCACGGAGAGAATACAATCAAACATTTTGCTGTTTTACCAATTGGACAATTGTCTGAAGATGCTCAAGAGTCCCGAAATAAGGACTACAAAAAAAATCGATTGGAGCATTCCAGAAAATGCTCTAGGTCAGCTACAAATGAGGACGTTCTTCATTCATTGCTATATACATCTGATCCATATATCTCTAGCCTAAGGAGACCAAGCGAAACTGTTCCGAAAGACTGTGGCAGGAAGCTATAAATCTTTTAGATTTTTAACCAACCAAAACTTTCATTTAGTTTTTTACGATTATTAGTTTTTATTTATATATATAAAAGTACTTCTATTATAGTAATTATTTTAATTAGTTTCCAATTTATCTTTTGTAATGTTTGTAATAGGTTTTTTATTACTCGTTACAAAAAATATGTAAGTTTTAATTTAACGTAAAACAAATTTTATCATAATTTTTTTTTTAATTTTTAAGTATTATTTTATATTATGTCAATGTAGAATTTTATTTTAATTATGTCCATTGGATTAGTTAAAATCCGCGACAACATAACAAAAATATTTTTTTTAAGTTTAGTGGCAATTTTTTTATACTAATAAAGGATTTTTATTTAGTTATTTTTATTTTATTTGTAGTCCATATACCGAAAATTATAATTGCGAAAGATTCATAAAGATATTTTAAAAACTGAGAAAGTTACATATTTTTGACACGATAATTACGCTCCTGACCCATAGTGCGGCGGCGCGCCCATCGGGGTCGCACCATCGAGTCTGGACACTGAATGCGTTAAAAAAATTAAATGTTCCTACTATTCCTCTTCTGGCACAGCAGCGAGTTTTTCCTCTTCCTAACGCCATCGCATTTTATTGTCAACAGGCAAGTCTTCTCTCCTATCGGCTCTGGGGCGGCGCGAGGTGCCGATTCCGGAGCACATCGATATTTTCCACCTGACGCGCGAAATGCCCGCCTCCGATAAAACTGCCCTGCAGTGTGTCATGGAGGTGGACGAGGAACGTATCAAGTTGGAGAAGCTTGCCGAACAGCTCGCGCATTGCGAAGACGACGGTAAGCGAAATTACTAAAATATAGTAGATTCTTATAACAATGACGTCCTCCTCTACAAAAAATGTGTAAAATGTAAAAAATTACGGCTTACCATGAGCACTTCAGAAAGTGATTTGATTATACTTGCAAAAAACAATCCTGCAGTATAGGTAACTTTAACTTTCTTGGAGTTGTTTTTCAACACAAATTAAAGTACATACTTGTTGATTTGATATTTTCTTTCCATTCTTCAATAAATATTATACATACTTAAATATATGTACCTAATAAAAGTTACCGACATAGCTCTCAGAATCAGCAGGCTGAAGTGGCGATGGGCAGGCCATATAGCTCGTAGAACCGATAACCGTTGGGGAGTAAAGGTTCTCGAGTGGCGACCGCGATGCAATGCGAAACGGAGTGTGGGAAGACCTCCCACTCGATGTACCGACGACATCGTAGCGGTCGCAGGTAGTCGTTGGATGGAGGCGGCTCAGGACCGCTATTCGTGGCGTATGTCCAGCAGTGGACGTGTACGGGCTGATAATGATAATAATAAAAATTATATCTTTATCTGGACTTCAAGTATGTGAATTTTTTTGGTCTTCGCATTATTGCCATTGTTAACAAACTGTTAGCTTGACTATAGGATATTAAAAGTACAATTTAACGGGTATGTGTTTCTTTTTACTTATTTTCCCCCATGATCATTTGTCATCCCGTGACCACGACAGTGTGTAAACCTGTTGAAACGTCGGGAAAAATAGGTAAATAAACGGATTAAATACCCGTTAAATTCTACTTATAATTATGTGTTCTGATCGCGTCGGTTTAAAAACATATGATATTATTTAAATAATTGAATGCTATACGCATTAGTTCTATGATAACTATATTCTAGAAGAAATCCTTCAATAAAAGAGATTGACATATTGCCATTGTACGTATTTCAGAATCGCAAGAACAACTGATGGACGTTTATGAGCGTCTGGACGATTTAAACGCCGACACCGCGGAGTCGCGCGCCGCGAACATCCTGCACGGTCTTGGATTCACCAAGCAGATGCAGCTTCAAGCCACCAAGGACTTCTCTGGAGGTATGATGATAACAGACAATTACAATTTTTTTGACGTTAAAAGGCAATAGTCGCGTTGTATAACCGTCTGCATATTGCTGGCCAGTAAACTACTGTACTCTGTACTGTACTAAACAGACTACTTTACTACTGTACTGAATGGACTGCCTCGTTACGTCTAGCGGTCAGCTGGTTCATCCGCTGGTAATGAGGTCCTGGGTGCAAATCCCGGTTCGGGCCAATAGTTGGTATTGGAATTTTTCTACCAAAAAATTCACAGTAGCAGCCCCGGAGTCAGGAAGTTCGCGATGTTTACACCCCCGTGCCCCGGAAAGCACGTTATGCCGTCGGTCCTGTGCCTGACCTCTCTCCGGTCGTGTCGGTCTGCCGTCCAATCCGATTATGAGAGTGCTCCTGTGTTTGCGCACACACTTGTATAATATGTCCTACGCATCTGGTTATTCTCTGTTGAGACTGGCCGCCGGGAAATTCGGCTAGGATGACATTACTGTACTAAACAACTGGATGAATATCTAATTAAAACTTTTTTTTTTACAATTGAAACAATTGAGCCAGCTGCAGACTGTTGCGACAGTCTATGGGTGACTCAACTAATCCATATCAGTTGTTAGATGTTAATAATGCTAAGTATTGTTTGTACACATAATGTAGAAAGTAAGCATAAGTGCATTATGTGAAACTATTTGACGTGTAAATTAAATAATTTATTAGTAATCGACTTCAAAAAGAGGAGGTTATCAATTCGTCTGTATGTTTTTTTGTATGTATGTTACGCGATATCTCCGCCATTTATGGACCGATTTTGAAAATTGTTTCACTATTGTATAGAAAATGATCCCGTAGGGGTCCCATAAATTTTTATCCCCATGGGATTAGTATTTATCCCGCAAAACTTAAAATAAGTGGAAAAGTAAGGGAATTTGTTGAATTTTTTTAATCCATTTATCGTTTTTTAAAACACGCCATATTATTTACTAAATATTATTAAAATGTTGTACCTTGGATGATGTTTTCTTTTTGTGTGTAGGTTGGCGGATGCGCATAGCGTTGGCTCGCGCGCTGTATGTCAAGCCACATCTGCTATTATTGGACGAGCCGACGAACCACCTCGACCTCGACGCTTGCGTGTGGCTCGAGGAGGAGCTCAAACAGTGAGTCATCATCAAAGAAATTAAATAATATACCAAAAAATTATGACTCCGACGGGACTTGAACCTCGCGACCTGCCCCTGTATACGGGCCTGCTCTAACCAACTGCGTCACGGAGACAAGTACCCGACTAGTCGAAAATCTTTGGGACTCCCTTATTAACTCTAGCGGCGTTACCAGCATCTACATTTTGGGATATTATTTAATTTCTATGAGATTATCCCGAGTGCGGGGGCTTAAGCACTATAATAAGAAACCTGAGTCATCATCATCATTATTAAAATTGTATGACTATCTGTAACTGTGTGACATTTAATATTCCAATCTATAGATCTTTGTGTTGTCCGAATCAATAAACGAATTTAATTTGATAACCATAAATTCACTACATAGGCCCGATGTTTTAATCACAGAATCATCAACGGCCTTTACCAGTCCAATGCTAGACGTTAAAGAAAAGGATTGAGAATGACGTTATCTCTCATGCTGGTCTGCTCAGATCGGATTCGAACTGAGCAGGATAGCATAAGAGATGACGTCATCTCTCATGCTGGTCTGCTCAGATCAGGATCGAACTGAGCAGGATAGCATAAGAGATGACGTCATCTCTCATGCTGGTCTGCTCAGATCAGGATCGAACTGAACAGGATAGCATAAGAGATGACGTCATCTCTCATGTTGGTCTGCTCAGATCAGGATCGAACTGAGCAGGATAGCATAAGAGATGACGTCATCTCTCATGCTGGTCTGCTCAGATCAGGATCGAACTGAACAGGATAGCATAAGAGATGACGTCATCTCTCATGTTGGTCTGCTCAGATCAGGATCGAACTGAGCAGGATAGCATAAGAGATGACGTCATCTCTCATGCTGGTCGGCTCAGATCGGATTCGAACTGAGAAGGATAACATAAGAGATGTCGTGATTCTCAATCCCATCCTATAACTAGGCAGGTTATACAAATATTGTTGTTTACAGCTACAAACGCATCTTGGTGCTAATATCGCACTCGCAGGACTTCCTGAACGGCGTGTGTACGAATATTGTGCACATGAGCAAACGACGGCTCAAGTACTACACCGGGAACTACGAGGCGTTCGTACGGACGCGCATGGAACTGATCGAGAACCAGATGAAGCAGTACAACTGGGAACAGGACCAGATCGCGCATATGAAGGTATAGATGTTTTCACCACTTCGACCAGCAAGCTTAAACGACTGTTATAACCGGTAACATCCCAATGTTGGGCAACGGCCTCTGATCCATCCTTATATCACGATTCTGAGCCAGTTTGACCCACGTTATATTGAAGGTGTCTTGTTCGTCGCTCCATCGTTTCTTCGATCTACCGCGACGTCTTACGCTGTTGGGACTCCACTGAGTGGTGATCTTAGGCCACAGTTCAAACGACTGCTGCAAATTCTTTAGGACATTTCCACTTAATATGAACCGCATATTCACTCTGCTTTCGCTACCGCACTGGGTACCAAATACCGCGTTGATCTGAAAAATAACATACAAGTTTGAGAAGATATGGTTTACAATGCTAATGAAATATCTGACGATCCGCGCACCGGGCCTGGCCAGACCAGAGCTGGATCGCGTGGATCTAAAAACGATTAACACTTGAAACTCAAAATACTCAGCTTAAGGCAAAGGGTATTAGGTACTAAATTAGATACTTACAAATTTAGATTGTTTTTTATCTATTTACTAATGTAAATGTTTTGTATCAGAATTACATCGCGCGCTTCGGTCACGGTTCTGCGAAGCTGGCGCGTCAGGCGCAATCGAAGGAGAAGACGCTCGCTAAGATGGTCGCGCAAGGACTTACCGAGAAGGTGGTCGACGACAAAACACTTAATTTTTACTTCCCTTCGTGCGGGAAGGTGCCGCCGCCCGTTATTATGGTCCAAGTAAGTTCAATACAACAATTATCTGAACAAAAACATTTATGTAAAACTATGTATTTTTGCCATGCCCCTAATTTATGTTTTCTAATCACAAACATGTAACAGTAGTAGAAAAGGACAGCAGCGGACACAGCTCCATGGGACCGGATTTACTGGTTAAAAAGTAGCCTATGTTGTTTTCCAGGCTTAAAACTCCCTGTATGCAAAATTTCATCCCGATCCGTTCAGTAGTTTTGGCGTGAAGAGGTGACAATCATCTATCTATACTACCAAACATCCATACATCCACGTGCGTCGCTGGCAATGAAAGTGTTAATGCGATAAAAACCTTTCGTTAGTTGCATCCATATTCCATAATTACTTAGGTGAATATTTTAGTTATTTCAAATCAATTTTATACTACCTTTCTAACCTTTTAAAATTCTCAATTCTCAATTTTATTCTATAATCATAGTGTAAAAGAAAACTCTTTTTATTTCTACATCATTATGTCTTAAAACTCTTTATTGGTAGGTTACAATTATGTAACCGGTCAGGGTGTAGCAAATTGGTAGGACATTGGACTGGTAAAGTTATAAATTTACTAGCAGACTTGGCAAACGTTGTTTTGCCATCGACCACCGTGAGTTGAAAATTGAGGGTTATATTATTTATTAATGCGAAATCTGTATTTTTTAATGTTCTATTCACATACCTACCAAAGATACACAGAAAATTTCATAGAAATCGGGCAAGCCGTTTCGTAAGAGTTTAGTGATAAACACTGCGACACGAATTGTTATATATACATATATATATATATATATATATAAAGATATAGATTAATCACATGACATGCGCATACTTAAAATAATAAACTATTTCAGAATGTATCGTTCAGATACACCGACTCGAGTCCGTGGATCTACAAGAACCTCGAATTCGGCATTGATCTTGATACTCGGCTCGCGCTCGTCGGCCCCAACGGAGCGGGCAAGTCTACTCTACTAAAACTGCTCTATGGTGATGTGAGTATCCACTTTCTACAAAAAGCATTGTAGCTATACTCCAGCTAAACCCGAATTGAAATGTTTTTAAACAAACAAAAATTCACATGTTTGGTGTTGAGTTTCAGGCACAGTTGTTATTATTATTTATTGAAGTAAAGATGTAAATTCAACAAGGAACATAAGTTGCTCTTAAGTATAACATACAAGCCAATAGTAACGTTAAGTATTTGGCTAGGCTTGTTTACAAAAATTAAATATCGAATTTGTCTGGTGTATAGTTCTACTGACGCATTACTGACCTACGGTATAGCGTGCTTTCAGAGTAGGCTTATATGTGTGTGTGTCATGGCAAGTAACTCACTACGCTGAGCGCTAAGGTGCCACGGAAGACCTGCGCTGTAGTTGCTCCCCGAGCGCCTGCAGCATACGCCGTAGTGGTTTTGGTGTATTTTTTTTTAAATTCTTACGTTATTTTATGTGTTAATGTTGTATACACCCTTGCCTGTCTTAAATTGTAAATTTTCTATCCATCCAAAGGTTGCCTGGAAGAAATCGTTTCGAAGCGATAAGGCCGCCCATTGTACATGTTTATTTTTATTTATCATTGTGGTGTACAATAAAGAGTCTTGTAATTGTAATTTCACTGTATTTTTATGTGATTTTGTTTGCGAAATAAAAATTCTTATCAAATGTTAACTCTCTGAGGCATGGGGACTGCTACTGTGTTTTTTCTTGATATAAACATGCTAACATGAATTCTCTTGTAACTCTTCACTTTAATGGTTGTTCCAGCTTGTCCCCTCCACGGGTATGATCCGCAAGAACTCGCACTTGCGCATCGGGCGCTACCACCAGCACCTGCACGAGCTGCTCGACCTGGAGCTGTCTCCGCTCGACTACATGATGCGCTGCTTCCCGGACGTCAGGGAGCGTGAGGAGATGCGCAAGATCATCGGACGCTACGGACTGACTGGTCGGCAGCAGGTACCTATACGATATACTGACAATTAGAGAAAAAAGTTATTTCTCAAAATTCGTAAAACCCAGATGGTTTTACTTTGAACCGTTGTAGCTTGTAACTCTCTGCAACCAATACTCGATTCTAGAATCCTCGATATTTTTTGTAAACAAAGGGGTTACATAACACTCGTATTTAGCCAACTAAATATGAGTGTTTTGTAATTTGTGTATTAAATATTATACAAAGAAATACAAAACCAATTTTGTATCTCTTTGTATAATATTTAACATGACTACTGGTATTAGCGAAGCAAATCCCAGAAGTAGGAAAAGTTTTGGATTCATTCATAAAGCTTTTATTCATCATTTTATTCATTTTAGCATTTACGACTCTACTTTGAACCGATTTTATTCATAATTCATTTATTTTTTACTTCCTTATACAATTCATTCTTATTGGTGAATGGCTAGATGGTAAGTTAGTATGTACATGCACTCTGTAACGGCACTGTAAAACTAGTTCTAGTTATTATACAAATTAAATTAATAATGACAATAAAATTAAAAACTTATTTCACTGCGCGTATGCGATTACGCGTTCTCGCGAAGTTTGTATTTTTAGTTTTCGTTTTGTAGTTTCTTTGTGACACTCTTATACCAACCAACACATATTTTACGTTTGGTCAGTTTCTTTTTCATTTTGCCTCTTTGATGTTTCGTATCCAGATCATATTTTCCGCCCTTCAGCGGGCTGTATCACATGAACTGTAGAAGGTAGAATATTGAATATTTTACAAAAATTTCTCTCTCTTAGCGGTATAAATAAAATTATAATAATTAAAGGGGCTCCCATACAAGCAACGTGATCATTTGGATTTTTTAATCTATTTTTGTACTGGCTGTACTTGTACTGTAAGGCCCTGACTCTTGAACCGTAATAGGTAGACAGTTCAAATTCTGGGTATGTATTACTATTGTCGCTATAACAACAAATAATAAAAATAAAATATTATTTTTATTTTTTGTTAAGTGGTTCAACTTCCACTTATAAAAGTGACATACACATGGGAAAATTCATTAAAATTAATGTCAAACTATTCAAACTACCAGTATAACAATAACATCGTCTAGAAAGTTTGCTGTTTCTTTGTTATTTTCTGTTATTTTTGTTCATCTTTGTTAAGTTTTTATTCTTTAATCTCTTTGTTGACATAAAAGATCTTGGATTCTAAATCAGAGTATAGTAACAGAATATTCTGTATTAACAAGGTGATGATAACGTTTCTATTTATCAGGTATGCCCAATGCGGCAGCTGTCAGATGGGCAGCGCTGCCGCGTGGTATTCGCGTGGCTTGCGTGGCAGACGCCTCACCTGCTGCTGATGGACGAGCCCACCAACCATCTCGACATGGAGACCATCGACGCCCTCGGCGATGCGATCAACGACTTTGACGGCGGAATGGTACTCGTTAGCCACGACTTTAGGCTTATCAACCAGGTACTTCTTCCACCTATTCATTAGGACCCATATTATAAAAGCTTGCTCAGTCGTCGATATGAATTCTTTCATATCGTTTCTTTGCCAAATTATATACTGACAATTGTAATGTGTGTTGCAGTAGCAAATAAATCTATCTAGCCATCGAAATAAATAATTTAAACAAAATGAACATCTAATATGAAATAAAGTGTTAATTGATTCTCTTCACATAAAATTTTTATCAATCAGTGAAACAAGCTTTGCTTGAGGAACACTTATAGGGCGTAAACTTCCATCAATAGATCTATTAGATCTTTTGTCGCTTTCCACGTCTCACACTCGCTGTATGAAGGACCAGAGGCAGACTTTACATTTGATCGGAGATAGAGAAGTTTGACTGTTCTAGGCAATTTATGTGACTGCCATGCTGTAGTGACCTTGGCCACTCTTGGTCTTTTCCTATCTTCATGAAAGTCTTGACACAAAATGATCTCGAGATAAGCAAAAAAAAACAAGTTGTCAAGTTGTTCGAATTGTAGTTATGGACCTTGCTCTACCACCTATAATGTATTTGTTTACATTCCTTCCAGGCATGACCTACGGGCGTGAGACGTGGACAGTTAATACAGTTTGTCCACCAGTTCAAAGTTGCTCAGCGACTTATGAAAATAATTATGCTCGGAGTTTCTCTGATGATGAAACTATCCGGCAGAGAATCAAAGTTCATTAACATAACTCAAAGAATTAGACATAGACAATCATTTATTTGCTGCTGCAGTACAAAACAGATAAAAATATGATATCATAAAAATTAAGTGGTATTGGGCCGGTCATTCGCGAATAATGGACAACTGTGTGACAGTGGTTGTAGGTTGTAGAGTGACTCAGCAAACGAACAGGTGGGATGATGATCTGAGAAAACAGTGTTGGCAGATGCTGGATGCGGCAAGGTAAATACAGGGCACTATGTTGCTCATTACGGGAGGCCAGCAGTGGACAAACATGGGCTGATCCTGATGATAAGTGCATTCAAAGGCTGAAAATTTTTAGTTTATCAATTTGTTTCTAGTTTCCATAATCTTGGCTCATTAAGAGAACCAGGGTTAGGGATGTGTGGGGCTGTAGTCAACGGCACAGAAACTTACTCGGAATGAAATTTGGCTAGGCAGAGAGAGATAGTATCCCATGAAAAGACATAGGCTATGTTTTATTCAGGAAAAAGTGTGTAGTGTTATCATTATCATATAAAAAGGTATTCTGGGCGCCAGATAGCTTGGCAATACAGGTTGTTCACCTATCCCCTTCAGGAAAACGAAAAGGGGCACCACTTAAAATTTTGGTTTTTTTATGTTTATACAATTATTTGGAAACTTTAAAATTACAGACCTATGTTATTTTTCGATACTTAAATTGTTATTTTACACAAATCATATATTTTTCAGTTATGTTAATGTAATTTGGTACTCTTAACCATAATATTATTCAATAATACATTAAAATATCACCGATTTAAAATTATTCTGGTTTTTAAGAACATTCCGATACTTGAATTAATTGAAAACATAAAAAGCAGTAATTATTCCCGATTTCGAAATGTTTTCGTTGTGTTGTTTGTCTTGTGCTTCTTAGTGTGTTGAGGTTTGTGTGGAAAGTGACAAAATAGCGATAATTTACCTGTACTAATTTGTGATTTCGTAGAGAAGGTGAACGACCTGTATTGCCCCGTTATTTGGCATTTAGTACAGTTTAAACATTTTGAATAACATGTACTGAGGGATGGTGTCGAACAGATTAATGACAACGGTGAATTGTAACAAAGCTTTACATTATAGTGTTACAGAAGAGGGGTACTCTTACCCCGTTTCCGTTTCCTGACCATATAATATTTTTTCAGGTGGCTGAAGAGATTTGGATTTGCGAGAACGGCGCGTGCACGAAATGGCAGGGTGGCATCCTCAAATACAAGGATCATCTGAAGTCCAAGATATTGAAGGATAACGCTGACAACGCGGCTAAAATGCGCAAATAGTAAAAATTGTAGCAAACTTTAGATTATTTGTCAACTGTACATCGGCCTCTCTATCTAACACCTACCTATTTCTATAACCTTGCACTGGTGTGCCAGGTCTCATATTTTGACTCCACTACATCTTCCGAGGAGATAATTTTCCTCATTTTTTAGCTACTTTTGCTGTGATATTTTCGCCAATCAAGTAATCTATAAGAATTTACAAACAAAACTCCCCCTTCCGAAAGTGATAAGGAGATGGTCGTATATGAAAGAAGTAACAAACTTGTATTTATTCACCATATCAATCCTATAGCGCGAGATTCTTAACTTCAGTGCTTCAATCATCACCCATCTGACCACCACCTTATCAAATCGCTGATGGGAATATGCAGAGGAGAGCAAGGTTAGTTGCTGCATTGTTTTCTTTTCTGTAGATTGCAATGTTCACAATACATAGTGATCATGTATTGTGCATCCTGGTAGCGGGTATAACATGTTTTTTTCCATATTTCACCATGGTCACCATCACCATTAGCCTACGGTAGGCTTATATAGTTCACTGGTGACCATAACCCTCCCCTAATAAGCGCCATAGCGCCCCCGTCTTCTAGTTTTTTGACATCAGTCGAATTCTTCCCACCTAAAGGATTATTGCCTACAAATTCAAAATGAGAAAAAGCGGGCATCATCCTTCAGAGCAAGGCCTGTCCTTAGTGGTGTCCGAAAACGCACGCTCAGTGCAAAACATAAAAAAAAGAGAATGTACCCACTTCATCTACACACCTGTTAACAAAGACAACTTCAAGAAATATGTAGATTCTCTAGCTTTAATTCTGCACAAGGAGCTATTCAAACCAGTCTTAGAACAAGTACAACTAGCAAAACCTATGCCATCTGATCTGAGTAAACAGAAACAAGCTGCTGTAAGGTTAAAGTTTGATAAATAGCAAAAGGAAAAAGATGGTTTGTCCCAGAGAAGCTGGATGTGTGCCTCAAACCCCACAAATTAATAGCAGACTGAGACAATATTAGATAAACTTTTGATAATTAATATTTAGAAAATTCCAATATAGTTAAAATATGCAAAAGTAAATATTAATATTAAAACAATAGTGATAGAAATAAATACACAAGCAATAATATTGAATGAAACACCACTGCAAGTTTAATATTCACTTGTTATATTTCTATTAAAATACTACAAATTTGAGTCCATTTATTGAATTTAAAGCATTTAATACTAGAAGTAGTTATGTAACTGCCTTATTGATGTTTACAAATATTATAGTGTGCTAGTTTCCATGCAACTGCCATAGAATTTTATAGAATCGTTGTATCGATCAACTGTTTAACGATTTAATTTAAATGCCACAGCGACGTATGGCACATACGCTTATGTAGCAGAAACTTAGAGATAACAGTCGATTTTCCTCTATGGATACATTTGTTACAGGTGTTTTGACAAACTAAACTCAGTTTTTTGTAAAAAAAATTGAATAACTTCCCAGTTCCACCAAATGAGCTATATGGTGACACACTTCAGCACGTTTACAAGCTTCGGTGTTAGGAGAGACAGTCGCGTAGTAACTTTGTGATCGTTAATTATTGAATTGTGATGTGAAAAGCTGCCTATTGAAGCTATAGAATAAAATTTACACATTTAAGTGTCCAAGGCTCCTTCCTTGTACGAACTTGTCATTTGTCTAGGTGCAATGAGGGAGCATTCGAAAGATTATGTGAGCATAAATAAATGTTGATGCGAGTGTGACTATGATTTAATTATCATTTGAGCATCACCTCCAGGCTTTCTGAAGGTTATCAAACAGCGAGAACAGATAGTTTCCAAGAAACCGTGTCTGTGTGGTATTTAGCTATGTATGTCCACACCGAGCCCTTTCATCTTCAAGTTTTATCGTCATCATTCTATTTGACTTTCGTTTGGTCGTTGCCAAACGAATCTAGTTTAACTTAAAATACTAATACTACTAAAGTAAAATACTAGGCTAAAGATATCAATCATAATCTTCAACTTTAGGTCCTTTTCAATTGGAACTATCCTAAAAGCAAGTTACCATACCAGAACAACACCTGAAATCAGGCGATATTTAGCTACTTTCTCTTTTTGAAGCTCAGGTCCGGTCTGTAGTAGAGTATTGCTGCCATGTCGCTTAGTAATGCACTAGAGAACACACTCATAATACAGATAGTTGGAGACAATTTCGTGGCCGCCGCTTACGGGTTGTAGAAATACGGTGACACAACTGATCTCGGAGAAAACTGAACGATCACTGGTTGGAACTCTAAAATAATATGAATGTTTGTTCAATAAAATGTATGAGCTAGCTGTTGGAGAACATAATTTCGAAGAGGTGCGATTTTGTGAAGCCGCGTTTATAAGTATGATGAGAAAGTTTTTATAAATGGATAGTTATATGGATGTTTGTTACATTATTACGCCAAAAACACTGATCGCAGAGAGATGAAATTTTCTATAAATATGTACATATAGATCTAGAATAACATAAAGCCTGCTTTTAATCTCGGACAAAAAAAGCTAAAGCTCAGGCAAAAAGCCAGTCAAAAATTACACTAGTAGAAACATGTATATTCTTTTTAATTCTAAAATAATCAATCCAATTATCCGAATTAACCGGACTTAAAAATTATTAAAACGTAATTAACCGGTTACGAAAATTATCCGGATTTTGCATTCCCTGAACATACCTGAATGACATCGATCGGTGGAGAGCTTATTTCGGAATTTAGTGGCTCGTACAAATACGCATGGGTCAGCCTTTGAGATTTGGGGATGTTCTTAGCCTTGTCAATGTCAATAGACTCCAAAGCGACAGTTGATTCGTTGTTTGTTTTAGCGTGGTATAAAGCTTCAAAAAGAAAATCTTTATCTTCTCATACATCACGCTAATAACATTACTTCGTTTATTAAAATAGCCTCGTACCCACAACCTTCGCTAAGTCCATTATTTTTTTCTAATATATCTTATTACCAAGTAACCCTTATGTCAATCACAAGGTATAATGTTCTCGTCGAACATGTTTGTGACAGACCCTGCTACGTTTGTGACGAAAGTTGAATAAGAAAGGGCACATTATGGACATAGTTTATGCTTAACCAATACGTCATTTTATTGCTTATTTCACGTAAACTCAGGTGAACACATGGACTCTTGTAATGGCGGCCGACAATCAACTGAGGTGGCAATCTTGTCATTTGTCTAGGTGCAATGAGGGAGCATTCGAAAGATTATGTGAGCATAAATAAATGTTGGTGCGAGTGTGACTATGATTTAATTATCATTTGAGCATCACCTCCAGGCTTTCTGAAGGTTATCAAACAGTGAGAACAGATAGTTTCCAAGAAACCGTGTCTGTGTGGTATTTAGCTATGTATGTCCACACCGAGCCCTTTCATCTTCAAGTTTTAACGTCATCATTCTATTTGACTTTCGTTTGGTCGTTGCCAAACGAATCTAGTTTAACTTAAAATACTCATACTACTAAAGTAAAATACTAGGCTAAAGATATCAATCATAATCTTCAACTTTAGGTCCTTTTCAATTGGAACTATCCTAAAAGCAAGTTACCATACCAGAACAACACCTGAAATCAGGCGATATTTAGCTTCTTTCTCTTTTTGAAGCTTAGGTTCGGTCTGTAATAGAGTATTGCTGCCATATTGCTTAGTAATGCACGAGAGAACACACTCATAATACAGATAGTAGGAGACAATTTCGTGACCGCCGCTTTCGATCCGATGAAAGTATTAAAGTTTTCGAGTCATCTAATTTGACCAGTATTCTTTCTCCAAACAATCCAGACGTAGACTGCCTCAGAGTAAAATGCAAGTTTTGCAGCATGTCCTCTTTTGTCATGCTTCGATTTCATTCCGACCGGCTCTGGCTTCTGGATCTGTTCACCATTCAGACTTGATTCAAAGCTTCGACCTGGTGGTTTACAAAATTTTACTCGACGTGGTTTTTAGTAATTGGTCATTTTTCATTTTCTTGAAAACTGAAATTCGCGTAATGTAGGTATCACAAATGGCTGATATATACGAGGCTTTCCGAACATTACGCCAGGAAGGCGAGGAGTTCGGGTTGATGCTGGATAGATTAAAAATACACTACAACATACTGGCCATAGAACTCAAACGGATGCAGAACCAGTATATGGCCTAGATGAAAGTAGCTGTATATGAAATACAAAATCTAAATCGGATTATTATTAGCTACCTAAAAAAATTAAAAGGCGACGATGACTGGCTAAACCATGAAGACATCCCAGATTCACCATTCCACATTTCCAGAGAACGTGAAATAGTGTCATGAAATTATAATTCAGAAAAACGATGCCTATAGACTTATCAGTAAAACTTACTACCTATACAATCCTGCAGCCCGCTGCATTTTTGTTTCTTGGCATGGGGGGGGGGGGGGGGGGGGTGAGAAAACGGAACGATCACTGGTTGGAACTCTAAAATAATATGAATGTTTGTTCAATAAAATGTATGAGCTAGCTGTTGGAGAACATAATTTCGAAGAGGTGCGATTTTGTGAAGCCGCGTTTATAAGTATGATGAGAAAGTTTTTATAAATGGATAGTTATATGGATGTTTGTTACATTATTACGCCAAAAACACTGATCGCAGAGAGATGAAATTTTCTATAAATATGTATAGATCTAGAATAACATAAAGCCTGCTTTTAATCTCGGACAAAAAAAGCTAAAGCTCAGGCAAAAAGCCAGTCAAAAATTACACTAGTAGAAACATGTATATTCTTTTTAATTCTAAAATAATCAATCCAATTATCCGAATTAACCGGACTTAAAAATTATTAAAACGTAATTAACCGGTTACGAAAATTATCCGGATTTTGCATTCCCTGAACATACCTGAATGACATCGATCGGTGGAGAGCTTATTTCGGAATTTAGTGGCTCGTACAAATACGCATGGGTCAGCCTTTGAGATTTGGGGATGTTCTTAGCCTTGTCAATGTCAATAGACTCCAAAGCGACAGTTGATTCGTTGTTTGTTTTAGCGTGGTATAAAGCTTCAAAAAGAAAATCTTTATCTTCTCATACATCACGCTAATAACATTACTTCGTTTATTAAAATAGCCTCGTACCCACAACCTTCGCTAAGTCCATTATTTTTTTCTAATATATCTTATTACCAAGTAACCCTTATATCAATCACAAGGTATAATGTTCTCGTCGAACATGTTTGTGACGAAAGTTGAATAAGAAAGGGCACATTATGGACATAGTTTATGCTTAACCAATACGTCATTTTATTGCTTATTTCACGTAAACTCAGGTGAACACATGGACTCTTGTAATGGCGGCCGAGAATCAACTGAGGTGGCAACCTACCCTCCATAATAAGCACATACTCTACACAATTATCGCACGGTGCTAATATTTGTCGCTGTTTTTAAGCTTGGTGTAGACATATTTAAATAATTTTCTAGTAGTTTATTTTTAAGTAAAATATATGAATAATACTCCCTCTGCGCTTCGCCTATTCCTCTGATTGTGAGATTGGTTGTGGCCGGGCTTAAGATTTGTTTGTCAGGTACATGAATTTGGAAAGGCGCCAAGCGTCATTTCATAAGCCAACAGCTGGCATCGTCAGATATGTCCGAGATTTTTTTTACGTGATATTGTCGAATCAAGGCTGTGGATATCCTTCTGCGTTCATATTTTTATGAACCAAGAATCTCTCGTATTATTCGCCTTTTAGGTGCTAGAATAATACCACCTCACAGCCAAAATGTTACTTCTTTCACAGTATTAGCGATTTACTATATTTATAATCAAATTTATTCCTATACCATAGTGATTCATAATAGAATAAATTAAAAAGCTTAAATAGGTAGCCAACGATTTTGACCCAGTTTATAATTGCAATCACATTAGGTATACGGAGTATTTTTGTTTAACATCTATTGGTATCAATTTCTGTAAAATACCTAAATCCATTTAAAATAAACATTGTGATTATCTTTATAAGTTGACGAGATGTACGTATTTATTTATTATAAATTAGATTTACCTTCCTACATTTCGTGTTAACTGATTGTTGTTTTGTAGGGTACTTACTTGTTCAACTTGTCCTAAATAACCATAAGGGTTGTAGCTGGTCCAAGAAATTTATTTTCAGAAACTAGATCCAGGTTATTTATTTAATCAGTCACAAAACAGATAACAAGCGAATTATATGTAAACTTTAGTACTTTTACCATTTTGATCTCGATTGAAATCAATTATATGAACATAGAAAAATAGTGTTGCATGCAGTAGATTTAAATTACCCTAAGGTACCATCCATAAAGTAGGTCGCACGTTAACGAAGTGTGACATTATGTGACAAGAGGTGGGAGGGGTCCTAAGTTTCGTGAGGTCACATTTCAAAATCTAATAGATATGCAAGTACATCTAAGTGTAATAATGACAAATTTGAACTATCAAAGAACTACACAAAAACTTTAAAATATTTCCAAATCTATATGTATAAGCATAAGGTTGAAATTGTTTTTAGGTGAATTCACATTTGCTAAATTTTTGGATGGTTTTAGTTATAATTATTTCTGTGAAGAGATGCTAAGAGATTTTCTTTATCAGTATCAGCTAGCATGTGTGTTCGTCTGTAAAAACAGTAAACACCAAAATTCTAACTACGTGTAGTTCATATTTTAATCACGTAATAAAAGTTTCTGTTTGTGAGAAATATTTACTAGATTTCAACTTGAAAAAAGAATTACATAACCCTGACTGAATAATTTCTTGCTAATTTTGAAAACTTATTGGGATTCTTCGCCCTAAAAATGAAATAAAAACGTTGATACTTTTTGGGACTTTTTTTGCGAAAACGGAGTTTAACCTCGATAGTCGAAAATAGGGAAACTTATTTCATGTGACGTCACTAGGGAGGGGGGTCTCACAAATGAAGGGTACATGGAAAGAAGGGCTCATCAACAAAATAATTATTCAGAGATAATGGCTTTTTAAATGTTCAACATGTAATTATACTGTCTAAAATCCGCGTTAAATTCATTGTATATCTCTTATATTATAGTGTATCTGATATCTGTATTAATCGGTTTTGTATCAATAGAACAATAATATTTAAATAAACAGGTTTTTTTGTAAGTAACTCCTAAACCACCATAGCAAAAAGTAACTCATTGCTGCAATGTGCCCCTTTTAACCTCGTTGACAAAATGATTGCCTTTAAATAAAATACTTAAAAATAATAAGTAAACATCACAATTGGTGCTTTCTATACTGTTCTCAAATTAACCAATGAAAGGCCCGCTTAGTTAGATTTTACTAAAACTACTATGTCGAAGAGCCCCTTCTTTCCATGTACCCTTAAATGTGATCAATTGTGACAAGGGGGAGGTGTCAAAATATCACGAAATTAGTGTGACGTACTTTATGGATGAACCCTAAGACGTAAAAAAGAGAAAAACATTAACAATCATTGATGCTGAATTGATAACAAGATTCTTTTTATGTACCGCTTAAATCTAAAATGGTTGTTACCAGTTGACCTGTTCAATTAATATCTATATAATAACTTCCATTAAGTTTCTCATATTATGTATGATAATTATGTTGAATTTGTTACCATTTTTCTTAATTATTATATTGACCGCGTTTTTTTCTGTCTCGCTTTTGTTATAGCACTTAATAGAGACTCTGTTTTAGAGGCAACCCATTATACAATACAGACACATCCAGTTGTTTTATTATACCACGGCGATTGACACAATCACTACATAGTATAAGACAAAGTCGCTTCCCGTCTTCACTTCTATACAAATTTTCGAGTGACCACATACGCAACTATTCTACTAATATTATAAATGTCAAAGTTTGTATGGATGGATGTATGGATATTTGTTACTCTTTCACGCAAAAACTACTGAACCGATTAGGCTGAAATTTGGTATGGGTTTAGTTTGCGACCTGGAGTAACATATAGGCTCATCATCATCATCATATCAGACCATACACGTCCACTGCTGGACATAGGCCTCCCCATACGACGCCACAAATAGCGGTCATGAGCCGCCTCCATCCATCGACTCCCTACGAACGCTACAATGTCGTCGGTCCATGGAGTGCATGGTCTCTCATCTCTCATAAAATATATCACATAGTTAGATATTTTTTATTAAGTATTCATAGAAAATAACACCTTAGGCACATTAGCAGATCGTATAAACATTTGTCCCAAGGCGGATATCGAACCCGCAACCTCTTGCGTCACAGGCGGACTTTCGCGCGTCGTGCCACATCGTTTGTCAATAAAGAAAATTATTGAATTTTGTACTAAAATTACTGCATTTTCTGTGTTCCAGTCCAAGTTCATTTAAAAAGTGATTCTACTGCTTTTTACAAAATAAAAAGTAAAAAAATATAATAGTATAAAATAGGCCTATTTGTATTTAGTTTATGCGTGAAGTCATTTGGCCAAAGTCACAAGTACATACCTAGGAAAAAAAGATAAAGTGCTATAATCGCATTTTATTGAGGCCGGGACGAATAAAATTCTATAACAGTTTTATTCTCATTGTAGTATTCTATTAATTCTCTTTGCTCATCGTAAAATACCAATGAGTATAATACAATAACTACATACCGTAAGAGCACAGAGTAAAATACGTATTCATTTCAGACCACGCTAGTACGAGTATCATGTCTGTGCAAAGAGAATACAATAGGTACTTGTCTGTGTCTGTGATTGAGCGGACGACCGACAGTTCCAACCATAGAGTAAAAACTCGCTGCTGTCTTCCAACAATTATCGTTTATGTACCTAACCTACCATAAATCGGTTATATGGACTAATAAAACCTCCGGAAAATTTCACTCTGTGTGTTTCTTTCTATCTACCTAAAGACAATAAAAAAAAATACATCACGGACTCTTTTGTAGTTGAACGTACCTAGTGTAAAAATGCAAAGGTCTATAGGCACAGCTAGTATCATGTCTGTGGTCGATAGGTTAATGTCAATGGAGCGAAAACGCTGTCGATGGATGCCGTTTTCGATGAAAACAGCTGGACTTTTTCCAACCAATTTACTCATAACCTTGACAATTTACATACAACGCCTTCCTCATGAATCACTCTATTGATTGGTGAAAACCGCATGAAAATCATTTCATTAGTTTTTGAGTTTATCATGAACAGACAGATACGGCGGAGGACTTTGTTTTATAATTTGTAGTGATATATTAACACCTACTAATAGAAAACTTTATTTGCTGTAGGTGTATCTATTAGGTATATTTGAGACACAGAAAAATATCCCACTGTGCAAGATATAATAGATATCAAAGTGAGGATTTTATACATACCTACTCTTTTTAGCAAGTTACAAAGCGCACCTGGTTTTTTTTAAAGGGTATCATATAAACGACTGTTAGATTAAAGAGGTTTTGGTCAAAAATGGATTTTGCCAGCAGAAAAAATAATTGAGCCGCATATAGTGGTCGGCTAAAATGATTAAATTGGCCAGCAAGTAATCTGACATTGTGCAACATATTAAATATTTCTGCAATATATGATAGGTATTAGTAAAGCAGCAGCATATCACCTCTGTCCTTGCGGTCCCCCCGCCCCCCACCAATTTCTGAAACTAAGTTACTTTGATGACCTCACATTTGATAACAGACAAGGCCGAAAAATAATTTTTCTCTTAGTTTTACTAGGTACTCAATATTTTTTCTGCCTAACGAAAGTAAAATCCTGCTAATCAAATAATTTATTCTTTTGACGAAAACATTAATTTTGCTGATCGTTTACCTATATTTTGTAGCCGACCAAAACATTATATGGCTGTCCAAATCGTTTTTTGGCTAATATTTCCGGCTCACCAAATATTTAAAATTAATATGTACCAATAAATTTAATCCCTTATTTAATTAGGTACTTTCGTATGGGTGAATCCACATTCGATCGACGCAGGTACAAATTACATACATTTTACTTGCCCCGATATCCTATCGGCGGCGTCCGATACCGATGCCGGATCGAATAATGTGGAAACGCTCTTAGAGTAGGTACCTATATATTCTAATAGAATATTACCTCTATGCTTATATTTTCTAGATTCAAACTTTCGTACATATCTTGTCAATTCTATCACAGACTGTCAGAGAAAATTTTTAGAAGACTAAAATTTTTGTTGTTTGTAACCTTATGTACAGGTAATCTGTACAATATTAGAAATATGTTCATATAAAGCGCAGATTGTGAATTTGAAGTCACCGCGGAGTTTCATCTGTTTTGAAGGTAAGAGATTCTATACATACCTACCCATGTGTATTCTAGATGCTATGTGAACTGTCCATCATTATTTGAATATTATATATCCTGCAGATATCCTGTTTATCTTCATTTAGCTTCTATAAGTTGAGTATAAGGGAACAAACAAGGTGAACCGAGGTGAATGTGACTATCAACTTTGAAGTCAGGAACGAGTAAAATTGGAAGGTTTAACTTTATCTTTTGCCATAATCGTCCAGTATGATAATTAATTTACAATAAATCCACATATATCTATGAAGGATTTTACATCAATAAATGAAAGATACATTTACAATATAATCACTGGTAAAACGGAAAAAGTTACTGGACCCACTTTGGGGTGAATGTGACTTTTTAGTAGATACCCAGGTATAACTTGTTTGTAGGTACTTATTGCTTTAAAGCTAATAATTACATAACATCTACCTTGAATCAACATGTACCCATAAATGCTTTCAAATAGCACTGAAGCATAGTAGGCTGGGGCTAATGCAACTGCGCTCCATAGAGTTAGTGTTGGGACTACATTCATCGATAACATCATCATCGCGTTTTCAGATGAAAATACACAAAGTCTTGTCTGCTGCATTCACCTGTTTTTAGCCTCGTTTTCATATACTATATATATATATGAAATGATTGTAGATCTCGGAATCCTGAACTTTTCCGCAGCCTAATAGCCTACTCATTTTTTTTTCCTTTTTGACATCCGCTTAAAAAAAATGTCCTTAGTATACTAATAACTTTTCTTTTTTCGTTTGTAATTCCGACCCATCGCAAAAAATTTACATCCACTGATGTTATTTAAATTACTTACAGAAACGTACGCAGATATGATAACAAAGATTGTAGAATTTCTCAATCAATACCATTCATATTAGTAAGTTTATCATGTATCTAATTTTATTTATTTCTCGACACCGATATTTATTTTTGATTTCTTCATAAAAATACTTTTGTTTATATACAAAATATCGACTAGCCATTTTATTGATAGTGAACATCAATACAAAGAGGCTATTGCAACTAGCTCAAATTTTCAAAATAGTTACAAACACCCCGCAACACAGAAAAATTACGCGAAAGTAACTTTGGTAATATTATACGAAATATATAAGACGTAGGATTACAAATAATATCGCAAAAGCTACTAACGATTAATATTTCTACTGTTCTTTTTTCAAAACTGCACAATTTTTTTTAGTAAAAATGGCGATGATTTCAGAAAAAAGCCTGTCGATCAAACAGTTTCATAGGTAGTAGGAGTCACCTATTATTTTTTGACAAACACTTTCTCTCTTCACCAATACATGAAGTGATCATCAAAAACCGTAAGAATGAAAGCCAAATCTATTAGTCACATTCACCCATAGTCATAATCGCCTCGGTTCACCTACCTTCAGTACCTACCTACATTATATATGCAGATAGGGAGAGCCTTTATAACTATATATATATGTATAACTTGTGAGTGTAGTAGGTATAGATCCTACTTGTGACCTTCCATTAGGAAGTAAATGGGGTTATCATCATCGATACTGCTGAGCACACGTAAAGATCACCCAATCGCCAAACAGCTTCTATTTTCTGTGGATTTTCTAGTATTTATTTTAAAAGTCTAATCATAATTTCTTGTCACAGAAATCTTTTAACAAAAGTTTACCCAATTCAAAATGGCGAAAGACGACAAAAAGAAGAAGGAAGATGACAAGAAAGTTGGTTTTTTAAAAGATTTCTTAGCCGGTGGCATATCCGCAGCGGTGGCGAAGACATGTATGGCGCCCATAGAGCGAGTGAAGCTTCTCTTACAAGTGCAGCATATCTCAAAGCAGATAAAAAAGGACAAACAATACAAAGGTCTGCTCCATCCCATCATTATACAATTTTAATTGTTTTTTTCTGAAAATGTCTTTTCAAGTGTTCATTTGATTGTCAAAACAATGCATTGCATCATTTACACGCCTATACCAGATAACGTCAGCAATAGCTAGCGACCCTCCTGTTAAGTTAGAAGCCAATTCCTATTTATTCAATAGAAATGAAACGAATTCCTCTCACTATGTACATAGATACCTAATTGGTCTGAAAAGAAATAACCAGAAAATAAAAAGATTACCTCGCTGTAAATGTAGGTAAGGCAATGTTCTGACTGAATTGTGATCGGTGTCAGGGTGTCATAATGTTTGTTGGCAGGTATCATCGATTGCCTCGTCCGCATCCCGCGAGAGCAGGGGATTATGTCGTTGTGGCGGGGTAACTTTGCCAATGTCATCCGGTACTTCCCAACACAAGCGCTCAACTTTGCCTTTAGGGTTTGTGCAAATGTTTTTTGTAAGGTGCAGGGACCTTACACACACAACCGCTTGTGTAGAGTCCTTTCCTATTAAAATATGAAAGCTTTTGAGAGCTTTTGCGAACCGGAGTAGCTTCTGGATATCGCGATTTTCTGTACTTCTGTAGGTATATCATTCACCGTTCTTCCGTAGTGGGTAAAGTCTCTGTGTAGAGTTCTAAATTACACAGGCCGACAAAAAAAGGAAAAACATTTTACTGGAAACCGGAGTACCTACCTAGGTATATTTTCTCGGTGCTGCATGACCTGTATATGTTTATTGGGTGTTTTGCACTTTTAGGCTATACTATTTCGGAAACATGAACCAAACGAGCATTTCTGAGACCAGATTTTAATTCGGCGAGTCAAAAACCTTCGGGATAGTATATTCCGGTTTCTGATTAAAATTTCTGTCGACCATCTTTTTATTTTTCAATATATCAATATCAAAGCACAAATTTTATAAAAAAAAACATGTTTCTACATTGCTGTAACGCACCGTTATACGTTTTGTTCGTTTTATTTATAAAATCATTAGCTTCTTGCATTTTAATAAATTATATTATACTATAAAGGGGTTCGAAGATTTTGGCGTAGTCAACGTCCGCCATTTTGTTATTTTTCAAAACGGCGGCGCACGATAATAACCACATTATATCGCTTGGAGCCACTCAAATAAACAAAAAAGCGATGGTGACCATATTCCTAAAACGTCACGTTACAAAGTTATGTGTAAAAAAAGATAAATGGTAATTAACTTAAAAAGTCACTTGTTATTATACCACGCATAATATTCTTTTGAAATACATAGTTCTTTCTCTATGGATTATACTTTTCATGAGTAATATAATTGTTGTATTTGAAATATTAGTTAAATAAATATAATGTATATAATATAACATACGTTAGGTATGTCGTAACGTGTCACCCACGAGATGATTTATAAGTACCTATTTTCATATACCTTAACTGCTACGCTATGGTCATGATTATGAATAGAGAATTAGAGAGTAGACACAACAAGAACGGAAAAACTGTAGGTACTGTACGGTACGAATGGCATGATCGAGTGAGATAGCATTAATTTAGTTTTTTTGCAAGCCAAAAGTACGCGCGCGCCTCTCACATTTCGCGCCAGTTTTTCACTTTGATACGAGTATCTATATCGTGCGCACGCGTTTCTTTTTGTTCTGCAGATACTGAGTTCGTTCTGTTGTTATTTGTGCTGTTAACTCGATAGGTAATTAATTTTACATAATGTCTAATCACCTCGGCGCCAGACGATGCTTTTTTTGTGAAGTATGCACTGTGCTTGGTCCACGACGAAGACAACGACGCCACATACAATCTTACTTGCACACAGAAGAGTTTATAACGTTCAGGGCATAGGTTATACTATCTAACCTTTAACCGCCGTGGCCGTCTGGCCGTGGGGCCGCGGCGTACGAATATCGACCCCTCCAACTCAACCCATGGATGTCGTAAGAGCCGACTAAGGGAACCTACCAGAGGAAGGGCAGCAGCTTCCTTCTGAGTATTTTTAAACACCAACACTGCGATCACCAATCCGCGGCCAAGCGTGGTGATTATGACAAATCCCCCCCTACATGGGAGACCATTCGCTCGATGGACCGACAACATCGTAGCGGTTGCAGGGATTCGATGGATGGAGGCGGCTCAGGACCGCTATTTGTGGCGTCGTACGGGGGAGGCCTATGTCCAGCAGTGGACGTGTATGGGCTGATGATGATCATGATGAACCTTTAACCAAAACTACTTTCAGCGTAATAACGAGCGTTATAAACTACGCTGAAAGTAGTTTTGGTTTAGGCACAGCTAGTATCATGTCTATGTTTTGGTAGATGTAGCAATAGCTATTTGACGTAGAAAGATTTTTCAAGATAATTATTCAACTTCTCGATATTTTTTGCAGATAACTCTGAAACGTGACGTTTTAGGACTATAGATGTTTGTATAAATATGCCTAACCGATCTACATACATATGTAGGTTTTATCGTGCGCCGCTATAATGAAAAAAAAATGGCGGCGGGGCACTAAGCCAGGCTTCGAACAAAAATCTTCGGACACCTTTATCTCGATCGAAAAAACTTTTAGGATGTCTACAAATCCATGTTTATGGAAGGCCTCAACAAGGACAAGCATTTTTGGAAGTGGTTTGCAGGCAACATGGCTTCGGGAGGCGCGGCCGGCGCTACCTCGCTCTGCTTCGTCTACCCTCTAGATTTCGCCAGAACAAGGTACTCTTTTTTGAAAAAGATTATCCGGCAGAGGACCATGGTAAGCGACCTTGCTCAAAGAATTACCATGGCCTAATAAATAATTTTCTTCTGATTAGCAAGCTGAGATTCCCGGCTATATCGCGTCGAACGGACAACCAGGATGAGGTAAACGTATTCTTGAGCGGAGGGAGACTACGATCAGTAATCCTACTATCCTACTAATATAATAAATGTGACATTCCACACAGCATCTTCTAGCCCCAGTCTAAACTGGGGCTAGAAGATGCTGTGTGGATTGTCCAGCATTATTTATTTTATATCAACCTAGGTGGGTACGGCTACGTTTTTCCTTCTATGCCTCTATGGTATCGGTCGTCATCTTTGTACGGTAGGTACTTTTCACATCGTCTTTCGTACAATCCATCACATTTGGTCCATTGCTCTCCTTATATATCCATTCACATTCATACCGAGTACTCTTGTCGCATGAAATTCAGGCCTTTCTTTTTGCTGTCACTGTAACTCCTGAATACTCAAACGGAACTCAGATTTAAGTACGTCTCAAGTCGTGATTTTTTGACAGTTTTCAATGAAAATATGTCAAAAATTCGTCACTTGAGGCGTGCTTAAATCTGAGTTGCGTTTGAGTATTCGGGCGTTAGTGTTGTGATTGTAAATCGGGTAGTTTTTGAGGAACCGGGAATCCCGGGAAATTCCGCTGAAGGAACCGGGAAATACCAAACTAGGCTATTTTTAATAATATTCTTCAGAAAAATAACTTAATAAATGGTGGTTTACTTTAGGTACCTATTTAGTTAATAAATTGAGAATAGGAAAATAACAGAAACTTAATAAGTTTGTTACAAAAATACCTAATTTTGTTAAGTATAGAAAATAATATAGACCGTACATCATATAAACTTCACAAATAATTCTTTATCTTCCTACCAAATGAATACAATATTCACTATGCTTTTTTGATAATTTAACTATTTTTGTTTCGAGCGTTTTATTCGATAGGTTTACTAAGTGAATCAAGTTTGTTTATTTCTTATCAAATTTTATTGTATTATATGACGATCGATGAAGATATTTGAGATTTTTTAAATGTCTAATTTTCATGCTATCTGCCCATTTGGGCATTGGGCTAAGAGTTTCGTATGCTTCTTTCTGCCAGCCATGTCATGTATCGTACATGCCCTTAGGCATATGTTTGGATGTTGTATCTTTCTTCATGAGTTTTTCTAATCATTGGGCTAAGGATCGCCGTTAAATGGCGATATCTTTCCTAACTGTCAGTGTGTGTTGATCATCATTTCTTTCTCACAAACCATGGAACATTTGATAGATTAGCATTATTAGTTGAAAGCGTTGCAAGATATCCAGTTTTGAGTTGGCCGCAGTACCTCATAATACAGCTCCATAAGACCATATAGGTTTCAGTATTTTTAGATAAGGAGTTCGTTGTCTAGTGATAGATAAGATTTTCTTCCTAGAATCCAGAACAGCGAGAGTTGAGTTGAATATTGTTTTTGTAGTCGATAGACCTTCATTTAACCATAATTTCAGCTGATAGAAAGTGACGATGAGGCCGACGGTGTATCACGAAGGCTTAGAACAGACTATTGAATGATTGTCCAATTCGTTTATTATGTAAGTAACAACCTAAGCAGGTGTTTCTAGATTAAAGTTTTCGAATTTTCCCACACAATGTATTTTGGTTTAATAGAATAGATAAATGTCAAATATCTTTATACTATTTCCTGGATCCAGGTTATCGAAGCACTGTGAAGACATTGCGTTGTGTGTGACTTTACATCTTAAAGGCATGTTTGGCACAACAGCCTTATTGGTCAATTTTCAGTTTTTGGACTTCTGGGTATCTTCTATAACTATCTGAGTGACTTTTATTGGTTTTGTCATTGATGACTCTTCTGATCAATTAGCTGTCAACGTTGGTGTACTTCAGGGGCCTCTCCCAACTACCTGTTTGTTCCTGCCGCCCGTAAATAGTCAATTCAGATATTCGGTAGTAAATACATTTGAACCGATCAGATGTTGGTACGCTGTATTTTGGTCTAATTATACCCAAGCAGGCGACATCATTGCGGTGAACATGCCCAGAAGCCAGAGCCGGTCAGAGTATATGCTGCAAAGCTTACACTTTACTTTGAAAGCAGCCTGCTTTCAGAGTAAAGTGCAAGTTTTGGGTTGTTTGGCGAAAGAAATCTGGTCAAATTAGATGCCTCGAAATCAAACTAAAAAGGCGGCCACGAAGTGTCTCATATACACAAGAGGCAATATTTCGCACCGTGACTGCTACTTTCCCTTTTTCAAGTCTAGTATGGAGTATTGCTGACTTATTGCTCAGTAATGTACTGATACTCTTCCGAGCAACATGGCAGCACTCGAGTGTGTAAAGTTAGCTTCAGCCATGACTCGATAAAACGAAAAGTCTTCAGGCTTATTAAAGAAAGAGGGGACAAAAGACATACACTTAAAAGTATTTGATATTAATTTTCACAGGTCAGATAAGAAACTCTCACTAATAAGAGTATACCTGATACCGCGAACCTGCTACATGTGAAATACTATAAAAAAGTGGAATATAGTACGTTATGTCATTTCGGTGGTGATCTAAAAGCAAAAATATTATTCCCGAAACTCACGAAATTTCCCGGGATGATATACGATTTCTCGGTTCTAAATCGGCAAAAAAATTCTCGGAACGGGAATTCGGAAATTCCGGGTCCAAACCCTAGTGTACGCACTAGCGTCGCTCGCTACTTATCCTAATGTTCTTGTTTCAGATTAGCTGCGGACGTTGGTAAAGGCAAGCACAAAGAGTTCACAGGGCTTGTAGATTGTCTGACGAAAACTTTGAAACATGATGGACCTATCGGATGGTACCGTGGTTTCCTCGTGTCTGTTCAGGTTCGATGGCTTTTCTGTTTTCATTTTCTTAGAATTACACCTAACAACATCTTTCTGTATTATTGCGAGTTTGATTTCTTCATTAGTGATGAATATGTTAGGTAGTCAGGACCATGTTAGGTATAAAAAAATCGGAAAGAAAAGCAAACACTTCCATAGGAGACAAAACATATCTACTTGACATCATAACTTTACTAGAACTAGAATCATCATCATCATCAGCTCGTATCTATACGTCCGCTGCTGAATATAGGCATCTCCCAAACGACGCCACGAATAGCGGTCCTGAGCCGCCTCCATCCAACGACTCCTTGCGACCGCTACGATGTTGTCGGTCCTTCGAGTGGGAGGTCTTCCCACACTTCGTTTCGCATTGCATCGCGGTCGCCACTCGAGAACCTGTACTCCCCAACGGTTAAAAACTAGAATACGATCACTAAAATGGAACTGGGCAGGGCATGCCAGTAGGATGGACGTTACAAGATGGAAAAAAGTAATTGAGTGGATACCACGAGAAAACAAAAGAAGTAGAGGACGACCCCAGAAACGTTGAGAAGACTAATTTTGAAAACAAATCGGGCCAGAATGGATCTAACAATACAGAGACGGAAAAGCTTGGGAGATAAATGGGGAGGTCTACGACTAACAGGCGACGTTTATTAATATGTGACATAGGTACATACTGCAGTGAAATATTTTTGATTTCCATGCAATAAATTAACTATAAATTGATTAAATCTATGAATTAATTAAAGTTAGACATTTTACATAAAATACTAAGTAGTAGAATAAATGGCTTTTTTGTTTAAATAATTTACACCTAACAGAAAGTAACACCAGCAAAGCAAGAAGTATAGAAATTAAAATCTAATGCACCGTTATCCGCAGGGTATCATCATTTACCGCGCGACGTACTTTGGCTTCTACGACACCGCGCGAGGGATGCTGCCAGACCCTAAGAATATAACTATTTTCATGTCGTGGGCTATAGCTCAGGTAAGTAGGTAGCGGTAGTAAGAATTATAATTAGGTACCTTCAAAAACCTTTTTGTTTACCATAGATCTAAAGCAGAGGTTCCCAGACTTTTTCTTCTCATAGACCACATTCAAAATTTAGCTGGTTCCGGTACTTCAGGTGGACCCCCTGCAGCTACTTTTCTACCATATTCCCAAAACTCGACAAAAAATGTAAAGATTACATCTAACAATGAAAATTTGCGTTGCGGCCGAATTCCAAATACGAATTAATAGTATTCGAAAAAAAAGTGGGAATTGATTGGTTAATTACTTAATTGATTGTGCTGTGAGTGGATGTGAAAAAAGTAAATTTAGACCATTCAAAAAAGTGATTCCATCCAACTTTACTTTTTTGACATCTACTCACAGCAACAGGAATCAATCAATTCTCAATATTTCATTAAGATAACTTCCTAAATGTAGTGGAAAAATAAAAAGGGAAATAGTATATTTTTTGTTTTATTCATTCAAATATGTAATTAATTCACTTCATTTATTTTAAATCTCGCTAAAAATACATTTTTTACTATAGAAAATACAATTACTTATAAAACTATTCTACAGTAAAAAATATATCAGAACGGTAGATCACCGGCTGCGAAGCTAGGCTCAAGCGGTCGGTGACTAGGGCTGCAGAGAGAGGAACTTCCTGACGATACGCGCCGAGTCCAGGAGTACCGCCTTTTGAATCTGACCCTTGATCAAACTTCCTAGCGAGAGTCTTTAGATGTTGATCGAGGCTCTTCGCTATTACGCCATTAACTGAAACGACTATCGGAACGATGGTCGCTGAATAAACATCCCACATGCTGACAACCTCGTTAGCCAAGTCAAGATATTTACTGAGTTTATCTTTCTCAGCTTTAACGAGGTTAGCATCATGTGGTATGGTGACATCAGCGACCACGGCCCTCCGTTCTAACCGATGTATCAGTACTACAGAGAATAGTCCTGTCTGTAATGATAGATCAGTCCCAATAGAGTAGTAACGTTGGCGATACCAACGCCAACGGCGTTGTCTACCTCTGGGGTCCACGGGAGCAATTTGAGAACTACTGTCCGAAAGGTAAACCACGAACACTGTTGATCATCCGATTAACTTTAAACACTGTTGGTGCTAGTTGCATGTGTTTGTGCATACAATAGTGTTAATCCATAAATTTGTGTTACAGACGGTGACGACAGTAGCGGGTATAGCGTCATATCCGCTGGACACGGTGCGGCGGAGGATGATGATGCAATCCGGCCGGCCGATGCACGAGCGCCAGTATAAGAACACGGCCCATTGTTGGGCTGTCATCCTTAAGACCGAGGGTCCCGGTGCCTTCTTTAAGGGCGCCTTTTCCAACGTTCTCAGAGGCACGGGCGGCGCATTCGTCCTCGTCCTCTACGACGAAATAAAAAAGCTGCTCTGACATGTGGTTGGAATGTCCAAACTGTGTATGTCGGTTTGTGGTTTTCAGGACATTTATTTTATTAACGTAGGCAATAAATACTAGCTAAAAAATTGAATTAATTGTTTTTATTATAATCTTCAACCTTATGGAGGCTACGAACCTCTCCCCACAGAATATTATTACTCCTGCCTCTCCCAAACGGAAACGGATTTTCCCATGCGGATTTGTTGTTGTCTCATGTAGAATGAAATCGGGCGCGCTATGAGTGAGAAAGCGCGTCTAACTAGCTGCGCCTAGTAAAATAAATACGGCTTACAAAATGACATCGACATTGATGTAACATTTTGATTAAATATAGTGACATATGTGTGTAGTGACATAATGCGTTATAACGACTCCCTCGCAGCTCAACCATGTCTGTGGTTTTTATCCACTACATTTACTAGCTTCTGATTTGGTTGTACGTTAGTATATAAATTCCTTGTTTGGTTGTTTCTATTTGTTTTTGTATATGAACTTGATTGAGATTATATAATTCCTTTTTTCTGTAAAATCCAAACTCAACCTCCATAATTAATCTATTGTTCCTAAATGCGCAATTCATACATACCTAACTGACACTGGCAGTATTGCATCAATCGAGATGCAGAACCGAAGCTAAAAGAAGAAGAAGAAGAGTTTTATCCTCATTGGTTTGCTCATTGGTCAAGTCGTGGTCATGTAAAATAATAATGCAAAAGACGGTATTTTGCAAAAAGAGTTCCTCTTATTTTTGGCTACCTTCCGAAAACATGTTTACGTGTATAAATATGATGTTGTGTATGTGGATATTTCAAAATGGAACCTATCGAGGTACTTCAACAAGCCTGCCCAAAAATGGGCACTATATTATTTGTGCTATCACCTGGTGAGTACCGCTTTCTCTCTTCTTTCCTTGCCTAGACTTTATTATGGTTGCTGACTTGATGACAAAATTCACCATCCATCCAATAATACTTAAATAAATTACGAGGACACGCGGTTTACATTTGTAACTGATTTATGTTTATTTATTACTAGCTGACCCGTGCCCACTTCGTTGGGCGGTAAACATTTTTAGTAGTCTATAAAACTCGCAAATAACGTGGTTTAAACGATGCGTGTTTAAACATATTCAATAGGTAAAATAATTTTCAAAATTGGCTCTGTAAATTCAGAGATTACCCCTACATCCACACAAACCTTACTTATTTTTATTAGTGTAGTATAGTATAGATTTAAATATATTTAAAACCAGACAACATTACAGAGTTCTCCAATACGTAAGTCTAGGATCATGTCTAGGACACCTACTTGCTGGGTAATAAAGAATAAAACAAATTTATTATCTATCATAAAACTATAAAAAACTAGGTATGAACCACACAACATGAGGCTCCTAAAAATTTAAGTAATACACTAAAAAAATTAGTTGAGCATTATAAAGAACCAATTTCAAATAAGTTACTAAGAATCACAGATGAAAAGGAAAAAAAATACAAGCTTTAAATAATAAAAAAATAGGTAGTCTACAAAATAATAATATTAAATAAAAAAATTACAATATGTACCATCACCTTAAGATCTGCCTTACCAGTTGAAATTATTTTGCCTTATGTTGGGTCACAGATCACACCTTCTTTTCTTTACTGTCTAGTTGCCCAATAGAGAGTCCGTGGCAGTCAACATCAGCTCAACATATTTTTTGTAATGGTTCTTTTTAATGATTTTTTTCATTGCAAAGTCATCTGGTCAACCAGTCAGTCAGAGTTGTGTGAAAAATAAAACAAAATAATTATTCAAATTTTCATGAGGTCATAATCCGAATCTTAAATAGTTTGTAGCAAAATAATAATTACCTATTTACAATAGGATTGACTAAAGTACCTGACCAGACTCACGAAATACGACGATCCTGTTGGTCATTAAAAACAAAAGAAATCGAGCAAGCCGGGGGTGGCGACCGATCACTTCACAGAAAAATCACCCTTGTGGTGGTAAGGCAGATCTTGTGCTGATAGTACCTAGTTGTATGTAGTGTTATATATTCTCACAATTAGATGAGGCATATTCATTCTACGGACTTCCATCCATCTACAAACAAGTCAACCTGAGGATGCTTGGCGAGGAGGTCATTCAGAGTGAGCTGGGCACGAGATATAGGAGCCTGCTGGCGATATAATGTTCTTGCACGTTGGAGCTCGTTTAAGACGGCCAGAGCGAAATCTGGTACGCAGAGTTGGTTAGCTTCACTTCGAAGTATAGGGCAGTCTATTGTACCTCGTAGAATTCGACATAGAAAAAGAATTTGTTCATGTTTAGAAAGAATTAAAAACTAATGTGTAAACAAAAACTAACGTCTATATTGTTCTTTTATGTCCAGTCCATCCCAAGGTTGCCTGGAAGAGATCGCTTCAAGCGATAAGGCCGCCCTTTGTACTTCTTTGTTTATTAGCATTACGCGAATGTGACATTCAACAAAATTTACAGGAGACAAAAAAAACGTGTAAATGATACTGTACACTTACAATTCTTATAAAATAAAGTGTTTTGTATTGTTTACATACATGTTTTTCAATTTATGGTAGTATTCGCAAGAAAAAGTCACGTTCGCAGTTCTGACCTACTATTTTTGGTAAAATCTTATCATATTGGCGGTTATGTTCTAGATCAAACAACAATTTTCCGTTGACATTTTATATTATGCTTACTCCGATTTAGAATCCAAGATATTTTATGTCAAAAAGACATTTATGAATGAAAACTTAACCAAATCTGACTGTTAACAACTGTAACAACGCATAATCTCACATGTGTAGCAAAAAATGTTTAGAGATGAATTTGAAAACCAGATCAATTAATTGATGTGAATGATAGTTTTTAAAACCAAAAATTGTTTCGAGCTTCTGTGCTTGGCTTCGATGATAAGTACCAATGTTGTTAAATATTTTCTACCAATATTCCTTGGCTTTTGTAACCCCTTTGTAAACAAAGGGGCAAAAAATCTGGCATCTGGATTAAGCCAATAATGCACGCAATTGAAGAAAAAAATGCGACAGACTCGAACTCTTTTCTTGAGCTTGTGGAAGAATTGCCCTTTTTTCTACGTTTTGGTGACCTGATATCCACCATAGATTTGTCAAAAACTTTATTGCCGTTCCAGTCCATTCCAGTCCAAAAACATTGAAAAATTTTCTTCCTATCTTCCTCTGATATATCCCGGCAGATAAGCTCTTTTTAAGCATGCAGCTGATGTACACCGTGGTCCCATCTCTCTTTTACTTCTTTCAATATCTTAAATCCACTTATCTTCCTCTTTTCGAAATCCTAGAAAGGATTCACCATTAATTCTACACTCGAGAGCAATGAATCCGGGTCACTCAAAGAATCCAAAAAATCTCGGAAAGCATTAACCTAGCATTCTTAATGCTAGGTTAATGCAATAAATTGTATTTAATAGACAATTTAATACTCCTTAAATGAAAGTTAAAAAAATATGAGTCACCATACATTTTATTTACACAAAATTACATAAAGAAAAAAAACTGCTGATCTCTCCTTAAAACAAAAATAGGAAACATGAAATTTTTGAACTTTAAGACGATTTTCTTGAATTTCAATACTTCGTATTACCTCCTCGTGCTTCCATTACTGCGTTTACGCGGTTTGGCATGCTGTACACCAAGTTCCTTATACGATTTTGGGGAATATTCTCCCATTCCTCTGTGAGAGCAATTTTGAGCTCAGGAAGCGTGATTGGGGGAGGGTTTCGTTGTTTTACGCATCTCCCTAGCTCGTCCCAAGCATGCTCGATCGGGTTGATATCCGGGCTGCGCGCTGGCCACTCCATACAAGTAATGTTCATCTCTTGAAGGTAGTCATTCACAATCCTACCTGTATGAGGTCGGGCATTGTCATGCATAAATATAGCATCCTCACCCAAATTGACCATAAATGGACCAACGTGTTCGTTGAGGATTTCTTCCACATATCTTACGCTAGTTAAAGAGCCGTTTTCTATGATCACCAGCTCTGTGCGACTTTCAGAGGAAATTCCGGCCCACACAAGTACAGACCCACCACCGTAGGCTACTTTTTCTTCGATGCATGCTTGCTTGAATCTTTCCCCTGGTCTTCTATACACTCTGTGTCTTCCATCGTGCTTGTTGAGCATAAATTTTGATTCGTCGGAGAACATAACTTTCGACCAATCTTCAATACCCCAATTTACGTGGTTCTGGGCATATCTTAGTCTTGAAATACGATGGCCACGCTCCAGTTTAGGGCCGTTTTTAGGTCTAAGGGGTTTTAAGTTAGATTCAGCAAGCCGACGTCTTACTGTCCATGCACTTGGGTTACTTCCTCCGAGGCGTCGAAACTGATTTGTGAGTTCAGTTCCTGTGAGAAAGCGATTTCGAAGCATGGTGTTCACCAAGTATCTCTCGTCTTCTCGTGCTGTGGTACACCTAGTTCTGCCCGTTCCTGGTCTGCGTAGGTTAGAACCAGTTTCTTCGTAACGTCGGAGAACTCTTTGTACTGTTGACAGCGACACACCGACAGTCCTGGCTGTATCGCGCTGACTCCGGCCGGTTTCTACCAATGTAAGTATTCTGGTGCATTCTTCAAGTGTAAGCGACATGATTTCAGCTTGAATAATGAATATTGAGCACTATCAACCTGGTTTATGTACCAACATAAATGACAGATTACAAACAAAAGCAAAAACAAATCCTGTAATTTCGTAGTTCCATCTTCGACAGTGTTCCCTTTTCAAATTTAATTTTTTTATGATATAACTTTACAATAACTAAGAAGTTTTAATACTTTCATTTAAGGAGTATTAAATTGTCTATTAAATACAATTTATTGCATTAACCTAGCATTCTTACTTTCCGAGATTTTTTGGATTCTTTGAGTGACCCGGATTCATTGCTCTCGAGTGTATTTACTTTCTCAATATCTCTTTTTTGGCCGCGACGAGGTTAATATGGAAATGTTTCCAATAACCCGTTAAATTTGCAGAAAAATTAATTCTTTACTCAGATAGAGTAGGTATTTGTTTGTAAGTTGCTAGCCGCGACAGAGGCTCTATTTTAGGGCTATTCGGAGTGATAGGTAGGGATTCGACTGCCAATGAAGTGTATACATATATGTAGATACTGCAGCTCTGTTAGTGTCACCAAAATTCAGCTGAGGCTGATGAGTTGTGGAGAGCTGAAGCGAGAGTTCCAGGTATGCAGGCTGTGACTGAAGCTCTATTTCAGGGCGATCCAGAGTGGTAGGCAAACATTCGAGTCCACCTTTAGAATCGTTTTATTTCATAGTGTATTGATAAATAGGCCTATAATTAACGTTAATTTAACTAACTGCACATTTATAAACATATTTTGCAGAAAAAAAATGATAAAGCGTTAACAAAAAACTTACCCAGAAATATCCATAAATCACAGCGTCACGGCACTTGCGGCGGCACTAATTGTAAGAGGATCTGTCACATTCGCGGTTCTGTTGGCACTTAATCACGTTCGCGGTTTTGGATGTCTTGAAAAACATAAGGATCCGACCCGAGCCACTTTAGGCTAAAATTTGTATGTAGAATTGCGTATTTGAATGCGTAGAATCGAATAAAAACAAAAAAAGGTTTTCGTCAAAAATTTCGCGTTCGCGGTATTGAACGCCTAGCGATGATTTCCTTGTTGTATTGTATTTTGTGTTTGTGTGGTACTATAGAGAGTTATCTATCTATCTAATCTTATGTCTTTGGTCCCTGGAAACATGGATCTTCTGGGCCTCCTTTAGGTTCTTTATCTAACGTTATTATTTCAACACAATTACAAAAACGTATAAAACAAACAAACTTAAATAGCCGAAATAGTGGTTGTCTCAACATATGGATGTTGCACATTTCACACTCAGCGCTGTTTTTCAGCAAGAAAACCTCTACCCAAGAATAACTAGTTGTTGTATTCTTTTTTTAGTACCTAAGACCTTTGTTTCCAGATGACATGCTGGGCCTCGAGCTCTCTCTTCCACTACTGCCGCCGTCTCCGCCACAGATGCTGCGTCAGTTCTACAGTGTTTATTTAATTTAATTAAATTAATTAACACGGTTATATAAACCAATTACATTAATTAATAGAGAACAAAATTACATAGTATAATAGTCATCATCACATAAGTTTAGAGATGTCAGTAAAATTCCTAAACACATAGAAAAATTAAATTAATTATGACGTTCACAAAATAAAAAAACACTCAATAATTTAGTCCACCTATCCGCGAACAAGTCAACATCGGGGCTGTCGTCCAGGAGAGCGTTGAGTTCGCTGAGTACTCAAGGGATGGGTGACATGGACCGCGCTGCGGTACGGGACTGCGGCACGGCCAGTAACCTATGTTTCCGACCCCGGCAGTAATTATTCGGGACGTAGAGTCGACAAAGCTCGTCACTCAATTCCGAAGCGTCAATTTTTCCGTGGAGGATCTTGCAGATTGTGGCTATTTGGTCGTAGGCACGCCGCACCTCTAACGAGTTATAGCCTAAGCATCCCAACAAGAACTTGGTGGGATAAAGGTAAGGGTAGTAGCCAAAGCATCGCCAGTAGAGGAACTGCAGGAATTTTTTCTGCACCTTTTCAAGCATGAGGGTGTAAGTAACCTCGTGCGGGTTCCACACACAAGCGCTGCTCTCCAACTTGCTCCTAACAAGTGCCGAAAAAACAAAGCGAACAACATGATCGTTCTTGAAGTCACGGGCATTTCTGAGGACGAACCCCAAGATGCCTGAACGACTCCTTGGACAAGGAACGGATATGGTCATGGAATGTGAGCTTTCGGTCGAATGTGACACCCAAGTCTCTCATGGTGGTGGTTCTGTTTATTGATTCGTCGTTTATTTTATAATCAAAGTGAATTGGGTGCAACATTCGGCCAAAAGTCATGACGTAACATTTACTCGGATTGAATTCGATTTTGTTAATAACGCTCCACTCGAAGATGGCGTCGACATCATGTTGTAGGGCCCGACAGTCTGCTTCTGACTTAATCTCTAAAGAGTTTTAAGTCATCCGCATACAGCAGGCTCTTAGCACACGACGCAACCGCTGGGAGGTCGTTAACCATTATAAGGAACAGTAAAGGGCCCAGTATAGACCCCTGGCTGACCCCGGAACGCGGGTGATAGGGTTGAGACTCGTAGGGACCAAGTCTGACAAACTGCTGACGATCTCGAAGGTAATCCGCGAGGAGCCGTAGAAGATCGGGGGCGAAGCCTATAGCACTTAATTTCGTCAGCAGAATGTCATTGTTGACCCTATCAAACGCCTTATGGAAATCAAAATAAAGGACATCAACCTGAACACCACGATCCATGCTGGCAGAAACGAAGTTAACGAGGGTCAACAAGTTAGTATTGACGGAACGCATGCTTCTAAAACCATGCTGTTCGCTGCATAGAAACCCGTTTACTTGTGCATAAATATATTTATGCAAGATACTATCAAAAACCTTTGCTGGAGAGGAGAGAATTGCTATTGGGCGATACTCTTCAACTAGGGACTTATTGGAACTTTTAGGAATTGGAGTTACCCTAGAAACCTTCCATTGTGGCGGATAGACCCCAGACTTGAGACCCAAGTTGAAGATGTGACAGAGTGGAACGCACAATAGCTTTCCCGCATTCTTGACTATTGCAGAGGGCAAATTGTCCGGTCCCACTGCGCTACAAGGCTTAAGTCTCTTAATACCCGAGATGACGTCTTCGCGTGTGACTCTCATAACGTTGATATCATTGGCGTTAGCTGTTGCATCATCAGAACTGGCACTAGCAGCAGCATCTAGCTGGGGAGCGTCTGGCAGGAAAACACTAGCGAAGTAGCTCGCGAAGGCCTCAGCCGCATCCGGCCCAGAGAAAGTTGTACCTTTGTAGGTAATATTTGGTTCAAACCCTCCCTTGGACCGTAGGCTGCTTATGTGTTGCCAGAATCTCCGGGGCTCACTCTTTATGCTGTTTTCGATAGAATTCATGTAGTTCACATACGACGCCGCCACTCAGGATTTGAGATCAGCACGGAGAATGGAGAATAGCTGGTAAGATCCTTACATCCAGACCGTTTCCAGGTTCCGTGAAGTTTTAGCTTGCACTTCATGTCCCTTATGATGTCACCAGTAAACCAAACTGGGAAGCGTTTAGAAGCACTGCTTTTCCGGCACTTCTTAGGCATACAGTTATGAAAAATACTATAAATAGTATCGTAGAAGTGTTGAGTAGCGCTGAGTACGTCATTAGACTGCATAAACTCAATCCACGAATTCTCAGATAGCAGAGAAAATAATTGTGTATAGTCGCACTTAATGAGTCTTTTTCGGGGTCAATATTGCTCGGTAATATTCGATCAGAACAGCAAGTGCTGTCGACTCCAATCTCGATGTCTATAGGTGGATGATATGCGTCGGGAGGAACCAATCCTTCAGTACCGGTGACCGCGACCACACGAACCTCATCACTCTCCTGGACCAGCACCACGTCCAACACTCCTCCGTGTGAGTTTGTCGGTGTGTTGAGTCGCTAGCGGCATTAATTCTACAGCTATGACGTAGTGCCTGCCTGAGGATATGATCATCATCAAAGGTACAGACATAATAGCTACAAATACAAATAAATTATAAATTGTGTGAGTTGTGTGCAAACACAGGTAGGTACATTCTCTATTCCCTCTCTCATAATCCGATGGGATGGCAGACCAACATTACCGAGGAGAGCTTAGGGAGGACCAGGCAGGAGGACCAATAGCTTAGTGTGCTTTTCTTAGGCGCGTGGGTGTAACACCACAAACTTTACTGTGAATTTTTCTTGCTCGAAATCCCAATAACAATTCAGGCCCAATCCAGGATTTGTTTTATAATAAAGTCTAATTATATATGTATATCCGGTATAAATAAACTACAAAGTAAATAATTATGTACTTTTAATTTTTTCGAAAATCGCCCTTTATCACCTTTTAAACCAGGGTCGTAAAGTTATTATCAAAGATTTTATTCCTTGGTTCGATTCGCTCAAAACTCGATACAAATCCTACTTCCTACTATATATTAATACTAGCTGGTGCCCGGGACTTCGTCTGCGCAGGATTAGTACTTGATATTCTTCTTGGACAATTGACGCGGGCGGGACAGCTAGTTAAAAAGAAATTAATATATCTAGTAATATATCTACTAATAATACCAGTGTATTGATATACACCAGTTGAGCTACCTGTAGATTGTTTGCAACAGTCTGCAGTTAGCTCAATTGTAAATACTACTTCTTATTTGTTTCGATTATTTTATTGTAATTTTCTTTATCAATAAACATCATTCAATTACAATTATAAAATGACTTATTGTACACCACAAAGAAAACATTAAAAAAGACATTATAAAAAACATGTACAATGGGCGGCAATGGCAAATAATTGTGTTTCCGTATTCCAGAGAAGCCTCTGGTGTCACCGCCGCTGCCAACACCGCTGTTACTGCCGCACCTCCACCTGCCACCGATTCCTGCGTCAGATCCGCGTCGCCGCGTGCACCGCTGCGAGTTCCCAACCTGCGATAAAGTTTACACCAAGAGCTCGCACCTCAAGGCGCACAACCGCACCCACACCGGTGAGACACCAATAAAATAAAATCATCTTGACGTCATATCAGCCCGTACACGCCCACCGCTGGACATAGGCCTCCCCCATACGACGTCACAAATAGTGGTCCTGAGCCGCCTCCATCGACTCCCTGCGACCGGTACGATGTCGTCTGTCCAACGAGTGGATAGACTCCCAACACTCCGTTTCGCGTTGCATCGTGTCCGTCACTCGAGAACCTTTACTCCCCAGCGGTCCTCATCCATAGAATCGAATATCAACTTTACAGATCCCCGCTACACCTGTACAGTGTCGTCGGTCCATTAGATTTTCGTACATAGTATAATTGTAGGTGATCTATCATACTATAATACAGCCCATAACAGAATACCAGCTCTACAGCATGGCGACATGCTGTGGCATTGAGTTGAGCTACTGGCTATTTATTGACCTCATGTATTAATGTACTAACGTTTCACTGAGTTTCTAAATGAAAGTTTGTATGTTAGTCGTGCATGACCTATTTGTCATACTCGTTCATACATATGCAGCTTGGCGTAGACCATTTAGAACCATTTGAGCCATGCTTGTCTACGATGAAGTCTCACCATTGACTCTCAACGTATTTTTATGATTTTTGGGAAGATTATAAAAAAGAAAAGTCAGTAAAGAAAATTCAACAGTTAATAATGGCTGGTTTAAAAAATAAGTGAACTGTTACTTATTTAATTTTATTAGATTTATGTGTAAGCAATCTAACAAAACAAGTCCTAGCTCTGCATCCCGCACCGCTACTTATCACCCTGTATATAATTTTCAATAAAATTCTGTTATAGATATGTAGATGGATGCATACGCGGCCGACTGTTCGCTGCGCTACACAGTCATTTCGCGAAACCAACCCGTCAAGCTGCGATAGCAGGGTCGGTGGGATCTTCCAGACTCCATTAACTCTTTTACGATAACATGTTCTTCTCTTTTCCAGGCGAGAAACCATACAAGTGTTCGTGGGAAGGTTGCGAGTGGCGCTTCGTCCGCTCGTACGATCTTACCCGCCACTACCGCCAACACATTGGCGAAAAGCCGTTCCGTTGCCCGCACTGTGAGCGTTGCTTCTCCCGCTCTGACCATCTCAGCCTGCATGTTAAGAGGCACGCGTAGCCCGAGTACCGATCTCCGCCGTTTTCTATGCGTTCTATATGACGCAAGGCATTTTGTGAAGGTGGCGAGGGTTCTGGAAAATCTCTTCACAGTTATCATTTGAAAAGTACATCTTGATTTGAAATGTTTGACAGCAATATGCAATTTTACTAATCTAGTACCTACATGTCTTTATATCTCAGGTCAAAAAAGACTGAATTGATAGTGTATCAGGATCGCTCAGCCATCTCTAAATTGTTGATCCTCAATGCGGATAGGAGTGCCCCTATGTTAGCCAAAGAATTCCGCTAGGCTGTAGCCGAATCGATGTTGCTTTAATTCATATTAATTTGTTAAAAATCGTTTTAAAATCTCCTGAGTTTCGGCTTTTGGGGGATTGTGGTGCTTGCGAATCTATGGATGTCATTGAGAGAGCTCTACGTGACCCTGTCATTGGCATTTATTTGTCAATCACTGATTTCATCTAGCAGTTGGAGTATTGCCGTCTAACGTGCTATACTTGGGTGCCAGATAGCTTGGCAATACAGGCCGTTGACATAATATCTCCTTTACGAAATTTAAATTGAGCACAACTGAAAATTTTGCATTTTTTAAGGTTATACATACAATGTCTTAGGAAATATATTATATTACATTTTATTATAAAATTATATAAATAGCTAATTTTAACGTAAATAACGCGCTACGTTTAATTATAACGCCAATATCGCGTTATAAGCGCTAATTTCTTTTGTTATTTTTTTTATAGCGCGTTATAATTAACGTAGCGCGTTATTTATGATAAAATTATTGCAAATAACGCTGATAACACGTTACCATATGTGTTACGTTATATGTTATATAATCCATGGTAAGCCTGTTGCTATCGTTACGGTTCATTGTTGCTGAGAGTTTGTATATTTGCCGTTGTAATATTTTTAGGACTTTACAGTTTGCGCGGTCGCGAAGCGGTCCGCGCGTGTTGTGTCATTGGGCGGGGCTTGAAAGTAAATCATAATAAACCCTATTTTCATATTTGTATTTAAACTTATTTTATTTTAACCGTTGACTTGCTCTTAAACAACAAAGTGCCTTTGAGCGTTCTTGAGAGACGGTTTACGAGTAAGCCTCTGGTTGTCAGAAATTTCATAGAGCCAACAGCAAAGCCATTGTAAAATATAATGAGTGAGTACGCAGTGTAAAATGATGTCATGCCCCGCCGACCTGCATTTAACAGTCCGATTGGTTGGCTCGCGATGTACATATTTTGAATCGCGAGACGATGTGATTGGTTGGCTCGCGGAATGTTCAGCAGTATCCCACCGAACCGCAGCGCAAAGCTGCAGTGTGCGTAGCGTTACCTGAGTTAGGTTCGTTGATGTCGCAAGTAAAGTCACATATCCACCAAACTTGATATAACTTGCTTACTATAAGAATAGGATTGAAATGACGTCACCTATCCCGCTCAGTTTGGATTCGAACTGAGCACGGCATGAAACGTTGACGTCATTCTTAATCCCATTCTATACGTACACAACCTGCGTATAGGATTAAAATTTTGTAATTTTCTCTTTGTCAAAATTTGTGTCGGTTTATGATCGGTGCCGTTGTAGTATCATCAGTTACAAATGAGAAAGTGATTTTTAGTGGATCTATAGCGGCGTCAACGTTTTTTTGTATTGTATTTTTGTTTATTTTATAAAATGTTTATTAAGGCCGTATATACAAACACCTAGTTTTAATTTTAAGCTCTTCTTTCATTCTTTGCACAGTGCAGTGAGTGTTAATTTATAGGTAAATGATTTGTTTGTAATGCACAAGTGATAAGTGTGAAGCCGCTGTCCCACCGCTGCGCATGCTGTGCACGGCCATGCGGCGCATTATAGCTGCGTGGGTTCGTTTGTCTGACAATCTCGTCTGCGTGCGTAACGGGTGCTTGGGTTGCAGTGGACGCTGAATTTTGAACAAACAAAACTCCATTGATAGATTAGAGTTCCTTTGGCTTTGAGGGGGGCAACCTACGTCATCTTTAGAAAACATACAAACTTAGGACGTTATATAAAACAATAATTCACCACTGCCCTATAATGTAGGTATTAAGGATTAAGACCACATTATTAAGATATAATTAACGAGTATTATCGTCAATAACTAAATTTTATATACTTATTATGTATAGTCTTTTATTTTGTAGTTTTTATTGTATAGTTATAAGTAGTTTAATATTTTTGGAAAGTCGTTTTTATTTTCTTGTTAATTTTTCTGTTCATGTTGAATACTTGATAAGATTGGTTGTATGACTCATCGCACGCACTATACTCACTATTCAAAAACCTGTATATTTTTTGTATACGACATTGGTATCATCTACTCAAAGCACAGATTTAAACAATTTTTGGTTTTGAAAACGCTTTGAAAGGTTTAATTCACTTAATTAATCTCTCGTTTGTTTTCAAATTAAAATTTTTTTGCTACACTCGAGATTATGCGTTGTTGAAGTTTGTGTTTTATTATCTTTGCTGTTACCGTTTTGTTTTCTGTTATTGTTATAGATTTTTGTCAAGTCTCATTCATAAATGTCCTTGTTGACATAAAATATCTTAGATTCTAAATCGTAGTAGGCATAGGTACCTATCTTGAGGTTTTTTCATCTTAAGATTATACGGGGCGATGCTGCGATAAAACCATTGTAATGAAGCGATTGTATGGCAGAATTGGGCATCCATTAATTTTAAAGTAATTTTTGTTTATTAACCACGATAGGTACTTAGATTTACATACAGTTGTTAATAAAACAGTTTGTTTGTCAGAGATGCTTTTTTTTCGGTGGCTACCTAAACGTACCTACCAACTAACAGTAGCAGACGATCGAACATGCTGAACGGTGCTGTGCGACCGTACCTACCACACCGAACCACAGACATCGTAGACCGAACTGAGGTTGAGTCTATTTGACGATGAAAAAATTCTTAGTCTATGATTATAACGTGATCGTGACATATCTCCTTTTACCCCACTACCGAAGGGCGAGGGATATGATTTTGGCACCCTAGGTATGTATATATGTAGCCTATTTCTTTGCTCCTACGTAGCGCTCAAACTAGGTACTAGTCCGATTTCAACAAGTGAGGTATCGATTGATTCGTCTCAATACCCCGGTGGTTATAGGCTATATGGTGTCGGAAAAAAATTAAGGTCTTAAGACGACATCTAGTTAGATTCTAATTTAGGTTGATGTGATGAGTGAAGGTGGCCGTGGGGCCGCGGCGTACGAATACCGACCCCTCCAACTCAACCCGTGGATATCGTGAGGGCCGACTAAGGGAACCTACCAGAGGAAGGGCAGCAGCTTCCTTCTGAGTATTTTTCAACACCAACACTGCGATCATCAATCTGCCTGCCAAGCGTGGTGATTATGGCAAATCCCCCCAACATGGGATACCATCCACTCGATGGACCGACGACATCGTAGCGGTCGCAGGGAGTCGATGGATGGAGGCGGCTCAGGACCGCTATTTGTGGCGTCGTACTCCCCCGTACGACGCCACAAATAGCGGTCCTATGTCCTATCCTATGCGGCCTATGTCCAGCAGAGGACGTGTATGTGCTCATGATGATGATGATGAGTGAAGCATGACATGACACACACCCGTTGCCATGGAGACCTCTTGTTACATAACTACTTAAAATTTGATACAGCCAGTGAAAGGGAAACCATGGAAGCATTCCTTCAAGGAAAAAACGTGCGCAACTAGACACAAAATTGCAAACAAACCTACCATTCAAAGCTCCTTCGCAAATTGGCTAACAATTTGTTAAGATTTGGGACGCACAGTTCAAAGTCGACTGTATTCCCTTTACATTTGAGTTGATTCAAATAAAAGAAATCTGAATTAACAGCTAATTTTCGGGGGGATTTGGAATAAAGTACGAAAATTCACATAGTGATCTGGCAACACAACACTGTATTCTATGCTCGTCTATGCTTCTCTTTGCATGACCAGTCTACCGAAACTAGGAACATCAAAACTTTTGTATGAAGTTTGCATGGCAAATAATGACGGACCTGATGCTGCCATCTGCCATCCTGCTCTCTACCGCGCTTCTCTTTCTTTATACGTCAGCCATTTTGCTTTGCTTGTTCTCTTCGTGTTTACAGTTTGCGTCTACGACAAAACGAGTGAATTTTGGTTGTTTTTTAATGTTTGCTTTATGTTTATTGTTAACTAAGTGTCAAGTGATAGAAAGTTCAGTGAATGTTATTGTACAAAAATGCGACCAAAAAGACGGTTTATAACATGTGAAATCTGTGGAGATAGAGCCAGTCTCAAAAAATATTAAAATATTAAGAAAATATTAACTTCATGGCCAAATTTCTTTTGAATGAGGGTAAGCATCGATTATGATATATTTAGACATTATGTGAATCAGGCTCCTAGCAAAACAAATTAGTAATTCATTTATAAAGATGCTATTGTGTTCTAGACTAGTGATGTACTCGTATCGTAACTATCGATATCGATAACTTCAGTGTTATTCAGTGTTATTTGTATACTATGCATATGGGTCAGCTCATACCGAGACGCATACTTTTAAACTTTTAATAGTGATCTAAAGATACAAATTTTATTGTTACAAGTAATACCAAAACTCCCCGCGGTGCAGCGAGACGGCACATAAGGCAGTGTACACTTTTTATGACAGTGATTCAAAATATAACTTTATTTACTACCTACAAAAAGAAAAAAGATTCTTGACATAATATATGAAGACTCCTTGCGTCGTATTATGTCTTGGCGTAAGCTGACCCTACAATAAAGAAAAATGAGGTGCATGATAGAGTAACAAAATTTAAGCCTTGTCTAAATCGATGATTATTCGTCAATCTTTTGTTTTAAAAAAGAAGACAGGGTACTCACTAGGAGAGGTCTAAGCAAAAAAAAAACTATCACAATCTAAACGGGATGACTCCTGGCCGAAGAACATAACAAAGTGGTACATAGGTAACAGGTACTTGTAGAAAAACAACCATGGAAGCATTCCTTCAAGGTACGTGAAACTTAAGATATGTGGTTGAGATTCAACCTCTACGGACCCCAGTGTAAAAGATGCCAGGGTTATGGACATACGCAAAAGTACTGCAATTTTTTGTGGTTTTCGAGATATGAACTTTTTGAAAAATGTTTACTTTACGTATTTCAACTTCATAAATAGATTACATTATCTTGACGGAATAACTTGATAATTTTATAAACTAAATTTATCTCAAACAGAAAATTTAATTATGCTGTCAAAGTATGAGTAACTAGCAGTCAGAATTGTGGGGTTTAGTGTTTTTAGAGACGAACAGATATGCTAGCTATTTTTAAAATCGATCCATAATTGACGGAGAGATGGACGAACATAGGTACATAAAAAAAGTACATATAGCCAAAGATAGAAACTCTTCCCTTTTTGAATTTATGAAGTCTATTAAAAATATGAAACTAATGGAAGCGAGAAAGTCTAATGATTTTCCGCTCCTAAGCACTCATCTCATCGCACAAATACTCCACTTTTTGATATATTTCCTTTTTGTATAGTTCAAAAGAAGGGTGTGATCTAAAACTATTTCTTATCGGTCACTTTGAGCTATCTGCGTTTCTTTCCTTTGAGCACTTGAAATAACTTTGATTATTTGGAGTGAAAGCCTGGTGATCCGTAATACTTCCTATTGTTACTTATAATTACTTACATAACTTGTAAGCTACTTTTGTGAAAGATAATATAACCGCATGTATTTATTTTGAATCTGCATTTAAGTCCAATCGCCACTATACTACATTGGACTAGTAAATGCAGATTTGACGCTAATCTGGCGTAAAAAAAGCATGATTTATTAGGTAGCCTCTATTTTCACCCTGTACTATCGATATCGATAGTAGATTCGATAAAAAGCAAATTGGCAGCACTATTTCTTCTGTTAGGTTAGTAGACGTATCTTTTTAGTTTTTCTGTTGGCATTGAAGTGCCATGCAAATTGAAGCTTTTGGCTAGTTTAGGAGTCCCGCCTCTTGTATTATATTCTCTTAGTGCACGACAAAAACAGTTTCCAAGTTCAATTCAACTCAGCATAGAAAATTATTTATTTTCGTTCATAATTTTCATCATTTTCATTTACGTAATAAGTTTCTTTTGAGTTCGTGAAGTGTATCTATCATCCTGGTTAACAACATAATAATTGTTATGAAATTTATTGACCTACGGTAAAAAGTGAAACAGGATTCTCATTTTATTTTGTTTTCATATTAGGTAAGTTGTTGAAAACTCGTTGCTTGGTGATTCTAATCCGTGTATTATCACTTTATACCCTTTAGTTTTCATATAAACGATACTTACCATACAAAATTAAAGGTTTGCAAAACATGTGTTTGACTGCTGATTGTAAAATGTTATGCAATAGGTATGTACCTACAATCAGTGGTGGATCTACCAGCAGGCTAAGTAGGCTGGAGCCTAGGGCGGCAGATTTTAGGGGGCGGCAAATTTGTGCCTAAAATGTATTGTTGTGGAGAAATAGAAAACAGATTAAATATGTACCTAAATGTTATTAGTTCCCGTGTAATCTTCACTATATCGTGAGTTTTAAAAATAATCTAGAATCTGACACATTGGTCCCCTAGTATAGTACACAACACAATCAGTACATATGATGATATGATAATTATATATAGAAAACAGATTAAATACCTAAATGTTATTAGTTCTAGTGTAACTTCACTAAATCGTGAGTTTTAAAAATAATCTAGGAACTGACACATTGGTCCCCTAGAATAGTACACAACACAATCATCGCAATCTGTATGACGATATGATAATTATGTGCTAAGGACAAATCATAAAATTGTGATTTCATTGACAATTTGTTTTAAAATAGATATGATTGTGAAAAATTAGGGTATCGAATTATAGAGGTCAGTATGGGGTGGCAAAATTTGAATAGCCTACTGGCGGCAAATGTGTAAATCCGCCACTGCCTACAATCTGCCTACAATATCATAGCGCTTTGTTACCTTACTTGACAAGTCTAGCCTCTTGATCATCCAATCCTATCCTACTAATATTATAAATGTCGAAGTTTGTGATGATGAATGTATGGATGTTTGTTCCTCTTTCACGTAAAGCTTCTGAACTGATTGGACTGAAATTTGGTATGGGTATAGTTTGGGACACAATAAAACGCAGGTGAAGGCGCGGAAAGCTGCTAGTAGTCAATAAATGCAGATATTTCGCTGATTCATAAAAAAAGTGTTCTCATATAGCAGGGCAATGTAGTCAGCATATTGGGATCAATTAGTCTATGTCTAGCTAGATTGTATTCTGTTTGCAATAAAACAATAGTTGTGATATGTATAAATTAGTTTTGTTATTTTCTTTGTTAAAGTTTTCTGTAATTTTATAAGGATTCCTTATTCAAATTTGTTTTCTACTCCATAAGAATTGAAAAGCTACCTATACTCTAGTTTTCTTTGCTTCTTTTTTATTTGTTATTTGAGTAACTGTGATAGTGGTACTTAATATCAGAACTCTAAAGACAATCTCAAGAAACAAGGGAGCTTAATTAACCAGTTGATTAATCACATTTTGCATGCAATAGAGTCTTGTCTGAATAACAAAATAAAAAATAACTTAAAGTAACCAAATCTAATCAACTACCATTGCTATCATGCACATACAACATGTTAAACAACTACTAATGCACAAATAACAACAGACTAATCTTTTCCAGGAAATGTCTCACATTAACGACTTGATAGGTGTGCTGAGGGGTCTCCGCCTTGTGACGGAGGCTGGAGTCAAGTTGCAGCAAGAAGCTTGTCAGGTCATATGGAATAACTCTACCTTTAAAAATGTACTTCAAAATGTCCCAGCTGTAACACTTTCACAAAATGCACCAAGCTCTGTTAATGAAATTCTTGAAAAAGCTATGGTGGTGGGCCAAGGCCTCAGGCAGTATTCTGTCATGCAAATCTCTGGTTTTAAAACTGATTCAGAGACAGGCGACATGGAGCCAGGAATGAAGCAGGAAATTGATGAACTGAACAGAGAGTTCAACAAAACATTTGAGAGTCTGAGGAAAGCTGAAATAAAGGCTGCTTCTATTGAGTTCGTGGCTCCGTTAGAACCTGATCCTGTAGTGAGATCCGTGATAGATGTACAGGAGCCAATGGTGGCTCCAATACTGCAGCAAACAACTGATGGTGCAGTTCCTTCCAGCAGCAACCCTCAAAAACCTATTGCTAAGAAAAAGATAAAAGTATCTGTGAGTAACAGTCTGTTATATGTATATTACTGAGGTAGAATGCTTAACTTTAATTTACTTTATTACTGCATTTTCACATTATATTTTATACACTTTGTAACAATCTGAATAGTCCGTTTCAACAATTATCTTTAAAGATTTCTGACCATGATCACTGCCGTAGCTGCGTACCACAACCATGGTTGCAACCAGAACTAAGACTGCACAAGATGATGTTCAACTACAACATTTGCAGCATTCACTGTATCAAATGAACTTTAATTTACCAGTTTCTACCGAGCTAGGGCTTCTCAAGCGTTTTTTTCTATGGAAACATTTAAAAGGTTATGTCTATCCTATGGGAAATGAAAGTAGCCTATGTTTTATTCCGGGTTTAGACATACATCTATGCAAAATTTCAGCCTGATCCATTGACTACTTTTGCGTGAAGAGTTTAACCTTTGCATTTATAATAATATTGTGATTAAGTATACTGAGTTTTGTTTGGCAGCTAAGTGAAAACTCAAAAGCTCGTGTAGTGCCGGCCAGTCGCATCAGCCGTATGATATCGTTCGGCTCGCTAGCTGCTGGCCTGGGGGTTGGCACGGTGGCTCAGTACGCGAGGAATACTATACAATCCGTCACGGGGCGGGTCGACGAGACCACCAACGCTTTTATGTCGCCCGCAAACGCTGAGCGAATTGTGGACACTCTTTGTAAAGTAAGAGGTGAGGGCTACTGTAAGAACTTTTACTTTGTTACTTGAATTGAGAAATACATAATAATAATGCTGGACAATCCACACGCCTAAAGAAATAAAGTTATTCAAGTCTAAAGTAACCTAATTTCTCACATAGAAAACACCCAGAACACCTGGATCAAATAATTGCATGGTTGTAATTTTTAACTGACTTCGAAAAAAGGAGTTTCTATGTTCGGATGTATATACATATATACATATGTTTTTTATGTATGTATGTATGTCTGCTGATTTCTCCGTCAATTATGGACCAATTTTGAAAAACCAAGGTGGTTTTTATTCTGAGAATAGTATTTGTCCCGCAAAACTAAAAAACAATGTCAAAAAAGGCATTCCAAGCTGGTTTTTAGGGTTCTGTACCCAAAGGGGGAAAACGGGACCCTATTACGTAGCTTCCGCTGTCTGTCTGTCTGTCTGTCCGTGTGCCGTCCTTCAGTGGGAAATTTTGACTGAGTATGTATAAGTACTGCCGCTATAACAGAATAACAACAACGAGAAAAATTTAATGAATTTAATAATAAACGGGTCCCCCGTCCATACCATGTTGAGTTACCGGTCATCGAAATTGAGCAATGTTGGGCGCAGTACGTGCTTGGATGGGTGATGGCTTAACCACATGCTGGCTTAACCTCTAGCTTTTTGGAAATTCACTAGGGGCATCTTATTTTACAAGGGTTACCATTGGTTCGTTTTTCAGTTGCAAATGAAAATCATTTGGTTCAACAGCTTTAATCTTTATTTTCAACATAACTTCAAATCTAATTATTTTTTATTATTACAATTGGCCTCATGTTCTTGCTTTTTCCACATTTTTAAAATTATAAATCTGTTTAGTAATCTGTTTATCGGGTTCCTTTTGCGAAATAGTTCTGAACGATGGCACGGAAACCACCGTGTGCGCGTTAACACGCACTTGACCGGTTTATTAGTTTTTTTAAAAACAATAAAATTATTTTGTTGATATTAATTTATTTTGTTTGTTATTCGAGGTGCTGCCTTAAAGCTGGGCCAGTTGCTCAGCATCCAGGACGAGGCGGTGATCTCTCCGGAGCTGCAGCGGATCTTTGAGCGCGTGCGCCAGTCCGCCGACTTCATGCCGACGTGGCAGGTCGAGAAGGTGATGGCGGTGCAGCTCGGCAACGACTGGCGCACCCGAGTACAGAGCTTTGATGACAAACCGTTCGCGGCCGCATCTATTGGTAGGTTATGAATTTGTTCTTGAACTCTATTGAATAATAAATGATGCTGGACAATCCACACAGCATCATCTTGCCTCAAAGGAGCCAGCGCGCTTGGATTATATGAGTAATAGAGAACATATATAGTTAATACGTTATATAAATATACATAAATAGGTCTTATTTTATGCATAGAAAATACCCGGAACACCCCGAAGAAATATCTGCAGACCGTACAAACATATGTCCGCGGGAATCGAACTTGCAACCTCCTGGGTCAGAGGCGGACCTTCGCGTGCTGCGTCAATGAAGTCATCATCTGAGGTCGCACTAGTTACTGATATCCTTTTTAACTTCATTCTCTAAACGGAACGACTTAACCACGTCGAGTTTGTGTTCGTTGGATTTATCTTCCCAAGCACTTTGGTCCTAGATGATATAAAAGTTTGTTTTTATAAGTTTTTTAATTGGTAATATATTAAATATTATTATTTATTTCAGGGCAAGTGCATTTAGCGACTCTGCACAATGGACGTGAGGTGGCCATGAAGGTTCAGTACCCCGGAGTGGCGAAGGGAATAGACAGTGATATTGATAACCTTGTTGGAGTTATGAAGGTAAACTCATAAACTACTAGTTTCAGCCCGCAGCTTTGCTCGCTTTGTTTTTATGGAAAGTTTATTTACATACAACTGATTTATGGGGCAAAAAAAAACCAATGGTTTATTTCAGATCTAGACCTTCATCATCATCAGCCTATATTAGTTCACTGCTGGACATAGGCCTCTTCTAATGCATGTATTCAACTTCTGCCTGCAGTCTAAAATCCTACTAATATTATAATGTCAAAGTTTGTGAGAATGGATGTTTGTTCCTCTTTCACGCAAAAACTACTGAACTGATTGGGGTGAAATATGGTATGGGTGTAGTTTGGGACCTGGAATAAGATATAGGATATTTTTCATCTCGATAAAACGCGGACGAAGGTGCGGGCAGCAGCTAGTTATGTATGGATTTTTGAGACGGGGCAGTAAGTAAGGGGAGGTACCTTAATTGGTGTAGCTACAGGAAAATGGTTTTAAGAGATTATCTATAAATTTTAGTGATAATTTCATCCCCATTCACAAATTTAATTTTTTTTTACAGTTAGCAAGAAAATTAGCATTTTACACAAAAAAAATTGATCCTGTTTCTTAAACTGATCAAAAACTTCTATTGGACCAACTTAGGTTGAAGTAGGTATAGAAAAAAGTCAGAAATATTTATTAAAAGCTATGATATCAGGTCTAGAAGGTTGTTTGAAAATTGGCATTTTACACAAAAAATATCGATCCTGCTTCTTATACTGGGGGCCTACTCGGAAAAGGAAAAACGTAGTTTCTTTTTCGTTTTCATGCAAAACCAACTCTTATGTCGGTTGCATAAGATTAGCGTTTGCACGAAAAATTAACAGAAACTTCGATTTCGTTTTTACGAGTACGGGCCCTGATCAAAATCTTCTATCGGACCAACTGAGGTTGAAGTAGGTGCAGATTTTTTTTTTTATTATTATTATTTTCTAGCATACTTATCATCATCATCAGCCTATACACGTCCACTGCTGGACATAGGCCTCCCCCGTACGACGCCACAAATAGCGGTCATACTTATTTATACACACTAGAATTACATTACAATCTATCCATAGTTTTGGCTAATGGATAATTTTGATTTAACTTAATTTTATAAACATATATCACTAAGAACGTGTCAATCAGCACTTTTCTTATCGTCTCTACTTAAGAGGAAGACACTTGGTTCATGTGTTCTTTAAAATTAGCACTTACGCACTTAAACTTTAACTATCACTACACTAACTCGAAAGGTTTGGTTCTTTTGAGCCTTCTCACTATGTCCGTGTTGTCGAGGAGCTGGATCGCCTCATGATGATGAAGCCTCCGTTCATTAGCCTCTGCGTATTTTTGTATTGTTATATCGACGAATTCAATGTTCAGGTCCCAGTGAAGATCGTCATTCCTTACATACCAAGGAGCATTAACAATTGCTCTCAGTACTTTATTCTGAAATCTTTGAATGCTTGCTACTTTTGTCTTTTTGGTACAGCCCCAGAGCTGTATGCCATAGGTCCAAATTGGCTTGAGGACTTGTTTATATAATAAAACTTTATTGTGTACTGCTAGAGTAGAATTTCTTCCAATTAGCCAGTACATCTACAGAAAAAAAGTCAGAAATATTTATTAAATGCTATGATTTCAGGTCTGGAATGTTTTCCCGAAAGGCATGTTCATAGACAACATAGTATCGGTGGCGAAGAAGGAGCTGGCTTGGGAAGTTGATTACCTTCGTGAGGCGAAGTTCACAAAGAAGTTTAAACGCCTGCTCGAGCCTTACCCGGAATACTTCGTGCCCGATGTCATCGGTGAGTCATCAACTGTATTGTATCCGTGAAAACTTTTAATAAGCTTTCTGTTACGTATCAATTTGTAAGTCTGTTAATTTATAAGCCTCTGGTTTTCCTTAACAGGATACAAATAAATATATATATAAACTGTTTTATCCGCGATGGTTTAGGGTGAAATGTTGTTTCTTTGTACGTATTAAAAGATACGAAAAAAAATTTACGTTCTTGACGACCGATGTGGCGCGGCGGGGGATGGTCCGCCTGCGACGCAGGAGGTTGCGGGTTCGATTCCTGCCCTGGGACAAATGTTTGTACGATCTGCAAATATTTGTCTCGGGTGTTCTGGGTATTATCCCTATGTATAATAAAAAGTATCTATCTATGTAATATATTGTATTATGTATATCAGTTATCTAGTACCCATAACACAAGCTCTGCTTAGCTTGGGGCTAGATAATGCTGTGTGAATTGTCCAACATTATTTATTTATTACTTTCTGGACTAGTTTCCGCAACTAGGCTACTAATGGGCCCTTTTTACCCTCGGGTGTGGCTAACCTAATCGCAAGATGTTCTCCAGGTAGCTGCAAATATGCTTTATTATTGTTTTCTTTATGTTGTGGCCAGATGAGCTGTGCGCGCCGGAAGTGATAACGACGGAGCTGATCGAGGGCACCCCGCTGGACAAGTTCTTCGACGCCCCCTATGAGACGCGGCACGACATCGCGGAAAAGATCATGCGGCTCTGCCTGAACGAAATGTTTGCGCTGCGCTGCATGCAGACCGATCCCAACTGGGCGAATTTCTTCTACAATCCTACAACTAAACAGGTGAGATGTTCATTCAGACTTCTCGACTAGAGCGCCATGCGAGGTAATGAGCTCTACCTTGCCGTAACACAGTATTGTTACTAACATGGAAGGTATGAGTCATACAACAAACGGAAGCCCTAATGTACTACGTCTTGCAAGTCTGTATGCCTACTTAATTACATAGTTCTAAGATAACATAAGATTTATGTACTTATATGTATAAATAGCAGTAATATGGCCGTGCGGCCGCGGCGTACGAATATCGACCCCTCCAACTCAACCCGTGGATGTCATAAGAGTCGACTAAGGGAACCTACCAGAGGAAGGGCAGCAGCTTCCTTCTGAGTATTTTTCAACACCAACATTACGATCACCAATACGCCTGCCAAGCGTGGTGATAATGGCAAATCCCCCCTACATGGGAGACCATCTACTCGATGGACCGATGACATCGTCGCAGGGAGTCGATGGATGGAGGCGGTTCAGGACTGCTATTTGTGGCGTCGTACGGTGGAGGCCTATGTCCAGCATTGGACGTGTATGGGTTGATGATGATGAATTAGGTACCTAAGACTATATTGTAATTTTTGAAATAAATATATCTTATATATATCTCATTCACTAGCTAAAAACTTAGTCCTCACGATTTCGCATTTATATTATTGTTTGTTTATCAAAGCTCTTTACTTAAAACAAAAGTTTTACATGCGTATATTAATTAAACACGGTTTTGAACCTAACTAAAAAAAAAACTCAACAGGTTAGGGACTTACGCCCGAATACTGCGATATTTTGACAGTTTTCAATGATTTCTGTCAAAAAATCGTCACTTGAGTTGTGCTTAAATCTGAGATTCGTTTTGAGTATTCGGGGGTTAAAAGTTTATTTTATATAATTACTATTTATAAATCATTAAGTAAAAAAAAACAACTTGAGGAAATTATAAACAGATCTTAAATAACTGGTTACGTAGTATAGCGTGCATTTGTATTAGTGTGTTATAGTATAATTGAGTAGAGACGTAGGTGTCGATTCAGATGTCAAAGAGAGCACTAAAAATGATGCGGTTAAATTAGTTTAGTGTTGGCGTCATCCACGATATCTATAAGTATTATTATTTAAGGTGATTCTCCTCGACTTCGGCGCCACGCGCGAGTATTCCAAGGAGTTTATGGACCAGTACATCGAGATCATCAAGGCAGCCTCCGAGTGCGACCGCGACGCGATACTGAGGATGTCCAAGGAAATGAAGTTCTTAAGCGGTTACGAATCTAAAGTAAGTGTAGAATTTGCCCTCGGTTATCCACACAAAAACCGTTTTTTTTTTTTATAACCGCACTTTTCCCTTTTAATGTGAGTTGCGTTTGAGTATTCGGTCAAACGTAACTCACATTGAAGGGGGAAAGTGCGGTTATTAAAAAAAAAACAGGTTTTTTGTGACTTGTTTTTAGAAGTTAATAGCTAGTAATTATGTAGTTATGCGCAAATTGTCCACGACGTACATCTAGTTCTGTGAGTCATGCTAGCTGCCGCCCGCCCTGGGTTGCTCCGCAGCGGCTGGGCAGTGAATGCGTTAATATGGTAACTACTCAATTATTTACGTTTATCTTTTACCCGCGCCTGCGTTCAAGTGTTAACTTATTTTTTGAGACTAAAGGTAGTCTGTTTTCCTTTCATACGATACGATATATTATCCTCGCCAAGTTTCAGTGAAGTCCGTTCAACAGTAGTATGTAGTGAAAAATTTACAGATAAAAACTTATAGTATTAGACATATTGAAGTTATTAATAACTAGCAACCGTCCTCGGTTTCGCATGGGTAGTAGAGTATTATGTATATTTCAAAGGGATTAGGCAACATTATCGATAAAAGCTCCCAGGCGGCTTGACTTTATCCGACACTTCCAACAATTATCGTCATATTTCAACCGATTTACACAAAACCTTGACAAATTATAAATATAATCCTCTATCGATTGATGAAAACCGCATGAAAATCCGTTCAGTAGTTTTTGAGTTTTATCGCGAACAGATAGACAGACAGATGAATAGATGCAATTGAGGACTTTGTTAAATAAAACTAGCTGACCCGACAGACGTTGTCCTGTCATTCACTGTCAAACCGTTGACAGTTATTTCAAACGTGCTGAGCAAATAGTATATAATCGACCCTTCAACTCAGCCCGTGGATGTCGTAAGAGCCGTCTAAGGGAATCTACCGGAGGAATCAGCAGCAGTTTCCTTCCGAGTATTTTTAACACCTCCACTGCGATCACGTACTTAATTGTTTTATGTATTTAATCGACATATTTTTGACAGTTGATGGAGCAAACGCACGTAGACACAGTGATGATCATGGGCGAGGTTTTCACGCAGGACGGAGAATTCGACTTCGGTACCCAGAAGACCACCCGCAGGATACAAGCCCTCGTCCCCACCATCATCAACTATCGGCTCTGTCCACCGCCGGAGGAGATCTACTCGCTGCATAGAAAGCTATCTGGTGTGTTCTTACTGTGCTCCAAAATGAAGATCAAAATGAACTGCCGCGATATGTTCAACAATATCTATTATCAGTATAAAGCTGATGGTTTCCCGCCGGTCACCGCGGAAGGTGATGTGTGACATTGACCTCTAGGCATATGTTCTCTGAAAGGTAATCGGGCAATCTTCTTTTATTCGCGGCTTTTGCGACCATTTGCCACAACTCTGGGGGCCTACTCGGAAAAGGAAAAGCGAAGTTTCGTTTTCGTTTTCGTGCAAAACCAACTCTTAAGTCGCTTGCATAAGATTAGCGTTTGCACGAAAAATATCAGAAACTTCGATTTCGTTTTTACGAGTATAGGCCCTGATCAGTAGCATCGTCAGTGTATGAAAACTTCCGTCAAAAACGACAATTATGTAATATTATTTGTTAACTAAGAAAATTACAATCGTATAATAATAGAAACGAAGAGCAAACGTCCTTAAAAATATATTAGATTTAAACAAAAGTTAGAATCAAATTAGAACTAGTATTTACAATTGACACATTTGATCTAAATGCAGACTGTTGTAAAAAATCTACAGGTAGCTTAACTGGTCCATATCAATACCAGTCGGAAGCGTCGTAATGTAATTGTCTGATTATCTTGTAGAACGGCCAAGCTGCGGCCACATTGGCCGTGGTGTGGTGATTATAGCAAATCCTCCCCTACATGGGACACCATCCACTCGATGGACCGACGACAACGTAGCGGTCGCAGGGAGTCGATGGATGGAGGCGGCTCAGGACCGCTATTTGTGGCGTCGTATGGGGGAGGCCTATGTCCAGCTGTGGACGTGTATGGGCTGACAGATTTGTAGAACACGTTTAGTTATAATTTCTGTAATTTGCTGCGATGCTAATATAATATATATTATGTAGGTTATATTAGTAGTAGTGTAAATTTGTTAAGTAATAGATTATTAACCTGTTTAATTAATAACAAACTGCGTTCAGGAGCTGCCTTTACAAGTGATAACTAACTACCTCTGAGAATATGCATACAATATAAGGTCACATAAATTTGCTTCCGTACGGATTTAACTATGCACAGTAAATTATTCACTTAGTTCGAATGTACAATAACACGGGTATTGTGTTTAATGCAAAATTATGAATAACTTTGATACAATAAATATTATGGATTATTAATAGTTAAGTATTGTGATTTTACTACTCTGCCGTCCTTATCAAAAGTGCAATAACTCGGTCTGAGCTACTATCGAGAAAAACGTAGTTAAAGATTTTATTTTACCAAATCCCTTATATATTGCGGTATATTGCGGTTATGCTTATAAAAAAAAACTGGATTGGCTATAGCCACATAAAATCTGTCTTAGAAGAAAATATAGAGTTCGTTTTATTGAACACCAATTTGTATATTATTCGCTTTTTGGCGCGAAAACTGAGTATTTGCTTTTAATAAGGACGGCAGTACTGTACAGAATATGTTATTTAATGATAGACCTAGTCCAGGATACTATCTCTGTGTATTTATTGGCCTCGAGCTCGAGGCTCACTGGGGCTGCTGGCTGGTAGTGCACTGTCGTAACGTGCCCTGCGAGGTGGTGCTTTGTGATTGTTACCACAAATATGTACATGGGGCTGTGAGCTTCTTTTTATTTAATTTATTTTTTCAATTAAAATTGCCTTAATGAAAAAAAAAATAACGTTTTTATACAAACATTACAAAAATTAAATTGTGTGCTCATAACTTGTGCACAAACAACAGCTAAATCAATAAAATTCAATAAGTAACTAAAAGAAATACACTTCATAATACCAATAAGTAGGTAAGCTAAAACTAAATATGTACAGTATAACTATACAGGGCGTCCCATGGCCATGCCTGATACTTTCCCTGAATGTGGCATGGCCGTGGGACGCCCTGTATGTAACAGAGAGTTATACGAAATACCAGAAGTGTAAGTTAAATTTATTTTTACAGAAAGCCTAATAGCCCGGCTACACGCTCAAACATTTGTGGATGCAGATTGCACAAACATAGTTTGCGCAAGCAAGATAAGCCGGCCACACGCTCCATCTTGCTTGCGCACACCGGCTTGCGCATGCACGCACAAATGTTTGAGCGTGTAGCCGGGCTTTAAGAGTCCAATAGTGTCAAGTTTTGAGATGTAAAACTGTACTTATTACTTTTTATAATGAAAGCGGTGTTAAGACTATGCTTTAGTTCCAATGAAGGGGATACGAATACGTTAACATTTAATCCAGCTAAGTGTTCGGAACTGTCAACACAGAGCTGCATTAAATCTTCGAAACACCAATATTGTTATCACAAGTCTTACAATAGTATGTCGTGTTTTAAAAAACGATAAACCGATTTCAAATACCCTTAGTTTTACACTGTTTTGAAGTTTTGCGGGATAATTACTAATCCCCTGGGGATAAACATCAAAATCGGTCCATAGTTGGCGGAAAAATAGCGTAACATACATACATACAAAAAAACCATACAGGCGAATTGATAATCTCCTTCTTTTTTGAAGTCGATTAGTTTTTTTGGGATTGCATCATCTTCATTCAACTTCTTCGATGAAATAATTGAGTTTAACTATTCTTAGCCCTCTACCCGCGCAGTGTTCTTTTTTAACCGACTTTAAAACAGGAGGAGGTTCTCAATTCTGTTAATGTTTTTTTTATTGTATGTATGTACCGCGATATCTTTGCCAATTATGGACCGTATTTGAAAATTCTTTCACTATTGTATAGAAAATGATCCCGAGGTGGTCCCATAAATAATAATAAATAGATATTTTTCCATAAAAATTGTATACCCAGGGGATTAGTATTTATCCCGCAAAACTTTAACAACAGTAAAGGATTTGAAGTCGTCGTCGTGGCAACCGGCGTAAACAAGAGGTAGCATCCGGAATTTGAAGTCGGTATATAGTTTTTAAAACACGCCAAATTATTATTTAATTTATTCCATTTATTCCCCAAAGCTAAATTTTTCCAGTACACTCGGAAGTAACTAGTTTAGAAAACTAAGGTCACGTGATATATTAAAATAATAAAAATAAGTACTTATTACAATCTGGTTATTCAAATACTGATTAAAAAAGTTTTTTTTATTGGTTTTGTAGTTCTGGTGATAACACGTTATTTTTTTTTAATATTTTCCTCATCGGTGTAATAAACCGCTAAGATTTTAACCTTGGGGGTTAGCCATTTGTTCTACAAATTAAAATTTTGTTTCATAAGCAATACTAATAATTGTACCTACTACAAGTACATAGCTTGAATAATAAATTGTGTGAATTGTTTGAATGATTTTTACTTCATTTATCCTTTGCTAGGCGTAAGAACGATCTAGCCATGATAACTAACTATTCTCTGCTAGAATGAACGAGCCAGCCCGTTTAAGCCAGCCCGTTTAAGACGTCCTAATCCAATTTGGGCTACGGCGGCGAGTACTAGTAGTAATAGATGGGACTGAGTTTGTATAGATATAGTTCTAAACATGCATTAATAACAGTCAGTCTCCCCCGCATAAATCAATTCACATATATATATTTTTAATGTATTTACACAGCTCTCATGTCTGTGTGTATTTATCTATTCCTAAATAAATACATCATAGTATTACAATCTAGTCTAAGACTAATAAGTACCACCAATCAATCCTAGCGCTAAGCCGAGACAACCTTCGCATCATAACAGCCCTAACCGGACACTGTCGCCTTAACAAGCACATGTTCAATTTGGGGCTATGTGACACAAAATCCTGCAGACTCTGTGAGGAATGGATGAAACGCCTCTCCATCAGGAGAGTGTGGAGCACTGATGCAAAGACGTCACTCATCTGGGCAAGCACCTGCTCAGCACAGACGAGCTACGAGACAACACCCCGAAAAAAATCCTACAGTTCCTCGCAGCTGCAATGCGAGTAAGTGGCGAACTATAAACGCCGCAGCTTCCAAGGGTGAACACTCGAAGTGGCGATCACAATATACTACCTACCCTACCATGCCTACCATGGCCTACTATGGCCGCTGTGACACTCAAGCTACACTAAGCAAAAAAAAGACAAAGTAATTTAAATTTGACTGCTAAAATAACTATGTAAATAATAAGAATGTGTCCATTATCAATTATGCGCTACTTTTTAACCGACTTCAAAAGGAGGGGGTTCTCAATTTGTCATAATTTATTTTAGATTTTTGTATGTGTGTTACGCGATATCTCAGCCAATTACGGACCGATTTTGAAAATTCTTTTGTATTAGGAAATGATTCTTAGGGGGTCCCATAAAATTTTTATCCCCAGGGGATTAGTATTTATCCCGCAAAACTGCAAAATTTGAAGTCGGTACATATATAGTTTTTTAAAACACGCCCTATTATTATTATCCCGACAAAACGATTGTGAAGGTGCTGGGGGTCTCAAACTGGTAGGTACTAAATAGAATATGTACTATACCTGATAGCTACGCATAGGCAAGGGTCAAGTGCACACAGCACTTGACCTTGCTTGATAGCTACTCTGAATACTAAATATACATTTAGAATAGGTTTTTCTGGCTGGAAATTATAAAGTACGACATTACTGGCTGTTAAGATGTATTCTGCATAATCGTAAAGAGGTAAATAGGTATTATTGCCTAGCAAAGTTTTGTTCTCTGTAATGTCGGTATGGATTGTGATCTTTCAAGAGTAGAATTATCTACCCTTGTTAAACACAAACTATTGAAACTAGATAAAACAAGTCAGCGGGACCGGATACTATACCACCTATTCTCTTAATAAAATGCGCAGATGAACTATCTGTTCCCATTTTTATACTATTTAATAGATCTCTTAGCGAGGGATATATTCCCAAGATCTGGAAGTCTGCGTTCATCTCACCAGTTCATAAGAAAGGTGCAAAAGATAACGTCGCCAATTATCGTCCCATTTCTAAACTTTGCATTTTAGCTATAGTGTTTGAGCTGATCTATGAGCAGGTAATCGGGGCAGTTAGGAAGTTTCTTCCATCCACTCAGCATGGTTTTCTTTCTGGTAGGTCTACGGTGTCAAATCTTATTCTGTTGAACGAAAGCCTTACTGAAGCCATGGATGGTGGTAAGTGTCAAACTGATGTAGTCTACACGGACTATGCTAAAGCCTTTGACCGAATAGATCATAATATTCTTCTATCAAAGCTTTCTGCTATAGGAATCAGAGGAGATTTATTAAGATGGTTCGCCTCCTACATAAACAATAGATCCCAGTTAGTAGTCCTGGGTAATTTTCAATACAAGTGGATGGGTGTTCCAAGCGGTGGCCCGCAAGGTTCGTTACTGGGACCGCTCCTGTTTTTAATATTTGTATCAGACATTGACACTTGTTTCCACCACTCATCTGTATTGACCTTTGCCGACGATATGAAGAATTTCCGTCCCATCGCCAATCACAGAGATGCTATGCTTCTACAGGCGGATCTCGATCGTCTTGATGAATATTGTGTGAAAAATAAACTAGATCTTAATGTTAATAAATGTAATATTACAACTTTCACAAGAAAATCTAATTTAATTAAATTCAATTATAAGCTAAAACATCATATTCTAGAAAACGTTAGTAGAATGAGGGATCTTGGGGTCATCCATGACTCAAAGCTTTTATTTGATGCTCATATCTCCTCTATTGTCAGTAAAGCTTCTAAATCACTTGGATTTATCATGCGGTCTTCAAAAGACTTCAAAAACATCAAGACGATCAAGATTCTCTATAGTACCTATGTGCGTTGGCACGTCTTGGAGTATGCATCCCAAATCTGGAACCCCAACTACTCAACCTATATCGATAGAATTGAAAGAATACAACGCAAATTTCTACGATACATAAACTTTAAACTGCGACTGGATGAGTCCGATTACCTTGCTAAATGTGCCAAACAACATCTTCCACTGTACCTAAGGCGTGATTTTGCAGATATAGTCTATTTGGCTCAAATTTCAACCTCTCACATAGATTGTCCAGATTTGCTGAGCAAAATCCAATTCTATATTCCATACAGGTCTTTTAGACAAACTAAACTTTTTTATTTACCTCCAGTATCGACAAATTACCGCCAAAATTCCTTTTTGTACCGAGCGAGAAAAAAATTTAATCTTCTGAATACTGAGCTTGACCTTGACATCTTCAATAGCAGCATCCCTAGTTTAAAAACCAAACTTAATAAGTCTTTCTTTGATAAATATAAATTTGATAAAAAATAAGTGAATGAATACAGTAGGTAAATACAAGAGAACATAATTAAAAAAAAAAAATTAATTGTACTAAATATAAATGGTAAATGCGAATGGTAGCTTGTTATTATTATTTGTGTTTCTTGCAATTGTATTTTGTATCTATAAGTGGGAACTTATTAATAGCCACCTGTTATCTTTACACATCTCTAATATGTAGATCTACGATGGATCTTTGTGCTGAAAGATCCCCTAAAATAAATAAATAAATATAAATAAATAAATAAATGTGCCTAATAGCATATATTTATTTATATTATTACCTGACAAATTATTCATTTAGTTCCTGCCTATGTTCATTGTAAAATTAATTAAAGGGAAAATTGAAAAGAAACGCCATTTTTTTGAGAAAGTTTATTTGCAGTTTCAATAGGCGTTGGTGGGAACAAAGCAATCTTACATCGAAAATGTGACCTTAGTCGCCTATATAAAAATAACGTTTACGTTTTTGTACCGTATGCAATATTAATGGAATTTTAGACACTAAAAGAAATTAATCGGGTCATTGACTGATAGATCTTCGCTTTTTCACACTATTTTCTCTTTTACCATTATTTTTTATAAGCGTTTAACTAAAAATTATTATCTTGTTATTATTTAACCCTTTTATCTCGTTTTGAATTCTTAGAACAAAATGAAAAGTAGGTACCAATGAAGTATTTTAGTTCCCTCAGCTACGAAACTAAAAACTTGAACAGCATCGACGAGTAAAATTTTCCCTCGTCCCTGTTGAACAGTATGTTTATTTTCAATCTCAAAAGTTACACAAAGTTACTCGATTCAAAATCTGTAATACTGCATACGGTACAGGTCACTACTTCACAATTATACACTTGATTCATTCATATAACATAACAGACTAATATTTCGCAAGATATATTTTCCTAAACACATAGGTATGTATATTAAATGCTGGGTACAGTTGTAATATACACGTTAACATTAAGGTACTTTGATGTTTTGTCAAATGTACAGCCACTAAAGAGCCTCGACTAAAGTTAACAAAGAATTCGAAACTATTTTCTTATATAATTTAGATGTACCTCGACCATAACATACTAAATCGTTGTTATCACGATACGGGTTCTCTGTTAATAAGAATTTATTCGGCCTTTCACAAAAATAGGAGCTTCCTTATACGATAATACGAGTAAATACTACCTACCTACATACTAGTTGCAGCAAAAGTAAAATGCCAGCGTAAATACTTTAAAAACAATTCAGATTCATCTAAATAAAACGTAACACTTAATATAGTTAATAATAGAGTACAATATGTTTTATAAAGTTAGTCATTACCAGTGCTGTTTGTTTGTAATGACCATTAATTTTAATATAGGTACCTTCTACAGAGTGCTACAATCCTGTCAACCATGCAATGCTATACAAAATCACTATTTACAAAAAATCGCGTACGGTCATTGGTATGCCATTATTCAATGTCAATAGTGATAATTTCAAGAACAATTATAGTGATAATATCTTAACATGTTATATTCAAACGGTTAAACACTGATAAATAACGTGATCAACTGACAACTTTATGACTATCGTTGATAATATTTGAATTGTAACATTGAAATACTGATCGATAAAGTGACTATGAATATTTGTGTAACATTTAACGATGTTTGGAACCTATCATTCATAATTCATTTATTTGCTTACATAAATAATTCATTCTTAGTGTAGGTGGTAAACATTGATGCATACTGTAAGGGCATTGCAAAATCGTTTCTTGTCTTTATAAAAATGAAAGAAAACCAATCCTATTAAAAATAATGTGAAACTTATATAAAGTAAAATATAAAAAAGTCTAATGCATTAAGATTAACAGTCAAATATAAGTTAAAATATCTAAACTAGATCAACGCTTGGGGCCCGGCGCGGTACTTAACCTGTCGCGAGATAGCATACGCTGTGCGCTGGCGTCTTTCGATCAAAACACATCTACCACGAAGACATTGACGCATTTACGACATTAAGAATCGGCACTTTAGCGAACATACATTATATCGAATACATAATCGTAAAAAATATCTAACAGGAAAGGCAGGAGTCATTCCCAACGTCTCGCGTGAGACGTGCTCAGTCGCAACGTCTCACGAAAAGTATTCCCAACGTATCACGAAAATGCGATATGAGTTTGCAAAATGTGCAGAGAAGCTAGTAACACCCTGTATCATTCTTACGCTAATTTCTGACACTGAACTTTCCCACCGCCCTGTGTAAGCCAGGTGTTACCTTGCGGAGTAAACTTGAAGAACGTTAACGATACGGTGTAAAATTCAATGTAAAAAATAGTACGTCTTATTTACCCCGCCCCGCGCCGTTTGCTGGCTGATGAACTGTCTCTTAGTTCGATTATTGTCTCATATTCGTCGATTTGGCTTAACAGACGGAATAAATTTTATTTTTACAAACTCTGGCTGTCTTCTTTTTATTCAGTGATATATTCTTAACTCGCAAAGCTGTTAACCAAATACCATGCTGTCAAATAATACTTAGCAGGTAAGTAGAGTGGTCGATCAGCCAACAAGTAGCAATGCCTTAAAACCCATGCTTTCTCCACGGCCGGTTAGAGCTACCGTATTACAAGAACGTGCTTAGTATCACTAGTATAATATAGTTATATACAATACAATCTACATTGATTTAAGACCGTTTCCCTACACACACATCTAGTACAAAGATACTAAGTACCATCATGATCCAAGAAAACAGGTCTGCTCTTCCGGGAATGTCTCCAGGTGACGTCCAGTTGCCACTTTATTTCAAAATGTAGAAGTTGGGAAACAGATGTGATAAGGGTTAATTTATAATCGATAAAAAAATGTCAATCGTCAATAATGGTTGTAAGATCAGACAAAAAAGGCGTTAGTTAAATACGAGTCAATGTTATAAATATTAATTGGTAAATACAAAACCACATAGTTTTATTAGATTTTTATAGGTAGGTAATAAAAGTAGTTTGGGGAGCTACGATTTTACGCTACTAACACCAGAAAACAGATTCGTCTTTTCATTCGCCGATGGCGTCAATGACGTAGCCTGGAGACACCCACGTGACCATCGTGTCTCGGAAGAGCATACCTTCTTATACCATGCTAATAATATCATAAGAATAACATCATTCAAACTACAAAAAACATTATATGCAGGTAATCTACTCAATAGGGATCGAAAAGTACAGTTTGCGAAGCACAGGATATACAAAACATAAGATGTGTAGGGAAATACAGTGGACAGGAAACCTTTAAGCCCATAAGTTATAATCTTGGGGTCTTCAAATCCCGAGTGAATAAGTTCCTTCTGGGAAAGCGTGCCACATCTTCACTTTCTCAAGTGTGATGACGGTCAAACGATTTACCATTAGAAACAAAAAAAAAGGTAAAAGCAAGGAACAATGGTCGCTGATGGTCACCATGACCTGACCATTTGAATGACGAGTACATAACCCACCGACGAGACAGGCTGCAAGTCTATACATATATGAGAGTAGCTCACAATGAATGCACAAATATATGGTGAATTAAATCCATTTAAAATAAGTACATCAAGTGCTGCAATAGTACTAAACATTAAATTGGATAAAAAACGTGATGGCCTTATTATTTAGCTTATAAGAACTTGATTGCTATTAAAGAATTTAGTAATATCCCAAAAGTTTACGACTCCGGCGGGACTTGAAACCGCGACTTTCCCCTGGATACGGGGATGCGCTATCCAACTGCGCCACGAAGCAAATACCCGACCTGTCGAAAATCTTTGGGACTTACGGACTATAGCGCCGTTAGCTCCACATTGAATTTTGAATTTTTTTTTGAATTTTTCCGCGGATAAATTTATTGCTATTTTCAGAATTTGGGTTGTTTTCGCAGTGGGGCACGCCATATTATCCTCGTCAGCTTTTGCGGAAAGGGGAGTACAATCAGTACTAAAATACTTATATGAACATTGCCAAAGGCAATAACAATGAAGTATTATAGAAACCTATATTACAAATATAGCTAATTGTATAAAATATTTAATTGTCGGCCGTAGTTTAATTTTGAAATCAGATCTTGAAGTGGATTCTATCTACCACGGTTTAGAAGTTTGCAACGGGCTCCTGAGCAAGGCAATAAAGGCGGACTGTGGTAGAACAACCTTATCTCATCGGTGGGATATGTGGTATAGGTAGCGCAACCAAACTTGGCGTGACTGTTTTTTTTCTTTTTCGTAAATTGTTGCAGTGGCAATAGTTTACTGATATTGTGTTGTGACAGTTTACTCGATAGATTTGTGACGCTATCGTAGTCATTTATAGGTATAAAACAAATGCCGATGACGCCAGCTTTAAATATCGAGGTATATGTATATAACCTGCGTACTCATAGAATTTGATTAAGAATGACGTCATCTCTCATGCTGTCCTGCTCAGTTCAAATACGAGATGAGCGAGACAGCCTATGGGATGATCAACTGAATTCCATTCTTTAAATAGGCAAATTGTATAGTTGTGTAGGTAAGTACTGAATACGTGTTGAGTTATGCGTTGGACTCCTTGAGGTCTGTGAGCCGCGCGAGCTGCGCGGGCTCTAGCTCGTCGGGAATGGAGGCACGGCCTGCGCGCGGCGCGCCCGGCGTCTCTGGCACAGACTCCGCCTCGTCCTCCGTGGACGGCTCCGCCGGCCGCACGCTCACCGCCGTCTGGGAGGATAGGGAGGAGTCCTCCTCGTCACATTCCTCCTTCTCGTCGGTCGGAGGGAACGGCTGCTCGGGCTCCTCCACCTGCGGCGTGGCGGCGGTGATCACGATCTGCGCGACCCCCAGAGCGTCCTCCGTTGCTTTAGCCACCTTTACTTCTTTCCCCTTTGCGGGGACCGTCTTTGACTCGATGATCTTGGGGGGAGCCGCTTTAGGCGGTGGTACCTCCTCCTCGTCCTGTTGAGTGATTTGTTCGTTAATGATTGTTGTTGACTGTTGAGTGAAAAGGGCAAGTGCTGTGCAAAACCAGTAGGTATGTCTAATATTGAAAAATGACTAGTGAGAAACATTGATATTCTGTTGGGAGCACGATAAAAGAAGATGAATTTTCTTGATTTCTCATTCTTATTTCACGGTAAGCATAAGTTATTGACGTAGGTAGCTACAATATATCAGCGTCTAAGTGCGGTTTACCTATGACCTAAAAAAATAAAGCTTATAATTACGGGATGATATATGTTACGGGAGTTGTATCCAGCACGGCTATTCTAACTTAATCGAAAAGTTTCCTTGACTCGAAATCTGACACAAATCCGCGCGAAATTCAAATAATCCGCGCGAAATTCAAATATTTTAGCGGTTTTTAATATTTTCTGCGTTCTACAAGGAATAAAACTACCTAAAAAGTAGTTTTTAATAAATCGCTGACCGTTTTCTATGAATTCATGTTTTAATGAAGTACGATTAATGGGGCTTTTAGGAATGATGTTGATATTTAGTAATACATCTCATAAATTATTAATTTCTCCAAAAGTCGAGTCGAATCAAAATTAGTTCAAACATGAGTTCATAGAAAATGTTTTACAATTTACGGTAAACTACTTTTCTGCTATTGATATTGCTTTTAGAACGCAGAAAATATTAAAAACGGCTAAAATATTTGAATATCGCGCGGATTATTTGAATTTCGCGCGGATTCGTGCCAGATTTCGATTCACGGTAACTTTTCGATCGAGTTAGAATATCATATTAAAAATCATATTTTCTACGTTCTACAAGGAATAAAAAATTGTGTTAGATTCTTTGTCACGGAAACTTTTCGATCAATTTAGAAAAGCCTTACAAGTGTCCCAGACGGACGCTCCCTGCGGTGACGAGCAGTGCGTTTTGTTAATGCCTGTTGTTTGCAATTTGCCGTGTCTATCTGGGTGAAGCTTTAAAATGAAATAAAGCTTCACAGAGTTTTCCATAAAGTGTAGTCTCGACATATCGAATACCACAGAAGGTACCCATACAATTTGGAGCCTACCGTATCCTACAACGGAGTATAAATCAGGGATCACGAGATTAAGACTATACTATTGTTTTTAACGATCTGCAAAAAAGATAAACAATCCCGCAGTACTCAACCTAAAAATAACATTCTTGTTGTTGATATTTAAACACAGTTTAAACAAAACATGAATTCATCGGTCGTCAATGAATAAATCTCGATGAAACTCCGTTAGGTACTTAACTTGGAAAATTAACTTTGCACCTGATTTGCTAACCAGATAGCAAAGGAACTACGCGTAAACTACCATTAAGGCGCATACAAAGGCAAATGACCTTGGGCATTTGGCAGCCTAGCGAGGATACCACGCGCCATCTATGGAGCAAGTAAAACGCGCGCGCGGTGTCCTCCACTGCAGTTAGATGGCGCGCACTAGTGTAGTACATACGTAAACACAGTACACAGAGTAATGATGATCAGAGATACCCCTTGAGAGAAACTGTCCAAAGGAATAATAATTGTCTAAAAATATTATATGATGTATATGAATATAGGTAGGCTTAGGATTAAAACATTACTACACAAAATATCTTTTTAGTAAAACAAATATTATTAAATTTATTTTTGTTGAAGTTTTTATTAATATTGATGAGAACACTCGGCATGATAAAATAAATTCACTATCTTGTGTAAAAAATTATATTCGTCCTTGTTTTCAGTGCTAGGTAAGTGGTTGGTATGGTAACTAGTTATGATGTGGTAAGTTGATCTGGAAATAAGTAATTTAACGGAACCCTTAATCTTCTTTTACTGAAAAATAAAGAAATTTATATATTTAATGGCCCGCAAGAAAAAATATTCTCTAAGTGAAAGGTAGTAGGTAGGCAATTGATAGAATATGGTTGGTAAACTATGTACTAATAAGAAAAATACATAACATGGTATCCAAATATAGGAAAAAAGGTATATATGAAAAAAAGGTCAAAATTAGACCAAATTTCAGTTTTTTATTAAAAAGGGGGTCAAAGGGCCAGGGGGGAAACATTTTGTTTTCGAAATTATTTTGATCCTCTACAAGACCCAACAAAATATTTTCTTTCAAGTCACTTCGCTTGGGAGATACAAAAAGAGGGGAGTTTTTTTTTGGGGAAAGTGGGGTGATTTTTTTTTCCAATTTGAGTAGAAAGCCTCTATACGGTCCCGCAATCGATACTCCTCTATCACATCGGCATCTGGGAGCGAGATTGCTCCCAGATGCCGATGTGAAAAGGAGGGATTTTTTGTTGGCAAGGGGGCAAAAATTTTATCGCATTCCAAATTACTTGTCCTCTTCTATAAAATCCCCATAAAAAAATAATAATATGGCTCTGCTTGGGAGCCGCACTAGAGGGGGAAGAAGGGGGGCAAATCTCGAAAAGTCGGAATTTTCCCTAGGTCCCATAAAATCCCTTTATACATTTTCGCAAAAAAAACATACTTACCCACCCCTCCACCATCAAATATCAAAGTGCTTTATTTCCTTTAGACCTTATAGGGCACGTGGACTGTTGGACACGTCACAAAATTAAAATTACATAAGTAAAACAGGGAAATAAAGTGATCACTTTGATTTTTTGTTCACTTCAATCTTTTTAAGGAAAGAAGCGAACAAGAAACCTTTACCTTGTTAGGTTGTTAGATTTCGAGTTGGAGCAAAAGTCGTCCCATGCTCTTTTATCCTCAAGATAATCTGATATTTTGTAATAAGCCTTTTTACAAAGGATATGTTTGATAGTTTGTTTGAATTTATTTATTGATAATTTTTGCAACTCAGTCACTCAGAGATTTGTTGTAGAAACGTATACATTGCCCTTTAAAAGATACACTAATCTTGTGCAGCCTAGTTTTGGGCAAAGCGAGTTTATTCTTATTTCTAGTATTTACATTATGTATGTCGCAATTTTTAGGGAATCGATCGATATTTCTATGAGTGTACAATAAGTTTTCATAAATATTTTGATATGGTACGGTCATTATATTTATTTCTTTGAATTTATTGCGCAGGGATTCTCTAGTTCCCCCACAGTAATATGCCATAAGACATAATACTAGACCTGTGTCGATCGTGATCGATCGACTTTCAAAACAATCGGGTCTTTCGTTCGATTGATTGAATTTGGAATCATGTTCAATTTGCTTGTAAAAGAAATATGAACCTTATGACGTAACGGTAAGGTAGTTGTTTCCCGACAAATATGAACAATCGAGTCTTTGAGTGAGTCAATCAATTCATTCATGCAATGCAAAACACAGTGAACCTTATGGCGTGACTGGAAAGATAGTTTTTCCCGACAAATACATACGACCGATCGATCGAACGATAGACTGCACGCACCGGCGCGGCATGGCAGTGGCAAGTCATGGGTCTTCGCGACCCGCGAAACGATCGAGTCTTTTTGATTCGATCTTTCTGCAAGTTCGATCGTGATCGATCAATTTTTGTCTACTCTTATATATATATATATATATCTATCATCATCATCAGCCCGTACACGTCCACTGCTGAATATAGGCCGCCACCAAACGACGTCACGAATAGCGGTCCTGAGCCGCCTCCATCCAACGACTCCCTGCGACCGTTACGATATCGTCGGTCCATCGAGTGTGAGGTTTTCCCACGCTCCGTTTCGCATTGCATCGCGGTCGCCACTCGAGAACCTTTACTTCCCAACGGTTATCGGTTCTACGAGCTATATGGCCTGTAAGGATGGGAGTTTTTGGATATTTTGGCTACCGATTATTAGTTGGGTATTTTGTTTCAATACCGCTAGTACCAACTGGTACCCAATAACGTTACAATACTCTATACCTGTTCTGATTTCTACCCAATATATTTCTAACCGATTTGGTTAGAAATACCATCTAACCGATTTGGTTAGAAATACCATCTAACCGATTTGGTTAGAAATACCATCTAACCGATTTGGTTAGAAATACCAAATACTTGTTGCAGCTACATAACTTTACGGGTGAACGGTCCGCTAGTACCTATGCGTAGATGATAGTTAGGTAAGTATAGGTATTGAAGCGTTGGGTAATTATGGCTCACGGTCGGTTAGGCGCGATGCTCGCTTTGCACAGTTATTCCCTAGCGGTATGCGGATATTACAATAGCGTTAGATATTTTAGGACCATGCTAACAGGTACTGAGTTAGTTATTGAATACTGGACTCATCTCTAATGGCCTGCCTATCGCCACTTCAGCCATATATACATATATATTATAATAATTATAACAATTACGTCAATAATTAGTAGGTACCTAACCCCCGAATACTCAAACGAATCTCAGATTTAAGCACGACTCAAGTGACGATTTTTTGACAGATTTTCATTGAAAACTGTCAAAATATTGCGACATAAGACGTGCTTACATCTGAGTTGCGTTTGTTTGAGTATTCGGCCGTATGATACATAATTATTAGGTACTTAGTTAAAAGTTGCGCCACAGATTAGGAAATGTTACTTCGGTTGCGTGTGTAAAAAGTTGGTATTGAAACACGATGCTAATAAGTCTCTGTAACGGCACTACTCTATGCATCGATGCATCGATATTAGACTATGCCTGAGAACTTGACTAGGGGACTAAGCAATTATTATTTATAAGGGCCACCATACCAACCATACTACACGGGTACTACACGGACTGCTTGGAGCAGTCATTCATACACACATACACGGAACCACTCGAGCAGTTGAACTGCTTCGGAAGATCGTGCGGTCAGGCAGTCGCCAGTCCGTGTATGTTGATCAATGGCTAACTGCCCGAGTATTCCGTGTTTGGCGGCCCTCAGATATAGGTAGCATGGTAGGTACAGGTGTTTCAGCCCTTGTTTACTTCCCATATTCTTATTGTTTCACTAAAACACAACTCCAGAAGAAATACTAAAGACAAAACACAACACAGAATTTTAGAAAATCAATTAGGTAGGTACTTCATTATTTTTGAAACTGCTTCAGATGATATTATGTAGGCATGATAATGCAAAAAGAAAAACGCGTGACGGCTGCGACAACGACGAAGACGACGGCACGATTGTTTTGTTTGGTCTGGCAACCTCGCACTCGAGCCGGCCGCTATCGAGCTTGCAACGTCGCGTCTTCGCCTAGCGCGCGCCCTCGCTCGGTTACTATTAACATTGCCTAATCAAATTTTGCGAGCAATCGTTCGTGGGAGAGAGACGTTTTAGTAGGCGCAAATAGTTTTTTCGTTAAAACTTCTTATTTTGAGTTTATTTCAAAACAAATGGACCGGCAATTGAAGCATACGAGCTACATAAATAACTATACTGAGTTTGGTAGTAAACGAATAAGACACACCGCCAAAAAGTGTGCTCATTCACCTGAAGATATTGTTTCTCTAAACTTTTTCTGAGTGCTTACTATAACTACTGGCAAGCATTTGAAACCGGCACATAATACTTTAAGATATGTGTTACCGGATATATAAATTTCAAAGGTCCACGATCTATATTTTCGTCAAATACATGTTCGAAAAAGACGTCGTTTTCGTCTTTTCCCCTTATAATTCGCCTTAAACAAAAAAATTACTTAATAAGATCTTCAGTTAATGGGACAGCTGTAGGTAAAGCAACAGACAGAATAATAAAGAATACAGAAGCCATTCTAAAAATTATACGAATCATCATTATTATCATATCAGCCCATACACGTCCACTGCTGGACATAGGCCTCCCCCATACAACGCCACAAATAGCGGTCTTGAGCCGCCTTCATCCTTTGACTCCGTGCGACCGCTACGATGTCGTCGGTCCATCGAGTAGATGGTCTCCCATGTAGTTGTGGTTTTGCCATTATCACCACGCTTGGCAGGCGGATTGGTGATCGCAGTGTTGGTGTTGAAAAATACTCAAAAGGAAGCTGCTGTCCTTCCTCTGGTAGGTTGCCTTAGTCGGCTCTTACGACATCCACGGGATGAGTTGGAGGGGTCGATATTCGTACGCCGCGGCCCCACGGCCAGGAATACTAAAATATACCTAATTCTAACAAAATAAAGTAATACAACTACGAGAAGCGATTGTAGCAGGCATAATAGTAAAAATATATAAAACTACTTATTCAATATTAGATCAACGGCAAATGTATAGTATCTAGGTAATTGTGTAGGTATATTAGATAACAAGCTCAACTACAAAATAAAAATATTTAGGTACACAGTATCTACATAGCGAAACTATGCGATTAGTAAATATATAATGTATGTTTTTAATAATATCCCAAAAATGTACGACTCCGGCGGGACTTGAACCCGCGACCCTCCCCTGAATACGAGGATGCGCTAACCAACTGCGCCACGGAGGCAAGTACCCGACCGGTCGGGTTCAAGTCCCGCCGGAGTCGTACATTTTTGTGATATTATTAAATTCTTTAAGTGCGGGCATAAGCACTATAATAACAAAACCATATAATGTATGTTTTATCAACGAAAAGTTATATTCAAACTAACCTCAGGATCATCGTGATTCATATCGGAGATGACCTCATCGACTGCATGAAATAAATATCATAGAAAATAAATTATTTGCATCCTTCCAACACGTAGTGCCTTTTCAGACATAATTAGTCGGCCGTAGTTTAATTTTAATTTTGACGTCCCGGTTTCCGGGCAGCCGTTGCCGGGGATAGTCGACTGCCAAGTGTATGAGCATGTACAGCCGGGTACACACTGCTGTAATGTAATATGCAATGTAACGCGCAATTTAAGAATTTGCCTTCCACATTGTCGCAACGTATCATACAATATAACAGTATTCCTATAGACGCCTAGTGGACGCCTTGCGCGCACGAACAGCCCCTCCTTTCATGTTACGTTACAGCAGTCTATACTCGTCTTACGATAGCTTTCACAAATACCGTTATTTACCAGGCAAGCGCTCGCCGTGTACACGCCGGATCTACCACTGTGCGTCCGGTCGCCGCCTACCGAGTAGCCGGCGGCCGGACTCACAGTGGTGTATGACACACAACCAGCTTTCATAGGCACAGTACAACACACGCCCAGGTACAACCACGGAGACAGGTTTTTCAAATTGGGTTACGTACATTTACGTGCAAGAATTCATATTTTCCAACAATATCTTGAGTCGAAACTCAAAGGATTGCGTCGATATAGTGTCTGTGATAACGGGTGGTCATCACTACATAGTATAAAACAAAGTCGCTTCCCGCTGTCTGTCCCCTATGTATGCAAAATCCGTTGCGTAGTTTTAAAGATCTAAATCTTGGATGACGCAATGGATTTTGATGCGGTTTTCTTAATACATAGAGTGATTTAACAGGAATGTTTTTATATATAATTTAGTATCAGCACCGTGCGAAGCCGGGGCGGGTCGCTAGTACATTATAATCCGCATTGCAATTAATTGTTTATGTTCCATTTTTAGAGTAAATTTATTTATAATTTGCGTAATCTCTATATACGCGACTGTACTCGCGTCGACGGCCCAGACGCTACTCAATACAAAACTGGGTCGTGTGACAAAGCTCTACATTTCACCGGACAGTCGGTACCGGCTACCCTGTGATCGGGACGTCTGAAAAGGCATTTTCAGTTGAAAAAAGCTATTTTCCATCAGTTTATTGGATACCTGTCATCGGAGAAATGATTGGTTTATGCTAAGAAGAATACACGAGGAGCTTAGGACCTAGGTCGTGGTGGGAATGACGTCATGGCTTTGTGCTGGTTTAAATAATGCAGGGTGGAACGTGACGCTACTTACTTTTTTCTTTTGTTATTTCTGCTTTTTACATAATAAATAAATAATACTACAATATTAAATAAATAAATAATGCTGGACAATTCACACAGCATTATCTAACCCCAAGCTAAGCAGAGCTTGTGTTATAGGTACTAGATAACTGATATACATAGTAGAAATATATTACATAAATATATACTTCTTATTATACATAGAAAACGACCAGAACACCCTGAACAAATATTTGCAGATCGCACAAACAAGTTATTATGTAGTTAACAGATAAGTAGTTATGCGACTGTTACTTTTCATTTGCTTTGAACCCGTTGATTGTGAATCATCATCATCATCATCATCAGCCCATACACGTCCACTGCTGGACATAGGCCTCCCCCGTACGATGCCACAAATAGCGGTCCTGAGCCGCCTCCATCCATCGACTCCCTGCGACCGCTACGATGTCGTCGGTCCATCGAGTGGATGATCTCCCATGTAGGGGGGATTTGCCATAATCACCACGCTTGGCAGGCGGATTGGTGATCGCAATGTTGTTGTTTAAAAATACTCAGAAGGAAGCTGCTGCCCTTCCTCTGGTAGGTTCTCTTAGTCGGCTTTTACGACATCCACGGGTTGAGTTGGAGGGGTCGATATTCGTACGCCGCGGCCCCACGGCGGGTTTGAAATTGTGAATAGATGATGCAAATACAAAATAATGAATGAATGGAAAACATCTGGATGAGTTAATTAGGAAAACTCACCAATTATAGTAACAGCCGGGGCCCCGATGACCGGCGGGGTGGTGGAATGCGCATATACAAACTGTGTGTCGTACTGGTCGTGGTGGTTGCGGCTAAGCTCCATGTTGAAGCTGCTGTCCGATTGGCTGTCAAGCGCCTCCTCCACGCCGGGCGGCGGCGGCGGCGGCGGCACCGACGGCGGCGCGCCTCCCTTCTCGTTGTTGTTCTCCAACGACACTGACACACACAAACACATACCAGACCCAACCACCAAATGTTCTATGAAAAGTATGGAGGATGTACGGTAGGGTTAGCATTGATGTACGGTAGGGTTAGCATTGATGTACGCTTGATATAAGTGTGAGGATGTACGATAGTGTTAACTATGCAGTTTTACAAAACTATAAATATAACCTATTCTGGTTTTCGTTGACGAAAACCGTATTATAAACAAGAAACAAAAATTTTATAAGTTAGTAGGTATTGAATTTTAAGTATTATTATGTGTTGTACTATGTACTGTGTATTATGTATTATGCTCTGTATTTTTTTAAGGGTTATTTGCAAATAGTACTTTGGTCGTTTTCAGCGCCCTCTGATAATGGTAGACATGTTATGGTATTTTATTGTATTTCTTTATATAGCTATTTTTCATCCGATTACGTACCTAAGGAAAATTTCAATAAGATCGGGGACATAGTTTCCATATGAAGCGGAAAGTACGTTTGTATGGGGGCTAAGGCTATCCGTTCCGTTCTTAAGTATTGTCTAGTTAAAATTTATTCACTAAGTCACAGTACATTATATATAAAAAATACAATATGAAAATTAGTCATTAAATAACCCACTCCTGACCGTTCCCGGTGCAAACGTGCCCATAATGCTTGCAGCATTACCTTGCTGAATTTATTAATCAAAACTGAAACTATTATTATTTATAAGAAGACACTCCTTAAGCCAGAGAAGGTTTGTAGTGTCTGCGGTTACAGCGAGTTGCCATTCATATGGCATGAAGTTATCGGAAAACAAACATATTATAATAAACATGCTAAGTCTGGGTATCTAGCTTGAAAGACGATTATCGCTTACAGTATCAAAACCTGCCTTAAAATTTGACATCCAACGAGCAAGATCTATATCTAGCACAATACTGCACGCAGAATATGAACGCTAAACGATTGGCATTTCGAATACTGCTGAACTTTATATAACACAAATTACAGACTAGTGATGTAAACTTTAAGCTCATAATAAATTTATATTTCAGGGTAAATGAAGGGAGACTGACAAGGAGTGGGCGTTCTTCACGTCAGGTTTACATTATGTATTCGATAGTAACGTTTGCTGAACTGGCTTCCTATTAATGCAGTCAAACTGAAACTGTGTAGGTTGTAGAATATTTAATTAAAACTACTTTTTGCAAGAAGTAATTTCATGCTTAAGGGTGATCGTCACGGGTTAGCGCGAGATTCAAATTATTTTGTGATTTTTTAATTTTTTTCTGCGTTTTGTAAAGAATAAAATTAACGGAAAAGCAATTTGGCGCAAATCGTGAACTAGTTTTTATGAACCCATCATAAAATCAACTGCTATTTAATTTTATTTTGGGAGCATTTATGAATACGTTTATTTTTAGCCCAAAATCTCTTATTTTCCAAATTGCTCGTTTTTCCTTGCTTCCAAAGTTTCTTTTTTCTTAAGTAAATAGAAAATGGTTTACAATTTGCGCTAATTTACTTTTCCGCTAGATTTATTCCTTGAACGAAGCAGATAAATTAAAAACTTATAAAAAAAATCTCCCTCATAAATGTTGCATATTAATCTTTGGAACATTTTTCTTTTCAACCGACTTCAAGGATGTTTTCAATTCGACTGTATGTTTATTTTGTATGTGTGTTACCCGATCATTCCGCCAATTAAGGGCCGATTTTGAAAATTCTTTCGATATTGTATGGAAACTGACCCCGAGGTGGTCCCATAAAATTTGTATCCCTAAGGGATTTGTATTTATCCTACAAAGCTTAAGAAAAGTGTAAAAGTAAGAGATTCGAGGTCGATTATTAGGTTTTTGAACAATCAAATTATCACAAGGACAAATAGTTTTCATGACAACGGGCGTAAACAAGGTTATGGTTTTTTTCAGGTGAATGTATTTAACCGACTTCAAAAAGGGAGAAGGTTCTCAATTCGTCTGTATGTTTTTTTCATGTACATATGTTACGCGATATCTCCGTTAATTATGGACCGATTTGGAAAATTCTTTCATGAATGTATAGAAATTTATCGCGAGGTGGTCTCATAAAAAATATCCCTAGGGGATTATTATTTATCCCACAAAACTAAAAAAGGGAATTTGAATTAGGTTTATCGTTTTTTAAAACACGCCGAATTATTTGTTTGTAAAGTCGTCGCGAGTAGTTAGTCCGTAACGCCAGCAAGTGGCTCTGACGGAAGACCAGCGTTGGTTGTTATTTTGCTAGTTAACCAACAAATACTGAGGCAGAGCCATTTTGTTACTGGACTTACATTTCAAATATGTTTCTCTCTTAGTCTAAGTTTAGTGTATGTATTCTGTGTAAGTCTTACTAATATTATAAATGTCAAAGTTTGTATGGATGGATGTATAGATATTTGTTACTCTTTAACGCAAAAACTACAGAACCGATTAGGTTGAAATTTGGTATGGGTATAGTTTGGGACCTGGAATAACATATAGGCTATTTTTATCCCGAAGCCGAAGAAGGCGCGGGCAGCAGCTAGTAACAAATAAAAATATATTATTTTCTATTACCTCTATATGATAAAAGCCAATAAGGCGCTTATCAGAGGAAGGCTTGCAGTAGACGAGTATAGGATGTATGTAGACGTTTGCTATGATCTCCGGTATCGCACCACCATGCGATAACATTGTTGCGAGTTCGAGTTAATTATAATTTTAACACATGGCGTGTTATAAAAAACGATAAACGGACTTTAAACTCTCTTACTTTTAACTTATTTTAAGTTTTGCGGGATAAATACTAATCCTCTGGGGATAAAAAACCCTTTCGGGATCATTTTCTATACAATAGTGAAAGAATATTCAAAATCGGTCCGTAATAGGTGGCGATATCGCGTAACATACATACAAAAAACATACAGACGAATTGAGATCCTCCTCCTTTTGGAGTCAGTTAAAAATTATGCGCTTATTCGACAGAATGCGCTCGAATTATTGAGTTAGGGTGTTGTGGGGTTTTCTAATTGAGTAAAACTCTAACGTAAAAGTTTTTTTTACAAAACATGGCGTCTGACAACTTGTTTATTTTTTCTTTCTGGACGAAGGGTTGCTCTCAGTGTCGGCTTGACACCAGGCCGATTGACCACAGGGGTCTTATAAATATGCCAACAATATCGTCAAAACCTCGCTTCCAGTGTACCTGGACTCTTGGTCACTATGTCGTAATGTATTACAGAATACATTGCATTACTCCCCGGGCCCTAAGCACACTCCGGACGCCGGCAATCTGCAAGAGCAGGTCACGTGATGGTTACCTAATAAAGTGCACTACTGGGAGGGAGATTTCAATCGGCCTTGTTTACGCTTCGCAAGCGAAGTGTTCCTTCACAAAGTGTATTGGCAGAGTCGAGTCCCTAGCGAGTATCAAGGCTACTACGTGATTTTTTAATAAGTTCTGCATTTGTTTTCTGTGCTCAAAGGTGGAACCGTTTAACGCATCGCGGGAAATGTGGTGGATTCAGGGCAAGAGTTGTTATTACAGTGCGTAAGACTACTTGGGGTAATCTCAAAGAAATAAAATAGTATTCCTAAAAATTTCGCTTTCGGCGGGACTCGAACTTGCGTCCGCCCCTCAGTACGGGTAGACTGATCGCAAAACTTAATGAGCTCTGTGAACTTAGGCACGGAAGCAATTCTGCGCAAGTACAATCAAATAGAAAAGTGATATTTACCAACTAGCGACCCACGCTTCGGCTAGAAATCTTTTTTATGGTGCTTATAGACTCACCTGTTGCAGCTGCAGTCAGCTGAAGTACTATTTTGTGATTGAATTAATCGGCTTCTTTTCTCATGAAACTCAGGTCGAACACCATTTTCCATATTTGATGACGCAGTACGTTATACCGCCCGCGAGGCATATTCAACGTTTAAGAGAAACAGCTAATATCAGGGAATACTCCACAAAATCGCAAGATAAACTATCAAGTCAACGAAACGAACACCGAACAACCGTCAAAAACTTTGCTGCGTCATTGTACTCAAAACTTACTCAAAAGCATTCATTCGACAGTATTGCCAACTAGGTTATAAATAAATTTGCTACATAGTAATTATTTTATTTTCAAACTTGCGTTAATTGCGTTCTTTCCTCTCAACGCCTTATTTACGGTTCAGTGCGCAGCCGTCGAAGCCAACTTCACAAAGCTCATAAAGATTTGCGCGTACTCTACTGCGCTAACTAACTAACAACACGAAATCAAGTACCCGACGAATCGACAATTTTTAAGACTTCCTACGTACTCTATCGCCGCCGTTAGCTCCACCTACAGAGGAAATATTAAAGTTTATCCAGTCCCACTGAAATCTAAAATGTTTGGTACACGATTTAATTTCTTTATGCCTATTACTGGCGATGACTGTAATCAAATAATGCGATCTGCGGCAGTGCAGGAACAGTGGCCTCTTTCTCTGTTCGGTCTCGTAAATAGGGCACATTTCGATCATGAAAATTGATAATTTGGCAGTCGAGTAATATTGGTACATCCTAATAAACTGCTATCTGACAAGCGCAAGCGCATTGCTTCTACGTACCTGATACTAATATATTTAATTACTTATGCGTCATGCATCGACTTTCTGATTATTAAAGTGTATAAAACTAATAATAATAGGTTTATAGTTCAATTGATTATATTTATTTATATTTTATTATTATTTATAATGTTTTGTTAGTATATATCAAAATTATTTTTGGAACACCCCCATGCCTAACTTAAATTCACAATTCTTTCAATCCAAAGGTTGCCTGAAAGTGATCGCTTAACCGATATAGGCCGCCCAATGTACTTGTCCTATATAACATCTCTTTGGTATGTTGTAAAACTAACGCGTTATTATGGAGAACCTTTATAATTATCTTACTTGCAAATAATATTCGATCCAGTTCGTAATTGACGTAATTGTTAGTCCCACAAAATACGTATCCGCATTTTTAGCGCTTTGGTTTCTGTTGCGTCCGTCATACAAAAAAACTTCAAAAAGTTAGCCCTTATCAAGACGCTGCAAAAAAGTAGCATATAAAGTAGAAACAATAAATATATCATCCAAGTGCATTATACAATTTCTATAAAACCGGCCGCAGCACGCGACCTGCCCGACCGCGATCTCGACTCGGCACTGATATTATTTAAAGTTACTACTATGGTTTTAACACTTTCAGTGCCCATTGACTATTGCTTCGATGCTCCATAGACTGATTTCATTGAAATAAATAAAAAATCCTACAGTAGTGAGATGTTAAAGAATAAATATTAGATCTATATAAACTAATATGATAAATTATTATACTACAAGAGTCCGGTAAAAAAACATCACGCCGATTTAAATATAAATAAAAACCATACAACTACAAAGATCAATAATAACTATGGTTTTTGTTATTATAGTGCTTATGCCCGCACTTGGGGTAATCTTAAAGAATTTTAATAATATCCCAAAAAATCACGACTCCGGCGCGCGCGCTAACCAACTGCGCAGTTGGTTAGCGCTTCCCCGTATTCAGGGGAGGGTCGCGGATTCAAGTCCCGCCGGAGTCGTAAATTTTTGGGATATTATTAAAATTCTTTAATAATAACTATATTTATAGCTGCTTATAGTAGATATAAAATTTTACTTGTCTCAGTGCTTATTTTGTAAGCCTAAAGAAATAAAGTTATTGGTTCTGATCAAAGAGTGAAAAAGGGATGCCGCTTATCATAACGTAGTGCCAATATTCAATTTACCCATCCCATGGCCCTTCTGACCCATAATGACCAACACGCTTTTTGACTAATTTTATATACGCATGTTGACAATTACGCAATATGTGCAATAGGTGCAATACGCATTTTGACATACACGCCAATAGTGGAATCAAAAGGCTTTCCCATTCTTCTATATATAAGGTCAAATTTTAAAACTTTTTTTCGTAAGTAATACCAAATTTTGATAGGAAAAACCAGAGATCCCAGAGATACAGTACCCGGTGATAAATAATGCACACCGGTCTTTAAAAAGAGACTCGGTTTATTTCGGCGTCGTAGAGCGTTGACACATCCTACCTGTCAGACGTTTATCCTACTATCCTACTAATATTATAAATGTCAAAGTTTGTATGGATGGATGTATGGATATTTGTTACTCCTTCACGCAAAAACTACTGAACTGATTGGACTGAAATTGGGTATGGGTATAGTTTGGGACCTGGAATAACATATAGGCACTTTTTTATCCCGAGAAAACGCGGGCGAAGGCGCGGGTAGCAGCTAGTTAGTTATATTCTTTGTTAGTCAGTCGTTATACAGGTGCAATAGGGTGGTACATCTGGTTTTGCTTTTTGACGCACACATTGCACAATCTTATAACAGAAGACTGCCTCCTAAGCAATAACAATACTATAGCGTGTTAAAAAAAACGATAAAACCGACTTGAAATTCCCTTACTTTTACAATTATTTTATGTTTTGCGGGATAAATACTTATTCCCTAGGGATAAAAATTTTATGGGACCCTTTCGGGATCGTTTTCTATACAACAGTAAAAGAATTTTCAAAATCGGTCCATAATTGGCAAAGAAATCGCGTAACACATCCCAGACATCCTATCACTAGCATTTTTAACATCCATTCTGCAACTCTATAAAGGCCTACAGGCACCAGTAGTTCAGCTTTGTAATTTATGTTTACTGTGTAATATGTGACTATATGTATAACAATATTTTTTGTTCTTTATTTGTCAAACTGTTTTTAACTTCTAATAAATAAATAAAAAAAACATCATAAAAAAACATACAGACAAATTGAGTACCTCCTTTTCAAGTCGGTTAAAAAGTAAGTGAATAGAGTAAGGTTCCACTCACTATCGTCGACGGTTTCTTCTGCGACGGTGGAGAAGACTGGCGCCTCTACATTGGGGTCCACTTCCCACTCTGTCACTATCTTCGCAGGCTCCAGAGGATCACCGTTCTGAAATACCGACCTATTTACAAGTTGTTCCAGTAAAGGCGGTTTTTCATAGGTAGGTACAACTTCGAAAAGAAACAAAACACGGAATATTATTTACTAGTTTCTGTCTGCAGCTTCACACGCGTTGTTTCTATAGAAAAGTTTGAGGACCGATGTGGCGCGGTGGGCGAAGGTCCGCCTACGACGCAGGAACGCGTTGCGGGTTCGATTCCCGCCTTGGACAAATGGTTGTACGATCTGCAAATATTTGTCCCGGGTGTTTTAGGTATTGTCTATGAATGATAAAAAAATATCTAGCTATGTAATAAACTTTTATTACGTACGAGTATATCAGTCATCTAGTACCCATAACACAAACTCTGCTTAGCTTGGGGCTAGTTGATGCTGTGTGAATTGTCCAGCATTATTTATTTATTTCTAACTGGTCTAATTAGGCTACTTTCTACATAAAAAAACGCACCCGAACCGAACCCACGAAGCTAAGATTGTTTTAATTAGATACCTCATATAAATTAATATTTATATATTCACAAAGAAATTTACCATCAAATTAGAAATAGTATATATAATACAATTGAATATTTACAATTGAATATTTACAAGTCAGTAAGCGAATTTTGTGAATTCTTTTGAGAAAGTTAATATCTTAAACCGTGAAACGCAGTTTGGATTTGATAGAAGGTTCAGTCGAGTCGAGTAACAGTCGAATTAATCCCCATCCAGAGACTAATATTTATAAATACATATAAAAATCTTGGTCAAGCTATAACTTGAGAACGGCTTTACAGATTTCATTCATCTTTTGTTTTAAACTTACTACTAGAAATTGCTTGAAACTTGATAATTTAAGAAAACTGAACGACTACCTTTAATATAAACTTTTTAATCTAACCTTAGCCCTAGCGCTATATACTATTTGCTAAGCACGCTTGTGTGTGTTAACTGTCAGTTGTTTGACAGTAAGAGACAGATAACAATTGAATGACAGGACAACGTCTGTCGGGTCAGCTAGTAATAAATAATACTAACGTATGGAATGGACACTCATCGCCTCCCACCCGACGGGGCTTCCTCACCCCGCCGGCCCCTAGGTGGGTATAATTGCGGTCCAAATGCAATGGACGTACGGCGCACGCATGGGGCGCAGATGGCATATGTAATGATTTTGACAGACGACGCTGATCGTGTTTGGTTTGTTCGTTTGATCATGGACAGGCGTAATTTAAGGTTTTTGTAATAATGCCCGCACTTGGAGTAATCTCATACAAATTACATAATATCCCAAAAATTTACAACACCGTGGCACAGTTGGTTAGCGCTGTCCCGTATTCAGGGGAAGGTCGCGGGTTCAAGTATCGCCGGAGTCGTAATTTTTTGGGATATTATTTAATACGTAATTTATTTTGTTTGAGGTTTACATATTCATAATATTAGTAGGATAATACATACGCAAAAGTGTTGTTTTAGCTAGTATCGCACATTGAAACAAGTGCGAAATAGCTGGGATGTTTTTTTATTTCCTCTCGCAAAAGGTCAAATCAAACCTCAAACAAAATAAATTACGTATTAAATAATATTCTAAAAATTTACGCCTCCGGCGAGACTTCAACCCGTGACCTTCCCCTGAATACGGGACACCGCTAACCAACTGTAGCCCCAAGCTAAGCAGAGCTTGTGTTATGGGTACTAGATGACTGATATACATAATATAATATATTACATGGATAGATATTTTTTATTATACATAGAAAATACCCAGAACACCCGAGACAAATATTTGCAAATCGTAAAAACATTTGTCCCAAGGCGGGAATCGAAACCGCAACCTCCAGCATCGCAGGCGGACCTTCGCCCACCGCGCCACATCGGTTGTCAAAAGTCGTCATTTAAAATATTTACGCTACTTTTTATTCCATAAAAAGCGTGCGAAGTCGCGGGTAGAGGTTATTTATTAAAAAATGTGAACACGTAAGGCGGCGAGTGTGAATTACTTCGTCGCATTCCTCGACGATGAGCGAGGGGAAGTTGCCGATGACTCCGTTGACCTCGCCGGTCCACCAGCCGTCGTCGCAGCCGTGCGCCTCCCGCGAAATTATGCGCACTATCTAAAAAATAAATAATTAAAATATATATATTTGTCGGAATCAGAAAGGTATCAAAGGGTTATTAATCTTGCAATGCGCCTAATATCTATTTATATCCTTGTCATAAACGCCAGCGTCTATTCTTTGACGTTGGACCAATTCCGGAGACTGAAGTGTGGAGGACAAATTGAAGTGAGGAGAGTAACTATGTTGGCTGTTTATAGTATAAACTTGTTCTTATTTTGTAAGCCTAAAAAAATAAAGTTGTTGAAATCTGAAGACGTCAGAGAGAAATTTAAAAAGCTATTAAACGGAATTCTTGTTGAATCACTGTAGCAGAAAGTACTAGAAAGTCATAGAAACTATGTAGAAAAGTTCTCGCAATTCAAGTAGCCAGAGTCCCTAGCCCTAAGCACATGTGTGTTTCAAAGTGCTATTTGTTGATCACAGTGCAGTTGTATGATCACAATTTCATCTGTAAAATTTAAAAGAAGTTATTCAATATTTTAGTTTATACAAAAGTTTGTCTACTCTAGGAAGGCTGATGTGGTGTTGGTTATAAAATAAATTTTACGCAAATTAATACTTTAAAATCTCTCTTTTACTATTAATAAACGGAACGGCAGCATTTTTTTTTTGTTTTAAATTCAAAAATCGTTTATTTGGACAAGTACAAGTATAACAGGAACACAGGTTACAGGTTGAACGAAGAGACGACAAAAGTTAAAACAGCGGCGTAGTCTCTTCGCCCGCTTCCTGACACGACATTAAAGTAGAGCTTATGGTAAAAAGTTATTATTATTAGGTTAGTTACTAACATATTTGTTGGTAATTTTAACTACTACTAAATTAAATCTAGGTATTATTCTGTAGGTATTAGGTATTTTTTTATACAAGTCAAATTTTGCATTCAGTCTTTCCAAGAGAATGTGGTATGTTGTGGGTATGAGTATGAGTGTGTGTGTGTGAGATTGGGTGCTCCTGAGGACACTGGTCTCTTGAGAGTCCAGGCAACAGGGGCTACCAGGGTGTGATTGTTTGTGTAGGTGAGTGTATGTGAGAGAGCTGCGAATGTAGGGCCCCTTGAGGACACCAGTCTCTAAAGAGTCTGGGCAACAAGAGGTCCCCATCATTGGTTGTAAGGTATGACTGATATGGTATTTAGCTTGGAACTTTTTGAATGAGAGCATTATTAGACTAGTTAGTTTAGGTTTTGGTGCCAACATAATAACTTTCACTTTCTAGCTTTCTGAGCCTTTGTGTTTAGAAATTATCTTCATTCCTATTTTTAGAGAACCCTAGTGTCTATTTACATTAACCTAATTTCAGGTTTGACTTTTAAATAATCTTTTTAACAATAAACATTTATCTATCTTGTAGTGCATTCGTAGCATTATTTCTCGGAGCATTTTATAGCACACAATTTCATGTACCGCTTCGTAGCATTTTGCTTCTCGTAGCGCGTTCGTAGCAATTTGTTTCTAGTAACGCTTTTGTAGCAACTTGTTTCTCGTAGCGCTTTCGTAGCACTTTCGTAGCAATTTGATTTTCGTAGCGCTTTCGTAGCAATTTGATTCTCGTAGCGCTTTCGTAGCAATTTGCTTCTCGTAGCGCTTTCGTAGCAATTTGATTCTCGTAGCACTTTCGTAGCAATTTGCTTCTCGTAGCGCTTTCGTAGCAATTTGCTTCTCGTAGCGCTTTCGTAGCAATTTGTTTCTCGTAACGCTTTCGTAGCAACTTGTTTCTCGTAGCGCTTTCGTAGCAATTTGACTCTCGTAGCGCTTTCGTAGCAATTTGATTCTCGTAGCGCTGTCGTAGCAATTTGCTTCTCATAGCGCTTTCGTAGCAATTTGCTTCACGTAGCGCTTTTGTAGCAATTTGATTCTCGTAGCGCCATATTATTTCTCCTATTGCCTTCGTGGACACAGTACATTCCGCTACACATAATTTGATCTCAAAAATATATTGCAAGAAAACTTTTTAGTGTTACAACTAGAAACAGCAGTATTACAGCACTTAATTTGTTCACTCATTCACAGAATACCTCAAGCCAAAACTGACATAAAATAACAAAATATGTCCTAATATGGCTTTTGACTACAAGACAATAAAGGCTGAAAACAAGTCAAAATCATATAAACAGCCAAGACGAGGAAACCTGTCTGTTTCACATAGGAAGTGTTCCTAGAAATATCTATACAGACGGGAAAAAAGCATGCCCAACGTTTCATGTTAAGTTACACACTGCTATTGCGTAACTTCTTTCTTAGCGATCTTGGCTGATGCTCTATTTAAAACAAAATTCAACAAATCTTAATTTATAATGCGTGAAATAAAACGAAGTTGTGACGAGCAATTATTGCTCGTTTTGATTTTGTACAAGAAATTCATAGATTTTTTCATAGATCCAATTCCCTTTTGGTTACGTACACATATAACGTGGCACATTGAATTATAATTAAATTTATAGAGTATAAAGTGTAAGTATTAAAAAATATTGTTATATAAAACATAGTAATGAAAAAAAAATATTCGTTTGTTGGCCTATGTTCAGCAGTGGACGTGTACGGGCTGATGGTGATGAATTAAAAAAAAAGGTAGAAGCCAACAAACCTGTCCCTCCTCCAAGTTGAGCTCATCGTCGGCGGTCGCGTCGTACTCGTACATAGCGAAGCACCAGCCGCACGTCGCGCGCTGTACCTTCAGCTCGGCACGCTCCTCCGGCTTGGTGACGGGCGCCGAGATGACAGAGATCTGGTCCGGGGACTGGACCACGTCCGCGTCCTCGCCCTCTACCGTATAGTCCACAGACGAGAAAGAAATCTGCGTTACGAGGCCGGGAGCGCCCGATGCCGTCGCCTGTGAGAGTAAGTTTATTGACACACTGAGAACTTATAATCCAGCATTATTTATTATTATTACTCTTGGCATGTGTGGAGTCCATCACAGAAGCCATTTATGAGAATTAATCTAAAGGCGAGAGCTACATAGCGGGTATCATCCTCGGTTGCACAATATGATACACCCGAAGATGATATCCGCCAGGTGTAGAGACTATTGCAGAAGACAATGAAATTAACAAAACATATTATTATTTAATTATTTATCTTCGATATATAAAACAAAGTCAGGTTTGTTCGAACACTTATAATTCGAGAATGACTGGACCGATTTTAATGATTTTAGATTCGTCTCCGTCCTGAATAGGAGAATAGCAAAAAATAGGGTTCCGCACAAAAAATAAAATTCTATACGGGTAAACCCGCGGACACAGCTAGTAGTAGTATAAATATCTACCTACACTTTGTCGGAACTTAATCTAACTGTAATATCAGAGGTGTAGGGTTAATTTTTTTTTCGCGTTGCAGCTAGAGTATTGTTTTTATTATACGCATAGTCATGAGGCGCAGAATGATGATTGTAAACAGATCAATAATGCAAACAGTAATGAGTCCATTTTCTCCGAGAACTTCTTTGGGGATTTCTAGTGGTCATGTGTCCTGTGGATCATATTCTACTGTTATAAGTCATTTATAAAAAGGGGAATACGAGTTAATAACTATGTGTGATGTTAATCAATTGTATTTCTGAGCTACTAAAAGATACACCTAGATACACCTACTTTAAAATATAATTAGATTGAAAAAAAAAAGTAGAAAAACCGTCCAAGTGCAAGTTTACTCGCACACGGAGGGTTCCGTAACATCGTACAAAACTATTTTGCAAAGGCAACTCTAAAACCAGTTTATTTGCGTCCAGCATATCGCATGGCGTGGTCATTAAACTTAAAACAAAGAGTAAAAAGTTCATAGCATACTTGTACGGTGGGGTAGGTAGGTAAGTACTTTATTAATATACTAGCGGCCCGTCCCGGCTTCGCACTGGTGGACATTTATTTTTTAAACATTTAGGCGTAAACGTACGTTAAATGCAGGACATAGCCTATATTAATCAGTGATAATGTAGCATTAAATGGTGATAGAATTTTTAAAATCGGTCCAGTACGTTTTAAACCAATTCGTTACAAACATACTTACATACAAAACCTTCCTATTTACATTTATGTAATCTTAGTATAGGTAGTGTTTGTGTGGGGTGTCGTTCCTCACCTGGTCCTCCTTGTCCACGTCCAGGTAGTTGTGTGGCACGTACCCCTCCTCCCCGCGGTAGTTGCGCGCGCGCAGCCAGCCGTCCCCCTCCCCCTCGCCGACCACCTCCAGCTGCTCGCTCTCGATTATCGACAGCTCGTCCGGGTTCTGAGCCTGCAGGTACAATCACGTAGGTGATTCACACAGGAGATGCCTGTCTATACTAGGGGTGGTGTTGATAAGTCTATTAAAGCGATTATGAAATACCAGCGACGCGCCCCGGCTTCGCACGGGTATTTAACAAAAAAATCAGGTAATTTTTTAACACCTTGGGTTACATTATTGGACTTTTAGTAAAGATAACGAATTTTTTTGAAAATATAATATAGCCTATATCACCCAGAGATAGTGTAGCCAACAGTGTTTTCAAATCGGTTCAGTAGCCTATTCAATGCAAACAAACAAACAAGCAAATCTTTCCTCTTTATAATATTAGTATAGATGAACTAATTTAACCAGAATTGCCATACAGCGGGGCAATGCAGTTAAGCTACCTGTAGATTGTTTGCAACAATCTGCAGTTGGCTAAATTATTTCAATTGTAAAATACTAGGTCAAATTTGTTCTTATCATTTGATTGTTATTTTCTTTGTTACTTATTGAATAATTACATGCTGAAAAGAGTAGAAGTATAAGAAATAAGAATGAAAAATTAATAACTTTAATATCATTTAAGTTATTGATTTTTCATTTAATGTATTCTTATATAAGATATACTTCTACTCTTTACAAGTAAATTTTTGGAAATAGGTACATATAATATATGTATTTCCAACGGGACCGACGGGGCTAGAAACTGTAATAATCCACTCAGTACTGGAAAAACGTTGTAGTAGTTCTTTATTGACATGTAAATATGTAGGCTTTATGAATAAATCTGTATTTCTGTAAACACTGACAAGAGTGAACAGATGTCTTCTAGACCTTCGTGATACAACGTCGGCCACATTATAACTTTCCATCAGGTGAGATTGTAGTGAAAGGAAGGTCTATATACTATATAAAAAACAATCCTACGAAGTGGTTGCGGTTCATAGCAGTTTTCCTAATTGTGGGCACAATGTTGCGGGTAAGCACTATTGAAAAACAAAAGACATCTGATTCAATACAGTAGACTCATTCTGTAAAAAATCGAATTCGAACTCGAATTCACTCAAGTGACCGTCGTGAGGTTCGAAATGAGTTTATAGAATGAGTCTACAGCTAATAAAAGTCTGTTGTGGATGGTCTAAGTTCAGCATTGGACTGGTATGGGCTGTTGTTGTATGGTCGTACGCTACTAGGTCCGGCTTGTAGCGGCACAATGCTGATACAGGGACCTTTTTGTTCCCATAATGTAACACATTGTTTTATTGTTGACGACCGGTGTGGCGCGGCGGGCGAAGGTCCGCCCGCGACGCATAAGGTTGCGGGTTCGATTCCCGCTTTGGGACAAATGTTTGTACTATCAGTTAATATTTGTCTTAGGTGTTCTGAGTATTTTCTATGTACATATAATAAAAAATATCTATCTATGTTATATATTATATTATATTATGTATGTATGTCAGTCATCAGTCACCTATAACACAAACTCGGCTTAGCTTGGGGCTAGATGATGTTGTGTGTGTGTGCCCTGTCCAACATTATTTATTTATTGTTTTCGGTTTGTATGTATTTTATTAACAATAATTTGTCGTGTTATGTGTTCAACTAAACTCATTTTTATTCTTTCTTCTTCTTTCTTTCTTACCTGGTAGGAGTAGAGCGCGGTGCACTTGTAGAGAGAGGGCGGCGGCGCGAGCGGCGGCAGTGAAGCGGCGGATTCGCCCTCGCCCCAGCTGACCTGCGTGGGGTCGTCCCAGCCCGCGGTCAGCTGCTCGATGCGCTTGCGTTCCTCTTCGAGAGACGCTGCGATCAACAGTACTGTTACCCTTTTATACAAGACGAAGAAGACACAGCTAGTCCTACTAATATTATAAACCCCATATTCATAATGGTCTGCTTACTTAAAACAGCTGCTAAGCAGTATTATTTCTCACTCTGACTTATGTCAATAGAAGAAGATAGACTGAGAATCAGCAATACTCTAAGTTAGCAGACTATTATAAATAAAGGCGTATGTCTAAGTTTGTATGGATATTTGTTACTCTTTCACGCAAAAACTACTAAACCGATTAGGCTGAAATTTAGTATGGTAATATAGTTTTGAACCTGGAATAACATATAGGCTACTTTTATCCCGATAAAGCGCGGGCGAAGTCGCGGGCAGCAATACATAAATTAGTAGATACAATGGTTTAACTAAAGCTTAACAGTTTTCACTTGTAGAACTTAAATATATTTAAACTAAAATTTTATTATCTAATGAGGTTGGTACAAGTAATTAAATGTGTCAAGTGCGAGTTGGACTCGCGCACCGAGGCTTCCGTAATTATAAGACCTTGTTTATGTTTCATAATTCTAGGTCAACGGGCTGTAGGTACCCTATAGGTTCTGGTTCAATTCAATTCAATTTGTTTATTAAAAATCAGACGACATTACATAGTTCTCCAATACGTTACGTCAAGGATCGTGTCTAGGACACCTACTTGCTAGGTAATGAAGAATAAAAAAAGAAATTAAATAAAAACTTATTAACTAAAGTATGTCCGACTCGTACTTGACGTTTTATTTTGTATTAGTATGGATACCTATGCATACTAATAAAATAAATGGGTGTTAATTTTTTTATAATCATATGTATACGTTTCAAATTTCCCGAATTTGCTTAGTACAAATTAGTTTAGTTTTTATTGATATCAATATGGGCTAAGCCTAGAAGCTTACCATCAACGTCAACGTCATCGTCATCGTCGTCTTCGTGCTGCGAGCCGGAGATGGTGCGCTGGTGGCCGGAAGCGGAGGCCACGCCGGAAGTGGAAGGGCCGGCGTCCTCGGTGTTGTCGCTGTCGTAGAACGAGTCAGAGCTCGGCTGATCCTGTACCAACACCTCTTCATATCAGAAATCTATGTTTATTTATATAGGCTTACAAAATAAGATCATAGACATGTCAAATTTTATTTTTTTATTATTGTTGCCCAAGAAAAGCACGCGTCACGATATAAAATAAAACAGATAAATAGTAAAATTATAAAGATATAAGATAAACCAAATTATTATCAAATAAGAAATAAACAGGTCATTCAATATTTTCACACAATTTTTTTCTTTTGAAGAAGATGAAAATAAACCGCTATCAAAAACAATCAATAACACCTTATTTCTTATTTGATATTAATAACTATGTTTATAGTATAAAATTTGACTTGTCTAAGTGCTTATTTTGTAAGGCTAAAGAAATAAAGTCATTGATTCTGATTCTGATTCTAAAAAACTGTTACTTCAGTGGTCGAACATCTTGTTTACGATCATTTATTTCTCTTAAGAATTAGATATATTCACTTATTCTAGTAGATATGTATTAAAAAGTTGTTCGGCTAACCGTACAAAATTTGAATAAAGCAACGATAATGATAAATATCGAAATAAGTTGGTCGACGTAAACAACTTATGAACATGGGAAATATACACTGCTTGAAGATACAAAAGAATACATGGGACATGGCACTGTGGTACCCACATTCATAATAATCTGTTTATTCAAATCAGTTGCTAAGCAGTGCTATTTCTCACTCTGAGTTCTTCTATCATGAGTCAGGGTGAGAAATAACGCTGCTTAGCTATTTTTTTATAAAAGCAAATTATTATAAATAAAAATTATACTTCAAACTTGGACTATTTTTATGAACCCTCCTGTAGTACATATAATATATTTTTATATGTACTATTAATATTTTTATGAACCCTCCCTATAGCTCACCCTTGGAATCGTAGACGTTCTATTTATATTGTATAATTTGACTCTATCAAATGGAGAGTAAGAAAAAAGAAACTACGTGTGTCGATAAGATTGCTAATATGTTCCCACATGTTGAGAAAATTATGATGATGAAAATCGATACGAGAATCTCTTATTAATCAGTAAAATTTGCGAAATTAAAGGAAAGGATTGAAAATGACGTCATTCGTCATGCTGTCTTGCTCAGAACACAGAATGAGTAATGACATTCTGTTCTCCGAGTACGTGGGATATCCTGCGTACAGGCGTGCGTTGAGTCAACAGGCTTACAAGCGTTCCCTAATCACAGTGAACGCTTCGCTGATATTGACACAATTTGATAGTGCTATAGATGTTGTTGGGGACATCAAGAAAAGAGTTTGGTTTGATTAAACTGCACATGATTTATTGCACTAAAATACTTTAAATTTTATTGATGGGAAAGATGTGATATTGAGCCGCGATGTTAATGTGGACAGGCGACGCGGGTGACCGCATGTCGCGTCTCGTTCTGTCCCACGGTCGGAGAACGCTGAGTTGCATTTCTATGTACTTATTGTACGAAACGTACACATGTAGGTACTTACGCTAGCAGCAGCCCCGGAGGCGTCGGTCCTCACGCTCAGCAGACTGCTGCTGCGCTGCAGCGGCTCCGACACGCCCAGCTGGTCCATGTCCTTGAGCCACTCCTCAACGGGCGCGCCGCTCAGCTTCAGCACGTCCAGCCGCGCCTCGTACTTCACCTTTGAGGTCTCGGCGCGCCGCAGCGTGGCGCGCAGCTCGTCTATCCTCGTCTCCAGATCAGGCCCGTTCGGGTCATTGGGATCCACCTGCCAGTATTCCCATAACACAATTATAAACCACATTTGACTACTTTAAATGCGCTCATTTCAAAAGCTCACGCCAAACATGCAACACGGAATGTGCGAACTCAGGAAATTAAACTAGGCTTAAAAGCGTTCCCTGGTCGAAGTACACGCACCATCGATATTGGCACATAGCCAACTATAGCGTTCTCGCTATGGTGTCTGTTACAATACGGTCTTGTCTTGACACAACCAACGTCTATGGATTAGAAACAAAAGTTGTCAAAATTAATACGTAGGTACTAGATACTTATCTGCCTATATTTATTACTATATATTACTACTAATCTAGATTGTTTGCAACAGTCTGCAGGTAGCTCAATTGTAAATACTAGTTTAATTTGTGTATATTATTTGATTATTATTTTCTTTGTCAATAAAGATCTTATTATCTTATCTGCCTTTGAGATTGTTGAGTTACATATTTTACTTGCAATAGTATTATTTTACTTATAGATCTTCTACTTACTAATTTTATGACAAGAATAGAAAAGTTAGTTTTTGTTTCACTAATAGCAGCGGGACTAATCTGCATAAGTATATGTATACATAAAAAAAAGTTGTGTTAGTTACACCATTTAAAACTCGAGAACGGCTGGACCGATTTTACCGATCTTTGATCTTTATTGAATTTGATTCCGTGCCGAATAGTAGAATACTATTAAAGCAATTAGGGTTCCGCGCAAAAAAAAAACTGATGCTACACAGGCGAAGCCACGGGCACAGCTACTTAGATATAAATTGAAAACGGAACGTGAGATGATAACACCTGTTTCGACTGAAAACGTAAATGTTTGGATCAATTTATTCACGCTCCATTCTAGCGGTATATAACTCCATTAAAACCTAACTTCGTTTTATTTACCTCCACGTTTGCGGAGCTAGGATAACGCGTGTAGGTGGCTGCAATTCACTCGGATTAGTTCCGCACGTGTAGGGATAACTCTGCATGGCCACTGAGTATATTTCGAATCTCAACTGATACGCGCATATGCATCAAGAATAAATATATAACCTCGTCAGACTTATTATGTTTATATTTCGATTCACTAGCCGAAATTGGTGTCTGGGGGCCTATTTTCATCCAACACGAAATTGCGTTTTTACTTTTGGCCAATAGGTGTACTCTAATACAACGAATTAAAGTAACACAGAATTAAATTTGCAATCAAAAAAGAAACGAAACAGATGATTGCAAACTTTGGAGATAATGAAAAGGCATCCTGGTATAATTTTGATTTACGCTCAGTAAAAAATGGAGGCAAGTCTCTCCACCGCAAGGCTCTCGTCCAACAATGTTACACAGAGTATCTTGATCCAGGTCGTCTCCATACTTTGGTCCTTCCATCATCTTCCTTAAAACAGAATCTGTACTCATCAGTAAATAATACTTTTCCCTAAGCGTCATCATCCCAATTAAGGTGCGAATGAGCAAAGCTGGACTAAGTTACTCGAAGACCTGTGGTGAACAATGGGCCTCTGGCGGGCAATTATGTCCCTATACTAGCTGCCGCTTCTCGTTTTGGTGCCAACTATTACACTTGTCGAACATCCTATAGCCTGTTTCGTACCTCGAAAGAAGTCGTAGTGCGGTTTTTGAGATCACTGATTACAATAAATCTGCCGTCCCTCTCTGTTGTTACTCTTTTGCGACCTTTTCCTTTACGTCTGGTATATTCTCCAGTCTGCCGGTATAGTTTAACATTGCCGAAAATTAGAAACTTGGGAACAAGATAGTTTTTAGGGTTACGTATCTCAAAAGGAAAAACGAACCTTGTCCGTCTGTCCATCCGTATGTCAACTCTCTTTTCTCAGGAACGCGTGGAGCTATCGAGTTGAAACTCAAGTCAATATCCTCTTGGAGTCGTGATATAAATCAAACTTGTAAGTTAACGCAATCAAAAGTTACAGCAGTTTATGGCCAATTTTTTTGAAATTTCCAATTGAATCACATGTACACAAAACCTATAGGGTACTTCCCGTTGATAATCATGAAATTTGGCAAGAAGCAAGGCCTTATAATTAAGGAATCCTCGGAGCGCAAGTCCAACACGCATTTGAGGTTTTTTTGTTATTTTGGCTTTTTTTACGTTCTTCTAAATATGTTCATCAGTGTAGTATATTATGTAGACAAATAGTGCATCTATGTATACGCTGAGCAATCATAGGTCTGTAGGCATAGAGTACAAATCTGCTGTGCTGCTAAACCTAAGCATTCGTGAAAGTAATACTGCTGCGATACCACTATGCACCAAGAAAGTATGACGTACGAGTTATTTGAATTTATTAAAGAGGCACGATTTATGCCTGGAAGAGATCGCTTCTAAGCGATAAGGCCGCCCATTGTACATGTTTTATGTACAATGGGCGGCCTTATCTATCTTTAATGTTTTCTTCGTGGTGTACAATAAAAAAAATTGTATTTTATTTTGCAATTTATTAAGTAAATTAAGTACGTAAATATTTGACTCAAAGAAAGTTTTGAGAAGTATTTGAGATGTAATATTTATGAATAGCGAATTATACTAATTTTAACTATTTCAAAACAGAGACTTTTTCTATAAGTTAATCTTTTCAATCCTGAGCTATTGACGAATCATCCAACAGATTGCTTGGTACTGTGAAAATATACAAGAATATTAATGAACTGGTATACTTGTAAAGCGTGTAAAACGACACTCAAAGCTACTAAGTAAGCAAAAGCCCATTATTTAAATGAAGCTTGTTTTTATGTTCAACCTGAAATACGATAAAAAATATATTTATATATTTTTCATATGTAGTTTATAACAAATAGGCACGATGCCTATAGTATGTTACCCTAATAAAAAAAATAGATATATAAAAAATTGTGCAAAAATTAAACCTACACACTTGTTCAGGGTTGATGCTATAAATTTGGTATAAACAACAATATTCACGCACACATCACACACACCACAAACCCAACAAGTATTATGAGATTCCCAAAGCGTTCATTAATACAACACTGCTACCGCATATGACAATAAAAAGGGCATTCAAATATGCACTTAAACTCATCAACCTACAAATAGGAACAACAGTACCTACATACGTATATTGGTTAACGTGTAGTAAATAATAAAAGCAGGGTAAAAAAAATGAGTTTAATTTATAAAAAATTTGAGTGATTATATTTGAAGCTATGAAAGACGCTAAAAACAGAGCTTGATTATGTTTACTTATCAATTCTGCAAGAGAAAATATCTATTTTTATCAGGTTTTCTCAAATAACGACAAAAAAAAACCCGAGCAGTATATGGATAACGATTTAAAGTAGATACACCACAGAAATTGAAAAGAGACAAGAGGAGCAAAGAGAAGAGTAGTTCAATTATAACAAAAACTGCAACGGCATCTCTCTACGAGGAAACAATATCGGTACGTGCTTCTTCATACATTTTAATCCTCTGCTGCACAGTGCGCCCTTCTAAAGCAAACCTCGGCGTTCTAATACCCGGTCGCAACAATAATCATAGCTGCTATGTTATAAAAAGACAACAACGAAATTGCAAGGTCGATGAACGCCCAGCAAGGCCTTGATGGTCCGAATCCCAGCTAATCCGAACGCTTCTATAATCTGAAAGACCCCTATGCAACCGCTCCTTTTCAGTCTCGCAGTACCGTATTTTATATTGCTCTACTTGTTCCGCCATCCATCGAGCACCGAATGGGCAGATAAAGTGCATATTTTAAATTCCTGATTTAACTATTTTACGAAAATAATGGGATAGTCCGAAGGGATGTCGAATTCTTCATGTACTCGTCAAAACACGAGACTAGAATTTTATGAAATAATGTGCATCGAACCATATAACCTAACTTTTATAACAGTACCTATACAATACCGGGCTGTCCCCGCGGCTTCGCCTACTTTGAATCTAAATTTCTGCGCGGAAACCTATTCTTTTTTGTTATTGTCCTATTCTTGTATGTATGTATGTATGTATGTACTTAATCTAACTATATTTAATATTAAAACTTATTGTAATTAGTATAATTGGCCTAAGGCCGTTCTAATTATGTCAATAAATAATAAATAAAATTCCACGGAGACAAATCCAACAAATCAAAAATGATTAAAATCGGTTCAGCCGTTCTCGAGTTATACGTGGTGTAACTAACACGACTTTGTTTTATACAGATAGATTGCACAATAAAAACATATTCTCAATCATAAAAACCTTGTTATCCTTTAAAAACATCTACATACGAACGCTACGTACATAAATTTTGGGTATTCGGATAATCGAGGCCCTGCTGTAGTTTGAACGCTAGTACCTTCCACTTAAATCTGACCTTCTGGCCACTGTCGCGCATGGCCTGGTAGACGTAGATCTTGCGCGAGGCGTCGCGTGCGACGGCAGTCTCGCGGATGACGCGCGTCGCCCAGCGCCGCGCCTCCTGCGCGAGCGTCTGCGCCACCGACTCGTGCTCGATGGTCACGTGCTCCACCGGATCGTTGTCGCATGGCTCGAACTCGTACTGTACCAAAAATATCACCTTACAGACTATTACTCTACATACCTGTGTTGTTGTACATTTGTACCTCCCCCATACGATGACACAAATACCACATTATAATTTAATGAATATTTAATACAAGAAATATTTTGGTTTAAATTTTAACGAGCTAAATTATACGGCGATGGACCGACGACATCGTAGGGGTCGCAGGGGGTCGATGGATGGAGGCGGCTCAGGACCGCTATTTGTGGCGTCATATGGGGGAGGCACATGTCCAGCAGTGGACGTGTATGGGATGATATGATGATGATGAAATTATACCTTCACATATGCATTTCATAAATAAAGAAGCATATAGTTGAAGTGTAGGTCGTGGAGGAATTTTGTAGAGCAGTACATAACACGGGGTCCCCAAATACTTACCTAAATGGATATAAATAATTTTTATGTGAGTATTATTACCAGTATTAAAAACAGCAATCACAGATTTATGAACAAAATACATTAATAATATGGCGTGTTTCAAATTCCCTTACTTTTACACTTATTTTAAGTTTTGCGGGATAAATAAAATGGGGTTAAAAATGGGACCCCCTCGGGATCTTTTTCTATACAATAGTGAAAGAATTTTCAAAAACGGTCCATAATTGGCGGAGATATCGCGTAACATACATAGAAAAGAAAAACATACAGACGAATTGAGAACGTCCTCCTTTTGAAGTCGGTTAAAAATGAGACTCTTCGTTTTTAGGATACAAGACGACGCCATTCAATAAAAGGCTGTATGGTTTAGGTTACCTATACCTACCTACCACACTAACGAATTTATGAAATCACAAACTCATTTAGCATGCAAATAAATAATTCAATCGAGATCACATTTCAATTAAATCAGTGACGATTCAAATCTATATTTTGTGAAACTATAGTAAGGCGCACTATGAGGCTCTGGTACATGGAATCTTACTTTCGTGAACGCGCTGAATCGAGGTTCAGGTTGTATCGAGTTGTGCAGTTAAGTAATGTAGCATGCATGGTACATAAGAAAACTGGTATGCTCTTCCGAGACACGATGGTCACGTGGGTGTCTCCAGGCTACGTCATCGACACCATCGGCGAATAAGAAGACGAATCTGTTTCCTGGTGTTACCAGTAGCGTAAAATCGTAACTCCCCGAGCACCTGTATGAATCTGATAAAATTATGTATGTGGTTTTGTATTTACCAATTATTTATCACATTGACTCGTATTTAACTAACCCTGTTTTGACTGATTTAACAAACATAATTGACGAATGTAATTTTTTTATTGATTTTTCTATTGACCCTTATCACGTTTGTTTCCCAACTTCTACATTTCGTTGAAATAAAGTGGTAACTTGAAAGTGACGTCACCTGGAGACGCTCCCGGAAGAGTTGGCCTATTTTCTTGGATCATGGTAGACTGCATCTCGCAAGGAGGGTCTTGACGGAATCTCCACAATAAGGTGGACGAGGGCCCTCAACACAAAGGATTCTTCAATCAGTACGTACCTGAATATGTTGTTTCAACACTGGGTAGTAAAGATATATGCACTGCAAGTTATAGTCGCGCGTCAATTGCTGCGCCTGATCGCGAATCTTGCCGAACGAGTGCTGGGTGGCAGAGCAGGTCAGCAACTCAGTGCGACCCATCATGGTGAGAAACTCGGCCACCTTCTCGTACACTGACGCCTCCATGTGAGCCATGCAGGTTTGCAGCTCGGCCAGGAAGTAGCGGTTCTGTGGAACACCATTCAAATTAGTCTATCACCTCAAAAATTACGAAGAACTACACTGTGGTCTCGAAATAAGAGATTATCACTAATCTTTATTGACAAAGAAAATAACAATCCAATAATATAAACAAATTAAACTAGTATTTACAATTGAAACAATTAAGCTAACTGCAGACTGTTGCAAACAATCTAATCTCAACTGGTCCATATCCAGTCGGAAGCGTCCCCAAGACACTGGCTGCATTGCCTCGCTGTATGGCAATGCTAATGCGCTTCAGAGATTATTAAGATTTCCGTTACGATTTTTTGTTATATACCAATACTAGTTTCTGAAAAGTATGTACTGAACACAAACGTGAGAAGTGGTTTAGTTATATTTTTTATCATCCGTCCTTAACACTCGTTAACCACTTAGCCGACGCCTAGACGTCTACATACATTTTAGAGCATTTAGGAGTACAAAAGTAATTAGATTAGGATTGCCACTTGTCGCTTATTCCTCGTGTATTAGTCGTTTATTGCAGTTAAAGCACTTTCTTGACCACAAATAATAATATAGTAGAGTATCTTCTTCCTACCTAGTTACTCTGTTCTACCATTATATTCTTATTGCACTAGGTAATTGACACATATATTATAGTTTCTACATATTTTGTAAAACATTTTGGGACTCGTTCGTTAGGAGTTCTCTTAACAAGATAATTTATTTTAAAACCCTACTTAACTATCTCATTTTGTTCAGTTACAGGTTTTCTTCCTATAACGTCACTAAAAACATTTCTCGGAATATTGGTATTTTATTTATCACATTTCTTGGCATTCATGTTTATTTTTTACAAGACTTCATCCGTTTGTGAGTAGGCGTTGACCAAAATGCTCGTATTTCTTTGGCTTTAAAATATTATATATATATAATAATATTTAACATATAATAATATTTATTTCTGTAACCAGTATACAATAAGTTATTCCATAGTTGAGACCCTCATTTAAGTATAAAAACTTGTGTTATATGCAATGGAACATAGCGAACTACTAAGAAATCTTTCTTCATTTTGTTATGAAAATTAATGTTAACTTCTTGTCAAAGACATCTTTCCTGAATTTCCTAAATATATATATATATATATATATATATTATATAATATATAAATAAATATCATCATCATCATCATCAGCCCGTACACGTCCACTGCTGAACATAGGCCTCCCCCAAGCAGGGCTTGTATTAAAGGTACTAGATAACTGATGTACTTAATACGTATAATAGACTACATAGATAAATATTTTTTTTTATACATAGAAAACATCCAGAACACCCTGAACAAATATCTGCAGATCGTACAAACATTTGTCCCGAGGCGGGAATCGAACCCGCAACGTCCTGCGTCGTACAAACAATGCCATCGATATAAAATTACTGTTATTATTTTCACATAAATTTATTTATACTTCGAGACATGGATTCCGGTGATGAGTGGTAATCTCGCTGCGGGCAAAGGTTATGAGTCATCATGAGTGAAGCAAATGTTCATACTTTTTTGATTTTTAATGTTTCCAGATAATATCTGGATATTATGATTATAAATAAAACAAGAGAAACCTAGATAATATTGGGATATTTCCTAGATGGTTCCTGGCAGGCGGCCCCAAACGACATGCTTACGAGTTTATTAATTTTTTGATGTTTTTATTCATATATTTACTTTTTTTATTGGGAATGTTAAAGCGTTTGACCACCATCACACTTGAGAAAATGCAGATGCGACCTAAGACTATAGTGGTGTCTACACACAAATTAGCCAACGCCGACACAGCCCAGTGGGTGGGTTGCTGTCAGCGGCGTCAACCAGTCTAAAGTCCAACTCGATGGGAGTGTTTGCGGCCTTCGCGGGTTCAGTTGAAGACATACCTGGTGAGCGTTGGCTGCAGCAATGCTGAGGATGTAGTCATTCCTAGCGCCAGTGGACTTCTCCTCGAGCTGGTCGCGGCGGGATGACACCTTCGCACTATTCTTCTGCAGCGACGATATTGATTGGAAGAACGATCCCTTCTTCTTCTTTATCCTTGACGTAATAGACATAGAAATACGATGAATAATAATGGCAGTGATATATAATGATATATAATCCTACTAATATTATAAATTTGAAAGTAACTCTGTCTATCTGTTACCTTCTCACGTCTAAACGGCTGAACGGATCTTAATGAAATTTGGCAGGGAGGTAGATAGTATCCCGGGGACGGACATAGGATACATGAAAAGCACGTGCGAAGCCGCGGACAGCAGCTAGTTATATGATAAATGTATGTGAACACCTATGGGAAAAATTACATAATCTGTGAAAATAATAAATTGCTATGCCCAACAGGACGTATGTATTAACTCTAGATATAATAATTAGATCATAAGCTACATCTAGGTACATACATACATATATGTGGTGTTTGGTATAAACATGATAAGTTCTTAAGAATTCCTATGAACTTATCATGTTCACACGAAACACCACAGAATTATGATTTTGAATTTAATGTATTTATTTTAACTCTGTCGTTCCCGTTTAACTCCTTTAAAGGGTGGTTTCGAAAGAATAAAAAATATATAATAAATTTGTTTTATCTTTATTATGTTAGTAGGATTTCAGGAATATTGCCCATCTTACTTTAATAGAAGAAAAGAATGTGTCCATAAGTGAACGAAGAAAAATTAAAGCTGCATTCGTGACAATCATGTCGTGAATGTCGTGCGAACTAAATGGTGCGTCCCCATCGTTGCCCGGGCCTGTCTGGGCTCTACATTGTATTAATTCTTGCATTTACTCTATTAGATCTTACACTCATTCAAGTTTAGCACTTACTTCTCCTCGATATCCTTGGCTTTGTCCCGTACATCGTGGGCAGTGTGCTCCTCGTCAAAGTACAGTTTCTTTGTCTTGTCGACATCCATCACGCTCAACTGAAGCTCCTTGTGGGCGGCCGCCAGCAAGTCAGTCCACTGTCAAAAAATTACCTCTTGCCATGACCATTCCATTTACACAGTGTTTTTTTATGGTACCATGGTGTCAATATGTACTCGATGGTGTCAATAAACCATGCGACCCGCCTGATGGAAAATGGTAAATGGATATGGAAGTAGACCATATACCAGGCTTCCTTCATTTTATTGTGTAGTTTAAGAAATTTTGGGCCTTTAGTCAACTGAGGCCGCTCGAATTGATCCCGCGGGATCAGTTCACCTAATGAATATTTGAGTCGGCCAACTGATCCTGTCGATATATTTTATGATTTGTATAGACACGTAATAAAGTTTTTGGACATATACATTACAGTAGACTTGGAAGTTATAGCTAAACCCGGTTTCACTGTTTAGATGATTTTTTAGCGATTCGTCTAAATCGCATTTCGTCCTATAAGCGGTTCGTCAAGAATCCATATGCAGTTCGTCCAATTATCCAAAAATTACCTAGTAATTAAGTATAACCTACATAATATGTATGTATATAACCTATTATTCTCAATTAAAAGCAATTTTATCATATACCTATATAAAAATCTCTTGTCACAGTGTTTGCAACCAAACTCCTCCGAAACGGCTTGACCAATGTCCAATCGAGACCTAGTCCATTCAATACCTAGTCCTAACAAGATGTCGTCATAAAGCTTCTAACCCATTTTTATGATATTTTTTTGTTAATAAATCATTCTGTACGTCTGAGAATAGATCGTAAACTATTTTTTATAGCCCTAAGTGATATGGGTGACCCATCCCACATTTTAATTTTTAATTGTTTAGACAAAACAAATCTTATAAATTTTTTATGATTTGGAATTTAAAAATACATAAAACCCTCATTTTTACCTTTCTAACGCTAACCCCCATTTTTGTTAGTACTGTAATAATCTTCAACCCTCAGTGGTCGATGGCAAAAAAACGTTTGCCGGGTCAGCTAGCACCTAACTAAATAAAAACTGTAGGTACTCCTACTGTTATGGATATATGTTTTATTGTAATTATTTATTTTGTTTATTATATGCTTGTGTGATATATATATTATATTGATATATATTATATGCTTGTGTGATATACATATGTTTACTAAGCCAAGTTTGGGAACACGCGGTTAAGCTATAAGCCGCGTAATACACAATTAAATTAAACTGGCATGTAGCCAATAGGAGTTGTGAATTTATAAACTCGTATTCCAAGGCATCGTTTCCCTCAAAATAAATGAATCCCTAAGAGCTAAATTCCACTGGCACAGCATCAAGGGATGAAGACTTGTCTTGAGGCTGTTAAGTGGATACGTAAATATTCATTTATAATTAAATCTAATATACTTTATGAGTGAGAGAGTTTATGAGTGGTGATTATGGCAAATCCCCAAATACTACGTGGGAGACCATCCACTCGATGGACCGACGACATCGTAGCGGTCGCAGGGAGTCGATGGATGGAGGCGGCTCAGGACCGCTATTTGTGGCGTCGAATGGGGGAGGCCTATGTCCAGCAGCGGTCGTATATGGGCTGATATGATGATGATGAACTGATCTAGAATCTTAGATTCTAGGATTCTAGAACAGAGTAAGTACCCTATACGCGATGTGGAATCACTCACCACAAGATGCGAAATTTGGTTCCATTACAATTCTAATGCAAGCATGAACACGTTCTTGTATGCATTAACAGCGACATGACAAACAGATGGCCGATTTACAATTCAATCAGAGTTCATTGTAGCTTGAACTCTGATCTCTCATATTAAATCGGTTTGTTTTCTAAATAATAATATCTTTTTTCGATGGGTTATTCCCATCTGATCATATGATAAGTTTGTGGTTGCATCTGATCACATAAAAAGTTCCCAAAGCCTATGACTATGATGGACGAAAACCGGGGCAAAGGATTTTTTAAAATTCCCTTGTTTAACGTAATAATATGATGAAATAGGTGGCGGCGCTAGTTTGGATCAGGGAACCACCTTAAATGAGGACTAAATGAATAATGTAAACATTTTTTTAATCAATGATAACATCTCTATAGATGTTACCGCATTTTATAGGGTTTACGAGAGAAACAGTAATATAACTGGTTTCTGATTTGGTGGCTGCCACGGGAACCCTTCGCAACAGACATATAAAAGTGAGACAAGATTGCTGATGCTTCAGCCTTAAACACATTGGTCTGCTGAAGTCTGACAAAACTGCTTTGGGATTTTAGCTCCTGGGTTCTATCTCCAACGCAATAAAGTTAATTTCAGCCCACACACCGCCACCCATCTCGATTTGACTTGTCGATGTCTCGAATGACAAGTAATCGAACTGAATCGATGAACTTTATTACGTTGCAGATAGAATATATACGTATATATTTTGTCCTGCGACTGAATAATGTATTGAATATGAAATATTAATTTGATTTAATTTTACCTATGACAACATATACGGTATGCGACGTGAACGTGAACCAAGAATTAATTAATATATGAATTAACACTTTATTTACGAGAAAAACACAAAAATTTATAAAAGATTGTTTATCTAAACAAAAATGAACAGTACAAAACGCGGCCTTATTTATTAGATTTCCTTCAGGAAACCTTGAGATGAACCTTGGAACCAAGCTACACGAAGGGCAGCCATCAGCTAGCTCTTCTTCCTTAACGGATAAATCGCGGCACCATAAGCGTGACCACTTCATTTAGAAGTGTTTTGCAGGAGATTCGCCAGTCCCGTCTGTAGAGCATCAACATATTATTGTTGATGGACATGCATGACGTCAGCTCCTAGCCGTCTTCACACGAGGGCGCTAATACATATAAAAAAGCGGAAGAGTTCTAGATGAATCTAATCACCAAACTGCTAGATCGAAACCTGTCGGAGTTGGTGGACCTGTTTTTCTCTCAACTCAGGTCTCTTTACTATTTCCAGCGGGAGGTTTCGGTACTTTTGGAACGTCCCGCCGGACACTGAGAAATATTTCAGTAAGTTACAGACTCAGTCCCTGCCGGTAGCAATCTATAAGGGATAAATAGACACCTAACCAGAAGGACCATCAAGATTAATTTAGGGTGAAACGAAGACGAACCCTTTGAAAGGAAATCAGTACATACCTTTTTAGCAACATTCAGTTTATGTTGGCGCAAAAACTTGGATTCGTCCGCAATCTGTTGCTGGAAAACCTCGACGGCGGCGAGACGAGCACGAGCCAGTTTCTCGTTTTCCTCCAAGACGGTACGCCAGACATTCCACATGTTCCTGCGTTAAAATATCAGTCTTTTATACCAGATAATGAACAAAACTATTATTAAGTTGAGCAAAATACCATAGTATTGTAAACTGGTTACAGAAATAAATATTATTTTATTTTTATTTACTTTCAATAATATTTGCTTGGCAACTGTACAAAATCAATCTAAGTTTTATAACAAACGACGAATGGGCCGAAGTGAAAGACGATTGTGACTAGGACTAGAAATATTGCTTTCAACTGTTTGTGGTCCGAAGTGAGACTAACTCATGAAGTTCAAGTAGGCGTGAGATTCAACTCCTTTCGTGTTTTTTTTATAATATCTGCAATAAACAGGGAATAAAATAACGAATTAGTGATTTGCCGCAAATCGTATACGATTTTCTATGAACCCATTATATAAGTAACTTCGATTTAAAAATAATTATTGATCATTTTAGTAATATCTTTATTTTCAAAACCAAATCTCCTTTAGGACCAATTGCGTAAAAAATAAATAAGACCTGATAAATCAGGTCCATGGTAACGTGGCCAGTTTAAGTGTTCTGAATTAAATTGTAACTCACCATTTATCTTCGGAACTGTCGACCTTGATGTCTGGAATATTAGGCATCTTTTTGTTGAGATACGCTGACGATATCTTGAGCAGCGCCTGACAACAATAAGTAAAGCCTATTTAGGTCCAATTTAACCGTTGCAATTGAATGCGATAAATAAAAGAAAAGCTCAGTTTAACGTTCTTGTATCATTTGCTGTATATTTTATTCTATACTAGCTGACCCGTGCCCACTTCGTATTTTCTCCTGGACTACGACAAACATTTCAAAACCAAAATCAGCTAAATCAACCCAGCCATTCTCGAGTTTTTGCGAGACAAACAAACAGCAATTAACTTTTATATATGTATACATTGATGTATTAAAAAAAATGTATATATACCAGCCGACCCGACAGACGTTCTCCTGTCATTCAAGTCAAACAACTGACAGTTAACACGCACAAACGTGCTTAGCAAAGAGTATATAACGCTGCAACTAAGGTTACATTAAAAAAGTTTACAATAAAGGTAGTCGTACCTTTACTATAAATTTTATAATCTAACCTTACCTACAGCGTTCTATGCTTTATTATATATATATTTTATATAGTTTATATATTATATCTATAAAAGATATTTTTTTTCATATCCACTTTGATTCCTTTTCAATTATTGTATTAGTATTTTGTTTCTAGGTTAGTAGGTAATATTGGTAGTTTTGTATTGTATAAACATGTAATGTCACACAGACAACGAACTAAGAAAATCGCAAATTATACTTAACAGGCAGGTATGCCGTACACTAGCGCCATCACCCAAGTATTATTAAATATCCAATGTAAAGTTTGTGATACATATCCTAACCTTTTTTATCCCTCTGAAATAGTTTCGTTTCGTATAATGTAAACAGAGAAACGAAAAAAAATGTGTGGTGGCCACCAAATAAAGGAAATAAAAGAAAAGTATTTTATAAAAAAAAAAGCTTATAATAGGTATCATATTCATTGTACAATCGATTTTAAAAAAATCCTTTGTTTTACGTTATTATAAGAATGAAAAGGCAGCGGCGCTAGTTTGAGGCACACAACCGCTTTAAAGCTAGAAATAAAGAAACATAATATTCATTTATAAAGAAAATATATCTGATTCGGGTATGCGGTACGGAAAACCCTTTTCTATCTCATACTTATTGACTAAGCGGAAAAAACGTTACGTTAAACAAAGGAATTTCCAAAAATCCCTTGGCCAGTTTTTGATACCTATCATAAGCTTTTTGAATGCCTCTGTAATAGTTTTATTTTTTATAGTTTAGGAAGAGATGCGAAGTTGCACTTTTTGGCCACCAAACTTGGTTTTCGCATCTCCTCCTAAGCTATATAATATAAAACTATTATGAAGGCAAAATATGCTTATGATAGGTATCACAAATTCCTTTGTGTAATATTACGATAAATAGGTGGCGGCTCTGATTGGGTCGGGGTACCGCATTAACACGTTTTCTGCCCCAAACAAAAATGCAATATCGAGCCGCAAGGCCAACATACGTTTTGCAAAGAGCGTAGAGAGTCATTTTTGAACTTGCACGTTTATGATCTATATGTGGTTGATATGCCAATACACTGAGTAACCTAAGCCCGTCTACTAGTTCGATCACAAGTCAACATTTTCTATCAAAAATTCAACGAAAAGACGACAATAAAATTATTCGAAAACGTTGCAATGGATGCTACGAAGACTTGCGAAAAAGATGGTACAAGCTGGGAAATTTCTGCTAAACTAGTCAAACGCGTAGAACCGAGTGTTTGCAATGCAAAAACTAATAAAATTTTAGCTAATGGCTAAATAGTTTCTGAGTCGGCAATTGACATTGCCAACATTTGTAATAAATATAAATTTATTTGATAAACAATTTCACATCTGAATGCCGGTCATTTACCAATAATTTAACAAAATTAAATTCAATGTTTTTATTACCTATGACAGAAAATTAAGTCAAGAAGAAAATTTTGAACAACAGTAAGAACACAGGCTATGATGGAGTCATCACGAAAATAATAAAAGAAAGTATTACGGAAATAGTAGCTGTGTTAAAGTATCTGATTAACCTATCCTTTTCAACAGGTACTTTTCCCGAGGCCTTAAAATTATCAATGTTCAAACCTTTATTTTAAAAAAAGCGAAAGTACACAGGCTAGTCCTTGTTTCCTCAAAAATATTTGAAAAACATATGATTTTATTACCTATGACAGAAAATTCAGTCAAGAAGGAAATTTTGGCTTTGAAAAACTATCAAAGTTCAAACCTCTATTTTTAAAAAGGCGAAAGGCCTGTGGCTAATCCTTATTTTCTCAAAAATATTTGATTATAAATTATTGCGACAAATAAAATAATTAGAAAGGAACCCATATTGTTTTTATTGAACATTAATGACATAGTTGACGTGACAAACATGCATTTTATATGCTGACGACATTTGTGTAATTGATATATCTGATAAAAAAAATATAGTAAAACTGACCGTCAGTTTCATTAATAACTCAATCAAATTAGTTTGTGATACAAGAGTGCAAACTTGTGTTTTTACCGCGTACTCAATTTTGATGATCGAACAAGCGAAGGATTCTAAAATTGAATCACTAGCGCAGCGAGTGATTCAACAATTCGAATCCTGAGCGTTAGCGAAGGAATAAAAAGAACGAGAGGTAAAAAAAAAATTGCGAGTGCAACCCGCGACTAAACCAACTACTAAACGCGACGAAAGGAATTTAAAAAAGGCAGGCCAAATTGGACTGCCAAATATACCTTCCTAATTTTTTTCACCTACTTATATACAACAAAGCCAAAACCATGGGAGTAGTTGGGGCATTCTTTAGGAATGCTTATAAAAAATGTCTTCATTCAATTCGATGAGTATTTTTACGGCAGACGTTACAGTGATGTCAATGGCTGGGTGGGTATAGCTCCAATGAATGTAACATTCCTAGGCAACAAAGGTGCTGGCTAAATACAACAATTATTGAGTCCGTTTATATTAGGTTCGGCCATCACTGTGCGTAAGATGCTACTTGCTACTGTCATAATAGCGGCCATTTATTTTGGACTCAATACTTTCACTAAAGGGCAGTCATATGCAGGTATATTTAAATAGTGGTATTTAAGTCTCGATCGCCAATGAACCATCAACTTTACGACAAATCCTGCGTAAATCATTCTGGAGATAAATGAGATCATTATTTTTTACAAAAACATACGAAATAAAAGACTACTTAGAACCTACTAGATAACACATAGACAATACACAGATTAACAATAAGTAGGTAGGTACTAACACTAGTAAGCATTGGGTTGGTACTAAGTAGCCCACTCAGCAAGTAGTAGTGTGAAGGTCTAACAGGTCCTGACTCAGCTTGGTGCTCTAACACAAAAACCAAGGGAATTCGTGAAAGAGTGCTGGTTTTCAGTCAGAACCATGTAGAGTATACTTCCTTAAAGTAGGTACTACTTCTTACCTCTGAATAGGACTTTTCAATGGCACTTCTTTTGATGACGTAGGTGCGGAGATCTTCCAGCAGATCGCACTCATGTTGGTTCTTTGCATTGAGCTTAGCGATTTGCTCGCTATGGAGGTTCTTCAAGAATTTGGTGTAATTACTCTGAAACCAAAGTACTAATAAGAATATGCACATGCTGGTATAAACTAATTATAAGTACTACATTTTTGTCAGCCTTTTCAATGTTCTTTAACACTGGGAGCAAATTCTTTTTTACTCCAATTAAAACAACTCCTTCCACCTATTAAAAAAAACGCAGATATTCACATGAGTGCACCTAAAGTATTTTTTCTAGTAGGTAGATACGATTGTGACTTATGATGTTTTTTTCATTAATTCTGAATCTGATTAATTTTATTGATATATGAATAATTATTATACCAACCAAAGCCTACAAAACCAATATATTTTTAATATATTTCAGTTCATTAAGTGCTCATATACACGAGCGTCGACGGCTGCAGTCGACAGGTGTTGACGGTTACAGTTACGTCTGCCGTTGGCACTTTGCCGTGTATATGAGCGTATATGAGCACCAAGGCCCTATCAAGGCTTGCTTAGTCATAGATGTACATATGCTTGAGTGAAGTTTATATTAAAGAAACGTATTACACTAGCATAAATCGATGATGGAGTTAAGCTTTCAAAATGCGGACCTGGGACTCTGATAAACGAGTGCAATACTAATACTTAACGAAAATGCAGTCACACAGACATCGCAACATTATGACTTGTTGCCAAACAAAGGAAACAAAATTTCAAAATAGAATTTTCGTTTCTGAAATGGCTCAGAGTAAAATAATATATGCTACAAATATAAATTTCTAATTTTTAAAATTCTGTTGATTTACAATTTTTCTTTATATTGTGTATTTGGAAATTTTAGGTATGAAAGACACGCCAACACGCTGTGCAAAATGTTTCCCCATTTTGCCCTTGTCTTAGTGCCAATACCGCCAAGCGCTAGTTTCGAGCCGTGCTAGGGTCCTAGTGTAGCAGATTAAATAATAACCCACTTTTTAACAAAACAAATAGAAAATCCTCACAACTGATTAGGACTTACAGATTAGGAGATTAGGAACAAATTAGGAGGAATAACGTGATGAACCAAAGTGACATGGTTCATCACGTTATAACAGTGCATACGAAGTTATAGAATACCTACCAAATCTTGTTATTTGGCGAATTCGCTTTCTTTTGTTTCAAAAACTATCGAAGCTACAAAAAATTTGTTCTCATCACATCCCAATTGAATTATTTTGTCGTTTAAATTATTTCGAACCCCTTTTTGGACCTTTATTTTAAAATAGCTTACGACCGATTAGACCTCACTAGATTACCGGTTTAAGGCTTCCCTGATCAAAACTAGCACCACCATCTATTTTATCGTATTTATTACGTTACAATATTCAAAAATCGCTTAGCCAGTTTGTGATACCTATCATAAGGTTTATCATAAGGATTATTAAAAATTCCTTTGTTTAATGTAATACGATAAAATAGGAGGCGTCGATGATTTGGGTCGGGGAACCGCCTTAACTAACACAAGTTCAATCTGTACACTTATCTTCGTTTAAATGAGATGAATGATTCTAAAGTTATGCTTGTAGTGACTACTCCACTACATCACCATGCAGCCTAAACGCCCACGCAACTGAAATCGTCGATCACTTCGGTCATTCCGATTAAATATCTACAAACGGTAGGTACGGTACTGGTATTTCTTGTTATTATGTAATGATACTTATACCTTTTTATTAAGAAAGCTCAGGTTATAAAACAGTTCTAAATTCGTTTAAAATTCGTCAAATGACCTGTTCGGAGGATTCTTATCTACGAGGAAAACATTATTATATGAGATGCTCTTAAGACATTTTTAAATTTAACCAAATTATCATAACCATACTCTCTTCTTATGATATACCAGCAAGATATAAAGTCTCTACCAACGAAATCTAAAGAATTGTGCAGTTCTGACAGTGCTAGCTCGACCAACTCACATTCAGTCCCTCTTATATAAATATCTTATAATGTCATGTAAAATATTATCAATACAAGTTTTGCTGTCTTACTGGTGCATTTATTGAGATTTATAGTTGTATGTACAGTGTCTATGAATAACTTTTGTATCCTTGAAAATGTCTATATTGGAGTCGCTACTCAAAACAACCTTTTACTTAACGGCCATATTCGATTCATACAAAATCAAAGAATATTAATAATTTAAATTATAATATTAATATTAATAATTAAGCTTACTGATAAACCCCTGCGTCATATTTTAGTGACGTAGATAAAACCACAGACATCAACACCACGAAACAATGTGCTACGACAATGATATACAGGATATTTGGTGCATTGTTTGCCAAAAAAAATGGGGGATAGAGGGGGAGGTAGGCTACCATCTCAACCCCCTTAAAAAAATTCTAGCTCCACGGAGTATTTTATGTCGATTTTTGTAAATTATCTGAATATTTACAAAAGTCTGCATGATAAATTTAATAAAATAAAAAAAAACATTTTGGTTGTAGCCTATTTTTTATTATTGTGCGGTTCTATCCAAAATTAATGTTACTCACTAGCAATAGCTAGATTTTTTCCTGTTCATGTCATTGGAACTAGGTATTTACCGATTTTAACAAACATCTACATGAGATAAAACTTTGGATAGAGAAGCTCCTAAGAACATTGTATTAACACTGTATTATTTATGTATTGTAATTGGTAGGTATTTTATATAGTGCGTACATTTATAAATAATGTTAATGTAGGATCCTGCATAACTAGCATTTTCAACTGTTTCGCAGTCCGAAGAGAGGGAGAGGACACGATTACCTTAATTCCGGCAACTTGTTTTACTACCGGGAGGGCGACCAGCTGTCCCAACACGGTATCGGGTTTCTCGTCCACAAGTCCCTCGTCAACAACATTGTAAAGATCGAGAGCGTCTCGAGCAGGGTGGCGTAACTTATACTCAGAATCACCAAACGGTATTCGCTGAAGGTCATACAGGTATATGCCCCGCACTCGGGACGCCCTGATGATGAAGTGGAGATCATGTATGACGACATCTCCAAAGTCATGCATGCCTCGAAAACACTACACTGTTGTGATGGGGAATTCAAACGCGCGGTAAGGCGCAAAGAGCGGCAACGAACTGAGAATGGGCCAGTTTGGATTTGGACAGCGAAACCAAAGGGGTCAGCGACTGGCCGACTTCATGGAAAAGGAGGGACTCTTTGCGATGAACTCCTTTTTCGAGAAGCGGCCGTCCAGAAAATGGACCTGTCTACATCCCGGCGGCTATAAGCATGAGATAGACTTCATCATGACGACCCACAGGCACATATTCAATGACGTCTCTGTGATCAACAGGGTTAAAACCGGCAGCGATCACCGTATGGTAAGAGCGTCATTGAATATCAATGTAAAGCTAGAAAGGTATCGTCTGATAAGGTCTATTTTACGCCCAAACCCTGTCCAGATACAAAATCCCGAGAGCTTTCAGTTGGAGTTACAGAACCGCTTTGAATGCCTCGCGGAATGCGTAACAGTGGACGAACTAAATAACGGGCTGGTGGAAACTGTCAAACACAGAGACTCTCGGGTCACACTCTGCAGTTAATGGCAGAGAGGAGTGGAATGAGGCTGCAGTCTTCGGCAGACATGTCGACATACGGTGCGCTCAACAAACAGATCTCGAAATCTAGGCGACACGATTTGCGCTCATACAATACCAATTGTATTATGAGCGCAATAGAGCGGAACAAGGGCTCCAAAGTGTTCGCAAGAGATCTGTCGCTTGGGCAGAGCCAGCTGACGAAGCTGAAGACCGATAGCGGCAGTATCATTTCCTCCAAGCCTGAGATCTTGAGAGAGCTTGAAAAGTTTTATGGGCAGCTCTACACCTCATCGCAATGCCCTGCAAATAGCACGGCAGGCGATGCAAGAGCCCGTTTAACCCGACACTATACCGAAGATATCCCGGACGTTAGCCTCTACGAGATAAGGACGGCTATCAAACAGCTTAAAAACAACAAGGCATCCGGGGATGACGGAATAACGACAGAGCTTCTGAAAGCGGGTGGATCACCAGTACTTAAAGTCCTTCAGAGGCTATTCAACTCCGTCATTCTCGAGGGACAAACGCCAGAGGCGTGGAACAGAAGTGTGGTGGTACTGTTCCATAAGAAGGGTGACAAAGCCCTTCTAAAGAATTATAGGCCCATCTCACTGCTGAGCCACGTCTATAAGCTGTTTTCGAGAGTAATCACCAACCGTCTCGCTCGAAGGTTTGACCACTTCCAGCCGCCCGAACAAGCCGGGTTCCGAAAAGGCTTTAGTACCGTAGACCACATACATACGCTCCGGCAGATTATACAGAAAACAGAAGAGTATAACCGGCCGTTGTGTCTAGCGTTTGTGGACTACGAGAAAGCCTTTGATTCAGTCGAAACCTCGGCAGTCCTGCAGTCTCTCTAGCGGTGCCAAATCGACTACCGGTATATCCAAGTGTTGAAGTGTTTGTACAGGAAAGCCACTATGTCAATTCGTCTCCAGGACCAAAGCACAAATCCGATCCCACTGCAAAAAGGGGTGAGACAGGGAGACGTCATTTCACCGAAACTGTTCACCTCTGCATTGGAGGATATTTTTAAGCTTGTGGACTGCGACGGATATGGCATCAATATCAACGGCGATTACATCACTCAGCTTCGGTTTGCCGACGATATAGTCATTATGGCAGAATCACTGGAAGACCTTAGCAGGATGCTCAGAGACCTCAACAACGTTTTCCGCCAAAGTGGGTCTTAAAATAAACATGGGTAAGACAAAGATCATATCTAATGCCCATGTCGCCCTTACCGGTCTATGTGGGTAACGATGTTATCAAAGTTGTTGATCATTATGTCTACCTAGGCCAAATGCTCCTCTACGCGATAGGGTCCGGAATACGGAAATTCGTAGAAGAACCAAAGTTACCGACATAGCTCTCAGAATCAGCAGGCTGAAATGGCGATGGGCAGGCCATATAGCTCGTAAAACCAATAACCGCTGGGGAGTAAAGGTTCTCGAGTGGCGACCGCGATGCAATGCGAAACGGAGTGTGGGAAGACCTCCCACTCGATGGACCGACGACATCGTGGCGGTCGCAGGGAGTCGTTGGATGGAGGCGGCTCAGGACAGCTATTCGTGGCGTCGTTTGGGGGAGGCCTATGTATGTTCAGCAGTGGACGTGTACGGGCTGATGATGATGATGATGATCCAGTACGGGTACGGAGATACAAGAAGAGGCACGCACACCGGCTGAGAGCTCTTCAAGAGGACTGGCGATGGCGTCTAAGTTGCAACACGTAATGGGTACGGCTGTTTACAACAGCATTCTAAGATCTATCACCAGCGCAAAAACCATGCAGTATTTTAAGGTTAAGTTGAAAACGTGGCTGATAACAGTGATAATGATAAACCAATCTTATTTATGATTTTAATGATTTGATAAGTATGATTATAATGTTATTATTATTATTTAATAATTTATGTATTGATTGCTTAATTCATGAATAAGTGACCTGTACCATATTTAAGTTATTAATAAAGTACTACGAACTATGGTTGGCTTTTCTGTCCAGAGGGTTAACCAACCAGTGGTTATTGTCGCTTTGCAGAGATAGCAGATGCAACGATAGAACCTACCAATAGTGTGTACCTTAGACCAAATAAGTTAAGTACTCAGATATAGCATCGCCTCAGGCAGGGCTGCAAAACTGTATTGATGTTATTTTCTCAATAAATCAAAAATAGGAAAGTATGAGCTAATATGCTACCAGAACTCGAGCAAGCATGAACACACACTACGCACTACTAGCGGAAATAAATAAAAATAAAGTAAGATTTCACTGTAAAATGGGTATGAGAATTACCTGATGCATGATTTTCATAGTATTTATTTTCATAATAAATATTATTACGAGCGATTCAATAACTGGGACCGGCTTTAAGTTTGTTTTCTTAGCGTCAAGTCAATATTTAGATGAAATATTATGTGTATAAGAAAATATAATAAAAACAAATCAAACTAAAATTAAGACTTCCATCAAATCGCGGACAATTCTTTTGTAGGCTACTCACATTCTGTTTAACAAGGATTGAGCGTGTTAATCTCTTATTGATTTAATTGTCCCAAAAACCCCAAATGGTTTTTTCAGCATGTGTCGTTCTAATACTAGCTTCAGGTTCGTGCCAAAAAGTAGGAGTAGGTATCAGAAATTGACCCAGAACGTGATCTGATTACCTTCTTACCAACGGGATGTATCGACTTGGTAATAAAAATATTATCAACGCAACCTTTAGTGCCAAAATTCATTAACAATCGTTGTCCTTTAGAGGCTAAGCTATCCTTTTAAAGTGTATAATGTAACTAAGCTTGTTGACAAGGGTCTAGTGTAGAGTGTATCGGATATGATAGAGCCGTGAACCTGTCCAAGGTAGTGCACTCACCTTTCTCGGCGGGGGTTGCATGGTAGCACTCTGCCGCTCCCGCGACGCGGTTGACTCACTGAATAGATACTCAGTAGCGCAGTGCGGGGCGACTCAGATCGATCAAGTCGCAAGCACGAGTGTCCGCCCTATGCTGTTGTCAGACCGTGCGTCCACCCGCCCAAGCACCCTCTCACCGCGCATGCGTTACCTCACGGCGGCTTGCCAAGCTAACCATAGACAACTAGGGTATTTATGGAATTAATATATATTATAGCTATTTAAAATCTTTTTAATTTATAGTAGACATATATTTTTTTATCAAATGAGTTGTTATTGACACCACCAAGCTACGCACAAGTATTGCTATCACAGTTTTGCTTACTCCAAAGTCACTCAAACCAGGATAGGGGACGTGTTTGGCTCAATACACTAACTAACTTCTCACAAGATGGCTCTTTTTAAAAGAATACCGTCATGGTTATATCAGATTTTATTAGAGTTTGGTTTAATATGGCCTTAAATTTGAATATGGATACTTCAAATTTAATGCCTTCGTTTATGTGTAGGTAAATTGGTATATTTATGGATGATGTCGACAAAATCCCTACAAATAAAAATAATAGGCAACATTTGACTAATTCATCGTACGCTGCGAAGAACGATTCACTAAATCATTTATTAACCTACATTACGCCCGCTGTTAAATTAGCCACCATGACATTTATTTCCGTATTTTATTTTAATGAGTGAATTTTTTGAATGAGTAATTATCGTTAATGCGTGGTTTCTACTTCCTATCATTTCGACTCCTTATGTTAGGGATAGGCTTAAATAAATTCGCATTTACCTGAAAATAAGTGTGAACGCTAGGAATACCTTATTACGAGTAAACAAAATGTGAAAATGCAACATCGATGCTACGTGTGAAAAAATATCAAGACCAAACTGCCAAACAAAAAGCGCAAAATTGTTTTTTTTTTATTTTACAGCCTAATAGTAAATTTTACCATTATAATACCGGAAACAACATTGTAGATCATCTATTTATTTTCTACAAAAATGATTCCCACGTTTATTTTCTACGAATCACCATTTTTGAGATATAAATAAATATAAAATAAAAAGTGCGTATTATAAGACAACAAATTTTAAATTGTTTGGAAAACAAGATTTTGTTGATCGAACTAAAGTTTTTAAGGAGATGAATTCCTCTTCACAAGTTGTGAAGACCTACGGAATTCATTTCCTTCTTTCTTTATGTCTTTGGAGCTCCCAAAAAATTACATGCTCAGATAAGTTTCGAAACTTGTTTTGTAAAAAATAATCATAAATAAAAACGAGTACCTACCTACAGTTAAAATGTCTTCCCCTAACTTCGGCCTCTGCTCATCAAAATCTTTATCGAGTACAATTACCAAGATCAAGTAAAGCTTGGTAATCAACTGAACCTAGAAGACCGGATTTGGAAGTTAATGAAAAACACATTAGAAGAGCAAATCCAGACTTTACTTCCACCTGCACCAGAAAACTCCTCAATTTTGTAAGGTTTACATGGTGTAGTATTAAATGCGGCTGCAAAAGTTGATTTGATTTGTTAATCAGGATACCTGCCAGCTGTCAAGGCTAGTTGTACTCAAAAGTTCATAAATGGTCTCCAACAGACAAGGATTCTTTCCACATCAATGAAAAGACAACCGATGCATCGCTGTTATAACAATATACTTCTATTCAGCAGGAAAGAGGAGGGGAAAAAATAGTTATAAAATCAGACATTGAGAAATTGGAGAGAAGTACCATTAGATAATTGTCTAACGGAACGCTCTCTGTCCTTCTCTTATAAGTCGTTTTTCCCAATGAAGTATGTACGAGTATTCAATATTTTAGCCACTTCAATCAGTTCCAATAGTAGGTAAGGTACCTACCATATATTACGTTGAGTAGGTATCATTATATTTATAATTCGTTAAACTCAAACGCCACCGTCTATATTGTTCTTTTATGTCCAGTCCATCCTAAGGTTGCCTGGAAGAGATCGCGTAAAGCGATAAGGCCGCCCTTTGTACTTCTATCTTTGTTAGCATTTCCTTTTTGTATTGTATTTTGTGTTTGTGTGGTACAATAAAGAGTTTGGCCGAAACATCCAAAAACCTACATTTGCGAACTTGAAATTTTGGTGCATACGTGGAAAGTTTGAATATTTTTTTTTAGTTTTTATTTATTATGGCGTCTCTCCCCTTTCATACCAATTTCCCTCCACGTTCATACCAATTTTCACCTATATGCGAATTTACGTAAGCTTAAATATCTATCATAATAACCGAGCTATTCATTTCGTTGTCCCAAACAGAGCAATTTCGAATTCGATACGTATGTATAATATAATTTAGGCAGAGATTGGGAGACACTGTTTCGTGATCACCAAAAATAATTCCACGTAATATCTGCGTAAAGCAACACAAAACTCTAAACTAAAAACAAAACGGGTAATAATTTCTGCATTTGAATCTATTACAGAGGCTAACATTAAAATTAGCACGTTAAAAAAGCTTTATCAACTCTGTTGCTGGTTTGAAAACGATGACAGAGCTATTTAAAAACAATGACCAAAATTGATGTTTGCTCTCACCTGAGAGCAAACCTCTACGTTCTACCTAGGACAAAGGATATTGTTCAACAATTTAGGCTTGTCCGAGTGGCTTGTACGCACCTGCAACATGCATCATACCGTAGATGCTTTGATGTACGAATTTATGCATATGCTACAGAGTTCCAGGAGAAAGTTGATATGATCATGATGTATCGAGGAGATTCCTCAAGAAGGAATCGGGAAGAATCCAGAGCCGGTCGAAGAAGAGTTACTCGAAAGAGAGCTAACACTGCAACTAGAGACATTCTCTGGCCGAGGGCCGAAGGGGTTGCGGCGAGCAATGCTCATAAGGCCCGAACTGCGCCTGCAGGCATGGCAAGAAAATAAACAAAATAGAAAAAAAACTGAACCAGCTGAACGCCTACATGGCCGCCAACGCTACATGAACTCGGAGGTGTGCGTTCGCCGCTCTAGCACCAGACGCTGGGGTGTCTAGCTCCTTCATTCCCGAGTCACCCGATCTTCGTCTTGTTTTCCCTTTTTTACCTACCTTATGTACGTAGATGCATTCTCTCAATTTCAGGTTTTTATTGTGTGTCATGAAAGCTGTTGTGTACTTAGCTTTTAGGTTAGTTTTGCTCTTTGCTTAATGTAAAAATTACTGTTTGAATAATTAAGCTTTGGAGGATAGTACACGTCATACTCATTAATTTAAGGCTATGTGGGCACGCACGCACACGTACAATGGTTTTCTCTTAAAGCTTTTATCCTAGTAAATATAAGTAAACCTATTGAATAATGTGATTAGATATAGATTTTCTATTCACTTTATTCCACGTCAGAGCAAACATAAATTTTGCAGTTTAGTTTTTTTAGCTAACTTATTTTAGCATATCGAAGGATGTTTCAACAATGTTCGATATGCTTCAGAATAAAATGATCCTTAAACAAATATAATTTGGACCGTTCAAGGCTCTAAAGAGATGAAAGCAAACGTAAGTTCCTTGGCTGTTGACCAAAATAAAATTCTTGCCATTCGACTCTTTCATTCATACAAAATATTTTCTGTATTGTCGAGCTCTGTACGATGTCTCATACAAGAGCAAATGCTTTTTGTTCCGTGATTTTTAAATCACTCGTGGTGTGTATAGGTGGCTCCTAAATACACGAAGTTTTGTCGACGACGTTCCTCGGGTTCGAGTTGGACCGCGGGCTGACGTGGGCGGCGCACGTGGACAAGCTTGCAAGCGGCTGGACATTGCGTGCTATGCGCTGGGCAGGCTGGCGCGTCTGGTGTCCGCTGATATGGTCCGCATGTGCTACTTTGCGACCGTACACTCATTGTTGCAATACGGCGCCGAGCTCTTTGGACGCGTATGACCATACTTTACCCAGCTATATATCATGCCTTCCCATCGATAGCTATTTATCAGGTAGCATTGCATGCCCGTCGAAACATCAATTCGTTTCCAAAACAAGCGGATATGCAATGCTGCGGGCGGCTGGCTGGTGCGTGCGGTAAAACGACTGGCCAAATCGAACAAGTTGACGCACGTAATGGAACCAACTACATACAACAAGCTCCCAGATAAGATTAAGGACGCACAGAGCCTCGAAATTTTTAAGATTAAACTAAAAAGCTCCCTCGTAGAGAGGGCGTTTTATACATACGAGGAATTTTTAAACCTAAATCTGAATATGTAATATGCAATAATTTTTTCATGTGTATTTTTTTATTAATGATAATGACTCACTGTGACGTATAAGTAGAAAAATTATTAATAAAATGAGTATCTGTTATCTGTTTATTTTATACCCAGACTAGAATAAGGCAATGAAATGTACACGACTTCCTTCAACATGACCTCTTCATTATAAGCGTCGATGACCAGCTCGTTCACGATCGAAACTATAACCCACCGCATTTCTGATATGGGAGCGCGAGCCTACGCATCAGTACCAGAGAGGCGGGGCGGGGCTGCCGACGGACCCACCGCCGCAGGTTCGTGGGCGTGCTTCCATTGCCAAGGCGAGGAGCTGGAGATGCAGTCGATCCTGCGGTTTAACAAACGGCCCACACGGGTCAAAGATCGGGTGGCGATATACCACACACAAACCCAGGGGTATAAGTAAAAAATGAATTCAAAGCAGTAGCCGATTATACAGTTCCAAACTTCGAAGCGTCTTTCCTTGCTGGCTACAATGATTGGGATGTTCGCTTATTGGTATTTTGTTCAGAAGGTATTCGCCACCCCATACACGGTAAAAACTATTCCATCCATATTTGTTCTCATTATCAGCAATCAGAATCAGAATCAATAATTTTATTTATTTAGGCTTACAAAATAAGCACTTAGACAAGTCAATTATTGGCTAGCCTCAATGGAATGTACACATACACGTAGATGTAATGGCCGTAATTCCCACGCTATGCATGCGTGGGTTGGGAATCCTAGGGAATATTACCAGTTCGGATGAGGAACATTTATCAATGATCAAATTCCATAATGAGCGACATAATCGCAGTGTGATTAAGCTCTTTAAATAAAGATTTAAAAAAAAAAAAATTCCATAATGGCAACCACAACTCTACTTATACATACAAATGACATTTCGAAATCGCAATGAGCGCAATTCGATCTTTTGAAGGATACATTTTCACTTTTCATAAGCGGTTTGGAAGAAAGGTCGTTCAATAGGTATTCAGAAATCGGCGATCAAAAAGGAACAAATAAGCACTAACTACTATTCTTAAGCCTTCTCAAAGCTTTCTCAATCATCGATTTATGCTTTAGTAACCATTTTCTATGGCAGAAGCATTACCTACTCAAGCATTATATCGATGACTGAGAGCATAGTAGGTATTTAATCTCTTAGCGGAAGACCAAATTTATTATTGGTTGATAATATAGCCAGCCAGAACCGAGACGAATTTAAATATCAACAAAACCTTTCGCTAATATACAATCTAGTGCATCTTTGGAGAACGTTATAGGATTACGAGCATCAGATCCCTTCATCAAGCTCTTAAAATAAAGTCTAGAACTGTTACGAAATATAAGACCAAACTCACAAAGCTGTTTTGTAACATCCAAATTTACTTACTGTTGAGTTTATTGTGATTGTTTACTCACCAAAACCTTAAAGGTGTTTGTTTTATCGTAGTCTCTTTCTGAACTTGGTGCATCCATCATTCGTTATATCGGTCACAGGGTATGAACACTTAACATTAGCAACGTCATACTCGTGTTTGAAATATCCATTAATACTATTTGCACGACTAAAACTGATCGCACAATTTTATATCTTGTTATACACTTCACTAACGTTGGCCCTCTCTACAAGTTCTTCATAATAAACGTTAATTGATAAGTCAGATAATATATCGATACACGATAGGTACGCTTTAAGATAAGTCGACTTCATTTTATCAATATCAAACAAATTAAAGGAATAACTTGTGATTATAACTATTAGTTACGAAGGTATGATATGAGATAAATTAGCTATGTTTATTTGGCTGAATTATGGAAGACTAACTGTTGCCCTCGCCTTTGCCCGCGTTTTATCGGGACAAAAAATAGCCTATATGTTATTCCAGGTCCCAAACTATACCCATACCAAATTTCAGCCCAATCGGTTCAGTCGTTTTTGCGTAAAAGAGTAACAAATATCCATACATCCATCCATACAAACTTTGACATTTATAATATTAGTAGGATGACGATTAAAAGGGTTGGAGTAAAAATGTCTCCAGGTAAAATTGTCATCGTAAAAGTGTATAGTCCAGTAACCATGTCACCTGAAAGTACGGGGTAGTAGGTATGCGTCAAATCCGGTAGTTCAGATTGTTTGCAGACTTGTTTATAATCTTGGCCTAGACAATAATCCAAGTTTGTGACCTCGAGCGCCGAACGAAACTTTGTCAAAAATCTAAAAAACCGCGTCAACTCGATTTTTCAGATTTTGACGATTATAACCCTGAAGGACTAGTTTTTGATGATGGTATCTTCTCAAGGTATTTTATAAGTAGATTAAATTTGCAACAATATGAGACTGAGAATTTTCTCTGTAGACGCAATAGTTTCCGAGATAAAGCTTTTTAAAATCCATAATTTTTTCGAACGTCGTTATTTTTTCCACAACCTCGACTAGCTGGTACAAGCGTCAAACTTACTTTGTTCCCTAGCTCCAGCTTATGTCATCCCTAACCAGCCGATATTTTCAGATTTTCATTGATAATTAGATGTTGATATCTCTGGAGAATAAAGGAGTTGTAGGTTCCTTATTCTGATGCGGTTGCTTAGGCCGATTAAAGTCGGTACATCTAAGATATTTAATTACTGATTTAAAGCCTGAATTAGATCCTGCGGAAGGCGGAGATGAAATACCTATGAGAGAAACGCTGTTTTAAGGAAGGCAAATCACCTATAAACTGTCTTATTATAAGTACCCACCTCAATTCACAATTCGTCTCGGTCGTTCGCTGCGGGATGTCTCTCCTGGAGACTCAGGGGGGATCCGACGACGTCACAGATAGAAGAGGCAGAAGTCCTTGGTGCTAGAGTAGCAGCGGGTGCGGTCGCGACACGGAGGTTTTCCAAAATAACAAAATGTGACCGGATCGCGGGATGCAAAATTATACGCGTCCGTCGTTGACTTGGATGCATCGTAGACTGGTTTGTCCCTACCCCAAGCGTGGGGCGTGCGGAGACTTTCGACTCGTTGCTCACTTCAGTAGGGAAATATAATAAAACAGTCTTCCTTAGGTGAAAGACCATCCAAAAAATAGCGTATGCTACCATTAATTATTATATTTAAAAACGAGCGTAACCATTTCCCCCGGCTTGAAAGTTCCTACTTTCGAAACACAGAAGAAAGAGGATAAGAAAAGTATGGATAATTAATCCTGTATGGAAGTAAGCTAAAACCAATAAGTTGCATATTGTCACAAACTCTATTCTAAAGTCATGAACATGCTCTTACTCTACTAGTAGAGACACTAAGATTTCTAAACCTAATTAACCCTAATTGTCTACACAGCGATGCGATGAAAGACCTTAATCTTAAACTAAGGACAAAACAAAACTAACTAATAAAAATTTACTGAGTTGGCAAAGGGCACAACTTCACAACCGGTCGACTTTGTAAGATCCCACTTTTAGTTTTTACAGAAGCGACGCGAACTACCCCGTTTTTGTCCGGAAAGATTTCAGTAATTAAACCTAACGGCCAATGTAAGGGCATAACATTGTCCTGCATGGAAACAACTACCATTCCTAATTTTATAGGATTAGCTGGAGTGTTCCATTTCTGTCTGGATTGCAAGGTGTGCAAATACTCTTTACGCCACCGATTCCAAAAGGAGTGAACAAGTTTATCGGTCAATTCATATCGCGAAATAAGATGCAAACGAGTTTCATTAACATCGCGCGTGGGAAGAAATACAAGCGATTTCGAGTGCATGAAGTGCGCCGGCGTCAGTGCAGACGGTTCCGAAGGGTCGGAGCTTAGTAAATATAAGGGCCTGGAATTTAACAAGGCCTCTACTTGAGCCAACACAGTGTTAAGCTCGATGCGGTTGGCCACAAACGTGTGCCATCGGTGCGGTTCAGAATGTATCCAACTCAACGTTACAGTTGAGTCAGAAAAAGCTACGACAGCCTCAATGGCATGGCGAGCTGCGTAAAATGAATAAACTCGCCTTATCAAAGTCGATAAGAGGATTGCGGAACATAGCTCAAGACGAGCTAGTGAAATAATTTTTAGTGGTGCGACCTTTGATTTCGCGCACACCAGCGAAACGAGGACATCTCCGTTGGGTTTAAGCACATGAGCGTAGATAACTCCACCGTAGGCCTTCTCGCTCGCGTCTGCGAAGCCCACTAGGGTGATCTTACAATGATCTACGACACCGATGTGTCGTGCGAATTTCATTTCTGAAATAAGAGGTAGTTCGGCCTGAAATTGTTCCCAGGCGCGAACGATGCGGGTTGGCGGGACATCATCCCAGCCAAGTTTTACTAGCCAAAGTTCCTTTATGAGCAGCTTGGCGTAAAGAATCATAGGAGCAACAAGACCTAAAACGTCAAAAAGACGTGCGATGGACGATAAAATATTTCGCTTCGTACACGGGCGGTTATCCGGATTTACCTGAAATCCGAAACAATCCTCATCTGGATACCATCGGAGTCCCAGTATTTTCTGTGTCAGATCTTTGCTGAAGTCTAAACTATGCGAGAGTCGTAATGACTCTGGGATAGCCTGAAGCACCTGAGGGCTATTACTCGACCATTTAGTTAACTGGAAATTGCCCAGCGAAAATATTTCTATCAGCTGATGAGCGGATTCTATGGCTAGCTCGGTACTAGGGCTTGAGCTGACTATGTCATCCATATAAATATCTCGCTGTAAAATTTCGCTAGCTAGAGGATATGACTGACCCTCGTCTAGACACAGCTGTTGAACTGTGCGAATAGCAATGAATGGAGAGCACTTCAACCCGAATGGTAGTACTGAGAACTCATAGGTTTGGAGCTGTTCGTCCTCGTGAAAGCGATATAAAATCCGTTGAAGCGAGCGATCCTTTTGGCGTATTCCTATACGAAGGTACATGGCCTTTACATCTGCTGACACAGCGACAACGAAAAGTCTAAAATTCAACAAGATGTTGAAAAGGTCAGTTTGAAGCACTGGGCCCGCGTATAGGATATCGTTGAGCGAAACCCCATTGTCTGTACTCGCGCTGGCATCCAATACTACGCGTAACTTGGTAGTCATTTTATCCTCTCGAATGACAGCGTGATGTGGGATATAATAAGCAACCTGTTGCTCATGAGTCTCCTGTGTATGAGAAACATTCGGAAGATTATCGCTCTTCAGAAGTGAAATATAATGATTATCTAAGTAATCCTTGATGACGTCATCGTACAGGAGCTTAACGTTAGGTAGCTTCTTAAGTCTACGCTCGAGGCTATAAAACCTCCGACGAGCGATGTCTACAGAGCTTCCCAATGCTGCCGCGGCCGTTTTGAGCGGCAAGGCAGCTACGTACTTGCCATCCGGAGTGCGAGTGATAGTGGATCGGTAAAACTCCTCACACTGTGTATCATCCATGTCTACAACCGTAGCGGCTGAGACATCCTCAATCTCCCAAAATTTGCGCAGGTCGCAACAATCAAGGCATGAAGTTGAGAAGAATGATAACGTGTCTGTAGGGGGGTCTAATATGGGAGCATCTCCCATAAAGATGTAGCCTAGCACCGTCTCCAACGCGTCCGGATACCCGGGTGTACTGGTGACGCAACCTGGTCGCAACAACTTAGCGAACAATTTTACGCCGAGTAAAACGTCTATATTACCAGGCACTCCCCAAGTATCGTCGGCGGTTAATTTTGGATCAATGTGATTCAATTCAGCGACATTTATACCACACAGCGGAAGTTCACCGGTGATTTGATCCAGTACTAGCGCATCGATATGGTACTTAGGTAATGACCGAAGCCGTGAACTAAACGTTAGATCGACTGAACCTCGAACAGGTTGAGATGTACCACCGATACCTCTAACTGTACTTATAGACTCCGCGCGAATAGGTAAGCCTAGCATGCGACAACAACGCGTAGTGATATAATTTTTCTGCGAACCGGGATCTAGCAAGCATCTTATCACTACGTCCCTACCCTTTTTATTAACTGCTACTACTTTAGCGGTAGCCAATACCTCGGTAGTCCGTTTGGTCCCTTGTACCGCTGAATGTGTACATAAAGCAACCCGTTCTGGAGCGGCTGATGAAACTTCAACAGGGCCCGCGGAAGGATTAGATGCGGGGGTTACTTCAGGGGGTACAGGGGCAGAAACCATTGCGGTAGTTTCCGAGTGAGGCGGTTGTTCAAAATGAAGCAAGGTATGATGTTTGCCGTTACATTTTTTGCAACCGGTTTTCGATTGGCATTTCAGGGTGGTGTGCTGCTGACTTAAACAATTTACACACATTTTGTGGTCTTTAATAAATTTAAAGCGTTCAAATGCCTGCAGTTTTTGGAACCCAGAGCATTTGAATAGATGGTCATGGGTATTGCTACACAGAGAGCATTTGTTAGCTACACCCACGTAGACCTGCGACACCTTTGTAGAAGGGGCAGCGGGGCTATTGACTGCGGTCGCGCGCGGACACGCTGTTGTGCGGTACATAATTTTTATTTGTTCGCGTACAAATTTTACGAAATAGTCGTAATCAACGACTTCTTGATTCTTTTGATAACGCAAGGACATTTCGTAATGTTTTGCTACATCCGAGTCTATTAATTTAAGGCCCAGATGGGTAAAAATAAAATTATCGAGATTTTCTATTTTTAATTGTTTGATTCCCGCTATAATTGCAGTAAATTTGTCAAACACTTTTTCCAAGTTAGCGGGTGAAGATGTACCAGCTGATCTTAATGAAAACAGCTGATTTAGATAGTTTACAGCGAGCGCGCGGGTATCTAAATATTTAGCAATAAGCGCATCCCAAACGACACGGTAATTTTCCGCGGAGGGACACAAACCTGCCGACACATTCCTTGCCTTGCCTTTGAGACAGTTTAACAAATAATGTATACGATCTGAATCCGAGAGGTCGGAGTTTGTGTGGATAACCCTTTTAAAAGTTTCATAAAAGAATGGAAAACTTTGTATGTCACCGTCAAACGTAGGAAGTTCTATTTTCGGTACCCTTATATGGTACGCACTCTTAACAGCCGAGCTCGTGGTTGCAGAGGGCGATGATACCGACGGTGGTTCTAATAACGCACCTAATGTATCCTTTATTTCGCAGGCCAAGTCATCAAATGCGTTCAAGCTATTATAACTGACTTCGTATTTGTCGACCAGTTTCATAGATAAACGATTGACGTTATCTAAGATTTCGTTGAATTCGCCCCGCAGAGCATCAATTTGCTTTGCCTGTGCAATAAATGACTTACGAGCGCGCTCAGTTGTTAACGCCCTTGATGACTCATAAATAGCCTGAACGCGTGCGAAACATGCATCGCGTTTTGCGAGATAAAGTTTTAGTCGGGTTTCATCTTCCATTTTTCAAGGAATAATTACGTACCACACAAACAAACTCCAAGATCCAAGCGGAACCCTAATTGTATTGGGTAAATGAGCGATATTTAATATAGATGTATTTTTACGTAAGTTACGTACTTACAATCTATGCGAAGCGACAAAAAATATAATTAATCCTAAGCGTATGTATCACACACAACAAAGGATCGTCAACAAGTGAGTAAATACCTACCTATAACCACGCAGATAAGGAGGTAATTATAAAATGCGGTTAAAAAAAAGCGACAGTCGAACCTTTCGTTCGCAATAACTTAAGAATGTAGGCAGTATGTAGGTATCTTAGAAATAAATTAACATGTAGATACCTAGTACCGCTACAGCCTAGCGATAAAAAAGCGGTAAGTTATATGAGCGGAGATAACTTATACTTTGTAATATTACGGTTAGTTCACTAGATAAGTGACCGTCCAACACGTAAACAATGAATTTATGTTACGTTTCTCAACGAGAAATTCCTATCAAAAAATCAAGAACATTTCAACAAAAATAACATAAACCCTAATGTGCGGCGTAAGATGAATGAATTTTATTAATCCAATCAAATGCGAGTTACTAAAACAATGCGATGCGAAAGTCCCTACCTACCTACCGAATTTAGAGATTACCGTCAAAAAATCAAGTTCACTCTAATAATATTACTGATAGGTAGATAACGATCATAAACAATTTGTGCGAACGTAAGATGAATGGATAGTAGGTACTAACTCATTCAAATACAATGCGATGCGAACGTATAAATACGTTTAATGATTAAATATTATTAATTAATCAAATGCGGTTGTGTGAGTCTACGATTTCAGCTAAATGTCTCCTCTCGTATAACAATAAATTTTCTAACGAGACGACAAAAATATAGAATATTTATTTACCTACTATTCCCGACATAACCTTTCAAGGTTAACGGTAAGCGTAAGGTGAACACTTCAGACTACCCCCCGTACGGCACTTGCAGAAAAAAGATATGCAATTTAGCGAAATACGAATGATTTTAAGTCAATAACTTATTTTGCGATATGAATTCACTATTCTTTTCTTGGAACTTAACAATTTATTAACAAAAAATGCGAAATAACGATTATAGAAAACTATTTTTTCTGCCGGTAGGTACGGATGGTTATACAAGAAATAGACCTTAACAAGTATGCAACAGAGGTGAGATTCTTGTGACAATATGCAACAATGAAATAAATTATTATTCAAAATTAGTAACCTTTTATCTGAAATGAAACCTAGGCTTTTAGGACCCAAATTTAGGCTTTTATCCGGCTCGAAGGACCAAAATGGAGAATAAAGGAGTTGTAGGTTCCTTATTCTGATGCGGTTGCTTAGGCCGATTAAAGTCGGTACATCTAAGATATTTAATTACTGATTTAAAGCCTGAATTAGATCCTGCGGAAGGCGGAGATGAAATACCTATGAGAGAAACGCTGTTTTAAGGAAGGCAAATCACCTATAAACTGTCTTATTATAAGTACCCACCTCAATTCACAATTCGTCTCGGTCGTTCGCTGCGGGATGTCTCTCCTGGAGACTCAGGGGGGATCCGACGACGTCACAGATAGAAGAGGCAGAAGTCCTTGGTGCTAGAGTAGCAGCGGGTGCGGTCGCGACACGGAGGTTTTCCAAAATAACAAAATGTGACCGGATCGCGGGATGCAAAATTATACGCGTCCGTCGTTGACTTGGATGCATCGTAGACTGGTTTGTCCCTACCCCAAGCGTGGGGCGTGCGGAGACTTTCGACTCGTTGCTCACTTCAGTAGGGAAATATAATAAAACAGTCTTCCTTAGGTGAAAGACCATCCAAAAAATAGCGTATGCTACCATTAATTATTATATTTAAAAACGAGCGTAACCAATCTCCCTTCAGGAGCTCGAGGCGTGTATTAAATCAAAGGATACATGTCCTGGATGTGATGATGTTACGTATTCTATAGAGATGAATCCGGTATTCAATAACTAACTCAGTACCTGTTAGCATGGTCCTAAAATATCTAACGCTATTGTAAAATCCGCATACCGCTAGGGAATAACTGTGCAAAGCGAGCATCGCGCCTAACCTACCGTGAGCCATAACTACCCAACGCTTCAATACCTATACTTACCTAACTATCATCTACGCATAGGTACTAGCGGACCGTTCACCCGTAAAGTTATGTAGCTGCAACAAGTATTTGGTATTTCTAACCAAATCGGTTAGAAATATATTGGGTAGAAATCAGAACAGGAATAGAGTATTGTAACGTTATTGTGTACCAGTTGGTACTAGCGGTATTGAAACAAAATACCCAACTAATAACCGGTAGCCAAAATATCCAATAACTCCCATCCTTAGTATTCTATGATAAAACACCTACCGAGTAATGGTAAGCGTTTACTTTTATTATTATACAACAGATTTCTGTCGGCTGGTTTTGTACCTACGCAATGGCGAACGGTTAATATAGTACCTATCGTAAAACCGGGGCGGGATCCTAATGAAGTTACGTCTCTAAGGCCTATCTCTTTACTGTCCTGCTTATGTAAGAGTTTCATTCAATTTGAAATAAGAGATTAGAGTGGTTTTTGGAACACAATAATATGTTTTCCGTGTTTACATGACTCGATTTAGGAAAAGTAAATCATGTATAGATAATATACGTAGTCTGATATGTAGAATTCAAAGTGGATTTTCTAAACGTATGATTACAATAGGATGCTTTATAGATATTTTAAATGCATATAACAATGTAGATATAACTGTACTGTTATCTTTATTAAACAAAATTAGGGTTGGCCCAAAGATATGTTTTTACTTATGGAATTTTCTTAAAGAAAGAAAGTTACAATTGAATTTTAGTAATATTTCTTTGACTAGAGTTACTGGTATGGGATTAGCTCAAGGAGATCCCCTATCTCCTATTTAATATAATAACCATAGATTGTATCGTAAGGATATTGGAAGATCATATTTATATCTCACAGTACGCGGATGATACGGTTCGTAATTTATAACCAATATAAAAATATTTATAGTTAGTTTAAAACGTAACTTAAAGATATTGTGTTCCCTCTTGACTAATTTAGGTTTAGATATTTCACCTCATAAAACTAAAATATGTATCTTGAAAAAGGGGTCATTTCGTAAATACTTTGGATATGGAAATCAACAACACATCGGTAGAGATCGTAGAAAATGTTAAATACTTGGGATTATGGTTGGACCGAGGATTAAGATGGACCAAACACATTAACGAAATTTATGAAAAATGTTTGAAATTTATTTCAAAATATTGACAGGTCCGTCATGGGGCGTCCACCCTATACATTTGAGACGCTTATATTTAGCTATTGTTCGTAGTCGTATTGATTATGCAAGTTTTCTTTTTGATAACTGTTGTCGCACTAGAATAAACATATTAGATATACTACAAAACAAGTTTTTACGTCTTAAAGGAGGATTCATTAAGAGCACGCCTATACATGTGATGGAGTCTGAACTTTGTATTGCTCCTTTGCTCGTAGGAAATATTTAGCGTCAAAGTATTGGCTTAAATCTAAGTCAATACGCGATAATGTTATTATTGATTTGCTCGACAAGCTGTCCCTTCAACTGAGATTACCTTATTGGCGTAGAAAGAAGATACCTTTATTAGTGACTGTTCATAACTCTCTCCGTACTTTAAAGTTTAATATTAGTATACAATTGGAATTTTTTAGTATGAACACATGGGTCAGTAATATCAATCTGACAGATGTATTAGAGCTTAATATTCGCACTATTGATAAACCGAAACGGCATTTTAATAGTTTAAGTCGGTTAAGAAACATGAACAAATTAGTTAAAATTCAATGGATTCCGTCTCATGTTGGCCTAGCGGGTAACGAAGAAGTCGATAACCTCGCGAAAGAAGCAGCTGTAGATGGAGTAATATTCAATTGTCTACCTAATTATACTGATCTCATTCCCTACCACCTATTCTATTCTATTTTTATTATCTATATAGAAGCAGGCGGGCACAAAATAAAGTTTAACCCTAGAGGGGGTGATTTCGTCCGTCCACGGCTTATTCTTATTGCCTACGTTACCCCAGTCATATATCTTAGTCACATAGAAATCGAATTTCATCAAGAAAAGCCATGCTGACTGTACTTTGTCGGTATAAAACAAAATGATGGCAAATCACCACTACTTTTTTTGCGATGACGAATCATTACGATGGCGAATCCCCACTAACTCGAAGAAAGAAATATGTACTGTATAAAAATAAGGTTATGATATATTCCCTTATGTAAATATAATAAGTGTTATCAATAAATACTAATAAAACATGTAAGTAATTCTAAATAACACCAAATATAATTTTAATAATCAGAAGAAAATCATTAGTTTTTCTACATAACTAATGCTGATTAATGTCAATAAATATTGGTGGAGGCATGGCAAGTGCTATGCGCTACAAAAATGAAAACTATATCTGATTAATATTTTTTTTTTTTGAGACTGATCTATTTTTAGACTGTATGTTTCTGTTATTATGTCTAGGTTTGTTATATCTTGTATTTTATCGATCTCTATTTTGTTTATTTGGTTAGTCTCGAGCAATTGAGCCAGTTTCTCATGAAATTGAGTCCAATTAGCTAGCAACTCGACCAAACTTGCATTCATTATGCTGAAGTAATTCATATTATAGTTATTGTTTTTCAAGATGAATCCTATTATTATTATATTTGTTGCTTCTATGCTTCTATTATTATATTTGTGTATGTTTCTGTTATTATGTATAGGTTTGTTATATCTTGTATTTTATCGATCTCTATTTTGTTTATTTGGTTAGTCTCGAGCAATTGAGCCAGTTTCTCATGAAATTGAGTCCAATTAGCTAGCAACTCGACCAAACTTGCATTCATTATGCTGAAGTAATTCATAGTATAGTTATTGTTTTTCAAGATAAATCCTATAAACTGACTCTTAAATAATGAGCTTAAGTTATCTGATAAAGGAGCTACTTAACATCTTCAAAAATATTTTTTTAAAATAAGCATATATATAGTAGGTTGTTGTGTAATCATTGAGAAAACTGATCTGATGAGTAGTTAGTTAATGAACGAAAAATAAAGCTTTCATTAAACTGAGAACGAGTTATTTTCAAATCAACCTTTCATCAATTGCATGAGAATCTCGCTGCACCAAAGCATACGGTTTGTGTACAACTGGTGGTGTAATTCGGAAGGTGAATACATGAAGTAATTTTTCAGAATCCAAATGAATACCACACCAAAGAGCACTATACTATAGGTACTATAATAGTATGCTCTCAACTTTGTTTTATTCTGCTAATCAAGCTTAATGGAAGGTAAGCGATAAAGCATATTTAAAATAATATATAAATTTATTTAAAATAATGATCAAAGATCTATGAAACATATCTTTCGTATTAGCGAAAAGGTCGCATTTAGGTTTTTTTTTTTATTATTATTATATATGTCTATAAATTTTATAATTCCCATTGAGTATTTAAGTTTTCGTGATGCTCTGGGAGCAACGACAACAATGTTATCCGAAAAACTAGTGTAGGATGTGAATGCGCGTAATCGCTTACGTTATCATCACTACCAGATTTTTGCAAGTTAATTTACTGTGTGTATTGTAGGTACACCTTCTTCTTGCCGTATATTTATTTATTGTTGTCTATTTGACAGATGGCTGTGGTGTAATCAATCTTTATAAAAATGTCATCTTAAAGATCAGATGCAAATGTTTTAAGTAAGTACATATAGAGCAGTTTTTTAGTCTAGATAAATTACATACTGTGCGTATTTTGCTCTTAATCAATTTTTCCCTGAGAACTTTTGTTGTTGTTGGCAACACGTCAACCTGTAGTCAAGGTATAAATAAAATTTTAAAATGATTTCTACTTATAGACACATGGAATATTTTAAGTAATTATCTACTCTTCAAAAACATGTTTACTAGGCTAATATGCGACCATCATGTTACTGTTATAATCTGTCGAAAACTCCCAATGCTTCTTACGTAGTTATTGTATCCTCTTTGGCTTCTCTCGTTCAAATAACTATGTTTAAACTTATCATTTCTTTATTTATGAAGTCATCAATAAATTCGGCAAAGATTCTCTTTAGACTTTTGAAAAACCCTTAGGTAGCTTTTTATCTTCAGGAACATATTAGGTCATATTATTAGTATTAAAAATGAGATATACAACTCAAATTTTACTCGCGGTATTAATTGATTTTTACAGTAATTTATACAAAATTCTAATGACGTTATATGAATTTTAGTATATTTACAACAGTCTGAAAAATAATTTAAGAGGGTATCTGCAATCAGTACTACAGTACAAAATAATATCGAAGTTTACAACAAGTCTTAGATGCTGCGTGACATCATAAAAAAAATTCATTAAAACAAACAGCGCAGTAGGTTCTTAATCCACAACATAGAATGTTACATTCATATAATTTTGATTTTCACATAAATTGTAACTGCTTCTGTCTTGTTCATTAATTTATAGAAATTCAATAACCCTCCTTCTTGCACAGTCGGGTAAGCACCCATTCAAAATTTGTCATAAAATTATCAATATGTTATAAACTGTATGGTGGTTCTGAACTGAAACCAACTATTTTAAAATATTCAAGCTGAATTCAAGCTGAATTCAAGCTGAATTCAAGCTGAATGTAATTTGATTTGTATTAAGATAATATGAAACGATGCTCTCGGGTAATTCAGTTCTGGCACAGTGAATAAACATAGGTGAAAAGAATTAGTCTACGCATGTACGAATGGCAAAATAAGTTCAAATTTAATAGCAGTAACATAGCCATCAATTATCAAAATTGATCTCAGATCTTGACTTAGGTACGTGTATATAAGGAGGTCCATATAAGATACCCCTGAACCCATGACAATACAATCGGATTATCAGTACCGTAACGATATTTTTAGGTTAGGATAAAACTTTAGTCTTCCTGTAATCGATACCTGTGTTTGAGAGGACATTTCTTTTCCATGTACGGTGCTACCGCCGCCACCCGCCGCGTTAGCGCGCTGGCGCTGCGTCCTCGGCTGTAGCTCTTCGATTCGGTGCGGCGGCGTGCCCGCTACATATCGTGGCGACTCCCCCTACTAGTTTAAAGCTCTTTGCCAATTAAGAACAGTTGGCGATAGTTATAAACCACTAGATGACGGCTTCATTTTCATTTCCAAGCATGAGTTATCCGTTTTTGTGGACTGATGCTTACTTTAACTTATGCCTAATAAGTTTTTATCTTTATTTATAAGCCAATGGTCCGAGATTTTACTTCTTACTTTTCATGACAATAAACTTAATTTCAATATATCTTTGAAATGTCTTTATTATGTTAATTGGTTGAGGCGTACTGGCGAAGTAACATCACCTAATCTGTGGTACTGGTTCGAGGTAAAGGTGAGTTTATTATCTTGATTGTCACGCTCAGCTTAAAGCGTCAACACATGAACAAATAAGTTAACACTTGAAAATTATGGAGAAATCAGTTAGGGTCTCTTCGACTTCTTATTTCAGCTTCGGTTTAGTATCTGTACATTTTTTAGCCAGCAATGGTGTTTTATGAAATCTGACCTTAATATTTAGGGCATAAATATTGTATGTATGAGTCCATACAGCTGCAATATCCTGATAGGTATAATTAATCGCCTTAGGAAGATCACCTCATTACATTTGTAGGATAATGGGATCGGGATCCAATACCTTTTCGGTCTTTTCTTGGTCTAAAGATAAGAATAGCTGGTCCAAATATTTTGTTTAGATACTTCTAGATCTACGATTACATCTTCATCGCTCATTTCATGAGCTATAATTTGATCGTAGGATATTGTGATCCGCCTGTACTGCAGTCAGACACGGTCAGTGTAGTGTTTCGTAATGTGAACTTGGACATTCCTGATTCTGCAGACGAATTGAGGGTAGTTGTAGATACTGCCATCAATTCTCGGCGGTAGCTCCGAGTACATCCAGTCGCCCCGTGACCACGATCGCTATAACGCGATGGAAATGTAGGGGAAAATATAACAAAAGGTACGCGATAAATACCCGATAAATAATCTTTAATTATGTCAACAAATCGCGAAAGTTTAAAAAGTTTGAAAGAACTGAAAACCAAAAACCACATTCAAAAAACGGGAAGACATTAATACCGGAAAAATGTAGAGTAATTGTTTGCTGTTTGATGACAAATCTATCCCAGAAAGTAGAATAATAGCGTTTTGCACTACATCAGAACGTGAAATCATACCATCTTTACTAACTTTTTTCAATGGGACATTCGAAAGCTGGCTGTGCTCTAATTGACTGTGCTATTTTCAACTTTATAGTACCTATCCACGGAGATGCGAACAGCTCTGATGAAAATACAGTTATCATGCCACTTATATAAGTATATTATGATGCCTAATAAACAGCAAGTTCATTCTATGCGATTATTTAGTTTTCTGAAACAACATTTACAAAAACGGAACCCAGCAACTTCAACCCGGATTTCGAAGTTGCAGTACAAATCAGTTTTCTAGAAGCAAAAATCCAAGGATACAATTTCCATTTTAAGAAAGCTTAACAAAAAATCCCGTGAAATTGGGTTAGAAAACGCTGAAGAGAGAAATCACGTGGCCGTGTGTGGTGCATTAGCTCATATTCGGCCAGGTGATATCGACAATGGCTGGTTGATCGTCATGGAAGATAGGGATGGGCAAAAAATATCGATACCTATATCAAAATATCGATATTTTCTCAGCAATTAATCAATATAATTACGGGATATTTTGAAAAGCGATATATATTCCCGATATTTATTTTAGGGTATCAAATTCGTATCAAAATCGATATTCTCGAATTGTAGACAATTATCTATTTCGGGTTACCAATTGTAGTAGGACAGTATAGTCATCGATATCGATAAATGTGAACAAGGGGCAACAGTGGAAATGCCATTTATTTTGGGTGGATAGCATTGATTATCTACGTTTGACTTAGTCTTGAGTTATACTAGGCAAAATCCGATACCTGTGACTTACGTTACTGTGACTTCAAAATATCTGTGACAAATACACGTGACAAAATACTAGATAGTATTTCTACCAATCACGTACAAATTCATTGTTTTACTGATTGAATAATATATTTATTGCAGCAATAGTACAACGAAAATTCATCTTAAATTTTATGTGTATAACGCAATGTAACAACTTTGTTACATTGCGGTATACATTTCAAATTTCCAAGTATAAAATACTAGGTGTGTCTCATTCTGACTTAGTGATACTATCAATGAGAGAATATAGAAGCGATATTATCTAGCTGAAGCGAAATATTGCGTAGGTACCTAATAAAATAATAACGATATAATATCGTGCACTCGTAACACTGGCACTGCCTGGGTCACAGATATATTTAGTTTCTGTCACTGTGAAATACCGCCAATTTTCTATACCTGTGACTTTTATCAGTGACGATAAATACGCCTCAAGCCTAGTTTGACTGTAAGTGTCAAAGTTGGTCTTCCTTCTTCTTGAGGTCAAAGATCCTGCTAGTCTACGTTCCGTAGCTTGGGGTTAGTATCATTGATCTATGGCCCGGCAACACGCTCCGCCGCCGCTTGCCTGCACAATTTTGATGAGCAAAAATATCGATATATCGCAATATCGATATTTTTTACCATACATATATCGATACATTTTTTCATTTGCCCATCCCTAATGGAAGAGGCTCCATCAAACTAAAAGGCAATGGTGTCCAATGATTACTTCGTTAGCCAGTGGCTGGACCACAGTAGGGATGGGACGTATTTACCCGACCAGGTTTTAATATCTGGTATTTGCTTGCAAGTACGGAAACCTGGTATGCGAGGCGTCCAAAAACTATGAAAGTCTTGAAAAAAAAATGAAAAATAAATTCGAAAATCGTGATCTATTTTCTAATAACCCATGATAAAATCAACTTCGATTTTATTTGTATTTTGGGACCATTTGAGAAAATGTTGATTTTTACCCCAAAATCTTATAATTTTCTAAATGCTCCCAAAGAACCAATGAGCCGCAGTTAGCTTTTTCATAAGGTAAATAGAAAATTGTTTAGACTTTGCGCCGAATTACTTTTCCGGTGTTTTATTCCTTATATACGTAATCGAACCTACCATACCTACTGTTGGTTATATAGTATTATGAACGTCACTGTCACTGCCAGGTTGACAGCCTTATGTCAAGTCTATGTATAACTAACGAGTAAGACAGACAGTTTATCTTTTCTCTCTTTCCCACGCCTAGTAATCTGCTAATAAAAACACTAGCTCTACGAAATTGTATATACTCTGTGGTGCAAGTTTAGAAGATGACGTGCAGCGCCTCCCTCACCCCCGTTCTTCACCCCCGTTAGCAATAATCAGTAGCTAGCCATTATAATCAGCGGCCATTACTGTTTATCACCTGTTTATTGTTTTGATGTTCAGTTTTTGTTAAATCAGTAATAACAATAACAAACAACATGTTTCGCAAGTATTGTGTTCCTAGATGTGATAGTCAACGACATGACGTTAAATTACATAGATTTCCTTTAAAAAGGAAGTACGAGATCAATGGCTAAGATATCTCAACTGTGAAAAGCTTTTTAGGATGAATAATTTAGTAAACAAAGTGTTTGTTTGTAATAAACACTGAAAAACGGTTTATTTCAACAAAATCCTAATCGTTTAAAACTTGGGGCATATCCAACTGTGTTTACTGAATTGGAAATGACGTCTGGAAACCCATCAACCAGTTCCTGTACTGAATCAGGTATAAAAACATTCCTTCCTGAAATATTATTTATCTAAACTTTTCAGTACCATGAATTAAAAAGCAAACCCTTTTAATTTTCAGTACCAAAGTCAAATACGATCATACACCAGTGATCATAGTTGTTCGAGGAAGCCTCGTTACTGTGAACATATTTACTGTTCAGATGGTGTCCGAATATCCAGGAGAATATCGAAGTCCAGGCATGTAAGTATTTCTTCTATAAATAAATAGTAACAGTTTTTATTTTTAATCTGTGGTAGCAGTGTTAAAGTTAAAACGTTTGAATTTATTCCATTGATTAAAATTAAATAAGTTATTCACAATAATAATCATGTTTTGGTGTGTAAAATCAACGTTTTACAAATGCTCAGCTGCCTGTTGCCTTTGAAAGGTGGCGGCCATAATTGCAAATGTACGAAAAAATTTAAATTTAATTATCAATAAAAATCATGTTTTATTACAGACTTCGACCAACCATCAACTTCCATGGTTCCATACCCAAAGAGTGAAAACGGGACCCTATTGCTAAGCCTTCGCCGGCTGTTCAGCGATTTGTATCTCAGGTAGTGTTGTTTTCACAAAATATGTACTTCTCTGGCAGATATATCAACAAATAAAATAAATATTCAAATTAAAGGGGTATCCCATACAAAAAATATTTCTGGTTCGGGTTTTATAGCCAAGGCTGTATCTCTTGAATGGTCATAGTTAGACAGATTAAATTTTGTCATAGTATGTAACACTATATCATATATGGATTTGTCATTGTTACCTTGTATGGAAACATAGACAGAGAAAGCTATATGGAAATGTAAATATCTTTTTAATTTCTCTTTATTTTCAGATTGCACACCTCGCGGGTTCAGCAAAAGAGATTGATTAGAGTTCTTAAATCATTGACTCCAAAATGCAAGCTTTTATATAAAGTGTTTGAAAAATCTAGTCGTCAAAGGAATTTTCATGAAGCCTTGAAACGTCATCTTTACCACAAATGCAAAATAAGGCGTTATGTAAATACAAAAAGAAATAAAAAAATAAAAAACTGATTAAGTAATTTGCTTGTTAATGTTTCCTGTTACCTGCATTACCTACCTACCTATAGAAAACCTACCTAGTACATATAGTTACATTATTTTCAATATTGACTATTATTTATTCTGTGACTTGACGCTGGTAGAATGCGCAAGCCGTGCAATGCTGCACGAAAACGATTTAAAAAAAAAACAGCTGTCATCTTCTAAGTTTGCAACGGTACAACGTCAATGTATGACAGATGACCGTCTGATACCTGTGTAGTTTGTGCTCTTTCCTTCCAACCCCGAGTCTTACGGTGCATTCCGAATTACGATTACAGCGCTGATAGCGATCACAAAAATATTTTGCGTTCCAAATTAGATATCACGATATTGACAGTTGAGTGCTAACATTAATTCGGAACACTTATGAGCGCGCTCACGGTCACGTGTCGTATCGTGTTGTCAATGTCAATATCTCATTGCAATACAAAAAGAGAGCATCAAAGTTATTCTCCGACCGTTGATTTGGTCTTCTATATTTATTTCCATTTCTTTGTAAAAACTAGCAAACGAACGTTTTGTTGAAAAACCCCAAAGAAAAAACCGTTAGTAAACAAACCCAATTGTCAGATTTGACAGCACGCTCACAGAGATTTCAGTTTGTAGCCGTTGTTGTCGTTGATATCGCAAAATGGCGCATGTAATGACGTCATCTATGACGTCACACGGGACAACGTTGTCGCGCTCACGATAATACGGAACGCGTGTGAGCGCGATGATATTGATTTTAGCGTAATTCGGAATGCACCGTTAGATAGGCGCCTATCATGTGAATAATTCTAATCTTTATATTAACCACTGGCGGATCAAATAATACAGCTTCAATAAACGGTTATGTACTGTATTGAAAAATTAGAAGGCATTTCCAATTATGCCACATGAAAATTCTGCATGAAAATGGCGCTGACCCTATAGAACTTGTGGACCTGCACCTGCACTCAAGAAAATGAACAAGATTGGAGTAATGATCAGCGTGCTTTGGCTTGTCCTTGAAGCCGCACTGCTATCAGTACGTGCAAAAAGCTGCAATCGGTGAGATAGCCTTGTTGAACTTTGTGAATGAATTCGAGAGGGCCGTCGTGTTTTTTCTTCCTACAAGAATTTCACCGTATCGCAAGAACTTTGTGAATGTGTACGAGAAGACCGCCGTGTGCTCCTACGAGAACTTCACCGTATCGCAATGGCCTCTACTCTTCAGTCATTTTGTACGAGCAGCCGCCAGCGAGCGAGAGCCTGAGAGGACTACCATCTGAGTACGATCATCTAGTCTCCAGCCTTGAGACAATCTGTCTCACAGGAAATCTGTCAAGTGAACAAGTACGGACTGGACCGTACGTACACTTCTTCAAGAAGATTTCAGAAAGTATGAACCATCAGCCACTGCTACATCATCATCAGCCTTTATTTCAACACTACCTGCCAGCTAAAGTATGCTCATACTGCAATAAGCAGGGGCACTTGAAGAATAAGTGTTTCAAACTTCATCGAGATTGTCGCGAAAAGAAGAATGAGGACACCAAAAAGACCTTTGTGGCATCCGCATTTTTTTGTGCAGTGAAGCAGAACTGGGTGATTGATTCCGGCTGTTCTACACATATGTGCAATGAACAAAAACATTTGATGAACTTTATAGTAATAGCTAGAGGTGAAAATATTGAATGTTTAAGTTCCGGAGACTGGAGTAATGTTTTTTTTAGACACTGATGTTATAAATTTACTTAGTGTAAGTAAATTGTGTGTTATAGGTTACACAGTAGTTTTTCAACAAAAAGGGCTATCATTTCTATGAGAAACATGCTATTAACGGGGCTTTCATTTGTAAGGTTTATTTTATTATAATAGCATCTACAAATCGCTAGGTAGACAGGCATAATATGTGTGTCATCTAAGTGTGCAATGGTGGTGCACTATTCAGCTCTCCTGCCAGGGCAGGAGCTAGCACAGAGTGCAAACATAGCTGAGGTGCTGATAATACTTGGCACAGGAGGCTAGACCATCAAGGTATCCAAGGTATGCTAGCTATAAGAATGGTTTGGCTTAAAGTGTTTTGTTTCAGTGGAGCTACAGAGCTGTATTGCATGCTCTGCATGCAAAATGGCAGCTAAGCTATTTCTCACCAAGAGCAGCTGTCGCCATATGAGCGCGCCTTTTGATTCCTATACCTATCATGTCTGTGACCCCATGCCAGTTGCTAGTTTGGGGTGGCGCTGGATATTTGGTGATGTATACTGATGACTACACATGGAAGAGCTTTGGCTACCTGCTTCATAGGAAGAAAGAGGTTTGTATTTTTTCTACTTATGGGTATTTTTATTTATCTATTGTAGAAGACAGTTATCATATATGTTCTGTACCGATAGTGGTGGGGAGTATTGCTGTACCTTATATTCTGATTTCCTTAAAAAGGTAGGATTTTAAATCAGACATCTATTTCTTATTGTTCTCAAGGCAATTGTGTTTCTGAGTGCCTAAAAATAGGTTTCTCTTAGGAAAAGCAAGATTAGATAATGTTCTTTTGGGGTTAACCAGGACAAACTACAATTTCCTATTTGTAAAAATCTATCCCCAACTTTACCTTTTTCTGGCCTTACTCTATATGAGAAGTGAACTGGATTTTAGGCCTGATCTTAGTCATCTTCATGTCATTGGCTGCATTGCTTACACACTGATTCTTGAATGTAGTAGGAATAAGTTAGATACTAAAAGCAAGAAATTAATTCTTTGTAGGCTATAGAATGTAAATAAAGGTCTATAGACTTCAAACCCTATGAACCCTTATAGGGTGACCATATCTAGGGACATAGTGTTTATAGAGAACCAATTTTATAAGACTGATATTAATATTAATTCAAACTGTTATTATACTCATTATCTATTTTATGAAATGAATAATAATATTAAATCTAGTCACTATATTCAAGATTCCAGTCATGTTAAACTGAATCATGGTCAGCCGAGTTTGAGTCACAGTCAAACTGTAGAACTGAATTCTAGCACTAATTAGTACCAACCAAATTCTAGTCTGACATCTGAATCTGTATTATTTTTTCTGCATATACTGTGATTATCATTATAATGATATCAGATGCAGAGGAAGGAGGAGTATTACTGCACTGGCAGCGAGATCGAGGCCGGGTGGGCCCATCACTGTTGCATCCCCTGTGAGGGTGACTTAGTTTGGTGGCACTTAAAGGGGAAGCTTCTGCCTTCCCTTCGGCCTTCGCCTCCAATCTCTACTGCCCGTCCGATCAGAATTAGTTCATTCCAAACTGCCACTGAGGTATGAGGATTATGAGACTGATTTCTCCCTCGTGGCGCAACAATCACTTCCTGGCGATCCACAGACATATGAGAAAGTAATGTCAGGTGCTGACAGTAAGCACTGGCAATCAGCTATGCAATGTGAGTTAGACTCACTCATTGCAAATAATGTGTGGAAAATTGTTGTTAGGCCTAATCTTAATAATGAAGTTAACTGGGTCTTCAAACATAAACATGCCTCAGGTAAGTTTGACAGGTTTACTTATAGCGCGGCGAATAGCCTAGTAGCTAGGGTCCTTACCCAAATTAGAAGTAGATATATAGATTTCTATGGATCTCCTCTGTAGTGATATGATATGTGTATCTTGTTTAGTTTAGCTAATGAGCTGGATTTTAATATTGACCATGTAGATGTTAATACTGCATTCATAAATGCTTAGAGGAGACAAGTTGTTTGTCTGTTTTTAAAAGTTATCTGTGGCCTATAACCACAGTGCAATAGAAAGGTTAGTTCTTTGCTTTGTAAAATAGTTATAGCAGAGCAAATGTGAGCCTTGTGTATATTTTTAAAACAATAGTTGGAGATGTCATTACTTTAGCACTTTTATGTTGATGACTTCTGCATATTTTATAGAACTTAAAAGAATGAGCTTTTAACATTATAAGAAATATTTTAAGTGTTTAAAAACCTAGGTTCAATAACTACCTGTCTATTAGAGATAGATTTAAACTTGACCAGTCAGACTGTAATTAAATTATTAATTGTTTGGCATGTAAAATTATAAATCTGTGTCCACTCTTATGGAGGTTAATTATGAAGAATGAGAATGAACACTTGGATTATAATATACATAATTATAGAGAATTGTTAGGTAGCCTGATGTATATGTATATCTGTGTGCACTAGGCTCGTTATTGCTTTTGCATGTAGTCAGCTATGTCATTTTTGCAACAAATTTGACAGAACTCATTGACAGGCTGTATCGCATCCTTAGACATTTAGAATGCACAATAAATTATTGTCTATCTTTTTATTGATCTAATAATTTAGGTATCATAGCCTTCACTGATGCAGATTGAGCTAATGTTATCACAGACCGTAAATTCTACACGGATTTTGTTGTTAAGCTAAGTTATAATTGTTATCAAGTTTTTTTTTCTGATGACTGCTGATGTACTAACGAAAGTTTTAGGTGGATGTAAGCATAAATTGTTTAATTCTGAATTAAATGTAAATCCTAAATATTTTAGGTTAATTAGATTTAATTCGGGTAAATAAAAAGTAGCTTTATATAACTTCACCTACTGTTAATGTCATGTAATCTTTGTCTCGCTCAAATTACTTATTGAAATGTAGTACACGTTGAAAATACTAAGGGGAAGTGTTGGTTATATAGTATTATGAACGTCACTCTTTCCTTCCAACCCCGAGCCTAGATAGGCGCCTATCATGTGAATTCTAATCTTTATATTAAATAAATCAATCAACAAGCCTGCGCGTTTACTTTACTAACACCTACTAGGTACTCTCGGCACACAACTAGATAGCGCCTATCTGGAAAACTCTGAAAACACGTTTTCCCAGAGACTAGCTGCATCAAAGCCGTGGGGTCGCGGCGTACGAATATCGACCCCTCCAACTCAACCCGTGGATGTCGTAAAAGCCGACTAAGGGAACCTACCAGAGGAAGAGCAGCAGCTTCCTTCTGAGTATTTTTAAACACCAACACTGCGATCACCAATCCGCCTGCCAAGCGTGGTGATTATGGCAAATCCTACATGGGAGACCATCCAATCGATGGACCGACGACATCGTAGCGGTCGCAGGGAGTCGATGGATGGAGGCGGCTCAGGACCGCTATTTGTGGCGTCGTACGGGGGAGGCCTATGTCCAGCAGTGGACGTGTATGGGCTGATGATGATGACTTTAGCTAAATTGATTTTTTGGTACTGAAAATCTCAATAGGTAGGTAATAGCAATTTTCACTAAAATAGGTTGGTACGTACCTACCACAGACATGGTAGAGCTGTGGTACCTACAGCACATTTCCGAGTTCACAATTTGATTGCCATTCCTATCAAACAAATATGAGGTAAGTACCTAGGTAATTAACTGTGTTTAGTAGTCTTTGACAAAGTATTACATTTACCTACCTACAGTAGGTAATTAATTTAGGTACTGAACTTGAAAAAGTCAAGTACCTACCTACCTAGATAAATACGGCGTAGCTCTACCATGTCTGTGATAAATACCAATTTTAAACAAAAATAATGCAAGCACCTTCATACATAGGTTGGGTGTCTGCATCAAACTTAAATTAGATGAGTGGGCACAGATCTCATTTTATATTATTACATTAGCTGACCCGTGCCCACTTCGTTGGGCGGTAAAAATTTTTAGTTGTTAATATATATAGCCAATAACACTCGCAAATAACGTGGTTTTCAATAGGTGAAAGAATTTTCAAAATTGGCTCAGTAGATTCAGAGATTACCCCCTACAACCACAAACCTTACTTATTTTTATTAGTGTAGTATAGTATAGATTTAAATATACCTAGATTTTATAGACTGGATGTCACACTGCAGCTCCACATTTACCTGGGTATATTATGCGCTTCTGGAAGAAAGAATCACCAGTCATCCTAAATCTTCACATCAATGTACAGAATTGGACCTGTTACAGTTTTATTATAAGTATAGATAAGAAATAATAATACCTACTTTGTAAATAAGTACGTCATACCTACTTAGAGTGAAAAGTGAGTCTCCCTCCCGTACTAGCAAAAACTATAATAGGTACCTACGGCCCGTCTCGTCTGCTATTAATTTTATGTAGGCGTTATGATTAGATTTAACTAGGTACAACATAGGCAATTTCCCTATAGTAGGTATCTAATCCTAATGCCTACCTGTTAATCTGTCAGCTATGTTTAGTTTACTTACAATTAATAATATGAGTACCCAAATAGCGTTATTAGTTGTAGGTCAATCGTGCTGATAAATTAAATATCAAAATGTATTTATGTACATACATATTGAGCCGTGGGGCCGCGGCATAGAATATCGACCCCTCCAACTCAACCCGTGGATGTCGTAAGAGCAGACTAAGGGAACCTACCAGAGGAAGGGCAGCAGCTTCCTACCGTGTATTACTAACATCTTACTGCGATCACCAATCCGCCTGCCAAGCGTGGTGATTATGGCAACCCCCCCCCCCCCCCCCCCATTTCAATATCAACGGCGATTACATCACTCACCTTCGGTTTGCCGACGATATAGTCATTATGGCAGAATCACTGGAAGAGCTTAGCAGGATGCTCAGAGACAAATATCATGTCTAATGCCCATGTCGCACCCTTACCGGTCTATGTGGGGAACGATGTTATCGAAGTTGTTGATCATTATAAGTCTACCTAGGCCAAATGATCCAACTAGGTAAATCCAACTTCGATAAAGAGGTCAGCCGACGAATCCAACTCGGATGAGCAGCGTTCGGGAAACTTCGCAATATCTTCTCGTCACAGATACCGCAGAGCCTCAAGACGAAAGTCTTTAACCAATGTGTGCTACCAGTGATGATTTACGGATCCGAGACGTGGTCGCTCACTATAGGCCTTGTACATAGGCTCAAAGTCACCCAGCGAGCTATGGAGAGAGCTATGCTCGGAGTTTCTCTACGCGATAGGGTCCGGAATACGGAAATTCGTAGAAGAACCAAAGTTACCGACATAGCTCTCAGAATCAGCATGCTGAAATGGCGATGGGCAGGCCATATAGCTCGTAGAACCGATAACCGCTGGGGAGTAAAGGTTCTCGAGTGGCGACCGCGATGCAATGCGAAACGGAGTGTGGGAAGACCTCCCACTCGATGGACCGACGACATCGTAGCGGTCGCAGGGAGTCGTTGGATGGAGGCGGCTCAGGACCGCTATTCGTGGCGTCGTTTGGGGGAGGCCTATGTTCAGCAGTGGACGTGTACGGGCTGATGATGATGATGATGATGATATTGTAGCCGATTTCTATGTTCCCACGTACGTATGTATGTATCTAGCGCTGAAACTACTGGTCCGATTTCAACAAATGAGGTGTCGTATGAATCGTCTTTATAGCCCGATGGTTATAGGCTATGTGACGTCAGATAAATATGAGGGTCTAACCAGATGCGGGAGTCTAAGTAAGGGTCGAAAAACCTAATGTTAGTAAATATGCTCGTGTGTGGTATTGTTGCAAAGGTCTGTTTTTACTTTCCAAAACTGTTTATAAAACTTTAGTGAGCTTAACGATTCTTAAGCATTCAGCAAAGCAGTCTTGATACTTAGGTAGTCGGAGGCACCCACCCCCAAGGTACTAGTGGTACAAGTGGGATCGAGACCTGCGACTTCCTCAGTATCAAAAGAAAATTTTAAGAGACAATATGTGAACGCTTGTTTAAGACTTTTATTACGTAGTCGGGTTTTAGTTTTTAACTTTATTTTTTTTAACCTCGACGTAAGGAGCTTAAATGTAGCACAACGGTGACTTTTTACCCCAATTCGATTCAAAGCAACAAAAACATGTCACGAAGGGGCGGTGCGAGTAGTTACTCTGACGTGGCCAATAAAGGTAAACCGCTGTCAATGTGATCCGAATGTCGTACCTGTGTGAGATATGTGTATTTAGTATATGAGTGAGTGAAGTTAAACATGGTAAAGGCCCGTCTACAATAACTTCCATTTGTAGGGGCTTTACCTCAAGTTTGGTTTCGTAGAAACATGAATGTGGATGTCTCCACCACATTCAGCATTTCTACGCTTTCTCTAAGAAAGACTTGTGTACATGAGCTGAACGAAGAGCTTTCAGACTTATTGGCCAGCAGTATTTTGCGGAGACTTAGATCCAAAATCTTCAACACCGCCGCAAGGTTGCGGAGGACTCGGCCAAGTATCAGCTTACAGCCCTAGATTCGATGGAACAAAGAGCTGTCAGACTTATTCATCATCAACCTATATTAGTCCACTGCTGGACATAGGCCTCCCGTAATGAGCGCCATAGCGCCCTGTCTTCAGCTTGACGCATCCAGCATCTGCCTGCAGTCTTTCGCAGATCGTCATCCCACCTGGCCGGAAGGCGTCCTACACTACGTTTGCCGAGTCGCGGTCTCCACTCAAGAACACGTTTACCCCAGCGGTTGTCGGTTTTTCCCGAGATATGGCCGGCCCACTGCCACTTCAGCTTGCTAATTCTTTGAGCTATGTCGATAACTTTGGTTCTCTGTCGGATGTATTCGTTACGAATCCTGTCCTTCAGAGAGACTCCGAGCATAGCTCTTTCCATAGCTTGCTGAGCGACTTTGAACTGGTGGACCAGCCCTACCGTGAGTGTCCACGTCTCAGCTCCATACGTCATGAAAGGTAGGACGCACCGATTGGACACTTTAGTTTTCAAACATTGTGGTATGGACGACGAGAAGACTCAACGTAGTTTCCCAAAAGCTGCCCACCCTAGCTGGATCCTTCTCTTGGCCTCCTTCTCAAAAGTGTTCCTACCCAGCTGCAGAATTTGCCCAAGGTAAGTGTACTCGGAAACAATTTCGAGAAAGTGGCCATATACGAAGACCGGTCCCGGATCAATGAGGCCATTGATCATGACTTTCGTTTTATCCAAGTTCTTGGAGAGACCTATGCGTCGCGAGGCTGACGCTAGGCCATCCAGCATCTGGTTTAGCTCCTCTAGCGACTCCGCCATTAAAACTATGTCATCAGCGAATCGCAGGTGTGAGATGAAATCGTCGTTTATGTTAATGCCCTTGCCTTTCCAGTCCAGCGTCTTAAACATACGTATCTTCCAACGCGCTCGTGAACAGTTCCGGGATATAACATCCCCCTGTCTCACTCCTCTGCGTAGTTGGATTGGTTTAGACTGCTGGCTATGTCCTTGGACACTCATGGTGGCGGCTTCGTAGAGACATCTCAACACCCCGATATAGCGACAGAATACTTGGCATCGCTGTAAGGATTCCAGAACAGCCCAGGTTTCGGCAGAGTCAAAGGCCTCCTCATAGTCCATAAAGACATAAGGGCTGATTATACTCTTCGGACTTCTGTATAATCTGCCTCACTGTGTGTATGTGGTCTATGGTGCCATATCCTCCGCGAAACCCGGCCTGTTCCGGTGGCTGGAACTCATCGAGTCTTCTGGTGAGACGATTCGTGATAACTCGTCAGAACAGCTTATAGACGTGGCTCAGAAGCGAGATGGGTCTGTAATTTTTAAGAAGGATTTTATCTCCCTTCTTAAAAAAGAGCATCACCAAACTCGCACTCCACGCCTTTGGAGTTCTCCCACTGTGAAGGACGGCGTTGAAGAGGTTCTGAAGTTCCTGTATAATAGGAGCTCCTCCGGCTTTCAAAAGCTCTGATGATATTCCGTCCTCACCAGGGGCTTTTTCATTTTTAAGCTGCCTCAGAGCTAGCACGATCTCGTCTTGACTGATGTCTGGCAGCTCGTCGGTATAGTGGCGTGTCAGGGTGGCTCTGGAATCGTGGTTGTTTGGTTGGGAACTACGGGCATGTGCAGCGTATAATCGGCCATAGAAAACCTCTATCTCGGCGAAAATCTCCTGCTTCGACAATATGGTCCTTCCATCGTGCGTTTTAAGCTTCGTCAAATGGCTCCTGCCAAGCTGCTGAGTGAATACTTTGGACCCTCGATTTCGCTCTATTGCCTCTTCAATGAGGCGTGTGTTAGAGCTTCGAAAGTCGCGCCGTACCATCTTCGCAATTTGCTTGTTCAGGTGTGCCCTGTCTGACGAAGTCACTTGGGTGGTTTCCCGTCTATTTGCCATCAGCCCGAGAGTCTCATCCGAGAGTTTGGATTTCTTGCCATTACGTTGCTTTTGGCAGAATTTGATGCCCTCGTCCCTCAGCGTTTCGACTAGATTGTGTAGGCTCTTCTCAGCGTCATCAGTGGGATTCAACGCAAAAAATCTATTCCCGAGAAGCTGCTGGAGCTTCTCGGTACCCGCCATTATTTGGGTTGGGTTAGGTCGGAGCGTGGATTTCATCAGACGGTTTCTTTCACGCTTTAAGTTGATATTTAGAGAGCCTCGGAGCAGTCGGTGATCAGATCCGGTATTGAACCTGTTGATCACTGAGACATCTCTGAATATATGCTTGCTATCCGTCATGATGAAGTCGATCTCATTTTTAGTCACAGTGTCGGGGCTTTGCCATGTCCACTTCCTTTGAGGTTGTTTCTTAAAGGAGAGTCATTAAGAACAGACCCTCTTTCTCAAGGAAGTTAACAAGCATTTGCCCCCTGTGATTCCTCACTCCATAACCATGCGGGCCTATTCGGGATTCGTTACCAGTCTGGGTACCTTGCCGTTCAAGTCCCCCATAACAACGTTGAAGTGAGCCTTAGTGGTGCCGTGTAAGGCTTTAGATATGTCTTCATATATATCCTCCACTTCATCATCCGGGTGTGCCGAGGTTGGTGCGTATACCTGAATTACCTTCATGCTATACCGCTTGGACAGCCGAAGGATCAGATACGCTACCCTATTCGACACACTGGAGATTTCTTGAACGTTGTTAGCGTCGCGCCTTGTAAACGAGGAAACCTATGCCACCCTGGGATGTTTTATCACCCTCGCGAAAGTAGAGAAGATTGCCCGAGTCTAGTGTTATGGTATCCTCCCCCTCTCTAGGGACTTCACATAACCGCAAAACATGCCATTAAATGTTCTCTTACTCCACTTCCAACTGCGCTAGATGATGGTCAAGCCTCTACTCGTTGGAGTGCGTCCATTATACGTCGCCAGGGAAAATTTTTGGAGTAGTGAATGGTAGCCTAATGTATCCCGGGAATTCCTAGCACCCCCTGCCCCGCTGTTACCGTGGCCGCTACCATGGCCAGGAATAGCGAGGCGACCGGGAACTGGGGGCCATTTTCTAGCTTTTCTAATCATCATTGGGGGTTATTGCCCATAATCCCCACGCTGGGCATGCGGGTTGGGGATCGCAGTTGGGTGATGGAGTTTTCCGCCCCCCGGTGTTTTACTTAATAACCAGCAGTATTTTGCGGAGACTTAGATCCAAACTCTCGAACATCGCCGCAAAGTTGCGGAGGACTCGGCCAAGTACTTATTTTGTAAGCCTAAAGAAATAAAGTTATTGATCCTGATTCTACCAGCTTACGGCCCTAGACTCGATAGAACGAAGACCTTCAGACTTATTGGCCAGCAGTATTTTGCGGAGACTTTGATCCAAACTCACGAACACCGCCGCCGCAAGGTTGCTTGCTTTTCGATCTTTTATAGAATTACACCAGCACCATCAGCGACCATGAATTGAACGCTGATAGTTTGCTGATGCCATAGATACATCAGTAAACTATCAACGTATTTAAATGAGGTTCAAGTTAGTTAGGGCGAATGGTGTGGCACGTGAAGCTTAAATAATTTAAAAGGAATTGGTTGATTCTCATCACACAGTTATTAGTTCAAAATCCGTGAACGGGGATGCCATTCAGATTTTTATAAAAAAATATAGGCTTAAACCATTTTTCTGTAGCTACAACAAAGGTTAAATCATCTCATCTCTACCAGCCCAAAAATCCACTCTTCATTTAAATAAGTATAAAAAAAAAATATTCTATGTGCCGAGAAACAATATTCCTACAATAGCAATGAGAAGACAGGTCATCTGTTTGCAAAAAAAATTCAGAGCATCGTAGCGATCTGAGTCACAGGTCGCTTCGATGCTCTGAATGGCTGTGACCCGTGAGTTGTTGGCGTAGAGTATCTGACGCAGTGCAGCAGGATCAGCGCGGCAATGCGACGCAAAACCCAACTCGATTCCTTCTTTTCCACTTTTTTCGGAATATGAGGGGGCAAAGACCTACAAAATGTAGCTAAGAACCATAAAAGAGTCCATCCGAGTATTTCGATACCTCATTTATCAAAATCTCTGCAGCTGTAGGGATGCTTTGTGGTAATAGAGAACGAATTTTTTTGTGTTTGTGTTGTTGTTGTTCTCTCGGAACTTGGTCCCTAACCCGGAGCGCTATCTGTTACTTCAACCTAATTATTTTTCATCACTAGCGTTATAGGATCCGATCAAAATTAAACTATACTTACTTTAATTCAATATCTTTATTGAATTTTTACAATTACAGATCGGATCAAACCAACAATATTATATATAATCTACGGCAACAAAAAGCAGAAAAAAGATAATATAAGGAGTGTGTCAAGTCAGCTACAAAGAAACAGGTCAGATAATTCAAGATGATAAACTGCTCAACGGACAACATTTAGATTTCTGATAAACTTGAACCATACATATGTATACGATTATAGACACTTATTAATCTGAATGCTATGTGACTACGATAACAATAGACATCTACGCAACGCTATGCGCCAACTTGCTGAAAGGAAAATAAAAGAAAAAACAAAATAAACAGTAATTCATCTAAAAAATTTATTAATTAACGAGGCGACTATGTGCACATTGGAACACTTGTAAATTTACAAGAGCACTTGTACAATATTTACAGACCCGCGTACAACACTACTAAATATACCCTCTCGCCTCGCTCCTCTGTCGCCCGTCTACTCCTAAAGATCAACTTACACCTATATACTGTACATAAGTAGTTTGTACAAATTATTCTTATAAATAAGTTTATAGATAATCTAAAATCTAATTTAAAACAATGGAAATAGTGTTGATCATAATACTTATACGGATAATGGTATAAGAACTTACTTAATATCTTAATTCTTAATCAGATTATATCAACTACATCATAAATAATATAATTATGCAATGATTTTTGCTTAGCTCTAATGACTGGTACGAGACGGTCAGCCATGACTTATATCTAACATCGATAGCTCCACGTATACGTACTCCATAAGACTATACATAATGTACTCTGATTGATTAAATATTACAAGAAGCCGATACTGGTAGCTATCAAAAAGCATGCTACAGTTAAAACTACGAACAAAGAATATACATATAAATCGACACAACATTAAATTATCGACATGGCAGAGAGCCCGCACCGCCTCCAGTTCCTCTCAGGAATTCAATCATTAAGGAACCAACAACTCATATCCTTAATAACCTCATTAACTACAGACTCATTATGTACATATTATAATTCCGTAAAGATCCAGCGCTCAGTAAATAAGAATACTCAGTTTTACGACATGTGCTTATAGCACAAACATTAAAACTACCAGTTAATCTATTTAAGTTATATACAATCAATTTGTTTTATTTACACATAGTAAAGAAATAAGTATGTAACTACGATGAATATTTTTATTCCCTGCAAACGGAATCTTGATAAAAAAATATATTAAACTAACATAATTTTATACATGTTATCAACAGATAAATAAATGAATCACAGTAACAAGGTAATTATCGACAAATAATTTGTTGTTTGTGATGTTTTCATTCACATTATGCTTGTTGTTTGTGCGTTACTACGATAGAGATGGATGAGAATAACTGAGTTAAAATATTTTATTTCAGATTTAGAACTGATTTCACGTAAGCTTTTATTAAAAGGTTTATCAGTTATCATATAACGGAGAAATTCATAAAACGAGGTTATGTTTAGGTGGACTGACCCGACTATATCGACTTTGTTTTCAAATGCCTATAGGAGTAGGTACAAATTTCCTCTTCTGTTGGGCCATCATAATTAGTTTCCAGCATTCTTGCTATTTATTTAGAAGTTGATTAATTGACAGATTAAATGTTTCATAAATTGTGACACATTTCCACATAGAAATCATGAACTTAGGATATGGAATGCCCAGATCCGTAAGTAAAGATATTCGTTTGATGTATTTGAGTAACAAACACGACAGCAGGATGATATAACTTATCTACACAACAATTGTACAGTAACCCTGCTGATCTCCAGACTATGCTTCACTATCGGTCTTAAGATGGACAAGTCCAAAACCAAGATCATGTCCAACCGCCCGGGTCCAAAACCCTCATCTTAGTTGGGAACACCCAGCTAGATGTAGTGGTCAAGTAGGTATATCTTGGGGACTGTTTATCTTCGGCCGGTTCTCTTAATCCTGATCGCGAAAAGGATACAATTAGGATGGAAACTTGAGGACGTCTTTAATCCAAAATTCCGCAAAGCCTGAAAACTAAGGTTTATGACCAATACGTCCTGGCCCCATCTCACTTACGAGCCTGAGATTTGGCTGCTCACAAAGGAGTACACAAGATCAGAGTAGCTCAAAGGGCAAAGGAGCGCGCCATGCTCGGCATATCCCTCGTCGATCGCATACTCAAGGTGGAGATACGACAACGCACAAAATTCGTTGACGTAGGTATGCGGAACGCGAGCCTTAAGTAGGATGGACAGGACACGTTGCAAGGCGTGATGACGGCGGGATGGACCAAGGCGGTTAAAGTGGTACCCGGTAGCGGCGAAGCGTTCTCGAGGTATACCACCTGCCTGATGGTCCGACGACATCGTCGGGGTAGCCGGAAGACTGGATTATGCCCGCACAGAACCCGAGATAGCTGGCATATAGAAGATGAGGCCTGCCTCCAGCAGTGGGTGTCAGCGGGCTGATGTTGATGATTTGAGTAACACGCTACATGGTTCCGGATGAAAATACATTGATATCTTAACATACATTGTTTTTATAGGTACAGTTTCATCTAATAAAAGATTCAAAAAAGGTCATTACGTAACGACGACGATAAGCTCTATACGGAGTATGTGATTTAACCGTCGACCATGACTTTAATTGATTATAAGCTACCTAAATAAAATAAACTATCTGTACACTTACAAATTGAATAAATATGTTATATGTATAAATAAGTATTAAAAATGATGATTTCTATATCTCAAAGTGTAATTATGTAACTCGCGGATCGTTTTGTTTATCATTACTGAATTATTTAGTTTTGCTCTACATGTTCTGCTTGTATTGTTGATTGATGGTTCGTTTATGTTGTTTATGATTAGATAAAATTTTAGACCTTTACAATTTTAAGGTTGGTATCTTTTGTGGTTGTAATACTATGTTTTGAGCATATAAATAAACCTAGGATAATTAAATTGAAGTACGAACCAACCATATAACTTTTTTCAGTAAATTTTTATAGCTGACCTAATTCGGCGTAAAAAAAAAATACTATTATAACAATTTACACCTCAGCAGTTGCTACACGCATTGATTATTTTTTTACGGTTAATATAAATCGGTTATTAATAATATTTCAATTTTATGGTAACATTGTACTTTGATAAACCAGTAGCAAAACATCTTACCAACTAATTTCCTAGTCATGCATAGAGAAGGAGCTCTTTCCTTTTTACACATTGGTGTTGATTAGGTTGTTGCAAAAGTAATATTTTTTTATAACCAATAGACTCTCGTTTGACCACAATTTCACATTAGACTATTTAACTAAATTGAAATAAGTTGCAAATTGTTATCATCTTATTTTAGCGGTTTTTATTGAAAAATATTTATGTAAAAAAGTTTTAATTTTTTTAATGTTTGGTCACTTGGTAGACAACGATATGCGATTGGTTGTAACGCTGTTGACGTCACATCATCGAATAACAGATTACCTACTAGTGCATTGAGTGCGTCGAACAAAGTCTTGGAGGGAAATCTGGTAGTTTGTATTGTGTTTTCAGTTAATTCTATAAAGAATGTCTAAGCTTTATAGAAGATTTACAGATAAGAATGGAAGAAGATTATGTAAGTTCAAAGTCGACAACAGTAATGTTTTTTTTTACTTTTATGGACTCTTTTTTTTTGGGCGTCTTTGCTGTGGTACTTTCACATTCTGAAGCAATACGCGAATTGTACAATTTTTTTTTCAGTTTTACATCTAAAACTAACAAAATTTCGTGGACTTCGTCGACAAACTTGTTAATGTGACGTCATTGAGTCATGCCTACGGAGCCGTGACAGTAATTAGCATTATGGCGCGTCGTTATTTTATTCAAAGTTTCAAATAATTTTTTGTAAGTTATACGATGGACCTTAACCAAAATATTATTAATATTTGCATGATTAAGAATTATTTGCCAAAAGTAGTCAAATATCCTAATTTTCTGAAATGAATTATAATTGAAAATGAAAGATAGAAAAGGTACCAAAAATGTGTCATTTGAGACGTGCTTAAATATGAGTTGCATTTGAAGTCTGCCATTAGGTACTTTACAGTTTATTAATTTACGGTACATACATAGTATATTTGCAATACCATGTATACAGGGTGTAACAAAAGTAACGGACCAAACTTCAGGGGGGGTTCAGCTTCAAAAACAGAACAAGGGAAAAATATTTTTTTAAAAATAAGAATTAATTTTAATAAAATAAATTAAATTAATACTAGATAGGGAGACTTTTTTGATGAAACCAAGCACATACAAGCTTGGTTTCATCAAAAAAGTCTACGTAACAGTTTAAACTCCCTTTAAAACACAAAACACCTTCGTTGCGGGTCGTTGACCGCCGCGGTCAATCGCCATCATTGGAGCGAGTGACGACGCGCCATAGATGCGGTAGGTGGTACCACAAATGCATTTTCCTTGGTTCTATGATAATAATCACATGCGTTAGTTATTGCCTAGTCTAGTCTGATGATTTTGTTTTTATTTATATTTTCGAAAAACAAGGGATTTTATTAAAACATTTTTCCCGTCTTCTGTGTTAGAAGCTGAACCCCCTGTGAAAGTTTGGTCCGTTATTTTTGTTACACCCTGTAGACAATTTTTATACCATGATTTAGGATATAATCGAGCGAAGAATTTAATTGTAATACCAATTAGGAGCAGTCATGTATCTTTATATTCAATCCATTTCACTAAATCAGAGATATCACAAATATGTTACTAGTCTGAGAATTGTAGCTATTGTTTAGTGGTCATAAACGGAATACAATTATTTGCAAAGGAAAAAAATTAAAAACAATTAATTCAAAGACCGTTAAAAGCTTTAGTAAAATAGGAATAGATAAAAATCTGGACATTCATGGAAAATAATAACTAAGCTCAAAAGACAAAAAACTAGAAGGAATTAAAGAGTTCAAGGGCAATTTGAATATCTCAGCCAAATCACCCCGATAGCCACCGGTAATCATAGAAACATTATATGTATTTACTGGAAAGGATATAGACCAAGAGGTCGGACAGGTGTCACACGCTATTCTGATCAAGTGGCCGAAATCAATCCACCAGGATAAAAAGATCCCAACGAATTTAGGAAGATTTTAAGCAGAATAATGTCAGGAGCATTACTACTGCCAGTGATTAACTACAGGACAACAAAATCTAACTATCAATAAAAGCAAATTTATACTAAATTGGAAGTGCAAAACATAACTACAAGAAATAGAATATTTTAAAGTTAATTATAAACCTGCCACAGCTCTAATAACAGTTCCTAAATATTTGCTGAAGTTCACATTTATGCATTAGTTTTGGAAAAGGAATATTATAAATACGCATAGACAAAGGCAAAAAAGAAATCAGAACTATCACGATATTTGATTTCAATTAAGTTTAGCTATACCGACATCTTAAAATTGAGAATCAATTTCTAAACGTAATTCTTAAAAGAGGAATCCTGTACAATCAGTAGTAATACAGGTTGAGTTTATTTTTAGAGCCTTATATACTATGTTCGAAACCGTAAGAGTTATGGACATTTCTTACGAATTTAATCACACAAATAGAATAATTGGCCAAAATAAACCAGTGCAAACACTATTCAATATCGTTTTACAAACACGCACTTAAAACTAATTTCTGTCCACGTACCGAAACTGACTATCCCATGAGTATTTCCTGAATATTGCACAAACCATTATTTTATATTAACACATCAATAATTTTATTCACCCAATTACAATTTTAATTAATACTAGTTTAGGTGACGTCTCTCCGCCACGGAAACAACGACTGCTACAGATTAGGCCATTTTGTTACACTGATATAGATATGTAAAGCGGTCCTTCTAGGAGGGTGTTCAAATGTCTATTCACAATTCTGAAATTCGATAGTAGTAGTAACAAAGTAACTGCTGTTTTATTCTTTGGTCACGTGTAATTGTGGCATGGGTCTCTTAAATAGACGCAACAAACGGCAGTGACAGCAAAGTACAATTTGACAAAGGTGTTGTAATATTGTTCTGGTTGACCAATTCACAACACCGCAGGCCATATCTGTCTGGAAGATCCCGTGTGTTATGCAAATAGACAACTGTTAATTATGATATCCCAACCGATATTGTTTGCTCCCAACCAAATGATTTGCCGTATTGTGTGTGAGATAAGCTATAAATTCAATAGAAGCTTTGCTTCATAGGCCTAAATTTAATTTTTTAGAAAATATAAAAAACTTCTATTAATCATGTGGCCAGTAGATACTTGTCTGTAACCTTCAATAATTTTTTGAACATATATATCTATATAAAACAAAGTCGTCTTAGTTACACTACTTATAACTCGAGAACGGCTGATTTTAATGATTTTTGATTTGTTGGATTTGTCTCCGTCCGGAATAGGGTAATAACTAAAAAAATATGATTTCGCGCAAAAATTTAAATTCAACGGCGAAGACGCGCGTACATCTAGTTAATTATAATTGAAGAGGCAATTTGATTAATTATGGAAAGTCTTGGTAATTTTTATTTGTAAATTCTATCAAATCAGTGGCATTGCGATAAAAAAAGATACAAGATGATATTACAGTAATAACATAACAGTATCCTATAAATATATTTTATCTTATTATCTGTCCCATGATGAAACTGCTCAAAATATGAGCTTTCTTTACAAAAGTTGATTTAAAAATGGTGAACTAATTTTGGAGCTACGAGGATACCGACTTGAAGATTTAGGCCTCAAAATTCTTAAAAATCTCAAGTTAAATATAAAAAAATCTCTCGTTTTTTGAAAAATATGTCAATATTTTTTTTAAAATGTCGCTCAAATATTAATTATTGTACAAATCTATATTTCAAAAATCTTATTTTGCAAGCCTATAGAAACAAGCCTATTGCGAGCGAAAGCTTCACGGTACATTGGATTACACCTAGCTACTTATCCATGCTGGTCAATTCAGATGTATCACTCATATCATATTCGCCGCCCATTGGCTGCATATTAAAAACGATGTTTTTAACAATGGACTGCGTAAATAAACCAGCTGTAAGAACTTCGGTAATAGAGATGTAGATCCAACTTAAAGCAATAAAAAATTTTCATTCAGCTCAACTAAAGCCACTAGCAGAAACCATTATAAATTGAATACAAAAAGTCTTCATTAAATCAGTCTGGTGGATTGACAAAATATTTTACCATTTCCTTATCTAATGTTGATTCCTGAATAAATACAGATACCATTTTGTCAAGTCAAGACTGACTCACCAGAGAATACATACTAATAATACAAGCTATTTACATTACAATTTACAAGTCAGCTTTAAATGCATACTTAATCCCTAGGAATCCTTTAAAATAGCAACAAGTATAAAGTGAATAACAATGACAGGGATGTGGTGTGATGTCTGTTGTGATAAACATGCTTTCACTCTAAAAGGATTGTATGAAAAATTAATGAGATTCAATATGAGGCACAAAGTAAATAGTAACATTAACAAAATATAATGCAATGATATAATACATTTACTTGTGCATCCCATAATGCACAAATCTTAGAGTAACTTTAAGTTAGTCATTGAGCGTTTGATCTATACAAATAAATAATTTATATTACAGAATATTATTTAACATAAAAAATTTACAGTCAATATCTCTAATAAAGTTCACTTTACACAAGATTTCACGATCACGGCACATCACGTTTACCGATTATGTGGTCCACACTATCTAGTGCGCCTTTTGCGTTTGTATCATCTAACATCAGAGTGTTTGTCAAGCGCGGGATTGAGTACGGCGGGCGGCGCGGACGTCGAGGGTGGCGCCTCCTCGCCCTTCATCACGTAGCTAGTGCCCTGCGTGCTGCGCGCCAGTTTTAACCGGATCGGAGTGACCTTGGCGGTGCGCACCTTGCGCATCGCAGACGCGGTCTCGGCGTACGATGGCGTGTCGAAGGCGAGCGGGTCAATCATAGAGGGGTCATAGTGGTCGATCGGGTCGACGACGGGCTCGGGCGCCGCCGCCGCAGCCGCCTGCGCCGGCGTCGACTCCTCCCCGGGAGCGACGGGAAGCTTTATCTTTATCACCAGCTTGGTACCGTTTTCGCCGTCACTGTTAATTATTTTCATTTTCTTGTCTTTTTTCTTCTTCCTTTTCTCGCTCTTGGTCAGTTTATGTTTGTGCGCGGTGCTCTTCTCGTTTTCCTCGAAGTCTGCCATGACCATCTTGCGGTACTTCATGCTTTCGCGGCGCAAGTCCTCGAAGCTGGGTTTGGGCGCAAGCCGCTTCTTGGGCGGGCGCAGTTCCTCGCTCACCTGCTGCACCGTGTTGGAGCCGAGCTTGATCTTGAGCTTGGGAGCGAGCGGCGGGCTGTCACCGCTCTTGCCCTGCTTGCCTGAAATGCGCGCACGCTTCTTGCTCTGTGGCGGCACGTTGGCTACATACGACGACAGCTTCAGATCGTCTGATGTGTCCAGATCGTCGTTCATGGTCACCTTCAGGTGTCTCAGTTCACGCGAGAGACCGCTGCTCACTTTGCGCTTCTGTTTCTTCTGCGTCTCGACGGGTGTATCGGTGATCTTGTAGTCCTCGCGGGTGGGGATGCTCGTCATCGAGGCGACCGCCTTCGGTATAGTAATGACGGCGCGCGTCAGTGGCGACGGCTGAGCAGGTGGCGGCACCGCGCCCATCATGGAGGCACCGGTTGGGTCGTCCATGTTCATATCTTGCGTCCAGTACTGGCGCAGAAGCTCCTTCTTGCGCATGCGCCGCAGGTTAGTGGAGCCGCCCGCCGCCATAGCAGAGGCGTTGGTCGCGACGGCGGAGTTGAGGGCGCTGGGCGGCGTGTCGAGTGCAGGCGCAGGCGGCGGCGCCACCACCGTAGGCGTGGAACTTGAGTAGTTCGCATCGAGGAAAGGACCTTTTATTTTCACCTTGAGTTGGTTGCGCGAGTCGGAGAGTGACACCTTGGGCAGCTGCGGAACATACAGCAGCGGGGGCGGCGGTGCGGGATCGGGGGGAGCGGCCGGCGGCGCGCTTGGAGCCGGCTCCGGGTCCACGAGCGGCGCGAGCGGCGGCGGCGCAGCAGGGGCGGCCACGGGAGGCTCAAGCGGCTGATACGTGCGCATATCCACAGGGCCGGGCAGCAGCAAGGGCACCTGCGGGAAGGCGCTGGGCTCTGGCTCCCCAGGGGCACCGCGCTCGCCCGCTTCCATCCGCTTGTACTGAGGGCTCGCCAGTTGCGGCGACCGAGACGTGTCCTTCGCGGAGTGCTCCGACCGCCTGTCGTCTCTCACATCCACGGACTTACTTCGGTCTCGAAGCGCTTTGAGGTCGACGCTATCATTAGCGATTTCCTCTTCAAAGTCGTATACGGTGCCGACTAGTTTGCTTTGTATCGAGTTGCCCATGTAGTCGACGGCGGATGTGTGATTGCGGCTCTTAGAGCGACCGCGGCCGCGACTGCTGCGGGCGTTCTTGTTTGCGACGCGTTTGGATCTTGAGGGTGCGTCGCCCTGGCGCGGTGAGATACCCGGAGATTTTCCCGGGGATTTGCCCGGGAACTTCAGCGCTATCTTTGGAGCCCGCGGACTCGACCTAGTTTCGCTTTTCTGGGATGGTTCACTGGATTCTACTTGGGCTGCGGGGGTCATAGCCTCGGAGCTATCATCGGGTAGTTTGGCGGTACTGCTGTTTTCGTAGGAGCCGACGCTCACACTAGGACTGGAGGACGCTACGCGTATGGGGAACTTGTCCTCGTTATTTTCACTGTCATTAGCGGGAGAGAGGTGGGGTTTGGGCGTGGGTGGTGCAATCATCTGCGTGGTGAGGGCGATGTTCTGAGAGGAGGAGGTGAAGGCTGCGGCGCAAAGCTGGCGCGTAAGCAGCGGCGGAGGCGCGAACGGCAGGCCCGTGCCAAAAAGCGGACTCGGCGAGGGCATGGGCAGCTGTGTGCACGCGCCGGGGCCGAACAGCGAGCCCATGCGGCTGAGGAAGGGCGAAGCGTTCGGCGGGTACGTGGCGTACTGGTTGAGCGGCATGGCGGGCTCCACGGCGCATGAGTACGCGGGCGGCGGGTACGAGTCGATCTCAGGCATCAGCGGCCCCGCGCCGGGTGGCAGCGCACTCGCGTGTAGCATGGCGTCTCGCAGCTCCATGTGCGCCGCCAGCACGCTACGGTCGCGCTCGGCCGCCGCTGCCGCCGCCGCACCGTCTGAGCTTGAGCTGGAGGCGGAGGAGCGCCTGCTTGCGATCTTGCTCTCGCGCCACTTTTCCTCTGTCATATATGGTGAGTCGGCGTGCATTACAGAGTTGTTGTTGTCGAAAGTGTGCGCGTCTTGAGTCGCCTCCACGTCGATTGTTGTCGTCGTCGAGTTGTCCACGTTCACCACGGAGGACGAGTCGTCGCTTTGCTTCAGCGAATTTGTGTCGCATTGGCCGATTGCGGAATCTTTAGTTTCGTCCATATACTGTTCATTGTGTTCGTAGGTCTGTTCCCGCTCCATGTACGGATCGTTGTGAGCCATAGACATCGGGGTCCATTTATTGCTGGTCATGGGGATGGGTAGAGGATGATGGTATTCGTTCTCTTGCATGTGTGGAGGGCGGGGCAGATCCAAAGGCTGCGCCATGTGGGACAGTGAATGCTGGGAAGGCGGTACTGGGTGGACGTGGTTGTGTGCTTCCAGAGGCACGACAGGCGGTGCTTGCTCATTCTCTGTATTTTCTGTCCTCCTTTTCAACTCACTTTGTTGTGTATCTCTCATCTCCTCATCCCCTCTGTTATCATTTTGATTACTGGTTGGCATAGCTTGCTCCTGAGATGAGTTGTCAGTGAGGGGTTTTTTATTAATGAGTTGCATTCTTAGCCTGTCTACTAGATTTAACGTTTCTTGCACGCCTTGCTCTTTCGAATCCTCTTTGAAAAAGAACTCAGGGTAAGAAGAGAATGGCTTTATGAGGTCATCATCGTGATTGAAACCGTCATCTACTGCCATCATATCAAAAGCAAACAATTCATTATCCTTTTGTTGAGGGGAAAACATGGACCGATTGGGATAAGGATTGACAGTTGATGGTATCTTTGCACTCTTCGATATTTCTACACCTTGCATTTGGCTGGCGTCTTGGGCATTATCTATTGCTGATCGTTTTTTGATGTTCTTTACCGATGTATTTTCTGCTTCTATTGCGTCCATGCTAATGCTTCTTGCATCCATAGGTGTCCTAGGAGATTTAATCATCGTATTTTCGTTGAGATTGGCTTGTATCTTGGCAATCATTTTGATGCTCGACTTCTCTGTACATTCAGTTTCGAATCTTTTATCGTCGGTCATGTATTTGTCGTTATCGCCAAGTCTCTCAATCTGCGGAGGCACGACGGTCGGACTAGGAGCTTCACGGAGCCACTGCTTATTGTTATCGTTGTAATGCTCATCGCGAGCTGTAGGGGTCTTCTTCTCTTCATTCTCTAACTGTGACAGAGAATTGTCCTGCATAGAAGGATCCACAGCCTTCTTAGGGGAGATGCTGGTGCGAATTGTCATACTATTTGGAGAATTATACAGGTTCTGAGGTGTTTCGATTACTAACTCTCGAGGCTTTTCTTCGGTCAGGGGCAAGTGAGAATCTTTTCGTTCAGGTTCCTTCGCTTCTGGTTCTAACAAGCCTAAGCCCACGTTCGAAATATTATTTTGCTTAGGTTCGGAGATACTCTTCGGGCTGTCAGGTTCAGTTTTAATGTATTCTTTATCAGACTTCATCGGATCTATAGGTTTGGTACTAATTTGTGAGTCAGTTGGAGGAAGAGGTGCGTCGTCACCTGCAGGGATCTCTGTGGTAGCAGTGTTCATTGTTTCCTTGTTCGTTTTCCGCTCCTGAGGTGAAAGTTGACGGGACTCGCGGCTCTCTGCGGCAACTTCAGCAGCGGCGGCGGCTGCAGGCGATTCTCGAGGTCCGGCATCACGGTGATCAGGCATATCTCCGCTTGCAGTAGCGCTTCGGGACCGAGCACTCGTGGCAGCACACGCATCGGCTCCACCTGGTTCCGCTCCTTGAGCAGCTGCCGATGGAACCCCGCACTCGGACTCCAGTTCGGAAGTTTTAAGCTTCTTGTCTGGGGCTTTGCGGGGGGACACATCGTTGGAAGTGCTCTTTCCCTTGCGACGTCTGCGTGGCCGTTTGGGCGTGGGAGTAGTTGATCCGGATCTGTCGGAGTGCGAACTTTCTGTATCGCTCGAGGCACTAGTAGACGAGAGCGGTCTTGACACCTTGTCGAGAAAGGGCAAGTCCAGGACGGGTCTAGAGCCAGGCGGCGAGAAAACTGAGGGCGGACGTGAGAGCGGCTTTATCTCACGCGCTTTGACGGTCGGCTTGGGGCCGGGCGCAGGTGTGCCCTCGTCGGAGCTCGACCCGGAAGAGGAGCTGCTGCTGCTGCAAGACGACGACGATGAGCTATCATTAGACATGGATTTATTTTTATCATCAGATGGTTTTGGTTCAATTCTATCGTCTTTTTTCTTAGCGTTGATGACAGTGGCGTTGTCTACGGTCTCGGATGGCAGAACCTTACTACCAATGCTCTTGATATGAGCAGCAGCCTTTTTGGCGGCCTGCCTTTGCGGCACGATTGAGATGGTGTCTTTACCGTCCTTCGATGCCTTTTTGGCCACTTTAGCAGGCGGACTTTTGATTTCTTTACCTTTACCCTTGCCTTTGCCTTTTCCTTTGGGGTCTTCAACAGGTCGTTCCGGAGCAGCAGTCTCTTCCTTTTTGCCGGAAGTGGTAGAACGCATATTCTCAGATGCCTTTTTAGCGGCTTGTCTTTGCGGCACGATCCCTGGAAGGTCGTTTTGTTTTGACTGTTTGTTTTCCTTGCTTAATGCTTCATCATCGGAAATAGACGTTTTAACAACGACTGGAGGCTTGACATCTTTGTTAGATGGTTTACGTCCTCTTTTCTTTGGAGCAGGCTCTTTTTCCTCATGCTTGTCTTTCTTTTCAGCATGAACAAACTCTTTCATAGCTGCTTTTGTTCTAAATGATTGTTGTGAGTCATTTCCAATTGGTGAACTGTTTACTTTCATTTTGTTGGTCTTGTCTATTTTGGTTTTAGTATTTTCAGGAATATTTTTCTCATTTGACGAGTCGTCACTACTAGTAGAATAGATGTCAACTGGAAATTTAACGTTCCTTGTGGTTCGTATTGGTACCAGATCTAGATCGTCACTGTCACTGCCAGATATACCAAGTCTGCCCGCCGCCATTTCTTTTTCCATTTGGCGCAGAGTTTTGCTGGCCGACTGATCTTTTTTAGAGGTGCTTGGCACTGGTTCTTTTTCTTTCTTTAAACTGGACGCACTGGACGGTTCTTTTTCCTTCTTTATGGCTCCAGGGGCATTGGTTGTTAGATCTTTTTCTTTCTTAACACCAGATACTTCATGAATAGAATCTTTATCTTTTTTGGCTGATCCTGAAGTACTGGGTAATCTATCTCTCTTTGAAGGATCTTTTTCTTTCTTTGAGATTCCTGAAGTACTAGGCACTGGCTCTTTTTTTATGGAGGAGCTAGCGGATTTATCACGCTTGGAGCTTCTTGGTGTGCTAATCGATTGATCTCTCTTAGGACCACCGCGGCCTTGTGTATCGTCTTCGGTGCTGCTTTCCACCATTGCCTTCGATTGTGGCACCTTTTTCTTCTTCTTGTCATTCTTTTTAGGAGATTTTTGAATCTTAGCTTTTGTTTTAGGAGACACCTTTTTCTTTGGAGAGGTTGAATTCTTTTTCTTACCATCTCGGTCTTCATCTGTACTTGAGCCTAAAGCTTTTGAACGGTATTTACCGCGAGCAATTTCTGATTCGCTCTCTTCGCTCGATATGCCACTGATTCGACTTCCACTTCGACGAGTACCATTTACATAATGCTTCTTGTACGGATTTGCTTTAGACCGCCGCGCCATGCCATTGCGATCTTTGTTTTTATCATCACCTGAGTCAGCGCGGTGAGGCGCGATTTTGGAGAGCAAGGCTTCAAAGTCACTCTTATGATCGGCAGCGCCGGGATGTGAGTACAGTCTGTCGTATATCGAGGGCCCGTGATTCGCCTCGATGATGGCATCCATCTCTTCCTTGGGGATCTCGACCCCCGCCGACAGCACCGCCACCTGCTTGTGGAACGTCTGCTCTCTCTGCCGGAAGAAGGAGCGGGAGAGCTTCTCTCTCCTGCTGACCATATAGCACAGGTTCCTGACCCGCTCGAGGTCCTGCCTCAGCTGTACAAACATCTTCATCTTGTCCAGGTCAGCTTGCTCTTGGCGATGCGACATAAGGTCGGAGTCGTCTGACTTGGGTGGCAGAAGAGGCCTGTTATGACTGGATCGACGCTTCAGTTTCCAGTAGTGGTAGATATAGTTAATGGCGTCCTGATCGACGTCGAGTAGATGCGAGCTGATGTCTTTGACGCTGACGTGCTTGTCGAATTCTTTTTCGATCTCGTGAAGACGGGCGGCACGTGCCTGGGTTTTCTCTTCGGAAGTCATATCTTTGCGCCTTTTCTTTTTAACTTCTTCCTCCTCGGATCCGGAGCCGGGACATTTCTCCTTCTTCGAGTTGACACTGTGTTTCTGGCAGTATGATCGTAATTTTACACCGTCATCTGCATTTTCATCTTCGATAATTGCCCTCATTTCCAGTCCATGTTTAAATGCACAAGTTACGTGGTATGCAGTTTTACAACTTTTAACTGAACACTGAATACAAGCCCCTTTACGTTCGCGACAAAGTACGCATACTAGAGACCATCGAGAAGCGGGGATAGACGATATTTTAGTAATGGGTTCCATTTTTTCGGCACAACCGATGGATACCTCAGGAATCCAAAGTACGCAGCTGACATGAGCCCACTTGTGGCCCGAAGGGGTGCATTTCATAGCACCTCCGAGGTTGGGGCAAAGAACGCAGGTGGGTTTCACACTATCTCCGCAGGGCCTACACAGCCATTGTCCTGTAAATCAATAAAGTGAAATCAGCAACACAATTTACAAGGGCGACCGACGAAGAAACCAGAACAGTACAAAACGTACCATCAGGGATGACAGTTATGCCGTAACACGCTTGGTGTACGCAGATGTTACAGGAATCGCAAAACACCATCTCGTTGCCATCTTCGGAGTCTGGCGACCGACAAACGTCGCATATTACGTTCTCGTCGTACTCGATACCGAGCCCCTCCTCGGACTTGATTATAGCTTGAATTTTATCCCATGTTCGCACCTGAAATAAAGCAAAAAAAATATATTTATTTCTAATAGTGTAGAATGTGTAGGTCGAGGTTCTCAATCAAAATAATAAGAAAATAACAATCAAATGCAAAATAAGTTACTAAAGTAATATTAATTATAAGTATTCTACGGTCGGCAAGAAAAATATGCTGAATGTATGTTATGTGACAGTAGGTTTTGTGTTGAGGCGGCTCTCTCCCTCTACACAGAAGCTAATATGGCCGCCTCCCTTTAAAGGCACACCAATATGACATTACCTACTTGCTGACCAATTTAGTTATTTTTGCTGAATATTAAGCTTAGTTTGCCAAAACCACTTTAAATAGCTGACTGTTTAAATAAAACCTATCAACGTCCTAAAATATAATAATAATCGAGGTCTTCATCCAGAGTATCATTGAACTTGATTTCGGGGTTAGGCAATATAAACTTCCCACCTGAAAACTTGGCTCCACACAATCAGCTTTTGCATGTCTGAATGTTAGGTTACACAAGTTTGGTGAAAGTTATGTACGCAATAAAAAGTTTTTTTAGTATTTCTATTATTCATTTTGTAGGTTTAATGATGTACTTGGCAAATAACCTACTCCAAAATTATCGCTACCTACTTACCCTATGTAGGTAAGTAGGTAGCGATAATTTTCGAGTAATTTCGCAAATTCATACATAGTTCTTCGAAGATAATAAGACTTTGCTTTTCTTGGGATCTCAAGACTTTTTACGGCACGGGGCGGCAGTATTGCGAGACGAGAGTTGGTATAACAGTTATTTTTTATTTTGTTCCGTCGATTCTTAACCAGCAAAGACCATTAATCCACATTTGATTCTTTTTGACAAATATGAAAATTTTCGGTACAGTAATCTCGTTTTTTTAGTTTACTTTTTCTACATATGTATGAGAAAACCAAATAATAGATTTTATTTTTTCTTTCTCAATATAATCAGACTTCGTTTTGAATTTATACAGATCATAATCAGTATACCTAAACTCTGAGTACACGGTCACACTGGAAGATGGTAGGTTGGCTGGTTGCTTCCGGTAGCTTGGTTGCTTCGATGCGCGCGTGGCTTAGAGTTCACAATAACAGACGTTGACTCGTTACATCCAGATCACTAGCCACGCTAGACACTTGTTGTTTGGCCAGTCCCGTACATTTACACGCGTTTCTTTTCTCATCAAACATCCAAGCTACAATCCTGCAGTGCTAACGTGGTCAGACGCAAAAGTAAAAGTAGAATGTTATTATATTGACTTAAATGGCATCAGAAAGTATACGGTCAATAATGAATCAGAACATAATTTATCAACAACAATCTGTTAATAAGACCCTCTACCGCTCAATCAGTAGCCTACGCGCTCCAGCCCTGATCCGTATACTCAGTCAAAATTTGCTCGTCACTAAAGCATATTACTCAATTGGATGCATTGAGAATTGCCACTGAGGTTTAAAATTGCAGTGCTGGTAGGTACTTTGTACTTCAATATTCAACAAAGAGAAAATTGGGTCTTTGCCTCCAACACTAGATACCGTTTCAGTAGCTTGATTCGACGACATTTATATGCTTCTTCGCTGCCCGACTTTATATAAACACTTGTAATATGTTACTGTAGCTCTGGAAAAAGACTTATACAGGGTGGCGCAAAAGTAATGGCATGATGTAAATGAGCTGTAAATTTTGCAATGACGTCAAATGTTACTGTGCTTTTACATCTATGTTGTAGACAGACACAGAATTGGTTGACAAGCCATGGAGTGAAGCTGAAGCCAAAAAGTCCCAAAGGCGGTTTTTCCAGTGTGTATACTTTTGTATACTTTTGGCTTTTTGAAATCCTGCGAATTCCACAACAAACCACAATGTTTACAAGTCATCTGGCTTAAATATTAGCTTTCAAGGTTTGTGGTTTGTTGTGGCAAGTGCGAGACTTCAAAAAGCCTCAAGTTCAAATCTCCAAAACGGGAAATCACTCGGCCTGGAAAAATCTCTTTCAAAATTGGTAGTTCTTCAGGTGTGTCGCTGCCAAATGGTTTGTTGGCAACCAATTCCCCCATCTGTCCACAAGACATATGTCAAAAGCACAGTGACTCCCGACGTCATTTGCAAAAGTTATAGCATATAAGTTATATCACATCATGCCATTACTTTTGTGCCACCTGTATAATAAATCAGCACACATAGAAAACAAGAAACTTACACTGTGCGTGGTCCAGAAAGCTCTTATCAGTTTTTATGTAACAAGCTTGGCTGTTCGAAAACAGGAACAGTCAAACACTGTTCGCCCAAAGAACCTTGAATAACTTGCATACCTATTCAGTTTTTCTCTATATCCAGAATATTTTAAAAAATTCGTGTTATTGAGGCCATCTATGTCTCGAACGTATTATTTGATGTATTTACACGGAATTTTATTCAATAAAACCTGTTGAGGGAGATCTATTCTGTGAATTTACCCTTTTCTGAGTCAATAGCGTCAAACTCAACTCAACAAGGGTAAGTTAGGTATGATGGCCTGATGGTATTTTTGGATGTCTGTTGCGATGCAGTTTCTTTGTTGTAAACGAGCAACATAAGTGTCCTATTTTAACAGCTGACTCTATATACACCTCGTTATGATAGTATTTTTTAAAAGTAAAAGTTATCACTATGTCCGCAGTGGACCATTCCAATGTGCATAAATAACCCAAGGGAGCGCGAATCCAATCAAGTAGCGAAGCGCGCAAAATTGTGCATAAGAACATACATATACGTGGCATTGAACTAACGTAATTATTGCCGACAAGAAATTACATTAAGTTTCAGTTCAGCAAAATGGAGCTCCTTTGACTGCCCGCTTTACAACCGTAAATCAAGTTAGGAATCTGGGTGCATTTTAATTGGGCTTCGGATGGCGAAACAATCAATATAACGAAGTTCTAACAAAATTTTCCACTTTTAAAATTGCAGCGGTGACGAATCCGCTCATTTATTGGAATAAATATAAACAAATGTTCATCGATTATTGCATCAAAAACTTACTAGTTACTGATAAACATAATGACATGTAGTTTTCTAAAATGGGCATCACCGGATACGGTAGTCGTTAAATACTCCCGGATCCGACGGATTACCGGGTCCAGTTTTGGGGATTGCAATCCCTAGATAAGATGCTAGAGCCGAAAGTACTAACCTCGAGTTCTTCGATAACTTTCTCGAGTTGTTCCTCAGTGATCGGAGCAGCCCCCGCCCGGGCCCGCTCGGCATTCAAGAGTTTCAGCCAGGTTGTGTCGGTGGCATCCAAGTCGTAGCTACAAGCCGCTTCGGCACACGCCGGCGTAGAGCTCAGCTGGTGCTTCTCCGATTGGTAGTTTGTGTCGCGCGTTAGGTGAATATATTTGTCTTTTGGCCTAAAACAAAAATAAAATATTTTCACTCGAAACGAAGGATGAAGACAGATGACTGAATTACTCACTCAACGATTATTTTCTGAATCCCTAGCTCAATAAGTTTACGTGGTTTACTAGCATGCAACACCTATAATTCCAGACCAGACCTGACCAGAGAAGCGGCTGATCTCTCCAGAGTTAGATGCAAGTCCGTTAGAATCATTAAACCATTGATTGATACTATTGCACCAGATCTAGCTTTTATATTTAATGAATCTATTGATTGTGGCGTTTTTCCTGATCTGATGAAACATAGTAAAATAATACCACTGTTTAAATCGGGTAGTAGGTCTGACCCCACTAACTTTAGACCGATATCAGTACTGCCTACATTCAGCAAAGTTTTTGAAAAACTTATATTACATCAATTGCTTAGGCATTTCAATGGCAATGACCTGCTACATTGTAAGCAATTCGGGTTTACTCGCGGCAGGTCAACTACTGATGCCGGTGTAGAGTTGGTATCGCATATTTTCGATGCTTGGGAGAAGTCGCAAGATGCTTTAGGCGTTTTTTGTGACTTGTCAAAAGCATTTGATTGTGTACACCATGGAACATTAATCAGGAAATTACATCACTATGGAATAAAGGACAACTCTTTGGATCTTCTTACTTCTTACTTGAGTGACAGGATACAAAGAGTTGACGTAAATGGGAAACGGTCTTCGGGATCTGTAGTTACAATGGGTGTACCGCAGGGATCAATCCTCGGTCCTTTCCTATTTTTGGTTTATATTAACGACCTGCCTCATCTCGTTAAAAATAATCACGAGATTGTATTGTTTGCTGATGATACTTCTTTAATTTTTAAGATGATTAGACAAAACACAAATTTTGACGAAGTAAACAATGCAATATCAAAAGTAGTCCACTGGTTTGGTGTTAATAATCTTTTGCTTAACGAAACTAAAACTAAATGTCTTAGATTTATTCTACCAAATGTAAAACAAGTTAAGGCTGAAGTAAACGTAAAAGGAGAAACGTTAGAAATTGTAGACACTACCGTATTCTTAGGAATAACCTTAGATAGTAAACTTCAATGGGGCCCACACATAGATAAGCTATCGAAGAGACTTAGTTCTGCAGCGTATGCAGTAAAAAAAATCCGTCATCTTACAGACGTTGATACTTCCAGACTGGTCTATTTCAGCTACTTCCATAGTATTATGTCGTATGGTATATTGCTGTGGGGGAACGCTGCAGATATGAACACCGTATTTGTGCTGCAGAAGAGGGCTGTTCGTGCAATCTATAACATGGGTCCTAGAGAATCCCTACGTGATAAATTCAAAGAAATAAATATAATGACAGTACCATGTCAATATATTTATGAAAACTTATTGTACACTCATAAAAATATCGATCGGTTCCCTAAAAATTGCGACATACATAATGTAAATACTAGAAATAAGAATAAACTCGCTGTGCCCAAAACTAGGTTACACAAGGTTAATGTATCTTTTAGAGGGCAATGTATACGCTTCTACAACAAAACCCCTAGCGAGTTGCAAAAACTTTCTATAAATAAATTCAAACAAATTGTCAAACACATCCTTTGTAAAAAGGCTTATTACAAAATTTCAGACTATCTAGAAGATAAAAAAGCTTGGGACGGATTTTGCTCCAACTCGAAAAATAACACCTAACAGGCTAAAGGTTTCTTCGTCGCTTCTTTACTTTAGTCTACATACCGAAGCGACCGAAATCAAAATATCACTTTATTTCCAAATCAGTGTTTAATTTTAAGAATTTGACCTGTTCTAAGTGTACATTTATTGTATTTACGGAAATAAAGAAACTTTGACTTTGACTTTGACTTTGACTTTGACAAGACTGCGCGTCAACCACCCGGCCAGTAAAGGGCGCGGCGAACTTCCCTGCAGCAGCGTCCCCTACCTTTGCCTAATATGTTGCTGCGTAAAATAATTGAGAGGGAGAGAAATCTTATAATTTTTTTTTGTATTAGCCTAGTTTTCGTATGTACAATTATATTTATTCTTTTTATGCGGGAACCATAAATGAATTTCGCGGAAAATAAGGTAACAATCGAAACTTATTCTGACCGTGTTTCAGTTTCGTACACCACGAACTAGTCGATGAATTTACAGAGCTTCTATATATTTGATGTAAAATAAGAAGTCATCATTATGCGATTTGGAACTGATTATGCAGGATGGTTTTTTGAGAAGGGCGGTGATGGCCATGTCCAAAACCACGTGAGTTAGAGAAAAGTCGTGAAAGGAGTGATGCCCGGAATTTATAAGAAAACAATAACTGCATATTCAGTTTTTTTCTTAATCTTTTACTTTCGACGGAAATCAAGCCGAATGACTTTTAAAAAAACAAGACACCTGTATTATTGAACCAATGGATTCTGTTTCTGATAAGGATCAATCTTGGGAAAGAAATATATTACCAAAAATAAAATAGCTAATTTTTACCAATTAATACTTTTAATATCTCAATTTTACATGACTAATAAGTTGGTAAAAATGGTTTTCATTGATTTTTTTTTTCGACATTTCTCTAAAGCCTATACTGCATTTGATACCATGACAGGATTGGTGAATAAGCAATGAGCGTTTAACGTATGTAGGTAGTGACGTCACGAGCTTTGTAAAGTTCGTTCTTGATGTATGTGATCGGGTGATCTTGCCGGCCATCACACCGGGCCATGAGTACATAAAATTAATGGAATTCTACTTTCAAATATGTAATATAAATTCTTTTTTGATTTGTATGTATCATCCATCACAGAATCCCGCTAATAAGACAAATGAGTTTCACACGTAACGACCAAAAACTTTGAATAGGAAGTGAGTTTCTTCCATGTAAAAATAATAAAATTGTTAAATTTTGTTATATCCTTTACATTTTTTTATACATACATTTTGCAAAGATTTATCATTATCAGCAACAGAAGCATTGGTTCAATCATACAGGGTGTCTTTTTTTTAAATCATTCGTTTCGATTTCCGTCACAAGTAAAAGATATACAGTTATTATTTTCATATAAATCGAGGGCATGGCTCCTTTCACGAATTTTCTCTAACTATCGTGGTTTCGGATTTGGCCATCACAACCCTTCTCAAAAAACCACCCGTATAGCGATATCGAAGCAAGAAACAAACATACTGTAGCCACAAAAGGTAGCTCGATTAGTTATTGTGATGAACCAGGCGAGCAAATGACCAAACAGGTCCTGTCCCCCTTCGTAGGTATTGAGACGTTAACGATAAAAGGGCTGCTTGGTACACTTCTTGGTTTTTATTATGCTTATTTTGATATTTACCAGCGGCGCAATTCACTTCAATTTATTATATGTAATTAGTTGTAACCGGGTTTTGCAATAGAGATATATTGCAAAACCCGGTTAAAATAAAGATATTGCAATAAAAACAAATTTTCATTCAATATAAATAAACATTCATCTATAACATCAGACCAATCACATATTTTATAATCACAAACGGTATTTTATATCTAGACGAGAAATCTTTAATTCTACGAATCGTAATAGTCTATTATAATGGCGCCATAAAGTAGTCAACAAGCTCCTAACTTCACGATACGCACTCCGTTCATTGTCTGTGGTCTCGCAAGGCTGACTTGTCCCTTACTGCGCAGGAGACCGACAGATGCCATTTTTCATTCTATTTTACGGGCCGATCTTTTTACATGCAATTCACGAATTTAAAATTCTTAATAGCCTTTTAATCACAAACTTATGTATTTTCCAAACACCTGTTGGTTTATTTTTGCGCTGATTTTAATGTAGGCTGTAAATACTGATTCCATTGCTATTGTAGTGCGTAAGCCTCACACTGACACACTTTTTCTTTGGGTTCATTCATCATCATTAAATTTACTGATTCCAATGTTCAAAGCATGACATAGAGGTTCAAAGTTTGCGACCAGAGCGACTCCCAGACCGCTTTGAGTGCAAGCAAGCGCTCACCTTCACACCCTTAGGATCGAACTCAGCTCCGACTTAATGATTCAGCTCACCTATTCATAGCTTCTTTCAGGAAGAAAACATTAAAAACTCCACCGTGTATGTCGACACTGGAGCATTTACACCCGTCTGCAGCGGCCTATATAAATAATCCGGAAGCTTGGATGGGAATTGTTAAAGTAGAGTTTGAAGGTATACTTACAATTTGAAGTCAGTGTGGTCGGGTGGTCTTGGGTTGTCAATGATCTTGACTTTAGGCGCGGGTAAAGAGTCAGGATTGACTGGAACCTGCACCCCTCGTTCCCAGTCTTGTTTCCACGGATCTGTGATAATCCAGTACTCGCTGGGGGTGAGTGGCTCGTTATCAGGCAATTTCATTGCGCTGATAAGGTCTTTTCTGTAATTTGATAAAGGGCATATTGATTGTCGTGATCTACGGACGAGTTGAGAGTGATGTGTGGAAAAAAATTCTAATGCGTTCCAAAGGTGATATATGTATTTCCCCAGGTAGTCAAAATGAGTTTTATTTCGTTTTTTTTGGCACATATGGAAAACGCGTTTTTACCTAAAAAATCAGTGATACAATATGGCGTGTTTTAAAAAACGATAAACCGACTTCAAATTCCCTTTACTTTTACACTTATTTCAGTTTTGCGGGATAAATAATATATAAATAATGTGGGACAGTGCACACAACATCGTCTAGCCCCAAGCTAAGCAGAGCTTGTGTTATGGGTACTAGATGACTGGTACAAACATTTGTCCCAAGGCGGGTATCGCACCCGCAACCTTCTTAAATACTTATCCTCTGGGGATAAAAATTTTATGGGTTCTTCGGGATCGTTTTCTATACAATAGTGAACTTTTAAAATCGGTCCATAATTTTGGCGGAGTTATCGCTTAAGATACATATTAAAAAAAACATACAGACGAATTCATAATCTCATAATTTTGAAGTCTGTTAAAATTGAAAAAATTGTAATAAAAAAACTGCCTCTGACACCAACTTTGACGTTATTTGTTCAATTTTTATGGTACTTGGATTTGTTGTTATTGTAACTTGGAACTCCTGGTTTAAGGTTTTATGGAATGTTTTGTTCAGGAAACAATTGATTAAACGAAATTCATACTAAACCGACTCAGTCTTCGCTTTGTAATTTTTTATTGCTAAATGAGAGGGTGATGCTCTACAAAACGTAGCTCAGACCCATATAGGACATAGACCAGACGAATATTTTGATACCTTTTATCAAAACTGTTTAGCCGTTTTGATGCTTGGAGGTAATAGACTGTCCGCCAATAAAATAGGAAATAAAAATAAAAAGCTGTGCCTCGCGATTAAAAACAATTACACAATCGAGAAAACTGCGATTTAAGTGATAGGAATGAGCGAATCGAACGAAGATGTCAGTGGCAGCTAAGGCGATTTGGCTGTTCGGTGCAAAAGTCAGTTCGAGCATAGCTTTCGAAACATTGATCTAATTTGCATGAAATTTGATAGGTTACACTGGTGATGTACTAAAGGAGTAGCTTTACATGTGAAGCATGTCATCATGATGAAGCGTCAAAAGAACAGCCGAACTCGTAGATTAAGGTTGGAGGAATTTAAGATAAGAATACACATAAATGCGTAGACAACTTCAAATATCTTGGATGCATCGTTGCAACCGACATCTTAACAGCTCTGCATCAAGTGTTAGCGTTCTAACTGATGACCAGAAACAGGAAGCTCCGCATAAACAAAACCATGATAAGACTATCGATCGAATTATAGTTGCGGAGTGCTGTACTGCTAGTCGTCGCTAGCCGAATGAAAAATCCATTGCAACATTCTGGTACACATCAGCGGAAGAATGGAATAAGAAGACTCCGAAAAACGAAAGAGGTAGAAGATCTAGTGTCAGAGCGTAACATCATAGTCCGGATGGGTGAATATCGAGTAGACCAGAAGAGCGTACGCAGTTCGTCCAAGTGGCCGAATGCCTATCAGGCGTCCAAGTTACTACTGGAAAGGCGAAGTCGAAAAAGAACTACGGGTCGGGCTTCATGCCGTCGACTAGATTGAAAAGAAAAAGAGCCGGGACAGCTAGCGTTCTCTGGTGTCGAAGGTCAAGATCCATTTTGGGAAACTGCGCCACGCCAGTAAGTAAGCAGATACATATAGTCGAAGGTTATAAAATGGCTGACGTCCTAAATATTTCGAAATGAGACTTGTAATAATTTCATAGTTCTGATTCGATTTACATGACACGTGACAAACACTATATTTTCGATGACAGCTGTATGATTAAAATTACCTAATCGAGTTATGGAGACGTAATGCCATGCAAAATGTACGAGAATGACATTGTGTGATAGGAGTGGATGGCTCATGAGTTCCTGCAATAGTAAAAGATGTAAAAAAAAATTGACGTTTTTATGTTCTTATAAATTTAAGTCAATGACTCCTTTCATGACTCATTTAACTATCATGGTTCCGGATCTGGCCATCCACTTCTATCTCAAAAACACAACCTGTATAACCAATAGTTGGCGCGCTGATGTAGTTACCATAGGAAAGTATATGAATTTTTTCGATAGTAGGTTAGGTATGAATCAATCTATACTTATAATAATACTATAACAGGTCCAATTCTGTACATTGAAGATATTTTGAATTTTTTTTTTGGAGGGCTCTCTATTGTCGATACTGATGCCAAAAATTTATTTTTTTTCCATGATGTCTGTCTGTCTGTCTGTATCTTGGCCGCGCATAGCTCCGAAACTACTGAACGTATTGAAATGAAACTTGGCAGGATTTGAGTTCATACTACGAGGAAGGACATAGGAATACTTTTAATCCCGGATTTCAATAGAATTCCTTTGGGAGAGGGGATGAAAGTAAAATTTATTACCTTCGCATAGCGCCGGAACTACTGAATGTATTCAAATGAAACTTAGCAGGATTTGAGATCATACTATGATGAAGGACATAGAATACTTTTTATCCCAGATTTCAATAGGGTTCCCTTGGGAGAGGGGATGAAGGTAAAATTTTTTGGCTGCGCTTCGCGCCTAAACTACTGAATGTATTCAAATGAAAATTGGTAGGATTTGAGTTCATACTATGAGGAAGGACATGGATACTTTTTATCCCGGATTTCAATAGGGTTCCCTTGGGATGAAAGTAAAATTTCTTGGCTGCGCATAACGCCGAGACTACTGAAGGTATTCAAATAAAATTTAGCATGATTTAAGTTCATATTACAAGAAAGGGCATAAAATACTTTTTATCCCGGAATTCAGAAGGGTTCCCTTATGAGAGAGGATGGAAGTGAAATTTTGCGCGTAGCAGGATGGCGCGCGGGGCAAGGGCGGTAGAGTGGTAGCCCTCCACTGTGGGGGCCAATGGGGCCCCAGGCAGTGGGGACCTCAGCAGTGGGGCCCCTCACGCAACCGGACCTTCCCAGTAGCCCCCCGCAGTCGGGCCCCCACATTGTCCCGCAGTGGGACCTCAGTAGCCCCCACAGTGGGGGCACCGGCAGTGGGGCCCCGGAAATGGGGGCCGCCGGCAGATGGCCCCCCCCCATTGCCCCGCAGTGGTACCCCCTCATTAGCCCCCCGTAGTGGCCCCCCCGCAGTAGGGTAAAATTACTTGGCTGCGCATAGCGCTGAAACTACTGAATGTATTCAAATGAAACTTGGCATGATTTAAGTTCATACTACGAGGAAGGTCATGTAATACTTTTTATCCTGGAATTCGTTATGAGAGAGGATGGAATTGAAATTTTGCGCGTTGCAGGATGGCACGCGGGGCAAGGGCGGTAGAGAGCGATAGCCCCCCACTGTGGGGGGCACTGGCAGTGGGGCCCCAGGCAGTGGGGGCCCCGGAAGTGGGGCCCCTCACGCAACCGGACCCTCCCAGTAGCCCCCCCGCAGTGGGGCCTCCACATTGCCCCGCAGTGGGACCTCAGTAGCCTGGGGCCCTGGAAGTGGGGGCCGCCGGCAGATGGCCCCCCGAAGTGGGCCCCCACATTACCCCGCAGTGGTACCCCCTCATTAGCCCCCCGTAGTGGGCCCCCCGCAGTAGGGTAACATTTCTTGGCTGCGCATAGCACTGAAACTACTGAATGTATTCAAATGAAACTTGGCATGATTTGAGTTCATACTACGAGGAAGGATATAAAATACGAGTCCATAGCCCAAAGCCAAAAAAAATGATTACAAAATTGTTATTAGTGCCGATAAACGACCTACTGGACAGCATCCGGTTTGTACAAAGCTCTCGGTACCAATGATGTTGCCGTGGTCCTGGTATATCAGCATTGTGACATGCGGGACATTGTGCTGCGTACCCGGGATGACCGCTTGCAATGCATTGGCTAAACGCACCAGGCATTTGATGCTCTTCAGTCTCTACTCGCTCCTACTGTCGTGGCGAAGACGGATACAACTTTGATCTTCGACTCGGTCTCACGGTTCGGTTCGGTTCACTAAAAATGTTTACCGCCCAACGAAGTGGGCACGGGTCAGCTAGTCTTTATATATGTATATAAAAATCTCTTGTCACAGTGTTTGTAACCAAACTCCTCCGAAACGGCTTGTCAGATTTATGATTTTTTTGTATGTATGGTAGGTCTGAGAATAGATTGTTAACAATTTTTTATAACCCTAATTTTAAGTGATAAGGGTGGCCCAAATTTTTAACTTTAATTTTTTGAACAACATTGTTTATTTTTTTTTAGGGTATGGCATTTAAAAATACAGTACCTGGATGACCGATGAATATACAATTGATTTTCTTGGTCTAACCTCAAACCAAACACTCATTGGCAGTGTTGCTTAACAACCATCGTTGAAGCCAGTTCCGAGATTCGGGCCGAGATTATATATACATACATATATATACAAGAATTGCTCGTTTAAAGAAATAATATAAGAAACGCTCAATTTTCACCTTACTCTAGCACCAACCCCCATTTTTAGTAGCGATATTCGTTAGTACTGTAATAATCTTCAACCATCAGTGGTCGATGGCAAAACAACGTTTGCCGGGTCAGCAAGTATATTTTATAAAAACGAAATTTAAAGTCATTTTTCAACCTATGTTTATTTATCAACCCCAACCCAGGCTGCAAGTTTATCGATTAACAATTTGTATAATAATATCGATTCTTATTATTAATTTGAAACAGAAACCAAAAGTCTAGCTACAGTCGTTTTGGAGCGATGCAGTTTCAATTTCTTATGTACACATCCTGTGGTTCAAAAGGGATCTTTCGGCTTTAAAATTCTGAACCAAAATGTGAGAGACGTAACAACTCAAGGATTAATCATACGTCAATTTAACTACAAGAAATACTAGCAGAAAGAGAAGACACTATTGCAACATTCTCATATTTTGTCTTTCATGTTTTGACCCAAATATGAGTCTATTTGACGTTAGAGATAGTGACGTCTCCTTTTTCCAGAAATTTGGTAAAACGCCTCTATCATGCGGGCGTGGAACTACGCAAATCCCACATAAAAAAGCTTAAATAGTAACGTAGACATCTTTGTATAAATGAGAAGTCACGTTCACGTCTCGTTACTAAAGTCAAATAAACTCACCCCTCTGTTTGTAATTATGTTTTCTCGCACTCTATTTTACAATATATTGCCATTTATTCTTTATTTAAATAAGGGGGCTTACGCCGAATATGCCCAGCCATGGTATTCAACGATTGCTGATACTGCGATGTCGGTCACCCGTTTCATCGCTGAACATCATACCCTCCCGCAGCCCGTCCTTGTCGCAGGGCCATCTTAGACAGGACCAGCACAACTTCGTAGGGAGTAAGTAATACACGAATATGCAGGCCATTCAGCAGTAGGCGAGGTCAGGTTGAGGATGATAATGATAATTTTGTATGTAATTTTTCACGAGTGTGGGCGATTCGCTTTCACAAGACCTTATAAGACCGTTTGACAGTAAACCTTGATGCAACTGTTGTGCAGAATTATGGCTTACAGATACACAATCATAGAAATGATCAATATAAGAAGTAGAGACCGAACCATAAAGTGTAACATGTTTTTGTAACTCTTGAACCAGTGGCCCGATTTGCTTCAAACTTACAGAGTAAGAATATAAAATTATTGTATACATGTTTCGAGATTTTTCAAAATATTCCACAAAATGTGTTATCAAAGTTTGAAATTCGTAGTTTAGCTCCGAATATAAACGGCTGTAACGCTTTTCACCTGAAATTTTAGGAATAAAATATAAAACAAAGTTTTTATCGAATTTTAAAAAAAGCCTATGAAAGGATCAAATGGTGGTCTTTCAATAGGGTTTCAGCTGATCTCGAGAAGTTTTTTTACCCTAAAGTTCACAAGAATGAAATCGCGAGAGGGTCAGTTAGTCCTACTAATATTGTATTATAAATGTCAAAGTTTATAAGGATGGATGTATGGATATTGGTTACTCTTTCACGTACTACTGAACCGTTTAGCCTGAAATTTGGTATGGGTATAGTTTGGGACCTGGAATAACATATAGGCTATTTTTTATCCCGATAAAACATGGGCGAAGGCGCGGGCAGCAGCTAGTATAATTATAACTTGTGTAAGTAAGCATCGGAAAGTGGTGCGGTAGGCAGTCACGCACACAATGATCATCGTCCCCTGCATGGCTCGGCAGCCGCACACAGGCGATCTGCCAATCACGTGCGAGCAGTGATTCCTACGCGCTTGAGTTCAACAACAGGCTGCTCGTTTTTCTATAAATGAGTGAAGCACAAGAAATAAAAATAAATGATGAAGATAAATAATATTTCCTTAATATGCTTTTTTTTTTATATAAATGGTTCAATCTCATTCTGGTTGCTCGCCGACTATATCTGATTCTTGTAACAAAGATAATTTTGTTTATTGTATCAGAATTCAAATAATTAAGTACACTGAAAAAGTACTCACGCTAACAAGAAAACTTTTAACGTAGTGAAAAGTGATGACTAAATCTACATTTTGGTTGACAGCTGGCAAAACTGGAACTGCCATATCTCAGAATCTATTCGTGCCTACATTTTCTACATCGAACAGCAAAAATTTAAAAGTTTTTGTATAGAATTTTTTTTACAACTGATCATCAAAATGTAGGTTTTGTCATCACTTTTCATTTGAGCCAGGAACCGATGATAAATCTACATTTTGGTTGCCAGCTGACAAAACTGGAACTGCCATATCTCGGAATCTATTCGTGCTAGAATTTCATTCTATTGCCCAAACGAAAAGTGATGACAATATCTACATTTTCTACATCGAATAGCAGAAATTTATATCAGTTTTAAGTAAACATGTTATTTCGCTATTGGTTTTTTTTTTTGATGATTTTTTGACGATTGGGTTTAAAAATATAACGGTTGTTTTAGATTATAGTTTGTACAAGGTTCATTTTGGGATAAGTTTAACCGTACGAACTTTATAGAACATAAATGAAACACGTTTTCATCACAATTTAGACCTATTTTTGGAAGCTTTTTTGAACAAGTAAACTGTAAGTAGAAGTTTTTGTTATTATAGTGCTTATGCCCGTACTTGGGGTAATCTTGGGGTTGATTTGGATAACTTCCCCTTTTCCCCTGTAGGTGGAGCTAACGGCGCTATAGTCCGTAAGTCCCAAAGATTTTCTACAGGTCGGGTACTTGCCTCCGTGGCGCAGTTGGATAGCGCATCCCCGTATTCAGGGGAAAGTCGCGGGTTCAAGTCCCGCCGGAGTCGTAAATTTTTGGGATATTATTAAATTCTGTAAGTAGAAGTTTATTGAATGGCAGAAATATATTAATAAAATACTGTAGTTTAACTGTATTCCTTTCAATATGTAAGGCCCTGGTTTTTACGAGTAAAACACAGAATAAAAACTGCTTTCAGTCTATCCTTGCCTTAACGTGACGAACCACTTAAGCGAAATATCGAAAAGTCGATGTGTGATACATCATAGTTTATATCATGGTTAAGAGATCTCATTCAATTTGTCTGAATTTGGTAAAGCTTTATATTTTTCAGCCAATAATCTTAACTTAATTTCTTTTGATAGCCATTAAAACAATTTATCTTTTTTTTTTATTTGACATCACTACAAATGCTGACTCCTCGCCTCTGTAGCCACGTCACGGCCAGTCTCATGCAGAAAAGCTGAAAACTCTAAATATACCTAGTCAATCATTTATTTGCTGTTTGGTACATTCACGACTGTGAAGTGATTAGTACAGTAACTCTGTCCTACTTTTATGACAGATAAACGTAATGTAATGCAATCAGAAGCAAGTAGCAAATAAAACAACAAAAATAATACTAATTTATTCTATTGAATATTTTGATTCCAAAAATAAACTCATGTACACGCTTCAGTAAGTTCTGTAAAACAATACTAAACGTTAATCAAAAACTACAAAATCGATTACAGCTTCTTCATAAACAAAATTGATTGTCATAAAAAAACGAATCGGGAAAGCATTAAGTTTTGATTATTTGATTGACAGTCGAACTACCAAACAGAAAATAAAAGAGTGGAATAACTGTATGTATGATAATTTAAAAATGAAAACTGATTAAATAATTAAAATTACAATTTAATACAGTCAAAGCAACAATAATAGATTATAAAACTTAACAATAAAGACTGGTACCTGTAAGGATCAGAGATCCTTAGGCAGGGCAACCTAACAATAGTTCACAACTTACTGTTATTTTTAAGTTATAGTGTACAATAAAATTATAATACATCTCTAACTGATGACAAATACGTTACAATCGTACGTGTAACTGGCGCGAACTCCTAGGAAATAGAGCAAGGCACTGCATAATCATCAATTGAGAACGCGAGCTAGCTCACCGCCAATTTTTGGCTACTAAAAAACTTCACAATACTAATATTTAAATAAAAAGACCATTGTTCATTATTTACACAACTTAGAATGCTTTTTTTTTAGTTAAAATATATCTTTCAAATCCTACTATATAATATTATACATGACAAAGTTTGTTAGGATGGATGTATGGATATTTGTTCTTTCACGCAAAAACTACTGAACTGATTGGGCTGAAATTTGGTATGGGTATAGTTTGGGACCTGGAATAAGATATAAGCTATTTTTAATCTGATAAAACGCGAGCAGCATCTAGTTCAGAATTAATGTATTGGCATACCAAACATCAACTCTTCACACATTAACAAATCTTCGCGTTGGACAACCAACAACCATTATTATTATAATGTTTAGCTACTACTGTCCCACTGATGGGCAAAGACCTCCCTTTTTTCTTTCCACTCCTCGCGATCTAACACTGCAATAGGCTACAGTGGAAAATGTACCTCAAGCTTGTCACTCCATCTAATCCTGGGCCTTTCACTCTGTGGTGGTCTTTGCCCACAAGTCGCTGGACATACTTAACATTATTTAGTAAAAGTAACAATTCACACTCAACATTTAAAAAATACACCAATGTTCTAACATTGGTGTCAAACCCATGCAAGAGATCTATGTGGTCTCGATCATCCATCCCTTCCTCCCCAATTTGTTTTCGGCGATTCATTAATTTTAGCTCAGCAATCTAGTATAAGGGTTCTTGCAATTTGTACCATCTTTTCAAGTGTGGTTTGTCATTTGTTCAAGATTTATTCATTATATGTATGTACACCTGACTATTAATATTAGCTTAGCGGCTTAGTTTTAGTAAAGACCATCAAATATATCAATATGTTGTGACATGTCATTTCTTCTTGAGATTCATGTGGGTTGCAGATTGAAAGCTAAGCACAGTTTACACATTTTTTTATACTTGCATGTAAAGTCTGCACACAAGTTTGAAAACTGTCTCATCTATGTGAGCTAACTTAGCTTTAACTTAAGTCTGCAACCCACATAACAACTCTCAACTACTCTTAGCTTAGCAATGTGACATTATTGCACAGACTTTAAATTTGTTTTGATCTATGTAATTTCTATGAGTTTTATACCCTTGACTATTTATATTTAGCTCAGCAACCATTGTAATTGCGCTGAATCTATAAATCTGTTATAATTGACCACTGTGGTACCTGGGTGAATATACTTTCTTTTAAGGCATTCCTTTTGTGTCCCTATCATAGACAAAATGATAAAAACTGTATTTCAGGTTAAAATATGATTGTTTTAATGTTAACGTAAACTTTTTCTGCTAACATTGTATTTTAATAATTTTTATAGTTTATAGCAAAATTATTGATTTTGGTTTTAGGCACATGTTTTTTGTATGGAAATTGTCTATGTTCCGCTGAGTTACCATAGTAAAATCAAAAATTTTGCTTTAAACTATGAAACTACCATGTTAGCAGAGAATCTAATTTTAAATTAACATTAAAACAATCATATTTTAAACTGAAACACAGATTTTATTGCTTTTTCCATGACAGGGACACAAACGGAGTGCCTTACAAGTTGATTCACTCACCTGTCATTTCTATAAGTTTTTATACACTTGACTATTAATATTAGCTCAGCAACCTCGGCAGACTATCAATGTGTTATAATCTTTACCACTGTGGTGTGTCATTTCTATGAGTTATACACATTACTATTATTATTAGCTCAACAGCTTCATCATCATTTTAACATGTTTTTAGGAGGATTCAAAAGTCTCTTGAAGCTTGTGCCATACTATATGGTCCTGTTCTAGCAATGTTAAGCAGCTTAGAGTAGTTAAGTATGCAGACTCTACCAATGTGCAATAAGATATAACACATCAAGAATTTATTCAAGAGCTAAAATAGCTATTATAAAGTATTAGAGAATTCTATGTGGCAACATTTGCTGAAAGCAGATGGCTCAGCATTATTTTGGGGTAGTAGCATATTGTCTGCTAGGCATTTATACAGATACACATATGGACATGATAAACTTAACTCCTCACCATTTTCATCTTGCTTCAAGATGTGTTTAATTACATTTAGGTTACTATAATTATATTAAATTTACTTATTGACACATAAAGTGAACTATTGTCAGGAATTTGAGTTGATTTTGGTTCTGATAACAGTTATATAGCATAAACGGAAGAAAGAAATAAACAAATCAAACTGATAACCTACTAATATTATAAATGTGAAAGTTTGTATGGATGGATGTATAGATGTATGGATATTTGTTACTCTTTCACGCAAAAACTACTGAACCAATTAGTCTGAAATTTGGTATGGGTATAGTTTGGGACTTGGAATAACATATAGGCTACGTTTAATCCCGATAAAACGCGGGCGAAGGCGCGGGCAGCAGATAGTATCTACATAAATAAATACTGTCATATCAAACTAAGTACATGAAAACACAAACCTGAAAAGTTCTGCTGGAGCCTCAGATGCACTTCTATTGTATATAGAGGACATCTTGAGATCATTAGCCTGGCGGATTTGCCAGTGGGCATCATGCTCAGGCTCAGCTCTGCGTCGTTTTGAGGTGCTGGCAGCACTGGATGGGCCTGGTGCAGAGCCTGACGGGCCAGGCTGCTCCTCAGGCCGGCCTCCCGTCACCCTTTTAGTGCCCCTCATCGACATCTTGATAAGTGTTTGTTCACAACCTACATGTTCACCATCCCACTATGCCTTTGCACTTGGAACGTGGCAACAACATCGTATAAGTCACATCGTTCACTACATGGTTCCACTTTATACGTTTATAATACCTGGAACAAAGAAAATATCATCTTAATTTTGCCAGTGATACAGATAGTCCCAATTCTGTGATAGAAATTTCACAAATAGGTAGTATGAATTGCATGAGTGTGGTTTAATGTGTTTAACAACAAGCAACAGAACAGGCTACTTTCTATATATGAGTAACTGTAGATCGAAAAGTACCTTTGAATCTCCAATGAGCATTGGAAGTGAAAACAATTTATGTTTCATCAAAATAATGCACTTAGAAAGAAGAAGACTTACGACTTGTCGGTAACATATCAATTACTGTTACATGGACATTTACCATACGTATTCACATTATGATGCATCACCAGTGATCAAAACCATAATTTCACGTGCAGAAAGGAAGAGTAATAACAATCTGGTTTGACGTTTCAATAAAATGCACGAAATCTATGGCGGGCCAGTGGACGACCCTGAGAAATACGCGGCACATGAATATTACGGTTTTCATTTACCGGAAATTTAAATGGAATTGGAAATTAACCTTTATACTAAAATTACTCATTGATTACAAAAATAGATTTCAGTTACAGCACTTTGCCTTTCCAGTACCCGTAAATATTTGTATGGATTCTCCATTGTAAGCTACATAACAAAGTTGACAACATAGATAGCAGCACTGTTTTGTTGCCAGATTGACATGAGTCGTCGCATCTGGCTTGTATAGCTTTTTGCATCCAATGTAGTAAGTAGATTTGTTGTAATACCTCAACAACACATAATGATAGAATCATGACTAACTTATCACTTTACGTACATTTTCTGGAGAAGACATTTGGCGCCATTGATTCTTGTGCTCGGGGTGGTCACGTGACTACGTACGAATCACCAACGCAAGCCAAGTAAAATGGCCAAAACGCACATCGAGTTCTTTTAGAGTCATTGGTTTTGAAAGGAACTTTGCATTTGTGTGATACATCGAGGCGTAGTTTTTAACGCGTTCTTGTCGTCACTAATTTGAACACAAACTCGGAAATATATCGTAAATATCTCCACAAAACACAAATTTAGCAAATTTTTGTAGAACGAACCCGAGATATCAATGGGTACCTAGTTTAGTTAGCGCTATAGCCGTTGGGTGGCGCTACTATCGATCCTCTTAAAAAATTGCCAGATAAAAATAATCATGAAGATCTTCCAGATTCTACCATACGACGTGGTACGGTTGCAGCTCGATATAGAAATCCATTTCAAAAAAGTTTCCTTTGCTTTTAATATTTTTTTTAAAGTCTTGATTGAATTAAATTCGTTCATTATAAACAAGCTAGCTATTTGGAACTAATCGTTCTAAGCAAATTGAAAACTTCACTTTTTTTATTTTATTATATACTCATAGTAGTGTACGACTTTTTTTAGATGGCAGCTCTAATTGGTTATGATATCAGCTGTCACTGTCACTTTGAATATTTACGCCATTTTGTGCGTTGCGAAGAAGAGTAGTTGCAAGCCTGAAAGTAGGTTGCAAGGAATTGTGGTCATTTCCGTTTCCTTCTTGCAGTAGGGGCGGATTTTACAAATACGTCCAGTTCCACTTTCCATCATTATCCTATAAATTACGGACTAATTCTTGCTTAGAATTGTAGATGGACAAATAAGATTTTTATTGGCTTCTGCAACACACAGTAGTATACAGGTTGTTTATATACCTACATAAAAACATTGGACTAAACAATTTATTTAAACAGGTAGCTTAAATTTAGCTTAGCTGCAGCCAGCAAAAAGGCTATTACTCAGCGCATAGTTTCAGTGGTGGATCTACCAGCAGGCTAAGTAGGCTGGAGCCTAGGGCGGCAGATTTTAGGGGGCGGCAAATTTGTGCCAAAAATGTATTGTCGTGGAGAAATAGAAAACAGATTAAATACCTAAATGTTATTAGTTCCCGTGTAATCTTCACTAAATAGTGAGGTTTAAAAATAATCTAGAATCTGACACATTGGTCCCCTAGTACTAACACAACACAATCAGTGTGATGATATGATAATAATATATAGAAAACAGATTAAATACCTAAATGTTATTAGTTCTAGTGTAACTTCACTAAATCATGAGTTTTAAAAATAATCTAGGAACTGACACATTGGTCCCCTAGAATAGTACACAACACAATCATCGCAATCAGTATGATGATATGATAATTATGTGCTAAGGACAAATCATAAAATTGAGATTTCATTGACAATTTGTTTTAAAATAGATATGATTGTGAAAGATTAGGGTATCGAATTATAGAGGTCAGTATGGGGTGGCAAAATTTGAATAGCCTACTGGCGGCAAATGTGTAAATCCGCTACTGCATAGTTTTGCTCGATGAGAAAAAACTGATTTGATTACACAGCCACAAAAAAAAAGTTGGTTGTGCGACGAATCGGACTATGCTTTTACGACGTATTTTGACCTAGTGAATCGATATTCGCAATCCAGTCTAAAAAATTTTTTAACTTCTTAAAATGTTATATATGTATATATATTTACGCGTCTACTAAAATCTGATTATTGATAGATCGCCGATTGAGAGTCTGCTGTGCTGGCTTAACATAATTATAGTAAAAAGCACATGGACGAGGGAAAACTGGTAAAAAGTATTAACACCGTTAGTAACCAAAAAAATAAAGTTTTACGTATTATTAAATTAAGTAATTTCTTTTTAATATCGCTAATAAACATGAATACTGACTTAGCTAATAATAATCATGTGCGAAAAAAAACTGATTGCGTTGGCTTTGATTTGATACGAGTACATTATCTTCGTACCATACTTAATAAGCATCATCGTATCGTAGCGTAACTCCCTGAGGTCCTTGTATTACCTGTATGAATCTGATAAAACTATGTGGTTTTCTATTTACCAATTATTTAGGTACTACATTGACTCGTGCTGTTTTGACCAATCTACTAAATAAACATAGTTGACGATTGCCATTTTTTTATTGATTTTTCAATTGACCCTTACTTATCACATTGTTTCCCAACTTCTACGGTTTGTTGAAATAAAGTGTAAACTGGACAGTGGCGTGGGCAAGTGTCACTCCCGGAGAAGCAGACCAAGCTCCATGAAAACAAGGTCTGCTCCTGGTCTGATCCATAGGTTACTATGACGTGACATATGAGTATGTACTATAGATTAGGATGTAGGAGGTATCGCTACAACGTCATTAAAGTCCTACGTCTCGATGTCCACCACTGATGACTACTGGGATCAAAACATTCCTGAAGAGGAATAGATTTTATAGGAGTATTTAGTTATTAGGTATATCTCTGTAGAATCCGGAATACGGGAAACCCGTAGAACCAAAATCACCAACAGTGCTCTCAGAATTAGTAAGCTGAAGTGGCAGTGGGCAGGTTATCTAGGTTGCAGAACTGAAAACCGCTGGGGAGTAAAAGTTGCGGCCACAATAGAATGCGAAACAGAGTTGAGAAACCATCTACTCGATGGACCGCCGAAATCGTAGCGGTCGCAGTGAATTGATGGATGGAGGCGGATCAGGACCGCTATTTGTGGCGTCGTATGAGGGAAGCCGTGGGGTCGCGGCGTACGAATATCGACCCCTCCAACTCAACCCGTGGATGTCGTAAAAGCAGACTACGGGCACCTACCAGAGGAAGGGCAGCAGCTTCCTTCTGAGTATTTTTAAACACCAACACTGCGATCACCAATCCGCCTGCCAAGCGTGGTGATTATGGCAAATCCCCCCCTACATGTGAGACCATGTACTCGATGGACCGACGACATCGTAGCGGTCGCAGGGAGTCGATGTATGGAGGCGGCTCAGGACCGACAGACCTATTTGTGGCGTCGTACGGGGGAGGCCTATGTCTAGCAGTGGACGTGTATGGGCTGATGATGATGTTGATGAGGGAGGCCTATATCCGGCTGTGGGTATAGGCTGATATGATGAGTAGGTAGGCATAGTGCATACGAGGTACTACCTACGAATACAAAATACATATACATACATGTATATAATCTCATCTAGCAAGGGTGGGAATAGGTCCAGAAATAACAACAGTAAGGTAGGTAGTGTATTTATTCATGGTTATAATAATTTGATAACAGTTTAGTGAAATAACATAACGTAAGTATTTATTAACTATGAAACTACAAAATCTCTGAAAAAAGAACATTACACAACATTAGAAAACTATACCTATGTATATACATGGATCTACAAACAAATAATTTGTCGATGCCCCATAGCTCCATTTAGGTACTTAGATGACCGCTGCCTTGAGAACTGCTTTTGAGAACTTGACATCAGGACAACAGGATTTCTCCTGTTATAATCTTAGGTTGGCAACATATTTTGTAAAAGTGAAGGAAATTGAGACAACGGCGAGCTGAGCGAGCCCGGTTTTTTTACTTCTCTTTGGCCCACGGAGCGAGCGAGCGTTTTTGAGTCATACATATATATTGGAAGTTTGTAAGTCAAAAAAGTTGTGTAAGTATACATTAATTTTCGAGAGGTACTCGGTATGTTTCACAAGTACGGATTGAGTACTAGCCGGTCGAATCAAAACGGCTCACAGGCCGGAGATGATCCGCAGACCGTACTTCGCCTACTTCCGATTTAGGTGGCTTCTGATACGGTCTGGGATTATTTTTTATATTGTGTCCTGAAATGGACCCAGTGAAGTAAGTATATAATTAGCTCCGCATAGAATCCACAAAGATAAAATCTTTGTGGATTCTATGGTATTCTATACTACCCACAAAAGGGTCTTACAAAATAAACTATCGATATGAAGAGTGTTTTTTTTCCTTGCAGAATATGAAAATAATAATTTTTATGGATTAATTGCACTAAGGTAAAAAAACACAATTCGCTTTTTGAAAAGCTTAAAATATAATAAAGGTGAGAATGTAAGTAACTACTATGCACAATTCTAAACTAAATAGGTTAAAGTTCGTTGTAATTAACATCATATAAAAAACAAATTTTGGAATGCTTAAAGAACTTAATGTGATAGATTTGCTTGCTTATTTCTCTAGCTAGTGTAGGTACTTTTGTAAATCCCCAATAACATAAAGGTAGGGAGTTCGATATACGATCTGGCAAAATTAAATAGTTACTGCGTTTTTTTTTTAAATGAAAGTAGGACAAGAAATCAACTAAGAATTTTCTACGAAGACATTTTATAAGAAACTTCGATTCAAAAGTACTTTTGTATTTGGTAATATTTATAAATATGTAATACGAAATGCTCCCTGCACTATTGGATCGAAGTTATGGAAAATAGGTTCATAAAAATTGGTTTAAAACATGACATATTATGGTGCACAGATCGTAAATATCGTTACATATTCAAAGGAATTTTAAAGGCTACCACGTCATTCCAGCTTGGTAAAAAGCACGATAGTAATAAAATTAGTGCAATATATTAGAAAACACTAAGCAAATTGCTACACCATACCTATCGCGTTTTAACGAATGATTTTTAGTAATGTATAAAAAATACATAATTTGCAAAAGTATTATACATAATTACATTTAACAGTCTGTTTGGAAATTCTTAGCTATATTAATTATAATATTTGTAAGATATCATAATAAAAGATTTTTCATTAACTCTAATTTAGCATGTTACAGGTAGAAAATATTATCCTGTTGATAAACGGTTATAAAGCATTGAGTAAAAGAAGTATATTTACTGTAAAAGATTCGGGCGATATAAGTTCAGATATAAACTAGAATCTAGGTCCTAGATGGCGGTGGTGAACCTGAAGAAGACTAGATACTACCCAATGTTAGTCATGAGTAACAAGAGAGATTTTTGTTATTATTCATAATTCTTTTACCTATAATATAGCCAGCAACGATGAAGTTGCCACTATTAGGTATTATTATGTGTAGTCAGTGTTGCGTTAGTAAGAACCACGAATGTGCCAGAATCCATCGATGAAGGAGAAAGAGAAAAGGACGACCACACGAACTGCAATATAATCCCGCTTGAACGGGCAATTAAGAAGAGGGGGAAAGAGAATCGATCGATTTCCAGCACTCGCATACTAACATTACTATTTAGTCACGAGTAACAAGAGAAAGAGGTTTGTTTCTAATAACAATAATTACGTTTGTCTGTATATAACCAAATAAAGGTTCTTGAGTGGCGGCCACGATGCAATGCGTGAGAGTTGGGAGACCGTCCACTCGATGTATGGGCTGATATGTTGATATTAAGCCAGCAATGAAGTTGACACTATTAGGTATTATTATGTATAGTCATATAAGTGTTGTGTATGTAAGAACCACCAATGTGCCAGAATCCATCGATAAAGGAGAGGAAGAGAAAAGGGCCACCATACGAACTGCAATATAATCCCGCTTGAACGGGCAATTAAGGAGAGGGGTAGAGGGGTCGATCGATCTCCAGCACTCAAATACTACACAATACTATTTAGTCACGACAACAAGAGAAAGACTTGTTACAAATAACTGTACTTATTCGGTGTATATATAGCCAGCGAGGGTGAAGTTGCTACTATTAGGTATACTCATTTAAGCGTTTGTATGTACGAACCACGAATGTGCCAGAATCCATCGATGAAGGAGAGGAAGAGAAAAGGACCACCATACGAACTGCAATATAATCCCGCTTGAACGGGCAATTAGGGAGAGGGGAAAGAGGGTCGACCGATCTCCAGCACTCGCATACTACACGATTTATACATATTTAGTCACGAGCAACAAGAGAAAGACTTGTTACAAATAACTGTACTTATTCGGTTTATCTATAGCCAGCAAGGATTAAGTTGCCACTATTATGTATCGTCATATAAGTGTTGTGTATGTAAGAACCACGAATGTGCCTGAGTCCATCGATGAAGGAGAGAGGAAGAGAAAAGGACCACCATACGAACTGCAATATAATCCCGCTTGAACGGGCAATTAAGGAGAGGGGGAAAGAGGGTCGATGGATCTCCAGCACTCGCGTACTACACATAAACAACACTGATATAAATACGGAAAATGTAGGTATGGACAAGTAAAACAAAACAATTTTGAAATGAGAGATTTGAGCGGGTCTGGCCGGAATAATTTCAGATTGATTTCAATGCACAAAAAAATACATTCGGGCAATATGGGATTTAGATACCTTTGAATTCAAATTCAGATATGCCAGACATGTGGAGAGATATGAGGATGTATTTTTATTTACCACCTTTGTATTATTGATTGAATAATAGCATGATGGAGGCTGATAATTAGTTCAAAAACTATCATGGCATATTCGAGAGCCAGTTGGCTAGAGGGTTGGCTAGAAATTATGATTGAATCCATCAGAATTGATTCTAGTGGTCGACCGGCACGATGGTCAAACAGTTTATGGGTCTAGCTGCACCTGACCCTGATTAGTATCAAAGCGAATGACATAAACAATATACCAAAGCATATCAGTATTAAGAAAAACATTTTCATTAACCGTTCAGGCCTTACAGTCAACGGCCTTACAGAACGAAACAAATGGTCCGAAAGATATGAGGACCCTACATAACAGTAGTAGAACCGTTAACTGTTTTAAATTTTTTATGGCTGATTAAAACATTAAACTATTATAATTACAAAATTCGTAAATACAAACCAATGTTTTACAAGTTTTGGGTTGGGTCAAATGATAACTAATGGCACAGATTTGTACAATATTACATAACAAACTAAAGAATTTGTAGCAAAGAGTTCATGGCTTAATTTCACTGTAGGTGAGGAAAATCTAAATGTAGTCATAAATTCAAATTTAAATCCAATGAATATTATCAATGGAAAATACTTCAATGTGATACGTATACATAGTCCAATAATTATTATCTACGCTAAACAAAGTGTTAAATTATATATTTGGTAATTTTGGTATAATAATGAGACGAGATTTAGAATAAAAATGTCTGAGTAGAACCGATGTTGATTCTTCTCCGCTGTACTGCCTACAGATCAGAATATATCGCGCAATTCTTATTTTAGGAGATTATCATATTGATTTGAGTAGTTCTACTACAGGCATCGAAATTGAATTACTTCCTAGGAAGCTAAAAACCTATAAATAATGTATTCCTAGCCTCGGGGGCGCGCAAAAAACTATACTATTGGAATTTTAGTCATATGTACCAGAATTCCTAATAGTATTCGTTTTTTCTTACACCTTTTCGATGTAAATAAATTTTTGCGTTACTTCCAAATCGTTATTTACAATTATAAAAAAAATAGCCATGAAATATATAAAAGGTAATCCCCTGCAGGGACCGTATCCACCTGTATCGTCAGATCCATACATTCCTATCAGTCCTTCATATCAAAACTACCTATTAATGAAATCCTCAATTAAATTATCGGTACAAAATACTGAAAAATCATCTCGCACTTGTACTGCTTATAACAAGCATTCTAGAGTCCAACAAGTTAAAAATTATTCTTGAAACTTGAATAAATTTAATTTGTTTTCTTTAACCAGCCCCGATGGAAAAGGCAAAATAAATCACTACAACAATCTAAGCATTTGAAAGAATGAAAACATGAATCCATCATCAGCTAATTCCATAAAGAATACAATTCAATAACAAGTTTAACGCTAATTCTCTCACACAAACTCACTATGTGTTATTCCAACGGGGCTAAATAATAAAATAATTTTAACGTAAAAATAGAATCACTTCTGCAACAATAATAATTTTAAGTGCACAAATCCTTGTGCGAATATGTGTAATAAAATAACACAATTAATAACAATACTTCTTTTTCGTGTTTTAAACATCCCTTTAAATTTGTTACATCTGGCCAATGTTGTTTGCAACCATGAATAATTTATATATACTGAACAACATAATAACTAAATATTACTTACGTGACTGTAAAATCTAACTCTTAGATTAAGATTAGATATGTAAATTTTAATATAAAAAGGTGAGGAAACGTACAAACGGCCACCTGATGATAAGTGGCAACAATATGTGCGCCCCTATTTGAGGCATAGGATGTTAGGCCTCATGTTCCTGTAATTTCAATTTCACCGGCGACCATACCCCGAGGCAGCATGCTGCTTCGCATCAGAAATGGGCATGGTGGTAGTACCTCCCCGGACGAGCCCTTGAGCTCTACTACTCTTTAAAAAACTTAATATCTTTACTAGGAATTAACTTTGATAGGAAAGAAACAATATTCGAAATTAAATCTGGAAGATGATGATCGAGACACGCACTCTGCAGTAATTGAATGTGATAAACAAAAAATATGTGAATGGGATTTATACATATTAAGTAAGAAAAAATATGCATAACATCGATTCTTAAAACTAAACCTTACTCTAAAGTTAAACATTAATATACAATACACTGACTTTACATCATCTATCTATACGGAAAATTACCTAACGTACATCTGTAGATAACGTCAATATTTAATCCAAAGACATCTTTTAACAAAACTGAGATTTTCGGATGGAATTAGGAACCATGGAACGGTCTGTTGTGTGTCAACACCTATGACTGATTTAAAATTATCATTCAATTACAAGATAATTTTAACTGATTTTATGAAGAGCCTACATATAGAGTTTACAATAACAAACATTAAGAAAGTATAAAGGGATATTCAAATAGATATTCCTATAGGCCCCTTTAATTATTCCGGGCAACAAATAGGTCTGATGTGATTATACACAATAATGTCCATTCCTCTATCAGAAGATAATTTGGCATATCTTAGGTACAACTTCAAATATTTACTAATTAGACCTACATTTGTTACATTTATCAGATTTAAGAATCATTCAATATCGAAATTTAATAGAAAACAATGATATTATTCATTTCAATTATATTTTACGGTATATTCTGTTATATTATTTTGTTTATGTATAAATTATACTTCCATTTTTCCTGCAGATGTTTGCGATGTCCAGCAAAGGAGAGGTTAAGGTACAAGGTCGATGTTTCTAACAGATGTCGGGAAATATCATGTAATTACGGAACTATATTGGCTAAGCAGCACAGAAAGCTTAAACACATATGCACAAACATAACTGACATGGCTACTAGTTTTTTGTATTATTTGCACACAACAACAACAGTGATCCTTAGTGCGAAACCTTCGAATTCCGCAAAAATTGTCCGTTACATAGTTTTCGAGCAAAACGACGCACTAAGTTGGTTTAATTCAAGATCTCAGGCGTTGTAACGCAACGTCAAAAAAATTCCAAACCAGTTCCAGTCTATAGAATAGCACAGCATTGTTCATTCGGTTCTTGTTCTGGTTGCTGTTCTGTTTCCTGTTGTATAACACTCTCTAGTTCAGCTTGTACCCTTTGAGAAAGCCTCTGCTGTGCTTTAGTAAGGTAGTCCTCTTCTCACATAACGAAGATAGCCTCCTGATTCTCAATGAGGTAATGGGTGAAGTGGTTGATTGGCGAGATGGCCTGGAGCGACATGGCCTCGTGCGGCGGCCACGCCAGGTTGGGCCCGAATACCACCGCGAGGTTACTGCTCGTCATTCGGTTCAGGCAACTGCGGTCCTGCACCTATAACGAAACCCGTCTATCTTATATCTAATCCTGAATCGAATTAGTAATAATAATAATATAATTCCAGCATCTGTATTCGTGAACATTATTTTCAGATGGAACTCTACCCGACTGCGCAAGGAGGGTTGTGTTTTTACCTATGGTAAAAACAATTGCTTCGTCAAGCAGTTTGAGTGTGTACATACCTTCCAGAGGAACTGTATGATGTATTTCAGCAATGTGTAGTTTGCCAACGAGAGATTTTCCAGGATCAGGATCTGCATCTGGCGCTTTTTCTCTGGCGCGGTTAATTCTGTAAAAAAGAAAAAATTTGGGTTGACGTATGTACGTCATAAACAATCTAAAATTCAAATGTCTAGCACGCTTTCCTATTCCATAAACAAACCCTAATAAATTGACCCAAAAAGCCGTCATTCAAATGATTACACCGTTTCATACAAAAATTACCTCGTTCGACCAATGTTTTTAAAGCATAATTTAATCTATAGACTTATTCAATAACAATAATCTAGTTGCGGCCTGAAGCACTCTACGCCTTAGGCTCGCTGTAATCAAGTTATTTGTGCAAGCCCTCAGGCGAACGGGTTAAACCTATTATCTGGCTTCCGGTTCCGGTTGCGTTGGAATTGACGATGGAGAACATTTTCAGCTAGCCCAGTAAAGATCAACGGCGATCCTGGAGAGAGAAAAATGGAAACTTATAGGAACACTTTGTTGTCCGTCTGTAAAACTTTTTTCACAGGAACGCGTGGAGCTATCGAGTTGAAATTAACATCAAATACTCTGTCCGTAATCTCTTGGAGCCGTGATATAAATCAAACTTCTATGTCGACACAATCAAAAGTTATAACCGGTATTGCACGATTTTTTTGAAATTTTCTAGGTAATCACATGCACACAAAACATTAAGGGTACTCCGTTGACATAGAATCATGAAATTTGGCAAGAAACAAGATCTTATAGCACAACTAAAGGGAAAAATCCGAAATCTGTTAATTTGTAATTTTCACATAAAAAATTATAATTGTTTCGCAATATGGACCGAAAACCTATAGGATACTTCCCGTTGACCTAGAATCGTGAAATTGGCCAAGAAGCTAGGCCTTAAAGCACTAGTTTAGGGAAAAATAAGGCTACCGTGTAGTTATTCACATAAAAAAAAATATTTTTGACCCTCGCCATGGACCGAAAACCTATTTAATAAAATTTCATGATTCTGGGTCAACGGGAAGTACCCTATCGTTGACCCGGAATCATGAAATTTTGCATGAAACAAGGCCATATAGCACAAGTAAAGGGAAAAGAGTGAATTGGTTCCTCGCAAAACTAATATATGAATTAGTTCAAGGAAAGTCTATCTCATTTTAAAAGATTATGCAACGAAACACCCCACGATGGGTAATAAAATAAAAATCAATAATAGTTTGCATATGACTGTACAGGACATTAAGAAAAGCCGAATATTACGTCTCCTACCTCAAAAATAAGGAGTATGAAAGAAAGTGCTATCGGACTCTTAAGGTTTCTATGGTTTCTGTGATGTGAACCAATAGATTTCCTTTCATCTTACTTTACTTTAGCCCCAATAAAAATGCACTAGGAAAATACCGGTGGTTCAGAAAGCTTTACTTATGGCTTTTCATTAGGTTGCACGCTCTATATCCGCCATCTTAACGAAGTCAGTAGCCGGCCTGGGCAGTCTTATTGGATCACGAAAATTGAATTGAACCCCGACCCGCAACGCTAAGCTGCTTGGAACTCCAGTTTATCATTGAAGGTCAGTGGTTCGTCAAATCTCGGAAGAATATTATCAAAAGCACGGACACATCGTGAAGATTGTAAATTTCAAATAGAACTCACTCTGGAAACTCATAATATCATCGTATAGGTCGTAGGTCAGCAGCGGTTCCTCCAGCTCTCGGAGGAAATTCTTCAGCAGCACAGCAGCAGTGTGCGGGTCGTTATTGAAGTTAATCTTCTCACCGCGATTCACGGCCCGCTGGAGATCCCTCAGGTTGGCAATGTTTGCTGAACGACGGAAAAGTCCCTCCGTCTCAAGTGCTAAGGAACAGAAGTGGAATCAAACAAGCTGTAAGATCAGCGCAATTGGCAGATTATGCAGGTAAGAGACAGTTTTAATGCAGTTCAGAAAGATATTTTTTTCTTAGGTGTCCAAGAGTCATGTACGGTCTGAAGGAAATAAAGGACTGAGTTTTAAATTTTTATCCGGACTAAGACCTAAACTTTGGGTTATGATGAGGCTCTTGACATACATAGGTTTCCGTAACTTACCATCCGGTGTGGAGAGAAACTCCACGCACTCCTGGACGATAGGCGGTATGGGCGCTCCTTCATTGTTCAATACGATGAACTGGAGGGAGACACCATATTGCTGCGTCGGTGGGGGATTCATAACCTTCGCTCTACGCCCGGGCTGGGTGTATTGAGCATTCATCTTGGTTTCTAAAGCGCGCGCGTTCTTAGATAACAGTAGCTCGTCGTGTCTGTTTAGAATTAAATTTCATTCTATGTATATAACATTAGCTTCAGGATAGCGTTAAGTGCATGCAATATCATGTGAACGGGATGCGCCATTATACATGGGAGAAGGGCGTATTAAACATATAGTATAGGGGACACAGAGTTGACCACAAAATATATAAAGTCTAGACCTGTTATATATTCCTTTTATCTATAGTTAATAGCTAAAAAGCCGTTTGTTAACTTCTATTGTCATGATATCATAAGTCAGAGTAAGAAAAAACACTGCATAGTATGTTTTGAGTTCTCAGATTATTATGGATAAGAGGGTAGATACATGCCACAGAGAAGCTGAAACGAAGCTGTCAAAAACCAAAAGTCCTGCTCCGGTACTTCAAGGAGCTGGGCTGGTTAGGGCCTGTCTAGGCCGGGGGACAACGCACGATACACTCCCATGCGAGATGTCAGTGCAGATCTCAGTTCCCCCACTTAGAATTAGGGTAGACACATTAACTTTGTTACATATTATTTAGCAATAAAATCTGTAGAAACAAACATGCAAAGCAAACAAAAATTTTAAACATTTTGCATGTTAATAAAGATTTATGTGAAAATGAATTATTTTAATTGACTAAATTGAATTCTAGGCAGATCTAAAGATAAATGTGTTGTGATTGGACTAGGTATCTACTAGGAGGCCAGCTATGCTATAACCAGCAGCGGATGATGAGGGCACGACACCAGAACCGCGAATGATTTTCCCAGTAAGCGTCGCGTTAATCGGATCCTAGTAGCAAATGTACAGCTCTATCGGACTTGAGGTGGTTCGATCTATATTACGTGTGAGATAAATTTTTTGAACAATTATTTATTTTTCTGCGTTCGACATATGTAAAATAAAACTAGCAGAAAAGTTATTTGCCGCAAACAGTAAACCATATTGATATGAAATTCAACGAGCATTGGGCAATGAATTTAGTCATAATATATGAATATGTAATAAATGAAATTCAAATGCTCTAAGTACTATCGAATCAAACTTTAATGATGGGTTCATAGATAATGGTTGATAGTGAAATGCGGCAAATTATTTTTCCGCTAGTTTTACCCATTGCAGAACGTAGAAAATATTCAAAACTCGTAAAAAAATAATACTCCGCGTAATGTAAATCGATCGAAAAAATTGTTTAATTTTTCCAAGTCACCGAGTACCCTCAATTTTAAAAGATATGATTACTCACTCAAGCACCGCATCGGGTATGCAAAGCTTTTCCAAATTCAAATACTGCTGCAGTTCATGCAAGTAGTTGACATACATCATTTTACGCCCGAACTTGACGCTGATTGCAGGTCTGAGCATCTGCCATACTATGCGAATGAAGTTGGTCGGATGCACCAAATACAAAGCTTTCAGATTCTTCTTATACTTCCTGTCGAAAGCTTTGTAGGCCTTCCAGAGCCAGGAGACAGGTGGCTTGTTGAAGCTGGATAGACCGTGATGGAAATACACCAGGCTGTAGTCCTGCTCCACGTATTTATCTAATGTGAACATTAGATATCTGAAAAAAATACGTGTTTCTAGGTGACAGTCTTCAGTGCGTATACTTGCGGTGGAGCACGAAACGGCTTACCAGGGTAATTTGACGACGCTACTACTTCTATCCATTTCTTATCAACGCGAGCGAAGCCGCTGGGATAAGGATAATGAGTTTTTATATATTATATAGATAGTATAAATTAGAAAGTGACAGAATAGATTTTACTGCGTTTTGCGATGTCGTGGAGGAGGAGGTGAACGACCTGTATTGCCATCTAATTTGGCACTTACAACTTGTTAGTATTAGAGGATTACAAGAGTAGTTTCCGAAATATGGACGTTATAATTTTTAACATTGTCATTTTTACATTTAATACGCTGTCATTTATTTTTTACTAGCCATACGTTACTAGCGTTTGTTTCGATTATTGTCGTATTACAGAACTTACATTATACAGCATTGTGATGCTTTATTAAAATACATTTCTAGGGTTATTTTGCGAAATAGTTAAAAAATAATACATGTAACATGACAAAAATAATCATGGAATATGCAATCAAAACACAAAAAAGAAGACGAATTAGTCACCACGCAAATGCTCCTTGCGTGATCCGCGGTGAAACTCGTGCGTAGGTCCGGCAGGGTGTATTAACAAAGACGTAGCAATCTCAATAAAGATTGAGTACACACCTTAGTAGTTTGTCGGGTTGCAAGTCTTTGCGCGGCGGAAGACGGCAAGCAGATACGACGATGATGCGGCGACCGACCTCGTCGTCACCAACCACTTCGACAAGTCCAGTCCCATTCAACTCGAAGAAACCATCATCATCCAGAGAACAATCAGCGATCTGCAAAACCAAATAGCATCACACTGTGTTTACAAACATAGGGCCCGAATAAAATAAAGCACTATCCCAATGCAACAGACGAATCTATTATTTCTTGTTTGCAGCCCCGACTCTGAACAACGTTTTCCAATGTCGGAACGCAAGGACTGGGCGCGCGAAAGATAATCTCAACTGCAAATAGTCGTAAATTCTTCCCGAATCAGTAGTCATCGCAGCCACAAGTTAAAACCCCGTGTAACGTTGGCGAAAGATATGAGTAGCCTTTAGAATAATAGTTGTTTTATCAGTTGTGATAAAAGCGGATAAAGCACCTGATCAGAAACGTCCGCCATTGCAGCCTCCGGAAACTTACTACGTTCAATCAACAGTCCGGGCCGGCGGGATGGGGGTGGCTGTATCGATTTATCTTTACTGCGTAGGTATTTCGTGGAATTGCATCTGCATTGAGTGACGGGTAGGTACGAAGCCTACCCTACATCGCAGGGTGTTGGTTCAGCAGCTGACAATACATTCGTAAGAGATAATGAGCATTATCAATATTCTAAATGATCAAAAACTTTTGAGATGATCGAAAAACCCCTAGACGGATTAAGTCTCACTAAGTTAGCAGCATATTTTACATGTCTCATCTGAACACATATCGGATTGCGGATTAATGGTTGGACAATCGATAAATAAATAGATTCAGGCGCTACGCGAGAAGCGCGAGCGCAAGAGATTGTTACGTAGATTTACATGGTAAAAACTAACAATAATTGTGAGCAATAAGAGCTAATTGCATAGAAATATAAAAGCACACACATATTTAGCTGTATTTTAAGGTTATCAGCGATTTTGTCACTTCTCTGGCGTCACTCACCTGGCATTTTGTATGCATGGAGATACATTAAAGCCATGTAATTTCTAACTTAGATTAGGAGGTATTGGTAGTTCATCATCGATAAAAAGCTTCCTCTTGAATCTCTATCTATTCAAAAAACCGCATCAAAATCCGTTGCAGTTTTAAAGATCTAAGCATACATAGGGACAGACATACAGACAGCGGGAAGCGACTTTGTTTTATACTATGTAGTGATACAGTAAAAAGTCGTTTGGTTCAGGTTGTTAGTTTATAACATAATTTAATTAGATACTGATTTTTAAAGGCAGAATGTGCACTTCGCTCTTGACTGAGAAATAGGTATGTGCAACTACAATAATGAAAGTGCATCGTCGTCCACAGTTTAAATATAGGATAATCGATACAACCTTCCGTGTAGACGTCTTAGGCCACATTATTATGTGATTGGACTGGGGTAAATACCAGGGCCATAAACACACCCCTGAAGTTAACACCAAGTACTAGTTAGTGTGTCACCTCACGTCAGACAGTTCCACCACGGCCGCCCGGCCATTTAGCTTTTTGTAGATCAGCTTAATATGTAAGAATTAAGGCAAAACGCGTTTTTTGTTATTTTACTAACTAGTGTGCTTATAGAGTAAGCTAGAAACCTAGGGCTGGCGGAACTCGTAACGAATTTACTCAAAAATGCACTATCCACCCGTACTTCGTAAAATAGGTTATGGATTCGATACTGGGATCCCGGATGTTTTTCAATCCCGATAATATCATTGAATGGCGATATATGACGCCATTTTGTTAAAAGGATAGGCATAGATTTCGCGTTCATTGGAGCGGGACAGAACAGAGCGTCGTAAGCGCAAAAATCATGTTTTAGCTTATTATCTATTAATGAGGACATTTTATATGTTGAAAAATATCTTATGATTGATAGTTTAGGAGAATTACGGTAGTAACTAAGAAAATAGATGATACTTAGCTCAATTACTTCTGATATTTAAAATAGATAGGGGACATGTCTTGTATCCCATAGATTATTAAGTTTTTTAACGAAGCTTCTTTGATAAAGATTAAAAAAAAAAAGGTTATAACGTAACAATTGACGTCAATTCACAAACATATCCGATAATGAGGACAATATAAACGATGATGATGAGGATGATACCTATGAATAAAGAATTGAATCTTATAAAGGTCCGAAGCCCGAATCATTCAGATATTGTTTATCTAGCCCCAAATAAACTTGCGGCTACTTAATTAAAGAAATTAGGATTATGTGTGTGTGCGTGTGTGTGGGTGTGTGTGTGTGCATTTGATAGATAGAATATACTTTATTGCACAAAAGTTGTACATAGGTGAGCATAACGCTAGATAGCATTCTCGACCTACTTACATTTGAGTATAGTATTATAAAATCTGTGCCCTTCGGTAGTGTGGACAACAATTTAGTAGGTAGTGCCAGATTTCAAAATGCTGTGTGTGTACTTACCTCCGAATAAACTTCTGGTGCGCGAGCGAGCTCTTCTTCGAAGTTTTCTTCAATAGTTCCATCGCTTGACGAGTGTTTCAGAAATCCATCGGTCAAGCCCAACAGCTCCGGTGGTAAGGGTGCTGAAAACACGTTCAGGCTAAGGGAGTGCCAAGCCAAAATTGGCGCTAGCTTAGCACCTATTCAATTATGTGTACATAGAATAATATTTCAGGTATTAAAAAGCCAATCTTTGAAGTGAATTCAGCAGTGATGCACATCGTCTTCAGGGCCCTTTAGAACCTAATAATATTATAAAAGATAATTACAATAAACATTAGTTTAAAAATCTAGAATAAGACTGCTATTTCATAGGTTCGTGAATGAAAAATGCTCCGAAATATTATAAGGCACAAGATAACGTGTTAAGTAGCGGCATCATGACGTGCATTTTTACGACGGTAACGTCAATTAGCACGTCACGTCAACGCGCCGCGCCGCGACACTGCACCGTCGGTGATGTTTCGTTGACGGCAACGGTGGACAAACGGCACGGCGCATGATGGAAAATGGTAGAACAAGAGCATATCAAAAATGGTTTTAGCAAATATCGTAATTTATCTTATATTTTAATTTTATTAGATACTCGAATAGTCAAATTATGTTATTCAATAGGGTTTTGTCACTACCCTAACTAATATTATTTTTCATAGTCAGAAGTACGCTGAAAACGCGGTGCCAAACTCAAGCCTTTGCATGTACATGTTTCAATGCAATATTGTGAAATAAATATTCAGCAAAGATATGCAGTGTATTACATTTTCAGAAAGGTTGTTTTATGTATTTTACGAAACAGCATTTAATTTTCATATTATGATAATATTTTTCGTCACATATCATATTTAACTCTCATATTTTTTTTCAAACTTTGTTCTTGCTTTTCTTACTTCAGAGAGAGATGTTGTATTATTGATTTTACGGTACCTACTTTCATAGTTGTTTTGAGTAGTGACAAGCTGGTATGATTTCCAAGCATAAGCTTCAGTTTGTGGCCCTATCCAGGGTTTGTTTGGTGTGTCCTTTCCTTTTTTATTTTGTGTTGTAGATTTTAAGGAATTCCATGCAGTTTCAACCATAGTTGAGTCTGTTATTTCAAATTGTGAGTTTTCAAACTGTTTCAGTGCGGTATAGTCTGCGTTGAGAAAGTTATATCTTTATTTATTAATTTACTTTTAATATATAATTTTATGTGTTACATTGAGTTCTTATGTATGTAGTGGTGAGATCATGATATAAACCCTGTTGGGGCACTACAACATGAACTTATACTTAAGTATTATTACTTAAAAAGTTAGCAGAGACTTATATAAACTACCTAAAATATTAAAGTTAACTAATGTTACTCTTACTTTTATAATATTTCAAATTATTAATCTTGGGGATGAGCTAGATTTATGTTGTTGATCTTGTGCATGTAAGGTCTCAAAAAGTACTTGGTGGTCACTTTTTTCAATTTTAGGAAGGTGTGTGAGCATAGTACATAATTTTTTTAAGATTAGGTTTAATAAAGATTTTTGCTCATTTCTTTGTAGAGTTATTCCCTTTACCGTTTGGTAAGTTGAAATCTCCCAATAAGAGGACTATGTAATGTGTATTATCTGCTGTATTGTTTAAAAAAATTCTCTAAATGAGTAATTTGTGGGAAGATACACTCCGGCAATATGTAATTTAAAAGTTCCATAAGTCATGTTTATGCAAAGTGCCTCAACTTTATTATTGCTGCTGAAGGTGCAGTCGAGTATTATGTGAATATATATACCACTTTGTACATGTGCAGCATAGATTGCAACTCCTTTCCAACCACTTCCACCTTCTCTGTCTTTTCTGAAGAAGCTATAGCCCTCAATATTAATTAGATATTGTGGTATACTGGGTTTTAGTTATTGAAGTATAAGAATGAGTTTTGCGAGATGGGCGATTAGGTTTTTGGGGTACTCCAATAATTGTTAATGATCTTGGGATTGTTGTTCACATATTTGATAGTAAGATTAGTTCTGTGTTCTATTCTTCAGTCCCTTTGGTAATGGGTACAATTGTTTTTACCTTGACTTTCACAGGTAACTTCTTCAAAAGAGTTATGGCGGAACTACTGCGCGCGGAGTTCAAATTCATCGGGCGCGGTTTCTGACTTGGTTGCCCAAGAAGGACAGCCGCAACAGGCGCTTCCGACTCAGGAATGGCTCCATTGATCTTCTCAAGGTCATGACGATTGCAGGATTAAATCTCACTTCTATTCCACGCTCTGGGCCAAGTTCTGGGACTCTGAACATGATGATGTTCTTTTGGCTTTTTTCTCGTTCACTTATCATCATCATCTTTGCTATACATCGGAACTAAAAGATGAAATATCCTTTGGTTGAGAGAAGTTTTCCGGGCGCTGGAAGCTGCCGAATTCCAAGCTTACAATCGGGGCACATGGAGGTACTTTTGAGTTGTATCAACACACTTACCTAGCTCTGCACAGACCACTGCACTTTACACATATTTGCAGACCGCAGCTGCCACACACTATTTTAGGATCTTTTTTCTCATATTATGTAGGCGTCAAGCAGGTACTTGACGCCATTTTTCAAAACGAAATTGTTCAATGATTTTTTGGGAGAGATGTTATTTTTATATTTTTTTTTTATTACAGCACAGTATTTAGTCACTTAATTTTCGATTTATCAAAGAGAACTATTTTAGTTCGCATACTGAAAGAGGCGTGCGCACTGACAATTGCGGGTAGGGCGATAAAAAACTACTTATTAGTTAGATAACTGATATACATACTTAAAATATTGTATTTACGACATTGATATATAGATATTATTTTACATGGAAAACACTGGGAATCCGCAAATCATGCAAAAATTTCATCAGGGAATCAAACCCAGCCTCGCAAGCGGACTTTATCTATCTTGAGAACTGTCCACATTACTTACTTTACAACTTTTTGTACAAAGTGTCCAGTCCATATGAGTATGGCACCATACACAAATATAATTGAAAATTAATTATAGCAGAACCGCGACACTACATCCAGCCTTATTAAAAAAAAAACTTACCAAGACCTGATGCTTGAACCAATTCAGAGTCATCAAATTCCAAACTTGGTTCATAGTCGTGGAATTCTGACAAGCTTGTGTTGTTATCTTCTTCCATATTGCCATGGAGAGCTGCAGAAATAAAGATACCATAATGACCAACACTTTCCCATCATCAGATTTATGTCTACCCACAACATTTTTGTAATATTTATTTATCAGTATAAACTGCATGATTTGAATTAAATGCATTCAGACAATATTCTAGAATTGAAGATTGGTTCTCATGCAAGTGAAGGTAATATTCTTTACGAGAAATAAATATCTATAACCGGAACAAACACACTCACAGGAAAACCTCAAGGACTTCGAAAAATAATGTAGTGGCGCCCTCCATACAACATTTTTCAAATACATTAGAATAGTACAGTACCTTGGAATGCTCGCACCGGGTTCAATTTTGGATGATGGTCTTGATCCATGGCCCTAGGTCCAGCTACTCAAGGCCAAAGCCCAACCCTGACACCACACATCAACAACGAACGGCGAACCAAAATGTCACCTTCCCTTCCTCTACCAAATACTACAATGAGTAAAGTAATACCAATTATTAGACTTATAAACTGAGGAGGACCGTTGTACGATGTGGAAAAACAAAATAAAGACAGCAAGGTATTACAAATTTACATGGATATGAGTGATTGAACAAATTGTCGAACAAAATCTATAAAACTTGTCCTGACGACTTGACGAGATTTTCGTCAAAGAGAATTCAAAACCACAGATTAGGAAGATGACAATACTACCAAGATTTTCGTTTCGAGAATGAATCAATCAAAGAGAATAAGTGTGACCAGATTTAAATTGAACATTATGCTAGCTGCTTGCCTAAATTCTGCTAAAGTCTGCTATTATAATTTTTATTCTAGGTACAAAAATTCTGCTATTGAATCAAATGTACAAATATTAATGTATATAAATACAAAAATATTGGTAAATGAATTTTATTTTATTAATTGGTTTGGTTTTATAAATTAACCTACATCTGAATTTTTGTCGTGTCCTTATGATTATAGGAAGTTAGATACAGAACCATCGTCGTCGAGCTATAAGCTTCCTTTATTATTTTCTTTGCTGGCGTAAAATTTACGCATCTAATCCACCCTGGTTCTTTTACTGACTAATTCACGTATGGAATTGCACCAACATAATTAACTTTTTTGTTCGTCAGGTCAGTTTTTATATTGATAATTGCAAAAACCGGCGTATTGGACATGGGCTATTTTTTATCCCGATAAAACGTGGACTAAGGCGCAGGCAGCAACTAGTTATCTATAAATGGTAGGTTTTTTTCAACATTTCTAGCGCCACTACCCAAGTGAAACACAAATAATTACCCAGTTTCTAGTCATGTTAATTTATTGCTGTAATTTTATAAAATTCTGCCAGAAACTGCTGTTTTTTTAGATCTGCGACACAATCTGCTCAACCCTAAATTTATTTAATTGACACACATTTGTGTTCCGTTAAATTCAATATATAACAAAATAGAAAGACACAATATTAAGCTAGATTGTATGCCTATTTATGTGTACACAGCATCATTTATACAGAGCAATTCTGTGTATACAAATATTGGATATAAATATTAAATAAATTTAAATTTATATTATTAAAAAATAAGTTTAATAAATTTTCACGCTCGCTGAATTCTGCTAAATCTGGTCACACTTTACAAACAGGGATACGGAATGAATGCCATAGAGTAACTTTTTTTAGATAGATGAATGCAACAGAAGAACAGTAAAGCTACTCTATAAAAATAAAGTTACTCTATGGGTACTCTCCAAGACTCTATGCTTTGATGAGTGCTAAACACAGGTGCTAACATAGAGTAAAGATGTAGGTAGAGGTAGTGTAAGTCATTTCCGGTCTTATATCTATGTATCACCATAATTGTCATGTACCTTTGTCTCTCCCTCGGAGCCAAGCTGTGAGTAAAAGAGATAGATGATGTACCTATAGCTATGCTGCACTGTCGGTGTGAATCGTGACAAGTGCTGACACAGTAGTTTGCTCTAAAGTTGTGGTCAGACTGATGAACTATGAAATTACTGCGTTTTACTTAAAACTTTGTTGAAAAAGTGAAAATATGTCGTGTTCCGCTGTGTACTGTCCTTCAAGAAGCACAAAAGGTGGAGTAAAATTCCCGGATTTGTCATTACTTACGTAAGTTTTTCGCTCAGTATAAATTCTAAAGTCATTATGTTTATTAATAGAAATCTGTAGTAACAACGTTTTAACAATCTAGTTCATGTATTCCTGTGAGTTTAGGATACAAATAATGTCCAAAAGCACGAATAATTAGTCGAGATAATTTTTGGATCTGTGCTAGTGATGGGCTTACCGTCAAATTTAGTTTTCGGGTTATTCCGCATTCTTCCCACTGGTTTCGGCCGAAACTGGCCCGAATCAGGATAGTAAAATTGTATGCTGATTTCATTCCTGATTTCAACATTTCTTACAGGAAAGTAATATCTTTCACACTCTTCTCGTGCATGTAGCACCGTGATACATTAATTTATTATTATTTTTCCGTAGTATTTATTTAACTAGTTAATGTAACTGAAAGTACGAGGAAAGTAGAAATACACAAGATATTAACTTTAATAACCTGGAATTATTTTCACGCGGTTTTTTTCCGTAAGTTTTCGTTCCAAAAGTTACGTAATTTGATTTTAGTTATAAAATCAATTTTTCGTAGGTAGGTATTTACTTTGTTTATATTTTCCGTTTATTAAGGCACAAACATTATACAATATCCTTAAAGTTAACAATATATAATATCTATGTATATCAATCAAGATTATAAATTTACGCAAAATAAGTTCTCATAGCTTATCCATTAGACTCCATGAATGAAGAATGTTTCACACCCGTGACTACCAGTTTATAGTGTCAATTAGCGCTTTAGACTATATAACAACCTCTTTGATACTAATATAATCGTACCTTTATGCAAACATTCTTGTTCGTTTGTATAGCGCGCTGTGAGCTAAGTCTTATCACGTTGATAGACCTTTGACCACAATCTCACCTGATGGAAAGTGTCGATTTGGTGTATCCACAGACATCGTAGAGCTGGGCATCTATAAACATGCTCGACCCTGCGTCTACACATAAAAGCTTTCTCGAAGAACATGTTTAGTGTGCATTGAAACTCTTTGAACATCGGACGATTCATTGTTGTGTTTAGTGGGCATCGCCTGTTACATTTACTGTCTGGGAAAAAATTTAACCAATTAATTTAATTACAATTAACCTGTAACGTCCCATTGTTGGGCAAATCCCGCCATGAATTACGACTCTGAGCCAGTTGGGCCCACGTTCTATCGAAGGTGTCTAGTTTATCGCGCCCTCATTACTTTGGTCTACTGCGACGCATTATGCTGTATTATTTGCTGAATTAAAAATTAATGAATTCCGAAATAGAAATCCGCGATATGATACGCGACAATATTGAAAATGTAAGCGCTTCATGATTAGGTCTGTTAATAGTGGGTCGTTGACTGTTTTTGCGCTAAAGAAACGAAACCGATTTTAGAAGTAATTCAGGGCACCGGTAACTGCGTGAGAGTTTTAAAATATTTCTGATCTCATCACATCACTCATTCAACCGACTCTATCAATAAATAGCTCAAAAGATCAATATCCTAACAAATCAGAGAAGAAAACATAAACATACGTACTAAGTACGTAGACTGAGCAAGAGTAAGCAAAAAACCTCAATGTACGACTAAGTACAATACAATCTCTTTATTTCAGACTTTAACTTATTCAGACATATTACAAAGTTAGGACTTTGTAATATGTCTGGATGGGAGTTATTGGATATTTTGGCTATTGGTAGTAGTGGTTTAAATACAGCTAGTACCAACTGGTACCCAATAACGTTACAATATTCTATAACTGTCCTGATTTCTACCCAATATATTTCTAACCGATTTGGTTAGAAATACCAAATACTTGTTGCAGCTACAGAACTTTACGGGTGAACGGTCCGCTAGTATCTATGCGTAGATGATAGTTAGGTAAGTATAGGTATTGAAGCGTTGGGTAGTTGTGGCTCACGTTTGGTTTGGCGCGATGCTCGCTTTGCACAGTTATTCCTTAGCGGTATGCGGATTTTACAATAGCGTTAGATATTTTAGGACCATGCTAACAGGTACTGAGTTAGTTATTGAATACCGGACTCATCTCTACAAAGTCCAAGTAGCGTCCAAAAATATTATGTAGATAAGCTCTTTATTTGATTCAAAAATGCAAAATGGGTACAAACTGCAAGCTCTCCATGTTTAGCTGCTCCATTTCAATATTTTAAACTTTTGATGTTCCACATACATTACATTTAGGGATTCCTCGATATACACTCATGGACAAATTTAGAGAAACGCAAAAATAAGGTAGAAAGACATAAAATATATTTTTTGTTCCCAAATCTGTGAATTTTCTGAATGTTATATGATACCAACAGACTAGAGAATATATCAAACGTACAGGACAAGCTCGCAAAAGAGTAAAAACAGAAAGGGACGGCAGATTTATTATAAGCAGTTTTCGTTTCGACTCGTTCCGAGGTACGAAAAAAGCTACAGGAAGTTCGACAGTTAGCCCCAAAACGATAAGAAGAAGAGACTTAGAGACTTAAGGTCTTGGTGCTGGTTTAGGGGCATAATTGTCGACCAGAGGCCCATTGCTCACCACAGGTCATCGAGTAGCTCGGTCCAGCTTTGCTCGTTTGCATCTTAATTGGAACGATGATGATTGGGGAGCAGTAGGTACTCTTATCTACAGATTCTGTCAGAAGAAAGTTGATGGAAGCACCACAGTATGGCATACCAAAGATGATCCGGAGAATGATACGCTGAGTGTAACATCGTTGGAATAGAGCCAGAGTGGAGAGATTTACCTCCATTTTTTGCGTTCCGCTGTCCATGAGCGTATTTAAAACTCAAACTCAATTTTTTTATTGTTACCAGGGACGAGGGAACATTCTCTCTCGTCCCTGATTGTTACCGTATTATTTCTTGGTCTTATGATAGAAAGCAGTTCCAAACATGGATCCGGCTAAGGCACTACAATAATAGGTTGCTTATAAGTAAAACCTTAAATCTAACACATCATGATTTTAAAACAAAGTAACAATTTTAGAATATAACTATTGAAATTCAACCAAATTAATAATAACATACAAGGAAGTGCAATAAGTACCTACAGCTCCAAGAACTCCTATGTTATATATATCCTTATATGTAATAAAAACAATTTTTAACTAAATATTTTTCCCGCCAGTTATAACCTGGGTCTCTTTAATACAAGAGTTAATAGGTGTCTTCCGGTGGGTACACAGGTACGTACATACTCGATAAACTTGCTTGATCTCGAGCAAGTACAAACGTATGGACCATACAAGACTCAAGACAAATTCTCGAAGCCAAGCCAACCAAAATGTTCGAGTCGAACAAGATTCAAACGTTCATAATTCTTGCTCGATGTTCAAAGCAAAAATGTTTGTACGTGTAGCAACGAGGTCGAGCATGTTAGTCGTTACTGATATTTTTGTGAATGTTAGTGCGCAGCTGTAATGTCGGACAAGTTCATTTTGTGGAAAAATTTATGAATTAATTAAATTATTTATATATTTAATCAACAATTTTAATTAATTCATAAATTTTTAATTCAGCAAATAATACAGTGTAAGGCATCGCGGTAGACTAAAGAAACGATGGCGCTATGAACTAGACACCTTCGATAGAACGTGGGCCCAACTGGCTCAGAGTCCTAATTCATGGTAAGATTTGCCCAACAATGGGACATTACAGGCTAATTGTAATTAAATTAATTGGTTAAATTTTTCCCCGACAGTAAACGTAGCAGGCGATGCCCACTAAACACAAAAATGAATCGTCCGATGCTCAAAAAGTTTCACCGCACACTAAACATGTTCTTCGAGCAAGCTTTTACGTGTAGACGCAGGGTCAAGCATGTTTATAGATAGCCATGCTCGGATGAAACGTGCTCATTGAGCATGTACCTACGTACGTGTATACCCACCATTCTAGACCTTCCTGATACACCGTCGGCCAAATCGTCACTTTCCATTAGGTGAGATTGTGGTCAAAGAAGGCCTATCAACGTGATAAGACTTATAATTGTATATAGGTATGTTGTGTTTGCCCAAAATTTTATATTGATGTCGATGTCATTTTGTAAGACTAAGAATAAAATTTTTCAATATATATAAAAAACGTCAATAAATAAGTTTTACAATATTATTATACAGCTAAATGCGCGCGGCTTTGCCCGCATCGATTTAACGTTGCATTTTGAATGATGTATACATAAGGTTTTTATAGTGCTTATGCCCGCACTTTGGGTAATCTTAAAGAATTTAAAAATATCCCAAAAATTTACGACTCCGGCGGGACTTGAACCCGCGATCCTCCTCTGAATACGAGGATGCGCTAACCAACTGCGCCACGGAGGCAAGTACCCGACCTGTCGAAAATCTTTGGGACTTACGGACTATAGCGCCGTTAGCTCCACCTACAGGGGAAACATTGAAGTTATCCAAACCTGCTCAAAGTCTAAAGTTACATTTAGATCGTTTGACGAGAGGTATCGCTGTTGCTAATCTCTAAGGATGTATACATAGATATATACCTACTGTTAATTTAAAACATATTGTATACTGTTCGTGCCTTAGTAAACGAAAACCCTACGAAAAATTTATTTTATAACTAAAATCAAATTACGTAACTTTAGAAACGAAAACTTCCGAAAAAAACAGCGTGAAAATAATTCCAGGTTATTTAAATTAATATCTTGTATTATTTCTTTTTTCCCCGTATTTTGAGTTGTATAAATTGGTTAAATGCTACGGAAACAATAATGATAAACCAATACTACATTCACGAGAAGTGTGTGAAAGACAGTACTTTTCGGAAAGAAATCTCAAAATGGGACGAATCAGGAATGAAATCAGCAATCAATTTTATTTTCCTGTTTCGGCCGAAACCAGTGGGACGAATGCGGAATAACCCGAAAACTAAATTCGACGGTAAGCACATCACTAGCACATACGCTAAATTTATCTCTGCTAATTATTCATGGTTTTGGACATTATTTGTATCCTACACCCATAGGAACACATGAACTAGATTGTCAAAATGTTGTTACTACAAATTTCTAGTAATAAACATCATTACTTTAGTATTTATACTGAGCGAAAAACTTACGCATGTAATGACAAATCCGGGAATTTTACTCAACCTTGTGCTTCTTGAAGGACTGTACACAGCGCAACACGACATATTTTCACATTTTCAACAAAGTTTTGAGTAAAACGCAGTAATTTCTTAGAATTTCATTAGGTTCATCAGTCTGACCACAACATTAGAGCAAACTACCGTGTCAGCACCTGACACGATTCACACTGACAGTGCAGCATAACTATACGTACACCAGCTATCTCTTTTACTCATTGCTTGACTCCGTGGGATAGACAAAGATACATGACACTATGGTGATACATAGATATAAGACCGGAAATGACTTGGCTCCCTCTTCCCTACTCTATGGTAGAAACTGTCGGTAGTTAGTTATTGTATAGTCATTGGAAACTGTCGAACACAGTGTTGCCACCTAAGTGGATTTACCACTAAAACTGGTGGTTTTGACCCCCGCTTTAGTGGTCTAATATTGGTTTTAGCGGCTAGTGGATTTTTTGTGGTTTAATAAAATTATATTCAATTACTGAAAATAATATCACTCAACCACTAAGCCACGTTTTGAAATATTAACATTAAGTCTAACAGCCAGGAAGACCGACCAAAACTTGATTTCAAGGTTGGCTAGAGTTAAGTAGAAATCTTGTCAGCGTCTGATTAGCTGCCTTAAGTTTTCTCGCTATCCATACTTGAAAGTTCCGTTTTCAACTTGTGTGTACTGCAACTAGTGTATAATCAATCAAATTATATTGGGCTAATAAACGACAAACAAATACAAAAAATTTATTCAATCGATAAGTGCCATAAAAAAGCAATAAAATTTTACGTTTTCAACTTTCGCGCGTAATTTGATGAAAACGTAGTGGACGCCATTATTACTCTGTGGTCATGACATCAGTTGACTGTGTAAATAAATGCTCTGTCTTTATGTATGATATATGATTATAATCTAAAAATAATTTATTATTCCACTTATTTTTGGTGTGCTGCTCTTGAATGCAAGAATACTAGTGTAAAAACACCGGACAAATTGTAGATTCAAATGTTACGAGTAAATCAGTTAGCATTAACATGAGAAAAACTTGGTTCAAATTTGCGAGAAGGGATCCCGAACTATAATCTGAAAAAAATTGTATGTACTTTTGTGAAGATCACTTTGATATTAGTAGGTCTTACCTATAGAATTACCTATCTAAAATATATTTCACAATAGGTTATAAAGAAATAGGTCCATATTTTTGGAATATGAATATATCTTCCTAGTTTATATTTGTAGGTTTTTGTTTACACAGCCGTATGACGTAATAACATAGTGGTTACTATTTCATAGTGTTAGAAAACAGATTAAAACACTGAAAACTTCTAACTAAATTTTAAAATTTATTTTTTGTTCTATGTACTAAAACTAATATTTTACGACTGCTTTTTGTGTTAACTATGTCAATAATATTTTTTATCAGTTGAAGTAAAATACCCTATTAGCACGCTGAGTTGCAGTGGGCGGGAAATATCTGGCGAAGAACTCTTTTAACTGCTATATTAAGAATACAAGGTGGTTTTAGATTGGAAGGAAAATGTTGCAATGAATATACATACAATTCCAAACTATGTTACAAAAAAAGAAAATTGGTAAAATCGTATCATCATCATCATCAGCCTATACACGTCCACTGCTGGACGCCCCCCTCGTACGACGCCACAAATAGCGGTCCTGAGCCGCCTCCATCCATCGACTCCCAGCTACCGCTGCGATGTCGTCGGTCCATCGCGTGGATGGTCTCCCATGCAGGGGAGGATTTTCCAAAATCACCACGCTTGGCAGGCGGATTGGTGACCGCAGTGTTGGTGTTCAAAAATACTCAGAAGGAAGCTGCTGCCCTTCCTCTGGTAGGTTGCCTTAGTCGGCTTTTACGACATCCACGGGTTGAGTTGGAGGGGAAAATCATATATGTAAATCTAAAACCTACGAAGATGGCGAAGATGGTGCAGATCAAAATTATTCATCTGAAGAAGACGAATTAATTTAAAATAGCAGTTGTTATTGAATCATTTTGATGTTCTTGTTAGTTTACTTTACTAATCCTACGTCCTACTAATACTATAAACGTGAAAGTTTGTAAGGATGGATGTATGGATATTTGTTACTCTTTTACGCAATAACTACTGTACCGATTAGGCTGAAATTCGGTATGGGTATAGTTTGAGACCTGGAATAACGTTTAGGGTATTTTTTATCCCGATAAAGTGCGGGCAAAGGCGCGGGCAGTAGCTATTTCTAAATATACGTATTCTTATATTACGTATGTCATAATAAAGGATTTTTTTTATAAACTACTACTATTCTTTTGTAAAAACAAAACTTTATAGTGGAAATTTTAGCGATTTTTGACAGTACGACCGTTTTTTGTTAGTAGTTTTCTGGTGGTTTTGGAGGTTGAATCTGGTTGAGAGCTAGTCTAACTATTGGCAACACTGTCTTACACTTGCAATAAAATAATGCGTTAGCATCCCTAGTTAGATTTCTGGAGTGATTTCATATGTAATTATTACAGTTTGATTTTTGTTAATTACACATTTGCTTGGTGTTGAAGTGGCTATATTGAGAAGATATATATTTAAAGTGTGCATAAAACAACAAAAACATGTACATAGTGACAGTTCGCGTATTTTCAATAACTTCTTTGGCGCCCGCCGCCGCCCGCCATGTTATATAGTCACGTTTTTGCCAGTTGTGAATAAATTTTGGTAGCCGAAATCATTTTTATCCGTTTTAGTGCGCCAATGAACCTGTGTGAATTTATGTAAAATGAGTTTCGTATTTTCAAAAAATAAAGAGAAGCGTTCAAGGTCTTCCACTGGGATTTCAAACAGTGTAAGTTTTTAATTCCCGCTTTGATTGTCATGATAGTGATAACCAATCCAACATAATATTCCGTGGTGCCTTCGGGCCTCACGCGTAGATGTATATTTAACACATTCTACACCGCCATAAACTGTATGTTATAGGATCTATATTATTTTTAAATCACACAACAAAGCTTTGATACAGTCCTAGAAGGTTTATTTAATTGCTGTAAAATAATGGCCCGTAATGTTTAATGTATGTACATGCTACATATTTGAAATCATGCCTTTCTATGGTCATAAATTAGCTCAGCATAGTTTTTGTCAGATTAAAAATTTATCACATGTGGTTATTCCTTGAGCTATTGTATTACAATAGCTCAAGGAAACTATGGCAATGTGCATAGTCATTTGGTATGAATACATCTTAGAATTTTACATCATGACTCAAGTCTTTACACCCACCTTCACCAAGATACTGAATCGCACCAAGCCAGGTTTATCTTGATCTATATGAATTGAGGTTAATGAAAGCCTATTCCTGAAAACAATTGAACATTGTATGTAGTGTGTATATTGAATCAGGCAGACAGTTATAGCAGTAGACCGGGGAACAATAACAACACCGTTGTAAATTTAGCTTTGCAATCCATCAAAATCAACTATACGAAGTACCGAAGTAAGTGGCAATACAGGTTGTTCACCTCCTCCATGAAATCAAAAAATAGTATTCTGTCACTTTCCATACAAACCTCAGGCGTTACCAGTGTCTAGAGTATCATGGTACAAGCATATAAGGAAGCAAAAGACAAATAGAAAACAAAAAAATATATATCAGAAATAATTATGTACTGACTTTATGTTATCAATTTATTCATATTTTGGAATTTTCTAAAATACTGGAATAACTTTAAAGCATGATATTTGAATTAATTAATGATGTCATGGTTATGTGTAGGTACCAGATTACATTAACATGACTGAAAAAATACATTAATTGTGTGTAAAATAAGAATTTAAGTATTAATAACTTTTATAAATTCAAAATAAAAATTTTATGTGTATATTTATAAGTTTCCAAAGATTGTTATAAACAAAAAAAAAATTAAGTTTTGCCCCATTTCGATTTTGTGTAGGAGATAAATCAACGAACTGTATTGCCAAGCTATCAGACACAAGTCTATAAATTAGAGAGCACTCGACCTAAGAACCTTGTCATTGTTATTTAATTACTTTTGTGTTACATATCTCTAGTTGGCTAATAAATAAATAAACTCAACATTTTCATTTCATTTATTTATTTTGCTCAGATGTACAAGTATACAGCATAGGTTTTTTCACAATGCTTTTCAGAAATTCCGAGATGAAATAGTAATAAGTTTTGTAAAATATGGATGTAATTTGAGTTGATGCAACTATCAACTAGGATTGTACTGAAAATTTTTATTTGAGATTTTTTAAATTTCTAGCTGCTTGTTTCTCGAAATCAGATTAGATCATCAGTATGCCATGTTCAAATCTATTGTCAAATTGTTACTTGGTTGATTTTTAAACAAATATTAGTCGACCAGTCAATTGTCAAATCATTGACCACAATATATCATAGCAAGTTTGAGAAGGCCTACAGATGTTGTGGCCTTGTTTGAGACTTTAGTTCTTAATCTCAGGACTCCATCCAAGTGTTCACCAATCAATGAGCCATGTGTCCTAATGCTTACCAATTTGATTTTTTAATAATTCAAATGGGCTCTTCAATCTTAGATCGCAGTTGGTACTTCAGATTCCAAAATAAATTTCAATTTGTAGTTCTGCAAATTAAATGAGCTAACCACATAATACCACATAGCCGGTATTTTGACGAACAATGATGTAAATATTATGTATCTATGTATGTATTGTATTATGTACATATAAGTATATCAGCTATCTAGTACCTATAAAACTAGCTCTCTTAGCTTTGGGCTGGATGATGCTGTGTGGATGGTCCAACATTATTTATAAATTAAATAATTTTCCAAAAAGTTACGACTCTGGTGGGACTTGAACCCGCGACCTTCTCCTTTATTTTATAATTTATTTATGTGGTCCCAAGCAACACCCAAACTACTGTAAAATACAAGACACAAAATAGGATAAATTTTCTAGTCCAAGATAATATTGCATGAAATGAAAATAGTGGAAATGTCAATTGATGGGAGAAGCAAAGGTGATTGGAGTGGTGATTGGAAGGGTTTAGAGGCTTTGACACTGCAGTGGGATAATAATGAAACCACCACCAAAAGCTTCAAAAGTCCTACTCTGCCAAATTAAGGAGTTGTGCTACATTTCTTTGCAAAATGTTAGTATTATACTTACAGATTGTATTTGCCTCATTAAGAATCGATTTTTAGGGTTCCGTACCTCAAAATGAAAAATGGAACCCTTATAGGATCACTTTGTTGTCCGTCCATCCGTCCGTCCGTCTGTCAACCCTCTTTCTCTCTGTCACCCTCCACGTGCACACAAAATTATCGGGTGCTTCCCGTCGACTTAGAACCATAAAATTTGGTAAGAAACAAGGTAAAAAATCAGTACAAAGGAAAAAATCCGACTACCATAAATTAGTAGTTTATTCACATAAAAAAATTTTGTTTCTCACTAAGTAGTTTATTCACATAAAAATATATTTATTTCTCACAATTGACAAAAACCTAAAGGGTACTTCCTGTTGATCTAGAATCATGAAATTCGGCAAGAAACAATGTCTTATAATTACGGAACCCTCGGTGCGCGAGCCAACTCGCACTTGATGTTTTTATTTTTATTTGACTGTCTGTTTTTAAAGGTATCTCATAAAAGATGTTTTCTAGTCCTTTGTTAGGAATGTAACATCACGAGTATCTGGCCTCCTGCCAGCAGGCATCACCAAGTGGTTCAGTAGTCCAAGCTCATCCAGGACCAATGGATCTGCTACTGTTGCCGATGGCACAGACTCCTCAACAGAAGATGAGGCCCCTGAAAGCCTAATTATTGCACCACCAGCAAAGAGACTTCGTCTTTCATCCCCTGCACATTACTCTCAACTAACTACATCAGAAGTAAGTGCATATTATTTTCGAGCAGTAGTTCAGTCTTATTCATTAAAAATATATATTTGAAATGATGTTTGTGAGCAGGGTCTTAAATGAGCTTATGTTATAGTGTCATTTATATTCAGTAGTAGTAGAAATCAGTTATGTATATTTAGTAATAGCTGTATCAGTCCTGTTAGGGCATTAATGCATGATGAGAAGTAAGCTTGAAATTTCATAATGTCTAGGTTTTCTAAGTCCCCTATTGTGGACAGGTTTGGATGATTCTTTTGCTTTTGTATAGAAGTGTTCCTGAAATGGACCCATAAAATATTTCGGAGAAATTAGTACTTCTTCTTCAAAATATAAAGAATGGTGTAATATTAAAGAATTCTAATCAAATCTTTTTTGGGTTTTATACCCGCCTTGGGACAAATGTTTGTATGGTGGGTATTCTCTATGTATAATAAAAAAATATCTATCTATGTAATATATTGTATTAAGTATATCAGTCATCTAGTACCCATAACACAAGCTCAGCTTAGCTTGGGGCTAGACGATGTTGTGTGCATTGTCCAACATTATTTATTTTATTTATTTACTTAACATATTAATTCTTGCAGACCACTCTCACCAGTAATGTTATCACTGAATCTGGTAGTGTTTTGTACCAGAGCATACAGTCCCCTCGTGGTCGAACCACCTACAGACAGGAAACCAAGTTCAACTCAACACCTAGAAGAGCACAATCTGAGGGCATGGATATCAACACAATGATGGATGGGAGTGAGACAAATAGTTTACATCAACAAAATACCGTGTCAGTTATAGACCAATCTACTTCACTTAAGAGAAAATCACTGTTCAATAATGATGATCAACAAGAGCAAGCTTTGTTGGCTTGTGGTAAGTCTTTCCTCTATTCTTATTATGGCAATTTACCTTCTGTCCTAGAACCAATAAGTTTCTTTGTTTCAGCAAAAACAGCTGCTAACATAATGAAGGATCCAAAACAGCCACACTTCAAGCCGAACCTGCTTTGTTCCCCATTCTACTCTGGAAGGACCATGTACGGAGGAGCATCATCATCCACCTACATCAATGAACCAAATATCAAACATCGCAAGATGACTTATGTCAATGAATCTAAAGATGCTGAATCAGTTAACTTGAGCTCTTTGTCCAGACGCGTAATGGATCTCCTTGAGAACTACTCATCCCCATTGATTGATGCGCGGAGGATACCAAGATACGAGCTGTCGGAGCTTACTGATGTCAACAGGAGTTTGCCCGACCCTAACACTAGTAGCAGGAATGGTAAGTCAAAATCTATGTAATAACCTTACATGAGTAAAGTTCGAAAATCTACTAGTAGTTTTTGACACCCATCTATATACCGATTTTCCTCAAACATAGCTAAGAAAACGGTGGATCAAAATCCTAGCAAACAATTCACCATATTTGTGGTAGGGGCCGTACCTAATGTGAAGCTAGGGACTACAATACTACAGACTAACACTCCTCTGTTGGTTAAAGATAGCAAATACACACGTCAAACATATATTACTCCTCCTCGGTCCTTTAAAAGTCCGGAAGTTGTATTATGATATTTCAGGCAAATTTTTGCTTTTAGCTTACAAGACACAAGAACTGTACATACCATCAACAGCGGCAGCAATACGCATGAAGGCAAGGAGTCGTCTGATGGATTCTACTAAAGCTGCCAGGCAGATCATTGCCTCACACAGTAGTACTCTTTCATTCCATGGCTATGATCCAATCGACAGGTATGTTTATATATTGTACATTATAAAGTTTTCTTTCTTTGTTTCATAGCTTTTGCGACATTTTGCCACTGTTGGGAATTTTCTAGAATTTAGTTTTTCTGCAACACATATTAACTCATTACTTTGATCCATTTATGACTTAGCATAACGAAATTTTTTCAGAGACCCATGGTCCGAGCCGGGCCCCAGCAAGTCACAATCTAAACTCAAAACACGTTTGACGAGGCCAAGTCGGGGAAACGACTTCGTCGTGCCGGAATCACTCGACCTTCCCACAGCTGTTCTGCAAATCGACCATAAGGATTTGCCGAACTTCTCGTTCGAAGGATCTGTTCCTAAAACTTTATTCAACCCACCAAGTAGCGAACCTTTCAAGTTTTCAAGCCCTGTTCCTGTTAATTTGGATAAGAATAGAATTTCTTCGCCTTCTCCTGCATACGACTTCGGCATTCCAGAAAAGGCGGCGGCCAATATATCCCCTCCTAAATTCTCATTTGGTAATCAAAAAAGCGATGCGATAACCAACCCCGTAACAGACAATAATGAATTCTTGAAAAGTCAAAGTAAAGAACAATCTGTTATTACATTTGCCAAAGCTGCAACAAAATCCAACGATTGGAAATGCTCAGATTGTTGGGTATCTAACAAAGCGGATAAGCAAAAATGTGTCTGTTGTGGAGCAAAACAGATATCAAAGCAAACAGCGCTGGAAGCTAGTGAAACCACAGCCAAATGCAGCATTTGTAAACTTAACAGCCAAACAAACTCCGATAAATGTGTGAATTGTGAAAAACTAGCTTCCACTTCAAATATACCATCAAATACGTTTTCAGTTGCCAATAAAACTTCAACAAAATGGAAATGCTGTGAGTGCTATGTCGAGAATGATGATAGCACAGATAATTGTGTTTGTTGCGGCAGTCGAAACTCAAAAAAATCATTTGCTCTACCTGCGGCTGATTCGGCCAAGAAAGTCGTAGTGACGTCTGCCGCTAAATCAGGCGCGGACGAAGAAGTTAGTTGCGACGGTCTAAATAAACAGAAATGCCGTGACGGCTTGGTCAAAAATTACGATAGCACGGAAAATTCCGAATATTGCGGCAGTCGTAAATCAAAAAAATCTGTTGCTCTACTTGAAGCTGTTTCTGGCAAGGTAGACGTTGCGACGTCTGCCGCTACTGTAGAGTGGAGGTGTTGTATGATTACAAACAAACGTAGCACAGACAAATGCGCAGCCTGCGGTGCCGCCAAACCTGGCTCGAAGCCAGCCGCGAAGTCACTGCCAAGTTTCAGTTCAAGCAACTTTTTCAACAAACCTGACAGCAAACTGGCTGAAATAGTGGAAGCCCAGAAATCATACTGGGAATGTCGCGTTTGCCTGGCAAGCAATGCAAATGATAAAACGGCGTGCATGTGTTGCGAAACTTCCAAAGATGCCAAAGACAAATCTCCTCCAAAATTCACAAATTTTAAGTTTGACGTAGAACCCAATTTAGGTTTCAAATTTGGTATAGATCCGAAACTTCAAGAACAAAACCTGACTAAAAAAGTAGAAGAAAAAGTTCCAAAGAAAATGGAAGAATCCGAAACGAATAATAATATTATTTCAGAAGCGCCCGATTTTACTTTTAATTTACCTGCCAAAAACAAGGAATATAAGTTTGATAGCCCTAAGACTAATGACGATCCGAAACCATCTTTCTCATTTGGGATTCCTAAACAAAATTCTACATCCTCTGCCAGTAATTTCACCTTCAAGCCACTGAGTGATACCAAGTTACCGGATATTTTAAAACCAGTTGAAGAAACTGAAAAACCACAAGAAGTACCTTCTATTTCTTTGAAGACTCCGGAGACAGCCAAACCTGTGAAAGGTCTGTTCACAGCACCTGCCACCACAGCAAACCCTCTGAACGCTATGAATGCATTCCTGAATAATTCTTCAGAAATTAAGAAGGTGTCTCCGAATAACAATGAAGCAAAACCACTGTTTTCATTTTCTGCAGTGAAGCCGAGTTGTGATGGTTTGGTCGCTCCGCGGGATTCCGTAGCGGTGAGCAGCTCTTTGACAACGCAAGAGACGCCAGCTCAACCCCCCATGCTAGGAATGTTCGCAAAAACGGACGCAACCGTACCATCTCCTCCAGTTTCCTTTTTCTCGAAGTCAGAGAATCCAACGCCAGCGCTGTCTCCCTTCCAGAACAATAACGGATTGAACGCAGCGCCTACTACGCTCGTCACTACGGCCGAAACCGCCGCCGCCGCCGTGCCCACCGCTGCCGCGGCGCCCGCCGTTGCCGCCGCGTCCGCCGCTGTTCCGTCCATGTTTAGTTTTGGAAGTAATCAGAGCACAAACTCAACGTCCGCACCGAGCGAACCCAAAAAGTTTAACTTCACTTTCGGTTCCAGTACTTCCACGCATATATTTGGTACAACGCCACAGAGCAACTCGAGTGCCTTTGGTCTTACCACAAATCCATTGTCTAATGGACCTGCCAGTAGTCCGATGGGTGGAAACGGTATCACTTCAAACCCTCTTGGGGGTGGAATATCCAGCAACCCTCTGGGCGCCGCGCCCAGCGGAAACGGCCTCCTCGGTTCGGGCGGCACTCCCATGTTTAACGCGCCTGCTAAAGAAAACACGAGTATGTGGCCTAACAACTCTGAACAAACAAACCAAGTGAATCCGTTCATGTCCACTCCAGCAAAGCCGCAGTTTTCGTTCGGGGCGACGCCGTCTCCTTCGCCTTTCGGGACGCCTGCGAACAACATCGCTCAGGCACCAGTCGTGTTTGGTGCGACGCCGCAACCTGCACAAAATATGTTTGGTATGAACCAAAACACGACTAGCCAGCCGTCTATGTTTTCTAATCCAGCTCCAACTCAACCCTCTTCTATATTCGGAAACTCAACGCTCCCAATGTTCGGAGTGCCTAATGCTTCACCCTTCGGAGCTTCAACCCCTTCGATGTCCACCTTCGAGGCGCCTGCAATGGCGCCCGCGACAACACCTGCTTTCAACTTCGGAGCTCCACAGTCTTCACCTGCGGTCTTTGGATTCGGTCAGGTAATTGTCTTAAATTATAAAAATTCAGCCTAGAGTCTTGTTTCCACTTTAATAATATAATGTGTTAAATTTGTTGGTTTATGGGAGCTTGTTTGTGGAAAGTATAAGTATTTTTAGAAGTAGTTGTCCAATTTGAATGCTGAAAAGGGTTTTATTCCTGATTGATATAGCCTGTTTTATCTAATTGCAAGTACCGTGTGAGCGAAGCAGATAGACGCTTATCATGGATAAGTGTAGGGTTTGTTGTGTTGAGTGTGTAAAGTATCCATGCCAGACCACATACTGGAAACCGCAGTGTGGATAGGCCCCAAGGTAGACCATTGACTGGGTAAAGGCTGTTTGGGGGAGACCTATGTCCAGCATTGGATGTCGTCCGGCTGAGATGACGTTAATTACAAAAAAAAATGTATTTATTTCAAATTATGTACATTACAATTATTGTGCCCTAATTGCCAAACTAAGTTTGTGAAAAACTTGTATTTTGGCAAGTAGTGCTTTGTATCTTACAATTTTGTACTTATAACGGTGGGTAGTACTTACAATTAATGAATTAAGTACCTACTAATTAAAAATAATAAAATATTTGAAATACAGCATGAGACATTTCGAGTACAAATCATTTAAAAATAATAGTATTGCATGCATTTATAGGAAATATAAACAATTAGTCATAATACAATTTATTAAATTTCTGTAATATTTAGCAAACAAATGTAATTGAATTCATTGTAGAGCGGATTCTGAGTATTTCTAGTGAAGCAGGATCTTAATTCCAGATGTACAAACTTATATAAAAAATGTTTAGTGGGTAGTAATTGATAAAATGTTTGAGGATTTATATTTTTTATATGAGTTTATCCTTTAATCTTCGGTATCTTTATTACACTATAGTAATACCATACATAGTTAAATCCAGAAAAATTATACTTTAATGTGACAGATTGATTAACTTGATACTTTTAATAGCGCTTCGGTTTCATCATAGGTTAGGCTTTTTAACCAGTTAATTAAAAGTATCTTACATTTTCCTACTGGGTGATTATATATTTGAACTTTCTTATTGGCTAAGTTGTAGAGACGAGAGCTTAAATACTCATAGTGCCGCCCAGCAAGCGCGGTTTTATGACTTCGAGTTTTGAACTCACAATGCTTTCTACGTCTATCATCGTTACGGAACGGGTCATATATACCTTCACTATGTTTCTTGAGCAGAATCTGTAGAATATAATTTTTTCTGGTAAAAAGTACAGAACTCTCGGAAAAAAGGTCAAATGTAGGAAGGAGGTACGGTTTTTGAAGAATAACCTTCAACACTGCTCTCTGTGCTCTCTCCAGCCTTAACATATGAGTCACAAAGGTTCCGCCCCAAGCAGATATACAATAGGAGAGCAAAGACTGCGCTAGAGCAAAATACACAGTCATCAGGGTTTTGCGTGAAGCGATATCTCTCAGGCGTTTGAAGACAAATCAGTTTACGTATACGAGCCGTAACAGCACTCAAATGTACGTTTCAGGTTAGAGTACAGTATATTTGGACACCCAAGTACTTCATAGAAGAGGTTCGAGTTAGTGGTGGGCACTGACGGTAATCAAATTCATCTTGACATTGACAATTATGAGCTAGAATGTTTATTGCTTGAACTGGCGGCTGGGTTCGGGAGTTAGCAGAAAAAGCTATGTATTTCGTCTTTTCTACATTTAGAGTGAGATCATTAATACTGAGCCAGTTCATGACTGTCCGGAGACAATCTTCAGCGTGCTTTTGTGCGATCGCCCAACTATCTCCATTGACCAACAGGGCCGTATCATCCGCATATACAGATACTCTACAATTTGGGAGAGTTAGTTTACATAAATCATTTATATAAATGAGAAAAAGGGTTGGGCCTAGGACGCTACCCTGGGGAACGCTGTAGCAAATAGATTCTTTCAAGCTAATGTAGTTATCAATTTTAACGCACTGAGACCTGTTTGATAGATAGTCCCTAAAGATGTCAAGTGCTAGCACGCGAATGCCGATGGCCTCGAGTTTACCCAACAATAACGGGATAGACACCGTGTCAAATGCCTTAGACAAGTCCAGGAAGATACAAAGAGTTTTTTGTCTTTCGTCAAGGTGCCGCACAATAGCTTTAGTTAGGTCTGATACTGCATCATCCGTGGACTTGCCTTTCCTAAACCCATATTGATTTTCAGCCAATATTTTGTGCTTTTCCAGATATTGAATTAGTCTATAGTTAAGAATTTTTTCAAGAATCTTTGTGAGAGGGGTAAGTACAGATATGGGACGATAATTGTTCACATTGTGTTTATATCCACGTTGCAGATATACCGAATGCAAGGAACCAGATAGAGCCTTGCGGACTTAATGACTCTTGTAGGAATTTGATCCCAGCCTGTAGCACAATCGTTGTGTAGACCAGCTATTATTGAGCTAATTTCGTGATCATCTGTCTCGAGTAGAGCCATAGAGTTCATGCAACTGTGGTTAAGGTGTAGTGTGGTCTGTTGGGGAGAAGTTCGGTGTAGTATTTTTGACGCCAAGTTTTTACCAATGTTGACGAAAAACACGTTGACGTTGTTAACCGATTCAAGTGGATCGCTATGTGCTTTTAATAAGGCTTGAGAGAGAGAGTTTGCACGGTTTCCAATGTTGGCAACTTTTTAATAACGTTCCATGTACCTTTTGCGCTATTACGAGCATCTTCAAATTGTTGGCGTTCAAAATCTCTTTTTAATTTGCGCAGTAGTTTTGTGCAGAAGTTACGGTAGCATTTGTATGATATTTTTAGAATCACGTTATTAGTATCTTTCTTTGAGCTTTTATGTAATTTATTACGATGTCTAAGACATCTTAGGGCTCCAGGTGTGATCCATGGCTTAATGATTCTGGTATTGCGGGAGAACTTTACCTGTTTTGAGTGTTTTTTGATTGCAGTCAAAATAATATTAATAAATTCTTTAGTGGCTCTATCAGGGTCATCACACATTAACACCGGGCTGTAGTCTCAGATAATTCTCGGGTAATCGATTCATAATACAAAATAGATTTTTCTTTATGAGGATTTACTTTTTGTGATTTTGTTAGCTCTATATTTAATATAAGTATATTTAAAGTAAGGTGAGTGATCTGTGATTTTGGATTTCAGTATGAAACAGTTATAATGTCATTATTTGTTTTTGGGAGAAAATGATCAAGACAAGCATCTTGACGTGTTGGTACATAATAGGCAGGTAGAAGCCCGTGCGAAGCGGTCATATTTAAATATTCATCACAAGTGGTGTTATTGCTTTCACAGCAGATATTAATATTGACATCGCCCGTTAAAATGTTGTTATTAAATGTGAAGAGCGACAGAAGCAAATTATTTACGCTATTAACAAAATTGTCTGTATTAGCAGAAGGTGAGCGGTAGATTGCTATTAGAACCAGATCTAGACCACATTTTATTACGAGGGAACTACAGTCAAGTAAATTTGGTTCTGTTATTGCATGTGTGATGCTAGTTTTTACATAGATAACTACTCCATCATTCTGGTTGCAGTTATTCGATCGGTAGCTAACGTAACCATCTAATTGTGGAAGGTTTGTAACCTTGCTCAGACAACATTCCTTAAGAACCAAGATATCGCAGGTAATATTTAATCTCATCAGCAACGCTGTCAGTTCATCAAAGTTTCGGTTAAGGTTACGTATATTCATTTGAAAAACAGAGAATTAAGGCCACAATTTACTATGCTACGGTTGCAGTCCTCAGGAGAGCATATCATTAAGTTAGAAACCCCTAATTTTTCTAATTCGTTATCAATTTCAATACTATCCATAATTGGTCCCTAATTCTGTGAGGAACAATTTGATGATCCCAAATCTCCAAGAACTCAGGTCTGTACTCACAAGAAAGACCGATTTACGTTTTACCCACTGAAAGAAATGTATATTCTTATTTCTATTAGATAGGACGTGATAAACATTGTGTGCACTTAAAAAAAGTTTGTGTAAATGTGAGGTACAATGAATAAAAGTATAGTTATACACGGTAGAAAGGTAAGGATTCTTAACTCGAAGTCTTCCGCAAGATAAATAATACTCAGGTTTAATTTTTATAACATGCAGAACATAATTACTAAAAATTGAATTACATGCAGAATTTATATAATTAAGAATTATTATTCGTATTAGATAGAGATATTGTAAAGATTTTTTCATTGTACTATTGTAAATACACGACCTCTCAGCTCGTGTATTTACAATAGTACAATGATGAATTATAATTACTGTGTGTTTATTTCTTTGGATCTTACCCTGTACAATACAACAACGATAATTGCGTACGTACGAAGAATCGTTGACTCCTTTTGTTTTTGTCATAGCAATGGTCAACAATCAGTATGTCAGATAAGAAACGATCAGTTTTGTACAATTGCAACATTCACGAGGCAGACAGTCTAGTCACTTTAACTCTTTCAGCTTGTGGAGGTCGCTTTCAGATGTTACACGTATTAAAGTAGATCCTTCTGTTTTCCTGAGAAATATTTTCCCATGCGAAGTCCAGCAGTATCTATAATTGTTAGACTTTGCGAAGTCCCTTGCCAAATAGAATAGTCGCCGAGCTTTTTGAGTAAGGTTTCCGGAAACAAATACCGGCTTCAAAGCACCTTCGCATCTAATGGTTTTTGTGTTTAGTTTGTTTTCCTTGTGCATCTTATTGTATGTTTGTATACACTTAGGAAGTTTTCCTTGACCAAGATTCTATTGAAATCCACAATGATGGGCTTTTGTGCCGATTTAGGATTTGATCGAAAGACATCCTTGATATCAGCGGGTGATATGGGAGCGTTGACTACTTTACTGATGTTGGCTATTACCATAGTAAGCTCATTTTTTGATTCTGTGAGAGTAACCGGTATGTTTCTTATCTCAACACTTGTAGCCTTTTGCGTGTGCTCCATACCTTCCACCTTTTCTTCGAGAATTTGCATGGAGGCTAAGTGATCTTTCCTCTCGCCCTCAAGTTTCTCTCACTTTTCTTTCAAATCATTGTATTGTGTAGACATAAAGTCGATGGTAGTCTGGAAGCCTGATATTAGTTTGCTTAGTTCCTTAACTGTATTTTGGAGCAAAGAAAATTGGTTGACCTGCTTAGATTCAAATTCATCAAGCCTTATTTTAATAATATCTAGTGAGTTACTGACCTCCTCAGTGCGAGCTATTCTCTTCCTTTTACGTTTACCCAAAGCTGGATCAGAGGGCGTTCCATCACATTTATCTTCAAGGCGTCTTTTTGTGCTCGATTCCTCTACTTCTGACGCTGAATCAGATTTTTCCATTTTCGCTGGTGGTGTGCGTTGCATTATACTTCGTAATATGTCGGTTAGTACCAGGGCAGGCACACAACAGTAGGTTGCGATTGTAAATTTCGGTGCAGCGGCACACTGACCTCGTAGCCGAGCCGTAGATCGCGCGGCTGCGCGGCGGACGTCCCCAGGTTCGAGTCCAGGCGGCGCCGTAAAAAACAAAAAGTGAAGAAAATGTAATACTGTAATGAAGACACAGGGCGCAGTCCCGGCTATCTGAATATTGTTGCAGAGCCAAATCAAAACACGTCCGCACCGTACAACATCCGGAAAGGAAGAGCAAGAAGTGCGTTAAGTTGAAGTGCGACAAGGGAAAAGGAAGGCAGACATTTGATCTGATTGGCAGATGAGCATGTCAAAGAAGCAGGCAGGATGTAGACCAGAATGGAGAAGGCTTGGGGAGGGCTTTGTTTGCTGTGCGGCAAACAAACTACTAAGTGTTGTGGTTTTTGTAAATAGAATGTAAAAAGGTAAATGTTTTGAAATGTAGGGTTATATTATAAGGTGTAATCGTATTGTTTCAGCAACCTGGGGATACCATGCAGGGGATGCAAGGCATGCAGGGTATGCACGCGGCGGAGGGGATGGCGGGTGGGTTCTCGTTCGGCGCGACTCCCGCCGGAGGACAGATGCAGTTCAGCATGGGCAGCGCGCCCAACGCTGCCGCCGGCCGGCGCGTGCGCAAGGCCGTGCGCCGCATCCCACAGCGGTGAAACCACCCCTCACACAACATCGCGCTATAAGTACGCACCGCAATCAGCTCCTGTTTTAGGGCCTAAATTTAACCTTATTTATGCTTTATAAGAACTTATCGTAATTCGAGTGCTTTCACAAACGAAGTCTGGCGATTATTAGTGAAACTATGCCAAATCGCGTCGTATGACGCAATAAAACTTATAAGGGATGTCTAAACAGGTTATTTTATATATAATGTAGTAGGTACTCAAAAGCCACTATGAGAAATAAGCTCCGAAGGAGCAAGGGTAAGATTTATAGCGTGCGATAGTATAATCTAAAGCAATGCTGCAGTGTTGTGTACATTTCATGGTATTTGGATGAGTGCATTTTGTGGCGAGGCGTAATTGTAAATAATAAATCGTAATGTAGGGATTCTGATTCTTGTATTCTTATAAAGTGTGGATAAGGTTGCCGTTATATAGACATCCTCAAATTAGGTAGGATTTGATTGGTGACCTTATTTTGTGTTTATATATTTTTATTAGTTTTGACAACATGCGTAGAATTAAGGTTTTACATTGGACATGCATGTAGGTAACAATGAACTTTATGACCGTATTGCGTATCATTCATATTTTATTCCTAGTATAAAAGTACATGTGCATGTTTGACGTACTCTATTGCAGCGGCCGAAGGTCCGCCTGCGACAGAGTACGGACAGAGTAAGGTTGCGGGTTCGATTCCCGCCTCGGGACAAACGTTTGTACGATATGCAGATATTTGTTGCGGGAGTTCTGGGTGTTTTCTTTGTGTAATAAAATATATGTTATATACAGGGTGTAACAAAAAGTAAGGACCAACTATCAGGTGTGGTCCAAAATCGGTCATAGATTCGAGGAAAAATATTTTGAAAAATTTCTTCTTTGACTTTGACTTTCGAAAAACTAAATAAAGACGAAATGACCACTAAACGAGGCAAAGATAGATGCATGTGCTTATTGCCATGAAAAATTAATTTATAGTTTATTGTTCAAAATATTGTACAGCTATCATTACAGGCACACCTAATGCGATAGTGTACTATTTTTAATTCACATAGTAAGTAGCTCTTTACATCTAGGTTAAAACACACAAGACCTTCCACACAGCGGCCGACGCGCCATAGATGCGGATAGTAGATAGTATCACAAATGCATTTATTCTCGATTCTATGACAACAAGCACAGGCATTGCCTCGTATTGTGAACCTTTTGATTTTATTCCTATTAAATCTACGTCGATATTTTTTTTAAATATTTTTACCTTGTTCTGTTATATAAGCTGAACCCGCCCTGAAAGTATTGTCTTTACTTTTTGTTACACCCCGTTTATCCAAGTGTGGATTGTCTAGAATTATTTATTTGTATATGTTTTTGTAACTGACTTGTTGGAATATTGACCCAACATACATATATTAATATTATTCATGATGACATTGCTCAATTTGTTTCCTACTTCGTTCCATTTAAGAAATTTTATAAAATTACAATGATTATGCATATAATTTTAAAATTTTTAGTATCTGACACGTGGTGACATTGGTTTTGGTCCACCTTACAAGATTACGATTACTTCTCTAACTTTGTGCAAGTCCCAAAATTATTAAAAATTACACAGCCATACAAAAAATAAAATAGATAAGTTGGTTATAAAGGTCCATAAAGGTTGGTAATAAAGCCAGCGGACCCTCCCAAAGCGATCTTGCTGACGCTTATATATTTACAAATTTATTTCAAGTTAACAAAAAAAAAATGGTACACAGTTTCATAATTTTGACTTCGAATATAGATTCAGTAGCTCAAAATACGTCGGAAAAGTATATTCCGATTCGTCGCACAACCAACTTATTTTTTTGTGGGGCGTATTATTATTAGTATAAACTTTACCTAAAAGCTTTCACGCGTTACATATAATAATGTTTGATACTATATTTATATCCTTATTGTACCATAGGAATAACAATATTGTAGGACACTGTCAAGCTGTTATATTTCTAGAACTGTATTTTATTGGACTAGAGATATCTTAGTCCTCAATTATGTCTTAATTTGAAATAAAAGGACATTGAGTTAGGTCTTTAACTATTATTATAAATAGTAACAAAATAAAGAAATCCTCATAAAGACAGATTAATAAAAAGTCAGAAAAGGTATCAGTGTGCTCACAATTTTTTTAAAGATTAGCCTTATAATTTTTTTCTTTCCATATTTTCTTAAAGAGACAACCATTGACATTACACAGCTATCATCAAAAAAAATATTCCTACCTTTCGTTTCAGCCATTAACTGAAGGAAATTTAAAAAAAAAAATTAAAAAAAATTATACAAAGATTTCGTACACAGCAAAGTTTAGGATATACATCCTTTTCAATTTTAACAGTTGTCATCATAAATGTAGATATTGGTCCATTCAAATTTAAAGTCTTTAATCTCATAATTGTGAAAATTACAAGCAACAAAATCCGAATGTAAAACAAAACTGAAACTCGGTCGAATCGGTCTTTTTGAGAAAATCTTTAGAGGAATCTACAAATTTACATAACTTTCTATAAGTTCGCTTTGCGATAGCTGTTTCGAAGCATGTGATACTTAGCCCTGTAAAATAATTTGCATCGGATGTACTTAGTCTTTTTCATTATGTTTAATCTCATTTAGATTTTTTTTGCATATACTATATGTGTTGTTATAAACTTTTGGGTTATGTCTTCATTTTAAGGTAAAGAAACGAATTATTGGCACTAGGCATACAATTTTAATAAACCAAAAAAAATCTGTTTGTTAACCTTGTTCTGAATGTTTTTTCAATTAATTAATGCCACTGCTGATATAATCTTTTTGAATTTAAACATTTTTAAATTGACGGAGTGAAGGGAAGTTAATGCTGACTTAATCTATGTAACATGAGAGTCCCAATAATAGGGTATCTTACCTAATTCTATTTATTGTTTTTTTATTAAATTCCTTGTTCCAGTCTTTGAAGATTAATATGAAGCGGGGGTGGTAGGGGATTTCATTCTGTAACATTCACTGCTCTTCAGGAAAACTATTTTTTTTTAAAATAATTGTGTATCGATTTATTTACAGAATAAACTAAACTATGGAATTAGGTACATATTGTGTGTTCGCATGTCAAAAGTCATAAACTGCCAGTGTATAGATTTATTATGCTTTGTATCATCTCTTTCCTAACAAGTCATAATTCATAATCCTTATACATTCACTATATTATTTGAATTCTTTATAACTACTTAATGCGGACCTTATTAATATAAAAATAACATATGTCATACCAAAAAAATATTAAAATTAGGTACTTACACGCTTAAAAAACATCATAAATAATAATAAAAACATAAATGTATAAAAAAATGGTATTTGATCATATTAGTACTTATACGTATAGTGTCAAAACACATGTTAAAACAAAGCATAAATAAATTCATATATCGAGTAGTAACATCCCTTCAACAAAAATTCAGTAGGTGAGTACTTTCCTAAATCGAATGTTATAAAAGCAAACCGCATCATTTTTTTAGATATAATAATCCTATAATTATCATTATAAGGTTAATTAAAACTTAATAATACATTATTCAGTTGTAAAGAAATTTATTTGAGGATTGTAATTGAAGCAAAATATTGTGACATTTGAATCATGTGTTTTTCACTTGTAAAAATAGGTATGATTATAAATGTTTGCTATTATAGATTAGATAAAATTTTATTCATAGCGGGCTATGTATTGTTTTCAATGTTTTGCTTCACAATAGTGCTGGTTATTGAATGTAATATTTTAATTACGTCTATATTAGTAGTGTAAAGCCGTACTAGGATCAAAAAGTAGATTTTTGAACTTCAGCGTGTTAATAAAGCGCGTACTAACAAATATAAATGATAAAAATGGGCGATTTGAATAAAATGAAAGTGTTAATTAATAATAATGAATAATTATTACTATTGCAATAAACGTAATTGGTTTATTGGGGAACAAAACTAAACAAAATTTATAGTCATGAAAACTTGCTAACATGCGACCCGAAAGAAAGGGTTCACTTCGTAGATTCAGGTTTTTTATCAAATTAATTACATAATTATGTTACATTCGTTGATGTTTAGAACCTCTTAACGGCGACGTATCAGATTGTAACGAGAAACCTTTCAGAGAGGTGGATATTTTCTTGCGGTCCGCATTTTTAGAAATAATGATAGGGTAATGTTGATATATTATGATAATCGCCAAATATACAATTTCTTTAGCATTGTTCCTCAATCGAATAGCCATTTTAAAAGACAGTTTGAATTTTTATTGAACCCTTTTTTGAAACATGTTTTACGTTAACTACCAATAAGTAAATCAGTAATCTGAGCTACTGGAATTATGTATAACTCAAAAATCCGGAAATCCGATTTGCAACATTTTAAACGTATCAGATACGTTGTTTCGTGCCGATTGAAGAAGTTCTTATGTAAAATATAGCGTGTTTGGTATTGGGACAGACATAATTTTTTTGCGTATTGGGGAGATAATGTGCTGCATTTATCCGGTAGACACAAGTATCAACGTTGGCTTAGTTATTATTTATTTAGACTTCTATTTTTTTAAATCACCCAAATTCTCGCCTTTAAATCGTCATATACATATTTTTTGTTTGTGAAATATTTACATTCAACCATTACAACCAATGCCACTGAATAACTTGTGCTGTATTCTTTAAAATATTATACCTACTCATTAAAAATTTATTCTTACTTAATACAATTCACTTTAATAAAGTACGAGCGGTAATGTCTATATCTTCTAAATTCATAAAAAAAACTACCTGCAAGTCATATTGTCGGTCCCAATACCAAACACCTGCATAATCGAAGTTTACCCATGCTACGATAAACTTCGATCCAATTCCCACTGTTAGGCAAATGTATTAACAGCGTTTACAAGTAATAACAACAATACATATCTTGAAACTCGGGTCAAAGTTTAGTTTCATGTACTAAACATGAAACTAAACTTCAGCGTTAAATAGAATCTAATGTAAAACCATGGGTAAAAGAAATAAGTAAGCAGTCAAAAAGAGTTCATTGGTTGGGGAATAACGGCGCCGATCGTCCGGTGTTGCTTGCTGAGGAATACGTGGCGATGACCCTGGCCCAGGATGCCGCAGGTGAGCGCTTTGATCTTGTAGCGGCCCACGCCGGGCCACACCACCGTGCGCTGGTAGCCCGGCCCCTTGTCGTAGGTGCTGTTGAAGGGACGCTTGTTATGTTTGAACTCTTTCGGCTTGTCCACGTCGTAACTCCCGGGATCTGGATCCTCTGGCCGACGCAAACACATATTTATATCCACGAGCATCAAACGCCCCATCGAGGGCACGTCTCTGCCGGTCTTATTCATCACTCCTAATTGACTTTTCTTGTATGTCTCTAGGCACCCCTTCATAGTATAAGGCCAGGTTGCTGCCGAAAGTCTTGTTTTGTTGAAGTGGTTTCTGACCGGCCCATCACGTTTTCCAGTGAACAGATTATATGGTCCCTTTAGAGAAACCACTTTGTTCGGTTTCTCTTCAATTGATTCTTTGTCTATAATTTTGTAGCGGTTGGCGGCGAGTAACCATTTCCTTGGGTCGGGCTTGAACCTGCAAGGATCCTCTCGTTCCAACGTCGGTCTCGTAGAATGTGGTCCATATGGCGCTTTGTAGGGATGTGCGTTGAAGTAGGTCCCAGGCCCGGGAGTAACATTTTTGGATTTTTTAAAACGCGATGTCCTGCCAAAACCGATGTTGTTGCACGGGCGTTCGCCACACTGTTTTCCGCCCAAAGGAGGCTCATCTATCTCGTGCCACGCAGGTCCTAGAACGCTGTGTTGCCATCTCCGTTGTTCAAGTATTTTTTGATTCCTGTAGCCCAAATTCATCGCCCATTCTTCCACTTCACTTTTGTATTTCCAGGGATCTTTGTCACCCTTCCGATATCTGTTGACTTCAAATATGATGTGAAGTGGCTGTGGGTGGTAGTAGCATGGTTCGCTGGCTAGTTCTGGCCGGGCGGTGTACAGGCCGCTCGGGTCAAGATTTGGGTGCACAGTTATTCTGCCGAACCTTTCGACGCCAGAGCCAAAACCAATTTCGGTCCTTTTCTTAGTCTGGTTTTTGGAATCATCAGAGGTGTCCATTTTATATTATTTAAAAATCCTTAGTTTCAATTACAAATTAGCTTGCGTTGAGCTATTAAAACTATAGTAGAATTGGTTATAAAGTCCCCGATGTTTATTAAATTGTATAGGTACGAACAAATTGTAAATAAGTCTAATTCATCCAGGCTCCGATTGTTGTATTATAGGAAGGGATAAAATAATTATTGAAAGAATTCAAAATACGGTACGGATTGGAGGTCGGTGGTTTGACTTGACTTTTTAGTTATTTGCAAAGAGAATACAAAATGGTTAGGTATTTGAACCAAGGAATATAAATACTATACGATTTGATATCTGAATTTATTCTTTGCCTCAAAGAGAATACAACTTTGCCTTTTGATGAGACATGCCAAATTTGACAATGTTACTCAGAAAATCTTCTTCTTTTTCTTTTAGCTTTGGCTCTGCATCTGGATTGATGCAATTCTGCTAGTGTCAGTTAGGTATGAATTGCGCATTTAGGAACAATAGATAAAAATTAAAGGAGGTTGAGTTAGGATTTTTCAGAAAATAAATAATTTATATAATCTCAATCAGGTTCGTATAGGTACAAAAACAAACAGAAACAACCAAATTAAAAGTTAAATAAAAAGCGTTAACAGAAGTGAGCAATATGCGAAGTAACATAAAATATATAGCTATTAGAGCAAGGAGTCTTTAGCCATAGATAAATACTTCTTGTGCAACTTAAACTTCAATGGGAATAATATTTTAAATTGGTGAATATTAGACAGGGTGTCAGATTTGATATTATTGTGAATAACTTCAAGTTTGGTTGTCGAGAAAAATACAATTTTTGTTTTGTCAAAAAGTATTTTATTAGAATATTTCCACATAACCCAGAGGTCCGTAGATCACAGGGTTGGCATGATTAAAACAAATGGTTTTAAAACACATGTTTAAAACAATGTTTAAAACAGTTTGATTTTAAACCGTGTTTTTTATCACACGTTTAAAAACACAGATTAAAACAAGTTTTAAACATTGTATAAAACGATGAGAAAAAAACAAGCTTTAAAACTACTTTTCATTGCGAATGAATGATATAAAATGAAAGTAATATTTTTTTGATAAGTTATTTATTCAGTCAAACAAAGATCTAAGTACCTACCAAGTACCAGGATTTATATGGGTAATGGGATAAGATAACACGTATTTTTGAAACATGCATTAGATAGTATAGAATATTAAAAATTTCAATTTAAAATCAATCAAAAACAAAATTATAACAAACAAAATTACCTATATTTAATAAACATTATAAAATCAAAATTGTTTGTCAGTCAGGAGAGTAAGACAATATGACAAGATCAAGATAACAATTATTTTTTCTTTTCCTTATTAAGGTATTTAAAAACTGTAACAAGTTTTGCAGCTTTCTCTGTACCCAGTTTATTTCGTACGTCAGAATGAATAAATCCAAATGTTGAAAACAGTCTTTCAATTCCAGCACTTGAAGCTACAGCAGTGTGAAGCTGAGCCACTAAGTTCATTGTTTGACCATTAATTTGTTTTTTTAATGACTGCCACCATTCGAGAGGTCCGACCTGATTTACTACATGATCTTTAAATAGAAAGTTATGAAAGGGATCTGTCATTGCCCTGTATTTAACAACATAGGGCATCGCCTCTTTGTGATAAGCTTCTATAAATAATAAAGCCTCAGAAATATCTTCACTCGTGAGTTTTTCACCCCTGTACTTAGGATGTAGTAAGTTTGCTGCAAAATGAGCTGGAGACATTGCCATTTCATAACGAGCTTTGAACTTCCTTAAATCATCCAATGAATACTCGGTCTCACGCAGTCGTACATTCTCTCCCTCAAACATATCTTTAAGCTCTATCCATGCTTCAGTCACTTCGCCAATACAGCAGGATGTCTTTTGGGAGATGTCAAGTGTAACTGCGATGTTTTCCAGTTTTTTGTAGAGAGCCTGGACTTGTTGCTTCAGCGCCATGTCATTTACTTTCAATGAAATTGACAGATCTATAGCAGTTGAATGATTTAAGCATATATCTGACATTATATGCCAATTTTCTAATAACACTTTTAAGCAGTCAGCCATTGTGTTCCACCGTACCTGTTGTGGTATAACAATTGCTTTTCCACCAGCTTCTTTATATTTGGCAGATGCAAAGTGAGTGTATTTGAAGTACCGCATTATCGACTTAACTTTATCAGTAATATCTTCTGCATTCAAATCCTTTGCTAGAAGGTTTAATATGTGTGATGAACAGCCGTATGTAAGTATATCCTCGTGAGAAGCTAGTTCTTCCTGTTGGGCTAAATCTCGTCTCATACGGCTCATATTTGCTGCGTTGTCTGTCACTATACTTCGCACCGTACATTTGTAAGTTTCACATTGTTTTATTGCCGCAGTAGTAACTTTAACCAAGTAGTCAGCTGTATGGCTTTCGGCTCCTGTGTCTATTGTATCAATTAAATGAGATGAGTCTGTCAACACATCGGTAACACAGACACAATCTATCGAGTCCTGCCTGACATTACTCCACCCATCAATTGCCAGATTAACAACTTTGTTTTTCAATTCATTTTTTACGGCTTCTTGAGTCGAGTTGTAGACTTCGTCGAGTAGCTTGCTAGCAATTTGTTTGCGGTTTGGAGGTTTATATCCTGGGCGTAAAATTTCCATTAATTTCAGTAACTCTGGGTGTTCTACGTGGTTAAAAGGCGTGTTAGTAGCAAACATATAACGAGATAATTGTAAATCAATTTTCTTCTTATCTTCTTGACTTGTAGCAATAATAAATCATTTCATTGAAATGTTCACGCTCGCACTGCTGCTGGTACTGGCATTTTTAGATTGAAGAGTAGTAACAGAAGATGTGGGTGTAGCAGAAGAATTATCTGAAGATCGGGAAGAACCAGCATCACTCAACAACTCCTCCTCCACGTCCCTGTTCGCGTCAAGATTTGCGTCAGTGTTAGAACCGGTGGTGGTGCTACATTGCTGGAAGTGTGCCTCCATTCTTTTCACAAGTCCAACTAGTTCTTTCTTACATTTTCTGCAACGCACCCTATTGGTCTTCAGTGTGGTATTTTCTTGGGGGATCGATGTGAATTGTTCCCAAATTGCATGCTTTTTGCGTCCTGGAGTTGACATTTTTATGAGGTGTTATTAGTCGCAGAATTAATAATGAAATGAAATGTGAGAAAGAAAGGCACTCGTATTTATAGAATTCATATTAAGTAATTCCCCGCCGGTAAAGTCCCGTTAGGAAAGTCCCTAATGGATGGCTGTCGAATGGAATAGTGGTTATTTTATTCCCCTCATTTAAATATAAATATTAGGGATGGGCCTAACTTCAGCATTCTTCCGAAATTCGGTTGAAATGCCGAACATTCGGTATAAGAAAAGAGTGAAATAGTTGCACAATTTTGATTTTAAGATTAATAAAACATAAAAAAAATCAAATCTGTCATACTCACTCATACCTGATTAAATAAATAAGCCTTTTACATAATTTAAAATCATGGTAATTTATTTATTAATCAAGTAACTAACTGTCATTATCAGTTTCCTTTTTCGACATTTCAATCTTAAGTTTTAGAATAAAAAACTCAAATTCAATAAGTTCTTATTAAATTAGGAAGTCTTATGATTTGAATCAAATAAACTTTTTGAAAATTCAATATATTAATTACTTATAGGTATATTTTATTGTTGTTTGTTAGTTGTTACCATATAAGTGCAGAAAGAACTTCGGCATTTTTGATTTTTACCGAATGTTCGGCCGAAATTCGTATTCGGTTCAAACCACATTCGGCCCATCACTAATTAATAAATATTGGGGGTGCCCCTATTCATAGAATAGAATTTATAGTTTATAGGTATTTCCCCGCCGGTATAGTCCTGCTAGGAAACATTCAGGGTGAATGTAAATCGTTTAGTAGTGATTAGAGATACGCAACATAAAATAAATGTTTATCCATTGATCGTTTTTTGTCAATATTTATTTTACTATAGAAAATTTGAAAAGTCAAAAGATCTAGTCTGGAAATGAAACATTATAGGTCGAATTAATTTAAAATAATGCCCTAAACTAAAAAGGACAAAAAAAAAACAAAACAAACACTTGTTTAAAATAATTTGAACTGTTTGTTTTATAAAATTTAAAAAAAACTGTTTTTTTTCCAACCCTGGTAGATCATGACCACGCTCTGCCACCATCAGGTTATGGGCCCCTAGCAAGATTTGATGCTGGACATAGGTCTACAGAGTGTCAACTCTGGTGGTGGAAACGGAGATACCATCGAAGTAAATTCAGTCGAAATGGCAAGTAGTAGGGGTATAAGCATGCCACCAATGGTGCGGCTAGAAGGAAGCTCCAATTATGCTACGTGGAAAGTGCAAATGGAGATGGCACTTGTCTACGATGATCTTTGGGAGTTCACTAGCGCAAAGCCAAACCCGACTGATGCAGCTGCTAAGAAAAGAGACCAAAAGGCAAAAGCCAAGATAGGTATGATGGTTCTACCCGAATGTCTTGTGCATATACGGTCTGCGAAGACAGCAAAGGAAGCTTGGGATAATCTGAGTCAGACGTTTGAGGATAAAGGCGTAAATAATCGCTGCCGCCTTCTATCTAAAATGGTCAGTTTGAAATTGGAACAATTTTCAACGGTACGGGGGTATGTGACAGCTGTATTGACAGTAGCTCAGGAGCTAAGAGATATTGGAAAGGAAATCGATGATGAACTTTTGGCTGCCCTCCTCCTACAAGGTCTAACGCCGGAGTTCCAACCATTGAGAATCACGATTGAGAATAATCAAACTGCACTCACGTCAGACTATGTGAAGAATAAATTGTTTGAAATGGAAGATACATACAGTGCTTCAAGTAGTGGAAGCCAGACGTCAACATCAGCACTACTGACAAAGAATAAAGGTAATACCAATAGCAAGGGCAATACTAAGAAAGCTACAAAGAAAGTATTGAAGTGCTACATCTGCGATGGCCCTCATAAATGTTTCCAATGTCCAAACAAACAAAATTCAAAGAGAGAAGAAGGAAATTCAAAGAATGAAGCTCATCAAGCATTTGCCTTCGGAACTGCGCCTAAACCTGCAACTAGAGAAGATTGGGTGATCGACTCTGGGGCCTCAACGCATATGACGAAGACGAAAGCCTGGCTGAAGGATTTGAAGAAGACTCCTAGACCATTAAAAGTTATGTGTGCGGATGGAAACGAGGTTTTGGGCGAAAGTATTGGTATGGTTGTGTCTGACAAGATGGTAAGCGATGTAACTTTTGTACCAAATTTAGCATCTAATGTATTGAGTGTGAACGCTATAGCTAAGAAAGGTCATGTGTTAGTGTTTACAGAGAACGGTTGCGACATTTTTAAGAGTAACGGATGTGAGGTCTATGGCGAATATGTTGGCTCGGGTGTGGAAGAACGAGGTATTTACAAAATCAAGGATTGTTTATACGGTTCTGCACTGGCAACTACAGAAGGTGAGCCAAACGACCTGGTTTTATGGCACAGACGTATGGGTCATCTGGGCTTGAGAAACCTGAAGTTACTGAGGGACAAGATGGCAACTGGGGTAAGTTTTCCAAATTGTTCTTGCAAATTTGAATGCATTTCTTGTATCATGGGAAAACAAACGAGGCAACCTTTTACTAGAAACAGTACAAGGGCTACTGAAGTCCTAGGTTTGGTACATTCAGACGTGTGCGGACCTATGAGTATTCCCTCAATTGGTAGAAATCTTTATTTTGTTACGTTTATTGACGATTTATCGCGTAAGACTTTCGTATATTTTTTGAAACAAAAGAATGAAGTTTTTGAAAAGTTAATGGAGTTCAAAGCTTATGCTGAAAATCAAACGGGCAAGAAGATAAAGACTTTGCGATCAGATAATGGCACCGAGTACGTCAACAAACGGATGGATGACTTCCTAGCAGTGAACGGGATTCATCATCAATTGACTTGTGACTACACGCCGGAGCAAAATGGAGTTGCAGAAAGGGCAAACCGTACGATCTGTGAGAAAGCGAGAAGTATTCTGCAAGATTCTGGACTACCTCAAAGATTCTGGGCAGAGGCTGTCCATCATGCAGTATATTTGAAGAATAAGTCACCAACCATTGCGGTGAGAAGCATGACTCCGGAAGAGAAGTGGAATGGAAAGAAATGTGATCTGAGCATGCTGAGGGCTTTTGGGTGTAAGACTTTCATGCACATTCCGAAACTGAAGCGAACCAAATGGGATTCAAAGAGCATGGAGTTGGTTCATACTGGTTTTTGTGACAACGCGAAAGCCTACCGCCTAATAGATTTTGTAACAGGAAGGGAGTACAAGTCTAGAAATGTGGTATTCCTGGAAAACAGCAAATACACAGACACAGAAAAATCATAGGAAAATCTAGTGGAGTTCATGATATTTCCTGAACCCGAAAGTGAGGAAGGTCGAAACACAGAAGGAGCTGTACACACGCCTCCAGAAGAAGTTCTTGGTAATGGGGATCCAAATGCAAACGTAAATGTGGAAGTTATACAGTTTGGATCTGAGAGTCCGAGATCTGAGAATGAGGAACGTGGACCAGATGCTGAAGTTACGGAAACAGAAATTGAAGTAATGGAACCTGAAAGTGAAGTCACAGAACCAGAAACTGAAATATTTGAAGAATGTGAGTCAGTTGACGAACCTGAAAATGTACAAGAAGAAAACAAAAGGAGATATCCACTCAGGCATATAAAGAAGAAGGAGTTCCCTGACTACGTCCTTTACCACGCAGAGATGGAACGAGATCCAGTGACAGTGCGCGAGGCACTATCAAGATCAGACAGCGAGAATTGGAAACAAGCTATTCAGGAGGAGCTTGATGCGCTGAAGAAAAATGGGACATGGGTTCTCGTGAAACCGCAAAAGGCGTGTAACATCGTTGACTCGAAGTGGCTCTTCAGAGTCAAAGAAGAGGCGGGGAATAGAAGACGCTATAAAGCACGCCATATTGCAAGAGGATTTCGTCAAAGGTACGGAATAGACTATGAAGATACCTTCGCGCCAGTCGTGAGACATAGCTCTCTACGAGCACTTATTGCTCAAGCTGTGAAACAAGGACTCAAGATCGACCAGATGGACGTTAAGACAGCATTTCTTAATGGAGAACTCAATGAAACTGTCTATATGAAACAACCGGAAGGCTTCCAAGAAAAAGGGAAAGAAGACAATGTTTGTTTATTGAAACGTTCATTGTATGGGCTGAAGCAAGCCCCAAGGGCATGGAACACTAAACTCAACAGCTAGGATTCAAGAGATCAAAGAATGAACCCTGCGTGTACGTACACAAGGTCGAAAGGCAACAATGTGATCATATTAGCTGTGTATGTTGACGATATGTTGATTTTTTGCAACAATGCCGATGAACTACGGAAGGCTTGACCTTCCGTAGTACAGCAACACCGACAGAGTCCCGCCAGTGATGTTGCCTCTCCGAGCTCCGCGCGCCAAGTCTTGGCGCGCGGAGCTCGTGCTTACCAATCTCAATGTCAAGGTCGAGTATTGTGGTGTCCTGAAGATGTCTCGTGGAGAGACGAAACTAGTAGACAACTTACTTTGATGAATACTATCAGAGAAGGTTATACGCGGAATTGTTACTAAATATTTCTTCATTCTAATATTGTGCAATGGATTTCCGCAAAGTAACGCCTGAATCTATTATTTTTCTTTGATGTACCTATCTGTGACACAAGACTAGATATATCATATGCAGTAAATTACCTAAGTCAGTTTAACAGCAACTACGGTGATGAGCATTGGATTGCTGTAAAACGTGTACTGCGATACTTGAAAGGAACCAAAGATTTTGGATTGATGTTTAAGAGAGGAACATCAGGTGACATCATTGCTATGCAGATGCAAGTCACGCTTCCTGTTACGATAAGAGATCATATTCAGGAGCAGTATTTTTGCATATGGGAGCTGCTGTCAGCTGGGAAAGCAAAAAACAGAAGACCATTGCACTATCCACAGCCGAGGCAGAGTACGTTGCTATGTCAGAAGCTGCGAGAGAGGCAATATTTCTGAAAAGATTTGTTGCTGAAATAACTGGCCAAATCGAGTTGCCGATCCAGATTTATAGTAACAGCCAATCTGCTATTGCAATTGCGCACAACCCTGTGCATCATCAGCGCACAAAACATATAGCTGTACGTCACCATTTTGTGAGAGAGGCAGTTGAACATGGGCACATTGAGTTGGAGTATGTTCAGACAGAATGTATGGTTGCTGACTCATTGACCAAACCTTTGTTGAAAGGAAAGTTTGTGTGGTGTACTTTGAGTATGGGACTTGTATGAAAGTTTGTATGAAGTCAAAGTTGAGGAAGAGTATTAGAGCAAGGAGTCTTTAGCCATAGATAAATACTTCTTGTGCAACTTAAACTTCAATGGGAATAATATTTTGAATTGGTGAATATTAGACAGGGTGTCAGATTTGATATTATTGTGAATAACTTCAAGTTTGGTTGTCGAGAAAAATACAATTTTTGTTTTGTCAAAAAGTATTTTATTAGAATATTTCCACATAACCCAGAGTCCCGTAGATCATGACCACGCTCTGCCACCATCAATACCTACGTAATCTAAAAGCTACAAATGTATACTATTTACAGAAATAAATCTACAAAGTTTAGATACAAAAGGGGAGAATACTAATGGAAGAAGGGTCTTGGAAGAGAAACGGGGGATTTCAGGAGGAATAATATCATGAAGAGAAATTTTAAGCCTAGGACAGACGAAAAGAAGATGTTCAACATCTCCTTCATCCAAACCACATTCACACAGATTGATTCCTGACCCTTATCTTCGTAAGAAACACAGGGGTACATACATGGCCCAACCGGAGACGGCATAAGAAGGATGTGCTGGTTTTGCTGGCCTTTTTAAATTTGAAAAACCAAGGTTTGAGAGGAATTTCTGGTTGCAAATTACCATAGTGCTTGCCTTTTAAAAGTCTAGATGCGGTCCACATTTGAGACCAAGAAGTAGTTAGATGGAAACTAGGGGCTGAACAAAGATCATGAGCAAAAATTTTAAGGTGTTCCTCTGAACCAAACTGAGTTGCTTGTTTCGCACAAGAGTCAGCGGTTTCGTTTCCTGGAATCCCAGAGTGACCCGGGATCCAGGCCAAGATAACATTAATGCCACGACTTTTACACCTGAACAAAGATTCACGAATTTGAAGAATGATTGGAAATCTAGATTTAGAGCGAAAGGGGCAAGATAGGATAGACTGAAGAGAGCTTTTAGAATCAGAGTGTGCGAGTCTACAAATTTAATAGCTTCCAGCAATGCTATAGATTCCGCAGTAAAAACCGAGGAAATCGATGGACATTTATAATTTAAAATTATCTTGGACGAAGGAATCCAAACTGCAGCGCCTAAAGGACTAGACTCATTTAATTTTGAAGCATCTGTAAAGATGGAGAGCCAACCATTATAATTAGAATCAAGTTGCATGTTAAATTTTTCACGAGCATATGAGCAACCTTTTACGATCCCAAAATCTAAGATAATATCTGGTTCGAACATAATAGCTTCATAAGGGGTAGTAAACAAAAGATTAGAACTAAATTGGATGACAGGATATGGAAGGTGGGAATATTTCATATAACTCCGAATCAAACACGGTATTTTATCCTGATGAATATTAATAATAGGCTCAAAGAAAGAATACAAATCGTTTAACTTATTTAGAAGAGGATGTTGCAAATTTTGAACTAGTTTGAAAAGAAAACGATCTGAGAGATATTGCCTTCTAAGAGAAAGAGGAGGATCACCACATTCTACTTGCATTGCGTTTATAGGAGAAGATTTCATCGAAGACATTTTGACTGGACCTTATCTAACTTATATAAAGCCATCCGCGTACTAGGATCCAGAAGGAACGAACCATAATCCATATGACTACGAACTATAATAATGCCATAGCATTATATACATTTTTTTTCCACCAGACACCAGACAGTGAACCTAGGATGTTAATATTCTTTTCACATTTTTCTGCAATGTGGCTAAAATGAGGAACACCTGTCAGTCTTGAATCTAATTTTAAACCTAAGAATTTTACATTATTTATTTGATTAATCAATTCACCGCCAACATATAGGGCAATGGATAGAATTAATCTTTTTTTGGAGAAGACAATACAATTACTTTTAGATGGTGAAAGGGACATACCATGAACTATAAGCCAATCATCCAGGATATTAAGAGATGCACTCAGTTCATCCTGAGGGAACTCTTGGGAACTCGTTTTAATATATATCCAAATTATCAGCGTATTGAACGGCGTATTGAACACGGTAAAGAGTGATCTAAGTCAGAAGTATAAATACTATATAATAAAGGACTCAATACAGAACCTTGAGGCAACCCCTTATAAATACTACGGGGAGATGAAAGGAAGCCCTGGTTTTTCACTAAAATTTTCCTATCCATAAGCATATTACATATAAAGCGAACTATTCTCTCAGGAATTCCCAGCTGCTGAAGTTTTCTCTTGAGAACCGGTAGCAAAACATTATCATAAGCAGCAGTGATGTCAAGAAAAACAGCAAACAGTGATTCTTTATTGATGAAAGCTGAACGAATATCCGTGGTAATGATACTTAAACTATCAAGGGTACTCATGCCTTTACGGAAACCAAATTGAGTACTAGAAATCATGTTACCATTTTCCATAATCCACTCTAGACGAAATTTTAACAAATGCTCCATGATCTTAGCCAGGACAGAGGATAGGGCAATGGGTCTATAGCTATTAAAATCGGAAGGATTTTTCCCAGGCTTAGCAATAGGAATAATGATTTGCGTCTTCCACTCATTGGGAACAACACCATTTTCAAAAAAAACTTAACGAGGGACAGAAAATATTTTTTATGATATCAGGGGACTTAATAATAAAAGAGTAAGGAATCCCATCCAAGCCAGGAGATGAGTCTTTTAACCCATTCAAAACCTGATTCAGCTCATATAAACTGAAACAACTATCTAATTTGAAAAGAGAAAGAATAAAAGAATGAGAGATGATGGGAGAGAATCTAAAGAAGGAACAAATGGGAGGGATAATTTGTCAATAAAATCGTCAACCCAAGATGAGGGATCATAAGAAGAAACAGCGGGGGAGTTGCAAGAACCTCTATATCGTTTAATTTGTCGCCAGACATATGACGGAGGGGCCCTAGGAGATAGATTCTCACAAAAAGATTTCCAACCTTCTTTCTTCTTTTTAGAAAGAACCCCTCTAACTTTGGCAGCAGAGTGTTTATTAGCAATAAAATTTTCATCAGACATTGAGGCATTATATGAGAGTTCTGCCCTTTTTATATCCTTAACAGCTGATGTACAGTCAGAGTCACCAGGGAGGGGAAATTTTAGACCAAGTAGATGATTGTTTTTTAAGAGGGATGTTATGCTTAGCACTTGAAATTATGCAATCAACATATTTAGAGTAAGCCGAAAAGTAGAGGTCTGACGTAGCGCCAGGTTGTAACTCTGGAAGATCTCTAGTAGAGACTTCAATGTGATTAGTAAAAGAATCCCATTTAGCTGCAGAAAGTCTGAATTTTAAATAAGGATTAAAATTGCGAAAAGGTGTAGCACGGTTAGAAATTTTAATAACAATTGGGAAGTGATCGCTACCATAAGAAGTTGGTAGAGATTCCCAGGAGAGGGAGGAAGAAAGAGAAGGAGAACAAACAGTCAGATCGACAGCACTTCTAGGGTCCTGGGAAGGAAGTACTCTGCGAGTAATGGAGCCATCATTGACAACACACAGGTTGGCTTTATCAAACATTTCAATGAGAATGCGACCAAACACATCACAATGGCCAGAGCCCCGTGATGTGTGGTGACCATTGAAGTCCCCTAACAAGATAATAGGGGCAGGGACAGAAGAGATAACACAAAGAATATCGGGGATTAACGCTGAATTAGGGTGGGGAATATATATAGAGATAAAAGTAATATCAAAGGCTCTAATAGAGAATGGGAGGGAAGGGAGATCACGGAGAACGGAAGGGAGTGCCTGATAAGAAGGGCACTTCCAGCATACCCGTCAGCCCTGTCATCACGGTGACAGACAAAACCTGGAACCCTAAAATGGGAGCCAGGAACAAGCCAATTCTCCGAGATGGCAATGATAGACGGGTGAATTTTATTTATTAAATGAAGAAGTTCAGTTTTTCGCGAACGGAGACTTTTCGCGTTCCATTGGAGAATGGAAACTTGATTCATGATTAACAGATGAAAAGGAGATGATCTGGGACAGTTTTTCGGCAACGTTGGACGGTAGGGGGTAATTAGAAGAAGAGAACATCTCAATAATGAGAGAAAGAAGAGATTCAATTAGGAAACTCTGACGATGATCAGTCCCAATTTTCTGAGATTGAGAGAAAGCAACCCCGTTGGAGAATGATGACTGAGGGGTAGAAATGATGGACTGGTGAGCGGACTTGTCAAATGACTTGCCCATCGGAATCCGAGGACGAGGTGATGAGTAGACATTTTGACGTAAGATCTAGCCGAAGGGGAGATAGAAGGCAAGAAATTTTGAGAGAGGAGACTGGCAGGGGAGGACATCGATTGTGATACTTCTGAAAAGGACCTGGAACTCTTGGGGAAATTTAAGGATGCCTCCTGGAATGAAACACAGTTTTGTGTCATGTAGCTTTTTATGTTTTTTTGGCGATCTATTTCAGGACAGGATTTGTTTGAAGCGATGTGGCGACCTGAGCACTGACAACAGGTAGCTTCAATCTCTAGTATGTCGCAATCGATGCCCGAGTTGTCCTTTGAGCATTTAAAACATCTTAGTTTTGATCGGCATTGAGATTTTACGTGTCCAAATCGGCAGCAGCTCATACATTGAATAGTGGGAGGTTGGTATTGTGACGTATGGAAAGAAAATACTCGGTTAGGTAGTTTTTGACCTCTAAATGTAAGAACCACTGTTTGAGTAGGAATCCAAGCAACCTTTCCATCATCCATCACACTCTTTCTATTTAGCCGACGAGCTTTCAAAACAAAACCGCAGCCTTTAGGAATTTCTAGAGAATCTACGAATTCATCGAGTGACATGTCCACAGGGACATTTCTGGCGAGGCCCATACGAGTGATGTTATAAGTTGGGATTGAGGCAGAGTAATTGTATGAATCGAGAACGTCACTGTCTAAAAATGAGTTGGCATGTGCAGCAGATTTAAATTCAACGGATATCCAGTTGCGCCCTACAGCTTTGACTCCATCGCTGCATATATTTTGAATTTTCCGTAATTTCAAAAATTGACCGAATTTAATTGGTCGAATGGTACCCGCTGCAGGGTCAGGCACAGTTCTGGAAACGTGGACAATGAACGGTCCATTGTCTAGGTCGCTATATTCCTTCACCCCTAAAACAAGTACGGGATGTTGATAAATTGTTTGAAGAGAGGGAGTAGCAGTAGTAGTAGGAGTAGTAGGAGTTGCGTCTGGAGAGGAAATGTTTTTTTTTGATACTGAGACCGAGTAGTCATCGGCTATGGCGGTAGTACCTACTGCGTCGCTTAGTGCAGGAACGTGTTTCGGGGCAGGGAAGAATTGTCTTATCCGGAGGGTCGGGTGGATCTGGCGGCGGGCTTGATGCCGCCGGCAAGAAAATTTATGGGTCAATGTCCATGATGGACAATGACCAGATTATTTATATGAACTCTATATACATATATATAAAAATTACACTACTTACAGTTAAAAATATATCCACAGCAATAAAGAAAATAAACTCAATTAAGAAGAAAACACCGAAAATAAAATTTGGAACTCAAAAATCCAAATTTTCGTCCCTTGGCAACTCGGTTTTGATTTCACATGAATTTCACTCAGAAAATCAGTCAATGTTGTGAAAGGAATAACTCCATGACTATGAAATTTCGTATGAAGTTCGTCAAGTCACCTTCGTTAAGGTACCTAGATATTATAAAAGAAGTTGAACCTTAACCACTTTGCGGTTAGCCGGAACGGAACTCGGTCAGCCGTTCGATTGGCCGCAATCAAAATATGTAGGCTTGTACTACCTACAGCGGCAGCCGCATCGCAGTGAGTACCTTCCTACAAAATATTTTTATACAGTCTCCCTGTGCGATGCGGCTACCGACCAACCGTTCCGGTCGCTCGGAGGGCTGCGGGCCAGCAGCATAGTTGATTAAGGTGAACGCGCACTTGTCCGCACCGCAGGAGCCGCACTCGCCGCATTCATCGAATTTCCTCATGGCCTCGCGTACTTGTCCGCATCTTATGCTCCGAACGTATGTAACGCACCGAATTGCATTCATAATTTTAATAGTAGGTATTCCTGTTTAGAACTCACGAGTTAAGGAACTCTAATTGAATACGGATGACGTCATCCGCGCCGCCTGCACCGCACTCGCTGCACGCATCAAATGCACCTAATTTTTTTGATGGAATTCGTAGGTATACCTACACTGAAATACGGATTGTTCGGCGCGGATAGTTGCGCGAAGTTGCATACTGTTTCTTTATTTTTATAAAGATTTATAAAATGCGATGACTGCGGCGAGCGCCAGCACAGGTGGGCGTTCACTTTAAAGGTCGTAGCACACATATCAACTCAGGAGCAGATCGTCACCGCCTCGCCTTTCCCCTTGGCGTCAACAGGCGTCCACGTAACGTAAGTGGATCAAAAGCTCCGGCACAGATTAGGTAATGTTATGACTCCGGCACGTCGACTCGGCTAAAGCTAGGCGACGACGCGACGCCGCGCTTACTGCTCGCCGACCGCTGTTTGACGGCTAGGTAGTCAATGAAAGCACGTTCGGCAACGTAGACCGCGGGAGGGGCGTGGACGTAGAGACGGAAGCTAGGGTACGGAGAACCGTAAGCGCGGGAACTAAAGTCGACCGCGCACAGCACCGCGGTTCGTGAGCTTGTCCTGAGGCGAGACGATTACGTTACGATCCAATTAGTGTGCGTTGCAGAAGGGAATTTCATACAAATAATAAGCGCTCTTAGTAGGTACCTACTAAGATAGTGGTACATGTACAAAGATTTCTCGTTTATCTACGTTTTGTCAACATAGCCTACTTCCTACTAATATTACCTATAAACGTCAAAGATTGTAAGGATGGATGTATGGATATTTGTTACTCTTTCACGCAAAAACTACTGAACCGATTAGGCTGAAATTTGGTATGGGTATAGTTTGGAACCTGGAATAACATATAGGCTATTTTGTATCCCGATAAAACGCAGGAGAAGGCGCGAGAAGCAGCTAGTTAGACGTATATCGACAAATCATAACCCTCCTAGCGCAGTCAGTTAAAAAAACTATTGATAACGATGTACCTACAGTTACGGTTTGAAAATGTTCGTCGGCTTTCAACTTGATTCGTTCAATGATACTTTGGAGCGAAGCGAAAACGATTTCGAGCGACATTTACCTTTTGATATTGAATAGACAGAATCACAGAATTGGGAATAATAAGTTACTTATTATTCCCAATTCCTACAATCAAAATCTTATTCGATAATATACGTCACATTAATTTAAATGTTTAGTATATAAATTCCTTGTGTTAGCTTCAATAACAAAGAAGTCGAGTCAAGTCAATGTTAGCTAGCAGCACTGTTTCTTCCTACTAGGAACGTCACTGGTAATATGGAGGTACAATAAAATTTATTCTTGCAATCTGGTGCAAGCGAAAACCGACTCTAAGGTGACGCACATTTTAAAACCGTCAATAAACCTACGTCATTATTTTCGTATGCTACTGCAATTTTCTTAATAATGATAATAAGCTAAAAACTGCCCGTGACAGACGTGTCTTGGAGAATTTTTTTATTTTATTTATATTTTTATTAAAAATAATCATGTAAATACAACAAAAGATGATCACGAGAGCACGTGCAAGGGCGGCACAACAAGCGCTCCAAATATCACCACCGCAGCCCGCCTCGGCTAGCGCCACATCCTCGTCCTCGGATGAAGAGGAATTCCAAACGCCGCCTGAGACGAGTGATGTTGAAGTGATGTGAGTTGAGCAGCGAAGACGAGCTGCCACCGTCGCCTCGACCGCCGCGAACACCTGTGCGGCGAGGCCGACCCCCGCTGTCAGCTGGCTTGGGACCTGCAGGGCGCACTGCCCTGCCCGGCGACCGGTCCCCGCCGCTGACGGAAGAGCGCAGCGCATGAAGTGGACACAGAAGATTAATGAAAATGTCATGCGCGCGTTCTATAGGGCTACTGAGGGAGGTACTAACCTGACCGCGTACCAATCTAAGATGCTGCCTTTGTTTCAAGCCCTTGAACCAACAGTCGCGGTTAACGAGCAGCGACTATCGGATCAGGTACGGGTCATCCAACGCTCAAAATTGCTGAATGACACTGTACTTGATCAACTCCTACGTGAAGTGCTCAGTGCTCAAGTGGTGGACCATCCGCCGTGTAACCAGGCTGTGGCGTTGCATATCAACACCAGTGATTGCCCAGCCTGATTACGTTGTGGAATAGGTTAGTCATGAGAGCATTGAGGTAAGTACCCAGAATAATGAGCAATTGAGGAGGGCTTTGGAAGATGCAATTCTAAATTATAGAAATTCGACTGTAAAGCCACGTCTGCCTCGCTTCCCCACTCATAGACGTGCTTTGGTTATAGTGGGGGCCTTGAATCCACTACTAGTCAGACTAGTAGTGACCTAACCTAACCTAACCAATTCCAGGATAAAAAGTATTCCATGACCTTCCTCGTAGTATTCAAATGAAACTTTTAACGATTTAAGTTCATAAATCATGCCAAGTTTCATTTGAATACATTCAGTAGTGTCAGCGCTATGCGTAGCCAAGAAATTTTACCCTACTGCGGGGGGCCGCTACGGGGGGCTACTGGGGGTGTCACTGCGGGGCAATGTGGGGGCCCACTGCGGGGGCAAACTGCCGGGGGCCCCCACTGCCGGTGCCCTCCACTGTGGGAGCCTACTGAGTGGGGCCCACTGCGGGGGGTACTGCGGAGGGCTACTGGGGGTCCGCTACCGAGAGCCCCACTGCCGGTGCCCCTACAGTGGGGGGCTAATGAGTGAGTACCAATGCGGGGCAATGTAAGGGGCCCACTTCGGGAGGCCATCTGCTGGCGGCCCCCACTTCCGGGGCCTTACTGCTGGTGCCCCCCACAGTGGAGGCTACTGAGGTCCCACTGCGAGGGGCTACTGGGAGGGTCCGGTTGCGGAGGGGCCCCACTGCTGGGGACCCTACTTCTGGGGCCCCACTGCCTGGAGCCCCACTGCCAGTGCCCCCCAGTGTGGGGCTATCGCTCTCTATCGCCCTTGCCCCGCGCGCCATCCTGCTACGCGCAAAATTTCACTTTCATCCTCTCTCCCAAGGGAACCCTTCTGAATGCCAGGATAAAAAATATTTTATGCCCTTTCTTGTAATATGAACTTAAATCATGCTAAGTTTCATTTGAATACCTTCAGCATTTTCGGCGCTATGCGCAGCCAAGAAACTTCTCATAGTATGAACTCAAATCTTGCCAAGTTTCATTTGAATACATTTAGTAGTTCCGGCGCTAGGCGCAGCCAAAAAATTTTACTTTTATCCCCTCTCCCAAGGGAACCCTATTAAAATCTGGGATAAAAAGTATCCTAGGTCCTTCATCATAGTAAGATCACAAATCCTGCTAAGTTTCATTTGAATACATTCAGTAGTTTCGGCGCTACGCGCAGCTTAAAAATTTTACTTTCATCCTCTCTCCCAAAGGAACCCTATTGAAATCCGAGATGAAAAGTATTCTATACCCTTTGTCGCAATATGAACTTAAACCATGCTAAGTTTTATTTGAATACCTGCAGTAGTTTCGGCGCTACGCGCAGCCAAAAAATTTTACTTTCATCCCCTCTCCCAAGAGAACCCTATTAAAATCTGGGATAAAAAGTATCCTAGGTCCTTCATCATAGTATGATCACAAATCCTGCAAAGTTTCATGTGAATACATTCAGTAGTTTCGGCGCTATGCGCAGCCAACAAATTTTACTTTCATCCCCTTTCCCAAGGGAACCCTATTGAAATCCGGGATAAAAAGTATCCTATGTCCTTCCTCGTAGTATGAACTCAAATCCTGCCAAGTTTCATTTCAATACATTCAGTAGTTTCTGAGCTATGCGCGGCCAAAAAATTACATTTTTGGCATCAGTGTCGATAATAGAGTGCTCTCAAAAAATTTTTTCAAAATATCTTCAATGTCCAGAATTGGACCTGTTACAGTTTTATTATAAGTATATAGATTTCCATGTCACAATGTTAGTTACCGTACTCCTCCGAAACGGCTTTACCGATTTTTACCAAATTTTATCAGTAGGTCTGAGAATCGGCTACTATCTATTTTCCATACCCCTAAGTGATAAGGGTTGAAACTAGAAGGCAAAACAACGTTTGGCGGGTCAGCTAGTAAGTATGTAATAATAATAACTAATTGAGGTAAACGAAGTTATATCGGCTGATTTATCAGTTTTTAAATGAAATGTGATCTTAAACTACTTATGAATATACTTATGGATATGTATATTCAGGTACAATCTTAGTATTATTAAATTTTAGAATTGATTTTGTATTGACTCGGAATAATTATTTATATTCATTGCTATTGTATTATATAAGATTTGAATATTTTTAATAATTACCATGTTACTATTAGCTATTCTTGTGTAACCTGACTCTTGAACGTTTTGTTTTTAAGTAACTGTAAGTCCATTTGTAACATAAATAAGGAGCAACCAAGGTTAGAAAATATTAGAAAACTTTACCCAGCTACGTATTTATGGTCCGTTCCACCGTCAGCTGCGTCTCACCATAACCGTGGCTGGCGCGGCACTGCGACTCAGTTCCTTCCGTTCGGCCGGCTTTTCCCGCTCGCCCCTCCCTTCATTCCGCCCACGACCGCTGTCAGTTTGCGAGGATATACAGTGTTACAATACAACAGTCCTTGGATCCTTTTTTATATTATAACTAGCTGTGTCCGCGGCTTCGCCCACATAGAATTTTAGTGTTTGCGCGGAACGCTAGTTTTTTCATGACGGAGACAAATCCAACAAATCAAAGATCATTAAAATCGGTCCAGCCGTTCTCAAGTTATGTGTTCGAACAAACCCAACTTTGTTTTATATAGGTATTAAGTTTAACTGAACGCAGCCTACCTCTATAATTGGTCATAATGATTTTCGTATATTATTTACTAGCTGTTGCCCGCTGCTTTGCACGCTTTCCAAGTACCCTATGTCCGTCCTCGGGATATCATTTACCTTCCTGCAAAATTTCATTAAGATCCGTCCAGCCGTTTAGGCGTGAAAAGGTAACAGACAGATAGACAGACAGAGCTACCATCGAATTTATAATATACTAGTTGCTGCTTGCGCCTTCGCCCGCGTTTTATTGGGATAAAAAAATTGCATAAGTATATGTTATTCCAGGTTCCAAACTATACCCATACCAAATTTCAGCCAAATCGGTTCGGTAGTTTCTGCGTGAAAGAGTAACAAATATACATCCATACATCCATCCATCCTTACAAACTTTGACATTTATAAATTTTATAACATTATAGTAGGAAGTATGGATTTTATAAGGCGATTAACTAATTCAATAGGAGATCGTATAGTTCACTTAGCGAGTTTTATTTTTTGTTCCTTCGTTTTAGGAGGTTTGCCCCACTCTGTATACCTACCCTCAAACTTCACGTTATCTTATATACTATATATATAACGTATATCTTATATACCTAGGTACTATTGCTAATATTCTGCTATTGGAATGATCGTGCCAAAGGTAGGTTAGTTTTATTATTATACTAGCTGCTGCCCGCGCCTTCAACATATAGGCTATTTTTTATCGGGATAAAAAAAGCCTATATGTTATTCCAGGTCTTAAACTATACCCATACCAAATTTCAGCCTAATCGGTTCAGTAGTTTTTGCGTGAAAGAGTAACAAATATCCATACATCCATCCATACATACTTTTACTTATTATAATATTATTTTAAACATTATTATTAATATATAATATTATTCAACTATTTATAATATTAGTAGGATTCTGTGCCACAGGTCAAAAGTGTTGATTTATTGGGTTATAACTTGAGGATAGTTACTAGCTATCGAAATTTTCTCTTGTTAAAAGTGTCAATAATAAGGTTTATAAGAATTCTGGATCGAATCAGTTGGTATGAATAAGACTAGAGTCGAGTATTATTTATTACTCTCAGCTAATCTCCAGCCAGTCTATTTGATGCCATGGAACGGCGAGGGCGGACGTGCGCAATGCTGCGAACCTTCGAAGCTGTGCTACTCATGGCATTTGGGGAAATGTGTATTACGGAGGGGGCGCTAAGTCGCCAGTTCTGCTTTTGGTAAATACCGCCCCTTAAGCGAGAAATTTAGAAAATCGATGAGAGGGTCGTAAAATGGGGTCGCGGGGCGATAGCGTTCTTGGAAAATGCTTGTCGTTGTTGAGCCGCCGCCGCCTCCGCACGCGACCCCTACAAAAGCCTGTGGGACGTGCACTACATTGCCCGCGCACACGCGACTTGTTGCCCTTTCCACCTGTTAACACATGGGGACTCCGTGACCTCAGGTAAGCTGCTACAAACACTTCCCCATACAAAAAAGGCTACGAGGTTAAAATTTAAATGACGGTTGTTTGAATACTGGAGCTCCATGCCGTGCGACAAACCGGAAGTGCTGCCGCACTTCCGGCTTGACGCAGGGCATGGCATCTGGAACGAATACGAGCTTCCGGTAGACCAATAATATTCATATTAAAACTGTCTAACTCTAAACAGAGAAATACCCATAGTAGGTACTTTTTCAAAATGAATGGAAGAGTATCTTCTCTCACCGAATTGAACTTCATGTGTTCACGTGAGTAGGTAGGTAGGTCTTCCCACCCGTGCACGCAACTTTTGTTTCACTGTAGGGATTGCCTGCCAAATAATGAGGGGAGCGGTAAAACTGCGTGTGTTGCCGCTCGAGCTTTAATCAGATTGTTACCTACACTTCTACTGCTTCTGTAGTTGGTCGTCAGATTTGTTTACTTATTGATCTTTTGCGTTTCCTAAGTACGAGTTCTTTGTTTATTACTACCATAGACATACATACATATGTATTTGAATCTGCCATTTAAAACTCTACTTAGTTCACTGCACCTCTATGTAGTTCAAGAGGATGACTGCCAACATAAGTTAAGGAGAGGCTCTATAATACATTTTCTATAAAATAATATGTTAGTGATAATATTTGGAATGTTTTGTGCTTAACGTAATTATAAGTAAAAATCGAAGGTGGCGCTAGTTTGAGGCATATAACCGCCTTAAGAGTACCTATCTGGTGGTCGATTCCGATATACGCTTACGCTCCGATAATGCTTTGCTACAAAAACCTGACATAATAATGCATATATTTTTTACGACTTTATCGTCCGAGCTAATCGCTGAAGAGACGACCGGACCGGATCTCTACCGTATGTAGGAACGTGTCTTTATGACTCGCAAAATGCTGTTTTTACTACCGTTGTCTGCTCATTATTGATGCAGCTTGCTCCCGGATAAAAGAAATATAATCGCTTTTTATAAAAGAAAATACGAACAGCACTGCGAACTAGGCAGCAAGCAGCTGCATTCTGAAGATGTTATTTTATTGAACACGCAGTTTCTCTTGTCTATTACAAAAATTGTTGTTTGGAGCTGGTCTCATTTTTTTCAGAATTTTTTATCGAAAACTAGCTTCATTTCGCGTTTTCGTTCAACGATACCATTTTTTTTTGGTATTTCCTGGTGAAATACTCATATCAAATACTCAAATCTACATAAAATTTAACAATAGCATAAATGCAAATGATCAAATGCATGTTCACCACTGGTCTTGAAAAAAAAATCGATTATTCAGCTTTATATACATACATAATCACACTAATAAAGTGTATTTCCTTTAATCTGTTCTTCTTTTTCCAATTTATTTCACACACATGTGCACCATGCTTACCAACCAAGCATTCGTTTGGTTTTCATGCTGTGGAAACCTGAAAAATGGTAATATGGTTCATTAAATATATTATTCAGTCTATTTGATACCTATCAAAGGGTTTCTTAAGAATGGATACTAAACCATAAAACTGCAATTAAAACTTCGTCACACAAACTTCTAAAATAGCTGGTTCCAGGTTGGACCTAGATGCGGCCCTTGAAAATCATACAAGTTTAAGAAAAGTCAAAACAAAGCAACAATGTTTATACAACTGATAAATGTTATTAAAGGACTATTTATAAGCGACCTTAGTACATGTTTTACGAGATCCTGGACATAGAATAGTAAGTCTGTGTATAAATAATGCCGAATTATCGCCAAATATCCACACAGTACTTAATGCAAAAACAATTTGGATATTTTAAGGCACATCAAAACTTACCGATGAAAAGTAATTTCGGGTGTTTTCCAATAGGATGTCTTGCCGTACAAAGGTGCACTACAATTCGCCATTTATTTCAGTCTTTTTCGCACATATTTCACGACATTAATATAAAATTAAGAAGCTACAACACGGACTATTCTTTCATAACATTACAATTGGCTGACATTTGCCGCTTGTTGCTTAGCAAAATGGCATGGCAGTTTGTTTCATCTTCAATTTTGTCTATAGATGAGTTAACGTTGTTACAGTAAAAAGAGGTGAGATAGGCTTATTCATTTTTGGTTAGAGAGAAAGTGACCAAAACATTCTTTGATTCTTTTCTATGTAATTGTGAAAATATGTTTAGTCTGGTTTAGGCGCAGCTAGTATCATGTCTGTGTATTTTTCAGTTTATGTCACGGCTGGTTATCTACGAACAGAAATAATGGACTTTATGTCTATGGGCTTGTGGTTCATCTATCTTAGTGAGTCATATCCGAGTATAAGCAGTAAATTAAAAAAAGCTGTAATACATGATAGATGAGTGCTTTGTAGCGTCGAAATCTTGTCTATGGGAGTTCCCTATCGATAAAGTTGATTATTGAAAACATGAATAAAACGACAAAAATGATTCCTATCTAGATCGATTTATCGACCCTGAAATCCCCTGTATACTAAATTTCATGAAAATCTTGGAACCGTTTCCGAGATTCAGATTATATACATATATACAAGAATTGCTTGTTTAATGATATAAGATAAGATTTACTTTATTCAGAGAGAATAATAAAGAAAGTATTTTTTTATTTGTCACAATAGGTTCTAATATAACTAAAGGTAAGTGCAGGAACTTATGTAATAGGTAATCTTCTGGGCATAGGTGTAATGAATGTAGTTTTCTATCATATAAAAAAATAATAGATCACCAGTACTTTCAGACTTTACCTCCTACTTACTCGTCCTTTATATATAACAGTAGATAATAACAAATCTAAGTTAAAATTGATACCAAACTTTCTATTTCCTAATGTTGCGAGCTTGCGATGCCTGAAAGTAAATCAGAAAATTTTAAATGGCAATGGTCAAGTACTTATTTTCTAACAATAACATTTTGTCTATGTCCGTAAGCTATTTCTATCCGCATAAATTATCTATAACCGTAGGTTTGCTGTACGAAAACTCTTTTAGGGTTAAGCTCGCCTTTGTACATGTCCATTATTTGTTAACTTTTATGTACAGAGAGCAGCATCAATTGGTAACCCTCTAGCGGTAGAAGTGTAAACGTTAAAGGGTTACCAATTGAAACAAACAATCGCAGCAAAGGCAAAAATATTTAAGTGACAATGACTCTCAGTGTCGCTTAAATATTTTTGCCTTTCAAGAGTCGATATGATTTAATTTATGTGTACAATAAAGAATTTAAAAATTAAGAACATTTAGGGCAGTTTCCGTAAAAAAATTAACATGCTTACATGAATCTTACACGAGTTTTCACAAATTGGTAAAGAGTAATTTAATTTAGGTAAATTTAACCTACTTGTGAACATTTCCAGTAGAGTAGGTAGGTAGGTACTTACCTACTGTAATAGCCTGAAATTCTTACAAGAAGAAGCACTAAATACTGGAATAACATTTTCACAACCAGAAGCTCGAGCAGGTATGTACCTAGATTGCTACGGCTAAAGGGAGAATGGGGAGGGTCGCACTGAGAGTAGGACACAAGAGAAACCGCAGGACGCTATTAGCAAAGGCTGCGGTTTAGGTATCTATACAAAGAACACTACTCAGCAACCTCAGCATCAGTATGCTTCTAACAGCCATGGAGGATGATTTGTAGGTAGTGTTCGGTTACCGGCACTTACTTACGTCAATGACTTGTCAGCGACGATAAAAGATTTAAAATAAATCTTTTATGAAATAATGCAGAAGATTTGTAAGATTTGTAGCGCTAGCTTGAATCATTTAATTCGAAGACGATTTAAGATACCTTTTAGAAGCTTGGTAAAAATACGAAAGATACAAAAGAGAGTTAATCTGGCTTTAATTCGCAAGCAGTTCATTGGCATTTTAATGATTCATCGGTTCATAGTTTTTAGTCCAAGCCAGAAAGAACTGTATATATTTTACAGAAAATCGATTTTAATGATTATTTCTTACCTATAACTTAATAAAGTCGTAGGTATTTTTTTCTGTTTTTATTCATGCTCATTTCTGAATCAACCAGTCGGATTCGATAATACTAACGTAACCAGCCAGATTCATGAACTAGTTCCTGGATAGGCTTTCTGGCAGTTAGGCTACACTTCAATAATTCCGAGGTGGTCCCTTAAAACTTTATAATCCTAAAACAATTCTTTGTGACTTTAATTCTAATATTTTATGTGTACAAAAACTTAATAAAAAAGGGAAGTTTTTACAGGTGTGAGAAGGGGTTGCACTTTAATGTCAAGAGAAGAGATTTTTCTGGATCCTTACTGGCCCTATTACCTTTTTGAACTTTTTCTTTGTACAATGCAAAGGGAGCTAGGTTTAAAATTATACACGAAACCAGGGACGAGGGAAAATCACGAAACGTTGAAAGCTTGAATCCGACTCCTCTTGAAAAAAATTTAAAGACCTTTAACTTTTGAACTTGGAAGTTTGCAAAAAAGAAGAGCGTCGTCACAAGAGTGCTTTGCTAGAACGGAAATGCTGGTCTTTGACGTAGGTACTTACTCTTTTCTTTGTTATACTCGCCCTATACCAAGAAGCCTCTGCGTAACCTTCTAGCAGCACACACAAAGTTGTGTATGTGGAGCTACAAAGCATAAAATATAATGTAGTTAGGTACTAAGAAGAAGCAGAGAGATTATAAGTAGTCAACTAGCTACCGCTCGCGGCTTCGTTCACGCGGTATCTGGGTAGAGAGTGCACTTGACTTTACGCAAAAAACTTGTGCACATGTACTATGTTCTGCCCACGTGTACTATGTCCTGCCCTATAGATAGTATTATTGTGTAACCCGCCCCAGCTTCGCACGGGTAGTAGAAGCGTTTTCGATGAAAGCTCCCAGGCGGCTTGCCTTTTCCTACACTTCCAACAATTACACCAAACCATGACAAATTATATACTTAAACATTCCTCATGAATCACTCTATCGATTGGTGAAAACCGCATGAAAATCCGTTTAGTAGTTTTTGAGTTCATTGCAAACAGACAGACCGACGCGGCGGAGCTCTTTGTTTTTCCGTAGAATGCCCCCCAAATTTCCGCCATTTTGCGAAAATGACCGCTTCACTACCGACGGGATAATATGTATGATCATTTATCTAGCACCCATATCAAAAACTCTGCTTAATTTGGGGATAGCAGAGGCTGTGTGGTCTGTCCAGCATTTTTTCTATTTTATATTCATCGGCATAAACCTGTTGTACTGTAATTGAATATGCGGGAAAAAGACAAGAGGATGATAATGCTTTTAGTATTAGCGTAGCATTTAGTAGAACATATTTCACAAAACATGAACCTCTCAGGTAACATATAAAGTACCTAATTACTTACATAAAAAAATCGAAAGCAATTTTCTCTGCTTGTTACCATTTCATGTCAAAGTGGATAAACGGATCGTTATAAAATATGACAGGGAGAATAGCTACACTAGGGAAGAATATAGAATACTTTTTAAGTGCGTGCAAAACCGCGGCCAGTAGGTCATACTCGATAAATAAAACAACCGATGACGCACCCTTAGGGCTTTGCGTTTGTTTGTTCGGTTGGACGGACTCAGTGCGCAATTGCCATTAGGGTGCATTCCCAATAGAGATCAGATTAAAGTATGAAATATTAATTTCATGTCACAAAGTAAGTTAAGTATAACAACCTAGCTTCTGCCCTCGGCATCGCGTGCATGTGTTATGACGAGATAAACAGTAGCCTATGTCGCGGTGTTACAGCGTGATTACCCAGACTTGAAAATGAGACCACATATTGAAAACGGATTTCTGACCTCCACCGACAAATAAATATGTATAATACAAGTACGCTTATTACCAGTTGTCTTGTGCAGTTGTTCTGTACAGGACAACTGGGAAAAAATTGTCTCGATTGTCCTGTGCACCACAAATACATATATTATTATTGCAAAAATGTTGCATAGAGACGTTACATTAAATTCATTCAACCACCGTATTATAAATAACCTATTCAATGATAAGTTGATTTGTCTACGCGTTAGCCCCACTTGTTCGCCCAACATTCCAAAAAAATCTTTTGATCCATGTCCAAAATATTTCTGATTTCATCCCACATTACAAAAGGTACCAAAGGGAAAAGTACCTAAAGTTTGATTGTATAAAAAAACTATAAATTGACTTCCATAGAGACGTTACATCAAATTCATTCAACCACCTAAATTATAACATACTCGATAATAAGTTCTATAATTTGATCGTCTAAAAATCTATAAATTGACTTCAAATTCCTTATCACTTACACTGTTTTTTTGTTTTATGGTACATATACTAATCCCTCGGGAATAATTTTTTTATGGCACCACCTCACGATTATTTTCAATACAATAGCGAATTTTCAAAATCGGTCCATAATTGTAGGAAGCTTTGACGAATATACATTAAAAACGTAAAAAATATATGTATATAAAGCCGAACATCCGAACGTCCAACTTTTGAGTTAGTCTCACTTCGGAGTTCGGACCACAAACAGTTTTTTGAGATCGATTGAGCAGAATTACCTAAGATTTTTCTTTAAATATTTCGCTGTCACCAACACTCTGACGAAAAATGATCACGAAAGTTCACGTTACCTATGAATCTACCTAACCTAAGCCTTCTCCCACATCTTTGATGAGAACTCACCCCTATTCTGTTTGCGAGCAATCATGGTAAACCAGATTTGAGCCAGGCGTTGTGGATTGGAATAATTATCAAATGTACCTACGTAGGTCCACCCACTACCGCCTGCCTAATTGTATAAACGATTCGATTACAGGAAATTGCAATCGAATCAACTATAAGGGGCTGGTGTAATATTTTCAAACAAAGCGTCAGAACCAATAGCGTTTATTTTCCATAAGCTTATTATAAGCATTTCCAAGAACGTCACATTTTAAATAGAAAATAAAGTGCCATTTGATTCTCTTCCCTTCAATCTTTTCTTACTAGTGGAAGAAGTGAAAAAGAAACCGCTAGCTCTCATGTTTACAAAATATCCTTATTAGCTACTTATTCTACGCGGTTTCAAGTATCAGAGCTAGATTTTTAAAGTACGAAAATAACCCAATTGTCTTTCTACCTGCATGTATTTAGGTAGGTGCATAAAATAAAGTGAGAAACAAAGGCATACCTCAGTTATCAGCCAACAGGCTATATCACTAACTGCAGTTACATAATTATTCTGTCTTGGTTTCACAAAAACACAGTGACTGGCTCGGACACCTACGACAGGAGTTTACTCGATGAGCGCTGCGCAAAGAATGCCGCCGCACGTAGAGTGCGGTCGGTTTTATAGCAGAGTTACTTCTAATGCAAATTTCAGCACAACGCAAAAAATATACCTTGTCTAAATTACTTTGCATGAAAAATAATTAAGCAATCATCTACGTATTCCTTACACAACTGAATAGCTGATATTAGTTTGTAACAAACTTAGTTGGCCCGTTTAAGTTGGACAGTTTAGTTGTTCCTGATTCTAGATGGTAATTTTTGATACATTAAATTTTTTAGATTAACTAAGTAGGTACTGACTAGAGTACGTGCTTGCTACCTTTGCATATTTACGAAAAAAATGCAAATCGTCGATTTACTTCCGACGCTTTGCATAACTACATAAACTAATGAAAAGCTGTTTTGATAGCGAAAACTGACATCGTTGGTCAAAAACAATTGTTTTTAACGATTCAGTATTTTATTTAAAAATGCTCATGATCCTGTTGTAATGAAGTAACAACTTGGAGAGTTGTATTAATTATTATGTTTTATAGTCCGGCTACACGCTCAAACATTTGTGCATGCAGATTGCACAAACACAGTTTGCGCAAGCAAGATTAATATTTAATTAATTGAATTATTGTGTACCACACGCTCCATCTTGCTTGCGCAAACTGGTTTGAGCCCGGCCACACGCTCCATCTAGCTAGCGCAAACTGTGTTTGTGCAAAAGTTTGTATCGAAAGTTTTTATTCCTTGGTTCGATTCGCTCAAAAAAAAAGTATATTATAATACATATATTGTATTTTTCCTTTCATCAGTATGCTACTTGCAAAATCATCTTCCTGCATTTCCAGTAGTCAGCCTCATAGTCTCAAGATAGTCAATATAATAGTCAGTTTCAATATCTGACCAGCAATATCCCTATTCACACTATCATGGATTGATTGCTACGCTGTTCAAAGGGATTGGACACGCTCTACTTATACCGTACGGTTTAAACAGGGATGGTTTCAGGGGTGGTTTGACTGACCGCCTATCTGTATCCATTCCATTTAGATGCTAAGTCCAATAATTGATGCATCAAAGATTGCGTTGGTCACCTCTGGTCAGGCTTTATAGAATTTGGTTAGGGGGCATCATCATTGTAACAAAGCCCGCCGCATTCTTTTTCATTTGTTCTATTATGTTACTTACATATGTGTATTGTTAATTATTACATAAAGTAGCGTTTAACCAATTTACAGGCTTTCAGTGATGTATTGTTTGTGATTGATTTTCATTTGTGTAACATCAAAAGTAATTACAAAATGAATCACCTTTAGATAGTTCGCAAAAATCAGCAGTTAGGGAAGTTTTAAAAAAATTTAAATTATAGTTCTATAGCGAGCAACCCCGATAGTCTTCCTGCCTCTGAGTCGGTGGGCGGGGTCCCCCCTCGCCGTTCCACCCGACTGCGCGAGCGTGGTAACGTGCGCCGGATCAGTCAGTGCTGAGCTTTCAAGACGGCGCACGTCGCCTCGTCCGCGCTCGCGATACCTATCTAAGTATTTTTAGTGAAGCGAACCGAACCGCGAGACCAAGTCGAAGATCAAAGTTGTATCCACTTCCACCAGTGTCTTCGCCTATTCTTAGCCTTCGACTAAATAGCATCAAATGCCTGGTAGCGAGAGCTTTGTACAAACCCGATGCTGTCCAGTAGGTCGTTTATCGGCACTAATAACAATTTTGTAATCATTTTGTTGGCTTTGGGGTATGGACTCGTATTACATGACCTTCCTCGTAGTATGAACTTAAATCATGCCAAGTTTCATTTGAATACATTCAGTAGTTTTAGCGCTATGCGCAGCCAAGAAATTTTACGGAGGGCTACTGGGGGTCCCACTGCGGGGCAATGTGGGGGCCCACTGCGTGGGTAAACTGCCGGTGCCCTCCACTGTGGGGGCCTACTGAGTGGGTCCCACTGCGGGGGGTACTGCGGGGGGCTACTGGGGGTCCCACTGCGAGGAAATGTGGGGGGCCCACTGCCGACGCCCCACTGCCGGTACCCCCACTTCCGGGGTCCCACTGCCGGGCCCCTCTCTGTGGGGGCTACTGAGGTTCCACTGCGGGGCAATGTGGGGGCCCCACTGCGGGGGGCTACTGGGAGGGTCCAGTTGCGTGAGGGGCCCCACTGCTGGGGCCCCCACTTCTGGGGCCCCCACTGCCTGGGGCCCACTGGCAATGCCCCCCACAGTGGGGGGCTATCGCTCTCTAGCGCCCTTGCCCCGCGCGCCATCCTGCAACGCGCAAAATTTCACTTCCATCCTCTCTCGTAAGGGAATCCTTCTGAGTTCTGGGATAAAAAGTATTTTATTCCCTTTCTTGTAATATGAACTTAAATCATGCTAAATTTCATTTGAGTACCTTTAGTAGTTTCGGCGCTATGCGCAGCCAAGAAATGTTACTTTCATCCCCTCTCCCAACGGAACCCTATTAAAATCCGGGATGAAAAGTATCCTATGCCCTTTCTCATAGTATGAACTCAAATCCTACCAAGTTTCATTTGAATACATTTAGTAGTTTCGGCGCTACGCGCAGCCAAAAAATTTTACTTTCATCCCGTCTCCCGACGGAACCCGATTAAAATCCGGAATGAAAAGTATCCTATGCCCTTTCTCGTAATATTTATAAACTTAAATCATGCTAAGTTTTATTTGAATACCTTTAGTAGTTTCGGCGCTATGCGCAGCCAAGAAATTTATCTTTCATGCCCTCTCCCAAGGGAACCCTATTGAAATCCGGAATAAAAAGTATCCTATGTCCTTCCTCGTAGTATGAACATAAATCCTGCCAAGTTTCATTTTAATACGTTCAGTAGTTTCGGAGCTATGCGCAGCCAAGATATAGACAGACAGACAGACATGATGGAAAAAAATACATTTTTGGCACCAGTATCGACAATAGAGTGGCCTCCAAAAAAAAAAATTTCAAAATATCTTCCATGTACAGAATTGGACCTGTTACAGTTTTATTATAAGTATAGATATATTTTTTTTACAGAATATTGGAATAAAGATAAGGAAGTTGTGTGTTACCAAAAAATGTGGTAACACACAGGTAACACACCTGTAGGTATAAAACCTACTTATGCCTACATATAAATGTTTTACTAGTTCACGAGTCCGAAAGCTATTTTCAAAGCGTTTGTCCTGTATCCACATCAGCACCCATAAGTCCACTGATGGACATGCCTTTTCCAAACAACGATGGTTTTGCCCTAGATAGGCACGGCAGGCGGGCTGATTATCGCAGTAGAGTGAATGAAGCATTATATTTACACAATCGCGTCGAATTAATAACATCAATAGTTTTATTTACAAAGAAAACATCCACAATTTTTTGCAGATCATGCAAAGATTAGTCTCGCTGCGGAAATCAAAACTGCAATCGTCGCAGGCAGACCTTAGCTCGCTGCGATACCGAGGTCGTCATTTCGTTTTAAATTTCATTTGATAAGAACTTGTGGCTGCAAATCAAGCTATCCAACCAATCAGTCGGCGAGGTGGAACTTAGATAGGACCTGCTGGGGAACATTGCTTTTCATTCTCCAGGTCTCTGATGACTCCCTAGACAGCTGGTACCTATTTATAGTATTGGAACGCGTCTATGGGCTTAGCTAGTGCTGATTTTGTATGCCTAAAGAAATAAAGTTATCGATTCTGATTCTGTCTGTGGCATTCAATGAAGTATTATAGTTACTAATTGTTGGTAACGAATGCATCAATTCATAGTCTTCTTGGGTCTACGACGTAGATGTTCTACGATTTCGATGCTCTACGACGGACGTAGATGCTCTACGAATTCGATGCTCTACGACGGACGTAGACGCTCTACGGCGTAGAGCGTACATGCGTTAATACAAGTTCGCGAGGCTTGGTGCTACGGCATTCGTTTATTTATTCAGAAAAACAATCAGTAAGTACTTTGAAAGTTAAATAAATAAATAAATATTTTAGAATTCTGCTCTGTCATAATTAACTAGTCTATAATTTTGAAGCAATAATTATCTGCTAATAAAATTGTTCCTTACATGACTAACTGAGTCGATAGGCATAAAAAGAAATTTTACCAATTTGACACATTTTCAGGCGCTACTCAAACTCGATCAATAAACAACATTATATAGCAAAATGAATTTATCCAATTAAGAGCTGATGTTTCCTGAAATAGTGTAGAGTGCATGTAACTCGTCAGGTTATGGATATATGCCCACTGTTTGAGTTATAAAACACACTGATTAGGCTACAGAATCCGAATCAATAACTCTATTTCTTTAGGCTTACTAAATAAGCACTCAGACAAGTTGTTTGTTTTTTTATCCTCAGGAAGAGCATGCGAAGCCGCACGCAGAGTGTGGTTATTTTATAAAGATAAAATATAGTTTTATGTATCAAACTTTATTGACAAAGAAAATAGCAATCAAATAATATAAACAAATTAAACTAGTAAATAAGTAAATCATTTATTTGTCACATAAAACACACACATTATACATACTTAGTTAAGTAATTACAAAGCGGTAAAACTTAGATTATTATTTTATGTAGCGTAGAACGATAAGTGCAGGTAATTTAGAAGGTAATTTAAAGGTTAACTAGTATTTACAATTGAAACAATTGAGCTAACTGTAGACTGTTGCAATCTACAGATAGCTCAACTGGTCCATATCAATACCAGTTGGAAGCGTCCTCAAGACGCTGGGGACGTATAATTTTATAAAATAAGAACTATGTTTATTGTGTACCTACTATATCCAGCTTGACTTGCCTTGTACTCGAGATCAAACTAAAATTTCTAGTAAATTATCAAACGTTCGTCCTCTTCGTCGTTCATTATCTACGAGTACGTCCGCGATGCGTTTTCGGAAAATGGAATTGCTGGACTTGTCGCAGCTCCACCGGAAATTTAGAATCCGTTTTACACGGTTCGTAGCATCCTACATTACGGTACGTAGGCTACTCTGCCAAAAAGATGAATGTCAGTAATGGCGTAACTGCAGATAACGTTTAAATGATGCATATATACATACTTGCAGTTATTGTGCATTATGTATTCTCTTATAACTCTCTTATAAGAGAATAATAAACGTGATCTGCATCCAGAACAGACACAAAGAAACTAGCTCAAGGTTTTAGATACCTTAAAAATTATGATTCAAGCGTATTTGTCGTTAGCAACGGTGATAGCGAAGGTGCTGGACGGGTTGCTTAATGAACACCTCAGTCAACATGTTACCTTGCACAATGCTCAGTTCGGTTTTAGATCTGGGTTGTCCACTGAATCAGTAATACTGAGCACACCGTCCAGTACTTACGCGAGCAGAAGCACACCTGTCTACGCCTCCTTCTTAGATTTATGTAAGCGTTTGATCTTGTGACGTATGAGACAACTTGTCATACGGTATGACAAGTTGTGGTAAAAGCTGACGGGCGATAAGGGGTTGCTACCTGAGATGGTGCTGCTCTTCAAGCATTGGTACGACAACCTACGTAATTGTGTGCGATGGTCAGGGTCATTCTCGGACATGTACAGGTAGATTTGTGGGGTGCGGCGGGCTGATTTCACCCCGGCTTTCAACCTGTACATGGACCGTCTGATCGAGGGGCTTAACAGTACTGGGATTGGCTGTTCTATTGATGGTGTGGTAGTAAATAGCATAAGCTACGCCGATTACATGGTACTGCTGAGCCCATCGATCAGTGCTCGAAGGAAGCTGTTGAGCATTTGTGAGCCGTATGCGGAGGCCTAGGTAAAACTCAAGTAAAACCGAGCTAGTTTTTATTAAGACCGGTTCAAAAACATAATCCGTTCCACCCGTCTCACTGGCAGGTAGTTTAGTATTAACTCAATCGAGTGTCGAAATTCAGTCACTGGGTCTCCGAGACCCTTATGGATGATGTAGATGTGGAAAGGGAACGAAGAGCATTATCAGTCAGAGTCAATATGCTGGCCCGTAGATTTACATGATGTAGTACAGCCATAAAAACGAGTCTGTTTAGAGTGTACTGCCAGTCATTTTATACGTGCAGTCTATGGGTCAGTTACACACAGCGATGCTGGAATACCCTGCGTGCCCAGTATAACAATGTTCAGGTTGGTGATGGGGCTGCCGCGCTTCTGTAGCGCGTCGGCGATGTTTGCGGATGTATGCGTCTACGCGATCATTCGCAACATAATGTCGTCCCAGATGCGCCAGCTGCGCGACAGCTACCTGCACAGACTACCACTACAGCGACAGACTACAACACTCGCAGAGAGGCTGAATACCAACTGCCTCTTCATGGAGTACTGGACAAGAGTGCATGTTGTGCACTGTTGACAAGTGTTATATACTTATTTTGTATTTTTATTTATCTGTAAATATGAACTTTGTAATTTATTATGTCTAAAACTAAAGTCTGAAATCAACATATTGTATTGTAGGTAATGTATTTACGATCACAGGCCTATTAATTTTTGCTTTAAAATATTATCAATTTCTACAAATAAAATTATTCGAATTAACCGGATTTGGATGCTCTACGACAGACGTAGATGCTCTACGATTTCGATGCTCTACGACGGACGTAGACGCTCTACGGCGTAGAGCGTACATGCGTTAATGCAAGTTCGCGAGGCTTGGTGCTACGGCATTCGTTTATTTATTCAGAAACACAATCAGTAAATTTTTTTGGACAAATTATCCGGTTAATTCAGTTAATTCGTATTTCGAATAAACCGGATTGCAATCTCTAGCTTATAACTAATTTCTATGAATTTCGTAGAAATAGTTTTTTTAGGTCAAAACTACATAGTTACATACTTCTTCTCATTCTAAAAAGCATTTTCCCTAAAAGCAAAGGTGTAAATATGTTAAGAGTGTTTTGTCTTAATAGTAGGTAGTTTTGTTTGGTAATTTTGCGAAAATATTGTTTGGTGGCCGACATCGAATCATTGGGTCGGCCAGTAAGACTATACAGGCCTAAAATTATTTTCTAAATAAATCTATTATATTAGCTTTTCCGTCTGCTAGTTTAGCTACAGCCCAATTAGAAATGTATCAAAGCCATCCATCTATGGAAGGCGTTGATACATCTGGAGTTGGAGTATCAATATTGCACCCTAAATCCAGCTTACGGGATGTAATTGAAATCGAAATGCACGGATTTGAGGAGCAGGTACCTATATCTGTGATTATGCATTGAAAATGTGCAGAAGAAGATTCCATTCGCGATAAACAAGACTCTTCAAATTGACTACCATTGTAGAGTAGATATGTATTATAGAGGATTCGATCCCGGTCCTTATTTCTATTGCCGGGATTTGATACAAGCACTGAAAAGTCAATTATTTTAATAAGGTCAGCCATTTTGCAATTTTTTTATCAACAACCAAATGAAATGTTTATAAAATAATTACCAAACAAGCGAGATGACTATCTAACTTAAACCGTCTAGAGTCTACGGGTCAACTATACTCAAAAGGCTTACAATGCTTTGCGAGTCGAATATAACAACGCGTTTAGGTTGCTGTTGCGACTACCGCGATTCTGCAGTGCCTCGGCCATGTTCGCCCAGGCACGCAACGACACCTTCGATGCCATCTGGCGAAAAAAATCAGCCTAACTACTCAGCAGAACCCGCGGGAGCAGCAACAGCATTCTAACCGCGATAGCTGAAAAATTTGACTGTTCTACAACGTATAGTTTGCTCAAAAGAACAAAATCAATTATTCGTTTTAAGTTCCTCTAGTTATAAGCCTACTAACAAAATGGATTTTATAATTATCTGAATAAATAAATTGAATTATTATTCTGTTTCTCATTTCCATGATCACGGGGCATATAGTGACCCGGTCCTTTGGGAGGCATGCGTGAAGCCGAAGCCAACAGCACAGAGGCCCTTTATGAGAATTAATCTAAAGGCGAGAGCTACACATAGCGGGTATCATTCTTAGTTGCACAATATGATACACCCGAAGATGATATCCGCCAGGTGTAGAGACTATTGCAAAGGAAAATTAAAATAACACAAAAGCCTTGTTATTGTGGTGAATGGATGGACTGGGTAATTGAGCTATGGGGGAAACTATGGACGCCTGCCATAAACATACTCTCAATACAAGCTGCTGTTACAAGCGGCAGACGGTGGCTTGCCGAATGCTGGATGGGTTCCTCAAAATGTTGGCGTAAATGCCGGTAAAGGAACAACATCGGTGCAAACGACTAAGGGGTGTCGAGAGGTGCGGCCCCGATTTCACCATCACGAAGACACGTGAGCGGGCTTCCTCGTTATTACGCCATTAGACACTTCCACCCCCGAGTCTACATCCTAAGATGCATCTCTCGCGACTCTACTCATACCGGCCAATGAAGGCTAGCAAGAGGTGGGGATCTGGTTCTCTTGGGGTACCACTCCGCAAGCGGAGACGAGAACCAGGAACTTCCCCGGGAGCACTCGGTATACCCGTGGTGTCGCTACTCACCAACAGCTCGCCACAAGCTGCCCTGCATGTGAATTATTATTATTATTATATAAACCAATTAATTAATATGAATATTAAATTTCCAAAAACAGAAAAGGTGTTTTAAATTACCTAATCAAAAAACAACGCGTTAAGATTGTATTAAATGGGCTGTACTGTACCGCTACCCAAAAATAAGCATTCGAATATGGCCCCAAGCTCGTTATCCTTAAAATATGTTTTACAATGACGCAATGTGCAGAATACGAGCGGTATGCGAGCTTGCTCTCACCTTACCCTACGCTAAGGATAACTTATGTACTTAGCCAAATCAATTGTGTTTTCAAAGTCAGTATTCATTTATTTGCGATATTAAAAAGAAATAATGTATGAAAAATAAAGTAAAAGTAAGGTTTGAACAAAGGTACAGAATATAATAAACTCCGCTGGTATAAGATAATTCGGTATCAGAATCGATTCCTTTTATCATCGTACCAAACTGTTTCGACAGGAAAGAAAAGCTGATGCTTGTCCTTTTAGCAGCTTGAGGCAGTGCCCCGTATTTATTGGAACCAAATAATGCTTACATGATGAGAGACGCGAGTTTTCATTAACCCTTTGTTTACAATAGGTACAAGATAGTTCATAAATGACAGGTGTACCTAATGAGTGCGTTTCGTTCATTCTATGCAAAATTCTTAGCAACATTATTCGTAAATCGATTTTTCAATCCCGAAAATCCCGGGATTTGCTCAAATGCAATGCCTAAATTTTCGGGATCATATACATCCGGGATGGAATCCTCTAATCACATCTCACAGCTTCATGAACTAAATAGAATCAGTCGGAATATTCACGTTCCCAGATTTACCGGATTTACCTAGCCAGTGCTAGCCTGGACGTCGTTGGGAGCGGACTGCACCAGCGACTGAACCTCGCGCGCGATTCCGCTATCACTCTCTCCATTCAGTTGGGCATCCCCATCTGTATCCTCGTGTGCTTTCATGACATTAACATTTAAATAACAACTCGAAAAAATTTCTGTGCGTGTTTTTTTTAAATTGGTCTGCAGTTGCTGATGACCCCAAGTTTAGTTCTTTTGCAGGCATAGACTGGCTTGTGTAAAGATTTTAATTATTGTAAAGTGTATTCGGTATTCGACTTTATGGAACTTTTGTAATCTAATGCGTGTAGATATAGTATATCTATAGAGTCTGATTCAATTTTCATTTTTTTTTCTTCTAGTGTTGTTTTAACGAGCTAGAAACAATACAACATAAACATTTATAGCGTTTTATATGCTAGGCCAGATAGGCTTATTAAAACTTTTTAAAATCTATAGAGTGGCAAAGTGTCAGTAAGTGCTGTTGACAACAATTTCAGTGTTTTTACAGACATATAGCAATCTAAGTGATAAAATAGCTTGATGAGTAGGCAATGTTAAGATTTTTATGTGCGTAGGTACTTCTAAGTGCATTTAAGAATATTCCTTATTATAAGTGTAAGAATATAATAATTTTGTATAAATAGATAATAAGTTATAGAACACTTTATAGTTACAATTGTGTGGTGTGTGTGCTATATGAACTGCCAGTTTCGTCTTCGAACGTGAGCACATTCAACAGTTGTTCTGGTCATATCCGAAGAGGTTTTAATGCACCTTCGGTTACGTAAGTATAATAAGTATGGTAGTACCTATTAGTAGACCTGTGTATATGCCACGATTGAATAAGTATTTTGTTTGACTGCCTCAGTTGCAACAAATTAAGACGGACCTTGGACCTTCAATAATGTTGATCAAAAATCAATATTTTTTACTCAAAATTGGTCATTATCTGGTCATTATTTTGACAACATACTTTGTGCAAAGCCGACCTTTCCGGCTTACTCGAAAAGGTACCAGCAATGTTACATTGTTGGTGAGTTCTAGCCACCAATAATTTTATTTAAAAAAAGGAACGATAACTCATTTTAGAAATATACCAAGGTAATAAAGAATACAAGTATGAATTATAAATTCCATTATGAATTCCAAGCCAAAAACTAATGAAATTAGACTTTTTGAGAAGGTTGAAAGTTTTTAGTAAAAAAGCCTCCTTCGATAACTATTTATGTCGGCAACCATTTATGTCAATAACTTAATACCCTTACCATCTACAGTTGTAGATGTTTTTCAATTTTCATACATTTTTCGTGAAATGTTTATGGAAATGATTCATCATCAGCCACACATAGTCCACAGCTGAACATATGCCTTCCAAAAATGATTATTTATTTATATTATTCGCTTTTATAGCACTACTAGCAGACCCGCTTGCGATTTAATTCGCGTGGACTTTAGTAATACCCCAAGTAATGTTTGTTTCTATGCAAAATAAAAACAAATTTCGGCCTCGTAGCTTTTCTATTTCCTGAGATTTTTTGATAAGTCAGTGAGTAGCCTAACTTTGACTCCACACCATTGACCTTTAGGGTGCGAATTAAAAAAACCCTTAAATAAGTGTCTGTTCAGGTATATTGAGTCATCTTCCTACGCTTCAAATTTTGACTGGCAGTTTCGGTTCTGAAGTTATTATAAAAATGTATTTTGGACCCGTTTTAACTACCCTTGAATACGATACAAAAATCCGTTCTTAGCGGGTGCCTACGGCTTATAAGAAACCTCCATACAAAATGTCAGCCTCGTAGCACTTCTAGTTCCTGAGATTTCGTGATATGTCAGTGAGTTGCCTAATTTTGTCTCTACACCTTAGCTTTAGGGTGTGCATTTCAAAAAACTCTGAAACACGTGTCTATTTATTTTAAGTCATCTTTGTGCTATGATGGCCAAGGTAAGCTTACTACTATCTCGGCCTTCAAGCTTGGTCATCATTGCAGCTCATGCTGCGGACAGCAGCTGCTGAAATAAAGGCTGAGACGAAAGATCGGAACTTTAGATCTTGGCCTTTGTCTTTATTTCAGCTTGTTTATCGAGGACTGCAATGCTGACCACGCTGTGTAGGCGCTACGATGCGCTTTCGGCCACCATCATTGCTACCAGCCATTACAGACGTCGACAGTAATCTGACTAATAATAATCTACCTCTACCATGTAAATTCTTAATAATTTTGGTAAAAACAAAAAAAAAATCTATGTCTATGGCAAAAACTGATGCACATAATCTACACGATACACTGACAGTAGTTAATTTGCCCGCGAAAATTCATCAATTGAAGTAAAAACAAACGATACCTACACGTTAAGCTAATACGAATCACTAACAACGAATGCATGCTACCACGAAACACTTGACGCTGAAGACATGCGATCTCGAATAACCAAAACTCTAATTATCACCATTAGAGTGTGTTACCTAACTTCGAAAAATGTAACACAGAAAACCACGTCGCTGTAAGCTAATACGAATCACTAACAACGAATGCATGCTACCACGAAACACTTGACGCCGAAGACATGCAATCTCGAATAACCAAAACTCTAATTATCACCATTAGAGTGTGTTACCTAAGATAGAAAAACGTAACACAGAAGAAGGTGGTTGAAAGATAGAGGAAGTATCCGCATGACATCAAATTGCGCAAATTGTGTAATCCGTTTCTTTCTGACAATAGAACTCATATTGATGCGAAGACGGAGGATTTTTCCTCAGTCTACGTATTGATGGCATACCTACAATACGCCTGCATATACATCTGTTTGGCACCATACATTCTATAATGTTTAATTAATAAATAAAATAACAAAGAAAGAAACGTATAAATATAAGCATTTTACCAGATTATGAAGCATGACCGGACTCGGTTTTAATAATGAAATAAAAAAAGGCATTTTGTCGTTACTATGAAATGATGACTTATTGTGAAGTACCTGAACTTGCGAAGAACACACGAGTGTTGTGACATTGGTACTTAGCTGGTTAAGATAGAAATCGCCAGAGCCAGCTGATCTCTCAGTAAGGATACCTCTTGGCCTGGGGCGTAGCTACTGCCGTATCAATGATACGGGGCCCCCGGGCTACATTGACCCCAAACTGTATAGGTAAGCGATTTTTTGAATATATTTTTGATAATCTCGCTTTAACTCTTAGGCCGTTACAGTCCGGTCCGGGAAGTAAAATAATTTCTTATCCATCATGGATTCATTCTCATACATGATCAGATCAATAATAAATGATTCCCTGATATTTTGAGCATAATTCAGCGCAAAAAGCAACGGTTATTTTGAGTGGCCTGGTCTGGTCTACTCCTAGGCTAGTTTAGGACCCTATGGATTCAATATTATACTGAAACACTGTAATTGTGTCCAATAAATGATTTTTATGTTGTATGTTTTTATGTTACTATCAATCCAAACACCGCAACAAATAGCACTAAAATGTAATACGAGTAATTAACATAATATAATCTGCTAGGTCACTTTTCCAACCACCAAATCTACAAATCTGGTGTATGCGTGAGTGTAGTCTTGCTTGCGCAAACTGGTTTGAGCCCGGCCACACGCTCAATCTTGCTTGCGCAAACTGTGTTTGTGTAATCATGCATGCACAAAAATTGGAGCTTGTGGCGGGGCTATTAATAACTCTTGAAATTTTGACAGGGTGCGTTGGTGTAACTATTATCTCTGTAACAATTTTACTGTAAGGAGCAACCCCGACCCAATCAGAGCCGCCACCTATTTTATCGTATTATTACGATATACAAAGAATTTTTCAAAAATGCCTTGGCCCATTTTTGATACCTATCTTAAGCTTATTTTTAATGCCTCTGTAATAGTTTTATATTGTAAAGCTTAGGAGGAGATGCGAAAACCGAGTTTGTTGGCTAAAAAGTGAAACTTCACATCTCTTCCTAAACTATACAAAATAAAACAATTTATTATTAATTAAAATATTTATTTTATACTACACCTGCTCGGAAAGTTGCCTATTCCTTTTCCAAATATAAGATAGAAAGTAAGTCATTGCAGGCGTATAGGAAGGAATCCGGGAGGAAAAACTCTCTCACTCGTTTTAGCGGGAGAGAAAACTGTATGGAAATCTATTTCTAACGTGTTATTTTTTTATTTCCTAAAAGATCGGCCGGTAGCTATGGTTATTTTCGTTATAGATCAAACGACAAAAAGTTTTTACTACGAACAATATTTTGAAAAAAGAACCCAAGTGCTTAAGGCTGGCGCGGGAAGTTCTTCTAATTTTGAAGAATGTCGTCGAGTGATAGTGAAAGCTTTATGACACCGCCAGAAATAAAATATTTATTCTGCTTTTTATTTTCATTTTTATCACTCGGCAGAAAGTGCGATTCCTACCTCGTGTGTTTTAAGGCCCTCGGCTGCGCCTCGGGCCTCAAATGACACACTCGATAGGAATCAGGCACGTTCTCGCCTAGGTGAATAATGTACTAATACATAGGCATTAAAAAAGCTTATGATAGGTATCACAAACCGGCCAAGGGATTTTTGATAATTCTTTTGTCTAACGTAATATTAAGATAAAAACGGTGGCGGTGCTAGTTTGGGTCTGGGAACCGCCTTATGTACCAATTACCGAAGTTAAGCAAAGTCGGGCGTGCTCAATACTTGAATGGGTAACCGTGTCATGATGGCTTTTTTCTATTTTTAGATTTTTCAGAAATATAGTGTGTAGGTTTCTTTTGCGAAATACTTTATCTATGCTATTCTCCTGAGCTATTCTCAGCTTGGATTTTTTGTGGATGGCCAGTTCAATGTTCAATGTTTCTTGGTTTAATGGCTCTGCATCTGATCGACACAATTTCGCCAGTGTCTGTACTGCTAAGGTCATCAACATTACATAAAAAAAATAAAAGTAGAAAAATTTAATCCAAAAACAGGTCTAAAAGATTAAAAAAGAATTTAGACAATAAAGATACCAGTGATCTGTGAGCGTGGTTATGGAGGAAACAACATAAACAAACAAAATAAGACAGGTAAACCTTTGGTACTTTTCACTTCGTTTCACTCTTCTCTCGTCAATGTCAGTCGGTAGAGACGTCAATGTCAAAAATGTCAGAGTCAGCGTCAGATGAAAAAAAACTTCTACTGTGTGTTTATTGTTGTGATGATAGTCGAATTTTTACCTATTTTGTAAAATAATTTCGACGGTATTTTGCAGTATGATCTCGTCACGCTATTGGCTGCCGTATGAATCCAAGTTTACGTGTCTAAACAACATGTTTGTGATATTTCGAAATGCAAACGAACGGTATGAACTTATCTTCAAGCGGCATAGGCCCAAAAACAATGTTAAAGTGCGATGGTGGGTTTCCTTTCTGCTTTCCCTAGATCTGGTTTCTTTCCTTAGACTTTGTGTAGATGCCACTTCGACGGCGAAACTCCTTAAATTTTCAATAAACTTCGTGGAAATCGTTACAGAATTTGTTTACTTGGCGAACGCACACCAAGCAACTACATTGTTTGTATATGACCTACTGGCTCCTGCACGCTCTTTTAAACTTTTCAGAGATATTCATCCAGTCATTAGGCGTGAAAAGGTACAGACAGATAACCCGAATTACTTTCACTTTTATAATATTTGAATGGATTATGTTTCTAATTTTTGTGGACAAAATATGTTTGCAAGTAATGTACATCAGAGCCATTTACATAGTTGTAGTAGAAATTAGGCAGTCAGACTTTAAATTGGTAAGCTACATATCTCATGATCTTACTTTTACAAAACCAGGCATGACAATGCCACACACATCTACTCGTTCATGAGAGTTGATCATACAGCAAGAATACAATATTTTAAATTCAATGATTGATCATGTATAGTTGGGATATTGAATCAGAATCAATAACTTTATTTCTTTAGGCTTACAAAATAAGCACTTCGACAAGTCAAATTTTATACTATAAACATAGTTATTATTATCAAATAAGAAGGGGAGAATAGGATGAATGAATTCAAACAAGACAACTATATAATTAAATCGTTCTTGTTTTATAACAGTACACATTTTTATCTCTTGGACTGATGGTAAGATGTAAGTACAGCTATGTACTGTGATTGTAGCTGAATGATGGTAAATTCCATCTCTTTCCTCACAGGTAACGGAGTCCATTTTTAGAGCAGAAAATCATCATGTTAGTGGTATGTGGACTTCGAATAAAAAGTAATCAGATGTTACTCAAGCTTTCAGATGTAGTAACTTGTCTTTGATGTCTTCTTCGACATTTTACAGAGGTAGTGGTAGGTGATAATCTTTTTGGAAGGCTCCTAGATATGACATTAAACTGTTCCATTAAGTTCACAGGCATCATTAAATGTACAATTATGTGTTAGTCAGTGTGTCAAAAATTATATTTTGCATTTGCCATTGACAAGTTTTTCAGTAGTAAGAGAGTTTAGTAGATAAGTAGCTGGAGATGCTGAATTGAAGTAGCTGGTTGCCATGATGACCTCTATAGTCGACTTTAGCTATATTGTAGTTTGTTCATATAGTTGTCAACTAGGTTGAGTTGTTGGTGAATATAGTTTTCAGTTTTCTTGAGCGCCTGGTTCTCATATTCATATTTATTTCATTGCATCATTGTGTACATTTATAGGTCTTAGTACCTAGAGAATGTATAGGAGACACAACCAGCAACCCAAGCAGCAACTTCTATTCTCTTCAGCTCGACAATAGAAGTTTGGTTCTTCATCAGGCCAAGTAAGTAGTTCTCGTTCTTCTGAATAGCTGCTATGCCTTGGTGGTATTTATCGGCGAACTCTTGGTAGAGAACACTGAACAGGCTGTTAGCGATTGAGCCGATGCCGTTGGTCAGTCCTCTCTTCTTGCTATTGCCCAGGTGTTGGTGAGGGCCAGTAAGGTGCTGAAGAAGTTCCGTTTCATGAGCTAATTGTCCAAGTGTAGGTTCACTATATCTGGGGTCAGTTTTATGGCAAATAGGTTGTGTAGGTAGTTTTCGACACGATGTAAACCATTCCAATAATTTGTTAAGTTATAGTACATGTAGTGTCCATTCGTCATGAACCGTTAGCATTTTGCCAAGCGCATCTTAATAGACCGGCCGGCGGCGCTCGGGCTCGAAGCTTGCAATGTGAGCGCCTGATTACGTGCCACTTTTTGTACTTCTGTTACTAATGTAATCATTATAATTAGAGTTATTATTAAAGTTTTACATTATTTTCGTAGCAGCCGGCTTCGTTCTTATTCGGTGGGCTTTAGTGATGACGTCGCATCCATTATCTTTCCCTCCTTCTATGAAGTTTCCGATTTTAGAGGGAGTGGAGAAATTTCTGGACAGGCCACGTCTTGAGCACGCCGAGAGCTCCCCATCGTAAGTAGTGTTGTGTTTGCGAAGTTGTTATAATTTGTTAGTTTAAACATCAGTTAATTTTTGCTTGTTAGGTACTTATGTATATGGTGTCGTATTTTGCGTGTGCCGTCACTCGTTACGCAAGTCTATGAACTATATTTAATTTCCTTGTTTTATTTGTAGTGTTGTTCGATAAGTAAATTATGTGTTTCTTGAATTTTCAATAGAGGCTTGATGTTGTTGAAGCAGTCTTCTTTTACTACTAGGTAGGTACTACCTGACCCGGCAAACGTTGTTTTGCCAGGGTTGAAGATTATTATAGTACTAGCTAATATCGCTATAAAAATGGGGGTTGGTGTTAGAAAGTTCAAAATTAGGGGGTTATAAGTACATATGTTTTAATACCAATCATACAAAAATAAAAATATTGGTCCAAAAAAGAAAAAAAAAATTAACGGTGGAGCGGGCCACCCTTATCACTTTGGGGTATGAAAAATAGTTAACAACCTATGCTCAGACCTACCAAATCTCATAAAAATCGATCAAGCCGTTTCGGAGAGTCGTAGGCGTGATCGTTGTAGGTATTTAGCTTGCATTTAAATGACAATAAACTAAAGTAGAGTAATACTTCATCCTTTGACAGTGTCTCCTGCTCGAGAGTAGGTCTCGTAGTGAAGATGTAAAAATTATAACAATCAAAGTAAAATGCAGCGTGCTTACACTTGTACATCCGACAATGTTAACCTTTAAGTACCGAGGTGCCGGTTTCGTCTTCGTTTCGTCCTTCGACCATAGTTTTACCATAAAAAATAATTAAATTTGTTTTATATTTTTAGAAATAATTATTCGTAAGTTTTGTAAACTCCATATTATTGTATAAATAAAATAAAACAAAAAACATTTAAATATTTAAAATTAATTACAGTCATTAGAGTCACGAGACTTCGATTATTGGGATGAAAAACTGACTTTTACCGAAACAAGTAATTTAAATTTATTGAACTGTTTTCTTTTCCAGAAACAAACTATACTTATAGATCAATAGGTAAACTACAAAACAAAGAAAACGTAAATAATCATCCGATTTCTCAAAAACCACGATGCATCAAGTTAGATTAAATTGATGTATCGAAGGTTCACATGTTTCAAAGAGCCTGGATGAGTCATTGTTACATTTGACTGAAAATAAAAGAGCTAATCCATATTATAATCTAAAATAAGTCTAGTCCAAAAAAACTATACAAGGGCCGGCCGATGAGTGGACTGATATACCACTCGCGATCTTATATCAATCAAAACTCACCGAAATCGCACTTGCGCTATAACTGTCACTTTTCATAAACGCTGCCAAGCGACTGCTCGAGGGGCAGAGAGAAGCACGGGTTGATACTACGCTAACATAGGTAATTAGACTTTTTGAACGCTCTAAGTGTCTGTCAGACACGTCGGTACTTAAACGTTAATTGCTACAGTCGTTATAATTATAAACTCCGACCTGAACTTCAATGTTCATTACAGATTAACTTCATTTAAATGCAATGCAGCCAGAGTCTTGGGGACGCTTCCGACTGGTATTGATATGGACCAGTTGAGCTATCTGTAGATTGTTTTCAACAGTCTGCAGTTAGCTCAATCGTTTCAATTGTAAATACTAGTTTAATTTTTTTATATTATTTGATTGTTATTTTCTTTGTCAATAAAGATTTGTTAGACTTCATTTAAATAAATATAATTCTATAGTCCGATACAGAAATCTGTATATTTTTTGTACACAAAAGGGTTACATAACTCAAGAAATATTGGTGGAAAAGATTTAACGACACTGGTATCATCGAAGTAAAGCACAGAAGCTTGAAATAATAATTGATTTCATTCATCAATTTAAACTTTTTTTGCTACACATGTGACATGCGTTGTTGATGTTTGTGTTTAAGTTTTTAGTGATAACTTTGCTGTTACCTTGTTTTTCTGTTATTGTCAGTTTTTGTTGAGTTTTCATTCAAAGTTTCAAGATTGAAAATATACAGACAGAAATCCTTAGAATAGAGGAAGTATAAAGGGCAGCCTTATCGCTGTGAGCAATGTCTTACTGGCAACCTTAGCATGAACTGGCCATGAAAGAAAAATTTAGACGGTAGCACTTAATTCATTCTATTTAGATAAAAAAAGAAAAATACACTACATTATGTAATAGCTACATAGACACATTACACACATAGAAACATTAATCTAAACACAAAGAGGAAATTCAAATGAACAAAATATTGGACGTTTATTTTGCGATTGGCATATATTTTCTATTTGTTGGCAGCGTCAGGCGTAATGCCGCGCTGCTACATGGTGAAGAAAGTTGCGCCGCGCGTTGATGCCGCCGCAGCCGCAGAGCCTCCGCCACCGGGCAGTCCCAGTGAGGGCAGCGTCGCACCCGGGTACCAGCCCCCGGATGAACATCACGCTAACACAGGTATGTCCTCATCAACGCGTGTTCTACCGCCGCAACCACAGAGCCCCCCACCGCTGGGCAGTCCCAGTGATGACAGCATCGCTCCCGGCTACTAGCCCTCGGATGAACATCGCGCTAACTCGGGCATGTCCTCATCAACACGTGTTCTACCGCCGCAGGCGCAAAGCCTCCGCTGTCGTGTAGTCCCAGTGAGGGTAGCATCGCGCTGGGTCCCAGCCCTCGGATGAACATCGCGCTAACACAGGCATGTCCACATCAACGTGTGTTCTACCGCCGCAGGCGCAGAGCCTCCGCCGTCGTGTAGTCCCAGTGAGGGTAGCATCGCGCTGGGACCCAGCCCCCGGATGAACATCGCGCTAACACAGGCATGTCCTCATCAACGCGTGTTCTACCGCCGCAGGCGCAAAGCCTCCGCCGTCGTGTAGTCCCAGTGAGGGTAGCATCGCGCTGGGTCCCAGCCCTCGGATGAACATCGCGCTAACACAGGCATGTCCACATCATGGAAGACAGCGAACACTCAACCGCCGCCGCAGTTCTCAGCTGCAAATGGTGATGAAGAAGCTTTCTCTGGACCGTAGGCAGATTGAAGGGCGAGTTTGTTAGAAATAAAATTATTATAAAAAAAAACCTTTTAAAACCAAGCTTTTACCGAGGTCGATGAGGTTACGTCGTTTCGTTTAGTAATAATAGTCTTCCTCTGGTACTATCATCAGGACCCTGGCCATCAAATAGGAGTAAAATGCTTTAGAAGACAAATGTAACGAACCTAAACTCGACGTGGTTACGTCGTTTTGTTAAGGAGTTTCTATGGCCAACCTCTGTCTCCATTATCAGGACCATAGTCATCATATTGGACCAAAGTGCTTAGGAAGACAAATCCAACTAACCCAAACTTGACGGGCTTACGTCGTCGTTTTATTTAGGAGATCCTATGGCCACTTTCATATTGTAACCGAACTTACAAAAGTATGCCAAGCACTAATAATTTATGTTTGTAACATTACCTTTATTCGTTTTGGTTCTACTGTAAAAAAAAGATATAGCCTATCATTTGTATCAGATTTGTAACTACAGCGGCCTCTATTCTTTAAAAGTTAGCTCTTTTTTCGTTATATTCTCTAAATTGTGTTGGATCCACTCATAAAACTATACCACACCTTCGTAAGTTGGCAATAAGGTTCTCTTTTAAATAATTTAAGGGATATTTCCATGTATTTAGAGTGCGTTCCATGTTTCTGAGGTCGTAAAGCAAATGACTGCATTATTTACCAATTTTTTCTATATATCAAAGAACTGCGCTTCACTTGTCTCTCCTTTGTCCTTGAACTTAATCAAACTATGTAGTTCGTATATGTATATCATTACTAAAAACAATTAACAATAAACAATTAAACGTGAAATCTGATATCAAAGAAAAGAAATGAATTAGTGAAGTGACGTGATAACTCTACTTTTTAAAAATATTCTATGTCAATCCGGAAGCATCAATGTAAAAAAAACTTCACATAATCAATTAGCGATACCATGTGGCACGTTTTTATCACAGACAATATTTAAAATTATACACCGTTGGATGGAGCCGACAATTCATCATCATCATCATCATCATCATCAGCCTATACACGTCCACTGCTGGACATAAGCCTCCCCCGTACGACGCCAGAAATAGAAGTCCTGAGCCGACAATTCACCAAAAGGCAAATATAATGCAATCGGAAAGGGCGAGCATGCTCAACAATAGAGCGCATTTTGCATACTGAAAAGCCGATACAGTTGCGTCCTAGCCAGTAACATCATAGCCCGGAAGTAGCGAGTAAAATTGCGCTCTCTTGTTGCATTTTGCAAAATACTAACTACCATTGAAGCAAATATTGTGAAACATGCAAGATATCAATTGATCTGACTTATATGAGGCTACTGACCTCATCATCATGAATATTCTTTTATATTCGACGAATTTATGCCAATGTAAAATCTAGCTGCTATTTAGAAGAAGGACGGAAGGCATTTAGACCTTTTTTGTTTCATCATCTACATCATCATATCAGCCCATACACGTCCGCAGCTGGACATAGGCCTCCCCTATACGACGCCACAAATAACGGTCCTGAGCCTCCATCCATCGACTCCCTGCGACCTTTTTTGTTTACTCAACAGAAATTGAGTCGGAGTGAACTTTATGAATAAAAAAACACTAAGCAGTTTTACATTTTATTAATTCATCATAATCATCAGCCCGTATACGTCCACTGCTGATCATAGGCCTCCCCTCCGCAGCCCCCCTCCTTTTTATTAATAAGTAGCGACCCGCCCCGGCTTCGCACGGGTGCAATGCTGGCTCTAAATTATCATACAAACTTTCCTCTTGAATCACTCTATCTATTAAAAAAACCGCATCAAAATCCGTTGCGTAGTTTTAAAGAGACATACGGACAGACAGACAGACAGCGGGAAGCGACTTTGTTTTATACTATGTAGTGATTAGATTAATATTTTAATGCTGGAAGGACAAAAAACGTACTTTCCTCTATTTCCAAGAGCAACCACTACCGCAAATCTCCGCCGCCGCTGTTGGCTACAACATTTTTCCGCTTGCAAACGAGGGGGCAAAATAATATGCGGGGGCTACGTCGAGTACATTTTCCGATTAATTACTTGTAGCAAGTAATTAATGGAAAATACTGAAATGTTATAATTATATCTTTGTCTAGACACAACATGTATCTACTTTCCAAAACGGGAGAAGCCAGTGGCTCCACTGTTTATAACTAGTTCGGGAGCCTATGGATTCATTTTATATATTTGTAACATTTGTGTCAAATAAATGGTTTTTACTTTACTTACTTTCCTATCTTTTATGTTAAGTGGGTTTAGAGTCGTGAAAAATTGCGCATGCAAATGTGCCAAAATATAGAGCTCATTAACTATTTGATTGCCCCTGATCGACGCACACGTATTCTATATTCGCCAGCATATTGCCCAAGACGCGCGCGCTCCTCCGGATCGCATCACTGAAGCTTATTAATGAACGCGCTAATCTTTAACCAATTCATATCATGGTTAAATATACCGTTTTAAATGATCTCTGTTATTGTTGGCAGAGTCAAGGCAAGCGGAAGCGGCGGCGGAATATGAGGAATTGCGCAGTGCCCCTATGTCGGAGCGGTCGGCGGCGGACACGGAGGCGGCGCACGAGTTGCTGTCGCTCGCGGCCGGGGTGCCCCCGCTGCCGCCCGCTGCCGTGCTCACCGTGCTGCGGGCCCCGGACCCGGTCATACCCGTCTATACATACACGCTGCAGCCCACCACCATCTATATCCTGTCTGATGATCAACCAGAGCCGATCTACCACGCCGTGCAAACCATCCCGCTGCAACAGGTACCATTATTAATATGAATCCCAACAAGTGGTGGCTCATTCAAAATTTATATTGTCCAGGTGTTCATTTATTGATGACATTAATATATAGCCTTATTTTAAGTAATATGTTTGTAGCAATCTTTTGTAGAATATTATTTTGAGCATGATTGTTGACAGATCGAGTACACCACCATCGATAACCAGCAGGTAGGCTACATCTCGTACCCGAACGGTCTGCCTCCGCCGCCGCCTCTCGAGTATCACCCCTCGCCGCACCAACAGGGGGCCTGCATCGTGGACAGTCCGCCTCCGCCCCCACCGCCGCCGCCGCCGCGGCCCTCCGACCAGGGTTGCCTCACTACCCTCAGCATCGAGGAGATCACCGACTCTGAATCGCAGTACGCCATTCAGGTGCCGGTCATCGCGCCGGTGCCCCACCAGCAGGCCCCGCCGCCGCCGCCCGAACTACAGGACGACGATTCCGACGAGGACACCTTGTGCATCGTCACCACCTCCATCAAAGAAAAACAAGGCAAGTACAATTGCAATGAGTGTGGTAAACGGTATGCCACCTCGTCCAACCTGTCGCGGCACAAGCAGACGCACCGCAGCCTCGACTCCAACTCGGCCAAGAAATGCGGTGAGTGTGGTAAGGCGTACGTGTCGATGCCTGCGCTGGCCATGCACGTGCTGACGCACCGCATGGGGCACGTGTGCGGCGTCTGTGGAAAACAGTTCTCACGGCCGTGGCTGCTGCGCGGCCACCTGCGGTCGCACACCGGCGAAAAACCGTTCAACTGCGCGCACTGCGGCAAGGCATTCGCGGACCGCTCCAACCTGCGCGCGCATCTGCAAACCCATTCCTCCGACAAGAAGCACGAGTGCCCACGCTGCAAGAAGAACTTCGCGCTAAAGAGCTACCTCAATAAGCACCAGGAAGTGGCGTGCTGCCGTGAAGACGAGGAGGAAGGCGTCGCCTCCGCATAGTGCCGGCTGCCGCGGAAATATACAACGAAAGATTTCTCTATGAACTTCTATACATCTTTGTATATTTCGCAAAAAAACATACACTTTAAGAAGGCGTGGCTACAACGTTGGCTCCGTGAAAATGATAAGCAATAAATACGTACCTAATAAATATTTAATATTAATAATAGGCTTCCTTTTCAAGAATAGCTGAAATAATGTATTTTTTCAAATGTTATATGGAATGCAATGAGGAAAATGATGTCAATTTATGGCGAGGGCCTGCACCGTTTTGCGTAAGAATGTTTATAGTTCTGTTAAGGTAAGTTAGCGTCGCACGACTGTGGACGACTTGGTTGCGTTCCGGTGGACGGCGGGAGCGGTTGTGGATTTTTTTGAGTTATCAATGGAATCTTCTCGCGCGGAGGGAAACGCTCCATTGGAAACCGCTCCCGCTTACCACCGAACTCGCACCCTTAGATAGGAACTAGTTACGGTGATACGTAGAGACTTATAGAAACAGTCGAGCTGTGGTAAAATGAGAGCAATAACGTAATGTTTGAGTTAGGCGCACGAGTAGCGTGCAACGCTTAGCGAATAGCCGCGCGGAGGCAGAGAGGACCAAACGCTGCACCGTCCGCCGCCGCTCTCCTCACGCAATCTATACCACACAATAAGCGTTTTTAACTTCAAACTATACAGTTGATTAATATTTAACTTACAATCATATCCAAATTATGTAGTACCTAGTATATCTCATAATAAAAACATGGTATCAGAAATAAGAACATTCCAGTTTTCATCATGAATGTGAGTGGTTTAAGTACGAACCTCGTTTGTGTTGAAAGATCATCAGCATTAGTGCGGTTCCAGTATTTAGTATTTTTATTGAAAAACATAAATATTACAAAGTATTCATAATATACATATGTATTCCAGACGCGGTGCATCCTGGACAAGATGAAACGTTTATGTTCTTCCAAAAAAAACTAGGATTGCAGTTAACCCATTCAAATTCATAGTGAATTCGTCAAAATACGATAGTTCTTACATTGGAATATGTTGCGAATTACGATGTGCCTGTGAATAAAATTATCTCACTTAGCTTGCACTGTTTGCACTGTCTAAGCTTTTACTTAATATATGTATTACGAACATAAATTTGGCACTATCAAAGAAACATCACGACTCCTGTTTGTTGTTTTTCTCAGTTATTTTAGTGCTTTTCATTAATCTATAGATTTTTCTACCTAATGAAAAGGACTGTCGATAAAACCATTATCGTAAAATGTTAAACGAGTCGTGATCTACAAGCGCGCTGTTTTGTGGACAGCATGCAAAAATTGTACAAACTGTAAATATATTTTTTATGAATTAGATATTTGAAACGTTACACGTTATATTTGGTTTTGCTAGTATAAAATATCAGTCATATTTCAAAAAGTAAAGCCCATCACAGACTTAGCTATAATATACTATATTAATATACCGTGCTTTTATAGCACGATATATTATATATATATTATATAGCAAGCAGTACAAGCACTTACAGTATAGCTTGGTGACGTCATATATGTAAATATAAATTATAGCTGCGTGTGCGGTCACTAGAAAATTTGTATAAAAAATATATCGCGCTATGCATTGCTATGATTCATATTATAGCTAAGTCTGTGATAGGCTTAATGGGCTCACGAGATATCGGTACCGACCACATGGTAGAATTAGACGGCAAAATGTGGTCCGTGTAAATGAAACTTATTGCAATATAGCACCTGACCGCGTGTTGTCGTTGTCGTGTGGTTGGGGTTGTGATGGCGGTGTGGTTGTGCTACGTGTGAATTATCACATACTCCGTCTTCGACAAAAGAACACAAACTCGTGAATAACTATTTATATCTGCTTACCACTATTATTATAATAACGTTTGATAAAGGTTCTCTAGTCATTTTGCTAGTGTTTATAATACTTCGTAGGTACTTTAGTATGCGCGTACTGTATTATTTTTAGAATTCTATCATGTATTTTTTTACTAAATGATGGCAAAAGTCTGGTGCAGAATGAGCAATTAATGTACAAAGAATATATTTTGATAAAATTGATTTTTGTGGACTATGTAATCGCATATTGAATTAGCAATGACTTAATGAGGATACTTAATACAGTTATTCTAATCATCCTTATTTTTGTTTCCTTGTTTATAAATTTTTTGTTAAAAGTTATCTTATTGTTATACCTTAACTAGGTTAGTACCATAAATAGGGTAGTTAATGAGTTCTAGTCAAAAAATGCGTTTACAATTTTTATATTTATAGCGAAAATTACTAGTCAGCCATTTTTTAACATATCTCATTTATATAGTATGACATGGAATGGACGAAATATTTTAATACAGCATTGTGACTCGTACGTACAGTGATATAAGTTTTCTTTGGTTATTTTATAAATTTTACACAATCGGTACAAAATTAGAAAAATAGACTTTCTTTGAACACTAATGGTTGTTTGTCTTAAATGTACTTTTTCTAACTATCAATGTACCTTTGGTAGTTATATAATTGTTATTTGTTAAAACTAGTCAGCTATCACGCTATTCTATTGTCTTCCTAGGTTTGGTTAGAGAGGATATATTACCCTATAAATCCATCAATTATACTGTGACGTAGTCAATTGAAATTAGGAACTTAAGCAGCCTAAAGATAGATAAATAATTAATAAATTAGTTTTTTTATTTATAGGTTATTGATAAACATGCATTGCAAAATATTACAAGAAAATAGAATATTGATTCCAGTAGAAATACTTCACCATCAATTAGTTATATCTCAATCAGATAATTTTATAGCGTACTTGAATAATAATATATTGTCCATGTTTAACTATTGAAATATTTTCGGCTAGAATGTAGTGTTGTTGATTCTGTTCTCATTATAATAACTTTTTCCAACACTGTAACAATCTAACATAAATGTATAAAATCATTACTTACATCTTTGATTATTTTTAATGGCTTTACCTAAATAGACGAAAGCGCTCAGATTGAAAAGTCTCCGCAGAAAATATTTACATACCAAATTTTATATAGATGAATTTATAAAAGAGTTTTTTAATAACATTTCCTGTCTATTTGTAAAATAAATTAATATAAAAATTATGAATGAAGAAATTCTTTTGATCGAAAGGCTTAATAGTTAAATGTCAGCTCGCTATAAGTGAAATGACGAGTTCACTATTAGCGAATTGACGTTCTCTAACTTTTTGTTACAGTCAAGTTAATATATGCCAGTAAATATTTAAACTACGGGCATATTATAACTATTTAATATTTAACCATTTTGATAGTAATATTATACATACATATTATATATAAAAAATATAGATACCTTTATTATGCTACTTACAAATTTTGTGATGGCGTTCAAAACAAATATCGTTTTATACAAAATATTGATTGCAGAATGAAAACTTAAATAATCAAGTACAATAGCTTTTTCATTGTTCTTACATGCATTTTCTATATAGAAGTGTATCCAACTAAACGAAAATGATAATTTATAATATTTGGAAACCACCCTTACCGGAGGCCATTAGGTAGTCAAAATAATTAATAGAAGGACCACCACGACATCACCTAACAGAAATCAACTCTTAAATAAGTACGTGTAAATAGGTTTTTTTAATTTTTATGAAAAACTATTTTATTCTTATTCAATCCATAATGGAGACGCTACAGCATTTACAAAGGACTTTCCAATGTTGATTAAAAACGGTTTCACATCAGTTTAAAACCCTAAAGCGGGCAACGGCTCGGTCCTCAGCCTAATGAAGAGCATCGAGCTCAGAGCATTTCAGTTGGAAATTGCCGACCAAACGAGCGAGCTTCTCTTGTCCAAATCAGAAAATAACTATACCTAACAAAATGAACAACCCTGTGTTCGTGTTCGGTTTTTCATTACAATTTACGTACACATAGTTGCTTTTTGAGCTATTCATGGACAAAAATCCACAAATTACAGTAACATAAAAAACTTTTTTAAACAAAATTCTAATTAGCAGTAGTAAAGGTAAACCTTTATTACTGACTTTATTGCTTGTCCTTTGACGTAGGCTTCCTCTAAAGTCTTTTATTTCTTCCTGTACTTTGCAGTGCGGTTAGCTTCTGGACCGGCCACTCTTTTGATATCATCTTTGCGTCGTTTGTTTTGCCTGCCTTCAAAGTCATCATGACTTCATGTTTAAGAGCCGGCAACGGCGCGATCCTGAGCCTAATGAAGAGCATTGAGCTCGGAAAGCATTTCATTTGAAATTGCCGACCAAACGAGCCTTTGGTCCAAATCAGAATATACCTAACAAAATTACCAACCCTCTGTGTTCGGTTTTTCAATTAAATTTACGTATTTATAGTTGCTTTTTAAGCTATTCGAAGTCACCAATCCAACAAATTACAGAAGCCTTTATTGCTTAATTTTTCATAGGTTGTTTGTTGTTTTAATCCTTTATTCTTAGTTCTGTCCTCTGCAGTACAGTTTCTTTCGGAACCAGCAACTCTTTTAATCTTTCCATCGTTTGTTTTACCTCCCTTTACTTCTTTATTTTTAAAAGGAGTTTATTTAAAAAAAGGAGACATCACTTTTGTGATATCTCCTTTTATTGCGTTAGAATGTGTCCTATCTAGTTTTAGTTTTGTATTTTGTAATCTTAGTCCCTTATTTAACTCCAATTACACTCATTTCAATTCCATTTTAAACTTTATTCTATTCAATTGTTGTTCGGATAGTGCCCAGGTTTGCCTTCCATAGGATAGGCAAGCCATTAAAAATAAGTATAATATAATCACTATCAATAGATTAAAAATAATTATTTAATTAAGGACAGGTTCACATGTTTTGCAACATTTGAACTAGATTCCACTGAAATCCTCAGAATATGAAGGTAAGGAAATAATATAAACCAATTGGTACTACAAGTAATTAGAGTTTCAACTCTTGAACGTTTTGCAAATACAATATCTTGAACAAATTACGTTTCCTACCAATAAAGAAACATTCAAAATCAGGCAAACTTTAAAACCAATTTTTAAAACATAATATACACAACAATTTTGAATACTACCGCATGATACGTATATTAAGATCTCTGTTAAAAGCATATAAATAACATTAGTTCGAAGCTACTATTACTTTTTATACGGACGTTATCACATCGAAACGATTTAAATAAAATTCTACAAGTTTTTTAATACTATTTACGGACTAATAATAGAAAATACTTAGGCGAATTTAAACAACAACGATCAGAAACATACATACATGAATGTGTGAGTAAAATATCTAGAATCCTCATTAGAAGGTACATATGTGTAAGTAGCAAACTTTAGTTGTCATTATAATATCAAATGTTAAAAAATCAAATTAATATATTTAAGAATTTAAAATAGCAAATGAAAGGGTTTATACTTTTAACATAGATATTTAACTATATACCTAGCTAATCAGGCAAACCAACTGTGTCTTTACTTTTTGCTAATTTTAAAATAACCTCCATGTTACAATTATAAAACATATACTTTTTATACTATGTTCCAGAAAATAATGTCTATAGTAGTGTAATTTATTATTCATACATACCTACATACATAGAGGTTTTCTATAAATCTTGTAGAATTAAAAAATTATCTATTGTTTCCGCTGTCATGTTTATGATAGATAATATAGTCAATATGAAAACTAATTAAGAGCTTAGATAATTTGTATATTTAGTTATATTTGTTTTACCTTTTATATTTAGTTTTATTTAGGTGCTAGATAGATTTTATTGTTTTTTTTTCTATAAAAGGTAAGTAATTGCCTACTACTAGCTGTGCTACTAGTACGTATATATGTTTTAATACGAGTTTAGTAGGCACTTTAAACATTTTGTTGATTTTTTGTTTTCCGTTTTTTAGAACTTTGTTCTCTTGAGCAAGCACTCTTTTAGCTTATTTGGAGGCTAAAACAATGCGCTGTGACCACTTAAATGGTTATAATTCAAGTTTATTGTTAACTTTATACAACTGTATTTCCTCTGAATAAAATAATTCTATTAGTGTAATGATTTGCATAGAAAATATTCAGACTTAGTGTTACCAGTTTATTTATACTAGCAAAAATCTTTGATGTTAATTACCATTGTGTTGTGAATGAGGTGTTTCCTCGTGGAGATATTTCAAATTACTTTTATTAGCAATGTGAATACATAACTTTATTATAATATCCAATTCATAGATCGATTTGGCTATCAGCAATTAAAGTATAATTATACAAAAATCATCTCGATGACTTTGTGGTGCATGTCCGCCTGGGACGCAGGGGGATGTGGTTTCGATTCCCACATCGGGAAGTATGTAATTAATAATGTCATTAATTGTGCTAAGTTAACCATTGCGAAGAATTGGATATTCATAACGTCAGAACAGCAGGGAACGATTGGTGGTCATAGGAAACTTATAATCAAGCTCAGAACTAACAAGGGAACTTTTGAATGTAAACTTCTTCCCCCAAAAGTTAACGAGACACACCCACAATGTATTTGTATCAAATCTAGCTTCATATTGACTGTTCGGACAATAGTATCAATCCTTATTCGTAGATGCTTTTAAAATTAGTGTTTTAATAGATTTTTCTAAATACAGGAAAATATCAATCATTAAAACGAAATGTGTTTTATTGGGCTGTGCTCGTTCCTACCAAGACACCTCAATCGATTCAGAAGAAAGCTAATGATTATAGGCAAAAAGAAAAGGCTTTTGATAAATTAAAGGAAGGAGGTTAAGGAGCGAATGAATAGGATGGAGGAAGAATCGTAGACCGAGAATTTAGGTATGCTTACCCTAGGCACAGATACTGTACTACCCTAGGGATGAATAAGACATGAACTTTTCTAATGAGATGAACTTTTCTCAACAAATTTCTAAAATGTGATTCTGCAAGGATTAGATAATCGTTGTTCCAGGGGTGTAACTCAGTCGTGTAAGCATTTTGCTCAGCCTGATAATTTTAACTTGTTTGTATTCTAAAATTAATTCGGGTAAATTCTTTGTCTAATCGTAGCATGTCATGCAGCTATAACGTAACTTATTTATGGTATATAATTTTCCTTACCGCCTACAAAAAATAGTTGCCAAAACTGGCTCTTGGTGCGTCGTTGTCCCAAATTGCTTCTAATTCAGTTGCTTATAAAGGCTTGTTGTGTTCGTTCCCATACTCTGAAAACACTGCTTCCACGACACAAAACAGGCTAATACTGGAAAAGAATATCCAGCTCGAAGAAATAGGTATAAATACGGTTTAATCATATATATTAAGCAGTAGGTATCTATCACTTCATTCCATAAATATGCGAAATAAATCTTGGAATGAAATTGAACAGTTTTCAGAATAAAAGTTCACCTCAATGCCATTCTAAGGTCTGAATTTTAGAATGGTACCGTCAGAGTCAAATTGATATGAGCGTCTAGAATAGTCAAAATGATCTATAAACATAAATGCAATTTCATATACGCAGTTCGAATCATCATGTTGTTGTAAGTACCCAAGGTGCTCAAAATATCTTACTAGGTACTCGTTGTTTGATATTTATATGAGCAGCCTGGGTGTTCAAAATTATCTAATTATCAAAGCTCTCAAACATGATAAATGAGTAGTAAGATATTTTGAGCACCTTGGGTGCTTACAACAATAATGATGATTCGAACTGCGTATATTAAATTGCTGTTATGTTTTTCAGATCATTTTGAATAGGTACCCTAGACACTCATATCAATTTGACGCTGACTGTACCACAATCGGATTAATAATTTAAGATTATTTATCGAGTACATTGTGTTTTTATTTATCTTAAGTTTACGGTGAGTCGCCCTCTCTGACCACGATCGCTGCAACGCGATGGAAACGTAGGGGAAATAAAAACGCGCAAGTTAAAAATTAAAGTTAATAATTGTATGCCTTAGCTGCCTAATCTTTTATCAAGTAGGTAGTACCTAATAGCCCCACTCCACTTTTAATGCAAAGCCTAAGCAGAAAAATCAATATTGACCGAATCAGCAGTTAACGATTTACTGTTAGCATCTCTGTGCGCAAATTTTGTCGATAAAAATACAATGTATTCAAGTATTTGTTTTGCAATCCTAATACAAACAATGTGAGAGGTCTTATATATTTCACTTAGAAGGTATTAGGAGCCCTGTTAGGGCGCCATGCAACAAGAGAGGTAGCTCATTTTAAGTATCACAATAAAGCTTAGTTTTATAAATATTGCACATTATTCAGTACTACAGCTATTTTTATTTCAGCAGCATTATCTACGGTCTTAACGCCTGGGTGGAGGGAGAGTCTGCTTTCTTACGGACGACCTTGTCTACTTCCTAACTTTTTACGAGGTCATGAACCTTACACGTTTCCTTCTCTGCTACGCTTTTCAGTGATGCGGCGAGTTTGCGCAGTTTTCCTCGACTGAGATTGCCTCTTGTTGGTATTTGAGGGTTTTTTAGTGCGATCTGGATACATGTGTTCCTGCTATCATTGTAATATTTTTGGTCAGAGCTGGTAGGAATATGAAAATCGTAGTCGTTCTTACAACTACGTAGGTAGACTATGTTGACCGCTTTTTCGGGACTGGTATCAACACCCCTATAAATTTCTATGCTCGACTCTTTACATTATATAAACGATATGAGTCATTAGTTAAAAATACATAAATTAAAAATTATACCAACCATTTTTTAGGCGATCGTTATGAAACGGTTGGCAATTTTTTCAAGGGTTAAGTTTCTTAAGTTTTATTTGGACAACATCTGAATTGAATATAGCACTACCTATTTTGTAGTAAGTATGTATTTACTATTTATTTTACAAGCGTGGTGATTATGGCAAAACCCCCCTACATGGGAGACCATCCACTCGATGGACCGACGACATCGTAGCGGTCGCAGATAATCGATGGATGTAGGCGGTTCAGGACCGCTATTTGTGGCGTCGTATGGGGGAGGCCTATGTCCAGCAGTGGACGTCTATGGGCTGATATGATTTGATGTATTTACTTTAATTTTGAAATTATTTGTGAATAATAAACACGATTCTGTTTTTTTTAGATAGATACACATTGGCAGTGTGTGTTTGAATTAATCTCGTTGTGCAGCAAAAACGCGAAGTTTAGTCGTTCAATCGTTATCCTATTCGGATGAAGCCTATACGTAACGTCTCATGGAACGGATCTAACAATCTCTGACTGTAAATTGCATCTGTGCACGCTTGCAATATGGCAGCGTCAAACTTTAGTTCCGGCTTAGACTCTTATTACCTGCGCGCCGCGCTGTTGTGCGATTGGAGATTTGCGACAGAATTAGAGTAAATAAAAACTATTCGATACCAACTGGTCTTTCAGACGAAATCTGCAGATGTTAATGGCATTACATTCATTTCACAATGCGAATCATTTGTAAAATTAAAGATTATTTTATTATAGAATGGTGCTCGTGATCGTGCGTTAATGAAACGTCGCGACGTTTCATTAACGCACGATAAATAATCTTTAATTTTACAAATGATTCGCATGTCGCGCGAAACGATAGTGCGTTGCTCCACGTCGATGCTCACGCCGCCATCGCGAGTAAACGGTGCATTATCTATGCCTATGTTACTCGCCATCCTTTCAAATAACTGCCAAAAATGTGTTTTGGGGAACAGCTAGTTAGTTATATTTTCAAAGGAGAAATTATTTCATTTAATGTGGTTTACATACATAAGCATTTTTATTGATATATCTATTTATTATATACCTACTTAGGTATATATTATGATTAACACAGTACATACATACATATGTATTGAATATACAAAAAAAATTTCATTAAATAACCCACCCCTGACTGTTCCCGGTGCGAAGGTGCCCATAATGCAGCATTACCTCGCTGAATAGCGATGGAAATTCTTTGCACCAAGAACGACCCGGAGCGGGAGTATCCTGTTATCTGTCTGTGTCTGTTGTTGTTTATTATGATTGGTTTCATATACTTTTGATTTTACCCATAAATACTTTTTCTATTTAATTTAGAAAATAAATATGCGCCTAGATTTTTCCATCCGCATCCAACGCATACTATTTTACATAAATGATACTTTAAAAGGCGCTCCATGCAAGCTCGATGCGCCGCGCGCCGCGGCGACAGTATACACTTTGAAATGACGATGGCTCGACGTAGACTTGCGCGCTATTCCAAGGGTCACCGTAGTGGTAATGCACTGATTACTCGCGCGCGCTCGACGTGGAGCAGCGCACTATCGTTTCGCGCGACGTTTCACTAACGCACGATCACGAGCACCATTCTTATCATAGCGAGAACAACTTTTAATACATTTTATATATTTGCATAGTTGAACTATAATAATTATTTACAATTTTAAAGTTCTTCAAGGTTGTGCAGAGGTAATAATAATTATTGATATATAAAATTATTATAATTGTTTAAAATCTTCGCTTCTTTTTGACTTTTACTGCCAAATGACAGCAGTATCAATTACATATTACACACAAACTTATTAATATTTATTATAGGAACAATGTGTTTAATTTAAAGCATCTGTCTAATGATAGTGTCTATTATGTCTATAAATTTATTTTGAGTTATACAAACATTATAATTTAAATATGTAACTTGACCTTGAACCCGCGACCTGCCCCTGAATACGGGACTGAGCTAACCAACTGCGCCACGGAGACAAGAACCCGACTAGTCGAAAACCTTTGGTTAGCGCAGTTCCGTATTCAGGGGAAGGTCGCGGGTTCAAGTCCCGCCGGAGTCGTAAGTTTTAGGGATATTATTTAATTTCTTTGAGAGAGTGCGTGGGCTTACCTACGCACTATACCTAATATAACAAAAACCTTAGAAATGAGCAACGGCGATACCTCTCGTCAAACGATCTAAATGTAACTTTAGACTTAGAGCAGGTTTGGATAACTTCAATGTTTCCCCTGTAGGTGGAGCTAACGACGCTATAGTCCGTAAGTACCAAAGATTTTCGACTAGTTGGGTACTTGTCTCCGTGGCGCAGTTGGTTAGTGCAGTCCCGTATTCAGGGGAAGTTCGCGGGTACAAGTCCCGCCGGAGTCGTAAGTTTTTATTTGAGATTACTCCGAGTGCGAGTGCTTTCGCACTATAAATAGCAAAAACCTTATATCACAGGATTAAAAATAACGCCATACTGTTTATTTCGATCGATAAGAGAGGGAATCTTTTTTAGTGCTGTCAGTCAATTTAGTTTAAGAACGGAACCGATAGCCTTATTCCCCATACAAACGTACTTTCCGCTTCATTTGGAAACTATGTCCCCGATCTTATTGAAATCCATACGGAATCAAATGAAAAATAGCTATGTTTGCAGCGGTTTCGTTTTTGAACAAAACATAATGATATTTAAATGAGAGCGAAACTAATTTGACCACCAAAAAATCGCTTGAAGATGACTCGCATCTTCAAGCGATTTTTTATGCATGATAGACACCTTTATTCTAAAATCTGTCGCGCTGCAAACATCCTAAATATATATAACATTATAAATAATGATAAATATTTTTGAAATCAATCGTTTACTCAAAATTAATCAGAAAGTACGGACAAATATCAAAAAATGGTGCCTACCAATCAACACTAAACACAGCCACATGACAGCTTCGTATTAGATGGTTAGACGCGCTTTCTCAGTCATAGCGCGCCCCATTTAAGTCTACGTGAAATAACAACAAATCCGCAGGGGTAAATCCGTTTCCGTTTGGGAGAGGTTCGTAGCCTTTTTAAGGTTGGTTTTTGGAAAGATGAGGATGAATACAATGTTGTCAATTCAGAGGAAATTGACAACATTGTATTCATCCTCATCTGTAATCGTAACGTTTTGTTTGATAGGGGTGTTTCCTCGTGGCCAAACTAGATTGTCTAATTGGTTTGGCTACGAGGAATAATTTTTGTGGGTAACACGGTTTCAGTCAAGAAGTTCGGCTTTAGAGACAGATCGTCTCTAAAGCCGAACTTCCAATAACTTCCAATAGCGTCCAATACCCGTCTTGGGTTGTTTTAGCACTTCAAAAGATAATGCTATATCTCTCTGTCTCTTGGTCGTTTTTGTTTAAGAAAATTATCTTTTGAAGAAAATTCTTTGCCTTTTTATCTGAATTTGCCCAGTCCTCTCATGTGGAATATTAGTGAAGCTCACATAGCGCGGAGAGGCCAAAAGTCATTAATATCAGCAGCGTGAGTACACATGCTTGCGGCTACAATATCTCGGAAGCCTCACCAGAATTATAAAAGGGGTATATTTTGTATTGAACCCAGAGGGAATTATTTGTCTGCTGTGTAGGTATAGGTGACCCATTAAAGGCGCAGGTGTATATAAAATAAATAACAGGATCAAATAGAACTTTAGATTCTCACAATTATTAAATCAATGGGCTATGTCCTTAATAAGAATATCATATTCTTCAGTCTTATCTATATTTTATCTATCTATTATCTCACCTTATTTATTTCAAACACACACACATTGTTGTTAGTTGATCCTGTTGCCTGGACTCTCATGACATCGGTGTCCTCTAGTGTATTCGACACAAAAACCACACACACTGAGTCTCCTATTGCCCAGACTCTTAAGAGACTGGTGCCTCGGGAGACAACCCTCACCCCCACACAAACACGAACATACAAACACACATACAAACACACACCCCATACACACCCACACACACACAAACAAACTTTTAGTAAGATTTTGTTAAACTTAAATTTAATTAGTAATAGCTTCCGACTGGTATTGATATGGACCAGTTGAGCTATCTGTAGATTGTTTGCAACTGTCTGCAGTTAACTCAATTGTTTCAATTGTAAATACTAGTTAAATTTGTTTATATTATTTGATTGATATTTTCTTTGTCAATAAAGATTTTTCTTTGTAATGGCTTATCTATAAATATGATTTGTTTGTTATTTGAAAGCTAGCTATGTATGTGGCTATATGTATTGGTGCTGCGGGTAGCGCTGCACTTACCATCCAGGCACCGCTGAAAACCAGCGCTGCTATCTGAGCCGGTGACCTTCTTGTGTTATTTTAAATTAAATTTTAGTATAAGCAATTTATGTTATGTTTTTGTGACACATATTAATATTTTCTATTTCTATTTCTATGCTCATTGATTCTGCCCAGCCCATCTTCAGTGATGAGACCTGTAGGGATGGGACGTATTTACTCGACCAGGTTTTAATACCTGGTATTTGCTTGCAAGTACGGAAACCTGGTATGCGTCGAAATACTTGAAAGTCTTGCAAGTACTCGTACTCGCAAGACCGAATACCGAGGTATTCGGGGCGTGCGCGGACTCGATCGAATACTTACTTCTGACTGCGACAGTGACAGTGACACGAAAGTTCAAGTACTAGGTACTTACTTAGGTACCTACGAATTTTTCAGGCCCCAAAAATCACCATTTAGTAATTTTCATCAAAATGGTTTGAGGAATTTCTGACATCTTTACAAACAAATACCCGCCTCATAGATTAGTCTAGGACTAGGTCCAAAATTTACCAATCTACCGTGTCTCGTGCTGATCTTAATTTCATTTACTAGGTAAAAATACCTAGGTAGGTAGGTACCTACTTGAAATATTTTATTTTATTACCTACCTACTTACATCTTGTCTTAAAACCGAACCTTAAGTAATAAGTCCCTATCTGAAACTAATCAATAAATAAAATCATTCAAAAAGTAATTTTGGTACGTATACCTACCTACCTACTAAGTAATTTTTCGTTGACACTACTTTGTATCTTATCACAAGTCAAGCAAGTATCAATTTCCTATGAAAGTATTTTTTTGCGTGTGCTTGGAAGTTTTTTTTCTGCAACCACGATTATGAATTTTATTCCCATGGAAACTTAGATCAATTTTTCTGTATAAGTATTTTACTCTGAAGGTGTTCATAAGACAGTGACAGACGTGCGTACATTATTTTTCACTTCTCTTGCTCAAAAAGTGTATGATAATAGTGTAGCTTAGCGGGCCCAGAACTCGAGTTTAAAACCTCGGGCTAAAAAGTATTTTTTCTTTTTAATTTTTGTCTAAAATCATCAGCCCGTACAAAGCATTCATTCTCTTACATAAAAACTCGACTTCTTGGTGCTCCGTCAATCTTTTTTTTTGAAAATAGAACCGTCTTGGTGATGTTTTATGAAGGTTGATTCTTCCCTTCACGGTAGAATGCGAACTGTTTCGTTGCGGGTTAAATAGAGATTTAAAAAAAAAGATGGTATTGGCGCTAAATCTCTAGAATTTTCTTCATTCCAAATCACAAACTTTTACGGTTAACTTCCTGACTTTTACTTCCAAATTGTGAACGTGAAAAATGACATCAAGTGATAGTGAAGATGCTAATATGCAAATTGCAGAAAAGGGCAAAGAAATAATTATGAATCTGTTGCCGACAAAATCACGTGGAATATATTTAAAAAGTTACGAAAATTTTATGAAATGGAGAGATGAGAAACGTGTGGATTCTTTTACAGAAGGGGTTTTTCTCACTTATTTTGATGAATTATCGAAAAAATTCTAATCGTCGACTCTTTGGAGCACATATTCAATGTTAAGAATAACCTTTCAAACGAAACACAACGTCGATATTAAAAGATATGTAAATTTAACGGCTTTACTGAAGAAATTGTCCACTGGATACAAGGCAAAAAAATCTAAAGTCTTGACGACACAAGAAATCGAAACATTTTTAAATAACGCTCCAAATAAACAATACTTGGCAACAAAGGTAACCTACTTATGTACTCTACTCAAACTAAATAAATAGATACCTACCTACATACCTAAATTATGTACCTAGGTTATTACGATTATTAACACACTTATTTTTTTGTTCAACAGGTTGCTTTAATTTATGGAATCAGCGGTGCATGCAGAGGAATAGAGCTTGCCAATATAACGCTAGAAGACTTAGAAACGGATACAAACCTACAAGCTGTGAGTCTGCCGAACACGAAAACAAACAAAGAGCGTAAATTTGTCATCAGTGGAGAATACCTTAATATAGAATCAGAATCAGAATCAATAACTTTATTTCTTTAGGCTTACAAAATAAGCACTTAGACAAGTCAAATTGTATACTATAAACATAGTTAAAGCCTATCAGGAGTTACGTCCCACTAATGTTTCAACGAGAAGATTTTTTCTAAAATATCAAAATGGTAAATGCACGAGGCAAGTCATAGGCAAAAATAAATTTGGTAACATGCCTAAAGATATTACTTATCTAAATTTACCAAATCCGGAACTCTACACGGGCCATTGTTTCCGCAGAACATCCGCGACTCTGTTGGCGGACTGTGGTGCGAATATAACGACATTAAAACGGCACGGTGGATGGAGGTCCGATCAAGTGTCTGAAGGTTATATAGAGGACACTATACAAAACAAGTATCACGTCACGCAGCGGATTACGGAAGGAATCAATTGTCTACCAAACATTAGAGAACCCCAAGCATCTACATCGCGGGATTGGATGAATATGTCAACTCAGCTGAACCCGCACTCAGATCTTAATAATGCAGGAAACTCAAGCATGAGTCGAGTCTCTCCAACTTTTACTCCACAACAATCAACTCAAAATATTATCACATCCCAATCACAGAGAACTGAAATAAAATTGCCCGGGAAAAACATATCACTAAACATTCAAAATTGCTCTAACTGCACATTTAATATTTAATAAAATTTCTGAAAATTGTATATTTTTGAATTGTTTTATTTTCTCGCAATCGAAGTGAAAAGTAGAGTGTTTTACTCGGGCCAAAACCAACCATTATAACTCGGTATAACAACCTCGTATATAATGGGATGGTTAGTCCCTTGTAAAACAATCTACTATTAAACTAAAAGTATCGGCTAACTAACTGAAACACAATATCGATTTTATTAGTTGACAATGACATTAAGTGTGATCGTCACGGGTTGGCGCGAGATTCAATTTGTTTTAGACTGCCGTTTACCAATAATAAATCTATATAGATAACGGAAAGGTAATTTGGGGAAAATCGTGATCTATTTTATATTAACCCATGATAAAACCAAATTCGATTTAATTGTATTTTGGGAGCATTTGAGTAAATGAGATTTTTAGCCCAACATCTTTTAATTTTCCAAATGCTCCCAAAGGACCAATGAGCCGCAGTTAGCTTTTTCATAAGGTAAATAGAAAATGGTTTACAAATTACTTTTCCGCTGTTTCATTCCTTATATATCTTACAAACGTCACGTAGGTTTATGTCTCTTAGTCCAAAATCATGTATCTGATAATTATTATGTACCTAGATACTTATGTAACTACTTTATTGACAAAGAAAATTACAATCAAATAATAGAAACAAATTAGAACTAGTTAGAAATTAGGTACCTACTTATCTATCTAGTATCAATCTACTTAGCCACCGAACCTACCATACCTACTAGGTAGGTACTCTCGGTACATAACTATGTAGATAGCGCCTGGGTTAGTTCTCTCTGGAAAACTCTGAAAACACGGTTTCCCAGAGGCGAGGCGACCTACCTATTTAGCTAAATTGATTTTTTGGTCCTAAAAATCTCAATAGGTAGGTAATAATAATAGCAATTTTCATTAAAATTGTTTTGTAACTACAGCACATTTCAGAGTACACAATTTGATTGACATTCGTATCAAACAAATATGAGGTACCTACCTAGGTATTGAACTGTATTAATAGTCTATGACAAAGTATAACATTTACCTATCTACAGTAAGTAAATAATTTAGGTACTGTACTTAAAAAAGTAAAGTACCTAACTAGATAAATATCAATTTTAAATAATGTAAGCAAGCACCTACATAGGTTGGTTGGGTTATCTGCATCAAACTTATGTAAATTAGATGAATGAGCACAATCTTATTTTATACTAGCTGACCCGTACCCACTTCGTTGAGCGGTAAACATTTTTAGTTGTTAATATATATATATAGTCAATAACACTCGCAAATAACGTGGTTTTCAATAGGTGAAAGAATTTTCAAAATTGGCTCAGTAGATTCAGTGATTACTCTCTACAACCTCACAAACCTTAATTATTTTTATTAATGTAATATAGTATAGATTTACATATACCTAGATTATATTGACTGGACGTCACACAGCTCCACATTTACCTAGTTATATTATGCGTTTCAAAAGCTTCTGATAGTACCTTACCTACTGGAGAATAGGGCACTATACATCTATTGTCCAGTTCTAAAACTGGAAGGAAGAATTACCAGTCGTCCTAAATCTTCACAATTTGTATCTTGGTTCATGGCGTCTCGCATATCTACATAATTCTCAGCGCGCAGTCTTCTCTCATTTGTTCTGTTTTGATGTATACCAAACACTCCGTTTTAATTTTGGCGTAAGTGTTCACCAGAAAACGGTTGGACAAACCTCGAAACCTTTGCAGGTGAGCAATGCGACCTTCTCTTATTGGTAAAATGTATCTAGGCGTAGAATTGCATTGCGGAAACTTTTTTCGTATCCAGTCTCGTCAGTTTTCGGATTCACATGTCGAAGATCAAAGTTGTATCCTTCTTCGCCACGACAGTAGGTATATAAGCGAGTAGAGACTGAAGAGCATCAAATGCCTGGTGCGTTTCCATTCATCCCGGGTACGCAGCACAATGTTCCGCCTGTCACAGTCCTGATCTACCAGGACGACAGCAACATCATTGGTAGCGAGAGCTTTGTACCAACCGGATGCTGTCCAGTAGTTCGTTTATCGGCACTAATAACACTTTTGTAATCATTTTGTTGGCTTTGGGGTATGGAGTATGGACTCGTATTTTATGTCCTTCCTCGTAGTATGAACTCAAATCATGCTAAGTATCATTCGAATCCATTCAGCAGTTTTTGCGCTATTTAAGGCTAATTTAGGCCGAGAAATGTCACTTCCATCCCCACTTCCAAGGGAACCCTAACGAATTCCAGGATAAAAAGTATTACATGACCTTCCTCGTAGTATGAACTTAAATCATGCCAAGTTTCATTTGAATACATTCTGTAGTTTCAGCGCTATGCGCAGCCAAGAAATGTTACCCTACTGCGGGGGGGCCACTACGGGGGGCTACTGGGGGTCCCACTGTGGGGGCAAACTGTCGGTGCCCTCTACTGTGGGGGGCTTACTGAGTGGGTCCCACTGCGGGGCAATGTGGGGGGTCCCCACTGCGGGGGGTGCTGCGGGGGGCTACTGGAGGTCCCACTGCGAGGAAATGTGGGGGGCCCACTGCCGAGAGCCCCACCGCCGGCGCCCCCAATGTAGGGGCTAATGAGTGGGTACCACTGCGGGGCAATGTGAGGGCCCACTTCTGGGAGCCATCTGCCGGCGGCCCCCACTGCCGGTGCCCCCCACTGTGGAGGCTACTGAGGTCCCAATGCGGGGCAATGTGGGGCCCCACTGCCGGGGGCTACTGGGAGGGTCCGGTTACGTGAGGGGCTCCACTACTGGGGCCCCCACTGCCTGGGGCCCCACTGCCAGTGCCCCCTAGTGGGGGCTATCGCTCTCTACCCCTTGCCCCGCGCGCCTTCCTGCAACGCGCAACATTTCACTTCCATCCTCTCTCCCAAGAGAACCTTTCTGAATTCCGGGATAAAAAGTATTTAATGCCCTTTCTTGTAATATGAACTTATACAACTAAGCTACGTTTCATCATAAGAACATGCTAAGTTTCATTTGAATACCTTCAGTAGTTTCGGGGCTATGCTCAGCCAAGAAATTTTATTTTCATCCCCTCTCCCAAAGGAACCCTATTGAAATCTGGGATTAAAAGTATTCTTTGCCCTTTCTCGTAATATGAACTTAAATCATGCTAAGTTTCATTTGAATACCTTCAGTAGTTTCGGCGCTATGCGTAGCCAAGTAATTTTACTTTCATCACCTCTCCCTAGGGAACCCTATTGAAATCCGGGATAAAAGCATCTTATGTCCTTCCTTATACTATATACTCAAATCTTGTCAAGTTTCATTTGAATACATTAAGTAGGTTCGGCGCTACGCGCCGCCAAAAAATTTTACTTTCATCCCCTCTCCCAAGGGAACCCTATTGAAATCCGGGATGAAAAGTATACTTCGCCCTTTCTCGTAATATGACCTTAAATCATGCTTAGTTTTATTTGAATACATTTAGTAGGTTCGGCGCTACGCGCAGCCAAAAAATTTTACTTTCATCCCCTCTCCCAAGGGAACCCTATTGAAATCCGGGATGAAAAGTATACTTTACCCTTTCTTGTAATATGATCTTATATCATGCTAAGTTTCATTAGAATACCTTCAGTAGTTTCGGCGCTATGCGCAGCCAAGCAATTTTACTTTCATCCCCTCTCCCAAAGGAACCCTATTGTAAATCCGGGATAAAAAGTATCCTATGTCCATCCTCGTAGTATGAACTCTAATCCTGTCAAGTTTCATTTCAATACATTCAGTAGTTTCGGAGCTATGCGTGGCCAAGATACAGACAGACAGACAGACATGATGGAAAAAAAATCATTTTTGGCATCAGTATCGATAATAGAGTGCCCTCCAAAAAAAATTTTCTAAATATCTTCAATGTACAGAATTGGACCTGTTACAGTTTTATTATAAGTATAGATTATTACTTTTGAAATGATAATACCTACTTTGTAAATAAGTAAGTCATACCTACCTAGAGTGCCTAGAGTGAAAAGTGAGTCCCGTACTAATAAAAACTATAATAGGTCCCTATCTACGGCCCGTCTCGTCTGCTACTATTTTTATGTAGGCGTTAGGATTAGATATATGTATGGTACAACATAGGTAATTTCCCTATAGTAGGTATATCCTAATACCTACCTATTGATCTGTCAGCTATATTCACTTACAATTAATAATATGAGTACCTAAATAGCGTTATTAGTTGTAGGTCAATCATGCTGATAAATTAAAACATTCAAGTTTCTAATTGTACAAGTATTTTTCGTTCACACCATTTTGTTCTTTACAACAAACCACTCGCGGATCAATTTCCTATGAAAGTATTTTTACCCGTACGAGAGTATTTTTTCTGTAAATTCAATTACGACCTTTATTCTCACACAGACTGATCAATTTCTCATGCAAGTATTTTACTTTCAAAAATTGAAGTTAAAAGAATATCAATAACACCTTATTTGACTAAGTGCTTATTTTGTAAGCCTAAAGAAATAAAGTTATTGCTTCTGATTCTGATTCTAAAGTGCACTGAGACCCGCCACGAGTCGCGCCCGCCCGCGCTATCGGTACTTCGAGTATTTTTGATACCACAAGGTAAAAAATACTTGAAAGTATTTTAGCCCTGTTTTTTATACGAGGACGTACTTGGAAGACCTGGTACTCGATTTTTACAAGTACGTCTCATCGCTAGAGACCTGCAAGTAAATGCTTTTGATGTACCTACGATCTTCTATAAGTATCGGCACCATCTTATCTCATGGACACTCAACGCCTTGAGTGCTGTTCTAACGGACCCCTTGTGTTATAGTAGCACCTACAATTCCAAGCCCGATATCAGAAAGCTCATCGGGTTCATAAAGTTGCGAAGGGTGAAGCGAAGTAATTTACGGCGTGATACAGATTATAAGCAGCGAAGAGGAGTGCGCTCGCATGGAGGTCCAAGCAGACTGCCGTCGGCGACGGTACTAGCGAGGTGCGAGTGGCGATCCCACCTTATTCCTGGACTAAATGAGCGATAAACGCGAAACAATACTCACAGTTTTTGAATTTATATTTCTTTAAATTGTCGTTTCGAACAGGCGATTTCGGCGTGTGGCGTTTTGTTCTTCCCATAGGACAAGAGCAGACGCCATCTGGATGGCCTGGCCACGATTGGATGAAGATTTACTTTTTTATCAAGGCGTTTCTTGTGTGTGAATATTCAAAAAATGTATGACATGGGAGATATTGTTTTGATGTGAGTAATTCGTCTGCTATCCCTTGGTGTCCACCAGGGGATAGCGGTTGCCCCCAATTCACCAGCCGTTTTTTCATGGACCTTTGGAAAAATTCCAAAGTCAAACTTAAAATTAAGGAAAAAATAGAAAAAAGAATTGTCGGATTATGTAAGGGTTTAGCTCTACTACCTGAAAATCTCATAGAAAATGGTATTGATTATATCAAGAATGAAAGCACCAGTTCCCTAAAAATTACAAAATTTTTGAAATATATGGAAAGAACATGGTGGAAGAACAAAGATTACAAATCTTCATGGTGCGTATATGGTGAACGTCACCGTACAAATAATGTCGTTGAAAGCTGGCACTCTCAACTAAACAAGAATGTTAAAAAGCGTTCACCAGTTTCGATCCTGCGGTTGATAATTGCAATAATGGATATGGAAAGCGAAAGAACAAGTGATGCATCACGACGTCGAAAAGAAGAATTAGATCGCGATGATTTCATATTAAAATGCCAGTTACAATTAATTCACGGTGATATAACAGTAGGCCATTTTTTAGAAAAACTAAGATACCTTTTTTTTAATATACAGGGTGTATAAATTATTGGTTGTTTCTATTTATAGTATATAATAGGAAAGACAGAAATAGGTCTCCCTCGTGGTCCTACTAATAGGAGAAAATAGAAGGTCCATGAAAAAACGGCTAATTCACCTCATATATATCATACTAGCTGCTGCCCGCGGCTTCGCCCCCGTCGAATTATTTTTTTCGCGCGGAACCCTAATTTTTTTGTATCTTATGTCCTTTTACTGGTTCCAAGCTACCTGCACACCAAATTTCAGCCAAATCGGTTCAGCCGTTCTCGAGTTATAAATAGTGTAACTAACACGACTTTCTTTTATATATATAGATATAATGTAAGAAAATAGGTACATAGGTAATTAAGATTTAAGTATTTATTTCCCTTTCTTATATTTGCAGAAATTCTGCAATTTCTACAGGTGTACAATTTTAAATCTTTATTTTTGAATATGATTCCATCCATTGGTTATGCCAATTTTCTATGTAATTTATTGTGATGAGTATATTTTCTTGAATTAGATCACTACTCGACAGTTTCTTATGCTTCGATTGATCTTCAACGAACAAGAGCAGTGGGTATTCTTGTTCGTTGAAGATCAATCGACTATATAAAAAACCCTTGACAACTACATCATTAGGCTACACCTCAAAAGCACAGCTCGCAAGAAAATACAAACTGCGACAAAAAAATCACAATAGAAAAAGGAAAACTTTACATCAACACTTGATGAATTGTTGAAAAAAACTGCGAAAGGCTGGGAAAATATAGGCGTTAAAGTCGGTGGAATGAGGTTGTCTATTTACTTCGCATTCATTTTCGCCACAAGAGCCCTGGGACTGCCAGGCTGCGTCGCGGTAAAGATGCAGTACAGTACAGACTATGGTAAGACGAGCTGGATTGTTATTATTTACCAGTTGAAATATTATTTGCTATAGTGTAGCGTTTCAATTATTCTTATTCATGGAAAGAATAAGAATAATTGAAACGACTGCGAATGCGTTTGAACCAATTCACAGTATTAAGTGGAATCACTGAGCTGGATATTGTAACGTAGGAGACTGAAGGTCTCCTACGCACAAGTTATTTTAAGTTTTAAGTTAAGTGACTTCGTCCTAATGGTTGGAAAAGGAAAGAGGACAAATTTAGAATTTTTATTAATGATACCTGATCTCTAACTTATACGGTAACCTTAGGTGTAAGATTAGAAAGATGCGTCTATTGAGAAGTCGGGAGCTGGAGCTGGGTCTCAGTTGTTGGAAGCTGGAGCCAGGACTACTGATCGAAGCTCGAAGTCAATAAGCCAGCGGATACTGTGAGCTGGGAGGTAGGAGAGATGGGTTTAGAAGATTAAGGAGTCAAGGGTTCCTCAGGGCCGGCTCTTCTTCAGGATAGGAGGACGTCTTCTTCAGAGGCCAGTAGACGAAACCAGGGTAGGCTCGTCTTCTTCAGAGACCAGAGTAGACGAAACCAGGGTAGGATCTGGAGCTGGGACCGCTGTTCGAAGGTGAGTGATTGTAGGGGCCTGGAAACTGGACCCAGGTCTGCTGTTCGAAGCTCGAAGTCAGTAAGCCAGCGGATGCTGTGAGCTCTGGACCTGGGAGGTAGGAGAGATGGGTTTACAAGATTAAGGAGTCAAGGGTTCCTCAGGGCCGGCTCTTCTTCAGGGTAGGAGGTGGTCTTCTTCAGAGGCCAGGGTAGACTTTTCTTCAGTAGGTATTGGAGGTGAGGTACTTCTTCAAGGTAGTAACTGTCTTTTCAAGACCCAGGAGTGAACTGATCCATTCTTGCGAATGTGCTCTATTTATATTAATTTGTTTTTAAACTCCGAAATTCCAATTGAATGGTTTGAATACATTACCAGCCAGCGTTTTTTACAAAGGTTTTAGTTAGATTCCATATAAAAACTTTTACAAGACCGAGCGTAGAGTTTTCATGTCAATTATATGGAACCTATCACATTTTAGACGATAAATATAGAGTTTTGACAGACATTAAAATGACAGTAAGAGAAATTATCAATGTTTTTCTATAAAAAACATAGCTTTAGAATCAAAATATAAATTTCGGTGTTTTTTCTTTACAATAAGAAAATTATGCGCTATCGATGGGTGTATGAATCATTTTACAGAAAAAAATAAGAAAATGTTGTATTTTCAAATAAATAAATGTTTATAAGATATGTAAGAGAATGGAAGAACTCATATCTACGTTTCCAAGTAAGAATTTACATGTATATCGGAGATAGTATTTCAAACCAATATTTACATGAAAAGGTAAGAAAAGTACAGTTTCCAGATAAACAGACTCATATCTTCGATTCTAAGTCGTATTTACATAAAAAAACGAAAAGTACAAAGTTTCTAGATAAACATTACAATATTTCTACGCGATAGAGTCCGGAATACGGAAATCCGTAGAAGAACCAAAGTTACCGCCATAGCTCTCAGAATTAGCAGTCTGAAGTGGCTCTCATTGAGATAGAGTAAGCGGCGCGCTTTAGGTCATCAATCCTTTTCCCTTCACTTTGAACCTCAAAAATAAGTGATTTAAAACCAAAATGTCTAATAGAAATTATCTCCCTCATTTGCTATGTAGGCCCTAACTTTGTGAGCTCTCCACATAAATGATAAATCAAAAGAATGAACGATAACCCGACATATTTCCAATAAGGCTTGAACTAAAACATCTTCCGTTTATTGTAAAATGGCGTCCAAAAACGGTTTTTTTCGATCGTAGATAATATTCGTGAACTTCAAATGTCTGTAAAAAAAATATTATCACGGATAGTTAGAAGCTGTTTTATTAGATTGTATATACATTATTTTAATAAGATAAAAAAGTTCATTTATTATCTAAACTGTCCATTTTGGTTCATACATTTTTTTGTGACCTTCACCTATGGCAAAAAATTCCAAATCACCCTGTATAAATGTTATTATTACAATATGCGAAACGAACTACAAATATCAGAGGTGGCAAGTTCAAATACGTAAAGAGCACATTTCTATAATTACTTTATGTATTACGCAAGTTATCTATAATTTTTTTCACTATCAAAATACCCGGAAAATTTTCAGGAAACATCTTTTTTCGAATCAAATGACTGTACCTACAATATGCTAAAAATATAAATTTATTGAACCTGTTTTACTTAGTGTTGAATTTGGAAAAAAAAAACATCTGCCAAGAGTTATAAGGGTTCCTTATAACCGCGCTGGTATGTCTCCAAGGACGTATGATTACCTACACTGGTTCAAGGCTTAGTTTGTGAAGCAGTGACGCTGACGAGTGACCCCTTTGGGACCGACTTTCCCGGCTGGCTCATGTTTACTTGCGGTATCTATAGTGTGCGAATCTTTATGATATTGTTTGTTATAAATACAATTACCGGGCGTAAATGGGAAATAGCGCGTGTTGCCAACGCATTCTTTTAAGGTGTATATTGTGACTATTCCATGTTATACGACGTTTAATATTCTTGATTTCACAAAATTTTCAAAATGATTTCGTCATTTAGAAAATTTATAATATGGCTATATCCTTATCCTTTTAGCCTTCTAGGGTTCCATACCTCAAAAGGAAAGAAGGAACCCTTATAGGATCACTCTGTTGTCCGTCTGTCTGTATGTCAACCCTCTTTTCTCTGAAACGCTTGGAAGTATCGAGTCGATTTATATCAAATACTGAAGGCCTCTTGGAGCTGTAATATAAATTAAATTTCAATCAAATTTGCAAACAAAGAGCCGTTAATGCCCGAATTTTTAATTTTCTAAGGGAATCACATGCACACAAAGCCTATAGGTCCTTTTAACTTGGAATCTTGAAATTTGGCAACAAAAAATGGGAAAAGTCCGAAAATAGTATATATTTATTTTAAACAAAAATCAAGATCATAGCTTTAAACAAAGCCAAAAATCAGAAAATAAAAAGTAAATTTGTATTCTATTCAACAAAGAAAAAAATTCTTATTCTTGCCATCGATCAAACTAAACCAATATGGTAGGTACTCCATGTTGACCTAGGATCATAAAATTTGTCAATAAGCCAGCAGTTTTATAATTATACGGAACTCTCGGTGCGCGAGTCCAACTCGTACCTAACGTTTTATTTAAGTTATTTTCGATGGTATTTGCCTAATTTCGGATGAATTGTTTCAAAAAAATAAACCGATATAGAAATATATCGAAAATTTAATTAACTAACTTCGAAAAAGGAGATTCTATGTTCTGGGGGCTATTTGTATGTTTTTTATGTAAATATGTTCGTCGATTTCACAGCTGATTACGAAAATTCTTTTGCTATTGTATTTAAAATTGTGTCCGATTAAAATTGTATTCCCGAGTAATTAAATTTATCCCGCAAAACTTCAGAAAAGTGTTAAAGTTAGGTATGCGAAGTAAGTTTAAATTAAGTTTTATTAATTATTGGATCAGTATGTAGTAGTGAAGTTTGATTACTTTTTCTTTCAAAAGTTACATAAAATCTTTTGAAAACTTTTATTCCTAGTTAAGTTGGAATAAAATAAACTGTTGAATAGTAAAGAGTAGAAGTTTGATTACTTTTTCTTTCAAAAGTTACATAATAACTTTTGAAAACTTTTATTCCTAGTTAAGTTGGAATAAAATAAACTGTTGAATAGTAAAGAGCTCTCCCTTCGGACTGTCGACTTTCAATAGGACTTATACATAGGCCAACTGGTGTGATTGAGGCTCGTCGCGTGCGTACAAGACAGGTCCGTATCCACTGGTTGATCGTGTGTAGGTTCGCGAGCTCCGTCAAGTGTCGGCATAAGTTGGCGCGGTACGAGCAAAGTTTCGTGGGGAGGTAGGGGGGTCGGCCACCTAGCACCCTCATCGATCGGGGAGACGGCAAGCGGTCCCCGCGCCCCCCGCCCCTCATATAAAAGCGAGGGGAGTACTCGTGCCCTCACACCGCAAGAGAACGCGCGCGAGTTCGCCCGCAACGCCGCTCGCCCGGGGCGCCGCTCTTTCTCTTTTTTCTCCTTTTCTCTGTTCGTCTGTCTCTTGCTGATGCGGCCGCGCTGAGGCCGATGCGGGCGCCGCCATGCCGCGCTGCCTCATGGCTAAAAAGTGGAAGACGGCCCCGGCAGCATACCTGGGGGACGAAACCGACGAGGAGATCGACGTGGTTGGTGAGGGGCGCGGCCGAAGCCCTGCGCCTGCCGCCACCGCGCCTGGCCCTCCGCCCCGGGACCCCGAACCCACGCTGCTCTACAATGGTGAGTTCACCACTTCCTTCTTTCCTTTAGGTCCCGGAGCCACGCTGCCGCCACCAGAACTCTCCGAGCAGTCGATATTGCCGCGCTTCTTACGGTATGTACGACGCGTGCGGCCTTTTACAACGTACCTTCAATTAAACATTAAACTTTTACTTCTAAAATATAAATAAAAAAGCAAACAGCGACTGTCTCCTGCGCTGCGAGTTGAATAATATTGGCGAATTATAAAAACAAAATTGAATAAAAACATTCCAAAAACCGACCAAAAATTACGAAAAAATTTTACCAACAAAAAATAAACTTAGAACTACAACAGAACACAACTCGGAGAGCATGGCAGGTTTCCAAGAAGCACGAAAGTATTCTCCTCATTCTAGAGATAAAACAAAATGACGCGACCAAACTAAAATGTTATCACATTTTTACGCGAGCATTTAAATCCTCACATAAAAATTATTAGTTTGTTTCGAAAAAACGAAAACTGTCTTCGGATCCCTTAATTTATATACCGTCTTTTTAGTTTTGCGGGTAAAAACAAGAATAAATCATCTATTAATAAGATTTCTATGGGACCACCTCGAGATCATTCTAAAAGAATTTTCCATAATCGGTCCCTAATTGAGGGAGAAATCTATGGACATATGTATTATGTAGGTATATAAAGCCCAGCTCGAAGTCGGTTAATTTCAAAGATGCGTTACTGTACTAGTACTATCTCTAACACAATCTACAAATCGGAATCTGAATCAACATTCCGTTGCAGGCAGACATTATCTAAGGGCGTCGCACTCATAATGCCTTCCCCTCGCAGCTATAGGGCTAACATTAGAATATTACGAAACTAAAGAAAATAACAAGCCAGTTCAACAGTTCGGAGACAATAAGCTTGGCGGTTTATTTTACTTTGCGTAACTAGATAATAATCAATGTCGTTGTTCTTATCGAAACGATGGTTTTCATAGCAAGATAACAAGAAAACATCAAAATTCAAAAATACTCGCGTACAACCAACAACGAAAACGACTGAAGAATTTTATGAGGAAAGTTAGACTAATTCAGTTTCATTTAATCCTTGAAAGGACTTTTTGTACCACCGTGGTGACGTTCAATAAAGAAATAAAAGAAGAAGAAAGAAAGAAGTTAGGTTTATCAAAGAATATAATCAGATTAAAATTTTGCAAACTGACCATAATCCGTTTTTAAACGAAAAATGTCACTACAAGTCTGCCTATCGTCTAAATGGGTATTTGTTTATCTTCATTCTAATTATATAAGTATTGTTTATACTTATCGAATGGTCGCAAGAAGAGTTGAAAAAAAGTAATCAGACATTAAACTGCAACTTTAATTGATGTTGTTAAATTATTGACCACGAATAAACACATTCTGTCAGTCCATTGTGTTCTGTGTTGCACAACTAAAATATATAAAAAATCACTTACACACCACGACGAAAAACAACGAACAGACTGACATTGATCTCAACAAGAAAAGTAGGGTATGTTAGAAAACTTCTTAGACTTTATTCGTGATCACATTTCCAGACTTACATTCTACGTCGGGTACCTAAACTTGGTTTCGTAAACGCGAGCAAAATGTCTGTAAGTGGTGAAATCGGTGTGATGTAAACCGAGATCAAAATCAACATTTGAATTCGATTCGAGTAAGCTGAACTTAATAGTGTTGAACTAAGTTTGGGCACCGAACGATGAAATCGGATATAAGCCGGAAAGCCTCACACTTTTTGACCAACTCTTTTCCTAGGTCAAGTCAGCCCGGTACTTAGTCTTTGTGATCCTAGATCGATGTTTTAACTTCCCCCATATTCGCTCATAAGCCGTGGGGTCGCGGCGTACGAATATCGACCCCTCCAACTCAACCCGTGGATGTCGTAAAAGCCGACTAAGGGAACCTACCAGAGGAAGGGCAGTAACTTCCTTCTGAGTATTTTTAAACACCAACACTGCGATCACCAATCCGCCTGCCAAGCGTGGTGATTATGGCAAATCCCCCCCTACATGGGAGACCATCCACTCGATGGACCGACGACATTGTAGCGGTCGCAGGGAGTCGATGGATGGAGGCGGCTCAGGACCGCTATTTGTGGCGTCGTACGGGGGAGGCCTATGTCCAGCAATGGACGTGTATGGGCTGATGATGATGATGATGATATTCGCACTGTTACGAACCGTGCTAAGTTTATACTCCGCGAGCTCAACAGCCTTCTCAGAACGAAGAGTAACACGTAAATCACTTTTTGTTACGATGTTCTTGGTGCAGGGTCAAACTCACAAACACACGTGCCCTTCATATGGTTCAAAATAACTCCTAATATTCCTATAAATATCTTATTATAATTCCCTATATTATATACTTTGCGATAAACTAAGATCATAAAATGTATAAAAAAGCGAAATCTACAGCAGGTAAGGAAATCCGAAATCGGTAATTAGTAGTAAAATAACGTAGTTAATATAAAAAATACCAACTCTCGGTTCTCTCTCTTTCAGTTTTGAAGAGCCCCCTATATTCTTGACAATGCTCTGTCTCTGTCTTTATTATGATAATAATTTATTATCAGTGATAATAAATTATTATCATAATAAAGACAGAGACAGAGCATTGTCTATCACTTATGATGTTTTCTCAAATAAATCCAAAAAAAAAAAAATTGCGATCTCAATGCAGAATGTCGTTAGCGAACTAGACGGCTCACATCAGCCGTGGCAGGTCGTTTATCAAACGCCTCCCGTCTCTCACCATCACTTGGCGTACGGGGCTGCCAACTGCTGCCGACTGCTCATTGCTTTGCATAAACTCAAATACTGTATGTACAGTGAAGGACCATAGACACTGAAAATATTAATACGTCTGATTTTATATCGCTTAATGTTGACCTTCGTCATCAGGTAGAACTACTAAATCAATCAATCAATCAAATCGTTTATTTCAGCTCCAATAGTAGCATATACACACACATAATTCATACACTGCATTTAAAATTGATGGACAGACGACATCGTAGCGGTCGCAGGGAGTCGATGGATGGAGGCGGCTCAGGATCGCTATTTGTGGCGTCGTACGGGGGAGGCCTATGTCCAGCAGTGGACGTGTATGGGCTGATGATGATAATGATGATGATGATCATTTAAAATTGATATAACTAATTTAACATTAACATAATTTAACATCAGAAAAATCTAGCTAAAAAATACAGTACTATTCATCAATATAAAATTAAAATTAATGTCAAAATAAATATTGTGTAAGATTCAAGTAAATAACATTTTTTTTTAGTTTTAAACTATATTGTATTAGTATGGGGGAGCTGAAGTGTCCCACAATGACGGTAGGGTATATGAATCCAAATTCAAAAACATTTACCACCGATACGAATTACATACTTAAAATACAACGGTTAAGTAAATCTGGTTATTGTTTATTGCTTCCTTGTATAAATAAATAAATAAATAATGCTGGACAATTCACACAGCATTATCTAGCCCCAAGCTAAGCAGAGCTTGTGTTATGGGTACTAGATAACTGATATACTTAATAAAATGCACTTCATAGATAGATATTTTTTATGATACATAGGAAACATCCAGAACACCCTGAACAAATATCTGCAGATCGTACAAACATTTGTCCCGAGGCAGGAATCGAACCCGCAACCTCCTGCGTCGCAGGCGGACCTTCGCCCACCGCGCCACAGAGGTCGTCGGCTTCCTTGTATGTAATACGGTAATACGGTAACAGTGTGTGTATAAGGAGTATATTCCCTTTGGCACTCTGTGGAAACTCTAAGGCGCTATGCAGACAGAGCAACTTTAGTAGAAGAAACAGTCAACTTTTTTCGTATAATTTTTCGTATGTAAAGGCGCATAGTGATGTGACACTAGCGCCACTCTTTATTTTTTCTTGTATTATCGTTATGGAAAAGAATTACCGAAATTTCTCGACGCAAATGGATAATACCTCGTATAAACTATTTTTTATACCAATTGATTAGTTTTGTTTTATTTAGATTAGAAAGTGGGTTTTAACTTTGGTGGCCACCAAACGCAAAAAACCATATTCTGTTAATACTAAATGAATCAAAACTATTATAGAAAAATAGTTTATACTGGGTATATTCATTGGCGTCGAGAACTTTCGGTAATTATTTTCCATAACGATAATATAAGAAAAATTAAGAGTGGCGCTAGTGTCACATCATTATGCGCCTTAATATGTAAACAGCTAGTTGCAAGTTGCCTGTTGCTGCTATAATAGTTGCTCTGTCTGTGCTCTGCCTAAAACTTGTGTACATTTTTTCGCCCAGAATGTCGTGTCACCGGACTTAAGACACCAACCCTCTTAATAGATCCCGTGATAAAATCTGTATGACCCATTAATATTCTACGGGGATGTTATGGCATAGGTATATGTGAATTTAGTTTATAAGATCTAGCAAAATGATGACGTTCAACATGATTCAGTTTCAAGTTTCTATATCCGGTAGGTATTTATATCATTTAACTTTATATAATATTTAGCAGTTTTTTTTACCTGTTCTATAATATTCTTAATAAAACTCTCCCTCACTGAAGGTGGACGGCCATGCTCCTGAATTTTTACCCGACTACCGAAGGACGAGGGTTATGAGTTTGGCACCATATGTACATATGTATGTATGTAACTAATTTCTATGTTCCACAAGCGCTGAAACCACTAGTCCGATTTCAACAAATGAGTTATCGTATGATTCGTCTTTACAGCCCGATAGTTATAGGCTATTTGACGTCCGATAAAAATGGGGGTCTAACCAGATGTGGGGGGTCTAAGCAAGGGTCATAAATCTCAATGTTAGTAAAACACTCGTGTGTGATATCGTTGCAAAGGTCTTTGTTTGTCATTTCTAAAACAGTTTATCAAGCTTTTGTGAGGTTAACGACTCTTAAGCTATCAGCTAAAAGGGGTAAAAAAAATATAGTTTAAAACTCAAACCCGACCACCTAAAATTCTTAAACATGCGTTTACCCATTGTCTCTATCATTTTCTTTTGATACCTAGGTAGTCGGAGGCACTCACCCTATATACCTAGGGTATACAAGTAGGAACAAAGGCCTCTGACTACCTAAGTATAAAAAGAATGATAAGGACAATAGGTGAACGCTTGTTTAAGTCTTTTATGTAGTCGGGTTTTGGTTTTTAACTATATTTTTAGTAAGTAGTAAGTCGCAGTCAGGAAATATTCCTCCAACCAACTGCTCCTTTATCTCATAATTATCTTCTCCATCACGATCACTTGCAGCAGTTGTTATCGATCATGTCATGTCGTAAGACATGTCCGAGATAAGCAACAATTTCTGTTGGATGGATAAGAAGTCTTTTGACTCCTTCAATGTTTGTGACATCTCGAGTCCAACTCACGACAACGAGCAACGAGACGAATTTTAGCACACGGCTGCGTTACGTACATATTGTGCTCGCTGCGAATGGTACATAAAAACGGCCAGTACCCGGTTTAACATGCAATTGAAACTTGATTACAAAAATACAGGGTGGAGCATGAATTCGTTTACATTAGAAAAAAAACATATAAAAAACTATAGGACATATATTAATAAATATTAATTTACTAGATATTATAATTGTGGGAATTTATTTTTATAAAATAGGTAATATTGTCTAGAGATAATCATTATCTCGACTTTTGCATTCTTATAAGCTAGCACCGAAATATTCGAATTTTCGGCTGTAAAGAAACCGTGGGATCGCAGCCATCTTGGCAATTTTTTTATTTTAGTTGGGTCTTTGTTTTATTGAGTGCTGGATATTTAAAGAGCAGTGTCTACGCTCTTTAAATACCCAGCACTAGGTTTACCGTGGTGCTGCCACATCTGAAAACAAAGGCGAGATCTCTCGTGCGCTACACTGCCGTGCTTATTCCACCCACCTACTTGTTTATACTTTTTACGCCTCGTCGTATTACAGTAGTTATTAAAGTTAAATCAGTTAAATGTCCTTATTCAATAATCATTTTTAGGGTTCCGTACCTCAAAAGGAAAAAAGGATCACTTTGTTGTCCGTCTGTCTTAACTTATTTAACCATAAAGTTCCGACTTTGGCTCTGTTGAATAGCTGTATCGGATTTTTTGGTTGCAGACAACAGTAAACCTTATTCAAGACTTGAGAAAAAGTTTTACGAACAAAATAATCTTCTATATAGATACATATATATATATATATATATATATATATATTTGTGGCATCGTACGGGGGAGGCCTATGTCCAGCAGTGGACGTGTATGGGCTGATGATAATGATGATGATACATATATAAAAATCAATTGCTGTTCGTTTGTCACGCCGTTGGCCGATTTAGCTGATTTTGGTTTTGAAATGTTTCTCGTAGTAATAAGGTTTAAACGGTGAGAAAATATGGAAAAATTGCGAGGAAGATATTAAAAATATAAATTTAATTTTCTCCGCCCAACGAAGTGGGCTCGGGTCAGCCAGTAAGAAATAAAAAAAGCTGTCGAATTGAAATCTTACTCCGTTTTCAGACGTGGTAAATTATTTTTAAAATCTCCTATTACTCATACTTCTACTCGTGCATTTAATCTGGGGAGTAATTCATTTTCTAACTTGAAATCCGCGCGTCGAGCCGACGTGATGCATGGCAGGTTCCTCTAGAGGCCCTCGTGCTCTGTTTCTTACTCCGAAACTGACGTTTCCTTGTTATATGCTATTTGTTACCGAAAAGCGAATCAAATGACGTTACAAAGTTAATCATCACTACACAGTATTAAACAAAGTCTGCTCCGCTGTCTGTCCCTATGTTATGTACGGTTAGATTTGTGTATTGTCTGTAAGAAAACTATACATACTTGAGTGCCTCCGTAGATACCACAAGGAAACGATGCTAAAACTACCGAGGAGAGGTATCAGGCTCAATAAGAGGATCAAAAAATGCCCCCCATATCAAAAGCAACCTTGCACGGAGGCTCTACCATTTCACGGCGCCTACATCATACAATCATTTTAATAAAAACGTGGGCGACACGAGAGAGCTAAATAAAGCCAATTATTGTAAAATGGTTAAATACGGTCGATTATGATCAAACAGAAAAACTTTTTGTGATATATACTTAAACTGTAGAAGGAGTTCTTTATTATTTAGTTTTAGTGTTAACCAAATAAGATAATTTAATATACATTAAGCTTATATTTTAGATATTAGTGTAGTTGTAAGGCTTAAACTGCTTATTTCATAATTTAAAGGGGAGGAAAGGGAAGACTGGTTATCTATAATACAGTTTAAACTAAACTAAAACAGAAACCAGGGTTTTATATGACTTGTTTTGTATATTTTAATGTGAAATAAATTATTTTGTATTTCTAAAACTACGCAACGAATTTATTGCGTTTTTTTTTAATAGATAGAGTGTTTTAAGAGAAATTTTATATGTATAACTTAGTATTAGCATTGAACTCGTGAGAAGCCGGGGCGGGTCGCTAGTAATAAATAATGCTAGATAATCCACACAGCATCATCTAACCCCAAACGAGTCAGAGTGCGTATTATGATTACTAGATGAGTGATATATGTACCTAATGCAATATATTATATAGATAGATATTTTTTACTATACATACAAACATATCACAAAACAATTGGACGTGCTCAAGTACGTTTGGATTCTCTCAAAACTCAGTTTCAACAAGTTCGTATGGAAAGTAAGTTTTTAAAGCTTGAAAGTTTTTTAACATTGTAAACTGAGACTTCAAACTATTCAAAACTTTAACGTCGTTACTCAACGATTAAGTATCAAACACCTCGGTGTTGACTTAATCATAACTTGTAACTAGGTGAACTCAGGTAGCAAGACTTGTAGCCTACGCTTAGCAGTATCGGAAGCAATATGATTTAATTATGTACGACACGATTGGCCATATCCGTAGGAAATGAAGAGGTTCCGACTAGCGCATTGAGCGTATTTCGATACTGTCAAGATATTTTGTATTGAATATTTTACTTATACCTAACGCATTATCGAATAAAATATGTATCATCATCATCATCATCAGCCCATACACGTCCACTGCTGGACAGAGGCCTCCCCCGTACGACGCCATAAATAGCGGTCCTGAGCCGCCTCCATCCATCGACTCCCTGCGACTGCTACGACGTCGTCGGTCCATCGAGTGGATGGTCTCCCATGTAGGGGGGGATTTGCCATAATCACCACGCTTGGCAGGCGGATTGGTGATCGCAGTGTTGGTGTTTAAAAATACTCAGACGCAAGCTGCTGCCCTTCCTCTGGTAGGTTCCCTTAGTCGGCTCTTACGACATCCACGGGTTGAGTTGTTAATATCCGAATAACTCTTAAAATTAACGTCTCCGACCTGTTATGTGGTTTTGTTCGGTTAGAAATGTTATTGTATTTGCATTTGTGTAGATCCTTTATCAATAGGTACTGTTTTTGGCCTGTGGTGTACACGGCAGGAAACCGTGGAAATGATATGATGGTGAAGCTGCAAGCAAAGTCAGCAAACGCATCTAGTCGCGCGAGTCTTGAGCTTGCAGCCACTGCATTGCAGTGTTGCAGTTGTATTTGATAAATTGAACTTGATCGAGCTTTTTGGCATGAACTGTTTTGGTCGCGCAGGTCATTTAAAACTTTTAAGTGAAAAGAATATGTTATATTACTTAATTTTTGGAAAGTATGCAAAGAACGTGCTAGTGAATGTATTGCACTTTGAAAGTTTTTTCTTTTATGTGGGGTAATGAAGTAATGACCTCACAACGTCAATCGTCTCAACAACATCTGAACGAAAATACGAAACTTTTACAAAGACAAATAAAAAAGTTAATATTCTTTCATATTTATTCCTTAATCTTAAAATGATAGGAAGTATACAGCATAGTTTATATACTATACAGTGTACTGGAATTTGATTTTAAAATTCAAGCGAAATAAACGGCAAAGGTACGTCGTCACAGACATCCAATGCTTCTCATAACATGACATACACGTTCCAATTTTTTAAATCTTAACTTGCTTTATTATTTTAATCTTTATTCATTACAACTAAATTCCGACTCCCTGAAAGCTCAACTAATGTTTTAGTAAAACAAGTTCTACGCAAATTTACCCGGGTCTCGTGTCGGAGGCAAATCATTAGATGCCAAGCTGGCGGAGCGGACGTCTGCTTCGAAACACAAACACTGCGGTTGCAACACGCGATGGCATGTCAGATAATTCTTGATTTTGATACATTCATGTCGGTAAGCAAACATCTCGCAACTTGACTTTGGAGTTGCGTTTAAAGATGTTTAACGCACTATATTTCGATGTGTTGATGTTTGTTACCAGCAAAATTACTGATTGGATTGGGGTGAAATTTTCAGGTAATTCTTAAGGTTTGGTCTTAATTTTTTGTATCCCATAAATCAGTTGCATTATCCGCATGCCAAAGTAATAAACGCGAACTTTTCTACGTTTCTGTTGAAGAATCAGTTTAAAATAAACGAAGCTAAGACCGGGACTATTAACAAAACTACTCATAACAAGATTTATTACTAACGTTTCCAACTCACTTTATTTAATAGTGTTACCCGCAACTTGGTCAGTGTGGTACTTCATCATATCAGCCCATACACGTCCACTGCTGAACATAGGCCTCCCCCATACGACGCCACAAAACTAGGTGTGGTACTTATTTATATGACTTAATGTACCCACTTATAATAAGACTAAAAAGAGTCCCTTGTGGTGTAATTTCTCACTTTTGACTTCTTTTATGGGCTTAAGTCAGAATGTAATATAATACTGCTCAGCAACTATTTTAAGTTAACACATTATTATGAACGAGGGGGTTAATTAGGGTTAATCTTTTCAGTATTTCCAAGTTCCTAACTTCTACCTAAATATGGTCTGTGGGAAAGTTCATATCCAACCAGAATACAATATTTAATGACAAAGAAAATAACAAACAAATAATATAAACAAATTAAACTAGTATTTACAATTATTATTGATTATTTAATTATTCAAAATATTATATAAGGTAACCATGTACTTTGTGAACGAAATAAAACATTTCTATTTCTAAATTCCGACTCCCTGAAAGCCGAAATTACCTATTAAGGTAATTTCGTTTTTTCTAAAAGACTACCGACTTACATACAGAAGTTCTTTTTGAAATGGTAGGAAAATTACTCACTGTTATTCAGATTTTTATTTCGGCAAGTCAATTAAATGCAGCAAAATAATTAATGAAAACCTTGAGCAAATGGATGTCTTATTCCAATTATTCTTTTGAAAATCTCTCTAGAGTTCTAAGAGTCTATGCAGCTGGACTGTTAGTCTGTCTAGAGCCTTATGGGGAATATGGGCATTGAAAAATATCCTCCATAAAACTTCTTCAACAATAACTGGTCAAATCGAAACAATCGAACAATTTTCTACTGTACAAAAAACATAGGTATATTTGTCACAAAAAAAACAGCTAAAATTTGGTTTACGAGAAAAAATAACACGTGTGTTTTGACATTTGTAGCATGGGATATAAAATTAATGGAGATTACCAAGCAATGGTTACTGATATAAATAAGATCAGTGATAAATAATAAAAGTAACAGAGGTATCATATACTTGCTACAATGCTGCTACGCTCTCTACGGGGTGCTACGATGTGCTACGGGGTGCTACGATGTGCTAGGGGGGCTACGATGTGGTACGAGGTGCTACGATGCGCTACGGTGGTGCTACGAAATCCTTTATCGGTGCTACGATGTGCTACGGATGTGCTACGATTATGCAAAAGTTTTGTATAAGGTACAGGTCCCATAACGGTTTAATAGCACTCGGCGAAAGGAGGGGGTTCTGCACAGGTAAACGGTGTGACACGGTGTAAAAATCTAAAAGTCGACTTCTGCGCATTGAAACTCAGCGTTATTAAACCGTGACGCGACCTGTACGATATGTTAGAGGAGTGCTACAAAATTATTGGATTATATGTAATGTTAAGGGGTTGCTACGATATGTTTCGAAATGCTACAGTGGCGCTACGGGTCTGCTACGATTCGCTACGAAGTGTAAAGCATGATCTTATTTTGATCATCATTATCGGAGGCCTATATCATGCTTGATATAGGCCTCCGATAATGGGTGCCATAGCGCCCTATCTTCAGATTGCGAATCGAGTGACTCTCAATGCATATGTATATTTGAATAAAGAGTAGTTTCTGAAATATAGTTCCACAAATTAGTCCGTTCAGAGTTGTTTCGTTTTCTGCATCTGCTCTTAATAAGAATTAAAATCTTTTTCAGCTCAACATTAGCTAATAGTTTTAGCACTGCTATGGAGGGCGATACCAAAATTCATGCATTATCTGGCTTCATGTTTAACTACGCTTTACCGATCACTTTAGAACACACATTATCAATATAATTTTATGTAAAATTATAGCTGTGTAAAACACTCAAATTTATTATTTATTGACTAGGTAAGTAGCGACTATTGAATTAATATTTTGGAAAATAAGTTTCAAGTTTGTTTCACCAAATGTGTTTCTATTTAGAATCGACGCTATAAATATAGTATTGTTTCTTAGCAACTTTAGCAAGTTAATATCTTCGACCTTTATCATCCTCATATTGTAAATGAAAAAATGTGCTTGTTTGTTTCTTTTTTTTTTGTTTGTTTGTCCTTCCTTCACGCTCTAACTAAGCAATCGACTTGAATTTTGGCATAGAGTTGGAAAAGATGGAGTGTAACATAGTCTAACAAATTTCCATGGGAGAATTTCGGGAAAAAAGCCCTTTTTATACTTCTAGAAATGTGATATTCGAATTTAACACGGATGAAACTGCGGGGAACAGATAGTAAATAAATAAAAATAAGATAATCCAGTGATGGTATATTTATTACAAATAAAAAGCTCAATAATTAAAAAAGCGCCTTAAATCTTTAATATTGAAATATGAAAACGTGAGACGGAGGCGAAACACTCGGGAATACAGGATATTATCCATGATAGAAAAGCAAGATAGAGTGATATTTCCCAGGAGAACTTGCGAGAACTTGATTCTTATAAAATCCTCCATCTTATCCAAACATATCACAGCAATAGCTATTGGAAAGAATCAATTTCAGAAACTCTTTTTATATCATAAATGGCGTGGTTTTAGTGAAAATTTCTTTCGTTTCATCTGTCTTGTTCATTGCTTTGTCCAGTTTTTTTTATTCCAGTCTGAGAGTATTCATTTGGATAACATTGCCTTTTTGGACTTTCCTCAAACTCCAGACCATCGGCCCAGTTATCAAAAGGTGTTCGTTGTTGAACTTGGCTTGTTGTTAACTTGGACAGGCACGATGACGGTTATCCCTATTCCCCATAGAAGGTTTACTCTGCTGATCTGGGCTTGCCTTAGTAGCCTTTCAGAGCATTCGCCCCGAGAATACGACAACTGTCCTCCTGTCTGTAATATGCTTAAAATCGTTCACAGTTTCATATGTAGTATGTTTTTATACGTTAATGTAACTGCAGAAACCCTTGATAAATTTTATTCTAATAGGGAGTATATCATACTTAGGTAAGGTCGAATTATGAAAGGTATCAACAATTTCATCCATTTCGGACATACGAGTACAATAATGTTTTTGACAATTCTAAAATATGAAATTGTTCAAGTAGGTACACACAACAAATTCTTAAGACTTTTTTCTAATAAAGCCTAGGATAGATCTAGGTAACTATTACCTAGCTATCAAAAAACTCCTGTATGTTAAAGTTTACGCTCTTTATAAACCATTTCCTTAATCTAATAAATAAAATCATTAAGTTGCTTTATTTCTGATGGTTTATTTAAATACATTAAAAGCTGTGTATTAAGTGATTTCGAAAAAAATATATATTTAGTGTATTCGTATAATTTTATATTTAGTTGACTTCCTAAGATTTCTGGTCGAATTTCTTTTTATGAAAATGTTGGATTATTATGACAAATAAATAGATCTATATAATTAATTATAAATGTAGGCGGGTTACCTACGGACCTAGTTTATGTTGGAAGAACACCAACATTTCATCCCTTAACGAGGGACTTCATCAGGGTAAGTGCGGTTCGCGTCGCGGTCGTTCAGCGTCTCGGCGTCCACTGCGGGCGAGAGCCCGCTGCGGGCGTGTCGCAGGCGCTGGTTGCGGGGCGGCGAGGGGCACGCTTCTCGGTGATGCGGTCGTGTAGGAAAGTCTTCTGGCGAAGATCCTAACGTGATGGGTAGTGTAGGTATCCTTTGTGTGCATACGGAACTAACAATATCTACACCCGGCTCTATACTGCTATCCGTTTTCCCCTGGAGACACGGCTTCCAAGCGGGTGGTAGGTTCCCACCTCTATCTCTATTGAAGTATGGCCACCGTCCGATCTCTATCGCCTCGCGTATCTTGCGAGGAATAAAGAATGTTTCCCTAGACAAGACACGGGCTTTGTCGAAACGAACGTAATACGATGGTCCTTCCTCATACAGTGTTCTACCACCGCCGAGTTATTGGTGTCAACATTCTTTACGGTGCGTATGTGTTCAGAAAGCCTGCTGGATAATTTATGTTCCTTTTCGTTTCACCAATATAACATTTGCCGCATTCACACGGGATCTATAAAAGTAAAGATCACCCCATAGCATGATTGAGGAAAATATGTCTGTAAGTAAGATTAAGAACTAAGTTTCTACTCCTATTGTAGAAAAACATTTTAAAATTCTCCTTTTTAATGTGAGATTTCCAATTTAAGCAGCTTAAATCTTTATTCCAAGAAGATTAATTTCGTTGACTTCTTCTACACTGTTTCCCTCCTTAGATACATATGTATGTTTAAGGTTTGATTAAATATTTTGAAGAAATAGTGCAAATCGATATCTATGTCAAGTTGCTATTCAGGTCTTTGTCGATTTAGACGGTTTTTAAAATTTAACGCTTCGTCATATTGAAAGTGGAGCCGAGTTTAGATTATTAATAATTTATTGCAACTCTTCGAAGTCGGAATTTCAAGGAGATACTAGTTATTCAAATAATTTATAAATGCAGCTGGGGAGCTGCAATTTCTAAATTGTAGCGTCGTTCTTGTTTACCTACAATTTTGTAGAGTAATTCTATGAACAGTCATCATGTCACACAGTAATTATCTGTTAAAACTATGTCTACATGTCTTTGATATTGTTTGTAATTTAAAAAAATTGGCCTACGCCAACTTTTAGAAATATTGCCACAGCGCCGACTCCCGCCAATATTGTCTTAAGTAATCAATCATATTAGTGTCAATTCAGAAGTCCCCAAAACTAAACTAATTTAACTGCACTAAAAACTATGGCATCCTGTATAACCCTTTTTGATTGTTATAAAATGGAGAGCAATGTTTTAGTTTAGTTTTTGCGACAAGGAATTAAAAAGGTTGGCATAATTTTTAGTACCGTAAAATTAGTTAAGTATAGTTTTGGCGACATCACCATTGTCTAAAATAGTCTAAATTAACGTCATAAAGGATGCAGCAGCTAATCTCTTCCATACCCTTTCCGCCCCTTAGACAGTTTAAACGAAAATTTGTCGTTCGTTTCGAAGCTTCGAAACCATTGAAACGCAATATTAATATTGGCAGCATTTCCGTTGGCTAATGTCGTCACACGCTGACCGAATATTAATTTGCATAACGTGCTTTCGTTTTGTTATGACGGGTTAATTAATTCTTCTTGCTGCGGGTTTGGCAGCATGGGGCGAATATCGATTCTGTTGTTGAATAACATAATGGGTTGGTTACACAGCAAAATTGGCCGTCGAATAACGTAAATTAAACATCGTCTGATTCCGGACGATGGTAGTGGAGATAGCTCAGGCGATCGTATCTAGGTTAATATACGCGTTTACAGTAACAGTAGCTGTGTTCAGATGCGGTTGTGTCTGTGTGCGTACGTCTAGAGGGGGCGACCACCCCACATGCTGACCTTTCAGTAATTCCATTAATTCTCAGAGAGCTGAGTGCATCTTTACTAGAATTGAGCGGAATCGCTTACCACATCACGGTGGATATACTTGTCATTACCTATGTATGTGACTTTCTGTACATATCGTGATGTTTCTTGTTGGTTATAGATAGATAGATAACTCTTTATCGTACCACACAAACACAAAATACAATACAGAAGGAAATACTAACAAACAAAGAAGTACAAAGGGCGGCCTTATCGCTTTAAGCGATCACTTCCAGGCAACCTTGGGATGGACTGGACACAAAAGAACAATAAAGACGGTGGCGTTTGAGTATAACGAAATAAAATATATATAATGATACCTACACTACGTAATATATACCTACTTAATACACATATACATACTAACATATAACACATAAACTTACATACACATAAAAATAATAGTGATATTTACTAAGTTTGTAATACCTCTCATATAATTTCAAATGAAAGCAGTATCTAGGTACCGCTTTTCAATATCCGCGCGTTCCTATATATACATACATAAGTTTATCGTCCTCGTGCTGGTCTTCGAAGTGAACGTACGATCAAGAGACTAGAGCGGGCGGCCGATATGTGAAAATGCGAGTTGTCCGCGTGGACGAAATTCATCGTCATTTGGTAAAATTCAGTTTTAGTATTTTAGAATCAGAATTAGAATAAAGAATATTTCTCTAAGCTTACAAAAACATACAATGTCAAACTTTTTACAAAAAATGTTTGTAAATAATCCCGTTAATTGATTTATCTCACTTCTTTGTCCGTGAGGTAAGTTTGTGACCCACCAATAAGAGGGTTATTCCGAACGTTTCATGTGAGATATTCTCAGTCGCAACGTCTCACGAAAAGTATTCCCAACTTCTCACGTGAGACGTGGCCTAGTCGCAAGTTCTCACGAAAAGTATTCCCAACTTCTCACGTGAGACGTGGCCTAGTCGCAAGGTCTCACGAAAAGTATTCCCAACTTCTCACGTGAGACGTGGCCTAGTCGCAAGGTCTCACGAAAAGTATTCCCAACTTCTCACGTGAGACGTGGCCTAGTCGCAAGGTCTCACGAAAAGTATTCCCAACGTCTCACGTGAGACGTGGCCTAGTCGCAAGGTCTCACGAAAAGTATTCCCAACGTCTCACGTGAGACGTTGTCTAGTCGCAAGGTCTCACGAAAAGTCAGAGTATCTTATTACAATCTACAACATCTATTGATCATGTTTTTAAATAATGGCCATTTGTGGCCATTATTGAAAAATAGGTCAGTTGAGCTACCTCTAGAATGTTTTTACAAGTCTGCAGTTAGCTCGACTGTTTAAATTCTGATTTAATAAAATACTTATAAAATAAATAGGATTAACTTTTATATGACAGCTGGCAGTTACTGTCATATGTGACAGTAATAGTCACAAAATATGACAGATATCAAACTGGCAGTAACAGTCATAAAAGAAAACTTATAATAAATGATAGCTAATGTCAAAATTACTCATAATGTCAAAAATTAAAACAGGGTGCACACTTATCATTTTCATTACTATTCGAATATTCTGTTCTGTACCTAGAACTGAAATTACCATGGCATCCGGCGACAGTGTTACTGCCGTACATTGTTGGGTAATATTACAAAGGCATACCTGCACGTCAAACCTTAATAAAGTCGTCTGAGGGCGAGCATATTCAATTTGATCTGTTGGCGGTGCACCAGCTAATTTCTCTCCATTAATTCAGGTAGATATCTCCTATCGATTACAGTTCCCTGATTTCCGATTGGATTTGACCGAAGCCGAGCGGTCACTAGTGAGGTATAGCCGCAACCGGTGCATATTACCGTAACCTGAAATCAATGTGACTCGCAACGAACCGTTGTTTCACACTGACAACATTTTATTATTTATTAAGATATTTAATAAATATATTATAATATAATACCAAAATAATATCTAGTTCATCTGCTTTATCTCATTATCTATTTATTTGTTCATAAAAAACTTATTCAAGGTTCATTTTATCATTCTCTAAACCCGACAGGATTTGTGTAGAATGTTACATTCTCGGGTTAGATTTAGAAGTGTACGTTTCTTTTTGCGAAGTTACGTTTCTTTTTATGTACCTATTACACATAGTTTAATTCTTCTGTCCTTCCTTTTAAAGTTAAATCATAATATTTTAAATTGTTAATCTAGTTCTATATATATATATGTTAAGTGGAGTACGATGTGTACAATTTGTGTCCTTCTAACTAAATAGTTATATACAGACTGTTCTTACTAGGTGGCTAGTATTTACCATACTGTATCAGCCAGGACAGATCCCTTGTGTCCATAACCGCATTACGTAACTTCATTCAGCTGCACTCAGCTGCGTTGATTGGCAACTCTGTTCAGACTGGAAGGGGTGTTAAATCGCCAAATGGAAGGGGCCTGGGACGGCCAACGGGGTGGACATGTTTCGATAACGAATATTCCAATTGATGTTCCATTCAACCTGGAAATGCTGCGAGCACTCTGGGCGCTCAGCCTTCTGGTGACGGATTAGATTTTCAATTCATTTATTTCCACCGTAGGTATTGCATATACAATTGATGTCGTTAATTTTTAAATTAAAATATGACTACTTTTACATTAATACACAATTTATAATTCATCATCATCAGCCCGTACACGTCCACTGCTGAACATAGGCCTCCCCCAAACGACGCCACGGATAGCGCTTCAGAGCCGCCTCCATCCAACGACTCCCTGCGACCAATATATAATTACAACAGGAAAAAGGAAGCACCATAAGGGATTGTACACAGAAAGAAAACAGACAGACAGTCAAATCTTAAATACACTAAATTACAACTTTATAAGAGTTGTCTATAAAAGGGCCTAGTATTTATAAAATTACTATAATTCATAAAATTATGTCAAAAATTTAATAAATTAAAATATGCTAAGGAAATTGATTTTAAATATTATTTTGTAATTTGTCTCTATTAGTTGAAAGATACTGACAAAAATAATACTAAAAGTGCTTTGTCCAGCGTTATTCAAAGTATCATCTAGCCGAAACTACAGAGCTGGTCTTGTGGGTACTAGATAATCCTTACGAATATTATAAACGCGAAAGTTTGTTTGTATGAATGTTTGTTACTCTTTGACGCATAAACTACTGAATGGATTTTTATGAAAGTTTAAAATAATACAGATTATACATAAGAATAACACATAAGCTACAATTTATAAAGATACTAGCTGGTGCCCGCGACTTCGTCTGCGCAGGACTAGTATCTACTTCGAGTTGCTTATTTTCGTGAGCGGGCGTAGCCGCACGCGAGTTAGCTAGTTGATCATAGGTGTGTGACAAAATTTTGACTCGGTTCCAATTACTTCCCAAAATGCCTTACAAAAATTAATTTTGGCGATTTATTTATTATTGTGTTAAATTGTACAAAAATTACGATTTCTATAGACATATATAATATTGAAGTACTGGGTTTAATTATTATAATTCATTTGAAGTTATTCTAATTCCTGTAACAGATAAAATTCCGTGTTTTTTATGTGTTTTCTCCTGTGATTTATTATAAAGCTACAGGAAATATATTAAAAAAAACTAGTGTAGATTAGATTTTGTTTATACTATGATCTGATTTTTTCACCACTCATATTAGACGCAATTAAGAGAGATTTCAAAGACAGTGTTTCATATTTGGCATCCTTGAGCGGCCTTAAGAAACATTGTGGAACATTATGGAACTCGTTGGTTTATGAATCTAATGAGAAATACAAATCTCAATACATCTATAATAGATCTACTGAGAAATAAAGTGAGTGACAGATCTTATAACCTTACAATCTGGATCGATTGAGCAATACAAATCTCAATAGATCCATCATGGATCTAGTCTATGGATCTAATAAGACTCATCCCAATATTCTGGTATATTTTAACAATGTGCAGCCCGCAATTATACACCGAGTCACCGAGACTAATAGACAGAGCAAGGAATCAGAATGACAATTGACAATGGAGGAAGTAGAGGTGAATTAGCGCGGCCATTAGTCTGACTCTGCGGTTGCATCGTCGACTAAGTTTCCGGGAAGCAGCTAGCAGCAGCTGGACGGGAAAGCTTCGTCTACTGTATCTGACTTTTTAGGGTTCCTATAAAATTATCTGCCTGTCTGGCCGTCCATCACAGGACTCAACCGTTATATACATATGTATAGTAGGTCTAATATTTCACAGTATAGATGTTACATTACTAATTTTTTCTTTGTTTGTTACAAACGTGCTCCAGCTCTGCAGATAGTGCCCTTCTCCTGGTCGTTTCTAAATGGGAGTCAGGGTCACACTGGTTGCAAGTACTTCCTTCATATAATACTGGCACTCTATTGGATCCCGTAACTTTCCGTATAGCAACATGTCTTCGGTTGGGTGCAAGGTGTTGCGCGCCTCATCAATGCCAGTGCGGTACTGTTGTCGAACAGCTTGGTCATCACGGATTATCGTGTACTAGGGCTGCCGGTCGGATATCTCGCCATGCCAGCCTTAACGACACCATCCGACGGGCCTTTGTCACCGCTAACGTACCAGCTATTCTCGAACCGAATGGTCTGTTGCGTGACGATCGTAAGAGGCCCGACGGCATGACTTTAGTCCCTTGGGAGCTGGGGAGGCCTATTGTGTGGGACGCTACATGTGTCGACACACTTGCGCCTTCCCATCTTTCAAGGACATCCGTGAGGGCTGGTTCGGCGGCAGATTCGGCCGAGGATCTCAAGAGGCGCAAAATATGCAGGTCTCGACAGAGCCTACGCATTTGCTCCCCTTGGAGTCGAGACCCTAGGTCCGTGGGGTACCGAGGCTCTCCGGGTTTTCAAAAAATTATCTGAGCGCCTGGTCGAAGCGACGCGTGACCCGAGAGCTGGTGAGTATCTGGCGCAGCGCATTAGCATTGCCATACAGCGGGGCAATGCAGCCAGCGTCTTGGGGACGCTTCCGACTGGTATTGATATGGATATATACCAGTTGAGCTATCTGTAGATTGTTTGCAACAGTCTGCAGTTAGCTCAATTGTTTCAATTGTAAATACTAGTTTAATTTATTTATATTATTTGATTGTTATTTTCTTTGTCAATAAAGTTTACTTTACTAATAAAATAGTCTTTGTAGTATACCATCAATGCTGTGAATGCTTGCCCAGATGTTGCTCCGTTCCTGAAAGAATATATATATATTCTCATGGCTCTCGTTTAGTAGAGTATTGTGTGTCGACAGAAATTTATCAAATGAATAAAAATATGCTAAGTATTGGTTAAACCACCCATTGCTTTATTTATCTCATACGGGCAATGTTTTCCGCTTACTTCTATATCCTTTTCATAGATGGACACGTTTGTAAGACTTTGTAATCTTCACTCAAAGTTGCAAGTTCATCAATTATATTTAAATCAACATATCTTCTCATCATTTCCAAGAAATTTTGTCTCAATGGGTATGCTCTATCTCTAGTACATTTTTCAGACGATAGAATCAAATCAGAACAGCCCCGTTCTACGTCCGTAACTTGAACTAACTTCTTCCAATTCTGGTCATAAGCACATTTGAAGTCCTGTTAACTTGGTCACTAAGACAGTTTGCCTGAGATGCTAAGTGCCTGTTATCATACTTGTCCCTAGAACTTTCGACAGAGCATTAAACTTTCAGCTGTATTACACAAACAAGGGTTGGAATCCCAAACTTCTGTGTAGGATTGTGGTATTTTTAGTGCCGCGGGTAGTTGGAAGATGTTTGAAATGTCGTTTCATTACTTTTGAACGAGGAACCTTAATAATGAACTATCTTAACTTCGCAATTTCCTGAGCCGTCAGACGCAAAAGTGCTCCGACCTAACAATTTCGCTTAAATCTCCTTGAATTTTCGTTTAGAGTAAGCGGCTGTCGTATTTAATTAAGGGGTTACCCAGGAGAAGCGATCATTTCTTTTGAGTTATAAAACGGAAGCTAAATTTTTTCGCCGTTGTTTTGAGGCACGGCTTTTTTGGCACGGTTCTTTTCACTTCAGTTAACTCTTTCTAGTCTCTTGATGTTAACAAATCAAAGTATAGTTGTATTTTTATATATTTTGATAAAATAATAGGTACGTATTTATTTATACTTTTTTATTTTATAAAAAATTATTATATTATAAATATGTGAAGAATCCTAGAGATAATTAATATTCTTAGCTCTTTGTCGTAACTTTGTAAGTGATGGTAATAGATGTTCAAACAGCTACAGATTCTGCGAGTTTGATAGAGTAATCGCAAAACTTATTGAGCTCTGTGAACATAGGCACGGAAGCAATACTGCGCAAGTCAATCAAATAGAAAAGTGATATTTACCAACTAGCGACCCACCCGGGTTTCGGCTAGAAATCCTTTTTATGGTGCTAATAGACACACCTGTTGCAGCTGCAGTCCACTGAAGTACCATTTTGAGGTTGAATTCATCGGCTTCTTTTCTCATAAAACTTATGACATCGAACACTATTTTCCATGTTTGATGACGCAGTACGTTATTTCGCCCGTGAGGCATATTTAACTTTTAAGAGAAACAGCTAATATCAGGGAATACTCTACAAAATCACAAGAATAAACTATCAAGTCAACGAAACGAACACCGAACAACCGTCAAAGACTTTACTGCGTCATTGTACTCAAAATAATTCATTCGATAGTATTGCCAACTAGATTATAAATAAATTTGCTACATAGTAATTATTTTATTTTAAAACTTGGATTAATTGCGTTAGATAAAAAGTATAATTTCTTCTAACATTGTAGGTTTTCAATAATCCGTCATTGAGTATAAGATGTTTTACATATTCTATAAATATTGAATTGAAAAATATTGTAATGCATAACAAAATGTGCTAGACACAATAAAAATACGCCAAAATTCTTGCTGGCAACCCTGGTTTGACAGTCAGATCCCCCCTCACCCCGCTTTTTCCCCTCAACTTGATACCCATGTATGTACCTACGAGTATATGAAGACGTGGCAGGTAAAGCGCCAAGCGTGGGTCGACGTTGACAAAGGATCTCGTTGCACGAACTATTTGCTCTGACTTTGACGTTCTGAATCGGTGTGCATCGTTGGATATATTTGCTCTTTGGTCTAAAAGCTTAGGAATTGATCTAACAATAAAGTCACAATTTGAAGCGTCCGGCGTCCTCAGAATTAGTTTGATTTGAAGGTTCATTCAATGATATAATTTACTAAGTTAAGTTTGACATGAGCATCGGGCAGGACACTAAGCCGTCGGGCCCCGCGGCGGCGTTCGTAAGTTTCGACGGCAGTCGTTGAAAGCTACGTCAGAGCCTTGAAAACTTTAAGAAAAGGCTTACTTTAGTTTAAACGGCTTAAAAGTAATTGAATGAGGTATTTTGGTGTTTCTATCTAAAATATGCACCGGGTCGGCATTGGAAATACAATCCGATTCAAGATCGTTTATTGAACGCAAATTAACACCGTTTACCCAACTTTCCTTTTCTTTTTACCCCACTGCATTTACCTCTTTTTAAAGTTAAGGTAAATAGTAGTAAACTTGACTCGTCCCGGACGGAACGGGTCAATTTTGAGACATCGTCTACAAAAGTACGAGACTGGGTTTATTCTTTTTCATGTAAAATTTGTCTTGTTTCACCCGGGACGAGTACAATCACGTTACCCTTGCCTTTAATTAAACACACGTAAACCCTCAAGGTGGTTCACTAGGTTTCGGGTAAAAACTTAGTAAAAAAAATGGAATAGAAAATGTCAAAATCATAATAAGGTACTTTCTAAGCAAATAACGAAGGGCTCGCTCTAGTTTCGTAATAATGAGCTGGCTGTAAAGCCATTGGTTAATGGCTTTACAGCCAGCTATGCAATGAAGTTGATTTGCTATTAACTATTTTGTTTACCTGTCCTAAGTAATTGGAGAGCAAACCATTAAAAAACTATTTTCCGAACGATTCGAAGAATAAAAAAAAGTAATTTATTGGCAAAGATGATATACCTACCTACACTACATGAATACTGTTCTATAAATATAACAATCTTTGACTTGTCAAATTATATGTACATGCTTTGTGTGCTCTAAAGGGGCACTCTTTTTCTTAAGTCATAAGGTACTAAATTTAACATTTTTGACATTGAAATGGCTGTAGTTATTTTCCAAATACTCTTTTATAGTTTACACTGTTTTTCAAGGAGGGGCTTACTTGTTGCCTCTGTTGGTTTACAAAAGTAAGCTTCCGTTCTTTTTTACTCGACTGCTCAAGCCTGTCCGTCAGTCCGCCAAACCGTAATATGTAACGAGTCTGATATTCCACTGAATACCTAACTAGCCACAAGATCTAAATTGTGTATACTGTGAGCGCGAATCCAACACTCGCTTTACTGATTTATTAAACAAGAACCAACTCGGATTACATCGCTGCTGATATGTTTTTATTTCGTGATAAAAATCTTTCAAAAATGTCTGAAAAAGCCGCTTGTCTCGAATCGTCCGGCGTCTGTTTCTGTCTCACAGGACATTGTATAACAGGAATTTCATTCCTGTTAGGGAATGGAAAAAGGAACAGATGACAGAAAGTGAACTTTTATTTGATACGTTCGTTAGGGGCCGTGCTGTTGGCTTATCAAAGAGATTTTTGTAAAAGGTTTTTCCGTTTTCAGACATAGTTTTCTATTTTCAAACGCTATTCACCCTAAATAATGAATGCTCTCTGAACTCAAGCTGTCGTCCCAGTGCAAAGTGAGTAGCCACCCGTTATAGTTACAATATTGGATATTAACAGTGAGTTGCGAAATGCCTTAAAAGGTTTAAAACTAAAACGGAAGAATGTTACGTAAGGTAGCCAATGGCCTTGGTCGCCTACTTCTAACTGGGTCATCTTAGTAATTACGGGTAGTTGGTAGAATTGTCTAACGTTTCTTTATCATTAATGCTTCTTCCGTTAAGAATTATCGATTTCAATCGTTCTATAATTATTAGTCCACAGCTGGACACAAGTCTCCTCTGATAATCGGTCTATTGGATTTTATTATATACGATTACAGTAACTATAAGATTACACTACTAAATATATTATGTATATATATATATTTAGTAGTCTAATCTTATAATCTCCACGACGGGCATGCTGATTGCTTCATGTTTTAAAATAACCTCAAAGTAAAGTTTAATTACGGGGTTTTCACAAAATTAAAGTATACCAAAAGAATCGTTAAAGTAAACAATACATTCGCCGCTAAATAAATAACATTCAACCGAGTTGAACAAGCATAGGGATTACTGTCTAGGTTAGAATAGAGAAAATATTATGTCACGTGAATTTCATTGGCAGAATTTAATATATTTTTGATGCACCACTGGTACTACCTTTGTCCCCGTAGTCTTGTGTACAGAACAACTGCACAAGACAAAGGGATGGGAATAGCTACAATTTTCATGTAATATTATTTATAATTAAATTCGCACAATAATTCTACGTACGTATAATACATATCTCACTCATCTTACTTATGCGAAAGTTTGCAAAAGAGGAAGATAAACATGTCTGTTTTCATAATTATGATCAAAAAGAAAGTTGAATTCCATTCAATGTTATAAATATAAAGTTTTGTTTATCGTACAAATTCGCAGGTGTTAAAACTGTGCAATAACGAAAGAAGTTAACCCTTTTATGTTCGTGAATTGTTATGTACTCTGGCAATCTGTATGTTAGAGATTTTGTAGTATCTTTAATTAAAAATCACGGGAACGGGATTAACGCAATAATTAAAAATGACATGAACCTCGTTTTCGTGCTTTTTAATTATTGTGCACTGAAATTGGTTCTCACTAACAATGTTCGAAAACGCTGAGCGCTACGTAATAGGATTTTCTCGATCAGTGGGTACAATGCAGGCTTAGGTCTTTTCACCGTCTGACGGTGTTTGACTAAAATTTTAACTTAAAATTTCTATTTTATTTTATCTACTTTCACACATTGAACTTGACATTGACAATGAGATTTTAATAACTAGTACCTGGATGACCGAGCTTTGCTCGGTATTTTATTTTGGTATATTGTCTTTTGCGAGCTTTCTGCTCGTGTAATGTTAGTCAAGTTTGCAAGCATCTTACTATAGTTATTATCGTTCAGCCGTTTAGGCGTGAAAAAGTAACAGACAGAGTTACTTTCAAATTTTTTGTATTAGTATAGGATTATAAATTTAAAAGTAACTCTGTCTATATGTCTGTTACCTTCTCACGTCTAAACAGCTGAACGGATCTTAATAAAATTTTGCAGGGAGGTAGATGGTATCCCGGGGACGGACATAGAGTACATGAAAAGTGCGTGCAAAGCCGCGGGCAGCAGCCAGTATTATATAGGATTATTATCCTACATATTATGTCAAAGACGCCAAAGCTACATATAGTCTTGGGTTATACTTGGCAAAATTCGATACCTGTGACTTACGTTACGTTACTGTGACTTCAAAATATCTGTGATATACCTGTGACAAAATACTAGCTAGTATTTCTACTAATCACGTACAAATTCATTGTTTTACTGATTGAATAATATATTTATTGTAGCGATGACTGAGTAAGTAGCAGTAGCATGTTGATCAACCGAATAAACGGTAGTTTCTTCAACAACTTTGTAACATTGCAGTATATGTATATTTCAAATTTCCAAGTATAAAATACTAGGTGTGTCTTATTCCGACTTAGTGATATTTTGAATATCTGTGACTATCAGTGGCGATAAATACGCCTCAAGCCTACAAAGCTATTTTAAACAGTATTTGAAAGAAAACGTGACAATATATTTAATTTTGATTTGTTACCCCGATTCCGATTCCCTGAGTGGTGACTTCCCTCGGTATCGATCGTAGGTTAGAAGAGAAGGTAGAAAGTTCATTGTTTGAGCGAATGATTGCAAACTTACCGTGAGAGACTCCATATCCGCACAGCTGTGCAAGCTTACCGGCGGACATGGAAACGATCTCTGCTGTAGGGAGGTGGACTGCATTAATGCATACCTAACTAATACCTATAGATAGATAGATAATACTTTATTGTACACTTAACTTAATAATTTACAAAATAATTATTAACGAATTAGCTACAATGGGCGGTCATATCGGTCAAGACCGATCTCTCCCAGACAACCTTGACCTACCAGGGTATTCCAATATTACATTTGGTGTATATTATGTTAGGTAAGTATAGACGGCTGATCATGTATGACATTATATTTACCTATCTCTTTATATGTTCTCCATCCCATATTCTAAGTATTACCTATAACATTATATATTGTTTTAAAACAGGCGGATACAACGTTGTTCAAAAATAAATGAAGATTAGACACACTATCTCTCTGGTTTTCCTTCAATTATATATAAATATTAAATGAAATGTGTCCCCTCGATTTCCGATTGACAGTACTGGTAGGTAATGAAAATAAAAAATATTAGTAGACTGACTGTACTTGTCGTTTTAGACACGCAGATATTTTCATTTCCAGACGTTTTGCTACAAGGTCATTTTCGCATATTAGTTAATTGTACGAAACGGTCGTTTTCCTGATAAGAACTCTGTCTACACACACCAAAACAATACTATGCAATGAAAGTATATTTGATAGAACTGTGTTTACCAAACAAGGTAGGCACCGTTAGATTTTTTTTATTACATATTTCTCTCGGAACACTTGCGAGACAATTTATATAAAAATAAAATGTATGTGCATAAAACCGAGAGTAAAGGAGACTGAAAAAAAATCCCTGAATCGCGATGTTTTTGTATCAAGCATGTGGCCCTGCAAGTGACGGCGATCTTTGATGTCTCGTTCGTCCCACTGCCTACATTGGTGGGACGAACGGGATATAATTTTAATTCAGCCTATTAATATCCCATTCGTCCAACTGGTGGGACGAAACTGGTGGGACGAACGGGACATCACGGAAAATTACATCTCATAGTTCTACAATCGATTCATCGAACGCCACAACAATATAGTTGTCATAAACGGGATTTATGTAGAGAGAAATAAAAACGTTTAGCCTGCGAATCACTGGACGTGTGGATAATTGATGAATGGCAGCCGACAAGCTTCAGCTGCCCCAGGTATACGGTATTTGCAGTTTAAATAAACCAATTGCATCTTATCATATTATAGAATGAGAGGAATCGATCCTGACTTCAGAAATTAACACATGAATAACTCCATTACAAAGGGCCTGTTTAATGTTAGGAGTATTTATTTCTAAATAAAGTAGATAGTTTAGTCGGGTGCAATTATGAGGCATTTGTGGCGCTATATCTCTTTTATTTGGACGTACCAACTCTACGGAGAGTTTCATAAAATGCGATGTTTATTTATATCCGGAACTTTCGAAAACTGTCCGAGTTTTGAATAGCCCATTGTGACGCCGCCGCTTTAGTTTATTTCTGTGACCATTAAACAATTAAAACTTTACTTTGCATTTGCAGAATTCATGTTGCTTCATTATTTTCACTTCTGACTGGTTTTTTATTCATATGGTGGTCCAAGCATCATAGATGTAACTGAATGAAAAAGCTATTTTTTTCTGAAAGGCTTGCATGGCCTTATTCCAATTCCAACTAAGATAGATAGATAATTCTTTATTTATGTATATAGCACACAAACACAAAATACAATACAGAAGGAAATGTTGACAATCAATGAAGTATAAAGGGCGGCCTTATCGCTTTGAGCGATCTCTTCCAGGCAGCCTTGTGATGGACTGGGCATACAAGAACAATATATATAGACGGCGTTGGCGTTTGACTTACTTAAGGAAATAAAAACAATAATATATTACACTAAGTACTATATGTATAATAACTACTTAATATCTTATATATAAAATTTCCATTTCACAATGTTAGTTACCTTACTCCTCCGAAACGGCTTTACCGATTTTTACCAAATTTTATATGCGTATTCAGTAGGTAGAATCGGCTACTATCTATTTTCCATACCCCTAAGTGATAAGGGTTGAAGGCAAAACAACGTTTGGCGGGCCAGCTAGTAAGTATATAAGTAACTATATAACTAAGATACTGTAGGTACAAAGTACGAAAGTCATACTGATAATAAAATAAGCCAGCTCAGCGCAATCCTTTTCGCCAAGCGACGATTTTAGCAGTACTTTTGCATACATAACGCAATCTGCATGCAAATATGAACATTTGAATAAAACAGGCAAAGGACGGTATCTAAAAGATTATCTTTTTAGCTAATCTGGCCTAGTACTTTTTGTAAAACTTTTCACTTTTCGTAAACATCAACAGAATTAATTGGTGTCCTTTTCGATTAAAATTCAAGCATGAAATAATCGCACTTCAACATATAGTAGGTAGGCTGTGCTTCAACTATTGGGAGAGCATCAACTGATGCACAATAAATTTTATGAAATTTTGGTTTGTTCAACGAGTAGTTATGTTCCTAATTGGATGAACTTAGTAAGCCATGTAGCCATTATTATTCACTTGAAACTTGTAAGTATAGGTACCTACTACATCAGGTTTAAATGGCCACATTCATATCTTTGTAAGCCTTTTACTTGCCTTTTAAAATTAACACATAGGGTTCTTAATTCTCTTTCTTTCTGTTTTTCTTTCTTTATTACTGAGTAAGTAGGCATGGTGGCGGCTCAGAACCGCTATTTGTGGCGTCGTACGGGGGAGGCCTATGTCCAGCAGTGGACGTGTAATGGCTGATATGATGATGATATGATGAAGTAGAGAGGATTTATGTATTTGACTCAAGTGACAATGATTTCCACACTAGGCTGAGCCTGCATCGTGGGAACCAACATTATCCTACTAATATTATAGAAAGTTACTCTCTATCTATCTGTTACCTTTTCACGCCTAAACGGCTGAACGGATCTTAGTGAAATTTGGCAGGGAGGTAGACGCTATCCCGGGGACGGACATAGGGTACATGAAAAGCACTAGCAAAGCCGCGGTCAGCAGCTAATTAATAAATAAAGTTTAAGTAAGCTCATTTGACTGGCAACACAGTACTGATAACTTTATGAACGATAGCACTATTTGTTTTGTATTTCTGGGTAGAGTTAATTAGAAATCAACGTAATGCATGTTAATTGTTAAATTTTTATTAACTAAAAAAATTCCAACCAAATAGTAGAAACAAATTAAAACTAATATTTACAATTGAAAAATTCAGCTAACTGCAGTCTGTATTGTACGTTTAGTAACGTAATTATATATACTTAAAAAATAAAAGTAGGTAACATAAAGTAAGGATGGGAGTTATTGGTTATTTTGGCTACCGGTTATTAGTTGGGTATTTTGTGTCAATACCGCTAGTACCAACTGGTACCAAATAACGTTACAATACTCTATACCTGTCCTGATATCTACCCAATATACATAATTCTAACCGATTCGGTTAGAAATACCAAATACTTGTTGCAGCTACATAACTTTACGGGTGAACGGTCCGCTAGTACCTATGCGTACATGATAGTTAGGTAAGTAACGACCCAACGCTTCAATACTATAGGTATTGTAGTTATGGCTCACGGTCGGTTAGGTGCGATGCTCGCTTTGCACAGTTATTCCCTAGCGGTATGCAGATTTTAAAATACCGTTAGATATTTTAGGACCATGCTAACAGGTACTGAGTTAGTTATTGAATACCGGACTCATCTCTAACATAAAGTGTTACATTTCACTGGTTGAATTGGTGAGGTAATGACAAAGATGCTGCCGCACTTACAAAATATAATTGTGGACTGCAATTTGAACAACCGACACTCAAGTCAAGTCGAATTTCAGTAACTTTGCGCAAATGCACTACTATTTAATAGTCCATGTTTTGTAGATACATTTCTTTGAGAGATAAGGCCGCTAATTCTATTGTTGTTCTCTAGAATTAAGTAAAATAAAGTACAACCGTACTTTCGTCATATCAGTCCATAGACGTCCACTGCTGGACATTCGTACACCTGTCTACTTTAGCGATGATATAAAAATAATATTTTTTTTATCTATGCGTTTACTAGGAATATGACATAAAAATGTTACCAAAAGATCGCTGTCCGTGGAGATGCAACCTTCAGACAGTGTGAAGATTCCATGATGTATGACATTACGATATAAAGAAAAAAAAATGTGAAGAAAATTATGAATTACTTGCTGCTGCCCGCGCCTTCGCCCGCGTTTTATCGGGATAAAAATAGCCTATATGTTATCCAAGTCCCAAACTATACCCATACCAAATTTCAGCCTAATCGGTTCAGTAGTTTTTGCGTGAAAGTGTAACAAATATCCATCCATACATCCAAACTTACAAACTTTGACATTTTTAATATTATAGTAGGACTAATTATGAGCTTGCATAGAATTAATCCAAATTACCCGAGTGAGGCTTGCATGCATGGTTTGTATATCCGGGAATCTGTATCAGAAAGATTGAAAAATTCTTCGTATCGGTAGACATTCGCTCCAGTTCAAACGTTATTTTGAAATGAATTATGCCGAAGTTTTCCGACGGCGAACGTAGTTTTTTTCGTCGGGAAACAGTGACTTCTAAGTCTTAAAGTTTCTTGCTTGTCAGTGTTTTCGTATCGCATTATAATGCATGTTTTATAAGTTACCTACTTTGCCAAACATCTAGGTATTGGTTTGTTAGTTTTCATGATTCAACTAGTTTTCCTGTTTTTGTATTTCACCGTGTTATTCACAAAGCTCGCCACCTACGAGTACGTTCTACATACAGAATGCCACCCCCACCATATCAATGCTTCGCTATCGTCGCTATAAGAAGTGTACATGATATCTGGCCCTGTCACCCGGCGTCGTCGGGCGCGTGACTCTTATCAAAAGAAACCAGTTCCATTCAAGATCAAAGTCAATATAATCTTCGTTACCTCTCCGTTCAGGCTCAGAACCGTCAAAAAGTTTTATAACTTTTGTAAGAAAATCTTAATAGTTGTGCCTCACAACCTACTAAAGAGGATTTAAGTAGACAGTACTCAACAAAGAAAACGACGTGTTCTAATTACGGTTTCTAATTAGTCTGATTTTATTTCTGTTTTATTCCGCTTCCAGTCTTTACAAACGCGCCAATTAAGTTATTTCCTTTACCTCGCTAAAACTACTCACAAAGCAATTAATGAAGAAATGAATTTTCCAGCTAGAAAATGTCAGCAGTTAATAAATTCATCCGTCACGTCGGTGGGGTTGTTTGTTTGTTTGTTCAGCTTGACTTTAACGGCCCCGTATGCGTATAATTTATTCTGTAATTTTTAAACTGGAAAAGTACAATAGTAAAAGGTTTTAAACTCACATGTTAGGTAGGCTATCGTGAATTTGCATATCGGGAAAGATGAGTAGATTTTCATTTGCACGGTTCGATAAAGTGTTTGTGGTGTTTATAGACCGGAGCAGATTGATATTTTAAGGTCTTGTAGCGCTGGGCAATTTAAACATCGCATTTAAAAGATGACGATAAAATCCCTCGTTGCGGTGCCTAGCCCGTCTGAGTGGGTGGCGCTGAGTAAACTAGGCGTTAGGGATTTATTTACAAACAGGGGTAGGAGGCGTACAAAAGCGTCGACCTCTCGGTCCCACGACAGGGCTAACCCTAGCATGCAGGATCAGTACGTCATGACACGATATCTGTTTAGAGGCCAACTTATAGTGTCGGTACAGATCAGTTTTACCTTCAGATTCTTAATTATGTAGTCCCAGCAAGTGGCTGTGATCGCAAAGTCTGAATCATTGGCCGCTCCCATGGACGTCAAGCTCACCATTGTCTGTAATCAGAGGGCACTATTAGGAAACGGCGTAGACGGGAGTGCTCTAATTTATTACGCTGTTGTCGGAAATGTACGGAACCGGCTTATGACATTCAACAGGAAACGCTGTCTTAGGATGCTCGGTGTAAAATTTTAAGCTCATAATATTCGCTTTGTTTAGCTTGGGGCTAATGTGGGTTGGTCAGTTTTATTTATTTATTTAGTAGCAGTTTTGGCCACGGTGGCTAAATTGGACCTTGAGTCTCGAATCTTGTCCAATTCCTCGACTACCTCTAGAGCACGACGCTGTCATACGTCATCTTCCATACTATTTGCGTAAAGATAGAGTACCTGTTGCCATACTTCTGCACCTCTTTTTCAGCCAGGCACTGAATTATTGACGCAATTTCAAGAATTTTATTTTTTGACATTGACAGATAGGTATATGTTCTCGTATGTACATACACACTCGGAAAAGTTACATTCTTTATTTAAGGAATTAAAAACTTTGTAATTCTATTTTTGATTTCGCTGGTATGGTAGGATTATTATTCCGTTCGATTTCGCTCACAAGTATTCTCTTAATCTCTGGACTCAGGACTCTCAAATCGCAGTCCACGACGATGGACCATCAGAATAACTATAAAGTAGAACGGTTTGCTTTTCGTAATTGTTGTTCCTGAATTTTAAACACGTTGTCGACTCCACTTACCTCGGAACAGCACGTTACCGAAGTTGTACGAAGTTAGTCTTCACCCAAGTCAGGCAAAACGTTTCAGTTTCGGCCTCGCAGCTCTTATAATTTCTTTATCACTTGAGCCGCTTTCTTCGCGTCGGAGTTCGTGTAAGTAGTACTTTTAGCATCTTTCTGCATGGACTCGCTTCTGCTTAAGGCAACTTTTTCTTCAAAGGTGGCAACATAATGCTATCTTTCTCGCAGACTAGAGTCCACACGTGCTTGATACTGTACTATCTCAAAGAAAAAGATACCTAAACAGATTTAACACACCACATTGGCACATAAACATGTTGTGTATATATCTGGCAACTAACATTATAAATGCGAAAGTTCGGTGGTTATTTGCCTTTTCACGCCAGAAAACTGAACTGATCCGTCTGATATTTTGGCCAGTCTGGATTCATTTACGATTAATTTATAAAATTGGCACTTTTTATAACGGAAAGTCGCGTGCGGAAAAACGCACCCGTTATTTCATATCGCATATTGAATTCATACACATCAATACAACTAAAAATACTTCCTAGATTAAAACCCCTACCATAGCACTTGTTGTTCCTACCAATACCAACATAACATCTGAAACGATTATGTATAAATCACAGAAAAAAATATTTTTCAGAGCAAAAAACCGCGCTGTAAAAGACCAATACTCTCAAAATCAATGGTGTACGCAGTACGCATTTGATATCCATGCGATTCGGCGTCAACAAGTACCCATAGCTCCCTCGGAGGGGGCCAGGGGCGCCACGATAACGAGCTCCCCAAGGGTGTTTAGGGGTGAGATTCAACTGGTGCAATGCGGCGTACCTCTCAGCAAAAACCCGAAACTATTTTCATACAATTGCAACAAGCTTTATCTTCGGGTGTGAAATAATTCAAAGTTTTTTGGAATACAATATTAAATGCACCATATTTTGTCAATTTGACTCTACCTGGGTACTTTGTAAATGTACCTATACAATACACTGAAAGTGAATTTTTAAACGACTGTCTGAAACTGGCGTTTATATGAGAGATCTCCATCCCACTGGTGTGAAGACCGTTGGCATGGCGCGCGGCGGCTGCCACCGAGCGGCGGCGGCGCGGCGGGCCGCTCGTTGATTTCGTTAGTATATTTCGTGCCAGCAACCGCCTTGAATGAAGACGAGTTTTCTTTTTCTTATCCTGGAACTATAGACTTCGTTTTACTGTGCCAGGTCACGTCGCTGATATGAATGTAATTTTTGGTAGACGAAGTATTAAATAGAAAATAAAAGTTTTGGTTTGAATAAAAATATTTCTGAAACAATATTTTTTTTCATATACCTACTATACCTATGTAGGTTAGAATTTTAGGATGTTAGGGTCATCTTTCGCCATCATCACTTGTAATGTATGACTATTTGACCATCCAGCATCTACATATACTATAACACTCTAGAATACGTGGCAATGCGACACAAAGTGCGACAAAACGCTTAGCTCTTTTTTATGGTGAGTTGTTTCTGTCGCTTATTCCCAGTTGTCTTGTGCAGTACCAAACATATATTCGGCAAATGTCAAAATGACAACAAATGTCAAACGTGATAGCAAATGTCAAAAAGTTGTTCTCCAGTTTTAATATTTTTTTATAAAATGGTATCAACTTTTCTTTCAGCATTCAGAAACAACTAACTCGTCAGTGCAAATATTAATGGAAGTATTTTATTTGAATCTCTGAAACTTTTAACATCTCCACAATACAAAATATAATTGTACAAATAGCGATGGGCAACTCTGGAATGTCCCATCACAAAAAAACACCGCTAAATCGACATAGCTTTGTATATATTCCAAATATCAGATAGTGTCTGTCGAAAACTGCCTTTGATGGTCAATTTAAATTTATTTATTGCATACATGCTGTTACATAAAGATCTTACATAGTGCGAATTGGGGCTTTTAATTATTTCAAACAATACAATAAAAAAAAATATTCTGTAAACAATGAGATAGAAATCAAAGTGGTATATTGAAAGTATTTATTTTCCAGTAAACTTTTCAGTATCGAATCGCATTAATGCAATAAAGTTATGATTTCATGTAGTTTAAGCAAAAAATATATATTTAATAAAAATCCCAGCTTTAAGTTAACATTAAATCTACGATCAAAACTTGTGACCTGCACACAAATAATTTCCTACACACGTAGTTCAAATTAATGAAGTTTCTCAGTTAACTCAAATAACGCTTGAGGAATTCCCACTCAAAGACCTCAAAGGTTTAGTAAGAAACGTTTCTACGTTTGAGCTAAACTGTTTGTGTATGCACCGAACTTTATCTTAGACTTCGGATGATTACTGCCTCGGGTAGCAGTAATCCGAAGTCTAATGAGTCGCAGACATAATAATTATGTTCATTTAATTAAGGCCTGGCCTGGCAAACACGTCATGACGGTTATGGAGGTATATTTTAAAACAATTTCGAAGTAAATCGCCAGGATTATTTAGATAAATTTGAAACATTTTCGTTAAAGGTGTTTCTAAATTTTGAATAATTATAAATATTTTGTATATCTAAAATCTTATGTCTGAAGTGTTTATATCGTATGAGTCAATAACTCAGAATGTTTTCGTCTGAGAAGTCCAAACAAACAGCGAATGTTTGTGGTCGGAAATAGAATTTCTGTACAGCTATTGTAGGTTAAACATCTTCACAAACTTCATAAGAGAGCGCAACCAACCAAGGCGTCTATCAAACTCGATCACCGGCTTAACAACCAAATTTGTGTGCCTTACCTCAATCAATTGCGCTCGAGAGTAGCTTGATGCTCGTAGCTAAACTGTTTACTGAATCAATTGCGCTTGAGAGTTGCTTGATGCTCCTAGCGAAACTGGAATTTCTAAATGATTTAAAGCTGGCAAAGTTTGCTTTCTTGAAAACTCTACTGCCAACGTTATTTACACGCTCAAGTGACTGGACGGTGAATTTCATTCAGTAAAACGGTTTACGGTTTCAGGAGACGTCATTTAAAGTTAATCTAAGTGCCCCTTCTTAAGATGTTTGTGATAACTTTCATCTCATTTTTTATTTAGATTTTATTGGATTTATTGGATTCAGCGGTGAAGATGCAAAAGACAGAGTATATTGGCTCACCTTATTCAGATTTAAGTAAAAATCGTTTGATTGCCGTGGGGGCCGCGGCGTACGAATATCGGCCCCTCCAACTCAACCTGTGGATGTCGTAAGAGCCGACTAAGGGAACCTACCAGAGGAAGGGCAGCAGCTTCCGTCTGAGTATTTTTAAACACCAACACTGCGATCACCAATCCGCCTGCCAAGCTTGGTGATTATGGCAAATCCCCCCCTACATGGGAGATCATCCACTCGATGGACTGACGACATCGTAGCGGTCGCAGGGAGTCGATGGATGGAGGCGGCTCAGGACCGCTATTTGTGGCGTCGTACGGGGGAGGCCTATGTCCAGCAGTGGACGTGTATGGGCTCATGATGATGATGATGAGTTTGAATAACGGTTTTAGAATCTTTTCAAATGTTAAGATATTGAAGACGATGAAATGTTAGCATTTTCATTATTCGCATTGGTCGGCAGTGCGCGTGTAACGTCCTTGACGTTGCAGGTTAGGGACGTTAAACAGGCCCAATAGGCTGCGGTAACCGCTTCCCATCAGGTGGACCGCAAACTTGAAGGCCACTATAGTAGTATAAAAAAATGGTCCTAATCTTATCAGCCCGCTGCATACCATAATTGGGCAAATGCCTCCATTCCCTCCTTTCATTAAATCCAATAAGTATGTATATTAATTATCAGACTAGCTGACCCGTGCTCACTTCGTTGGGCGGTAAACATTTTTAGTAGTCTATAAAACTCGCAAATAATGCGTGTTTAAACAAATTCAATAGGTAAAAGAATTTTCAAAATAGGCTCAGTAGATTCAGAGATTACCCCCTACAATCACACAAACCTTACTTATTTTTATTAGTGTAGTATAGTATAGATTTAAATATACCTAGATTTTATTGACTGGACGTCACAGCTCCACATTTACCTAGGTATATTATGCGCTTCAAAAGCTTTTGATAGTACCTACTGGAGAATAGGGCACTACACATATATTGTCCAGTTCTAAAACTGGAAGGAAGAATCACCAGTCGTCCTAAATCATTATATATCATCATAAATTTCTATCTTGATTCATGGCGTCTCGCAGATCTGCATAATTCTCAGCGCGCAGTCTTCTCTCATTAGTTCTGTTCTGATGACCAAACGCTTCGTTTTAATTTTGGCGTAAGTGTCCCCAGAAAACGGTTAAACAAACCTCGAAACCTTTGCAGGTGAGCAATGCAACCTTCTCTTATTGGTAAAATGTATCTAGGCGTAGAATTGCATTGCAGAAACTTTTTAGAGTCCAGTTTTCTGATTCACATGTCGAAGATCAAAGTTGTATCCGTCTTCGCCACGACAGTAGGTATATAAGCGAGTAGAGACTGAAGAGCATCAAATGCCTGGTGCGTTTCGCCAATGCATTGCAAGCGATCATCCCGGGTACGCAGCACAATGTCCGGCCTGTCACAGTGCTGATCTACCAGGACGACGGCAACATCATTGGTAGCGAGAGCTTTGTACCAACCAGTCTGTCCAGTAGGTCGTTTATCGGCACTAATATAAATTTTGTAATCATTTTGTTGGGTTTAGGGTATATACTCGTATTTTATGTCCTTCCTCGTAGTATGAACTTAAATCATGCCAAGTTTTATTTGAATACCTTCAGTAGTTTCGGCGCTATGCGCAGCCAACAAATTTAACTTTTATCCCCTCTCCCAAGGGAACCCTATTTAAATCTGAGATAAAAAGTATCCTATGTCCTACATCATAGTATGGTCTCAAATCCTGCCAAGTTTCATTTGAATACATTCAGTAGTTCCGGCGCTATGCGCAGCCAACAAATTTTACTTTCATCCCCTCTCCTCCCAGGGAACCCTATTGAAATCCGGGATAAAAAGTATCTTATGTGTCTTATCTTCCTCGTAGTATGAACTCAAATCCTGCAGTTTCATTTCAATACGTTCAGTAGTTTCGGAGCTATGCGCGGCCAAGATACAGACAGACAGACTTGATGGAAAAAAAATACATTTTTGGCATCAGTATCGATAATAGAGTGCCCTTAATAAAAAATTCAAGATATCTTCAATGTACAGAATTGGACCTGTTACAGTTTTATTATAAGTATAGATAACAATTGCCCACACGAACAAGACAAAGAAATGACTAGTATATATGCTAGTATACAAATCCTGTAGAAGTGCAGTAGCCAACAGACTCAACTAGATTTATAATAAATAAATAAATAATGATGAACAATCCATACAGCATCAAGCTAACCAGACCTTGAATATAATTAAACCAGCCAAGTGCGAGTCAACTCGAACACGGAGGGTCAGTAACATCGTACATAACTATATCGCAAATGGAACCATAATAACAGATTTTTTATGTAAATAAGCAGGATCAGACATGACATGGTCACCGGTCACCCATCTAAGTACTGACCGCGCCCGACGTCGCTTGACTTCGGTGATCGGTAGTCAACTTATGGCGTTGGACCCCTTAATTATTGAATTTATTTTATTTTATTATATGTTATTATAGCAGCAATAGTTATACGCACCCTGTCATAATTTCAACTATCTAACTATTACGGTTCAACAGATACAACTTTGACAAAAGTAGAGCAAAAATAGTAAAGCAATAAGTAAAGCACTTTAATATTTCATACGTTCATGTAGCAGTGGTTTAAAATCAGTAATTTAACTGAAAATTTATTCCTATGTATTAGTTTAGAGCTTATAATATTACTTATTCTACATGTTCTTACCGAAAGTAAGAAACTTCAGCTGTTAAATTGCGTTTTGGGACATATTTTATTTTTTATTTTTGCGGCATTATGACACGTGTTTACATTGGGATGGCTGTGTTTCAAGAGAACTAAACAAAATAAGAGCTCACGTCTTAAGTCGAGGTGAGCCCAGCACTTGCAAGACGCAAGCAAGAAGCAAGACGGTGCGCAGACAGCCGAGTACGATTTTGTAGTTATTTAGGTGCTTTGAAAAATATTTGTATGACATATAAAAATATTTTCTAGTGATGTACTGCGTAATAACGTTTGCAATGTTTTGGTATACAATTTGTGTCATTTTATTCATTTTTCTATTCACAGTGATTATTTAAAGTTTCATTTAACATTGACATTTTTTTTGATCGGGTGAATTTGGTTGAAATGGTTTTTGTCTAGCATTAGAAAATATCCTCAACTATAATATGTTTGAATTTGAAAACTATAGGCCTTCTAGTTATTGAGGTACAGACAGTTAAAAATCCCTTAATCCGGGTAACCCAGCCTTAAGTGCGCTCTTATTTACTGTACGTATTTTTTTGGGCCGACCCGATATCTGGTTCGTCTTGGTGATCGGAGCCTGGGACGTAGGACATACTGTATACACCTAATATCTAATCAATGCACAAATAAATTATTTTTCATTTCATTTCATTTAATAAATAATAAGGCTGGTACAGTTCTAGCTCGAGGTAATTAAAACGTTCACACCTCACTGTTTTTTGCTGAGCTTTCCCTATTTACAGAAAATGCGCCACCATTTTGTAGTTCTAGTACTCCAAATCGTTACTACTAATAATTATTCGTTTTCCTCTTTCCCAGATTTTTGTCATTTGCTCTGTTGAATTTAAATATGTTGAATTTCTCTTTATTCCTCAATAATTCAGATCTATAGATAGTTAGGTAGTAACAAAGGTTATCAGGCTTTCATCGGATAGGGGACGCTTAATTAAGATACCGCCAGGCGCGATTAGTATCATTACGTAATTTATAGCCGATTTAAGGCAAGGTTCGCTGAAGTTGGGAGATGTATGAAGTTTAATTTGGCGTAACACTCTCTTTTTACGATTTAATAAAGAATATCACCAAACGTTGCCTGGAAGAAATCGCTTCTGAGCGATAAGGCCGCCCATTGTACTTGTTAATATCTATGTGTTTTATTTATCTTTGTGGTGTACAATAAAGAGTTTTGTAATTGTAATCTAATCACTTTTAGCTTATCATAAGCTTACTGATATTTAATTTTATAATTTCTCTATACATATACCTATATCCGTCTCCTAAACCTGCGTACTTAGATAATAGGATTGAGAATGAGGTTTCATTTCATTCATTTCATAAGTTTTTAATTTATCTAGAGTAAGGAGACGGTACATTATCAGTCTATGTTTTCGGTCAGAGTATTATGTACTTACTGGTAATTTTATAGAATCAAATAGATATCTAAATACCAACTCTGTATACCATCAACCGTTTATTTGTAAAATAAACGGTTGATGGAATAATCTAAGATATGTATGTGTTCAAAAGCCGTGATTATCCGCTAGAGGATAAAGTAAATTGAATTTAGAACATCATTAAACCTATTTACTTCTACCTCCATGGTGCCAAATTTATCATACAACCTTTTTTAATTTGTTAAAAACTCAGACTCGGAACCTTCTTGGTGTACTTTTTCTTTAATAATTTTTAAATCTTTAATATAATTAATAAGTATTATTTATTATAATTTAAAGATTATTATGTAATGCTTACCTATCATAACGTAGAAATAAAAATATCTTGTGATTGTAAATGTTATTTTTTGCATTTAGTCATTTCCTCGCTGAAGCGGGATGAAAAGTTACGTGTTGCACTCTATTGCAAAGATTTTTACCTCGTGCTCTATATTCTAATTTTCGAACTCTCACTGCGCTTGTGATTCAATTTACTCTCGCCCTGTCATCGAAATGGGGCACGCGGTTAAAAAGCAAACAACTTTGCTTTTATAACAAATAACTATTATTTCCGATGCTGTCCCGCGTTTCCGAGATTCAGATTAAATATACATATATACAAGAATGGCTCGTTTAAAGGTATAAGATAAGATAAAAAGTAAACTACAAAGCTTATCCCAAGTTATGCGCTTACAAACAAAATGCATTAAATTTTTACACTATTTAATATTCAATTTCGTCATTATGCACATTTAAATCTGTTTAAAGATTTTAGGTAGCAATGCACCTACGTTTTATTGAACTAAATCTGTAAGGTGGAGTCAGCCTCTGCTATTGGTCTGCGCAAAATAAACCAGCCAATAGGAAGTTTCGTTATTAATAGCGAGTGAAATATTGGTTAGCTTCGTCTCGTCCTATCAAAGTTAGAATATGTGCTGCAATGTTTGATTACACAATCTACATAGGTCAGGTATGGACATAGTGTGCCGATATATGCCTGGTTCTGTGAAAGGGGTGTATCCCATCCTAATATTTGTTTTACTTAAGGCGGTTCCCAGACCCAAACTAGCACCGCCACCTATTTTATTGTATTAATACGTTAAACAAAAGAATTTTCGAAAATCTCTTGGCCCGTTTGTGATACCTATTATAAGCTTATTTTTAATGCCTCTGTAATAGTTTTATTTTGTATAGTTTAGGAAGAGATGCGAAGTTGCACTTTTTGGCCACCTAACTTGGTTTACGCATCTCCTCCTAAGGTATACAATATAAAACTATTACAGAGGCATTAAAAATAAGCTTATAATAGGTATCACAAACGGGCCAAGAGATTTTCAAAAATTCCATTATATATCGTAATAATACGATAAAATAGGTGACAGTTCTGATTGGGTCGGAGTTGCTTTCTCTACCAGGAAAAGAGTAGAATAAGTAATTCCCACGTAGGTACTTATGCGAGAAAAAGATTTAAACATAAAACCCATTCATGTACGTTTATTTCTTCAGACTTACAAAGTAAACACACGGGCAAATAAAATTTTAAACAAATTACAAAACCTAATTAATATTATAAATGTAAAAGTTTGTGAGTATGGATGTTTTGTTCATCTTTAACGCAAAAACTACTGAACTGATTGGGCTGATATTTGGTATGGGTATAGTTTGGAACCTATAATAACATATAGGCTATTTTTATCCCGATAAAACGCGGGCGAAGGTACGGGCAGCAGCTAGTAAGAAATAAAGTGTCAAATCTTCACTTCTTTTATTTGTTTTGTTCACTAGCGTAAGAAGTAAACGGGAACTGTGATCGCTGGCTGAGTGACAAAGCTTTTTTATACTTCATTATAAGAGAGAGATAATTTATTTACCTAAGTTAAAACATATGTAGCTACAATATTAGAATGAAGAAATATTTAGTAACAATTCCGCGTATAACCTTCTCTGATAGTATTCATCAAAGTAAGTTGTCTACTAGTTTCGTCTCTCCACGAGACATCTTCAGGACACCACAATACTCGACCTTGACATTGAGATTGGTAAGCACAGCAACACCGACAGAGCCCCGCCAGTGATGTTGCTTCTCCGAGCTCCGCGCGCCAAGTCTACTAGTAGACAACTTACTTTGATGAATACTATCAGAGAAGGTTATACGCGGAATTGTTACTAAATATTTCTTCATTCTAATTTGTGCAATGGATTTCCGCAAAGTAACGCCTGAATCTATTATTTATCATATGTAGCTAACTTATTAACTAAACAATACTTAAATCTAAATAGGTAACACAGAAGAAATATATTATTCTGTTTCTCATTTCCATGATCACGGGCCATATAGTGACCCGGTCCTTTGGGAGGCATGCGTGGAGTCGAAGCCAACAGCACAGAGGCCCTTTATGAGAATTAATGTAAAGGCGAGAGCTACACATAGCGGGTATCATCCTTGGTTGCACAATATGATACACCTGAAGATGATATCCGCCAGGTGTAGAGAGGAAAATGAAAATAACAAAAAAAGCCATGTTATTGTGGTGAAAGGATGGACTGGGTAATTGGGCTATGGGGGAAACTATGGACTATATTAATTATTATAAAAAACCTTACAAATATAGAACACTATATATGTTCGAGGTATAACCGCCTAATTAGAAACTTTATGACGACATCTCGTTAAGACTAGGTCTCTATTGGACTAAATCGTAGTTGGCTTATATCTTGATTCATCTAAATAGCCGAGTGACTGTATCGATATTTGACTAAGTCTCAGTTGATATGTCGTACAGTCAAGTTGAAAATGATTTAGTAAACCAACTTTGATGCTATTTAGGTTTAATTTAAAAAAGTTTATTGACAAAGAAAATAACAATCAAATAATATAAAGAAATTAAACTAGTATTTACATACAATTGAAACAATTGAGCTAACTGCAGACTGTTGCAAACAATCTACAGATAGCTCAACTGGTCCATATCAATACCAGTCGGAAGCGTCCCCAAGACGCTGGCTGCATTGCCCCGCTGTATGGCAATGCTAATGCGCTGCGCCAGATACTCACCAGCTCTCGGGTCACGCGTCGCTTCGACCAGGCGCTCAGATAATTTTTTGAAAACCCGGAGAGCCTCGGTACCCCACGGACCTAGGGTCTCGACTCCAAGGGGAGCAAATGCGTAGGCTCTGTCGAGACCTGCATATTTGCGCCTCTTGAGATCCTCGGCCAAATCTGCCGCCGAACCAGCCCTCACGGATGTCCTTGAAAGATGGGAAGGCGCAAGTGTGTCAACACATGTAGCGTCCCACACAATAGGCCTGCCCAGCTCCCAAGGGACTAAAGTCATGCCGTCGGGCCTCTTATTATTATAGATTTAAAAAAGTATTAAGATTCGTAAGTTTTATTTGAAGTTCAAAGGAAAAAAGAAATGACGTATTATTCAATCGCAAATATACACGAGAATTGAAAAAACTTGTAACTGAGTTCGGGCGACTCGTTGTGTGACTCGAACTATCTATCTATGTATGTATTTGGGGAGGTTTGGCGACGATGCGCATGTGTGTGGACCTGCCAACGGTGCAACAGACGCAGTCCTGACCTCGAGTGCCTTGAGCTCGAAGCAACAGAACCATAATGTATTCTGCACGTAACGATATAAAAGCCAAATTTGGTAAAGCTATATTTGTGATTCACTGCGCTACAGACCGTTCACCGTAAGATGTGACGTGATGTTCTAACTATGGCAGGCAGGGGACATCTTATACTGAACGGTCACAACGGACCATTATCGCTCCTGATGGGTAGGCAATAGCCAATGATGAGGAGCGAGCTTGCTTACGTAGAAAACTTTGTCATCGAACCACACATTCGGTGATTAGATGGTAGTGTAAATACTATATAGCATTATTGCTTTAAAGCATCGAGCCAATGATATTGCTGGATTACACAAATTACAAGGAATACAAAATAATTACAAGCAGTGTGTAAAAAAGGAAGAAAGTAGGTACTTCGTTCTGTTGCCCAGACTCTCTTGAGACTGGTGACCTCAGGAGACTGAATGCACACCTACACACATACACTTTCACAACCAAACATACTCACATAATAGGAAAGTTCACACAATAGTTTATTTTTTCTGCTGATTTTTAGCTATTTAAAAATTATTAAACATAGGTGCATCATAACATAAGTTAACACTAATGACTTGTAAGTAAGTCGAAGCTGGAATCCCTCGCATCTAGATTTTCTTAGTTAGAGCGAGGATTCGAACTGACTTTTATAACAGGATCATTAGTCTGTAAATAACATAGATATGTACATAACGATCGAAAGTAAGTTTATAATTGGAGTCCTATTTTTCGGAAAATAAATACTTTTGTTTTGTTTTTTCGTATGCACTGCACAGGATGGAGAGATTGAGGTCAAAAGAAAAAGCCATTATTAATTTCTTAAATCAGCCTCGCGTTTTAGAAGATGTTTCCCTTGAAAAGGCTTGAGCACCACTTGCATAGCTCATTCATATTCTGAGAGGCCCGAGCGCTGACTGGGCTTTTTGTATTTTTTTTGCTATCTAAGATAAATCAGTATGAGTTAAGGTCGATAATTATTTAACGTAGGTAGGTAGGTAGTATTCATTCTTACACACAGTATCCGTTTTACTGGAGCCGTTTATTTTCCCGCGATGGCGTATGTAGTTGTAGGAGCGAGTTCACACACCTGCCTGACAGTATACCGGATCCAGTAAACGATTGTTACGCTACGTTCACACGTGACATACCTAATCGGTTATTTGCGGGATACGGTTTGGGCACGATCATAATACATTTGGTTTTGACCCGAATGCACGTGTGTGAACTCATCTATACTTATAATAAAACTGTGGTCAAATTCTGTACATTGAAGATATTTTGAAATTTTTTTTTTCTTGATGTCTGTCTGTCTTTCTATCTATCTGTCTGTCTGTCTGTCAGTCTGTCTGTCTGTATCTTGGCCGCGCATAGCTCTGAAACTACTGAACGTATTGAAATGAAACTTGGCAGGATTTGAGTTCATACTACGAGGAAGGACATAGGATACTTTTTATCCCGGATTTCAATAGGGTTCCCTTGCGAGAGGGAATGAAAGTAAAATTTGTTGGCTGCGCATAGCGCCGAAACTACTGAATGTATTCAAATGAAACTTGCCAGGTTTTGAGCTCATACTATGATGAAGGACATAGGATACTTTTTATCCCGGATTTCAATAGTGTTCCTTTGGAAGAGGGGATGAAAGTACATTTTTTTGGCTGTGCGTAGCGCCGAAACTACTAAATGTATTCAAATGAAACTTAGCAGGATTTGAGTTCATACTATGAGGAAGGACATAGAATACTTTTTATCCCGGATTTCAATAGGGTTCCCTTGGGAGAGGGGATGAAAGGAAAATTTGTTGGCTGCGCATAGCGCCGAAACTACTAAATTTATTCAAATGAAACTTGACAGAATTTGAGTTCATACTATGATGAAGGACATAGAACTCTTTTTATCCCGGATTTCAATAGGGTTCCCTTGGGAGAGGGGATGAAAGTAAAATTTCTTGGCTGCGCATAGCCCCGAAAATACTGAAGGTATTCAAATGAAACTTAGCATGATTTAAGTTCATATTATAAGAAAGGGCATAAAATACTTTTTATCCCGGAATTCAGAAGGGTTCCCTTGGGAGAGAGGATGGAAGTGAAGTTTTGCGCGTTGCAGGATGGCGCGCGGGGCAAGGGCGGTAGAGAGTGATAGCCCCCCACTGTGGGGGCACTGGCAGTGGGGCCCCAGGCAGTGGGGGCCCCAGCAGTGGGGCCCCTCACGCAAACGGACCCTCCCAGCAGCCCCCCAAAGTGGGCCCCCCCACATTGCCTCGCAGTGGTACCCACTCAGTAGGCCCCCACAGTGGAGGGCACCGGCAGTGGGGTCCCCCGGGAGTTTTCCCCCGCAGTGGGCCCCCCACATTGCCCCGCAGTGGAACCCCTGGAGCCCCCCGCAGTAGGGTAAAATTTCTTGGCTGCGCATAGCGCTGAAACTACTGAATGTATTCAAATGAATCTTGGCGTAATTTAAGTTCATACTACGAGGAAGGTCATGTAATACTTTTTATCCTGGAATTAGTTAGGGTTCCCCCCCCCCCCCCCCTATTAGCTACTGGACTAAATCGTTTACTGGGTCCAGAATACTGTCCAGTGTGTGTACTCGCTCCTACATTTTTCTGCCACATACGTACATACGCCATCATGGGCAAATAAACGGATTTACTTAGAACTTGGCGCACTCCATCACCATTAATTGGGGATATTTTTACGTTGCGTAGAACAACATAACGTTTTTATACATGGCATCACACACATTTCGGAATATGATGTGATATCAAAATACATAACATACCTTATTAATTAGTCTTAGGTACAACACAATCTTGAAAAATCTTTATTTATAAACGTTTTGAATTAATACAAATCTAGTGTACATTTATTTCAGACTAGTAACGCCCACCAGTTTTTCACAAAAAGCCGTTTATTATTACATTGTTTCATGGGCGACTGTATGCTCTCCCGTGATCCAAGAAAACAGGTCTGCTCTTCCGGGAGTTTCTGCAGGTGACGTCATTGTCCAGTATGGCAACATCAAGTGGCCTTGATTTAAACAAAATGTAGAAGTTGGGTAACAAATGTGTTAATTGAAAAATCAATAAAAAAATGTGATTCGTCAATTATGTTTGTTAGATCAGTCTTAACAGCAGCGTTTGTTAAACACGAGTCAATGTGACAAATAATTTGGTAAATACAAAACCAAATAGTTTTATCAGATTTAGGCAGGTAATACAAGGAGTTCGGGGAGTTACGCTACTGGTAACACCAGGAAACAGATTCGTCATTCGCCGATGGCGTCGATGACGTAGCCTTGAGTCACTCACGTGACCATCGTGTCTCGGAAGAGCATACCTTGTTTTCTTATACCATGCGCACACCAACGTATAGAGACCTACTAGGCGTACGAGTATGTTAGTAGTTGGCGACTAACAATGGCCGGCAAACCTAATAGTGTTCGTTTTCCGTGCACACATCAAAGAATCTTGGCGCGCCCCGCAAACAGTGTTCACACGTTGGCATCTAGTCGTTTTTTAGCTTCTTATTTTATTTATGACTGGAAACCCGCCCCGGCTTCGCACGGGTTGTAGAACATATTATAATATTATGATTATTGGGTATAGTAGCTATCTTTCTAAAATAGGTATATGCCATTGCGAACTTTTTGTAGATCTATAAAAGAGGAATATATACCTTGAATTGTTTTTGCTTTAACTCAAAGGGATTATGCAGCGTTTCAATAAAAACTCCCAGGTGGTTTAATTTTTTTCGACACATCCAACAATTATCGTTATATTTCAACCAATTTACACAAAACTTTGAATAATTATAGTATATCTAAACCTTTCTCATGAATCATTTTATAGTTTGATAAAAACCGTTCAGTAGTTTTTGAGTTTATTGCGAACAGACAGACATACACGGCGGAGGACTATTTTATATTATGTAGTGATTAACTTCTTATTTGGCGCCATTTCTATTTTGTCACTCTACTTTGAAACAAATTCACTATTTCACAATGAAACGTACGGTATCTGTAACGTAGTGCTATACATACAGTAAGTTTAATTTATTTAAATAGCCGCGATGCAAGAGATTCCACGCGTATCATCAAAGCGCCAATGCAGAATGGTCAGTACGCCAATCTGTAAAAAAAACCGGTCGGCTGTCGACTCAACATGTTGGACCAGCGCATTAGCCTAGTGTACCCAATGGACCGCATAACTCTATTGTTGAACGCGGCACATGCCAGCTCCGGGTATGCAAAATTTTTCCGACATCAACAACCATCGTTATAATGAAAATCCGTTAGCTTTCATACAGGCAGACGCGGCGGGGCCCGCCCGTTTTCTGTCAGAGAAAACGAAGTGAACAACGTCCCCCCGCGGGGGGACATTGTTCACTTCGTTTTCTCTATTTGTTTACGAACTTTACATTACATAGGCGATTTAGGCACTCTAATACTGATATATTTCTTTGTATAAGGCACAAACGATGATTTTGTTTATCTTTTTGGGCATTTTGGCGTTCGCCTAGACAAAGGATCAAATTTTTATATTTGTCTGTCGTGGTAACTCGTTTTTTTTCTAGGGCGTTCAGAAATTGGATGTTTTTGTTTTTTTTTAGGAAAAAGGTTCCGTCTTATATAGCCCGTTTCTTTTCTAACTTGGCAGGACGCTCTAGCACGCGTCTCAATATATGCCTGTACGTACATTTTACGCTTGTCAGCACCACCCTTCAGATTATTTGTTCTTATGGCTTCATTATAACAAAACAACTAAACGCATTTTGGTTTATTTCCACTTAGTTGAGAAGGATTCTTAATTGTTTTTTCTTCCTTTATTTTGATCTACAAGCTATCGAGTAGTTTCTGAGATATGGCTTTTTGAATTTTGACTGCTGTAATCTAAAATTAAGCTTTTTTACCTAATTGAGTTAGAAACTGTACGTCTGGCACTACTTACTACATGTAGAGTACACCACATATAGAGGTTATCTATGTACTCTATGATCATACAACCGCGTTCTTTCTGCCAACCAACAATCGTACAATGTACGTACAGGCATATATTGAGACGCGTGCTAGAGCATCCTGCCAAGTTAGAAAAGAAACGGGCGATACTATAGCAGTAACTTTACACATTGGGCACGCTTTTGGTCCCGTCTATATCTCAAACATTATCAAACCTTGCAATTTTGCATGTCTAGGTAAGGTCCGAGACATCAAAAGTTATAGAGTTCCGAAAAGTGCAATTTTACAACTGACTCGTAAAAAACCTAAAGCACTTCTAGTTAACCTAGGAAGTTGAGGCATCAAACTTTATCTTAGGAAAAAATCTGAAAAGTAAGCTTTTTATACATTGGTATCAATATCGGTGCCGATATTGATTTTAGGGTATCTGTAAATATCTCATTGGACCAATTTGTCAAGTCCAACGTCTCTGTCCAACATTAACAAATGCTGTGCATATTATAAATTTGCCAAGACACTAATTAAATAATGAAAGAACGTAAAAAATTAAGATTAGGAACTGCAATGAAACTTGGCACCTTCGTCTATGATCTCAGAGCTCTTTTATGGGTGCAGGCACTATCTGCACGAACTTAGCTAGTTTTCACTTTTATGTTTTAAATAGCTTTAACTCTATTTATAAGTTTTTATTCAGGCTAAATAATAATACCTCAGTAACATTACCTAATGGCAATGTTACTTCGTATAATACTCGTGTGCACTGCGCCGCGCCGCTCAAAAACGTCAATAGACTGTTGAGCTTTTACCAAATAGAATTAGGAACATTTTTAGTCTCGTTTCTCGTCGCTTTGAACCACCCCACCACCCGCCCGTACGAGATCATACAGGTAGGGCATAAACAAGGGGATGCGGCACCGTTTTTGGCACCGCGCCAATTTGCTCTGCGATTTTAGGTTCTTCAGCAGTAGATTTATATGAGGGACTACTGAAGCTAACATAATTGTGCTCAAAATTGCATGAAATTCGTCAACGCTTCTAATTTATTTAATAAACTAAAATTATTCATGTTTCTTACTACATTTACTGACTTACTGTGACATTATGAATTTATTTAAAACTACAGTGAGGGTGAGCTGATGTTTTGAGACTTGGTTTTAAGGTTTTTACGTGAGGACTGGATTTTGAGAAACTCACAGCGTCTAAGTTTTACAATGACTGAAGCGACAAGAGGGATGCCAACTTTAACTGTCATTTATCCTAATAAAATATTCTATAAACCTCGGTGATCATCGGTGATCAGCTACCTGAGAGGAGTAAATTGAAAAACGCGCTACATGCATATTAATTTAGCAAAAGCTGAATTTACTATTTTACCTTATTTTTTTTTTGTTTTATGTCTATAAGTAAGTCGAACTGTAATTAGTATTTTTATGGCAATAAATGATTTTTCTATTCCATTCTCTATAAAACCTAGACGAGTGCTTCATGTATGTACATAAATGAATTATAAATATTTAATGTAAAGTATCTGTCGCCAACCCTAACAAATATCAATGAAAACATCAGATAGGTACTAATAAAACGCAACATATTAAAGTTGGCGACAAAACCAGTCAAACGAGAATCGACCACCGCTCGTTAACGTTATGAAAATCAAAGCGACGAGCTGGCCGTCGGCGTCGTCGGCGCGCGGCGGCGGCGGCGGCGGCCGCGTTACCTTCACAAAGCTGTCGGTGTCAGGCTGTTAGAAGGGTGAGAGCGCTAATAAAAATAAACGCCGCTTTTTCATTGAAAAGTTGTTACCTATTTGAAAAGCTATGGTTGAGTTGGTTCGTTTTTATTTCGAGTTTGCAGTACAAAACGCATTGATACATTTTATTGTTAACGTTGAATAGACCAGTAGGCTATACATACATACCTATAAACCAGAAACAACCTCGGTCTGTCTTCCAATTGTTGTTAGGCCTAGGGTTCACATTAGTGTCAATATTATTTATTATATTTTATTTCAGATGTCACAGAAACGAAAATAAATATTTATTATAATTTCTGTTTATAATGATTTATTCAGTTGGTAACTGACTTCAAAAGGACGAGGTTCTGAATTCGTCTGTATGGTTTTTTTTTGTATTATGTTACGCGATATATCGGCCAATAATGGACCTTTTTTGAAAATTCTTTCATTATTGTTTAGAAAATGATCCCGAAGAGGAAAATTTTATCCCTAGGAGATTAAGTAGTATTTATTCCGCAAAACTTAAAATAAGTGTAAAAGTAAGGTAATTTGAAGTCAGGTTATCGTTTTTTAAAAGACGCTCTATTATTTAATGTCTACATTGTACGTCGAGTTGGATAGTTTAACCCCCGAATACTCAAACACATGAAGATTTAAGTAAGTTTCAAGTGGCGAATTTTTGACAGATTTTCATTAAAAACTGTCAAATGGGTATTTATAGCATTTATTTGCCTATTTTTCCCGACGTTTCAACTTTACACTCCGTCGCGGTCACGGGCTGACATGAGTAGTATCACTTGGTATAGAGACATAAGAATGTCTGTACACTTGGACGATTTTTCACTATGATAGTTCTTGAGTTTTGTTTTAAAGAGTTTGTGAGAAATATAAGTAACTAGCTGTGCCCGCGACTTCGTCCGTGTGGAATAGTGACAGTGGGTACCATTTTCAAATTTCTTCCCCTATTCCCTTTGATATTTTACCCACTTGAGGTTTCAATTTGTAGAAACTTTAAATGACATTCTTATTTATATCTAATATCTAATAATCAACAGCCTAAAAATAAATTCCAAGCTTTTAGCTTAAAAAATTACGATACTTCTATACAACCGTTCAACCCCTCTTTTAACCCCTTACAACACTTTTTTCGCATTAAAAAGTAGCATATGTCCTTTCTCAGACCATAGAGTATCTGTGTACTAAAATTCATTTAAATCGCTTCAATAGTTTTGGCGTGAAAACGTGACAGACAGACAGACAGAGTTACTGTCGCATTTATAGTATTAGTAAGGATTATAAAAGGTATATCGGGGTTATTATAGTTGCTATTATATAGGTAGAGTCTCGGTACTGAACAGTACTAACCAAGATTGAGATGAATTGAGAATTGAATCTCATTGCTTTACGGAATTCAACGGTAAGTTTACAAAGCTCTGTAAACTTGCCGTCCCATCTGAAATTGAAAACTTTTCTCTCGTTTTATACAAATTAATCCCAGTTTGTTTTCGTCCAGTTCTAACCGCAAAGCGGGAATATTCCGAGCGTCGTCCCTTTTATTTAAACCATTGGGGATGAGATTAAAACAAGCTATTCAGTAAATCCAGTGTTAGTGGCTTTTGTAGAGTTTTTCTTCTTTGTGTGTTGTCCTCTTTTTCATTTGGATGTATAGTATGAATTAAGTAAATTTTACGTTGTGATGTTCTATAACGTAAATCTAGTGTATAATTTTAGAAAAGTCTAAAATGCATGAGTAGATTCTTAAGCGTCTCTGTTTCATCTTAACGTGTCATGTCATAAACACTGTTCTTGAATTCAAAATGGAAATTGCTCTTGTTTTTCTATTGGGAATTCATTATAGGAGAGATAAGAGGTAGGTACCTGCGTACTTAAAAAATGGAATTGAGTATGACGTCATCTCTCATGCTGTTCTGCTCACTTTGAATCTGATCTGAGCGGCACAGCATGAAAAATGACGTCATTCTCAATCCCATTTAAGTACGCAGGTGTAACCTACATATTTGATAAATTAGTTCGAGCGCAAATCCTTTCTAGTAGGGTGTGATTTTTTTGAGTTTATCAACCGAGATATAAAACTATCAGGTACTTTTTGTGGATCTTTCAGGTTCTTTTGCCAACCGGTGTTCTAATTACTCCCTCTATCAATGTCCTGAAAAGAAGTGAAAAAAACGAGATTCTTCCGTCGCAAAAGACATGTATTTACGAATGAGTTACTCGCTACGCTTGTGACTTTATTCTGGATTTATTTGCTAGCACATGATTTAATATGAGAACGTTAAATATAAACTTAATAATAATAATAGCCTTTATTTAACAATCTTAACATATGAAAATTTCAACTAAGTATGTATAATTATTTGACACCGATATTGTCTTGCGTTCCCGCATAGGCCTCCCCTAAAGCTTGCCATTCCCTCCTATTATGAAACATAATAGCTCCTCTTTAAAAAAAATAAGTATTGCTGTATTTCCAACACATTTAAGCGAGGTTGTTTTGAAACTGACGTCTGTCATAAGTTTCAAATCGGGATATCGCTGGTTAAGCTCTCGTGTGCTGCGAAGTTCGTTCTACAGAACAATATTACTCTACGAAGTGCAGTCAGTACGTACAGTTAAATTAACTTGTTTATTCATGTGAAAACGCTTTTAAAAGGTATCCATGCTAAAGTTCGTTTCAGATTCAGGGATGTAGCGCTTTTGGTGGATGTAAAATTCAATGTATTTCGTGATTTAGAATCGGGTTTGTTACTGGAAACAAATCTAGAGACCTTAAAGCAAAAAAAAAAGTACCCAGATTTATTTTCATAATTCTTGCGCTATGCATAAGTGCACTAGATCTGGTTTTTATGTACTAAAATAAATACTATGAGTATTCCTGGACAAGAATTACTATATATATGTAGGTACATAAATACCATATCAGTTGCACGTGATCCAAGATCTATACAAATACTACCAACTAATCAAAATTTCTTTGTGCTAATTGCAGTTTTTCTGTCTCTTCCTAGAGTTCTTATATGAGGTCTGTTATCTGTTTCACATACTATGGTAGGTATTTGATTTATGAATTTGTTTTTTAAATTCTGAAACTGTTCATTTCAAATGGTTGGATCCACTGGTTCTAAATATCATCGTTACATTGGAAAAAATAAAGAAGTGATTCGAGCACAATAAAATTAAAGAGCGCCGACGCCGCTGTATACAAAAACTGCAGTCTTCAAATACTATAAAGCGGAATTTTAACGCTCACCTTTTGGTATTTAAATATTCTTAACTTAGCTATAGGAATTTAGCATTCTTGTTTGATACAAGCAAGATAAATAGGTAAATTATCAAAAGGAAAAATAAAAAACCTATAGTAATGATTCGCTAGTGGACCCTTTTTTGTGCTTCTTTTTAGCTACATAGTTTTGATTTGCTATCGACGAATAAAATATTATTTTTCGAGCGGTGATTTGCCATCGGTAGGTCCATCGCAGATTTTGCCCAGTCAGCATGTTAATATTGTGAAATAAAACCAATGAAGTTTTAATAAATAATCTTGAGCTACCTGTAGATTGCAACAGTCTACGCGTGACCGGAGAGCTGGTATCTGGCGCAGCGCATTACCATACAGCGGGGCAATGCAGCCAGCGTCTTGGGTACGCTTCCGACTGGTATTGATATGGATCAATTGAGCTACCTGTAGATTGTTTGCAACAGTCTGCAGTTAGCTCAATTGTAAATACAAGTTTTTTTTTTACATTATTTGATTGTTATTTTCTTTGTCAATAAATAATTATATTATTTAATGAACAAAACTATCAACCTGTGTGTATTAAAATGAATGAACAAACTATTTAAATTGAGTTTGAAAATAAATTACACGTATCTCTCGTGTTTATTACAAACTCCAACCAAAATGCCCTATCTTCTCTTTACCCTTTTAAAACTGGCGCTATTGTCTTTAGTTTTTCCATGTTTTTTCATACAATTATCCACGCTGACGTCATGACTGGATTCATGCCTCCAGTAGGTATAACGCGCGTTCTCTTTTTTCATGTATACCTAAGACATGAAAATGAGAACGCGCGTTTTAAAAATTTTGCCGTGCTATTCGTTAAAACTTTGACAAGGACGAATAACGAAATGAAATATTACAGTAAACTAAATTTATCGTAATAGTACTAAAAACCTTCAACAGACAAGAACATCAAACAGAAATTTTTCAAAAAGTTATTACCGATAAAATTTAATTAAAAACTTGAAAAGAAAATAGAAATAAAAATACCGATGGGTTTCGCATGGCCTAAGTGATGTCTTCGGACACAAATGAAACAAACCTTCTAAACAGAAGAAACACTGAATTCATTCACACAGATTATAGTATTTGTCTGAATAAATTATGTATTAGAAGACGACCTATAAAAGTTATGAAATTTCAGTTTCTCTTACTGCCTCGAAAAGCCATTATAAGCAGCAACGTCTAGGTACCACCTAATTATCTACTCCACTCTGCTGGTGGGTACTTGGTTGACGAGAGCTGACAATTAGTTAGTTTCCGGCGCCCAGCCAGAGTAACTGCAGCATAGCCACAGGTTGCGGTATGCTACAGGTTGCCAGTTAAGTTATACTTAAACTCTAGAAATAATTTACTTGCCTTCTCGTGTAGGCAACGGTAGACATTCTGACTTGTTATTTATATTGTATTGTTTAGCAAGAATTCTTCGCATGTCTAGCAAACAATTTGTGGTAACGATTGCTTGAGTGACCAAAATTACAGAGAGATTTCTCCACTCAGCACCTCATTCATCTTCTGTAACAATTGTCCATTCTCGTATTATATATATATACTATATATACATATGTATATTGTGAAGACCAAATGTCGGGCTTACAATATGACGTTTTTATGGTTTTAGTTAGCAGGTCTAGTGAGCGTTTATAGATACTATTTTGTTGAAGCGTTGAAAAGCCTATTCTTCAATGAAGACGCGCATATCAACCGAAGAATAAGGTTAACATAATGTAGACAGAATTGTTTGTTTGTCCGCAGGATACACCGAGGAGCAGCCTTCCACTCAGTTCACTGCGCAGCTACCGGGGGAGGTGAGGGCCGCCTCCCTTTCGCCTCAGCCGACTCCTCAGTCTGTCTCCTACGCTCTTCTGCAGCTCTCCGCCTCCTCCGACCACCATGTTTCCGTCGATTCGCCCCTGCTCCAGGTCCAGCTCCAATCTTCGCCTGTCTCCCTCCCTCCGCCACCGGCGAGCGGCAAGTCCATCTCTATGTGCTATACGAGCACCGGTGCCCTTCTCTCTTTGCCACCAAAAAAGAAAGATATCTACAGACCCTATTGCCTCGAGAACCGCGCGCTTCACCTCAACCGGCCGCTGGAGGATTTACACGCGGCTCATGCCATCCTAGACTTGAGCCAGCATGCCGTGTTTCTAACGCCGCGAGCACCACCGCCGCGCAAGCCGTCGCCTCCCCCGGCACCGCCACCGCTGGTGCGGCCGATACACACGACGGTCATCGTCAGCGTCGGCGTACCTCCACGGCCGCCCTCACCGGCCACGCCCCCGCCGCCTCCCCCGCCGCCTCCTCCGCCACCTCCGCCGCCTCCGCCGCCAACACCTCCAGCTCCACCCGCACCCCTTCTTCCCGACGCCCCACGCGAAACAATAGCTTACACCTACGACACGTTCTTCATCAGCGACGGCCGCTGTAAGAAGAAAATAATCACCAACGCACATGTGGAGTTCACGGTGCCTGGTCTGCCGGCTGAGAAGAGCAAATATACATGCAGCGAGTGCGGTAAACAATATGCGACCTCTTCTAACCTGTCGCGGCACAAGCAGACGCATCGCAGCCTCGACTCGGTGTCAGCGAAGCGTTGCGGCGAGTGCGGCAAAGCGTACGTGTCGATGCCGGCACTGGCTATGCACGTGTTGACGCATCAGCTCCAGCACGTGTGTGGCGTCTGCGGCAAGCTGTTCTCGCGGCCGTGGTTGCTGCAGGGCCACTTGCGCTCGCACACCGGCGAGAAGCCGTACGGCTGTGCGCACTGCGGCAAGGCGTTCGCGGACCGCTCCAACCTGCGCGCTCACATGCAGACACACTCCATCGACAAGATTTTCGAATGCTACCGTTGCCGCAAGTCGTTCGCGCTGAAGAGCTACCTCAACAAGCACCAGGAGGCGGCATGTAGCCGAGACGACGAGGACGAAGCGGAAGAGCCGACCGACGCCGACCCGCTCGCCGCCGACGCCCACTAGCGCGCGCGCACGTACGAAGCGCAGCGCACTCGCACCAACCAGGGACCGTAACCGATACAGAATGGTTTACACTTAACGTAGAGTATTAATATGAATTTAGCTTACTAGAATAAAATAATTTTACAAGATAATTATAAAGGAGCGAGCGCTTCCGGCGGCGGACGGCAGGCGTCGGTCGGCGGACGCGCCGCGCCGCACCGAGCAACGTTTCGCAAACAACGAATCAAGTAAGAAGTTAAGAACCCCTAGCGCGCCGCTCCGGCTGTAGGCCGCCGCACGACACGTCCCTCTTATCTAGTTGTAAATACTCGTCGGTAAATATACCCCTATTTAGAATTATTGAAATATGAATGAAACTAATATCTTTTGTAGGTGATTTTTACAACCGCAAAGTAGGCGTAGGTTAGGGTAAGTGTAAGTGTATTGTCGAGACGTGAAAGCCGCGCGGAGGCGGAAGCGCCCGTCTCGGTGCGACTTGCAACCGTTCCGTCCCAGTGCCGCGGCCGCTCGCCCCGCGCCGCGCCCCGCCCCGCTCGCGCTGCCAACCCACCGCGCTGCACCACCGGCGACTTGCCATACTCACTCGTCCATTTCGCGGTGTTCAAATTACTTTTACTGATCTATTACTCGCTCTTCAAATCGTAAACTTGTAAGACTTATGTCACAGGCTGATGAGTCCAAGTGCAGTAACTGGTTCACTATATCAGTTGTGACGCCTGTGTCTGTATAAGCAGTGCCACTCTGCATTTCTATCCGTAGGATCTACATCTTTACAAATATATGCGAATCTATTAATATTATCACTATGGGGTTGGCAGTAGGTGCCTGTGCGTTGTCGGCCCGCGACAGTGCCTTACCGGCGACATGCCCCGCATCGCACCGCTCCTGCCGTTCTTTACCACCATATTATTTCAACATCTAAATATTATCCCCGAGTCCAAAATTATTTAGTTGAGGTTGTTATGGTTCGGGAGGATGATGTCAAAATTTTATATTAATTAATGTTAATCTTTGAATTTAATTATTCCATCTCAGATAAATGAATAAACTTATACATATGTATAACATACATAATGTTTGGTAAAGAGCGGTGGGCGGTCTCGCGCGATCCAACATCGAGCATGCCTTTAGGTCGAGTGTTAGGAGAGTCAAAAGTAACTGGCAATAAAATAATTAAGTGAAGGTATGTAGCTGTAACTAGAATAAAGTGGAACACGAGGTGTTCGGAGTGATGGGTATCGAGAAGCAATAATAATGTAGGTACGTAGTGAGTCACGCACAGTCGTAGTAGGGCGCAGCGGGCTCACTATGTTAGGTATTATATTTATCATTCTTTATTAGAAGTAGCTAGTCCCTACGTATCGGCGTCTTGAACAACATCTACGTAATTGTTAGCTTTATCAAGAATCAAGTGCTTTCATTTTCAAGTCAAGATTCCGATATTGCGCTCTAGTTTATTATTGGTGCCTCAAGTCAATTCGTCATTTGTGAATTTCTTTTAACCCTGTCAATTAAAGAAAATCTTTCCAAAAGATGCTATCAATTAACGTGTCCTTTTATTTTTAATTTGTACTTACCATTTACAAACTTTCTGGTCATTAGAGTTAGTTTTTTTTTAAAAATATACATGTTTATAATTAATAATACTGTTTGGAAATTGTTATAGTCGAATCAGCTCTTCATTTATTGATCTCAGTATAAAGGGTGTTAGTCAAATTAGTGCACAATACCGTTGGAGGTTACTCACCTGCTGCTACAGATTAACTTTCACTAAACAAAGTAAGCCGCAAAAGATTTTTTTTTTTTTGCATATTTTTTTATTTGTCTCAAATAACGCCTTATACCACAGATTAGGTAATGCTACCTATACTACGTACTTAGCCATCCCAAAATAGGGTTACCGCTCTTTCCGCGTTGCGGTCATTGTCGCCTCACTGGCCCCACCCCCATGCAAAAGTGACAGAGCTATACGTGATTCCGCGTGGCAGGCCGCACGGTCAATGCCCTCCATAATGTATGCCAATCATCTGTTTGGAGGGACTGTAGCACAGAGCTTGTAAAATAAGGGTTTGTATAATTTGGTGTAGGTATAATATTGATCTTGGACCCCGTTTGTTAATTTTATATTATACCAACAGAATATCCCCCCGCGATATTGTGCACTAATTTGACTAACACCTTATATTTTAGTGTGTTTTTGTTTTCTGTCGAGTTGTATTAAATAATAATTATGAGGATAGGAGGATTTGTCGTCGTCGCTACTGGCATTCGACTCTAGTCAATATGTACGAGTATATCCCTACCAAGTATTCCTTGTAGACGTAGTGCCACATTTTAAAAATTATATTTCAATCTCTAATAAAAATATATATTTTAATATTAAGCTTATTCGGACAAAGGTAAAAAGCAATATTATGTAATTGGATAAGCAATATTAATATAGGATTTATTTGTACTAAGAATTTCTAGATTTAGGATACATAAGTAAAGTAACATTTGGATACGAATAATATTTATCGGAACGAAACGTACATCGAACATTGGAATGTTTGTTTTACAAAATTCTATTCCTACTAATAAAAAGTAGACCATTTTGTTTCATCTCTCTTTCGACTCTCCCTTGTTATAGAATTCTAGTCTATGTAGATCTAGTTCTATCTATCTATTCCTTAACGTATATATTCCTTGTCTATTCTTGAGTATTTTTATTCTAATCTATCGTCCCTTAGCGCCCCATCGTTAGTAGACATTATACTTGTAATACTTACTTTAGTAAAAGCAAAAAAATAGGCTTGCGTCATAAAATTTAATAACGTACTTAAATAAATCAGAATAAAAATATTTTATTCGAATATTTATAATAAACGTATTCTAGTAGTAGGTATGCTATTTCATAGGGTGTATAACATAACGTGAACACAACTTATATACAAAAATATATACATGACTGTAAATAATATCCTTGTGTACCAAATTTCCCTTCTTTACAATTTTTGTAGTTGTAGACATAAATATAATTCATAAGAAAACCTATTATTATGGTCACACAAGTAAGCAAGGTGTACCTACGTTATACGCGTTCAATCATAAGGTGATTTCTAAAAAATGCTAATTACGATTAGTTTTCATTAATAAAAAAATTTAAGAAAACGTTTCAGAAGAAAACGATACTGAATCCGTTTTGAATTTAAATAGCTCTATGTGGAGTACATAACTAAAACAGTATTATATAAACATAAAACTATATTGCTTTTAAGAAAATAGCAAGTAAAAACAATTGATTCGGTTTTAGATTAAACGGCTAAGCATGGCAGTGATAAAATTGAAATTGTCCAATATAGCAATAAAATATATATATAAGCAATATTTAGATATAAAATGTACGTTAAGTTTAAGGCGATAGCAATAAGCAATATAGAAAAGCAATTCGAAAGCAATACTGTTTTAATAGATTTAGTTATGGAAAGTGACTTATATGATAGTAATTTTACTGCTAATTAGTAGACTGCAAACAGGTGATATAGTATTTTAAAATTCTATTTCGTTATGAATTTATTGCTTAGGGTTTAATATTTAAAAGGAAGTTGATTTACAAAAAGTAATTCATATTTGTAATCTAAATTCCTATTCGGCTATTAAGAAAAATAAATATCAAATGAATTTGCTTATTACTGGATTAAAGTATCATTTGTAATTTCCGTGTTTGGCTAATGTTGTGTTTACATTGCATTTATTGTTGTACAATAGTTTTGTAACTTGTTCAGTTTCCGCGATTGGTCTGATATTGGATTTGCAGTTAACGAGTGTTTGCTTACTATATCTGTAATATATAAACAAGATTTTTAATTATACTTATAAATATTATATTGGTAATTCACCGCGTGTCGAAACTGATTACATTTTAGTGGGCTCATAACAATAATGGATAAAAATGTTTATTATACGTTATGAGAACAATGTTCTTGCTATTTTCAAGTCTTGACTACAGTTTCTCTCTTATATTTGCATGTTAGAGATTTGATATGTGCCTCAAGATTTATATTTGTGTACGTGTACAAATACAACAAAATATGACATCTTTGTTGTTAGAAACTTTACATTGAAGGTATCTCCAATGTAATTACCTAAGATAAATATATCAAAATGTATAAAGGAGCAACGATAGCAATGAATCGAAGTATGACAACGAATGTTTAGTTAAAATTTATTTGCACAACGAATTACGTTAAGGTTAATTAATATAATTATTGTATTTAAGACAAATCTACGACATTTTAGGAAATTAAAATAAAACATTTATTTTACGGTAAAGAATTTGTGCTGAATAGTTGTTTAGTTTTAGAAATATAATATTTATGCAAAGAATATGTTTCGGCGTAGATATTTTGTACCGTTTAAAATTTGCGTTGGATATTCAATATCCTTGGATTGGGGTGTATGGGGTTTGGAAATTAAAGTACCTAATTCAAATTGTCTATAATATTTTGGAATCCAGCCAATAATAATTGTTAAAAACAGCTGTTCTTTTATTTTGTGTAAATTGATTTCTACATATTTGAAGGTTTTGGCCATAAAATATTTTATATAAAAGCCTTGCATAATCTTAGAATGTACGATTTTTTTTTAATTATGCCCTTGGATGGCTAAGACTAGTTTTAGTGTAGTTTAGTTCTAGTCATTCAGTAGTTATATAATATTAATCTATTATGTGTAGCAATGAAGGCGATTACTACTAATGTGATGAAACAAAAAATTTAGGCGTGGAAGTGACTAGGAGAATTTACAAATTAATATCATCTTAAAATAATGCCTTACGTACATTTTATATAAGTCATTCGGCGTTTCAAACTAAATAACATATAGAACTCCTGATATAAAACGCTATGAACCAAATCACAAATTTTCAGAAAACGTAGGGTCAAATCACTTATCAACATAAAGCAGTAATTAATAACATAGAGCTCAAAGAATCGAATCGAAATTTAATTATAATATCATGAATTATGGTGATAAGTACGGAACACCAAACGGAAAACGTTCGTAAAAAAAGCGGACTCCTTGTTGACCAATATTTTACGAATGTCGGTTCGAATAGGGTAGGCTTTGAAACGGACGTGGCGACCAATGCTGTGCTTGTTGAAGCTTTTGTACCTATTTCCACACCCAAAATGAAAACAGAACGTTAAAATAAACAAAATATAGGTAGTCGTGCAACAAGTATACATAGTTTTTGGTAGATGTTTGGCAACCCATATTTATTCAGTGGAGTAGAGTAGATAAACTATAACGAGTACATAATTTCAACCTGATAGTCATACTAGGCAGCAGGTTTTAAGCTATTGTAATTGCACATATTAATCTTGAACAAGAGAATAGCTCTTAATGTCCACTTATTTCATTAATTTCTAGGATTTTGTATTGTTTGTTGGTAACTATTGTTTGGTGGTATTAAATATGTTAGTAACTCAACACCCTCATTACGGCTTTCATGTCCTTGTGTTCACTTTTCTGTTACCATAATGAACAATTCGTTTAAAATGACTTTTCGTTCAATAACTCTTATTCTTAATTTATGATGACGTATAATGTTGTACGACGAATGCTGGGTCGTTATATTGTTGTACCAGCGACTACCGAGTTTTTGTTATTCTACAAGAGCTTATAGAAAAGTTTAAAAATTTATTAAGTAATTTTTTCACTTGAATCATCATCATCAGCCAATACACGTCCACTGCTGGACATAGGCCTCCCCCGTACGACGCCACAAATAGCGGTCCTGAGCCGCCTCCATCCATCGACTCCCTGCGACCGGTACGATATCGTCGGTCCATCGAGTGGTCTCCCATGTACGGGGGGATTTGCCATAATCACCACGCTTGGCAGGCGGATTGGTGATCGCAGTGTTGGTGTTTAAAAATACTCAGACGAAAGCTGCTGCCCTTCCTCTGGTAGGTTCCCTTAGTCGGCTCTTACGACATCCACGGGTTGAGTTGGAGGGGTCGATATTCGTACGCCGCGGCCCCACGGTTTACTTGAATATTGCATAGAATATTTAAATAAATAATTAGAGTTCATGCTATTCACAAAATTGTTGAGTTAGGATTTGGTTGCCAGGATATCTATAGTTATGACAATTTAATGATGTGGATTACACTCTCAATACCCATAAGAGATCTCCTAATTAGAACAATAGGAAGTTACCTTATTGTCATACTCTGGCCAAGAATACGACTACACAAACTATTATCTTCAATATTTGGTGAATTGCCAACTCCAAATGAACAAAGTGGCATGTTACAACTTGCACCTTCACAGGTACTTAACTCGTAGTAAACTTTATTGACAAAGAAAATAACAATCAAATAATATAAAGAAATTAAACTAGTATTTACAATTGAAACAATTGAGCTAACTGCAGACTGTTGCAAACAATCTACAGATAGCTCAACTGGTCCATATCAATACCAGTCGGAAGCGTCCCCAAGACGCTGGCTGCATTGCCCCGCTGTATGGCAATGCTAATGCGCTGCGCCAGATACTCACCAGCTCTCGGGTCACGCGTCGCTTCGACCAGGCGCTCAGATAATTTTTTGAAAACCCGGAGAGCCTCGGTACCCCACGGACCTAGGGTCTCGACTCCAAGGGGAGCAAATGCGTAGGCTCTGTCGAGACCTGCATATTTGCGCCTCTTGAGATCCTCGGCCAAATCTGCCGCCGAACCAGCCCTCACGGATGTCCTTGAAAGATGGGAAGGCGCAAGTGTGTCGACACATGTAGCGTCCCACACAATAGGCCTGCCCAGCTCCCAAGGGACTAAAGTCATGCCGTCGGGCCTCTTACCATCGTCACGCAACAGACCATTCGGTTCGAGAATAGCTGGTACGTTAGCGGTGACAAAGGCCCGCCGGATGATGTCGTTAAGGCTGGCATGGCGAGATATCCGACCGGCAGCCCTAGTACACGATAATCCGTGATGACCAAGCTGTTCGACAACATTACCGCACTGGCATTGATGAGGCGCGCAATACCTTGCACCCAACCGAAGACATGTTGCTATACGGAAAGTTACGGGATCCAATAGAGTGCCAGTATTATATGAAGGAAGTAAACGTAGTAAACTATTAATTATAAATGATTCTAGCCTATAAATCTTTCATATCACACTCTTCTCAGTCAATAAATTTTGTCACACAAAATTCATTATTTTTACGTCTCTCCCTGTTGGTTACTTATTGAGACTAGTTCCCCCCACCCCTCGTGTGACATGACATATTTTGCAAATTTTCATCTACATCATATATTTTAACAATAAAAACAGAACACTTTGTTAGCATTAGATGTAATTTATGGATGGCCCATAACCGATATAATATTGTTTTAAAGTTTATTTGGAGAATACAATCAGCAATTCGTGTAGCATTGTCGGTCCAGCAGGCTTACCATGGATTATAAAATATAACGTAACACATAAAGTAACGCGTTATCAGCGTTACGTTATGTGTTACGTATGTTATATATGTTATTACGTTATGTGTTAAGCCTGCTGATGTGGAAGTACTAATGGCGACGACATTTTGTGAACTGTCGGTGTGGGTAGTAGTCCTATTCTTCGTCGGAGTACAGACTCTAATTGACTTTTGTAAGACCATAAGCTCATAAAGTCAAGTTAAATTAAATAATTCCTTCTTAATAAGCAATTACTATAACAAAAAGTACAGAATTACCTAGTAGTACGGTGCATTAAAAATCGTGAAATTATAAGTACTCATATAACACATAATAATAAGTAAAATACATAATGTAAATAATATGGATCCTACAATAATAGTTTTGAATTTTGATTAAAAAACTGTTAGTCTAGTCCGGTCAACTGATCTCATTTAATTTTAATTTATATTATCATAGGCTATAGTGTGATAGGGAAGAGGTTGCAATCAGGTTTCATTTATACATTTTTATGTATAAAACAACAACTTTACCAAAACTAGGCAACTAGATTTTGCAATTTAGTTTATCTTTTGAAGCCAGACATTGAAACGAATATATTCATTTCTAAATATTCATCGAATAATTAGAAAAAATCTTCTATCTATTTATTTACTTTCTTATATGATTTTCATTTTAATGGATATAAATATTAGTTTATTTACAAGAGCCACTGAGCCTAGATCGTCTTACTTGTCTCGTGTCCATTAAATCACAAATATCGGTTGAACTTTGAAATAAATTAAGTCAACACTGCGGAATATGATCACTTATTGAAACTATGTAGCGTAAACACTTTGCTTAGCGAATAATCAAGAATTAGATTAGTTATTTCCATGTGATTTGTTTCGCAGTGTGGCACGTAACACCGCGATGTCTTCCGTAATTTTTTAATTTAGGACATTTTCGTGACTCTTGTTATGCTTTGTTAGTGTACGATAATATATTTCCATGGCTTATAGCTATACCTACGAGTAGCAAACACAATGCTTGTAAAACCATACACGATTACGGAAATATCAGGTGTACAAGCTACGGTAACATAGGTAATAATGTTTTTTTTTATTATTTTGGATGTTTTATTGGAATTCTAGATCTCGCATAGGTACGTTGTTTGCTCTCTGTGTTTGTGTTTTAGTCTCGTAAATGTTTATTTATTTCATGAGAATGAAAAAAAAATTATCCTTATTTTTTAATTACCTACGTGTGTATACATTACAAGGTCGAAGAAGTCCATGATTCTTATTATTGTCTAATAGAATACAGTTTTCTGAGTACAAAAGCGCGTTTTTCTAACATAATCTTGGAAATAATCATTGACACACAGATAAACAAAAATTTTATATTACCAATTACTAAAGTAACGGAATGCACTGCAAAATTGTGCTATTTAAAAATAGACGTAAAAATGCGTTTGAAATAATATGTACTTAGAATAATACTGTAACAAATTTTCATCGACATTCCGAAAAGTTTATCAAATGTAATAATTATTATTGAGTAGTGACATTAATGAGTTGCATCGTGTGATTTGTGTTTAGGTAGCTTTTAGATTATGTTCTCATGATGTTGTAAGTACATGATTAAACTGTATTAATAATTATTGGTGTTTCATTTAATTTAACCTACCTATCTTAACATTAAGTAGATACCTTTAGCATCAAGAAGCAAGTCACGATATCAATAATGTTGGAACAGATGGATTAATTGCCACATTTTTGAAATGGAAAGTAAATATTGAATTGAGAAATAATACGGGTGCATTAAGCAGAAAGCCCCGGCCATCAACTTTCCAGGATTCATTAATTTTCAGATGTCGACAGAGCCTAACGCATTTACTCCCCTTGGAAGTCGATCCAGAACTCTCCGGGTTTTCAAAAAATTATCTGAGCGCCTGGTCGAAGCGACGCGTAACCCGTATATATGTATATACGTGTATATGTATATATGTTTGAGATAAACAAAATTACCTTTTATTTATATCATTCATTAAAACACAAAGTAATTAAAAAAGAATATTACAATGAAATGCATTCATTGTTTCGAAATGGAAAGTAGATATTGAATTGAAAAACAATACGGGTGCATCGGTCCAGTCGGAAACGTCCCCAAGACGCTGGCTGCATTGCCCCGCTGTATGGCAATGCTAATGCGCTGCGTCAGATACTCACCAGCTCTCGGCTCACGCGCCCCCATCATACGAGTATAAGTAAAATCAATTTAATAAGTAGGGGTCAACGTCCATTCCGCATTGAGTATCAATCAATCACCGAAGCACAAAGCTTACATGACTAAAACGCTGCCTATTTACAGCAAAGAACTTATTAGTACTAGTACTTATTAGTACTAGTACTTATTAGTACTAGTACTTATTAGTACTAGTACTTATTAGTACTAGTACTTATTAGTACTAGTACTTATTAGTATTAGTTTATAAAGTTCTTGATTGTTTCCCTGTCATGTCTGTTTTATGGCTTTGAATTATATATAATATAAGCACCATTTATTGTAAACTATATTTTTGTAAATTGACGTAACCAAGTGTGCCCTGTGCTTCTACGGGGAATAAACGAGTATGAGTACAACCGAAGTTAAGCAACGTTGGGCGTGGTCAGTATTCAAATTGTGTGACCACGTCATGTCGGCTGTTTGCATTTTTTGTTCAAATTCAAAATTTGAATATTAAATCAGAATCAAGGTAAACATCCAGATAGCACAAATATTTTTCCAGAGGCGGGAGATAGAGCTGGATAGAGCCCGCAACCTCCTTCGCCGCAGGCGAACCTTTGAAGCTGCGCCACAGATGTCATCATTAATATGAATTATTTAGTCAACTCATCCCTTGGGATGAGTTTAGAGCGGGGTCAGATGTCAGATGAGTAGAGACATCAAATCTTATAGTTTGAACAAAACCGTTGAGTAAAGAGCCATCAAATCTTATAGTTTGACCGAAATCGCTGTACCGCGCCTGACGTATGCGCGCGGCGAGAAGGAGCGGTACAACGGTTTCGGTCAAACTATAATTCATAACACCTGGACAGTGATGAATTTCATAGTAGTCTAGATAAAGTTGCCTTTTTCAATATTCCACTAAAGTGGAAGCAGGTCTTCGCTCCGTCTATGGGCCCATATCATAACACGCCACTGTAATCTTTCAGCCCCCCCGGTAGAATCGGAACAATCGTGACACTCGCAACTCGCAATATCTTCGTAAGTGGTAAGTATAACCTTTTCACACTTCATGCTCGAAAACGGTAGACTACTCTATAGGTACCTACTGTTACTATTGTGAAAAAAGTATATGGTTACCACGGTTACCATAACATCAAGAGATTAGGTATAGCACTATGGCTGAAAAAAGTGAGGGTTTTACCACAGACATGATACTAGCTGCGCCTAAAGGGGTTTTACCAATTAGTATATAAATTCCTTGGGTTTTACTAATATCATGTCTGTGTTTGTGTTTTTACCTGTTTTTACCCTAAGGTCAAGCAGCCTACAATAAATTGGCAATTCGCAATTGGCAGCGCATCCCGTACTAAGGGAGGGTTGCGGGTTCAAGTCCCGTCGAATTAGAAACTTTTTGGGATCTTAATAAAATTTCTTAGAAATTATCCCCAGTGTGAGGCCTACGCACTATAATAGCAAAAAGCCTTCAATAAGTTCCGAATACCTCTATGGTTTTACCAAGGAATTGAATTTATATACGGTTTTACCCACAGACATATTAGCTGCATCTCTATTAGATTTCTATGGTTTTACCCCACAGACATGATATTAGCTGCGCCTAAAGGTTTTACCCAATTTTTTTTTACAAATCAAATGACTTCTCTTTAACCATAGCTACCAACAGGACATATCTTCAATGAGTATACAATTACTACCGTAAGAACACGTAAGAATATCTTAGCGTAGCGCATAGATGACTAGGTACTAATAAATCAGGCGAAGCGGTACATTCTCGGTAGTATGTAGTTATTGTATACCAAGGAATTTTTATACTAAGTTACGTTAGTATAACAATTCCTTGTTGTATACCTACTCATTGGGTGTATTGTATTCTCTTTGGGGTAGTGGGTAGTATTGTATTCTCTTTGGTTACATTCTCTTTGATTTTACAAAAATAAATAAACTAAATAATAAAATAATTAATTAGTTCACAAAACTTAAATAACAGTTTAAATGTCCAGGAACTTGAAGTCAGTTTTTAGTTTTTCAAAAACAGTTTTTTTATTAGTTCCTTATAGTGACCCGGTCCTTTGGGAGGCAAAGAGAATACAATACTGACGAGGGGAGGCATGCGTGGAGCCGAAGCCAACAGCACAGAGGCCCTTTATGAGAATTAATGTAAAGGCGAGAGCTACACATAGCGGGTATCATCCTTGGTTGCACAATATGATACACCCGTAGATGATAACCGCCAGGTGGAGCGACTATTGCAAAGGATAATGAAAGTAATAAAAAACCATGTTATTGTGATGAATGGATTGGTTAGTCCCATTATTATTATTAAGTGAAAAGTTGGAAGTCAAGTAAGACGATTGAAGCAGATATATATAAAACCACAATAATAATTAGAAGCCACGTATTCGACAAACATATGAACGCCCTACCTGAATATATGCCAATGAAACACTTATGAAGTATCTAGAAGAAACCTAGTGTACCTAATCCAAGTTGATTGAAATAATGTTTTATGCGTGTTTATCGGGTTTATAAAAGATGCACATAGTGCCTGTAATCTCTTTGAAGTTGGCAGAGTCTACGCGGTTTGGCGCTAGATGCGTAATAAATGAGGCCCACGGGTACTTTTTGCAGCGATGCAAACGAGCGACTCGTAAACGCGCTACAAAAAGTAGCCGTGGGCGCGCGGCGCGCCCTAACGCGTCGCTTAGCGGAAATTATCAGTCCTCTGGGCTAGCGGTGGTCGCAACACAGGGATACAGTGGTATCTAAAAATATAATAAAGTAATTGCTTTGAGTTTCTGGGCTTCGGATATTGTAGCCAGAAGTTCATCTCTTGACTTTAAACCTGGGTGGAGGAAGAGTCTTCTTTATCATGTCCTGAACCTTACCTAAGATCACATTTCCTTACCTGCTACGCTTCTGTAGGTGTTTTTAGTAGGCAGGTACATTCTCACGCGCACTGAGACGTATATAGGTAGATATGTATAAGGTTAAGTAGGCAAAACCCGAACCTTTGTTCTGTTCTAGATTGACTAGGTACTAACACCAGGTACCTAAATACTATATAAATCATGGGAGAAACAATGCTTCAATACCTAGCGCAGACAGAACCCAAGAGCATACTATTCTAGTTAACTCGCTGTTCCCCGCGGTTTCACCCAAATTCGATTTTCTCATTTCTAGGAGAATAAATAGGTAATTTTCCCGTAAATCTCCCATGAAAATTGGCTGTTTTACCAGGACAAAAAGTACCTAGCCTATGTTACTTTCCATCCTTGCCACCAACTCTGCCAAAAATCAAGTCGATTGGTACCTTAGTTAGGGCGTGAAGGACAAAAAACAAACACACTTTCGTATTTATAATGTCGTGTTTACGTATTATTAACATGCTTATCAGAACAGAACCTAACAAATAAATTATCTATAAGTGATTGGCATGTTATGTGGTTGGTAAACGATTATTATTAAATAAATAAATAATATTCGTTAGGAAAGGATATACCTAATAAAGACGGATTCCGAGCCGACTAAGGAACCTGCTACAGAAAGAGCAACAGCATTATTCTGTGGATTATTTCACACATCTGCGATCGCTTGCGATCTGCGAACTGCTATGGCTGGTGATTTACACTATCATTGCCCAAGACGCACATGTCTATCTGGAGTAGTAGTGGCGCCGCTGCCATGCCAGCACAGCGCAGGCGGCGCGCTTTTGCGTTTCTCACCCTCGAGGCTGGGCACTAAATGCGTTAAGGGAAAACTCCCGCGTTTGACGGAACCATGTATAGCAGTTTCAGATTTCATCATCATCATCAGCCCCTACACGTCCACTGCTGGACATTGGCCTCCCCCGTACGATGCCACAAATAGCGGTCCTGAGTCGCCTCCATCCATCGACTCCCTGCGACCGCTACGATGTTGTCGGTCCATCGAGTGGATGGTCTCCCATGTAGGGTGGATTTGCCATAATCACCACGCTTGGCAGGCGGATTGCTGATCACAGGATTTCACATTTCAATAATTTTATTTCTTTACGGTACAAAATAAGCACACATGTCAAATTTTATACTATAAATAGTCAGTGTGGACGTAATGTGAACTGATGAACAAATTGAAGACCGAAACATAAATTAAAAACCGTTTTTATTGTAGCATTTTCTTTATTTGATAGCATTACCAATCGAGATAACAATGCTTCGCACGCACACGCATGCTTCACTACCGCATTCAGTAAGAGTCACCACGTTACCGACATATCACAGCGTGGATCACGATTCACGAATAAACTAAGTACATGCTAACGCTATGAAGAGAAGACCACAAGAGTAACTTAGAAGAATTTTTATTAGAAGGAGTTGCTCTAGAAATCCTTTTCATCTTCTGGACGTCCAAAAGAACAGAGGCTTTCAAAAAAAAATTGCTATCTAGAGATTTCTAGAATAACCCTGGGAGGTATACATGTTAAAATTTTTGATTGAAATGAAATGAAACAATAATGTATGTACCCAAGTATTTGGTAATTGAAAAAGAGGCAACTTCTTTGCCTGACAAGTGATTCTCAAGCAGCTAAACATGACTGGGTCCCTTGGCTTATGTTTTCATGGGTCACGTGTAGATCAAAGAATTATAGGAGAGGAGGAGGAGTTTCTTTCGACGATAGTATAGAGACGTCATCGTGTCATTTTGGTATGGGTTATGAGTAGTTCCATCTCTGCAGGATAGAGGCGCTGTACTAAATTCCATAGAAAAAATACACGTCCCGAATCTATCGTCAAACGGAACTGAACTCAGAGCTTGGTCATTTCCACTCTCTCATCAAATCCAAATCAATGTCACACTATTCTTAGACGATAACGCTCTGCTATATGTACGCAATAATATTTCATACAATTATTTCGTTTTTCTGATCACAATTTATAAATGTTAATTTGGTATTCCCTTGGTTTTTTCTTTGTACAGTCTCTGACATAGTTTATTGTGTACTGAATGCGGCTTACTCGTGATAAATTATTGTTTATTTATTAAATCTAAAAAATAAATAAAAATACATGAATAAAGTTAAAAAAAAAATATTTTATTTAAAAAAAACACCACATAATCTTTTCATAAAACAAAACCCGTCAAGCATTCTTGTAAATTAATAAATAGTGCATAATTAAGTCAAATAATTTCTAATTCGTAATTCATAAAGTATTACAATCAAATAATATTCATGAAAGTTACTATAAAATAATTCATTTCATTTCATTATTTATTTATTTAAACATAAGTACAATTTAAAGTGTTCTTATAAACAATTCAGTAAATCACAAAACAATAACCCCCTTATTCATAATGGTTTGCCAACTTAAAACAGCTGCTAAGCAGTGTTATTTCTCACTCTGACTTATGTCAATAGAAGAAGACAGAGCGAGATTTAGCAATGCTTTAAGTTAGCAGACCATTATGAATAAGGAGGGTTTATATACAGTTTCAACAATGCTCATTATTTTCAAACGTACCTACAGGCGACTCTGTACATTATGCTTCTACGCATCCCGTTTGAGGCTTATATTTCAGAACAAAATCAAGTTACAATAGATTTATACTACTATTCAAAAAACTCAGTAAGTTTATTGGATTGTGTGGTTACTAAGATTTAACTTTTCGGTTCTGGTTTGTTACGAACTATTGTACTACATTGTGGTCTATTAAACTCACAATAAATGTCCTAGAATATAAGCCACAACTTTCTTCAATTCTTGAGTCAGTAAAATGGTATTCAAGACAGAATATAGTTACAACTGTACAGATAAACCGAAATAGTTGTTGTTTAGACTGTTGGCCACAACAGCAATACTAAGGTCAACGGTCTATACTCGTAATAAAAGAAGAATCATTCAAACAGTACAGAAATGAGATATGGTAACATGTGTTCGCAACGTTTTTAAGAATTTGACTTCTTCTAGGAGTGCATCTATTGTTCCTACGGAAAAAAAGGACTTTTAACATTGTTTAACTAACACAACAAATTTATGCAGACCGAAGTGACCGCAACCCCTTCTTAGATATTACAGCAAATAATACTCTCTCGTACCGTGTTATAATTTATTGTAAACTTAGCAAAACAATGTAAGCCTACCTAATATACACCTACATCGATATAGTTTGACTAGGATTTACAGTGAACGCTAGTTATATAGAATATTGACAAAATATGAACTGTTTTTAGAGAAATTATAATTCGTCAGGTTATATTTATTTTACAATAAATATATTATATTAATATTATATTATACATATTAATATTATATTATTAATTAATTATATTATATAATATATATATTAATATTATATTATTATAAGGATACCAGCAAGATGTTAGATGTCAGTTGTATGTACTTCTTTAACTAGCGTTCTCTGCAATATCAAATAAGCTAAACACATTTCAACACACTTACTGGATGAGCATATTATTTATTTATACAAAAAATAGACAATATTAGCGTAATGGTGGGCACATTACGCATATCCTTTTATTTTGTACTGTAGCTTTTAATTTTCTATAAATGTATAGTATAATTTCAAATAAAAGGAATGCAATTTTATAATTCGATTCGATAATGCCAATAATTGTGAATTGGATTTATAACCATAGTACAATTATTATTATCGGCATAATCAGTCGATGTATAGCAAAATAAAATATAAGGGCGACATACTTCAAATTGTATTAAATCATATTTGCACCATTAGTTAACTAAAATTAAAATAACAACATTAGTTTCCTTAAACGAAGATATTAATAAAAATTAAACTTTTAAAGAAATCACAATATATTTTTTTTTATTTTTTCTCAAAGCTGACTGATTCATACCTAATCGTCTCATGAGTAAATAAAACTAAGTGAATAATATAAATCTCAAAATCTTCTATATGTATGTATATAATATATATAAAAATCAATTGCTGTTCGTTTGTCTCACTAAAACTCGAGAACAGCTGGACCGATTTAGTTGATTTTGGTTTTGTAATGTTTATCGTAGTCCGGGGAAAGTTATAATTAGAAAATATGGAAAAAGTGCGAGGAAGATAGTAAAACAACAATTTATTTTTCCCATATAAACTGTTCAATGTTTACCGCCCAACAAAGTGGGCACGGGTCAGCTAGTATTAAGTGAAAATTGTGCTGCAGATGAAAGCCACAGCGCAAAATTATTTAAATGGTTATGAAATGAGTTCCGGTGTTATAAAAGTGTATAATCAATTATATAATAATGATACAATTACAAACTTACAATATAATAATGTATCTCTAAGTAATAAAAGATCATTTTGCCACCGTTCTTTGGCTTTATTAAGATACGAGGCCCAAGAAAAATGACAAAACTAATCCAATATTCTAAAATATATTATTTGGTGGTTAAATCTTGTACATAATTCTAAATGAGATTAAGCTTAGACAGGGGTCGTTTAACTTAAATGTGAAACCGACCCCGTAAAAACAAACTAAAGGCGCCAAGAAACTTACAGGCAAATAAAGCACACATAAATATGATACTAGAGTCCATAGTGCCGTGCACACATTCCGAGAATGAAGAAACCTTTTGACGTGCGTGAGTGATGCACACAGCGCGGTAACATTTCAACCAACCCACATCTGGCTCCCGCTGCGACAATGGAGGTAGCCTTCGTAAAAGTGCTAATGTGCTGACTGGACAAAAAGAGTGGAAGGAATTACTAAATAGGTACTTTTAGTCAAACATATTTGTTGAGATTAACTCACAATGTTTTATTTATGTAGATGAGGAGGAGATGTGCTGTTAAAAACCCAACATGCAGGGTTAAAAATCCCTCAGATGTGAATTCGTTGAAATCGACACCGCGATTGTGTAAGTAATGAAAGATTACGAAGACCATTTTCGATGATTCAACCCGCGTCGAGCGACTAACTTACACTTCGCGCAAATCCATTGACATCGATGATCGAAAGGGATGTACTTTTATTACTATGATTTAGTTATGTTCTTTAGCATGATTTGTAATATATGATTTAGTTATGTTCTTTAGCATGATTCGTAATATATGATTTAGTTATGTTCTTTAGCATGATTTGTAATATATGATTTAGTTATGTTCTTTAGCATGATTTGTAATATATGATTTAGTTATGTTCTTTAGCATGATTCGTAATATATGATTTAGTTATGTTCTTTAGCATGATTTGTAATATATGATTTAGTTATGTTCTTTAGCATGATTTGTAATATATGATTTAGTTATGTTCTTTAGCATGATTTGTAATATATGATTTAGTTATGTTCTTTAGCATGATTTGTAATATATGATTTAGTTATGTTCTTTAGCATGATTTGTAATATATGATTTAGTTATTTTCTTTAGCATGGTTTGTAATATGATTCTTTGACAGATCACCAATATAACATTTAGATCTGCCAGTGGATCTTTTCCGAATCAAAATTATGAATAAAAAATCATGCTGTTCTTCTCAGTTCGATTCCGATCTGAGCGGGACAGCCTGGACGTCATTCTCAATCCCATTATTTAAGTAAGCAGGTTATACTATGAAAAATATGTATACTAAGGACTGTTTAAGTAAAAGTACATCCCCTGATGATCGTACTCACTCGCCGCGCGCCGCCTACAGCGGGACCTCCGGTTTGGTGGAGGTACACACGTAAACGAAGTCAGACTCGGATTCGATGCGTACGCGGCGGGCGCGGCGTTAGGCGGAGGCGACCTGCCACACTATCAGGTGGCTCTTGGAGGCGCGCTCGGCCAGCGAGCTGTGTCCGCTCGAAGACCCGTCTTCTGCTACCACCACGCTGTCTTCCATCTCCGAATCGGCTGCAAACGAACGTTTATAATAACAACATGATATTCATTAAGAATGTGAGCGGGTTAACTACGAACCTAGTTTGGGTTGGAAGAACACCGACATATAACGAGCAACTTCATCAAGATGAGTGCGGTTCTTGATACGCTCCTAAGGGATGAGCCGGGGTTGGAGAGTCTTTTATCCCACCCCCTCAGCATCGCGGATCAGGGAACGCGCCCCCTCGATGAAACGATGGCTTTCTTCCAACATAGTTCGTAGTAAACCCGCTCACAATTAGTCCGTCAAACAAGCATAGTTATATAGTAAATCTGTTATGTATTGCTGGTGTGTTGGGCGGAGTGTTTCGGCGTATTTAAAATACAAAAAAATAACTCTGGACTTTTGTTTTTGTTTTGGTCGAGTTGAGACTATATTTATTTATTTTTATTTTACGTTTGGCTTCATCTCTCCGAATGCTACCTAGAGACTAACGCAGATAGATTACAGGTAAACTGTATAGAAACAACCTTCGCAAAATACTTTTTTTGTAGCGTTTATATCTTTAATCTTCAAAGGTAAAAAGCAGAATATATTTTTGATACTTAAATAGAAACCGAAACACAAAACCCAATTTTTAAACCATTTTCAATGCAACAACAAACTGCAAACAACGAAATACAGTAAATAGAAAAGATTTGCAGCATTAGCATGTTACAGAGAAAGTATTTTTAAACAAAAATAACATACAAAGAAAATTACAATCAAAGAATAGAAACAAATTAGAACTAGTATTTACAATTGAAACAATTGAGCTAGCTGCAGACTGTTGCAAACAATCTACATGTAACTTAACTGATCCATATGAATAGTATTCTTAATAGATTTACAAGGGAAAGTTAGATAGAGAACAGAAAATTATTCATTGTGTTATTTCAGAGTGCTTTGTTCCTGATCATCAGTTGAACAATTGTTAACTTTGGTATCTCGTCGACTTGCGTATAAGTTATTTTAACCCTTCTCTTCATAATGCGCGTTAGATACATATTGGTTGCTTACTCCTTCTGACACACCGTACCTCCGACCATAATGTGGTAACGTAGGTAATTATTTTTCCCTACGATACCACCGTAGTGCTGAGACACGGGTTGCGATTACAATTTGGTGTAGCCTCGAATCGCCCATTAATGGGTGGAACGCTACTTCCAAAAATGACTAGCCTCCTTTTGCCCATTACCAAACACTTTCATGATACATTGCTGCCTTTTTTGACAGCTTTCTTACCATAAGTTTATTGTGTACTGTGTCGATGCTGTCAAGTGTCTTTAACCGTACTAAATTACTGATACTGATATGCTTCTCACGCACCAAAATTCAACACACCAGTGTGGTTTTAGCTCTAATAAAAGCTTAAAGGCCTATTCAGAGCTAGGGTATTAGCTACCCAGAGCGGTAGCGGCAAGTTTATTGAACATTTCAGTTGAGGTTTCCAGCGGTTCGCGGTATTCCATCGAGTGTTTTAGAGACAGTGGAATTACTAAATACCCACACGGGTTTCGCTGCCGGGGTAGCGAATACCGCGTAGTCTGAACAGGCCTTAACATCTTTGCCGATCGTTCCATCCGCAACTTACCTAATAGCCTGGGCCCGTACTCTTAAAAACGAAATCGAAGTTTCTGATTATTTTTCGTGCAAACGCTAATCTTATGCAATGAACATAAGCGTTGGTTTTGCACGAACACGAAAAAGAAACTTCTATTTTCCTTTTCCGAGTAGGCCCCCTGTATCAGATTGGTTGAACTTTGAAAATTGGAACTGCACAACAAAAACCAGACGTGTACTTTACGAAAATAAGATAGTACAAATCAATATAGCTGATAGTATAGTGAACCGATATTTCTGGCCAAAAGAAAATCACTTTAAGCTAATGTTCATTGTAAATGACCAAACAAAAATGTAACTTAGCTTGATGAAGATACTAAGAGAAGTAACGCATAGGTGCGGTTTCGTTTATGGACGAAGATTAGGTAAATTAGATATCTCAAACGTTGCCTAGCTAGAGTATTCTTAAACAAACCAAAAAACACACAATGGGGAGAAAATATTGTAATGAAAATGGTGGTACCAAACTTTTAGATTTTTCTGAGCTGAATGTTGACTGTAAAGAATCAAAAATTTTATTGAAATCACTTAGGGATAACAGACTAGGTTCAAACTAATTTTGTATATTAAAATTGGTATTTACAGTATTGGATTAGCAATATACACGTTAGCTAGCTAATAGAAATATATTAACTCTGCTGTTTTTGGTTAGTACCTTGTTAGTATTGTTATAATAATTTAGAAACAAAAGTGAGTGAGAAAGTATAAAAAGGCTGGATGATTGATAATTGATCTTCCTACAGACTTCCTTAAGTAAAAATATTTTGGTGTTGTTTTTTTTTTTTTGCTAGATTCTTCCAATAAAGGATTATTTTGCTTCTAATGGGGGCTGCACCAGAATGCAATTTTATTTATTTCAATTACAAAATATCAAATAATGTTTGACATTTTTTGTGAATAAATAAATAAATTTTGTTTATATTGATTTATTACTTTCCGTCCAGGTAAATTTAGTATGAACCCACCTGAAAATATATGTATAAATTAAGTAAACAAAATACTAAATCTAATTCAGAATGTATGTATGTATAACATATAGCCCATAACAAATAATTAATATCTCGAACAATGAGATGTCATTGCAGTATCCGTTCCCCCACGTAGAATTAGAATTATCTCGAACAATGTAACATCCAGCTTTTTTATTGGAACATATGAGAATGGTATCAAGTGAGTGATGCATGCACCAGTGACTTGCGTTAGTGACTTAAGTGAGTTACGTACGAAACCGTGCTTTAAAACAAATCAACGTACCCCGTATATTAGACTAGTAAATACAATCGGTAAGTCATGTGCCGCCAGTTATCTGCCAAACAATGAGGTGGGAGGCGGTATCTCTTACGTCATCCGCGTGCTCTTCTAAACGAGGAAACAAAATAACGGGGAAATTATAAGGAAACTTGCCCTACCGTTTCTTATATCAACTTACTAATTGTTATTTCAACTTACTAATAATTATTATGCTTGTTAAGGTACGCTTTCTACCAAAATATGCGACGCTGTTTCATGAATAGGGCGAAACAAATCAATGGTTTGGAAAGCGCCACCTACCTATAAGCGCCTTTACTAAAATTAGGATAAGAGCGAAGCAAGAGCTCAAATTCTTTTAACAGCCAGATCACTAATCAGCAATGCTGGCAAGGGGACGTGTTTGATGACTTTCATTGTTAAATTAAAATCATTGATTTAATTCCGCTCTACTTTAGTGGACATGCAGCCGAAGCAAAAAGTGAACATTATACATTGTCTTGTATGTAACTTTGATTAATATCTAGCAAATCTTCAATTAGTATCCATGAAGCCTATTTTAGTAGAATATCGTACCTGGAACTCAAATCAACCAATAGGCACAAATACTCAGAAAATACGACTGCAAAAACCGAAGTATGAATCTACTAGAAGTGTTGTATGCTACTTGAATAAAATAGTAAAAATAGTGGTTTTAACATTAATCGACACAAATCCGTGTGGCACAACTGGAAGGCTATATTTGTACGATTTCTAAGTAAAACTATGATTGTATCACAAAACAGCAATTGACTCGCATCGAAAACGCATTAAATTTAGATCGCATTAAATTTAGAACCATGGTTATTTTGCCTATCTAAATCCAATCTAATATATTAGACACATAAGTTATATTATAAATGTGCTAGTGGTTTGATTTCACTTCTTCCACTAGTGGACAAAAAATTGAAGTGAAGAGAATATCAATAACACCTTATTTCTTATTTGATAATAATAACTATGTTTATAGTATACAATTTGACTTGTCTAAGTGCTTATTTTGTAAGCCTAAAGAAATAAAGTTATTGATTCTGATTCTGACTTACGGCACTCAGTAAGCTCACTTCTATAATAAAATGGTGTAAGTATTACACCATGTCTATCTTTCGGTATGTGAGTCTGACGCCAAACGAGCATATTTTTTTTGAGTTCTGAGTATTGTAAATTGGCTTGAGTGCTACACAATGAGTTGTAATTTCTGATGAGAGTACGCATTTGTCGCGACTCACAGCTCTTAAAATTATCGTATAAGCCTACTGTAAAGACTTCACCTTTTCTTTGGAGCGAGAGTTCTGGGTGACGAGAGTTACTATTCGTGATGGTATGGTAAGCATGGAAGCAATATTCTAAGGCTGACAGCTGGAATGCAACTACTTGCAGAGGTGTACGCTTCTGGAAATAAGCTAACGTGCATATTGCTTGTTTTGAAATCTGTTGTTGTTCGAATGTTGTAGGTATGTTATGGTTGTCGTTTGGGGGATGGGAATGAGGGTATAAAAATATTAAGAAAATTCGTAAAGATATCAAAAAAGCTTTTTCCTCGATTATTTTCCAAGATGAATTTATAGTTTCGACTTATGCAGTTATAGGAGAATGAGTATTAATTAAAGATAATTTATATATCATTGCCCACCTCTAGCTGCCTCTTCGGTGGGGGCCAGCACTATTTGCAAGCGAATAGAAAGCAAATAATACTGGCCCGCCTTCGCAGGCCGCGACTGTCTGTGACGCTTTACCTATACCAGTCCGCATTCATACTAGACACTCTGTTTCGAAATATCCTTGTAGTACACAATACAAATTAGTCTTAATATTAATTATATCTAACCCCTACTGGTTAGTAACTAGAACATCAAAATTTTAGAAAATTTAAAATCGTTCTTATATTACTTACTAGCTGTTGCCCGCGCCTTCGCCCGCGTTTTATCGGGATAAAAAATAGCCTATATGTTATTCGAGGTCCCAAACTATACCCATACCAAATTTCAGCCTAATCGGTTGAGTAGTTTTTGCGTGTAAGAGTAACAAATATCCATACATAAGTTTGACATTTATAATATTAGTAGGATTATGAGAATTAATTACTCAGATGGAATTTTAGGTGTTCGTTTACAAGGTATAATACCACTCACCTATCCTAAAGTCGATATACCCCTCGCCGCCGGATATGACCAGCATGGGCGGCGGCATAGGCGAGTGACAGGGCGAGTTTTGCGGCGAGTGCGTGGGCGACTGGTGCGGGGAGTGGGCTCCGCCTGGGACCGCTACGAAGAAGGTGACCGCGTCGCGGTGCCCGTGGAAGCTGAGCTGCGCGTGCGCCATCGAGCACCAGGGGATGATTTCTTGGAGTGCAACAAAGATGTATTTATTAATAATTATAAAATAAATAAATAATGCTGAGCAATTAATAGTAATAGCTATAATACAGTATAGTATGTATGTATAACAAGATTATAATCATGGCAATTCCTAAATTGGTTTTCATATTTTTGTGTGTTAAATTATTAATGTATGACGTCATCCTTTAGATCTACTATTTTTGTAACACTGTAGTGGGAGCGCAGTGCCTGCTGTCTTGTTTAGGCAGCTGAGGCTACATAATAATTAGAACTAGAAATGCTCCAAGTACCGACTTAGCTATCGTCAGAAAAACTTGTTATGTTAATTATTTGAAATTATTATTTTCGCAATTTTCTTTTAACTTTATTTTTTAATTTACTCAGCATCATCTAGCACCGAACAGAGCTTGTGTTGTGATAAACGATATCATCATCATCATCATCATCATCAGCCCATACATGTCCACAGCTGGACATAGGCCTGCCCCGTACGACGCCACAAATAACGATATACTAGTAAATTAATAAAATTTTGGGGTTGTGTCATCATACCCACGCTGTGCATGAGCACATCACTTACGGCTTTTTATTATTGTAAGCTTTTTAACAGCTTGTGTATGGCATGTCTGTAGATTTTCGTAAAATCTTGCAAACAAAATTAGAACAACTTCTTTACTACTTATGACCAGTTTTTACATGCTTGTTCAGTTCGGATGACAATACACTAAAAGGACAGAAAAAACTAGATGCTACAGCCAGGATTGTATTCTCACAAAAAAGAAAAAAGTGTAACCAACTCATTTCAACTGTTACATGTAAACAATTATATAACTGAGTTTATATATTATATTATTTATTGTATTCTATTACAATATTTGCTAGTGTACCGCTTTCTTACTATCCATGGAAATCCATCTGTACACTCGGTCTCCCGCGAAACAGGCCTAGCCTAGTGCGAGGACCGTAGGTAGCAATGTTCTTATATAAATCTTATATAAAATCTCACAACCATAACTACTATAGGTAACATTAAGTCATGTGTTTGTTAATCTTAATGGCAAATAATTTTTTTTGTATTATTTTTGGGAATGTGAGCATAATCCCACCTATGTATGCCTCTGTGTGCACGTGGTTACCTCACCTCCCTGTTACAAAATCAGAATGGTGGAGCCGGGACAATTTTAGGATAAAGGTTCCCGGGTATATCCCAGATGATCACACGGAAGCTGATCACACCACATTATCACGTAATCAAACGACTCTGTTTAGCGTGATAAACTAGGGTAAGACATACCTACCTATTCATCAGTTTCCATCTGTTCATCTGGGACATACTCTTGACATACGCCTGTTAATTTTGTATTTCAAACATATTAAAGGAGGGGCTTTAATATGTTTGAAATACAAAATTAACAGGCTGACCCAACCTTTTTTTAACACTTTAACTGTCCATGCCCTACATATTGGTAATTGTGACGTTAGCCATGACGTCCTTGCCCTACATGTAGGACATGCCTACATTACCTATAAGGCACTGGACGTACTTCTGCTAAGGAACAAATTCGGCTGGGACAGTTAACGTGTTAAAACAATAGAACTCGACTTACCAGATCTATAAGCGGGCACTGGTACAGATTCCTTGGAGCTATCTGAGAGCGGCACAGATATGACGACTCCGTTGCTGGTTCCGATCCAGAGCCGACCGGAGCTGATGAGGAGCGCCGTGATGCGCACCAGTGAGAAGCCCAGCTTGCCTGTTCCCAACATCTTGCTCACGTACGGCTCGATGTCAACGTCCTTGAGGTGCAGATACGTGTGCGCGTGGTACAGGCGTAGCGTGGAGTCCATCTTTATTGTAACCTGGAAAGTGGAAAGGAAAAGTTGCTTTAAAAGGAGCTAGTTTTTGTCTGCGGCTTTGTACGCGTTGTTTCTATGGAAATGTTCAAAGGATATTTGTGGGGTAGAAATGGGGATTTATTTCTGGGATAAAAAACAGGCAATGTGTTATTCCAGGTCTAGCTACATATACAGGATGCCTTGTGGTCGAAATTCGGCTTGAACGACATCATAAGCTTAGTTTAGCTTACTTCAGTTAGACACGGAATAATTACATTACAGACTAGTTTTGCGTTTGTTCCATAATGAGTGGATAGCCTTGAAGGTGCGTGGGGGCAAGTCGAATCAGCCACAAAAACAAACAAAAACATAAATCAAGAAAAGTTCAACCGTTTGCGAGTTATGTAATTTTTTTGGTAAATGAAATCGGCCTCCATGTCGTCCTATCCCAGGAAGTTATGAATCATTTAAAATCGTTGGAAAAAATTATCTTTTTTATCGTAGGTCGAATGAGGTTCAAACCTTCTTGTTATTTATAAAAGAACTTTCAGTGGCGAGCATGGCCTACTCAATCCTTTTTAGCATTGTAAATTCGAATCATCATTTTTGTATGAGAAACGCATAGTACGTTTCGTCCGCAGTAGAAAAAATCCAGACCCGCGATATCTGCAGATCTGACAAACACTTCGGTAAAAAAAACAAACAAACAGATAAATGTTTTCTTTTTCTCAGGCGCTTCTTCGCCAGCTGCACCACTGAGGTCGTCTGGTCGTGACTCACTCAAACGTCGTCGGCGTCGTCACAGGCCATCTGACGGACCTGGCTCTCCTGACTGATCTGCACACAGATCAACTGCTGACCATGCCCAAACAAGGGAGGTTCTACCATAATCACCATGTCTGCCAGGCGGATTCGCGATCGCAGTGAAGGTGTTAAAAATATACAGAAGGATGCTGCTAATCTTCATAGGTTCCACAGTCGGTTCTTATGACATACACGGGTTGAGTTGGAGTGTTCGATTGATATAAATAAAACCTTGAAATGCCTGCGTCCCAACTCGATGGTGGTTAAAATTTATAACTAACTCTCAAAGACGTAAAAAGCCATGAAAAAAAAGAGATATTAATTATATCATATTAGCGAATGCCTATTATTAGCTTTCTGTATCTATTTTAAATTCTATTGTAATTAGTTAAGCTGATGGCAAAATGATTTAAATAATAAATATTAAACTACTAAAAAAAATACTTGACGACTTTTTCAACGATACTTTTAGTAATATGTAAACTAATGTGGTAAATAAATTAAGTATATTCATATAGAAAGGCATGATACCTGGCCAGTCTTCCATTGCAACACCTTAAACGGGTAAATTACATAATGACCATAATTTAACTTCACCTAGTCACTAATTGTAATGTAAAAGATCTGATTATATGACCGCAATTAATAAAAATGCGGAAATACTGCCAACTGTCACACCTTGACCGCCAAGTCAATATATCTTACCCAAACTCCGTCGCCGTCGCAGGCCATCTGGCGGACCTGGCTCTCCTGACGCGGGTGCGCTTCGAGCGAGTGAAGCAGTGTGCGCGAGCGAGGCTCGATCACGTGCACCTTGTTCCGGTACCCGCACCATACGGTACAGCCGACCGCGCTCAGGCAACGGACTGGAAGGTAAGGAACAATTTAACTCAGGCGGTCCACTAGCTACCTCCGAATATTTAAACCCAAATCAGATTTTACACGTCTCTAGTCGCGATTTCTGACACTTGTAAGTGGTATTTTTAAACATAAATAGTTTAGAACTGATCTCATATCTTTAAGGCTGGTGTTCACCAAAAGATAATCGAACAATTAGACAGCTTCGTCGGTTAAGTTCAACGTTTAATGTATGAAAACTTCTGTCAAAAATATCAAAACAACCTTTCAAATTACCTTCCTATTTCCCGCGGTTACGTTTGCACCGTTGATTTGCCTCATTAATGGTGCAGACGTAACTGGTTTCGTACCTGAACATTTAGGGTCTCCGAGTGTCATCAGCCAGTACTGCGAGAAGTCCCACTGGCCGTTAGCGGCGCGCGCGAATATCGCGACACTACCGTCTGCCAGCGCCACTATGCAGCGTGAGGCACAAGACACTATCGACAGGATCGCGTCGTTGAGTTTCACTCTGGAGAGAAACGTTTACATGAAGTAATACCACAACACAAGCTCTGCATAGCTTGGGGCTAGATAATGATGCTGTGTGAATTGCCCTGCATTATTCATTTAATTTTGACTTTGGTGCCGCGGCGTACGAATATCGACTCCTCCAACTGAACCCGTGGATATCGTAAGAGCAGAGGAAGGGCAGCAGCTTCCTTCTGAGCGTTTTTCAACACCAACACTGCAATCACCAATCCCCTGCCAAAAGTGATGACTATGGCAAACACCCCCTACATGGGAGACCATCCACTCGATGGACCGACGACATCGTAGCGGTCGCAGGGAGTCGATGGATGGAGGCGGCTCAGGACCGCTATTGGTGGCATCGTATGGGGGAGGCCTATGTCCAGCAGTGGACTATTATGGGCTGATATGATGATGATTTATTTTTTGTTTTATAATTTAACAGGAATAAATAAATACACACAGCAGTTTCTTAACCGGTGAACGGAGTTCACATACGCACAGTGTGTCTTTAAAGGAGCCGTTAGAGGTTGTTCGTATTAAATGGATGTAAGTTTTGTGTTTTTCGGTTTGTTACTCTCACGCTCGTGTGATTATAAAGTTTTGGGACGATGGAAATCACACGTTCGTGCGGCACGACTTCGCAACTGTCAGCGTCAGATGCACCTAGTAGACACTCACCTCGCTAGACACTTGCTGTAGTTGCCTACGGCGGAGTGCACGTAGAGGTTGCCGCTCTTAGTGCCGAGCCACACGGTGGCCATGACGGTGGAAAACACGCGGTCCTGCGGCACGTCGCTGCGGCTGTCTGCGTTGGACTGCTCCTGCGCAAACGCATCTACGCCGGGCTCCGGTGAACCGAGGTGACCTTCCGCTGGAAATAAAAAGAATAACATTACGTTGCTAAGAAAATGAAATAAGTCTTTAAAATTGATATTATAGGTATTTTTACTAGGAGTTGGACATGACTTCTGGCCACCTGGTGAATTCCGATGTATTCGTTATTATATTACATTAGCAACCCGCCCCGGCTTTACATGGGTAGTAGAGGAATATCCTAACTTGCATTGTTGTAAGGTCGCGGGTTCAAGTCCCGCCGGAGTCGTAAATTTTTGGGATATTATTTAATTTAGTTAAATTACATACCTAAACCTTTCCCATGAATCACTCTATCGACTGGTGAAAACCGCCGTTCAGTAGTTTTTGAGTTTATCGCTAACAAGCAGACAGTCGCGGCGAATGAATTGTTTTTTAATATGCAATGATGACTATTTTGACCACATATTGGATCATTTTCATTAGTTTTTTACTTGTAATCAAAATTAAGTTTAATTCATAATAAAATCTAAAGTTTTGTGCTCACTTATACCATAAGTGAGTATACTTCAGAGATAATGCCTCTATACAACAGCTTTCAAGACATTTCTTGACATGTAATATATTTAATTTATTAAATTTTTGACATAATTTTATGAATTATAGTAATTTTATAAATACTTGGCCCTTTTATAGACAACTCTTATAAAGTTTTAATTTAGTGTATTTAAGATTTGACTGTCTGTCTGTTTTCTTTCTGTGTACAATCCCTTATGGTGCTTCCTTTTTCCTGTTGTAATTATATATTGGTCGCAGGGAGTCGTTGGATGGAGGCGGCTCTGAAGCGCTATCCGTGGCGTCGTTTGGGGGAGGTCATGTTCAGCAGTGGACGTGTACGGGCTGATGATGATGAATTATAAATTGTGTATTAATGTAATAGTATTCATATTTTAATTTAAAAATTAACGACATCAAGTGTATATGCAATACCTACGGTGGAAATAAATGAATTGAAGAAAGATGAGCAATCCCATGTTATATTAGTTGTTAGTTACCTGCGATGGGTGTTGAGCTGAGCGGCGGACTCTCGGCAGGTGTCTCGACGGACTGCGGCGCCTTGACCGCGGGCTCAGTGGCCGGTGGCTCGGCCTCCGCCTCCGCCTCGGCCTCCTGGCTGGCCTCCTTCACGGGCGTTGTCGGAGGCGTTAGAACGGTGGCTATTACCTGGAAGAAAAGTCGTCATATTTTAAAACCCAGGTAGTTTTTCTTTTAGACTAGTCTAGAAGCTTACTATATACCTACTTCTGGTTAAAGACATTTCATACGTATACTTGCACAAGTGTTTTTTTTTTTTTATAAGCATCTAAGAAACGAAACAATTTTTCATTTATTATTTGAGTAACATTTGCCGGCAGGCGGATTAGTGATCGCAGTACAGGTATTAAAATACACTCAAGGTAGCATATGACCTTCTTTTGGTAGGTTTCCTTAGTTGCCACTTACGAAATCCACGTGCTGTGTTGGAGTGGTCTATTCTAACGCCGCGACCGCCACTCTCAAGAGTTTAGTGTACATTTTTACGATTTTTATTTTTCTTTAGAAACATACATGTGTCTGTTTTCCTGTCGTCATACTTTAGTCAACCCACAATTTTTATTAATCAGTAACAACTTACGCCTTTAGACAATATTTTAGAATATAAGATTGGTTCTCATAAAACGAATGTAATCCAGGTCTATTCAGATGTCGCAAAAACTAAACCAAATTATTACCGTCCCTTTCTTATGAGTCGAAATAAAAAGGATGCCATCATATTTATTGCTGTCACATTAGTATATTTTAGTTTTGTCTATACGTACCAATCTGGCGGTCCCCACAGCAACGTCCTCTGGTCCGTCGCCGGCGGCGAGCGCACCGACCACGCCGTTGCTCTGACTGTCCGCGGACTCACTCTTACTCACGCAGAACAACGATGCCTGCCAGACAAGGTAATGTTAATTTGAAGAATGTTTGTGCGAGTTATTTACGAATCATGTTTTGTTGGAAGGAACACCAAATTCAACCAACGAGCTCTCCAGCGCAGTGCGGATGCGGAACGCGCATTTTTAGGTATTTGTGTAACCCGTATTGTGAGGTTGCCTGGGAGAAATCGCTCTCAGAAATAAGGCCGCCTTTTATACTGTATTTATTTAAATTTTATATATAAGAGTTTTTATGTAATTTTAATAAATACAATAAAGGGTTCATTCATTCATTTGTGAGAAGCGAGCCTACAACTGTAAAGTTTACGCACCAAGTAGGCCGCCGACATGTTGAGTGATTGTGGTGAGGATGTTGTTAATTCGTGCTTTGGAGGAAGCAGCTGAGCCAGGCTTCGTTTTTGATAGATGGACCACGCACAAGTGTGGACGAAGTTTTGACAGTTCTTAAAGGAACACTCGCGCGCGACATCGTGTCTATTGAAAACGCTCAAAAATCCGATTGTTTTTGATTTGAATATAGATTTGTCAAAAAGACTCTAAGAAGCCAATGGTAAAAGTTTCGCCGTTCCATTCGTGTGGATGTAAATCGATTGAAATCAAGAGGGAGGATCATTTTCAGTGGTGTTAAATAAGTTTAGTTTTCGTACCATTGAATGGACACCAATGTCTTACCGAGTGTCGTTTAGTATCGGGGTCGGTGTGGTGCATTCTTTCTTCATACTCCAGATAGTCTTCCTCGACCGCGCCGGGCACCGAGGCCACGCAGAGAATGTGTTTGTCAGCGGTCGGGAACGACTCTATTACTTCCGCGGGATTGTTTGCGTCTATTATCTGAAAAGATAATTAATGTCTCAATCAAAAATCCTACTAATATTATAAATGTCAAAGTTTGTAAAGATGGATGTACATATGAATATTTGTTACTCTTTCACGCAAAAACTACTGAAGCGATTAGGCTGAAATTTGGTATGTGTATAGTTTGGGACCTGGAATAATATATAGGCTATATTTTTATCCCGACGAAACGCGGGCGAAAGCGCGAGCAGTAGCTAGTGTGTCAATATTTGTTTTTAGATTGATCTAAGCTGCAAAGCACGTTAAGTTGTTTACTTGACTTTTCTTGGTTGTGACGGTTTGCCGTCCTATCGGATTATGCAACTTGCGTACACATTTGTGCACAATAATCCTGCGCACATAGCTAGTCTCCGTTGAGAATAGCCGATGTGGCCAGACCAACAGATAAACATGCTTTCCGGGGTGAACACTGCCAACTTCCTAACTCAAAGCTGCTACTGCGATTTTTCTTGCTCACAAAATCAAAACACCAATTGCAGTGTACATACCATAACGACGCCCTTGTTCTGTGTGCTGGAGCATATCCAGACGAGTGAGGATAGGTTCTTCTCGCTATAGTCCACGCTCTTAGTCGACTCCAGCTGGCGGCTGATCTGTTCCACCTCGGGCGAGTGGTCTGATGTCGCCTTACTGATTTCTAAGGCTGGAATATTTAAATTACGGTTAAAAATGAGGACCTTAATCTAACTTACTTATGGTTTTCCAATGGCCCTTCCGAATATTAAATATGGCTGTGTTGTACCGGATTAGAATTTGCACCAGTCCCAATTCTTCCCGCAAGTGTCGTAATAGGCGACTACGGAATATCCACCGGGGAAGAGGTAGTAGCAATCTCCTGCAAAACAGATCTACCACCGAACTGAACTCGAATGTATAGCGTGGGATATTATGCCCAACAGTGGACTAGCATAGGTTGTAGATGTAGAATATTCTGTGTCACCTTGCATAGTTCTCTGAAGTGAAGATCCACAGCCAGCGGAGCTAGAATTCACGATCGACATAGACGCCCTTCAAGATTGTCACAGATCAGGGTCGTACAACTACCGCGCAGTAAAAAATGTGTTTTCGAATGTGGGCTTTAACACGTGTAACATTTCGATGCATTTTATATTGACGGCATCAGATGACAGACTGCTCGTGGACCCCTAGCTTGAAGCCGCTAGAAAGTAATTTTGTCGCTGTTAAATGTATCTAAAGGTAACAAGTTTAAGCCCTTATTTGAATGCACATTTTTGTGGTGTTCGGTAGCGGTATTGAATTAATATGCGCAGAGCACGATCGTGCAAAACTTACTTCAAGCGAAGGGGCCACGTGACTACAGTGCTATCGCTCCCTTGATACTTGCGGTAAGCAAGGCGTTAACTTACTAGCTAGGTTATGACAAGGTTGCTTACCGCACGCGCACTCTGCAATTTGTTTGTTACTTTGAAGTAGGACCCATAATAAAATTCCTAGTCACATTATACTGTGATTTAACGGAAAATAATCAAACGCGCCGTATCACTTACAATGTAACGCATTAAAACACGTAAATTTAAGATTTACCAATCACTTAAGATTCTATGCGTAAAATTTTAAGGTGAAATAGGATTTAATAATTTTACGGGTCTTAGTATCTGATGGTGACGTATCCAAAGATTACGAGTTTAAGGTATTTGAATGCGCGAGTGGTAGTTGATGACTGCGCTTTGACTAAAGGCGTTAAGCATTGTGGCGCATCGTTACAAGACCTTACAAAACTTACCTAAAGACATGACTTTCTCCGGCTTGTCTTCTTTGGCGTAGAAGACGCTCTCGCCCACCATGACGCCTCCGTCAGGCGTTCGCCCCCCGTGAAGATTCACAGCCGCTGCGCACAGAAGCGACATTCGTGGCTCGCTCTCTGCTATCGGTCTGGAAAACACATATATTTTACTAGCATTTTACCTAGGTCAAAGGATAAAAAGGTTTAGAAATCCGTCAATCTGATTCTGATTCCTATCTTTTTCAGAACAAAAACTTAATAAACGGTAAATCATGAACAGTGCACCTAATTTGCACGTGATCCGTATAATACTTGTAGTGACACAGTTTAGCATGTAGTACGCGGCCCTACAACCTACCAGAGGATGGGCAGCAGCTTCCTTCTGAGTATTTTTAAACACCAACACTGCGATCACCAATCCGCCTGCCAAGCGTGGTGATTATGGCAAATCCCCCCCTACATGGGAGACCATCCACTCGATGGACCGATGACATCGTAGCGGTCGTAGGGAGTCGATGGACGGAGGCGGCTCAGGACCGCTATTTGTGGCGTCGTACGGGGGAGGCCTATGTCCAGCAGTGGACGTGTATGGGCTGATGATGATAATGACGCGGCGCATTTGCGTTTTGGCAATTAAGCATTTTCATTAGCAAGCCGTGTTCACTTCAGTCACTTCTAAAGCCTCTGATCAATGTACACGTAACCCAATATTGGATAATAGAATATCGTAATAGTCATTTAATGTATTTGTGTTAATTATTAATGAATAGACTCAGTCCAGTGTACAAACAATTTTATTACCAACCGCACACCCACAGTAATATAAATCTATAGACTAAATAACAAAATACAATACTTTATAAATTTTATTCTACATTTTCCTTCTTACCTACCAAAGTACATTTTTTAAATTGATCGACTATTACTCGACTATTGAGATAGAGTAGGAGGATTTTCCCACTAAAAATTTAAATTTTCATAAAAAATAAGTTATTACATTTTTGATCTACATATGTATGTAGGTATTTATGAGATTTGATAAATTATTTTACGCAAATTACGTATTTAATATTAGTCATTACCCCTGAAATAAGATATTAGATATTTGTAGAATTATTTTCCATATTACTGGCCCTTTCACCGCGCAATACACCACTATACATTTTAGGTGAGACCTATTTCTATATCATTTGAAGTTTAGTACTAAGGGTTCGAAATGCACAATGGGTCGGTTCCGTCCTATTTTTTAAGTTTTACCTCCTTTCTGTTATCTGCTTTTCTAAGCCTCATAATTCTATGGTAAAAATATCAAACATTGTGCTTTGATTCTTGCAAACGATAATTGTCAACAGCGCCATCGCACAGTTAAGAACATCAAGTAGAAAATTATACTACAAAATCACTTGGGTCGAGTTAGGTATCACAGAAGGCGCTGGTGTGCACCAACGTTCGGCTCGTACGTTAGTTAGTACAACATAGATTAGTTAGTCGGCTCAGGCTCTTAGCCTGGGTTCAGCAGTACGCATGTGGGGCTCAGTCTGTTCCTACCTAGTGTTAAGATTAGGTAGTAGAACATCGGTAGAACACTAACCTGCAGAAGACAGGAACGGGCACGGGCACTCCGCCCGAGGATAGGCTCGGGCCCTTGGCCTGACCCGACTTGCCGGGCAGGCTCCAACCGTACGCGTGCGTACGCCCGTCGTCTTTGCGCACGTGGGCTCGGACCTATGGAATCAATGCAGGGTCATTTCAAGGCACACAAGTAGAGCTTTTATGGTAACGATGACTTAATAGTCACCTACAAACTTAATAGGTAGTCAAAACAGACCGAAATGTCAGAGCATTGGTGAGTAGTTTTAGTTTAAAAAATGTTTGAAAATTTATCACTTTTAAAAAAACATGTTATCGGTAGAATGCCTGAATAGGGTCGCGCGCCGCGAGCAGTCTTGCATCATGTCGAAGCTGCGGCGATAACTCGCTGCCAACCGCTGCCATTTCGATCTGTTTTGACCACAGAAATCTAAATAAATAAGGTGCCTTATTACTTATATTTATGTGGTTTTGACCATTAGTCAGCTGGCAGTTGTTTTGCTCCAAACACAAGGTGGTAAAACCTATAAACTAAATAGCACTTATCTATTGTGGTATGGTGTGTATTGTTATAGCGCGTCAGTAGCATATCGGTCTATTTAATGTAGTATGGTTAGAGACACACTTTTACAGGGACCCAAAACAGCACATTCAATCGCACATGAATCGCTTCTGAGCGATAAGGCCACCCATTGTACTTGTTTATGTTAATATCTATGTGTTTTATTTATCTTTGTGGTGTACAATAAAGAGTAGCTTAAGACAAGCTAGCCTGCTACGTACCTGTCTAAACTGCTCGCTCCTCTCGTGTCTTCTAGCATGGTGGTGGTCCGAGAGCTGTGTCTCAAGGAAGTCGGCTTGGGTGCGCGAGTGGCGTAGCGCAGGCTGCGGCGCGGCAACGGCGCGCAGGTGCGGTGTCGACACTGGCCGCTGCGGACGGTCACTGCTGCTGGAACCATCCACTTACCTCATTAGTACATACAAATAAATCATTTATTGTCTAAGTAAAACAAACAAATAGCCTGTCTACGTAGAACTTTCTGGGCCTGGAAAAACTAAATTTAAGATTGTAGCTGCAACGCAAGAAAGTTTATTACAACTTTTGCCTTTTCGCCAGAAAGCTTACAGGCCGTCTTTCGGGTCGAGATAGACGACATCTCTTTCATATATATACATATGTATATGTAACTTTCTATACAAATTGAGCGGGACTAAAACTCAATTAACCTAACTGACGACGCCCCAACCGTTGTTGTAAAACATTACAAAGTTATACATCATCATCATCATCATCAGCCCATACACGTCCACTGCTGGACATAGGCCTCCCCCGTACGACATCACAAATAGCGGTCCTGAGCCGCATCCATCCATCGACTCCCTGCGACCGCTACGATGTCGTCGGTCCATCGAGTGGATGGTCTCCCATGTAGGGGGGAATTTGCCATAATCACCACGCTCGGCAGGCGGATTGGTGATCGCAGTGTTGGTGTTTAAAAATACTCAGAAGGAAGCTGCTGCCCTTCCTCTGGTAGGTTCCCTTAGTCGGCTTTTACGACATCCACGGATTGAGTTGGAGGGGTCGATATTCTATGCCGCGACCCCACGGCTTAGTTATACATATACTTAAATTATACTATTAAGTTTAAATTCAGTTTTGAGCTGTAAAGAGCATATTAAGCGGCGCTATTTTTAATGTACTCCATTCGGCTCGGGTAGGTGGCCAACGAGGAGTGTTTGAGAGATGACTTGATATGTCCACTGCTGACCATGCCCTCCCAAACAAGTTTTGCCAAAATCGACGCAGGCAGATTAGTGATCACACTGGGGTGTTAAAAATACACAGAAGTAAGCTACTGCCCTTCCTCTGGTAGGTTCTTTAGGTCGACTCTTACGACATCCACGGGCTGAGTTTCAGAGGTCGATTCTAACGCCGCGATCGAATTTTCTACATCATGCGTCCACTGCTCAACCGGCTCACCCGCTAAGTTTACCCTCAAATCACTGTTGCCAACCCTACAGTTTTGACTGTAGATCTAGTTTTTTAGAAATTACCCCAGTTTTGAGTTTAGGGCTTTGAGGCCAGCTACAGTTTTTTAGAATAAATTCGATTTAATTACATTTATCCTTCTATTTAACACAAGATCACTAACATATTTTCGAGTGAGATGAAGAGAGTTTGTTCGAGAACAGTCACTAAACATTAGTCAGGACAATATTTTTGTTACAATAACATTTATTAACTAAATATTTAGGTATGATGAGAAGACAGACATGCATTAAAAATTCTTAAAACGATTAGTAATATTAAGCCTGGCAATCTGAGCCGATAGGAGAGGTATGTTCGCCACAAATGGCCTTCCTGAGGAGTGAAATGACACTACGATCATCCTATGTTTCTGGTATGATCAAACTGATCACATTTTTTAAATGAATAAACGTTTCATTACCGTAATATGTTGTTGGTTATATTTCCTTTTTCAAATAACTGAAATGGATTTTTTAGAGGTCGAATGCGTAACTGCGCGGTAGAGCTCACCACGCCCTATTGGAACCTTACGCAAAAGCGCCGCCACTGCGCGTATTTCCGATAATTCATAATTTTTTTCCCGAATCTACTATACTTAGGACAACTAAATAATACAAAGTAGCAAAAACTGTAGGTTACAGTTTTTTTTTATTAATATTTACAGTTTTCTTCAGTAATTTTTCCAAGCTTGTTTACAGTTGTTCTCTAGGACAGGGTTCCATATTCATTAAAAACAAGAAGACCCCTCGTCACAGATCTGTAAGCGATCGTATACTGTATAACCCGCGTACTTATGGAATGTGATTGAGAATGACGTCATCTCTCATGCTGTCCTGCTCAGTTCGAATCAGATCTGAGCGGAACAGCATGAGAGACGACATTATTATCAAATGCTGGTTTAAATGCGCAGGTTTTATGTATACGAAAACAAAAGATGATCGCGTTAACTCTGATTACGCTACGTATAAAGTCATCATTCACTTCACTATCACTACATATTATAAAACAAAGTCCTCTGTGTCTTTTAGCGATAAACTCAAAACTACTGAATAGAATTTCATGCGGTTTTCACCAATCGATAGAGTGATTCATGAGGAAGGTTTAGGCATGTAATTAGCTAAGTTTTTTGTAAATTTGTTGAAATATAACGATAATTCTTGGAAGTGTAACCCTTTTAAGATATAACAAAACAATGCAAAGTGGGATATTCGCCTACTACCCGTGCGAAGCCGGGGCGGATTGCTAGTTTACTATAAACTTAATTCATGAAGCTGCGGCCGTTTTCCTGGTTTGACTAGCTACCTTATCAGGGAAGAAGATGACAGCCCAGTTATCATCATCCGGTCGGAGCGGGATCTTGAGAAACTCTACCAACAAACCAAGCAAGGCAACCATCATTAGTAGATCAAATAATTTGTCAATAGTAAATTGACAAATTTGTGATCAAAATTGTAGAGGCCTGAGAACTAAATTACATACACTTTATTTAAGCATATTTTCTCATACCTACGATATAATTGTACTAACTGAAACGTGGCTTACTCCTGAAATTAACAACAACGAATTCATTGATAACCGTTATATAGTTCATCGTTGCGACCGAGATCGTACTGCCACTAACAAGAAAGATGGTGGAGGTGTCCTCGTGGCTGTTTTGCGGGGACTGAATTCATCACTAGTAGATACCACAAGCCTAACTAACACTAAACAGTCTAATTTAATCGAACATATTATCATTGGAAATTCCTACTGCGGATCGCATTGGCAAAAATATATTTAGCGCTGTCTACATACCACCAGCTAGCGGGATCACGATATACGAGGAACACTTTGACTTATTATATGACATACTCATAAACACAACTCACGATTTATTATGCATTCTTGGTGACTATAATATTCCTGCTATGACTTGGCAATTGCCTCAAACTATGAACCAAGATAAATACCTGATTGGCTCTGGTTCTTCAGGCATATGTTTTGCTCTCCTCAATTTTCTGTCCTTATTTGATGCGATGAATGTAGATGGTAACATACTTGATCTCTACTTTTCTAATTCGTCTGCCATTATTCACTCCCAAGCGGACAGTTCTCTAGTAGGAGTGGACCCTCCGTTCTTGGCGCTCTGTAGTAACTTCAATCATATCTCCCAACCCATGGTAAGACGTCCTATTGCTAAATACAATTTCTATAAAGCTGACTACGACCTTATCAACTCGGAGTTGCAAAACACCGACTGGAACTCTCTCTTGTCTAATGTTCCAGCTAATAATGCTCTCGATATTTTTTATAACACCTTAGACAACATTTTAAAGCAAAATGCGCCGGCCGCTAATTGTAGAAATACGAATTTCCCCATTTGGTTTTCTAAATCACTCATTCATACACTCAAGAAAAAAGAAAAATCTTGGATTAGATGGAAAAAATTTGGAAATCTATACGACTACGAAAATTTCTCAAAATATAGAGCCACATTTAAGGAAAAGAGTCGGATATGTTATCGTAACTACATGAAGTCAGTGGAAGACAACATTACAAAAACGTAAAACACTTTTGGACCTATATCTCTAATCGAAAAGGCAATCCTGAAATACCCTCTACTATGAAATACAAAGACAACCAATCTAGTGATCCTGAAACTATATGTAATCTTTTCTCAGACTTCTTTAAATCTGTTTTTGAGCCTACCTCTCTTAACATGGATCAATGGCATCCTCCGCTAAACATATCTGATAGTGCCAACATAATATTCAATCTCTACATAGCTGAATCTAATATTATTAAAGAACTCAACCAGCTTGATCCTTGCAAAGGTCCAGGACCAGATTTCATACCGCCCAGATTCTAGATTCTTAAAAAAAAAACAGCTATAAACATAAGTAGACCGCTACATATCTTATATAATAAATGCCTATCAGAAGGAGTATTTCCTGAGGTCTGGAAAAGAGCTAAAATAACGGCGGTATACAAAAGTGGTTCTTAGCAAAACATAGAGCACTATCGCCCTATATCCGTTCTTTCCGCCCTGTCGAAGCTTTTTGAACGTCTATGAACAGACCTCGATAGACCTCGTTAGTCTATCCAATCCTACATAATGTTTTGATAGATGAACAACATGGATTTGTAAAGCAGAGATCAACCACGTCTAATTTACTTGTTTTTGTTACCTTTCTTTTTAAAAATATTGACGAACGTGCTCAAATCGATGCCGTTTATACGGATTTTCAGAAGGCTTTCGACAGAGTGGACCACGATCTTCTTCTCAACAAGGTGGCGTATTACGGAATACGTGGCAGTTTACTAAGCTGGTTTGCTTCCTACATACAAGGTAGAGCACAAAGAGTGGTAGTAAATGGTTTCCATTTCAATCACGTCAGAGTCACCTCAGGCGTGCCACAAGGGTCCATTATCGATACCTTGTTGTTTGTTTTATTTATTAATGACATTAATAAATGTTTCTTAAACTCCAAATTCCTACTCTACGCAGACGATCTAAAAGCCTATAAAGTTATCAAATCCACAGACGACTCTACAGCTTTCCAAAAAGATTTAGACAGGCTATCAACTTACTGCATCAACAATAAACTCAAGCTTAGTATTCCTAAATGCTCGCAAATTACGTTTACTACCAAAACGAATATTATACAATCTACATATTTATATCTATATAATTCATTAATCCGCTCTCAACTGGAGTATGCTGTCCCTATATGGAACCCGTTTTACAATAAATACATAGAGTCAATTGAAAGGGTTCAGCGAAAATTTCTACGTGCAACAAATTATAGATGCCAAAGACTTCTTTCCTACGATCAACTCTTAGAAAAATACAATATGCTCTCACTTGAATCTCGGCGAAAATACCTTGAAGTCATAACATTATATAAAATTGTAAATAATAATTTCGACTGCATTGAACTTAAGTCTGGCCTGGGATACCATGTGCCTCGCACTGTGCACAGGCGAGAAGCAATGGCAGGTAAATTATTTTACCTAAACCCCTGTCGCACCAACGCTGGTTTTCGTATGCCTTTACGCCGCATGATACAGTCCTACAATGTAGATTTTGTAGACATTGACATATTCGCGAATAGTACAGGAAAGTTTAAGTCTCTAGCCCTTAAAAAGTTATGTCCCTAACTCTGTTTACCTTTACTTATGAATGTTTTGGTTTTCATTTTTGTTTTATTGTTATAAATATATCTAAGTATCTAATTAAGTATAGTATTATACAAATTAGTTGTATTGTAGTGTCAGCAATCTGTAGCGATAAGTATTGTTAAGCTTGTTATCATTATGAGTAAAGTAGTGGGCTATATTTTTATAAAATGTATTATGTAACTCTTAACCTTAATTTTAGAATATAGTTGATTGTGGTGCCTGTATTTAATAAATAAATAAATAAATACCTACGGCGTATGGGCCAGGGAAGCATATGGGCTACATTTTACAGCAATCACTATAAAATGTAGCCGATATGCTTCCCAGGATACCATCTATCTCCTTGCCAGATTTTTTAATGATTAATTAAGCCGTTTAGGCGTGAAAGCGTAAGAAACAGAAACACTTTCGCATTTATAAAATGACTATAGTATTATAATTTAAATTCAATATAATTTCACTTATAAATAAATAGGTACTTAAAATACATTGCCTCAAATACATACAGGCACAGCACATTCCCTTATTGTAAGATAGACTAGAATAAAAAACTTACTTAACTTAATTAACTAATTTCATAACTAAACAGAATAATATAAGTAGCGAATTAGTAAACTGTTGCTACGCGGAATAAATGAGTAAAATTGCACTTTCGTTCAGCTAGCATTATGCAGACATAGCTTGGCATTTGACGCAAGCGACTTCTAACATTCAGGATCTTATGGCCTAGTTTATACCGTTTATTTTTGGATCCAAGGATTTTTACATACAATGCACCACCTTTCAAGAAATATTCAAACATGCTCCATGAACCTATACCTACTCAAGCCATTCTCAATGTACAATATTTGTAAACAACTTGAACAAAAAAATTATACAAAATATTCTTACTGGCGTTGTGTTTGAATTTTTTTTGTGTACAAGGTACAATGTTATTCAGGCCGTACGTGCAAATCTAGTTCGCTTGCTTTTCTGCACTATAAATAACTTAGTAATGTCTACTTGCAAAGGCTGCGTGGAAGAAATCGTTTCTAAGCGATAAGGCCGCCCATTGTACTTGATTATGTTAATGTCTATGTGTTTTATTTATCTTTTTAGTGTACAATAAAGAAAATTGTAACTTGCAATAAATGAGGTTCGTGGTTCCGCATTAAACTTTGATGTAAACATAAATCTAATAAATATACATTTGCGATCTATCGGCGTTAGAGTAATCATTTTCCCCGGTATCTCTAACAGTCAACATTATGTGTTGTTATGTACAGATGATGTGTTGTTATATACATTATGTAGAAAAGAGCTCAAATCGACAAGTAGTCTAAGTTCTGACAAAAGTTAAACAATAAGTGATTTTTAGGTTAAGTATAGGGATAATGTTTACAAACATTGTATCTAGAGTTTGGCCAGAGTATAGTGAATATATAGTATCACTCTTCTCTATCAGTCATCTCCATGTAACCTTTTTACCCATGTCCTCTTTCACACAGTCCATTCATCTTTTCTCCGGTATTCCTCATCATCACTGAACCGGGTATAACTAATATAGATTATAGTGCTAGGCTTTATGTATTTGTATACTTTAGCTGTGCATGCAGTTTCCGCATTAGCTAAGTAGATCATAATGATTACATATTGGAGAGTGTGTGACTTGCGAGCGTACAAAATGTTGTATGCATTGGCAAATGCGACACGTTAAAGGTATTATATTACACAGCGCAAGCGGTTTTTGTCGAAAAAGCTTTTTATTCGGGCCAGTCACGATAGGACTGGTTCCTCGCCTAATGCACTCACATCTAGGGAATCGAATTCCGCATAGTTAAATTACACTTGCACATGCTTTATTTGTGCGGGATCGGGAATGAGGGACCCGTGGGACAGAAAAAATAGTTAAATTGTACTAACATGGGCGCAGACGTCGTTCTGAATACGTGTTTATTCATCTTAGGTCTGAAAAGCAGGCTTTCAAACCACTTTCTTTCCTTAAAACGAAACTATCATGGTTATTTACAAACACTAACAATAAGGGACCCTAAAAACGATTTCTTTTTAAGTCGTAAGAACTAAAAAGCCAACATGACGCGGTCACCGTACTGACCACGCCCGACGTTGCTTTAACTTCGGTGAAGTACTGTGTTTTCGATTTTTCTCCTTACTTTTAAGGCCTTGCTTCTTGCCAAATTTATGATTCTAGGTCGGCGAGAAGTACCCATATAGGCTTTGTGCGCATTTGAAATTGCTTTTAAAATTTCAACAAAATTGGGCATTAACGGCTGTTGCTTTTGATTGCGTTGACTTAGAAGTTTGATTTATATCACGACTGCAAGAGGTTACGGACCTGAGAATTTGATGTTAATTTCGACTCGATAGGTCCATGCGTTCCTAAGAAAAGAGGCTTGACAGACGGGCAACAAAGTGATCTTATAAGGGTTCCTTTTTCTTTTTGAGGTCCGGAACCCTAAAAACCAAGAATCTTATACGAGAGCCCACTTTATTTTAATATTTATTAAATTTATATTATTTGTTCTTGTAATGGCAAGTAAAACCGTTCACGACGTGCCGGAACACGAAAAAAGAAATATTTCGTTGTAATTTGATTTACGCTGGTTTTATAAACTACATAAATAGCATGAGGGTAGTTAGATTACGAACTATATCTATTATTGTAACTATTCATAACAAACTAAAGTTATTTTCCTTTGTATAATAAAAAATATCTATCTATGTAATATATTGTATTATGTATATCAGTTATCTAGTACCCATAACACAAGCTCAGCTTAGCTTGGGGCTAGATAATGCTGTGTGAATTGTCCAGCATTATTTATTATTATTATTTATTTGTGAACCTAAGAGCATTAATATATTGTATTATTTAACTGAACTTAAATCTAAGCCACTTCTCAATACGTCGCATAGGCGTAGAAAAGTAACTAGAAACAAAGCAAATAACTATATCTATACTAAACTTTATCTGTTCAATGAGACCCTGACCTTAGTTTAATATGCTACTTACGATTAATTTTTATTATGCACACCTTATAATATATAAATATTTTTTTTTATCATATATAGAAAATAAATCCAGACCACCGGGGACAAATTTCGTATAAACATTTGTCCGAGGCGGGAATTGAACCCATAACCTCCTGCGTCGGAGGCAGACTTTCGTCCGCCGCGCGACAGATGTCGTCAGATAATGTTATATACAAACTACTTATAATAAATGCGAAAGGTTGTATGTTTGATAAGACGTCACGCCAAAACTACTGAAATACTACTTATCGAACTAGCTTATTGTAGTATTGTAGTAAACCTGGAATAACACATTATGCAACTTTGTCCAAGAAAGCAAAGCCTGGATGACAAGCTAGTTAGCGAAAATGAAATGGGTGCGCTGAGCTGGCATGTTTGTTGCTTAAAATATACGCAAAGCATGATGTCTTCTAGAATTACGAACACGTCTCAACGGAGACTAGCAATGTGCGCTGTACATAGGACAGTGCACAAGTGTGTGCGTACACACAGAAACTCTCTATTTCCTCACTCTCATAATCCGATGGGACGGCAGACCGACACGTCCAACGGAGCGAGTCTATCTGACGTTAGTAACGAGACGTGATCGTGACGTCTCCTTTTTCTTCAGGATTTGGTACAGCGCCTCTATCGTGCAGACAGGGACCTACGCCAATCCCATACACAAAATGACGCGCCACGATTACGTCTACCGTCTAACGTCAAATAGACTTACCTCCCTGGGAGAGGTCAGGCGCAAAGCAATAATAACAATGTCTTAGCAAAGAAAACCGGTATTAGTAGCCTATTTAGTAGGTATTGATTTCACAAAATCTTGACCCCTTATTAACGTCATCCATAAGCTCTACATTATCCAGTTCTAAAATATGATTTAGGATTATAGTCAGAAAACTAAAAACCGCTCACTCGTCTGACTCCACATTCGTCGTCCAAAAGTTCAGACACGTCAGATGTTTAAAAATGCTAATTTCTTTAAAATCACTTTTAAAATAAAAACTTTATCCTAAATTAAAAAGAAGATAGAGAGAGAAGATAGAGAAAAGAGAGCCGTTTATTTCCTAGTATAATCTAGTTTTGACATATGGAGATTATAAAACCCTTATACAAATCTGTATAAAAAAATCTAAGCAATGTCTAAGCAGTGCTTTTCTCACTCTGACTTATATCAACAGAAAAAACAAACGACTCTTAAAAGGGTAAGACTTCTGTAAGACCGATTAGAAATAAATAAGTTCGTCAAATCATTTGCCGTTCTAAGAAAATTAAGAAAAAGTACAAATTTTAGGGCTATGAAATATAGTATTGTGCAAAACTACCGAACGCAGTTAATAATATGATTATTGCGGATACGAGGATTTTATGTGAAGATATATCAGTATTTTTTGCAGTGATATAATGTCAGATCTTATTGACTCGTTATGATTGTATAATGATCACAGTGGTAGTGATTCTATTGGAAAAAAATATAAACAAACGAGACTAAAAAGGTTGAGAAATAAATATCATTTACTTTGTTTTCGAACAGATTATAAGAGACTCTTTTAGTTTGTTCGACTTTTTTGTTATCTTCTCTGGGATTTATGAGTGGGATTACCTGAAGAGATTGCTGAAGAACTTCCATATGCTCTGTTTATTCTTCTTGTCCATGGTGGAGTCGACGCGGCTCGCGCGGACCATTTCCGTCCAGCGGACTGCGTCTTGCAGCTCCATGAACCGTTCCTGGAATGGTTTAGTTGGACGCGTTAGCGGTGAACTAAAATCGGTGTAATAAAAATAAAAATTGGTTACTCCAGCTAAATACGATGTGAAAAGCAAACCACAGCGCAATCAATTTAAATTCACCGCACCGTTTGCTTTTTGCGTCTCTGTATTGAGCTATGTCGATGACCGGTTCTCTGCCGGATAGTTACGTAACCTCCTTCAGAGAAACTGATATCACAGAACGACTTTGAACTGGTGGACCAGCCGTACCTTGAAACCGACTCATCTACTTGACTGAACCGTGCTGTGGGGGTTCAGAACGTGTGTCAAATTTACGAACTTTGAACTGTTTTTCGGATGCGAAACACTTCATGGTAGGATTATAGAATGCCCGATCCATCACCCACAACGTGTTTCAGGTTTCAAAGTAGACATCTTGATAACCACGTCGGGGTCAAAGCCCCAGGATAGTAGCCTAAGTAGTCATTGGGTCACCTTGTACTGGTTCCTCTCCATCAGCACGCGAGCCATCTCTACGCGCGTGAACCGGCGTCGCTGTGCCATCGGCACGTCCGCCTCGTCTTCGTTCTCGCCGCCGCCTGCACTGTTGCTCACTGTCTCCTGAAAATTACCAATTACCCTGTTCATTTTATTTATTATCAGAAACATTTACAACTATATTGCGACGTCCACCGCCACATGAGGAAACTTTTATTGTTCATCGCATCCTCGTATTCAGAGGAGGGTCGCGGGTTCAAGTCCCGCCGGAGTCGTAAATTATTGGGATATCATTAAATACTTTAAGAAGATGCGGGCATAAGCACTATAATAACAAAAACAATTAATAGTAGTGCAATAATTTAGGTACTATTATATTCTAAATACTAATCTAAACATTTTGTTTCTACAAGTACCTGTACTGTTTGTAGGAGTTTCGGCAGGATATTTTAATAAAATCCTCGTTATTGAATTAAGAAGGAGAGCTCCGCGTCAATGGACAGACGAGTGAACAGGTGTGTTCTAGACTTTCGTGATACAAGTCGGCCACATAATCACTTTCCATCAGGTGAGATTGTGAGTGAGCCCTCGCTTTATAACACAAGTTTCGACTTAGTAAGAGCGAGGAACTCATTAGCGAGGCCTCAAAATGGGTGTTTTTGCACACCATTTAAAAAACCTAAATAAACCTAAGACCAATTTTGTTAAATGTATTATTGTAATTGATGCGTTACTTAAGACGAAATAAACATTTTATGTATGATAAAAAAAAAGACACAGCCATCAACTCCGCTCCGCATTAGTCCCTCGCTCCGCTCCGCATTAGTCCCTCGCTCCGCTCCGCTCCCTCGCTCCGCCTCAATGGACAGACATCCTACACTTTACCTTCAAATGACGTAGCTCGTCCTCCAACTGGGTGACTCTTTCCCTCAGTTTCTCTCTCGCTGAGCTGAGGTTGTTCACCTCTTCTCTCAGTATTTCTTGCTCGCCGGTCAACTCATCCACCTTTAAAAATACAACGATAATGATGATTAAATAAAATATTGTTATAGTTTACCAGTTTATTTTTTAAACTGGGTCACAAAACCCGTAACTAAGTTTATTTTTAAACTTGTTCAGTCTCTACAAGAACCATAACCACAGCCGGTACTGGGAAACTTTGTAAGAAAATATCAGTTCAGATCTCACATCAAAATACTTACCTCGTTGGCTAATGCCAACGAGGTAATTAAACTGTAAGCTTCTATCGAGTTTAAATAAATGTCCAAATACCCAAAAGCCTTTTCTACATTACTTGCTCAGACTTTTGTTCATTGTATTTCATTGTTTGGTACATTGACAATTTATAATTATTTTAGTACGTACCTGACTTATAAATTTACCTGACTTATAAAAAATATTTTACCGATATAATGGCAGCCTACCATACTCGTACATACCTTTACAATCAGATCATCTTTGACGACGTTCAAGGCGTTCTTAGTTGCTAGCAGCTCATTGTTTTCCAAAATCAAGTTCTCAACCTCTTTGCCCATGCCTGTGGACCAAAATTGGATTTATAGTTTTTAAACTAACGCCATCAGTCTCGAGTACATTTGACGTTAGTAACGAGCGATCGTCGATAACTATTTCGGTATTTCGTAGAGACGTCACATCACGATACTTTGGTCAAATGGACTCGGGACTCTAAACAAATTTTCAGTAATAGTATATAATGCAATTAGTGAATAAAGGACGGATATAAAGCGAGGCCCATGGCCATGAATCATGAGCAAGTGAACGATTCTCAACTGTATCGCGACTGTAGGGAGTGATTCATGGGCGTCGATATATAATATCCGTCCTTTATTCAATAGTTGTAAACTACATATACTTTATATCATGACAACGAGAAAAAGAAATATTTAAGTGAAAATAGACATTATTGTAATGCTAAACGCCTTGTCGAAAATGTCAACCAATCAAATCTCGAGGAGTTATTTGCACAAGGAATTTGTATCGAGTATTTTTTGCGCGAGGAGGTTGTATAGTATTGAGATGGAGGTCGAATATATTGGTGTGTTCTAAATTCAAACACCAAAATAGTGATTAAAAGCATTTTCCTAAATGCTTTTTGTTATAAGGTTTTTTGAGGGGGGGGAAATTATTTTAAAGGCGTAAAAAGTATAAAATGATAAATACTAAATGAGTCGGCCCTAATATTTTAATATAAAGACGGTCTCAGTGGCGCAGTAAAAACAGTTCCGCCTGCGACACAGAAGGTTGCAGGTTCAATTCCAGCCGCGGTGCGAATGTTCGTATGATCTGCAGGGTATTTGTTCCGGATCTAAGTGTGGTGATTTTATGGTTTCCACACCCACATTTCATGCTTAACGTACTTTGGGACCAAGAACCCAATTCTGCTAATTCTCATTATCTGATTAATCGCTTTATTATGACACGTGCGAAGCTATTTGCACGGAGAGATTGATTTTCGACCTTTAGCTTTGACGTGCGTCTCTCCATCTGTAGTTTATTTCATCTAAGGTAGAAAATACCAAAATGTGTCATTCTGTGACGATACCATAGTCGTAGTGACTAGTTTAGCAGAATAGGACCCCTGTAGATACTGTGTGAATATGTCTAGTATTATTTATCTATTAATAAAGCCATACAGTTCACTTACCGAAATAGTTATCGTTAACTGCAATGCGTTGATGCGTCATGTGTTAGAACGCATGAAAATAAAACGAAAACTCTATTAGTGCGACGATATAACATTATATTAGAGCAAAGAAATAAAAAACAATAAGGGTTAATTTATACAACGTGTTACTGAGTTATTCATTGCAAACAGTTAAATAATACATAATATTTAACATCACGCAAACATATTTTATATGGAAATCTCCTCAGTGAGGGTATTCAAACTTGATTTTCTTTTTATAGATTCAAAGCCGAACGATGAGGCGGGTTATGTATTTCAAGTGTTTCTATGTGATTATCTGATACTTATAAAATTGAAGCATCCAAACGGCTGAAGCAATTTTGATAAATGAGGTATAATTACTCGTCTGGACTCTTATGGTTCTTAGTTACATTTCGTAGCACGTTTTTATATTTTTCGACAAAAATAACAAAAACAGCGGGGTCCGAGTGGTTATTTTATAGTTTTCGATTAACTTCTTGTTAACAGATGAGAGCTTTTTGAAAATTATTAAGTTGTACAATTATTATAAAGAGTTACTGTTGCAAGAATAGTTCCAGTTACACGTTATATTAACAAGATATTAAGCAAGCGGCCCTTATAATGGATATTTACACGATAAATAGAACCTGATTTTATGGTAATGATTACTTGGCTTTAGACAGCGAAACTTGCGCCGCGCTAACTTTTATTAAGATGGTGGACGTTTACACAGAAATTATCAAAAGCAAATGTATAAAATACTACCACGAGTATAAACATAAGTTATATTTTAATGCTTATTTAATGGTTCTGTTCGACTATTTGCAAAGTTATACTCGATTGATCCAAACACTGTTTTTGTATATCTGACCAAACCAAACTGTGATAGAGGTAAAAGTTTGTCGTCAGATCGTCAGTCGATGTTGTATCTTTAGTAATTTTTATATTTTATTGTTTGTATCACATTTTACATATATTTTTGATAAATTCTTTTTAAAGCCTTAGCTATTTTACTCTACTGCCAATATTAAAACTTACGGGTCAAAGCACAACAAAATGGCCGCGGTCGGCAGCATTTAGGATATTCAAAGTATAATTCTTCTTTATTTTCAGAAAGACTGGCAGGTGCCAGCTAGCGCACGCAAGAAGTGGAAGAAGGCCGAGACTATTGCCCAGACGTGGGACACATTAGAGATTACATAAAAAAATATTGACCTTGACAAGACTAGGCCAAGCACAGGGGTTGTTGCATCGAGTAGAATAGATAAAAATCACATCGTCAGTGAATGCGTAAAATATATGAAATTAATTCCTTTAACTAACTAATAATTAACGCAATGTATGTTTTCTCCAATCAACCCTCGAAGACAATCGCTCTGTTTGGCCCTATGTTTGCGACGCGTCGGCGCCGTATGCGGCCGCTCGTACATCTTCACCCATTCAAGCAATACTATGTATTGTATTAATCAAGATAAAGTTATAAAAGCTTTGAAGCCACTGCCAGCCGTTGCCATATCGGTGTGTTTTTTCCTTTATATTATAGGTACGTACCTGATGAAGCGTACTCTCCCGGATGTACCCAGCTTCCTGAGAGAAAACACACACATGTAAAAATAAGAAGCAAAGCTCTGACGGACATTGTGCAAACAGAAAAGGTTAATTATTTGTCTATGGATCAGAATTATTAGTTACCAAAACTCATTTCCTATAAACGTTAGTCAAAAATAGCACATATAATGCATCAGCAGCTATATGCTTATAAAACAAATTATCATAATTGTATTTCTCGTAGGTATAATCGAAGTATTTTAAGAATGGAATTATGACGTCATCTCTCTTGCTGTGCCGTTCAGATCTGATTCGAACTGAGCTGGACAGCATGAGGGCATGAAAATTTCAATATAAACTCACAGGTAAATCCTGCATACATTTTTTTTTACGGCGTATTCGTTCACCCGTTTTTATTCCCTTGTCACAGCACTGCCTCGTCCAGTATGTGTACGAGGTCTATAGTTATTAATATCCTCAAGCTATAACTAGACATCTGCATCAAACACGCGGCGAGAGGGAAATAGTGTGTGTGTGTGTGTGTGGGTGTCACAAATTCTGGCTTCATAGGAAAAAAATTGGTCAAAATTCTAGTCATCGTCTGGGATTTAGGTGGTTTGTTCCCAATACTACACATTCCGTTCTCTACAAATTCCCAATTCTACAGAATCTTCACATCAAATCAAATCAAAATGTGTTATTGCACAAAAAGATATTATATATTTTAAAAGTCTCAAATATGGCGGGATTTAGGTGGTTTGTTCCCAATACTACACATTCCGTTCTCTACAAATTCCCAATTCTACAGAATCTTCACATCAAATCAAATCAAAATGTGTTATTGCACAAAAAGATATTATATATTTTAAAAGTCTCAAATATGGACCCCGTTAGGGCACAGCAAGATAAGTTTTAAGTTACTTAAGTTTTAAGCTAGGTGACTTAAGATACCAGGAATTGCTTAAAAATTAGCTTTGTAAGCTAAAAAATATCTTATATCTAAGTAATTATAATATTCTTAATAAATATACTTAACCATAAAAAAAACAAAATATACTTTTTAATAGTACCTATTTATTCTATTGTTCTAAAAATTCTTGCAAGGAGTAAAAACTATGCTTGATCAAATATTTTTAGAGTTGACTTTTGAATTTAATTATTTTTGTTTCGCGTTGTATGTCCTGGGGGATTTTATTGTAAATTTCCCAAATCCTACAGATTCGTTATTCTACAGATTCTCGTCTTAACAGACTCTTAATCGTACGGATTCCCATCTTCACAGATGCCTAATTCTACATATCACTACAGATTCCCAACCCAACTCAACAGGTCACCCACTGCTAAGTATAGGCCAGCTTATAATTCTAGCATTCAGCCCCAGAGCGATTTTAACGATGTCATAAACTCCGCTGCAAAATCTACCAGAGGCATAACTCGCTGCTCTGCCAGTTTTGTCCACTTTCCGTCTCGCCGCATACTTTAACGGTAAATGTCTAGCTCTTGTAGATACTGTTACTACAATATGTACCTGTAATGTCGGCTCCGTCGTCGCCTTCCACCATATTAGCTTCTGTATCGTGGAAAGCCAGTTCTTGGTACAGGGTGTTGCCACTTCGCTTCTCGCTCTTCGTTTGCGACTTCCCGGAGCTGGCGTTAGGAGGCGCCACTGGCGATGTTGCCTGAAATGAGAAGAGATTATTTAGATAAGGATTGACGTTTTTCATCCTGCATTATTAGACGATCTCTGTGGCACAGCGGGCGAAGGTCTGCCTGCAACGCAGGAGGTTGCGGGATCGATTCCCGCCTCTGGATAAATGTTTATCTGATCTGCAGACATTTGTTCCGGGTGAATTGGGTGTTTTCTATGTACAAAAATAATATTTAGTATAATGTATTATGTAAGTATATTAGTTATCTAGTACCCATAACACAAGCTCTGCTTGGCTTGGGGCTAGATGATGCTGTGTGAATTGTCCAGCATTATTTATTTATTTATTATGTAGCTCCATGTGCCCAAATCTTGTAATATTAATACAAAATCTGATATATTACATTTGCAGATCAGCAAGTATTCATTCAGCGGCGGAAATCGAATCCACAACCTACTACCGCTCAGGCCGACTTTCGCCCGCTACGCAACAAAGGCATGATTTTTTTACCTTTGATTTTTGGTATGAAACCTAACCAAAGGCGACAAGAACATTAAAGATGACATATTCCGTCAGTAACTCGAAGACATTTGTCAAATAAACTACGCCACTTGGAAAAAGATAAACAATAATAAAAATAGAGCTAAAAAATAATTGAATTCAGTAAAAATAGCTATGTGGATATTAGTAATTATTTTAGTTATATCGTGTAGCAATGTAGCGTGTCTAAAGTGCTACCAGTGCTCATCTCAGAACTCGTTAGGATGCTTCAGTTACAACCTGAACAGGGTGCACTTGAAGGACTGTCCGAATACTGGAAAAGATCCAGTTTGTCGATCAATATCACAGGTACTTCTACAACTAGTACGACGAACCAGTGGTTCTAGAAATTACACTCTACCATCTCCCCGCATAATAAATTTATTTTAAATAATATGGCGTGTAAAACGAATAACTGACTTAAAATCCCTTACTTTTACACTTATTTTAAGTTTTGCGGGATAAATACTAATCCCCTGTGGATGAAAAATTCGGGATCATTTTCTATACAGTAGTGAAAGAATTTTAAAAATCGTTTCATAATTGGCGGAGATTTCGCGTAACATATGTACATAAAAAAATACATACACAGGAATAGAGAACCTCCTCCTTTTGAAGTTGGTTAAAAAATAATTTTGTGGCTACTGAAGTGATTACCGGTAATTATGGCAAAACACATTACACACCCGTTGGGGAAAGCCATGTTCTGCAGTGAACCACTTGGGACTGACAGATAGATGGATGGAATGAAGTGTATGGTGCCGCCGGTGGTAGATATATATTTAATTTTCGTATTTCATCATTATCATCATGAGCCCGTACACGACCACTGCTGAACATAGGCCTCCTAATGACGCCTGAGTCTTCTTCTTTAGTATTTAATGCCCACAAATTATAATATACTAGCTGCTGCCCGCGCCTTAGCCTATGTGTTGTTCCAGGTCTCAAACTATACCCATGACATTTTCAGAAATTTGCAGTGAACATTTTTAAGTAATAATCAATGAATCCTATCAAAACCATTTTTTCTAACTTCTACGGTGGTAACAGCTAAGATATTTTTCACCAATATTTGATTTACTCTTTTCACCAAAACCCTTGCAAAAAATTTAGGATTCTAGATCTATGTTTTGGCCAACAATCTACATTGGGTCGCTGCGGCACATGATTATCTCATACGTAAATAATATGACTGGATATTGCGGGCATGTTTATTATTTACTTTCAGGTGTTAGAATGACACATTTTCTTAAGCGTGACTCGGAGGGCGGACGGGGGGGCGCAAGACACGGTCGAATTAAGGTTATGGCGTATTTATATCGCACCATCCAAGAGCAGTGTTACAATATATACAATATAATAATAGTGTTACAATAAGTTATAACGTTACAACCTTTAAGTCTATATTACAAAAGTGCAAATAAAGCTGTATGTCAAGCTTTATTTACAAAGAAATAGCTGAGAAAGCTTAGCTTATTCGATTTGAAAATAAAACTGCTGACGCTCCAACTGAACACGTGTTCTATTTTTACGCTATAATATCTGAAGATTCGACAGAGAACTAATTAATTATAAATACAAAGTTAGCTCCAATTAAAATATTAATATTTCACCCCCGCCCGACGTAATAGAGGGTGTTCTACTGCATCATTCTCATTTAATAATTTCTTGGAACCTAACAATCAATAGGAACTTTGTATAATGAATAATTCAATATAATTTCTTGCAGGTGCAATATTTCACTCCAGGCCAGGACGTCGTGATAATGAGAGAATGTGCCTATGTCCACGAAGAGCCTCTGCAATGCCTACAGTCTAAGTTCAGCGGAATGCATTACTCACTGGCTTGCGAGTGTCGGGAAGACGGATGCAATAAAGCCAACAATAGACAGGGAAGTTTTTCTTTACTTGCCTTAAGTTTGCTTATAAGGGGATCAATAAAGATATTTGCTTGTTTATATTGTTTGACTGCCCTTTTCTTTGTAGTAGGACGAGTTGTTATCATGCCAATTTGCGTATATTATTGACGTACAATGGACATTGGTCTAGAAACACTCTATGGCGGCCCGTCGCGTCGCGTCGGAAATACATAATTATATTTCATACATACATATTTGCTTCCGACAATGATATTACCGCGAGAGGCCTATGTTCGTATACGAACATAGGCCTTCCAAACGACACCACGAATAGGGGTCCTGCGACCGCTACGATGTCGTCGTTCCATCACACTCCGTTTCGCATTGCATCGCGGTCGCCACTTGAGGAATCGCCATTGCAGCCTGCTAATTCTGAGAGCTATGTCGGTAACTTTGGTTCTTCTACGGATTTCCGTATTCCGGACCCTATCGCGTAGAAAAACTCCGAGCATAGCTCTCTCCATATATATACATATATTACTGTCATGCTATTGTTTCCGTATGAATATAACTTGCGTGAGGAGTTCTTATATGTGTTCACAATGCAACAGCTAAGAACCTTGTGCTAAATACTGAATATTTTGGCCAGTACAGAATCAACGTATTTTTATTAATAAAACTAAAAAATAAGGTGAGCGTTAAATAACGCAGTCGATAGAAGACCTTCAAATTAGTGAGAGGCATACCGTGGAATCTGAATAGAGACGCATACTATACTGGGTTACAAAGTCCTAGATATTTTTTTGTAAACAAAGGGATGGTTGTGGAAAATATTTTACGGGGTGTCATCGGAGCAGACGTTCGAAACAATTTATAGTTTCGTAAAGCTGTCATATATCATATTCAATAATTCGTAAAGCTATCACATACATATATAGATATATGATAGCTTTACGATAGTGTCCGTTTTAGAACTCCAATTTTAATATTTTACGCTTCGTTTGTGCAATTAGCATTGTTAATTTTTGTTAAATGTTAATCTGGCCTGTTACCTTGAAGTTTTCTCGTTATGATTTTTTGTAATGAATGCCTTTGTTGACATAAAATATCTCGGATTCTAAAACCGAGTAAAGCATAAGTGGATAATCCCCAACCGCTCAACAGCCATCCATATCGTAAAAAAAATGTAAACGTAACGCAAAGCGTGTGTGTACAGCGAAAATACAAAAGCAAATCTCGATTTTTTTCTTTTGTATATTTTCTAAAGTTCATCGAAAAGGCACACAATCTTGATAGTTGTAGCATAATAATTTCGACTTAAAAAAACCAGTGTCTATAGATTTCTGAAAGAATTTCATTACATGCGCTTCAGCCGTCTTATTTTCACTTACCGCTTTCTGAAACGAGGTAAAGGATGAAAAATTAGAGAAAAGAAAATAATTTAAAAGGAAAAAGGTTGACACGAAACGAGCCAATTTTTTTAGTCGAGTCTTGTAAAACGCTTACTTTCAGCAGAAATAACAACTCATATAGTAGCACAAACAAAGGTACTATTTTGCTTAACTAGATTATCAGAATTGAACCCCAGGAATTTAGTATGAAGACTGACAACGCAACTCAAAATTATGCTCGTTTGGTCTCAGCCTAAACGAAAAAACTACAAGGAATTGTAGGTGAAAGGACGATGTAGAGTTGATAACTATAAGCTATTCCGGTTCTTGTGAGGCTTCTAACGAACCCAATGTCTCGTAGTGTGGCGAGACGGATAAAATTTAGTACGGACCTAAACCGCGGGGAGAAGCTAGTTCTGATAATGATAAGGATCTAGTTTAAGCACAATTAGAGCAGTAACCATTAAACCTGACATCTATACATTATTAAATTGAATCTATTTCAATATTGAGTGTATTAAATTTTACTTTTATTTTTGCAATAATACCTAATTTGATGTGATATGAATAATTTGGAGGGAGACCATCCACTCGATGGACCGACGACATCGTAGCGGTCGCAGGGAGTCGATGGATGGAGGCGGCTCGGGACCGCTATTTGTGGCGTCGTACGGGGGAGGCCTATGTCCAGCAGTGGACGTGTATGGGCTGATGATGATGATGATGAATAATTTGGTTACTAACATAGTATAATAGGTAGGTGTACTAACAATGTATGTTGAAAAACTGAGATAAAATTTGATTTGATTAACTTATTAATGAAAGAAAAATTAAGACAGTGAAACTCTTTTGTAAAATAGCTAACCATTATAGTCAGTGATAGAAGTTAATAGATATAAAAATAAATAATTCCGAAAAACAATCATCAAGGGTTGGATAAATATTCGGGAGGAGTTTTAACCCCCAAACCCGTCCTCTATGAAAAATCCGTTCACTAATTCAGCCCCCCTAGTACGGGGATTTTTCTCTGACATCACATTGTCATACATTGCGTACATTGTTGAAGATGAAGCAATACATTTCAAATAATTTACACATTCGATGACAAAGTGACGTAATTTTTCTCTATTCTACCCGAGACAACAATAGCTCGTGCTAGGGGGGCAGCCGATCCATTTGGTATTATTGTGTTGTGTAGGGAACTCTCCTGGCATGTCAGGCATGTAGTTTCTAGGATAAGTACCTGGCTAGTTTGAGTGATAGGGTCGGTCTGATGCGCGCGTTCGACCGTCATGACGGCGGCCAGCTCCGAGCCGATCGGCGGAGACGACGGAGAAGATGACAGGCTGACAGGACTGCCTGGCATGCTCTCGGTCTGCTCCACGTTGTGTAGGGAACTCTCGAGCGAAGCGAAACCGAAGGAAATCGGACCTGGGGAGAGTAGAGTTTTAGCGCTTCTGCTCCACGCGTAATATGTAACTACTAGTTTCAAACCGCTGCTGCTTCGCAAGCTTTATTTCTATAAATAAATTATCTCATAATCATCAGCCCATATACGTCCACTGCTGAACATAGGCCTCCCCCAAACGACGCCACGAATAGACTATAATATGCGAACGCTACAATGTCGTCGGTCCATCGAGTCGGAGGTCTTCCCACACTCCGTTTCGCATTGCATCGTGGTCGCCAATCAAGAACCTTTACTCCCCAACGGTTATAGTTTCTTCGAACTATATGGCCTGCCGCATCGCCACTTCAGACTGCTAATTCTGAGAGCTAGAGTCAGAACTTTGGTTCTTCTACGGATTCCCGTATTCCGGATATATTCACCTACATAATGTATATCTATGCAAATTTTCAGCCCGATATGTTCAATCGTTTTGGTCATCCATCCATACTTTCGCATTTTTAATTAGTGTGATTTTGTTCTAACAAGCTAAACGTTTCCTTTAATTCATCATTATCATCAACCGTTTAGTATCCACTGCTGGGGATAGACCTCGGTCTTGGACCAGTCTGTACTTTACCGGTGTTTCGGATCTCATCGACCTCGGTGGACAACCTTTTACTGAAATAATGAATATTGACATTTTGGCACAGAAATATCTTGCCACAAAGTAAGCAGAGTTTGTAGTGTGGGTAGCAGATGACAAATAAACATAATACTTATCCAGACCCGAAACAAATATAGGCGGAAATCAAACCTACAACCTTTCAGGCGAACTTTCAACGTCGTCATTTTTTCTCTGGCTTAATATGGTCAATCTATTTAAGGGTTACAGAGTTAATATCCTTTTTTTTATAATAGCGTTTCAGAAATGTTCCCTACATTTATAAAAGACACAGAGGCATTAACAAGTTTTCGCCTCGCATGAATAGGCGAGCTCTAGGTCTAACTAAGACAATAAAGTTTAATTTGATACGTTTCTTTGTAAATAATCGATTCAGACGCGCTGTCCAACGGAAGACCGTTGTTGAACAATAATCTGTTTTAATGTACGTACTTATTGTTTAAGTTCAAATCAGTTGCAATAGTGAAAGATTCACATAGATTGTGCAGAATTTTTAACATGGGGTTCGCGGCGACAACAAATCTTTGCTGACCCGACAGACGTTTTCCTGTCATTCAATTGCGATCTGTCTCTTACTGTCAAACAACTGACAGTTATTTCAAACGTGCTTAGCAATGAGGATATAACGCTGGGGCTAAGGTTATATTAAAAAAGTTTACAATAAAGGTAGTCGTTAAGTTTTCTTAATTTTTCTAACATTCTGCGCAATTTTTTTTTTTGTTAAAATAAAGATTAATGGTATCGGTAAAGCCATTCTCAAGTTATATATAGCACCGTAGATATAGATGACGCACATGTCGTACTTAACCTCCATGGTGCTGCGGCGCGCCCCATCAGGTACCATACCATAGACTACTCACCACTAGATCTGCCGACGGGGTTGAGTCCCAGCCGGCCGCGCACCTCGCTGCGGTCGCTAGCGGTGCTGAGGAGAAGCTTCGTCCGCTCCATGTAATCCATGTGAGTCTTGAACAGTTCCGTGTAGCGGTCGTGCAGCTTGGCATACTCCTGTTGAAGATTTTATGTGGTTTATAATATTGACGAGGTTGCCGTGTGTGACTTAGAATTTACACCACCCCATCTCTTCTCGCGGGTGTCGGTGTCTAAAAACGGGACTAAGAACGAGTAGGAATCCATTAGGCGTTTCGAAGCGCTTCTAGGTATAGATGTGTACAACAGATGCTACACAGCGCATGTTTGGATGACTTGTGTGCAGATGTATCTGACCAGATGGCTTACAAATAGCGCGTTACCAAAGCGCGCACTTCAATACGCCTATTGTATACTCGCTCTGAGGGATATATACCAGGGACATGCTGTAGCGCCCCCTGCAGAACAGATCTCGAACTGCGTTCGTTAACCGCCTGTAAATCTTGCCGATTAAAAGGCAAATGTCTATGAATGATGTCATTTAGCCTATAAATGTTACATAGTAGTATCATTATGAATTCAGGATAATATAAAACGGCCTCTACGAAAGATAAATCGACTACCTTTGTGTTATGTATTTCCTCAATATGTTTATTTGGATGTAAGATGTGATATTTATATATTTTAATTTATATAGAGCCGTCACCATCTCTTTTCAAGTGTTATCTTCGGAATACCGTCTACCTCCCTGTCAAATTTCATTAAGATTCGTTCAGCCGTTTAGGCAAGAAAAGGTAACAGACAGACAAGGTTACTTTCGAATTTATAATATAAATAGTATGGATGTCAGCCAGACCATGATAAGGAATCGCTTCAGATAAATAGGTGGACGACCTAGATAGCGTACCAGTTATACTCAAGCAGAATGGTATTACGACACGATGGTAAGAGGCCCGACAGTATCTAGTCCCATAGGACTTGGGGAGGCCCTTTGTGTGGCACGCTACGTGCGTCGACACACTTGCTCCTTCCCATCTTTCGAGGACATCCGTAAGTATCCGCGTATGCAGCGGTAGATTTCGCTGAGGATCTATAGAGCCGCAAATATGCAGGTATTGACAGAGCTTACGCATTTGCTCCCCTTGAAGTCGCTCTTAACAATAATGACGTCCTTTTTACTCCTGCGATTCTCGGAATTTATTTATTTCTCTCACATTTAATCTTTATCTTGTTTATTGTATTTTGTGTGGTTGAATAATAAAGAGGGTTGGTTATAAATATACCTACTTAAATACAAACACAGGTGCATATTTACATAGACTGCTAATTTATAGCATTTTGGATATGTATTCGGTAAGTTAATAATGAACGTGAATAAAAAGTTATAAAGAAGAATACCAAAACTTTTTTAAAAACCTAAACGTTAGATCATTCATACTTTATGAAAGTAATACATATATATATCCAAGCGAAGGCCGTGCGGTCAGATAGATATGGCTTGCCTTGCCACACACCTATACTCTGGCCAAACTAAAGCCACAATTTTTGTAAACATGGCCATACACACACACTACAATTTTTAAAGTTTCTCCGATGTTGTGGTACGTAACCGACGTAACAATAATAACAATAGACTTTGTACCCACCCATCACAAACTGCCCTAATACGAAAAAGTGTTTTAGGTATGGCACCCAAAATATATAATCATGCGGTAAAATGTTTAAACAACAATTACTCGGATACTCCAAATGTATTTAAAAATAGACTCAGGTACTCATTGAGAAATGCTATTATAGCGTTAATGATTTTCTACTTGACAAATTTTGACTTTATATACCTACCAATTATAATGTATAATTAATTATAATTTATTAATTTTAAGTTTATCTGATAATTTTTGAATATGGTTGTATTATAATTAGAAAAGACATATCACCTTAATTAGTGACAAATCTGCAGTGTGCCCTATCCTATTTGCATGCCAGTAATGGCAAAACATGTAGGCCATAACTAACTTATATTGTAACATAATTGCATGCTCACACCACGTTTATACTCATGTTTTGCAAATAAATGATTCTGATTCTGAGCAAAATTCACTCAACGCCTTATCAAGAATTTTGGATTTTTTTGTTGTGATTTGTTTACAAACATTATTTTCTTGAGGATGGTATAACTTAATAGTCCTTTTCAACCTCAAACACGTGTATTAATACGTATATAGTCATCAGTCACCCACAGCATAAGCTCTGCTTAGCTTGAGGCTAGATGATGCTATGTGGATTGTCCAGCATTATTTATTTAAAGACCTAGACAATAAACACTATTATTGACTAGATTTAAAACAAATTATTTATTTAAATTATTATTTATACAATTTAGCTGGTAATACTGACGACATCATAGAAGTCATTGAGGTTTTGGTGAGTCTTTTTGTATGACCCGAAAACGATTATCTCAAATGTGTTGTCCGTCTTGTTTTCTGTAAATATATGTAGTTCCAAGTTCAACTTAATTATTTATAACCGAATATTAAGGTCATCAACATAGGTCCGGCTGATTGGCTGCCTAGCTTAATTATTATGGCTTCTGATAGGCGTTCGGATAGTAGGTACAATTAGATTCGGAACTTCGTTATTGTTAGCGAACTGTTTTGATGGCATAGATAATCTATATCATCTATGCTATGCAAAGCTATATAGAAAGACTATAAAAAAAATATCCTCTTTGAAGAACAAGGTTTAGGAGTGAAAAATACTAAGTCCATGCTTTAAACAGTTTTTTTTTTACATATTCATTTCGAAAACCTGTCAAAACATTATTAAGCCTTTTAAACTGGCTCTATTACCCCACTAGCTTATCACATGTGGTGCCTATGATGCACAAGGTAACGTTCAGAGTGCAGTAGCAGGCGCGCCCAAACGGAACGCACGGCCTCCCCGCTGGACAGTGAAGGTGGATAAAGAATTCCTAGCATAGATAGGTGTAGAGCCATGCCTATGGCGGCGTAAAAATCGACCCCACCAACTCAGGACTCCACGAACTGACCAGAGGAAGGGCAGGTACTTCCTACAGTGTATTTTTTAAACTCCAAAACCAGCCTGCCTTTTAGGCGTGGTGGTTATGGCAAAAACCCCATTGTTTGGGGGAGGCACGTCCAGCAGTGGACATAATAAATACGGATAGGTATATACATAAGTACATATATAGAGAAAGAATGACCAAGGCATGATATCTAGTAACTTATGTATTACGTAAAGAACAACGAGGCGTAAAATGTAGGTGAGTAGAATCGAATTAAATATTTATGTTTCTTCACGTCATGAGAGTGACTAACAGTCTCTTTATGCCGGAATTGGGCAACACGACCGATGTTATTGCCTTCAATTGATGCTCAGCTGCATCTGTTTTAACTAGCCTGGCAATTGTTTCATCATCATAATATCAGCCCAAACACGTCCACAGCTGGACATAGGCTTCCCCCATACGACGATGCCACAAATAGCGGTCCTATTTATTATAGTCAAAATGCCATTACTCGAGACCTAGATGATACTATACTCGGTTTTTGAATCCAAGATATTTAATGCAAACAAAGATATTTATGTGTGAAAAGTTTACAAAAAAATTATAATAATGACAGAAAACCGCAAGGTAACCACTAAAAGCAAAATCAAAATCTTGAACAATGGATGATTGCAGATGCAGAGCGAATATGGTGCAAAATTGAGATTATTAACGGAAAATGAAAGCTGTCGTCTAAATTTCCCTGATGAACCATGTCATATTTTCCATCAATATTTGTAGGGTTTGGGAACCCCTTTGTTTACAAAAAAATATTTAGGTTTCTAGAAACGAGAGTATAGCTGCTGCTCACTGCCTAACTGAATACATCACAGCATTCTTTCATCTTTAGCATATACTTTTATTGCCAAAGAAAATTACAATCAAATAATATAAACAAATTAAACTAGTATTTACAATTGAAACAATTGAGCTAACTGCAGACTGTTGCAAACAATCTAAAGGTAGCTTTGCTGATCCATATCAATACCAGTCGGAAGCATTCCCAAGACGCTGGCTGCATTGCCCTGCTGTATGGCAATGCTAATGCACTGATAGGTACTCACAAGCTTTCTGTTCACGTTTCGTCTTTAGAATAGGGCCAGTAGTTTTAAAGGTTACCTATTACATCCTTTACAAAATGTACATATAGACAGTCATTGATTTAACAATTTCAAAAGGTTTATTTAAAAATATTAGTTTTTTGTTTAGTTTATATTTTCATTTCAAACTTAAAACTCTACGAAGGTAAGAGTTATAAAATAAAGACCCAAGAATATAAAAAAGACCTGGTAAAGAGCGAGTCAGGTTTGCACACATAGAGCTCCATGTCATTGTAAAAGATTTAACTCATATACTTTTATTAAAACCACAAAAACACAACTCTTGCATGAGGACCCATTAAATTTTTAACTTTTGTATATTATTTTTAATTATAGTACAGTACAGGGCAACAGAATTAAACACTGTCAAAAGTTAACTGCCTACACATTGCAGTTAATGAGATACAGCCCACTGACAGACGGACATACTGACAGATGGCATAGACTTAGTAATATTACGGGGTCCCAAAGGTTTGGACTTTAAAAACCAGGTGCATACCTTTTTGAGTTCGTTCTCCCGCTCTTCTAGCCTGCTAGCATGATCCAAAGAGTTCTTATGCTTCAGCTCCAACATCCTCACTATGCTGTCGAGGGCCTCGAGACGGCCAGTAAGGTCTTTTCTTTCCCCTTCATAATGGTCTTCTGCTTCCAGGAGCTAACCGAAGTAAAAAGAATACATTTAATAATTTTTAATATAACAATAGTCTTAGTCTTAGCCTAATTTGTTTATTTATGTTAAACTAGTTCTAAAACAGTTGTACATATGCCTAGAACTAGATGTTTAAGTTAATAATCTATTATGATGAGGATATAAACAAAATTATTATTTATTTTGAATACAGTGTGTGTAAATTTACAATAAAATATTAGTTATCATGTTGTAAAAAATACTACATTTGTATAGATTTTAAAAGTTATTTTAGGTTGCTAAGGCTATGCTAACCTCTACTCGTCAGGTGGACTGCACGCTTGACTGCTACATGGTATAAAAAAATGTTTCATGGTTGGATTGAATAGTAATAAGTTTAATCAATTATGATTGCAGACCACTGCAGTGTCTTTGTGTTAGATTGATTTAATTTGATTCTTATTTCAACAGTTATCTAGCCATAAGATTGAATAGATCTGAACATCATAGTAAGAAGATGTTCAAATAATATTTTAATGTCTTGTCTTGTAAAAGCAGCTACTAAATAAACAAAGATATTCAAACATTAATTAAAGACATCAATTGATAAATACTTGAGTTGTTGTGCATGTGTTGATAAGAATAACATAAATCAACACAGGTCACTCACACATGCTTGCATGTTCAGTCCTTGATACAAATAAACAGGTCTACAAATTTGATTCTTAGTTAGAAATTATGCAAGATTAGCTCTAAGGTTGTTTACCTTGAGTGATGGATAACAGAATGGCTGGCACATTCCAATAGATATATTTTGAAGTATTTTTTACAGTATCATTGAGCAATAACACACATGCACAGTTATTGGTGTGCAGTAAGACACTACAATACAATAATTACATTCTGATGTACAAAGGAAACTGAATCAAGGTTTCGAAGTAGTTGCAATGTGTAGTACTTAAATAGAATCTTTGTGCATTACCTTCTGTTCCGAGTGTTTCCTGGCTGCCTTCTCGCGTTCGTACTGCGTCACTAATTGCTCATTGTCCTCCCGGAGCAGTTCCAGCTCCACTTCGTGCTCCTGGTTGGTCTGGTATGCAGAGTCCAAGCACTCCAGCACATTCACCAGCAAAGGCATCAAGGTTTTCACTACATCTTCGTCGTAGCGAGCGATCATACGCTCAAACTCCTGATAGATACTCCCTGCTAACGACTGCACCTTCTCTGACATCACTACGTGGGAATCCTCGTGTGTGCCGTATATCGTCTCGGTCGTGACATAGCCACTACTGGAGCTATCGTCAAAATTCATATTGGAAACGCACAATATCCGCAACCTAAGGAAATTACGTTTATCCCTTCCGAGGTCGCCTAATGATTTTTACGCGAAAACATGGTTTGGATTTTACGCATGATGACGCGATATATTTTCGTAACTTTGCAAGATAAATATTGTGGCTGATTGTTAGAACATTTCGTTACAAGACTAGAACGTTGTCAGATAGTAAGAAAACAGGAAGGAATTATGAAACAAATAGTATTTGAAAGAAAAGCTTTTGCACGGAGCGAGGACACTGGACAGTCGATTTAGGTATTGGACCGACTGACAGTGTATAGAAACCCAAGGGATGTCAAGTTGACATGTAGTTGACAACTATGATAAAGCGTCACACAGACTATTCTACCGGAAGTACCTAATTATCACCTACCGGAAGTATGAATTAAAGGAATGTAACAACATACTCGCGATTCTAGTGAAGATATTTGACCTCAGTGGCGCGGTGGGCGTGGATCCGCCTGCAACGTAGGAGTTTGTAGGTTTGATTCCCGCCGCGTGGCAGATGTTTGTACGATCTGCAAATTATTTGTTCAGGCTGTTCTGGATGTCTTCTATGTATAATAAAAAATATCTATCTATGTAGTGTTTGATATTAAGTACTCGTATATTATCAGCTATATCTAGAACTCATTCATAACACAAGCTCTGCTTAATTTGGGGGCAAGCTCTGACTTCCCAAATCTCTATGAAGTGTATCCATTATGCTGGCAGCTGAAAAAAGAGCTGACACTGTCTGTTTTGTCTCGCCGCGTAGACTTAAGAAGTGTCTCTAGATGTTCTGTTCATCAGTGAACTTGCACATCATCGTGAATTTTTCGGATGTCTGAACTGCAGCCACTCCATTGGTTCTCCGAAGAACAGGGAGAGGTCTTGAAATGCACTGATCCTTGCAAGCATAGTATCGTTTTGGCGAGAAGAGTGATAGCCGAAAAACTGGAACACCTACGCTCCGCTGCGGCGATTCCAACACTGAGATATATATATTTAAATATTGCCACTGTAGGGTTGGTAAAACTGCTTGGCTATGGCTAGTCGACTACTGATCTTCGCATCGTATTTTTCACTAGGATGCGATTTACGGCAAAGTTTATATAGAGAGAGAGATATAGAAGATCTGTAGTCGACTAGCCATAGCCAAGCAGTTTTACGAACCCTACAGTGGCAAAAAACTTGACACCTGACTGTAAAATTCCTGAATTAATTAAAATTACTGATAAAATAAATTAATAATTTAATTATTTCTAAAACTTTTCCAAAAACCCCTTTTTTAGATTTTTTCATCGCGTGAATGGAGCAAAAAATGGCAAAAAACATGTTTTTTGTAGAGCCTCCTATAATTTTACCCTCTTATTCATATTGGTTTGCTAACTTAAAACAGCTGCTAAGCAGTTTTATTTCTAACTCTGACTTACGTCAATAGAAGAAGACAGAGTGAGAATTAGCAATGCTTTAAGTTAGCAGACTATTATGAATAAGGGTATTAATATTTATTTTGATAATATGTTATTATAGCGGCAAATGAATTGCAGGGTGTCTACTAATGCAGGTTTTTATAGCCTTATGTATAATAAAGCTCGATAGATCGACAGAGAGACATACAGCGGAGGAAATATGGGACGAATCAGGAATGAAATCGGCATTCAATTTTATTTTCCTGATTCGGACTAGTATGGGCCGAAAACAGTTGGGCTTGACAGCGAAGTCGCATCCCCAGTCACGTACACTTACAAATCTGCAAATGCACACTAACAAAAAACGGAAAGGTTAGATCTGAAAGGCGGTATCCTTTAATACTTCATCCGAGTCTCGGACGAAGGAAATCCTCCCTATACCTACTCTATGGTGACAATAGTGACCGACACAGCTCCACTAGCATTCCATTCGATTCACTTCCTATTCACAAATGACAACTGACATCACTGACATAATGACACACGTCATTCATGTTTACGTTTACGAAACGAAAAAAGAAAGACGCGTCAGTAAAATTCTTCTCGATGATGATAGTTGAGTTATTTCTCCGTAAAGCAGGAATTTTTGCCACCGTAGTTATTTTTTGCCTTAGTAACTAACTTCAACGTCTTTACCTGCTGATTCAAGAAAACTCACCAAGTTTTCATATGATCTTTTTCGTCGAAAGCGTAGATAACGTTACTTGACACAGTTCCATTGGTCGTGAAAATGGTTCCAAATGGTGCCGCGGTTGTTCAAAACCCGAATCGCCAAAAGAAATCTATATTTGTGGCATACGTGCTATGGATGTTTGGGGGACTATTCGGCATGCACCATTACTACCTTGGGAGGGATAGGCACGGGTTCGTTTGGTGGACCACCCTCGGCGGCTTCGGGATAGGCTGGCTCGGGGAAGTGCTGAAAATTCGGAAGTACGTGCAAGACGCGAACGAAGACCACAAATACATGAACGAGCTAATCGGCAAGATGCAAAGGAATCCTAAGGTCAGTATTACAAAATTAGGTCAACTTTAAATACTACAGCTCAACTTTCTTTAAATTTTCTTTGCATATTTAATCCTATTGATTTTTTTTAATACTGAGCTCCACTTTCTTTTGCTTTTCTACATATACTTTATTGATTTTCTGTTATTTCTCTAGATTTCCTAGACCTTGTGTATTCTACACCTGGCCCGATATAGTGTTGTAAGTAAGGAATGATGCTTGTTCTATGTAAAATAATTGTGATTGTACTGTTGGCTTGTCTTCACCCATATTTAATCCATCCATTGTTTTGACAATCCATGGTTAGGTTTTGAAACATTATATCAAAAATGGAGTCCCATTAATAGAAAACTCAAAGGTTAAATAACAAGATAGGAAATTAGTGAAATAATAAATGTCTGAGGTTTACACACAAATCCAGAAGCCATTACAGTTTTGAAATGTCTGTTAGTATTCTATCATCACACATTGTTTTGTGTAAGATGTTGCTGGATAGGTAATATTAATCATCTCCAACAAGCAGAAAATTCAGGTTTCCAGTTTACATCTTTAATCAAAACATAAGCCACTTCATGTGAATTTGATGCTTATGAGCATAAAGACTCAATAGCTGTAGCCATTGTGTGGTTACTAATTACCAACAACATTTTTGATGTAACAATTGCTAAGCCCTGACTACTTTTACTTTATGAAGATCAATTCAACAATTTTTTTCATTAATCTGTTCCATCATACTATAGGGAAAAGACAGAAATACTACCAATAAAACATTTACCATTTGCATATGAAAAAGGGTGTGACTGTATCATTTAGAAATTTCTATGTTCTCATTAATTCTTGCTAGCTGATTTAACAGTTGTTGTTAGTCCTCTTTATGGGAGTATTGATATGGACCAGTTGAGCTATCTGTAGATTGTTTGCAACAGTCTGCAGTTAGCTCAATTGTTTCAATTGTAAATACTAGTTTAATTTCTTTATGGGAGTTAGAGTTAAAAAAAAAGATGTCTAGAAATCAGCAAGTTATTAGATCATCATCATCAGCCTGTACCTACCCACTGACAGATGTATACCTCTTCAAATTTATGCAGCTGACATTGGCTCGGGGCTAATCACATCCAATTTTTTTTGCCAATCAGCTTAATATCATTGGCCTATTTAGTAGGTGGTCAGCATTTCTGTGTCTGTTTTCTCTTGTTTGTTATTGGTTTATTAAAAAAAAAAGTTACTGTAAAAAATAAGTGTTACATGTGTTTACGGTTTAAGATATTTATTTCTCATAAGAATATACAAAATTCGCTTACTGAGAACTTAAAAATTTAACTTAGCCTATATATCGTGCCCTAATGCGTAGTGTGCTTAAACTAAAATGTAAAACATTAGACATAGATTGACAGCAAAAGATATCTATTAAAAAAAAAACTCTAAACAACCGGTAGTTGACGACTACAAGTACAATGGCTGCCAGTGCTAGAAATGTTTTAAACCAGTTGGGCCACAGTGCATAAAAATGCAGTAGGTAAACAGAGTTTTTGTGGACTACGATCTAATAATTTACTAAACAGTTTAAGGTAAACATAGTATTGCTTTATTTGGATAGAGGTTCAATTAATTGTTATGAAAATAATAAATCAACATTTCTGAAGAGCCAATTCCGAAGGACCTCTAACACTTTATCTGCAACGACATAATGCATTAATAAAGAACTTCCGAGCTTCCAAGATTCCTCCCATTTGAGAGGTGACATAATAATGCTCGGAAACACAGCATCATCTAGTCCCAAGCTTAGCAAAGCTCGTGTTATGGGTACTAGACTAGTATACTCAGATACTTACATCTGAGATCTCTGTGTGCAGTTAAGAATAAAATAATTTATTTGTCTACAAAACAAACAGCAATTTAATATACATAATGACAATAATAAATAAATAAATAATGTTGGACTGTGCACATAACATCATCTAGCTCCAAGCTAAGCAGAGGTTGTGTTATAGGTACTTGACGACTGATATACATAATATAATATATTACATAGATAGATAATTTTTATTACATAGAAAATACCCAGAACACCCGAGACAAATATTTCCAGATCGTACAAACATTTGTCCCAAAGCGGGAATCGAACCCGCAACCTTCTGCGTCGCAGGCGGACCTTCGCCCACCGCGCCACATCGGTCGTCAATGCTCGTAATAAGGTTCTTAGAAAGAAAAACTGTAAATTTGCTAGGAAAATTCGAAATACATCGAATGCTTATAACGTGTTTGTCGTTTTAATTGATTCCAACAAGTGTTTTGTAGACCAAGACGTCCACACAGGCATGGCCAATGTAGTTCTTTTTACCCTGCTCCTCCAACATGAATGTATTTTGTAGTTATATTATTCTACCCCCGCCCATTTACGTGCGTCATAGATGACCTAAATAATAAATCATCCGTTGCATTCGCCGGGGGAGAATCATGCGCTCTGAGCCTGTCTATATAAAACTCTTTCAACGTGCCTATCCTCATTATATTCTTATATCAGATACAGTTGAACATGACATGATCCCCTTTGAGCCCATAAACTTGATTCAAAAACGCTTATATAAGGAGTAATAAGCATAAAAACGTGCCTCATGTGACCATCGACGAGGCGCGCGCATGATATTGATTTCAGGTGAATCCGTGAGTTCCTGTATAACTACCGCCGGTGCTCCGATTCTGAAGAAGCACTTCGACATTTAATTTATTTGTCTTTAGCAAAGACGTTGCATTGCGTTGCATGTTTGCTTTCTACCATTCATGATTAAGAGGTTTATCAGTTATATTTTGTTACTCTCTTCTATTATTAATAATCTCGAAAAATTCACCGTCACAATTATTTAAAATTGTAGTTAACTAAATAATGCTGGACAATTCACACAGCAATATCTAGCCCCAAACTAAGCAGAGCTTGTGTTATGGGTACTAGATAACTGATATACATAATATAATACACTACATATGTAGATAGATATTTTTTATTATACATAGAAAACATTCAGAACACCCTGAACAAATATCTACAGATGGTACAAAAATTTGTCTCGAGGCGGGAATCGAACCCGCAACCTCCTGCGTCGCAGGGGGACCTTCGCCCAACGCGCCACAGAGGTCGTCTATATCTACATATATTATAAACATATTATGTTCTATATTATAAACTTATTATAAAAAACTATATGTTATTCCAGGTCCCAAACTATACTCAATACCAAATTTCAGCCGAATGGGTTCAGTAGTTTTTACGTGAAAGAGTAACAAATATCCATACATCCATCCATACAAACTTTGACATATATGATCAACTATCTGCTGCCCGCGCCTTCGCCTGCGTTTTATCTAGATAAAATAAAATAAAACAGAAAAAAATTATATATTATTTACTTTTTTCGTTTAACCTATTCCGTTGCGCATTTTAGTACGCCTTGAATGATGTACTGTCTTGTCTAAGTCATGTTCGGAAAAGAATTAGTTACTTTCCGAGCAAGTGTACCTAGTATAAAAAAGTTTTAATTCGAGTTTACTTTGGCGGTGAATATCACGTCAGCGAAAAGAGATAGACCCATAGTTTTTGAAGTATTTGTATATTTAATACAAAATTCAAAAAAGTACACCTCAATGACCCAGTTACAGATCAAAAATTAAATAAAAACCTAATTTTCTCTGCAAATTTCTTTAAAAAATAGTTTTTTACTAGTCTTATGTTCTATATTGTAATTTTTTTAACAAGGTGGAGTAGTTAACTTCCAAATGAGACTATTTTGAATAAAATACACAGTTTACTTAAAAAGAAAGGAAAATAAAACAAAAATACGGGCATCAGCTAGTAAAGATACTAGCTGGTGCCCGCTACTTCGTCTGCGCAGAATTAGTACTTTCTTAATTCACGCTGGCGTAGCCAGGCGGGTCAGCGTTTTTTTCTTCTGAGTTTTATCGATAAATATATGTCACATATCAGCACGTCATCTCGTTTGATCAAGGTTTGAAAATCCACATTGTATAATCAAATCACACTTATAGGTGACACGTGCCTATAAGGCTCCAGGTTTGTTATATTTTTATAACAAGGTACATCACATTCGTCGTAAGCATGGTGAAATAAAAGGTCCTGGTTAATAGTTTGTTTTTAGGCTTCTCTCTCTATTTATGATAGGTGATGGATATCCAAGGCGATTTTGAAATATGCAAGGCTCACAGAATCGGCCCCGTTTCCCGCCCGCTCTTCCCCCCCGATGCTGTTTTCCCAGTCCGTGTTGCGCATTATGACTTTAACATCCAGCCACCCTGGCTGAGTTTTGCATCGTTGCACATAAATTCTTTGTTCTCTTCAAAATGAAGATATCGATTATTTTTTCTTTCATTCTCTATAATTTATCATATGTGGCCACAGAGGACGATGTGAAATGTACTGAATACTACAAAAACCACACGCATGTAAGCATTGACTATTTTGCTTCTTTGTATTTGTCTTTCGTGCTTCGTTTATTTCTACTCTGCTGAGTTCAGAAATAATCTTCACCGTCGTTACACATATGTACTGTTACATTTTTACCCCTTCCATTTTTTTTAAAGTTACTCGCTTTATACACAATCGTTACATCAGATAAAGTGTTTGTATTTTTCACGAAATACACATGCGTGTAAGAAATAACTTACACTTACGGTGTTTGTTATTTCTTATACATATTTACGTTGTTTGTTCCACAGCCGCCTTTCTCCATGAACCGTTTCACCGGAATGCTGATGGTGGGCTATTCCTGGGCTCAAATGACTATGTACGCCATCCCACCAGATGGAATCTGGTTCTTCAGTCTGCGTTATTTGAACCTCCTCATCCCGCTAGCTGCAGCTCTCGGTAAGAAAATCATATTTTACAGCAGTAGGGGATCCGGCGCCGCGGTCAAACTTTTCACAATAAAAGCAGGGTTCAAGAAAGCCAGCAATATTTCAGATGAATACTATTTCTAAAAAAGCTTACAAACGATGTGTCTTCCCATTTTAGAGCGTTTACTGCGACGTGCCTCTCAAATTACAGGAAATTCGTCACCTGAAATGGGTTTAAACTTTTTCGTGTTTAAAGGGCAACAACCAAAATCCATGCCGATTCTATGAATAAGATAACTTCGGCAAGTATAAAAAGTTTGGAAAGTCTAAAAATCATATATAAAAATTAAAGTATAAAGCAAGTATTTAGAAAGAGAGCACTTACTTTTATTGAAGGATTGATTAAAATTAATTAATACAATAAAAATAGGTGCAAAAATATCGCATAAAAGTCGCACTAAAATCTGGATAAACACAATAATAATTAAAATGCAATATATTAAATTTAAAATAATACATCTTTATTGATAAAGAAAGTAACAATTAAATAATATAAACAAATTAATCTAGTATTTACAATTGAAACAATTGAGCTAACTGCAGACTGTTGCAAACAAACTACAGATAGCTCAACTGGTCTATATCAATACCAGTCGGAAGCGCCCCCAAGACGCTGGCTGCATTGCCCCGCTGTATGGCAATGCTAATGCGCTGCGCCAGATACTCACCAGCTCTCGGGTCACGTGTCGCTTCGACCAGGCGCTCAGATAATTTTTTGTAAACCCGGAGAGCCTCGGTACCCCACGGACCTAGGGCCTCGACTCGAAGGAGAGCAAATGCGTAGGCTCTCTCGAGACCTAAGTACAGCATATTTGCGCCTCTTGAGAAAAAATATAATTAAAAATAATACAATTATAATTTTTACATAACTATTCAACAACTAAGATTCATTTTCAAAAATAATAAGTACTTACAATAAATAATGTAAAATCACACATATCACCCGTTAATCTCACAAAATCGCATACATTCACTAATGAAGTCCTTCCATGCATCATCAAATATGTCTACATGTGGACAGTTAGCTACTAGTTTTTTGAGAGAGTTCAGGGCGCGAGGCAACGGGGAGTTGGCACGTGCGACGGCTCCGCATGAGGGTGTCACTAAAAGTCGGTGGCTCCTGCCTCGAATGTTTATTAGGGACGTAGAGCGGAAGTAGCTCATTGTCCAAGTCATTCGCGTCAATGGTGCAACGTGCAATCTTGCAGAAGGTGATCATTTCATTATATGCCCTCCGCGTACTAAGGGAGTTGTACCCAAGGCACCCCAACAGAAATTTCGTAGGGTACATATATGGGTAGTATACCAACGTTATCTTGTAGAGGCACCTTGGGAAAGCCTTTTGTACCTTCTCAATTTCCAGGAGTGTGGAACGTGGGAAACATCGGGCGCGAGCGCGGTTCGGTCAAGTGGCCGTTGATTGGGGCGTACGCGGCCTACCCTCTCCGGTACTACATCTACGACGAGTCAGTCTGCTTCATGGCAATGGTCATAACATCCTCACTGCTCTTCGATTCCTTCTCGAAGCAGTGGGACCGCCAGCCTAAGAAGATGCACATACTCAGGTACATAATTATAAGAAAGTACATACGCTTGTATGTGTGCTTTTTAACCGAAGTGTAGCAAATGCGTGCGGACGATTTATTGAGAGAGAGATAATTATTGGATAATGTTTTAAAGAAACTTACTTATAATTTTTTAATTAACTAACTTAAAATAAGGAAGATTCTCAATTCATCTGTCTGTTTTTCTTTTATTTTACCGACGCATGTACAAGGTTTTTTTTTAAATATGATTTTCGCCTTTCAGTCGTATGGTTATAATCGGATTTTGCACTTGCCTGTACCTATCCCTCTGGGGCAGCTATCTGTATCACCAAGGTACGATTACGGACAGCCAAGGCGATGAGATACCGATTTACGAAGCCGTTCACCATTTCTTCACTAGTCCGTGGTAAGAAACTACCTACCGTTAGACTTCACAAACACAATATTATACACACTTACTGGTATGGCTTAGCGGCCTGAAGTGGGAAAAGATACAGGTTTTGTTAATATTTTTCATTGTGTTTCACAGGTGGCTGGATTTGAAGCAATGTCTCGTCGAGACCTATAACTTCGCCCAGCACCACGGGTGGTACGAAGTGTGGAAGCAGATTATTGACCTGTCCGATCCGCACGGAGAACAGAATGCTTACAAGGTACCTACGCTTGTTGACTTACCTAATTTACATATATAATTTAGAGTTTTTGTTACGAATATCCCCTTTATAAATATCGAGCGGAATTCGATATTATGTTGCGTAGATTTTTCCCCCTAAATCAACTTTTTATTTCTCGAAAACATCGAAAGTGATTTTACAATTTCGAAGTTTACGATTGACTTATTATTATTTATGGATTTAGTTAGACCCACTGCGGAGTGGGTCCCTGCCAATGCCCTGGCTATGGTCTCCCTTCTCCTTTCTTCCATCAAGCCGGCCCATTGTGTCTAAGGACAGATAAAGGGTTGTTAACTTCAAAAAAATTAAACTTGTTATTTATTTTAAGCATTATTAATAAATACTCAAAATATTCTTCATGTTCTAGACCTATGTAACTAAAAAAAATATTTATTATTTTATTCCGTTCGTGTACATATGTACATGGTCTTAAAATTCAAGTCCAACATGAACCCAACAAAGGCACAGCAGTAAAGTTTAAATTCTTAAAAGCTAAGTGGCTGCTAGGTTTATAAACTATTCTACAAGAAAAAAATCATCATCATCAGCTCGTATACGTCAACTGTTGAACAAAGGCCTCCCGCAAAAGACAAAGACAAACTTATACTTTACTTGAAATATTAAAGCATTCAAAATTTCTGCAGTACATTCACTAAAGCTAAATGATGTATATTTTATGAACAGGTGCTGGGTCTCAGCCAAGATTCATCGCAGCAGGAGATCACGTCCACCTGGCGCCGGCTCTCGCGGGAATTCCACCCAGACAAGGTAAAAGACGACAGCCAGCGCCGCGCCGCCCAGGAGAGATTTATGGAGATTCAGCAAGCGTACGAGCTCCTCTCTAACAGCAAGAGCCGGCGAAACCGCAAGAATAAGAAGGATAACTCTCCCACGGACACCTGATATACGACCACCTCCGTTCCCATTCCTTCACAGGAAGGGAACATCCGAGGAGCTGGTGAAAACACCCCTCCATTGGAATGCTCCTACCTAAACCACATGTATATAACCCCGGATATTAACGACCGATCATTCAACATACCTTACAGCGTTGAATCAGAAGACTCTTCAAATGAATCGTCCAGAATTTTCGATATATCTTCTACCGATTCTGGTAACGAAAATGTTGAAGCGGTTGTAATAGACCAGTCGAAGAATCGCGTATACCCACCGCAGGGATCGAGCACGGTCGATGAGTTTTATAATTATGCGTATAGTAAAAATGTCAATACTAATCAATCGATAAGTCGTATGTTCTATTTGAGTGGATGTTTTAATGCGGCTGAGAGATCATATAATCAAGTGGCCAATGAAAACGTGGAAACCGAAACGTTTGATGAATCAAGGAATCGCTCGTATATTGTGAACGGGAGTCGCAGCATATTGAACCAGAGTGTGAATAACAGTTACAGTATAAATAGCATGAGACGATACTATACCAGCGACGACTTCTCCAGCGATGATCCAGATTATGTTTCTAGCTCGATGACTCAGTACGAAAACTCCAGCATACAAAGTAAATTCAGCGATATTAAATGCATAATGCCTGGATTTTTTAATAGATCTTTCAAACGTTTACGTAAAAATAGGCTCACTTCTATAGTGAGTCGTTTTTTAAAACGTAATATTTTTAACAAGAAAGAAGATCTTACACGGTTCTATAGCATTGATAGTCACGTACGATTGATCTTTGACCTAGCCTCGGTTCTATTGGTCAGTGATCGCTTCATATTTGATTATCAGCAAAAGTTTAAGACCAACAGCGTTGCTACAATATTCCCGTCTATATTCAAGAAGATGTCATGTAAGAGATGCAAGACGGATGACTCTGATCTGCCTGTGCCATCCGATAGCCAATCTCAATCATCGATAACTATGCCTCGTCATCCGAAAACACGCAACAAATTCAACCGTTATAGAATCCGCAACAACGGCAGAGCAGTCGGTCTCCAAAGATTCGCTCTCGTTCTTTGCGTCTTTTTCTTGCAGCATCCTGTAAGCGCGGCTGATTCTATAATTGATAATAATAATAGTTCTATGAAACCATTGTCCGTCGACGGAAATGCGAACTCACTACTTTTCAGATTTGATCAAGAGCAGAACCCCATCTTTCACGCGCCAGCGGACATTAAAGCATTTATTTATATTCAACTAGATCCACCAGATACAGAAAACATCACTCTAATTATAATATTTGCTACGAAGAGCTGGACTTTGGGTGTAAATCTGCAAGTTTCAAGCAATATGTTCTCAACAGCGTATAGGGTTCTATCGGCCAATTCTGATGCGTCCGTTTCCGCGAATGAAGGAGCCATTAGTATCCTCGGACAGGTTTTAGGACTTGGACCCGGTGCCAATTATGAAGAAGCAATCGTGGACATGACCGTTCGAATTATTCAACAAATACTTAGTCATGGTCCTATATTACCACCCAATGGTCCCATGCATACCGAGCCGAACCAGGCCATCACATTGAGAAAACCTGATAGAAGTCTTGCTATATTTAAAAATCTTAAAAATAAACATCTTATATATCTTCTTAAGAAAAGTCGAAACCGAAGGATTGCAAAATCGTTCTTAAAAAATATCTACGGTCATATCAACGTTATACTTTATGAAGGACTAGAAGAGAATCTTATTATAGTTATAAATATAGTAACTGATAACGAAAAATATTTAGCATTAAATCGCACCATAAAATATCAAATGAACGAACAAGCCTATGATCAAACATATGCAAAACCTCCAGCCTATGTAGCTCAGCTAAGTAATTCTATAATGATTCGAGGAATTAGCGCGATTCGAACAAAAATTCCCTTCGTAAATCAATTTACATCGTCTAAGAATCGTCCCTTATGGCTGACGAGCGATCCAGTAATCGTTGACGTGACAATAATCTCTTCATGCGAAGGAGATCAGTTTACGATCTTAGTAACGTCTGGGCAATTGCACGATTATGTGAAATCCCGATCAAATGCAATTAAACCAATTATAATCCGCCTCAAGTTGATAGAGTGTCAACTTTATAGAAAGGAGACGGAGTTAGTGTTAGTGACCGGTATCAACGGCATGTGTGACCTAGACCAGAGCCCGCTCCTCGACACTTGTCCACTTTTGAATACGATCCATGCGCACGAAGATAACTTCTGGACTCTGGATACACTCTATTTTATAATAGATTTAATTACACGTGTGGTTGAAACTTTCCTAGTATTTTACATCATTATTCTGGCATTGGGCTATTATTTTGATGTTGATGTGATGGATATTATAGAAGGGCATGTGTATCCCGATGCTTATATCGTAATAAATTGGAATAATTTCAATTTTTTTTTGGAATATGACCTGTCTAATTATACCGGGATCCTATATCGACTTAGAATATACTTTAATAATAATATAAATGTAGTAGGACTTGATGATTTAGATGTTAGTGATGAAACATCAGACGAGGAGGCAGTAGAAGAGTATCCCCGCTTTCAGCAGCGAGGTATCAATGGTTAAAGAAACTCTGACAATATATAAGATCCATCAATTGTCTGTGTATCTAAACAGACCAGAAATAAAAAAAGCTCAAGTAGATATCGAAAAACTGAAACAGGGATTCGAGCGCCCTCTTTTGGCGAAAATAATATTTTGGAATTATATAAATTATAAATTTTTATTATTAAATTATACCTATCTCTACTCCCAACAGTGGGACATAATTGTATATCTAAAATAATCTTGTCTAAACTTACATTAGAACGTAAGATATAAATGTACTGATGTGGAACTGTTGAGACTTGGATTTATAATCAAAATTAAAAGGGAATGTTGATGGAATTTATTTTAATTTGTTTATGGTAGATAATTTTTTTATAAATGAATTTGCCTATCAGCAAGGCCTAAAATATGCTGTGCTAGTCGCAATGCGATTATTTTTAATATCCGTCCTATGTATTAACCGTAATTTTTTATTATAATTATGTTTACATGCGTTATGATATTTTTCAATTAAGAGTTGTGTTGTAACCCGTCCTTTTATGTTGTCTTTACATTTATTTCTTAATATTAATTTAAATATTTTCATGTTTTATTATTTTATCTTAAAATGGGAATGTTGTGATGTGGATAATAATTGTGAATATTTGTAACAGTTTCTAGTAGATATATGTACTTTATATGGTAGGTACTCAATATCAAACGGAGGTACAGGTACCTAAAATAAAAAAATATGTTCTCTGTTTTAAATTTAGCAAAATAAATGTTGTGTAAAGCTGAAAAAATCTCGATCAAATAGACGTCTTTTTGAACACACAATAATCTTTATGTGAACTGTGTGCGACTTATACACAAACAAATAAATACATATGTATTAACATTTACTGGGTGTTTTAAACGTAACAAAATGAGTATTAAGTTATATATATATTATATAAAGAAAATTATGTAATGCTAAAATCATATAAATATATTTTCTTTTTCGAAACTATAACAATCTACTTAGATCTGAACCTAATAAATGAATTAAAGTTCGACGTTGAAATTAAAAAAAAAAACAATCGAAATTTCGATAAATAATTAGTTTTTATTTAACTATGTGTTAGATGAACAATAATCTTAAAATCTATATTTAAACATTTACTGGGTGTTATTAAAGTAAGTAGGTTAAGCTAAAATCTGGATAATATGTATGTCTTTTTCATCACTAACAATCTTGATGTGAATCTAATATGAAAATAACTGGTGTTGAACGAAATATCGATATATAATAATGTGTTAGTTGTATATCTGTGTGTAGGATGAATATAACGGACAATATGCAAAGTTTTAAAGTCTTTATTTAAACTTATGAAAAGGTAATTACACTTAATACACATGTGATCTATAAACAAACTTTTAGATTATACTAACGTACTTAAACGCTGAGATACTTTTGATCATTTTACGTGATTTTACGATAAAAACTTTCGTAGTTTGACGAATTTTTTATGAATGTGAGCGGGTTAACTACGAACCTAGTTTATGTTGGAAGAACACCAACTTTCATCCCAACGAGGGACTTCATCGGGGTAAGTGCGGTTCGCGTCGCGCTCGTTCAGCGTCGCGGCGCGCACTGGTCCCTCGTTAGGGGATGAAACGTTGGTGTTCTTCCAACACAAACTAGGTTCGTAGTTAACCCGCTCACATTCATAATGAGCTTTTAGATCAGTTTACTTGAAGGAACGATGAGTTGAATTACGTTTTCTACTTGTCGGGCAGACATTAATGGGTATAACTTTTTGTGGATAAAAAGTTATTTTGTGGTAATTATTTATTATAGATATAAGTTAATATATGTATCAATGATAACCATGTTTGTAGTAGCAAGTTTATTATTATCAATAAATATTCAAAGCATTCCAAATTTTTTGGTTTTATTTTAATAACTTTTGTGCAGTGCAACCCGCTAAGAGGCAGGTAGGTAAGGAACAACACCTATTACCGACCGCGGCGAGCGAAGGTACGCCTGTGAAGCAGGAGGTTACGGGTTCGATTCCCGCCTTGGGACAAATGTTTGTACGATCTGCAAATCTAGGTCAGTCTAGGGTGTTCTGGGTATTTTTATGTATAATAAAACAAACTAATATATTGTAATAGATATATCTGTAATCTATTACCGAACGCGGCGAGCGAAGGTACGCGTGTGAAGCAGGAGGTTACGGGTTCGATTCCCGCCTTGGGACAAATGTTTGTACGATCTGCAAATCTAGGTCAGTCTAGGGTGTTCTGGGTATTTTTATGTATAATAAAACAAACTAATATATTGTAATAGATATATCTGTAATCTATTACCGACCGCGGCGAGCGAAGGTACGCCTGTGAAGCAGGAGGTTACGGGTTCGATTCCCGCCTTGGGACAAATGTTTGTACGATCTGCAAATCTAGGTCAGTCTAGGGTGTTCTGGGTATTTTTATGTATAATAAAACAAACTAATATATTGTAATAGATATATCTGTAATCTATTACCGACCGCGGCGAGCGAAGGTACGCCTGTGAAGCAGGAGGTTACGGGTTCGATTCCCGCCTTGGGACAAATGTTTGTACGATCTGCAAATCTAGGTCAGTCTAGGGTGTTCTGGGTATTTTTATGTATAATAAAACAAACTAATATATTGTAATAGATATATCTGTAATCTATTACCGACCGCGGCGAGCGAAGGTACGCCTGTGAAGCAGGAGGTTGCGGGTTCGATTCCCGCCTTGGGACAAATGTTAGTACGATCTGCAAATCTAGGTCAGTCTAGGGTGTTCTGGGTATTTTTATGTATAATAAAAAAAAACTAATATATTGTAATAGATATATCTGTAATCTAGTACCTATAACCAAAAGAGGATACAATTACTACGTAAGATCGTATACAAGCTCTACTTAGCTTGGGGCTAGGTGATGTTGTGTGAATTGTCCTACATTATTTATTTATTTATTATTCCCAGTTCTTTTTCGCCACTCGTTTAAACCTAGTAAGAAACCATTTTGTCATTGTAAAATTTATCTACCTACTCCATACCTGTCAATGGGGTACCTACGTTACAAAATTCCCTATTCTAAAACGAACTTTGAATAAATGGTACGTTGATTTTAATAAAACAAAACAAGCAGCCGTTTTTAAAACCTAAATTTTTTAAGTCGGTTAAAATTGGCATTACTTGTCTTATTAGATATAGGTACGTACTCCTTTCAATACTTCATTACTATTAAAACCTGGAGACATCAATAAAAAAATAATTTTAATGGACATCATACGTTTTCGTAACAGCTTCCGCAATCCAGTCAACATTCGAACTGAGCGGTGATATAATCCCTTGAATGCGCGTAACCCCCGGCTCTCCCCCCAATATATAACAAGATGGTGGTGCCATCTTGGATATAACACCGACGATGCCCGTGGCGTGTACCACAGGACCGCCCGAGTCCCCGGGACAAACTGACCCAGGCTTGCCGCAAGGGTGCGAGGCACACACGGAGGGGTAGTTTGCGCCCGATAGTAGGTGTCTAGGCAAGTCCGAGAATGTATCTTCGCAGTTTGTCATGACGCCATCTAGAACCTGAAGAAACAACTTAGAATCAATATTTTTAAATCGATATTTTAACAACGAGTGCGAATCCCCTGGCAGAAACTAGTAAGGTAGTTATAAAAGCCTCATCAGTATCTCCAGGGCTGTGGGGTAGGTACTATGTGTGTGTCTGGGCCATGTAAGTATTAGTTTAACGCATTCACTGCCCAGCCTGCCGCCGCTCCGCCATACTACGACGACGGGCTGTAGGGTGACGTGTGCGTCTTGGAAAGGTCTTGGACCATGTAGTTGTAGGTAAGTGTTAAAAGGAAAAAGACAAGTCAGGCTTATCTCTTGAAATAATGGTGAGTGCACCTGTACCTTTTCCGAATTTGAAAAAAACATATTTTTACCCGACTACCGAAGGACGAGGGTTATGAGTTTGGCACCCTATGTATGTATGTATGTAGCTGATTTCTATGTTCTCACGTAGCGCTGAAACTACTAGTCCAATTTCAACAAATGAGGTGTCGTATGATTAGTCTTTATAACCCGATGGTTCTAGGCTATGTGACGTCAGATAAAAATGGGGGTCTAACCAGATGCGGTCTAAGTAAGAGTCGAAAACCCCAATGTGTTGCAAAGGTTTATCAAAGTTTTGTGAGATTAACGATTCTCAACAAATCAGCAAAAAGGTGTAATAAAATAAAATTAAAACTAAAACCCAACTAGGTACGTAATAATTTTTTTTAACAAACGTTCACCTATTGTCTCTATCATTTTCTTTTGTTAAGTAGCTAGGTGGCTAAAATGAAAGAAATGAATGAATAACTCAGTATAATTAGGTAGTAGGTAGTATATATACCTGTAAAGGTAAGAGCAGATCCAACGTAGTCCCCACCCAATTTTTTTTATAAACGGTAATCCCGTATCCCAGCATAGCGATGCGTTGTCCATAAAGCAGGCGATAGTCAAGCGCGCTGACCTTCCCGTAGACTGTCAGTGCTATCGGTTCCGTCCTCAGGATCGCCAAGTCATCTGCTATCAATGGATTGAACACATCACGCCCTGAAGGCAGTTGGGTACAGTCTAACACATCGCTGAAGCTTTCCAACGGATACAGCAATTGGGGTCTTCCGGGCGTTGAGCCGTGCCTTATGACAGTTTTACCTTTCACGCGATAGTTTTCAGTGATTGTTAGGTCAAAGCTGGGCTTGGGTGAACAGCAGTGACCGGCGGTCACGGAAGCTGTTGGGCTGAGAACGGACGCGGTACACAGATGGGTAAAACGGAGTAGCTTCACCTCTCGATGAGGTTCGATCGTTCGTATGAGGTCTGTGAACTGCAGTTCAATTCGGACGACGAATGGATATTCTCCACTTATGACGTCGCGGCCCCCTAGAGCTCGCAAGGCCTCAGAACCGCTCACTTTCCTCCACAAAGTTGTAATTATGATTTGGTAAATTATCATTGTTCGATTCAACACCATTGTGTACAGAGGTCGACGAATATTTTGCTTAATGAATAATAAAAAAACGTTGATCTCTTGATAGGTACCTAAGTTTATATAGCGTTAACACGTGTAAACCTGGGCCACAAACTTATGAACTGAAAGGTCTTACTCGTCTACTACAAATCTTTTGTAGGAAAGGAAGGCAGGTAGGTACCTACCTATAAGGATTTCCTGACAAAATAAAATAAAAAAAAAACATATACCGAGCGTTCACTAGTTTAATCATAATCGTAAAAATCGTCCATTTTTATGTGTACAAACATAAAAAAAAAACATAAAAATCACAGTTAAATTATTGACTGGTCAACTTCTAGTGAGTCTTAACGTTTCACATTACGTGTCAGTTTTCGTAAATTTAGTAAAAAAGGAATAGTTAGTATATAAGTTGCGTATATAGAGATTGGGCTTGAAAATTACCGCTTCTCATGTTGTTCCGCTTACTTCATATTCGATAATGATTCAATAATTAGATCATCAAGTAAAAAACAATTAAAATATATTTGTTAAGCCAGCACCAAAATCACAATAAGTTTCTAATTTGACATCGTCAAATTTTGATCTCAATCTCAATCTTTATCTACGCAACAAATTTAACATGAACATAAAAACGGGTAAGTAAAAATATGAGATAACACTCTTGCTATAAAAATAAATGTAGGGTAGAGTGCCAAGGTCTAGTAGGTACTTCCCAACTGGCAACCTACTGACGTACAAGACAATAATTATAAAAAAATAACACAGCTCGTAAGTTTTGGCTACATAATGTACCTACCTAGTCGATTATTGATTGATATTATCTCCCTCATTCGCGCAGGGCCCGCGCAAGCACATTTTTGTATAGGTATCTAGTTCACAATTCAAAGGTCGCACTGGCGGCCGACCGATATATTTTGTGTTACTAAGTTGGTAAATGAAACTAATAAACCCTGTACCTAACTATATTCCTATTTTTATTTCTTTCAGGCATTTCTGTAGCGTGGTAAGATATACAATTGCGTGTTTCCGGTCGAATGTCAACGCGGGTCTCAGACGAACCGCACTTTCTCCACATGCTCCACACAAGATTCCTGGGGACAAGAAGTATTATACCCAGTTAAAATAAATAAATAATGGACAACGAACATATTAATTGTAATAATTATAATTAATATATAGCCAGAAAGTGAAGAGCTTCTTCTATGTTCTTCTACAATCTGTCTATCTATACACTAGCCAAACTCGATGCGATATGTTTATAAACAAACCGCCCGTACTTAACATAAAATTCATTCTTTTGTCGCGTCCATACGGAATGCATATAATTTGTCGATTTATGATCCTTCCTGGTGAAGTGACTTCCAAAACCCACGTTTTGACTGTGCGAAAATCATTTTGTTAGCCAAAAAAACATTGATTTGTTTATTAGTATTTTTTGATGAGCTTTAAAAGTTTAGGATTCTAGTTAGGTAAGATAAGGTAGTCGAAACGCGATTGACTAAACTTGACTCGATATAAAAAAAAACGCAAAGTTTCCTCTGAATCTTATTTTTACAGAGATACCTACTTATACGGAAAAAGCAGTTTCATTTGCTAGTTATTTATCATAGGTAATTATATCAATGAAATCGTCTACGTGTTTCCTAATAAATACTTTAGACAATTATGGTTTGATTTTATTGCGAATGTTTTAGAACAAAAACCAAATTTGTAAATAAAAAACCAGTTATATTGCTAGCGGGCCGGCCATTCCGCGGCTCTTGCCTTTTCTCGCCATCTCCCCGCGGCGCGTCCGCTCGTTCTTATCTCGCTAAGCCGATCCAGCCCACTTATTCTTAAATAAATGTTGCTTACAATTTAATTTGAAACTAGACGCCAAACAAATGAGTTTTAGTTTTTGTGTCTGGGTTTGTTTACAAAACTTCAACATCAAATTTGGCTAATTTATAGGTAACTCAGGCCTTGAGAGCCCACTGGGCATTACCCGCCATGTCCACTCTCTCACAACAATTCTTTATTTTACTATTTAACTGCAACAAATAATATGCAAGAAAGTAAATTGTTTAATATTTTGCAAAAGAAACCTTATTTCATGGATCGAAAGTCAACAGTGCCCTAACTGAAAACCAGCGCAGTATTGGACAATTAATCGCCCAATACTGCATAATGATTTACTAGGGACCCGTTTGTTACAACTGTTAGATTTTAGTGACAATTAAGTCACCTTGTGTTAATTTTAGACTTAATTTATTTAAGGTTTTTGTGAATTGTGTGTAAAATGACTAAATTTTATCTTTTATCTTTATCTAACATGACACGGTCACCCATCCAAGTACTGACCGCGCCTAACGTTGCTTAACTTCTTGTGCTCGATGCTCAACGTTGTAAGGACGTTGGCTTCCTAAATTATTAAAAACACACACTGTAAAATTTTTAACAGTCTGCCTATTACGGTTCATGAGACAAAAATAGATAAAATCATGTTTTTTTTTGTTTGAGAGCTCTCATTCATTTTAACGTTTATTTTATTTTCATAATTTTTTTTTCTATGAAAATTTCAACTTTTAACACCAACAACGGACACACAACGGAGGCTTCGTAATAGGATCCCGTTTTAAACTTTTGGTTACGAAACCCTAAAAAAAATTATTTATCTACTCCATAACCAAAACGATTGTCATAAAAATAATAATCGGTAAAGCATAAGGACATGACTAATTTATTATCAGTCGAGCTGAAAAGGAAAAATATGCGTGAATTTCTTAATTTTTGAGTAATTTCCTCAAACTGTGGGAACGAAGCTGCTCCTCGTCCTGCCCATCGCTCCCGTTTTTGTCGGTTTTTTGAGCGTGAGTCAAAGGGCTGGGAATAGAAGCGCGAGTGGCCGGCCACATACTCGCGCAGCGCATACATTTTTATAGCAAAGGCAGGAGCGTCGCGATTAATAGCGCGAGTGTGTGTGGAGAGCAGTGTGTGGACAGACTGGGCAACATCGCGGCAGCGCGAGGAGCATGACGAGCAGCGCGAGGAGCATAGTGTGGCAGGCCTATTAAATGTCCAAGCTGTGTGTGAGAATAGATGTATGGATGTTTGTTCCTCTTTCACGCAAAAACTAATCAACTGATTGGGCTGAAATTTAGTATGGGTACTATAGTTTGGGACCTGAAATAATATATAGGTTACTTTTTATCTCGATAAAACGCGGGCAAAGACGCGGACAGCAACTAGTACATAGCTAGAGCCTAATATTGAAAAAACAAGAGTTACTAGTAAATCAAAATAATAGATTGCCTTTACCAGACTTCTTTAGCTTGAAAATAATCAAATCCCTAATTCGAGGATTCGCAGCACAGAATGCAAGGAACGTGCCTCGACCACGCACGTTTTTTATGATGCCACAAAACTCTTTCTCGAGATCATGCAGCCCGTTCTTCAACAAGAAGCCGGTAGTGCTCACTCTTTGTAAGAGCTTATCCATACATATGACCTGTATGACCTTCTCAACAAGGAGCAATCTGGTAGGGTCGCCCATCCATGTGTTGAAGATGCGGCCAGGCTGCTGAATCCTGTAATAAGCGTTAATATTATGAGCGAGAGTCCAGCACTTACACGACCATCGCAAATAACTTCATATCTAAATTCGATTGCCAATCAACAAACAAACTCCTTTTAACTGGAGAAAAGTATGTATGTATGTATGCAATACTTAGAAATTGTGAAGTTAAGATAGTAGGTAATGTGATGATAAATATAGCATTTATTATATTCATTACTAAAATGAGCTGGTTATCTACGAACCGTGTTAGTATTGGAATAACAACAACTTTTTATCCCATAACGAAGGACATGATATCATTCCGCGAGGTGAGATGCGGTCAAACGAAGGTTATCTCTTGATTAGGTACTTATATAAAAACTAGTTTTTTAGGAGTGCGCGAGCTGCAAGCAGCTCGCGGCGGTTGTCTAGACTGTTTGTTTTTTAATTTAGAGCCCCTTGTCGTAACCTACGTTTAAGATTTTGTCGAAATCGATATCCAAGAGGAAGATTTGCGATTAAAAAATGTCAGCCATCTTGGATTTTGAAACGGAGATCTTTTTCGTAACCTACGAGTTCGAGTTAGTTGAAAACGATACCCATATCAGATGTTTTGGTGGGAGAGGGGTTCTAGGGGACCCGGGGGATCACAGCACGATTCGTTTCAATTACCGTGCTTGTTCTTCGAAGTCCCCCAACGCCCCCCAAGAACCCCTCTTCCTAAACGCAATGCTCCACCCGAAAAATTAGCTCAAAATTAGGCCATATTTCGTTTTTTTTATAAAAAGGGGGGTCTTGAGGGGGACGGGGGTAAATTTTTTGAGTGCGAGCCGGACTCTATTACAGTAAAAGACTGAAATATTTACAATTACAAGACTTGTGCTATAATAAGACTTTGCTTCTTGTCAAATTTCATAATTCTAGAACAACGAGAAGTAGAGAAAGTTGGTATGTCTTGGTACCTCGACATAAAAGGATCGAGAAGAGACTTGAGGTCAACGGGTAGGTACTTCCTTTAAGTTTTGTGTTCCCTTAGAGATTTCAAAATATGCGGCTGTAACTTTTGATTTCATTGACTTAGAAGTGTGATTTATATCAGGGCTCCAAGAGAGTATTTGGTGTAAATTTCTATTGATCCTATAAGGGTTCCTTTTGAGGTACGGAACCCTAAAATCACGGTGAGCGCGGTTCTAAGAGTCGTCGGCGTGTTTCCAATCTAACACAAGCTAGGGTCGTAGCTCAAGCAATACACTGGTGTTCTGTGAATGTTACAAAAAGTCACCTGAATTGGTCTGTATGGTAAAATCCCGCAGTCAGCATTTTCTTGCCAAACACGACTATGTCTGGGGGTTCTTGCAAACCAAAGTGCTCGTGGCACCACATCCTACCAGTCGGCCCACCACCAGTCTGAACCTCGTCTACGATGAAGGCAACGCCTTTCTGCAACAAGTGTTTGACTTTATCTTTGGGCGTGTCATGTGGGGGCAAGGCGTCAAGTTATTTATGGACGCCTCCTAAAGTTCGGGTACGTAAGCTACTTAATCTAGGCTAGCTGCTAGCTACGTCGACGGAATGACGTATCACACACTCTTAGGGCCGTATTATGAGAGCTTGCTCAATCATACATACATATATATATGGTTAATTCTACAGAAAAATACCATTCGAACGATATATCATATCACTATTTCCGGTTCCTACATTTGTGCCTATCATCCTTTATTTTTTATCTTCCTCTGCCTACTGCTAGGGAATGTAATATCGGAAGGTTTTCAATTCCCATACTGATTTCCGAATTGACAACCATAGGTGCGCAGACGGCGGCGGCGGCGCAGTTTATGAACATAGGTCCGCTGCGACCATCGAGTACACATCCCATTTGGTGTATTATGTGTAACAGTCATCGGTATCCATTCCATACCGCTAACTCTGCTCACTTTGGGGCCAGATGTGTAAAATGTTCAGTTTAACATATGTAAATATTTTATTTTAATTATTGATTACGTAAATCGCTAAGCCTTTTGTGTTCCTGAATCAAATTATAAGTTAAAATCTTACGGTTCTGCAGAGGAACTGCAGTTTCTGGAAGAAATCCGGCGAAGCCTCGTTGTCCCCTCCCTCGCCTTGTATAGGCTCCACTATGAGCGCCGCCACGGGCACACACATACACGCCATCTCACATATTGTGCGTTCAACCGCTTGCAGGCACCTATAATTAAAATCTACTACTTAGGGCCATACACGGACTGCTCGAGCAGTTAACCATTGATCAATATACACGGACCGCTCTCGCAGTCATAGTCGACAGCTTGAAGCAGCCATTTTTTAATGTTTATTTGAATAACATGGTTTGTAAAAGCATTAAAATTAATTAATAGAAAAAAAATACATAATATAGTCAATATAGAATGTCAAATAATGAATGAATATAAATACAAAATAATGAATAATAACGTTCAATAAGGGTGGGCCATCATTGCCTGGCAACGGCGACTCCAGCTTACACGCCGTTTTTCGGTTCAGAAATCATGCGTTCAATGACAAAATAAATAACCCCCCCCCCCCATTCGCAGCTTGAAGCAGTCGATAATGGCTGGTCCAAGCAGTCCGTGTATAGCGGCCCTTAAAACTGTTATAAGCCCTTAAAGCTGGACAGCTCGAGTGAAAGAAGCTGGAAAAGGCCTATGCTAAACTAGGTCAATCATTGTATGACACATTGGTGAGAATAGCCTGTCCAGATACGACTCAATTATTTTGTTTCAATTCGAATTCCCTCTGGCTTACTGCTCAAAACGGCAGCTCACAAAAAAGCAAACAGGGAAGGAACAAAGTGCGTTAAATACAAATTATACGATACGTACATTTCGTCCTGAGCGGTATTTGCCTTCATGTACTGGCAAAGAGGATATTGGTACTGCGGGAAAGGAACGACCGGCCACCTGAATGCAGGGATATCCAACTTGTGTATAGGCTTCGACCTTGTACAAGACAGCGAGCCCATTGTGCGTCCATGGAAACAATTCTGGATGGTTAAAACAAAGTCAAGACATATATTTTAGATAGACTTAGATTTTTTTTAAATTGCCTGATCCCATTATTGAGCAAAGGTGGGAGGCATTTGCCCTACAGTGGAACCAGGCAATTTTAATAATAATTTCGTACTGCTTTCTGTTTTGCACCGTTAAGGTCCAGTTTAGGTACTAGTGTGCACTTAGTTCGTCTTTCTATAGATGACGAAGCTTTTGTCTCCCGCAAGATCGTTTCCTGCCTCTGGGGATCCATTCTGTGGTGGATTATCCCGCTACTTATCCGACATACGTCTCAGCCGAAAGACGTAGGTACACTGCTGGACTTTAGCCTCCCCGAAAGTTCGTTATTATTATTATAATGTTCTATATTATTAAATTCTCTAGCGAAAGGTCTATGTTTGGAGGTGAGACTTGGTATAATCGTCATACCTGGCAGGCGGCTTCGCGATCGCAGTACGATGGTGGGTCTGTTTTGCAGGGGAAACTGTTGCCTGCCCGCCCGCCTATACCTCAAGTCGCCTCTTACGACACCCGCAGCAAGAGTTGGGATATCCTAAGCCCATACAAACACTGCTCGGAAATACGGCAGAATACAGAGTTAATTAAGATGACAGATTACCTTAAATGATATGACTGACAGGGCAGGGGAACCAGGCGGATCATTGCACAAAACTGACTGTGTCTCCGCCTCGCTAAACGTGACACTTCCACGCCGCTGCTTAGATTGGAACCAGAAAAAGGCAGTTTTAAGTGCATTCTCCACTGAACAGGAACCACAGGCCATTGAGAACACGTTCCGCATCCCGATGGGAGCGACTCCTAGCAGGACGGTTTTCAACTTATCTGACCAATACTTCGGCGGGAACACCCCGAGAGCTGGTCGGTTGATGACGGACTTCTGAAAGGAAAGAAACAAATATAGATATTCCCTACATACATTTTGTTGCCCAAAATATAATTCAGTTCAGAGCACACAACAGCTAACATAACCTTACCTAATTTAAAACAGAATGACTCTCTTGCACAGAGAACGGAACTATTACCATATTTTAAAATAATTCGTACTGTGATAGATAACGGGTTAGTACTTTAACTCATTGCGAATAAAACTTAGGCCGTCTGTTTGTTACCAAAGATAAATGATACGACGAAATTCATATATATGTATTTTTGGATAAAGAATATTAATTGTAATATGTATGTATCATTTAATGTATGTTGAGCAGGTGGTAGTGTGAGAACGGTAGGTACTAAACGCTTCTTAAACTCTCTTTTTTTTATTGATATTGGTAAAGCGTTTGGCCACCATCTCACTCGGGAAAGTGAAGATGTGACCTAAGATGGAGCACGCTTTCCCAGAAGGAACTTATTTACTCGGGATTTGAAGACTCCTAGATTGTATACTCTACTGGAAAAACAGAAGCAGGAAGTTCGTTCCACTCTTTACCGGTACTTATAATGAAAGTAGAGCGAAAACGTTTGGTTCGACACGGTGGTATGTCGACTAGGTATGGGTGGTATTTACCGGTGCGTCTGCTTGTCCGGTGGAAGAAGGGGGAGGTCGGGATAAGGTCATGTAAATGAGGTCTCTATTATTTACCCCTACGAACCTAAGGACGAGTACATATGAGGCGTTTTGAAGTGCTTATAGTTCATCTGCTAAACCTGCAAACGAAAATGAACCTAAAAGATACAACGGAATGAAATATATGATAGAATAGATTATACAACTTGGAGACGGAACAAAACTGATGTAAATTGCTAAACATCATCATTAACAAAGCAATATCTAACAGGTTATGTACTCTATAGTGTTCTAAAATGCACTGCCCAACAAAAAATCACGCGCTTCAAAACGCTAATGTGTACCTAGGTACCTACTCAAAACTAGAGGGTCCCCATTTTCCACCTCCCCATCTCTACCCGATTTTTACCCGACTACCGAAGGACGAGGGTTATGAGTTTGACACCCTATGTATGTATGTTTGTAGGAATGTAGCCGATTTTTATGTTCCCATTCCTACGTAGCGATGAAACTACCGGTCCGATTTCAACAAATGAGGTGTTGTATGATTTGTCTTTATAGCCCGATAGTTATAGGCTATGTGATGTAAGATAAAAATGGGGGTCTAACGAGATATCGGGGGTAAGGGTCGACAATCTCAATGTTAGTAAATATGCTCGTGTGTGGTATCGTTGCAAAGGTCTTTGTTTGTACTTTTTGAAATGTTAACGATTCTCTAGCAATCAGCAAAAAGATGTAAAAAAATATAGTTAAAAACTAAAACCCGGCTACATAAAAGTCTTAAACAAGCGTTCACCTATTGTCCTTATCATTTTCTTTTGATACTTAGTTAGTCGGAGGCACCCATCCCATATACCTACGGTACAATTAGTAACGAAGGCCTCCGACTACCTAAGTATCAAAAGAAAATGATAAGGACAATAGGTGAACGCTTGTTTAAGACTTTTATGTAGTCGGGTTTTAGTTTTTAACTATATTTTTTATAAAACTAACCACAGTCGAGGGATCATCGAATACACTCAGCAACGCCGGATGGTTGTAACCCAGAGGGAGTGAGGATATTTGTGTGTAAACATCCAACAGATAGTTTCCATCGACATCCACAAGATAGTTGCCGACGCTCTTGTCATAGTCGGCGAATATCTGGACGAATCCTGCTTGCTGAAATAATGAACAGTTAAAAACTTTTGAAAATACATATCATGTTTATTAATACCTTCACTGCCCAGCCTCTGCGGACCCGGAGCGCGCGGGCGGCGGCGGGTGCGCAGCACTCGAACTTAATTGTATTTAAGGTGAAGCGAGTCCTAAAAGTAAAACCCACGTTTTGATTGTACGAAAAATCAATTTTAAGGCAAGAAATAATTGAATTATTTATAGTTTTTGATGAGAATCTAAAGTTTAGGATTCTATGTAGTAACTTATGGGAGTCGAAACTTTTCGGTCGATTGACTAAACTTGATTCGATACAAAAAAATCGCGAAGTTGCCTCTAAATCTTCATTTTTACAGAGACACTCCTACTGAAAAACTAGTTACATTTGGTGATTACTTAACATATTTTAATGAAATTTCGTCTACGTATTCCCTGATAAATATTTTAGAGCATTATGGGTTTTATTTTATTGCGAAATAATATTATATGAGAACTAAAAATTAAAATAGATGAATTCGCGCGCGGGCCGGCCATTCTGCGGCTCTTGCCTTCCTTTCTCGCCAATACAATCAATACAAGTCATTACGTAAGTGCCAAAAAACGAGCGCAACATAAAATATTCATCTTGGAAGTAAAGGCCATTGATGATGATGATGTTATGGCATGCATGCACTCAAACTTAATATTTACCATGATTTAATTTTTGTACAGTAATTTAAAGTACCTAACCATGTAGGCACAACATACATAATTACTACGACGCGATGGAAACGTACATACGTTTCACGCAAAAACTACTGAGCCGATTAGGCTGAAATTTGGTATGAGTATAGTTTGGGACCTGGAATAACATATAGGTTATTTTTTAACCCGATAAAACGCGGGCGAAGCGCGGGCAGTAGCTAGTATGTTATATACAGGCATCGCTATAGGGTAGGCTAGAAAGATAGAAAATTATTTATTGCACACTTATTGGTAAATAACAGAAATACAAAAAAAAACATTAGTTACAAGTGGCGGTCTTATCGCTCGAGAGCGATCTCTACCAGACAACCGTGGATGGGTAGGATTGTTGGATAGTACTAGTGTAAAAAAATAACTTGTAAATACTTGTATCGCATCCAATTCAGCTTTCATCTTCATTGACATAGGTCCGGGGACCGCAGTCTTCAAGCAAGGCGTTGGAGGTTCTTGTAAATCACTACTGACCTTTGGCGGCTGCCGCGGTGGGCGACATGGACCTTAGGATAATCCATAAAAAATTATCATGTTTGTTCTATAAACATTACACTAGGATAATTGCTGTGTCGTAAAGTTTGATTTGTTAGGTAGTATAGGTATGTATGTATATAGCTTTGAACATAGATTAATAAATAAATGAGTGTATTAGATTAATCTTATATATAACATTTCCATGTCACAATGTTAGTTACCGTACTCCTCCGAAACGGCTTTACAGATTTTTACCAAATTTTATATGCGTATTCAGTAGGTCTGAGAATCGGCTACTATCTATTTTCCATACCCCTAAGTGATAAGGGTTATTAGCTTTGAGACAAGAAGTGTTAAGGTTTTATTCAGAAACGAACACCTGCCTACTGAAATAACAGTTTGTGAAAGAAGGTATATTCACATTTCTGACCTAAGATAATAATATTCCTTATTAACACTCCTTATTGCCCAATACGCACAGGTGCATCTACTTTACCTACTAGCTGAAACGTGGCAGTGAAAACGTTAAGCAATGATCCCGTAAAAACAGCGGGGGACAAGATTACCAAGTACGATATATCTGATTTAAAATTAAGAACTATCTATAGATATATAATACAGCAGAGCGGGCAAAGTTTCACGAATTTCAGGACAGCTTAGGCTACCTTTTCTTCGGAAGGTAGGTTAGGTACCTTTTCATTTGGTCTTGTTTTGAGCTTATTGGCTTATTTTGATATTTATAATTTTACCCTACTTTGTACAACATTTGTGAGTGTTATGTGAGTCATCATCAGCCTATAGTCCACTGCTGGACATAGGCCTCCCCTAATGAGCGACATATGAAAGATGTGAGTAATCAAATCACAATCAATTTAAAACCATGTGTGAATATTCACACCAAATGCTAGAAAATTCACAGAGCATTATCTAGCCCCAAGCTAATCAGAGTTTGTTTTAGATGAATCGGTATAGAATACTGTCATAACTTGATAATATCGCAGAGCCCAACAGGATCCAACAGGTTTATTACCTGAAACTAGAAAAAACAAGCATTTACTAAAAAAGTTATTAAATAAATATATAATAAAGTACTAATCAAAATAACATGGTTTTTTTTACTTTCATTATCCTTTGCAATTGTCTCTATACCTGGTGCATATCATCTTCGGGTGAATCATATTGTGCAACCAAGGATGATACCCGCTATGTGTAGCTCTCGCCTTTACATTAATTCTCATAAAGGGCCTCTGTGCTGTTGGCTTCGGCTCCACACATGCCTCCCAAAGGACCGAGTGACTATATGGCCCGTGATCATGGAAATTAGGTACTAATAAAATGGAACCATACTAATCGACGCAAATAATATGAGTTGAGTAGGTAGATAAAAATAAAAATATATAAAAAATTTTTTCAAAAACAAGCTTTTATATGTATATATATCTAGCACCAAAGTGCTCGGGAAGACAAATCCAACGAACCCAAACTCGACGTTTCGTTAAGGAGTTCCTATGGCCACTTTTTTCTCTATCATCAGACCAGCTCAATGGTACCATAATATTGCATTGTCACCGTCTTTAAAAATGTACGCAAAATTTCAGCACAATGAGCGGTTTTGATTTGTATTTTTATAAAGAAAAAAATTTGTTCCAAATATCTCAATAGATGGCAAGGGGCGTCAACTAGAAATTAGGGTATGTCAATGTCAAATAAAAACTTGAACAAGTTTGTTTTCCTTTCACTTGGCGTTGGCATTACCCTAATTTCCAGTTGACGCCCTGCCATCTATTGACATATTTAGAACTAATTTTTATTTTTTTATTGTAAATCGAAAACCCCTCATTGTTCATAACTAGTATAATATTCATTTGCTAAATTTGTTTCTCACTACATATTATTAATGGGGCAAAAGTTAAATGGCTAGTTCAGAGTACATATATGTCAGACGAACTTACCATTTCGGCTAGGTGGTGTAGTCGTCAGAAGTACCACATCTGAAATAAATATGATTTGTTAATGAAGGACATTTAGTTTTTTATAAGTACCTATCTACTAAGTAGTTAATATATCACACTATATTATAAACTAGCGACCCGCCCCGGCTCTGCACGGGTGCAAATTATACTTATAAACCTTTCTCTTGAATACTCTATCTATTAAAAAACCGTATCAAAATCCGTTGCGTAGTTTTAAAGATCTATTATAGGGACAGACAGATAGCGGGAAGTGACTTTGTCGTTCGACGTGTGTATTGTAGTTACTTTCAGATAATAAAATCCACGATTTAAAATGAAATTTGAACGGACTGGGCAGCAATTTTAAATACAGGTAATTGTAGGCCTGGAATGAAACACAGGCTATTTTTTATTGCAAGATACAGTTCCCGTGGGATAGAAATACCCTTAATAGGTTTCCAAAGAACCAAAGCGTGCGAAGCCGCAGGCTGAAACTAGTAATGATAATATTAGCTATTTTCAGCCGTTAGGTACAACATTGGTCATTTTCGGATAATCTCACATGAAAACTTAATGGAATTGGATTTCAAATTCATCATCATCATCATCAGCCCGCACACGTCCACTGCTGCACGTAGGCTTCCCCCAAACGACGCCACGAATAGCGGTTCTGAGCTGCCTCCATCTAACGACTCCCTGCGACCGCTACGATATCGTCGGTCCATAGAGTGGGAGGTCTTCCCACACTCCGTTTCGCATTGCATCGCGGTCGCCACACGAGAATTCAAATTCAATTAAATTAAAATAACTACTAATTTATCTATTCTGTTCATACCATGAATCAGAAGGAGAAAAGGGTTTAGCAGGTACCAAATTTCATTCAAATCCGTTCAGCCGTTTGAGGGTGAGAGAGTAACAAAAAGACTCACAAATAAATATATAGATACATACATACAAATTTCGCCTATATAAAATTAGTGTGATAGTTATCTAGTGTTTTCTACGCATTTAACTGCACATTGAAAAACCTGGACCCGGGTGTTTTCAATGTGCAGTTCACATAGATAATGGACCTGGAACAAGTAATAGTGGAAAAGGCAATCTGTAGATCGTATGTATAAACATTTGTAGTGCACCGGGTATTGAACCCGTAACCTCCTGCGTGGACCTTCGCCCGGCGCTTGAGGTCGCTATGTGGGTCACAACTCGCTATATACCTACTATCTCTGTTAGATTTCTACAATTAACTATGATATTATATGATCGGGAGAGAGTATGAAAAAAGGACTTACTGCTTTTAGACACGCTTCCAAAATATAAAAGTCTAATCGGCCGTAGTAATGGCATATTTCTTCAAACAATCAAAGTTCACGATTCGACATTCACAGCATTTGATAGTAAAGTAGAATTAGTAAAGAAGTAAAAACCAGTAAAAACCAAGCTTTAGAATCTAGGCTATAAATGTAAAAATGTATAGAAAAACAGCGGATAGGTCTCTGAATAGGCAAGTACTTTACAAAAGCAAAGAGAATACAATTGGAATACAATACTTAAAAAAGATATTATTTTCAATCCCAAATCTGATCAAAATAATCTGTAATAACTGTCAAAAAACAAGTTACCATAGTGTATAAATTAGGTTTTTTTATAGTTATCAAAGATCCAAAAATAACAACATAACATTCAGAGCATAGAGTAGCTCCAAGGAATTTATATACTAGTTAGTATATACATTCCTTGAGTAGCTCTCATTGAGACGAGATTGAGACAGACGACAGACTTGTTAATACCACAGACAGGATTGATGCTTACTCCTCAGCTTACTCTCAATGTAAAAGTCTTAAATAAAACCACTCCCTCAGTCTCAGTCTAGGCGCAGCTCTACCATGTCTCTGGTCTCAGTCTGTATTTATTATCTTTATAAAATAGTTCCCACTCCGAGCTAGCGCACGATTGACAATAGGAAAGTACCACGGACGGTTAGTATATAAATTCCTTGCACGGACGCTAGTTGATTGCTAGTTTGTGGTTTGTGTGTGAACGGCTTCTGCACGCACATAGGACGCCATCGCGCACGCAAAATTGAACGCGGCGGTTTGGCCTTGCCTGTAACACCCTCTGTTCTATTCTAGCCACGGGCATGGTACTGCTCGTAGCTGCGTTAGATTTTTGTGATTGTGCCACAGATATGACTCAGCACAAAGATCTAGCGCAGCTATTTATTTTCCGAAAAAACTGTCGTTATGTTTTTCAGTTTTGATGGTAAAATAAATTATAATCTATCTATCTATATATCATTTGTAAAGGTATTTACAAAAAAAAACGTGTTTTCCTGTTAAAACATGCTTAAGCGGACAGGACCTACTTAAAGTTTGTGTTAAGTGTTTGATATGAACACTATTAATAAATAAAAAACAAATCATTCACGCGCACACTATTCCTACCAAAAGATGCGCTTATTTGATTTCCTGTACAGAACAAATCAACTCGGACAAAAGTTGTCCCAGTTAGAATAATGAAAAAGATGCATGCGTCCCATACCGTGGGACTGAGACATGACTACGTCGACGAAATAGATAGATAGATATACGTATATTACTCTTTTAATCTGTTGGTAGCGTCTTAAAACCAAAGTTAGGTTTATTTAGACACTAGGGTTCTCCTAATACTACATAATAGCATTCTGCTTGCTGTGCTTTTGCTATTAGAAATTGAGAAGGCATGCATCGCATATTACACCCTCATCTTTCGAGTCAGACATGATTTAACAGACATGCAGGATCGTCATCCCCCTCCTTCTCATACAAACATGGACTTAATAAGTACTTACGTACCTACAATTTCTTTGGATACAAATATCGTGTCGCCGCGCCGTCATCAGCAAAAGGGCTTTTACATTATAAAATCAACGCGAAAATAAAAAGTGATTATCTTTAACGTAATAAAGTCCTTGTCTATGAAAAAACTAGAAACCGACTTCGAATCCCTTCGTATTAAAATATTTTACGGGATAAATCCTCGGGAATAATATTTTAATGAGACCACCTCGAAATCATCCTCTATAGAACTGGAAAAGAAACATAAAAATCGGTCAATAAAGACGGAAAAATTTACGTACAGACATACATGAAAAAAATATACAGCAGAACATAGAACTTCTCTATTTCTCGAAGTCGGTTTAAAATCGACTAATGCGGGGAACAGACCGATCTCCGTATTCGTTATTTACACCTTCAGGTTAGTCAAAAAAGATTCCACTATTGTAATTTAATAATGAAAATACCGTTTTTCGACAAACTCAAAAATTATGCTCGCTTTTATCAACTGCCGCCATCTAGATTTCAAAGATTGGAAGTAAATAAGAAGACCAGTCACATCTTTAAACTACTGCTCGGAATAACCCCAGTAATACATTCATTACTGGGGTTATTCCGAACGTCTCACGTGAGACGTTGGGACAGAGAACGTCGCTAGTCGCAAGCGTCTCACGAAAAGTCAGAGAGTAGTTTATTACAATCTACAACATCTATTGATCATGTTTTTCAATAATGGCCATTAAAAATAGGTCACTTGAGCTACCTCTAGATCGTTTTCAAAAGTCTGCAGTTAGCTCAACTATTTCAAATCTTAATTCCGGTTTTATAAAATATTGAAATATATGTATATAATATATTATGTTATATTTATTTCAATTCAATAGGCATACATTTATGCACTTAGAATAGTCAAATAACAATATTTAATAAACAAAATTAACACCTTATATTAATTAATATGTTTCCAAGCATCTTTATCTGAAAGGAAATCTTTTACACAATAATATGCTTCTTCTTGTAGCGTCTTTTAAATTATGTTTTGTAGTATATAACTATGCAGCCGATCCACCGCATCATAGTATCTGTGTAGTAAGGAATTAGGTGCGTTTACAGGTCTTTTGTACGCATAAAGGTCCGTTTATATCTACCGACATGGAGCGTATCAGACACGTGCAGTGGCAGACACCGACCGACACTATTCGGCGTCCATTGATTTAAATACGCACTAGATTTGCCGATGAAAACACTCATTTTCTTTGACTGAACTGTACTGCAATCCGTGTCTGATACGTTGATGGCACGCTCAATGTCTAAAGATATAAATCCACCTTAGTGCTCCCTCGTGCAGCATCGACCGCTGAAGGTCTACGAAATAATATAATTATGTGTGGTGTACTATGGAAGATATTATTATTCCAATGACATAATTATTATTAACTAGGTAAATCCAACTTCGATAAAGAGGTCAGCCGACGTATCCAACTCGGATGGGCAGTGTTCGGGAAACTTCGGAATATCTTTTCGTCACAGATACCGCAGAGCCTCAAGACGAAAGTCACCAATATGTGTTACCAGTGCTAGTGATGACTTACGGATCCGAGACGTGGTCGCTCACTATAGGCCTCGTTCATAAGCTCAAAGTCACCCAGCGAGCTATGGAGAGAGCTATGCTCGGAGATTCTCTGCGCGATAGGGTCCGGAATATGGAAATTCGTAGAAGAACCAAAGTTACCGACGTACATATGTAGCTCTCAGAATTAGTAGGCTGAAGTGGTGATGGGCAGGCCATATAGCTCGTAGAATCAATAACCGTTGGGTAGTAAAGGTTCTCGAGTGGTGACCGCGATGCAATGCGAAACGGAGTGTGGGAAGACCTCCCACTCGATGGACCGACAACATCCTAGCGGTCGCAGGGAGTCATTGGATGGAGGCGTCTCAGGACCGCTATTCGTGGCGTGTTTTAAGGGAGGCCTATGTTCAACAGTGGACGTATACGAGCTGATGATGATGATGAATTATTATTTATGAATCGTATTGATTGCCTTATTATTTAATTGATATTTATATTTGTACAGTTTCTTAATTATCTTAATTGTAGATCTATATTATATTACTACTTAAGTATATTTTAAGGTGTACTATGGCCTTGTTCGCTTTATGACAGATTCTCTTTATGGCAGATTAGCATTAGGCCAGATTAGTTTTAGGACAGATTCGCTCTAAGGCAGAAATTATACAGTCAATGGCAAATTCCATAAGAGTTTTCTATTTATTTCGTTTATTATTGATCAATATAATGAGTAAAAAATAAATAACACTAATATTGAAGAACAGTATTTTAACTAACTACAATAAATATGAAAATGACTCGTATAGCATAAGTTTTCAAAGCATCAAAAACTCACACGCAAACATTTTTCACTTCCTTTTTAGCTTGACTATCTTACTACTATTTGACGTGTAATACTATTTACCCATTAAATTAACCATTCAATCATTGAAGTGGGTACGCATCGAAGTATTTCGTATGCTACATCGTTACCTCGTAGCATCCTAGCCCGTGCTACGAAGCTCTACGAAATAAGAATCAGAATAAGAAAATCTTTATTTGTAGCTAAAATACAAGCTAGTTTGTAACAGTTTATTTTACTACTAACACAATTATAATAATAAATAGGTACGTAGGTACGAAAATTAAGAACTTATAACGACTATACACTATTTAGACTTACAACTTGACTGACAACTTGAAATAACGGTATATTGTTATTTCGATCCACAGTTTCTCACCACGAATATAAAATTGTTATTTCGACCCAAAATATATTGTTATCTCAGCCCACGATAAACAAAAATAATATTTTTTGGCTATTTTACAACATTATGTGTGTAACATACATGAAAACTCGCTGCATGGTGTGTTGTGTAGTAGTGAAGTGGGTGCGCGTGGAAGTCTTTAATATTTAGTACTAGCTGCAGCCCGCTCCTTCGCCTGCGTTTTTATGAAAAATAGCCTATATGTTATTTCAAGTGTATAATAATATATATATATAACCATCTATGTTATATAATATATATAACATAGATTTTTTTTTATTATACTATAATAAAAAATATAAAACGACCAGAACACCCTGAACAAATATCTGCAGTTCGTACAAATATTTGTCCCGAGTTGGGAATCTAGCCCGCAACCTCCTGCGTCGCAGGCGGACCTTCGCCCACAGCGCCACAGATGTCGTCAGTTCCAAACTATACCTATACCAAAGTTCAGTCCAATCAGTTCAGTGGTTTTTGAGTGAATGAGGAACAAACATCCATCCTTACAAACTCTGACATTTATAATATTACTAACTGCTGCCCGCGCCTTTGCCGACGTTTTATCTGGATAAAAAATAGCCTATGTGCTATTCCAGGTCCCAAACTATACCTATACCAAATTTCAGTCCAATCAGTTCAGTAGTTTTCGCATGAAAGAGTAACAAATATCCATACATCCATCCATACAAACTTTGACATTTATATTAGTAGGACACAAATAGCTAGTATACATAGCCAGTTATTACAAGTGAACCATGTGTTTGTATGAGAATAAAGTTCTTTAAACCTAACCTAATTTACACACGGCTCAAACCGGTAGGTCAAGAATCATTGCGGGTCTGCTTTAACGATGGGCCACCTCTAATACGCGAACGCGAACGAAGTTACGTGAAACAGCTACTCAGTAAAAAATAAAGGTTTTTTTTTTAAAACATGTGTTTACCTATTAAATTAAAAGGGGCTGAAGGGCACTGAAAGGATTAACTTCGGTTTTAACAGTTTTCGAATTTCTTAGTTTTTGATTAATCTTCTTATATAAAAATCACTGCGATCACCAATCTGCCTGCCAAGCGTGGTGATTATGGCAAAATCCCCCCTATATGGGAGACCATCCACTCGATGGACCGACGACATTGTAGCGATCGCAGGGAGTCGATGGATGAAGGCGGCTCAGGACCGCTATTTGTGGTTCGTATGGGCTGATATGATGGTATAAAAATCTCGTCCCGATTTAAATGTTTAAAACTATCCTCAACAACCTATTCTCTCCTCTATAAAACCATTTAAACATGTTGGTTGACAAAGTCGAAATTTTATATAGCGAATTTTCATTAGAGATTACTTGTTACGCGCAATTGGGCTAAAAAGCCAATAGGCCATAGTTCAAGGCGGCGGCGCTATGCAGGGGACGACGAGTGCAACCTAATGCTCCATGACCTCATCTGTGGAAAGGAGGCTGACCTGACCATAGAGGCTTGACAATCATTTTGAATGGAGATCGTTTCCTTATGCCTTAAAAAAGGGAATAAACTGTCAGTCATGTATTATTCCGAAAAATATAAGAATGTAGAAACTGTTCATGAAATAGCTTTATTATTTTACATACTATTTATATGTATATTAGTAACTAAGCATAAAATAATGAATAAAGAAGGCATCTGTATAATAAATAAAACAAAACAATTTTAATTTTCAAATTTTATTGAAGGAGGTACGTACATGTACCTAAATTAGAACATCGTCCCGTCAAATATCTACAAGAAAACAAATTAAGCCATGTAAAACTTAAAATTAACGCCATTTGAAATTGGCTTAAGTTCATAAATACAAGCTGGTTTTTTGATTGTGGGACCGGGATAGCAGGACTCATCTTTCCACATTCTAACTTTTGTTATGCTAGGCTGCGCATAATCTACCTACAGCATAGGCATGGTTAGCTTGATATGATCAGATTGATCAGAGAATAGTCCCGTCCTCAAAAAAACAGCCTGTTATATGACATATCTTATGCTGCAAAAAGCTATGAAACGCATGTTTACATAGAATTTCTTACAGCCGCCAACGTTCAGAACAGTCCTGTATGTAAGTACACAGCACAATATAATATAATTTAAAAGGTTATACTTCTACAACCTACAAAATTATAGTATAGATCTTCTCAGTAAACATGCACATTCCACAGAAATGCCTATTTTTTTTACGATTGGGTTATAATAATTTCATGGCACAATTTTAATTTAGATCTCTACCATAAATTATTTCCAGAAATTAAAAAAAAATATTTCACCGATTTATATTAGGTATAAGTAGCGTGCTAGCATACGTATGATCTGTTTCATTTCATCAACTGTGTTGTTTTATTAACTATCTTATGAAAATGACGTCCAAGTATCGGAAATTAAATAGGTTGCCTAGATATCCAGTTTAGCTTAATAATAATTATTGAAGTTAGTCCACCGACGAACGTGAACTTGTAGCCTTACCATGAATTATAACATATAACGCTAATTTTAACGTAAATAACGCGCTACGTTAATTTTAAGGCGTTATATACAAAATGAACAAAAGAAATTAGCGATACTAACGTAGTATTGGCGTTATAATTAACGTAGCGCGTTATTTACGTTAAAATTAGCGCAAATAATTGATAATTGATGCTGATAACGCGTTACGTTATATGTTATAATTCATGGTAAGCATGCTGTTTTACATGTTTTTGTTTTCATTCAACAGTGTCGCTACAAAAATGCTCTGGATACCATTCATAAGGTCACTCAGCTGTTGCACGCTCGAACACGCCAGTGAATCTTCAATCGTAAACTCATTAATATTTACAAAAGCGTAGTGATAAAATAAAATAAAATATATTTACATATTACATGGCAAACGAGTTTGGTATAACATAAAACTATCTAAATACATAAAATATTTGCATATTAATTCATAATTTGAGCTTACTTTGTGCTAGTATACTCTCAAACAATTTGAACAACTTATAAGTAATGTCTTTTGTATTTTGCCACAAATTTATATTATTTACAGTAAAATGTGAGCAGGAAACGTTTCAAAAGACGGCAAGGGGATAAGCAAGGTTATGGCCATCTTGTCGTCAATTAGGTATAAAAATTACACAATAATCAAATGGCAAGATCATAAAATTGCATTGTTATGTAAATATTACCGACATGCGACAGGTGCCGCTCGATTTGCTAATTAATAACGTAAACTACGATTTAGGAATGTAACCGGAACGTAGACAACAACGACAATTATATTATGGAAATATTTGAACTCAAAGGAATGTAAGCTGCCAACGCATATTACGTATCACTGCCCCGCCTCGTAAACAACTAGCATGTCCTTTTTCACAGTAGCTGTCACAAAAGAGAACAGATTACGGACCTCGCATATCCAATTTCACTGGTACAATCGTATTTAAATAAATCTAATTATCACAGTTTTAAAATAAAAATAAAACATGCTATTCTACTTAACTAGTAACTACATCATTCTGGAATCGTAAACATAGCCTTCCTTAACCTAAATTAATAAATAACTTTGTTAATGCATCGAACGATGCATGATATAAAACATTATATTTTTACAAACAGTAGGTATACCTATATAGTATAAGTATAAAAATTAACAAACTGGTCAATAACTATGATATAAATCTGCGGACGTAGCTAACACTAGCCAACACCATCGCGATGGCACGTTTCGCACTCGGGCGCTAAATAAACAGTTCGCGGAGATCAGTGTCAGAGGGAGCGCCCTCGCACTCAGACCGTGGTCTCGTTGCGGCGCAGCGGCTGCAGCTCTCTCTGCAGGTCGTTGTAGTACTCGTGGTCCGACATGGACTCCTCCTCCACGGAGCGCTGCGGCAGGTACTTGCCGGCAGGCGGCGCACCCTCGCTGCCCTCGCTCGTGCAGAGCGATGTCGGCGCCGGCACCTCTGTCGTCGGGATCCCTAGCGTCTGCGTTGGAACATTCTCCTCTGACATCAGATACTCCGGGTTGTCGATACAACGCTTGCCCACAAAGTTGCTGAATCTCAAGTCTTTTACATCTTGAGTCTCGCCTCCTTCCCCTATCAAGTCCATATAGGCGGACGCGCTCTGGTTGTGCTGCGGCGACGGCATCAGGTAGTCATCCTCGTCCAGTGGCAGGTTCAGCTTCAAGTTGCCGACCTGGGCCTCCTTGACCTTGGACATGCTGTCGAAGTTATTCTCGTCGGATCTGCTCTTCATCGGGTCGCTGCAGTATCGCGAGCTGGAGGTGTCCGACGAGCTGACGCCGTTGTTATAGTAGTGTCTGAGTTCTGCTCCGTCGGGCGTTGCTTGCGAGTTGTATCGGAGGAGCTCATGGTCCCAGGCTTCAGGCTTGGAGCCATCGGGCGTGGCACCCTCGGGGCTCGTGTCATTGTTGGCCCATGAGGATGAAGTGCAAGGCTTGAGAGAGCTGGTCTGCGTTTCCATGCCCGTACTGAGGGCGGAGTTGGTGGTGGTTGTTCCGGGTAGGGTCTTGAACTTCGGTTGCAAGTACTCGTCTGCCTCGACCAGCGATTCGGGGCCCTCCATTGCAGACGACAGGTTCCTGATCATCTCCTTCTCATCCTGAAATGAAAGGAAATTAATTAGTTAATATTCAGAGTAGATAAGAAAAACAATCAAATAAGAAAAGTTTCTTTGAATGAAGAAGGTCTAAATATTTTACAGAAGCATTCAACTAACAGTACGTAGGTAAGCAAAAACGAATTATATGTAAACGGGTTTATAGATTGATGTATAAAGATAGGTATGTATAATGTTGAAATGAACTTACAATACACACCTGTGTAGAGTAGGACGGCAGTCGCATGAACTTGTCCCCGGGGATGACGAGGTAGCGGCCCGGGTCACGCGCCATCTCCGCGAACGTCTCCGCCAGGTGCTTGAATGTGGGCCGACTGTCTGCGTCCAACATCCAACACGACACCATGATGCAGTAGATGTCCAGGGTGCAGATACTGGGCTGGGGAAGCTTTAGTCCATTCTCTATCAGCTCGGGAACATTCCTCGCCGATATGTTCTCGTAAGGCCGAGCGCCATAGCTCAGGATCTCCCATATCGTCACCCCGAAAGCCCAAACATCGCTCTTATGTGTAAATATTCTATGTTGAATACACTCCAATGCCAGCCATTTGATCGGCATCTTACCACCGGCTGCTTTGTACTCATCCTCATTTATATCTAAAAGTTTTGCTAAACCGAAATCTGTGATCTTCACACAGTTAGGCGTTTGTACCAATACGTTACGCGCGGCAAGATCTCTGTGCACTAATCTCTTGTCTTCTAAATACGACATACCGCGTGCTATCTGTGTACACCAGTTTAGGAAGGCCTTCGACCCTATTTTTTCTTTGTGCGTTCTGACGTAATCTAGCAGGCATCCAAGCGGCATCAACTGCGTGATCAACATCATTTGATTCGTCATGCACACAGCCAAAAGTTGAAGTAAGTTAGGGTGCTCAACGCTTGCCATTATGTAGGCCTCTTCTAGAAATTCTTTGCTAGTACTCGCACCTGTTCCTTCCTTCAAAACTTTGATAGCAACAGGAATTTTCACATTTTCGCCCTCTGGCACCCAAACACCTTTATATACTTTTCCAAATGCGCCGAAACCAAGCATACCTCCTCTGCGTAGCTCAGCTTCTTTCACTATGCGCAACTTAGCAAGATTCGGTTTGACGTTGGTAGGTCGTAGGGGTTCATTGTCCTCACAGCCTGTTAGGACCATTGTCATTTTTACAGCTTCTTTCTTCGCCTTAGCTTTTTGTCTACAAGTGTAGCCGATAATACCCAGTATTACGAGTAATAGGAATGCTAGTACCAATATAATAACTAAAACAGTCGGTGTTCGCGCAGTTGCCATTGTTGTCAGGCCGCTTGCGAGCGCTGAACAATACGGCTCATCTATGGGATCTTGGAGTTGCTCGTCAAAGTAAATTTTATGTGGTCTATCCTCGGGGCAGGTATCCGTGCAATTAAATGCGGTTTTATCTTCAGTATTCGAGTCCATAAAGATTTTCAGATTATGACATTTGAGACAGTCAGTAGACGCTGGTCCAGTGCACCCTCGACATTCATAATGACAAGGCGTGCATGTTCTGGCATCTAAATCGGTATAATGATCTGAGGGGCACTCATCTTCGCATTGATCTCCTCGTTTGAATCCTTTGCAGACTTTGCATACTTGTATGTCGATACCAAAACCTGTGCATTTTATACAGCGGGGATGACATTTTCTGCAAACCATGTTGACTTTTTCTCCTAGATCTTTTACGTTGCCTACCCATTCGTTATAGTACCCATCTGGGCAGGTTTCGTTGACTGCTAGACAGTTGCCTATTGTGTTTTGTTCTGTGAGGATAGCTTTCTTACAGTAGTTGCAGCCGCCTTCGCCCACCGTGTTCTCTGGGCCGCTGCAACCTGTCTGGCAGTTATCGTGGCAAGGCTGACAGGTTCCGTTCTCGGACAAGTATCTAGAGTCGGGACATCTGGCGACGCAATACGGGCCGTCCCGAACATGCTTGCAGCGCGTGCAGTTGGCTCGACTCGGTCCTGAGCACCCGTCTAGGCACTCTGCATGGCATTGCTTGCAAGCCTTCGTTCCACTCTTGTACAACCTGAAAGTATAAATACTTATGTTTAATTATTTGCCCTGAGATATTACTAGGATCCACAGATGCTCCCAAGCTCAACAGTTGGCTTTTTGGGGTCAAGATGCTATCCGTACATCAAAACGGTGATCTGCTACCCACACGTTGCTCAGTTGCGTTATGGTAATAAGACTGTCTGGTTTGACGAAGGCTGTGCCAAACTGTTAGACACATCACACTTACAACATCTAGCGTTTGTTTAGTTGTCATAACTGAGAGTCAATAAGGGCTTTCGCTTGGCTCACATTTAAATAAAAATACCAAATGAGAATAAAAATATTGTAGGCATCATTTTCGTCGTTGTCACGTCATTGTGTATGAAAGAGACCTACAATACTTTAATACATGAGAGGCATTACGATGCAAAACAAGAGAACAAGAAATGTAAACCAAGTTTTATTCTACTCACCCAGGTTGAATACTACAGTTCTGGATGCAGGTTTCGCCGAATTTGTAGTTTTGACAGGAAAGGCACTGGTCCGGCCCGGGACCCCAGCATCCGTCGGATGAACATTGGGGATCACACATCAAATTGGATTTTTCTGTGGAGCATAGTTGTGTTAGCAAACAATTTGGTAAAAAATCGTAGTATTGAGTCATATTAACGGGACTTCAAAAACGCGCAGACTTTGGTTGCATAGGCAGTTAAGGTTAGTAGGTTGTGTATTCATGTTCAGTTACGAGAAAAATACTAGTAAGGGAACATAGAATTTAAATTTCGCTGAGACAATGGTCGCTGGGCATTATAAAACATAACTTAAAACTATGACTCTACTATGAGGATCCTCAAAAAATATAAAACGCCAAGCCACTTACCACATATTGCTGGTTCACCGTTCTTCTGTATCACCTGCTTATGTTCTTTCGATTTGACCAGTTTATTCCAAGCAATTTTGTCAGCGTAGCAAAGATTCTTGTTCTCCATAATCGCTATCGCTCCTGAATTGACTCGTTTAAGAGATTTCAATCCCAGGGACCTCAGCGAAGACTTCACGATATAGAGGGAAGCAAATAGGTTTTCAACCATCTGTCGTCCTCCAATGACTTCCAAGTTACGAAAGTATGAGAGACTCGTAAAGTTCGGGTGATGAGCTTGTACATTCAGGTAGCCAGTCACTTCGCGCACTGTACTGAACACCTCCAGTGCGTCAGGTTCCATCTTCGCGTAGTGCTCTCCGAAAGAGTAGTCAGCGTTTACGTGCTGGAACCCAGTAAAGGTCATTTCAAGAATTTCAATCGAACCATCTATGATGGTACAGCCTTTGAAGCTGGCAATATTTCCGGAGTGAATTGGTTTTTCTGCATGGCAAGTCTTTGGGCAAGTTACATTGCAAGGTATACATTCTCCATTTACAGCAGTTTTGTTCGGTGGACAGCTTCTAACACAAGCCCCGTTGTCTTTCAACAGATGTTCAGGGCAGTTTCTCACACAAGTAGCACCGTATGCGTACTTGCCGTTCGGGTTCGGTTCCCAAGAGTAGGTGGTGGGATTATAAATCTGCATGGGTGGACATTCCTGAGAGCAAGTGCCTTCGTCGTAAAAGTTCCGACACGCCAGGCACTGGCTCGGTAAAGGGCCCGTGCAGCCTCCCGCGCAGAAAGTGTTGCAACAGTCTCGAGGGTTCGGTCCATAGCAGCGACCTTGTGAGCATTGCGGACTGCAGTTCGTTTTCGAGAACTTCTGACAATTCTCTTCGCCCTCACCCCAGCATCCGGCTTCGCATTTGGGATGACAACGTTGACATTCCCGCTCTGGAGCTGAGAAGTTATACACGTAGACGTATGATGCGTTGACTCCGGTTATGATTTCGTCCCAATTAATAGTCTTCACGTGGCAGAGGTTGTAGTTATTGTAGATACCTACGCTACCACGGAGCACGTCGCGGAGGGCCGGCAGCTCCAGCGTGAAAGCCGCGGACATAGTGACCATGAGGGCAAACTCTTCTTCTCTCACGTTTAGTTTGAAGAGCGTCCGTCCGCGGATTATCTGCAACTGAGGCATTGTAATGTGCTTCACGTTCACATGAGAGATCAGAACATATCCTGTCACCTCCCGAATGTACTTGAGGAAGGATAAGTCCAGAGATTCGTTCTGGAGCCATGTCAGCTCGAGGTTTCCGTCGACGTAGGTACAATTCGTGAAGCGATCGCGAAGATTCCGGTAGTGGGTGTCGCGATTCGAGGGCACCGACATGCGGCCATTCGTCCCGATGCATACTGTAAACAAAGAAAAGTTTACTTTAGTACAACCTCAAATAAATAAACAACATTTGTAGGTGATATTTATGGGACAAAATGTTTTGGTAGAGTTACATAATTGGATGTCTATAGATCTTACAATAAAAACAATGTATTTGTTTATGGTTTACGTCCGACAAGTTAGGAGCTGCGCACGACTAACGAAGAGGCGTGCCGTGTGGGCGGGCTTTGAAGCGAGTTTCTTCTACTACGCTACAAGTAACACCGCTATTTTATTAGATTTAACGTTGGAAAGGTTTACAGGGCCGCTCGGCCTCAGCGCACGCGTCCGCGCCAGGAGCTAAAGCGCTTATGTAAAGCGAACATGCTAGTTTGTCACAGTCAAAAATCGCATCAATGCTTTTACCACGTAGTAATTTTTTACCGTTGTTGGCAGGCTTGTTTTAAAACGCACAATAATACACAATGGTTTATTTGTGATTAACTGGTGTTGTATCATTTACTGGAAATAGATTCTATCGATGTATTTTTGTCTTGTGATTTATTTGAATAAGTTTGTTTCTTGTAGCCAGTCCGTTTGCGTCATATCGCCACGGTAACTTAAAACTTAGCCGATGTAATTATATTTCTACTTACATTATGTCTTGCGTAATTTAACGAAAACCACAAGCCTCAGGGCAAAGATTATTGACGTTGTATTAGACGGCTCTAAGGCGCCTGCCGAATAATAGACGAACAAATAATACCCGGTTTTTTCACCTGCCCTGTGAAGAGATCGTCAAAGGTACATTTTACCTGCCCGTTTAAATAGATTTTTTCTTAAGTTATGGGTATACATGACTTAAGAAAAAGCTGCAGTCTAGTGTTACCGTCATATGATACATTTTCGTAAAGTTTTTAGAGTCCTTCAATATAACTCAAAGATATTGGAGTTAAATGTTGTAGAGTGGAATGCTCCACCAAGTCGAACGATGTCATACGTACCTACACTTTTATGAACGAGATTAAATTAACAGCCTTTTGTGCAGCTAACCTTAATTTTTCGAGAGACGTGTTAATTTCGATCGCTAATTCCTAAGGTTGGTTACATGGAAATATATTTTTGGTTATGATTTGGTATCTCCTTTTGCATAATGTATTCTTTTTTAATTTCGTGCTAGTTATATGCTTAGGTCACCTCCTACGCGTGACTTTCGAAATGAGCACGTGGGATGGATGCATAGCGAAATGCGCAGAAAATATAGAAATCAAATTTATCGTGGAGTGACGGCATCATAAACGATGTGCAAATCAGGCACATCGGTTCGATTTTAGGTGTAACGTGGTGCCTGATTTTTCGTCACTATCAATACATAGTATAAGACAAAGTCGCTTCCCGCTGTTTTCCCATAATATGTTTAGATTTTAAAAAGTACGTTTTTATAGATAGAGTGATTCAAGAAGGTTTATATGTATGTATGTATAATTTAGTAACAGCATAGCACCCGTGCGCAGCCGGAGCGGGTCGCTAGTTAAATAATACTCTGTTTCTAGATATCTAATTGTGTATCTCTTATGTTATTATGATAGCATGCTTGACACATTCATTATTAAAATCCCCATGGTTACAAATTCCAACAATGCTAACAGTGCCTCATAATGATAACAAACTGTGAAACTTTCCAAATACCTAGTCATAAGCGCGCTGAACCGAGAGCGGCGTGTCGCAGCCTCCAGTCAAGCTGACACCTACGTTAAACGGCCGAATTTGAATGTCATCTCGCAACCTGAGCGTTGTTTGTAATTTACGCACATTTGTGCTTAGCAGCGTTTTGTGTGGGCAGCTGAGTGGTGTCCGGTCGACCCAGATCCGCCGATGACATGCCCGATAGTGCCTATGTGCTCAACGAACACAGATGCTGCGATATCATCCCCTTTGAATTATATCCAGATATCATATCCGATGCGCGAACAGCTGTAGAAACTTTCATATCCAACCAAGTTTGGAAGCTCTTGAGCAATCGCGCAGTATACTCGTGCCCGCCTCGACTGGTTTGTCTCATGGCGACGTTTTTATCCAGTTACTTGCATTCTGAAGCACTGGAACCAGTTTCGCTCAGCCACCATTTCGTTCTTGTAATTCGACCTTTCACTACAATCCCTTATTGTGTTGCGCAGCTCGCTGCATCCACTGACGGCTTCCAAGTGGGCGCGGGATGGAGCCGGCAATGGACAGCGTTTGTTGTGGCTGGTGCAACGGGACCGTTGGATGCTTAAGAAAATCAAACCAGACTTTTCCACGAAAGTGAACTCGGACTTTGTTTTGTAGCTTATTTAGAATAATCGAGCGTAAATAATAGATTGGACATAATTAGTACGAATTGTATTGAACAAGGCACGGAATTATTCAACACTATTGGAATTGTCATTACGTAGTCTGATTGCGTACGAACGTACATCACCCAGCAAGTAGGTATGTACGTAAAATCGTAAAACTTGACCTCGCTTCGCTGGAATTTATACATTTTGGAAACGCAATACATTCCATATTCGTGGAAAACTGTATCGTGTACTATGTATGAACTTCAAATACCTACGGTACACAACAATGAATTTTAGAGGGGACACATTCAAGGCATAATTAACTTTACAATATAAGGAATATAATCTATTTGCATCAACATATTTTAATATATCTTTGCCTGTGTTTTTAACTTCGTTACAATGAATGTAAAGTAGATACCAAATTATAAAGTATCCAATTACTCTATTTAAAACCTAAGCCTATTGAAAGTTGCGCATTAAATTCTTTTCCGAAAAGAAATGATAGGTTTTCAAGCGCATTTGCTAAATTTGATACTGCTATCCTGCAATATTGGAAGTACCTAACGAAGTAGACCACATTTCCGCAGTTACATCACATAATACATACGTTTACAGATGAAAAGAACTAGTCTTGTCATACGGTTGTAAAACAAGAAACTATAGGTCTTAGTAATGGCGGAGCGAGGTGTCTCCTCCAAAGACAATAAAACCGTTTCGGTTTATTCGACAGAACGAGCCATAAAAATTTTAAAATTCGACAAATTCTCCGTTCGATTCTCACATAATAATAGAATATATTATCTACAAAAAATCATTTGTAAATTACTAGTATTTACAAAGTACTAGCGATTTACCCTAGTATGTACATCTGTGGTAAATAATTAATATGTTTTAAGACAAGACTAAGTTTGCTCTTTCGTTAGGTAATTAGTATGTTTCATTCACACATACAACATAGCACATTGATTAGTATTATCACGAACAAATGGTCTTCAGGCCCTGAACAGTGAAAGTCGTCAAGCAGTTTGTAAATTTTACGAGTTTAACTTTGTCCATTTCGAAACGCACCTTTGGGCCCAAAGCTTGGACATAAAACTTGAGGCTAAAGGGTACTTAATAAAATGCGCCTGGATTTAACGATCGATAGACACAGCAATCCGAGAGCATGGTCGGCCGTAAATACCAACCAACGAAGAAATATAATATAGGTACGACAGCCCGCGCTGTCTTAGGATGGGACGCTCACAGAATATAATTGAAATTCAAAAAAATTATCAAACATATCCTTTGTACTTCTAAACTAACATATATAAGTTTTCTTCGTCGCTTCTTTACTTTTATCTACATATCGAAGCGACAGAAATAAAATATATCACTTAATTTCCATGACAGTCTTACTCTGCTCTGGTCTTCCAAAAATTACGTAAATTAAAGTAGTAATAAAAAAGTACTTCGGCTCGAGTGAGGGCCTCTTAAATCGATTGCTTCTCTGGCTCGGAATTTAATAGCGACACGATCTTTTAAATAGTGGTTTCTACCTTTCTAGATCACGCATTATCATGTAGGATTTTCGATAACTACGCAGATACTGAAGACAAAAAGAATTAACACAATATTTTGAAGACACGATACTTTTCGTAGAATAGTAAATTAATTTACTAGCTGCCTCGTAGATATCACATTGTCATGGGTTTTCATTTTGATGCGCGGACCTAAAGTCCTTTTTCTTAAATAAAAGTAAACCCGAGCTACTTGCTATAATAGTCATCTATGCTAGTGAAAGTTATGTTAAAATCAGTCCAGCCGTTTTTTGAGATAATCTTGAACAAACAGATGGACAGATATTAAAAATAATGTTTTTATCAGTGCCGTTAATTCAATCAAACGTATTCAAAAGCTGTTATTTTGTAATTACAACATTCAGACACTTTAATTTTATTAAGTATAGATGCCATCGCCAATGCTATAAACGATTTTTATTTTTCTAAAATAATATTAATAGGTAGTCTCTTATATAATTTTTATGTTAATTAGACCTAATAGTTAAGCCGATATATTTTAATGCTTCTTATATACCAGGGGGCCTACTAGGAAAAAGACAATCGAAGTTTCTAATTCGTCTTCGAGCAAAACCAGCTCTTATGTTGTTTGCACGAAAACCAATCAGAAACTTCGATTTAGTTTTTGTGAGTACGGGCTCAGGGGGCCTACTCGGAAAAGGAAAATCGAAGTTTCTTTTTCGTGTTCGTGCAAAAACAAATCTTATGTCAATGGCATAAGATTAGCGTTTGCACGAAAAATAATCAGAAACTTCGATTTCGTTTTTAAGAGTACGGGCCCAGAAGACAAGAATTTGACGTGGCTATAAAGTTTTGTTGTGTTATAAAAACAGGTTGATTTATTTTTCTTGTTTTATCATTTTGATATGAATCGTATCATATTACTGAGTATCTATCTGAGTGAGCACATCGTTAGATCTGTTAATGGCATTTTGTAGATAATGCTTAAATAAATTCATAATGTGGAGGTATATAATGGAGATTAAGTTACTTGTGTATTTATGAAGAAACTGAACTTGGCCCAAACACGATATTTGCTTTTTCCTTCTTCCCATTGGTAGCAACTTTATCGTATATTTAATTTCTGCGATATCAAGATTTTGAATACAAAAGAATGTCCCTAATAAAATATTTGGTTTGAAATTGTTCTTATTAATCCGCAGCGCGTGGCGAAACATACTACAAAAAGTATCTTTATGGCAAGACTTAACCTACAAATTTTAAGGCAACACATCTTGACAAAGGCACAACGGTGCCTTTGTCAAGATGTTTTACCGAAGGCAACGCCAAAATTGCTGAATAAAACTAGACTAGGAATAACATAGCATACGCAGCTTTTTATTTTCAAAGAACGCGTGCGAAGTCTCGGGCAGAATGAAGTACTTTATAATTTAATCAATTTATTAGTACGTTAACATTTAGTCGAAATATACCACGAACTACAACATGAGTAGAGGCCTAGAGTCGTCGACTCACGCTTTGGTTCTAAGAAGTGGCAAGCCGGTTTTAGTTCTAAGTGAACACCGTTCAAAAAAGTTTCTAAGCTATTTAATTATGAGCTTTGAACACATAGACAAGTAGTTAAATGATTTTATTTTGTCCCAGAATTCAGTAAACCTATTTATTTTTTAAATACTAAACTTTGATGTTTGACTTTTGAAGCTCTCAGGAAATAAATTATCTTCTTACGTTTAGAGCCCTGAGTTTCGTTTTTCGAAAATATTGAGGCGTTCCATTTTTCCAAGGATTTTGTGCAGTGCCTCCTGTGCGGAGATGGAACTACCCAAACCACATATGTATAAAATGAATCGTCTCGATATCGTCTCTATACTATCGAGAAACCAAACTCAAGGCAACAGACAGACAGACATAGTTACTTTCGCATTTTATAATATTAATATGGTTTCTCACACGGTCTCGCAAGGGCCTCTCCTAGTTTAGATGGAAAAGAACGTGTTTTCCTTGGACCCGTAGTTATTTATATGTAATGATTGGCGACGTTGTTTTTCCTCAATAGAACTAGACTGGAAGGAATGCATTCATCATAATGTTAATGTCAAATGTTTTTCAATAAACTGGAAGTTGCCGGCATGGATATTGAATTTATCACTTCCCATCACAGATGCGGGAATAGCGATGAAATATGTTTCTATAGGAAATTTTGCGAATAGATTTCAGGTTTGTAATGTTTACCAAAATTTGAATTTTCAATTATCACGATGAAACAGTAGCTTTTCCTAACATAGTAGAGCTTTTTAGTAATAATGGTGTTTATTAAAAAAATGCTTAACAAAAATGCTTAGATCAATGCATCGTCATGTAATAAAAACAACATTAGAAATGTAGAAAAGGCGGAAAACGGCAAAGTTCGATCAATTAATCACCAGGTGTCCTCAAATTAAAGAAATCAAATGGAAAAAACCCCCAAACATCTGCCCAGCCATTTATATCGGAAACCGAAACACCAAAGTTTGGCTTTTTAATTGATTCCAAAGAAATTTAGTAACACCGTTACCCAACTAGTCTCTCTAACTACACGGCTATTCTTTCCACATTCCAATCTAAAACTAGGCAGTGTTTAATCGTTTTACAATCGTTTATGTGCTTGTGCAATTATATTCCACAATAATAATAAAGTGAAGTGACATTTTTAAACTTGTTCTGTGTAGGTTTTATGTTTTTACACCCACTTTTAAAAATACTTTATAGCCACTATAACATTTCTTAAATAAAACCCTTTAAACTTAAAAATCTGCCTACACTGGTGGTCGTATCATAAAATTATATATAATACTGTAGGTACCTGCCTGCCACACATTTTGTACAATAATAATAATGCCGGACAATCGACACAGCATTATCTAGCCCCAAGCTAAGCAGAGCTTGTGTTATGGGTACTAGATAACTGATATAATGAATAGAATATATTACATAGATATGCCTTTTTTATTAAACATAAAAATACCCAGAACAAATGAACCAGCGGTAAACGAATGTCCAGCTATAGATTGTAAATTGAAAATCGGTTTGGCATCAGAACGGCATCTCTACGTTGTACAGTAGAAGCTCAAAAATTCCAAACATCGGTCCTTTGTATGCTCAGACGACGAGGCGTTGACATATCGTATATCAGTGAGCTTTTGTGAACAAAAATTTTCGTTTTTGACCCCACCGTGAGCTAAGAACCTGAGCTCCTGAGAAACACGATTATAATATTAAACAAAGGAGCTTTTCACCTACGCTGCCCTGCGCCATAAACGAACCAATTTATGTTTAGTTTATAACAATCGGTCAAAACAAATTTAAAGTTACGATCGAAAATCGACGGTCGAGTTAACTATGCTACTTGCCCATGACTTCGTTCGCATTTAAATATACGTTATTCCAGATTTAGAAATACATATATATTTGCAATATTTAAATTTGATCAGTTCTGTAGTTTCGGTATCAGGCGACAAAATAACAACTTAAAATCTATAAAAAAAAAAGATTATAAAATTTTGTGTGAGGATAAAACAAATATATTATATTTAACAAAATTATGGTTATTAATAATATTCATTTAAACGTTTATTTATATTTGTAAATAAGAATAGTTGAAAGCTTACTTACTATTGTGTGGTTTATCAGAAAAATCGTTTTATTGAATCGGTCGTAGCATTTTCCACTTTTATTATTTATGTATATATTGAACAAAAGCATTGTACGGTGTATATAATTGTGTATAACATGCCTACACAACAGTATTTTTATGACCATTGTTGTAAAGTTGGATTATATTAAGGTTTCGTTGGTTCCTATAAAATTTGATATCATTGAATGCAGCGGCCTTTGAAAGAAATGAGCGTGAAGGCATTTTAAATTCAGGATAACTCAAACTATAACATTAAATAATGGCTGTTTTCACAACTTAGCACAGTTCTAATGGAGAATCTGTATAAAAGACTCCAACATAATTTAACGCATAACATTACCTATGTCAATATAGATCTATACTTTATTAACAAAGAAAATTACAATCAGGAAAACAATTGAATCAGTTGAGCTAACTGCAGACTGTTGCCAATAATAGTTGTATAACGTAAAGAGTCAAATAGCTATAATGAGCTGGTGAGTATCTGGCGCAGTGCATTAGTATTGCCATACAGCGCGGGGCGGGGTAATGCAGCCAGCGCAGCGTCTTGGGGACGGACGCTTCCGACTGGTATTGATATGGATCGGTTGAGCTATCTGTAGATTGTTTGCAACAGTCTGCAGTTAATTCAATTGTAAATACTAGTTTAATTGGTTTATATTATTTTCTTTTTCAATAAAGCTTATTAGTGCTTATTATTAAATGTTTATTAGTACACATCTTATTTGCCCAAATCAAAGCCTTTGCAGAAGGAAACAATAACTTGGGTTACCAAAATATGTGTAAATAAATAATGAAGCATTTATTTATATAATCTTGCCATACAGCGGGGCAATGCAGCCGGCGTCTTGGGGACGCTTCCGACTGACATTGATATGGACCAGTTGAGCTACCTGTAGATTATTTGTAACAGTCTGTTAGCTCCATTGTTTCAATTGTAAATACTAGCTCTTATTTCTTAATATTATTTGATTGTAATTTTCTTTGTCAAAAAGTTACAAATGTTAATAAAGAAAATGTGCCAATATTGGAACAACTTGTCTATTATTGAACGAACCTGTAACTGACTGATAGGATAAAATTAGAAAAAAAAAATCTGTGATTGATTCCACTAATAATTTGATTCGGTTTTACAATAGATTTAAAATTACCTCATATGTACGTACAATGTTTTCTATCAAGTTTTACAGGACAAATAACAATCCTTCGTGAATAGAATGAATTCTTAGAAAAAAGTATCTACACATCAAAATGAAAGAATCATAAAACAATTGGAAACTATGTATATCATACGGCATGGGGCCGAATTAAGGACCTCATCCTTTTTTGAAGTCGGTTGAAAACAGCTAACCTTACTTTAAAAATAAGGCACAAAGAAAAGCTGAAAGTCTGTAAGCTGATACGACATAAAAACCTTTTATCTCAAAATCTGCAGCGCACAAAAGCATAACCGAGCTACAAAAGACACCTTGCTTTCAAAAGCTCATATTGTCTCTTTTGAAGCCGTCTCAGTACAGATTTAATTGTTCCTCGTTCAGAGCAGGTTCACCGTACTCGGCCAGGCTTTAGAGCTGTATAAGGCCTCGTCTGTACCTACAAGATAAAGCTCTGTTTGTTTTATACAGCCGCGATTAGATCGTACCTTTACAACGCTGTTTTACGCACTTATAGCCATAAGTGTATGCTTATGTCACACCATGGAACTAGCTGTTAATCGTGCTTTGGTACAATTGGTACCTACGTGTTTGACACAAAAGCTAGGTTATGCTCGGTTGCGTTTAGTTAACAAGTCAACATTTAGTTTTTGCACCAGAAAAAGCGTAGATCTCAGAAAGTTCATCTGCTAGGGCAGTCGTGGAAATTTATTCCTGAGCTTGAAAGAGACTTAGCTAGACCTTTAAATCGGGATTTCCTAAAAAAGCTATATCATACTATATGGTACAAACAGTTAGTTATGGCAACACAACCCCTAATTTCACCAGCCAAGTACCTGTACAACCCTGGTTCTATTGTCTCTAGATGTCCCATCATTACTTTCATGAACTTTTCATTTAACTAACTCGAATGTTAACTGTACTGTCCGGAAAAAAACAGACTATTGTCTGATCCAAGTTGGTCTAATTTAAATACAAACACATCCAATGACCGTTCAGTTCCAAATCCAGGTGTTAAAATCACTGCACTTACTCTTTCCTTTAACAAATTCCGAATGTCTTGCGTGTTGGTGTGTGTGGTGCGGGTGTGGGTGTGGGTGCGGCCGGCTCTTCGCGGCGGCAACTTGGACCGCGAGCGCGGTGAGGCACAGGCACCAGAAAGCGCGCGCAGCGACCATGCTGCGTCATCACTACACTACACACGCGACCGCCCGGCACAGGCTTCCATCGTGGACTGGCCCGCCAGGTACGAAAGCCTCGCTGCGTGTGCGCACCCGTAGACCTTTGATGGTTTAGACAGGGCTGCCGTAAAAGCCTTTGGCTTTTGACATTTCATTATTAATGTGAGCGGGTCAACTACGAACCTCGTTGGAAGAACTAACCTAATTCTGACTGATGGCATTTCGGCCGGTTTCGTATTTTAGGAATCGCCTAATCGGTCATTGTGGAGATCCTTATGGGAGGCCTATGTCCAGCTGTGGACGCCGGATGGTATTATGATGATGATGATGATGATATGCCTAGCTATAATTGTGGTCAACAACAACCGCTGGACAGGTTCAACTTTCCAAAAGGCCTATTCTAATTTTTTTAAACTGAATACCTATTACATTTTTAACCTACGCTATCAACATAATTGTATTGCGTTAACTTGGCATAAACGGACTTGCGTAAAATTTACTACTAATTTAATATTTTATAGCAATATCATAAAAAAATATGCTTATTTGGAAAAATAACCTTTTCGCAGTTGATTAGAAATAAAATAACTTACACCAATAAAGCTCTTAAAATTACAAACCGTACATTTTAATTGCCGTGTCTGTCCGCTCGTAGCTCTACCAAACCATGCACAGGTAAGTTAGAGCAGGTATGCGACGCCAACGACGTCCACGAAGTAAAAAAGCCTTGTAACGAAACTTTAATAACTAACGCTTTGTGGATCACGGTCAATAAATTCAACGAGAAACGGTCGTAGATTATGTTTTAGTGACTGTCGAAAACTATTGCCTCTGTACTGGGTTGGTTGTGCTCTGTAGCTCATGGTATAAAATTATATTTAAACGTTGAAGTGAAGAAAGTCAAATAACATTTAGTTGTATTATTTTGTATCAATTTTTTTAATGTTTTTTTTTTAAATTGGCTGTATAATACATATTTGCCTCGGTCTATTTCAAAACATCTTTGATCCGCGATTAGAACCTGCTATTCGACTAAGGTCGATATGTTTGTATATTATATAGCTAAATTACGTCACTAAGCTAGAAAATATATAAAAATATTGAGAGAATAGTGTGTTTTCTCGCTACAATCTCAAATCAATTAAAGTTATCTCAAACTCATTTACAGATTAACTAAGTTACGAGCCCTGTGCACACTCTTTACACATCACAGAGTATATCTACTTTGATAAAACATTGTGTATTTTATGCTACAGTCAAAGTCCTCCTCTAATGGTTACACCCATGTATATTATACTCAAGTCTGGTGGTAAGTCCTCAGCGATGAATTTTTAGGAAAATTTTATCAACTTAGGTACGTAATAACGTATTCTTGTTTTATAATTTGATAGGAAGTAGAAAGCTACGGAATTATTATTTTTTAAATGTTTTTTTTGAGGCCTTTATTTTACTTACCCACCGAGATAGTACCTAAACGTTTAATAATCGACAGTTAAAAAACGCTGTCCGGTAAAAATACTCTACACCTTGGCCAAAATCTTTCAATTTCTAAACAACAATTTATCATTAATCTGTTAGATACATAATTTTTTACTTTTACTAAAGGTAAAGTTACTGCAAATGCATATCTCTGCCTACAACAGATAAGTGGGAAAGCGCTCGTTGAACTCTTTAGGAAAGTTGAGTGGAGTTCTTACCACGTCTCACGTGCGACCACAAGACGGGGTCAAACCGCCTGCTCGTATACATTGCACTATTTCTCCCTAGCCTAAGTAATGCGGGGGAAACGAACCGGCAATGGACGCTCAGTCATATGAGAAGTGTAACGGAATAACTATAGAATGTTTGGTTACATAGTTGATTTTGCTAGGTTCGTATCGCATTCCTGGCCTATGGGGCATAGAGGTTTCATTAATATGAGATTGCAGTAAGAAATATGAAACTAGACTTAATATGTCGTTAACTTACTTGGTAGCTGTTTCCTCAGGTGTGTGCTGACAACATACTAGTGTAGGTCGATTTATGCTATACTTCTAGTTTTTATTAACTGACTTTGAAAAGAGGAGATAATCAATTCGTCCGTATGTTTTTTTTTGTATGTATGTTACGTGATATCTCCGTCAATTAAGAACCGATTTTGAAAATTCTTTCACTTTTGTATAGAAAATGATCCCGAAGGGGTCCCATAAATTTTTTATCCCCAGGGGATTAGTATTTATCCCACAAAATTCAAAAACAGTGTAAAAGTAAGGGAATTTGAAGTCGGTTCATTGGTTTTTTAAACACGCCATATTATTATAATTTATATACCTTCGTTTGACCACAATTTCATCTGATGGGAAGAGATGATGTGGCCGACGATGTATCGCAAAGGTCTAAAAGACACGTATTCACTCTTGAAGAGACCCAGACAGGCTGTAGTTGGCCACAAAAAGAAGACAACTAGTACCAATCCTTCCTTAGCAGTACGAATGTGAAAAACATGGAGCAAAACCGCTTATTAGTACGAGTAGAAGGAATATCCACAAGATATGAATGGAAATGCTCCGTACGTATGCTTGCCCTGGAGTCAAATCCCCAGTTCCCCACCTCTTGGGCTGGTCTAGTATATCAAAGATCCTAGTAGTTTGACTAGTTTATGTGAGTTTTTGCCAAAAAATCTGTGATAAATACATATAATAATAGATTCAGGCGTTACTTTGCGGAAATCCATTGCGTAATATTATAATTAAAAAATATATTGTAACTTGCTGTGCTGACCAATCCCAATGACAAGATCGAGTATTGTGGTGTCCTGAAGATGTCTCGTGGAGAGACGAAACTAGTTGACAACTTATTTTGATGAATAGTATCAGAGAAGGCTATACGCGGAATTGTTTCTAAAAAAAAATTCATTCTAATATTAAAAAATCTGTGTTAAACTTGTTTCTTGGTATTGTATATCTCGTGATTGCAATCAATAGGACTTATTATTTTTTAAATGCAAATTTGATGAAGAAAAGTTTTTTACAAATATACCATAAACTTTTATGTCATCCATGGGGTGAGTTTTACGTACCTGAGGAAGGGCAGCAGCTTCCTTCTGTATACTTTTAACACCACTGCGATCACCAATCTGCCTGCAAAATTAAGTTTCCTGATTTCCCCTTATGGGGATTTATCAAGGGGGAAAACCCAAAGCGTTTTTGCCATTATGGCAAAACCTGGTAATGTTTGGGGGAGGCACGTTCAGCTGTGGAGATAGGTATGCTGATGAGGAGGACGATACAAAATTGACATTCTTGACATTTGCTGTCCCTTTGACATTTGATTTAATTTTTGATAATGTCTGATATTTCGAAAACAACGCGAAGACGCACACTGAAACTAGTTGGTTACGGTAGTTTCACCAGTCTCTTAAAAGGAACCAGGAAAAGTACAAATGAGACTTATCACAAACAATGTAAATTTTTTATCTTTTTGAGAATCTGTCCTTTTGAGAATCTGTCTTTATGAGCACAAAGAAACTCTATCCCAATACGGACCGATTAAATACCTACTGCCTAATGTAAATATAAGTTACACCCACACATTCACTCAAGTTTACAAAAAAAAGAAGGTAAAATCTATTCATCAAAACATATATTCTTACACCTTATGTACCTGATCAACATAAAATCAACAAGAGTTTTAGCGGAACCACCTACCAGATTATCATACGTCATCTCTTCCGGGAGTATATAGTATTGTGATATGTTATGTCCTGGACTGGTACTATGTATCTATATCTCTGTGCAAAGTTTGATTTAGATCCGTTCAGTCTTAAATAAGTAACACAGAGTCGACAGAACTACTTTCGAATTTATAAACTGTATAACAAATTATATAAAATAATGCGAGTAGGCATAGCCCAGGCATGCGTATTATCAAAAACGGTTAAGCCATAAAAAAACTAGTTTTTACTATTCACGTCGCTCATTTCCATTTAGTATTTAAATAAATTTATACATGTCCCCAAAATTATTCTGTGATTAGCTAATGCCCAATAGACGATACCATTCATAAGAAATTTCTTTATCTTCCTACGAGTTCTTACGAGCTAGAAACACATTATTACTGTATGTTCTGTTGTTGTTACGGGTCGTACATTAATCACGTGATGTTTGTTTAGCATTTTTATAACTCCCTCCCTTGGTAGGTGTAAGGTTAAGACTAAACCCCTCTCCGACTCCTCTAGCCAAAATTAAAAAGGGATGACGACATCTAGATAATATTACCATCATTAAATATAATAGAGATAATTAGAAACTAAAAATCAACTAAATGATTGATTTAACTTGTTAAGGCGCTTTCTTGAGCCAACTAGCGCCGCCAGTCGCCACCTATTTTATCGTATTATTACGAAAATCCTTCTCTATCCAGGCCATAAGGTTGTGGAATGCCTGAATCCATTCGAAAATCAGCATCATTACCGGTTTTCAAAGCACGTATCAAGGAAATTTTCCTCTTAGAAAAATATATTTATGTATAGGTATTGCACCTACGTCGCCGTGGGGTAGAGTATTTTTTAAACACCAACACTGCGATCACCAATCCGCCTGGCAAGCGTGGTGATTATGGCAAATCCCCCCCTACATGGGAGACCATCCACTCGATGGACCGACGACATCGTAGCGGTCGCAGGGAGTTGATGGATGGAGGCGGCTCAGGACCGCTATTTGTGGCGTCGTACGGGGGAGGCCTATGTCCAGCAGTGGACGTGTATGGGCTGATGATGAATTGCACCTATATTTATATATTTAGTTAAGTTGCTATTGAAAATATACCTATATTATCCTCTGTTGTTAGATATTTATAATGTTATTTATTTCTGACAAATTTAGATACACCCTGCCTTTCTTAAATTCGTATAATTCTTTCCATCCAAAGGTTTCCTGGAAGAGATCGCTTCTAAGCGATAAGGGCGCCCATCGTACATGTTTTATGTATTTTTAATGTTTTCTTCTTGGTGTACGATAAATACAATTAATAATAAAGAATTTTGTAATTGTGTTACGTTAACAAAGAAAGTTTCAAAAAATCCCTTGGCCAGTTTGTATTACATATCATAAGCTTTTTCTAAAGCCTCTGTAAGCTTTATTTTGTAAAAGCTGCTGCCCGCGCCTTCGCTTGCATTTTATCAGGATAAAAAGCCTATATGTTATTCCAGGTCCCAAACTATAGTGGTAAGGGGCCCCAATACGACACGACCCTTTACCAATAACGTTCAGTAACATAAGTTCTTAAAACTACATCAAGGTACCTGTATCTCATTTATTATCTGTAAGCTGCTGCCAGCAGCTTCTCAAACGTTTTTCATGTACCCTATGTCCGTCCCCGGGATACCATCTACCTCCCTGCCAAATTTCGTTAAGATCCGTTCAGCCGTTAAAAGGTAACAGATAACAGTAACTCTACTACAAAATTTACAATAATAATTACATTAAGTTTACTAGAATTTACTACATCGTCAGCAGCATCTTTAGAAGCCGGATTTTACCCCTTGTTGGGTGTAGCACCGTGTTATGACGTTCCTGATTTGCAGAACCTTCCCAACTCGTAAAATAACAAACTAAAGTTTTCTTCGTCGCTTCTTTACTTTAGTCTACACACCGAAGCGACAGAAATCCAAATATCACTTTATTTCCATGTCAGTGTTTAATTTTAACAATTTGAACTTTTCTAAGTGTACATTTATTGTATTTACGGATATAAAGAATTTTTGACTTTTGACTTTGACTTCTCTTTCGTCCCTACCTTACTGATAAATAAATATCAACTAAATAGGCTCGATGTTCTTGCCACCCACCACGTTCCTGTGCTCAAATCATCCAGCAACATGCGAAATCAGCAAGACACAGGAAGTACATGTAAACGTCTGCTTCTATGAATCAATTCTTATGTACATAAGAATTACGTTGCATCGAATCAGCAAATTTGATATTGCGAAATAAATGCTAAGGTACGATTAATGCCCTAGCTGATCAGCTTAGTATACATAATAACAAGTGTGTTTTTATTCTATTAAATTCCTCGATATATATATATATAAATTGGCAAAGAGAGTTTACGCATAAACCTTATTTTAACAAACATCTGGATCGGAGCTTGAAATATAATTACTAGGTTATATTTAAATAATTTATTGTATTTGTATGGAGCAGTGAAACTCCTCTAGATTGTCTGTAGTTAATTTATTCCGTACTAGCTGCTGCCCGCGCCTTTGTCCGCGTTTTATGGGGATCAAAAAATAGCCTATAATGTTATTCCTGCCCCAAATTATACCCATACCAAATTTCAGCCGAATCAATTCAGTGATTTTTGCATGAAAGAGTAACAAATATCCATACATCCTTACAAACTTTGACATTTATAATATTAGTAGGAAGTAGGATGTAGATCTGCAGTTAGCTCAACTGTTTCAGTTGTAAATACTAGTCCTAATTGGTTTTTATCCTTTGATTGCACTTTTCCTTGTAAATAAACGTTTTTAATTATTAAGATCTTCAGATTCCACACTATTTACTACTTGTACTGATACTAGCCTCTGCACGCGGTTCCGCTCGCACTTTATATCACCGGTTCATTGCATAAAAATTTACCTTTCTCAAGGGGATTATCGATCAGAATGTCTCATTTCAAAGTTTTTTCCAACGCATTTTTGCATTACTTTCCGATGTCTTAGCTTGCCACTGTTTAATGTGATAATTACAGCTCGAATTTATTTATTAATTGAAATACTTTTAAAGAATTTCAATGTATCAAATTTAATGTTATAGAAGCGCAGGATTCTCTAACACAAGCATAATTATATTAATTGTACTTAAGGAGTACCCATGTTATTTTCTTTTTGTTTATATGTTCCGACGTTGAAATCGTTGAAATATTAACCAATGTTACGGTTTTTTCAACAAAAGAGACTATCCTTATATGTAATGCTAATTATGATTAAAAAAAAATTCTGTATCAAATTGAGTGGTAAATAAAATAGAAAAATAAACGGGATTTACATTTTTTTTATTTAATTTTAAAAGTTGCATCTTTTATTTGCGCAGTCGAAATAACAATAGTTGTTATTTTCAATAGGCAGGAAACTTCCTTTGGGCATTTTGTTTCTATTAAACATAAGCGTGTAGATAAAGGATACAAGCTTTTCCATGCGCAAACTATCGCAAAAAATATAAAAACTGCTTCGGGCAACGGATACTTGTATGCAGTAAATCCCAACATTGAGCAAAGATACGTAACATTACATGTAGTTTGATCCTAAAAGCAACATTATCTTGAGGCATAGCACAGCACATCGGACCCCTGTTGGTGCGTCTCGCCGGCTCCAGACCCAAAAGCCTCCGGGTGCAAGCTCGAAGCCACCACTTGACTCCATTGTCCGACCACAATAGGACTTTGATTTCGTCTATTGTGTTGCAGGTACCGGCTTACTGCCCTTACGCCAGTCCTATACCAATCTCAACCTTAAGTGTTAAACATTACGGCTCGTCTTAATCCTCACTTCAACGTATTTGTTCATAGCACAAAAAGGTACAAGTGCTTTATTGTTGGCACTTCATTATAATGCGACTATTATTGTTTTACTAACATAACGTCTACAAACCTTGCAAAGTTATGTTTTGATCCTATCTCCATAGGTCTTGATAATTGTGTCTACGAGAGGAGTTATTGGGGTGTCTAAATACTCAAGGGACCTTTATCTTCTTAATTCTGTAGTATACACACAACCCTTTAAAGTTACTGTGAGTAATTTCATCAGGTTAGATTATAAATGTTACAGTGTCTGTACTGTTTAGACTACACTGTGACTTAGATTTTTGGAATGGGCTGAACGAGGCATATGTTTTGGGTTGAAATGGGAAAAATAATATTGTGTAGAAAAATTGTGGGTTGAACGGGGAAGCACTCAAATAAAATCATATTTTTAAGTTAACAACTATTGGACATGTACAAAGGCGAGCTTAACCCTAATAGAGTTTTCTTACAGCAAACCTACGATTATAATGAGAATTTATGAGTGTGGACTGATAATGTGTACTACATACAAGACAGAGAAACAAAATACAGAGAATAATATTAAATAAAATAAAAAAAGCTAATCTAGATACAAAGCTAACATACACGAAAAGAAAGAAAATTACCTAATATAAATAAATATGATATACTATATTATAATTATAAGATAATATTCCTACTAATATAATACATATATATATATATACTATGATACAGTCATAGCAGATATATTTATATATAGCGAGAGATGTCTAGTTTACTTTTGACATAAATAAGCTAAAAATTACTAATAAAAGACTATTAGGCTATATTCTTTTGTAATTTAGCACGTTTTACGTTTAACATGTATTGTACCTTGCCAAACGTTTCTGTATACAAAAAGATTTCAACGCGCGTAGTTTTAAAATTGTTTTTATAATTATTGGCTTAACATATAATAGAATTTTGTTAGTATTCGTTTGGTTTTTACGCTCATTCAAATATTATAGATTCCTAGGATTTATATATACAATGTAAAAAAACTAGGTGTCATTAGTTAAAATACATATGTATGTATGATCTAATAAATCTTATATATTTCACTCGTTTACATATGGTTCCCACGAAATATCAGGAGGATAATAATATAAAATAAATGCAATTCATTTAATTCATAATATACACATAGTTTTATAACTCAAATGAATTAGAAACCTGTATAAAATGTTATCAACAGCTTTTTAGCAGAATTAATGTTGTTGATTTACAACTTTGAATACGTATTATAAGTAAGATTATTCTTAGTTCTCAAACTGTAGAAGTAATAAAACATTCTTGCTAGATTATTAATAGAGAATTATAACATAAAAACCGATTCGGGAATACCGATGCAGGCTAAAAATTTACATGAGCGAGTTTGTCAAATGTCAAAGACGGTAAGTTCCTTATAAGACGGGTTCGATTATTTTTATGGGTGACACGACCTCCATGGATGACAACAACGCAACCATAGTGTTATTATAGTACAAGAACACAACAGTAGGCAGGTTTATCAGAACAACCACAAGTAAAATTGCTAAATTGGGCGAGAGAAACCCTTCAGCATTTAGTTTTTCAATTTCATTTCATGTCGGTCTATATAACATAACATTTGAGTAACTATTACATGACAATACGATATTTGAGAAAGTAAAATATCATTACATATTATGAAACAAAGTCCCCCGCCGCATCTGTCTGTCTGTTCGCGATAAACTCAAAAACTACTCAATAGATTTTCATGCGGTTTTCACCAATCGTTACCGTTATTCATGAGGAAGATTTATTTATATATATAAATCTTCCTCATGAATAACGCTAACGATTGGTATATATATAAGATAATATATAATTTGACTTTATTTGTTCGTATATATTTGTTGAATAATATCGATAATTGATGGAAGTGTCGGAAAAAGTCAAGCCACCTGGGAGCTTTCTTCGCAAACGCTGCCTAATTGCCCTTTGAAATATGTGTCTGCTTTGACATATATGCTCTACTATCCGTACGAAGCAGGGGCGGGTTGCTAGTAGTTTATAAATTTGATTCAATAAACAGTTTATAATACCAGAAACCAAAAACATATCCAAATACTAAGCAAAGCCGCCTCTCAAGCATAAAAATTAATTTTCGGATCATTAATATTGAACGAAGAACTGTTAATAACTGAGGTTTTATAAAATGTAATAAAAAGCGCATTCCTGGGGTCTGTCTGTACCCCACTGGGAGAGATGGCGATCCCAGCTTTGATATACAACGAGCCAGACTCAGAACTAAACAAGAATCTACCATGCAACATTCTTCTTAAAACCTTCAATAATTTCGACGTTAAGGTTCAGTTTCCTCTGCTCATTTACGAACAGCCTTCGTCACTAATCCAAACAAAGAACTGTTCACCGAATTTGTAACTTTATCTTTTAGTTAATAGTGTTTGTTATCGTCTGTGTTGTTTTCGGTAGAGGTTTAAACTACGCGGTGTTAATAATAATAATGAATATTTTGAATGTTAGATTCTGTAAAGCATCTGCCGCCCCCAACTGTTCGCTGTAATCATATCGATAACTCAAGCCGAGGATGGTATCAATCGATCATCCAAACCTTAGGTACATACCTACTTGCCTACTCGTATCTGTACCATGAATACCGTATTAAAGTAGCTTACATATCGTATTTTATATACATACTGTAGGTACCTACACCACAAAAATATATGAAATACTCAAAAAAAATATTAATACAGCTGAAATTGTTAAGGATTGTGTCATTTTATACTAAAGTTCCAACAATCAATCATTATTTGTATATTTTTCAGATAAGATAGACCCATAAGTTAGTATAAAAAAAAAAGTATTTATATATAATATTTTATACTGTATTCTCAGAAAAAGATTCAATAAACTTGTATGAATCCTTTTTACAACCGAATACACGATCAATAGCGCCATTAACGACAACTTTAGTCTGTACCGAACCTTGCAAAAACCTTAGTAGAAGTGTAACCTGTCCAAGACCTTAAAGGGTTAGTGACAAGAAAGTGTGAGCTGATAAAACCGCATGGCAAATGTTAATGTGACCAACTGGGGAGTGATGTAAAGGGCTGTTCAGAATATAGGCTACCAGTAACAGCTAAGTGCAAATAATATATTATGGTGGACTTTCAGAAATAAGGAGGAAACACGGAAAATTATATTAAAAATTTTTTTAGACCTTTGATGTCACAAGTCGAAGCCGAAGAAAAATATAACTACAGTTTTTAATAATTTTCTGGTTATAAATACTATTATCGAGTTTTGCATCTCTTTTTCGAGCACGGGTACAAATACCATTCTAGCGAGAGGTAAAATTATGAAAAAACGTATGATAAATAAAAAATGCGTACACAGATATACAAAGTAAAATACTAAGCGATATCATCCTAATAATATTGTTAATGTCAATGTTTGTAGTATGGATGTTTGTTCCAAAAAAAAAACTTTCTACTAATAAATTCAAACAAATTGTCAAACATATCCTTTGTACAAAATTACAGACTATCTAGAAGATAAAAAAGCTTGGGACGGATTTTGCTCCAACTCGAAAAATAACTCTAAAAATAACACCTAACAGGCTAAAGGTTTCTTCGTCGCTTCTTTAGTCTACATACCGAAGCGACCGAAATCAAAATATCACTTAATTTCCATATCAGTGTTTAATTTCAAGAATTTGACCTTTTCTAAGTGTACATTTATTGTATTTACGGAAATAAAGAAACTTTGACATTGACTTGACTTTGACTCCTCTTTCACACAAAAACTACTGAACTGATTGGGCCATAATTTGGTATGGGTATAGTTAGGGACCTGGAATAACATATAGTCTATTTATTATGCAGATAAAACGCGGGTAAAGGCGCTGGCAGTGACTAGTTATTTCATAATTCCTAACGGAGACCGCGGTCCAAACCACACTTAAATCTGTGACGTAAAAACCTCACAGTATACGACTAAAATCATAAAATGGACGATTCGAGTTGAAATAAAACAACGAGAGTCCTTTTGTCTTACCCATGTCTACAGAACTTTATCTGTTCGTCGTAAAAAAGGTAAGGTTGGAGTGGCAGGCCAGGTAACCGGCCCATTTTGTACAGCCTTTTATTGTTATACTTTTTCAATAATCCGCGGTTTTTATAGCTTGTTAGATGGTTTGTAACGATGCCAGATTACTAATTCATTTAGGGGGTATGCCGGTAGCTCGTTGGCAACACTTTATTTTTAAAGTTTTTGTACCTTACATAAGTATAAGTTCTATAGCTGTAGGTATAGTGTAGTTATGAAGACACTCTTAAATCCTAGGTAGCTAGGTACAAAGATGGCAGGAAAAAAACTAAAAAATTGCCCATGAAAATCACAACGAGAAACATAAAACAAGTTTGTATGCTAAAATCAATTAGATTGTTTCCTAACACTGGTTAAAATTAAGAATGTTATTAAATATTAACGATCTATCATAAAACAAAATTAAATATTTAGTAACAATTCCGCGTAAACTCTGATTGTATTCATCAAAGTAAGTTGTCTATTACATTTCGGCAAACTAACGCCTGAATCTATTTTTTTTAATGATCTACGTTTGTATATATGTATAAAATCCTAATAACTATATTATAAATACGAAACTATGTTTGTTTGTTTGTACTTTCTTCACGCCTTAACTAAGCAACCAATCGACTTGACTTTGGCATAAAGTTAGTTAAAAGGATGGAGAGTAACATAGGCTACTGCTTGTCTTGGTAAAACATCAAATTCCCATAGGAGATTTACGGCAAAAAATACCTCTTTTTTCCTCCTGATAATGTGAAATTCAAATGTAACGCTGGTGATGCCATGATGACAAAACCTACAATATGCTGGTAGTTTGAATACTGTGTATATAATGGGAACTTTACTGACCACATACCGGTATTCCAGTTGGCAGGAAAAAATACACGACAAAAAACATACGAAGTATTTCAAATCACGTCCTTTATTTACATAAACGTTAATATCCTGTAATTAATAATGAATGGTGTTTACTAGTTTATATTATAGGTATATGAGTCATCATCAGCACACCAGCAAGGAATCTTCAGCAGCAAGGAATCTTCAGCAGCAAGGAATTATCCACAGTAGATTTATTATTTTTATTTTCCATAATCCTACTAATATCCTATTTCCTACTAATATTAAAAATGTGAAAGTTTGTATGGATGGATGTATGGATATTTGTTACTCCTTCACGCAAAAACTACTGAACCGATTAGGCTCAAATTTGGTATGGGTGTAGTTTGGGACCTGGAATAACATATAGGTTATTTTTTTATCCCGATAAAACGCGGGCGAAGGCGCGTGCAGCAGCTAGTTTTCCATAATTTTACAATATTTTTTTAAATTTGTGGAAAACTATATAGCTAGTTCCAAGGAGGTACTAGGTTCCGTAAGTACTTGAACAATTATTTCTGTTTCTTCTGTTATAAGATGAAATAAAAATATATGTAATTATCATGTTTTATTGACAAAGAAAATAACAATTAAACTAGTATTTTACAATTGAAACAATTGAGCTACCTACAGACTGTTGCAAACAATCAACAGATAGCTCAACTGGTCCATTATCATGTTCATGTTTGATAATATTCCATGGTTTTTATTAGGTATGACTTTGTCCTTTAATTCTTGCTTAAGGTATCATTTCCTGTAACCTTTGCTAATGAAAATAAGATCCTATCCTACTATTATTATAAATGTCAAAGTTCGTAAGATGGATGTATGGATGTTTGTTCATCTTAGAGGAAATGAACATCAAAGCCAATGCAGCTCTAAGCTCTTCATTGACATGAGTAGTCACTATGTGTCCATTCTGCAAAGCCTAAGACTGAAAATAAAAGGAACAAAATGTCCAGAATCAGAGACACGAACCAGACGTTATCAAAAAAACCTCGTCTTCGCTCTCACAATAAGATTCGCGTTTAGATTCCATTCCCAATCACGAGGAGTAAAAAAAGTACTATTGTAGCGAGCGTGCGAACGCACTCCCCTTTGTTCGACTGCGTATGTTAAAAGTGCATCTGTCAAAATCAATTTAAATCCAGCTCTACAACTCTGGATACCCCGTCAAGATGTCTAATAGCCCGGCTCAAACATTTGTGCAAACACGCATGCACAAACACAGTTTGCGCAAGCAACACAGAGCGTGTGGCCGGGCTCAAACCTGTTTGCGCAAGCAAGATGGAGCGTGTGACTGGGCTCATCATGCTTGCACAAACTGGTTTGTGCAATCATGCATGCACAAATGTTTGAGCATGTAGCCGGCTATTAGAAATGTTCTATAATAATCTATACTCAACTCTGACACCCTTACCAATCCTACTCTATCAGTTTATGATAATTTGATTGATTTTGTTGAACTGATTATATAATATACAAGCGACCCGTCCCGGCTTCGCACGGGTGCAAATTATACATATAAAGCTTCCTCTTGAATCAGTCTATCTATTAAAAATCAGTTGTTAGGTGACTATGGCGGTCAAAGGGTTAAAGATTTAAGCATATATATAGAGGACTGATAGACAGAAGTGAATTTGTTTCATACTATGTAGTAATAGGTATCTCGATGGACCGACGACATTGTAGCGGTCGCAGGGAGTCGATGGATGGAGGCGGCTCAGGATAGCTATTTGTGGCGTCGTTTGGAGTAGGCCTATGTTCAGCAGTGGACGTATATGGGCTGATGATGATGATGATTACTATGTTGACACGATCATTTAGTAAAAATCCTTTAACTATTTCAAAGAAATTTATTAATATTCAAAATATTTTACGACTCCGGCGGGATTTGAACCCGCGACCTTCCCCTGAATACGGGACTGCGCTAACCAACTGCGCCACGGAGGCGTACCCGTCCCGTCGAAAATCTTTGGGACTTACGGACTATAGCGCCGTTAGCAATTTATGGGATTACCTTTTTTGAGATTACCCCAAGCGCGGGCTTAACCACTATAATAACAAAAACCTTTAACTGTTTGTTTATGCGTGAATCTACCTAAAGGACCAAGTTACGGGCATCACTTAACATTAGTGATTGACCCAACCTACGCTTCTTAATGTAAGCAAGAACATATATTACGATTCTTATCAAAAACAAGATGTAAATTAGTAAAAGGACGTCGGCTCAACTTCTTAGAAGTACATACTATGAAGAACCCGAATCGTTGAGAGAATTTGATACTTGTACAGGAGATACTTTAGTGTTTTAGGAAAATGATTAAAGTTCTGATGTTTTTAACAGACTTCAAAAGGAGGAGGACGTATAACGACTGATGATAATATTGTTTATTAAAACACTCAATTATTATATTTCTCGTATTACATTTTTATAGAAAACCACAAAATTTCGACTGCCATATTAAGTGCTGTCTGATATGCTATGCTATAACTTACGTGCTTCTGTTTCCAAGATAAATCTAAATGTAGACTTTTCTTTTATCTGAGTTGCATCATGTTTGTGTTAGTCAGTCAAATAACTTGTACTCAAGTACTTTATCAGTTACTATGTGCTAAGGCTCTCATTTCACCTCTTAGATAATATTTAATTTATATTCAAAACTCATTTATATCCTAGGAGTGTTAGATAGATAGATAATGATTTTTTATTCAGAAAAACTTAAAACTAAACATATTGGTAAAATGTAAAAAAAATTGCGGCCTTATCGCTTAAAGCGAACCAAAGCCAACCAGTGTTCAGTGTCCAATATTTTACGGACATCTACATCGCAGTACTCGAACATTACGATTAAATTGTATACTTACTTAGATTATATGTAATATTACTTGTTGTACCTACATCTTGTATTCAAGTCGTGTTTTCCGCTAGTACGTTAAGCAAGGTCCGCATTCCACAACACGCGCATTATTAATAATGGTAATAAGCTAAATTATGATGGGTAAATAAGTATTACTTACGACTGGCTTCTGTCCCAGTTTCGAACAATCGAAATACATAGTTGGAAATTTTGTTCGCTTATTCAACCTAGGTATGGCTAAGGAGGCCATGTGGCTACACTGAAAGTCAGACGTGTAAATCAGCTGATACAAATTAATTTATGTAAAAATACAATAATTGTTGAAATATTCATAAGAATATTCTATAAAACAGACAACATTAGAATTACTTACTTAATGCCGGAGGCAGCAGACAGCATACATCGGTCTAGCTAGTTAGACCTAGCTTATTATGGAAAATTATCAAATATTGCAGAAATAGGTACACAAGTTTCTATCAAATATTACATACATAGTACAAATTTGTTCACAAATACAAACAGAAATTAAATTTTGTTGATAAATGATTAGAAACAATTCAACTAGTTAAGTAATGTACCAACATAACCTATCTCTTATTTATGTTCGCCACTAAGACTATTACTTGGGACGATTTTTAGTAATTAGCTTTCTATTTGAAAATTATAGAACGTTTCATCTATTGTGGATTGATAGGTAAATCCATGGTATAAGAAAACAAGGTATGCCCTTCCGGGAGTGTCACCAGGTGACGTCACTGTCCAGTTGCCACTTCATTTCAACAAAATGTAGAAGTTGGGAAACAAATGTGATAAGAATCAATGGAAAAATCAATAAAAAAATGTGAATCGTCAATTATGATTGTTAGTTAAGTCAAAACAGCGTCAATGTGATAAATAATTGGTAAAAACAAAAACGCATAGTTTTATCAGAATCATACAGCGTACGCTACTGGTAACACCAGGAAACAGAGTCGTCTTCTCATTCGCCGATAGCGTTGATGACGTAGCCTGGCGACACCCACGTGACCATCGTGTCTCGGAAGAGTATACCTGTTTTCTTATACCATGGGTAAATCCTACTAATAGTAAAGAAGTGAAAGCTTCTGCGGCCGTTGACAACGCCACCACTACTGAATAAATCGGTCTGAAGCACTCATAAAGATATAGGGTACTTTATATATATAATGTACTTTTTATTAAAAAAATGTGCGAAGCCGTGGGCAGAAGCTTGTTTTCACATATGTATTTCTGACAAACATTAACATCATGAATGTATATCATTGCTTATGAGCGTGTTGTGAGATTTCCAGGAGCATCGAGAAAGGCTGAACTATTATAATGATTCCGTTGAAATACTTTAGTATAGTGTGGTGGAATGAACGATTCAGAGCGACCGGCGGGGGATCGTGCATTGCGCGCGCACGCCCCTACACGACCTGTACTTTAGTGCTCTATTATCCCCAGTCGGCCCCGAGCCTATTACTATCTCAGATTACTTTAGAAATTGCACGCAAAAAGTAAAATGCACTGTTTTAATGCTAGAAAAGTGGACGAAACCCAACATCTTCTGTAATAGCAAGTACCTTAGCAACACCAATGAGAGGATAAAACATAATATTTATACCACTAACACAAATAAAATACGATTAAACTGTCCTAACTCCATACATTACATTCCTAAAGTAATTTGGAATCTATTATTTGCATAATCTTGATCTCACATTACGTGATAGATAAGGGAATATCAGAAGGTCGGGAAATATGCATAAATAACAAAGAGCTCAAACCCTGAGTACAGTTCTCCAAGATGATGCAGACAGCGCTTTCAGATATTTCGAAGTTCCTAACAGAGTCTGTTATAGAGAAGGCTTTCAAAAAGAAGACGGACTGTAATGAAAAAGTAAAAAGTATAGAAGTGACAAGAGCAGCCCCGGCCGGCGAGGGTCTCATGAGTGCGGTTTTCAGGATCCACGTCACGAGCAACAATCACTCCGCAAGTTTCATTATAAAGGGACTAGTGAAGAGTATCGTGCTGCGAGAATCATTGGAATGTGCAACATACTTCGCGAGAGAAGTAGCATTTTTCAAAGACATTTTGCCCGCTTTGATCGATGTCCAAAAAACTTCAGGAGCTAAAGAATCCATTCAGGATTACGTGCCGGTGTACTATAACAGTTGCGTGGATGGGGAAAACGATTACATTTTGATGGAAGATCTATCAGAGTCTAATTTTGCTTCAATGCCTGAATATCCTACAGAAAGTGACAGGGATAAGGTTTTAAAATCACTAGCTCATCTACATGCTGTTTCCATTGCGCTAAGGATAAAGAAACCCCGTGTCTTTCAGGGATTCGTTGCCAAAATACCAGAGATACAGTACTCTAAAGATAAACAGGATTGGTACAACCCTTATTTGATGAAAGCTGTTGAGTTAGACCGCAAAGTTCTGAAAGAATACTTAGAACAGTCCAGCGTCTACTTGCAACGGTTCGAAGAGGTAGTATCCAATGATCTCTATGGGAATCTGATCTCGTCAGTGAGCAGTGCAGTGGAGAATCAAGTCTTCTGTCATGGAGATGCATGGTGTCCTAACTTCCTCTGCTCTACTGACAAAGCTGTGGCTATAGATTTTCAAATCTTTCGCTGTTCGTCATTAGCTACTGACTTGGTTTATTTCATCATGCTGTGCGGTAGCCTGTGTAAGGTGAAGCAGGATTTTTTTGATGCCGTGGATGTATACTACGATGAATTAGCTTACCTTTTAGAAGATATGGGTTTGGATGCCTCTCAAGTGTTCTCTCGAGCTATGCTGGACAAAGAGTTAAAAAGGCATGGGAGGTTTGGTTTTATGGCATGTGTTTCATCGATCCCATTAATGGCAGGGGAGAGGATGGACTGCATGGAAGCGTTGGTGGAGAGAGTGCCTGGCCAGAAGAAAGTGCCTCTGGAGACATTATGGAAGCTGAATCCGATCAAGGATGAACATAAGAATAGGGTATTGAACCTTGTTCGAGTGTCCGTCGATGTTGGGATAATTTAATCGCTTGTTTTATGGAATAGTTTTTCTTTATAAAAAATGGCACAAGCAGTAGAATTGCATCGTCATTATTACTCAACCCGTGACCATGAAAGGGTTACACTCTTAAATAATTATAAGATAATGTGTTATGATCGGGCAGTTTAAAAAACTTTATGACTAAAATTGTTTCATTTAAAGGAACTAATACTTATGATATTCTCAACTGAAAAGTATCATTAAAAGCACTCGACTGGCAAAGCACCGTCAATTCTAACTAAGTGCTTCAAAGATGTACGCACCTGATGATAACTGGATGATTCGACATACTGTTGGAATGCCGGCTCGTGACCGCTACTCGCCGAAAACTAATTATCGTCGACGCCGGCACGGACTTGCTAGGTGTGGACTCGAAACATAATTTGTAGCTCGTGTGTAATGCAATTTAGTTTCTATTCCTGGGTATCTTGAGTTCATTTTGAGATACACTTTGCATAGTGACCGGAAAAACCGGGGTTAAACTTGGAAACTATTGAAACTGGGCAATTGTATTTTTAATTTCGTTAAACAGTTAAGAGAATAGTGAATAAGGTGAGGGAAACTTATTTCTTGAAATTAATACAAAAAATTGTTAAAAGAATGTGATGAATTCAATATTTTTGGGGTCTTTAATTATTTTGTCCACGAAGCTAAGGGATATAATGTGAAAGATTTTGTTACATATTTAAGAGCGCTTGCCTTCGGTGACTTTTTGTAGCTATGCTGACGTTCGTTCGCATAGATATAGAAATACCAGTGAACGCGCGAGCCCCCTCTCCAGTTTTTAATGTCGCGGTCGCGTGTTTTCATCTCTAAAAAAGTCGGCGTGGGTACGCGCTCTAACAATAACAGAAACCAATTCAGAGATTTGTTTATTGCTGTCAGTGCTAATAAGATTTGTTTATTGCAGTCAGCATTCGGAGATTTCACGCGCTTGGAGGAACCAAGCGTGTTAAATAACCGAATGCTGCCTTTTGTATTGACTTGACTCTAGCATCAGTACAGTACCAAGTACGTCTGTATACTTATTGTGTGTCAGTAGGTACCCCTCTAAGTGTACCTACTCGGTACATATAGATTCAGAAACGTGACTCAGGCACATTAGTTTAACTTTATATGTAATGTATGTATGTTGTACATTCTGGCACAGATTCTGGTCTTCAATACATTAGTGTGCTACTTATTCTGTAAATCAGAGTCGACCTAGTCATCTAGTACTAGCTAACAACCGTCTCATAAGTCTATTTATTGATTTAATTGTAAAAAGAAACGGGTTTTTTAGAACCAATAGGAAACATTGAGAAACTTATTTATATTCAAACTTCCTTTGCCCGCGACTTCGAGCGTTTTACCGGTATAAAATTTAGCATAGTCGTACCTTGGGATATATTAGATATTTACAATATCTTCTTACCAAATTTTATCACGACCCGGTCAGCCGATTATGCGTTATAATAGGCACTGACAGAATTATTTTAGTATTTAAAATATTGGGGAAGATTCCAAGCAATCAAAAACGGACAAAACATCCTACGAAGGTACTTAAGAAATGTACATACATTTAATACAAATTGATAATATAATAATTCAAGGTACTCTGTAGCAACAATCCAATCAATGTTTTTCCTCCCAATTACAATCTGGGTCTCTTCAAGACAAGAGTGAATAGGTATTTTCTAGACTAGACCTTTGTGATATACCGTCGGCCACATCGTCACTTTCCATCAGGTGAGATTGTGGTCAAACGAAGGTCTATTGTCCATAAAAAAAACAATATTCCTGAAGTAAAAGGTGTTCCGAAGAATGAGGAGAAAAAGCTGGTAAACAAACTAGCACCATGCATGCGCATGCAGCCCAAATTATGCGCAATCTATAGAAAGACGACGTCAGCCGTGTTGTGTTATACCAAACTTATGTTAATGTCTCCAGCACAATGCTGGGCCAGAGGTGGAGTGCAACTCGTTTTACATTTCTGTTCAAAAACTAATTCGGAATACATAAATGTCTATTCGTGTCCATTGACGCCATACTGTCGATTTACAATGATCAGTTTACCTTACCTACGCAGGCGATGTTCAAAGCACGGAACTAGATTTCTAACAAATATAAACTAGCTACTGCCCGCGTCTTCGCCCGTGTTTTATCGGGATAAAAAAATTGCCTATATGTTATTTCAGGTCCCAAACTATACCCATACCAGATTTCAGCCTCATCGGTTCAGAAGTTTTTGTGTGAAAGAGTAACAAATATCCATACATCTATCCATACAAACTTTGACATTTATAATATTAGTAGGATAGGATCTGCGTCGTGGCAGGTGACACACATTTTCCCTAAATATGGGTCAATATCAAATAAGAAATAACGTCTTATTGATATTCTCTTCAGTTCAATTTTCTGTCCACTAGTGGAAGAAGTGAAAAAGAAACCACTACCTAGCACATTTATATGTCACTTATGTGTCTGTTATTATGTTTATTTTTGGACTAAGTAGGTAATACATGTGTACATAGGTTGCGTTCAGACTATGTAGATGCGGTATAAAAAAAATCGCGCAATGGTTTTAGCTTAGTTTCTGTTCTGTTTATTTATTAGACATAAACAAAGATGCCACAAATATATACCACAATATAAAAAAATGGATCGATATAAAATTCTTTAATCGCAGACCTTTTCTTTATAGAAACAAAACTACCTAAACGTTCGTTATCTACCAGCAGGCCTACTCGGAAAAGGAAAATTGAAGTTTCTGATTCGTTTTCGTGCAAAACCAACTGTTATATCACTTGCATAAGATTATCGTTTGCTTGCAAACGAATCAGAAACTTCGATTTCCGTTTTCCGAGTATGCCCTCTGGTTATGGTTACACCGAGTTACACGCTACAAGAAACATTATTGTATTTAATTTGTTTAAAATTATTTAAAACTAGCTGTTCCTCGCGATTTCACCCGTGTTATAGTGTAGCTTCCCAACAGTGAAGGAATTTTGAAATCGGTTCAGTAGTTTCGGACCCTATTCAATGAAATTTTTGCTTATTTTTTTGAAACAATCTTTCCTCTGTATCCTATTATTATTTAAAATTTTCTTAAATCTACCTTTTGTTTTTCACACAATGATGAAGTTTTCAGTTGTTATAAAAAGGTAAAGGAACGAAGGCGGGCGAATTAATTTTACTCAGTCATTCGATATCAGACAACCCAAAGAAATAAGTTAGTCCAAATAATGTTTACCCATGATTCATGATACGAAATTGTGGGTGTTATTTTTTTGATACCCAAAGCAAAGATATCAAGATTAGTCAGGAACGTACCATTAATTCAGAATTTTATTTTGGCTTTAGGTTACATGTTTTATTGCACAAAAATTAAAAATATTTTGTCCCAGCAGTGATTAAGTTTAAAATAAACATTTTCATTTGTAGCACCGCTTACAGTTGGGCACCTAACATCAATGTGATCATTTACAACCTGTTTACGGGAGGAACTCTACCTTTTTCAATGTTCTCAAGCATTTAGATGTCAATACGGTCTTAAAACGTGGTTCCAGACAAGTCGCTGCTAAGATTATCTTGTACTATGACAATACAGCCAAATGCAGTCGTACATCTGTTGAGATGACACTGGAATCTTGTGTGGTAAAAAACGCACGGCAAGTAAGTTTATTGTAAGTTTTATTATTCATCAGCAGTAATATAATTAAAACTTTGATAATTCTCGAAAAAATTGCACGACTGATCGGCTTTCTCGTAAAAAGCCAATTGTAAAATCATCACACTAGTTATAAACAATGAATTAAAATTATAACTTTGGTATTAAATCTTGTTCAGCATATGCGTACGTAGCGTGACCACTGCACCCACCGTATGGACGTTTCTTTATCTCGTGTAGAAGTGCCCCCTGACAGATTTAAAAGCCTTGGCGAAGGCTTCGAGTCGTGCTTTAGTTCGTTTATTTATCCGGTTTTAAGACCACTCTCGTTAATGGTACAAATTATTAATAATCACCATTAAAATACTTTCGATAAAAAGTTTGAGTGTGGCTTGGAATTCGTCAAGCTGAGTGGACGCAAATACAGCAGTTTTTTTTTAAATCTTCACTCCTGAGTTATCTTTGAATAGTGGCTAAAGAAAGACCAAAACAGCATGGGCCAATCTTAACAGGATGTATTCCAGTTTTCAAAAAAAAAAACGATTGCTAATCTGAAGTTGAGTTGAATTTTGTATTTATTATGATTTAAGGTTATTTTCTTTGCCAATAAAGACTTTATGTCACTTTAAAAATAAAGGTTATTTTGTATTTACATAGGTAATAGAATTTAGGAATGTAGTTATTTCCGGACATGATACTCTGCAAACTGTACCGCTAAATTTCGGCATAAAACTTGCACGATTGAACCCTTTTATCAGATTCTGTGTAAGAATGTTAGCCAGGAAGTTCTTTGATCAGGCCTGTGCATTTGTTGAGACGCACCACATAATATTTTTCTAACATGCTAATGTTTTTAAATATTGCTCTACAAGTCAGTTGTCACCTTTTTGGTGCCATTGACAAAGAATTATAAAAAATATTCATATTATTTCATGATATGCAAATAAGCTACCGGCGCCAACAACGATTCTAAAAAGATAGTTTAGCATTTATATCGATCATAATTAGGTACAAAAACTCGTTTAATAAATAGAAATTTGTCCTGAATGGTGGTCCGTTACACAATTAACAAAAATTCCAAATTAGACGTATCATATCCTTTTTATGTATAGAACACAACAAATGTATGTTCCTCTCTTTATTACTATATATATATATATATATATATATGTACATATACCATAGATATGTATAATATGGTGTGTTTTAAAAAACGATAAAACGACTTTAAATTCCCTTACTTTTACACTTATTTTAAGTTTTGCGGTATAAATACTAATCCCCTGGGGATAAAAATGTATAATTATGGGGGGTCCGATATTCGGGATCATTTTCTATACAATAGTGAAGGAATTTTCAAAATTGGTCCATTAGTGGCGGAGATATGGCGTAATAAACATAAGAAAAACATACAAGCGAATTGAGAACCTCCTCCGTTTGAAGTCGTTTGATAAAGAGATCAGATTGTGGTGATGTTCTTGCTGGTGAATAGAATGATGATGCTCTTAGCTGAATTTCAGCCACGGCTGCACGGTGGCCTGTCTCATATATGCACAAGTGTGTGCGCAAACACAGGTGCACTCTCTTAAACCTAGAGATAAAAGTAACCTATTTACATATAAGTATGTTATTATATTACAGGTCCCAAACTATACCCATACCCAGCCCAATCAGCTCAGTAGTTTTTGCGTGAAAGAGGACAAACATCCATACATCCATTCTCACAAACTTTCATATTTATAATATTAGTAGGATAGATACAGTGATCCCTCATCAGGACACATCCACTGCTGTTCTTGCTATATTCACCGCGCCTGACAGACGATTTGAGTTTCGCAGTGGGGATGTTGAAAAGCCACAAAAGAAGCTGCTCTGCTCTCCTTATGAAAAATGCAATAACTACTGCGGTAACTAATGCTAGATATTGCACTTTTCATAAAGAGGACAGTGCTGCCCTTCCTCTGTTAGGTGGAATACTCACATTATCCTAAATGCATGTAAACGTCTGGTCACACAACATCTCAGAGCTTTTAACGTTATCTACAAATATGCCAACCGATGCCAACCTTGTTTGTAATCGTCTCCTCCTGAACTAAACATTAGGCTTATTCACTACCGTCTGCGGGTTTACTCGCGTTTTTTCGGCATAAAATGTACATGATATTATGTATTCTAGAGCCCTGAGTTTGGTTCTCGATAGTATCGAGACGTCATCGAAATGTTTCATTTCTGTATCGGATTTGCGTATTGCATGAATATATATGTATTTGTGACGTCGTACGGGGGAGGCCTATGTCCAGCAGTGGACATGTATAGGGTGATGATGATGATGATGATGATGATGAATATATAATTTATCTCAGCTTAGCTTGGGGGCTTGGGGCTAGATGATGCTGTGTGGATTGTCCAGCATTATTTATTATTTATTTCCTTCGAGGGAACGGAGACGGTATGTGCGTTTACGGTGAGATGTTGGTGTACATAATAATTGTATGCATTGTTCAGTTCTGCTGATAATATTCTCTTCTCCATCTCTATCTCCAAACAATACGTTGAAATGACAGAGATAGAGTCTGGCTCCCAGTGTTCAGATTGGAAATATTTACAAACTCTTATTCAAATACCAAACCAATTTTATCGATAATCTACCTTTTTACGAGTCCGAAATTGGAAAAAACCGCTAAAATGTCGAGTGCAAACGGCCAAAAAATTGAAATTATCACTTTTTCAGTATCAACTCTCAGAAATTAGACTCTATAATATAATGCAACAATTTTGAGAACTCGGGCGCCGCGCTGTTTCTTGTGCAACCGACATTCAACGGAGGCAATTCCCAAAGCTCTAACATTTTTAGGTTTAAAAATAAACTTTAGACAACGTTATCGAACTTATTTTTACAAATGAAAAATCTCAATCCTATTCGGCTTACAACTTAGGGGTGAACGAATTGCAGCTACTAGGTAGTATGTAAGAACTCGGGCGCCGCGCCGTTTGTTGTACAACCAACATTCCATGTCTATCAGCTAATGGGCTAGCTGCATGGCTCTAGAAAATAACCAACAAACACTCAAGTAAAACCTTAAAGCTGGAATAAGGTAGTTTTAATTCAATTCGCGGGTGAACACGGCTTCCGGCAAGGAAGCTCACATTTATTGACATATAGGTAAATAATATATTTTCTACCCTATTTATATTATTGTTTAATCTTATTTTATTTATTAAAGTTGTATACACTCTTGCCTTTCTCAAATTAAAAATTTTCTATCCATCCAAAGGTTGCCTGGAAGAAATCGCTTCTAAGCGATAAGGCCGCCCATTGTACTTGTTTATGTTAATGTCTATGTGTTTTATTTGTCTTTGTGGTGTACAATAAAGACTTTTGTATTGTATTGTATTATTTATAATGTATATTTTATTATTTACAATTGATCAATTGAGCCAACTGCAGACTGTTGCAAATAAACTACAGGTAGCTCAACTGGTCCATATCAACACCAGTCGTACCGATCTCCAAGACACCTTAATAATTTTACCTTAGAACATTCATAAGATGACTTTAGATGCACATTGATTTGTAAATTGAAATTTTGTATTCCAGGTTGGTCCTATTTTGGACAAATACAAACAGAGATTCTTCTTTATTGATATGCATGAAATATCTAAGGAACTTCTCAAATATGTGAAAGAATACTGCTGCAGGAATGCTATAGTATCACCTACGACCCAATGAACTGCACGTTCCAGCATACAAGTTTCACAGGTGGAAAGTCACTTTGGGAAGCTATATACAGGCACATCCGTGGCAACCCCATAAAAGCAACTCCGAAGAACTGTTGAACCAGTTATCCAACCCTTGCGATAATATCTCTAAACGTGTTACAAGATATTCATCAGAGAACCTGATATTTAACATCGAAAATATGGCGGTTCCAACATTATGAGAAGATATCGCGTGTGACGGAATGAGTTGCGGACGGATTCGGATGGACAGGCGTAAGACAGCTGAGAAACGCAATACTTACTAATATTATAAATGCGAAAGGAACTCTGTCTGTCTGTCACGTTTTCACGCCAAAAATACAGAACCGATTTAAATGAAATTTAGTACACAGATACTTTAGAGCCTGAGAAATTATATAGGCTACTTTTTAATACGAAAAAAGGGTCTTGAGGGGTTGAAAGAGGGGTTGAAAGGTTGTATAGAAATATCGTAATTGTTAAAGCTAAATGCTTGGAATTTGTTTTTAGGCTGTTAATTAGATATAAATAAAACTGTCATTTATAGTTTCTACAAATTTTACCCTCAAGGGGGTTAAAATATCCAAGAGAATAGGGATATGAAAGTTTGTATGAAAATCACACTGTCACTATTCCACGGGGACGAAGTCGCGGGCACAGCTAGTACTTTAATAAATAATTCTGCATAGTCTGATCACAAAAGCTGACCGAGAGACACATCTGAGTCTCCAATGTGGACCCTCAGTCGTAACGGACACTATCCGTTTTCCTACTTATCATCATCATTTTATCAGCCCATACACGTCCACTACTGGACATGTGCCTCCCCCATACGACGCCACAAATAGCAGTCCCGAGCCGCCTCCATCCATGGACTCCCAGCGACCGCTACAATGTCGTCGGTCCATCGAGTGGATGGTCTCCCATGTAGGGGGGTTCCTACCTATTAAAAACATTAAATAAATTCTACTCTTATCTACTAATTCTATTTTCGTTTAATAACTACCAGCAATAGAAATTGCGAGTGTTTCACAAGTCAATGGAGGTGGAGGATATAACTCAAGTTTTAGACGTAATGTTTTAACCGACTTCAAAAAGAGGAGGTTCTCAATTCGTCTGTATGTTTTTTTTTGTATTTATGTTACGCGATATCTCCTCCAATTATGGACCGATGTTGAACATTCTTTCACTATTGTATAGAATTTTTTTATCCCCAATGGATTCGTATTTATCCCGCAAAATTTAAAATAAGTGTACAAGTAAAGGAATTTGTATCAGGGAATGGATGGAGGCGGCTCAGGACCGCTATTTGTGGCGTCGTACGGGGGAGGCCTATGTCCAGCTGTGGACGTGTATGGGCCGATGATGAAGATGAAGGAAAGGAATTTGAAGTCGGTTTATCATTTTTTAAAACACGCCATATTATCAAGAATGCGTGGTTGTCGTGTAAAACACATTTTGATGTCACTGTACTATCTTTGTTACGATCTTTCGACGAGACGTGATAACAAATGTGCATAAGTTAAGAAGAGCTGTTTCTTTCGTTTCGGTCTTGGCATCTGTTACCTTTATCATGTTGTATTTCTCAGGGCGATTTTGTTTTATAATATACTAGTGTTCCGCCCCGGCTTCGCACGGGTGCAATGCCACTAAATTATACGTATAAACCTTCCTCTAGAATCACTCTATTAAAAAAACCGCATCAAAATCTGTCGCCTAAAGATACATAAATAGGGACAGACAGACAGCGGGAAGCGTTTTATACTATAATAGTGATAGTGATGTTACTATGATACTCATCATCATCATCATCAGCCTATACACGTCCACTGCTGGACATAGGCCTCCCCCGTACGACGCCACAAATAGCGGTCCTGAGCCGCCTCCATCCATCGACTCCCTGCGACCGCTACGATGTCGTCGGTCCATCCGAGTGGATGGTCTCCCATGATACTCGTATTATATAAATTACAATGTAAATTTTTAACGATGTAATAAAACTGGGATTTTCAATGTTAGGTTGTATTAGGTAAGTATGTTTTTTTTGGTATGATCGTCGATTTCTCTGTCATTTATGGTCTGATTTATAAGGTTGGGAGTTATTGGATATTTTGGCTACTGGTTATTAGTTGGGTATTTTGTTTCAATACCGCTAGTACCAAGTGGTACCCAATAACGTTACAATACTCTATACCTGTCCTGATTTCTGCAATTTCGTTAATGTATGGAGAATGATACCGAGATCTTCCCATAAATTTTTAATTCCCTATACATAAACATTTATCCGAAAAAACTTAAAAACATTGTACCTACCTAAACACTGAGGAATTTAAATTCGATTTTAAGTTTTAACAATACAAACAATTTATTTGTGTTTCGCGGAAACTGAACATTTTCTCATTAAAATCAACATGGTGGATGTGGGTGGTGCATTATGACGAGGTAAATCATTGAATCGGTTACAGTGCATATGCTTTAGGACCGCTATTCGTGGTGTCGTTTGGGGAGGAAAATGTTCAGCAGTGGACGTATACGGGTTGATGATGTTGATGCTGTAGGTTTTGGTTTTCACTAGCTTCTGTCTGCGACTTTGCGCGCCTTTTTCAGGGCTCGGAACGGAACAGATTTTTTCTGGCTCGGAACAGATCTGGCGTTAAACATAGTTTTCAGTAGAATTTGCGCGAATATAACATCTTAATTTTCGCATCTACCGTCGTGTAATATGAGTTTTGTTTTACGCCTGAAATAAACAAATTTTATTTGATATATGCTATGACACGTCGAAATTATTGAACTGGATCGAGCTGTTAAGAAGGCGCGTATGAGAGAAAACTATCGTGACTAGTCCGCCGCCCTAGGTATCGTTGGATCGACGAGATTAAAGCCGGGTTGGATTCAGGCATTGTAGTTGATTCTAAATGTGTAAATTGGACAGTAATTTCACCAGCAGTGGTTAATGTTAATTATTTAGAGAGTTTAGGCATTTCCAATTTGTTCTAAGAAAATATAATCTAGAGGTTTATGTCGTTAAAGATATTTTCTTGTTCGTATTGCTGATTAATATTTTTATAGTATATTTTTAGGGTTGAATATGGAATGAGAAAACATTTGAGGTAACAAATGTAGGTACTTACGAAATCTTACTTGGAATACAACGGTCTTGGAAACTCTAGACAGCGGCTAAAAAAGCATTATAATTACCTGAAACAAACAATTGCAATAAATAAATAAATAATATTGGAAAATGCACACAACATCGTCTAGCCCCAAGCTAAGCTGAGCTTGTGTTATGGGTACTAGATAACTGATATACATAATACAATATATTACATAGATAGATATTTTTTACTATACATAGAAAATACCCAGAACACCCGAAACAAATATTTGCAGATCGTACAAACATTTATTCCAAGGCGGGAATCGAATAAATAAATAAATAAATTTATTTTATTTCGAACTACCAAAGATCCACAACTCGTTGGTAATTATTGTGCAAAATCCCCTTTTTATTAAATTTATTTATTGAATAGATGTTAGTATTTATAAAATACTAAGCTTTGGTAAGAAAAAACGGCTTAAAGGTTTTATTATTTATTTTGGAATATTTGGGCCAATAGCCCCCCTACATCCAGGGTCCTCCATTTCCAGGCACCGCAGTCTAATCAATCCACACAGCATCATGTCAGTCTATACAGTCGTATACAGAGCTTATGTTATGGGTACTAGATAACTGATATAGGCACTTAATATATTACATAATATGCACATAGATACATATATTTTTTATTATACATAGAATACACCTGGAACACATAGCTGCAGGATGCCGATCGTACACACATTTGTCCCGAGGCGGGATTTGAAACCGAAACCTGCGTCGCTAGCGGATCTTCGCCGGCTGTGCTACAGAGGTCGTCTACTGAGTCTTCGGAGACCAACAAAAAAGTACTCGAAAAATCAGAACCAAAGAACATTTCTTTATTCCCAACAAGTCCATTACCTAATTAATCAGCTTCGAGTCCGCAGCGCGCTCGTTCGGGCCCTTGGGTCGCGGTATTGGGCAACGAAACTGGCTTGACTGGTCGTTAAAATTCCCTGTAATTCGTCCCGGGGAGCTTACACCGTGTTTTACACTTGCTGTGCTGTATTTACATATTGCCTTGTCCGTTAACCGTGAACCGAAGTCGATCATATGTACAGCAGTGCTTTCATTATACGTTGTCAGCCTTCTTGTCGTTTGGTAATTTCTTAGTAGTGTTTTCCTTTGAAGTTAAAAATAAGAAGTTAGGTAAGCAATTAACATCACCTACATGTTAATATAATTATGCCTGAGAAGCTCCACCCTACGTTCACGGATAAAAAGTACTCACGTATAAAAAGTACTTATTTGAGTTTGATTATTTTCTAGTAGGTACATTGCACACAATTTTTTTCTTGATCTGTCAAGTAGTTTTAGAGATTTGAGCTAACAAATTGTTCATCATCATCATCAGCCCGTATATGTACTGCTGAACATAGGCCTCCCCCAAACGACACCAGGAATAGCGGTCCTGAGCCGCCTCCATCTTGTATAATCCATCATCCATAAATCAAAACGTTCATATACACGTGTATTGTATTTTCACAAACCGTCGCTTTTGTAGAATAGCATTAAAAGTGAAAGACACCTAAGTTCACCAGAGAATGAATATTTTAATATAGTGACGACCTCTGTGGCACGGTGGGCGAAGGTCCAATTCCCGCCTCGTAACAAATGTTTGCACGATCTGCAGATATTTGTTGTTCTGGATGTTTTCTACAATATGTATAATAAAAAAATATCTATCAATGTAGTGTATCAATCTATTATCATTGTATCAGTTATGTAGTAGTACCCATAACACAAGCCCTGCTTAGCTTGGGGCTAGATAATGCTGTGTGAACTGTCCAGCATTATTTATTTATTTATTAATGCATATTATCATGTGAACTTATTGTAGTTATCTACTAATGTAGAGTACCTACCTAATTTATTATTTCGAGGTTAACTTTGTGAACTTAACCTCAATCTGCAAATTCAAAAGTATTTCACTTCTACCTGAAAATAAAATAGCAAAATGAAAGCTGCTATCCTTCGTGATTGCGAAATAAAAAGTTTTGGGGTTGCGTGGGTCGCCTTATTTGACTCTACCAAAACAGCGTTAAAACTTGTCATCGCAAAATGTACCTTATATTTCACAAAATACGAGTGTTTGTTCATGCAGATCGGTTCTGTATTACTGGTGTTTACAACTAGCCCACGTTTTTTTTCAACACCGATAGTAGTGGGCGCGACCTACGTGGGACATTAAAAAATAAACTAAACGAATAATAAGGCGCGAATTTGGCCCTGACGTAATGTTCTAAATTCAAAACACTGTTACTCGGAATCACCGGATCCGGAACTTTGTAAGATTGGCTGGAAATAGAAAATGCTATTTGATAAAAATAAGTTGCATGCTGCAAAGTTTTTATAAAATCCTCTTTTGTATTTCTCGAACGCTGATTAGTGGACTTGAGATTTTGCAAGCACTTGAAAATAGAATGATGTACATATATAATGTAGGTAAGTGTTTACTTATGCATTTTTCAACCTTTTACAAATTTTTACGTAGCATCTTGTATGTATTATGTACAAGGTGTTTGAACGTACGTTATATTTATATAAGATATATTTATTTATTTATATAAATGTGTAGTAAGCCGAAAGAGGGTGATTCTGGACCTTGAGGTGGTCAACTTTTGTTCTACGATTTTGTGGATTTGATATAACTATTTTTTTTTAATATTATACTAGCGTCTCGGGGATGCTTCCGACTGGTATTGATATGGACCGGTTGAGATATCTGTAGATTGTTTGCAACAGTCTGCAGTTAGCTCAATTGTTTCATTTGTAAATACTAGTTTAATTTGTTTATATTATTTGGTTGTTATTTTCTTTGTCATAATATTATACTTGTTTTCTTCATATTGTTATTATTATAGAAGCAGTCTTGAATTATTTATTATTTGGTCTTACACATGATCCAAGAAAACAGGACTGCTCTTCCGGGAGTGTCGCCAGGTGACGTCACTGTTCAGTTGCCACTGTATTTAAACATAATGTAGAAGTTGGGAAACAAATGAGATAAGGATCAATTGAAAAATCAATAAAAAAATGTGAATCGTGTTTTATCAGTATGCTGAGTGTGAACTGCCATACTGTTTACTACAAAGTTTGCATAACTTTATTTTCTATTGAATACCTGAACAGCGCTCCAAGCGGGAAGTTTTAAAAATAGGAATTCCATCCATAGAAAATAAAGTTACGCAAACTTTGTAGTAAACAGTATGGCAGTTCACACTCAGCATACAGATTCATACAGGAGCTCGGGGAGTTACGATTTTACGCTACTGGTATCACCCGGAACTGGTACCAACAGGAAACAGAGTCGACTTCTCATTCGCCGATGGCGTCGATGACGTAGCCTGGAGACACCCACGTGACCATCGTGTCTCGGAAGAGCATACCTTGTTTTCTTATACCATGTTCTTACGGCTTATTCCCAGTGGCCCACGACTCCATTGTCTTCAAAAAAATTAGCTTCATACATTGATTCCCAACGGGTCCACGACATTTTAAAATACACAACTAAGTTCTCAGTGAGTAGGTACTATATATTTATTGCAGTTTCTTTTTAATAGTGCAGTTAATTAATAGTGGGATGTGACCATTAGCGTTTTCTTTTGTCTTCATGGTAGTGGGTGTCAAATAAATGAGTACTGCAACTAAAGAGCGATAATTACCTTATTTATTATTGTTTAAAACAAAGTGCCTATAAGTACGATTTATGGTGCGTTACCTACCTACACAGACGACCGATGTGGCGCGGCAGACGAAGGTCCGCCTGTTACCCAGGAGGTTCACGCCGCCGTGACAAAGTTTTGTATGAACAAAGGGTATGGGGACCAAACAAAGGCTTGGGACCGCTATTTGTGGCGTCGTATGGGGGAGGCCTATGTCCAGCCGTGGACGTGTGTGGGCTGATATGATGAAAGGGTATGTAATTATGTATGCCAGGTTGAGGTTTATGTATATTCTGTATGTAGGTATAGGTATAATGAATATCATTCACTCGCTCTGCTTAGTTAGAGCTAGATAATATTACGTAACGTAAAATAGCCAGAGGAGCCGTGAGTTTTGTTTCACGTTAGTATCGATACTTCTTCGAGAGGTTTCATTTTTGTGTGAGATTTTATATGTTCCATGCCCGCACAGTACATACTCTTTACCTACATACTTATTTATTCTGTTGACACCTTACTTGACTACAAGGAGGTAGGTATAATATCCTGCTTCGTACCAAGCAGAGGGCCTACTCGGAAAACGGAAATCGAAGTTTCTAATTCATTTTCAAGCAAACGGTAACAACCAACTCGTATGTCGCTTGCATAAGAATGCAAGCGACATACGAGTTGGTTTTGCACGAAAAGGAATCAGAAACTTCGATATTCCTTTTCCGAGTAGGCCTGCAGGATATTATACCTACCTCCTAAATGTGGCACTAAATCGGAAATCCAGTATCAATAAATATTGTCGGTTTAACTTGATAACAAGTGAGCGTTGTTATTTACAGTGACCTTTGCATTTCCCGTGTCCCATTTTATATTTTTAATAGTTTGCTTAGCATAATCGCGTCAAGGCCAAAGATATATTGCACAAGGGGCCTTTGTAAACAAAAATATGTTGAAGAAACCCACGTTCCATCGAGGACACTTTGGAATACGCCTGACGTCTCTTACATAGACTAACAAGTTTCTCGGATATACATATGCTAGGATATGTTTTGAGCGATGCTTTAAATATTTTAAGAGTATAGTATATATTCAATTAGTTTGTTTTTAGTTTTTGCACCACTCATTTATTTATGTGACTAGACTGATTCGTTAGCTCCGAATTGAATATCAGCAAATTCAGCAAAAAAATTATATTGCACTCTTAACAAATAACTATTTGTACATGCGTGGAAAAATAATCTTTTACTATTTTTGAGCAGCAATGTCACGATATTCGAAGGAGAGTGGTGAATATATGTTTTTGTTGCTTCTTCGTTGATAAACCGACAAACTAGCCGTAGAAAATGGCAGTACGGAGATAAACAGTGCCCACCATTATAACATCTTCCGAATTGGTACAAATAACCTAAAGGGACCAAACAGTCAGATAAGACTGTTTGGTCGATTTGTGTCGACAAGCGAGATGTTCTGAAATATGGATATTAAGGACGTCGATGGAGAACCTTGGGCTACCCTACATGAAGATAATATATACCCAAATAAATAAATAATACTGGACAATCCACACAGCATCATCTAGCCCCAAGCTAAGCAGAGCTTGTTAATATTGTTAATAATTAATATTGTTTGCAACATTCAGCAGATAGTTCAATCGTTTAAATTGTAAATACTACTTTAATTTGTTTTTATTGTTTGATATTTATTTTCTTTAATAAATATCAAATTCATATTGTTAATATTTGTATTATTATATTTTTTATATACACTATGTAAAAAACGGACAAGGTGGACACCGCTACAATAATACTTTTACGTTTTTTATATTTTGAATTATTCTTCAGATATTTTTTTTATAAAAACTTAGAATACCAGGCTTTATGATTTATTTGTTAGATTGCGTAGAATAGATTATATTGCAGCAAAAACAAGGATGGTATTCCATATTCTCGAGGCTTGTTTTTTGGGGTCTTAAGGAACCCAAGAAAAAAGAATAATTCAATGTTTTTCAAACCAAAACCAACTTTAAATCCCTAAATAATGTAAACTCCCTCGGGATGATTCTATATTTTTTTATACTCAATATATCCAAAAAAAAAACGAATTTGCTTGATTAAGATAGGTATCAAATAACAAACATACATACATTCATAAACAACAAACATACGAATTGAGAACATCATCTGTTTTAATTCAGTTAAAAATATAAAACAATGGTAAACAAAGAAATATAATAAAACCGTGTTGTCTGTCGCAAGTACATTTTACCTGTTGAGAACTGGATTGGTTGGAGAATGAGTTGGCGCCAGCAATGGAGACGTAGGTAACGATTATGATTATAAAGGCCACTTTGTGCGAACGGTTTTATTATTCTCAGAACGAATAGTGATTTATTGAAGTAGGTACTCTCGTACAAGATATATGAGCGAAATAAGACAGAAAACGATTTTTATTTGGTTTGGGTTCCTAGGTTTAGGGAAAATGTTCCTAGTGGAAAACAATGTAGATTGTGATTGTTAATACTTTTTTCAAAATTAAGTTATATTTACTTTAAATAAAACCTAACTTCCAATGACAAGGTTTTTGCAGTCTTGGCATTACGAGTATAGTTTTCCCCACATTGTAGAGCTTATGAAGAGCAACTTATTGAAGAAACTTGAAAAAACTAAAGTAAAGAAACAGAAAAAACAATATGGCAAGAAACCGTTACATTTCTAAAGTAGATAATACTTTTTGGTAGGATAAAACAGAGAAAAACCGCTTAGGTGGCCACTTATACTCACCAAGGCTAAAATGAATATTCATTTCCTTAATATCAATGCTTTGTGGAAGGCGTGAGGTACATATCTGTATAATCAGGCTGTGGGTTGACTTCGAGTTAGCCCTTGAACGGAGCTAGTTAAGTCAGAATAAGCCAGCGTAAGCTCCAATCTCTATGACCGTTCTTTCGACCTGCGTAGGCGCATGGGATGCAAGAGACAGAAGGTAGCAGAAAAAGATGGTAAGACACATGGAACTTTAGACTCTAACTTCGTATGTTAATGTCGTAAGAGTATACCAAAGCAAGTGCAGCAGCTGACTCTTTTGTATTTTTAACACGTTTACTGCGATCTCCAATCTTTACAAGCGTGGTGGTAACAGCAAAAGCCCCGTTGGTTGGGGTGTTACGTTCAGGAGCGGCTGACAGGAGGTATTGGTAAATCCCCTAAAATAACGTTTCAGAAAGAGAAACTTACGAAGTAACGTTACCTAATCTGTGGCTATACTCAATGACATATACTTCTGTTTTATATTAATCATCCTTAATTTTGCACGGGTCTTATCTGGCCAAGCTGAAATGGATGTTTCTATTATGCTTTCTGACTGGATAGACATAGAGGTTATTTATAAATCTATCAACACAAACAGGATGTTCCTCTCGTCGATCTAATCCGACTGTCCTTTACGAAACAAAGAAGAATTGTAAATTATTCTTTCAACTAGAATTAGTAAAATATGTCGCTGTCTCTCATAACTCGTCCCAGACTTTTTTATATGATTGGGTAGGGTCAGAGGGGGGTCGACATATACATTTTCTAAAGAAAGTAACACGTGGGCTGACGGCGCGTGCCGGTCCGCTTACGAAACCGTGCCCGATGTAGGCTCACTAAAAGAGAAAAACTTGATGTACAACCTCATCGAGGGCTTAGCTTAACAGAGCCTTTGACACGATGACTTCGCGCCAGCTTATTGATTTGAGGTCAGATTGAGCTCAACATTTTAATACGCAATTATGAAAAATTATATTCAAAAGTGACAAATCGTTCAATTGTAAATAATGCTGTATAAAAAGGTAAATCATTCTAGACAATCCACAAAGCATTATATAGCCTAGCCCAAATATAAGCAGAGCTTGTGTTATAGGTACTCTAGCTAGATGACTGATATACTTATCACAAAACAGAGGTATTACATACATGAATATTTTATTATACATAGAAAATACTCAGAAAACCCGAGAAAAATATTTGCTGATCGTACATATATTTGTCCCAAGGCAGATATCGATCCTGCAACCTCCTGCATCGCAGGCGCTAGATGGACCTTCGCCGCACCACATCGGTCACCATCTATACAACCTATTATTCTTTCCTATACAACCTATTGTTGGTATTATGGACCACTGATCAACCATACGTTTCCAGACCCTTTAGCACGGGGATTGTTTTCTATGGTAGAATAGAGAAATATTACATCAATTTGTCATCGAATGCGTAAATTATTTGAAATTCAATCTTTCAACTTCAACAATGTACGCAATGTATGAAGATGCGATGTCATTATTGTCTTATCTACTCTAGAGAACAATCACCGTGCCCCTAACACGGGACATTAGGTGCTTTAAAATCGAAGAGTAATGCGAAAATATGAAGGCTTCTATCGAGCTGGCCTGGCACTCTATATTATGACTCCCTCGGCTATGGAACCTTCTGTTAGACTAGCGGGGCCGCTGGCGCTCGCGCTTGTGCTTTCATCGTCTTCTAGGTCTTCAATCAAGTTCTGCAGCATTATGACTTACCCTATACTTTATTAAGTTACTGTAGGTTCTACGACAGTTACATTAAAAACTGGTGCCCTCTTTCGACACCTGTTGATTATACTCATTAATAAATCGTTTGGCAATCGACCGGATGCGTTTTAATTCACAGTCTTCGAGGCTTTGACACGGTTGCATTTAAACTCTCGCCCCCGCTTGACACTAGAAAATACTTAAAATATTGGATAAATACTCCTACGACTGTTATATTGTCTATCAGACCTCAGGTTTTTGTTATTATACTGCGTAAGGCCTCACAGTCAGGGTAATTTTAAAGAAATTAAATAATATAAAACTTTCGTAGTTTGAAGAATTCAACGTTGGTGTTCCTCCAACACAAAGTAGGTTCGAAGTTAACCCGCTTACATTCATAATTAATTATTTAATATCCCAAAAATATGTCAAGTCATGTCGATATGTTGAAAAAATTTTGGGATATTTTATTTCATGGTAATTTGACAAGGTATATTATCATAGTCCTAGTTTAGGTACCATGTTAATGGTTCTTTATTTTTGTCTCTGTCTTATCAGAACTCTACTATTAAAAAAATCATGTCCAAATCAGGAATCCGTTATGATTTGTGGAAAAAATTGTCTGGTAATCCCCTAAAAATCTGTCCATCAAGACTGGAAATCCCCTTTTATGGGGAGATTGACAAAAGTGACATGGTCATAAGTTTTATATTATACAGTTAGCGTTAGCAATCTTTTATATGTATTTGACATAATGTAAGGCCCGTTACACACTATCGGTTGCATAGGAACGCTAGTCTGTTCATAGTACAATGTAATTCAGGAGGTAGGTATAGGTTAGTGATTCTATAATCGACTATCTAGAGCACACGTGTTTTGCACCTAAGCACTAAATATTATTTATAATTTCTGCTTGTGCAGGCGACACCTACTTTAATGGTGTGTGGTTGCCGATAGCTACCTATGTAAAATTTAGGTGACAAGTTGCGAAAAAACCAAGAAAGAACTATATTATGAATCTTCTGTGCGTGTTATTGAAATTATTAACTTGTACTATTTATTTATATGAAAATGCCAGTTCTAATACAGTTCTTGGTAAAAAGGTAAACGCGTGTGGGTTATAGTATAACCCAAATCGACGCACGCGCATCCATTCTCTTCACTCGGAACTTTGGAAGCTCCTACCTCCTCACTATTGCCTAACAACCGTAGGTGTCGCAGGTAGAAATCACAAGCAAAATAGAACCTACAGTCCACAACATAGAGTATAATTTCAAGAATGTAGATTCATGTAAATACAGTGTCGCAATGGACGCGTGCCTGGTTATTCGGTAACTGCTGATTAGTGCATTTGCTATTGGATTCTCGCCCTTGTTGCCAAGACCAGTTTATGCTGTAAATTCTATAGATATCTAATACAAGTTTCTGAGTTTCTACGTGGGAGAAACTGACGTCATTCCTATACCTATGAGGTACGGGCACGAAATCTGCAAACAATGCCTTTGATAAGGAGTGGTTGTGCAATTTGCCCCACATTGCCTTGGAATCCAGAGATTTAAAGGAATTACCTTATCATTATAATATTATTGTAGGCAGTTGTGGAGCTGTAACGAACAATTACGTCATTTACAACACTTACCTATACGGGATAAGTTCAATGGGTTCAGTATATATGGAAGTGAATTCTACCTAAAATGAGTTAAAATAACAACTTCGAACGAAAACATATGTATTATATAAGCTCTATACATAAAACGTAACGAATAACGATAAAAAATTTATTAAATATCTGAATTTGGTTGTCATTATGCAGGCACTTATAGTGAAAACATAATTGAAAAGTTAAGCAAATGTACACTCTTACATCAAGAGTCCAGTTGGTGAAGGCAATCCACAAAACTAGCGTCTCTCTCGCACATAGGTGATAGTTATATGTCTGTCTCTATCTCCCTCCGCCGGCGCTGCCTCCAAAATGGTTTCCAAGAACTCTCAGCGTTCTTAGATAGATGATTATCATCTTTGTTGTAACATGCTTTTCTGTGTAAATGCTTTTAGAACGACTCATCCCGCTTGTTTCTGTTTTATGGGTATGTTTTTAACGCCGTGTCCTTTTATTTATTATCCACAGTTACCTACCTATACATATATGAAGCTAGCATTATATAATACTAGCTTCTGCCCACGGCTTCGCACATGCTCTTTCGAGATAAAAGTAGCCTATATGCATTCTTTATGTTAATCTGGTCGAAGCGACGCGTGACCCGAGAGCTGGTGAGTATCTGGCGCAGCGCATGCAGCCAGCGTCTTGGAGACGGTTCCGACTGGTTGATATGGACCAGTTGAGCTATCTTTAGATTGTTTGCAACAGTCTGCAGTTAGCTCAATTGTTTCAATTGTAAATACTAGTTTAATTTGTTTATTATTATTTGATTGTTATTTTCTTTTTCAATAAAGATTTGTTAATCTAGATCTAGAACTACCGCTGTACAAAATTTCACTCCGACTCGTTCAGCACCTAGTTTTGGCGTGCGGAGGAAACAAAAATTCAAACAGCTGGACATCAAAAATTTCGCATTAGCGATATTTTATAATGTGACTAGCTGCTGCCCGCGCTTTCGCCCGCATTTTATCGGTATAAAAAATAGCCTATATGTTATTTCAGGTCCCAAACTGTACCCATACCAAATTTCAGCCTAATCGGTTCAGGAGTTTTTGCATGAAAGAGTAACAAATATCCATACATCCATCCATACATACTTTGATATTTATAATATTAGTAGGATCTGGATACAACATTACAGCCAATATATTAATGTAGAATATGAAGGTGATGAGATGGAAGGTGTATTTTATTATCTGTGGTACCATCAACCATACTGTGGAAATACATAAAGTCATCATATAAGATAAAGGTAATTTTACGAGTTTTTTACAGACTAATTGTTACTTAACGTACGTATGTATTTTCCATAAATATCAATAAAACGTATGGTACCGTGGCATTCCCACTCATGGCATTTCTACAAATGTAAGTAAATCTATTTTTCATCTTCATCATCATATCAGCTCATAAACGTCCACTGCTGGACATAGGCCTCTCCCATACGACGCCACAAATAGCGGTCCTGAGGGTCCTGGGCCTGTACTCTTGAAAACGAAATCGAAGTTTCTGATTCTTTTTCGTGCAAACGCTAATCTTATGCAAAGGACATAAGAGTTGGTTTTGCACGAACACGAAAAAGAAACTTCGATTTTCCTTTTCCGAGTAGGCCCCCTGAGTCGCCTCCATCCATCGACTCCTTGCGACCGCTACGATGTCGTTGATCTATCGAGTGGATGGTCTTCCATGTATATATAATAAATAAATTATAAATATATACATAAATTATTTTTAAAGGGATATACATATTATGTACGTACATAGCAAGATAGTAACACCACACATTTCGATTTCAATAATTATTTCTGCCATTCCATTGACCCTCGGCTCTGGCTGATAGTGATAAGAAACCAATCTGTAGGAGCCGATAGAGCAAATAAGGGTTAAGTAGTAACCAAGGTAGTTAAAGCTATACTAGCGGCCCATCCCGGCTCCGCACGGGTGGACATTTATTTTTTAAACATTTAGGTATAAACGTACGTTAAATGCAGGACATAGCCTATATTAATCAGTGATAATGTAGTATTCAAATGGTGAAAGAATTTTTAAAATCGGTCCAGTACTTTTTGAGCCTATTCGTTACAAACATAATAAATAATAATAAAAATAAAATTAAAATAAAAGGCCTTTTATTTCTTGAACCTTAATTACAAAAAACTTGAAAAAAAAAAACATGAACCTACTTAACTACGGCTTCTTAAAAAAAAGTGTATTTAAGTGAGTATGTAAGTAGTTTAAGACAAACATACTTACATACAAATCTTTCCTCTCTATATACATATATTAGTATAGATAAACACATAGGTATATGGTATATTTTTTACTGGACTTGTTGTTCATTGTATTGTAACTGGAACATAATTAGGGGAAGTACCTAAGACGCTAACCAGAAGCTAATTTAAAAAGTCCTCTAAATTACTTCTTATAATGGCTTTCTCATAACAATTAAACAATAGAAACGAATTAGAACTAGCATTTACAGTTTATCAACTGCAGACTACCCTATTAGACGCCATAAGAAATTAACTCTTCGCTTTTTGACATCTACTATATAAAAATAAGTCGGGTTTTCCTTCCTGACGCTATAACTCCAGAACGCACGAACCGATTGCCACTTCCGGTTTTGCATTCGTTGGAAAGGTCTCGGGCTCCGTGAGGTTTATAGCAAATCCAGAAAATTCTGGAAAAAATTCAACAGAAAAGCGGGAAAATCTTTTTTCACATACAGCGCCATCTCTGATACATAGCATGTACTACAAGCCAATATTTTAAGTAGATGGCGCCGGTGCGTGATGCGTTGTTTGACAGCTACTCATTGTTCTCTGCTCAGTTAATTTCATGTGACAAACCGGTATTAAACTAAAAATGTTTACCGCCCAACGAAGTGGGCACGGGTCAGCTAGTTATTTATAAAATTATAACTAGGATTATTGGATTTTAATCAAGATTAACATGTATGATATATTTGACCATGAAATAACTACTTGATTCTTGTTTACCTATATATATTAATTTGAACTGAACTTTGCAATCTTATATAAATTCTTTAGCAGTGCCCTACAGGGTGTATGTACTATTGACTTAAGCTAACATTAAGAACCAAGCTGTATACATGTACATGTGAGCAAAATAACTAAATGAAAAGACTATTGCAATAGCTAGAGTAAGCTCAACTGGTACAATATCAATACCAATAACGAAGCGTCCCTAAGACGCTGGCTGCCTTGCCCCACCACCGTATGGTAATGCTGATGCGCTGCGTCAGATACTCACCAGCCTTCTAATATAATTATGGGTTAAAAAACCTCCATACAATGAAAAAAACGTTGTAACTTCAAGTAAGTAGTCATCTCCTACCGTGTTAAGGGGCTACCCCGACCCAACACAGCGCCGCCACCTATTTCATCGTATTGTTACGTTAAACAAAGAAATATTCAATAATCCCTTGACCAGTTTGTGATATATCTATCATAAGCTTATTTTTAATGCCTCTGCAATAGTTTTATTTTGTATAGGAGCATGCGAAAACCGAGTTTAGTGGCCAACAAGTGCAACTTCGCATCTCTTCCTAAGCTATGCAAAATAAACTATTACATATAAAATAAAAAAAACAGAACTTTCCAGCAGTAGTAGGTTGCTGCTCAAGTGAGAATTATCCCTCAAAATGACCTAAAACGCAATTCAAACTGTTTGTTTATATATCGAGTTAATGATAACAGTTAAGATTACACAAACTCGTTGACTCTGATAATAAAATGGGTAAACCGATAAGTTGTAGATTAGGTCTCACTATGCACACAACCGTACTTATGGTAACAGCTTATATAGTATTTAGTAATTCTAGAGAAATACCAGCTTGCAGCCTTAGACTCGAGAACGAAGAACCTTCAGACTCATAGACGAGCAGTACCTTGCAGAGACTAAGATCCAAAGTCTCGAACACCGCCGCAAGGGTGCTTGTCTCTCGATATACCTTATAGTCATAAGGTACTAAATTTAAAATTTTTGCCACGTAAATGTGGCAGGTGATGGCTGTAGTTATTTTCCAAATACTCTTTTATGGTATATACTGTTTTCTCTGATAAAAACTTTATTGACAAAGAAAATAACAATCAAATAATATAAAGAAATTAAACTAGTGTTTACAATTGAAACGATTGAGCTAACTGCAGACTGATGCAAACAATCTACAGATAGCTCAACTGGTCCATATCAATACCAGTCGGAAGCGTCCCCAAGACGCTGGCTGCATTGCCCCGCTGTATGGCAATACTAATGCGCAATATAGTAAAATATAATATTATTTACACTAAGGATTACCTCTATATGTATGCGATGGTAATTATGTCCGTCTGTCTGTTGCCTTCTCACGATTAACGGCTAGACGGGTTTTATTGAAATCTGGTAACATGCATCATATGTAGATTGTTTTGGCGAGGCCGCTTACGGGCCCATAAAGAAATGTAATGTATCTATAAACTGACTGGAAATTATAAAAAAAACATATAGTTAATACCGAGTGTTTAAAATCGTTGTTCATCTTTATAACGATTAACTAAAAATCATTTATTTTAGACCGATATAATTGACACATAATAACATTTAAATACCAATTACAAACTCCAAATAAAATAAGATATAATAATGCACAATCAATAAAAAAAAATGTAATGAGGTTCTTATCTAAATATCGTTAATTAATAAATTCTGCCTGAAATCCTAAGTGTCCAGATATTTATCACCTGGAAGCAATTTGAAAATGATTACCACTACGCTTGGACATATTAAAAGACTCGAGCGAATCGACCAACGATCTTTCAGGTAAGGAATGCAGGGTTACCAACTTATAAAAATAAATACGCTGTGATTTTGATGGGCAACGCTTATCATTAGATGCCAGATACAGTGTCTTTAATTATTAGGAACGTCCGGTAATAAGAGATGTTCAATTCAAATCTAATCACTGAAACTTTCATCTAGTGCCATCCTTACTTTTAATAAATATGGATATTTATAGCTGGTAACCCTAAATACATCGCGTGTAGAAATTTTTGTATCTTTTTACAAGCTTTACAAATTAGTCCCGTGCCAAATCGCTAGGGGCTTTGAACATGTACGCAAATTATTTAAAAAAACACCATGTATATTATAATTTTCGGCACACGCTTTAGGCATTCCGGTAAACTACAAATTTGCATGTTTTTGTACAAAAATTCTTTGAATTGCTTAGCATTTTTAAGATGGTTTGGTACGTGCTTTGAAATATTGAGAATGTTGACGACTTAGGTCCATAAGTTAGTGCAATTTGCTACATCATCCTAACTCCCTTTACTCCTTACAAAATGATTACAAATACAAAAAAAAAATTATAAGACATATTTGCATACACACTTGTGCACCTTGCGCACGTGGCTAGTCTCCCATGAGATTGGCCGCCGTGACCGAAACGCGGCTAAAAGTCCATCCATCCTAATTCCTACTAATATTATAAATGTCAAAGTTTGTATGGATATTTGTTAGTCTTTCACGCAAAAACTACTGAACTGATTAGGCTGAAATTCGGTATGGGTATAGTATGGCACCTGGAATAACATATAGGCCATTTTTTATCCCATTTAAACGCGGGCGAAGGCGCGGGCAGCAGCTAGTAAATTAATAAAACGAAATATTACAAGCAAAGCAACTTGTAGAATATAGTACCATTCATTATTCAGCTATTAACAAAAATTCCTAGCGAGTTTGCTAAAAGACATCCAAAGTATAGTTCCCAGCGCTATTCCCATGGTAATTACATTCTATTTAATTGTGAGCAAACCTAGCTAAATACAAGAAAAATAAAAGAAAATACAATTATGAGAGCATTTTTTAATTGATTATACAATGTTGCCTACAAACATTTTTAATATGCTTCAGTGTGCATTTTTTTTATTTTTAGCAAGGAAGAGGATTGAAATAAATGCATTCTGCCAATTCGTAACTATAAAAATATTTCGTTCTATTTTTTTGGATGGACTTACGTTTGTTTTTTTTTTCGACATGTTACTTAAACCTTATAAAATTAGGTCCTACGCTTTATAAAATACAACTAAGTAATTAAATCTAAGCTATTTTTCATTTATAATGCAAATTATTTTATTTATTATACATGTGTTCAAAATTGCGAGGAGCAAAAGGAGAAAAGAGAAACCAGCAGTGTAGCCAGCAACTAGCAGATAGTAAAGTTAAGTAAAAATTGTTTTATTATTCAGTAACGGCTGAAAATAAGTAGCCAAGTTTAAAAAAGAAAATTATACATACCTCCATAAAGGTTTAAATCGACAACCTCGATAAAAAAAACAGGACTTTTTGCTAAAGGACATATTTATTTCAAAAAAATCGTATACATTGACAATGCACTTTTGTTCACACGTCCAGAGGCCTAGACTGGACGTTGTGTGTGAGACAGTAATTATCGTGGTCACGGCCCGCGCGAAGAATCCTTCGCGAGGGCCATCGTGATGATGACAACGAGCCTGCTGCTACCTATGCGTTTATTTAGATGGTGGGTTATTTTATTCTAATTTTAAATTTTATCATTTTAATTTTAATTCCAATTTTGATTTTATTGTAACTGTTTGGTGTTACGTAATCTACCTACTTAATAATGGACAACGCGTCTGAATAAACAATCTTTATATTTCTTATTTATTTAAACATGCAACCCTTAAAACTTTTGAAACATTGTCGTTGTATGTACGATAGATGGATGCAAACCTGGGGGTCTACTCGGAAAAGGAAAATCAAAGTTTCTTTTTCGTTTTCATGCAAAACCAACTCTTTTGTCGCTTGCTTATGATTAGCGTTTGCACGAAAAATAATCAGAAACTTCGATTTCGTTTTTACGAGTACGGGCCCAGTACCGCTACTAGCTTCGGCTTGTAGCGGCATAATGCTGAGACAGAAACCTTTTTGGCTCCTTATGTAACACATTATTTGTAACTGTTCCTACCTATTTTCTTTATGTATATGTATGTATATATTCCTTGTACTTTCGCACTATTGTAATTGCGTAGTGTTATGTGTTATGGATGGTACCAAATAAATTTATTTTCTTCTATTTTCTATGGATGCCTCATAGTGGAGGGATATCCTTCGGTGAGTTCGTGTCGGAACCGAAATGCAACATTAGCGCAATCTAGCTCTTGTAAAAAAATTAAGCTATCTGGACACAGAGTATCTGGAGGACATAATAGAATAGAAATATCTATTGCACACCAAGACAGAATAACAAAACAGGAAATCAAACACAGAAATAGTTGCACAATGGGCGGCCTTATCGCTAATAGCGATTTCTTCCAGGCAACCTTTGGATGGACACGTAATTATTGTATAGGTATAGACGGTGGCGTATTAAAGACTAATGTATACGATACAGAAAATACTACTTTTATCCCCTAAATAGGTGCGCGAAGCCGCAGGCTGACCCTAGATATACTCGTACATACTACATAAAGTTATTTATCTCAGTATCTTGCAAAGTGGACCGAGTCCTTGAGTTTTAAGTTTATTTAAGGAACGTATTTCGAAGATAAACATTATTTGCGCTTAGCGCAAACAAGCAGGAGCAGTGTTTGCCGATCGATAACAGATGATGGGTCCGATATTGCCTCAGATAATAGTTATTGGATATTCACTAGCTAACGCCGAATTATCTAATGCCTATTCATACTGTATCCTTTGATTTTATATATGTATATTTCATATTAATAATCAAAGACTATTCGTAAGTATTAATAACTAGCGGGCCGCCCCGGCTTCGCACGGGTATTTAACAAAAATTTCAAGATCCCAATTTTTTTTCAAAATATAATTATAACCTATGTCACTCGGGGATAGCTTAGCTTCCCAACAGTGAAAAAAAGTTTCAAATCGGTTCAATAGTTTCGGATTCTATTCAATGCAAACAAACGAGCTATCAAATATTTCTTCTTTTCCAATATTAGTATAGAATAGACGTATATTATACGAGTAAATACTAATGACACTAATTTTATAAATGTTTCGATGTTTAGATGTATGGATGGATGTTTGTTACCTTTTCACGCCAAAACTACTGAACGGATCGGGCTGAAATTTTGCATACAGACTTCTAATTCCATAACATTGTGTTTTAAGTTTTACAGTACAAATACAAATCCCTCGGGAATAAAATGATTATGTGTTAATCTCGGGAATATTTTCTGTAACAGTTTTTTTAAGCAAAATAGATGAATTTGCCATGTTAGTATTAATCCATGCACGATACATAATAGTTCCAAACTACTACAAAACATTCAGACATTTTAATTATTATATACTAGCTGTGCCCGCGACTTCTTCCGCGTGGAATAGTAACAGTGTGATTTTCATACAAACTTTCATCCCTTTGATATTTCAACCCCTTCAGGGTAAATTAGATAGAAACTTTAAATTACATTTTTATTTATATCTAATTAACGGCTAAACGGCATTTTTAAAGCTAGTTTTTAATTAGCTTTAAAAATGACGATACTTCTATACAAATTTTCTACCCCTCTTTCAACCCCTTACAACACTTTGTTCGCATTAAAAAGTAGCCTATGACCTTTCTCAGGCTCTAAAGTATAGGTGTGTCAAACATTTAAATCGGTTCAGGAGTTTTGGCGTGAAAACGTGACAGACAGAGTTACTTTCGCATTTATGTAAGGATTGTTATTTATTTATTAGTAAGCGTTCAAGATTCAAGGCATTTAGAAATAGCACAGATTAGGAAATGTTACTTCGGAAACAGCCCTGTATAAACACGTAGGTATCAGACTCGTATCTCGCAAGTTTATTTGCATAAGCTAAGTGATACCTGAGTATTTATATAGGAGATAAAAATGTCGGTTACAAACGCGGCCATAAAGTTTATAAATATACAGAATTATACATCACACGAATTATTTACCAGTCTAAATATTTTACCTACTTGTGAAGTAGGACTAGATTTAAGAAAGTTATTTACCGTGAGAGCAAAACGATATTTTAGTGAACATGCCGATATTAATTCTAGAATAGCAGTCTAGATTATTCTAGACTGCTTTGCTAGCTAAGCATTTAGGATTAGAGCCATTCGCTACATACATATGTATGTTACTCGGGACTCTATAGGCACGAGTGTATGTAGCGCGGAACTCTAAAAAAGACTGCGCAACTTTCGAGGGATTTAAAAGGCACGAAACAAAAATATTTGCTTGCGAGTGAATATATGTACTTCCAAATGTACTTCTCACTAGTTAGCTTTTCACCTAACTAGTGAGAAAATTATTTTGATATTGATAAAAAGAGGTCGATAGAAAAGAATTGAACTGGTAATTTTAACACAGAATTATCTGGTCCATAATTAAGCAGAGATTGTGTAATAGATCTTAGTACATAGATAAGTACACTGCAGAGCCTCAAGACGAAAGTCTTCAATGAATTTGTGTTTCCAATGATGACTTCGGATCCGAGACGTGGTCGCTAACTATAGGCCTCGTTCATAAGTTCTACTATGCTTGATGTTTCTCTAAGTGACAGAATCCGGAATACGGAAATCTGTAGAAGAACCAAAGTCATAGAGATGAGTCCGGTATTCAATAACTAACTCAGTACCTGTTAGCATGGTCCTAAAATATCTAACGCTATTGTAAAATCCGCATACCGCTAGGGAATAACTGTGCAAAGCGAGCATCGCGCCTAACCGACCGTGAGCCATAACTACCCAACGCTTCAATACCTATACTTACCTAACTATCATCTACGCATAGGTACTAGCGGACCGTTCACCCGTAAAGTTATATAGCTGCAACAAGTATTTGGTATTTCTAACCAAAACGGTTAGATGGTATTTCTAACCAAATCGGTTAGATGGTATTTCTAACCAAATCGGTTAGATGGTATTTCTAACCAAATCGGTTAGAAATATGGGTAGAAATCAGAACAGGTATAGAGTATTGCAACGTTATTGGGTACCAGTTGGTACTAGCGGTATTGAAACAAAATACCCAACTAATAACCGGTATCCAAAATATCCAATAACTCCCATCCTTACAAAGTCACCGATATAGCTCTCAGAATTAGTAGGCTGAAGTGGCAATGGGCATATAGCTCGCAGAACTGATAACCGCTGGGGAGTAAAGGTTCTCGAGTGGGGGCCACGATGCAATGCGAAACGGAGTGTTGGGAGACCATCCACTCGATGGTCCGACGACATCTTAGCGGTCGCAGGGAGTCGAAGGATGGAGGCGGCACTGGACCGCTATTTGTGGCGTAGTATGGGAAGGCCTATGTCCAGCAGTGGACGTGTATGGGCTGATATGATGATGATATGTACGCCCAGACTCGGAACAAATACGCGCAGGCATTGCATACAGTTGTCCCGCGATGAGAATCGAAGCCATAAACGGCTGCATCGCAGATGTGCCTTCGCCATAGCGGTCATCAAAACTGATTGTTAATATGTTGAAAATAATAAAAGTGAGCATAGATCAAACCTATTGTCTCCATGCCCACATTGCCCACATCACGGGAAGTTCACGGCCGTCCAGCCATTATGTAACCGGTCCTAATATTCACTTTCCATCCTTATGCTTTACTTTACATCTTGTTAGAGGTATAACTGTTCCATTTTGTTGATATATTGCCAGTTGTTCGGATATCATTTACCATACCGAGGATGTTTTAGTATTCAAGTATTTAATTTGCTATCCTATTATATACAGCTCTGCTTAGCTTGGGGTTAGATGATGTTGTGTGGATTGTCCAACATTATTTAAATTACATATTTATACAATGTGAGAGGTCTTATATATTTCACTCAGAGGCTAGGTATGAGGAGCCCTGTTAGGGCGCCATGCAACAAGAGAGGTAGCTTATTGTAAGTATCACAAATAAAGCTTAATTCTATAAATATTGCACACTAGCTGTTGCCCGCGCCTTAGCCCGCGTTTTATCGGGATAGAAAAATTGCCTATATGTTATTTCAGGTCCCAAACTATACCCATACCAAATTTCAGCCTAATCGGTTCAGTAGTTTTTGCGTGTGTTTTTGGATACTTGTTACTCTTTACAAGTATCCATACATCCATCCATACAAACTTTCACATTTATAATATTAGTAGGAAGTAGGAGTATTCAGTACTACAGCTAAACACAGTATCAAATTATAATCTGTTAATTTGATGCATTAATTTGTTATAATTTGATAGATAATTATATAATTTTAAAGTTATTTTTATGCTGTGGGTAGACAAAAATTAGGTGGAACATGTTTTTAACAAGGAATCAATAATAATCGTTATATTTAGTTACTAAACAAGAAATTACCCTTATTCACAAAAACAAATAATCAAAAATATAAAATAAATATCCAAATATGTACACGTTTCTTTCATAACTTTTATAGGCGCTTTATTTTTATTTTTCCTGTGGATTCGTCTATTCACTTCACCGTTTCCGAGTGGGAATCAGGACTTGGGGAGATGTCCTGCCTTCCAGAAATCAAGGTAGTTTCCGATGGAAGGTTGGTTTTCGGTTTCGGCCAGAATGGAAAAAATAAAAGGTTTTGTTTTATGAATAAATTAACATTTCTGTAGGTACATTTAGTTTGTTTAACAAAATGCGTATAAAAATAATCAATCTCGATTCGCATTCGTTTTACAATCAAATTCAAAAATCTTTCTAAGTTAACAAAAGCACCTCACATCGGTACAATAAAGGATTGTACATCTAAATTTTAAAAATAAGAATTAAAAATATTCCAGAGCGGAGAAGACGTCAGATCTCGATAGTGGAGTCGTGCGCAGGACCTCATTTAGGATGAAGCTTAAGTAGGCCACAGACGTTCATCTCTACCCACAAGCATGCATGATGGCACGTCAAATAGAAATTCAAAACACGTTTGGTGATTAAAATAATTGATACTTAAAACCTGAGTAGAGTTTTCAGTTTTTCAGCCGTTCAATATTCTTTGTATGTAACTCCATAAACAACGCCAACAACGTTTTCTAATCAGGGCGTCTTCTCTACAAACCAAAAAGCGAAGTTTCTTTTTAGTTTTCTTGCATATCGTACTCTGTTTTTACTTTCACACAAAATAATCCACGAACGAAATATTTTTTGACAATCGACGTCGTAATGGATACAGGTTGCGTCACGGTTTAATAGAGTTGACCTTGATGCCAGAAGTAGATTTTTAGACTGAAATGGACTGGACTGAAAAGGCCCTTCGTCCCCTTTTTTTACTAGACATACATGCAAAAAACAAGCTAAATTTATGACTCATCGAGAAGGCGACGATTTTCTCGACAAAAAATTATGATGAATATGTTATGAATTCATCGAATTTTTTATATTGGGACAATTAATTATTATTTAAGAATGTAATTTTTTTAATTAATATGTTTTTAAGTACCAATTTCAATGAGATGACTTGCAAATATATGTAATTTTACCAATAAAATGACTGTCTGACTCTCATGGAAGCGGTATCGCCATTTTGCATACCGACAATCTTATGTATTTATTATATGCACCTGCATTTAATGTTGTCGCAAATGTGTAGCCACGTAGTGCTAAAACTAAATTATATACAACGATTTATTAGCCTTTAGTATAAAACCAGATTGGACCAATTATCCTACTAATATTATAAACGTCAAAGTTTGTATGGTATGGACGGATGTATGGATATTTGTTACTCTTTCACGCAAAAACTACTGAACAAATAAGGCTGCAATTTGGTTTGAGACCTGGAATAACATTTAGGCTATTTTTTATCCCGATAAAACGTGGGCGAAGGCGCGGGCAGCAGCTAGTTATTTTATAATTATGCATTTCGTCCAACCCGCAATTTGTCTTAGACGCAAACGGACCAAATCGCATTATTCACTTCAAAAACAAAAAATAATACAAATTAATTTTATTTCCCGACGTAATGAATGAATTTGAATGAATCCTTAACTTCATCCCTGTCCGGTCGTGGTCGGGTCTCATCGTGCGCACGGTATCTCTCCATCTCGCTCGCTCTGAAAGCACGACTTACAACAAGAGCATGCAAACAGAACCACATAGATTCTATCGGTGCTCGCTGATACCAGCCAGTGATTTGTGTTATGAGTTCCAATAACCGATCTTTGTGGAGCCATCGGCGGCAGTACAAAGGCCTCACTCATTTACGTGGTAGGTACAGGTCGCGTCATGGTTTAATAGCATTAACTTTGATGCGCAGAAGTCAATTTTAGATTTGTACACCATTTTACACCTTCGCAGAACCCCTCTACTTTCGCCGAGCGCTATTAAACCGTGACGAGAAGTGTACTTCGAAAACGCTATGACTTTGGTTCTGCGCTTGACCTCTACTCGACCGTTTCGGCCTGCCGTCATTTCATATTATTATCTAGTGTAATAATAATCTATGTAAAAACCGTCCCATTAGAATACGAGATTGCGTCAAATAGAGACCTGTATTTGCGCACACACTTGTGCACTACGTCCTGTACAAATGGATGCTTCTGGTGGCTTCGTTGAGACTGGCCACCAAGAAATTGGGGTAGGAGGGCCTCACTTCCAAAAGTTCCAAAACACGAGATTCCGTATTCAAGTCTCATTTAGTAATAATTAGCTGCTGCCAGCGCCTTCACCCGCGTTTTATCAGGATAAAAATTGCCTTTATTTTATTCCAGGTCCCAAACTATACCTACCTACCCATACCCAATTTCAGCCCATTCCGTTCAGTAGTTTTTGCGTGAAAGAGGAACAAATATCCATCCATACATCCATCCTTACAAACTTTGACATTTATAATGTTAGTAGAAAGTAGGATTCGCAACCCAAAACACTCTCGCACTGTAGCGTTAATCTCCATGTTTGATATGCTCTAGCTGCGGCCCGTCCCGAGCCGTACCGCAACGGAAGGGCAGTGAAAGAGTTAAGAAACAGAAGTAGGCGACAAAAACTGCTATAATATTAGAATTGGTGTTAAACCACACGCTTGTAACTTTACTTCAGTGTTGCTGATAAGGATAACTAACCTAAAGCTCTACGTAACTACCAGCTCTACAAACATTATTTTTTTTTATTATGTGTAAATAGGGTAAACTAGAAAAATCACAGCGGACCTACTATACCCCTGGCCATACCTCTGAGGGTATGGTGGGAAGAAACCATACCACTATACTAGAATCATGCTGACAACAGTTTTGCTGACATGTGCTGCGTCAACTAATTGAGCTATATGAAAACAATCTACGGAATAATTTATTTATATCTCTTGAGAGTTATATAACTGTGGTAAGTAAAAGTTTATTTATTTCCTCTTCACAAAAGGTTTAGCTTAAACTAGACATATGTAAATTATCTAGTGTAATAATCTATGTAAAAACCTGTATTGTGAGAGGCTGGAGCCTGCTATAGGTTTTGAAAAAAAACCTGTAACTGGAAGTCTCCAGTGACCCCACTCCACGGATTATCTACATACAATAAAACGACAATAACATTTAGGTAGTTACTTGATACCTTCGTAGGTAGCTTGTGGTAATTTGTAATACTCTAGAACATACTAGGCTACTAATTAATAAAAATAAAATAAGGTATTTTTAGGAATCATCGTAACAAGAAGAATACTAGTACAAACAAGCTTAGCATAACTGCTCTGGTACCCGAGCGAAGCCGGGGCGGGCTGTTAGTATTTCAACAGATCCTATTTGCCTCTGCTCTGCCCTCTGTAGAAGGGCACGTGGTAACTACCAACGCACGCTGGGCGGCCAAGGCATTTCGCTGGGACATGAGAAACACAACTTTTTAGTGTACGACGACTAATTGCTCTTAATGAGAACATCCATGCATGCCACTTTAAATTGCTCTGTGGTAATCTTTTTCTATATAGAGAATAGACATCCGTTTGACCACTAACTCACCTGATGGTAGGTATGTGGTATATGTTTAGAATGTGGTTTGTTCGGTGGTCGAAATAAAAAATATCATTATATTTCCATTTATTCTTTACGCACCTTCTTCATCAGCAAAAATACGTCCACTGCGCAACATGTCTCCTGATGTATTAATTTCTCCGGATGTACGAGTAAAGAGCTATAGTAAAAATTCAAGCAGAAAATAAAATTAATTGAAGTAAAAGTAAATTAAATTACGTAGTTATTAAAGTTTAAATAAAAAATACAAACAATACATTTCTACAGTCATCAAATTGCGGATAAAAGCTTATCCAGGCTTGGGTCTGATATGCAGAATGTGGCTGTTGCGAAGCACGCTGTTGCGAAAAAAAATATGTGGCGAAAAGGCGTAACGAATACGTCGTAAAGAAGTAATGTGTAACGAAAGTCGCTTTTTCGAATGATGATTTCGCGAAATTTTACCGAGTAGGGTTTTCGCCTAGAAGTGGGACGAAATTGATTGATCGACATTTAAGGACACTTTTTGCAAGTAATATGTAGGTGTTTTTCTAAACAGTCAAGTTTAGTTTAATAGGCATGCGCCTGTCCAACGTTCTCAATATAAGAGGTTCATTAGAACAATATACCTACTCTCAAGGGAATATTTATCGCTGGCAGCGCCCAACCCCGAGGCGTCGTGAAACAGCCTAATAACAAACCAAGTCCACTTATTATCCGTCTATTAGATTCTTACAAATTTCGATAATAATATGTTAAGCGTTTATTATGTCTATTTTATTCTATCGCCTCTTTATGATTCTTATAACAAAGACGTAAGACACATTTTACGAGAGAACACCTGTAAGTTCGTAAATTAGTTGTGTGTTTGTTCGACCCGCGTTTGTATCGAAATGGTTACGAGCCGGTTACCACGAGAGCCAAGCTACGAAGCTGTGCTATTGTAGCCAAAATCATAGATAGATAGAAGATACATCCATACTCACAAACGTTCATCATACATTTATATATTAGTAGGATAAAAATATTGCTAGCTAGTCAGACCATAGACCTAGTATTTTTTCCTAAATCTATGAGTCAGACCATTGACTTAAAGTTTTATTGAGTCAGACACCTTAAAAACCGGACACTGACTTATACTTTCCCTTTAAACTGTTTTTTTAAAGTTTATATTATCTTTATATTATTATTATATATATTGGATAAATACGAATCCCTGGGGAATAATTTCCTTATGGCAACATTTCGGGATTATCCTCAATTTTATATAATTAATTTAATTTAAAGTCCTTGGGAAACGTATTCAACGAACCCAAATTCGACGTGGTTAAGTCGTTTCGTTATGGAGTTCCTATGGCCAACGCTGTCTCCATCATCAGACCAGCTCGATGGTACCATGAATCAGAATCAATAACTTTATTTCTAGCTTACAAAAATAAGCACTTAGACAAGTCAAATTTTAAACTATGTATTTTATATTAATTGTATACTATAAACATAGTTATTATTATCAAATAAGAAATAAGGTGTTATTGATATTCTCTTCACTTAATTTTTTTGTCCACTAGTGGAAGAAGTGACATTGAGATTGCATTATCACCGAAGTTACAAAAGTATGCCAAATTTCAGCTCAGTCGGTTGAGGATAACTGGTTTAAAATTGAGTTGGAAGATTCCACCCGAACAAACAAACATACATACATACATTGCAAGTGAAATAAAACCATAAAAAAAAGATCCTTTCAGCCGTTTAGGCTTGAAACGTTACTGACAGATAAATAGACAAAGGTACTTTCGAAATTATAATATTCGTTTGGATTAGGCTCTCTCTCGTACCAGCCTGAATGGCTACCTTCAGGACAACTCAAGTTCTTAGATAAAAAGCCAGGGTGGATGACTCACACAGAGAATTACAAGAAATTCCTAAAGTCAAATATTACTGGTGAACAGATTTATTCTTAGTTTTGGAAAATAGGTACTCAAATTGCTTTATCTTATCTCTCGAGGTGTGCGCAAAAACATTATAAAATGCACATTGAATAATTTCTCTAGCAAAATTTAAAAACATAAACTCACAACGAGACGCGACCTGCGGGAGAATGCTAGTTTTATTTTATCGACTACAAATTGGTAGGGCAGCCGCCGCGCCTGCGCCTGCGCCGCCGCACGCACGATTTTGTGCCTTTTATTTTTTCGGTTGTATCTCGTGTGTCTACAGGCTTTTTGTACGACCTCGACGATGATGGTTGAAGGTCGCTCCCGGCTGGACTGACGGACTTTGTTAGGGATGGATCACTGACATTATGTATTGCCAGCGAATGTGGTGTTCTTTTGTTTATATTAAAATAGCTGTTCTCCGCGGGGTGGAACGGCGTTAAATTCGAATTTCACATTTCTAGGGGGGTAAAAAGGAATTTTTCCGTAAATCTCCCATGGGAATTTGATGTTTTACCAGGACAAAAAGTAGCCTATGTTACTCTCTATCCTGTCAACTAACTCTATGCCTAAAATACCAAAAACATGTTAGTTTCTGTTTTCTTTCTAATTCATTTTATATTTGTATACTACATGCTACAGGCTCAAACATTTGTGCATGCATGATTGCACAAACCAGTTTGCGCAAGCAAGATGACCCCGCCACGATCTCCATCAAGCTTGCGCAAACTGCGTGCTTGCATGTTTGCACAAATGTTTGAGCGTGTAACCGGGCTATTAGGTAGAGCTATGTTAGTTTAAAAAAAAGGTTGAATATAGCTGGACGTATTATAATTTTAAGACCATAGTAACATACATATGTATATTCTTTCAAATAAATATATTTAATCTTTAAAAACGAATATAAAGAAAGAAACGTCAAAATTGGTTTTACAAATTGCTGTAAGTATATGCTACTACTAAATTTTCATGAGAAAGGGCACGGAGGAGGTGCAAAGAAATCGGTTCCATTTACATTGCTAAACAGTTCGGAGGCCCTTATGGGTTTTTTGAGGGCATATACTTGTAGGTGACAATGACCAGCAGACCACCTAGTGACATTTATAGTTCCGCACCTTTAAAGGAAATAAAGGAACCCTTATAGGATCATTTTGTTGTCAGTCTGTCCGTCTGACTCTCACCATGGACCGAAAACATATACCTAGGGTGATCATGATTCTAAGTCAACGGAACCCGTTGATTTAGAATCATGAAATTCGGCAAGAAACAAGACCTTATAGCACAAATAAAGGGAAACTTCCAAAAATTTTTTATTGTTTTTTTAATGTTTTTGATAGCGACCAAAACAATCCCTATAGGGTACCTTACATCCCGTTGACCTTCAGAATCATGAAATTTGGTAAGAAATAAAGTCTTATAATGACGAAACCCTTTGTGTGCAAATCGAACTCACACTTGACGTTTTTATTTTAATTATATCCATATACAATGTGAGTAGGTATATCTTCTACAAACAGACTTTTGATTAGCCCAATAATCTGGTACCACACATCATTAAAAATAATACCCTTAATAATATTATGGCGTGTTTTAAAATACGATAAACCGACTTCAAATTCCCTTACTTTTCCACTTATTTTAAGTTTTGCGGGATAGATACTAATCCCCTGAGGATAAAAAAATTGGGACCCCTTCGGGATCATTTTCCATAAAATAGTGAAATAATTTTCTAAATCGGTCCATAAATGGCGGACACATCGCGTAACATACATGCAAAAAAAAATTACAGACGTTTTGAGAACCTCCTCCTTTTGAAGTCGGTTAAAAATATTAATCAGCTGAGCCTTGGTCTGCCTAGAAGATAAAATTGTTCTAACACACGGACTGATTATACATTTTTCATATGTCCTAGTAATATAGGGGCGAGGGTATGTATGTGCCATCCTCGTGTTATTGTGAAATTGTTTTCATAGAACTGGACTGAAATTTGCACACATAAAGATCTGACCTGGAATAATATATATTATTCCAGGTCAGATCTTTATGTTATTTCTATAAAAAAATAATTAAAATGTAACAGACTATTTTGAAATGCAATATAATAGCTTGCATCCACAGGGACATGAAGATCAACCTACACGGTACCTAATTTCGACAAAACACCTGATGTCGCCGTGGGTGGTGGCTGTGGGGCCGCGGCGTACGAATATATCTATCGGCCCCTCCAACTCAACCCGTGGATGTCGTAAAAGCCGACTAAGGGAACCTACCAGAGGAAGGGCAGCAGCTTCCTTCTGAGTATTTTTAAACACCAACACTGCGATCACGAATCCGCCTGCCAAGCGTGGTGATTATGGCAAATCCCCCCCTACATGGAAGACCATCCACTCGATGGACCGACGACATCGTAGCGGCCAATGGATGGAGGCGGCTCAGGACCGCTATTTGTGGAGTTGTATGGGAGAGGCCTATCTCCAGCAGTGGACGTGTATGGGCTGATATGATGACCTGATGTCATAGCGCCCCATAGTGCATAGCGGCTACTTTTACCGTAGAAAACTTAGGGCTTGTAGAAATAAATCCCATAAATCGTATATTTAACACGTGTGAAGCCGGGAAACACATGTAGTCTATAAAATAATAAAATGATATAGCACACTACTTACAGCAACCACGACATCAGAACCTTTGTCACGACAACATTCGCCGGTGTGGTCGTCTCGGCCAGTTTACCTGGGCCTCTTCTATCACAAACCTTCGTTATAAGACGCTGTAACTGGTCCATGTCCAAAGCTCTATGTCCTCTGGACACGATTAGAAACATGACAAAATTATATACTAGGACAGGAAAATAATATTATGCCTAATGTTTGGTAGGAAATAAATAGAGTTATTTTAAAACGAGATGAGGCCACCGAGTAGATTTTTTGTGGCATCTTTTACGAAATTAACTGCGCATTAGTAATATTTGGTCATTAAAATGGTTACATGACAGCAAAAGTTTTACATAGGGCATTTGTTTTTACTGAGATCATGGTTTTCAATAGATAGGTAGAGCTTACACATACATACATAAATAGGTAAGTTCTAGGTGTTAATGTGATTTACTTAATGTAATGGCTGACATTATTAACTATTTATAAAAGAAAACGTTTCAGTTTAAATAATAACTGCTTTGAATATTGATTAGTATGTATCTAATCTGCCATTGCGCACAGCAGGGAAAATTGCGCGCCATCTTGGAAATCGGGTCGTGAGCATGCGCTCTCGACACGTTTTAGAAGAAATAAAACCTCCGTAGCATGCGATAGCAGCGTACAAAACTTATTTGATCGGTCGTTCAACCATGTCGTTCTTCCCTCTCAGTTCGGTCAATAGCTGCGTCCCTTTCTGTCGTACCGTTAAGATGGTATGCCTGAGTTATGGCATTCCAATGTTGCCACTACCTCGGAGGCTGTACAGGCGCACTATCCTGCATCTTTGTGAGCCACTTTCAACTATTCCAAGCCAAATAGAACTTTACCTGGATCACGTAGGGTTCAAACTTTTCAGATGATTAACAAGGCTCGAGAGCATTCGAATGGGATTTCAAAGTGCCTTAGAACTTTTTAGAACCTATTTTCTTCGTTGGCCTGACTGAACATAGCATAACGATGTAGGTTTAGGATGGTTCGTGTTGTTACTCCGAGATGAAAAAAATAATAGAAAGATATAGAAAGTTTAAGTCATTTTTTATACATTTTACAAAAAAAAAATGTGTCTAATGCATGCCTACATTGGGACATACAGAAAAATATTAGACACGTGTTTTTTCCAGCGGCCCTAAATCACTTTTAAGGACAAAAACTACCCCTGCAAAACTCGGGACCTGGAATACCATATAGTCTTTTTTTATCACGTTATAAAGCGGGCGAAGGTGCGGGCAGTAGCTAGAATTTAATATTATAAATTTGAAAGTAACAGCCGGTTTCTCGAACGCAGATCATCTTCATAATTAACTAATCAATGATCAAATCTCTGATCAAGTATCATTTGGGTTGCTCGAACGTTGATTACGTACTATGATTTTGAACAGAGATTAGTTGACCAGTCTGTCAAATCATTGAAGCAAATCTCTTGTCAAACATCAAAATGGGTTTCTGGAACGCTAATTAGGCATTTTTCTTTAGTCAAGCGCTTGTCAAATCAACGATCAACAAATCGGTGATTTTGCTCTAATTAGCTGAAATAATTACTACAATTTACTGCGTTTGCTAAGTTCTAAACCTTGTTAATATAAAAAATTAACAGGTTGGTACTGCAAAAGTGGTTTAATTACGTTTCACAATACTTATAGATCGTTTTATCAATAAAAAATACTTGTACCCTAAATTAAAATAACCTCATATTATTTTAGGATGTCGCTTTCGGATTTAACAGTGACCAGCAGGAAAATACACCTGGACCCTGAAGGAGGTTCAGGGCTGGAGTAGGCTTTTTCTCAGGGAGAAGTGGAACAGGGTCCAAGTCTGGCACAACTTGAAGGCATACCTCCCCTAATCGAGACCCCCTCGGCACGGAGGCATAAGGCCACCAAACTAGTCGTTATATCAGCCTGGGATCACCCACTGCTGGGTATAGGCCTCCTTTCGCTTCACCATAATACCTACTTATAAATAATATTTCTATCTCTGACACAGACACTGGCAGAATCGTAGCGAAAAGCAAGCGGCGCCATTAAAGAAGTTGGAGTCGAAACTAGGATTGGCAGCGCAAACATGACATTTTTGAAGTTTAGGAGTGAAGGATTGAACTGAAGGAATCATTAAATTATGTGTGACCATATCAAAATATACACTGATTTGACAATCGTAAGATGATCTTTGATTAGTTAATTTTTGTCTAATTATCGTTCGTGCAACCCGATTTGATTTGACCAGTGTGTCAAGTTAATTGCTTTGTCAACTGATTTGCGATTTGATTAGCGTTCGAGAAACCGGCTGTAACTCTGTCTATCTGTCTGTTACCTTTTCACGCCTAAACGGCTGAACGGATCTTAATGAAATTTGGCAGGGAGATAGATGGTATCCCGGGGACGGACATATGAAAAGCGCCTGCGAAGCCACGGACAGCAAGCACAGCAGCTAGTGAAAAATAATAATACCTGCATCTCATACAAACATCCGTCCTGCCTGAGACGGGAATCGAGAAGAAGAGTAGATTTTAGGAAGACTGAGAAAGAGTTAGCTATGACAGTCTTTTCTTTAGTCAGAACAACAAAATGGGATCGACAAAAGTAAAAGGTTAACGATTGAGATAATAAATACCTTTTACTTTTGTCGATTTTATATATGTAGTGAGTTACATATAACACAAAGTCCTCCACCGCGTCTCCCTGTCTGTTCGCAATAAACTCAAAAACTACTGAACGGGTTTTTATTCGGTTTTCACCAATCGATAGAGTGATTCATGGGGAAGGTTTAAGTATATAATTTCTCAAGCTTTTGTTTTAATTGGTTGAAATACAACGATGATGGTTGGTGTAGGAAAAAGTCAAGCCGCCTGGGAGCTTTCATCGAAAACGCTGCCTAAGCCTTTTGAGATTTATGCTCTACTACCCATGCGAAGCCGGGGCGGGTTGCTAGTAGTACACAACTTGAAGTCAGTTTAATATTTTCGTGTAAACTGGTACTTGTGTATTCTAGTACCGATCCAGGCTCGTAGACCGAGAGTTATATAACATAAGTAGTTGCTGCCCGCGCCTTCGCCCCCATTTTATCAGGATAAAAAACTGCCTATATATTATTCCAGGTACCAAACTATACCCATACCAAATAGCAGCCTAATCGGTTCAGTAGTTTTTGCGTGAAAGAGTAACAAATATCAGTAACTACCATTATTCAAGGGCATGGTAAAGGAACACTATTTGTCCTGCTGTCACTGACCATACCCTAGTTTCCCTTAGTAAAATGTATGCATATATGTATATGTATAAGTATGTATGGATAGGTTTATGTATTTAGGTATTCTTGTTATTTATGTAGGTATTCGTATGTAAGATTTGTAAATTATTAGTTTTGTAATTTGTATTGATTAGAGTTTTGTAATTTGTATTAGCTTCTTAAAATAATGCGCACAGATCCCCGTATTCAATCCAACGATCCTATCCATCCAGGGTTGTCTGGTAGAGATCGCTCGTGAGCGATAAGACCGCCAATTGTCACATTTTTTTTCTTCAAATTGTTTGTTAACTGTTTTGTTAAGTGTGCAATAAAGTATTTTCTATCTTCTATCTATCTATCTATCCACACATCCATACATCCATCCATAAAAACTTTGACATTTATAATATTAGTAGGATAAATAGATACCTAAGTAACAGGTTAACTCAGCACGCACCTTTTAGGGGAAGTCGACTGTGCATGACGCGATCCTTTCCTTCGTAACAGAGCCGCGCATAGATCTTAACCATATTTAGTTAGGTCGCTCGATCTCAGTCAAGTCGCGCTAATATAAACTGTATTATATACAGAATAGAGTCAAAACTTCGATTCTGATTATATGCGTACAAAACAACTAGTATCTACAGCTGCAAAGTGAATGATGTCATTGATTTTATTGCATCGATCGATCGTATTGATTGATCAACAGAATTACTTACCTATATTCGATTTTTGAATCTAAGACATTTTTATGTGAATGGAGGCGTTTATGAATGAAATCTTGACAAAAACGGATAACATTAAGAGAACACAAAACAACAAAGTAACTGAAAAACTAATCACTAAAAGCAAAATACTAGCGACCCGCCCTGGCTTCGCACGGATGCAATGCTGATACTAAATTATGTATATACCCCTTCCTCTTGACTCACTCTATCTATTAAAAAAGCCGCATCAAAATCCGCTGCGTAGTTTTAAAGATCTAAGCATACATAAAAACAGACAGACAGCGGGTAACGATTTTGTTTTACCTAGATATAATTAGTAGTGATTTGTCGAATGCAGCGAAAAAGGTTGATATATGAGTTCGAAAACAGACGACAGACTGTTTACGAAACTGACAACTTTCAAAACCAAAAGTGTAGTAGGTAACCTATACCTACCTTATCTCAAACTTTGCGATTTATTGCGATGTTATGTCTTAAAATATTTTCAGAATTGAAACAGGGTACAGTATGCTGAGTGTGAACTGCCATACTGTTTACTACAAAGTTTGCGTAACTTTATTTTCTATGGAATTCCTGAACAGCGCTCCAAGCGGGAAGTTTTGAAAATAGGAATTCCATAAAAAATAAAGTTACGCAAACTTTGTAGTAAACAGTATGGCAGTTCACACTCAGCATACAGAGTCGTTACTAACGCTAAGGACCGTACGTAGCCTACCCTATAACGACCTATCCTTATCGGTTGACAGAGTAAAATTTTAGGCATTTCCTTATACTACTAGTATTCTAGACTAGAAGAACAAAGATCAACTACATTGCCAAATTACATAGTAACATATTGCTCCGACAAGGCTATCAGGGGACGATGGCAGTGCATTGCACAAGCAGCCTTTCATCAGGACCACATTATAATCACGACCACTCTGTGAATGTCTTTAAAGGAACGAAAATATTTTTACAAATTATTATTGAAATGCTCGTTGGATGTGTTTGGGAACTAATGTATGAACGATTTTGTATCCGAGAACAATAGGTTTGGATGCAATGGGAAGTAGCCTAAAAGTCACGTATCTTCTTCTACTTGCATTCTTGAAATTACGAAGAAACTATACTATTTATCTAATAATGTATATAATGTAAAATCTTGTACTGAATTTCGAAAGAGTACATCTTGTAACCACTTCGAGCAACGAAATTCAAATAGCCGAAGCGCCATCTATTTAATCTTACTAGAACTGCGTTGTATGTAAGAGGGATACGAGACTCACTTAAAACTTCGTTCAACGAAGTACGGGTAGATGGCGCTGTAAGTAGTTTACCGGTCTTAAGTTTACAGAGGGCGAGCTTTCGTCTCGCTAACATTTTTGTAGATGGCGCTCATAGCAAGTTCACCGTATAAGTTTTTTGGTTAACGTATGCATGAAAATCAAATTTAAAATTGCAATCGCACTAACAACTAGTATGTTTTGTTTTTGCAAAAGAAAGAACGCGTAGCTTGCTTAACGTTCTTAACTTCCTAGGTATTTCAGAAGAACATTAATTTAAGTAAAGTTTAGGTACCAATTACAAATACGGACTACCTTCCCGTTGTAGAAGCGTTATAAGGGTAAGGAGAGAAACAGAACCATCCAATTTACCGATAAGCTTTGTTCTACTGAGCGGTTTGGTGTCCATGCCCGAATCTTTCTTTTATATTATGTTATGTGAGATTGTGAATGTTCAAGACAGGCGGTCTCGCGTCCAGGGCCCACTGGTCGAGGGCGTCGGCCTGGCCGTCGTCGTCGCCGGCGGCCGCGCACAATTTCATGCATCACTTGTGACTTGACAGGGTATTTCATTACAGTAGGTACTATGCGCTTAGCCCTACTCCATGATTATAAGAGAAGCAAACAAAAGCGTTTTTAGAGAACCTTCGCAGCGACTGAATCGGTCTACAGTCTAGTCAAAAACGATAAAAGGATTAAGAATAAGGAATACCTACCTATACACTAGCCAAACTCGATGTACAATGATTGTAAATAAACCGCCTATATATTAACTCTGTTGTTGCGTCTTTTTATACCCACGCAATTTACATTAATTGTGGATTTGAGATCCTTCCTTCAATATATATTTCTTACTTATATCTGAAACTTAACGCGAAGCAAGTGAGTTTTTGTTATTTGTGTCACGGTTTGTTTACAAACATTCTACATCGAGTTTGGCTAGTTTATAGATGTCCTCTTATACCGATGTAAAATATTTTTAAAGACATTACATCGGTAAAAACCTTAGTGCCTGGCGCCTGCCTAACAATAAATTGGCTTTCATTAAAAAATTAAAACGTTGAACTCGGCGTTTTCGATGAAATCGGCTTGAGTTTTTTCGACACTTCCAACATTTATCTTTATATTTCAACAAATTTTCACAAAACCTTTACAAATTATATATTCCTCATGAATCAGTCTATCGATCGCATGAAAATCCGTTCAGTAGTTTTTGAGTTTATCGCGAACGGACAGACAGACAGACGCGGCGGAGGACTTTGTATTATAATGTGATGGATGGTGTAGTACAATTATTTAGGTACCGTCAAAAGTTTCCTTCTTGGTGTAGAACCATATGTTATTTTTCCTCCGAATTTCAACTCTTCTATCATATAATAACCGGTAGGTTACTTCGCGGTTTTAAATTATAAATCCGGTAACTAGTAACTATAAATAATTTTAGTGTTCGCAATTTTGTAAATCATATTATCTGTCCGCTTCCAGTTTCCCACCCACTTTGGGGGGGATAAATTTACCGTGCTATCCAATTATTATTAATCCACTCCAGCAATCAATTAAGTTTAATTTATTTGCCCACGATCCTGTCTACAAGCATGTAGTTCATATATTTTTAGATAATACTCTTCAACCGCGTAATCGAAATGAAATTAATTTTAAGAGAGTTCATTCATACATATGATTGAGAATTTGCTGCGCTAGGCTTTTCCATTACCAATCTTCAAATTGTCCTTAACTCTTAATTAGTACGATGTGGAGAAATCCGCAAAATGTAAGTTAGAAAAAAAAACTTGATTGTAATTCCTTCTACAGAAACCAATGATAAAACCAAAAAGGGTAAATGAGTTAAATACAAAACAGCACGTCCTCCGGATCTGAAGCCGCCCACGGCGAGTGCAAATTCAAAGTATATCACTTTATTTGAAGGAATTGCAACGGGCTTCATAGAATCCTTAATGTCGTTATACGTCACGTTTTGCTCAGAGCTCGGTAGAGTGCCTATTGCCATCACAGACATGATACTAGCTGTGCTCTGTTTGAACTTTAAACCATTTATGCTGCTGCGTATGCCACTCCAATATTGCCCTGCACTTTGCTGCACTACTCACTAGCTTTACGGGACCTAACACGATATTCGGTTTAGTTTCGGCCAAATGGTATACGTAGAATATGGGAAAGCGTGGAAAGCTTTTTTAAAAATAATTAATTTAATCAAATGAATGTTGAATTTAATATTACAATGATTTTACGATTTTACACGTAAAACGACAGATAAAAAATTATATAGTAGTCCGATTCAAAAACCTGGATGTTTTTTGCATAAGGTGTTAATAAACCTAAGGAATCATCATCATCATCATCATCCCGTATACGCCCACTGCTGAACATAGGCCTCCCCCAAACGACCGACTTTAACGACGTTGGTATCGTCGGCGTCGAAGCAAAGTACAGAACCTCAAAACAATTTTCGTATTGAAAGCTTTCATCCATCATTTAATAGATCTCTCGTTTTTTTTTTGAATTCAAAACCATTAAAGCTCATCACAGACGTATGTAATAGCTATAATATATATTAATACCGTGCTATAAAGTAAGCAATACAGCAATTACAATATAGCTTGGTGACGTCATAGAAATATAAATTATAGCTGTGTGTGCGGTCGCTCAAAAATGTGTATAGAAAATAATATATCGCGCTATTATATGTCTTGCTATGATTCATATTACTAATAAATAATAATAATAAATAATGCTGGACAATTCACACAGCTTTAACTAGCCCCAAGCTAAGCAGAGCTTGTGTTATGGGTACTAGATAACTGATATCATAATCAGCCCATACACAGGCCTCCCCCGCACGACGCCACAAATAGCGGTCCTGAGCCGCCTCCATCCATCGACCCCCCGCGACCGCTACGACGTCGTCGGTCCATCGAGTGGATGGTCCCCCATGTAGGGGGGGGATTTGCCATAATCACCACGCTTGGCAGGCGGATTGGTGATCGCAGTGTTGGTGTTTAAAAATACTCAGACGGAAGCTGCTGCCCTTCCTCTGGTAGGTTCCCTTAGTCGGCTCTTACGACATCCACGGGTTGAGTTGGAGGGGTCGATATTCGTACGCCGCGGCCCCACGGCCAGATAACTGATATACATAATACAATATATTACATAGATAGATATTTTTTGAACAAATAATACGAAAATACGGAAATCCGTAGAAGAACCAAAATTACTGATATAGCTCTCAGAATTAGCAGGCTGATGTGGCGATGGGCAGGCCATATAGCTCTTAGAACCGATAACCTTTGGGCAGTATAGGTTCTCGAGCGGCGACCGTGATGCAATGCGAAACTGAGTGTGGGAAGACCTCCCTCTCGATGGACTGACGACATCGTAGCGGTTGCAGGGTGTCGTTGGATGGAGGCGGCTCAGGACCGCAATTCGTGGCTTCGTTTCGGGGGAGGCCTATGTTCAGCAGTGGACGTGTACGGGCTGATGATGATAATGATGACGATTTATATATACCAATTAGTACACTAGTTACTACTAGGTCGAGTCTAGAGAGCGCTTTCTTACATTCATTCGTTTCAGCGTTCTAATCTACGTATGTATGTTTGTTACTAGACTTATATTTTGATACTAGACTTTTCTTTAGTTCCGTCGATTTTTTTCAGCGCTTTCTGTTGTTTGCGGGTTTAGAAGTTTTAGGAGTCTTAGGAGTTATTGCAGTTTTAGGAGTAATTTAGCTGTTTTTGTGATTTACTGTATACTCAGGGTTTTGGAGTCTTCATAAACATGAAGACTCCAAAACCGCGTGTCGGTGAATAAAGTACAGTCACCGAAACAAAACACGTTCTCTTTAACAGGTCAAACTGTTCAACGGTCAATTCTGAACCCGTATATCTGAATGTTCATTTAATTACACTCCCCAATGTCAAGTCCCCCGCGGCCATTGGTCCTCGTCGGCGGCGACAGCGGGGCTTAAATTAAATGTTTGCTTCTAACCCGAATTTTAATAGATGCTAGTTACCTACGGTTGTGGGCTCGTATCGTATTGACATCAATGATTTTAAAACTTAGATTGACCGTGACTCTTCCCTTCCGTGATCAACATCGATCCCTATTCCTCTGTGATCCACTGAACTAATCCATTGATAGAACGAAAATTTCGAATTAATACGTTTACATAAAAAATATTGTTCAGATCTTCTAAAATACAATAGAAAACCTTATAGTTTTTTGATTGAACCCATAGGGTAAACCCAGGATACATGCCCCAATTATGAAAAGACATTTTAATTTTAAAATTATTAATTTCTTGTGAATAACAGCAATAAATATACATAGATAGATTAATCTTTTATCTCACGTTACCAACTGGTTTTATTGACATAACAATTAAGTACTGATTGTTCAGAAATTGAGTTTTTGCAGATCCTAGTTTTTGGGGATAAATGTATACCAGAATCAGAATCAATAACTTTATTTCTTTAGGCTTACAAAATAAGCACTTAGACAAGTCAAATTTTATACTATAAACATAGTGATTAATATCAAATAAGAAATAAGGTGTTATTGATATTCTCTTCACTTCGATTTTTTGTCCACTAGTGGAAGAAGTGAAAAAGAAACCACTAGCACATTTATAATATCACTTAAGTGTCTAATACATTGTTATTTTGCCTATCTAAATCTAAATTTAATGCGATTTAGATACATGTCAATATTTCTATAAAGCTAAACAAAACATTGAATTTCTTACATACTATTGACAGTGCGGAACGGAGCGACATCTGGCCAAGCATTAACATCATTGATGTAATCATCTATGGAGTAAAAGGCCTTCCTGATAAGATTTTGTTTAATGTACTATTTAAATTTACGAATAGGGAGTTCAGTTGCTTCAGATGTAAGCTTATTATAGAAGCGCACGCAATTACCCATAAATGATTTCCCTACTTTTCGTAATTTACATATATGCTGGGATGTGTAATTTGTTCTTGTTTCTTGTATTTCCATTGTGAACATCACACTTTTTCAAAAAGCTATCTCTATTTTTGTGCGTATACATTAGATTTTCATAGATGTATTGCGATATTACTGTCAAAATATTTATTTCTTTAAATAATTCCCTCAAAGAGTCACGTGGCATTAATTTATAAATTGTGCGTATAGCCCTTTTTTGAAGAACAAAGATAGTCTGGATGTCAGCTGCCTTTCCCCAAAGCAAAATACCATAGGACATAATACTATGAAAGTAACTGAAATAAACTAACCTAGCTGTATCTTCATCGGTAATATATCTAATTGTACGAACTGCATAGGCTGCTGAACTAAGTCTGCCTGCGAGAGCATCGATTTGCAGTTTCCATTGAAGAGTGGAATCAATATGTAACCCTAAGAAAACAGTAGAGTCTACAAAGTGAACAATCTCATCCTTTAGCATTATCTTAGTTGGAAATTCTTTTACAATTGGTAACATGAATTTAATGCACTTTGTTTTTTTTGCATTAAGTAAGAGATTATTGGCGGTGAACCAATCTAGTACGTGTGAAAGCGAATCATTTACATCGTCATAATTACATTTATTTCTGTCACTTTTAAAAATCAGTGAAGTATCATCAGCAAATAAGACTATATCACACAGATCTTTTGCTAAAAAGGGGAGATCATTCACGTATACTAAAAATAAAAAAAGATCCTTGCGGGACGCCTAATTCAATTTTTGAGCCCCTAGATCTTTCTTTGCCTATATGGATATATGCCCCACTATGAAACTTCGTTAAAAATAAATAAATAAAAATGCTAAGGCGGATTGATGCCCTATAGAATAAAATAAGTAAAGTACATATTAAAAATGTTTTAAGTAATTGTGTAACAAAAAAAAAACAACATGATAGTTTTATCACTACCTATATCATGATGAAAAATTCGTAATTATTTAAAATATTCTAAAAAACACATTTTTCAAATAAAGATATGCTTTATTCAGATACTTAATTTAGGTCGAGCTGGAAATGAATACAAAACATAGTGACAGAACACAAAAAACATCAAAAATATACTGACATTGTTATGTACTAAAGGTATGGGGGATAGATGCCCTTAAAGTCCCCTAAGGGCATCTGTACCGCGGAAAACTGAGGCATCCCTTTTATTTTTAAAATAAACGGAATTCGTAAGAATGATTGTTGAGATATATCTGTGTACCAGTGTATATAAAAATAGAAAGGAATTTATTACAAAATTAAAATTTATGAAGTAGTAAATAGTCATGTAAAAATGTTGACGCATTTTGACGTGAGATGATCGCACGCAGGAGCGAGACGCGTCTGATCCACGGGATGACCTGCTGGGGAAAAGGTGTGTGATGCATACGCTCCTAATTTAACCGACTTCGGGAAGTTAGGTTTTTCGAAAACGAGGCACCTATCCCGGTGCGGCATGTATCCGGGTTTTACCCTACGCCGCCATACCGAAAATACGAAAGTAACCTTGACTGAGTGTTATCGGGCGAAGCTGCGGGCACAGCTATTTTATAATATTAGTAGGATGAGAACAAGTTTTCAATTCATTAATATGAATGTAATAGCTACATCAGTATTCTAAAACAGGCTTTCATTAATTAATTATAATTTATTACGGTGCAAAATTTAGTTTTCTAACTGGTTAACCATCTTTTGATGTATATAGCTAAGTAAATAGCATTATGTACAAGCATCGCGAACTCGATGTGTACAAGTCTTATAAAAATAATAATATAATTACCTCTAATTGAACACGGAAATTCAACAATATTGTTTTTTACCCGACTTCAAAGGAAAGGCGGAGGTTTAAATGTTCAGATGTATGTATTTTTGTATGTTCGCCGACCCTCCTTCCATTGCGGAACGATTTGTATTCTTTTGCTTTTGTTTAAAGCGAAATTCCGAGGTGGTTGCTTAAAAAATAGATTTGTAGAGGATTTATATTTGTAGATAAATTAGATTTTATAAGTAAACCCAGTGAAATATTTCATTTTGTATTAAAAATTAATGAAAAACATCGTAAATAAATATGTAGGAACATTATATTATGAAATAGTTTCAAGTCGCTTTGCTGTTTTTTCAAAACAATCACTAGATAACGTTTCGGCTGAACCACCCCATCATCATCAGCCTGTACATGTATCATCATCAGCCTATACACTTCCACTGCTGGACATAGGCCTCCCCCGTACGACGCCAGAAATAGCGGTCCTGAGCCGCCTCCATCCATCGACTCCCTGCGACAACCCCATAAAGCACCAATTAAGACTCACCTCACTTCCCTACTGCTAATTAAGCCAAAAATACTATGCAACGGCCGCCAGCAAATTTTTATTCTTTCAATGCGACCATCTAATATAATAATTCGGATCAAGCCAGCCAGACTGAGAAAAACTTCGGATATCCTTTTATTCAGAAACATGTGTTGAGCGAGCCCTGAGCATTTCTTTGAGCAAAAAGACGCTTTTTTTGGTCCCCGTCAGAGCATCTGCTCGGGTATTGGGTGACCCGCGCCATCGCGTGAGATTAACTGATAGAGTGTGTAGTCGACTCACACTACTTGGTACTTAAGAAAAACAGACCTTTTGATAATCTATATTCTGATTTCTGATACAAATATTCGACATATTATTATAAATATCGACATGGATATTAGTCGTGTACATGTACATAATGAATGGGATTAAACATTTTCAACTTTTCGTTCTTTATTTTCGTTTTACACTATTTTGTATGAGAAACGGTATGCGAGTTTTTTTCTAAATTAAAATACGTTTAAATGTAATTAGGAGAAAATGTATTAGGTAAAAATGCCTTTATTGATAAACGTGGTAATAAATACTTGATGGTAAAAGTGTAGTAGGTACCAATGTGACCTTGGTTTTTAAATGTGAGATAAAATAAACTTACCTACATAGATCGATTTTCTATAGACGCAACGCCAATTGACCCGCTGCTGTAGCATATCGGTTTAAGTACTAGAGCTTACCTGAAACATGAAAATAAACACTGATTAAACATGTTAGTTATTTTAAAACCCCTCTAATTTTGTTTTTTATTATTTATTGACATAATTGTAACGGCCTTAGGCCAATTATACTATTTATAAACAGGTCTTAAAAGATTATAAAAGAAATTTAACTCAAAGCGCAAAGGAGAAAAGACAGCAGAAAGAAACACAGATAGTACCAACATAACATAGGTACCAATTTATAAAACCATAAAGTATAACAATGCCACAATGTCTTCGAAGTATCAAAATGTTTGAGGAGCAGTAGGTAAACATAAAACAAGCTACGGTTCACACCGCTCTCACAACCTGTCGCGGGTATGTGCGCGTACGCATCAGGTGCTTGTGTGGGTGTCTCTACACATTCGAAGATAGTTGTGCCATTCCACTGGTAGATAGTTATGAATGAGATTTCCCAAACTAAGGTCTCTCTGCGTTCAACTTCCGAAATAACCTGTTTTAAAAGTAGCACGGCCAGTTAGAGATGAGGATGTATGAAGAAATTAAATGTGTATACTTAGGTCATAGACCAAAATCTTACGAAATATAAACACCTATTGCACGCGATGTGCATTAATAGATTAATTATAATAGCACTACTCTCAGCAAACAATTTTAGTGTCTTCTATTACCTATATAAGTAAGAAACACTCTTTGGAGAAAGCGTTCACCTTTAAAGGTGTTCTCGAAAATGAATAACAAACTTAAGGATATCTACACAAGTACAATCAAAATGTCATTAATTTAAATGTTAAATAATTATACCAATTAAATTAAATTTCCATAGATGCATTGCATGCGTTAAAATAGTAGATTGTTTTACAAGGGACTAAACCATCCCATTATATACGTGGTTGTTATACGCCCGAGCGTAGCGAGGGAGGATGGCAAGACCGAGTTATAATGGGTGGTTTTGGCCCGAGTAAAACACTCTATCTTTCACTTCGATTGCGAGAAAATAAAACAATTCAAAATTAGACAATTTTCAGAAATTTTATTAAAAATTAAATGTGCAGTTAGAGCAATTTTGGATGTTTAGTGATATGTTTTTCCCGGGCAATTTTATTTCGGTTCTCTGTGATTGGGATGTGATAATATTTTGAGTTGATTGTTGTGGAGTAAAAGTGGGAGAGACTCGACGCATGCTTGAGTTTCCTGCATTAGAAAGATCTGAGTGCGGCTTCAGCTGAGTTGACATATTCATCCAATCCCGCGATGTAGATGCTTGGGGTTCTGTAATGTTTGGTAGAATATTGATTCCTTCCGTAATCCGCTGCGTGACGTGATACTTGTTTTGTATAGAGTCCTCTATATAACCTTCAGCCACTTGATCGGACCTCCATCCACCGTGCCGTTTTAATGTCGTTATATTCGCACCAGAGTCCGCCAGCAGAGTCGCGGATGTTCTGCGGAAACAATGGCCCGTGTAGAGTTCCGGATTTGGTAAATTTAGATAAGTGGCAATATCTTTAGGCATGTTACCAAATTAATTTTTGCCTATGACTTGCCTTGTGCATTTACCATTTTGATAATTTAGAAAAAATCTTCTCGTTGAAACATTAGTGGGACGTAACTCCTGATAGGCTTTAACTATATTAAGGTATTCTCCACTGATGACAAATTTACGTTCTTTGTTTGTTTTCGTGTTCGGCAGACTCACAGCTTATAGGTTTGTATCCGTTTCTACGTCTTCTAGCGTTATATTGGCAAGCTCTATTCCTCTGCATGCACCGCTGATTCCATAAATTAAAGCAACCTGTTGAACAAAAAAATAAGTGTGTTAATAATCCTAATAACCTAGGTACATAATTTAGGTATGTAGGTAGGTATCTATTTATTTAGTTTGAGTAGAGTACATAAGTAGGTTACCTTTGTTGCCAAGTATTGTTTATTTGGAGCGTTATTTAAAAATGTTTCGATTTCTTGTGTCGTCAAGACTTTAGATTTTTTTGCCTTGTATCCAGTGGACAATTTCTTCAGTAAAGCCGTTTAATTTACATATTTTTTAATATCGACGTCGTGTTTCGTTTGTAAGGTCATTCTTAACATTGAATATGTGCTCCAAAGAGTCGACGATTTGAATTTTTTCGATAATTCATCAAAATAAGTGTGAAAAACCCCTTCTGTAAAAGAATCCACACGTTTCTCATCTCTCCATTTCATAAAATTTTCGTAACTCTTTAAATATATTCCACGTGATTTTGTCGGCAACAGATTCATAATTATTTCTTTGCCCTTTTCTTCCATTTGCATATTAGCATCTTCACTATCACTTGATCACATTTTTCACGTTCACAATTTGGAAGTAAAAGTCAGGAAGTTAAACGTAAAAGTTTGTGATTTGGAATGAAGAAAATTCTAGAGATTTAGCGCCAATACCATCTTTTTTTTAAATCTCTATTTAACCCGCAACGAAACAGTTCGCATTCTACTGTGAAGCAAAGAGAAATACAATACTGACCTGTGAAGGGAAGAATCAACCTTCATAAAACATCACCAAGACGGTACTATTTTCAAAAAAAAAGATTGACGGAGCACCAAGAAGTCGAGTTTTTATGTAAGAGAACGAATGCTTTGTACGGGCTGATGTTTTGACAACAATTAAAAAGAAAGAATACTTTTTAGCCCGAGGTATTAAACTCGAGTTTTAGGCCCGCTAAGCTACACTATTATGATACACTTTTTGAGCAAGAGAAGTGAAAAAAGAATTTGTATACTATAGATGTAATTTTAGACCTGGAATGACACATGACTAAAAACGTGAGTACAACCTTAGAAGGAAGATAATTTACTACTCTGCGAGAGTTACAGTAACATTTAGCAGATACGAGTACATACTTTGTTTTGTTGGTCAGTGAGAGCTCATATTTCGCAAAGAAATGACAACAACCAATTCGGATCACTGTGTGACTCGCATATAAACAAAATCGTATATGTTTTCAAAGAACATTCCACGCGTAAGACATCCAAAGCAGAGCCAAAATCGAAGAAAATTAATAACGAGTTCGGCAAGACTTGAACCCGCGACCTTCCCCTGAATACGGGGCTGCGCTATCCAACTGCGCCACGGACGCCGACCTGTCGAAAATCTTTGGGACTTACTTACGGACTATAGCGTATTATCCAAATTCCGTAAATTTTTGTGATATTATTTAATTTCTTTGAGATTACCCCAAGTGCGGGCTTAAGCACTATAATAACAAAAACATAAGAATCAAAATCGTTCAAAGAAGTCTTTAGATTTTAGTTTGCGAGTGGTTTTTTGAGAGATAAGTTTTGAGGGAAAAATATCTACCTCGTAAACAAAAATGTTATAGGACGACCTTGGGATCATTCTCAATATAATTAGCATCAAAATGTGTCCACCATCGATTGAGTAATCGGTGGACATACCTAAATGTAATAAACTCAGCCGAACATACAACTTCTTAAAGTTTTTGACGTCAGTTTAAAAGTTTTAAATAGTTTCGCGCGCTTCGCGCTTCCTATACTATTATTTAGCGTACCTAGGTCTCTGGAGCTACAGCGCATGTTCACAGGTCTTTAGGGTTTGAGGAAGGGGGTATCTAACAGCGTTCCTATATAAAGAGCAACCTGCGTCCTGTGGTGAATTGTGTCCGGAAACCTTCCGCGTGAAACGTACGGATTGAACTATGTTTTCCAATCGAGAGCCGGACGATCCGGTCCCTTTGCCTCCACGCTCAGTTTCTCTCACAAGAGTCAACGAAAAATCAGGATTTATAACACTAAAGCTACGTCCGGTTCCTACAAATAAGAATGGATGCGTGAAGAGATTAGTAGAATGGATCAAATCTGCAAACTACAGTCTGGACATAGCACTATTTTTCATTCTACACAAAAAAATTATCGGAGCTATTATTGAACAGCAGAAAAGAGGCCTCCGGTAAGTTCACATATAAATGACACAATAATAATTGGTCGAGATAGAAATAAATAAATAAATAATACTGGACAATCCACACAGCATCATCTAGCCCCAAGCTAAGCGGAGCTTGTGTTATGGGTACCTATTAGATTAGATGACTGATATGCATTACATAGATAACTAGCTCCTGCCCGCGTTTTATCTTAGCCTATATGTTATTCCAGGTCCCAAACAATACCCATACCAAATTTCAGCCTAATCGGTTCAGTAGTTTTTGCGTGAAAGAGTAACAAAATATCCATACATCCATCCATACAAACTTTCACTTTTATAATATTAGTAGGATAAGTACTAAAATAATAGTACCGTACAAACTTCCAGAAGATGATGTACTTTGTAAGCTAAAGATTACTGGACAAAGGAGCAGCCTCTTGAACTTTATTTTAACACTAGTTTTTACACGCGCCTTTGTACATGTGGTTTCCGGTATAGAACGGAGCCTAAAAATACTTTATTCCAAGTAAAAATAGTCCGAATTATTTTTTTAAAGATATGTCATAAAGTATTTGGATTTGGATAAAATAAAATCGTCAAGTGCGAGTTGGACTCGTGCGCCGAGAGTTCCTTAATTATAAGATCTAGTTTCTTGCCAAATTTCATGATTCTATGTCAACGAGAAGTACCCTGTAGGTTTTCGGTCCATGGTGAGAATCAAATATTATTTTTAGGGTTCCGTACCTAAAAAGGAAAAACGGAACTCTTATAGGATCACTTTTTTGTCAGTCTGTCCGTCTGTCAAGCGGTCAAGCCTCTTTTCTCAGAAACGCGTGGAGCTATCGAGTTGAAATTAATATCAAATACTCAGGTCCGTAACCTTTTGGAGCCGTGATATCAAACTTCTAAGTCAACGCAATCAAAAGTTACAGTTCTTATGCCCGTTGTTTTTTTAAATTTGCAAAGGAATCAAATTCGAAAAGCTGAAATTTGGTATAGGTATAGAAAGTTTGGGACCTGGAATAAATTAATAGGCAATTTTTTATCCCGATAAAACTTGGGCAAAGGCGCGGGCAGCAGCTAGTATTATATATTAGTAGGATTTAGTTTTAAGTAGTAGGTATTTTGTAAAAAGTAATCGCAATCCTCGAATGCGCTGATATTAATCTGCAAAAGCTATACGCCAACCAAATTATGCATATTTATCAGCGCCAGGTGGCTCCTCTAGCACTGGATTCGAAGGTCATGTTCAGGTTAGTCGAGGACTTTCTGTCACGCCTGAACTCTCTGGGCTCAAACGACAGAGTTAATGGGTACCGGGTCACGCGGGAATCAACGGCAATGAGTGACGAATGAACGATGAATTCTCGTTCCGGGGGCCTCAATTTGGCCCGCCCGGTGCCGTTTTATGGCATACCTATAAGCCTGGCTCGAAAAAATACTTTTGAATTCCTGCTACGAGGAATCGACGTAGCTGTAGAAGTATTCTACAGAATTGAGTCATTCAAAATCACTGATCAAACAAAAGAGTCCTAAGATGGGTACCGGGTCACGCGGGAATCAATGGCAATTAATGAGTGTACGGATGAACTCGCGCGTTCCGGGGGCCTCAATTTGGCCCCCAGCCGTTTTATGGCATACCTATAAGCCTGGCTCGAAGAATTCTTTTGAGGCTACGAGGAATCAACCAAGCTCTGGAAGAATTCTTTGGGCACGAGTCTACGTGCACACCCGAAAAGTAGATACCGATTTTTTTCAAAATTTGGCACGGACATTCCATTAGACTATCTAAGAGTCCCCTTAAAAGTATTTTTGGCGACTCGCAATATTTTTCGAAATATTGAATTTTTTGAGTATACACTGTTTACCATACTTCCGAATAGCTGTTATCTCCTATTTGGTTCAAATTTGGTACAGGCCTTTTCTTTGACGATAAAAGCAAGTGTGCTAAGGGATTTCGGCGCATCTTAATAGTTTTCGAGAAATCGAAATTTGAAATTTAATATTTTATTCATATCCGAAGAGTTAGCTTCGATGTGGCTCAAATTTGGTACAGACCTTCTCTTCGACGATAAAAGCAAGTGTGCCAAGGTATTTGCGGCGCATCTTAATAGTTTTCGAGAAATAGAAATTTGAAATTGAATAGTTTTTTAATTTCCGAAGAGTTAGCTTCGGTATGGCTCAAATTTGGTACAGACCTTCTCTTCGACGATACAAGCAAGTGTGGCAAGGGATTTTTGGCCAAATTTGTTTTTATATCTCAATATTTTTTAAATATGGCTTTAATAGAATGCCCGCGCACATTTTATGACAAAATTTGGTATCTACTTTTCGGAAGTTTATCCGCCCCAAGCACATGTGAAAATGGGGGTACGCGCGCGCCACAATACCTGCAGAATAAAATCTGCAGCCAGGAGGCGAAGGAAAGGCCTCTCCATCTGCTAGGAGAGTGCGAAGCACTGATGCAAAACAGTAGCTCTCATCTCGGCAAGCACCTGCTCAACCCAGACGAACTATCATGAGACATCTGTGCTTGTACTTTAACAAACATTGTATAGTATTTATTTATTCCACTTACATACATTTTAGTAAACTTGTATATGTCAATTTTTAAACAAAGTAGGTAACATGAGTTTAGTTTCGACGCAAAATTCGAAAAGTGCGGCTGACTTGGCCTTTTTGAAAGTTCTGAGTGAGTACAAAGCTACAACCCCTATTTTAAACGGATTCCTAGAGGTACCCGAATCTCTGCCGCTTCCGCTCCCTCAATGTATGCCTGTATGCTGTAACTCCACAGCATCTATACCTTATCACAGAATAACTAGACTCTCAAGAGACTAGTGACCTCGAAAGAGACCACTAATCAATCATCCCAGACCTACCCATCATGTCCCTGTAATACAAAATATAATATTTGTTGCACCATATTTTAGTGTATGTTCCTATTTGATTTCTTGCACGAAAGAGGCTAGCTACCCACAACACAGGTTATCCGAGGGTGAGAGCTTACAAATTGAATTAGTACAATTAAGAAATCTTTTTAATTTATACCATAATAAAAGTACCTAATATAATAACTTATTGTTAGCTTAAACTTACGAACAAACGAAAACTCATTGCTTTTTGTATTAACTACTCAATTTGTAAAATGATATATTTGGTACCAATGTTTGTTCCACAAAATAAACGATTTATTTATTTATGAGAATTTATTAATGAGATCTTGTCTTGAGCCTATGTCCAGCAGTGGACGTGTATAGGCTGATGATGATGAGATCTTATATCTTTCGCGTCTGGCCATGCAGGTGAAGTCCTTCTGGAAAACTTGACATCTCTAATCATCCTGATGTTGTTAGGCCAAGTCAACAGCGAGATCACAGAACTCTTGTATGGTGCGAATCTTTGCGCACTAAAAAAGAAGGGTGGCGGTGGATAAGACCCATAGCCGCGTAGGCAGGGTGGGCACCACCAACCGCCGCCTCGTGGCTAAAGTCTGCTGTCGGAAAGAAGCCGATTATTTTCGACCAATTCGGCTAGATTTTGGTTCGCGAGGCAGATGTGAGGCCGCAGCACTTTCCCTTCGTATATTTTTGGTCAAAAATTATGGGGAGGTAATTCTGAAGGTAGACGTTAAAAACGCCTTCAATTCTGTAGAAGTTATACACTTATTCTCGTCCCGGTATACTCGACCCGTGCCCACTTCGTTGAGCGGTAAACCTTTTTAGTAGTCTATAAAACTCGCAAATAACGTGGTTTAAACGAAGCGTGTTTAAACAAATTCAATAGGTAAAAGAATTTTCTGTGGGGGGCTACTGGGAGGGTCCGGTTGCGTGAGGGGCCTTACTGCTGGGGTCCTCACTTCTGGGGCCTCCACTGCCTGGGGCCCCACTGCCAGTGCCCTCCACAATGGGGGGCTATCGCTCTCTACCATCCTTGCCCCGCGCGCCATCCTGCAACGCGCAAAATTTCACTTCCTCTCTCATACGGGAATCCGGGATAAAAAGTATTTTATGCCCTTTCTTGTAATATGAACTTAAATGATGCTAAATTTTATTTGAATACCTTCAGTAGTTTCGGCGCTATGAGCAGCCAAGAAATTTTACTTTCATCCCCTCTCCCAAGGGAACCCTATTGAAATCCGGGATAAAAAGTATTCTATGTCCTTCCTCGTAGTATGAACTCAAATCCTGCTAAGTTTCATTTTAATACGTTCAGTAGTTTCGGCGCTACAAGTAGCCAAAAAAAATTTTTTTGATCCCTTATCCCAAGAGAACCCTTTTGAAATCTGGGATAAAAAGTATTCTATGTCCTACATCATAGTATGACCTCAAATCTTGCCAAATTTCATTTGAATACATTCAGTAGTTCCGGCGCTATGCGCAGCCAACAAATTTTAATTTCATCCCCTCTTCCAAGGGAACCCTATTGAAATCCGGGATAAAAAGTATTCTATGTCCTTCCTCGTAGTATGAACTCAAATCCTGCCAAGTTTCATGTTAATACGTTCAGTAGTTTCGGAGCTATGTGCGGCCAAGATAGATAGACAGACATGTTGGAAAAAAATTAAATTTTAAGCATCAGTATCGATAATAGAGTGCCCTCAAATTTTTTTTACAAATTATCTTCAATGTACAGAATTGGGCCTGTTACAGTTTTATTATAAGTATAGATTGTTATTTTCTTTGTCAATAAAGATTAATAAAAAAAAATGTAACATGAGTAAAGAAAACTAAACATAAGGTATAAACAGTACATTCATATAAGATGAAGGGGTAGGCATAATATTAATATTATGCCTCAGGAATAGCCTCGTCCAGATTATAGTAGGATTTTTCCATAAGCATGTTTAATTGATTCCGAGTGGGAATGGAACCCGCAATTTCCTACGTCACCACCAGAACTTGGTCCGCTACGCCTCAGAGGTCGTTTAGTTTCAATTGAAGATGTGTTTTTGTTGCAGCGTACGAGTGATTATCTATCGGCAATATGTAATAAATAACAAGGCAGAGAAGCACCTGCAATATGTAAAAAAGTTGTTAGAGGGAGGTAGGTACCTACCAATTTGCTTTTATAACTTTTTTACAAATCTTCTACCTAGCTTGAAATTTCAATCAATCTTATACTGTGATGTTTTACAAAAACTTGCAACCTAATTTAAATTCATGAAAATTATCATGACATCCTCTATGACATCTATGACATCCTCAAAGATATATTAACCACTCTTTCAAACAAAAATATATTTATATAAATATTTTTATAATAATTTGACTAAACTTTTGAATAAAAGCGTTTATATCATCTAAGACGAAAGTCCTTGGGAAGACAAATCCAACGAACCCAAACTTGACGTGGTTAAATCGTTTTGTTTAGGAGTTCCTATGGACACCTTCCGTTTTCATCATCAGACCAGCTCGATGGCACCATGAAATTACATTGTCACCGAACTTACTTATGTATTCCAAAGTTCACCTTAATCGGTTGAGGATACTTGGTCTAAAATTGAGTTGCAAGATTTGACCCTAACAAACATTAAGCACATTGTAAAATCTGTCCAAACATTATGACATAAAAAAAGTCGCACACAGAACCTCCTGCTTCTATCATTAATTAGTATGGAATAAGAGAAGAAATATTAGATAGAATTGGTGTACCTATAGACGCATATCACCATGATCCAAGAGAACAGGTCTGCTCTTCCGGGTGTGTGCCAGGTGACGTCACTGTCCTGTTGCCACTTCATTTCAACAAAATATCGAAATTGGGAAACAAATGTGATATGTAAGGGTCAAATGAAAAATCAATAAAAAATGTGAAACGTCAATTATGTTAGTTAGATCAGTCAAAACAGCGTTATTTAAATACAAGTCAATGTGATAAATAATGGGTATATACAAAACCACATAGTTTTATCAGATTCATACAGGAGCTCGGGGAGTTACGATTTTACGCTACTGGTATCACCAGGAAACATATTCATCTTTTCATTGGCCGATGGCGTTGATGACGTAGCCTGGAGACACCCACGTGACTATCGTATCTCGGAAGAGCATAGGTACCTTGTTTTCTTATGCCAGTATGGTGATATGCATCACCATACTTCGCATTTGTCAAATATCTCAAATTACCTTAGATTTGAAAATTGCTTTGTCATGAACAGAGACATGGTAATTTTGAACCATAGGCTGTACCAATAAGGTCTGTGATCATGAATTCGTGACAGGATGTGACAGGACTTGAATGAACAAAACTATCAATCAATAAATGTAGCACAAAATTCCCTATGTGGCTCATAGACAAATGTTTTTGAGAAATTAAAGAATTATTTTGTTAATCTTAATTTAAGTTCATATATAATATTTTTTTCATTTAAAAAGGAATGTCTATTGACTAATGAGAGGTTTTCTATACAAACTTAAAAAAAAGATTGTGTTTGCCATAGACTAAGATAGACGGCGCTGTATGAAACTCAAAAATCTGCCAAATGACACAAAAATGACACCCTTTCGTTATTTATTTTATGACAATTTACATTCACACTTGACTTTTGTGCAGCGCCATATAGTGACAAAATAAAAAGCGTGATTGTATTATTACAAAGCCCTCATTGTTTGTTCTGTTAACAGGCGTTGAATTACTTTACATTGACTCCTGGGTGAGGGAGCTTCCCTTCAGGATGATATTGTTAGATACCAGCACCTGGGAATCGTTTTCCTACAACCAGCCCTGTGTAATATTCGGAGATCAGCCAAAGAACTTCAGGGACATATCGTACGGCCGCCATGTGCAAGATGACCTACAGTACATCCGGGTTAGGAATCAGCTGGCAGACACAGAGCAGTGGCGGCAAAAATTTCAGGTAATATGGGACTCAAATAAATGTACCACGGTTTTGTAAAGAAGCGTAGATGTGAAACATTATACATGCCTAGCATGTTATTTCCAGTTCAAAATATTAAGTGTGCAATATTTTAGTCGAACCTTTTTATCCCAAAAAAAACGTGACGGAGCTACATTAATCGAGTTTCATTACTCTGCGTGTTTTGAGACGTTTTTCTTCTACGATGATGATGATGATGCCTGAAGCGCGTAGTATAAGATACCTATACAGGGTAATGCGTAATACGTAATACACTGACTGCGTGAATTGAGGGTACTTGCGAACACGAACGTATTTGTGGTGATTTATAAGATAATCGTATAACATCGTGGTTGTGTCGAAAGTCATATATTTATTTTATATTTACACTTCATGCTCGTAAAGGTACTTTCTGAGTCATGTAACAATTAACTAAATCAAGTGAATATAGGCATACTTATTGGCTGGTAATGTTAAGGTTTTACCAAATTCAAACAAACTTCAACCTCGAAGACAACGACCTCCTGAGTGACCGTCAATACTGCTTTTACCGAAAACCGTCTACTGGAGATCTTCTTGTGTATGCTACCCACATTTGGAGCGAGGCTATCGAGCAAGCTTGCCTCTTCTCCGCAAAAAAGAGTCCGTTTCTCTAGGTTCCTGTTTTCCGGAATGTACCTATAAATGATCGACTGGAGCTCCTCGGTATCACTCTCACACCAACTCTGAACTTTGGATCCTCATCGAGTCGAAGGCTAAAACAGCAGCCATGAAGCTAGAAATCCTAAACAAGGTTAAGCGATACTTCACACCGGGACAGCTTCTATTCTTTTGTCAAGCACAGGTCCACCCGGTCTGTTTTGGAGTATTGCTGACATGTTTGGGATGGCTCAGCTAAATACTAGCTTGCAGCCTTAGACTCGATAGAACGAAGAGCCTTCAGACTCATTGACGAGCAGTACCTTGCAGAGACTAAGATCCAAAGTCTCGAACACCGCTTCAAGGTTGCTTGTCTTTCAATCTTTTATAGGATACATTTCAGTGAATGCTCCCAGGAACTTCATGACCTGATCCCACCATCTCCCTTCCACTCCAGGTCAAGCAGACGGATGGCACAATACCATCCTTATCTGGTGGATATACCATCCTCTCGTACTAAGCGGTTTTCCTCCACCTTAATCATTCGCACCGCTAAGGATTGAAACTCGCTGCCTGCTTCTGTTTTTCCTGCCAGTTACATCTGGGTCTCTTCGAAACAAGAGTGAATAGGTATCTTCTAGACCTTCGTGATACACCGTCGGCCACATTGTCACTTTCCATGAGGTTAGATTGAAGTCAAACGAAGGTCTACAGTCCAAAAAAAAAATGGTCATTAATTAAGTACGTGTTTTCAATATAAAACTATAGTAAAGTAATAAATGTTGTATCCAATGTTATAAGTAGAAAAATTAAATGTTTATGATTGTTGTCAGTGTATTTCAAAATTCTTAAAATAGGTACAAGTTTAATGACTTAAAATAGTCAGATATATTTTATATACATATATATTCATAAATATTGACTTACCTATGTTTATTTAATAATAAGGTGAATCAATCTATGTAGTTATAAACTTAAGATGTGAGTAGATCAATTAAATATAATGTATTGATCCATATTACTTGTTGGGTTAATTTCACTTCAAACCGCAAGAAGTTGGAACACGCAAAAAATCTTATTAGATCTATCATGTATATCGATATATTTATGAAGATTATATACAAAGATATATTTTTTAAATTAAATTCTTTATTTGTATTTGAAAGAGAGATGTTTTATTTATAATTATAATAAAATAAAAAGGTATTTTCGAAAAAAAAATCGTTATTAATGTTTGTCATTAATTAAGTACCTGTTTTCGATAAAAAACGATAAAAAGGAATAAATGTTGTATCCAATGTTATAAGTAGAAAAATTAAATGTTTATGATTGTTGTCAGTGTATTTCAAAATTCTTAAAATAGGTATAAGTTTAATGACTTAAAATATATATATATATAATATATATGTATATACAAAATTACAGTTGTAGATAAATGTTCACTTCGCCTCCTTCCCACAAATTCCGCTTCAGAATTAATAGCCATATTATGGCTATTAATTTTGAGAAGTCTTTCCGAGGTTTTGTTGAAATTTTGAATATTCTCATCTACTAATGACTGAAAAGACTCATCAAGAATTGGTGAACCAAAGAGATGAAGTGAACATTTATTATGTTGTCTAAGCCTTCCAAGAGCTTCATATTTCTATTTTACAATTATTCGATTATGCTTGTATGTATGTACCGAAATTTACGTATTCTTTGAGATGTTGTCAACTGTGGAAACACAGCGAGCTCTTGGAAGGCTTAGACAATATAATAAAGAATACTTTATCATCGGTTTTGAATATTTGTTTGGATGACAAGGCATGGTCGCAGGCCTCCCTGCCTGTCAAATCGGGAGGCTTAGGTATCCGCAAAATTTCAAGTGTAGCCCTGCCAGCGTTCTTGTCTTCCGTCTACAGCACTAGTTCTTTAGTAGAAAATTTTTTAAAGCCGTTTTTGGTCTCACCTGGAAATTCATTCAAAATTTTGTTTTTAGACGAGGCTTGAATGGCTTGGCATAGTGCTTGCCCTGATTCTGATCCTCCAAAATCTCATTTGAATTAGAATTGTTTGTTACAAACGTGCTCCAGCTCTGCAGATCGTGCCCGTCTCCTGGCCGTTTCTAAATGGGAGTCAGGACATTGGTTGCAAGCACTTCCTTCATATAATACTGGCACTCTATTGGATCCCGTAACTTTCCGTATAGCAACATGTCTTCGGTTGGGTGCAAGGTATTGCGCGCCTCATCAATGCCAGTGCGGTACTGTTGTCGAACAGCTTGGTCATCACGGGTTATCGTGTACTAGGGCTGCCGGTCGGATATCTCGCCATGCCAGCCTTAACGACATCATCCGGCGGGCCTTTGTCACCGCTAGCGTACCAGCTATTCTCGAACCGAATGGTCTGTTGCGTGACGATGGTAAGAGGCCCGACGACGGCATGACTTTAGTCCCTTGGGAGCTGGGGAGGCCTATTGTGTGGGACGCTACATGTGTCGACACACTTGCGCCTTCCCATCTTTCAAGGACATCCGTGAGGGCTGGTTCGCCGGCAGATTTGGCCGAGGATCTCAAGACAGAACGGTCTGCAGTTAGCTCAATTGTTTCAATTGTAAATACTAGTTTAATTTGTTTATATTATTTGATTGTTATTTTCTTTGTCAATAATATTTTTTATATACATATATATTCATAAATATTGACTTAAATATGTTTATTTAATAATGAAGTGAATCAATATAAGTAGTAATGAACTTATGATGTACATCAATTAAATAAAATGTATTGAACCACATTACTTGTTTGGGTTGGTTTCACTTCGGACCGCAAGAAGTTAGAACACGCAAAAAATCTTATTAGATCTATAATGTTTATCGATATATTCATGAAGATTTACATACATATATTTTTTTAAATTAAATTATTTCTTGATTTATTTGAATTTGAAAGAAATATGCTTTATTTATAATTATAATAAAATCAGAAGGTATTTAAAAAAAAGTTGTAGTTATTAATGTTGGTCGTTAATTAAGTACCTGTTTTCAATATAAAACTATAAAAAAAGGAATAAATGTTGTATCCAAAGTTATAAGTAGAAAAATTTAATGTTTATGTTTGTTGTAAGTGTATTTCAAAATAATTAAAATAGGTATAAGTTTAATGACTTAAAATAGTCAGATATATTTATAATATTTACACATATATATATATTCATAAATATTTACTTACCTATGTTTATTGAATAATAAAGTGACTCAGTCTATGTATTTATGATGTGAGTAGCTCAATTAAATATAATGTATTGAACCACATTACTTGTTTGGGTTAGTTTCACTTCGGACCGCAAGAAATTGGAACACGCAAAAAATCTTATTAGATCTATAATGTTTGTCGATATATTCATGAAGATTATATACATTTTTTTTATTAAATTATTTCTTTATTTATTTGTATTTGAAAGAAAGATGCTTTATCTAAGCTATGACTTAAAATAGTCAGAAATATTTTATATATGTACACATATTTTCATAAATATTTACTTACCTATGTTTATTTAATAATTAAGTGAATCAATCTATGTATTTTTGATGTGAGTAGATGAAGTAAATAAAATATATTTAACCACATTACTTGTTTGGGTTAGTTTCATTTCGGACCGCAAGTTGGAACGCGCGAGCTCAGCTGCAAATTCTAAATAAATTAATATTTATATGAGAGATATCGATGTTTGAAGCATGACATTATCATGATTTCAATTTTGGCTTCCTTGGTAACATTTGTATGTTTGTTCCGATATCCTGAATGGCACTAATTGTATACGTATATATTAAAGCGTGAAGTCTAGGGAAAAAGCTTTGCTTTGCTCGTTCGATCAATACATCCTTATTATTAGTAACTCCTATGAACTTATGATCTCCTGGTGCCTATGTACTTTGAGTCTGACTTCGTATCGTAGGTACATACCTCAATACTAATTAATTGGAGCACGAAGACTTGTAAATAATATTCGAAATACTTACCTGTGCTCTTCGATTATTTCTGCTAAAAATAGTACTAACAAACAACGCGGGCCGAAGATATACAATATTGTTTTATTTTGAACTTTTACTTGGGTTCACGCGATACAACTTCTTGCGGTCAGAAGTAAGACTAACTCACTTGTTTTATTATGCCTTTACTTAACTAAGCTATAATTGTTCCCGAATCATAAAAAAAATCAGATGACTATTGGTATTTTATCAAACAAAACAATACTACATGAGTTAAAGTGGGTAGGCTAGTTCAGTGTATACAGAGTGGATTATTAAGACGAGCGAGACAGTACAGACAGTACCTTAACCGTAGTTAAAGGACGTTCTTAAGAGACCATCCATTACTTTTTAAGATATTTTGAACAGCATTCACAAATTTGTGAAAAAAATTACAGTCTGCAAGAAAATGGTAATTTTAAACGAAAACTTCTTTTGATGCCAAACGATCCTGTTTATTATAAGGATCAGACTCTACGAAATCCATTGAGGTTGGAGTACTAGAAATTACAGTAATCGCAAAAATCCTGCCCTTACTGTCCCGTCTCAAAAATCCACTATTTATAGAGACACTTTTTTAAAATAAATAAATAAATAATGCTGGACAATTCACACAGCATTATCTAGCCCCAAGCGAAGCAGAGCTTGTGTTATGGGTTCTAGATAACTGATATACTTAATATAATAGTCTATCGTATAATATCTAGTCGTATAATAATCATCATCACGATATCATACACGTCCACTATTGGATATAGGTCTCCTCCATACGACGCCACAAATAGCGGTCCTGAGCCTGAGCCTGAGGTATAATAGACTACACAGATAGATATTTTTCAAAACATCCATAACACCCTGAACAAATATTTGCAGATCGTACAAACATTTGTCCCGAGGCGAGAATCGAACCCGCAACCCCCTGCGTTGCAGGCCGATCTTCACTCGCCGCAGATGAAGGGACGCGTGTCAAAAGTGTCAAGGTTGAAAACATTCCATGAATTATTCCCAATACTGATTTCTAATAATTCAGATTCCCTTGTCTACATAGTGTCCATACTACAGATTCCCGTGTCTACAAATTCCCAGGTCTACATATTTCTAATATTACAAATTCCCAATAATACATAACTGCAGATTCTGATGTACACATGGGAATCTGCTGTAACAGTATCTGAGTGCAAATAGTACCACACTATCTAGCTAGATAGAGTTTATTCTATTTATGGACGATTCAGAGACGATACCATTGTCTTACTAAAGTAACTGGTTAGTAGGATTCAATATTTTACTTTTTTTCTCTGCTAAGCTTGGGGCTAGATGCTGTGAGCATTGTCCAAAATTATTGATTAATATTTATTTATATTCTTTCAAGTGGTTTGCGTTTCTTTCGCAAATATACTACTATTTTGCCATCTATCTAAACTATGTCTAATTCCCTTCAGCCACTTTGGTAACCAACTGATTCGTAACCAGTTACGTGAAAACAGTTTTCTTCACTGTTTTGTAATCAGTTACTAATAAACACTTATTTTCCGTTTTCGTTATATTTTATAACCAGTTATGAAAAAATACTTTTTGTTCTCTGTTAGGTAACCAGTGACTAAAACCTTTTTTCTAAATTCTGGCTGTTATCGTTATCATATATGAGTGATAGATCGGTGTAGCCTCGAACTGCCCATTATTGCCGCCCATTAAAGGGCAGAACGCTACTTCAAAAATTGACTAGCCTCATATTATACCTCGCATGGGTTCGTAGTTTCTGAAAATTCGAATGCATCCAGGGTTTTTGTATGTAGCCACTTATTTTAAGTGTTTTCCAACTCAAAAAATCACACGGCTTTGGCTCGAGCCAGTAAAGTAAGTACTTAAAAGTAGAGTGGTGTACGACTTCGAGAATGTTGATGCCATAGAGCACATTGTACAAGCAGTTAACAATGAGGTTGTTTTGTAAATTGTACGCGTCCGATGCCTATCGAGCTGATATTTAGCATTCAAATGTCGTTGGAGACACGTATCTATGTAGATTGTAGGTACTACACTTTTAGCTCAAACTTGAATAATCGCAAAAAAACCTTTGAAAATGATGGCTTTAAGAAATACTTTTCGCATATTTTTAGAAACTACGAAACAATGCGAGGTATAAGTAGGTATAGAATTATATAATAAATAGGTAATAGAATAGATGGCAATATCAAAGAGGTATTAAAGTTACCAAAGGCAATATAAAGAAATTAGCAGCGATTTTTGAAAGAAACGCAAGACCACGCAAACACCTTGACAGAGAAGGTCTAATGATTATAATAAAATGGAATAGTGGTACTTAGGTATGGCAGGAGATGTCCGGCAAGAAAAATCATAAAATGGTAAGTGCCCTTTATAAATATGTAAACTACCTATGTTAAAAAGGCAAATTTATTGGAAGGGATTCCTGAAATTCAGAAGGAGGTAAGTATGCAGCTCTAAGTTGATATGAAAACACATCAAAAGAAAATTAAATGTACGTAAGATATACATGACGGACACAGGCACCGTTAGTAGTGTAAGACATTAAAAATAAATAAGACTTGTTTTTGTCTGTAACACGCTCAGTTCATTTTATAGTAATCATCACAAACAGAAGTACAGTTGTCGACGACGACGTCAGAAATAGCTTAACAACAGTCAGCCATTTTGTAGTTTTTCAAAATCACTAATACATCCCGAGTTTGGAGGAAACTAGTGTCAACAAATGCATGAAATCTATGAACTGGAGTGAGCTCATAAATACAAATCATGCCAAAATCTTACAAGCGGATTTCAGCTGTCTGAAAGGATAGGCAGTTTAAGTTAAAATTAAATAGCTTGATTGCCAGGCAAAGGTATTAATGGTGTGTTTTTGTTTTCTACTCGCTGGTGACCTTTCTACATCTATACTATACTGGTCGACTGCTGGATGCAGACCTCCCCTTGATAACCGCCTTATTAGCTTTACGAATGTGGCCGTGGGGCCGCGGCGTACGAATATCGACCCCTCCAACTCAACCCGTGGATGTCGTAAGAGCCGACTGAGGGAACCTACCAGAGGAAGAGCAGCAGCTTCATTCTGAGTATTTTTCAACACCAACACTGCGATCACCAATACGCCTGCCAAGCGTGGTGATTATGGCAAATGCCCCCCTACATGTGAGACCATTCACTCGATGGACCGACGACATCGTAGCGGTCGCAGGGAGTCGATGGATGGAGGCGGCTCAGGACCGCTATTTGTGGCGTCGTACGGGAGAGGCCTATGCCCAGCAGTGGACGTGTATGGGCTGATGAGGTGATGGGGTGTAATGCCGAAAATTCCCACGCTAAGCATGCGGGTTGGTGTACGCAGTTCGGTGGTAAAATTGGTCTGCAGGAGGTTATCTTTCTGATAGTTTGTAAATTCACGTCGGTAACTGATTGTATTAGTGAACAAAATAAAAATACGGTCCGGTAGGCGAGGTGGATCAAAATACAACGAGAACTTGGATGTGAAGCAACTTATGCCGGCTATCGTTGGCATAAGTCGCTTCACAACCTATGTTCATTATAAAACGTCTGCTTACTCCGCGAAAAAAAATAGCTTCAACTACTCCCAGCTCGCTTAAAACGGTAGGTGCTAGTTACCTTATCAAGAACTCGCTCCAAGTTTCTTACGCAGAATACCTACTCGAAATAGGCCCGGTTGTGTTGTGCGCTGGCATAACAGGCATGGCATAGCGGGAAAGGCACTTGCATTCACTTGGTTCGATGCACGTACATATAATAATTTCAAACCCCGACTGACGCAAAACGAGAGCTGCTAAAATATACTGTTTATCTGTTTGTCGCATAGAAGCTCCCAAAGGATGGACCGAAATTTATGTAATGTTGACTTCATAGAGTTTATATTCGTTATGTTATGTTGTTGGGAATTATCGCAATCGCTCTACTGTCATGATGATCGTTCAAAGTAAAATTATTGTTTGCCGCTTTTTGTTAGGTATTAATTGTCGTTTTTGAAAACGATCCCGTGTCCGCCAGTGGTCAAATCCAGGTGACAACATACATCTAAAAGTACAAATTCGAAATTATTTAAGTACTTTATTAGAAGCAGGAGTAACAATCGTCTAAGGACTAAAGAAACCTAATTGAGGAAGATCAGCAGCTTTAACACCGAACCTGCCAACAGCAAAAAAATCAGCGCTGGATGGACACATCTGTGTGCAACCAGCACAATGATGAGTGAAGGCCATAATTCTACGCCATAAAACCTGCTACGCACAAAAATAAATTAACTTAATTAACAAAGTTTTAAGGCTATACATACTTTTAAGGCATTTGTGTATAGTACTAGTTTTAAGGTAAATAAAAATATTGTCTTTCTTTTTCTTGTCTTTCAATGCAATTACCAATCCACCTGCCGAGCGTGATATTGCTAAAATCTCGTTGGGGTTGCACGTTCACAAGACTCTATGGCAGTACACCTATTTATGTGTGTGAGGTATAAGAAGCAGCACCTTCAGCCTTTTTATGTACCGTTTGAAAGTGTAGTCGGCATTTATCAATGGATTAGTCTGATAGCACAACAGCGCCCGTGGGACACTGTCGCAAAAACGCCTGGGAAGTAAGACGAGTTAGCTGTTATATCGAGACCCGGTTTATGTTGAACCCGTAGGTTCTAAGAAGCTTATGCATAGCATTTGTTAGAAATGTGAGACGCAACATGATATGATATACAGATATCACTCTATACACAAAATCTACCGTTCGTCTGTCTGAAGGCTATAAGTTCAAAGGTCCATGAGAAAGGGTAAGTGTACAATTCATTAGGGGTTTGTTTAAATTGACTGATATATGAATGGTTATATTTGAGCTAATCGTCGCGCGTTGATATAATTTTTCTGACATCATGGGAAATGCCGGAAAATTATGTCCATGCAACGACTCTGGGAGCTTTGGTTGTGAATAACGCGTTAACCAATAGGGTTAGGAAAACACTGGGAAACACCTATTACGGAATATCATTGTCTTAGTCATGTTAAAATTATTAAATTTATTAAAAATCTACTTAAATCACACTTAAATAGATCGTTTCGTGTTGGCGCGAGATCTATATTTTTTTTGTTTTTTATTTTTTCTGCGTTCTACTTCGATCACCGATACTAACCCGTTCTATGAGAAGTATTTTCTATGAACCCATCATAAAACCAATTTCGATTCAATTGTATTTTAGGAGCATTGGGGAAAATGTTGGTTTTTAGCACAAAATCTCTTATTTTCCTAAATGATCTAAAAATACCAATGAACCGAAGTTAGTTTTTTCATAAGATAATCGAAAATGGTTTACAATTTGCGGCAAATTACCTCCCGCTAGTTTTATTCGTCGTAGAACGCAGAATACCTAAATTAAAAAGCATAAAAAAATTTAATCTCGCGCGCACCCGTAACGCTCCAACCGTGCGAAGCCGTACTGTATTGCTAGTATACAAAATTTTAATCATGTTGTTTTCATTTACTTCTTACTATTTTATGTAGGTAAAATTGAGAAATATAATAGAGAAGTTAGTCTTTTGCAAACAAAAGTTTTGTTCCATGAAATAATTTTCTTTGCAGTATAGGTAGCTTATTTTTTTATTTACAACAATAGTTTTAAGGCTTTCTCTGCCCAACCACTGCAGCTTTACGAACAAGAAGAACGATGAGTGCACGACACACTCATCATTAAAAACCTCTTTTCTTGTGCTGTGTACGTATATTTGTATTTGTTTTTTTTTTCAATATAAAAGTACGTAAATTACAATAATATGTTCCTGCCAAACTGTACAACAGTTTGTCGGCACTCGGCAGTAGCTCTCGTGGTAAATATTCACAACTACATAAACTAATAACTAATCTCTTAGTTTACCTAAATTGATACTTCTATATTTACGTGAGATATTTCCATACTTATGGCAGAAAATATGATAAACATGAATAATTTCGGACTAGTAATGCAAATATTCTGTTTATATTTCTTTATTGTATTTATAGTCCAAAAATCAATTGTACAATGCAGACTTATTAATCTTATAAATATAATGTGCTTATTTTATGTATTTAAATGCCAACATATCATATTATACAGAAATTTTACTTATGATGTACAAAGTTGGCTGTTGTTTAAAAGTTGGGGAAGGTTCTTATAAAGGTGATTATTTTGAGAGTAGTAAGAGTACATACTAGTTAATTTATCGTTACAATGTGACTGGTAAGACTTTGCGACCGATGTCGGTTGCCATACGATCGATATCTATGTTGAGATAGGTCGTCTAGGCCTTCCTGCGGCGGCATTTTGGGTTCTCTTTCTCAGAATTTTGATACGGTCTTTTAGCCTGACATTTACCATGATCCGTTCTATTGCTTTTTATACAAAATTCTGAGAAACAGAACCCAAAAAGCCGCCGCAGCAATACTATCCTGTCAACTGAAATGGAGATGTGCTCGTAACACGGATAATTGAAGGGAGATGGACAGACAGACAGAGCGCATCCTACACTGCATCTGCATGACGACGCCGACATCCGGCGCACGCGGGTTCCCCTGCCAGCGCTGGAGAAACGACATAGAGGACGAAGCGTCATTATGTCATATGGACACGACACGCCGCAGACAGGACCCTGTGAAGATGGATCGAGGAGGTCTTCACTCGAAGAAGGGTCCCCAATTCAATGGACAATAAATGCATGACATAGTTATGCTAATAGATTTCTTTAAGAGTTCTGTCACCATATAATGCTTTATGAATATCAATATTATGTTGATAATTTATTGACAAAGAAAATAACAATCAAATAATATAAACAAATTAAACTAGTATTTACAATTGAAACATCAATACCAGTCGGTAGAGGTGGTCGTTTTTACAAACACCGTTGTTGTCCAACGATGTCAGTGTGCGTTCTTGCCATCGGATGCCAAATAGTTGAACAACGGATGCCTACTACAACGAGATGCCGAACCAAACCGAATAATGCCGATCGGGCGATCGCCACCGACAACAAACGTTACATCGGCATTGCAAGAGCGGGAACGCTTGTTGTGTGTGGATTGGTGGGGCGCGGCATCTGATGGCGAACAACGAAGCGAAGTCGGCCGAGTAATGCCGATTGCCAAAAGCATACAACATCCATACCTCACCACACCGCGCGCGTACCTGCGTGTGTGTGAGCGAGAGGAGAGAACGCTAGGCTAGAACATAGAACTGAACATTTTATCCTTACTAAATATGGCACAAACCATGAACCAATGTTATTTTATTTGGTTAAAAAAGAAAACCGTTTTTACCTACTTTGATAGGTGACGTGCGATCCAATGTTGTCAAGTGTTTAAAAAACGTTCAAGGTATTCCTCCTACAAATCAACATTGATTGAATTGCCAATAACTGGTAGGTGTCTAGTTATCTAGTACAACGACAACCTAGTGTCCGTGTTATGCTAGCAACCCCGGCCGACATCGTTGGTGGCAACATCGTTGATCACAACGGATGCAATTATGAAAAAAACGATACACATCGTTGTGGAAATTCAACGACAACGCCCATGACTACCAGTCGGAAGCGTCCCCAAGACGCTGGCTGCATTGCCCCGCTGTATGGCAATGCTAATGCGCTGCGCCTGATACTCACCAGCTCTTGGGTCACGCGTGGCTTAGACCAGGCGCTCAGATTATTTTTTGAAAATCCGGAGAGTTGGTACTCCACGGACCTAGGGTCTCGACTCCAAAAGGGGAGCAAATGCGTAGGCTCTGACGAGACCTGCATATTTGCGCCTCTTGAGATCCTCCGCCACTATTAAAGTAGTTCCACAAAGGGTTATCACAAAATTTTATTCATTCCTTTAACTAACGGAACTTTAAATGGAAAGAAACCCTAAAAACAAAGCGCTGGAAATTTTTATAAGTGCACCATTTCGAAGAACAACCCTATCAGGAAAAATAATCAAAGTGTGGGCAAGGACGCTGCTAGGACTTCTGTTCAGAACTTCAAAGTAAACCGAGTAGTGCAACTAATAAAAACTTATTTAATTTTTCATAATGGTGCTGCTTATTCCTTAGTTCGGCACATAAAAGGCTTTAAAAACTAATAAAAATTTGTAAAAGCTACGCCAGAGAACACGAACTAATAATATACGACTAAAGAAGACAGAAATCAGGTCCGGGAAGGGACTAGTAAACGTGCCGGAGGTCTATCTGAACCGGCAATCTGTTAACATTGTCGAACCATTCAAGTACATACCTTGGCCATTAGGCATGCGCGAAACGTGTCCGCGACTGGACCGGATCTGATCCGACTCCAGATGGGTTCGGATACGTATCCAGGATACGACTCCGCGGATCTGTTTGTATCCGCCTGCAGTTTCGGTTCCTACATGTCCATTGGATCTGTTTGTATAGGACACGTTTGTTGTTAGATCCACCTAACGAATCTATGTCAAATACTTTCCTGTTTTTTACAATCATTGTTCTAGATTAGTGAATAGGTAGTTACAAAAGTTTCGTACTTCTAGGTTCATAAGAGTACGTATTATAGTACCTACTTATCATGTGGTATAATTTGTCCGTAGTAGTTACTTGTTTACTCGTAAATGGATCCGGATCCGTCGATCGAACACGTCCGAACCCAAACCGAAGCTCAGATCCACACAGCTCCAATCGCTCGTTACATTCATTCGACTCGATAAACCGAGACCGATGCGGTCCGTGTCCGCGGACACGCCAAGAACGCAAGTCCGGAGCGGAATCACACAGATCCAGGAGCGGACACGACTCCAGGATCCGTTTAAGTCCGGATCTACACACCTCTATTGGCCATATCGTGACATCTAACCTAAAGGATGATGAAGATGTAGAACGACAAAGTAGGTCCTTATGCACAGAAGTTTTAGATGTCGTAGCTTGACGTAAAAGTAACTCTGTTGAAATGATGTGTTTATACCAGACATTCAACCGCTGCGAACTGGAGAAGTCTGAGTACACTAAAAAGACTCTGACCATGACTAACGTGACAAACGAAGGTTTATCCACTATATAAAAATATTTAAATTCTTCGTCAGAACAGGAAGCCATTTTTTTAGGAATGATGTACTGTTTTAATTATTTTTTATTTTGTAGGTAGGTATCTAGGTTGCTCTTTTTATCAGTCGAAACAATCTTCCGAAACCTCAGCTGGGCGAAAATAATAATCAAGATTAACGGTAACTATCTCACCCACAATGTTAGAAAAAGCTGATGAACTATATATGATACAGTATCTATGTTTATAAAGTAGAGTTATTGGATTGGAGGTAAATATGTCAAAAACTAAAATAATGACCAACAGAAACGAGACCCCGCACTTGAAACCGTAGATACAAAAACAGTGGAATACGTAGCGGAATATGTCTATCTGGGCCATATCATCTCATTCAAGGCCTGCACAGAGGAGGTTAACCACAAAGTGAAAAATACATGAAAGGAACAAATACTAGGCCCTGAAACAGGTCTTCACAGTAAATGCCCCTAGAAGGAAAGACTAAGGCAATTAACATCTGTCTTACACCATGGCTCTCTTAGGCCTGCCAAACCGTGCCGCTCAATAAAAAACTATTAAAAAAACTAGGAGTACGTCAAAGAGAAATGGAGGGAAGCTTAATTGTTAAAACTCAAAGATCGTATCAAAAGACCATCCATCCACAGCAAGACACGGGTTAAGGGTGCGATCCAAAGGATACTTAGCCTTAAATGGAGCTGGGTTGGTCATCTCCAGTGGCTAAACGCGAACACATGATGTCAAATCACCACGATTTGGTACCCTCGCGACTCAAAATGGAATAAAGGGAGGCTGCTAACCCGTTGGACCGACGACCTTGCAAAGACTGTAGAAAAGCTCAGGTCTAGGACAGCTAGAAATAGAACTGATTGGAAACGCTTGGTGGAGCCTTTCACTGCCACGGGCGATCTAACAACTAGAATAAGATAACTACATATTTACTAACTTTTTGTAACTTTTTTAAATTCAATTTGTTTTATTATTTGTAAAATCATGTTGTACTGGAATATAAAGCTCTTTTTATTTTACTTATTTTTATTTTTCTAGGTTGGGATCTAAAAAGGGGTTGAATAAATTTTATAAATGTAACGTCTCTATGCACTTTTATATTTGTGGGTGGAGAAAATCTATTTCAAAATATCGGGTGTAATTACCAAGTCATGTTAATCATTATGGCTTTTAAAATTGTGAACTGTTTCACAGACTGTGTTTTAGCACATGTTACGAAGTAACATTACCTAATCTGAGCCACATGTCCATATTTTAATTATTAGAGATAAAACTCTTTTGACACGTGCGTCACTTCCAGGCAGACCTATGTTTTACGTAGGTACTCAATAATTATACGTCTAATTCGACTACCTCTCTTGCCTTCCAGAAGATATTTGAGCTCACAACAACAGAACATAAATATAGCTTCTAGCCAAAACAATGGATAGTTAAGAAAAAGGCCGTTGTATTCTGAAGCACCGTTGTTTTCTGGCGCTTACTAGTTTTACGATACTTATGGAACATTTAGAAATATAATTTTCATTTGTAGGTTCTCAGAAAACCTATTTTGTTTATTTGAGGGTATAATTACGTATGTATTTGCGTGTAGGTAAATTTTTTTTTTTGTGGTTGTTTGGATTTTTTTTAAGTACTGCTAAAAACAAAACTGCTTGAATAACTTAAATAAATGAGGTATAAAACACTCGTCTGAGTAACGGGGGAATTCATAGCGACATTTGGTAGGCCTTTGTCTCAAAATTTTGCATAGTAAAATATTTTAAAACACAAAGTATGCGGGAACCAAGTCGGGTGTTTTAATACAGATAAAATGATTAGAAATCTTTAGTTTTGAATTGATTATTAGTTTTTTATCGTCTTTGCTCAATGTCAATGAAGCATCGATGCTTCAAATATGATTTTTTCACTGCACATATAAAACTGGAGCAGTACGCTTTGGTGTACAATGTGCCGAGACATCATAAGTATTTGATTCTCTCTATCTAGGTATATGTTTATAAATATAACAGGATACTCGTATTTTTATGTAGGTGCTTCTTCGTAGAAGTTATGTGGTCAAATATCGTACGAGGAATTCGCATTACGATTATCAGACGCGTATCAGATTAACGTGGGACACTTTAAGAATTTTTATCGGAGTTAGGTACCGTTCTTTATAGTATTGGCAAGCAGAAACTTTTGATTTCTGTCGCTGGGCCTCAGAGTGAGTAGCGGGTTCGTGTCCCGTCTAATTCAAGAGAATATTTTATCTTATATACGATGTTTTATCATCGCCCTTTCACCTCAGGTTGAGGAAATACCCTTCGCAGGGAAAAATGGTAAGGGATTATTAGAATAAGCCTGTTGGAGACGTTTCAGGCCAACTTAATGAACGAACTTTGGTTTTAACTAAAATAGATGATGCAGATTTATAAATCACGACGCTCTGGCTTTCGTGAGATGTTGGCCATAGGTGCGTTCTTGTGAGACGTTGGGAATACTTTTCGTGAGACGTTTAAAATGAGCACGTCTCTCGTGAGACGTTGGGAATAATTCAAAATTTACCATCATCGGCAACAGGATTTTACACTCTGAATCAGAATCGGGATCAATAACTTTATTTCTTTAGGCTTACAAAATAAGCACGTTTAGAAATTCTCTGCTTTAAATTTTAATTAGCTTAAATTAGCAATTTCATATTTCAGCTCATAAGTAGCTAGTATTGAATAGAATCAAGCTGTACGAACTAACAGTTCACGTTTAATGGACACTGAATTAAAAAAAATTATGTCCAATACTTACGGCTACAATATTTTCGGAACACCAAAGTTGGTTGATACAACTTGATTGGAGATCAGCAAGCGGCTTGGGGTCCAGCCTCGTAAGTATTTTAATAACGGCGAATTCATGCAGATAAACGGTTTTGTACACTTATATTTTGGTCACTGAGCAAAAACCTTAATCAGCCTTATTGGCATCGATACAAAATACCTTTAACCACTCTGAATGCCAGCCATATAGGCTCTCGGTTTGCATCTCGTATTCTGCTAGCAAAGGACTACATGCTATAGTGCGCGTGATTCGAATTCCGTGCCAACAATGAAGAACCTTTCAAATACAATACAATCCAAGAATACGCTCGAAGCTCGTATCACGGGTTGGTAGAGTTTAAATTGCTGATTTAGTATGCAGCCTTTTATAGCTTATTTGAATTCAATCTTATTGACAATAGATTTGAACTTGAGTTCATCATAAACTGGGGAATGGCATCCGACGGCAATGCAAAGCTAACTCAGTTTAACTCTTAAATAAGTAATGGAACATTAATAACAGCAGAATATGTTTAAATTTTTTATCTTGAAACAATAAAATGCTCAGATGTCAGAAGGTAAGATGATTATATTCTCAGTTCTAGAATCTTACGTATTTTTTAAACAAAGTGTTTACAAAATCATCGAGATATGGTGGAAATTATTTATGACTCTTGTATCATTAGAGTAAACAGCAGAAGCTCGACACTTACGCTGCAATTCGAGCGAGGAAACAAAAAACAAGACTAGGCACTGGCACTATATTTTGTTCTGATCGTGTAAGTTTAAAAAACTTATATTGGAAATCGAGCATATGTATGAACATTATAGAGACGCTTGACTCTTACAAATTTTGCGTTTTGCGTCAAGGATTCTATGAAATTATCCAGTCTTTAGGGATCTGTCCGTCTGACGCTACTTATTACACGCATTGTATAGGTAATGCAAACTGCCAAATATCTAGTTTGCACAAGGTTACACGTGCTTCAAACAGGTTGTTCACGAAATCATAGTGTAAGTTTAATTTAAAAAAAAATGACCATCTCACAAGAGTTCTCTTTTGATAGATTCTATGACTTTGCTTAGTATGCTTTTGAACTGAACCACACTGCTCTGGACTAGGATAAACTAGACGGTGCTCACGACGGTATTGTACACGTCTCGTCACCGTCGGCGAAAGTAGAGGGGGGTTCTGCGCAGGTGTAAAACGGTGTAAAAATCTAGAAATCGACTTTTGCTTGTCAAGGTCAGCCCTATTAAACCGTGACGCCACCTGCGAGAGGCTAATTACTGGTAGTAATAAAGGTCTTCGACATCTATGTTGATGATGTCAAGTATATAGGAACATCATGATGCTCGTGCACAGGAATGACAAGCTAGCGTGAGTCAGTTTATGCAATGTGTAATTAGAAATCGTGACACCTACTTAACGAGATCCGTGATAAAGGACTCAGCAAACTGCTCACATGACAAACATAGCTCATAACATTCTTCAGATGAACGAGTTTACAAAAATACGACGTTTTTTCAGAAAAATGTAGCATATTTTCTGCAATGATAAAACATTGCCCATATCATATTATGTTATTCCAGGTCTCAAAATATACCCATACCAAATTTCAGCCCAATCAGTTCAGTAGTTTTTGTGTGAAAGAGAAACAAACATCCATACATGCATAGTCACAAACTTTGACATCAAAATATTATATTAGTAGGAAATACGATTTCTTTAATCACAGCGACAACGGAAACGCTTTATAATTCGTATCAAAGGCGGAACAGTTATATTATCCAACGCTGACAATTTAGATTTGCATTAAAATTGGTAGGATCTGATCACCTTTCACAACGCTGAGCCGGTCCGCATCCGGCGTCCAGCCGGACCGGAAGGTGCTGAGAAAGTGCTACAGACCCGCATGCTGTTATTTGCTGGCTAACCTTACCAGTGAGTACCAATCACACTAATATTATAGGCGGAAAAAATTGTTACTTGAACTGTGGAATGAACAGATTTGAATGTTTGGGAGTTTGAATTTCGGGAGGCCTACGCAGAAGTGGGTAAAATCCGGCTGCAGATGATGTTCATGACATGTTCATGGCTGAGTGGATTGGACTAGTACCAGGCATTCCAGCTAATCCTAAAAAATGTTGTGGGAAAAATGTTAAATTAACTCCAATAAATATAAAAAAAATTTAATTTTTAAAAGATAAGGATTTAAGTATAGTCCACCACCCATATATCTAGGATTAAAACAACTATACCTTTCGAGTTAGTGTAAGAAGAACATAATTATGAACCAAGTGTTTTAAGAAAAGTGCCGATGCAAATGTTCTTAGTGATATATTTTTATAAAAGTTAAAACAAAATTATCCATTAGCCAAATCTATGGCTAGATTGTAATGTTATTCTAGTGTGTATAAATAGGTATGCTAGACAACAATAAAAAACCCGGTGTTCCCGGAAAAGTGCAGTGTTCGCGAGGGATGATCAAATAATTCAAATATCTTTATTTATTTATTTATATGTATATCTTTATGTATGTAACATCGCAGGGCGAACACGGGATGAGTTGACAAAGCAAAATTATTAAAATTAATTATTTAGTTTCCAAAAAATTATCTGAGCGCCTGGTCGAAGCGACGCGTGACCCGAGAGCTGGTGAGTATCTGGCGCAGCGCATTAGCATTGCCATACAGCGGGGCAATGCAGCCAGCGTCTTGGGGACGCTTCCGACTGGTATTGATATGGACCAGTTGAGCTATCTGTAGATTGTTTGCAACAGTCTGCAGTTAGCTCAATTGTTTCAATTGTAAATACTAGTTTAATTTGTTTATATTATTTGATTGTCATTTTCTTTGCCAGTACTAGAAATAAATTTTATATTATTTAGTCAACTCATCCCGTGGGATGAGTTTAGAGCGGGATCAGTTGATTAAAGAAAGAGCCATCAAATAAAAATAGGACCCTAGCCCGAGCGTACTGATTGCTAAGCACGTATGAAATCTTTTTTTTGAAGGACAACGTCTATTCTATAGGGTCAGCTTATATATTAATAAAAATAATACTAAACTATAAATTTCACAAATGTGTTATGGATACCAGATGGCTGATATACCTCTAGTCCTCTACGTAATATAATAAGTACCACATACAATACAATGTATAGACACACAAACACCCAAACGAGATAAATAGATCGGTAGAGTGCGAAATATATTTGTGGTAGAGACCAACCAAACATTTAAAAAAGTATCAGGTTTAATTTTTATGATCGTAAGAACAAAGCCGGCGAAGTAACTTCGGCGTGCTTGCTTTGTAGATACATACTTTGTTACAGAGTTACATTCAAAACTTTTACGTTATCTATACTTATAATAAAACTGTAACAGGTCCAATTCTGTACATTGGAGATATTTTGAAAATTTTTTTTGGAGGGCACTCTATTTTTGATACTGATGCCAAAAATGATTTTTTTTCCATCATGTCTGTCTGTCTGTCTGTATCTTGGCCGCGCATAGCTCCGAAACTACTGAACTTATTGAAATGAAACTTGGCAGGATTGAGTTTATACTACGAGGAAGGACATAGGATACTTTTTATCCCGGATTTCAATAGGGTTCCCTTGGGAGAGGGGATGAAAGTACAATTTGTTGGTTGCGCATAGCGCCGGAGCTACTGAATATATTCAAATGAAACTTGGAAGCATTTTAGTTCATACTATGAGGAAGGACATAGAATACTTTTTATCTCGGAACTCAATAGGGTTTCCTTGGGAGAGGGGATGAAAGTATTTTTTTTTGGCTGCGCATAGTGCCGAAACTACTGAAGTTATTCAAATAAAACTTAGCATTATTTGAGTTCACATTACAAGAAAGGGCTTAGGATATTTTTTATTCCAGATTTCAATAGGGTTCCCTTGGGAGAGGGAATGTAAGTAAATTTTTTTGGCTGCGCGTAGCGCTGGATCTACTAAATATATTCAAATGAACCTTGGCAGCATTTTAGTTTATACTATGAGGAAGGACATAAAACACTTTTTATCCCGGATTTCAATAGGGTTTCCTTGGGAGAGAGGATGAAAGTAAAATTTTTTGGCTGCGCATAGTGCCGAAACTACTGAAGGTATTCAAATAAAACTTAGCATGATTTGAGTTCACATTACGAGAAAGGGCAAAGGATACTTTTCATCCCGGATTTTAATAGGGTTACCTTGGGAGAAGGGACGAAAGTAAAATTTTTTGGCTGCACATAGCGCCGAAACTACTGAATGTTTTCGAATAAAACTTGGCAGGATTTGAGTTCATACTATGATGAAGGACATGGATACTGTTTATCCCGGATTTCAATAGGGTTCCCTTGGGAGAGGGGATGAAAGTAAAATTTGTTAGCTGGGCATAGCGCCGAAACTACTGAATGTATTCAAATAAAACTTGGCATGATTTAAATTCATATTACAAGAAAGGGCATAAAATACTTTTTATCCCGGAATTCAGAAGGGTTCCCTTAAGCGAGAGGATAGAAGTGAATTTTTGCGCGCTGCAGGATGGCGCGCGGGGCAAGGGCGATAGAGAGCGATAGCGCCCCACTGTGGGGGGCACTGGCAGTGGGGCCCCAGGCAGTGGGGGCCCCAGAAGTGTGGACCCCAGCAGTGGGGTCCTTGACGCAACCGGACCCTTCCAGTAGCCCCCCGCAGTGGGCCCCCACATTGCCCCCGCAGTGGGCCCTCAGTAGTCCCCACAGTGGGGGACACTGGCAGTGGGGCCCCGGAAGTCTGGGCTGCCAGCAGATGGCCCCCCGAAGTGGGCCCTCACATTACTCCGCATTGGTACCCACTCATTAGCCCCCACAGTGGGGGCACCAGCAGTGGGGCTCTCGGCAGGTTGCCCCCGAAGTGGGCCCCCACATTAGTACCCACTCATTAGCCAGTGGGGGCACCGGCAGCGGGCCCCCCACATTTCCTCGCAGTGAGACCCCCAGTAGCCCCCCGCAGTGGGACCCACTCAGTAGGCCCCCACAGTGGAGGGCACCGGCAGTGGGGGCCCCCGGCAGTTTGCCCCCGCAGTGGGATCCCCAGTAGCCCCCCGTAGTGGCCCCTCCGCAGTAGGGTAAAATTTCTTGGCTGCGCATAGCGCTGAAACTACTGAATGTATTCAAATGAAACTTGGCATGATTTAAGTTCATACTACGAGGAAGGTCATGTAATGCTTTTTATCCTGGAATTCGTTAAGGTTCCCTTGAGAGTGGGGATGAAAGTGACATTTCTCGGCCTAAAATAGCGCAAAAACTACTGAATGGATTCGAATGATACTTAGTATAATTTGAGTTCTTACTACGAGGAAGGACGTAAAATACGAGTCCATACCCCTAATAAAAATAAGTAAGGTTTGTGTGGTTGTAGGGGTAATCTCTGTATCTACTGAGCCAATTTTGAAAATTCTTTTACTTATTGAATTTGTTTAAACACGCATCGTTTAAACCACGTTATTTGCGAGTTTTATAGGCTACTATTTTTTTTTTACCGCCCAATGAAGTGAGCACGGGTCAACTAGTGTTGAATAATACTCGTATTTAAAGATAGAAATTTTGAAGCTTCGGAAAATAGAGAGAGAAAAATAGAGAAAAGATTCCCTCGCTCCACTAAAATCCATTGCAAAGATACAGATACAGATCATCATCAGCCCATACACGTCCACTGATGGCCTCCCCCGTACGACGCCACATATAGCGGTCCTGAGCCGCCTCCATCCATCGACTCTCTGCGACCGCCACGATGTCGTCGGTCCATCGAGTGGATGGTCTCCCATGTAGGGGGGAGATTTGCCATAATCACCACGCTTGGCAGGCGGATTGGTGATCGCAGTGTTGGTGTTTAAAAATAATCAGAAGAAAGCTGCTGCCCTTCCTCTGGTAGGTTCCCTTAGTCGGCTCTTACGACATCCACGGGTTGAGTTGGAGGGGTATATTCGTACGCCGCGGCCCCACGGCCACAGATACAGATACCGATTCTTTATTGATAACTATCATTACAAAATCCTTTGATAGATCTTTTTGGATTCGCTTTTCTTAACAGCTCTGAGCTTTGTGTTACGAAAATTGAGCACAGTACTTACGTGTGCGTGAATATTCATATATGAACAAGGTAACTGAGGCTCTACGGATTTTAGACATTTCTGAGCTGGTATAAGCGATGTTTGACCCGAGAGTTGGTATCTAGTGACTCCTAAACAGCTGTACGGATATCAATGAAATTTTTTGGACAAGGTTTGGAGGTAGATTGTATCACGGAGACGGATATAGGCTACTTTTTATTCCGGATCAAGCCGCGGACAGCAGTAATAATATACGATTAAAAACAAAAGTCATTTCAATAGACCGCAGAGTTCCTGATATCTCGATCAAATTTGGTGCGAAATAGTGCACTTCCATGAATTTTTATCGTTTTTTTTTCTTTATCAATAGTCTTTACATTAGAGGATCAAAAGAAATAATGTTAAATTTTATGCAATTCGAATTTGTTACCACGGGGGTCTGTTCTGTATAGACAAAGATATTGGCCTGGTTTCATAACCGGATAGGTTCGCCTTTAAAGAACGTCTGGCTGAATTTATAATTACAAATCCGGGATTTTAGCAGCCACGTACTACATAGTATCGTGGTATGTTCTACGTCTACATAGCCGACACACGAAGCACTTAAGTGAAATTGTTCTCTAAAGTCGTAGAACCAAATTGGTTCGCGCGGGTGCGTGCGCGTACTCAGTCTCACAAGATTATAGTGCGTTGCTCCTATTCACTCCTTCCAGGATGTCTGAATAAACGTGCGCCGACGCATGCCCATTGAACTTATCACATCGGAAGGACTATTGCACTATGAGGATATCCGTGTTGGAAAGGAAGGGTCACTATAAAAATATAATGAAGAGGCAGTAAATGCCTGTAATTTTATATCTTATACGAAGATATCGTCCCAGATTGTAATTGTCATTCGAATATTCATTGCGAGATTTACCCTCTAATCTGACTGACGAACATTGGCCTGTAATTCTGCTAGTATTATAAATGTCAACGTTTGTATGGATGGATGTATGGATATTTGTAACTCTTTCGCGTAAAAACTACTGAACCGATTAGGCTGAAATTTGGTATGGGTATAGTTTGGGACCTGGAATAACATATAGGCTATTTCTATCCCGATAAAACGCGGGCGAAGGCGCGGGTAGCAGCTAGCATAATATAACAATCTAACATGTTAAAATTATGATTCTGCACAGTCAGTTGGTTTTTACATTGTGAAGATCGATGTGGCGCGGAGGGCAAAGGTCCGCCTGTGACGCAGGAGGTTGCGGGTTCGATTTCCGCCTTGGGGACAAACGTATGTATGATCTGCAAATATTTTATCAGGGTATTTTCTATGTATTATTAAAAAATAGCTATCTATATAATATAATTTATATAATATATAATAGATATATACATATATATAATATATTATTTATTATGTCGTCATCTATTACTACATAACACCTTGTTTTTTACACATTGGACGAATTCTTGGTACGTAAATGTGCGTAACATTATTGTTCTTTAGTATTCTATTGATAAGAGTTATTATAAGTATATTGATAATCTTGAATAGATATTCTATTGGCAAGGATGTGTAGAAATGTGTTATTTGACAAATTACAATTATATTAATTTTTGTCATTTTTATATGTACTTAATTATTAAAAAATATTTTATATTATTGAAGTCAATGATAGCGCTAATACGCTTACCTACTTGTAAGATATTGATTTTTAATGGTTTATTTGACGTGTAACCCAATTTGTTATGAATGAAGAACTTGAACTTGAACTGAACACAAGCTCAGCTTGGGGCTAGATAATATTTTGTGGATTTTCCAGCAATATCGGCTGCTATTTACAGGCTGCGCACCGTAATACTCGGTTCTCTCCCTCACTGAATCGCACTAGTTATTGCAGTTTTCATAACTAGGGCAGCGCTTTCAACGGACAAATCGCGCGAGGCGGGTAATCCTTCTATTGAAAAGTCAGGGTCAGTGTCAGTTAAAAACGAAAATCGAAGCTTCTGATTCCTATTCATGCTATCATACGAGTGATGACATAAGAGTTTATTTTGCATGAAAATGAATCTGAACTTCAATTTTCATTTTCCGAGTAGGACTCAAATGGAAGTGGTAAGTGTCGTAACGTATGTAGATGTGGCACGACACTGTTCGTTCAGGCAATTTCCATTCAAAGAAGCTCATGAAAACTTTGCAGATATTAGTTTTTGCAAAGTTTGACGCTTGTGTTTACAAACATTACGTTACAAGTATGTTTACAACACGCAACTCGTAGGGAAGTTAAACCAGGGACCTGTTGATTCGCAAAGTTCGCCCGGTGCGTGACTTCACCCTCGACCGACCTTGAACTCTCTCAAGAAGGTTTTGTTGACCCTGATCCCTGGGGCCTAACAATGTTTAAGTTAAGCTTGTTGAATGAAATCATTCATTGATCGTTACAATAGCTCTAAAAGCGTTGTGGGATCTCTGTTTGCCGCAAATTAATTTCACGATGTTGATGCTTTATTTACGACGACCTCAGTGGCGCAGCGCTGCGGGTGAAGATCCGCCTGTGCTGCAAGAGGTTGCGGGTTCGACTCGTGACAGCTGTTTGCAGATATTTGTTCCGAATATTCTGGGCGTTTTCTATTTAATATCATAAAAAATATCCTTTCTTATCAAGTATATTTTATCGGTTATCTAGTACCCATAACTCAAGACCTGCTTAGCTTGGGGCTAGAAGATGGCATCTTTTGCACAGAAGATGCCATCTTCTAGCCTGCTACAGCATCTTCAAGATGCTGTGCGCAGAATTATTTTTATTCACAGAAACCGCAACGTACGATCAGCAAGTGAATAGAATGCTTACCTACGTTGTTTTCCAAATGCGGCTTTACAATATTTTTTTGTCACACAGTCAGTACCAAAGAATATCAAAGCTCAGGATGCTCACAAGTTAAACCAATATCGGCAGCTCATTTAAGAGAAGAAATAAAGTATTTCGGTATTCAATAATACTAAACAAAAACATGATCTGAAACAGGCGCGGGGCCGCAAGATGGCGGGCGATTCCCACGCTGCTGACTGGGAACGGACCGCGCCACATGTGCCAGTTTACGCGGGAAAACACGTTCAGGGCCTCATGCATGGCCGAAATCTCATTCCGAGAGCGGCAAAACGACTACCAGGAGGATAGCTTGTACGTGTATATTCAAAAACAATCCGAAAGTTTTTCAAACTCATCCCATTTTATCCATATGTCATAATCATCAGCCGGCTGCGGATGATGATGACTGTGGGAATGAGGCCTCTCAAAGTCTGTGCCGTCCGCATAGATCTTTCTTACATATATATAATTTATTTACCCAAAAATAAAACATAGATATCTTTATAACTAGACAGTACTAAAAATCTAAATAGAGGTAACACAGAAAAAAAATATGAGATTGTTATTATGTAAAATGGGTCCCCTCAGCATGTTGCAGTATTGAAGCATTTGCCCAATAGTGCGCTGGTTTTCAGGCAGGCCCGTGAGAAGTGAAGGTATGAGGTAAGCAACATAAATTTTAATAGTGCATGCATGGCGATATTGTTTAAAACTTATTTAATTTGTCCAATTAAATCCTTATAAACATATTTCTCACTACATGCTCGAAAAGGGTACTTTAATACGTTATCTAATGCAACCATAACCGCAAGCAAGTGAAGCTCTGTTGCCTAAATTTTTTTTTCCAAATTCAAACAAATAAAATGAATAGGCTGTGTCAAAATTTTCATACTTTTTTGAAGTTCCGAATTCAAACTCAATATTCCCTTGGGAATAATGAATATTACTCCTGAGGCATTTTAGTTTGTCATAAAAGAATTTAATTTATACTACACCTGCTCGGAAAGTTGCCTATTTACTATTTACCTTTACTAAATATAAGATAGAAAGTAAGTCATTGCAGGCGTATAGGAATCCGGAGGAACAACTCTATGGAATTTAATTTCTCACGCGTTTTAGCGGGAGGGAAAAGTGTATGGAAATCCATTTCTAATGTGTTTTTTTTTTAAAGTTCCTAAAAGATCGGCCGGTAGCTATAGTAATTTTCATTAATGGTCAAACGACAAAAAGTTTTTACTCCTAGTTCGCTTATGCCTCTTCCGATTTCCGACAATATTTTGAAAAAAGAACCCAAGTAATAAAGTTTGGCGCGGGAAGTTCTTCTAAATTTGAATTTGGTGTAGGCAATTTTATTAATTCTATAGAATAATCGTCGGGTGATAGTGAAAGTTTAATGACACCGCCAGAAAAATATTTATTCTGCTTTTTATTTTCCTCGAAGGTGTAGTATAAAGCACTATGTATCACTCAGCGGAAAGTGCGCACTTTCTCTCCTAGGTGTACAATGTACTATTGGAATCTCAAAATATGTATGTGTGAAATTTATTACCAAGGAGATCCTATGTACTTCATCTTCGAAATTCAAACTAAAACAATGTAAAGCCTAAATGCTTTAATTTGCTTTCTTCGATATTCTTTCCATTTTCTCGCAAAAAGTGTGATAAAATTGTAGGTATTTTCCTCGTGGAACTCCTGTCTTCGTGTTGGGCGTGACGCGCCTCTCCCTCTCGCACTTAGGATTCTAGTAACTTCTTCACTTCGCTAGTAAGTTATTCCAGAATCCTGAGTTGTTCTCGTGATTCAATATGATGCCCCTGACATACAGCTTTATCCCTTTGGTAAATAATCCAATATTATAAATGCGAAAGCGTGTTTGTTTGTTTAGTTGTTTGTCTTTCCTTCACGCCCTAACTAAGCAACCAATGGACTTGATTTTTGGCATAAAGTTAGTTGAAAGGATGGATAGTAACATAGGTTACTTTTTGACCGAATTTAACGCGGGTGAAACCGCTGAGAACCGCTAGTATACATATAAACGAACAATGCGCTGGCGAATGCATTGGGATGAGTTCATTTTTATTAAAATTGACAACGCAATGAACATTAATTGGGACCACATTTAAGAACAAACAAAATAATAAAAGAAAGGGCTGCAATGAGCACAGCTTACAGTTTCTGAGTTCCAATAAGATAACCTGTCCTCAAGCGGTAGGACCTAAGTTGAAATATTACGACCGTCGCGTCGTCGCCGAGCCGGATATCGAACCGGCACCGTTAGGTATTGCAACCAGTTTGTAATTATTAGTTAGGTACCAACGCGAAGGTGCGCATCGTGAGTCAAACCAGACTTTTGATAACTCCCTCCTGAGTTTGTGTGTATTATCATTGACGACCTTTGTGGCGCGGAAGGCGAAGGTCCGCCTGCGACGCAGCGGGCTCGATTCCCGCCTCGGGAGAACTGTTTGTACGATCTGCAGATCAGGTTCAGGGTGTTCTGGATGTTATTCCATGTATGATAAAAAAGATCTATCTAGTTATATTAAGTATATCAGTTATCTAGTACATAGTACTCAAAACATAACACAAGCTCTGTTTAGCTTGGGGCTAGATAATGCTGTTCGAATAGTCCAGCATTATTTATTTTATTTTTAAACAAATTAAACTAGTATTTACAATTGAAACAATTGAGCTAACTGCAGACTGTTGCAAACAATCTACAGATAGCTCAACTGGTCCATATCAATACCAGTCGGAAGCGTCCCCAAGACGCTGGCTGCATTGCCTCGCTGTATGGTAATGCTAATGCGCTGCGCCTGATACTCACCAGCTCTCGGGTTATTATCTTATTTTTATTTTTATATTATTTATCTTACGAATACTATCTTCGTTTTTATCGCCTTTCCTATTGAGCCTTGCAGCGACCCTATCGGATGTAGAGGAACTTATTTACTCAATGTAACAACAATAATCTAAACATTTCTTATTTCTTCACTGAAACTAAAATTCAAAATGCTTAAGTTTTGTTTATGTCGTACTAGCTGTTGCCCGCGCCTTCGACCGCGATTTTTTTTCTCGCGTTTTTACCCATACGAAATTTTAGCCCAATCAGTTCAGTAGTTTTGCGAGAAAGAGGAAAATACATCCATACATCCATTCTTACAAACTTTGACATTTATAATATTAGTAGGATTTTTTAAACTGAAGAATTGAGTCAACAACTTTCATACGAAATAATATGGCGTGTTATATAAAAAAACGATAAACCGACTTCAAATTCCCAATAATAATAATAAACTTCGAATCCCTTACTTTTAGACCGTTTTTAAGTTTTACGGGATAAATAAATAATAAATAATGTTGGACAGTGCACACAACATCGTCTAGCCCCAAGCTAAGCAGAGCTTGTGTTATGGGTACTAGATGACTGATATACTTAATATAATATATTACATAGATAGATATTTTTTACTATACATAGAAAATACCCAGAACACCCGAGACAACTATTTGCAGATCGTACAAACATTTGTCCCAAGGCGGAAATCGAACCCGCAACCTTCTGCGTCGCAGGCGGACCTTCGCCCGCCGCGCCACATCGGTAGTCTGAATCCTAATCTCCTGGGGATAAAATTTTTACAAGACCACCTCGGGATCATTTTCTATACAATAGTGAAAGAATTTTCAAAATAGGTTCATAATTGGCAGAGATATCGCGTAGCATACATAAAACATACAGTCGTATTGAGAACCTCCTCCTGTTTTGAAGTCGGTTAAAAATGATGTTAAAACGGCAACCATACGGTTCTTCGTAGGACTGAAAGCGGATACAACAAAAACCGACATCAGATCTTAAGTGCCTGTCTACTAAATCATAGATCAGGTATTTATTAGTGAAGGAAGCAAAAAATACGTTTTCTCAGGGCATCTTAGATGAGGGCCTTGTTGAAGAAGCAAACACGTGGTGTGGTGGATCGCCCGCATGTGTGTATCACGCATCTGTTTCACAATTTATCTCAACTGACGACGCGACGAGATGCGAGATCGCAGATACAAAACGTCATAAGTAATCTCACTTTAACTAGTATCATTTTAGTTTAAGGGGGCTCCGTGAAAAATTGCCTAATTCTGTTCTCATCGTTTTAAAGATTTCATTACTTAAGTATAAGTAATGAAACTTATCTCAAAATAGGAACAATATCTGATCTTAATTTATAAATATTTCATTTTACAATATTTTGTGTAGATTTATTATAAACCACTGTAGAAAATACAAAAAATGAACGCGAGGTTTTAACTCTCACAGGAAGCAGATAAGCAAACATTAAAAATAATGCTTGTTTATCATATCTTTCCTTTAAAATATATAGTTTTTTGTAATTAGATACTATAATAATAAAACCTCAAAAAACACATTTTTGTAAAGCGCCTTGCAAAATAATTGGAGCAATTTTTTTTTTTTCATAACAATCTTTACCTTTTTGGTGTTATTTTGCCAAATTGTATTATTTGTTTCATTACACATTTTCATTCATATTATATTAGTTTAACATAAAATATTTTAAACAGTTCGGACAGAATTGGGATTTATCCCACGGAAACCCCTTACGAAATAATTTAGTTTTAAGTAGTGGTTTGTTAAAATATTTTTTTTGTTATAGTTAAATAAAAATATCTCTTTTTATTAAGTAGTCGCTACCCGTGGCTTCGCACGCCTTGTTTCTATAGAAACGTTTCTTTTCTATCTCGTATCATGGGAACTGATTTTTGGGATCAAAAGTAGCCTTTGTTTTAACCTAGAACTACCTATATGCAAAATTTCATCTGGATCCGTTCAGTAGTTTTGGCGTAAAGGAGTAACCAACATCTATCCAAACATCCATATAAGACAAGTATAACCACGGAAATCTAATTAATAAGGTATAGAATTCTGTGATTATAACGTATCTTTTACTAATAGAAAGTGAACAGTTTTAGTTTAAACAAGTAGTTAATTCCCGTATCATCATCATATCAGTCCATACACGTCCATTGCTGGACATAGGCCTCCCCCATACGCCGCCACTATTAGCGGTCCTGAGCATCCTCCATCCATCGACTCCCTGCGACCGCTACGATGTCGTCGGTCCATCGTGTGGATGGTCTCCCATGTAGGTATATAATACCCTTATGTATTCCACTCAATATTAGATTTCATGGATATCTTTTACGACAAATGTGTGTAAGACAAAATGTTTATTAGAGAAATTTTATCCTGAACATGAATTATATCTATTAGTAGAATAAAATAGCGAGTGATTATTCGTTATATTTTAGCTGGTTCGATTCCCGGGGCAGGCAAGCGAGTTTTAGAATGATGAAGATTTTCTAAATCTCGCTGTTCTTTAAAAATATAGAGAAATGTTTCCGTTGTATAAAATTATCTATCTTAAAGATTTAAGGGTTTCCCTTAAGGGCTCATTGATTTTTTCCACCCTATATACATAAATACAAAATAAGTTACAAAAAACTTACACAAAAAAAACTATTAAAAAAAAAACTTCACGGCTAAATGACACTGTGAATAATAAATACGCTATGCAATTATAAAGTATATAAAACACCACCAACAAATATCTTTAAATCGTATTTGACGACCGATGTGGCGCGGCGGGCGAAGGTCCGCCTGCGACGCAGAAGGTTGCGGGTTCGATTCCCACCTTGGGACAAATGTTTGTACGATCTGCAAATATTTGTCTCCGGTGTTCTGGGTATTTTCAATCTATAATAAAAAAAAATATCTATCTATGTAATATATTGTATAATGTATATCAGTCATCTTGGGGCTAGACGATGTTGTGTGCATTGTCCAACATTATTTATTTAATTTTATTTATTAATAAGCATATAGTTATTTAGTCCAGCAATGGACTAATATAGGCTGATGATGATCATGATACATTATTAGTTATTAGCCCCCATAACATAAACTCTGCTTAATTTTCGGGCTGGCCGATGCTGTGTTGATGGTCCCGTATTTTTTTATTCATTTGTTAAACATAGAATTCACATAGAAATGTTACACATGTACATAAGAGCTTATAATGTACCTAGGTGAGCTTAAGTTTGATTTAATATTCTACAGCCTAGATAGAGAGTAATGGTTATAAATTTGTTATACGCGCAGACACCCAGGAATTTGTTAACTTGTCACGTACAAGAGGCACCCTCTGCTACACTTTCTGAGCAAGAGTGTTGTGTGTTTCAAATGAGTCAGGTTGAATCTTGGGGTCAGTTGTAATTGACCCGGCAGCTGCTTCGGACGTAACGTTTTCATGTCTTGTAATTAATGGATGTATTTTATAATAAACACGTTGGTAGAGTACTCAACGGTCTTAAAGTATGAACCGCAAACATTATTTCATACGTCAAGGTTTTGTTTACCTCTAAGATCTGATGCGTTTATATTGACGACCTCTGTAGCGTAACGGGCGAAGGTATGCCTGGGAGCCCTGCAACGCACGAGGTTGCAGGTTACATTCTCGCATTAGGAGAAAAGTTTGTTCTATCAGTAGATATTTTTTCCGAGTGCTCAATCTATTGTGTAGTTTACATATATCAGTTATCTAGTACCCATAACACAAACTCTGTTTACTTGGGGGCTAGTAGATTATAATGTGTCGATTGTCCAGTTTACCATTTTATTGTTTATTTATTTTGCCCTAATTGCCTCCAAGTCAGACTGGATCATGGATAAAATAAAACAATGCATTTAAAGAACTGCAAAGTTTAAGAATAAATTGGTCGCTTTTATTGAATAGACTTTTACGAGTAGGTACATGTAATTGTATTAAGTAACTAAATTGAACTGCATTAGGCCAGGTTGTACCAGTTACAACCGGAACGTTCTGGAAGACACCCAATAAATTGTCAATGCCTTTGAATCATCACAACATCATCAATTTAACCTAGAGCCTATTTGAAACGCGTCACCAGAAGATGTTTTTCTTAATAATCATTATCATGAGGCTGATTATTTAATGATATTTCCTAACACTGCCTGATATGGTATATAACCTTGGTTGTGATATGAAAAACACCGGATTTATATAAAAACGATGAAAACTGAAACAGGAAAATTATATATTCATCATGTTGTTCATCAAGTTAGTGTAAGCCGTTGATTTTCAAATTTTTTTTTGTCTGTTTCCATTTTTTTTTTTTTTTTTCAAAAATAAATACTTCTTATATTTCCACATAACAGCACAATGCTTAACGAATAAAGCTGTTTGGTTTTCAAACAATCTCCATCTATGACATAAGAAGACATAAAAGTAATAATGTTTTTTTATTATTTAAAAAACTTTAATACAAGCTTTTATTTCATCAATGACGAACGTGCTTGGGAAGACAAAGCTAAAGAACCCAAACAGGACGTGGCTATATTATGTCGTTTTGTTCAATAGTTCGGGCACCTTCCATAGATTTCCATCATCAGACCAGCTCGATAGCACCATGACATTGCATTGTCACCGAACTTACATAAGTATGCCAAATTCCAGCTCAATCGGTTGAGGATAACTGTTCTAAAATTAAGTTGCAAGATTTGACACGAACAAACATACATTATGTACTAGCAAGATAAATAAAAGATCATTATAAAAATTAATAACTTTATATTTCTTTAGACTTAAAAAAAAACCACTTCAAACACACACACAAGCTTAATTTTATACTATAAACATATGTAGTTATTGTTATCAAACTTTATTGACAAAGAAAATAACAATCAAATAATATAAACAAATTAACCTAGTATTTACAATTGAAACAGTTGAGCTAACTGCAGACTGTTGAAAACAATCTACAGATGGCTCAACTGGTCCATAGAAATAAGGTGTTTTGATATTCTCTTCACTTCAATTTTCTGCTTGCTTGCTTCTAAAAAGTAATATTCCGTTCAAATTCTACAATTATTTCATTTAATAATTCTACCAGGTAATCAAAGGAACTGGCTAGTTCGTGCTTTACAAATATAGTAAGAAAATTAATCTTCTGCGAATCGGTCCTCGTGAACATACACGAGGACCGATTCGCCGTAGATTTATTTTTAAAGAGCTGACATTTTTCATCCTCCATTTCTGAAAGAAACTATTATAAGTCTTAATTAGGTCCCACCTTTCCTTAAGAAACTATTTCATTTATTTACAGGTAGTTCGACCTTTTCAGAAAGAAATCTAGGTTGATTAAGAACTGTTAGAGTTATTCTTAGTTAAGTATTTTAGAAAAAAAATAAATAAATAATGGACATTTTCATTCAACACGATAATTTTAACGTATTATTCGAATGTCGGTTAGGATAAGAGAATCCTATTAACGGTTTTCTCGCGTAAGTCAAGCAGCTGCATATAAATTAATTAATGCTTAAGTCATTAACTGGATTCCCATTAGTTATTAATATTAATAATTAGTAAATAACTACGATGAAAAAGTTTCAAGAGCGGTATTTTTAGACGCCCTACAGAGCACGAGTCAATTTCATCTGTTCAAAAAAATATGTTCAGGTTATTAATTCTCCTCAAAAACTATCAGATTCCAAAAATACCCGAAGTAACTCTTATAACGAGTTAAACTCTTGAAACTCAAGCTTAATTTAACGAGCTGTTAAAGCAAGTAAGTACTTACTAAGAATAAATACCTACAAAATCTCTCCTAAGCTTGGAATGCCTACCAATATTGTAGAAGTACACTAAACTAAAGTTACCGACATAGCTCTCAGAATTAGCAGGCTGAAATAGCGATGAGCAGGCCATGTAACTCGTAGAACCGATAATCGTTGGGGAGTAAAGGTTCTCGAGTGGTGACCGCGATGCAATTCGAAACGGAGTGCGGGAAGACCTTCCACTCTATGGACCGACGACATTGTAGCAGTCGCAGGGAGTCATTGGATGGAGGCGGCTCAGAACCGCTATACGGGCTGATGATGATGAATGTAGAAGTGAGGGACCTGCTCCAAATCCCACAATCTATAGCAATAACAATAGGCTTCGCTGTTGTCTCAATACCGCTAGCTTATGTGTGAAGGCATTGATTGTAAGACGATGGACAAATAATTATAGATAATAATCTAGTAGCAGAAGCTTTATCACGGTAAAATTGTGAAAATATATCCAAGCTTCTACAGAGCCAAATACATACGAGCCCTTATCTAACGAGTTTAAAAGTCAAGGAGTTGTTGGTATTTCGTACACTCAAAATGTGTAGGGTTGCATACCTTTGAGTGTTACGAAGATAAAGCCTGTAAACGGTATTTGCTACCCACAGTGGCAGCTGTAAGTTTCGTTCAAACTTCGCTCGGGAGTTCGTGCAGTCCGCGTGTTCTGCGGGATTCAATAGGATGACCAGATTACACTACCGTTCTGGGTAGTCAATACTAGAGTTTATTCAATTCAATGTCTCAACAAGGTGCCTACAGAACATGAACAGCTTTTGTTTTCATTTTATTCGTCGGAAATGAATTAACTATTTAAAAAAGACTTTTAGAAATTTAAAATATTTAAAGGTCTACCTATACACAATTAATTCCTATACTTTGTGTGCACCATAAAAATGAGGGTTTTGCGAAATAAATCCTTACACAGTGTTCGAATATAGCGAAATACCGCCTAAGTCTGAACAATATGCCACAATATGTTAGTCCAGCGTCTCTCAATCTTTTTTAGCGACGAACCCTTTTGGGAACTGAAACATGTGTCGGAGCCCTAGTGACGGATTTACACATTCCCGTAGCTGAAATATTTTGCAGCAAAGCAAACCGCGACTTTTTTGTGGTTTGCTGTAAAGTTTGGCAAGATGACGTAATGAACATCTTATCATGAGTGTATCAGGGGTTTGTCAACAGAAATTGATCACAGCATTGCAGCAGTGAGAAGCACTCAAAAAAGGTTTGTTTTTGCATCAATACGACATAACACAAAGACCGTGATAAAAGTGAGCGGACTTAGCTGCGTAATATATTTAGGTTTATAAACACGATAAAAACTAATATAAAATATTAAATTTTCTATGCAATCATATGTTACTTACCTTAGTATTTTTTATCAATTATGGCCATTATTTTCGCTGAGCCCCTACATACATAGGCTTCGCGAATCCCCAGGGCTCCGAGGAGCACACTTTGACTATGGCTGAGTTAGTCTGTAACTCTATACCAACAAGAATGTCAAATAGTGTTAACGCATAGTCTATTGGTAATAATACTCTATAACAATGTAATGTATGTAAGAATACCCATACTACTATGCACCTAACAATGAAATCTCGTACCTATCTGTTCGTATATTCATAAAGAAATTTTTATCAGTTTGGTGGGCTTAGATGATGCGTTGAAATACGTGTACCTGCGTCCGTGTAAGAATCAGAATCAATAACTTTATTTCTTTAGGCTTACAAAATAAGCACTTAGACAAGTCAAATTGTATACTATAAACATAGTTATTATCAAATAAGAAATAAGGTGTTATTGTTATTCTCTTCACGTCAATTTTTTGTCCATTCGTGGAAGAAGTGAAAAAGAAACCACTAGCACATTATAATATCACTTATGTGTCTAATACATGTTTATTTTGCCTATTTAAATATAAATTTAATGCAATTTAGATACATGTCAATATTTCTTTAAAGCTAAACAGAACATTGAATTTCTTACATACTACTGACAGTGCGGAACGGAGCGACATGAAGTATCATATCTTGTATTCGCAGAAACTTACTCTTCTGCGAATAGAAGAACCTCTGATATAAATACATATAACTGATGCCTTGCATTTTTCATGCACACCTATAATTTTATCAACTACTCAACTGGAGATTATCAGTAATTTGTAGTTGACGGCGTTGACGAGTAGAAATATGAGCACGGCTGTTAGTAGCATAATTTCTGTTCGCAGAAAAATAAGTAGGTATGCCCGTCTGCGATAAATAAACTGATGCCTTGCCTTTCGTGTTTGTTATTTGATATCTTTCGCTTTTGTATAGATAAATAATAAAGTTCTAATAAAACTGGTTTGAGCTCAACCATACGCTCCATCTTGCTAGCGCAAACTGTTTGAGCGTGTAGCCGGGCTATTAGTTTTGAACGAAAATTACATGCTGGCTAATATTGTGTAATGGAGGCAGGCGCCAAAAGTTTTTGTCACACGGGCGATGTCATTCACGAATGCCGTCAAAATATTCGTGCGCTGGCAAACAAATGTTCAACATTCCGTAAAAAAAATTGAGAGTTGTGTCCGAGCTTTGCTGCTGGTATTGACATCTCTTTGTTTGCGTAAAACGTCATGCAAAATGAAAGACTGGACAACACACAGGTGCAAACTTCCAACAGAAGGTGTATTGCTCGGGCAAAAGGGTGGAACGTAGTTTAGAACGAACAAAGCGTTGACAAACAATAAAGCAGTTAAAGGCCTGTTAAAGTTTGCTCGCTGGAAATAGCTTAACTACGTCAAATTTGGGTTCTTTGGATTTGTATTCGCAAGCAATTGGGTCCTAGATGATATAAACAATTAAAAAAGATTTTTTTAATTGTTAAACATTTATTCTCTTCTGTTCCCCATGGAAGAACTCACGTTGTTTTCTTTGTCAACTGCTATGGTCACCATATTTAACTTTGAAATCTTAAATAACTAGATGAGTAGAGTGCAATATCCGGAAGTGCATTTTTGGGTGGATCTCGTTAGATATATTGACCCTGATGGATATAATGTGATATTTTATTAGCCTGTATAATGATTTAATTGCTTACCAACTTGTTTCGTTTGAACTATGCCCAGGTATCCTCGCAGAGCCCGGACTTGAGTATGAGGAAGCAGAGCTCTTTGTAACTCACCATAAGGCACATTTCTCAGCAGCCAAATTCCTCTTTTGGTAGATACCATTTTAAAGTATAATTACCTGCAATATATTTAACGACACATTAGTATAAACAATTTCTGAAATACATATAAATTTAACTAGTTTTCGATAAAAGTGATCATTCTATATACCTTTAACATCTCTCAGAGTAAATAAATAAAGTCAAGAGGAAATCACTTTTTGCAAAAAATTTAACTTCTTGAATGAAATAATGAACTGACATGTGAGTAAGTATTATGTAGTTACTTAAAACGAGTAAAACGATGTTTCAACGCGCGAGGGTAATATTGACGCCTGGGAGGTAGAGGTGGGTCGGGTAGTCGGGAGTTTAGGGCACCCTTCATTACTCGATTGTCTGTTTTCTACCATTGTACTATAGTTTAGTTACTTGCAACACCGCTTATCTAAAATTCTGCGCATAGTTGTAAAAATCATAAGCAGTTGTCGTTTTCTTGTGCGTGAAAGTAAATATTTTGGTTATGATTTGGAAGAAAATAACAGAGTAATCTGCAAGACAGTGTAAGTACCTATATTACCGTATTTTTTGTGTTAATTAAATATTATATTAACTCATAATTTAGCGTAGAAAATTTAACAAAAATAAACTTATTCTAATTTATTTGAAAATGAGAGCATAGGTAGCATTGGGCACTGGCTACGTAGGGAGGCTTTGGTATGCCCAACACATAATGATACACCCAAGACTAATCTTCAACAATACTTACTTAAAACAGTGTGTCGTTTTGAAAGATTTTTATCAAACTTGGCAAGCCTATCTTGGTCATACCAAACTTACATAAGTTTAATTAAGTCAGAATATTGAAAAGTAGGTCAATATTCATTCGTAGTTACTTTTTGATGAATATTTTTGTCTATCATAGGAAAAAAATATTTGTATTGCAAGTTTTTGTAGAAATGGTATATATTACTTCAGCAGTATAGCATAACGTGGCGTAAAACTCTCCATAGAGGTGCCCAAACCACTCGCCCATCATCGGGACGTTTGGTCACTTTGAACATGGGTCAGAAGATCTCTTGTAACTCTGAGACTGATTACAATATTTGGCATAGAGTTAGTTGAAAATATGGAGAGTAACATTAGACTTTTTGACCTGGTAGAACATCAGATTCCCATGGGAGATTTACGAGGGAAAATACCTTGTTAGCCCCTAGAAATATGAAATTTGAATTCAGCGCAGGTGAAACCGCGGGGAACAGCTAGTTAATAATAAATAAGTATTTTTTCTGTTACAGACAATAATTATAATATATATATATATATATATATATATAATAAGTTATTATAAAGTCTGTAACCGAAAAATAGTAAAGTAGTAGTTACTGTTGTTAGAATGACGCTTACGACGTAATAGTAAACTCGAATATGAGGCCTTCTTCTCTGCGCAGGCGAGCGTGACGGGGCGGCGCGGGGCGGCGCGGGCGCAACGAGGCCGCATAGATCGACCGACGACGAACAGCAATAAATAACAGATAGCGTGGAGATCGCTTTCTGTTGCAATATGTTTATTGTCAACGAAATCAATTAGCATTTGTATTATGCACTAGTATGCCCGTGTCTGCACGCGCGTTTTGGAATAAAAAGTTGCGTACATACATTATGTTACGTGTTAATGCAGTCCTAAACTACCTCTATGTTGGCAGTACCCCTGGCAGTTTCAGGCCAATCCATTCAGCTATTCATCAGCCCGTATACGACCACTGCTGGACATTGTCCTCCCCCAAACGACATCAGGAATTGTCCAGCATTAGGTATCTATTTATTTTATAGATAGTTGGATAGAAAATGCTTTATTGCACATTTAAACCAAAGAGAAAAATTTCTAACTAACTAAATCATTTCTACCAAATAGCCTTGAATGGATACAAGTATGGTATAACAGGGTGATACTTATAATTAAATCATATAAATATATTTAGAGGAAATGCTGAGTATCTTGGAAGTCCACACAAAGGGTGGACATAACGATCTGTTTCAGGATTTACCTTAGTAGATTTGTACTAACTATTCTTATCGCAAAACTTTAGGGCGTTGGATTTATATTGCGCAGGACTGTTTAATTTTTGGGATTTAGAAATCTGTCTGCGTTTTACAAGGAATAAAACTAGAGGAAAAGTAATTTAAATGCATATAAAAATAAATTTGTTATATTCCCAAATGTTCTAAAGTGCTTGCTTAACTTCTAAACTTCTTGTTCTAAACTTCTGCCCTATCATTAAATTCAAGTTACTTTCATCATGGATTCACAATGTTCATATAAACATATACCATTCGTATTAGTTTTTGGTATAAGAAAGGATAGAAATAGATCTTAGATAATGCTTTTTGATTTGCGACTAAATACTTTTCCACCCATTTATTTCCTTGTAGAACGCAGAAAACTAAAACAGCAAAAACTTTCAACTCTCGGGCAATTTAAATATACATTTTAACAAGTTATGCATCGTTAGATGCAATTAGGAATGCTACGGGAATCAATCCCATCGTGTCTGTGCAGCCTCTCTTAGAGTGCACAAAATGTCCCCAGGCTCGTTTTTTCAAGGGACAGAGAGGCCTCAAAATTCACCAAACAAGAATTCATAAGGATCCCATTATCCCGCTGTCTGTTCCGGTTGCAGGAGCGGTAGATATTTCGATGATGAAAAATTCTAATAGTGTGGCTGACACATCCCCGTTTTGGAAAGTTCTGAGTGAGTACAAAGCTACAACCCCTGTTTTTAAACGTATTCCTAGAGGTGCCCGCATCTCTGTCGCTTCTGCTCTCTCAGAGGCCATTAGGAATACTGTATCAAAAAACACCAAACGAGCTTGGGAGCATTTACTAGTTTTCCCTTACAGAGTACTACATGTAAAAAAAGATTTGGCCAACAAAGCTTCTATCACGGTTAGAATCAAACAAAATTGCGTTAGGTACACTGCGTGCGAAGGGCAGCCTATTTCAATTGTTGATCAGGTCACACAACAAAATTCCAAATCAAATAAACAATTGTCTGAGTCTACTATCTATAGACTTGTAGAGAGTAAACTCAGTGATGGTGACATAAAAGGTGCCTCTCGCATACTTTTTTCAAATGACACGATGGCGCCAAATAACGATGATACTCTCATATCTCTTGAGAGTAAGCATCCAGCTGCAAGGGCCAATATCCAACTCCCCGATCCACCGCAAGAGAGTGATGTCGCTGTGGACACGATCAGCCAGGATTTGCTTAAAGCTGTCATGTCTTTCCAGAGTGGCTCCGCCGGCGGCCTGGATGCTGTGACTCCACAGCGTCTAAAAGATCATCTTTCTGGTGGGTCTGGCCATGCAGGTGAAGTCCTTCTCGAAAACTTGACATCTTTAATCAACCTGATGTTGTCAGGTCGAGTCAACAGCGAGATCACCGAATTCTTGTACGGTGCGAATCTTTGCGCACTAAAAAAGAAGGATGGCGGAATAAGACCCATAGCCGTGGGCACCACCTACCGCCGCCTCGCGTCTAAAGTCTGCTGTCGGAAAGAAGCCGACTATCTAGGCGATTATTTTCGACCAATTCAGCTAGGCTTTGGTTCGCGAGGCGGATGTGAGGCCGCAGTACATTCCCTTCGTACATTTTTGGACAAAAATGATGGGGAGGTAATTCTGAAGGTAGACGTCAAAAACGCCTTCAATTCCGTAGACAGGGGCGCCTTGCTAAAAGAAATTAAAGACAAAATTCCAGAAATTTATCCCTATCTCTGGCAATGCTACGGTTCACCGTCAAAATTAATTTACAGAAACAATGTCATTTCGTCCGCGGTTGGTTGTCAGCAGGGCGACCCTCTTGGTCCGGCCATTTTTAGCCTTGCTATCCAACCAGTAATTCAACATCTTAAATCCAAACTTAATGTTTGGTATTTAGATGACGGAACGATAGGGGGAGACGTGGACACAGTTTTTAATGACCTAAAAATCATCACAGATGAATTTCGGCAAATAGGTTTAGAACTAAATTTTTCAAAGTGCGAGCTTTTTATTTCGGACTCTTGTGTAGACAAAAACAATATCATAATAAAATTCAATAGTTTGGCTCCCAACATTACAGTTGTAGATAAATGTTCACTTCGCCTCCTTGGTTCACCAATTTTTGATGAGTCTTTTCAGTCATTTGTAGATGAGAAAATTCAAAATTTCAACAAAACCTCGAACAGACTTCTCAAAATTAATAGCCATATGGCTTTTACAATTATTCGGTTTTGCTTGTTTGTACCTAAATTTACATATTCTTTGAGATGTTGTCAACTGTGGAAACACAGCGAGCTCTTGGAAGGCTTAGACAACATAATAAAGAATACTTTATCATCGGTTTTGAATATCTGTTTCGATGACAAGGCATGGTCGCAGGCCTCCCTGCCTGTCAAATTGGGAGGCTTAGGTATCCGCAAAATTTCAAGTGTAGCCCTGCCAGCGTTCTTGTCTTCCGTCTACAGCACTAGTTCTTTAGTGGAAAAAAAATTAAATCCGTCTTTGGTCTCACCTGGAAATTCATTCGAAATTTCGTTCTTAGACGAGGCTCGAATGGCTTGGCATAGTGCTTGCCCTGATGCTGCTCCCCCAAAATCTCTTTTGTCCCAACGGCAATGGGATGGGCCTCTGTGTGAGTTGACACAGAATTGTTTGTTACAAACGTGCTCCAGCTCTGCAGATCGTGCCCGTCTCCTGGCCGTTTCTAAATGGGAGTCAGGACATTGGTTGCAAGCACTTCCTTCATATAATACTGGCACTCTATTGGATCCCGTAACTTTCCGTATAGCAACATGTCTTCGTTTGGGTGCAAGGTGTTGCGCGCCTCATCAATGCCAGTGCGGTACTGTTGTCGAACAGCTTGGTCATCACGGATTATCGTGTACTAGGGCTGCCGGTCGGATATCTCGCCATGCCAGCCTTAACGACATCATCCGGCGGGCCTTTGTCACCGCTAACGTACCAGCTATTCTCGAACCGAATGGTCTGTTGCGTGACGATGGTAAGAGGCCCGACGGCATGACTTAGTCCCTTGGGAGCTGGGCAGGCCTATTGTGTGGGACGCTACATGTGTCGACACACTTGCGCCTTCCCATCTTTCAAGGACATCCGTGAGGGCTGGTTCGGCGGCAGATTTGGCCGAGGATCTCAAGAGGCGCAAATATGCAGGTCTCGACAGAGCCTACGCATTTGCTCCCCTTGGAGTCGAGACCCTAGGTCCGTGGGGTACCGAGGCTCTCCGGGTTTTCGAAAAATTATCTGAGCGCCTGGTCGAAACGACGCGTGACCCGAGAGCTGGTGAGTATCTGGCGCAGCGCATTAGCATTGCCATACAGCGGGGCAATGCAGCCAGCGTCTTGGGGACGCTTCCGACTGGTATTGATATGGACCAGTTGAGCTATCTGTAGATTGTTTGCAACAGTCTGCAGTTAGCTCAATTGTTTCAATTGTAAATACTAGTTTAATTTCTTTATATTATTTGATTGTTATTTTCTTTGTCAATAAAGTTTTTAACAAGTAACTTAGAAAATATTGTATGTGGTAGCTATTTCTTTCATGAGTCAAGCATTTAACGGCTAAGGCTCAATCATAGGGCTCATGTCAATTACTATAGCAAAATGAATATGGGTCGTCTGGGTACGACCCGCTCATATACATACATAAATCGATTTTATTGTTTTGTTATTCAATAGTGTACAGTGGAGACTACTGTACGTCTGTCTCAACGACTTGTTTGTTTGGTTATAATAAAATTATTTGACATAGATAATAGACTCCTATTATAACACTTATGCCTCACGTGGGCTAACAGACCCTCACGAATGTGACTCTTGACTCTGACTACTGTGACCGATGTTTAATAATCATATGGTATAATTTGCATTTGTCTATATTTACGTAGTCCACTGCGGAGGAGGAGGTTGGGTGGAAAAATGGAAAGCAGAAAGTTTGACTGCGGAACTTTGTTTGGAATAGTTAGGAGACAGACATACTAAAGGTCACCCCTGTGAGGTGAGTCCTAGGAGTGGGGGCAAACATTTCCCTTTTTTAATGCTTTTCATTCACATTTCTTCGTTGACTGGACTAACATCATCATCATCATCAGCCCGTACACGTCCACTGCTGAACATAGGCCTCCGCGAAACGACGCCACGGATAGCGGTCCTGAGCCGCCTCCATCCAACGACTCCCTGCAACCGCCACGATGTCTTCGGTCTATCGAGTGGGAGGTCTTCCCACACTCCGTTTCGCATTGCATCGCGGTCGACACTCGAGAACATTTACTCCCCAACTAACATTGACGTAGTTATTCCCGCCTTTGAACCTAAATATATCGCCTTGATATATGTAGGTACAAACATTTGTATATCGGCATCATAGACTTAGTTTTTTTTCATGAGTGGCATAGGTGACTATATTTTTTGTGAATTTTTGTCACGGTTTGTACAGTCGTACATAAGAGTATATTTGTATATTCTATCTACCGTGACGTCACGAAACTTCTCTTTGGGAAGACCAGCATTGGTTGTACGAAAATACAACCAACTCATGCTAAGACGGACCGTATTGTGACTCAAGCCGTTATCTTATACATAATAATGTTTTTCTTTTATATTATATAAGTTACAAATAAATGAATCTATTCAACTTTATCTGACGAATTAAATCAGTGTCAAGGTCCAGCGTCTCGATTGTTAGGAATATTCTCGAGATTGCGTTTGTTAATGATATGACTGATGAAAAACAAACGTGAGAAGACAAAACATCCATTTTAAAAAAGATCCATTTGACTTATATCAAACAAAAGTAAGCTTGTTTTCTAATTTGCTTTATTTTATTAGATACCTACTGTGGTGACGTGATGACACATAGTATGTACATATGTACATATGTAGATTCTAAAGATATACATTGGACAGAAGGTTCTTTCTTGTACATTAACACAATGGTGCAGCATCATTCATCCAGTTAAAGACTAATGTCGCATCATTAACCTTATTTTGTGACACGCAAGTTCAATGAATTATAAACATAATGCACCGTCCAAGCAAGCATTTAAACCTTGATTAATGTACTTACCTGCGCATGGCCATACGAAAACTCCCCTTTAAATAATTATAAATTATTATTTTAAATAATTATTATAAAAAAAAGAGCCTAGATATTATCGGTGCAATGATGCAATTTCCTCAACTTTTCATGACAGTGGCTTTTTTCTAATATGATACCTACCTATAGTTTACTCATCATCATTAGTCCGTATACGTCCACTGCTGAACATAGGCCTCCCCCAAACGACGCCACGAATTGTTGCCAGTACAACTTACTCATATAATATATGTATATATTAAATTTTAAACGGAACCATTCATGATGTAAGTTGTATAAGTACCTACCAACATACCTATATTTTTCTTTAATGAGAAGATCAGTCTGAAAAGATCAAGATTATACTTAATGATTCAATTGATTCAAATCATGTACAGTTTTTCATTCTTATTATTTAAAATCTTTCGCCGTTCTCGTCTCCATGCTTAAGGGGCTCCGTGAAAAATCTTTACTTTAAAATATAAAGATTTTTGTAATTATTACTAGATACGATACAATAATTATAAAATCCCCCAAATAACACATTGTTGTAAAGCCCCTTATAAAATAATTAAAGCAAATTAAAACTTTTCAAAACACTTCCAACCTTATTATATTAGTCATATTTTGAAATGATATTAGTCATATTTTATAATTTGTTTCATCACTTCGGTTAGATTTATTTTAGATAAAATATTTTTAATAGTTCGGACAGAATTGGGATTCGTCTACATTAGGTACATCTACTATGCTACAGCATAGCATGCATACATCTGCTATCCTGTACGTTTCATTCTGACATAGCTACCTACTTGTCTGGGACGTATCTTCGACAGAGCCAATATGTCTTTTGTCTTGGCAGTGTTTACCAACACAGATTATGCTTATCGAGTCAATAGTGATAACGTCACGGCTCGCTGAAAAGTCACGGGCGGCCGAACTCCCCTTCGGGAATACTCGGAAACGTTCGGGTGATCTCGGTAGCCGACCCAAACATCCCAATTTCTTTGGAGCGCGCTCGCAGATTCTACTGACTCGAGTAAGTAATTACTATTTGGAACGAACGGCTTCGGGAGTAACCTATTGTATAACATCAGCGCTACAGGGAAAAAAAGAATTGAATTTTTCTTGCTCATTTCGTCGAAGCCGCTCTTTTTATTATAACGTGGATTTTTTTTAATTGAATTTGAATAAAGTATACGCAGGGAAGTTTATCTAAGTAGCAATTTTAATTTCTCAACAAAACATAGTATGCGCATTATCCACCTAGGTTTAAAAAAAACTCTGTATTAGGTATGTAACATTTCGATAGCATAACATTTCATGGTTTTTAAAAACTGCGAAAATATAACGACACTCCTACAATGTAGTATAATTTATGTAACAATATATAATAAAATATTATACATAAGAAAGTAACTGTCTGTCTGTTACCTTTTCACGCCTAAACGGCCGAACGAATATCAATGAAATTTTCCCGAGAGGTCAATGCGGAATGGTATACCGGGGATAGACACAGACTGACTTCTTATTCTGGAAAATAGCGTGCAAAGCCGCGAATTGTGGAAAATCCAAACAGCACGACATTATACAATATTTCGGGTAGGTATGCATCAACTTGGATTATAGCAGAAGTGTTATCTGTGCACTGGCAGTGAATTCGCTTGGTTTGGCTTAACCAAAATAGAGCAGGCGGACAACAGTTACCAAGATATGAAAGCTCAGTGATGACCTCGTTTGAACGCTGGGTTTTAACAGCAGGGACACAGATTTAAGACCTAAAATAAATATAATATAATACTAATTTATATATGTATCTTTGTTATATTACATTAGATGTCTTATATAAATGAATTTTCTGAAACACAAAATACAGTCGTCTTGTAATAGGTCGCTCCCCTCTAGAACTAATTAAAATATACGATATATAATACATTTTAATGTTGTATATGTTATATATCGTATATTTTATTAGAGATACTTCATTTGAAGATGTTTTCTCGAAAAAGTGAGATGTTATTAATTACAAGGTCAAGTATTCATTCTGCATACCAAATTAGAGTCACAAAGAAGACCTCACTTCCCTACGCATAAGTTGCTTCGACGTAGGAACCTAAAATAGTAAAATTATATTCCCAACATAGATTTATCTTTTTTAGTTTTGTTTAGTATTTTTCTATAAATCTTGGAATTAATTACTCATTCCAAGATTACAAGAAAACAAAGCATTTTTAGGTCAATGCTACTCTGTTGCTTGACATTGATAGCAACGACGTTGTCATTTTAACAAACTATCGGATTGCCTCCATACAGGGATAATCATTGGATGCGGGCGGCGCATAACCGGAGGCCTATGTCCAGCGGTGGACGTCGATCGCCTGATATGATGATGATACATTTTTTGAATTGCGAATATATGTATAATATTCGAAATTCAAAAAATTGTAGATCAAAAGTTTACCTCCTCGACGTCTAGAATCACCCCCTTTCCGCTTAGTACACCCTTTCCGTGGTACCCTGTATAATTCGCCGACTGTACCTATTGATATCATGTGAGATCAACACATTTTGTTTTGATACAAATGGTTGCTAGCCAGTATTATATATAGCAAACATACACATAACCATAACACGCAAAGGTTATCTATTATTGAATGCGCTGCTTTGCAATGATGGTTACCTACTAGTATTTTTAAAACTATAAGGTTTTTAATGAAGCTTTAAAAAAACAGCTCACAAGCTGTGTTTACAAGAACTAGAATCACTAGTCCTCTGTAATCGCATATTTTATTATGCTAATAAAGAAATTTTGAAACTGAATGCGGTTTTTGGGTCAAGACAATGGTGAAATTACGAAACGGATCCAGCTAACTATTTTATAAGGGAAGGTAAAATTGAAGTTAAAATAAATCATAGTTCAAATAGACTCCGTAAGGGATTCGTGCTCCAGCTTTGAAAGTTAACAAAATCAATACTATATTGCTGTATTATGAAGAGCCGGTTTTTTTAATTACTGCAGTAAAGTATTTTTTTTACAATTCATACATTATCTACCCTAAGGCTAAGCATAGTCTGTGTTATGGGTACTAGATAACTGATATACTTAATATAAATATATTGCATATTGGTTGATTATTTTCTACATACCTACATACATAGAAAATACCCTAAACAAATATCTACAGATGAGTACAAACTTGTCTCGAGGCGGGAAACGAACCCGGGAAGGTCGGCCTGTAATGCGGGAGGTTTCTGCGTTGCAGACCGACCTTCCCCGCCACGTCACGGAGGTCGTTCGTATGTTAAATCTTTCGCCTGATAACTAATGGGCTACATAATCTTAATTTATGTACCTTTAAATACCATTTTGATTGTTTCTTTCGAAGGTTTTATTGAGCTGGACCACCCGACTTTACTCTCTACAGTCCTATAAATGGGAATAAAAAATAGGTTATTTTTATCTTGAATGCAAAGACACGTGCAGAAACTAGTTAAAACATTTTAATCGAAACCTTTCAAATCTATCACCAGCATGCGAACCCGTCCACAAAAGGGCTACCTAACTGAATTGTTTCAGCGCTGTGTAGCAGGCCTTACCGCTTCACCGCGAAAGTTCAATCGAAACAGCTATGTAGGTGGTCACAAGTATTGAAACTCCAGCGCTCTCTATTACGCCTCAGCTATTATTAGCTTGTAATACATTCGAAGAGACCTATATTACTAGCTTATGCCAATGGCTTTGCAAGCGTTTTTCCGGATATAATTAGTACTATCATATTAAAATCCAGATAGAACTTCATTCGTGTGAAATTTCAACCTGATCCGTTCAGTAGAGACAACACCTAAGCTAAATTAAAGCTCGATCTGCTCAGGAGTTTTGGCGTAAAGAAGTAACAACCATAGCTGGATCACGTTTGTTACTTCTTCACGGGCTTGCAGTACACCTCTTTCAGTTCTGAGAAGATAGAATGACGTTGTCTTAGCCTAATGATATCACAAATTTCTCTATCTATATCTATATTCAATATTGGGAGAATTTATAGTTATTTTGCTGGAAGATGATGGTATTTTCTGGAAGGTTTCCAAACCAAGGTTTTGTCATATTATAGTTAAATTTTAACTACACTACCTGTTACCTTGTTAATTGTTAGAAGAATAAGTAGAAATCAGTTAAGGCTTTTGCTCGCAGACAGTTACTGCAAATGTAGATAGCACGAATGTTTTATTTGATTCGAATAAGCTTTTCTTCACCAGCAATGGAATCAATTTATTTTATAACAAGTTTCATGCGGTCGAATTGCAATCAGTTTGTTTGTTTTATTTTATGTTTACAAAGTCACTTCGACGTTTACAAACAAATGAAATTGAGCTCAATTCGTGTTGGGATTTATTAAGTGTGGACTAACAACTTAGAAGAGTCGGATTTTATATGAGTACCTTTATAAAGGGTTCTCTTTCTAGTATCAGGGATTAGTAGATACTCGAAAATAAATCTTCACTATAAAGTGCCGAGCCTCGTGACCCTAAGCTCCTTGCAGACTATTCAATGGAAAATACATTTGGAGTATTTTACTAACGTATAAAAACTTTGAAGACTCCAAGGTCCGCCTACAAAGTGAGAAAACACTGTCGGCTGCCTATATTATTCATACACTGAAATACCACACCAACCCCCTGGGCTGTGTTGCCAACTTTGTTGTGAAGACTCCATACGAAGCGCATATCCCGAATACCTACTTAATCAATGGTCGAAGGTCAAAAGTCACCAGTACCTACTGTAATCTAGTTATTATGTCTTTTGAAGCAAAATAATGTGCATATTGAATGGGGGAACTTTAAAAAGTAATGAAGGGAGAAAATAAAATAAATAACAATGCATTTAGGTACAATAACAAAAAATCACAGGTCGACAACTCTCTCAGGATTACCAAAGAATGTGAGAAATCGCATATCACGGTACCTTGAGTACTGACATTTCGACATTCCTAGCCAAACTGCATCAAATCAAGTTTATTTGTTAACAATACAGCTCGTAGTTGCAAATAAATAAGGGCATACCTATTCCCTCGTACCCCATCAACCAAAGGGTCCATCCACATCACCTTTCAAGAAAACGTCATAAAATTTTATACAAGTGCATTTCTTTGTAAGATTGTTTACTGGAAAATAACTTCAAAGACCGAGAAAGCACGTCAATTAGCAAAAACTATGTGTTGAACCTACTACTGGATCTTTAAATCCAATTAGACACAATGACAGAGCCAGTGAATTCGATTAGAATAACATTGTAGAACTCTGATCTTCGAATTCAGGAAATGCTCTGAAATTGCGATTGAATTCTCAGAACCGCTGTATATTTAATGTATGTACATTAATGTAACTTACATTTAAGTGTTAAAGGCTGTTCTGAAGCTGGTCTTCAGTGTTACCATGGACGAAATAAGCTATCCTTCATCTATGGTGTTACATAAATTTTAAGTATCTTGTCATATATGAGAAGACTTACTGAAAGCTGTCGTCAAGTAATTTAACTACAAGCGAACTTCAAAGGAATGCCCTTTCTTAGATAAAATTTCTTTTTAAGCAGTTTGGTAGTCAACTCGGTGCAAAGTGGAATATTTCGGTGCAGAGTAAAATATGCCAAGGTTCTCTATGCTCAACTGAAATAATGCTTAAAATTCCACGAACCTCTTCCTCGCTTTTATGGAACAACCCTCAAGAAGGAAGCGTGGATGGATAAGTTTTCTAAAACTAAATTTTATGCCGAGGTATATATGATCTTGCAAAGAGTTTTGAGTCTCCAAGATTCGTTGGGAACTTGACAAATATTACGTACAACTTTTCAAAAGAGACCAAACTAAAATTTCAGGAATTTTATAACGATCATAAGAATTTGGATACGCTTTGCATGTTGGAAATAAAAATGCTGTGTGGTTTGACGAACATTATTTATATACGATTAAATGAGAGAAAAAATAAATTAAGAGTTTTGCCGTGCTGTTTGTTTTCCTTTTTTCTTGAAAATAGTCTGGTTGGAGTCGGCCTTGATTGGATTTTGTTGCAAATTACACCCGTGTTCCACAGATTTTGCCTTGAACTGGGCTTCGTCACTCAAATTGAACCCATCTGTTGGTGTTAATTACCTAGATTAATGCAGCGCTGAACTATACAAATTGTGTCATAATTCTACGACATACTTTCAGTGACATTGTAAAATTTGTCAAGTCTGGTATTTATAGGGTTTCGTAGTCAACAAAGTCAAAAACCCTTATAGTTTTGCCTTGTCTGTTTCTCTGTCTGACCGCGGCTTATCTCACTATGTGTACTAGAAAGCTGTAATTTGTATGGCAAGGGTATATACATACACGTCAAAAGAAAAAAAAACATAAAAATGATTGGGTTACATCTCCTGTACACAGACAGATAGATAGACAGGCCGCCGAGACGAAACTATAAAGGTGCCTACGGACTACTGGTTGACTACGGAACCCTGAAAAGTAGAGTAGGTACGTTTATTACATACCCTCAAAATAATAAGAATTTTTTCTGTTGTTGACTGTACCTATTGCAGCTCAGCAGAGAATACCTGTGATTGAAATTTAAATGCTGGTAATCTAGTTCAATGGCGAGCTGCTGGTCTCGACACTGCCAGTTACACATGAGCACATTCCGTCCACTTGTAAACGTACCTACTTGAGGCAGGTTGATCAAGGTTTTGCTATAACCACATAGCTTGGGAGGCGTGCAAATGATCACATGGTGTTAAAATTACTCAGAAGAAAGCTGCTGCCCTTTCTCTGGTAGAGTATCCCGAATACTCAAACGCTATTCAAAAAGCGTCTAATATCGTGATTTTTTGATAGTTTTAAATAAAAATGGGACAAATATTTAAGCCGGGCTTAGCGAATTCGCGATTGAATCGGCCCTTACAACATCCACGGCCTGTGTTGAAGCGGTCGATATATACGCCGCGACCGCCACAGCACTTGTCGTCGACTGTCTTTATTTAATTAAATGAATCGCGTGACAAACAGCCAGTCACCGAGTACCTTGAGCTGAGCATCATCGGTAGATAATAGTATTAATGGGTCTGTAATGAGCCATGATCTATGTTACCGGCGAACTAATAGGTGCAAAGCTATTTTCATCGCAGTCAAAAATTTTCCTATCAAGTATAGAATTCAGGTCGAATGCAAAATTCGATATGGCTGGCCAGCCTTGAAACTGAATTAAAACACCACTGACTCGTAACATTTAATTAACTAAATAATCTAGGACGAGTTCATGCAGAAATGTCCCACATTTCTGAATGCACTCAGTTAATACATTTTGCACTGTTTCAGCGAACGGCTTATTCGCTTACAATCAATTAAATCACTTCAAAATCTGTTTCTGGTGTAGTAACTCAATTTCTCACAAAATCTTTACAAATATTAAAGTAGCCCTGTCTGTTACATTACAACGAATAGTTTTTATTTCGTTACCGATCATATTCTGTTTACGAATTTTAAGACACTCTGACATAGACACCGGCAGGGTCGTAGCGAAAAGCAAGCAGCAGCGCCATAAAAGAAGAAGTTGAAGTTCAACTTCGGGCTAAACTTCCATATAATCCGATTGCAATCGGATCATATGGAAGTTAAGCCCGACCAGATGAGCGGTTGGATCATGGCTGGAAATACCAGGACCTAGAGGACCGGCCGAACCTAGTGTCGAATAGGCGAGTTCAGGATCGCTCGTCTTCGCTGGCTAGAACACATCGATAGGTATCGATGGATCGACGAATTTAAAGCCGATCTTCGCGTACTCGATGCTCATAGCTGGCGAGACAGTACAGAACCGAGATGCCGGAACTCGGTTCTGTACTGTCTCGCCAGCTATGAGCATCGAGTTCGCGAAGCCTTGTGTCAGAGGCTGGAGGAGAATGTATGATCTCTTTTTGAATGGAGTAATGAACATTCTGGGGACTTTAATGATTTTGTACGCAATCAATAATATGTAATTTAAATTCTAAATATTCAAACGTCTGGAAATACAGGTTTTGGTAGTATTTTAAGAATAATTTTAAGACCAATGTATAATCTGATATCTTATGATTATATAAATATGACAGGTTATTAATTTTCCCCATAAAATGAGAGTGAAGCCACAGGCGGTAGCTAGAAAAGGGTAATAAATGAACATGTTTCACAATGAACATTAAAGTGAATTTCAGCTTTCAGCGTCACTGAGTATCTGAATACGATTAATTAAACGAGGGCTTGCATTTTACATAGTAATTAAGCTGGCGGTAAAGGTCATCGCGTATACATCAAGCACTGCTCCCACATTGCTCCCGCATCCGTCTCAAATCGTGCGAGGATGCGATAGCTGGGCGCGTTCAGCTTGGAAAAATGCTGTATTTACAAATATTTTTACACGATGAAAAAAGTGAGGATCCTTTTATATATTTGACCTCTGCGTCGCGGACAGAACTACGCCCGGTGGCTACAATCTGTGAAATCTATCGATCATGTTATTCAATAATAGTAATTTATCAATAAATTAGTTTACCTACCTCTAGATTGTTTGCAACAGTCTGCAGTTAGCTCAACTATTTCAATTGTAGGTAAATATTAGTTCTTATATATACATAATATGTCTATTCTTTATTTGAAATTTTCTTTTTTATAGCGGCAGACACGCTCAGCGACACATGCCGAGCACGAGAGTGCACATTGTGCACTTGGTGTAGTGTACATGGTGCACTTGTCTCACCTCGGGGTCCCTTGTAGGTTCGCGTCTTTTCAGTTCAAGTTGCACAACGAGTGTCTACATGCTTGAGAGAACGAATGTCCGGGACATTCGATAGACGTCTCGGCCCGTGTGCAGTGTACTGCCGACATAAGATTAACGGTTGGCGCTCACACATCCAACCCCACTGCCGAACAACACAAAAATTAGCACTCAAATGTGGGCTTAATAACAGTAAGACACATTTAACCAGTACCTAGCGTGGGCTTACGGTTAAAGTATGTAACTGTAAAATGTGTCTAAATATTACGTAAGCCCCTATTGATAATGCTCATTTTTGCTTTTTGTTTTGCGACAGTCGGGTTGGATGTGTGTGCGTCGACCTTATGACTAAATACTTACACGCGCTGTTATATGCAAATGATGTTGGACTACGAAAAACCTCAGTTTGCCTCATTTACCCGCACTGATTTTTAGTAGTAGGTAGGTATGTATGTACCTTAGAATTGTTTGTGCCCTTGCAGAGCTCAATGCTTCTCATTGTTTACCATAATTAATATGCAGTAGAACTGATCCTTATCGATCCTGGGAAAACGGACAAGATTATTCTGTGATTAAATAAAACCTTGGGTCTTGTTTGAAATCAACTTGATCAACATTTTGAGACTTGTAACAGGCGACTTGGTTATTCAAACCTGTAAAGGTTGTTTGGGAGAAATTGCTATTGGTGATCAAGTCGCTTTTTTATTTATTTTATTAATGTTTAACTAGATACAACATGCGTTATTTTTTTAACTTACATTTTCTATATCAAATCTATTTCTAGAATGTTTGCTATTGTATGTGTAAAATTTCAGATTGATCCATTCAGTACGTTTTCCATTGTCTTCGGACAAATATCAAATACCTGGTCTTATCAAGATGTCGTCATAAAGCTTCTGACCCATCACAACAACGTAGGTAGGATGCAGACAACCTTTAATCCGATTCAGAATCTTAGATATTTTATGTCAACAGAGACATTTATGAACGAAAACACACAACAAGATAACAGCAAAGTTATCACTAAAAAGTAAAAGAGAAACTTCAACAACGCATAATCTCACAATATGTGTAGCAAAAATGCTTAAATTTGATTTCGGAAACGAACGATAATCAATTAAATTTTGAATGAAAGCTTTCAAAACTAAAAATCGTTTCGAGCTTCTGTGCTTTGCTTCGATGATACCAATATCATTAAATATTTTCCAGCAATATTCCATGGGTTTTATAACCGCTTTGTTTACAAAAAATATTCAGGTTTTGTAATCTGAGTAGGTATAGGTAACATTGTTATTGCGACCATGTCAGGTGGTTATTAGTTGCGCTGGAACGATTCCTTGTGATAAAGGCTGTATACATACTACTGCACTTACACTTTGAAGCTCTTCAAGCTTCACTGATGAGAATTAACTAGTGTATCCGAACAGAATGTGATAACGTTGCTGGTACAGAGAACGAACGGTGACCCACGTTATATTTGCAGCTGGGCAAATAAAATAACAATTTCAAGTCTAATTCTATATTCTCATAATATAAACTTCAACGCGCTTTTTAGATTGAAGCTTTACAACCTTGTGTCTATGGTCATATTTTTCTGGTATTCTGGTAATATTATTTTATATATTGTATTTTATTGGCTCTGATTTCTTATTTTTCAATGTTTTGCCTTGAGTCGAAAATTTTTATGTTCATAAGGACAGTTTGATTGTTTAGAGAAAGATAAAAACGCGAATCCTTAATATTTAAGTCGGTTAAAAAGTTCGGTAGATACGAGAGCAAACGTGTAATATCTCATGGACCTATGTCCAGCTATGGACTAATATAGGCTGATGATGAGGGTGATGAATAACGACATGAAATAGCTTAGGTATTTATTATATATATGAAGAACATTCACCTAATCACCATTTAGATATAAGCATAATATATAAACCTACATAGTCCGTTCTATAGTCATTTATTTCTAAAAGCTTACATAGTCACTGACAAACTAGCCTATAACTATAATCTCGCGACATCGGAATAAAATCCATCCAAATCTGAGTTTCAGTCGGAGTCTTAAACTAAAACCACACTATTGTGGTGTGAAGTATTGTTTGGGGCGCTTTAGGAGCATTAGTTTCATTTTAGTATGTTTTATTACTGGGTGTTGTAGTGTATTGCGTCGCTGTAGATGTCCCTAGCAATGCTAAATGTAGGAAACTGATATGATTCTCACGCGCGTCTGATTTCGCGCCGCCGCCACTGCGCCACTGCCGCCGCCAATATTTAGTGTGGTTCTGGCTTTTGTCTTAATCTGAGAATATATGGTGTTTCATGCGCAGACGAACAAACCAACTGGGGTGTTTGAGGGTTCCAATCTGCATCGAATCTCTATATGTGTTCTGCCAATTTTTGTCCCCAACTCTGGACTCTTGCCTTCCTCCACATACCCTTTGAGAGCGCTTTCAAGGAGTAATGTTTTAAACGTTTGCTATCATGACCGTTGTAATAGAAACGTATGCGATACATACCTGATAAAAATCGTGGAATCAGAGTGGCATAGGTCATACCATCTACTAACATATGTAAGTACAGATTACTTTCCTGCAGAATTACTAAAACAAACAGGAAAGAGGAAAAACATTAGTTAATATTGTAAAGTTATTGGCAACAGCAAATGTTATCCTCATCTGGAGAGAGATTAATAAAAAATACGCCATGCCATTTGAGAACGTTGCAAATCAGGTCAAGGATTATTCAATTTGAAGGGAAATCAGATCTCGATATTCCTCCAGCGTCAGCTTTTTTATTGCCAACTCTTATTGAGTTTTAATTTAGTTTACCTATAACTTAAGGATTCACTGTCTTTCTGTTTTCTTTCTGTATACAATCCCTTAAGGTGCTTCCTTTTTACTGTGATAATTTTAACTTGTCTATTAATTGAATAGTCCTTTTTTAATTTAGAAAATAACGACATCAAGTCTATTGCGTCAATATGCAATATCTTCGGTGGGAATAAATTAAATTAAATACGTCCACTGCTGAACCCCCTTTGTTTGGCGAAGATACGCCAAACAAAGAGGGTTCTACCTTATTGTCCACGTTTCGCAGGGAGATAGGTGATCGCAGTACAGTTAAAATAACTTCTTCCTCGAGTGGACAAAAAACTGAAGTGAAGAGAGAATCAATAACAGCTTTATTTATTACAAGTAGCGGCACGTAAGTCTAGCGCTGAGCGATACGCGGAGGGGATAGCTGAGCATGGGTAATGTACCGCTAGCCCCGCCCAGGTACCTTATTTTTTAATTCTGCGCAATAACGGTCAGCGCTAAAGTTACGTGCCGCTACTAGTATTTGATAATATGTTAAAGTTTAAAATTTCACTTGTCTGAGTGTTTATTAGGCAAGCCTGCTCGAGCGCAAGTTATTGATTTCTGATACAAATGCTGCGCTTCTGGTAGGTTCCTAGTCGACTCTAACGTCATCCACGAGTAGGTACATGAGTAGGAGGTTTCTATTCTAACGCGGTGAACGCGACGGCCACGGATCATGCTATTATTAAATTCCATTTTAATCTTCTGAACCCCTTTCTCAATCTCGTCAAGGGGTTATTTGAAAGTGGATTGGCCCCAGCCAGGAAAATTACCAATCGTTGCAGCTACCTGTAGAGCCAGGCGCAGCTTTTGTTGTGATACTATCAGATTAGATTATCTAGCTGAGCTTTACATTCGATTCCAGATCAGATAATTTTCTTATCATTCAATGTTTTGCGTATTTTTTGTAGAAATGTTATTTGTTTCTACTGGTCACTTAATAGGTAAACTGTCCAGGCTCAGGATTAGAAATGGCTCGTACGTTCAATTAACATTTAGTAAAAATTCAATCTTGACCTCTTCTATTCTTTATATTTTTTTAGAATCCTTATAATATGTCCTGCCTTGTCCATAATAAATAAGAGTTTCTCCTCACGTTCACAGTTTCAGTAGGTAGGCATAGCATTTGTATCCGCAAAAAGACCACGTATAGACTCATGTGGACTGCCAGTCTAGTCTGACCAGTTATACTGTTAAATCACAAATAAGTGTGTGGTACGGCAGCTGCTTCCTCGTCCTGTACTTAACACCTCTACTGCGATCACTAATCTGCCTGGTGATCGTGGCAAAATTCCCCTTGTTTGAGTAGCCACCCACGTAGAAGCAGTGGTGGTATTAGTTACATTTGTGAGAAGGTACTGTAGGGTATGAGGAGCTCGTTATAAAGAGCTGTAAATAAATAAATAATGCTGTACAATCCACACAACATCATCTAGCCCCAAGCTAAGCGAAGCTTGTGTTATGGATACTAGATGACTGATATACATACATAAATTATACAATATATGTATGTATTAGAACATAGATAGATATTTTTTATACATAGATAATACTCAGAACACCCGAGAAAAATATTTGTAAATCGTACAAATATTTGTCCCAAGTCGGGAATCGAACTCACAACCTACTGCGTCGCCAGCGGACCTTAGCCCACCGCGCCATATCAGTTATCGTCGTCGTCGTGTAATAATCATCAATAGATTTTGAAAGTAATAAAAAAACGGCGCCGTTTTTGTGAACTCCCAACTCGCATTGTAATAACCAGTGGATACACTAATGGATCGAGCTACCGAACCGATAGGTACACGGCTAAGCACTCGTACAAAATGTTAAAGTCGTCGTAGTTAACACAGTGACTAGTTAGTTCACTAAGCCATGCAATGTACAAGGTCACAGCTCGTAGATATGTATCCACACATATGTAGACCGCCTCGTGCTAGCAGATAACTTCACGGATATTCAACATCGTTTTGAAATGTAGATTTGAGAAGAAACAACGCTACACGTTGAGATCCTGGTTCTACCAAAGAAAATTTCAAAGTTGCGTGGTATTTCGTGGGAAGCTCTAGCTAGAAACATTTAAACGTTTTGAAGTGCCAGCTTTCGAAATGCGCGTCTGAAGAATTAGTTAGAGCCGAACTCTGCTTGCTTACCAATTTACTATGACAGTGGCATCGTCACAGAATCCTCCATAGATGAAAAAACTCTAGATAGTGTGTGACGTAGAGATTGTTAGAATGGTTTCAACCTTGACACTTTTGACACGCGTACCGCCATCTGTAGTATATTTCGTCAAAGGTAAAATGCCAAAATGTGACATTTTGAGACGATACCATTGATAAGGTAAAGCGATTAATTTTGTGGAATTCGGGTCGTCTAATACCGTAATAGTTTTTAAAACTCGCGGTACCGCAATGTATGCGCTTCAAAATATCGATTATATATACTATTTGGGAGACCATCCACTCGATGGACCGCCGAAATCGTGGCGGTCGCAGGGAGTCGATGGATGGAGGCGGCTCAGGACTGCTATTTGTGGTGTCGTGCGGGGGAGGCCTGTGTCCAGCAGTGAACGTGTATGGGCTGATATGATGATTATGATACTATTTGTGCCTACTCTAGGGGACGGATCAGACCATGTAATCAAATTATCTAGTAACTTTTTGGGCCCTAGTGCTACCTATCATTTTATGCTTTTTTATATGCACTTAAAATGGCCCTATTTTAATTCTCCAACACGAAATTGGGTGTTTCGTTTCGGCCATTTTAAGGGCGGCACAGGCGAAACGAAACAAACGATTGCGTATTTATGAGATTTAAAATAGGCATCCAGGTAGATGGTTCGGGAAACATCCCAGCTACGGGACAGATCTGGCTGCAAACGATGGATGGACGAAATTAAGAGGATTTACGATAGAAGATCAGTGCACAACCGCGAATCCAAGAGTCATTTGAAATAAACCATATAACATCATATCGAAAAATCTAAAATTCCATGATCAAGAAAACAGGTCTGCTTTTCCGGGTGTGTCGCCAGGTGACGTCACTATCCAGTTGCCACTTCATTTCAACAAAATTAGGAGTTAGGAAACTAATGTGATAAGGGTCAATTGAAAAATCCATAAAAATAATGTGAATCGTCAATTATGTTTGTTAGATCAGTCAAAAAAGCGTTAGTTAAAAACAAGCCAATGTGATAAATAATGGATAAATACAAAACCACATAGTTTTATCAGATTCATACAGGAGTTCGCGGAGTTACGATTGTACGCTACTGGTAACACCAGGAAACAGATTCATCTTCTCATTGAATGGCGTCGATGACGTAGCCTGGAGACACCTACGTGACTATCGTGTCTCGGAAGAGCATATTTTGTTTTCATATACCATGTAAAATTCAAAATACCAATGCGCATCGCTGTTTACGTCACAAAACCAGGAACGTGTGCATCGTGCCATTTCACTATGTAAACTTTCAACTTGCCGCATGGTTAAACTGCGAACTAATATTACAATTTTCAGCCCGATACTTATTGGAATATCTATCTGGTACCTCTCCATTTATTGGTTGACCTTCGAAATGGAACGACGGGCCCTGAAGCTATCTCCGATTGCAATGTTTACTCGTGTTCAACTCCCACTATATTAAAAATTTTATGAAGGCTACTTTATTATATTTACTACCTTACCGGACAGACGTTGTCCTGTCATTCAATGCAAACTGTCTTACTGTCAAACAACTGACAGTTATTTCAAACGTGCTTAGCAAAGAGTATATAACTCTGGGGCTAAGGTTACAGTACAAATGTTTATAAAAATCATCACAGATGAATTTCGGCAAATAGGTTTAGAACTAAATTTTTCAAAGTGCGAGCTTTTTATTTCGGACTATTGTGTAGACAAAAACAATATCATAATAAAATTCAATAGTTTGGCTCCCAACATTACAGTTGTAGATAAATGTTCACTTCGCCTCCTTGGTTCACCAATTTTTGATGAGTCTTTTCAGTCATTTGTAGATGAGAAAATTCAAAATTTCAACAAAACCTCGAACAGACTTCTCAAAATTAATAGCCATATGGCTTTTACAATTATTCGGTTTTGCTTGTTTGTACCTAAATTTACGTATTCATTGAGATGTTGTCAACTGTGGAAACACAGCGAGCTCTTGGAAGGCTTAGACAACATAACAAAGAATACTTTATCATCGGTTTTGAATATCTGTTTCGATGACAAGGCATGGTCGCAGGCCTCCCTGCCTGTCAAATTGGGAGGCTTAGGTATCCGCAAAATTTCAAGTGTAGCCCTGCCAGCGTTCTTGTCTTCCGTCTACAGCACTAGTTCTTTAGTGGAAAAAATTTTAAATCCGTCTTTGGTCTCCCCTGGAAATTCATTCGAAATTTCGTTCTTAGACGAGGCTCGAATGGCTTGGCATAGTGCTTGCCCTGATGCTGCTCCCCCAAAATCTCTTTTGTCCCAACGGCAATGGGACGGGCCTCTGTGTGAGTTGACACGGAATTGTTTGTTACAAACGTGCTCCAGCTCTGCAGATCGTGCCCGTCTCCTGGCCGTTTCTAAATGGGAGTCAGGACATTGGTTGCAAGCACTTCCTTCATATAATACTGGCACTCTATTGGATCCCGTAACTTTCCGTATAGCAACATGTCTTCGGTTGGGTGCAAGGTGTTGCGCGCCTCATCAATGCCAGTGCGGTACTGTTGTCGAACAGCTTGGTCATCACGGATTATCGTGTACTAGGGCTGCCGGTCGGATATCTCGCCATGCCAGCCTTAACGACATCATCCGGCGGGCCTTTGTCACCGCTAACGTACCAGCTATTCTCGAACCGAATGGTCTGTTGCGTGACGATGGTAAGAGGCCCGACGGCATGACTTTAGTCCCTTGGGAGCTGGGCAGGCCTATTGTGTGGGACGCTACATGTGTCGACACACTTGCGCCTTCCCATCTTTCAAGGACATCCGTGAGGGCTGGTTCGGCGGCAGATTTGGCCGAGGATCTCAAGAGGCGCAAATATGCAGGTCTCGACAGAGCCTACGCATTTGCTCCCCTTGGAGTCGAGACCCTAGGTCCGTGGGGTACCGAGGCTCTCCGGGTTTTCAAAAAATTATCTGAGCGCCTGGTCGAAGCGACGCGTGACCCGAGAGCTGGTGAGTATCTGGCGCAGCGCATTAGCATTGCCATACAGCGGGGCAATGCAGCCAGCGTCTTGGGGACGCTTCCACTGGTATTGATATGGACCAGTTGAGCTATCTGTAGATTGTTTGCAACAATCTGCAGTTAGCTCAATTGTTTCAATTGTAAATACTAGTTTAATTTCTTTATATTATTTGATTGTTATTTTCTTTGTCAATAAAATGTAGTTAAGCTTTCTTACATTTTCTAAGTTTCTGCGCAGTTTCCTTAATTTTTTTAAGTGTAACCTTCTACGAATTACTAGAAAATATTTTTAAAAAAATGACTGATTTCGGTAAAGCCGTTCTCAAGTTATAGCGTGACCAGGAGAAATAGGGGTTCATTTTTATATATAAATATAAAGCTCAGTAAATTATAGAATTTATATGACAAGAGAATTTTTATAATTTGTTGACATTATTCTGATTATAATATAGGTAAACAAATATGTACTTAAAATATACATACATAGATTTGTTTTTGACACAACAAAACTTTGGAGAACATACAAAATTATGCCACTTGTTCTTTACGGTCAAAATTATAGACTGTGACGTTTTTAGTATTGTCATATTGCAAAATCCGAATTGGCAAATAATTCAAATAATACTTATGTAGGTGTCAGTCTGAGGATCAGAGGAAATTGTCTTCGATCACTTCAAAAACTGAAGAAAACAATGGAACGATCTTACTTTGCAGCTGGACAAAGAAAAACCATCTTTACTTGAACAATCGGTTTAATACTTGCCGAGGAACAATGGTAACAAGCCAATATTTTGTAAACAATGATTGGTTTTTTTACAAAGGCATTTCACGTCGAATTGAATCAAGAGAGAATTCAATTGGAAACTATGTAGTCACTGACAGTTAGCATCCTTCTAATATTATAAACAAGAAAATTTGTATTGTTTTGACATTTTTGTGAGAACATCAAAACGACTGGATGGATCGGACAGAAATTTTGCACTGATGAAGTTGTGGGTCAAGATTAGAATAACGTATAGTATAGACTAAAATAAATGTAATACTGAAATAAATAAATAAAACCAGCCATGTGCGAGTCAAATAGCACCCCGGGTTCCGTTCCATCTAACAAAACTATTTCTATCTCTTATATTTGTTGCTATAGCGGAAATATGTATTTCACATCCTATCAAAATTTCAACTGTCTACCTATCACGGTTAAAGAGATATACAGCCTTCACATACATAGAGCAAAAATAGTCAAAAAACTTAAGTTTTTGTATTAGAGCCCCCTTTTCTTACAATATTTATTTTATTTGTGTGGCAAGAGAAATACACACTATGAGACTTTGAACTATCTAACTCTGATGTTTCTTGAGATTCAGCTCGCTGACAGACAAACTGACAAACGCTGACGGACGCGTTTGGCCATACAGCGGAGGCTTAGTAATAGGTTCCGTTTTCACTCTTCGGGTACGGTACCCTAAGAATGTCTGCGGAGGATGGCGACGGTACCATACTTTTTAGAAAACTATTTCAATTTTTGTAGCAACTCGATCGACACCAATACGTTTGTAATTTACACTCTTAATTTAAGTTTCATGGTTCTTCGTGGTGGCTAATTGTTTATTTTTTGGGAGTACCTATTATGAACATAACTAGCTCATAATTAACCAGAGCTTGTTGGTACCTAGAACTCATATATTTATACTCAGATAGATACATATATATTTTTATTGAACAATGAGAACAGCCGGAACAGTATAAAATGTTTCGTTGCAGCAATGCAGTATTACAATACGTTTGTATGTATGTATTGCAGTTAATACATTTGTTATACAATGGCAGTATTATTGTAACTGTTTAAATAAATAAATAAACACTATCTTAACCCTTATGATGTCATCATTATTAATAGCTAATACCACAGATTAACTTCATAGTATTCTACGGTATCTGCTTGCGGCTTTGCATGCGTTATTTCTTTGTACACAATTGAGCTAGCTTGCAACAGTCTGTACTGTTGCAAACAATCTAGAGGTAGCTCAACAGATCCATGCGGCTGCTCTATAAAATTGTGTATGTGCAGATTACAACAGTCGAGTTCATACAAATCACCAACTCATTTATTGACTTTACTGTACTGATAAGAATGACGTACTCTACCCAGTTAAATCATCAAGCACAGCAATAAAAACATGCGCAGCCGAATATGTGTCGTATTGCAGCTATGCAAGGTTTATTTTATAGTTTCTCTTCAGTCGAAAAAATAGAATGACTGTAAAAACAATCAATGTTTCGTATCTATGCTGTTCTTTAGATACTTATTGGGGACAAGGAACTGTATGTCTCATAGCATGTACAAGACTTTTCTGTGGCTTTGTTTAATTATACAGTTTTTATGGATAACTAGCTGCTGCCTGTGCCTTCGCCCGCGTTTTATTGGGAAAAAAAATAGCCTATATGTTATTCTAGGTCTCAAACTATACTCATACCTCAGCCCATTCAGTAGTTTTTGCTTGAAAGAGGAACAAACATCCATTCTCACAAACTTTGACATTTATAATATTAGTAGGATGGGTAAAGATGTAGCCTCAGATGAAGCACGGTGGCCTGTCATTTATTTTTATTCATTTATTTAAAGGAAAAACAGCAGCGCTCATATATAAATAGAAGCAGAAGGCTATTTAATGGGTGTAGTTATCCGAAAAGGGGTGGTTCTTGACCGCAAGGAGTAATCATTTGTTCTAAGATTGATAAGATTTTAATTTGATTTCGAAGAAATAGTAGACCTTCATATTTATATTTTCCTCAGGGAGTCGTTGGAGGGATGGAGGCGGCTCTGGACCGCTATTCGTGGCGTCGTTTGGGGGAGGCCTATGTTCAGCAGTGGACATACACGGACTTATGATGAGATTTGTAAAACTTTTTGAATTCATCCACAAGTCCACCAAAAATTTAAATAAAAATAAACTTTATTTCATATTTGATAATAATTTTAGATTGAAACCTACATATTATATTTATTTAAATACTTTATTGCACAAACTTTATAAAATATACATAAGGTGGGCATAATGCCAATGGCATTTTCTACCTGCCAACTAAACATGGTAACAAAACAAAATGACGTGCTATAAATAAATCTAAGCTATGTAATAACTATGAGCTTATTCCGTAAGCCAAAAGAAATAAAAGTCATATGATTGATTTGTTATTTATGCAAATTTTAAATTGAAAATACCGTACGAATGAATGAACACTTTATGAACCTGCTAAAAACTACACAAAAACTCTTATATTTAAAATACAAATAAAGAGTACAAAAGGCGGCCTTATCGCTGAGAGCGCGGCAACCGACCCCATTAGTGACCGGGTTCACCAACTTTCAACTTAATACATCCATTACGGGCCACCGTTTATCAAGATTTGGTGTTCATGAAATTCGATTTTGATAATTTCATGTCGAACTTCCTTTGTTTTGAACAAGTGCCTGTATCTGTATCCTGTACATCTGTCTGTCTCGAGCCGAGAATCGAACCTGTAAAAACTCACTTATGCACGTCACGGGATGTTCGGTAGGGGTGCTTTTTGTGTACCTACTCATGTTAGCTTCCGTTTCATTGACATGGCGGAAGTCGCTAGGTACTCGTAGGAACCTACTTGATTTTTTATGCCACTATATGGTTTCTTTTGCTAATTTTTACTTTGGGGATTGCCTGATGGGTACAGCTAAAAATTATTAAAAACTATCAACCCGTCCCGGCTTCGCACGGGTCACAAGTAGACAGCCCAGTGTTTTCAATGAAGCGGCTAGATGTTTTCCGACACTGCCAGCCAATTGTAGTTCTATTTCAACCAATTTACACAAAACCTTGGCAAATTATTTATTTAAAAACTTTCTCATGATCACTCTATCAATTGGTGAATACCGCATGAAAATTCGTTCAGTAGTTTTAGAGCTTATCACGAACAGACAGACAGACAGACGCGGCGGAGGATTTTGTTTTGTAATACGTATTGTTAAAGATTATAATAACATCGATACTTTTAAAGCTTTTCAAAAGTCTTAGGTATTCCACCCCAAACCGTAGACATCAGCGTAACTATATACAGTACGGTGTAAATTCAGATATTACCATAACTAAAATAATTTGACAGGACTAAAAATGTTGCCATCCGTTTCACAACGATCGAAATAAAAAAAAATAATGCTTGATAATCCATAGAGCATTACCTAGCTCCAAGCTAAGCAGAGCTTGTGTTATGGGTTTTAGATGACTGATATATACTAAATAGACCAGGTACAAAAAATTACATAATCTTAGATAGATATTTTTTAGTATACATAGAAAATACCCAGAACACCTGAAACAAATATTGCAGATAGCACAAACATTTGTCCCAAGGCGGGAATCGAACCTATAACCTCCTGCGTCGCAGGCGGACCTTCGCCTGCAGGGCCACATCAGTCTTCATCGAAATAAAAAAAGATGGCATCATTTTAATTTCTGTTAAGTTTTTTAGTTTTGGTGACTTCAGAATAGATGAATAGGAAAGTACCTACTATGAATCAGAAACAGAATCAATAACTTTATTTCTTTAGGCTTACAAAATAAGCACTTAGACAAGTCAAATTATGGACCAAGTAGATAGACATCTTACTTCTCCTAATGCACCATAAAGCTAGAAAATTGCATTCCTAACAAAAAAGCTACTTCTTCAAACCAGTTGAACACTTGTATTTCCAGATTTCTCTTCCGTCTCAGTCAATTATGCGAGCGGTGAGGCTCTATTCATTCACCGACTAGGCTAGTCTATCGAATAAACGTCGATGTACACTAAAGTTACTCTGTGCCGATATAAACCTGAGAGATAAATATTGTAGATATCCCCCTTTCTCAGAAAAATCTGTCTCGCGTAAGCACCGATTCTTACGGCGCATAGTGATGTGACACGCCACTCTTTATTTTTTCCTGAAACAATCGCTAAGCACTGTTTTTTCTCAATCTGACTTAGATCAACAAAAGAAAACAAACGGAGAGGCTTATACTTTTATAAGAGGGTTTGATTGCAGAAAGACAAAATGTTTACAGTTATATAAAGGAATACTCATATATGTATGTATATCGTATAGGTACGTTACTTCTTAGGTTTAGGCAAAATTTACAGGTCAAGGATGCCAGAATCAGGGCCGGATATATTATCTTTTTAAATAAATAAGTCATAATTTTGTAGTTTCATTGTTTTGAATGCTTGGATTCTCATAATTCATATCACAAAAGATATCATAATTGTACCTTGTATGATTTTTATTTATTGGACTGTTTGTCAACGCATTGTCACGTTTGTTGTCTTAAACCTACATTGGAACAGTAAATATAGTTAAATGTACATTGTGCACCTTTTTTCTCCGCAACCTTAACCGAAAAAGCTTTTCAACAACGCAATAATCTATGGACGACAAGACAGGAATACGACAGGTTTCCTTCTTTTCAAAAATGAAAACACCAAATAATCGAGCAAAGTTCTATCTATTTTCTTAGTTACTACCGTATTTTTCATAAACTATCAATTACAAGGGTTTTATATTGTCATCATCATCACCGTATAAAGTAATAGACCACTGAGAGAACCTTCCGCTTTCTTTTGCTTAATATAAATGATGTCCTCATTAATAAATAATAAGCATGATGCTTACGACCATAGAGTAAAAACTCGCTGCTATCTCAGCAGAGGGATAGTGTCATTCAACAATTTGTCAATTTGTGTAGCCAAAAACCGATCTATGCGTGTTTTGACAGCACGTAAATACAGTGATGTCACTCACACAATCATATGATTGAATGTTGCCAGTGAATGGTATTTTCCCTAAAAAGTTGGGTAATTTTCTTGTTTTGATGTGTGAATTTTCTTGTGTGAATGTAAGTACCTAATTAATTTCATTAAACAAAATTAAAAAAGAATCAATTAGAGAAAAGCGCTCTTGTGGCCACAGATTAAGTTATAGTATTTATTGATACCAATTTTGAGTTTGAGTTTACAATTTGAATATTCTCAGAATATCGTTGAGTGATTTTGAAGATCCTTAAACGACGATTTTCCCTTGTAGATGTAAATAAAGCACTATGTATCATTCGGACGAAAGTTCACCCCAATAAGTATGTATGTTCATATATGGATTTATTTCTCTATTAATTTCATAAACTAAGTAACAAAATCGGGGTATTTTTTCCGCGAGCATAGCAACATTTTCACGAAAATGGTGGACAAAAATTTTCAATTTATTCATGAGTTTTGATGACTCTTTAATGCAAAATTACAAATTTAATATTTGTACTTACCAGTGAAATGAAACTTTACTAGTGTTATTTTTCTTATTAGTAGCGTTTGAACACCCTTATACCGCACAATACACCATTTTAATATTTTTATGTGGAAGCTGCTTTCCGCGCCATTTGATGTACTAATGGTTCGACTTACAAAATTCGCCGGTATCGGCGAATTTTCTTGGATGTACCTCGTTTGTGTCAACTGCTATTCTGAGCCTTATAATTCAATGCTTACGACGCTCTGCTCTCTCCCGCTCCTATGAACGCGAAATTCTATGTCTATTATTTTCATAAAATGGCGTCATATATGGCGCCCTCCGGTGACGCCTTTATCTCTTACTCAAAAAGTTTTCTCTTACTACATGAACCATTGACTAGTTTCCCAGGCTTTTGTCTTGAGTTTCATTCGACTTTGGGTATATTCGTTCAAAACTGATAAAAACCTGACTTCATAAAACCTTCGCAAGACATACGACTACTGTTGACATGCCTCTCCAAACAAGAAGGCTATGTCATTATATTTCCACGCTTGGATAGGCGATAGCAATAGCGCTGTAGAGGAGTAATACAAATGGGGAAGCTGCCACCCTCGCTCTGGTACGTTCGTGGCTCCTACGACATCCACGAGTTGAAAGGGTTAATCGTTTGCCTTGGCCGCTACTGTATCATAATACAGACAACCTGTATTTTTCTCTCGGTAGTATACAGGAGGATACAGTGGGCGTCATTGTTTTAGATGAATTGATGGATTTATTAACTAGGTACTTTTTAGAATAAATAAATCTGAATCTAAATTGTTATTAACTACCTAGTACTAGTCGGTTTGACTGTAAGAGTTAAGTTGTTTTTATGCTTTTAATTACTTTGATACCCATAACCTTCCCTTAACAGATAATGAGTTCTCTGAACTGGCTACAGCTTTATATTATTTTATCAAGTATAAACTTAGCACTTCCTTATTCATCATCATCATCATCAGCCTATATTAGTCCACTGCTGGACATAGGCCTCCCCTAACTCGCGCCATAGCGTTCTGTCTTCAGCTTGCTGCATGCAGCATCTGCCTGCAGTATTTCGCGGGTCGTCATCCCACCTGGCCGCAGGGTGTCCTGCACTACGTTGGCTGAGTCGCGGTTACCACTCAAGAACACGTTAACCCCAGCGGTTGTTATTCAGCTTAAACTGATAGGGAAGATAACAGTAACCAAAAATCACCAAAATTATGTATACTGAACTATTCTTGAGTCATAGATTATATTTTTATCTTGATCGATATTAATTCATTATTTTGATAAAATAAACTACAAAATACAGCAATCCGCCATGACACGTTGAACACCAATCAGAGAATACTGAGTTGTGACGTCATGCCGTCACAATATGTAATGTAAAAGCATACAGTAGCATGGTAAATGTCTGATTCTTCTCTTGACAATATTATGGTCATTCTGTATCATCAGATGCTTGTGCATCGATGACGTCATAGACCTAGTATTAAAGTAATAGATCATCATATCAACCCATACAGGTCCACTGCTGGACATAGGCTTTACGATGCCACAAATAGCGGTCCTGGTGGCCTAATCGGAAAAGGAAAATCGAAGTTTCTTTTTCGTGTTCGTGCAAAAACAAATCTTATGTCCATTGCATAAGATTGGCGTTTGCACGAAAAATAATCAGAAAATTCGATTTCGTTTTTAAGAGTACGGGCCCTGAGCCGCCTCCATCTATCATCGACCCCCTGCGACCGCTGCGATAATAGTAATAGATCATAAAAACAAAAATTAAATTGAACAAATTTTTAAAAACTAAATTTTTCCTTAGTAATCATTTTTTTTTGTAGATAATGTATGATTTATTTTGTATGAAGTAATTGTCTAAAAATATACGGGGGAGGCCTATGTCCAGCAGTGGACGTGTATGGGCTGATAATGAATCAGAATCAGAATCAATAACTTTATTTCTTTAGGCTTACAAAATAAGCACTTAGACAAGTCAAATTGTATACTATAAACATAGTTATTATTATCAAATAAGAAATAAGGTGTTATTGATATTCTCTTCACTTCAATTTTTTGTCCACTAGTGGAAGAAGTGAAAAAGAAACCACTAGCACATTTATAATATCACTTAAGTGTCTAACACATGTTTATTTTGCCTATCTAAATCTAAATTTAATGCGATTTAGATACATGTCAATATTTCTATAAAGCTAAACAGAACATTGAATTTCTTACATACTACTGACAGTGCGGAACGGAGCGACACCTGGCCAAGATGATGATGATGATGATCAGATGTCTAAAAACATTTCGGATTAGTTTCTTAACATCATTCATCATAATGCATATTAGCTAATTTGATTTACAAACAATAACAGGTATAAAACTATTTTCCTCTTCAAATTCCTTAGATTTTATTTTATATTACTAATGGCATGCCAACTCCTATTTTTAGAATGACTACTCAAATATGTGGCATAAATACCTACTTGGTTGGTAACTCTGAAAATTATTTCCTTAAGCGGCTTAACTATGAGGTACTATAAATAGTAAGTTGCCAGTGCTACCTCTAGATTGTTTACTATGTGGTACTAGACATAGTAAGTTGTCAGTGCTACCTCTAGATCGTTCGGAACAGTCTGCAGTTAGCTCAATTGTTCCAATTGTAAATATTATTGTTTGGTTGGAAATGGTAATTAAATTAAAAGTTCTTATTACAAACTAACTTTATTGTATTATTTACCTAAGTTATGTATATCAGTCATCTAGTACCCATAAATAATTTATGCTGGTCAGGTATTGAAACGATTTATATTGATGATCTTGAAAATGCCGGTAGATGATTTTGGAAGAAGCATATTGTCGAAAGGAAAGACACAATATTATCTATTATAATAAACTGGCTTCTGCCCGGGCCTTCGCCCGGCATAAAAATTGCCTATGTTATTCCAGATCCCAAACTATACCCATACTAAATTTCAACCTAATTAGTTCAGTAGTTTTTGCGTGAAAGAGTAACAAATATCCATACATCTATTCGGTATGATATAATTATATAAGTATTATATCAGTTATCTAGTACCCATAACACAAGCTCTGCTTAGCTTGGGGCTCGATGATGCTGTTTGAATTGTACAGCATTATTTATTTATTTATTTACATAATAGGAATAACTCTAGCCCTAAGTTCTTATTTACCTAAATTATTATTGTAATTCTTATGAGAATAAAGATCGTAAACTGAAAAATATACAAGTTATGTTTTGTTTGACTTATTCTGGTAAGAGGCCTGTCGGCATGACATTAGCCCCTTGGGAGCTGGGGAGGTCCATTGTGTGGGACGCGCCTTTCCATCTTTCGAGGACATCCGTGAGGGCTGGTTCAGATCAGCTCGATGTCACGGTGACATTACATTGTCACCGAACTTACGTAGGTATGCCAAATATCAGCTCAATCGGTTGAGGATAACTGGTACCTATTCAATCGCAAAAGTCTCACACAACTTGGCAAGTATTATAAAAGCTTGTAAAAATCATTCACTGGTCTTTCATGACTACATTCCCAGTTGTTACTGGGAATCCAACTTCGTTGCTTTCGTGGTGTTCCACGAAAGCAACGAAGTTGGCGGTGTTACACCCCCGTGCCTCGGACAACAGATTGCGGCGTTGGTCCTGCGCCTGACCTCTACCCGACTGTGTCGATCTGCCATGCCGTCCTAATTTTATTATGAGAGTGGGAGAATAGAGAGTTCATCTATATTTTTGCACAAACTTGTGCAATATGAAATTTCCAATAATAATGTTTATAATTTCCTTTGAGATTGGTCGCTGCGTCCGAAAATTCTACCAAGGCGACATAAGAGCTACATTATTTTACAAGCTGATCTCTTCGGTCGGCGCGAACCGCAGGAGCGGCGGGCCGCAGGTAGAAGGACTCGCAGAACTGCATCGGCGTCTTTTGCGGCGATTGTTATAGGTCGCCAATTCCGTTGCCTTTCTATAGGATAAGTTTAATAAAGTACCGAATGCAAGGCTGTGTAATAAAGCATTATCTATCTCCCCCCGTCCCCCTCCCTCTGATGGGTCCAGCTAGACCCAGCAGTGATCCAATGGGCTATTAACTAAAACCGACGGAGTACTAATCGCAGAAGTTAAATTAGCTTTTACGCTACCAATAACAAGATGTTCGAACCAGAAGCGGCGACGGGGCGTCCGACGACCTCAAGCGGTTATTAAGTACAGTCAAAGGCAGAAAACACACTAATCTTATATGTATATGTATTGTATATGCGACAGTTTGGATGTTCGGATATATTGATATTTGGATGTATTTTACTTCACACACCAAAACTACTGATCTGGTTGGGCTGTAATTTTATAAAGGTGCAGCTCTAGACCTAGAGTAAAACACAGGGAACTTTTTATCCAATCTATAAATCAGTTCCTATGTAATATATAGGATATTTCACTTCTCTTGCTCAAAAAGTGTATCATAATAGTGTAGCTTAGCGGGCCTAAAACTCAAGTTTAATACCTCGGGCTAAAAAGTATTTTTTCTTTAAAAAAGTTTTTTCAATCATCAGCCCGTACAAACCATTCGTTCTCTTACATAAAAACTCGACTTCTTGGTGCTCCGTCAACGTTTTTTTGAAAATAGAACCGTCTTGGTGATGTTTTATGAAGGTTGATTCTTCCCTTCACGGTAGAATGCGAACTGTTTCGTTGCGGGTTAAATAGAGATTTAAAAAAAAAGATGGTATTGGCGCTAAATCTCTAGAATTTTCTTAACTTTTACGTTTAACTTCCTGACTTTTACTTCCAAATTGTGAACGTGAAAAATGTCATCAAGTGATAGTGAAGATGCTAATATGCAAATGGAAGAAAAGGGCAAAGAAATAATTATGAATCTGTTGCCGACAAAATCACGTGGAATATATTTAAAGAGTTGCGAAAATTTTATGAAATGGAGAGATGAGAAACGTGTGGATTCTTTTACAGAAGGGGTTTTTCTCACTTATTTTGATGAATTATCGAAAAAATTCAAATCGTCGACTTTTAGAGCACATATTCAATGTTAAGAATGACCTTACAAACGAAACACGACGTCGATATTAAAAAATATGTAAATTAAACGGCTTTACTGAAGAAATTGTCCACTGGATACAAGGCAAAAAAATCTAAAGTCTTGACGACACAAGAAATCGAAACATTTTCAAATAACGCTCCAAATAAACAATACTTGGCAACAAAGGTAACCTACTTATGTACTCTACTCAAACTAAATAAATAGATACCTACCTACATACCTAAATTATGTACCTAGGTTATTACGATTATTAACACACTTATTTTTTTGTTCAACAGGTTGGTTTCCAGGTCCGATCAAGTGGCTGAAGGTTATAAAGAGGACTCTATACAAAACAAGTATCACGTCACGCAGCGGATTACGGAAGGAATCAATATTCTACCAAACATTACAGAACCCCAAGCATCTACATCGCGGGTTTGGATGAATATGTCAACTGAGCTGAAGCCGCACTCAGATCTTAATAATGCAGGAAACTCAAGCATGAGTCGAGTCGCTCCAACTTTTACTCCACAACAATCAACTCAAAATATTATCACATCCCAATCACAGAGACCCGAAATAAAATTGCCCGGGAAAAACATATCACTAAATATTCAAAATTGCTCTAACTGCACATTTAATTTTTAATAAAATTTCTGAAAATTGTATAATTTTGAATTGTTTTATTTTCTCGCAATCGAGGTGAAAAGTAGAGTGTGTAGAGTGTGACCCATTATAACTCGGTCTTGTCATCCTCCCTCGCTACACTCGGGAGTATAACAACCTCGCATATAATGGGATGGTTTAGTCCCTTGTAAAACAATCTACAATTATCCATCCTATAAATCCCATTGAATATTATTAACTTTTTATGTTTCAAAGTAACAACGCGTGTGCAGCCGCGGGCGTAAACTATCTAAATAAATTCTGATGGACAATTCACACAGCATCATAATATAACACATAATGCGTCCCCCTATCCATACAATATTTCGCAGTTTTAGTAGCTTATTGATTTATAGATGATTTCTAAAAACACCAAAGAAGACAATCACTTTGGTGTTGGGAAAAAAAATTGGTTAAAATGCGATTTATTTTTAAATGAAATTAAATAATTTTATATTAAAGCTTTTTTTAAAGAATTTTATTTCAATAGCTTTTTATAATTTTAAAAGTTAACTTTATTCGTAAAGGAACGTATTTCAGCATTTTTAGTTCAATTAAATTAGTTTTGTTTAGATTTTGTTTGATATATTTAAATATTTAACAGTGACTGTACCTACGTACCACGAGTAGGTATAATTGATTGAGTTATTACTCTCGTGCTCTATCAATTAATAGTTCTTCAGTATCTACACACAGGGGCCGTGGTATGTGAGAGGCAAAATTACAATGGGGTGACCATATAAACGAATTAGCTGGCAATTATTTTAGTCTATTCTCTAATGCTTAGTGCATTAGACAATAGACTAACATAAAAACGGCTAGAATGGTTTATTATAGTTATTTTAATTCATGTATGTCATATGAATTGCTTTTACGAGGAATGCTGCGGATGCAAAAAGAATATTCATTCTACAAAAAGGAGCAGCCAGCTGTTAATAGACTTGGACCTAGAGAGAGAGAGAGAGAGCCTGCCGGAATGTATTTATTATTATATACTTATTATTATATACTATACCATCGCTATTCATTTAATAATATCAAGACTTTATTGTGTCGATTCTTCTATGGAATTTGGAACAGTGCGTGCAGTCATGGAACTACGAAAATCCCATACAAAAATGAGATTTATGATGACAACGTATATACTATACATATATATACTCTGACCCGGCAAACGTTGTTTTGTCATCGACCACTGAGGGTTTAAAATTATTACAAATGGGCGTTGGTGTTAGAAAAGTGAAAATTGAAGATAACCTAACCCTGGTTAGGAATGCACTGTGCATCCCTTTAATTGAATACAGATTGCTTTTGAAGTTGTTAATCGAACTAGGCGTTGTTGTCTGAAAGCTCTGCTAATAAATTGGTTTGGCATTGAATCCAATTGTAAGAGAATTAAGTGTTAAGAATATAGATGGAGTTTAGATTAAAGCTTTCGTTGATATATGTGAGACAAATTACACAACATGCCAATTTAGATAAATACTTGAGTTTATAATATTACTCATACTATTTTCACCGACCCTTGGCTGTATTTTTATCACAATACACTTGTTTATCAACTAGCAACCCGCCCCGGCTTCGCACGGGTGCAATGCTGATACTAAATTATACACTTGAGAGCAATAAAATCGCACATCCGCACATTTTTACATAAAAGTTCAATTTTTTTTTTATTTGGAGCTTACAGCAAATTAAAATAAAATAAAATTAAAGTGCATAATCTAGGCATTCGCAGAACTGATAAAGGGTTGACATTTACCTTTAAAAACAACTCATTAGCAACAAAACAATAGACCCCCTTATGTCGCTCGATCCAGGTAAGGCCGGCGGCGGGATTTATCGCAGGTATAAAAGAGTGCATATTGAGGGAATGGTCATCATTTGCATACCAACGTACAGTGTGAAAGGTTCTCTATTGATATTGGCTTCAAACGGAACACGAAAATGGATACTACACCAGAAGTAGCCGCTCAAGTGGTTGCCCTTGTTGAATCGGGGCTTAAGCAAAGTCAAGTGGCTCGACAATTGAGTTTGAGCCGATTTACCGTTCGGCGTGTATACCAGAGGTATCAAGAGACTGGTGGCTACAAACGGCGACAAGGATCGGGCCGTCCCCGTGCTACAACAGAGCGTGATAACCGCTTTCTTATAACGACATCTTTAAGAAATCGTCGTTTGAACGCATTTCAACTGGGCCAACGACTTCAAGAAGTTCGTGAAGTAGAAGTTAGCCGGTGGACAGTCAGAAGACGATTGAGAGAAGGTGGCCTGACTGCACACAGGCCAGCAAACGGGCCGAAATTGACCCCAGCCCACCGAGAAGCCCGCCTTCAGTTCGCTCGAGAACATTTGAATTGGACCGAAGAGCAGTGGAGTGCAGTCCTGTTTTCTGATGAGTGCAGGATGTGCTTGCATGGCAACGACGGACGGGGGAAGGTGTATAGAAGATCGGGAGAACGATTTGCCCAATGCTGCATAACAGAACGTGTCGCCTATGGCGGTGGATCAATCATGTTTTGGGGAGGCATGTCTATGGAAGCAAAAACCGAGCTTGCCTTCATCACCGGACCGAATACTGGTCGCCAATCAAGAGGATTGACATCCATACGATACATTGAGGAAGTACTCGAGAGCCACGTCGTACCTTTTGCTGGGTTTATCGGCGAAAACCTTCTGTTTATGCAAGATAATGCAAGACCGCATACTGCTGGCATAGTGATCGAGTACCTTCAAGAGGTGGATGTGACCGTTATGGAGTGGCCAGCTCGAAGCCCAGACCTCAATCCCATCGAACATCTATGGGACGAGCTGAAAAGAAGAGTTCGAGGCCGAGATGCTCCTCCATCGACTCTACAGGAGCTGCAACAGGCGATCGCAGAGGAATGGGAGGCTATTCCTCAAGACTTTATCAAAAGTCTAGTAACATCAATGAAAACACGGATGGAGTCAGTGATTCAGGCTAGGGGAGGGAACACTCGATATTAATAACAAACTTTAAATTAATTTTATCTTTTAATTTCATAACTTTGACACCAATACTTGAATAAAGAATTTTTTAACTAAACATGCATTTTTGTTATTGATCCACAAAAGCATTTTTATGTAATGATTGAAAGACAAATCAGATACCACTGGATAGGTATTAAAATAGACTATGAATCTGCATTACAGAAACATAATATTTTTTGATTTTTTTTTAGTTATGTCAAAAAATCATGAATGTGCGATTTTTTTGCTCTCAAGTGTATATAAACCTTCCTCTGTTATTAATTAATAACTCTATTTATTTATAAAAACTGCATCAAACTCCGTTGCGTTTTTTTAAAGATCTAAGCATACATAGGGACACACAGATAGTGGGAAACGACTTTGTTTTATACCTACTAGCTACTGCTAGCGCCTTCGCCCGCGTTTTATCGTGGAAAAAATAGCCTATATGTTATTCCAGGTCCCAAGCTATACCCATACCAAATTTCAGCCTTATTGGTTCAATAGTTTTTGCGTGAGAGTAACAAATATATCCATCCATACAAACTTTCACATTTATAATATTAGTAGGATGTAGTGATGAGAAAGTTTGTATGTTTGGATGGCGGTGTTTGTTACCTCTTCACCTCATAACTACTGACCGGGCTGAAATTTTCATACAGGTAGACCTAGGCCTCGAATAAAACAGGCATTATTACATAAATCGGCTCTCGCAGGATAAAAATAATCTTAAAACGTTTCCATATAAACAAAGCGTGCGAAGCCGCGGCCAGAAACTAACTAGTTACGAATAAAAACCAACAAAAAATGAACCTATGAATAGGTTGCGTACAAAGTATGAGTGCAACACTCATCGTTCATAGACCAGTTTAGCTTTGGGTAAAATAAGGCTGATTTATTTATTTACACACATACTATGTACCAATAAGGCTAAAATTTGGTCTACATTTCTACATGTATTTTAGAATACCTACCGATATTTGTTTTGAGAAGCTCTTTCATGTTTGTGATGTCACTCAATTAGGAAGGGATCAAACTGAAAACCAGCGCTGACCCTCGCGCGAGCGTGATTCAACACAAAGCTGAGTTTGATCCTTTTTGGCCAGGTTTTACTAAAGCTATGTTCTTAACTTGTGTTGTTATGTTATCTTGTTAAGTTTTATATATATATATATATTGTAAAATGCTCTTTATGGCCAAATATGCTGATATGGAGTGTGATTGATTAATATAGATATTTATAATGTACCATTTGCATATGTGCATTCTATTGTAGGTAGCTACTGATCATCGTCTTCCGGTCCTTATCCCACGCTAGGTGTGGTCCTCCTGAGCTTCTATCAACCCTCATTTCCGTACTTACATGTTTTTAACAATGTACAATGAATTCATAGAATGTACAAAACTGACTATTTTCTAAAAACCTACATTATCAGTTTCAATCTCTTTAATGGCAAACAAATACATTTGTGTCGTCATTTACAAATAATAAATTAGTACAAAATCAATCATTTAAAATATCAATTCAGAGTACAAAGAAATGAAACGTCACATAAAAATTCATAATAATTCAATACACGGTAATAAATTAAAACATATAAATTAATATAAAAAATAAATTAAAACACAAATTAGGTAAGTACAAGGATAAACACTCTGGTAAAAATAAAAAAATTCTAAAATAAATTACCTATTTAAATCGAAACTTTTACTGCCTAGATCGTGATGTGTTTGACTTTTGTCATTATAATAATCGTCGTAATGTCAATATTTTCTCTGTAAGATGAACTTCTCCAGTAGGAACTTCTTAATTTTTTTCCAAACTCAACTGGACAGTATGTATGTATTTAAAGACAACTGGCACCTTGTTATAGAATTTTACGGCTATCTGCCAAAAATATCTTGAATTTCTACAGAATTAGAGATATGTATATCAACTATTAATATGTATTTTTTTGTATATATATGTCTATTCGCTATTTTGTTAATAAATTATACTGCCGTCTCACGCGAGACGTTGGGAATGACTCTATCAAAATAGGTCTGCGCTTTGCTCTATCTGCTTTCAAATTAATAGTCTTGTAATGCAATCCTGATTGGAATAAAGACCAAAGCTTCATTAAAAACGTTTGCTCTGCCTGCTATAAATTGAGCTTCCAGCTTTAAACATTCAAGTTGTTTTTGCATTCGCTTTTTCCGATATTCTTAGGAAAAATTCTGGACAGCATTTATTTTAAATCCTATCATTTTATACTCAAAGACGTATAGGGAATAGGAAAAACACGAGATTCCCATTACATATTTACTTTGAAAGAGTTTTATTTTGCGCGCACTGCATCCATTCCGAATGCAAAAAATACGAATATAAAAACCTCAGACTAAATTCGGATATGACTTTCAATACTTTTCATACTGTAACTGATCAGAATTTGTGAAATTACGGATATAAACTACCGAATTCGGATATTGCTAATGCACCAAATCTGATCTCTGATCCAAATCCACGCACTCAGGGGCTTTATCTCTGGCATCATCATAATCAGCCCATACACGTCCACTGCTGGACATAAGCCTCCCCCGTACGACGCCACAAATAGCGGTCCTGAGCCGCCTCCATCCATCGACTCCCTGCGACAGCTACGATGTCGTCGGTCCATCGAGTGGATGGTCTCCCATGTAGGGGGGATTTGCCATAATCACCACGCTTGGCAGGCGGATTGGTGATCGCAGTATTGGTGTTTAAAAATACTCAGAAGGAAGCTGCTGCCCTTCCTCTGGTAGGTTCCCTTAGTCCTCCAGTTCCTCTGAGAGCGTCTTAATTGAACTTCTGGCAGCTCTATTTTTTCACTAGGCTGAACGCTGATCCATCGAACTCTCACTTCACCACGGACCTACATGGTGCCTCAAATTCCCTATGATAATAGGCCAATACTGATGATTTTGATATTGATTTTGTGATTGATGTACCTACATCAAAACATGTGGTAAAGCTGAAATCTAAAATATTTTCTTGGCGTTCGTAAACACCTAAAGACCAAAAATTTGCTCGTATTAGCGGACCCCACTCTTACCGAATTAAGTTAGCTTGTATTGTATTGTGTTTTCTTTATTAATCAAACATAATCTAATCTTATAATTATTCAGACACTCTAAACCAGAGAAGGTTTGTTTAGTGCAAAGGTCTCCCCCTGATTCCTTGATAAATCACGACTCTAAGTCAGGTGAGCCCACGTTCCATCGAAGGTGTCTTAGTTCGTCGCGCCATTGTATCTTCGGTCTACCACGACGTCTTCGACGTTGGGACTCCACTGAGTGGTGATCTTATATCGTCGGGCATGCGGCAGATATGGTCAGCCCAGCTCCATTAAAGATTCGAAATTTAAATGAACGAATAAGTAAGTATAACGCGATGTAACGCGAAACGCGAGTATTATCTCTTTACTCGATGGACCGATGACATTGTGTGTAGCGGTCGCAGGGAGTTGATGGATGGAGTGGAGGCGGATCAAGACCGCTACTTGTGCCGTCCTAAGTATAGGGGAGGCCTAGCCTTATGTCCAGCTGTGGACGTGTGTGAACTGATTTTATTAAGTATATGTTCGTTTCGGGGAATAATCATCAAAATAGGGAATTAGTGTCAATATGGAAGGAACTTTTGGGTACATAATGTGGCGACCATCATACCGTTCGGACCTGCCTGATGATGTTCGGACGCATGCTAGAAAATTTCAAAAGCTGACTTCAAAAAAAGGAGGGAAGTTCTATGTTCAGCTGTATGTACGTAGAACAGCATCAATTAGGGTTACCAATTGATGCTGCTTACTGTACATGTTTTTTTATGTTTCTTCGTCAATTACGGACCGATTGGGATAATTCTTTCTGCATTGTATTGTATAGAATATGTTCCTGAGGTGGTTCCATGAAAATGTTATACTGCAGATAAGTATTATTTGCACAAAACTTAAAAAACCTTGTAATTATCGAGGAATTTTAAATAATTTTTAGGTTTTCAAAAGATATAAAGTAATATTTAAACTAACTGTTTCAATTGTAAATACAGGTTGTAATTTGATTCAATAATTTGATTGTAATGTAATATTCTTTCTTGGATGTTTGTAAACAAACATGTTATTTCAAACTAATTCTTAGTATAAGTCTCAACCAACAACATTAAAACATGATTGTTTAGAAATATATCTGTTTTATTTCGTTAAGGTGGTTCCCTGACCAAAACTAGCGCTGCCACGTATTTTATCGTATTATTACGTTAAACAAATCAATTTTCAAAAATCGCTTGGCCATTTTTTTTCCTGTCATAACCTTTTTTTGAATGCCTCTGTAATAATTTAATTTTGTACAGTTTAGGAAGAGATGCGAAGTTGCACTTTTTGGCCACCAAACTCTGTTTTCGCATCTCCTCCAAAGTTATACAATATAAAACTATTACAGAGGCATTAAAATTAAGCATATGATAGGTATCACAAACTGGCCAAGGGCTTTTTGAAAATTCCTTTGTATAACGTAATAATACGATAAAATAGGTGTCGGCTCTGATTGGGTCGGGGTAGCGCCTTAATTTGATATAGGTATCTGACGTGTCCAAAAGCCCTGTAAAACACTGTTAAACAGCCAATCGAGTATTTTGTTACCTATCTGACTTTGTTATAAAAACAATGAATTCGAAATTGTTTTGTTGTGTTGCAACAATCCAATGCCTTGCGTCGTCGTCTACGCTGCGATAAAAGGTTTTTAACTTTCATTCAGAGGTTATCTGCATTGTTTTAAGGTCGTTAACTTAATCCGGTTTAACAAAGTCTTTACTGCTTTAACTACATACACTCACATTAAGAAATTAGCAGTATTTGTTTACATTACAATATAACAAGAATGCGACTTATTGCCTTACCTTACATTCTACAACCGAAATAGCAATAGCGAAAAATGCCAGTTTGATAGTACCTAATTTCACCAGCAGCAACGGCCCCGCCGCCAGAACCTTAGTTGGTATTTCAGTAACGATAACTTAATAATCTTACCTCTCTCCTGAAGCTCAGCATGGCATCCGAGGATCAGGATCACAAGCACAAAAAGTTTCCACATTTTGGTCACAGTCACACGGTTACACAAACATGCTGGTTACACTGTAAGGTACGTGGTACGCGTGCGCGCGGGTCCGCTCCCGGGGGCAGGCTGTGTGACGGCGGGCTGCGCGTACGCCTCTCGCATAACCGCGCGCACAGAACGTGGCGCACAGATGTGACACAACACAACCCACCACACCACAGCTCTATCAACTGATGCTTTATAATATGTAATACTAGTATTTCTATGTGTGTGTGAAACTACTTAGTTTCTTCCTGCGGCTTCGCATACGTTGTTTCTGTAGAAACGTTTAAAGATTATTTATATTCAAGGGAAACTGATTTATGGGATGAAAATTAGCCTATATTTTATTCCTATAGCCATCTGTGTGCAAATTTTCAGGCCGATCCGTTGAGTTGTTTTGGGCGTCAAGAAGTTACAAACTTTCGCATTTATCATTATGTGTGTGAAATTGTTTGATGGAGTACGTTTATGGTGCGTTTGACCTGATTAAGATTACTGAGCTTGACTTCATTGTAAATACTTAACAATCTGTTATTAATAGATCGCTTGCTACTGTCGCTAAGGGGACAGGCTAGATTTTTTTAAAGAAATCAGGTCATGTCCTGAACCAGCATCTAGCAGAGGGACACAATACATCAGGATAATTTTTATTGTAAGTAATAAAATTTGAGTTGCAACTATAAACAATAAGGTTGAAAAGATGACCTAAATAATTGGCGTAAGCCAAGGGAGGAGCACAACTTCCTCGCACCTCCAACAGTGGGATACTATGGGCTGTAAATATTGTTGATGATGATGAATGGCAGATTTATGTTTTATAGAACACGATTAAAAATCACAACTGAATTTTATCAAAGAACTGTCATATCAATAAAGCACACCTACCTCACGTAATTGCGTGAGGTACGTAACGTATTAACAATTGTTAATACGTTCTATCTGTGCACTTTATTCTTTGTAAAAATGGTAGCGGTTCCGAGGCTAACGTGCGCGCCAGCGGCACCGCCGCGCGCCGCGCCCGCGCATGGCGGCGCAGGTAAGCCTTCGGGGGATCTCCGCGGGCTGGGGGGTAGGGGGGGATGCGATGCACTTGCGTCCCCTCTCCAGCCGCGGGATGAAAGCATCCTGACTGAGCTTCTATTCATGCCGTGCTTATGCACAGTGAATAGCGGCCTGTCTGAATTTAAGAATCGAAACCTGTTTTCGAATACTTACCTAATCAAAGTTTCGCCCATAGGCTAATGCCTAATCTATCATGGTATCATGATGGTCGCTGTAGTTCAGCGCTGTATCAGCGCACACCAGATATTTATATAAGTTACCATTCACATAAATACACATTATCTAAAAGTGTTTACAAACCTGAGATAAACATAAATAATGTATTTCTAACACAATATCTGATACTTCGGGGTAAGATGATGCTGTTTGAATTGTCCAGAATTATTTATTTATTTACTAAGGTAAAAATCATAAAACCTTATACAGCAAATCAAAAAACCACGGCTCTACCTTGCTCTATGTTGTAATTTTGTAAAGCTTGCTTTTTTAAGAGTTTCTTTATCCGTATTTTGGAAAATGTTTAGTGTTCAAGCCACACTAACTCAGTTGCCGTGCTGTAAGAGTTTATAAACATTTCAAGAGCGTAAATAATTTCAGTATTACTTATATTTAATTAATCTATTTATATCATGTTTGTTCATGATAACATAAAAGTTGAGAAAATTACAAAATGGAAATATTTTCATAAAGAATTAATAAAATACACATGGACCAGTTGAGCCATTTACAGACTGTGCAAACGATCTAGAGATAGCTTAACTGACCCAAATCAATAATGAAATAGGAAATAATTTTAATCGGCATCACCAAGACGCTAGTTACATTGCCCCGCTATATGGCAATGCTGATACTCTGCGATCTGTACCAGATGCCAGCCCTAGGGTAGCACTAAATATACTGGTACAATTTACTGGTATTCGGGGTTCACCCTGTCAAAGGCAAATGAATAATAAATTTATTAATTCGATTCTACTAATATTATGACTAGCGGCCCGTCCCGGCTTCGCTCGGGTGGACATTTAATTTCTTAACATTTAGGCATAAACGTACAGTAAATGAAGGATATAGCCTATATTAATCAGTGATATGATAATGTAGCATTGAAATGGTAATTGAATTTTTTAAATCGGTCCTGTACTTTTTGAGCCAATTCGTTACAAACATACTTACATACAAATCTTTCTTCTTTATAATATTAGTAAGTATGGATTTATGGATGTTTGTTCCTCTTTCCCGCGAAAACTACTGAACTGATTGGGTTTTTTGGTATGGGTATAGTTTGGAACCTGAAATAACATATAGGCTATCTTTTATCCCGCTAAAACGCAGTCGAAGGCGCGGGCAGTAGCTACTTATAAATAAATAAATCTACACTCAGGACGCAAAAAATAATCCCTCCACTCTATGGATCTCTACCTACAATGTTACACTGAGAGTATCTTTCTCCGAGTCATCTCCATACTTTGGTGCTTCCATCAACTTCCTTCCGTCAGAATCTGGAGTCATTAGTAAAGAGTACTCCCCAATCATCATCATCCAAATTAACATGCGAACGAGCAAATCTGGAGCGAGCTGCTCGATGACCTGTGGTGGGCAATGGGCCTCTGGCCGGTCAGTATGCCCCTAGACCAGCTGCCGTAAGTCTTCTTCTCATCGTTTTGGTACTAACTGTTACACTTGTCGAACTTCCTTTAGTTGTTTTCGTAACTCGGAACAAGTCGAAGTGTGCTTTCTGAGAATACTGCTTATAATAAATCTGTCGTCCCGCTCACAATCAGTTGTAACTCTTTTGCTAGTTTTTCCTTTACGTCTGCAGGGTTATTCTAACTCGATAGAAAAGTTTCCGCGATTCGGAATCTGACAAAAATTACTGTTAAGGAATTTTTATTCCTTGTAGAACGTAGAAAATATTAAAAACCGCTAAAGTATATGAATTTCGCGCGGATTTGTGTCAGATTACGAGTCACGGAAACTTTTCGATCGAGTTAGAATAGCCGTGCTACTACTATATAATACTCTCTAGTCTGTCGGTAACGTTTAACATTGCGAAAAATCAAGTTGACTTGATTTTTCGCAATGTTAAAGTAAGACTTGAGAACAAGAAAATATTTTATTTTATTCTACCCTATTTTTGCGTTTCTCTAGTCCATGAGTGTATTTGCAGACACAATGATTTAAAGAGGAACCCATTCGGGAAGGCCTATCAAATGGCGCCAGAAAGCATACTAAAATCTGCTATCCCATACCATTAAATCACCCATGTAGTAAGATTTGTTTATATTCTAAATATTGAACTAGTATTTACAATTGAAATAATTGAGCTAACTGTAGACTGTTGCAAACAATCTACAGGTAGCTCAACTGGTCAATACCAGTCGGAAGCGTCCCCAAGACGCTGGCTGCATTGCCCCGCTGTATGGGAATGCTAATGCGCTGCGCCAGATACTCACCAGCTTGTTTATATTATTTGATTGTTATTTTATTTGTCAATAAAGGCGTTAATATTGAAAAAAGTTTGATATGATCTGCGAATAGGTGTACATTATAAAAAAACATTGTCCAAACATCAATAAATTAGGTTCAACAAAAACCGCGTACTACATAGGTACACGTGTTGGAGATTTACATCAAAATTACCTTCATCGTCGATGTTCCATTAATAAAAAAACAACACAAGCTTTCTCCAAGCTTCCTTTGCAAGTGCCATACTATTCAGCGTACGTAATATCTTATGAAACTACTATCCTTGCTTCTAGCAAGGATAATAAACACCATAGAATAACTTTAAACTATATATTACGTACCTAAAAACAAACGGTATGTCATGTCATGACGGAAGCACGTTCACATTGTATACGGAAACGAGTTTTTTCGCGATTCGTCAAAATATCCGAATAGATTGTTTACGCACGAGTTCAGACTTAGAATCGTCGCGTTCGCAAAAAAATTATAGATTCGTATATTTTAACCAACGTGATATTTATAAGGCTTTATGTCATTTATGTCCAGCTTTAAGAAGGATCCGTAATTTTACTCGATTTTTGATTCGTATGAACACGGTCATCTAAAAACCATTACCGCCGCCGTCAAATATCACGAAACGTGAAAAATGATGATACAGCTAAAAAGCAAATAACACGAAATGTCCTCGTGTTAATGAGCCTGAGTTCAGCTAGGGCTGGTCGGGACTGACGTGTCAGTAAAACTCTTCAGCACAGTTTTACTCGGCTACAAAGGTGCATCCAGACTAAATATCATGTTATAAAACAATGTTATATAACTTGTTTTGTAATATGAACCTGTTATAATTCAAACTAGACATTGCAATTCGGATTTGAAATTGGAATTACTCTATTATCCGGATTTTAGGTCAATATTGTTATTATAATTTGGTATAACGTTTTCAGTGTTTTCATGTACCCAGGACGTGTTTTAAATTACTCCATCGTGGAACTGCCTTCTTCCAGATAAGACTGGTTGAACAGCCAGCTATTCTGCACCTTAGCTGATGATGACTAAGCTCAGGATGAAGTCTTTAATAGTGCGTATTATTTCGATAAGAGACTAATTATTTACAAAAAAAAATTAGTATGTCTATTATTATTATGAACAAAACAAAAAAAAATTATGAGAAATTCTGCTTAAATAAAAATAATAGTCAATTAAAACAAAAATTATGAAAAATGCTAATTATGTAGTTTTGTAGTACAAACATATCGTTTGATATGTTATGATAAAGTTTTTATAAACGGATACACAAACGTTCCTTACCTTACTACGCTAAAATAACCAAACGAAGTTGGCCGAAATTTTGCATTAAAATAATTCGAATTATCCGTATTTGTGAATGATGAAACTTAGAAAGTTTTTCTACAGTTATTATTTATTATAAAACTTGCAAAATATTGTAAAATTAAGTATTATTACTTACTGTATAGATCAGATATTGGTTATATTTTGTGATAACATTCATTAGATTAATTCTAGAGAAATATTTAAAACGGCGAGGACAGAATTGGGCAAACTTCGACGTAGTATGGTTTTTAAGAAAATAAACCTTATCTGAGAATTATCTGGACTTCCGCACTTTACCTTAAGACTTGTTCACGGTGTGATCACATAGAACTGAATGAATGCAATGGCGGACAAGCCGGTTATTATATCGCTGGCGCTGGAACTTGTTTTTATAAGTTTTGTAGATTATAACGATATCAAGTGTGCCATACATATGGTTAGTAAAGTATTACTAGCTGAACCGCCAAACGTTGTTTTGACTTCAACCCTTATCACTTAGGGGTATGGAAAATAGATAGTAGCCGATTCTCATACCTACTGAATACGCATATAAAATTTGGTAAAAATCTGTAAAGCCGTTTCGGAGGAGTACGGTAACGAACATTGTGACATGGAAATGTTATATATAAGAAAATATACATAATGTGTGCTATAGTGAAATAAATAAAAGAAATGAATGTGGTTTGATTGGACAAATGTTTGTACGATGCACGATGTGCAGATTTTCAGGATCATGGTATAAGAAAACAGGTATGCTCTTCCGAGAGACGATGGTCACGTGGGTCACTCCAGGCTACGTCATCGACGCCATCGGCGAATGAAAAGACGAATCTGTTTCCTGGTGTTACCAGTAGCGTAAAATCTTAACTCCCCTAACTCCTGTATGAATCTGATAAAACTATGTGGTTTTGTATTTACCCATTATTTATCACATTCACTTGTGTTTAACTAACGCTGTTTTGACTGATTTAAAAAACTTATTTGACTGTCATTTTTTATTGATTTTTCAATTGACTCTTATTACGTTTGTTTCTCAACTTCTACGTTTTGTTGAAATAAAGTGGCAACTGGATAGTGACGTCACCTGGAGACGCTCTCGGACGAGCAGACCTATTTTCTTGGATCATTTACAGGATGTTCCCGGAGTTCACTATGTGCATCTGTACATATGTAGGTAGGTATAATAAAAATAACTATCTAAGCGATGCGTTGTATTTATGTATCAAGTTACCAGAAAATTCTGTGTGATTGCCCAGCATTATTTATTAGTATTCTCTAGTAAAATATTAAATGCTCAGCAGCATCATCGGTTAACTTTTACGTTGATTGTATGAAAGTTTCTGTCAAATTAAAATATGACTATCCATTTATCTTCAAGATCGCAAGGTAGAGATTAAACTCTATCGCTAGAGCAATCCTTTTCAGGGTTCCGTAGCCAAAGGGTGAAAACGAAAATTAGTAAGTCTCCGCTATCTGTCCGTCTGTCCGACCGTACTCGCAGGCTATATCTCTTATGTATCGTAAGAGGTAGACAATTTAAATTTTCAGAGAATGTCTTGTTCTCTTGCAGTTATAACAAAAAATTATAAAACTAAAATATACATATATTAAAATTAAAGTGAGCTTCCATCCAAAAATCGTTTTTTTTTTTGCAATTTTTAGTAAAGAAGTAGAAACTAAAAAATTTGATATGGTGTGTATTACAATTTTCGCTAACAAAATAAATTTAAAAATTAATAGATCCAACGTCCATATCAACTTGAGTATCGATTACTGAAGTTAAGCAACGTTGTCGTAAGTGAGTTGCTGAACGTCTGTCAACTTCGGGTGCAGCCAATACTTGTATGGGTGGTCAATACTGGGCGTTATGAGGTCTTTTTGCTTTTTTAGATTTCTCATAAATAAAGATATTTTACGTTTTTTTTTTAAATACTTATATACGATGTTACGGAACCCTCCCTGGCCGATTCGACTTGCACTTGGCCAGTATTATTCCACTAAACCAGTGTTTAACGTTGCTTTCCTGCACTTAGGCAAACTTTAGAGCTCAGTGAGCACTAGGGAAATTCTCATCGATGCTGACGGCTATTTGTACAAAGCGGGATCAAGCAGAGAATTCAAATATTATTTTAGTGAAGGTATAAGGTTGAAATAGAAATTCTATTTACTTATCAGATTCAATTATCTATCTCTCTCGAGTTGAATCCGGTAGAAGTTTAGTAATGAATTAAGATGAAATTAAATATCTACCTAATACGTTCGTGTTCATTGCACGCTACGACTTCAATTTGAAGACTGAAAAATCCGCAGCCCAGTAAAAACAAGATGGACGGTTATAAAAAGTTCAAGTATAACATAATATTAAAAATGAGGATAATATATAATAATTAATTTTATCTGGAGCTGAACGTGCTGGAGCAGTTTGTGTACTGACGGAGGCGGCCCCGGCCTGCCGTGTAGGCTTTTCCATGAAGCTCCACCTGCAAAACTAAAGGTTGCAGGTTCGATTCCCGCCTTGAGACAATTTTTCGTAAGATCTGCAAATATTTGTTCCAGGTGTTCGGGGTATTTCCTATGTACAACAATAACATTGCAGTTTTATCATAAGTATTTTCGAGTGCACTTTAACAGACAAGATATTAATAATTATTATTTTAATTGAATCATCACTTCCATATATATGTATCTAAGAATGTAATTTTTATTGCCATGATCACGGGCCATATAGTTACCCGGTTCTTTGGGAGGCATGTGTGGGGCCGAAACCAACAGCACAGAGGCCCTTTATGAGAATTAATGTAAAGGCGAGAGCTACACATAATGGGTATCATCCTTGGTTGCACAATATGATACACCCGAAGCCGAAGATGATATCAGCCAGGTGTAGAGACTACTGCAAAGGAAAACGAAATTAAAATAAAAAATAAAAAACATTTTATTGTGATGAATGGATGGACTGGGTAATTGGGCTATGGGGGAGACTATGGACGCCTGCCATAAACATACTGTCAATACTGTTACAAGCGGCAGAAAGTGGCTTGCCTAGTGCTGGATGGGTGCCTCAAAATGTTGGCGTAAATGCCGGAAAGGAACAACATCGGTGCAAACGACTAAGGGGTGTCGAGAGGTGCGGTCCCGATTTCACCATCACGAAGACACGTGAGCGGGCTTCCTCGTTATTACACCATTAGACACTTCCACCACCGAGTCTACATCCTAAGATGCATCTCTCGCGACTCCACTCAGACCGGCCAATGAAGGCAAGCAAGAGGTGGGGATCTGGTCTCTTGGGATACCACTCCGCAAGCGGAGACGAGAACCAGGAACTTTCCCGGGAGCACTCGGTATTCCCGTGGTGTCGCTACTCACCAACAGCTCGCCACAAGCTGCCCTGCAGGTTAATTTTTATTATTATTGATAAGCTTTATTAAGCTACATAGGTTTTATTTAGGTAAGTAATGTACATACGACAAAACCACAGCCCCGAGCAAATGTTACTATTACGTTACTAGTCTGTGATAGTGCCATCAATCACAAGAACAGAAGTTTGCCTCTTCTACAATAAATAAACTTTCATAAATTTATGTAATACATAACCGCCCTCCGTCGACTACTTTTGGTAAAATTTACATGCAATCTGCAAGTCTTGAGGTCTTCCTGGCAAAGCGTTAAGCCAATTCCTATTTCTACAGTAAGAAATATATTTTTATAACGAGAATCATTCCTTTCGGAGATGATAGCTAGCTATTATCTATTAAAATAAAACGCTCGAACACAATTCGCACTCAAAGGGTTCCGTACCATCGTACAAATACTACAAATACTTTGTTATCATACTTTTGCAACTGATTCTGATGGGCTAACGTTAATTAACTTCGGTGATCGATATTCATCGTGGTAAGTATGGACGTTGGACACCTCAATAATAGTATTTATTTTATTTTAGGTATTTGCTATCTGGCGGAAATATAATACATACTTACTTTGTGAAAATTTTAACTGTCTACCTTTTACAGTTTAAGTAATACAGCGGTACAATGGTTTTTGCATGGGAACCCATTTAAATTTTAAAAATATATTTTATTTTTATGATTTGGTGTTTTAACGGCAAGAGTACACACTGAAAATTCATCCCTTTTACGTTTCATGAGATACAGCCCGCTGACAGACGGATGAACGGACGGACGGACAGATGGACAGACAGCGGAGATTTAGTTATATAAGGTCCGGTTTTCACCATTCGGGTACGGAACCCTAAGAAGAACTAAAGTAAAACGAAATCTCTTGGGAGTTATTGATCCTGCAAGAGATAAATCGGGATATTGTAAATCGGGATATTGTAGCGCCATCTTTTGTAAGCTAACAAAGTAACTGCTTCATCGTGGCGAGAACCTACAGATAGTGTTAACGAATGTATCAAATAGTTTTAATGACAGCTCAGAGATGGCGCTGCTAAGGCCAATGTCAAATAGTATTTTTCTAGAGCATGTATTGGTAGAAGGCTGCTAAAAATCATGATGTTTGGAGATCTATGCGGACAGCCTTTACCCAGCAATGAGACGAGATAGGATAAACAAAAAAGTTATGTTTATTATACAAAGAACCAAATAAAGTTCGTACAGTGCTGCCAACCCTATCCTAGAGAAAATCTGTAAACAAGCTTGAAAAAAACTGTAGAAAACTCTAAGATTATTATCATACAAAGGGAGGGCACGACCTTGGGATTTCATTTTGGGTTGTACAATCGTACTAAATAAGCTGTGTTCACTGAAACTATTCAGCGTTGCGCGTTAGGATTGTAAGGAATGAAGACCCTAATGGAGTACAATTAATATGCGAAAGCTGATCCCAAAATGAAATCCCAAGGTCTTACCCTCCCCTTGTTTATTTTTGTTTGAAATGAGACTTGATAACAGTCGGTCGATCTGCAGATAGGTATTGGTTCCGGGTTAGGTCTGGTGTATGCCTATGCACACATAATGAGACGTAAGCTCGCTGATTTGTTTGGATCCAGATGATGTTATATGTCCGGGATTTATTATTTACTAGCTGACCCGTGCCCACTTCGTTGGGCGGTAAACATTTTTAGTTGTTAATATAAATAGCACTCGCAAATAACGTGGTTTTCATAGGCAAAATAATTTTCAAAATTGGCTCAGTAGATTCAGAGATTACTCTCTACAACCTCACAAACCTTACTTATTTTTATTAATGTAGTATAGTATAGATTTATATATACCTATATTTTAATGACTGGACGTCACACAGCTCCACATTTACCTAGGTATATTATGCGTTTCAAAAGCTTCTGATAGTACCTACTGGAGAATAGGGCACTACACATCTATTGTCCAGTTCTAAAGCTGGAAGGAAGAATCACCAGTCGTCCTAAATCTTCACAATTTCTATCTTGATTCATGGCGTCTCGCAGATATACATAATTCTCAGCGCGCAGTCTTCTCTCATTTGTTCTGTTCCAAACGCTCCACAAATTTTGGCGTAAGTGTTCACCAGAAAACGGTTGAACAAACCTCGAAACCTTTTCAGGTGAGCAATGCGACCTTCTCTTATTGGTAAAATATATCTAGGCGTAGAATTGCATTGCCAAAACTTTTTTAGTGTCCAGTCTCGTCAGTTTTCGGATTCACATGTCGAAGATGAAAGTTGTATCCGTCTTCGCCACGAAAGTAGGTATATAAGCGAGCAGAGACTGAAGAGCATTAAATGCCTTGTGCGTTTCGCTAATGCATTGCAAGCGGTCATCCTGGGTACGCAGCACAATGTCCCGCCCGTCACAGTCACAGTCACAGTGCTGATCTACCAGGACGACGGCAACATCATTGGTAGCGAGAGCTTTGTACCAACCGGATGCTGTCCAGTAGGTAGTTTATAGGCACTAATAACAATTTTGTAATCATTTTGCGGTATGGACTCGTATTTTATGTCCTTCCTCGTAGTATGAACTCAATTCATGGTAAGTTTCATTCGAATCCATTCAGTAGTTTAAGCGCTATGGCCGAGAAATTTCACTTCCATCCCCAGTCCCAAGGGGAACCCTAACGAGTTCCAGGATAAAAAGTATTATATGTCCTTCGTAGTATGAACTAAATCAGTTTCATTTGAATATATTCAGTAGTTTCAGAGCTATGCGCAGCCAAGAATTTTACCCTACTGCGGGTGGGGGGGTACTACGGGGGGCTACTGGGGGTCCCACTGCGAGGCAATGCGGGGGCCCCACTGCCAGGGCCCCACTGCCGGTGCCCCCACTGTGGGGGCTACTGAGGTCCCACTGCGGTGCAATGTGGGGCCCCCAATGCCGGTGCCCCCACTGTGGGGGCTACTGAGTGGGTCCGACTGAGGGCAATGTGGGGGCCCCACTGCGGGTCCCACTGAGGGGCAATGTAGTACTCAAATTGTGCCAAGATTCATTTCAATACATTCAGTAGTTTCGGCGCTATGCGAGGCCGATAAATTTCACTTCCATCCCCTCTCCCAAGGGAACCCTGATGAATTTCGGGATAAAAAGTATTTTATGCTATTTCTCGTAATATGAACTTAGATCATGCTAAGTTTCATTAGAATACATTCAGTAGTTTCGGCGCTACGCGCAGCCAAGGAAAGTTACTTTCATCCCCTCTCCCATGGGAACCCTATTGAAATCCGGGATGAAAAGTATCCTTTGTTATTTCTCAAAGTATAAACTCAAATACTGCCAAGTTTCATTTGAATACATTCAGTAGTTTCGGCACTATGCGCAGCCAACAAATTTTACTTTCATCCCCTCTTCCAAGGGAACGTTATTTAAATCCGGGATAAAAAGTATTTTATGCTCTTTCTCGTAATATGAACTTAAATCATTATAAGTTTCATTTGAATACATTCAATAGTTGCGGCGCTATGCGCAGCCAAGAAATTTTACTCTCATCCCCTCTCCCAAGGGAACCCTATTGACATCCGGGATAAAAAGTATTCTATATCCTTCCTCTTAATATGAACTCAAATTCTGCCAAGTTTCATTTGAATACATTCGGTAGTTTCGACGCTACGCGTAGCGAAGAAATTTTACTTTCATCCCCTCTCCCAAGGGAACCATATTGAAATCCGGGATAAAAAGAACCCTATGTCCTTCCTCGTAGTATGAACTGAAATCCTGCCAAGTTTCATTTCAATACGTTCAGTAGTTTCGGAGTTATGCGCGGCCAAGATACAGACAGACAGATAGACATGATGGAAAAAATATCATTTGTGGCATCAGTATCGATAATAGATAATAAGATAATAGAAAATATCTTCAATGTACAGAATTCGACCTGTTACAGTTTTATTATAAGTATAGATTTTATTTATTCATAGGATTGCTGATGCAAGTCTGTGCAGCCTCATGCTGATCAAAGCATTAGAACGGCTACATCATAATTTTCAACGGAATTGTCATTTAATTTTAAGACTTGCTCAAATCCTTGATTATTTGGGCGCTAGGGTCATGAAGACTCAATGGAGTCCCATTTAGTCTTAGTCCTGGACCAAATGGAGTGCAACATTAGATGGTCGGACATCATGTCTCTAACACAGTCCACAATGAACAACTAGCCCGACGCAGTCAAACATGATCTATGTTATAGGGACCATCAGCTTTCTATGACTTATGTTTTTCTTACATACTTTGGTACGAAGCTCATGATGTAGTGAAATTTTTAAAAAAGATTGTCGAAGGTAACGACATAAAAAAATGGTTATTCCTACATGCTCTCTGCATATTCCCGGTTTCGCTTTCCACAAGGCCGGCGACACCACTCGCGTTGTGAAACAGTTCAAATGTAGAGCGGTCTATATTTACCCGACTTTCGGGACGCCCTGCCTGTTTCCTCACGTTCGGCCCACCTGCCGCCTGCTAACATGGCTTATCAACTAGTTACATTTCTTTAGCGAGTAAAGAGAGAAGTGAAGAGGATGGAAGAGTACCTACTCTTCGGGATAAGCTCGTTTTGCTAAATGATGGGCCTTTCAAATGGGAGAACACTTGGCAGAGTCAACATGAGTACCGGCCCCGAATTTTAATATACAGTGTCCCATAATGAGTGGATAACCTTGATGATGCTTGTAAGGGAGGGCAAGGCCAATGTGAAACAAAGAAAATTAAAAAAATATTGAACCATGAGTTTTATTTAAACTTGGAGACTCCGTTTATTTAGGTACATCTGTGCACTATCAAACCCATTTTTCTTATATTTTCTTCTCCATCCCAAGGTTGCCTGAAAGATCAGCTCTCAGCGATAAGGCCGCTTTTTCAACTTTAATTTTTGTTAAGATATGAGATCTTTTTAATTATTTATTTTTCTAGTACAATAAAGTGTTCATTCACTCATTCTTGTAGTAATTTGTACCTTTGTTCACATTTTAGGGCATCATGCCCACCATTTAAATAAATTCATAGGTTTTATTTTTGAAATAAAATAAACAATAACTATAGTTATTATGATTCCTTACCTTTTTAAATATCTTGGTAAGTACGACCAGTACTATTCAAAACATTTTTAAACTTTAAATATATTGTTTATATTTTATTATGCAAATTTGAGCAACTGTGGTGGTTAAGTAACTTTTTGAGAACCCGTATCACAAGCACTGCTTGCTTTGGGACTTGTTTTTTTTTATCCAACGTCGTTTAAAGTGCCGATGCAAAACTTTTGCCGAAACTGATGGCTGGAAAAGCAGGCTGCATTTATACTTAGTCACTGCTACGATAAGTACTTATTTGCCTATTGACATAGGAAAGGTATTTAATTTTTGTTTTTTTAACTCTATAATTGTATCTTTTTCATATGTGTTTGTGCATTTTTTTTTTTGCTTAGATTGTATATGTGTGTGTTTCTGTTTACAAAGTTCTTGTAACCTGAAATAATAAAATTATGTTAATTTTATAAATGCAGGAATAACACTGTACAGAACCAAGGCAACAAAAAAATATGTACGTGTTTGCAATGGAACTTGATTGTATTGCAAAAACTAAAAACGAAATTCAAATTCCTTAGTATTTAGGTAATGTGATTTTTAAGTTCTTCGGGATAGATACTTATCCTTCGGGAATTAAATTTTTAAGGGGCCACCTTGGGATCATTTTCCGTTTCGAAATAATATTCCAAATCAGTCCATAATTGACGGAGAAATCGACGAACGTACTATAAAATAACATAGACATAAAACGTCTTGTTTTTCGTCGATTACTCAGAAATTACAAATAAAATGCCCAATTAAAATGAGCACATAAGTATTAGAAATAATATTAATAAAAAATAATATTAATTTAGTGATTGCTGCTCCTGTTTTCCAACGGACGATTAAAAAACTTTTTTTTTTCGCATCTACAATGTTATTTTAGGATATCTTCTAAAATTGAATCATTCAGTGCATGAGCATGACTAATTAATATCTGGCTCTACGATTCAGTCATAATTAAAAATACAAGAGTTCTTTTAAGAATATCCTTGTTCACGTAGAGGACGGGACTCGCACTGGTCGATAGTCAGGCGACGACAGTCAAAAATAAAAACTATGTAAGCTAATGCAAAGGAAAATGTTGAGAATTCTTCATGACTGTGATCTAATAGAATACATAGATCATTGATCCTTGGAGACGGATCAGGGTCATCGAAGAGCCCGAAAACCGAAGAAAATGTGCCACAATACACGCTAACTTAGACGAGAACCGTGACAGCAGGTTCAAAAACTAATCAAACCGTGCTCACCACCACCGCCAGACTCGCGCTTATCACCCAAGTCTGCACGTCACGCAAGTCTAATAGATCAGCTTCTGACTCAACGCCTGAGTAAAAATGGGAAGCAGACTGGTTCTAGATAAAAATACAACTAGAGCTAAAAAGAAGAAGATATTATGTTAGGTAGACAATCGGTAGTTTTTCTACAATCTGACTGAAACCACTACCATTGGTCACAAGGTAATGAAAATAAATATCCTACTAATATTATAAACTAGCTGCTGCCCGCGCCTTCGACCGCGTTTTATCGGGATAAAAAATAGCCTATGTGTTATTCCAGGTCCCAAACTATACCCATACCAAATTTCAGCCTAATCGGTTCAGTAGTTTTTGCGTAAAAGAGTAACAAATATCCATACATCCATCCATACAAACTTTGACGTTTATAATATTAGTAAGATTTCAAAGTTTGTGAGTATGAATTTATGTATGTGTGTTCGTCTTTCACACAAAAACTACTGAACTGATTGGGCTGAAGTTTGGTATGGGTATGGTTTGGGACCTGGAATAACTTAGAAGCTATTCTTTATCCCGATAAAACACGGGCGAAGGCGCGGGCACCAGCTTGTATCATTATACTTTTCCAGATGAAAATCAAATTGGCTTCCAGAACATATTGGGACGAAGCAAGAGTTAAACACAACAGTTGGAGTCTACGCCTACGCCTTCTATTCTGGGTCTTAGGAATGTTTACACCTTTACTGTGTGTAGATTGGTACCACTCTGACTAAAGCAAATCTCTATAGTATATATATATATATATATATATATATATATATATGGTATAGTATAAGTTCTATAGATTATATTGATTAATATACAAATCTACAATGTTTTTTTTTTGTTGTGCTTCAAAGATTATTTACTTTTTCTCAAGGAACATAAATACAGTTCACTTTAAAACTTTTTGAATGTTAAAAACATGATAAAACAACAAGTTTCTGTGTAGTATCTACTTAAATTTGTATTTCAAGCACGAGTGTGCTTCCATATAAATATAATGTGCTATTGTTATAAGTACTGTAAAAAAGAAAGGGTAGAAAACAAAAACACTTAATCTAACTTGACAAGAAAACAAGTTTTTCAAAATGTAAAACCAGTTTTTACTAAATGCTTTTGTAATATACCTATACTATAAAGGTAACAAAATATTAATTCGTCATCATCATATGTATCAGACCATACACGTTCACAGCTGGACATAGGCCTGTGGCGTCGTCGTATGGGGGAACATACGACGACGACGCCACAAATAGCGGTCCTGAGCCGCCTCCATCCATCGACTCCCTGCGACCGCTACGATGTCGTTGATCCATGGAGTGGATGGTCTCCCATGTAGAGGGTTTTGCCATAATAACCTCGCTTGGCAGGCGGATTGGTGATCGCAGGTATTGAAAAATACTCAGAAGGAAGCTGCTGCCCTTCCTCTGGTAGGTTCCCTTAGTCGGCTCTTACGACATCCACGGGTTGAGTTGGAGGGGTCGATATTCGTACGCCGTGGCCCCACGGCTCAAAATATAAAAATACTAATTACGTAAAGTTAAATCCACGTATTTATACAATATGCTTAATATATTCGAGAAATTTGATATAGTATCAGAATCAATAACTTTATTTCTTTAGGCTTACAAAATAAGCACTTAGACAAGTCAAATTTTATACTATAAACATGGTTATTATTATCAAATAAGAAATAAGGTGTTATTGATATTCTCTTCACTTCAATTTTTTTGTACACAGTGGAAGAAGTGAAAAAGATATATATCTAGGTAGGTACATTTATAAAGTCATAAATTCATTAAGTAAATATATAAATACTGGATTTTATATTGGACACCATGATAGAGAAAACAGGAAAACACAAACACAGAAACAGTAGGCAAATGGGCGGCCTTATTGCTAAAAGATTATAATACTTTTAACAATTTGGCACTCATATAGTTAAAGTGGTGTTTTATGAAACTATGAACTTGACATTTAGCTAGATTTCATTCCTTAAAACGACCGCTAAACATTTGTATGGATTTAAAATTTGATTGGAATCGAGACTGCAACTTTTTTAACGGTAAAGCCAAATTATCCGAATATATAATAGACATAGACATAGACACTCATTTATTTGCTGCTGCAGTACATAAACAGACATAAAAATACATTTTAAACATAACATTACTATGGTGCAATTGTTTTTCCTGTACTAAATGTTACTACTTATAGTACAGGAAAAAAAATAGCACAAAAATGTTTTTTTTTTTTTTTTTTAAAGGGATTCTGTTACAGCAGCAAAAAGGTCTCGACTCAGCATAAATGCCTTACCACTCAGGAGTAGATAGGCGATAATATGACATACAAGTCAGTACATAACCAAAAACCGTACAAAAAAAAGCACCGTTTCATCAAAATTGACTACATACCTACTCGTAACTCCCAAAGATTCAAACGTTAGTCAGATTTAATTACGTCTCAAGTCGCAATTTTTGACAGTTTTCTATCCAAATTTCAATATTTAAGCGCTAACAGTATCCCAAGGTTGCGCTTATTATATAATTAAATGTTTACATAAAAAGTTTACGAAATACGAAATACGACGTTAGCTTTAAATTCTAGGAAATGTTTGCGAATGCGAAGTAGCGTAACTTTTCAAAAACCTTTGCAGATTTAAGAAACTTTCGAATACTGGAGAACTTTTAGTATAAATAAATTAGATTAATTATTTTTGTAAGCCAAAAGGTATAAAAACGAATCAATTATTGATTCTGAGTCTTTCTGACACCATCATCATCAGCCTGCAAACGTCTCTGAACATAGGCCTACTGAAACGATGCCACGACTAGCAGCCCTGAGCCGCCTCCATATATCGACTCCCTGCAACCGCTCCTTTCTGAAACTCAAAACTCAAATCCTTTAGACCGTACATGACTATTGGACACGTCACAAAATTAAAATAACATGAGTAAAACTAGGAAATAAAGTGATCACTTTGATTTTTTCTTCACTTCAATCTTTTTAAGATAAAGCAAAGAAGCGAACAAGAAACCTTTACCTTGTTACGTTGTTAGTTTTCGAGTTGGAACAAAACTCGTCCCAAGCTTTTATACTCTCTAGATAATCTGATATTTTGCAGTAAGGCTTTTTACAATGGATATGTTTGAATTTATTTATTGTTAATTTTTGCAACTCACTTGGAGTTTTCTTGTAGAAGCGAATACATTGGCCTTTAAAAGATACATTAATTTTGTGTAACCTAGTTTTGGGCACAGCGAGTTTATTCTTATTTCTAGCATTGCTTTATGCATGTTGCAATTTTTAGGGAAGCGATCGATTTTTCTTTGAGTGTACAACAAATTTTCATGAAATATATAATAGAATTTATAGTTTATCACGTAGGTAGGGATTCTCTAGGACCCATGTTATATATTGCACGAACAGTCCTATTCTGCAGCACAAATACGGCGTCAATATCTACAGCGTTCCCCACAACAATATGCCGTTAGACATAATATTATGGAAGTACCTGAAATAGACAAGTCTAGAAGTATAAAGTCTGACATCTCTTGAATCATTTTCCCAGTGCGTAATCTCATTCCTCAATCTCAGATCTTCGTTACCTAAATCTGTGGCGAAACCATGACTCATGTACCTAATGTTTATTATTTCTGAATGATTCATGTTTACGCCACCGCTGATTTCGCCTGAATATTCGGGAATGCAGGCTATTATTGTAACACTGGGAGAGTTTGTTAAACGGAATGTTGCGATAAACTTGGCAACTTTTGTAAAGTTTCGTATCGTAATTAAGATCACTAAAGTTATATAAAATCAAGGAATTGATATACTTATATAACTAAGTATATAAATTCCTTGTATAAAATACTCCTGTGTCCTCGTTTTTTGTTTGGGAATGTTAGCTTTGACAATAATTATGACATCATTGAAAATCGTACTTTGTCGTCAATACAGTTTGCCTGGGATTTGTACTGTCATTTTTTTAATGGCTTTGCATTTTTTATATCGGACTGATTATTGACTCATGTGCCATTCAATTATTAGTCAAAAGTTACAATATACGGTTTATTTACATATAATTAAAATTGCTATATTGCACCATCTCTATCTCTATACTCTTTAATTTTTTACCGAGGAGAGAGCGGTGCGAACAAAACCGAGGACTATTGACGTGAAACTTACGTTGCGACGTAAGGGATGTCAAAAACATTTAGCAGATATGATGCCAAGCGTGCCATCGACCAGCGCGGATAAGAATAGATCGGTGTATAATACCACGAACTCACTGCAAAATATTTCCGTACCTGTAATATAGGTAGGTATATGTATGCCATGCTGAACTCTAGTAAAATGCCTTTTTAACCGACTTCAAAAGGAGAAGGTTCTCAATTCGTCTGTAACTTGATTTTTTTATTTTGTATGTATGTTATGCGATATCTTCGCCAATTATGGATCGATTTTGAAAATTCTTTTACTATTGTATAGAAAATGATCCCGAGGTGGTTCCATAAAATTTGTATCCCAAGGAAAATGACTATCTTGATAATGCCAAAAAATATCTTAATTGTTTAGATACTTTATATACGTTTGAAAAAGAAGCCAAAGGCTAAGGGCGAAATAAAAAGAAAAATTTGCTGCATATTACATTGTCAAGGTGTTAAAATTTATTCAACCAGGTGGGGCTCGTTCCAAAGTTATGTGTCCACTAGATCGGAGCGGACGGAGCATAAAGATTTGTTGCTTTGTATTTGATTTCTATGGTACAGCATCCTGCCATGTGTCACATGGATCGGCATATCTGCCGATACCGATGCCACAAACCGGTATTTCTGCGGATGACGTCATCCACAACTCGAGCTTTGAAATTATATTTATAGTGCCGATGTACAATTCAAAAGTAGTAGACGAACCCTATCGCCATATGTAGTGGGGTGGCGGGGGCTAAGGTTCGATGTCCGCCTTAGGCTTATGAGTTATGTTATGACAGTCGGTTAGATACATTTTAATTAATTATAAATTGATTTCAGCCTAGGCTTATGACAGTTGGTGCTATACTTTTTAAATAATTTTTTCATAATTGGATAGATAGATATCCAATTATGAAAAAAAAAATACAATTACAAACTACTTATCTATGTATGTGTGGTATATTCATCGTATACCTACCATACGATGAATTACTTGTAGCACAAATTGTTTAGAGCAGATCGGTTGTAAGTCAGTCCAAAGTTTTATTATGTAGGTAGATTGTTGGCAGCGTCGGCGCCCGCGCCGGTGACTCTTTAATGACCGTTTCGGGCGTAAAGATCGAAATAAACTTTATCTGGTGTTGAGACGATGACGGGCCAAAGTTATAAGATTCTTATTACGAAATATAAAATTCACCTTCTAGATTATTCTCTGAATCCAGAGTCATTCATGTTGAAAAGTAAACATGCAATAATTACATTTATATTTTCTTAATTCTTGAGAAAAATACTGTCACAACCTTCATAAAGCAATGAGACGAAACAAAACACTTTTCTTTGTTGAAGGTTAATAACAAGATTCGTCAAGTGCGAGTGTGACTCGCGCGCCGAGGGTTTCTTTCGATCTTAACCAAATACGTACTATAATTACCAGTTAGAGTCTTCGCTTTATATTGAATATCTTTAAGGTACCCTTTCATTTCAGATGGCTCGCTCTGCAAACTTCAAAGATAAGGGAACAATGGTAAATTTTTGGACTCTTTTCAATTTATTTAAAAAGCTTGAATATTAGATAAAAATTAATTACAGTTTTAAAATGTACCAACTATAATTTGATAACACATTCAGGGAGGTAGCCAGCATCCCCTTTTAAATTAATCTCCCTTTTAGATAATTTTTCAATGTAAGTAAGTATTATGTATGTATAATATATCAGAGTACGACTAAAACCTTAACCCTTATTAAGGGGACCTATATATTTTATATATAGTATTAACATGTTCTACTTAGACATCTCAAATATTTAGCTGTAAAATATAGGCTCATTTTTAAAATGGCTACATACATTTTAGACGGATCGCTCTGCAATCTATAAAACGGTAAATTTTTCGTCTTTAATCAAAATATTTAAAAATATGGAACCTAGAAAAATTCCGATTTTTTTTGTGAAATGTGCTTACTCATTCCTTTCATTTGATAACCCACTTGACATTAGAATTAGAAGATCTATTTTAAATTTTAATTACATGTAATTAAAATTGCTATATTGCACCATCTCATCACCCACACTCTAATTTGTACTGAAAATTATCAGTCAGATTAACCTCTTTGCTTTTCTTTTTATCTGTACAGGCGCATGAAATTTATTTCTATTTTTAATTATGAATAGCTTCAATAATTGCTGTAATATTCTAGAATGAAAAAAGTACGCACAGAGCGATACTGAAGGTATTGTACCAGACTACGAAAACCTAATAATACAAAAACTGATTCAGAGATATGAAACCAACAGCAATTTATATCTTATGATTGTGCAATTTATAATATTGCAATTTTCAATCGGGTATAATAAGATATCTTAAGGAAGACCTTGCAGTGCCATGCATCGGACCAGCAATGGATAGCAGTTTTATTTTACATTCCACAAACCATTCAGCCCCAAGCTAAGCAGAGCTTGTGTTATGGATACTACATGACTGATATACTTAATAAGGTAATTACATAGATATAATGACAATATGATACCTACGCCAGGTAGCTTTTTGCGAGACCACAGGCACAGTTGCATAATCTTGTATTTATGACAGTTTCGGTTAAAAACCACATAAAAGATGGAAGGACGTTGGAGTAAGCAACTGTATGGAGACAAGACTGCAATAAAAGGAAGTGGTTCGCTTTTTTGTTGCCGATAGATGCAAAGTTGCCAGTTTGTGCGGTCGAGAACACAGCCGAAGGCAATTTGACGTCGTCGTCGTCGTCGAGATTTCCTATACCTTTATTAGGTCAGTCAGTCGATCTTTGGAATAAAACGTACAAGGAACTTATAGAATCGAAATTACATTTTCTTGGGAATAGAGTAGAAGTAATTTTCTTCTTGAATAGAATGTTGTTAATAATTAACATCCTTTTGCACGTAGCTTCACACGAATTTATCGAGATACAAACTTTTTATTCTTGTAGGCCCTGAACGACAGGCGTGCAAATCTTCAGCCCGATTTATAAAATAGTTATTTCACAATATTTTGCTTTTATCTTATGATTTTTCATTTAAAAAGTTTTCTTATGAAACATCATATTTTCAAAGGTGAACCCCTTAAGCATTCGTAAACATAGTAAAATAAAAAACAAAACATTTATCAATAGATTTTGTACCACGGTAACACGGTAATCTCAAAAACGCATAATCTGAAAGTAGGTACATAAAACGCGTTCGCAGGCGATTTATCTTCAAAGCGCGTTGACTCATCGAGCACAGAGTAGAACATTGTCACTGCGCAGGCAGATATGTCTCATACACTGGAGAGGGGTGAAGAGGGGTCAGGGGAGTGGGAGGGGTGATACGCGGAAAGCACTCAACCCACTTTGCGCAGGTACCGATATAACTAACCGAATATTTCCCACCTGCGCCGGCGCGGCGTACATTCGAGAGGAAAATGTTTGCGAACGGAAAATGGGTAGCAGAACAAAGATTGACAAAGAAAACAGATTAACAGACTTCTCTTATAAAGTTTGACAAAAAATTGAAGTGAAAAGAATATCAATAACACCTTATTTCTTATTTGATAATAATAACTATGTTTATAGTATAAAATTTGACTTGTCTAAGTGCTTATTTTGTAAGCCTAAAGAAATAAAGTTATTGATTCTGATTTGCTGGAAGAGAACTCTTTTTACCCGACGATCAACGAAGGAGGGTTATGAGGTTGGCGGCACCCTGTAGCGCTAAAACTTCTATTTCTACAAATGAGGCGTATTATTCGTCTCAATACCGAATATTAGTGGTCTGGGTAAGGAGCCCTAAATAGTAGCTGGAATGAAAATCTACCAAATAACAATAATTTGGCAAAAAAAATTACAAAAGCAGAAACATTAGAGGTGCGTGTATCATCTTAGCTCGTACGTATGTCGTGTCAAACTGTCTCGAAAAAACAAAAAACAATCTGCTGACGCAAAGGTCATCTACCGCAGAGGTCGAGGTCGCCTTGCATGAAGGTCATCGTTTCTCAAAATTTGATAAAAGGGTTATTAAAGTTTGAGAAACTTCAGGCTCATAACTTTTTTACAATCAGGGTAATGAATTAAACAGTGAAAAATGCGCAGCGACGTTTTTAAAAGTATCCTATTCATCATTCCTTACTTCCAGACTGTACCGTTATGAAAATAGATGCGCTGTATATTAAGCCGGTTGAAATATCTTGACATTTCACTTATGTATTCGTCTACAACACACAGTTGATTCAGCGAAACGAATGTGAATTATGCAATGTGACTCATTTCATCTGTACAGAACAGGTAAAAATGAGTATACGCACAGTGTACTTACGTACCTGTGCTCTACTCATTTTCCAGAAACAGGAGATTTCCTATTAAGGTGTTTTTCTGACCCAAACTAGCGCCGCCACCTGTTTTATTGTATTATTACGTTAAAATAAAGGAATTTTCAAAAATCCCTTGACCTGTTTGTGATATACATAACATAAGCTTTTTTTAATGCCTCTGTAATAGTTTTATTTTGTAAAGCTTAGGAAGAGAAACGAAGTTTATAAGAAGTTTTTGGTCACCAAACTCGGTTTTTTCATCTCTTTCTAAGCTAAGCAAACAAAACTATAAAAGAGACTTTAAAAAAAAAATCTTATGATAGTTATCAGAAACGGGCCAGTTTTATTTTATTTTTTCTTTTTTGTTTAACTTAATAATACGATAAAATAGGTGGCGGCACTGTTTGGGTCAGGTCCCCCTTAAAACTATCGTCAGCAATGCTTTGCACCAAAGTTTTGGGACAATAATCCTGTAAATAATGATGATCCTGTAATCCTACTTAATATTATAAATTTGAAAGTAACTCTATCTGTATCTCTATCTCTAAAGTCTATCCGTCTGTCTGTCTGTCTGTTACCGTTTCACGCATAAACGGCTGAACGGATCTTAATGAAATTTGGCAGGAAGGTAGATGGTATCCCAGGGACGGCCATAGAAAAGTGCGTGCGAAACCACGGGCAGCAAATAGTAATACAACAATGAGAAAAAAATTTGTTAGATTTTCTCCTAACTCAATTTTTTTTTCACTTTTGGAAGAAAGGAAAAAACATTTATCCAAGACATGTTTTGTTTTGTGTCTCTAAATCTAAATATACTATGTACTTCTAATATTTGATTCAATACTAACAGTGAGATTTTCGACCCTTACTTAGACCCTCGCCATCTCGTTAGACCCTCATTTTTATCTGACGTCACATAGCCTATAACCATCGGGCTATTAAGACGAATCATACGACACCTTATTTTGTTGAAATCGGACCAGTAGTTTCAGCACTACGTGGGAAAATAAAAATCGGCTACATACATAAGTCCTTCGGTAGTGGGGTAAAAAATTAGATATTAGATGTGGGGTTATTTGTATTTTATTTTCAGTTAAATGACCCCACTTTACTGCACTCTTTTTCGGAATTATTTCATGATCCAAACTTACAACTTTATTTTTCGACCATGAAATAAGTGTAATAGTGGTTTGTAATTAACTGAAACTTTATCATGTAAGTACACAAGTATGGCAGGTAGTTCTGATCACAGGGTTGTAAAAATATAAAGAAGACTCTACTTATAGTTAGTTCCCTTAGCCTACTCTAACGACATCGACGAGCTGGGCTCGAGAGCCCGATCCTCATGCCACGACTGATTCTCGTGAATCATCATTATCTCGGCCCGAAGTCATCAAGGCGGCGGTGGCCGATAGATGATACTGTTTTGCGTCCTCGGTAATGACAAATTATATGAGCAATACGATTTATATGTTTAGCTACCCAACATAATACACCTCTGGTAAGAAATTATTCGTAACTCAGATTGCATTCCGCAACTTTACAAAACACTGAAGTGAATAGAATACCACTTTATTTCTTCATTATCATCATCATCATCAACCCGTATATGTCCATAACTGAACATAGGCCTCCCTCAACAACGGCACGAATAATGGTCGTGAGCCACCTCCGTCCAACCTTATTTCTTAATTGATAATAATTACTATACATATATGTATAAGGGCACATTTACACAGCATCCGTTTTACTGGATCCGTTTATTTTCCCGTGATGGCGTATGTAGCAGATGTAAGAGCGAGTTCACATACGTCTAAGTGGTTATTTGGTAAGTTTACAAAATTTTTGTTATTAAAATAAGAAATACATAGAATCCAGACAGCTATAGCTGCCAGTAAGTCAGCAAAAAATGCTGTAACGCGAAAAGTACCAACACAACTCGAAGCTAGCGCGCTGGAGCCCCCCTCAATAGAAGAACCAAATAATAGAAGATGTCATGCCGTGCTTCAGGATCCAGAACAGCTACTACTTCCAGAACATCAGCAAAAAGATGCCAAAAGCATTCGGCACGGTTACAATAAAAACGGAGGGTTGGGGTTTGGAGTCCCCCCCCCCCCCCATAAAAGCAAGCAACCTATGAATGAAGCCACCCCGCACGTGAGGTGGTTACAAACTAATCCCATTTTTATCAAATAAATAAATATTGGAGCCAGATATATGGATAATGAAGTGGGATTGAAAATATATTGGAATAGCTATAAATTTTTAATTTGCTGGAAAAAACTGTATGAATTCTACTTGTACTCTACAGATGTACTTTTGTGACCATGTTTCCAAGGCAAGTTTACCGACGGTAAGAAAATCTACATTATCCACGTATTATAAAACATGTACCTACGCCAGGTAAAACTATGCCACTGACGACAACGTAGACCGGTTTATTTTAGATTCCGCACTTCGTAGAGGCTCTACGAAGTGCTACGATCACCGCTACGGCATTATTTCCAGTACATAACTACAGATCGTCAATGTATACGATTCTGTTTTTAAGTTTAATGGATACTTTATAATTATGCAAAAGTTTATTGTACAGCAAACTGTTGAAAATAATTCTCCTGATCCTAACAGAACTCCAGCAAAACATGTACGGAAGAAAATGTCTAAGAAACTTACAGTAAAAAGTATAACAAGCCGTATAAACAGACAAAATTAGATTAAATTAATGTTAGTAAACATCGTGTAATCACGAGCTGACGAGGATTGAACTAAAGAGTACAAGAAGTTCATTGTTAAGTTCATCAGTTTGGTGGCATTTGGGTGTCGCGGGCGCTGCCAGGGACCGAGAGGAATGAGCCAGGAAGTGGCTGCAACAGCGGCGCGCGCGCCTCCGCCCGCTACACCGCCGCATCGCTTCACAACACTTTTAGGACTAAAGGGTTTTGCCAAATTTTAGGCAAAACAAATAAAAGAGAAGAGCGACGCCTATAGACCGGACCGTGTCTATAAAAGGCTGAGAGGGGGGTGTGCGCGGGGGTGGTAACACGATCCGCGAGCTCCAGCCGGCCGGCCGCCCTGGAGCGCGGGTTGGCGGGCGGTGCGGGGGTCGCGGGGCGCGCGTTCTGCGCGGACGCCGCCCGCACGCGCTCTCACTAGTCGAACGGTGCCCGACCGGTAACGTAGCGCCGACCGCCAGAGAGACAACCAGCGACAATGTCCAGCGTGGCGAAGACTTCAAAGTACACCTACCGCAGCAGCGGCGGCGGCACCACCGATGTCAACATCGAGTACAGCGCCGACCTGAGTGCTCTCTCCAGGCTGGAGGTAGCCGAGCCTTACATTACAGTGCAGTGTGCAGTGAAGTGTGCTAGTGGCCCGCGTGTCACATGATACGATATCTTGTATTTTTCAGGACAAGATCCGTCTCCTCCACGATGATCTGGAATCCGAAAGGGAGCTGCGTCAGAGGGTAAGCAGTGCGTGCGAAATGTGATATCTGCGCGCGCCGCCTTACAGGGCGCGCAGGTGTGGGCGGCCCGAGCGCACCTATTAATACCGCTCGCACAACATTATAGCTTTTTTCACACCCTATTGTTATATGCAATCACTTCACCACTTACCTCGTTTTACCAATTTAATTTTAATGATTTTAACCCTCATACCCCTCGACAGATTTAAACATATTTTAAATCTATGCATTTAATTATTGTTTAAAGAGCTTTTAAAAGTTTAATGAACATTATAATCCTGCTTTTTTCCTATTTCTTCAAATACATAAATCAGAGAAATTAAAAATTGTACATGATCAAATTTTCGTATTGTAAGTCAAAGTTTAAGTGAAACTTCACAGTCTAATTTAATAATATCATCAGACAAATTGATCTGTATCAATTTGTCTGATGTCTACATACTTCATTTCATCGGATCATGTAATCGAAGTTAAGTGCGCTATTTTTGGGCGGTGCAGTGAGCGCGGCCGGCGCGCGCGCTGAAAGCTGCGCGAGGACGGCGACTTAGCGCCGAGCTGCGGTCCGTTTGTGTTATATTTAGCCCTGTAGCGAAAGCATTCTCTGAAATTTCAACTTCTCGCTCTCTGGTCGCACTTTTGAAACTGGGCCAAATGATCGTTCCCGTTGAGAATGCCACAATATTGAAATATAATAATAGAACACGGTATTAGTGGCAAAAATATCCGTGTTACTCAGAACCGACGTGAGACACGGGCCGTTTCCTAAATTAGCACAATACTGAAGTATGCGAAGGACGAGTTCGTACCGTGTTGCATAATAACCGGAGAAACTCGTTAACTATTAAACACTAGGTACCTACTAAGACAGTTGCTGATCTTAATATTATGACGTAGAAAGATCACACAGATACTCATCGCAAATAAAACAAAACGAGCCATCACCTATCAATTGCATCGTCATCTTGAAGACACCAATCAAAAGTTTTAGCTAATCATATTTACACTGCTCTAAAACCCTTACTAATGAAACAGCATTCAAGTTTTAGCATAAGGTCTTGAAGATTAACTACGATTTCAGATTGAGAGGGAGAAGGCAGATTTGAGCGTGCAAGTCATTCAACTATCTGAGAGGCTGGAGGAAGCTGAAGGCGGAGCCGAAAGTCAGGTAAACATAAATTTTTACTAATCATTTTACATTATCTACAGACTTTATTATGTGTACAAATATTTAACATTATGTATAGTTTATGTTTTGGAGCCTCAGTACAATTCTACTTTACTGATTCGTGAACAAAGAAGCAGTGTTTCAAGTTATGGCAGAACCGGCCATGATATAGAAGATTGAACACAAAAAACAAAAAATAAATATTTTAAAGGACTACAATAAATAGAGAAATAATGCGGGACAATACTTACAGCATCATCTAGCCTCATACTAAGCACTATTAAAAATGTATACTACATGGAAGATTTAAATACGCCACTGATATGGCCAATCACATAGAAAGAGAAATATAAAAAGGAAAAGAATACATGAAAAACTAACTTCTAACAAGAAAACCGAAGATACAAGACGTCAAAGATCTGAAATCAATGACGCTGAAGATAGTTCCAATCCAATCAATAAACAAAATTATTTTGCGAATTTGTGTTACTTTTGTGCGACTGCGATTATTTTGCCAAGCGATGTACAATTAACTTTTTATTTCAGATTTAAATGTTTATAGTATGTATAAAGTTTTGTTTCCCTGGTAGTTATTCTATAAAATTTTGTTTTATTATATTTTGAAGGAAATATAATTATTATTCTATAGAAAAATAAGATAAGAGTTACCTTATTACTATTTTCTACAGAGACTAGGTAATGATAACGCGATATTTAAATTTTCTACATAATAATTATTAGAATCGTCATAGAACGAGTCTGTTTTTTAAAGTAAAATTTTGGAGTAGAGGACGATTCGTATAAATTTGCAATTATTACTTTAGCAAATGCAACAATTTCAATCGTGCGCCCAAAAATCCACATGGGAGCACTTTTTGAAATGATCCCGTGCGTTTTTCAGTTCGAGATCAACAGGAAGCGTGACACCGAACTCACCAAGCTCCGCAAACTACTGGAGGACGTCCACCTGGAGTCCGAGGAGACCGCCCACTTGCTCAAGAAGAAGCACCAAGAGATCGTGGTCGACTACCAGGAACAAATCGACCAGCTCACCAAAAGCAAAGCCAGGTGAGCAAACCTTGTGTTTAATTTATGTTGTCTGTGTTCTCCAATCATTTGTCAGAATATGCGTACATGACAATTACTAATAAGCTCGTCACATATGCATATATCTTTTTAAAACATCTATAGAATAAGAAGCTATGCGATGAAAGCGAAAAGCTGTGCGATACATTTTTCATAATCACATCAGCTACTCCAAATTTAATTCCTCTGCTATTTTACGAATTCTTGTGAATGCATCCTGCATTTCTTTGTCACCAGGGCCGAGAAGGAGAAGTCCAAATTCCAAGCGGAAGTTTACGAGCTGCTGGCCCAAGTTGAGAATGTCACCAAGGAGAAGATTACCATCTCGAAGACCGTCGAAAGGTGTGAGATCACCATCAGCGAGCTTCACATCAAGATTGAGGAGCTTAACCGCACTATTGTGGACATCACCTCTCACAAGCAGCGTCTGTCTCAGGAAAACATTGAGCTCATTAAGGAAGTTCAGGACCTGAAGGTTTGTATATAATTCTCACACACCATTTCCATGATTATTTTTCTTAGATTCATTGTAAGCTTCATAACATTATCATTCAATATTGAATTCCAGGTGAACATTGAGAATGTAGTGTACCTGAAGAGCCAGCTTGCTAGCCAGCTTGAGGACGCCCGGCGTCGGCTCGAGGATGAGGACAGGAGACGTTCTCTGCTGGAGGCCACCCTGCACCAGGTAACATCTTCGTTAAATATTTACACTTCTAAGCATACACACGAAATACCTACACATATATTATGTATGTGTCTCTTATGTCCGTTTCCTGTTATAGTAACGCCCTTCTTTCTACGTGGAAGCAAATATTACAGAAAATACAACTAAATGACATTATTTAAAATACGGATATTACTCACGTAAAAGTGAACTTGGACAAAGTCGACCCATTAATATTTATGGCACATACATATGTGTCTGATTTCAATTCGATGCAGCTGCTCTTTAATTCGCACTATTAGCCGTTTCGAACATGAAACATTGAAGGCAGTTTTGTTTCAAGTTCATTAATATATGAAACAATTTTTTTCAACTCACATAACTTAGAAATTGAAACAAAAGTTGAATTGAAATGTGATTATTCTGCCCCCAACAGACGGAGATCGACCTGGAATCCGTCCGCGTCCAGCTGGAGGAGGAGTCCGAGGCTCGCCTGGACCTGGAACGGCAGTTGGTCAAGGCCAGCGGTGAGGTCTCCCAGTGGCGTCTCAAGTTCGAGTCTGAAGCCGCCGCCCGCGCTGAAGAAATCGAGGAGCTGCGTCGCAAGTACTCCATCAGGATCCAGGAGCAGGAGGAACAGATCGAGACTCTCATTGTTAAGATCAACAACATTGAGAAGCAGAAGTCTCGTCTGCAGAGCGAGGTACGTCTCCCTTGCCATTTTCCGTTTCTTTAGGAGCGTAGTGTTCATTTAGCGTGTTCACTGCCAAACTTCAGCGATGATGCACGGCTTTGCTGCCCACGAAACACTGTGTGCGTTGGTGACATTCAATAAGAGATCAGATCAGATTTCTCAACATTTACTTTGATCAGATTTAGTTCTCATATACACATAATAACTTATCATCAACTTAACAAATTCAATCACATAACTTACAAGCACACGCAAACAGTTACGTGTTTTTAGAACATTACATTATGGCCCAGAAAATAAATACCAACGCTATGGCAACATTAGCATCCGAGGTGATTGACAAAAAAAATGTATTAAGACCTGGCGCTTTCATGAACGTGTTCGTGATGATGGGCAGAACCTGTAGCTCACGCAGCGTCAGTGAATAACCAATAACGCTGTATATACCTAGTACATGCTGAATGGTGATCAATTTTATCATAAAATTAATTTATCATCCAATACTGTAATGTGTTTATAAAAACAAACTTTTTACTTTTGAGTTCTTAGCTCAGGTCGTCAAATGATTTCTCAATTTTTTCAGGTTGAGGTTCTCATCATCGACCTGGAGAAGGCCAACGGAACCGCTCGGGAGCTGCAGAAGAGGACCGAACAGCTGGAGCGCGTCAACATTGAGATCAAGTCCCGCCTGGAAGAGACCGTCCAGCTCTACGAGCAGACCCAGCGTGACCTGCGCATCAAGGTCACCGAGATCCAGCGCATCTCCCACGAGCTTGACAAGACACGGGAACAGAAGGACGCTCTTGGCCGCGAGAACAAGAAACTTGGTGGTATGTTCTAGATACAAATTAGAAGTGATATTTACTATTTAAACAGTTGAGCTAACTGCAGACTATTGCCAACATTCCAGAGGTAACTCAACTGATCTCAAGAGGCGCAAATATGCAGGTCTCGACAGAGCCTACGCATTTGCTCCCCTTGGAGTCGAGACCCTAGGTCCGTGGGGTACTCCTGGTCGAAGCGACGCGTGACCCGAGAGCTGGTGAATATTTGGCGCAGCGCATTAGCATTGCCATGCAGCGGGGCAATGCAGCCAGCGTCTTGGGGACGCTTCCGACTGGTATTGATATGGACCAGTTGACCTATCTGTAGATTGTTTGCAACAGTCTGCAGTTAGCTCAATTGTTTCAATTGTAAATGCTAGTTTGATTTGTTTATATTATTTGATTGTTATTTTCTTTGTCAATAAAGACTCAACTGATCCATATCGGATACATCTTCAAGACACTGTGCCAGATACATAAAAATCTCATAAAGTAATTGAGAAAAATACAACGCCGCAGAATTTACTTTACCGTAATTCGTTTAACAGTTATCTCTTGATTATGAAATAATGATGTGACCTAATTTATCACGAGATTTTTCTCGTCCCCACCTTGTCTTCTCAAAGTATAAACCAAGGTTATGACGAGAAAAGTAGTTATTTACCTATTTCTTTCGATATTGATTCGTTCAACTATCCATATAAATTGTCATTTTATATAGGGGAACCCCCTTATAAAATGAAAATAAAGATTCCATGCACACAGAAAAAAAAGATTTGTGGGAGTTTATAATATTATCCCGAGGAAAGCCACAGGCTACTTTTTATTACGAAAGAACGCGTGCGATGCGTCTTACTAATATTATACATATCAATGTTTGTCAGTATGGATGTTTGTTCCTCTTTCACGCAAAAACTACTGAACTAATTAGGCTGAAATTTAGTATGGGTATACTTTGGGGGAGGCCTATGTTCAGCAGTGGACGTGTACGGGCTGATGATGATGATGATAGTTTGGGATCTGGAATAATATATAGGCACTTTTTATACCGATAAAACGCGGGCGAAGGCGCGGGGAGCAGCTTGTTTGTTATATTTATTCCTCGTCTCTGCGTGGCTGTAAATAGTACATTGCTAGGCCAGCCGTAACGAGATATGTAAAAGGGTATTTCTTGCAGATGACTTGCACGACGCCCGCTCCACTGTCACAGAGTTGACCCGCCGTCTTCACGAGCTCGAGCTCGAGCTGCGCCGTCTTGAGAACGAGCGAGAGGAACTCACCGCCGCCTACAAGGAGGCTGAAGCTGTAAGTATCAACCACAATATTATCACCACAAAAATAGCATATAATTGGTATTCTCAAGCAATATCTAACTCAATTCACCAAAATTCATTACTTACTCTTGCTAACGAGGGCAGAATGTGAACTCTTTTGGATATATGTAGGTACTAGATAACAATAAGGTATATCGTACCTACTTCTCTAGTCTAAATAAAAAAAATAGTAGATAGGGTCACAAGGGAACAAAATAATGTATTTAGGGTGAGAATCCTAAGCGTAGCGAGGGATTCAAAGTACGTCGCTCGAGGTTAAATAATTTTGGTACCGAGTGGCACACTCTGCTTTTCCTCCTAAACTATGAGAATATAAAACGAGAAAAAAATTAGAGATGCTTTTAGTAGGGCCAAATATTTATATTTAGGTACATAACCAAATTAGAAATGAATTTGCTTTGTTCCATTTTTCTATGTAATAAAATTTTCGTAGGCCTTTATATACTTTTATCTCAATTTGTTTGGAATAACCTAAATTGTTTATCACAGTTTCAGCGTTTAATTTTTATATTATCTGGTGATAATATTTCACTTTCACTCATATTTTATTCAATTTGTGAGAGTCAAATTATATTTATTGCCTGTAATATTTTGATAAAAATTAATAACAAAACGAATAAAAATTTCCCGCGTATTCTTTTTTTTTTATTTGTATCAGCCAATGCCGCATCGGCACCCTCTCTTTTTTTACTCCCAGCCAGAACTTTATTGAAGCGAATTGCGTTCAGTGTTTTTTAATTGAATAGTGTTTCAAATTCAAAAGTCATTTCTTCACTGTTATTAAGTGCTCTAGAATGACTCACTTTTATCCACTTATCGAGGAATCCTTTGCCCCTTTTCGAATAAGTGGGATGAAAATTATAAAGTTGATTAATTAAACAGTTCATGTTTTTAATCGGACCGGTACCCGAGTTCACCAACAGATGGTTAAATTTTATACAGGTGTATTGACGTTATTGACACAAGATTTCGTACATTAAACGTCAAAGTTAACCGACGAAGCTGCTAATCGTCCGATTATCTGCTGGTAAACATCAGCCTAAGACAACACGCACTGTAACTACAATGTAGGAATGTAGGTAGTAAAGTTAAAAAATAATTTATTCAATTAATAGAGTAATAGAAACCAATTAGAACTAATATTTACAATTGAACTAACTGCAGACTGACTGTTACAATAATAATTTTTTATAATAATAATTTTTGAAAGGTCGTTTTCGTATTTTGTGTTTTAAAATTCTGATACGACCAAAGATTAAAATTTGAACCTTTGGATACGACATAATAGCATTAATTATCAAATAAGAATTGTTTTAATTTATTTGTGAATAAGGAATTGGATTTTTTGTCTTTCGATAGCTTGTTATAGAATTTTATGGACATCTTATAAGGGCCGGTACAGTGCATACATATGTACGTAGGTTTCATGATGGTTGTATTATTTTGTTTCTGTATGTTGAAGTAGACATCTTGTATAATTACGTCGAGTAGTTTGTAGTAGTTAGGTTTCGAACAAAACAATACTTATATACAATACTAATGTTCTATGTAATGTAAATATTAAACTTTTCGAGAAAAAAAATTGCAGCTGTCCGTTCTTTTTTTTATGATACAAACTCATTTCTTCCGCATAATTAACAGATCGCGTACCTACATCTGGGTTTTTGCCCCAAAGAAGCATATTTCGTGATGCATAGTAACACGATTGTATATGTGCATAATATGCATTTAGCGCTTAGCGCTGTGAGAAGGTCAGTTGTCTTGATTAGTTCCCGTAACGCGGACGCGTGAAAATGGATAATTTTTATTAGATTGTTTTTATTATAGTCTTTGAAGTTCAATTACGTGTCTATTGTGAAGCGAAGTAGTGAAAAATGTTATATTGTTGAACATGAATTTTATATTTAGATATTTTTTAAGGAAATGTTATTGAACCTTTATCCGCCATCCGACTGGCTACTTCTGTGACAGCGTGTCGCGTGGTATTATTTACGTTTTCACTACTAGTGCCTGTTATCAAGATAATATCGTCTGTAAATAGAACACTAGGTGTTCTAATGTGTTTGAGCAGGTCGTTTATAAAAATCTAAATAACAAACATACTATAATTGCCCTGTAGGATTGAGCTTGTGACGTGATGTACCTTAGATATTATATTCCTCATAGTGCCTGCGTTGGAGTCAAAATGTTGTTCTACGTACTGTAGCCGATTTTCCAGGTATACATAGTTGAACCATTTGTGAAGCCGTTCCTCTTAGACCTACGTAACATATTAAATGCAGTTTCCGTAACAACAAGTCAAACTGTGTTACCTACTTTATCGTAGGCTTTAGACATTATGTATCTATATAGTAACAGACCTATTGCGTATTGTTTACTGTAAAGAGTATCAGAAACCGCAACGGTAGTCGAGTGATTTTTTCAAAACAGATAAGTACACCACGCATTGTGCTTCGTCAAATAGATAAGATTTCTGATTATAAGAATTAACACGATTACACATTACTTTCTCGAATTATTTTAGTATTTTTTTAGCATAATAATATTTGAATGTTAAGCTAATTAGTATAGTAGGTATTCTAGAGTTTGGTTAGATTACCTTTAAAATCCTTTTTCCTCCTTTTAGGGTAACTAGACGGTTGTAGCTGTGGTTATACCAATTAAAACTTTTTCAAGGTCAGTAGGAGGCTGAAGATGTAAATCCTATGAAACGGAACTTCTTCAAGGTCACTTTATAAGTAGAAACTTTATGAGAAGAATAATAGTAGCAACTACAAAAACTGTAGGCTGACTTTAACTAACTTATAGGTTCCATCCATCCTTTTATAACAAATATATATATATATATATATATATAAACTTCGACCGCAAATTGATTCCCTAAAAGCCCCTTGTTTTTGAGGTAGCCTTTCACCTCACGGTTTTAAAAATGTATATCGATGATGCATTTTGGTTACAGAATAATGTTATTATGCGATACGAAAAAGCTGGAGCGACCACGTTAAAGCGAACTGAAAATTAATATGGGTTTCACAGCAATCACAATTTAAAAGCTTTTTACCAACCTACGGCAACCAATGGGTTTTAGCGTTAAGTGCATGAACACAGGCTGTCACTATGGGGACAGATAATCGTAAATATAGTACGTATAATATTCCAATCGATGTACCTATTTGGCAAACATTCAGACACTGTATTCTGTACCCAGCCAGAGTTCCCTACCTGCTTCTGTGAATAGATTCTATCTTTAGATTCGGGATATTACTAGTATTTCTCGACCGAATATAACTAATTATGTTTTCAAAACAAATTTTAATTAAACATCACCTAAGTAAGAAATCGCTATTGCTAATTTGGTAAAACGTAACTAAAGAAATTACATGTCATATACCTTATTGATTTTCTGAGTTCTGCAGTGGTGAAAAATAATTTTGACAAAGAACTCACTCCTCAATTTGCTCAACTGATTTGAGCAATTGAGTTCAAACACAAGAAACTCGCGGTTAAGAGTTAACAACTGATCAAAGTTGTCTAAGCCCGTCGTCGTCGTTTCGAATATCGGTAACAGCAACGAAGATCTTCTGAAACATAAACGACGGTTTACAAAGAACAAATATAAACTGAATCATACCCCAAAACACAACTACAAACACATATATCACTACATAGTATAAAACCAAGTCGCTTCCCGTTGTCTGTCTGTCTATCCCTATATAGGCTTAGAACCTTAAAACTACGCAACAGATTTTGATGTGGAGCAATGTTTTTAGGTAATTTGTACCCTTGCAAAGCCGGGGCGGGTCGCTGGTTATGTATATACCAAAAACGTATCTACACAACGTAAGTGACAAAGCCAGAAATAGTTTCTTATCTACCTGTGTTTATGTAGCTGTATAGTATATACAGCTGTATTGAATATATAAATAGTTTTTGATTGGATTTTGGTACAAAAATTAAATACAATGCGTAATGGTGATGTCAAGCAGTTATTATAATGTAATAGTGAAGTAATAGTTTTTAGGGTGCGTCCCACTGATACATAGCGTAGACGAGTAGGAATCGATCTATCCTAGCAGAGGATCTGGATTGTTATTTAAGTAATGTGGTTTGAGTCAGTGGCACCCTTACACCGATCTACATACATATCAATTTCAATAACACCTTATTTATTATTTGACAATAATAACTACGTTTATAGTATAAAGTTGACTTGTCTAAGTGTTTATTTTGTATGCCTAAAGAAATAACGTTATTGATTCTAATTCTGATATAGTCCTGTCCTCGACTCACTCGACTCAAAGTTGGCTTGAGGCCCTCGAAAACTTTAAAACTGCGTGAGTTGTAAAGTTTTCGAGGGCGGGGAATTATTATTGACGTGTGTTGCCTGCTGAACATGAATCAAATGTTAACTAAATGAATGTAGCGATATTACTAGAGCAGACAATTCATTCCTCCTCTCGTATTTGAAAATTTTCTAAAGTGACGTTTGAGAAAAGGTAATTTTAATGATCAAGCATACCTATATGCATGCTAGAGGTTGAGTCGAGTCAAATCAAAGATTTTGTAATAACTGTCCCATGTTCCTCCCGAACCTTACGTGACATTTGTATGGATTCTCAGGGCCGCAAAGCTGAGGAGCAGCGTGCGCAGAGGCTGACCGCTGAGCTGGGCCAGTTCCGCCACGAGGCCGAGCGTCGTCTCCAGGAGAAGGACGAGGAAATTGAAGCCATCCGGTAAGTACATGAACAAGAAAAGTGGAATTTGTCAAGCATAAGTATTTGTGACCAGGCTGAGAGAATGCTCAAGTAATCAATTGTATACTTCTATAAGTCGGCGTGATGTATCACACTGATCTATCTCTGGGATCGGAACTCACCCGCTTTGTTGATATACTGTTCACACAAGGAAAGATATCGCTAGACTGAGACGAATCACCACACACGGCCAACCCCAACTCGGAACTGTGAGATGTCTTTCAGCGGCAGTGCCCCGATTACTTCTCTGCGCTGAGTGACTAGTGTCATCGAAACTTGCGACAGGCTATCAATCGCAGCCATGACCTAAATATGCCATGGATCAACGCCAATAACGAGATTGACAGGTGATTTACAAAATCAGCACACCTTAAAACTGTACCACTCGCACTTTATCCCATACCTTCAGAAACGTTTCAGTGGATACTGCTAAGCAGACTCATTCAATTTATAACTTCACTTTCGTGAACTCAAGTACTTATTCGGATATTCTCTATAATCTGAATTCTATTGGCAGTATTTCCGTTTATATTTAGCGGCGCTTCTGATTGGTGTATTTAAAGATGAGCGTAGGTACTAATATTGGCAATCGAATGCAATGAAACTGTACAAAAGATCAGGACCGTTTTCTCGCGCCCGCAATCGCACGACCTCGCGTCCCGACACCTCACGTCGGGTAGAGTGATTTTCGAAACTTTTTATAAAACAGTAGTGAATAGTGCTTCACCATGCCTCCGGTCAAGGTGCCTAATTACTGTAGTAAGTGGCACAAACCTCCGACTTCAGTATACGAAGACAACTATGGTTATGGGATAAACTTTTATCAGCCCATGATTGATTATATCAATGAAAAAGAACATGGCCTCAAAGCTACGCCACCTCATCTACCGTGGAACAACGAACGGGGACTGGAAAAGTACAGGTTTGATAAAGAAATCAAGCCGTATTCAGAAGCAGATGTGTCCCGCATTTCCAAGGATATTGCTGAAACTGCCAAACGCGAACTCAATGTTTACAAAGTTTGTAAACGTAGTCCTTTCTCTGTTGTTGCTTCGGCTGCAGCAGCAAACGTCACCAAACACGTTGCAGCAGAAAGTGTAGCGACGAAGGGTAAGAAAAAGCTTGTCATTCGTGAAAAGTACAGAGCTGAAAGGCAGAAGAAACGATTGGAAGAAATCGATAGAGAACTTGAGCTGTACGAAAAAGCAGTTAATGTCGGAGCAGAGTTACGAGGCAAAGCTATGATGTACAGGGGTAAATCGGCCAAAGCGATTGCTCAGGTGCTCTTAGATGAGAGCAGGAAAAATGTCGCACAAAGCCGTGTCAGGAATATGGATCTAAGCGACAGAAAGGAACAAGTTGATCGAAAGCTCGCTAAAGCTACCCAAAATATTATGTCTAAAGTTTCATCTGAAACGAGACTAACGAGTACTTCGAATTGCAAACTGTCGCAGGAAGTATCTGAGACCATACGGACAATTCGCGCATCTTCACCCGCTACTAAATGTGTCGTCATTAGAACCGAGATCCCAGTTATCGACTATTCGTACGTAGAAAAGATAAATGACTTGAAGGAAACACTGAAGCAGTTCGAATCTTTGAACACCTACATGAGTTTTGATCACAGGTGAATTTTACACGACATTATCTAACATCTATTGAATCTGTCAATAAAAAACACCTTATAAACGTCTCCAAGAACTAGTCCACAGAAACTGGAATCTAGGCACAGGACAAACCAGCATTAGTTCGTCGATACGTTGTTTTGGATTCGTCATTATGGGCTGTTCATATAGCTTTGCAGGACTTATTTACGACCAAAAACAAAATATTAAAGTTGCATACATGCATTTCACAATGTATCATTGTTATGGTAGTATAGTTCTGTAATCGGCTCACCGAACTCTGAAAAATGGGAAGTCTCACCGTTAAGAGGATATCGTCTCACTAAACTAAGGCTTAACCTACTTTTTTCTTAGGATCTCAACAATACCTAAGCAATTTCTCAACTTTCGCAAATTCTGTGTCCGGCTGGATTATATTCTAGATAATTTACAGCAAGTTTCTCTTGTCCACAGCAAGCAGACCAGCATTGAGATCGAGCAGTTGAACGCCCGCGTGGTCGAAGCTGAGACCAAGCTGAAGACTGAGATCACCCGCATCAAGAAGAAGCTGCAGATCCAGATCACAGAATTGGAACTGTCGCTTGATGTCGCCAACAAGACCAACATTGACTTGCAGAAAACCATCAAGAAGCAATCTCTGCAGGTATACTCCTAGCATGTAATCTTTGTTATTATGTGTATTATGATATTCGAGAAGTCATTGTGTTAAATCACATAAGGTGCTTCCTTTTACAAGAACTTGTGTGTGGCCAATGTTATGAATGATAGAGAACTTTGACGACATCAAGTGTAACAGGTGTACTTGTCTACGGAGAAATAAATACTGAATACATATAGGTGGAAAAATGAGTACAGGCTGCTTACAAAATACTAAATGAACTTCTTTGATCGCAGTTTTATTTTTCATTCATAGCAAAAGTAGCCAATAATTTTGTTCGTTAAGCATTCCGTGCCCATTTCGTAAAATGCCTTCCAGAGTGATCACTGATCAGTTCTGAATTTGACCATTTGCAGCTATTTCTATAATAGATATGACTTGCCTCACCCACCGCTCGCATACCTTTTACGTATAGACTAGACCATATAACTTGAATACTTTAAAAATGAGATTGAGAATGACGTTAGCTCTCATACTGTGTTCAGTTCGCAAAATCGGTAATTATGGAGATCCTTAGAGGAGGCCTATGTCCAGCAGTGGACCTCAATCGGCTGAGATGATAATGATAAAAGTAATTTCCGATTTCAATAAATTTATATCTTTAAGCTTACAAAATAAGCACTTAGACAATGAAGGTTAATAATTGATGGTAATTTCTCTTAGCTTACCGAGATCCAGACTCACTACGACGAGGTACAGAGGCAGCTGCAAGTGACACTGGACCAATTCGGCGTGGCCCAGCGCAGGATACAGTCTCTCACAGGCGAGGTCGAGGAGATCCGGGGCAACTACGAGCAGGTTAGTCAACAACATACAATGACAACCGTAGTGTTTTAAAAAAAATAGTAATTGGTGTGTTGCATAAAACAGTCATTATTGTGTTGTATATCAGTCCTCTAGTACAGATAACACAAGCTCTGATTAGCTTGAGTCTAGATGATGCTGTGTGAATTGTCCAACATTATATTTTGCAAAAAATGTAAACTAGAGTGATTAGAGATAATGGTGTATGCGATATAAGCTGACCACCCCAACTACAACAGCACAGAGGCTGACAGTCACTATACTGCAGTACTTCATGATTTGTAACCAGCTGATTATACAAATGGTGCAAATCATGGAAACTACAATTAAATAATAGAAACAAATTAGAACTAGTATTTACAATAGAAACAATTGAGCGAACTGCAGACTATTGCAAACAATCTACTGGTAGTTCAACTTAGTTTATTATTACGTGGAATAAAATCTCCATTGATACCAGATAAAGTACCTCATAGCACAGATTATATACCTATAATACATAGGTGCATAATTAATGTCTTTTTACAGAGTATTTTGAACAAATGGTAGTGCTTAGCTTTACATTTCCTAAGGCACCAAATACATGATGAATGTAAACGGATTGCGGGTTAACTATGAACCTTGTTTTTTACCCGCTTTTTTTAATTCTTCAAACTACGATAGTTTTTTTATAGTAGAAGGCATTAAATAGCTGATGAGAACTATATTAGGACTTACTCTGCAAATCCCCATGAGTATCTGCCATGATAATGTCCTACAGAATTCATTATTTTGCAATAACGTAAGTAACTACAATGTTGCGTTTGCAATGTGCAATGTTGCAATGTTGCAATGTCACTTTGGCCGATGAAACCGGCATCATAGTACCAAAATACATTTTTCAATGGTCTCTAATAGAGATTAGGCGTTATGGGAAGAAATACTGACGATAACAGATGATAACAGATTAGTTCCGTCTGTCCCAAGAAGATCAACAATCGATGCAGTGCCAATAGTACTCACATTAATTACAAAGACCCTGTATTCGGTCGGGGCGAGCTATCGTTTCAAGATCATCGAATAATCATTATTTATTTGTAGGCAAGATGCCACATTGTTATCCTTTTAAATGTTGAGGTCCTTCTGTCCGTGTGCGCCTAAAACGTAGTCTGTACACAAAACTTCATTTGAAATTCGCTATGCGGGACATGGCCATTCTTTTCGCCACTGTCGCGCAAAAACGGTTGTTTTGCTGCTTAAGAATATTGAGCATGGTAAATTTTTGCTCATATATATATAAGACAAATCTTTTGCAGAATATATGGGAAAAGTGATTTCAATTTAGTATGGACAATTTTGGGGCCTCTCAATTACGCTCGTGATTCTAACGGCTCCGCTAGCTCAGGATATAATATCGGCACGTTCACCATAGAACTACTTTTCTCTCTTGTTAAACAAAGTAATTATTTTTATCTAGAGTGAACTAGAACTAAATTCACACTTCATAAACTATATTTGATTCAATATTGGTTTGGTAGGCCTTGAATAAGGAAACAAACCCTACCCCCACGGAAGCGTATTTTATTACACCAGCATGTTGTAGATTATCACGGTTATATTATTTTTTGGGGTATCTAATAGCATCTAAATTATTACTTATTTATTTCCGTCGATCTTTTCGTTATTTATTGACTGATATGCTACACTCAAAAGTACTTCTGGATAGACCAGCTAGACACGTCAAATACTTATTTCCTTTTTGTACATTATTTGCTTTATGTTTTCCCCAGGCCCTCCGCTCCAAGCGCGCCGTCGAGCTTTCCTTCGAGGAAGCGCAGACTCGCATCAACGAGCTGACCGTCATCAACGTCAACCTTTCCTCCAACAAGGCCAAGATCGAGCAGGAGCTGGCAGCCGTGGCCGCTGACTACGACGAAATCACCAAGGAGCTGCGTGTTTGCGACGAAAGATACCAGCGTGTGCAGGTGAGAGAGAGAAAGAATCTTTTGTCACTTAAAGAAGTACACTTTCTTTATCAGCAGATACACTTCCTGCTGGACATGCGTTCCCCAAACAAGAGGGATTCTCCCATAATCTCCACGCTCGGCAGCCGTATTGGTGTTTACAATTACAAATTACAATTCATGTTCATTTATTGTTTTACAAGTGGACTTACAATGATGTGCAGTAGGTTTGTGGTCCGAAGTGAGACTAACTCTATTTATTTTGCATTTTCACTTGGGCTCGCGCGCTTCAAGTGTTTGTGGTCCGAAGTGAGACTAACTCAAAAATACATAGAAGGAAGGTCCTGCCCTTTGGAAGATTCCCTCAAACTCTTATGACATCCACGGACAGAGTTGGAGAAATCGATTGTTACGCCGCGATGAATGCCACGGCCAGTGTACAATACATACAATACAAATAATATGTAGCTTCTATATTTATAAAATATATGTAAATAAAACAGTTATGCTATCTGCAAACTGTTGCAAACAAATTAGTGATAGCTCAACTGATCTAGGACCTAAATGAATAGTTGGAAGCGTCCCTAAGACGCTGGCTGCATTATCCCGCTGTATGGCAATGCTGATGTGCTGCTCCAGATACCAGCTCTCGGGTCACACGTCAGTTATTTACCTTAACAGGTTGGTAAATGAGAGTTGGCGATTCTAATGATTGCTCGTTCCCCGTTATTATTTATTTACAAACGTCAAAATATAAACTGATATTGGCTCAATTTCTATTTAAAACCGCGAACTAATTCTGAGATACAAATTAATGACACTGATCGTGGGCTGTTTTGGCATGGAACTAAATCCTTTACGACAATGTTACAACCTGACTCATGTGATATTAATAATTATTAATGTTAACTTTGGTCTCAGAGTAGTACTTGGACCAGGCCCAATAACATCATAGGTACCTACACATTCTACACGTTGCATTGTGGTTAGATAAGGGCTGATGATGATAATTATATAAATATTTATATTATGTATCCTGTGTGTGGATTTTATATTTATTTATGCAAGTCATTTATACTGATCATACATACGTCCACTGCTGAACGTGCCTCCCCCAAGCATCAGGTTGACACGCATCTGACACATCGCATGGCAGTCGGATTGATGATCGCAATGGATATGTTAATTAAAAATATACAGAGGGTAGCAGCTTCTTATGGGTAGGTTCCCTTTGAGTCAAGAGTTTACTTACAACATCCACGGGCTGAGTTGGGGGGTCGATGGTCTCGCGCGAAGGACACAGCTTGCAAATGTATAATTATTATGTATTTTACAAAGGAGTTGAAACCATAATTATTAATTTTTCAGACTGAGCTGAAACACACCGTTGAGCACTTGCACGAGGAACAAGAGAGGATTGTCAAGATTGAAGCCATTAAGAAGTCCCTAGAGATTGAAGTCAAGGTAATTCCTGAAATTAGTAGTTAATTCGAAAAAATTTAGAATGTTTATTAACAAAGAAAATTACAATATTAGAAACAAATTAGAACTAATATTTACAATTGAAAAAATAGTTAATTCAATTTGTTACTAGCTTTTCTTTAGTTCCGACTAGCTGTCTTAACTGAGGGGCAAGTCTGGCAAGGCGTGATCGTGGCGTCGACGCCACGATCACGTCTCGTTACCAAATTCCGGCCAGACTCACGCTACTGATCTTCAGAATCAAGCGCATGTCTAGTTATTGTACTTATATTAGAATCATAGCTAACTGTGAGATCAAGACTTAAACCAGGCGTTGTCGAAAACGACTGATTATCATTTTATTTAACAATTTCATGAAAACTAACAGCTAGGTAGGTATATATAATGTTTGTATATATAACGAAAATTATACGGTAACTGACAGTTAATTATAAGTTTCCACAAAAACACCTTAATAAAATCTTCATCAATAAAAATTGTTCATCGCAGATAAATATTACCTACATAGCACTTAACAAGGGCTCTCAATGTCAGTAAAATATTTTTTTTATTCAAAATATATTAAAAGATAAAAAAGGTTAACAAAAGAATAATAATAACTTATATTCTAAAGGTGCAAGGATATGCAATAATAACAATAAGCTATTAGGAAAATATCTAGAGGTTTGGAACTGAGTGATTTCCTTATAATAGTTATAAATAGTACCAAGTGGGTCTAAGTAGGTTTTTTTTAAATATTTAAACCTTAACAATACATTAATAAACCTATTGAAATCCTTCTAGAACATTTCCATCCGCCTGGAGGAGGTCGAAGCTAACGCCATTGTTGGAGGCAAGCGCATCATCAGTAAACTGGAGGCCCGCATTAAGGACATGGAGCTTGAAACCGACGAGGAGAAGCGAAGACACGCGGAAACCATCAAGATCCTGCGCAAGAAGGAGCGCCAACTTAAGGAGGTGATGATCCAGTGCGAGGAAGATCAGAAAAACATTATCCTGCTCCAGGACTCATTGGAGAAGACGGTGCAGAAGGTCAACATTTACAAGAGACAGCTGACAGAACAGGTGCGTATTATTTATACTTTTGGATATCTTGGTTTCAAGCTCTGCTTAGCATATAACGGTATGAAGATTGTCTATATTTTTTATTTATTTAAAAAAAATGTTGGATACAGTGACCAGAACTGCTGAAAACTAATTTAAAAAGAATAGTTATAAGCAAATGTCTTTGCATTTATGATAAAGAAGATAAACAACCGGGCTTGAGGTACAAGTACAATGTACAAAGAGCTTATAGTTAGCACCATTAAAATCCATAGGGGCATGGGAAACTGTCGTTTGGGAATAGATGAAAAACCCGTAAATTATTGTCCTCAGGAGGGCATGTCCCAGCAGAGCGTGACCCGCGTGCGACGGTTCCAACGTGAGCTGGAGGCGGCTGAGGACCGCGCCGACGTCGCAGAGAGCAACCTCTCGCTGATCCGCGCCAAGCACCGCACCTTCGTTACCACTTCCACAGGTACAACACACATAGTCATATGCGTTGAAAGTGTTATAGTGCACAAGGCACTAACATTTCCAACACATATGGGTAATCTCCGTCCGCTAGGCCTGGAAAACCCCCACACATTGACCTTTGGGAGCAGTCTATGTCCAGCAGGCTCAACTAACTAGATTTTATACGTATACTACCTGCTGCCCGCGGCTTTGCCCGCGCTTTTCATGTACCCTTTTCAGTATTAAAAGTACCAGGAGAGCAAAATTTGATTAAAAATATTTATATATTTACTTCCTTCATGTATAAGCTTCCCTAGTGGTTGAGTAAATCTTAAGGTGGACAATTGTACTGAAACAGCAAAGCACTAACATGGTGGTATAGTTTCGTCCCGGCCTACCACCCTGGGGGCTTAGGGCGGGTCCGCAGTTAATTAATTTACTATGAGAGGACAAGAACTGTCTAATGTTTTACCAACAAAGACAGTAGACTTATAAACATTATACCACCTTTGTCTCAAAAATGGTTAGAGTATAACTCCAACCATTGGATAGCCAAATATGTACGTTGTGTTTTCTTGCAGACTATATCCCGGCCATCGTATATCAGCAATATGTCCGGGCCAGTATTTCTGTGCTGACAACCATCGTATATACCAAAAATATAGCCGTTTCTCACCGAAAATTTCCGTGTGTTGCAATATTCTAGCTGGCTGGAAACTATAGCCCGTTAAGGAGTCCAATAATAAAAGTATTATTTCCTTTCAGTTTTCGTCTATGCTTTTCTAATAAATGTATTATTTCATTTCAGTGCCCGGCTCCCAGGTTTACCTCGTGCAGGAGTCCCGCGCGCTCAGCACAGAGCGTATGTGAAGCCCCCAAATCCAGCCCCTAAACAACAGCATTTGAACGGCATACCATTCATAAAGCCCCTTTATAGTCAACGGATTACTGTATCTTATATAACCATAATACAAACCTAGTGCAAGATGTCATCGTGTCACCTTGTGGACTGGCATTGCGTTGGTCCGTTGAGTATAACGGGGTGGATTATTTCATGCAGTTGGCTTGGCCCATCATTTGTTGAGCGGGGCGCAATTCCGGTCGGGTATAAGGTCAAGGTTCTGGGGATGGGATGGCCGCTCGGCGCCGCGGCTCGCCCTAACGTGTCTCGACACGCGGCCATAACGCCGACCACCCATCCCATACATTTTATATATTTACATCTAAATTCATCAAGGAACCAACGAATTTCAAGCTTTTCTTTTCAATATTTTTCTATGGTCAGCCGGCGCTATGTTATGTACCTTACGGTGCAGTAGTTTAATTTTAAAGAATTATTTTATATTATTATTTATTAATTGTGCAATACATTAATTGTACGTTTGTAACTGTAACTTTTAATAATTTTAAAAATAAATGCTATTTATGTTAAAGAAACAAAAAAAGCAATAAAACTTCAAAAGGAATTTTGTGTTTTACTTATTTTTTTCCTTTGCGTATTTATTGGGTAGATAAACAAGGTTATCGGTCATGAAATAACACAAAACTAGGAAAGCTTTCAGGAGTACATACTTCTTAGGGTTTTATTTCACATTTTCAAATGCATCATGGAAAAGCGAGGATCAGATGAGCTTTTAGAGTAACCTTCTATATGTACAATACATAGGTGATTTAGGAGGAATGAAAAAGAAATCCATTTATTTTACCCGAGTAATAAATGCAGTCCTACAAACTGGGTTTCTATGTACATACAAACAAATAGACGAATAAAAAATACATTTACCTATTACCTAATAGTAGGTTAGGTACCTTACCTGCCTTAGTAGGTAGGTACAATAATCTAAAGTAGAATTTAGAACGTTTAGACAAAACAATAGACGATTTATTTACACATCGTTCATTGTCTAAACCAATAAAGGTGGGATATTCCTCTTTTATAGATGTACAAAAAATCCGCAATGGCTTATAATTATCTATCTATTCTATCATAATAATATAAACTCTACCAGCCGTGTGAGGCCGAGGGGGGTTGCTAGTATCTAGATATATACACAATGTAACATGGTGGATCATCGGTGGCTGGAGTTTGCGGGACCTCAGTGCCTATCGTTTTAACCCCCATGTATGTATATTCTGCGATATTCAGTGGTTCAAAGTTAATTTAACTTAGGAATTATTATTTTTTTCAAATCAGATTTCAGCCTGAATTTTGATATTGCATCCAAACTAAAGGTCTGCCGCCCTGCCTTTTATTTTATTCAAGATCAATAGTGGGCCTTTTGTAACCCAAACTGATTTTCTATTTTTTAAAACTTTGTGAGACGATAAAAAAGAACTCTTTTTTGCTAGCGAGTAATTTTGACATCGATAGAACCGTTCAACAATACAAATTAAAATAAAACTTGGAGGATACGCCACATATTTTTTTATATACTAGATTAAATGCAGTCTACTTTTAAACTTGGGTAAAAAAAATTGTTAGTTACGAATAAAATATTTAAAAAATCGAAAAATCTTTCTCGAGGCCAGGAATTTTTGAGGGGGTTGAGAAGGTAGTAAAAATCCCAGTTCACTTCACCCCATTTTCAATTTGGCAAACGATGCACCAAACAACGTATAATTTTTTGATAAGCACGTTTGAAATTTGAATTGAATGACAGGACAATGTCTACCGGGTCAGCTTCTAACCAATATACGAGTATACCATCTAATGGTTATTTTATTTGTAATACTAACAGTACTGAACAGTACTGTTTTCAAAAAAACATATGAAGTGTAATAATTTCGTATAAAAATGTTAAAAATATCCAGAATTGATTAGGTACGTATATCAAAACCCGTACGTTCTCGTCAGCGCGATCTAGGCCTCGTGCATTTTTAGTAGCGACATCTAGTTATAATTTCAGTAATTTTACAAGTCGTCGAGCGCGGTCATTTTTTTTATAAATATTTTTGCAATTTCTCGTATCACAGTGTTTGTAACCAAACTCCTACGAAACGGCTTGACTGATTTTTATGAAATATTTTGTGTATTTTCGGTAGGTCTGAGAACAGGTTGTTTACAATTTTTTATACCCAGGGTGGCGCCTAAAAATTTTATTTGTATTTTTTGGAAAATTTGATATAATAGTGGGCCTTTTGAATCCCAAACTGATTTTCTATTTTTTAAAACTTTGTGAGACGATAAAAAAGAACTCGTTTTTGCTAGCGAGTAATTTTGACATCGAAAGAACCGTTCAACAATACAAATTAAAATAAAACTTGGAGGATACGCCACATATTTTTTTTTATACTAGATTAAATGCAGTCTACTTTTAAACTTGGGTAAAAAAAACTTTGTGAGACGATAAAAAAGAACTCTTTTTTGCTAGCGAGTAATTTTGACATCGATAGAAGCGTTCAACAATACAAATGAAAATAAAACTTGGAGGATACGCCACATATTTTTTTTTATACTAGATTAAATGCAGTCTACTTTTAAACTTGGGTAAAAAAAATTGTTAATTACGAATAAAATATTTAAAAAATCGAAAAATCTTCCTCGAGGCCAGGAATTTTTGAGGGGGTTGAGAAGGTAGTAAAAATCCCAGTTCACTTCACTCCATTTTCAATTTGGCAAACGATGCACCAAACACCGTATAATTTTTTGATAAGCACGATTTAAATTTGAATTGAATGACAGGACAATGTCTATCGGGTCAGCTTCTAACCAATATACGAGTATACCATCTAATGGTTATTTTATTTGTAATACTAACAGTACTGAACAGTACTGTTTTCAAAAAAACATATGAAGTGTAATAATTTCGTATAAAAATGTTAAAAATATCCAGAATTGATTAGGTAGGTATATCAAAACCCGTACGTTCTCGTCAGCGCGATCTAGGCCTCGTGCATTTTTAGTAGCGACATCTAGTTATAATTTCAGTAATTTTACAAGTCGTCGAGCGCGGTCATTTTTTTTATAAATATTTTTGCAATTTCTCGTATCACAGTGTTTGTAACCAAACTCCTACGAAACGGCTTGACTGATTTTTATGAAATATTTTGTGTATTTTCGGTAGGTCTGAGAACAGGTTGTTTACAATTTTTTATACCCAGGGTGGCGCCTAAAAATTTTATTTTTATTTTTTGGAAAATTTGATATAATAGTGGGCCTTTTGAATCCCAAACTGATTTTCTATTTTTTAAAACTTTGTGAGACGATAAAAAAGAACTCGTTTTTGCTAGCGAGTAATTTTGACATCGAAAGAACCGTTCAACAATACAAATTAAAATAAAACTTGGAGGATACGCCACATATTTTTTTTTATACTAGATTAAATGCAGTCTACTTTTAAACTTGGGTAAAAAAAACTTTGTGAGACGATAAAAAAGAACTCTTTTTTGCTAGCGAGTAATTTTGACATCGATAGAAGCGTTCAACAATACAAATGAAAATAAAACTTGGAGGATACGCCACATATTTTTTTTTATACTAGATTAAATGCAGTCTACTTTTAAACTTGGGTAAAAAAAATTGTTAATTACGAATAAAATATTTAAAAAATCGAAAAATCTTCCTCGAGGCCAGGAATTTTTGAGGGGGTTGAGAAGGTAGTAAAAATCCCAGTTCACTTCACTCCATTTTCAATTTGGCAAACGATGCACCAAACACCGTATAATTTTTTGATAAGCACGATTTAAATTTGAATTGAATGACAGGACAATGTCTATCGGGTCAGCTTCTAACCAATATACGAGTATACCATCTAATGGTTATTTTATTTGTAATACTAACAGTACTGAACAGTACTGTTTTCAAAAAAACATATGAAGTGTAATAATTTCGTATAAAAATGTTAAAAATATCCAGAATTGATTAGGTAGGTATATCAAAACCCGTACGTTCTCGTCAGCGCGATCTAGGCCTCGTGCATTTTTAGTAGCGACATCTAGTTATAATTTCAGTAATTTTACAAGTCGTCGAGCGCGGTCATTTTTTTATAAATATTTTTATCAATTTCTCGTATCACAGTGTTTGTAACCAAACTCCTACGAAACGGCTTGACTGATTTTTATGAAATATTTTGTGTATTTTCGATAGGTCTGAGAACAGGTTGTTTACAATTTTTTATACCCAGGGTGGCGCCTAAAACTTTTATTTTTATATTTTGGAAAATTTGATATAATAGTGGGCCTTTTGAATCCCAAACTGATTTTCTATTTTTTAAAACTTTGTGAGACTATAAAAAAGAACTCGTTTTTGCTAGTGAGTAATTTTGACATCGAAAGAACCGTTCAACAATACAAATTAAAATAAAACTTGGAGGATACGCCACATATTTTTTTTTTTACTAGATTAAATGCAGTCTACTTTTAAACTTGGGTAAAAAAAAAACTTTGTGAGACGATAAAAAAGAACTCTTTTTTGCTAGCGAGTAATTTTGACATCGATAGAACCGTTCAACAATACAAATTAAAATAAAACTTGGAGGATACGCCACATATTTTTTTTTATACTAGATTAAATGCAGTCTACTTTTAAACTTGGGTAAAAACAATTGTTAATTACGAATAAAATATTTAAAAAATCGAAAAATCTTCCTCGAGGCCAGGAATTTTTGAGGGGGTTGAGAAGGTAGTAAAAATCCCAGTTCACTTCACTCCATTTTCAATTTGGCAAACGATGCACCAAACACCGTATAATTTTTTGATAAGCACGTTTGAAATTTGAATTGAATGACAGGACAATGTCTATCGGGTCAGCTTCTAACCAATATACGAGTATACCATCTAATGGTTATTTTATTTGTAATACTAACAGTACTGAACAGTACTGTTTTCAAAAAAACGTATGAAGTGTAATAATTTCGTATAAAAATGTTAAAAATATCCAGAATTGATTAGGTACGTATATCAAAACCCGTACGTTCTCGTCAGCGCGATCTAGGCCTCGTGCATTTTTAGTAGCGACATCTAGTTATAATTTCAGTAATTTTACAAGTCGTCGAGCGCGGTCATTTTTTTTATAAATATTTTTATCAATTTCTCGTATCACAGTGTTTGTAACCAAACTCCTACGAAACGGCTTGACTGATTTTTATGAAATATTTTGTGTATTTTCGGTAGGTCTGAGAACAGGTTGTTTACTATTTTTTATACCCAGGGTGGCCCCTAAAAATTTTATTTTAATTTTTTGGAAAATTTGATATATTTTTTTTACGATTTGGCACTAAAAATATATAATAAACCCTCAATTTTCATCTTTCTAAGAACAACCCCCATTTTTATTAGCGATTTTTAGTTAGTAGCTATTGTAATAATCTACAACCCTCAGTGGTCGATGGCAAAACAACGTTTGCCGGGTCCGTAGTCTATCTATTTAAAACAAAGTCAGTAGTTAGTCAGTAGTTACATCACTTATAACTCGAGAACTCCAATTTTAATGATTGGCGGCGGCGCTAGTTTGGGTCAGGGAACTGCCCTAACACAAGGACAGGTAATTTTGTTCGTCCATGATCCATGCAAACATCATGAACTTGATTTTTTTGACAAATAGGTATTATTGTCATCGATCACCATCTATCGAGTAAAAATGACTACTTATCAGTAAAATCGAACCCATAGCACATAGTTGCAAATGTTGCAATGTTACAATTTAGTTTCGATAAAAGCTTTAAGATGGCGCTATGAACAATATTCCGTAACGATAGTGCGGGAATAGAACCATACTCCATACCATAGGCAAATTAAAAATAAATTCAAAAGGGATTTATAAGAGTTTTTAGAGGTTCAATATAGTAAAGGGCAGGTTCTTAGGGATTCAAAGGGATACCTATCCAAAATGGCTGACATTATTATATTGCAAAATTTATTCATTAATATCGATTTCGACTAAATCACGAGTGTAGGCTACGTTAAAGTAGATAAGTCAAAATCATCATCAGCACATGTCTTCCCACTGCTGGGTGTCTATGTATACTTGAGTTATTACGTGTTCGTCCCACTCGCTTCGGAACAAAACGGGACGTTCACGGAAAATAGAATTCAGAGGGCATTCGTCCCATTTTCAGATTTCTAGCAGAAAAGTCCAAAGTACTATCAACGACATACTTCTAGTGTAGTGTCAGTAGTCTCGATTTTCCATTATTGTTTCCGTAGGTTTTACTTGACTACGTTTATCTCACGCTATTTTGATTCAAGGACCAGCGTTTATCTCACTTAAAGTACCAGGAGAGTAGAAATTCATAGGGTATATGGTACGTTAAACTCGTGTGTATACTTATGCCACTCGTCTATTATGGAGGCTTTAATAGTAGACTGGTACAGTCTAATGTTAAAAGTATGCTAACAAAAAAGAAACACCAAATTATTATAATATAGGGTAAACCCAGGATACATGCCCCACTTTTTTAAAAGGCCTTGTAGATTTGATAGATTCCCTTTCAATTTTAAAATAAACTGAATTCGTAAGAGTGATTATTGAGACCTACATACATTCATATGTATGTGTGTACTAATTGAATCTTTAAAATAAAAATAGGAAGAAATTTATTACAACATTAAGAGTTATGTAACAGTAAATAGTAATGTTCAAACATTTGACGCATTTTTTGCGTTCGCTACGGAGATGATCACACGTAGGAGCGAGACGCGTCTGATCCACAGAATGACCTGCAGGAGTGTGAGAGTGTGTGGTGCATACGCTCCTTATTTAACCTATTAGTTTTATGTTGCGACTTTGGGAATTAGGCACCTATCCCAGTGCGGCATATATCCGGGGTTTACCCTACAGGTGTATTTTTAAAACGGGAGTGGATGGCCAAATCCGAACCCTTACAAGTTAGAAAAAAAGTCGTGAAGAGCTTGATTAATGAGAAAATAACCTGCAAAGCCTGGACACTAAATATTATGCAGTTTTTGTTGTCTAATAAATCAAGGTCACAACTCCTTTCACACCAGATTTTGCCATCCACTCCCATCTCAAAAAGCTACTCTGCATACAGAAAAGCATTAGCATTAGCATAAAACTCTCTTGAGAACCGAACAAATATAATTATCAAACATACCCTGTTATTGTAATTTGTTGTAAATTGTTTTTTTACAAAGGGCTACAAAATATCAGATTATCCAAACTTCAAACAAATACTTTAAGCTAGTGTAATCTAATTTTAATTCTAATTTCTTCTCTCTTCTCTTCTAATATCTTTTAATTTTAATCACATTTTTATTTTTATTTTATGTTAGTATCTGAAAATTAATTAAAACAATACAATAATAAAGTTCTAGAGGATAAAAAACCTTGGGACGAGTTTTGCTCCAACTCGAAATCTAACATCCTAACAAGGTAAAGGTTTTTGTTTCCTTCTTTATCTTTAAAAGAGTACAGTACTCGATGAGGTTTTATTGCATACTTAACAAAAACATCGAAGAGGTTTGTATTATTATACACTGTAGATCTTTAAATAATGTATTTATTTTCTAGTACAATAAATTGTTCATTCAAACATTCATACTGTAGGATAGAGTATGCAACAGATCTTAGTACTAAATAGTTATTATGTGTCTTACGCTAGGACTTACTACGTATTTTGTATTCTATACAATAATACAGAGATCTTTTGAGATCTGTTGATTAGGGATTGCAATCCAGTGTCATCTTAAATACGACCGGATCCGGCCGGATTTCCATTGAATCGGCCGGTTCGGTCTGATACGGTTTCCCGAATTACAATCCCTACATAATAATGTTCTATATTGATAGCTTTGAGGTGTATGTGCGAAAACTAGTCGATGGATTGATCAAACATTTTGCATACTTATGTTAGTTGTGGATCTGGAATTACTATAGGCTACTTTTATTGCGAAAAAGCAGAAGCTAGTATGTATGTACTCAATTGGAAATAAATAGTAAAATCAATAAATAGTAAACAAATCGCGAAAAGTTATAAAGTTCAACTTTAAAAGAACCCAGAACTCAATTCGCCGAGCCAGTCTAACAAAGAGCTAACTTTGATTAAGATTGTGGTACATATAAATAAATATTTATAATTTAAATAAAACGTTAAAATACAAGGTTTTTTATCATCTAGGACGAAAGTGCTTGGGAAGACAATTCCAACGAACCCAAACTCGAGGTGATTAGTCGTTTTGAGTTCCTATGGACACCTTCGGTTTCCATCATCAGACCAACTTGACGGCACCATGGCATTGCATTGTTACCGAACTTATCTAAGTATGCCAAATTTCAGCTCAATCGTTTGAGGAAAACTGTTCTAAAATTGAGTTGCAATATTTGACAGGAACAAATATACATTGCAAGCTAAATAAAAGCTTATAATAATGTTGGCTAATTATTGTTTTTATAGTTTTAGAAAAGTGGCTTTAGAAGTTATAAATCCTTCCGGAAAATGTAAAGTCGTCGACGTCTCGTCTCGTCCCGCCTAAGTGCGCCTGAACGCAACCGAATACTTGCTCATGCGCCGCCCAGTCGCGTCCCGCCCGCCCAACAGTGCACTCGCCGCGCCGCCCAAAGGTTAGTCCAAACTTTTACTAAAATACCTTTATTTGTGTCATGAAAACATGTAATGCAACTGCTATTAGTGCGAGTTAAACAAAGTGTTACATAATCTTCTACGAAAGTGGTGTCAAAACTGAGTAAAATTTGTGATTTAGAGTTTTATTTCCGTAGTGCAACGAAATGTCCTGTTAAAGAATATGGAATTTTGTACGTATGCAACCGTAACCGTATGTAACCGTGATTATAACTAATTGTTTATCGAAAATTAAAAAATACAGTTTTTCAATACGATTGCATAAAAATCAGATTTTCACATTTGTATCGGTAAATATCTAATTATTTTGTGGTTTCAGTAAAATTTCTTTTAAGGGGCTACCCCGACCTAAATCAGCGCCGCTACCTATTTTATCGTATTATTACGTTAAACAAATAAATTTTCAAATGCAATACGATAGGTATAACAAACCCCTTGGCCCGTTTGTTATATCTATCATAAGCTTATTTTTAATGCCTCTGTTATATTTTTATTTTGTATAGCTTAGGAGGAGACGCGAAAACCGAGTTTGGTGGCCAAAAGTGCAACATCGCATCTCTTCTTATGCTATACAAAATAAAACGAAGTATTACAGAGTCAATAAAAAACTTATGATAACAAACTGGGTTTTTGAGCAAAGGGATTTTTGTCAATTCCTTTGTTTAAGATAAAATAGGTAGCGGCACCAGTATGGGTCAGGGAAACACCTTAACTGAACCAAAGAAAATTGGTCTTACTGTTTTTCAGTAGGTACCTACCAAGGTTCTTATTGCAAAAGCATCTTAAAAAGGTTAATAACCAAAGTGAAAGTGTATAATAAGTTAATTCATGTATTGAATGTTTGTGCATTTTGGCTACTGTTATGTAAATACTTTCGTGTTTTGACATAAACTTATTATTGTTACAAGAATTACTAACAATTTTCATTGGAAAACTAAGATAAGAGAAAAAATAAGAAGTGTGAAAGATGCTGTCTCATATCGAACTTTCTAAATCATTTTCTAAATTATATGCTTTTTTATCATATTTTGTCCAAATGATAACTATGTATTTCTATTAAGTACAAAACAAATCAAGTTCTCTTCTGTTACATTAACATTATTGATACTCATGTTTACAATATTCATTATTTTAATATTACTGGTTGCTTGCACCTCTTTTATTATTTTGGTTGTACGTACATAAAGTACCTAATAAATTAATACATACATCCATCCAACTTAAACACACCTTGGCTATTTGCTGTAATCACATTATGAAACAACTGCTAAATCGAGCTTTACCCTTAATAATGAGACAAATAAAGAAGAAGAAACCCATCGCAGGACCTCATCAGAATGCAAGAACCCATTTGTGGGTGAAAGTGACTGTGAATTATGATGAACGTGACAAAAGTGTTGTCAATTTACTCGAAATAGTGCTTTCACTATTATTTGAAGCTTTCCGAAGACCGAAATCTAATCTGAAGATTAGATTTCGGTTCCTCGGTTGGCCTTATTCTGCAATTTTTAATTACCTAGTTGTACATTAATCCGCAATACCTAAGCAATGTTTTTCTCATTCTATCTTATGTAAATAGAACTAGACTAACGACTTTTAGCTTTTTCTTGTTAGAGGTTTATAGTTCAGTATTATTTGCAAACAAAAATAATGGTTGGTTCATAATGTAAACATAGTTTTTAATGTTATCTTATGTAAGATGTATAATGTTTATTGGTTATCTAGTACCCTACCTACCCATAACACAGGCTCTGCTTAGTTACATACTATGTGGATTGCTAGTAATTGTTATCTAAAAAAAACATAAAATGCGCCGAATTGAGAAGCATCCTCTTTTTTGAAACCAACTGAATATTTTAAAATATCTAAGTATTTAAGTATAACATAGTAGTTTCAAATGTTAGCAAAGAAATTATTTAGTGAAGTTTTAGGTGAGAGTTCACAACACGAGCAGTCAATAACGTGATGGTTCCCCCACAAACGGATATTAGAACAAACTGGGATATAAAAAAATAATTTGTCAGGATATCCCATTGCAGAGAAATGCTGCTGCAACTATTTATAGACGCGTGCGTCGGATTGTGACACGCGACCGCTCTGCTCACATGTGCGCCGTGGCTAATATTGTAAAAGCAATGCCTAGCTTGCTTGTTTTTAAACCAAGTAAGTACCTATACATTGTGTGTCTATTCGGCCCTGCTCGACAGTTCAGTTAGAGCTCATTCACACGGGTCCCGTCATTGACGATTCGTCAATAAACACGATACGTCATGACGTATGTACGTTCACATTGCATACGGAATCGTGTTTAATCACGATTCGGCAAAAATACGAATTGATGTTGACATTCGTTTCGTGATTCCGAGTTTAGTCTTGGCTGAACTACCGAACACGATCGATCACGATTCGTGTTTTTTTGGGGTACATGATTTTTAAAAGTCTGCCCGTTATAAATGATGTTTCCGTAATTATTCACACGTGATACGTGTGAACATGGGCATACAAAAAGCATTGCCGACGTCAAGTAAAAATGAATCTTGAAAAAAATTATGATTCCTCGTAGATGAGCACTTACACAACAGTTACTAGAAATCTTAAACTATTGTAAAACGTTTGTGTTTGATAACTATGAATGGTTAAAAAAAGACAATTAACATTCTAGAAAATATTTACGTACGATCGAATCATTTAGCCAAGATGTGAATGAAGGTCAAGAAAATCAAATACATACATATATGTATATCTCTAGGCTTTTGTGAATATAAACAATAGGATTCTACCTTCCTAAAACCATGGCTTACGATTCCAAAATTAATCGAAGCAAGAATAGACTTTCAATATTCAACGGTATTTACACTACGTACCCATCTAAAAGAATAAAATCTAGGGACAATTGTTTTTTTGTTAGTGGTTTTGTAATTTTAGACGACGGGGTATTTTTTCCCTGAGGCTCTCAGTGGAGGTGAGATCACTTGCGAACCCGAGTCTGAAGAACTTAGTGCTTTACTCGATAGGAAAAGCACTTATTAACTTTATCTCGTAAGATTACAGTAAAAATTCGATGTATAGAAAAAATATTTTCTACCGAATAGAACGGAACTTGCGGACCTGCATAATTTCAACAAATACAGCGAATGCACTCACCAACACGAGCTTTTGACAGTAGAAAGGTAGTGGTGCTTTGATTGTAACGAGTAGATAGATCATTCACTACATATTATAAAACTAAGTCCCCCACCGCGTCTGTCTGTTCGCGATAAACTCAAAAACTGCTAAACAGATTTTCTTGCGGTTTTCACCAAACGGTAGAGTGATTCATGAGGAAGTTTTAAGTATATAATTTGTCAAGGTTTTGTGTAAATTTGTTTAAATATAACGATAATTGTTCGATGTGAGAAAAGTTCAGCCGCCTGGGAGCTTTCATCGAAAACACTGCCTAAATCCCTTTGAGATATTTGCTCTAGTATCCGTGGGAAGCCGGGGCGCGTTGTTGGTGTTAGATAAGTAAAGAACTTATTGTTATTTAGAAATTATTATAACTGTTAGTTAAAATAAAATAAACGCATGAATGATCAAAATCAAGTTTGCGATCTTTTATCTACATGGAATTACCAATACAGTTGAGTAGGTGTCATTTGTAAGTCCATAAATTATAATATAATAAATAAAAAATTCATTGTACTTAATTGGTACACATTTGTTACAAAATGGACAAATATAAATAAAATTTTACTTGCAAAAACAGGTAGTTACAAAGAAAATTACAATAATAGAAACAAATTATAACAAATATTTACTATTAAAATTGAGCTTTCTGCAGTGAGCAGAATCTTGCGAACAATATAGAGGTACCGAATAATACAAATCAAATAACTTTACTATCACAATAATCTAATTACATTACAAAGTCATACGCAACAGTCAAGTTAGTTGAAAATAAAATATATAGAAACAGAATAAGACCCCAAACGTTTAATTCATTAAGGTCTCCAAAAGATCGAAATGAGGAATTGGAATACATACATATGTACATATGTATTATAAGCTTGTGAGTAGTCTGCACAAATAGCCGGTTTGTAGTAGGTAATTGGAGCAGGTTTCAATGGTATGTGGGTAGTGCAGATGTTTTAGCTTCATTCATTTTCCCACAGAATCCTGATGTTAACAATAACAGGTAGTTTATTCGCAAATTCTATACGAGTTTTATTTGTATTACAATAATTTATTGTACCTACCTGTATAGACTGCGCAACGAGACTGTCGGCTAGGCATGTAGGCACAAGGAGGGTGTAAGTATGTACTTATCACAAAAAACAAAGTTTTGGATTAGAGAACAACACCATTTTTCGTCTTAAAAAGTCAACACGTGACAAAATAATAAAACAAAATAATAAAATTATTGTTTAAAAAAGTTATTGTTTTTTAGGTAGGATGGAAAGGAAGTGATATGAGACAGATTTACTGCGTACAGATTTGCCTTATTCTTTGATCAGAAGAGCTCATAAGGCACACACAGGGAAGCCTGGAGACCTATGCCCAGTTGTGGGCTGATGGTGTAGATTTCGCTTCTAAGCGATAAGGCCGCCCATTGTACTGGTCCTATGTAACATCTATTTAAGTTGTATTTCTGGTGAACAATGAAGAATTTTTCATTGTACATATGTAGTTGGCAACATAAAAGCGCGGATTTTCTTTACTGCTTGTATGACGTGAAAATCACCCTTTTCAAATCCTATTGTCAATCTTTCCAGTCATGTCAACTTTGGACAGTCTATACCAAAAAATCATATAAGAGGACATACAACAATATTTGCAGGCATCTCATGGGCCTGAAGCTCTATTGTAGCACTTCAGAAATGTATACAGCAGCCCATGTTAACTCCTTCCATGCCATCCAGAGAAAGAGAATAGCCAAGTTTATGTCCAGAGTTGACATATCACTTTTGTATGGTAAGGAGTATGGCAGATCGTTCTACTTACCTTGTCAGATGATGGTCAAATCACAAACGGTGGGCGGGTATTGCCATCATAATAACTACATTTATAGCTATTTATATTATAAAATTTGACTTGTGTTAGTGCAAATTTTGTGAGCCTAAAGAAATAAAGTTATTGAATCTGAATCACCTAGAATATTTATATTTTAAATCATATTTTTCTGACGTAGGTGAACTATATAAATATTAAACTATATATACATATGTCTACCTACATAATATAAGGATCTCGTGTATGGAAATAAAGAATTTATATTATTATTATTGACAAAGAAAATAACAATCAAATAATATAAACAAATTAAAATAGTATTTTTTACAATTGAAACAATTGAGCTAACTGCAGACTGTTGCAAACAATCTACACGATATGAAATATAATATAATATCTGTATATTATTATTAAAATAAAACACTTGGATATTTGATCTTAATAAGATGTTAGTCGTTGCTACGAGAGACTTGATCTTCAAGTGCTGTCAAGTGGTAGGTGGGACGTGAGTTGTAAATGTACTATCATCCACAAAAATCCTATCGAGTATCGACTATTATCAGTGCATGTCTGAGGTGGACATCTTCCGAGCTTTGTTCGTACGATTCTCCGAGGTATATTTTATCACTTTAATCGGAATAGGTACGATCCATAGTAACGTTACTAGCTCCAAGATTTCGTAAAATTCAAGAATAAATCTTTGTTTATTTCTATTTTGGATGAGCTAAATGGTTGAAAAGCCAGATGGCAGGGAAGTTCTCGTGAATCGTTTGTTTCGTTCAAAACCATTTTTTGGCATCATGTTAAGGAATTATTAGTGGGTCAATAAGTGGGCCTCTATTAATATATTATGTTATACGCCTCAATATTTCACTGCAAGAGGACAAAAATAATACCTTTCAAGAATTTTATTCTGACTAAAAACTTTACAGTTTACTTATAATGAGAGTACTTATGATTTTGTTCATAAGCTGAAATAAATCAACTATAAGGAATTTATGTATTACTATTCGTTATCTAGTAAAAAAATACTATATAATAAATAGCTTTTGCATTAAATACAAACACGTTATTGATTTTTAGGGTTCCGTACCTCAAAAGAAACCTTAATAGGATCAAATGGGTACCTCCCGTTAACCTAGAATCATACGAATTGCAAGCAGCAAGGTCTTTTAAGTTAAAAGAACTTATTTCTTTTCCTTTTCAATGATATTGTGATACAAGATAAAAGGTTTGAATGAAAAATAAAAAATCCAGTCCTAAATTACACAGTTGACCTAGCTAAATGACATTTTCTACCGGTGAGACACCCATGGCTTTGCTCCCCAAATCAATACAAACCATCAACATTTTGTTAAGCAGCTTTCTCATATGTTGTATTTTAACAAAAATAAAGCGAAATATCCGAAAACCATAAATTTGTAGTTAATTCACAGTTAAGTACTTTATAGCGTCTTGGAGACGCTTCAAACTGGTATTGATATGGACCAGTCGAGCTACCTATAGATTGTTTGCAACAGTCTGCAGTTAGCTCAATTGTTTCAACTGTAAATATTCACTAGTTCTGATTTGTTTCTATTATTTGATTGTAATTCACAAATATTTTTTGTATTCTCGCACGGGACCAAAATCTATAAGGTACATGTACTTCCGTTGACCAAGGCAAGAAATAAGGTCTTCTAAATACGGAACCCTCGCTCGGTGCGCAGTCTCACTCGCACTTGGCGTTTTATGTTTTATTAAACGAGATAGGTACGTAACTGGGTAGGTCTTGGAGGAATCCTTTGCAACTATTTTAAAAACTTATGTCAGTTTGAGAAGTACCCAGTAGCTAGACTTCAATAGAAGGAGGTTATCAATTCGTCTGTGAGTTTTTTTTTTGTATGTATGTTACGCGATATCTCCGCCAATTATGAACCGATTTTGAAAATTCTTTCACTATTGTATAGAAAATGATCCCCAAGGGGTCCCATAAAATTGTATCCCCAGGGGATTAATATTTATTCCGGCAAAACTTAAAATAAGTGTATAAGTAAGGGAATTTGAAGTCGGTTTATCGTTTTTTAAAACACGCCATATTATTATGACTACGAGAGTCTCTTAAGGGTTTCCTAAAAACAGCTTTCCTAGCTTCCTTCAAGCATAATATGTACCTATAGTAAACTATTGGTGTACCTATGTCTCAGACCTCTCCCGATGTCAAATATTAATAAATAAATATAAAGTGATGCGTCATTGGTCAAAATCAGTTTCGAGTAACCCAGAATACTAACTTCGTGAAGTTGTTCGTTGAAGAACTCCCTAAGAATGGAACACCTGTATTAGATTCGTCATTTATTGTGTCAGCACTCACCTCGCAGTAGTGCGTAAGAACATAAAAATGATAAACAAGCTTACCTAAATCTTAATGTAGTTTTCAAACAAAATCCGCAGACTGAGAGTGTCGCGTGGTAAACAAAATGACGTCAGGAGTTCACGTGGCAACCCGCCAAGTACCTACAACTCGGGGAAATGACTGTTGTAGGTACCGATTACTCATGCTAATTCTCATTTTATCAGACTTACCAAGATTCAGATAAGGTGTCGCGCTCTAGATAACGCAGTAACTAGGATTCTGCAATATGTAGGTTTTTTTAAATTTATAGGTTTTGGAATTTGCTTTTGATATTCCACGATTAGTTTGAAAACGGTCTTATCTGGATTTATATACTCACTGACCTCAGTAAGTATATAAATCAAAATAATAATAAATAAAGGTCATTATTATGTACCTACTACTTATGCGATACGTGTGATCATGGCCATTGACTGATTTGGGGGACGCATACATATTCCCAGAAAAAAGCAATTTCTTTTAGTATAATTCGGTATTTCACAAACATATATACAAGACTAGCTGCTGCCCGCTCCTTTGCCCGCCTTTTATCGATATAAAAAATTGCCTATAAATATGTTATTCCAGGTCCCAATCTATACCCATACCAAATTTCAGCCTAATCGGTTCAGTAGTTTTTGCATGAAAAAGTAACAAATATCCATCCATACATCTATACATCCATCCATACAAACTTTCACATTTATAATATCAGTAGGATAGTAGGATTAAGATTCAAGCTAAGTTACTGAAAGCTGGCGCGATCCTCTTGTGTTTTTGTATTTTGGAGGCCAACTTCATTATGAAATTTCGTTTAATTCGATCGGTACTATGATCGAAAGAAAACAGAAATTCCGTACTATGTTGAGCTGGTACCATGACATTGCACTGTCACTGAACTTACATAAGTATTCCCTGCTGAATCGGTTGAAGATAGCTGGTCTAAAATTCAGTTGCAAAATTTGTCCCCCCCCCCCCCCCCCCAAACTAATAGGGCAAATATAATAAAAGCTTGTAACAAAACACAATAAGCTTATAGCACGAGTTATTGAATAGGATGCAAATTAGTCGATGGACGTGTCCATCACGTTGTGGTTACCCATAATGCGCTACCTGTTGAGTTGAGAGGATGCTGTGCAGTCGGGGAAGGCTGCGGTTGCGGTGGCAGCTCTGTGGTTTACTGCTTCCTTGGATTAGCTTACGATCCTGGTTACAATTGCCTTTATTTAACCGACTGTGCAACAAGGAGGGTTATGTTTCTAATCAGATGTTTTTCCTGGTACCTCCTCCACTAGGACATATCCTTGGGCCTTGGGTCCTTGGTCTGGTCTGCTCGTGGGATTGAAATGTGTTGCTACATGGTTTATTATTTGCATTGTTTCCAACCGTCGTCGTCGTCTTTTCACTGTCACCTATTTTATATGAAGCTCCATCTTCATATAAACTCATATAGGATCTAAATCTGGTCAACCATCACACTCCAAGTCCAGCAGTCCGTCCCTTAAGTAAGAGAGTAGACCAAAGTAATTGTTGTAATTAATCCTATCCTACTATCCTATTCTACTAATATTATAAATGTCTTAGTTTGTATGAATGGATGTATGGATATTTGTTACACTTTCACGCAAAAACTACTGAACCGATTAGGCTGAAATTTGGTATGGTTATAGTTTGGGACCTGGAATAACATATGCTATTTTTTATCCCGATAAAACGCGGGCGAAGACGCGGGCAGCAGCTAGTTAATTATAAATTTATTCAATGTCAGTTGATGCGAAAAGTTACTGGACATATGATCATGAATTAGCGTACCACAGTTCAGTTCCTTACTCGTCTATTTCCTGTCTAAAGTAAGCAGACCACGTGGTTATGGTTACCAGATGATACACAATAAATTAAACTTACATATCCAGAGGAACCAATATAAAAAAAAATGTCTTGCGATGATGGGAATCGATCTAATGGTTTTAGTAAACAAATGGTATTAGAGGTTGTCATATCTTTATTGACAAAGAAAATAACATACAAATAATATAAACAAATAAATCTATTATTTAGAATTGAAACAATTGAGCTAAATGCATACTGTTGCAAACAATCTACAGATCGCTCAACTGATCAATATCAATACCAGTCGGAGGCGTTCCAATGTCGTCATTATATTGGAAAAGTCAAAACTTTATTTCGTTAGGGTCATCCCACTCCCACGTCACGGAACTACATAGATTTGGCAGACGAGGCCGGCAAACGTCTTCGGGAAGAGCCGCGACCCCATTTCAGAAGTGGCAACAACCTGGTGGGCTATACTTACTGGCTTGTCAAGTCAATTTCTTACCAATTGACATAGGGGCAAACAGTCGAGGAGTCATTATAATCATAATAATTATTATCTAGCTAAATATAAAAATCAATTGCTGTTCCTTAGTCTCGCTAAAATTTAAAAGCGGCTTAACCAACACGAATATTTTTGATGAATTTTATATACTTAACGTGGCCCACGTTTTATCCGATGCAAGTCAAGCATTAATGTATCTTACATAATATTTCTTAAAACATACATTTGTATCTAGCTAACACCAAATTTTATGGTATTCCGATAGGCCCTAACTCAATTTCAACTTGTCTTACAAAATTAAAGCTGATCGAGTGCATACAACCATATAGTTTTAAGTGTAACACCAAGTAAACCAAAACTTAGAGGGAACAGGACTCTCAATAGTGGTCTATAGGCCTGTGGAGCAGAATTGTGCTGCGGGTCATAATGATAATGTAGAACTTGGTCTATATTGCAAATGTACTAAGAGTCAAAAGACAAGGGTATTTTTTTACGCTTGTAGACATTAAACGTATTGAAGCGCGGGCTTTGGTAACGCGCGTTTTAAAAACCTTCTCCAAAGGCGTGCTTCCATTCTAACGTGCGCCAGAGCTTGGTCTGAAAGCTACCAAAGCGCACGCTTTAAAACGCTATATGTACATACACATGGGTACTTGCTGAACGAACAGGATATGTAGCCACGTCAAATATTTTAAATTAAATAAATAAATAAATCATCATCATCATCATCATCATCAGCCTATACACGTCCACTGCTGGACATAGGCCTCCCCCGTACGACGCCAGAAATAGCGGTCCTGAGCCGCCTCCAATAAATAAATAATGCTGGACAATTCACACGGCATCATGTAGTCTTGGATAGCAGGGAATATGCATAATGTTTAATAATAATACTAACGTTGGGGTTTGATGAGGCTGTGTGAATTTTCCGTATTGATAGCTTGTTTTATATAACTATCTTCGTAGATAGATATTTGTTTTAATAATATAAGGTAAATATGTATAAGGAAAAGGTCTAGGTAAACTATAATTGACGTCTGATAGGTATGTACTTATGGTGTTTAATACCTACTATCGGTCACACTGGACTATGTCTTTGAGACTGCACGGAGTGGGCCATGTATTTTCGTAATGTACTCCGACAGAAATAAATTGGTTCTGTTATTTCAGCTTCTTAAAAACAAGGTGATAGTTTGTAAGCACCGTGGTGACAGGATAACTATTATAGTACCCTTGTTATAGTATAAAAGCTGATTAAACTTAACTCTGAAAAAATATTATTATAATAAGTACAACACATTTAATTAGTAAGTAACTGGATGACCGAGCTTTGCTCGGTATTTATTTTTGGTAGGATATTGTGTTTTTTAGATATTATATTTAAATACGAATTACAACCAAACACTCATTTGGGGGAGGCCTATGTCCAGCAGTGGACGTGTATGGGCTGATGATGATGATGATGACTCATTTGGCTTAATGTTGCTTAACAACGCCACCTGCTGGAGTAGCCTTAGTGTTGCGTCGTCAGAGAAGTTGGTCGCTCACAATAAAAAAAAAATAGTATTCATATTCGCCAATAGATGTCAGGAAGAGTCATATTTTTCACTTCATTTATCTACGAACAAAAACAATGGACTGAATTATGTCTTTGGCCTTGTCTATGGGTTCAACTGACAACTTTCCTCCCCCATTGTGACGTCATATCCGAATATATGCAGTAAATTAAAAAAGCTGTCATACATGATAGATCATAGACTCATAGTGATAAATGAAGGCTTTTTAGCGTCGAAATCTTGTCTATGGGAGTGGCCTATCGTAAAGTTGATTATCGAAAATACGAATAAAACAACATTTTCTAAAAATGAATCCTAGCTAGATAGATTTAACGCCCCCGAAAACCCCTGTATACTAAATTTCATGAAAATCGTCGGAGCCGTTTCCGAGATTCAGATTATATATATATATATATATATACAAGAATTGCTCGTTTAAAGGTATAAGATAATAACACAACAGCAGTAAGTATTCTAAGCAGCATTCTAATATATTCTTCGGATACAGAAATAGATTGATTTTAAAGCGCAACGTCAAATTATAATAATAAAAGGTAGAGTATTTCCCAATCACAGTTATATAAATCAGATATTCTACCACGATTGGTATTTAATTAAACAGTTAGTAATCGTCAATTCAGATTACAACAATAAAGATTTCAGCTTTTTTTCAATTTACAACCCAGTGGATTCGCCAGTAGCAAATAGGCAGACATCAAAAAAAAATTGACCGAAACGATTACACCTAATTTAAAATCCTAATAATGGAACATAAATCCCAAAATGCGATGGCAATTCATAAGCCAAAAAAAGTATGACCATCCATCAGACCATCAGCTGTTCATTGACTTAGTCGAAATAGGTCAGGCCCAGTCCGGAAGTAGACAAAAGTTCTATTTCGATACGAAAAGAAGTACTGGTTGCAGCGGTCAACAGCACTGTTTGCGTTCTATCGATCGGGAGCTTTTATTTTTAGGGCTTGTACGTAAGCCAGATTGGCTGCCATAGTGGAAAGGGCCAAGCCAAAGTTGTGTGGGATACCGCCGGTTGTTCGTACGCTGACTGACTAATGGACAACGATCACATTCTTGATTGTTTTACTATGTTGCCTGTTTTATTACTTTGAATCATAATTTAAGCATTTTTTTACTGTAAAAACTTTCGTAGTTGGACGAATTCATTATAAATGTAAACGGGTTAACAACGAACCTAGTTTGTGTTGGAAAAAACCAATGTTTCGTCCCTTAACGAGACGCTGAATGAGCGCAAAGCTAACCGCACTCACCCTGATGAAGTCCCTCGTTATGGGATGAAACGTTGGTGATCTTCCAACACAAACTAGGTTCGTAGTTATCCCACTTACATTTATAATCAATTAAGTACCTTTTGTTTTGATTGTGACCTATATTGTAAATTTACGTAAGTGTCCAAGTTTGACTGGTGGTCCTACAGCGAATAAAATATGTCACAGATGCTACCTATGCATAATGAAATCTCTTGTCGAATAGTTATTTATCTTGCCGTATTGAGGTTGACAAGAGATTTGATCATTGATTAGTTGAGCATACAGATCACCAGCGTACTGGCTGTTCTGTTCGGGATGTATTGTAATGTATGTATTTATCCAAAAACGATAACAATTATTGTAAGGACATTTTATGCAAATCAGTGCATAAAATATGGGAGTAAAATAAGGTATCCAGTTAGTAGATATTTATCTAGTAAGATAAAATCTTAACATCTGTGCCTTTCTGTGTCCATTATCATCAAGATGGATGTTGGCTCAATTATGTACGACGTTGATTCTAGATAAAGTCAGGTTCTATTTTATTTTTAGGGCTTGCAAGTGATCCTTCTTCTTGGCACTCGGTTGCAAATGATACTTTTCCATGACAAGGGAACATCAGCAGCTGCTTATCTGTAGTAAAATCAGGATGATGTGCAACGATAAAAAACTCAACACAAGAAAAATCTAAATATTTTTGATGCAATCTGAACTTCAATTATCTCTGCTAACTGTTATATATAAAAGATAATTCGAATAAAAAAAAACTTCAATTTCCTTAGTATTTACATACCTACACTGTTTTTTAAATTTTTCGGGTCAACTAATGCCTGGGAATAAATTATGTATACTCGAGATCATTCTATAATTCATACATAAGCGAAATAATTTTCCATATCAGTTCATTATTAACGGAGACACCGACGAATAGGTATACATAAACAAATACATACAGCCGAAAATAGAACCGATAAAAAACAAAGGTCTTTTGTTTTTCACTGATAAAAATGTGTGATGTTTTGTATATCTTCTGTTTTGTACTTAAGGACACAATCCTTATATGAAGACAAGCGCCACATTTGAAGCTACAAATTTATCGCTTTCTCCGCTGATCTTCATTTTTAACCGACTTCAAAAAAAGGAGGTTATCAATTCGTCTGTATGTTTTTTGTATGTATGTTATGCGATATCCCCGCCAATTATGTACCGATTATGAAAATTGTTTCACTATTGTACAGAAAACGTTCCCGAAGGGGTCCCATACATTTTTTATCCCCAGGGGATTAGTATTTATCCCGCAAAACTTTAAGTGTAAAAATAAGGGAATTTGAAGTCGGTTTATCGTTTTTTTAAAACACGCCGTGTACTTACAAATGTGTCCTTGGTTTGCAGTGCATGCTTGCGCGCAGATATACGGGGGTGATAAATGAGTCGCGCGGTTTTCAAATGTGGCGCTACAATCGGCGTAATACATGAGCATGTCTGGTATGCCGCCGCCTCAGTTAGTATGTAACATTTAGATATTCTGTGGTAAAACAAAAAATGGTATCTACTCATCGATATTTTAATACAAATATAAATAATGTTGGACAATGCACAGAACATCATCCTACCCAAGCTAAGCAGAGCTTATGTTATGGGTACTAGATGACTGATATACTTAATACAATATATTGTATTCAAGTATTTATTTTGCAATCCTAATACATACAATGTGAGAGGTCTTAAATATAACACAGATAAATATTTTTTATTATACATAGAAAATACCCAGAACATCCCAGACAAATATTTGCATATCGACAATTATTAAATAAAATGGTACTAATACAAAATGGTACTTCATCATCATCATCATCATCATTATATCAGCCCATACACGTCCACTGCTGGACATAGGCACCCCCATAAGACGCCACAAATAGCGGCCCTGAACCGCCTCCATCCATCGACTCCTTGCAACCGCTACGATGGTAAAATGGTACTTATAGATTACTAATCAACTAAAAAAATATGGTATCGATACGTATGGAGGGATTTCGTGAAGTATCACACAGCAGTACCTATACTTATGACCTTTCACAGATTACTTTATACACAGGTAAAGAGAGTTCTCCCGCACTAAAGCTACCCTCGATTTTACGAGTAACACGTTTTCGAAAGACGGACGAATTAAAAAGAAATCTACTTTGAGATAGAAACCCTCATACAAGGCTTTCTACCTCAAGAAGTAATTTTCGATCATCCCGTCATGAGTTTCAGATGTTAATGGCTTAAAGTTAATAGTACTTTACTGTAGCATATAAAGATAGATATGAGCATTCTTTTTTTTAAATTTTATTATCTTCTTTTTTAAATATACATATATTTTTGGTAGGTAAATCTACGGAAATAAACAATAGTGAATCTTTAAAACAAGCCGCATGCATGTTTAGAGCTGCAGAAAAGAACTCCCTGACGCATGTGATCATGTGATCGCAATTTATTGTACAATAATAAGTATTTTCTTTTATTTCAGAGTTATCGCGAAATTTTGAGCTATCTTCACAATCACTAATGGATCCCAGCTGATATAACGACCACAATGTCTCTAAGGAACTATGTAAGTAGGTAGAAGAATTAGCTATAAAGAGGGTCTCTGAAATATAAAAATCTGTTCACTTGTAAATTCTATGCTTAGGGTAAATCCGGGATATATGCCCAACTTTTTTTATTTTACTCTTATCTCCTTAAATACAGATAATACGCACACGGTTTTCATATGTGCAGTCACTTTGATATTTTATTTAATCGCCTTATAGTGTTTTTTGTAGACTATTCAATAAATAAATCGTATATTTTGAGTTAAAAATATAACTGCATAATAGGATAGATGCCTCACATGCGGTATATATGCCCAAGACCAAATTTTTTGGAGGGGATACATGCCCTTTGCAAGAAAACAATTATTTTACACACATACGTTTTAATCAACATTATTCTTTATTAAATGTAGGTATATATTGTTTCAGCTAGTTATATAAAGTTTAATTAAAAACAACAAAGAACACTAAATAGATCAATAATATTAGGTACAAAAATATAATCATATTAAAAACTTCAAGCCTAATTAGTCATTGGATGACGTTACTTATTTACTAAACATAGACAATATAAATTAAAACACTAAACAAATCAATCATCTACAAAACTTAAACATAATCTACAAGACAAAAATAAAATTAAAACGCTTAGTAGTTTATTCGTCATTTCTGCCATAGCTGCAGCCAATGTGTCCTCGGTCCATGTCACACACGCGGTTGGACGCCGGCTTTAACCTTTTATTTCCGGGACATTTCCAATCTGAATCATATAACATAGGTACATAAGTACACTAAAGTACGGCAAGGGATAGATGCCCTTAGGGGCGAATATTCCAAAACCTATTAGGGCATATATCACTTTTCACAAGGTTGACGTCTTTAAAAAAATTGTGGTTAATACGTTTATTGTAGAGTAAAAATTTAATTCATAATAATCTATATACATTACTTCTTATTCAGAAGCAAGAATCAAAAAAACTTACTTATTAACTCCAAAGTTATAGAGGGCTGAAAATCATCCATCAAGTAAAATCACGACTGTTTAACTCGTTATTGTCACTAGCTTTCCTACGCACAACCGCACGCGCCAACTCTTTGTGGCAGATGGAAGTGAGGGACGGGCGAATCCATATTATAAGGTATTCTTTTGTACACCTGTCTTGCATTTCACACAATTGCACTGCGGTGTCGATCCCGATTGGGCATATATCCCGGACTTACCCTAGGTGATCATTCCTTCAGGCATTTAAACTAGAGATGCAACGAATATTCGGCAACTATTCGGTATAAAGAAATATTTTTCAGAGTTCGGTAGATAATAAATAAAAAAGAAAATAACAATACATAATATAAACAAATTGAACTAGTATTTACAATTCAAACAATTGAGCTAACTGCAGACTGTTGCAAACAATCTACAGGTAGTTCAACTGGTCCATATCAATACCGCGTCGCTTAGACCAGGCGCTCAGATAATTTTTTGAATACCTGGAGAGCCTCGTTACCTACCGGACCTAGGGTCTCGACTCCAAGGGAAGCAAATGCGTAGGCTCTGTCGAGACCTGCATATTTGAGATTCTCGGCCAATTTTAAATAATATAAAAAATATATACAGGACAATTCACACAGTATTATCTAGCCCTAAGCTAAGCAGAGCTTGTATTATGGGTACTAGATAACTGATATACATAATAGAATATATTACATAGATAGATATTTATATACATATAGATATTGTGTAATTCATAACTTTTAAGAACACCACTCGGCCGAATATTATCCGACCAACTATTAGGCAATTTAATTAGAAACATATTTACATATGTATCAAAAAAATATTTAATTGTTATTCTCGATACTGTTGGTACTGTTTTGAGTTGGTTGACCACAATTATCCAAAGATGACCGATATGGCGCGGCGGGCGAAGGTCCATCTGCTATGAAGGAAGTTGCGGGTTCGATTCCCGCATTGGGACAGATCAGTTGAGAAAAACTTATATTTAAAAAAATTGTCGTGCCGCACCGGTGCAGTGCTAGGTAGGAAACACTCAATCTGGCCAGGGGTACTGAAAGTAATAGATTTGTGTTAGACCTGAGGAGAGTAAACATTACTTCTCTAATTTTGAGAGGTTTTGGGAGATAGCATGGCCCAAACAAACGAATCTCAGCGTAATTTCATGAACCCCATTTGATTCTAGATTTTATTCTAGCTACTTATGGCATTAGCGTAAGCGTCATCGCTTACGCTTCCAAATTCGTGTTTCTTTATAAATTTTACTCCAACGGATTCCCTTTGCTTTAAGATTGTATCTTTCACGTTTGATGCGTACACGCATTCCCCGCTATTTATAAAGCTGTGAAAGGAACAGCTTTATATATTGTGATAGTGTTGAGCGAAGTATATTGATTCCGATTTAGATTTATTGCTTACTTACTAAATAGACAGACAGAAATTCTCCACGCAAAATAATAAGATTTGAATAGCAGTTAAATCACTGCACGAATAGAAAATTTTACAGTGTGGTGAAGTTACATAATTGTAGTAGTTTTATTGCTCTTTTGTATAAACTTAAATCAACCAGTAGAAATACTCGTACGTTAAAAAATAATAATTTATAATAATTAATTACTTTTCAATTAATTAATACCTACTATCTTTCTTATTTCAGTATGACTCGTCTGCATATGGCCGCAATCGGGACACGGGACGAATCAAGACAACTAGCATTGCTGACCGACCCACGTCTGTTACCGCTAAATACACCACCACACCCTCGTACAAGTCCTCCAGTATACCAGTCCTTAACTCGGAACGAAACGCCGTTGAAAAAGAATCCCCCATCACCGCAATTGCAAATAAATATGCCAATTACCACAAAAGTGAATCACCTACTTCTAAATATGAAAAGAAAGATTATTCTAAGCTTTCCATTCCCACTATCACATCTACTAAAAGCAGAGATCCTAGTCCAGTATCAACATCATCAAAGTATAGCCTTGGTAGAACGTCCAGACACTTGAGCCCTGATAGAAGAATATCTAAAAGCCACAAAGAAAAAATCAGAGACTCCAGTCCTGCAGATAGAGACATTCCAAGTAAGACTGATAAGTCTACAAGCTACAGCAGCTTGTCAAGCTACAAGCTATACCCTCGAAGCTCAAGCTATACGAGGCCTGCCTCACGAACTGAAACCAAGCCTGAAGTCACCATTAATAGATATGCAATAAGCAATCGACTATCTTCAAATTATTTGAAAAGCCCGCCAACCGTGAAAAGAACTTCGGTTTCTCCTGTAAATGTCATTGAAATCACTAAACGTGAAATAGAAAAACCTTCTACGTCACCGTTACAGCAAGTAATCCAAGAAATGCCAAAGTTGGAAAACGAAACAGTCAAAAAAGAAGAAGAAACTAAAAGATCTCAGATTAGTTACGATGAAAACGAGACTGAAACAATCACTATTGTTACTCGACACACTTCACCTACACCCCCCGGATCTTCAGCGTACGTGAGAACAAGAAGAGCTGATATGGCAAAGACAGTGGAAAAAACAATCACAAGGTTAAGAAAGAAGCCTGAAATGGTAGATAAAGAAATTCAATCAGATAGATTGGATGATTCAACAAGGTCAAACAGGTTTGCAAGCACCACGAGATCTAGCGCTAATAATTGGTCTCTTTATACACCAAGTACAAATAGTTATACCGGATACGCTGGCAGATACTCCACACAATACTTGAACGTGAGAGAAAATTCTAACCGTAGTTCATTTGAAAGAAGTAGTCGAAGTCGCAGTACTGAACCACAGCCAAAAGAAAACTCAAGCAGTCCACAAAATTCAGAAAACCCCAACGACAAAATAAAAATGATCACTGATTCAAATTCAGAAATTGTTGAGGCAGTCTATGAGGAAACTAAGGGTGATGATCCTTCAGAAATAATTATAAACGTCAACCTGAAATTAAAACGAGCGAAAAGTCCAGTAGAATCAACTGAATTAGTATCTCCAGAGATTACAATATCTAACAGCCAATTACCACCACAAGCGCCCAAAGCCGAAGGCACTGTCAAAACAAAAAAAATTAAACCACGAAAGTCTAGCACAGACTCATCGTCAGATACCGGTTCCAAGAAAAAAATTGGCAAAAAGAGAAGCAAATCTGTCAGTTCTACAGATTCAGACCAAACTAGTGAAGCCAGTGACAAAGCACCGGGCTCACCTCCCAAAAGCTTCCCAAAAACTGCGTCAATTAGTAGCTTAACTAATAGTCCATCAAAACCAAGACATTCCAAGTCTCGCGAAAGTAATAGTCCAGAGTCTAGCTTGACTTTATCGACTCAGTCATCTATAAGTGAAGATGAAACAGTTTCTAAATCAAAACACCATGATGCTTCGAGAACTTCAGCCGACGAGACGTCGTTACCAACCGACCGATCTGGTAGAATACCATCTCCTTCGTCAAAACAAGAAAATGAGGAAGCAAAATCATTTTTAATCAGAGCTCTTGCACCAGTAACGAACCTTTTCAAAATAAGGCAAACGGATTCCAGCGAAAACAGTCGCTGGCCTGATTCAACTACGGAGTCTACTGGGAAAGATATATCTAATCTTGTAACAGAAAGTGACAGATCCAGTAAAAGTAAAAATATAATAGCTTCTAACGATGACCATCTAGTTCAATTAAAAGGGATTAGACCTCTTGATTCTGGAGAAAAAGCTTGGTGGCTAGAATCAGAGTCTGAGAAAAAATCAATAAGCAATAGTAATGAGAACTCTAGAGCAACCCCTGATAAAAATATTCCTCGACAAATCAGACACCAGGAATCTGGCGAACGAGCTTGGTGGATGGAGTCAAATAGTGAAAATCATAGTAGCAACCAAACTCAGCCAGTGAGTACGACCGATAGTCCTAGCGCAAATAAGCTATTCAAAAAGTGTAAGTTTGTCGACGAAGAAAAACCGTGGTGGTTGGACAGTTGCGCGAATATACCAGAAGGTGTAGAACGTTTAACTCCACCCCGAAAATCCTCAAGTGATAGTGACAAAAGCGACAAATACAACTTTTTTAAAGTACGTCGGATAGAATCAGGTGAACAAAAAGACTGGTGGGCCACAAGTAATGAAAATTCAACAAATAGTGCCAAGATAGATTCTCAACCGTTGAGTAAATCTGGATCTCAATTAAGTAAATCAGGATCTCAAAGTTTGAGCAAGTCCGGTTCTGATAGAAACTTTCCAATGAGACGAATACGGCATATCGAGTCAGGTGAACGGCCGTGGTGGCTATCAAGCAATAAAAACATTCCAGAAGGTATCGAGAAATTGCCAACACCTCCGCCTCAAGATGAATCTGATTCCTCCGACTCCGAGGAAGTTCAAGTATATTCAATACCGGTGCATATACCGCCGTTCCCTTTACACCTTCCGGACGAAGAGCCCTTGGGAGCTCGAAGAAGCCCTGAAGGTCTAGAGACTCCTAAAGAAAACGAATATTACAGAGGTCGCAATTCGCCTTACGAAAATAATGGGCATTTCCGACGGCGATGTGTCGAGAAATTTATATCTCGATACACAGATATTGACGACATATTGGGCCCATCCAGTCAGATTTACAGTCCATTCATGGACTCGATCCTGGCTAGACGTGATGAAACGCAATATGGTGATGACGACTGTGAGGAGATAGATCCAACGCAAGTCCGTATTCACGACAGCACAGCTCAGCGGCCGGTCCTAATGAAGATCGGTTCCAGGTAATATTTAATTCTACAAGCTTCTTCTGACTATGTATTTATGGGTTCTCTTTATTGAAAGTAAAATTTATCCGAGGTTCGTTTTAAGATTGGAACGAAAATTATCTAGTTAGTCGACGATTAGCACTAGCATTGATTTCATAATGGGGCGTTTCTGATAAGATTTCCTTTGCTGTGTTTCTTTAAATATGTATGGTCATTGCACGACTGGATTCCTTAGCCACTCAAAGTGCTTTCCAACTATGGCTATGCACGCCTCTACGTGCTTAGAACTGCAAACTTTCACGAACATTATTTACTAACTTCTATCCTTTGTTTCAGAAGTGACATCGTCGATTACACCGATAATCAGGTAAGTCATAGTTTAAGGATAATTTCTATAATAAGTATATATAATTAAATCGATCATTTACAATTAAGTAAGTAGTATAAAACGAATCGGAACAAATATTTACAGAGGCTATATTGTAGTTCTGACCAGTAACGTCAGCTGTCAGTATAAAAACTTGTTGATGTCGATGAGATGCGAATAAGAAACAATTTTAGTAAAGAGGGAGTCATAGTATTTGTGAGGGTTTAGTTTTTCTTGAATAAGTGGTGATTCTAAATTTACTTATTTGGTTCTGTAGGTTTGGTTTGGTTTAGTAAAAAGAACATAAAATAAACTCATAAATTTTTAATTATCACTAACAAAAATAAATTGTGTGATCAACTGAGGCGTTTATTGGTTGGGGTTTTTGGTTTAATTCGACGGAATCCTAAAAACATGTAAGTCTAGTACCTATGTACGTCTGCATGGTTGTTGAAACGAAATATATTATATATACATACATATGAATACACGGCTCGACAACAATAATTTTATGTATGAATCTTGAGTTATCAATTTGCCTTGTAAGTAATTAAATTATATAGGTATTAGTCCATAGCTGGACATAGGCCTTTCCTAATGAGTATCACAGTATCTTCAGCAATAAATATTTTTAAAACCCTTGATAATATTGTTGTTCGAAGGAAACGTATCTAGGTATTTTACTTCGATACGGTTTCAATTAAAGAAAAAATATAGGTAGGTAAGTACTTCTGACACGATTAAGAATAAAAAGTATTTTCATTTTCACTCCTAAAATAGCCTTTAAGGCACTACAAACTCAAGTATGTAATTATTATTGTATTAAACAAATACTTATTCTATTCTCCTCAAGACATGCAAAATATACCAGTACTCCCCCTCCCCCCTCGGAAGCCGCCCTAATAATGCTATGTAGCATAAAACTAAAATTGACTTGCATAGTAAATAACGACTAGAGCCAGAGTAGATAAGCTTTATAATTTTTTATTCAATCTTTTCTTGCGCCGTTTGTCTTTTATCTCATAATGCCTATAATCTCCAATCTTTGCCTGCTTTCTCGTATTTCAAACAAAGCAGGATGCCATTAAGATGCGCTCTATCATGGCGCTTAAAATTAGTAAAACCATAAGTAAAATAGATGTTTATTTATCGTGTGCATAAAATCACCATAGTGGCTCTTCAAGATAAATATGGACCTTTTTTTTAATATTTAATTATATAAGCACAATAGTACTGGATGTATCAACCTGCCGAAGGTTACATACGGATATATGTAGGCCTCCCGAAGGTTTCGGAAATCCGGATGCAGATAAATAAATATATAAATAAATAATGTTGGATCATTCACACAACACCATCTGGTCCCAAGCTAAGCAGAGATTGTGTTATGGGTACTAGATGACTGATATACATAATATATGATATACTTAATATATGTATATCAAGTTCATAGATAGATACTTTTTATTACACGTAGAGAAAATACCCAGAACACCCGAGACAAATATTTGCAGATCGTACAAACATTTGTCGCAAGGCGGGAATCGAACCCGCAACCTCCTGCGTCGCAGGCGGACCTTCGCCCGCCGCGCCACATCGGTCGTCTCAGATGATGATGATGATGACCATATATTATATTATTTATTATTATTTAATTACATTAGATTTTCTACCTTGTAGATTTAAATTCGTTTTTCTAAATTAACAAAGCAAGATTGGTTGATTTTTTGATCCATAAATATGATAATAAGTAATAAATAAAGAATACTCATGCGCAGCGCAGGCTTCGCCGCGATGACGACGCAACGGGTGCAGTGAACTGAAGAGTGCACTGTATAGAGTATCCTTGAATCGGTCTCCTCTGGGAGAACCGCGCCAGAAAGAGACAAAACTTGGTGCGCGTAGCTGACATTTCAAAAACGTGACGTCACGCGCATAGACTTTTGAACGACAATACAAAAAATATTGTGGGCTTGAGAGCAAAGAGCGCCTTTTATACAAAAACAAAGTAGCGTCTATAACACAACATAAATTTGTCATAAATGTGAACGAGAATTCTACCGTATCGATATTATAATAGGTACCTTATTACTGCTACAAATTTTAATTATCGTAAAATCTGTTATTATTTACTGTTTGTTTGAAACTTTTCGGACTAATTGTACATAAATTGTTTATTAAAAACCTTTAATTTTTTTATTCAGTTGACCTTCTGGTATTTGCAACCACACTTGCAGTCATTCAGTTATCATCTCTCTCTTTCCGACAACATGTTACATTGTTCAGCTATAACCTTACCATGGAGCGCTAGAGCCCCTCTCATAAATACTTTGGACTCATCGAAGCCTTCTAAAAGCGGTAGGTTTATACAAACGTGTAAATTTGTACCTGAGACTGGCTGAGACTTTGTTTGAGTCGTGTTCAGTAGTACGTATGGCTTTGTCAGGTTTGGTCTTCACAGGCCGTGGGTACCGGCACCCAACTCTTGACCATAATGAAGTGAAGTTGTGATTGAAAGACTGTGTGTGTTCTGATCTCAAGAAGGTAGTGTTTGGGAACTTGTATTTTTGCAGTGTCCTTCAAGTTTGGGAATAGCGCGAAGCCGGTTTTCAGTATTTTTATTTCTGATGCTAGTAACGGTACTTATCTTTATTTTAAGTTTAATATGCGAACCGAATTTTTATTACAGGTTACAAAATACTGTAGACAAAATTGGAAAGAAAACCTACGTATATTATACGCATGTCCTTGTCTCTGATATGATCTCAATAATTGATCTAGCAAATGCGATCGCTTTATTACTATTCCTTTAGGAAGATTTTATGAGCATTTTTTGTGAATAGCATTTCCTTTTTAATGCAAAGTGTTCTTGAGTTCAAACGGCTTGAAGAATAATAACGCTCAAAGATGATAGTGCGATATTTTTAAACGTGAATAACTGAAATCTAAGGTAATTTGAATTTATAGAGATATTGATTTATAGAGATGATAGACATGAGAGATCTACCAAAATATTATATCTGTAGGAGTGAAATTAGAATCATTAAAATAACTACAATAAAATAACTCGACGACAAATTTGATAACTTTACATTTGAATTCTGTTAAAAAAGTTATTGTATGCAACTTTGGTCTTTATGTTCACGTATAGACAAGACCTATAGAAAACAGGCTGTTATCAACAAATACCTGTGAATGTTAATTTTAAGACATCCGGCCCAAGTCGATAAGGGTTTTATTACTTTTTACACCTTTCGACAAAAGGAACAGAAACAATACAAGAAACAAAAGGCTCATAGTGCCCTAAGCAGGTGTGAAAATTTAGGAGAGGTCGAAATCCTTGAATTATTTGTCCCAGCATAGTTTACAGATAAATGAAACATCTTAAGCATGCCTACGCATGCTTAGACAAGAGTTTTCTGCAGCCTATCTCCAACCAGATTAATCCGTACTTCCATAAGACCGCAAAGTTCGCTTAGTAGAGTCATATATTTTAGAAATAATACATAATACTAAGAAAAGGGTGCTTGATTTGATTATTTTCATTTCAATCCCGTTTTCCCTAGCTTTCCGTTTATCCCCTGTGGCACTAGAGCATGCCAGTTCCGTAGGGAAATGCTATCTGGCACTACCAATCATACTCGTAGCTTCTTAGGTACTACCTTCTAGGCTGCATGTCTCTAACCTGACCTCGCCCTATAGAGGTAAGTTACTGGCTGGAGTAGAAGAACCGGTGCAACTCAATACTCCTTCAATATTCATCAGAATAGATCGGACTTTAACGTTGACATTAGGACATATGTATGTACCTATGTATCGATATGTATGTAATATACTTATCGATATAATGCCGCATCAAAATTTGACGGAAAATTTTATTTTGGTTGAGAACAATCCTTCAGATACATTATTTACACAGAAATTAATAAAAATCTACTTGGAAATATCTAAAATACGTTTGTTTAAACGAATTTATATTTGTTTTTATGACGGTATTTATTACGATTTGTCTATTAAAAATTCTTTAGCGAGCTATAAATTTACTTATTTGGTTCTTAGGCAATACATTAACATTGCAATATTGAAGCTTAGCAAGAACTAGGTACATATGTATATTAAACAAATAATTTAATGAAAATATACTGACTGGTAATAATATGTACGTTTAGTAGACAATCCCCCACTGAGAGATAAGATGACTGACAAAACACGTAAATATATGGTTAACATTTTAATGTGAAAAACAAGTGAGCTTTAGTAAAAAGAACATAACTTAAATATTGTAAAAATAAACTCATAAATTTTTAATTAGTATTAACAAAAATAAATTGTGTGATCTATAAATGATATTATGATGATAATTTTAACCAAAATCTCTTTATTGCATGAAAAATGGTTTTTTGAGGGATCTTAGGCGTAAAATTTGTTACACGTAATTCACTGATTAATTCGGCACGGAAAATAGACACAAAAACAATAATATAAATGTAAATTGAACAAAATATAAAATGATTGAAATATCGCGACTCTAGCCACGTAAAACTACGAGTATGTCAATTGTTAAAATTACCGAGTAAACAATAGGACAAGAACTCGGAAACCTCAGCAAGGCTCCGTAACAAGTTTGCCTAGGCATGTATGCATGATGAATCGTAAATTGGCGAAAAAGCTAACGATTATGTCATCGAACTCAGCAAAAAAGGAAAGAACAGAGAAGAATTACTATGTTTTTAATAAAAATATTGAAAAAGTTAACCAATACATTTGTATGAACTTCGTACCTAAATTTGTCTACAGTGAATATTAACTCTTTTTGACGTTATGATAATTTCTAAATTACCGTACACTTAATGAAAACATAATAATTTCGATAGCAAAACAAAGTGTGTTCGAAAGCCATATTATTAACTAGCTGGTGCCCGCGGCTTTACACGCGCTTGTCATTTACCCAATATCCGTCCCTGGGATACCATCTATCTCCCTGCCAAATTTCATTACGATCCGTTCAGCCGTTTAGGCGTGAAAAGGTAACAGACAGATAGACAGAGTTGCTTTTAAAGAGTATATAGCAGGGTATGCATGGATAAGGTGCCCCTTAGGGAAAGTTAGGTTGATATTTTTACTATGGAATCACCTTCTTATGAGATACATTTTCCTACGCTGCACGCGCTAGTTATTCAAACAAAACTACAAATTTCGAAAAATATTTTTTCTTTCTTTCGCAGCTGCAAATTTTTTGTGTGCTCTTTTTTGCAAACGCTACATACACTAAAGACGAATTAAAAAAGATACTTTTAAGTCTTCGCAGATATTGATATATCGAAATTTCACAAATAAAAATATTTAAAATAAAACACACAGACACGCACAGTAAAAATATCAAGGTAGCTTTCCCGAGAGGCATCAGACCCGTGCCTACCCTGCAATACTCGTTATAATATTATATTATAGTAGGAAGTAGGATTTTCAATTTCAACCTTATAGCTGGTAAAAGCTAACTTTCAGCTAAAGTTACACTTAGTTACTAAACTTCATTAAGGAATTTAGAAGAATGCTCAACCTTCATTAGGGACCGCACACACTCCATGCAAGTCAATGAAGCCATACCTAGCACCTAACAACACTCTTACAAGAAGATTCAAGAAAATCTGTACCTTCTTTAAAGGAAACTGAAAAACATTAAAATTAAGTATGTTTGAAAAATAATATGGCGTGTTTTAAAAAACGATAATCCGACTTCAAATCCCTGTACTTTTACACTCAGTTTTGCGGGATAAATATTAATCCCTGGGAATACAAATTCTATGGGAATATGATCTCGAAGAAGGGGTTCTTTGGGATCATTTTCTATACAAATGTGAAAGAATTTTGAAAATCGGTCTATAATTGGCGAAGATATCGCGTAATACACATACAAAAAAACCATATACAGACGAATTGAGAACCTCCTCCTTTTGAAGTTGGTTAATAAACGAAGGGGTCCTTGCATTAAACGTTTTATTTTTCGAACTTTCCTATTGCTTTTACTGTCTTATACATTTCTAGGCCTTCATAATGATAATATGTGTATTATCAGAGATTTGAAACAGTATTTTATGCCTAGCTACAGAATAACTATATTGGTCTAGTTAACCTTGAGGTTGTCGAAGGTGTCACTGTGCCAGTCTTCGAGTTACCATTTCCTTTTACACATGCTTTATTTAATTAATAAAACGAATAAAAAAACCTATGTTTGCAAACTGACAACCTAACAAAGGGTTTTAAAACAATCGTGGATTGGTAGAGTCGATAATACGACGACAATGTAATGTATATATACGTTTTGAGCGAATCGAACCGAGGGATAAAATCCTCGATAATAACTTTACGACCTTGTTCAAAGGATGATTTTCGAAAAAAAACTAATTTATGGGATAAATTATTTTTACATTGTAGTTTATTTATAACGAGTTTTGAGTGAATCAAACCAAGGAGTAATCCATACAAACTTTACCACCATTTCTAGCCCCCTAAGATATTAATTTTTCAAAATTAGATTATCTTATATGTTGTTCTAGTACATAAGCTATCTTCATACCAAATTTCATTTAAATAAGTTAAGTAGTTACGGAGATAGGTACGTGGTACCAAACATTCACACAAAGTTTCACATTTATTATATTAGTAGGATAATATATTTTATTATATATTATTTATTATATGTAGATAATATTTCATTATAATTATTAAAATATTATTATGAGTTTCTGTGTCTTATTGCTACAATAGTGGGAAGTAGTAGGTAAAGTTACAAAAGGACGGTGTCTAGCGTTGACCGGTTCTTTGTTTTGTAAATTTGTAGCAAGATCAGGGTTTCACCCGCCGAAAGAGAGGTCAATGTCTGCCGTCCTTGCCCGCAAGCCGTACAATCTGCCCGGTACACCTACATTCGATTTATTATTATGTATATAGGTAAATAAAACTATAAAGATTTATACCAATCGAGAAATTACCATTTTAGTCATATCACACTAAAATTATGAAAGTTATGAGGTTTAGGTGTTTGGCACTGAGGACAGAATTATCAGATTGAGTGACGCGCGTCACAAGTGAATAGTTTGAATTTAATTGAGTTAAATGACGACCTCTATGGCGCGGTGGGCGAAGGTCCGCCTGCGACGCAGGAGGTTGCGGTTTCGATTCCCGCCTCGGGACAAATGTTTGTACGATCTGCGAGTAGTTCAGGGTGTTCTGGAATTTTTTCGATGTATAATAAAAAAATATCTATCTATGTAGTGTATTATATTAAGTATATCAGTTATCTAGTACCCATAACACAAGCTCTGCTTAGCTTGGAGCTAGAAAATTCTGTGTGAATTGTCCAGCATTATAAAAAAATATAAAACATCCTTGTATTAGGGTAATTTACATCAGTTGGTCTATAGACAACAACAATTGAAAGTATTGAAACGGTCGAGCTAACTGCAGACTGTTGCAAACGATCGAGATGTAGCTCAACTCATTATTAATAAACGCAGAAATATCACCCGATAACAAACTTGTCGAGAACAGGTCTGCTTTCTTTACATCGTGACGACTACGGTGGGACTTAAATAACTCGATTGGCAATGGCAACTAAGAGTTTTTGTATCGGACAATAGAATTATCTAACCAGTTATCGACGCTAAGACCCACCCAGTCGACGGTGACGGTCAGATATGCCATTGCCATCTGTCCCAAAATAATGTCCCTCATAGTCTGCGATTTTGTTAAAAAAGGGAGCATACCCACCTCGTACGTCCACTGCTGAACGTGCCTCTCCCAAACACTGGAGGTTTTGACATAATCGCCACACCATGTTTATCTCAGTGGAGGTGTTAATAATTTTCCGTGTTCGGATTATTCTGGGCCAAAGCCAGTTAGACAAACACGGAATAACTCAAAAATACACGGAAGAAAGCTGCTTATGTCTGCCCTTCCCTAATGGTTCCCTTAGTCGGCTCCTATGGCATACACGGCCTGAGGTGCAGGTCGATTCTTACGCCACGGGGCCGTATGATATACCTAACTAGGTGTATAAACAATGTTTTTATGGTGTCCACTGTTCAACACGCAGTTTTATCTTATCCCCAGCACTCTCCTAGAGAAACTAGTCACATCGCAGCCTTTCTAATCTTTTGTTAATTCATTAGGAAAGCTCAAGGCGAATTTTAATTGCAAAATAGATGCAAGACAAATAAGATAAACGTGGCTACATACTCGTTTATTTAAATCTGTCGTAGATAGCTCCTTTCTGTTGATTTCACTACATTTTTTTAGAAATTTATTGCGTTTTTATGTTGTTTTCGTTTTACTTTATTCTTGATTTTGGATAATTTAGCGATTTATTTTATGAAAGTCTAGCTTCTGCTCGAGCGAGCGAAGATCTTATTGGCACGTTTTGTATATTTATTAAAGAACCTATTGATCCTATTTAAAGCTACGAAACTTTCAAGTCCAATAGATAAGGTGCGTATGGTTCTCTTTTATGAAAATAAAAAGGCGTGTTTTAAAAAACGATAAACCGACTACAAATTCCCTTAATTTTACACTTATTTTAATTTTTGCGGGATAAATACATGAGTGGGACCCCCTCGGGATCATTTTCTATACAATAGTCTTGAAGTCGGTTAAAAAGAGAAGCTATTCAGTGAATTCCCACAGACGATACAGGTACTACGGTTGCTGCCATAAAGCCATAAGATACGCTCCACCAAAACAAAACTATGTTCGAAATAGATCGCGTAGGTACTAACTTCTCAACAAAGATCACAACTACCTACGAATTCCGGGGCCGCCAGTCCCGACACCCACGCCTCGTGTTATTTTCCCACGTTACCTATTTGCGCATAGGCATCCAGTCCTGTATATCTCAGGGCCGGTATTGCCACATTTTAGATGGAATAAGAAGTACATAGAAATGGGAAATATAAACAGTAGAGGATCATCAAAGACCAATTGTCTTTTACAATAAATTTCAATGTTTAATTAAGTGCAGGATAGTACATAATGCTAACGTTTCTTCAGCGCAAAAATACAGTTAAACAAACCCCTTTTATGATAAATACAACTTAATTATGTGTCATATCACGTATTTTAAAACGGGTTAACGAGTGCATTTCGTATGCAGTCTGGACTAAGATCAGGTTATAATATAATCGTTTAATGGGTTTGAAAAAAATATTGACAAAGAAAATAACAATCAAATAATATAAACAAATTAAACAAGTATTTACAATTGAAACAATGGGCTAGAAAAACATAAAAGAATAAGTTACAACTTATAAGTTTGTTTAATAAATAGGTTCTAGAAAAATTCACAAAATGTCATGTTGCCCAAATAAAGCAGAGCTTGTTTTATGGGTGCCATGTTTAGCCGTCCGGTCTCTAGGTGTTTACCTGTTAAAAAAAGCTCATTTCGCTTATCGCTACCGGATCAATAAGTTTGCGGCTACACTACAAATATATTTTTTCGGATAAAATGCACGTATGATCCGCAGGTAGGTATTTGATCCCGGTCTGGGTATATATGTATGTATTAAGTATGGGTATACCTACTGAATACTTTATTAATCTGGTACCCATAGCAGCAGTTCTGATAACTTAGGAACCAGTTGATGCTGTAGAAAAATAGTTTATATAGTTAGTTATAATGGAAAACACTAGAAGACAAATATGAACTATTAAAAGACCACAACTGCCTTTATTTTAGCCACCTAGTTTTTTAAAACGGTCGCAATGGTCATGGGAATGCTCGTTATAATAAGAGGAGAATTGTTAAAATAACAAATAATAACAAAGAGGTATTAAATAACTAAACAACTATAACGATAACTGATAATAATAAGATTGTTGTAGGTTCTCTTGATATTTGACTGTATCCTTATCCTTACTAATAATATAAATGCGAAAGTAACTCTGTCTGTCTGTTTGTCTATCACGTTTTCACGCCGAAACTACTGAACCGATTTAAATGAAATGTGCACAGATACTTTTAGAGCCTGCGAAAGGACATAGGCTACTTTTTCATGCGAAAAAAGGGTTATAAGGGGTTGAAAGGTTTTATAGAAGTACCGTCATTTTTAAAACTAAAAGCTTGGAATTTGTTTTGAGGCAGTTAATTAGATATAAATAAAAATATCATTAAAGTTTCTACAAATTTTACCTTCAAGGAAATATTTGAAATTTGTAAAATATCAAAGTGGATAAAAGTTTGTATGAAAATTTTACTATCTCTATTCCACGCGGACGAAGTCGCGGGCACAGCTAGTACATAATAATGCGGTATTGTTTATGTATAGGTATAAAGTATTGTCTAATACGTATAATCACTGTAATTTTTCTGTTTTGTAAAATAATCTTTTTTCTCAGTTCTACCTATGGCCCTTATATTTCGAAACCTACCTACTTTAGGTAAAAATTTTAGGGTTATGAAATAATATCCGATAAAACACATCGACCAGAAAGTTTTATTAAAATCAAGTAATCAGCACCTTCATTTTATCATCGGTTACCTCTGCCGTTGGAACTTGAACTTTGCCGCTCGTGTATATGAGCACTTAATCCTTGGATATTTATTTGTCCAAATCCGGGAAAATGCTAAAATGTTTTTTTTTTAGCATTTCGCTGTCAATTATTTGCAGATTTTGCATGCGTTCTTTCGTCTAACTAAACTATACTTAAATCACTAACCTTCGGTACAATATATAAAAAAATGCAGAAACGATTATTTCGATACAATTATTTCTTATTTAGTAAAAGGACATTGATATGGCTATGTTAGTCACGTATTTTACCAATCATATCAGCTTATACATGTCCACAGCCAGCTGTTGGCCTATGTCCAGACATAGGCCTCCCCCATACGACACCACAAATAGCGGTCCTGAGCCGCCTCCATCCATCTACTCCCTGCAACCCCTACGATGTCGTCGGTCCATCGAGTGGATGGTCTCCCATTAATTTTAACCAAACAATTAGGTAATTACATAAGTGTGATATAATTTATACCTATGTATAATCCCTCAATCGCGAACACAAAAACTGAGTAGAAACAATAGAGGAGCGTTTGCGGCATCCTGAGAACTTAACGGTACGGGCTATTAAACGGAGTGAGTCAGTATCAATAGCAAGGCTCGCCTTTTAGGGGTTGGTTTTCAAGTAGCAACAGACATTATTTCCATCCAGGATTTTAGAAATACAGTTTGATAAAATTACTAGATGTCAGTCACGTCCAGAGTGCGGCATTGTCGAACATCATGTCGACTTCGGTTCCATATAATATACAGTCATATTTAAAACTTTATGAAACGGCCGTTGTTAATACTTGGATAGGTGACGGCGTCATGGTGGCTTATACTTTTTTCGATTTAAAACGAAACAGTTATATACGATGTTGCGGAACCCTTCGGGCGAGTCGATACACACTTGGCCTTTGGCCACTTGGACTTGGCACTGTTTTTTTTATATTCGAGGTCTTATAACAATTTATACCTCGTAGGTGTAAAGGATATTGCGTCAAATTTACGAAGCTTCGCTCGAGCTACGAATTGGAATAATTAGGCAGTTTTCGCAAAAGTAACTGAAACGGAACCGATAAACATCTCATCATGATAATAACAGAGAGCAGTTAAATTCTAATTAGCAGATTGGTGCAATAACGCTGTAACTTCTTGAAAGGTATCCTGGGCTAGCAGATTATATAGAGTGAGGAAATAGAGATCACACCCACACTTTACTAATGTACTGCGCACATGGCAACTCGGCAGGAGGCTGTGGGCTTAATTCGGCTAGGAGGAAATCTAGGCTAGCTATACTAAAAAAAACGTAGTGGTTAGGTTTTCTAAGTTTGTATACCTATTAGGTGAACTATTCTTTTTTTAACACATTACTTTAATTATCTCTGAGTGATTGAACATTATAGTATATAGAGCCTGCAAAGGTAGAGATCCCTCGCATCTACATCACAAGACTAGAAATCAGTTCGAGCGAGGAGCTCACACAGATTAGGTAATGCTTAAACTAACGTAATCTTTATTGACAAAGAAAATAACAATCAAATAATATAAAGAAATTAAACTAGTATTTACAATTGAAACAATTGAGCTAACTGCAGACTGTTGCAAACAATCTACAGATAGCTCAACTGGTCCATAACAATACCAGTCGGAAGCGTCCCCAAGACGCTGGCTGCATTGCCCCGCTGTATGGCAATGCTAATGCGCTGCGCCAGATACTCACCAGCTCTCGGGTCACGCGTCGCTTCGACCAGGCGCTCAGATAATTTTTTGAAAACCCGGAGAGCCTCGGTACCCCACGGACCTAGGGTCTCGACTCCAAGGGGAGCAAATGCGTAGGCTCTGTCGAGACCTGCATATTTGCGCCTCTTGAGATCCTCGGCCAAATCTGCCGCCGAACCAGCCCTCACGGATGTCCTTGAAAGATGGGAAGGCGCAAGTGTGTCGACACATGTAGCTTAAGGCTGGCATGGCGAGATATCCGACCGGCAGCCCTAGTACACGATAATCCGTGATGACCAAGCTGTTCGACAACAGTACCGCACTGGCATTGATGAGGCGCGCAACACCTTGCACCCAACCGAAGACATGTTGCTATGCTTAAACTAAGATTGGTGAACCTTTCTAACGTTTTTTTTTACCTTGTTAATTTACCTTCATAATAGCCGTCCATAATGCCTAGCGGTTTACATTACCTGTAGTGTACCAGCCAGTATGCCGTTTACGACTCTAGAAGTTTGTTTCTCAATCGAAATTAATTCGCATTCAGATACATACAGACTTAGATTTCAGTATATTGTTTTCAATTACAGAACACTCCACTTATACCACTCTTTAGGGAAATATTTCACAGTAATAAACTTTTCAACAATTCTATAGGTATAAGATATGTTTTAAGAAATCAATGGCTGTTGTTACAGCGGCTGTGGTTTTAGTTCTATCATAGTAATGCATATGTAATTAGGGTTGTACTTCGGTATAGCTGTTACGTCCAATTTGGTTTAAATTTAGTAGAGACCTTCTCTTTGACGATACAAGCAAGTATGCCAAGGGATTTTTGGAAAATCTCAATATATTTCCAGAAATCGAGGTTTGAATTTTTTTCTTTTCCGTAGAACGATGCTTAGGTGCTTCCCAAAAAATTATTAAGAACTAAGTACCCCGAAACAGAGCAGCTTACTTGTGTAGCAAAACCTTGAAAAGTACTTCTAGACAAAAAATCGTAATGGTTCTTAGAGACTTATTTGAATATTAGCGTTAAATATTTTTACTAATAATTTAATTATAACATCGTTTCCTATTGAAAAGTAACATTGTTAATCAGTTAGTTGTAAATAAAACTAACCTAATACCGACCTTAGTTTTAACTACGCAAAAACATTTGAAAAATACACCGAAACCATTAAAACTTTCGCGTACTTCTTCAAAAAAGTTATAAATAATTATATAAGATCTTTGTAAATTATACTTAACAACTTCCTTAGTCGATTTGTGCCAGCGACTTAATCTGAGTATTGATGGCGTGTACTTACGAGCTTTACAGTTATCAGGTAATCTTCTCTTTTTATTCAACCTATACATGCCAAAAGGAGGTTACATTAGTGAGGTTAAGATGTAAACAGGTTACGGGATTTTTAGGTTGGTGTGAACTTAATAACGCCTTGAATTGGAGCACGAACATTCCTAGAACTTTAGTCAAAGATTATTGATACAGCGCGCGCAGGTCCAGCTGGTCCAGGATCGAGAAGCGTGAAGACTAGAGGTTGGCTTTTTTTGCCCATGCGTGACACAAGGCTCATTGTTATTTTAATTCTAATCCAGTTATGATCATTGCTTACCAACCCGATATAAATAATTGGCGTACCTAGACTACCTTGTTTCACAAGTTTTTTATTTTAAGAGACTGTAAATATGTGCCTCTTTTTATTTTAGTTTCAGACTTACAAGCTATTTTAAAAACTCGCTATGAAGACCTGTGAAGCCTCAAAACGTTGTCTCACCCTCGAATTTACCATTCAATACTGTACGGATAAGAAATTTAATATACGCCAAAGGAGCTCGAGTACGCTTCATAAAGTAAAATACGCTACCAACACATTTCTAAAACTTTACTTATGTACTCCCAAATAGCAAACAGCTCTTATAACGCGACCTTTAAATATTAAACAAGTGTAAAGTGTTACATTTTTCGTCAGTCGCTGTAGTCAAAAAACATGGACGAAACGCTGGATGGATTTAGCTACACAAAATGCCTAAGTAAATTCATTCTATTCATCATCATCAGCCCGTACACGTCCACTGCTGAACATAGGCCTCCCCAAAAACGACGCTAGGTATAACGGTCCTGAGCCGCCTATATATTCACTCGATTCATCGACACAAAAATACGCGAACAGCAGTAGATAGCTATAAAATGGCATTGCTTCGTGATGTATCGCTGACAAGCTATTGTTCCCTGTTCCCATGAAATTTTTTTTTAGACGCAAACCGGTAATCGTCAGGTTTTGCGGACGTTCCGCGAAAAATGTTGTATGCATAGTGCTGTAGACAAATGCTCGGGACTAGGAATCGCTAACGAAAGCGTATACGAAAAAACAAAAGTTGAATTCAATTTTACCTGTAGGCCAATCATAGTGATTGTTGTCTAGGGAAGAATAGAGAACAACCTATTATTTTTATATTTATATTATCATTAAAAAATGAACTCACGTCACTGGTTTTTTTTTTTGCAAAATTAGGGTACAATTGCCTACTGAATGTAGCTAAGAAACATAGGAGTCTAGCAGCCCAAACGTAACCATAAAGGCGCGTGTAGTGCGTTACGGGAAGGGAACTTTTAAATCGCTTATACCCGATAAGCGATTTAAAAGTTATAGTCCCGATGAAATTTTATTAGGAATAATAACAAAATTACAAAAAATTCTAACATTTTTGGTGAAAATATGATGTGCAAGTTACCTATAGTAAGGAATATTCCGCTATAATCCCAGAGAGATGCCACAGTAGTAATCTCGACACTTGACATGCTTTCCTCTATCTATGATGACTTGCATCTTAGGTAGAATACCCAAAACGCGTCTTTGGCAGCGATACTACTGTCATTAGCGATTTGTTTATATAAACAAGGGCCTCTGCTCTGGACACTTGTCTACGTTCATGCACTTATTGTATAGTAGCATATCTACCTAAAGCCGGGACCGTGTGCATGTCACTTACGGGACTTCATCTCAAATGTAGAAGCAGTTTTATTGTAACTGAACTTGCCCATTTTATACCTTGTGACTTTCAAAATAAAGGTTATAAGAAAGGATTTTACCATTGTTACTCAGGCTTCCAATGTTACTAAAGTAATTCTTATGTAGTTCTTAGTCCGTAACATTAGATACCGACGTAGGTAGCTACCAAATGTGTGGTATATTATACTGAAATTATTACAATTACAATGAGCCAGGATGTGTCCCACCAAAGCAAAGGCAAAGGCCTTGCCCAGTAAAATTATAAAGCTTTTTTGTATTTGCCGAACATAAAAGGGCTTAACACTCTATTTATAACTAGCAACCCGCCCCGGCTTCGTAAGAGTAATAGTGCATAGTATATGTAATTATCTGAAAGGTAGCGTTTTCGATTAAAGCTTTCAGGCGACTTGATTTTTTCCGATACTTCCAACAATTTTCGTTATATTTCAACCAATTTACACAAAACCTTGACAAATTATGTACTTAAACCTTCCTCATAAATCATTTTATTGATTGGTGAAAACCGCACATAGAAATCCTTTCTTTCTATTTTGAGTTTATTGAGAACAGACAGACAGACGCGGCGGAGGACTTTGTTTTATAATATGTAGTGAAGAGGTAGGTACAAATAACTTAAAGCTAGGGAATCTATTTATTATAGACAACAACTTCATGTCATGTCAGTATGGAAAGCAAAGATCGGATTTCACACCGTCCGCGTCGTCGTCGTCGACGCGGCGTTTGTAGTCTTGCTTAGAGTGTGGACCTGCGACCTTGTCGGTAACAAACTGGTGGTCGAAGGTACAAATGAAGGCATTTTGAAAAAATAAGGATATTATGCACAGTGGGTTAGGTATGCTATTTATATTCCAGTGATATTATAAAGAAGGAGGTTAATTTCCAATTCTATTGTTACCATCTGGTTACCATTTTGTTTGTAAGTCTTATACTTAATAGGAAACAGTTTCAAACATGGACTCGGTTAGGGCACTAGAATATTTATTTATTTATTTATTTATTAAACATGTACTTCTATTATTGCAGGCGTACCCAATGCAATAGATGCAATATTGGGGAACTAGGTGACTAACTAAAGTACCTTAAGTAATTTAAAGTCAAACTTTAGAAAAACTATTAACAATTAATTAAACCTATCTACATAAACTTTTCAATTAGGGTGTTTTGATTTTTATTAGATTTTTGTTTCTTTATAATTTGCCAATGGTTATCTGATTTTGATAATTCTTTTGCGTTTATGCATCTACATAACACATTTGTGCAACTACCTAGCACGTCTGTACATCTACGTAACATGCCTGTGATACGTAGATGGGTATTTTTTCGTATCTATAATAAATCATGGATGGTGTAGTCGGGAATTAGTCAGCTATGCACTCAAGATCAAGAGCGCCTTAGGCTGAGGCAAAAATACTAACAGAAATGACAACTTACAACGTGTGACACAAATAGGACTTTTGTATGAGCCGACTCATTTTACTCACAAACCAAAAAAATACGCTCATTTGACCGACGCATTTTTTGTACCCTATGTCCGTCCCCGGGATACCATCTACCTCCCTGCTTTTCATTAAGATCCGTTTAGCCGTTAGGCGTGAAATGGTAACAGACAGACAGATAGACAGATTTACTTTCAATTTTATAATATTAGTAGGATAATGGAAATGAAACGCTCCTAACTTGCACCACGACGACGACGTACCGAGAGTCACGGTCAATCTCGTTAGCACATCGCACACGCACACGTGGAGTGACGTTAATCAAATCCCTTTTGCTGTAGGTATACGTACGAAGGCTTCAAAAGTAGAATGTCGCTGCATTTTTGAACAGAATTATCCAAAGATGTTTGTTTAGGAAACCGACTTCTGGAGGTTCTCAATTCAGCTGTAGGTATGTTTTTTTATGTAGAATATGTTTGTTTTTGATATCTTTGCCAGTTTTATCCCAAATTGATGAATTTAGAGCTTTTTTATAAAAAATAGAAATTATCCCACTAATGATCAATTCTGAGAAATTACCATTTTAACCTATAAAACATGACAAAATTCGGAATAAAAATTTACGTACGTAAAAACTAACAGTACGTTAGAGCATATTATGGAAGATATTTAGCCAACTGCATAAATCACCGCAAATAAAGCAAACATTCAATACAGAAAGATGGCTTAGAAAGATACTAGAAGTTTAAATATTGCACATTTGTGTTGGTCAATTTAGATATATCTGTGAGAGCAATACTCATACTCATTTCGCCGTTCATTCTCTGTATTTAGTTCGCGAATTAAAAGCAAAAAAGGAAATTTAGCAATAAGCGGCGTAAATTGTATGACTGATACGCTCACAAATATAGAGGGGTGAGTCTATGTGACGATAGTAACGAGACGTGAATACGTGTTCATGATGTCCACTTTTTCCATAGGTTTTGCCACTGCGCCTCCATCTCGTGGGAACATATAGAAATATGAGACGTCACGATCATGTCACGATCACGTCTCGATACTATCGTCCAATGGACTCTGGGCTTTGTTGTATCAATAGACCAAGCATGCTGTCAACGCGCGACAAATTAACCTACATGACCGTTGATTGAATCCATGGTATAAGAAAATAGGTTATGCTCTTCCGAGACACAATGGTCACGTGGGTGTCTCCAAGCTACGTAATCGACGCCATTGGCGATTGAGAAGACGAATCTATTTGATATAAATATTTCCTGGTGTTACCATTAGCGTACAATCGTAACTCCCCGAACTCCTATATCTGATAAAACTATGTGGTTTTGTATTTACCAATTATTTATCACATTGACTCGTATTTAACTAACCTTGTTTTCACTGATTTAACAAACATAATTGATGATTGTAATTTTTTATTGATTTTTCAATTGCCCCTTATCACGTTTGTTTCCCAAATTCTACAATTTGTTGAAATAAAGTCGCAACTGGATAGTGACGTCACCTGGAGACGCTCCCAGAAGAGCAGACCTATTTTCTTGGATCATGATTTAATCAAAGGTAAGAACTAGGCAATGGAAAGGCTGTAGTTATATCATCTGCTTAAATAGTAACATGACGTCAGGAGTCCGGAAGTATTGTAATACAGAAAGTTAGGCTGTACTAAGCCGTATGCATTCTAAGTCGGAATCAACTAAGCTGTAGGTATTCTGGTCACGCAAGGAAGGCCTTAGTTGCGGCTAAGATCCTGTTGTATGCCATTTGTTACCACTAACCCAGAGGAATCTTACAAAAATCCATAACGTTGTAATAGCAGGATAACAATCCTACCTCACCGCTTAAAAATGAGTCTGAAACTTTAAGAACATAAATAAATAAATAAATAAAAAGTTTCTTTATTTCTCTTAACAAAGGTATTGATAATATAACAATTGATATACTAGTTTAAGAATTTAGTAGGTAGGTATTGGCAATTAATATTTAAATGATACGTTTTAAACTAATAACGTAAAACAGGACACAGCTCATTAGGTCCAGCAAGAAAGATGCAAAACGCGGCCCAACGGTCATAGTTTCTTCCGTTGTTATACAAAAGTTATACCTTTACCTAAGACGGATGTCTGAGATGGAATCGTATAACCAAATCCGTAACTATGGGAACCAGAGAATAATCATGAGCTCAAAGCTCAAGTATAAAAATTCAATTCGTAAGAAGTTATAGACTGATCTGAGAAAGGTTATTATGTATATCATTTTAACGACTAGTAATTTTGATGGAGAAAATTTCGATCAAACATTTTTTAAGATTGGAGACATGCTATTGGAATTATTGCAATTTGTATTGAATAATAATGCACGAAATCGCCAAAGGTTTGAAATCAACCAATAATATTTAATAGACGGCACACGCTCCTATTGACATTATGAATGTTTAAATTATACTAAATATATATCATTGTCTCTTGCTATTCTTTAAATACATTGTTTCAGTGAAGACATAACATTCTGGTAACCTACATATGTGCCCACTCTATAGAAACATAAACAGAAAATATTAAACATTATTATGTACGTCTAGCGTCAACTTGGCATGTGTTTTGTTATAAATTATAATACATTATATTAATCAATATGTATTTTTCATATAAATTTGATGTTTCGTTCACTTTTTGACGAATAGTCATCGTTGGATTCTTGATGATGATTTAAGAGTGACGTATGTCATTTGTACAAAAAATAATATGGAACCTGTAAGAAGACATTTTTAATTAAATAAATTCTAAAAAGTCAGCGTTTAAGCTTTTTCTATTAAACTGGTTTAAAAAATTTCACGAGGCGTGATATTTTCGATGTTTTTACAGTTTTTTTACGATATGTCGGGTCAGACGTTTAGCATAACGGTGAAAGGTGGGTTTCTATTGTGCAATGTTAGTAATCTAGAATAATATCATTGTGGTACAAAATAAGTCTCTGATATTGTTTGTAGAGTCGTTCCAGAAGGTATTTCGTCTTCTCAAGAACATGAATTCAATTTTGAATATCACTGTTTTATACATTTACTTGCACTTAAAAATAATGCACAATTGCACGCATAATAAATATATTAATGAATATAAAATCCTACTTAAAGGTATTACTAGCTGCTGCCCACGCGTTCACCCGCGTTTTATCGGGATAAAAAATTGCCTATATGTTATTCCAGTTCCAAACTATACCTATACCAAATTTCAGCCTAATCGGTAACAAATATCCATACATCCATCCTTACAAACTTTGACGTTTATAATATTAGTAGGAATTAGGATAAATCTGAAAGTTTGTGAAATTTGAATTTTATTTTTTCACCTAATTTCGCCAAAACCACTCAGCAGATCAAGATGAAATTTGTACTAACATTAAGAACATGTTTTTTATCATTCATAACAAAGAAAATTACATTCAAATAATAGCCTAACTTACAATTCGATAATATTATACCGAAAATACGCGAGCGAAACCACGGACGGAAGCTATTATACTATAAACTTAAAAATATAGGTAAAAAAAGAAATAAAACCAACCAGAGTCTCGATCTAAGACAACTACTCGACTCGCCAAAAGTATTATAAAATTCAAATTTTCAACAAAATACCTTTCCAGATTCCATAAAACAAGCTTATCTATTAAGTGCACATGAGAAACGAACGACGATCTATTTCAGATAATTACGTCGTTGTCGACCGTGTCTAACAATCGTGAGAAACAACTCATTCTAACCAAACTATCATTTAGTGGCTTGGCTGCGTATACTTAGTATCTTACTTATATGCTGACAAATAAGTCAATAATAAAATATTACTATAAGAATAGAACAGAGCGAAAAAGAATAGACCGTGGACATCCGCGGGATAGAATATCGACCCCTCCAACTCCCGTGGATATCGTAAGAGCCGACTAAGGGAAACTACCAGAGGAAGGGCAGCAGGTTCCTACTGTGTATTACTAACACCTTACTGCGATCACCAAGCCGCCTGCCAAGCGTGGTGTTTATGGCAACCCTCCCCCAATTAGATTCGTGGCGTCGTCGTTTGGGGAAGGCCTATGTTCAGCAGTGGACGTTTACGGGCTGATGATGATGATAAGAATATAAGTACTAGTATTTACACGTAGGCATCGCTGTACTCAGAAGTTATAGTTAGGTTAGATATTAATATAAGTATTTATACTGACTGACCTACTTTATTCACAATAATTAATAATACAAGCTCTACAATACCGAAGACCGCTGCGGCGCGGTGGGCAAAGGTCCGCCTGCGACGCAGGAGATTGTGGGTTCAATGCCCGCCTCGGGATAAATGTTTGTAGGATCTGCAAATATTTATTCAGGGTGTTCTGAATGTTTTCTATGTAAAAAATATCTATCTATATGCAGTTATTATATTATGTACTAGATGCCCCGTGCCCACTTCGTTGGTCGGTAAAATTTTTTTGTTGTTATAGGCTATATAGATAATATAGCCTATAGCACTCACAAATAACGTGGTTACCATTAGGTAAAATAATTTTCAAAATGGGCTCAGTAGATTCAGAGATTACCCCCTTACCCCTACAACACCTCACAAACCTTACTTATTTTTATTAATGTAGTATATACATATACCTACCTAGATATACATAGATACCTACCTACATTTTATTGACTGGACGTCACACAGCTCCACATTTACCTAGGTATATTATGCGCTTCAAAAGCTTTTGATAGAACCTACTGGAGAATAGGGCACTACACATCTATTGTCCAGTTCTAAAATGGACTCGTATTTTATATCCTTCCTCGATAGTATGAACTCAAATCATGCTAAGTTTCATTCGAATACATTCAGTAGTTTTTGCGCTATTTGAGGCCGAGAAATGTCACTTCCATCCACACTCCCATGGGAACCCTAACGAATTCCAGGATAAAAATATTACATGATCTTCCTCGTAGTATGAACTTAAATCATGCCAAATTTCATTTGACTATATTCAGTAGTTTCAGCGCTATGCGCAGCCAAGAAATTTTACCCTACTGCGGGGGGGCCACTACGGGGGCTACTGGGGGTCCCACTGCGGGGCAATGTGCGGGCCCCACTGCGGGGGTCTACTGTTGGTCCCGCTGCGGGGGCCTACTGTGGGTCCCACTGCGGGGCAATGTGGGGGGCTCACTGCCGAGAGCCCCACTACCGGCGCCCCACTGCCAGTGCCCCCCACTGTGCGGGGCTACTGAGTTTGTACTACTGCGGGGTAATGTGGGGGCCCACTGCGGGGGGGCATCTGCCGGCGGCTCCCACTTCCGGGGCCCCACTGCCGGTGCCCCCACTGTGGAGGCTACTAAGGTCCCAATGCGGGGCAATGTGGGGGCTCCACTGCGGGGGGCTACTGGAAGGGTCCGGTTGCATGGGGGTCCCCACGTCCAGGCCCCCACATCCTGGGGCTCCACTGCCGGTGCCCCACAGTGAGGGGCTCTCGCTCTCTACCGCCCTTGCCCGCGCGCCATCCAGCAACGCGCTTGTCCGATTTCGGTAGCCGAAATACAAAACCGTTTAAATAACTATAGAAAGTTTTTCGTTAAGTTAACCTGTACCTAAATCCATTTGCGCTGATTAACCGTTACAACGGTAGCCGAAAAGAGTCTCTGGTACCAAGTTTCATTTGAACTCATTGAGAATTTACGGCGCTATTTGCAGCCATGAAATTTAACTTTCATCCCCTCTCCCAAGGGAACCCTATTGAAATCCGGGATGAAAGTATCCTATGTCCTTTCTCATAGTATGAACTCAAATTTTGCCAAGTTTCATTTGAATACATTCAGTAGTTTCAGCGCTATGCGCAGCCAACAAATATTACTTTCATCCCATCTCCCAAGGGAACCCTATTGAAATCCGGGATGAAAGTATCCTATGTCCTTTCTCATAGTATGAACTCAAATTTTGCCTAGTTTCATTTGAATACATTCAGTAGTTTCAGCGCTATGCGCAGCCAACAAATATTACTTTCATCCCCTCTCCCAAGGGAACCCTATTGAAATCCGGGATAAAAAGTATTCTATGTCCTTCCTCGTAGTATGAACTCAAATCCTGCCAAGTTTCATTTCAATACGTTCAGTAGTTTCGGAGTTATGCGCGGCCAAGATACAGACAGACAGACAGACAAACAGACAGACGTGATGGAAAAAAAATCATTTTTGGCATCAGTATCGATAACAGAGTGCGCTCCAAAAAAAAATTTCAAAATATTTTCAATGTACAGAATTGGACCTGTTACAGTTTTATTATAAGTATATAGATATCAGTTATCTAGTAACACAAGCTCTGCTTAGCTTGGGGCTAGAAATGCTGTTTGAATTGTACAGAATTATTTATTATATTATTTAATTGATATGTAATATATATTAATAATAAAGAGTGTAATATATATTAGTAATAAAGTGAATGTTAGATCTGTCTGTCTGTTAGTTCTTTTTTTTATAGGTGAACGGATCTCAATGCAACTTCGCAAAAATATAGATGGTATTCCGGAAATGAACATAGACAACTTCTAGCCCGGCAAAAACGAGTACGCGTCGCGAGCGGAAGCTAGAACCACAATAAAATCATATACAAAATTTACTCATCAAACATTCAAAACCATCTGTTAAAAATGTTATAACCGGAGATGTAGTTTAACGAAACAGCTGATCTCATTTCCGAGCCGCATCCAGCGTCCCGTCTCGGTTTCACAACTAGCGCGGCGCGGCGTGCGCTTACGCAAGCGTTCGGTATTAGAATAGAATACCGGCTAATGACGGCACGCCTGTCAAAATAATGGAACTTGTCACAACCGGCACAATGCACTCAGTGCAATGATCGATGCTGCAGTATAAACCCTTTATTATGATGGATCTGGCACTGAAATAGCAATGTACTGAATTTGGAATAATTTGTTGTTTTCCATAATCATCCTAACAACCCCCATTCCTTAAATTCTATCTTCTTTGTTTTGATGGTGCAACAGAATACTTATAGTATCTTACCTCCCCTATCCTGTCCTTAAGGCATCCCTATTACCTATGTAAGATTTACATGTTGTTACAAAAACCAACAAACTTACTTAAAATTGGCTACTTCCCATTGCATCCAAACCTATTGTTCTCGGAAACGAAATCTTTTGCAATATTTACAGTATTTTAAGTTTAATTTGTCTGTTACTTTTTTTAATATTAAAATAGATTTTACAGGACTAATACTCAGTCAATGTACATACTAATATTATAAACGTGAAAGTTTGTAAAGATAGATGTATGGATGTATGTTGTTACTCTTTCACGCAAAAACTACTGAACCGATTAGGCTGCAATTTGGTATGGGTATAGTTTGGGACCTGGAATAACATATAGGCTTTTTTATCCCGAGGCGCGGGTAGCAGCTAGTAGATTATAAAGCCTTCCTTATAAATTTTTACCTTGACGAATCTGAATGTATCGGAGTGTTATTAACCGATTTCAAAAGAAGGAGGTTATCAATTTGTCTGTATGTTTTTTGTATGTATGTTACGCTCATCTCTCCCAATTATGGACCGATTTTGAAAATACTTTCACTATTGTATAGAAAATGATCCCGAAGAGGTCCCATAAATTTTTTATCCCCAGGAGATTAGTATTTATCCCGCAAAACTTAAAATAAGTGTAAAAGTAAGGGAATTTGAAGTCGGTTTATCGTTTTTTAAAACGTTTCATATTATTTTCAATTATGTTCTCAGTACCTACATTGCAGAAAATGATTTATGATATAAAATTGTATAGAAATAAAACTTTCATGGGACCATTCTCAATAGTAAAATCATAGCATCTAAAAAATAATCAAAATATTATAAAAATATGCGAAGCTATTGTACTTATAACAAACACATGTAGATAAGTACAAAAAATAAACATTCAAAAGATTGATAGGTTCTCCTTTTTTGAAGTCGGTTTCTCAGGTAGGTTAGTACAAATAAATTCTGCAGAAGCGAAACCACGTAATGACCTCTTACAAAGGCTGGCTCACAGAATTGAGAATACTAAGTTATTCCCGATCCTTTGGGCTGGCTCAATATTAGCACTGTGAGCTATCTTGCCTGCTCTACGGAGTCAAAGAGAAGGTACGAAGGTGGCTGCTCACTCTAGATTACGATGCGACGGAAACCCTCCTGGTAAATCATTGGTTAAACATTTCTATTTCTACTACTATTTTATTATATATATTTATATATTAAGTATCTACAATAATAAATATATTTATTTATTATTGTAGATACTCGTAAAGTGAAATCCTTTCCTGGGCACCCCAGTTGATCTTCTTTGTATACTAAATAGTAAGAAACATGCCCAACATATTTAACTTATTTTTAATAGCGTCCTTTAGTTTATTTTTAACCGACATCAAAAGAAGGAGGTTATCAATTCGTCTGTATGGTTTTTTTTATGTATTTATGTTACGCGATATCTCCGCCAATTATGGACGGATTTGAAAATTCTTTCACTATTGTATAGAAAATGATTCCGAAGGGGTCCCATAAAAATGTTATCTCCAGGAGATTAGTATTTATCCCGCAAAACTTAAAATAAGTGCAAGGGAATTTGAAGAGGATTTATTGTTTTTTAAAACACCCCATATTATTACTTAATGTATAGTACTACTCTGTTCATTTATGGTTTGTTTCTTTGGTTTAATTTTTTGGCATTATTTGTTAGTGTACTATATCTGTATATCATGGCAAACAGACTATGTATTCGATCCCCGCGATACAGGCCTAGCCTAGTGCGGGGGTCATAGAAAATCACAAGTAAATATTGTTATGCTTAATTTTTATCAGAACATAAGTTTTGTTATATTATGAAAACATAAGGAAAGGCAAATTAATAAAATTTTCAATATTTTCAATTTTCAATTTATGTAGTTACAACCGTGATCGCGACTATTTACGGGGCACACTAATACACTTGCACCCTCACACTTATAATAAAAAAATAGTATATAGAAACTATAAACCTATGAATTCATGAATTATAAACTGACTGTTGTTTTAAAAATCATAACTTTAAAATATAATTTCTGAACAATATAATATACTGACTAATTATTTCTAGATTGAACCTAGTAGTTATTGTTATTTGTCGCTTTCAGTCTGCAGATCAAAGCTCCTCATTTAAAATTTAAAGAGGTCCCCATTTAAAACTGTTGTTTGTTCGTGAGCTGAACAATCGCTCTTCATCTTTTAAACCTAGGTTAATCCTAACTAATATTATAAATGCGAAATTATGTTTGTTTATTTTTTATTGGTTTGTCCTTCTTTCACGTCCTAACTAAGCAACCAATCGACTTGATTTTTGGCAAGGAGTTAGTTGAAAGGATGGAGAGTAACATCTACTTTTATCTTGGTAAACATCAAGATCCCATGGGAGATTGACGGGGAAATACCTTTTTATCCCCCTAGAAATGTGAAATTCGAATTTAACGCGGGTGAAACCGCGGGGAACAGCTAGTAAACTATATAAACAATAGGTAATTCAAATTTTCACAGATTGAATATCTAGTCTCTAAAATAAAGCTATGGTCTTTCGTGTGCGAGTCCAATACACATTTGGATGGTTTTTTCCTAGACTGTAATTGTAGTACAAGAGTAGGTAAATAATCTAACTGATGCCACTAATAAATCATCTTTCGTATATGTCAGCAGGCCAATGATGAATTTGCATGATTGTACCAGTTCTAAGTATAACATGGTAACTGAACTCACATTGTCAAGCCGAGCCGTGGGAATGCCACACTAATTATGCCGAAACTAAATTTTACGAGTCACGATACTAAGGTATCTTCATGATTTAGAACAGATTGTAGAGCCATCCGTAGCTCTCGCTGTCACGTCGACAGTATCGTCACGTCGTCTCGTCTTGAAAAAACACAATAATGCAGGACATAATTTTTTTTCTTTTTTCAAAACTAAATAGTGACGAATTCAAATGTCTGAATGACCTATCAACAATTTTTTAAAGTACAGGAAAAAGTATGGTAAGCATTAGAAAATCTTGTTAATATTTTTCTATAGAAAATCTAAAGAATCATCATAATTAGTGGAAGATAGTTATTTTACTGTAATGAGTAAGCCACGCACTTTGAGGAAAGGTCGTAGGTACAAGTCCAGCCCTAATCGAAAATTTTTGAGATAATTATTTAAGTTTTTAAATATCACCCAATACCTGAACCTTCAATAGGACAAATGCTTGTACGATCTGCAAATATTTGTTCAGGCTGTTCTCGATCTTTTCTATGTATAATAAAAAATATCTATCTACTGAGTCTATCAAATTAAGTACATATATTAGTTATCTAGTACCCATAACACAAGCTCTGCTTATCTTGGGGCTAGATGATGCTGTGTGGATTGTCCAACATTATTTATTTATTTATTTACATCATAAGTTATATAAAACATACAGATAAAATAAAAACCCCCTCCTTTTAAAAGTCAAAATAGTAATACCTCGTGCGTGGCAATGAACATTTCGAACGACTTAAATAAATGGTAGGCACATAATTTATACATAACGCAGACGTGATTCAAGCACGCCATATACATAAATATGTATGTATGTAAGTACATATCTATATATCCTTCCTATCCATTCAAGGTTGTCTAGGAGAGATTACTCTTGACTCTTCATCGACCGCAACTTGTCAATTAATCTGTACCTAATTGTATCTTTTTTTAAATTATTATGTAGTGTAAAGAAATTAAACTAGTATTTACAATTGAAACAATTGAGCTAACTGCAGACTGTTGCAAACAATCTACAGATAGCTCAACTGGTCCATATCAATACCAGTCGGAAGCGTCCCCAAGACGCTGGCTGCATTGCCCCGCTGTATGGCAATGCTAATGCGCTGCGCCAGATACTCACCAGCTCTCGGGTCACGCGTCGCTTCGACCAGGCGCTCAGATAATTTTTTGAAAACCCGGAGAGCCTCGGTACCCCACGGACCTAGGGTCTCGACTCCAAGGGGAGCAAATGCGTAGGCTCTGTCGAGACCTGCATATTTGCGCCTCTTGAGATCCTCGGCCAAATCTGCCGCCGAACCAGCCCTCACGGATGTCCTTGAAAGATGGGAAGGCGCAATTGTATCGACACATGTAGCATCCCACACAATAGGCCTCCCCAGCTCCCAAGGGACTAAAGTCATGCCGTCGGGCCTCTTACCATCGTCACGCAACAGACCATTCGGTTCGAGAATAGCTGGTACGTTAGCGGTGACAAAGGCCCGCCGGATGATGTCGTTAAGGCTGGCATGGCGAGATATCCGACCGGCAGCCCTAGTACACGATAATCCGTGATGACCAAGCTGTTCGACAACAGTACCGCACTGGCATTGATGAGGCGCGCAACACCTTGCACCCAACCGAAGACATGTTGCTATACGGAAAGTTACGGGATCCAATAGAGTGCCAGTATTATATGAAGGAAGTGCTTGCAACCAATGTCCTGACTCCCATTTAGAAACGGCCAGGAGACGGGCACGATCTGCAGAGCTGGAGCACGTTTGTAACAAACAATTCCGTGTCAACTCACACAGAGGCCCGTCCCATTGCCGTTGGGACAAAAGAGATTTTGGGGGAGCAGCATCAGGGCAAGCACTATGCCAAGCCATTCGAGCCTCGTCTAAGAACGAAATTTTGAATGAATTTCCAGGTGAGACCAAAGACGGATTTAAAATTTTTTCCACTAAAGAACTAGTGCTGTAGACGGAAGACAAGAACGCTGGCAGGGCTACACTTGAAATTTTGCGGATACCTAAGCCTCCCAATTTGACAGGCAGGGAGGCCTGCGACCATGCCTTGTCATCGAAACAGATATTCAAAACCGATGATAAAGTATTCTTTATTATGTTGTCTAAGCCTTCCAAGAGCTCGCTGTGTTTCCACAGTTGACAACATCTCAAAGAATACGTAAATTTAGGTACAAACAAGCAAAACCGAATAATTGTAAAAGCCATATGGCTATTAATTTTGAGAAGTCTGTTCGAGGTTTTGTTGAAATTTTGAATTTTCTCATCTACAAATGACTGAAAAGACTCATCAAAAAGTGGTGAACCAAGGAGGCGAAGTGAACATTTATCTACAACTGTAATGTTGGGAGCCAAACTATTGAATTTTATTATGATATTGTTTTTGTCTACACAAGAGTCCGAAATAAAAAGCTCGCACTTTGAAAAATTTAGTTCTAAACCTATTTGCCGAAATTCATCTGTGATGATTTTTAGGTCATTAAAAACTGTGTCCACGTCTCCCCCTATCGTTCCGTTATGTAGTTAAATGTGCTAAAAGTATTTTCCATCTATTCTCCCTACAAATTCAAGAAACAATGTTTGTAGACATTATTGTTCCCGTACTTAATCAAAAAATCTCTTTCTTGTTACTGATTTTTTGACAAGTCAATTTGTCAAAAAATCAATGTCTTTCCTAAATACACAATAATTTTTTTAACTTTACGCTACGCCTGTACAGAATTGTGTATTTTGTGTTGTGATTTGTTTACAAACATTGTCATAAGTTTGGCTTGAGTAAGTCTATACATATCTCGACTCGATGCTCTAGTACTGTACAACAATGTGAAAGGGGTCTGAGGAGCAGACCTTGAGCCGCTGTTACACAATCGTTCTTCCGCCTGACTCCACAGTCATGGGCCACGGCGTGGTGAATCGCAGACGCGTGCGCATCGGTCAACGACCTCCATAGATCTTTATCATCATCATTATCAATGTCCACCATTTAGTAACTATAATATAACATTATGGACATACCTGTATCTACCCACTGCCATCCCTCCACATTGAGACGACTGCCAAGACGAGCTTTTGTGTAGGCTAGAAAATAGACAGTAAATAAATAAATAATGCTGGACAATCCAAACAGCATCATCAAGCCCCAAAGTAAGCAGACCTTGTTTTGTGGGCTCTACTAGATGTGTAATATACACAGATATTTTGGGTTATTCCCAACGTCTCTCGTGAGACGTTCCTATTCACAACGCCTCACGAAAAGTATTCCCAACGTCTCACGTGAGACGTTGTCTAGTCTGAACGTCTCACGAAAAGTCAAAAAGCTTCTTTTTCTCAATTAAAAACTTATATTGATCATGTTTTTCAAAAATGCCCATTACCTACAGCTGTACTACATATAGATACCTATAGATTGTTTTCAACCGTCTTTAGTTAGCTCAAGTGTTTATAGAAAGCACCCGGAACGGATCTGTAGATCGTTCAAACATTTGTCCCGAGGTGAGACCTGAACCCCCCTCCGGGATTGAAGTTAAAAAAAATTATTTGAAATATTTTATTTTTTTATATCATTGTCTTGTCTGGCCTGTGCAGTGTCCATGCCAAACTTACTGGTTGTAAACTTTCTCATATTTGTGCCATTACCATTGGTGTTGGGTGAGATGGGACGATACAGCGAGGATTACCAACAAGACCAGCCTTCTGTTCTAATCTTATCGACAGTAAAATTGACGGGTGTCCTTATGTTTTCTTTCGTTTGTTTTTTTCTTTTCACGGTCTATGTAGATATATTTATCAATCTACAGCATCATTTTTAACCGACTTCAAAAAGAGGAGGTTCTCAATTCGTCTGTATGTTGTTTTTTTATGTTATATGTTTGTTAGGCGATATCTACGCCAATTATGGACCGATTTTGAAAATTCTTTCACTGTTATATAGAAAACGATTTTAAGTCGGTTTATCTTTTTTTAAAAAGGGCCATATTATATCATACCTAATCAATTATTTTAGCACTACATATGCAAAAGCGTATCAGTCATAAATAAAACTTTATTCGAGTTTGCTTGTACGAGTACAGTTTATTATTTTAAGTGTTCCCAGAATGTCAAATCACACAAATTATAGATGCCATGTTCAATTGAAACTTCAATATGATCAATTCCATACGCATAACAATGATTTGATTGCTATAAATAATACAAGTTTCTATTAACATTAACAACCGTCTGGTGGTAAATGTATTTTGTCAGCAGTAAACTCATATTATCGATAAAACCTTGAATTTTTTTCTACGTAAATCTATGGATAAAATGGTTTTTGTACATTTGCGACACAGTAAATTCGTCACGACAACATTAATTTTGATGATCCCTGCCGCATCTTATGAGTTTTTTTTATCAAATATTTAAAGCTATTTTTAAATATTATGGTTTATTTAAACATAGCTAAAAGACTGCTAAAAGACAAGCAAGCAGTCTTTTAGCAGTCTTTTAGCTTTTATATGCGAGGACACATACGAGTAAATTTTTATTATTTAAGTTTATTTATAAAGTGTGTAAAACTGTTTGTTCTCCGAATAAATTAAAATAAAATAGCCTTAGTTGTATTTTAGATTTAATTTGTTTACTTTTCTTTTTGTTTGTTCATATTACTTTTTTATCGTAAATACATTATCATCATTAGGAGCGAGTTTTTACTATATGCCTAGCTTAGTGTATCTTATTTACCTAAGTATTTAAGTCTTGTGTCGTGCCAAATAAACTTTTTTAATTTCATTTCATTTAATATTTTCTTTGCCGGGCTGCTATTGCTATATATAAGACATTTAAAAGATAGCTCTAAGTATCGCGCGCACAAGATTAGTTCCGCCCTTCTCCGTCGGGACTGATTCACATTCAAGAGGACAACACCATTATTTACCTATTTCTTTGCCTAATTTCCTTTACCATTTGAAAGCCGTTTGTGCGTGGTAACAGTCGACCGAGTATAACTTTCTCATTTATTATTATATTAGTTTATATGGATAGAAAGAGCTTCTTTATTGAGCCGGAACTTTGTTCATAAATATAACGAACTATAATTTCCGCATTTTATGCATTTGTATGATATTATACCTATAGGACCTAGCTTCTGCCCGCGGCTTTGCACGCCTTTTTTAAATAAAAGTTACTATATTATTCCAGGTCAGATCTTTATGTGTGCAAAATTTCAGCTCGATCAATTCAGTTGTTTTGGTGTTGTCTACGGCCAAACATAGGTACAACAAAGAAACAAACTTTCAGCTTTTTATATTAGTAAAATAAATTAGATTATAGATCCAGGTAATTGCATCTGCCTGTTGCGATTTCAATGGTAAAGAAAGGACATTGTATGTAAAATCTTACGTTACGTGTAATTGACAAGATTTCAACGCTTCAAAACCTAATCAATCATGTATGACACCTTTTTTTAATTTACTCCATAAACTCGGATATGACGTAACAATGGGGGAGGAAAGTTGTCAGCTAAGATAGAAGACAAGGCCATAGACTCCCTCCAGCCGTGGTATAAACTGGAAAATATGACTCTTCCTGACATCTATTAGCGAATAATAATACTATTTTTTATTGGTAGCAACTAACTGCTCTAACGACACAACAACATTAAAGCTACCATTCCAGCATAATACCAAAAAAAAAATACTGTGCAAAGCTCGGTCAGCCAGGGTATATTATGTTAGATTGATTTTAACTCTATTTGTAACATTTTTTTTCTCTTCTTCTCGTCACTTCACCCGTGTACATAGTACATACGTCTACGGGTGGAAATTCTTCCCCCAAAACTGTAACTATCACTACCTTGTCGGTACTTATGTATTAACATTAACAACCGTCTAGCGGTAAACCTATTTTGCCGGCAGTAATCGTTTATCGATAAAACACGTGATAAAATTAATTTGAATGATCCCTGCCGAATTTTATAAGGTTCTTATCAAATATTGAAGTACAATTTTAAATACTATGGCGAACAGTATCAAAATATTCATGAATTCGAAGGCGGTTTTTATTTAAGCCATGGAAATGTTCTTTCTTTATATAACTCTACAAAGGCTAAATAATAATAAATTACATAGAAAAAATGTGGTCTAAAGTTTCGCATCAATAGACGAGAGGAATGGCTTAACCACAATGCAGATAACCCTCTGGAAAGGCATTCAATAAGTACCTACTGTTATTATTCACGATTCTAATCTAATTTACGTAAAACGCAAGGTCAACCTTGAAACAAATCACCAAATCAGTTTCAGTATACCAAGATAAACAAATTACAAGAATAGACAATGATGCAGAATGGTTACTCAACATCTCTGCACATGTTCCATTCCGATATAAGTATACTCGTATAACAAAATCGGCTAGTTGGGGCTGGCAGTTAATATACTTGTAAATCAACCACATCCTTTCGACGTAAAAACCTAATCAAAACATCTTGCAAGCTTATCGTAGGCCAGGCGACGACATCGTGTAATGCGCTTGCACGAACTATTTCAGACCAGTCATCGCATCACGGAACGTGAATCCGCACGACACCAGTCGAATATTAAAAAGAAAAAATATTGAAGGCCGGTGGCGCGAATTTCAAAATTCGAACATGTTCGTAATACAAGTGATATATTTTCAGTTTTAGTGTAAAATGTGATTGGACTGTGATTTTAAAATAAAAATAGTGTTAAAATGTTTGAACTGTTGAAAGTCAGTGAAAACAGGGTGAATGGGAGTGTGGTACGAGACCTGGGAGCGGTTTCTTTCGTGTGCCGCGTGCAGTACCTGAATGATTTAGACCCCTTTCTGGAGTACAGCCTGAGGGAGCCCCTCCGGGCTCTATACCATACCTTCAACACTACTATTCCGCTGTCGTATCAGATTGCTGCCGTGCACCGTCTATTGCAAGCTCCTCATCGGGTAAGTTTTTGGTGAATTTTGAAATGAAATTATCGTGCCTAAGCACTAACGCTCCTTGTATATTTATTATGATGTAAATAAATAAATAAATAGTGCTGGACAATTCACACAGCATTATCTAGCCCCAAGCTAAGCAGAGCTATACACTACATATATATATATTTTATTATACATAGAAAACATCCAGAACACCCTGAACAAATATCTGCAGATCGTACAAACATTTGTCCCGTGGCGGGAATAGAACCCGCAACCTAGTGGTCGCAGGCGGACCTTCGCCCACTGCGCCACAGAGGTTGTCAATGTGCTCCGCTTCCATTGTTTATTTTCTTTCAGTGCAAGTTCAGTTTCTTTAATGATCTTTATCTGCTTATCTTGGGGCTAGATAATGTTGTGTGAATTGTCCAGCATTGTTTATAAATTATTCTATAAGAATTTCTTTTGTTAAGTGTTTCAATTTTTTTTTCGTGATTGTTATTACTGACTAGTATTGAATTACAATGTAAAATTGGTCCCAAAAAAATCAAATGCAACAAAAATCTTTCAGATAAATAAGATGGTATTATTTTACAAGATAATCGATGAGGGACGTTTTCATCTTTGTTTTCAAATATATCATCGTCAGATTATGAACACCGTCCTGATAATATTTTTTTCAGTCAAAGGTTCCATATTCTTCTAAGTATTAGAAGGAAAAATTTGTGAATGAAGACAGGAGAACAACTAAACAGATTATTATAAAATTTAGCGTTACCCGTAAAACATTATGTAGTAGGATAGGGAGGCAAGGCACCTATCTAACTATATCGTCAACCATGCCGTGGCAGTCGTGGCTTCAGAATCAACCCCTATCACTCATCAACCACGTCGTAAGAGTTGATGAACCTACCTGAGGAAGGGCAGTAGGTTATGTGAACCTATTTTATACACCATTGTCATCATTTTCGATTAATGTCAATCATTTATTTTATGGAAATCTTGTGATTTGGGAACGGGCCCATATTGTTCTGAAATAAGCCTGGCCTGTATTTTAACCGACTCCAAAAAGGAGGAGGAAATCTATGTTTATTTACCTCTTCACGTAAATCAGGTTAAAATGTTCATAGCTTTGGGTAGTCCTAGATCAGGCGGAAGCTAGTGAATGCATACATACACATGCGTACCTGAGATTCAATATATACATATGTATGTTCAGCAACATGTGTCATTGGCTAGGTATCCAGGTACACGATATCGCTGGATGCAAACCGCTAGATGCGGTTATTTTGAATATCACTCTTCGGATCAAGCGATCCAAATGACGCGGGCCGAAGTGTTACTAAAGACCTGATTGTGGCCACAAGGTACCTATACTCTTCCGAGACACGACGGTCACGTGGGTGTCTCTTGCTTACGTCATCATCGCCATAGGCGAATGAGAAGACGAATCTGTTTCCTGGTGTTATCATTATCAGTATCGTCAAATCGTAACTCCCCGAAATCCTTGTATTACCTGCATAAATCTAAAAAACTACGTGGTTTTGTTGTTACCAATTATTTATGACATTGACTCATGTTTAATTAACGCTGTTTTGATTGATTTAACAAACATAATTGTCGGTTCACAATTTTTTATTGATTTTTCAATTGAATCTTATCACTCAACTTCTACATTTTGTTGAAATAAAGTGGTAACTGGACAATGACGTACGGAAGAGACACTCCCGGAGGAGAAGACCTGATTTCTTGGATCATTGTGGCGATCTTGGGGGAGGCCTAGCACTAGACGTTGTTCAGTTGAGATAATGATGGCGACACATGTTCTTCTATATTACATTCACTCACCATCATCATCATATCAGCCCATACACGTCCACTGCTGGACATAGACCTCCCCCATCATCATCATCAGCTCATACACGTCCACTGCTGGAAATAGGCCACCCCCGTACTACGCCACAAATAGCGGTCCTGAGCCGCCTCCATCCATCGACTCCCTGCGACCGCTACGACGTCGTCGGTCCATCGAGTGGATGGTCTCCCATGTAGGGGGGATTTTCCATAATCACCACGCTTGGCAGGCGGATTGGTGATCGCAGTGTTGGTGTTGAAAAATACTCAGAAGGAAGCTGCTGCCTTTCCACACTACACCTACACTCACTCACTACCGATAAAATTATTTTGACGCGCTGATTCACTCACCAGCGCGAGCGTAACAATAACAGAATTTTGGAAGAGGCATAATGAGCTAAATTTAGTAATGCATGTAACTCAGGGACGTATGCAAGAATATGTGGCAAGATATACTTTTTAAATAATATCAGATGAAAAGATTATACAGTCGTAAAAAGTTGTTTTTAATAACTCGAACGAATAGTGTTCATAAATTAAAATAAAGAAAATATAAAATATAAATATAGAATATCTATCTATGTAGTGTATTATATTAAGTATATCAGTTATCTAGTACCTATAACACAAGCTCTGCTTAGCTCGGGGCTAGATAATGCAAATGAATTGTCCAGCATTATTTAATTATTAGACAATGAAGTATATCCATCCATGGCGTTGTGAATCGTTCTGCTAGTGGCGGGATTTAAATATTATCGGGTAATACAGGGTAACATCCTCCAGACTGGGCCATTTCAATCTAGGGACAAGAAAAGTTGGGAGAAAAGGAAAGGCCTTTACTATGCACTGGGAGAATGTGGACTGAAAATAAATATACCAGAGTTACTATAGTAACTCTGACAGACTTATAAGTAATATTTCTTATTAAACTTAGAAATTTTCTTAAAAGTTAACATGATAATGCTCCAAAAGTATGGGATTCATAGAAAATGGCTTACAATGTGCGCAAAATTTCCATCTGCTAAGTTCCTTGTTGTATGTTAAGTGCAGAAAATGTTTAAAACAAGATATAACTTTCCCGCCACTCGCGAAACGTAGGTACATAAGTAAGTAAGCCATTTATTTCCAAAACAGTCTTAAAAATAACATTTCGGTATTCTATGGATGTATTCTATGGATGTAGAATTTAACTTACCATTTAGTATTCCAATTTATCTTAATTATATTTATATTAACATTTTATTATGCATTAAATTAAGGTATAAATTAAATAGTAACATTAAATCAAATAATACATTTATGTTCGAAATGTATTTTCTATGTATTATCATGCATCTTTGAATAATATTTTTAAAATCTATTTTAATAAATTCACTAGGTACATATGTCATGCATTATTATTGTCCATTGAATTGGGCGCCCATCTTCGGGTGAAGGCCTCCTCCATCCATCTCCACAGTCCTGTCTGCGGCGTGTCGTGTCCATGTGACATCGGCCACGTCCTCTATGTCATCTCTCCAGCGCTGGCGGGGGCGCCCGCGCGCGCGCCGGGCGTCAGCGTCGCGGGTACCAATGTAGGATGCGCTCTGTCCATCTCCCATCAGTTATCCGTGCCACGTGGCCCGCCCATCTCCATTTCATTTGGCAGGCTAGTATTGCGTCGGCTATTTGGGTTCTCTTCCTCAGGTCTGAATTTTTGTTGCGGTCTTTTAGCCTTACATTTAGCATGCTCCTTTCTGTTGCTCTTTGAAAGACCTGTATTTTAGCGATTACCTTTTTTGATAGAGCCCAGTTCTGACAGCCATATAGTAGAGTGGGTAGGACAGACATTTCCATAGCTGTTTTCTTGATTGTCATTGGAATTTTAGCTTTAAATATATTTTTGTGTGACCAATACTTGTTCCAGGCTAATTTAATTCTTCTTTCTACTTCTGTGAATGTTTGGTTACCGAAAGAAATGTTTTGACCTAGGTAAACATAATCATCTACATATTTTATTGTATGTTCCTGTATCTGTATAGGTTTCTTTAAACTAATAGTCAAGATATATATTTTGTCTTTGTTCATTTACGTAGGTACATATGTAATAGGTAATATGTTCTCACCATATCAACACAATATATTTTATCTTAAAATAAGAAATAGGTAACGCCTCAGTCAGTTGTAGGTAAGATACCCTACTTTACAATTTAAACAAAGTACTTTGAAATTTCAACAAAGATTTACTATATAGATTTGAGTATTCTAGGTAAAAAAAATGTCTTCTCGATTATTCATTTTTTGTGAAATTTTTCTCAGCACTTCCACCGTTCCCTAGTTGTGTGTTATCATAGGTTTTGTTTCTAACTAGTGTCTACTGTCTAGGTCTCAGGGCTCCTATGCTGCGTCACTTATAGCTAGGCTAAATACTTACCTCACGTAGCTAGGTAGGTGTACTTACTACCTACCTACCTTGATATTTAGGCGTAAACATTACTAATACCTGAGTTACTCACCGCGGTATTTGGCTAAAATTATCCGTTCTAAATATTTCTGCTGGTCCGCCTCAGGTGCGTATAGTGAAGTGACATTATGACATCGTGGTATATCGTTCCATTTAATAATACTAAAACAACAGTAACATCTGTATCGAATAATTTTTAAAATTTATGATCCGTTTATTCCTATGACAAATCTAAGATATTAAGTGTGAATAATAAGTGGATAATAAGTGTGAATGAGTGATAAGAAGTGACTGATAGAAGTGATAGATGATCTAATTAAGAAGTGACCTTATATTATATTAGACCTGCGACTCACCCGGCTTCGCACGGGTGCAATACTGATACTAAATTATACATAAGAAACTCTCTCTTGACTCAATCTATCTATAAAAAAAACTGCATCAAAATCTGTTGCGTAGTTTTAAAGATCTAAGCATACACAGGGACAGAGAGCGGGAAGCGACTTTGTTTTATACTATGTAGTGATCTAGTGATAATACTTACTGTTTACAGTTGTAAATAAAGCGTTCGGTGAAGTCAATCCAACATCTGTAGTATATATACCATTACTACCCACACTCTGTGGCGACAGCGGATATTTTCCAAGTGGGACTAAAATTCACTTCCAAAAGAGGAGCCGCGGAAAATGTTACCAAACTTTTTAGTACTACTTTCTCGTTTATTGTGTGAAAAGTATACACTAATTGTACCAAGTTGTACAGATAAGTAACTATTCTCCTCGTGTATAAAGCTATCTTCGTCTTGGTCGTTATTAATTAATTCCCTCTCGCATTCAGGATTTTAGTAACTCCCTTGCTTCGCTCGTGAGTTATTCTAGAATCCTGAATTGCGCTCGGGATTCAATGACGCCCGAAGTAAGATATTGCTTTACACACCAGTGCATAAATCTACTAGCTTTGTCATTGACTTATGGGCCATAGATCTGAAATAATCTATTATTTCGTTGTTGCAAATTTTATTTCTATTTCTTTTGACATTTGTTTTTTATACATATTTTTAATTTATTTGCATTGTTTGAGTAAAGCACAACACAAGCCTTGGTCAGGTATAACTGCCCTGCTGGCCACGCTATGATGGCCACAACCTTAGCTTGCTACGGTCTCAGGTAAACAAGAGGTAGGTACAGAAATTTTAAGTCAGTTTATCGTTTTTAAAACACGCCAAATTACTTATATACAATTGAAAATTGATAGTTGATATGATACCCGTTGCGTGAACTGCAGCGGTGGTTTATACCTACCGGTGATATAACACACCTACAACGACGCAATAGTGGAAGTGGAGAAAGAAGATGTCATCGTCTCTTTTTCGAGGTCCAAAAATAGTAATCCACTTGGAGGAGTCATCTTAGAGTAGGACAGCATTGTCCCGTGGAAATACATTGTGACTCGGAGATGTCTGCTAAAATTATTTATCTACCTACGCATATACTTAAGTATTTTATATTCAGGATTTAAAAAAAAAAAAGAAAAAATGTTTATTGGTACAAGTTAGGAAACCGAATTAGTTTTGAAAAACGATGTCATCTGCAGAGGTTTAAAACTCTTTGTATGTATTGTATATTTAAGTAATTACCAACGTCTAATACGTGTACAACTGCTTCGTGTCCATCCCATGGTTGTCTGGAAGAGATCGCTCTTAGCTATAAGGCCGCCCATTGTGCAAATTTGTTATTTCTATTTTCCTGTATATGTATTTTCTTTGCAATGAAGTGTAATGTATTGTATTGTATTGTACCTACCTTCTCACACTAAATCGACAAATCTCCGTTTCGTTATATGTCATCATCATCATATCAACCCACACACGTCCACTGTTGGACATAGGCCTCCCCCGTATACTATGTATGTATGTCTACTATTTTTGTAAACAAAGGCCCCATACTAAACCTAAAATTCACTTTTTTGTTGTTGTTTAGCTGACAGATTTTGCGCTATTTAGTACCCTCTGAATATGATTTTCCGCCTACGTCCCACTTTGGCCCGAAGCGAGTGGGACGAACACGGAATAACTCCTTAATTGAAGTAATAATGCTGACTATTATTTGTCAAAATCGACGCTAATTTTTTTTATATAGAATACATATTGTTTGACGCGAGTTGATTACAAACTTTATTATTATATCTTATAATTTCTGTGGTACCTAACCTAGTTACCTGAACTATAATAATAATCAAATAAAATACAGCCGAAATATCCAAGGGAATATTATTCACCCAAATCTATAGTGTAGGTACTTCCCGTTGACCTAGAATCATAAAATTTGGCAAGAAGCAGGGTCTTATAGCACAAGTAAAGGGAAAAATCTGAAAACCGTAAATTTCGAGTTAATTCACAAAAAATGTGTTTCTCGCCCTGAACTAAAACCAATAGTAAAACTAAAATCAAAAAATTTGGCTAAAAGCAAAATTATATAATTATACGGAACCCTGGGTGCGCGAGTCCGACTCGTACTTGACGTTTTATTTACGTGTATTCTTCATAGAGTATCGTATTCTTACATTATAATTTTTGTTTTGAAATTTCAAAGTATTTACATATTTTTTTGTAATTATTTCATGACACACAAGACTATGGATTTGCAGAAAAAAACAAGCAATAAACAAGTGTAAAATGGCGCAGCTAGTATCATGTCTGTGTGTTAAATATGTATTTTATTATCTGAAAAATATGTCAAATAAAGCAACAGTAGGTACATGTTAAAAAACATCACGAATTGGAAGAAAAAATATCGACATTTTTGTAAAAGAAATGTAATATTTGGAAACATTGTATTTTAATCCCAACAAAAATTAAGATACAGATGTTCAGCCGTATAGGTAAGGTGAAAGGGTACCAGACAGACAGAGTTACTTTCGTATGGATTGGATGGATGGTACCTTAAACACTAGCCAAACTCGATGCGGAATGTTTGTAAACAAACCACGCAAAAAACTAAAACTCACTTGCTCGGATGCGTCGAGTTTCAGATATTTGTAAGCAATAAGTATTTATTGAAGGAAAGGATCTCAAATCGACAAGTTGTAAATTTTAGGTTAAGTATGGGCGGTCATCGTAGCGGTCGCAGGGAGTCGATGGATGGAGGCGGCTCAGTACCGCTATTTGTGGCGTCGTACGGGGGAGGCCTATGTCCAGCAGTGGACGTGTATGGGCTGATGATGATGATGATGGGCGGTTTGTTTACAAATATTTCACATCGAGTTTCACTAGTGTATAACGACAATGTGTAGATCTAAAAATGCAAGGCAGTAGGTCTTCTAGATCTAAGCGTCTGGTGGCGGCACACAAGACGCTTCATTCCAAGCAATTTACGTTCATAAGCGCCATCTATCCCCTAAGAGTTGAACTACGCCCTGCCGCGATGCCGTTGTCTGTTTACGCGTGGTCTAGTTTACACGAGCGATCATAGAGGTAGTCTTTTACAAATATCACACGTCAGTCGTAAGGGCCTACTCTGTGGGAAATCAATAACTTTGATATTTACCTAGTTTCCGTCCGACAGGCAGTTTACAACTCCGTGTTTGTTGATATCAGTAGCACAAAGATCCTAGATAAGAAGCCTTCGTTTACAACTAACTATCTTTGCAATAGCGTGAGTCTACATACACATATGTATTTGACGAGAGTAACGAGACGTGATCTCCGCGTCTCCTTTTTGTATAAGCTTTTATTTAAATTGCAAAATGTATGTAAGTAGGTATGTTTGTTCGGGTGAAATCTTGCAACTCAATTTATGACTAGTTATACTCAACCGATTGAGCTGAAAGGCATATTTATGTAAGTTCGGTGACAATGCAATGTCATGGTACCATCGAGCTGGTCTGATGATGGAAGCCGAAGGTGGCCATATGAACTCCTAAACGATACGACTTAACCACATAGAGTTTGGGTTCGTTGGATTTGTCTTCCCAAACACTTTGGTTCTACATGATATTTCAAAGCTTGTATATTAAAAATGTATTCCATACAATTTGGTACAGCAGCGCCTCTATTGTGCGGATGTGGATCTATGCTCTCGATCGCTTTACGTTATCACAGACTTTATATTACTAGCTAACCCGCCCGCGGCTACGCCCGCGTGGATTAAGAAGAATAACCGACCATGCATTGTTTCGTTCAATTGTTTTGTTGTGAAAAAGGATCCACGATCACGTCTCGTTACTATCGTGTGCTATCGTCTTGACAGACTTACCTCTCAGAAAATATACAGGTATAATATAATACTAACATACAAATAGACAAACTTGATATTACCTAATGTAAGTATTTAATTAAACAAGTATTTACAATTGAAACAATTGAGCTAACTGTAGACTGTTGCAAACAATCTACAGATAGCTCAACTGGTCCATATCGATAACAGTCGGAAGCGTCCCCAAGACGCTGGCTGCATTGCCTCGCTGTATGGCAATGTATGTTAATACGAGTACTAGTTTAATAGGTTTATATTATTTGATTGTTATTTTCCTTGTCAATAAAGTATTTATTTAATATTTGTTCTAGCTCGACGATGCAACGCTCCAAGTGTTCAAAGATGGTGACTACGGGCCATACCTTGACCTGGATTCAACTTTGGGTGAGCAGGACGAGGAGCTGGAGGGAATACAAGACGGGTGAGTTTCTTTGTACCCTTGGCGCAAGTCAATGGGTGTTATACAGTGTTATAAAACACTAGTTTCTGTCCACAGCTTCTCATATGTTTTTTTTTTAAGAATAAATTGTGGTCTTTCTAGGAAGTATTTTTTTGGTAGTCATTATAGGTACAGACCTTTATGGGTATCAGGACACTTACGTCATCTAACACTTGCGCGAGTGACACTTGCACGAAGGACATTTGCACAAAACGACATTTGCGCGAAAATACATTTGCTAGTGTGACACTAGCGCGAAAAATCTCAAAAATCCCAATATCTTTCGAAATAGTCGTTGCAGAGAGTTGTAATTTTCACCGTTGTGTAGAGAATTTTGTGTTTTCCTTGTGATATATCACACCCTCCCCTACCCCTGCCACTTTCTTACTTATAACTAGAAATATACGTACACCTTCATAACGAACACCTTCGTAGCGCGTGCTACGGTACTACGAAGGATCAGTGTAGCATACAAAAGACCAACGCACACGCACTTCCTTTACTAATGTTGTTTCGTAGACATTTGTCACGCACTACGATTTTAATTCAAAAAACTCAGGTCGGTACTATATTTTACAATATTTTCATGTTCCAACCAAACTGTACACTCAAAACATCAAAAAAGTAACTTTTTTATTTTCAAAATTCCTACGAAAGGGACAGTGAATTTTTCGACCACTGTTCGCCGCGCCGCCGCCGCCTTCCCTGTTTTATATGAGCCTAAAGATGTGTAACATACTTAGCACAATCTACAGCTCCCTACGGCATAATATGTAATACTTTCTATTTTTTATGACTAGCTGCTACCCGCGCCTTTGCTCGCGTTTTATCGGGATAAAAAGTAACCTATAAATTATTTCAGGTCTCAAACTATACCAATAACACATTTCAGCCCAATCAGTTCAATAGTTTTAGGGTGAAAGAGGAACAAACATCCATACTCACAAACTTTGACATTTATAAGGATATCACTGTCGAGCGCTGCGCTCCCCTCGCCAATCTTCACGGAAGCATTTCCTATCGCGAATTGAATAATGATGGATGGGAGTGGGAATGCTTGAATGGGAACAGGGGAAACCAATACTCACACACACAACACTTCTTTACATATATAGGGTGACTTTTTGAGATGGGAGTGGATGGCCAAATCCGAAACCATGAAAGTTAGAGAAAAGTCGTGAAAGGAATCATGACCTCGATTAATAAAAAAAATAAACTGCATATTTAGTTTTTTAGTTTTGTAGCAATCGTACCGATTAATTGTGCTTGCCGCTAGCCAGGAATTTTATAAGGTCTACCTTATAATAAGGTTTATCGTCGACGAAATGTAAATTCCTAATGAATTTTGTAAAGTTTAATGAAAAGTTACTTTTTTTTTGTTTCAAAATATTTACGCAGTTTTTATTGTCTCGTAAATTGAACCCATGAAACGTTTCATGTTATACTCTAACTCTCATTATTTCGGATTTGGCCATCCACTCTCATCTCAAAAGGTCACCTGTGTAAGTACTACCTGAAATCAAGTGATTTTATGGCCCCTAGGTGTAAGGTCTAGGCCCTTAGGTCTGATTGTAGAAATAAGTTATTCCATTCTTATTTTTATTCTATAGTCTAAGAAAGGTAAAGGTTTTACGAAATTCAAACAGACCGAATATGATCTCTAGTGTGAGTCTCCTTGGTCAATATTTCATATATTATTAAATTGTTTAAGTTAGGAGGTTTGTTTGACTTTACATCGTCCCGCAACGACACTCCGCAAATTTTTTGGTGCATCTTCGTGATTACTTTTCTTATGTCACATATTAAACCATAATGGGTAGGAATGTCTCACCTATCTGAGAACAAACTTTTTATAATCATTTACCATCTGTAGTGCTGTAAAATAATTATAAAATAAGTTAAACTTTGGTCAGTATTATTTTTCAGGCGTTTTTTCATTATCAATCAGTATATTTAGTCATATACCTCCAATAGCGGCTAGTTTCTTGGATACTGTTACCATAAAAAATAAAATAAAATCACAATGGGAAAACAACGATTTTTACTATTTCTGAAAAGCACGCCAGACAGAATCGTTGCAAAAACTACAATTGTATTAAGCAAAAAATAATGTTTTGACCTCCAGTGAAGTTTGCCATTGTTGATACATATCGACGGTTTCTGGGTATAATTAAATTAATAACTATAAAATAAAAAAAATTAATAAGTACCTATTTCAATTACGCTAAAGTCGCCAAGTGTTTGTGACCTTTACAAACACATACTTGCCTTAATTCAGCTATTTTTTAACAAAAAAAGGACGAACCGTAACATTCAGGGAAACAAGACTTAAAGGTCGTCGCACCATCGTCTTCCATGAGGTTTATAAATAACCCAGAATAGGATTGGGCGCAGTAGGTAGGAACATTCATTTGGGTTAATGTTACACCAGTAACCCGGTAAAGCATCTGCTCAACGGCATAGTTTACCCACGTTATTTTTAATTAATACTAGAATAGAATGTTAGAATTAGAAACCAAAACTGCTTACAATATCTATTCATTTATTATAATACCTAACTACATAATGCCCCCCTCTCAGCCGAATATCGACCACAACGATAGTCTCAGCGGAGACTTGCCACGTACCTACGCAGAACATAATTATTTATTTATTTATATATTTTTATTCTATTATAAAGTAAATTACAAGCAACAAAAAACCTAATAAATGGCCTTCACGGCTAGGTGACAGTGTAAATATTCAGTACGCTATGCATTCATACATTAGAAAGATAAAAAATTTTAAAATCGTCGAATTTAGAAGATTCAAATGAGAAGAACTAGAACAAAACTGTGTTATATGTATAAGAGTAGGTACATAATTTTTATAGGGTATCATTTAAACGATCAGAATACTAGTTTTACTCCCATTATTATAGCGCACAAATGTATGTGCAAACACATGAAACACAGGTGCACTCTCTATTCCGTTACTCTCACAATCCGATGGGACGGCAAACCGACACGACGACCGGGTAGAGGTCAGGCGCAGGACCAACGGTCTAACGTGCTTTCTGAGACACGGGGTCGTTACACTTCCTGACTCGGGGCTGCTTCTTGCTAGAAAAAGCCCAAATAAGAAATTTATTTTTATTTTATAATTAATTATCCACAATTTAATCACAAGTAATCATCAACAGTACTTACCTACTTAATTAAGTAGATTATCTCGGGAACAAGGGTTAAATATAATTAAAGTATAACTAACATAAACTTTTAATAAATAGCAACCCTTTTTACAGTTATTATTCAGGTAGGTTGTCTGTCTAATATAAGGCAACTCATTGATGTCCAATAAATTACATATATTTTTTTATTGTCACCGAGACCACATACACAAAATATCATGCAGACAAATCACTAGTTTAATTACTTATTTATATATATATATTATATTTAAACTGAACCCCAATTTCGTTAAAATGGCGGAAAAAAAGGAGCTCACTAGTGAAAAGAAGTTGTACGTTAAGAAATTGTATTACGGTCGTGTCTACAATTCTTGGTCGTATAGAGGTGATTGCTACGACATTCGTCAAATTTGTGATACAAATTGACGACTTAAACGATTTTAAATAATTATTATACGCGTTCATTATATTGCGATTTCTAGCGCATATTACCCGATAAGATTATATTCCCAATAGAATTATTAATTTGAATATGAATTTTAATGATGTACGTAATGTTATACGTGATGTAATGATAAAAAAAATGGATGATATAAAAATTGAATGGATGAAGATAAAAATTATATCTAAATTGTAAGGTTTAAGAAAAAAAATGTATGGTTAAGTTACATTCACTCTCTCTGTATGATCACTTTTCAACAAAATTCCGTAAAAGAGTCGTAACTAACACCACATTTTCGACAAAAACCCTAAAGCAGCGGTAACAAACATCATAACGCGACTAAAAGTGAATCACTCGACCTTTGTACGACCACTATACGACCATATTAGTGATTAATACGACTGCTGCGTGACTATTACGACATTGATTCGTATAAAGTGAGCCCTTTTTGGGTCGTGATAACGTTATAGCGAGTATTTACGACCACAGTAAGTAACAAAAAGTTAGAAAGGGCACGTTGTCGCGGCGACTTATGAAATGTTTGTTGGTATCTTATCCTACGCATATCCTTCTATTATATAATAAATGCGAATGTCTGTGTAAATGTTTGTTACAACGTATCTCCATAATTAAATAGCTAATTTAGATGAAATTTGCCCAATCTAATTTGGAAATAATAACCACTGACTGAAAAAGGGTGATAGTTTCTATAGAAAATTATTATATCTTGGTTCGATTCACTCAAAACTAGGTATAGTATAGGTACAACTAATCATAGGCAGAACAGTAAATTTCTGAAATTTGTGTGAAAAAAAAATACATTCACTGTAACACTGTTATAGTCGGTATATGTAATAGTAATATTATAATACACACTGTACACTCAAAACGATAAAAATAAACCATATTTAAATAATGAAACACGTGTGTATTATACAGGTTGTGTACCCACATAATTTTTTGGTGAGTTGGGGGGGTTGTAGCATTCATTTCCCTGGTAGACACAATGTCCTAAGTGCCTCATGATTTTTGAAAGTCCCCCGAAATTTTGCCTTTTAATTATCATATATATTTTTTATGGTTGTTATACAGCACACTAACTAGTACAGTATTCTCCAATGTATGTATACTTATTTTTAAAGAATTATTACAGGAAACAATTCACTTCAATAAAAAGTTAATTAAATTCAAAGTCTAAAATCTGTATAAAAGTTATAAATCCTGACCTGACAAATTCTAAAATCATTTAGTTTTCTTTTAAAAAGTTCTTCAGTTAGTTGTATTTATTTATTTATTTCCACCGTAGGTACATGAAGTAGGTACACATGTTACATTTGATGTCGTTATTAGCCATTCTAACGATATGCTACATAACATGGGATATCATTTATTAGGTGGTCAAACTAATAAATACTTAACTGTGACTAGATACTTTATTATGTTTTGTTCTTCTGAATTAATTTAAAACTGAATCAAAAATTTGCTCAGGCGCCTTTCCACTTTATGCAAGCAGGAAAATAATAAAATTTAACTCATACTACACGATACATTATACAATACCTACCTATGTACAATATAATACTTACGAAATATCGCGGATATTATTTGATACCTAATAAACAGAGTTGGTCAATTCAGATGTAGGTACCTATTTGTGAATGAATCATTCATACTATTTACGCCGCACATTGGTGCATTCCGATGGTGCATTCACTGTGAATCGAACAACAAGTAAATACCAAGTGGTACCTACTTAGTACCTACATCTATAGATTTATAAATTATACAATAATGTGATAAGTGATTTATTAGAAAGCAGAGAAACTGATTTAGCGAAATCGTGAGTGTTACGCAGTTTTTTGATGTGAATTTCAACTAAACGAAGTCGAAGGTGCATAAAAAGTTCGAGTCGATAAACAATGAACTTCGAGCGAGTGAATCCGCTTCACAGGCTGTTCGGCTTTGCAGATGCATAAGTACATATGTACTTATTTATTTATAGTATCTGGGGATCTTACAGCACAAGATTCATAATAGCGATGTGTGAAGAGATAGTTGGCTATTAACAATTTCCCACGTATACAAATTTACAGAACAGAACACAAAAAGCAATAATAGAAGACTAATATTCGCGTTTATCATATTAGATTTAAACTATTGGGGATAAACGATGGGGGAGGCATATGTTCAGCAGTGGACGTGTATGGGCTGATATGATGATGAGTGATAAAGGTACACAGTATCTTGTATAGTTTTATATTATCAATTGGGTGTGTACATCTGAATAATAAATATTTGTAATCGTACGTCGGTCATTTGTTCTCCCTCGAGGAAACATCAATTGCGCGCTTGATTTTTCGCACTTCCTACCTGATTGAGATGAAAATTGCTAGTTGTTATAGTAGGAGATAGGGATTGGAAAAAAATATTTCATAAACTGGATCTCCTACTAGGAGTTTTTAAGGCGCTTAGAAACACGTCTCTTCTATGAGGTAGGACCGAGGACCCATTAATTTTAAACTGTATAGGTGGAATTTTTATTATAATATTTATTACTAGCTGACCCGTGCCCACTTCGTTGGGTGGTAAACATTTTTAGTTGTTAATATATGTATATAGCCTCTAGCACTCACCAATAACGTGGTTTTCAATAGGTAATGAAGAATGTTCAAAATCGGCTCAGTAGATTCAGAGATTACCCCCTCCAACCTCACAAACCTTTCTTATTTTTATTAATGTAGTATAGTATAGATTTACATATACCTAGATTTTATTGACTGGACGTCACACAGCTCCACATTTACCTAGGTATATTATGCGCTTCAAAAGCTTTTGATAGTACCTACTGGAGAATAGGGCACTACACATCTATTGTCCAGTTCTAAAACTGGAAGGAAGAATCACCAGTCGTCCTAAATCTTCACAATTTCTATCTTGATTCATGGCGTCTCGCAGATCTACATAATTCTCAGCGCGTAGTCTTCTCTCATTTGTCCTGTTCTGATGTACAAACTGAGTAATTTCCTGTGGCACTAGCACAACACAGTTGCGTAGTTTGAATCTAAACGCATCGTCGTCGTTAGAAAATGGAAACAACCTGTACAAACTCATCGGAGAAAACGAATTATAACGAGATGGTTCCCAATAGATTCACACGCCCGAGGTCTGTCGAGAAACATGGACACGATTGGAAGCTATTAAGTTCGCAAGAAGTGTCGATAGATTCGGGAATAGCAGATTATGAAGAGCCCTTGAAAATGCCAATGAACATTTATTTCAAAGATGACTTTACTTCAGAGGAGGACGAACTAGACAATGTGGAGGATTTTAAATTTGAGTAAGATATTTTATAGCCTAACCTAACCCGAACTGTTGGGAGAATAAAAAAGAATTGCTGAACTGTAAGGTGAACGTTAACGAACCCAGCGGAAATTATTACTTTTGATTCAGTGTTTACTAATTTCAATATTTGAATTATATAAAACAAACTCGGGTTTGTTCGAACACCTATAACTCGAGCTGCATTGATTTTAATGTTCTTTGATTTGTTGGATTTGTCTCCGTCTTTAATAGCAGAATAACTAAAAAAAGTAGGGTTCCGCGCAAAAACCCTATTTCCATTCCTATGCGCGGATACGACCGAATAATTGACAATGTGGAAGTGTCTTCGTTCTTTGTGGTGTTTGTGCTGTGAATACCTTTTCATGTGGTCTAACCATTGTTTTATCACTGTTTCAGGCGCAAAAATGCCCTTGTGCTACGCACCCAGCTGTCTGTTCGAGTACACGTAATCATTGGTGAGTTTTGTGCAAAGTTTTATGGTGATTTTGATTTTCTACAAAATTCCATTGGTGCGACAGCGGATCACCGACAGCGGATCGTGAAATAGAATAGAAATAATTTATATTGTATTCAGAAGATAAACCAATTCTAAAAAATAGGGAACACATGGACAGAACCTTTATTTCTAATAAAAACATAAAGGTTATTTTATAATAAGATAACCACAATAATATAGAGAATAAGAGACAACAATGCTTATAAAATTATGCTTATCATAATTATGTTAGGTAGGTATACCTCGTCCGAGGCCGGTAGTGCTCCTATACATATTTTTAGTAGGATTCTTATATACATATAACAAATACATAAAACAAGTGGTTCGCTATTTATCGAGCCGGCAGATTACTTAGTGAAAATTATTCTATTTGATTATTCCATGAAAAAGTATCGAATAATTAGGTATAGTTTAACACAGTAACTCACTCTGTCTTGCTTTTTATCCCAGAAAAACGAGTGCAATGCCGTGGGCAAAAGCAATTAGCAAATAAAACAATAAAAATAATGTATTTAATAAGATCCCAAAAATTCTTAGAAATTATCCCCAGTGTGAGGCTTACGCACTATAATAGCAAAAATTTTAAAAATAATACTATCTACACTATTGAATATTCAGATTCTAAAAATATTGCATTTACGCGCCTGAGTATATCTGTAAAATAATACAGATTTTGAGCAAAAATATCAAAGAATTGAAATTGATAATAATGAAAATATACACGTGGACAGAGTATTAGTAGCTTTTCATTATACTACCTATCGCAAAAAAAACCCACATGTTCGACTTTCGACCTTGAAATAAAACATCCCTTCGAGGTATGTTTGGCGAATTAACATTATGTATGTAGATGGATAGTCCGCTTAGGTACGAGAATGCGTTGCTTTACTTCAAACCCCCCGGTACACAGATACCTTGAAGAAATATGAACAACATTTTCACATAATATCAAACATTAAGTTAGAATTCGTTTCCTAAAAATAATTAAATTAGCCTAGCCTATTGTATTAATTAACATCTGCGGTCGTTTCAGAGAGGCTACTTCACTCAGAAGGACGAGAGTTGCGCCGAGCCCTGTCCACTCTCAAGCAAATCCTGCAGTCGGACAAGGATCTGGTGCATGAGTTTGTCGCCAACAAAGGGCTCGACTGCCTCATGCAAGTTGGTAACATGGCTGATCACCACATCCTGGAACACATCCTGAGAGCGCTCGGTCAGGTGAGCAGCTTTAAGGCTCATTTTCCTTTTATTTTGTTGCTAGCTTCTGCCCGCGTCCACGGCTTCATACCCGTTCTATAGAAACGTTTTAAGTAGTTCCTATCCAAAAATGAACTTGTTTTATGGTTAATTAGTTAATTAGTATATGCGTTAATCCAAGTCTAGACCTATAAATTTCAGCCTAATCTATTCCATTGTTTTGGCGTTAAGAAGTAACAAACACACATCCGTCAGTACAAAATACATACAAACTTTGGCATTTATAATATTAGCAAGCTTTTATTTTCTTCACTAGTATGTTTTGGTCAAGTTGCAAGCCACTTCTCAAATAACTATTTGGTGATTTTGCGTAAACGTGTTAGACTTCTTATCTAGTAACTAGTAACAAATGTTTAAAACTAACTAGTAAATGAAACTTAAATTAGTTAAATTTACTAAATGGATCATCAGTAAGCTTGTAATTCATTGCGTTAATTAGGATAGGTAGGTTGTTATGTAAGTTATAAGACCTTAAACACTCAATTGATCTTCTGTGCGAGTTCACTGCATGACGACAGGGAGTCTTGGTCTAGCACTCATGGCTTGTTCACCCAAGGAGTTCCAACAAACTATTCTTGAAATAGTGTGAAAATGTCCATCCTTAGCCAGTAAGGTGCGGAAACCACTGAGTGATCATTTTTATTGTCCCCAGATACTTCTGTACGTCGACGGCATGCACGGCGTTATGGACCACAAAGTCTGCGTCCAATGGCTCTACTCCCTGATCTCAAGCAAATTCAGAACTATCGTAAAAACTGCTTTCAAACTCCTACTAGTCTTCGTCGAATACACGGAAAAGAACTCTCTACTTCTCATAGACGCAATTGTTTCTGTTGACGGCTTAAATGGAAGGCCTCCTTGGTACAGCGTTATGAAGATTCTCCAAGATTTCGACGCTTCAGACACAGAACTTCTCAAATATGCCACAACACTTATAAACGGATGTCTGAACAATGTCCCTGATAGAGACTCGTATTACGACCAAGTGGATTCCCTGCAGGATCAGGGAATGGATGATATTATTATGTTTTACATGTCAAAGCAGGGAACGGAATTGGACTTTTTAAGGCAGCTGCAGATATTTGAAGCTGTGCTGATGTTTGAAGACGGTGACGAAAGTGGAACTGCATTGAAGTTAGTATAAATGTCTATCTATACATACCTCATTTCTTATTTGAACACATTGTCTACTGCGGTTGATAATAATAATTAATTTAAATTTCAGGCAACTTGATGATTCTGTAATAAACTCTATCCGGCGGCGAAGCCTGAACATCAGTCCGACGGAAAAACGAAAATCCAAAAAAACACAAATGAAAGAAATAGGTATGAGTGAATATTTTTTACATAGAGTGTTCATCTTCTAATATTTGTTATTAAATTTATATCATTTCCTGTTGTACGTTTTTGGAACAGCCTAACGCATGAGGCGTTTTTCGAGACTGATTTGTTTCAATGTTCATTTGTTTTTTCGGCTTTGAATTTTTACTGACTTCAATTTCATGTCGCCTTTTACTAACAACAGCCAAACTTCCGGTGATTACTGTACCCGAGCCAGAAATCAAGCCTCTGGTCATCAGAGCACCATTCCTGCCACCAATCATAGATAATAACAAAGAAAATAAAGAACTGAATACAGCATTGAGACGTAGACGCGATAGATTCGCTAGACAGGCAGCACAAATACAACAGCAAGAATTGCTGAACAATTCAAACAATAATCTTTACACTGGTGTTTATGGGAATTCCAATGGCATTGCAACGAACGGTGGTTACACAAATGGCACATACACCAGTACTAAACCATATACGAATGCGCATGGAGTTGTCAACGGGGTGAACAATTACACGAATGGAGTTAATGGAGCCAACAGAATTAACGGTACCAGTGGGATAAATGGTGTGAATGGAATGAATAGGAAAAACTTAGCTGTTAACGGGAATCAAGAAAGAGATGAGGAGTCTGAAAAATTCGTGAACCGGACTGCAAAAACTCTGAATCTTGCTGATGTTTTGAAGAATGGTTTGTTTTATATCTAACACACTAATTTGCTGCTGCACTTTATATCTTCTTCTTCTAAGTCTTCTCTCATTCTGTTTTCTACTAATGATGCTTAGTCACTTCTCATCCATCCGCTACTTGCGCGCTTTTCAACGTTATCTATTTCATACGTACTATATTACAACAGTGAAAATTATTCTGTCTGTCATTCATTATGTATGAGTAATCTTGCCTATGGCGGATTTCCGGATCCCAACGTTTGGTAGCATCCCGGTGAAGAATATCTAATCAAAAACATAAATGCGAAAAATCGCAAATTCGTTCAGAAAGTAGGTAAAAGAGTTGAGATCATTTAACTGACGGTTTAAGACATTATGTTGAATGTCATTTTTTATTTGTATAAGTGTTCTTTATCCGAATATATTATGACGTTCATTGTGCGTCTCGATTTTGAAATATAAGTCGAATTGATGGACTGATGTAAGGGCCAAATCTTCAAACCCCATTTGCTGTACCTTCTTGCTAAATTCCAACATCCTAGGTTATCTAGAAGTTGTTACGGTTTTTGATGATCACTTTTAGCATGTTAAAAATGGCAGGCTTTTCGAAACTCAGTAGCTCTTCTGGAGCTATTGAGTTTCGAAAAGCCTGGCTTATATTATTTACTATTAAAATTCATCTGGTATTCATAATCTATTTGTGGATTCTTATTACTTGACTGGATGCTCTATTGCGCGTCTAGTCAACTTTGTATTCCGAAAAAAGGCTTGGAAATACCATCTGTTTTTCATCATCTTTCCAGACGCTCTCTTGAAAACCCGCTTTTTCATTGCTTTTCTGGCACCGCTTGCTTATGGATTTTGAAATGTATTTAGCCGTCAATCATTTCAATTTGTCACACATACGAGTATTTGTATGTTTGGCAATACATCAAAAAAATCTTATGCGAGCCATAATATCTTGTTTTTAAATGTAGAAAATTGCGATTCAAAACCTAATTTTGCAAATACCTATGACTATTAATGTGACGCACTGGGAGAAGTTCCCTGCGACACAAAAAGGTTTCGGGTTCGATACCCGCCGTGTAACAAATTTTTCTATCATGTGTAGGTGTGTTGTTCCGAGTCTGGGTGTACTAGTAATATGTAGCAATAGTTCCGACCCTTCGCAGAAGCACTGCTTACCTTGGGGTCAGTTGATGCTCTGTAAAAAATTCAGCTGCAGTTACCTTTTTTATAAATTACCTAAATGACCTTCGCATAATGTGAATAAAACCGTATAATCAAAAAACCAAATCGATTGCAGGAAACCAAAGATATACGAGTGGTCTCAAGCAAAGAATCCAAAATGGGACATTAGGACACACCGTGACCGCTGTCGATGCAATCACAGTCATGAGGCAAAAGCAGCAGGACGTTGTTGAGGGCAGCAGGGAAGACCTTGGTCTGATTCTAAACAGGGAGCATAGCATCAAGGACCTAGCCCAAAGGCTGACCAGCCCAGTAAGTCCGACAACGGAGGAGAAACCTCTGAGGGTGTCCGATATGGCGGGGATTGTTTCGAAAGCGAAAAAAGAGTTAGCGAAGTCACAGTCGAAAGGTAAGAAGAAATATAAGGTTACATAATTCAGCATCGGTTTTGTAAGATTTGAGATGAGGTGATCGTACAGCACCAATGGAGCTGGCTTGAATACATAGCAGTGGGTGATTGATTATGTCAAAAAATAGTTTGGGGCAATAGCGTATGTCTCCTGATGAGGGAGGTGCAAGTGTGAATGGACTACATAATATTAAAGCAGATTCCGATAACCTAATTATAGTACTAGGCTCAGCTCGCGTCTTTGCTCGCTCTTTTCAAGTAGCTTATACTGTCCCCGGACAATTTACGACAGACGACGGACAGAGTTATAATAATCCATTTAAAGTTTCACAAAATCAATGAAAATAAAAAGTTTATTATAAGCCCAGTACCACAGAATTTGTATAACAGATTTACCCATTAAATATCACTGAATTTGCCCAGTATCTACCACAGAATTAGCCAATACCTAAGGTTATACAACATAATCAAAATATACCATGAAGTAATTTCCGTTATTTCAGAAGTCATAAAGTCTCCGTCAATAGAGAAATCGCCAAAAATCCATGAGATCAAAGTCTCAGAGAACGACTTGCACTGGGAAGAGTTAAGGAAGCGAAGTCTCGGTCGGGAATTCCACCTTTGCGATCTCGACTTCTCTGATCTCAAGGAGGACTCTGACGATGACATGACAAGCCCAGCCGTGAACATGGCTAACGGGCCACCGCCTCCTCCACCGGGTTTCTTCCCCTCCCTGAATGCCCCTCCGTTGCCAAACTCTATTCCTCCGTTCCCGAAGAGTGTTCCTTTACCGCCGAGGCATTTGTCATCGGAGCTGTCAAATGATTCCGACAGTTCGACGATAAAGAAAAACAAGAAGACGGTGAAGTTATTTTGGAAGGAGATTCAGGAGATACCTGCGCAGGTAATGCCAAAGGTACGTGTAATGTAGTATGAGGGTAGTGGAGGTCGCTATAAACATAAACATTAATTTAATAAATGACCAACACGTTCATACCAAATTGAGTACTGATCACTGAAGAATGCGAGCGCGGGCAGTCCTTATATAGGTGACCGAGTCATTTTGATTTTTACTTTTGTTTTAAGATTTTTAATGTACCTTTTGAAAAATTGTTATGACCGATGAACACGGAGGGTTCCGTACCATCGGCCAAGTATGAGTCAACTCGCACTTGGCCGGTTTTATTCATATTTGTGTTCTCCTCCAACTCTAATATAATTATTAACTTTAAAAAAAATTGTACTCACATCACAAGCATCCATTCATTGAGGAAAAATTAGCCTTTACGTAGTTAATTAATCCCATTCTTTGTTTTGTAGTTAAGAATGTACATTTCGTCGGTGATCAAATAAATGAATCTCGAATGCACCAGCTCATTAGAATCAGAATCAGAATCAATAACTTTATTTCTTTAGGCTTACAAAATAAGCACTTAGACAAGTCAAGTCCAGTAAGTCATTATTCCAGTAAGTATAGGTACTAAGATGTGAATCTTGTTGAAGGTTGAAGGGTGCATCTGGGACGAGCTACCAGACGTGAGCCTCGACACAGCCATGCTAGAGCACCTGTTCGAGTCGCGGACCAATGATCTGATAATTAAGGTTAGTCTATTATTTTTCAATCGCCACAAAGTGGACTCCAACCCACACGCTACAAGAGTTCCTCTGTTCTCCCAGGTGATTGGCATCTGGGAGAACATACTCTTATAGCGAGTGAAGTCAAAGGATACTCTCTCTTATCAGTAACAGACCGTAAGTGTCGACGTCGCATCCTGGCCGTAGCGGTCACGAGGCGTAAGAATCGACTCCTTCAGCTCATCCCGTGGATTTCGTAAGAGCCGACGTGGCCTGAGGAATGCTCTTCCTCAGGCACCTTTCTTCTATATTTAGTGCTTCTACTGCGATCACCAAACTGCTTGCCAAACCTGATCAAAGGATGTGATTATTGCCAAACCTCACTCGTTCGGGGGAGGCATGTCCAGCAGTGGACATACGTGTCCGAGTGATAAGGAAGCGAATATCGAAAAATCTCCCCTTTAATTGCTTTGTTTAGCTTTAGCAGCTAGACTGAGTATTTTGTCGCGAGGTTGAGCCGGTCCCGGGCGGAAGTTTCTGCTCTACGTATGTACTCACATGTCCGAACCTATAGTTTGAGTTGGAAGAACTATGAAATGTTGATGTTCTCTGATTCCAGGTGTTCATAAAATTATTATGTGAATTTATCACGTCGCATCGGTAACTTTTATGATTAAAACTGACTGTATTGAACTTTTGAATGAAACCAAAAGTGCTGGTTTATATGTATTGACACTGTTTTCCTTTGTTTTCATGATTCCTCATATGCTGCTGGTTGGATCAATTATTGAAATATTAGGAAGTAAGTAAATATATTTATTTTGTAGATATATGTAGGTACATATGTACTAATAACGTCAGACTTAAAAATGTTAATGCTCCATAAGAGTTTCAAAATACCTTAGAATCTTACAAAAATTGTGCATACGACGCATATAACTTATTAAAGAAATATTGAATAATTGTAATACAATACTAACTACAGTCGACCTATGAAATGTTTCTAGACAATTCATTCCACAAAAATCTAATTAATATTCTCGTCTGGCGTTAAATTTGAAATATAATTTAAACAGCAATGTAGGAAAGAGTTAAAAACTACAAATAGTGTAAATTTAATCAAAGTGCCAACAATCTAAATGTTTTTACTTTTGTTATCTTTCACAGAAACTAATGGAACCAAAGAGAAACTTAATCTTAGACACAAAAAGGTCAAACGCGATAAACATAGCCATGAAAAGGTTGCCAACACCACAGACCATAAAGGCGGCGATCATGAAGATGGACGCGACAGTGTTGGGTCGAGAAGGAATCGAGAAACTGCTGACTATGCTGCCGACTGAGGAGGAGAAAGTAAAGATACAAGAAGCACAGGTAACCAACAAAATATATAAAGACATACGAGTAGTATACTTTATTGACAAAGAAAATAACAATCAAATAATATAAACAAATTAAACTAGTATTTACAATTGAAACAATTGAGCTAACTGCAGACTGTTGCGAACAATCTACAGATATGTAGTATGTATATATAAATATAAACAAAAATATACAAATATATAAATAAATAAAGACAAATAGAAAGCAACGCCAAACTGAATGTATCGAGGTGAGATTTTGGACACAGAATATAAATAAAGGATAAATTATGTTCCGAAAAACACGTCAGAAGCCGTGCGTGGAATATTAGATAAGATATGGAATTTTTTATTTGCATTTGTTACTTAATTAGTAAGAAAACAGATACATAATTATTATGATTTACTGACCGCCCCGCCGCCGCCGCCGCCCTAACCGAAATCCGGTGCGCAAGACATTGTTACAGAACACAAGTGTGTGCTGTGCAACAAAAGAAGTGTATTTTGCATTTATTTTGTTTACTATGTTCAGAGGATTCATAATGAAGTCTTTGCATCACAGTGAGAATTTCTGTGCTACTACGAGTATAGTTATACATAGGCAAATAATTGTTATACAGGGTGCCGTATCTTGTGTACTAAGTCGAAAGGGACGGAAAGGGGAATTCTGGATACCAAGGATATCAACTTTTGTTGTACGATTTTTGGAATTAAGGACATGAGAAAGGTGTATTCTTTTTTTTTTTAAATTACAGACTCTTTTCATAGTTTTACAAACAGATTAAGATACTGGAGTGTATTTTGTAATATTGCATAATTATAATTTGTTACAGTATGCGAACCCAGACTTGCCTCTAGGGAGTGCTGAGCAGTTCCTCCTGACCCTCGCATCCATAACTGAGCTACCATCCAGACTGAAACTTTGGGTCTTCAAGCTGGATTTTGATAATCTTGAAGTAAGTTAAGTTGAAGTTAGTAAGTTAAGTGTTATGGCAAAGCCCCCTTCGTTTACAAAGGCAAGCTCAGCAGTGGACGAATGAATGAAATTAAAGCTTATAATATAACTTAAGACATAACTATCTAAACCTCTAACTTAGCACCTCTAACTTAGCCCGTGGATGTCGTATAGTTGACTACGGGAACACCAGAGGAAGGGCAGCAGCTTCCTTCTGTGTTCTACTATCAGATTGTTCTTTTCACTAGCTGCCATTTTAGTTATAAAACACAAAATCTATACTAACTATACTCGCGAATAGAGATAGACCATAAGTGGACCAATCTGAATCATGGTCATAGACCATGAATGCAACCACAAGTGGATGGCAGTGGATGGTCATGGAGAAAAAACTGCACATATAGATGAACACTCTCCTTTTATATATGTATTTATTGGATTACATACTATATTGAAAATAAATGAGACGGTTCTATCTACCTAAATACGTTTTTTCAACTTTTTATTTGTCAGAAATGTCTAAACGCGTCTTATTTAAAAGTAATATTTATAGGGTTGTGTATGTTTATGCTAAAATAAAAAATACTGGTAGATGCACCTTTTTTTACCAATTTCGATGATTTGAATTGGTAAAAAAAAGTTGCAACTGCTGGTATTTTTTTTTAACTCGCTAACATCAGATGAAACGTCTATTGCTTACGATGGCAGTATACCTATAGACTACGCCCTTTATACGGTTAATATTGTGCTAGCATTTCATAAGCAACTAGCTTATGAAATGCTAGCACAATATTTACATAGAATATACATACTTTTCCCACGTTTAGGACATATAATTTGACTAGGACCTAGGAAAGCCAAGCCAACGATCGACGGTTCATTATACATTACATATGTATTGCTATTGAGCATGGACACTATACAAAGTGTTATTAATCTAAATACACTTTCTCTTGACGTGGAGGTCATGATTATTTGAGTGTGCTACCGCCAGCCAGCGCACCACTCTTCAAAAAAACAGGAGTTGAATATGACATTAATTGATGAACGTGCGGCGAAATACTTGGACACCACTTTCCTGAAACGCTTCGTTAGCGCGATCTAGGCCTCGTACAATTTTACTAGCGACATCTAGTTATAATTATGGAACCATTTGAACGACCGCGCTAGGCACGGCCGGCGCGGCGGGCGAAGGTCCGCCGCGTCGTCGGCGACGCAGGAGCGGCTTCGATCCCGCCTCGGTACAAATGTAACGAGTTAATAGTTTATTGAAATTTAATGAGTTTATTTTTAATAAACTCATTAAATTTTACGTTTTTATAAACCCGTCATGTTTTGTGCAGAATGTTACATTCCTCGGGTTAGAGACAATAAGAATAATTTCAGATTATTTACTTGCGATTTAGGCATTTTCTAATTAAATATTACACTTAGGTACTTCATGCAAATAAAAATTATGATTATGATTATGATGATAGGTATTTACCTAGTTATGCACATATCTATGTACATTAACATTTAAAAAAAACTATTTGATACAGTTGGTTTTAACAAAGTAGTAGATCGTAACAACAGTAGGAAAGTGAACAAAATGTTATTAATAATGGAGCAAACTACGTAGGTACATAGTACTCAATAAGCAACGGGTTCCTACTTCGTATCAAAACCTATGTGTAGAGAGACATTGACTCCTCGTTCTAAGTATATTCTTGTATGTAGACACGAGGGACTCTGCTTCTGCTAGCGACGACAGTGGTATTGAATGCTTCATTCACTGATATCTGAAAGTAGTCTTAATGTTAGACTTTATCACTCACATTACACAGTGTTCGAAGGTAAGTAGGTAATACATAGGTATTATTACATAGGTCCCTACTTTAAGCTATACATAAATTGTTAATTATACTGAAAACCAGCGCAGTATTGGACAATTAATTGCCCAATACTGCATAACGATGAGATAGGGACCCTTTTTACCCCATTTTTAGTAATTATTAGTTTAATAGAATTCGATATGTCTACTATGTTAATTTTAGACTAATTATTTATTGTTCTTGTGATTTGTGGGTAAATAAATTAATTTTATCATTTATCTACTGGCATTGTTTCAGAGTGGCTTTTTGTCTCAGGACAAGCCTGCTTATACGTAGATAAAAACTGGGGTAGATATGTATGTAGGTAGGTACCTACTAAGAGCGACCCGAAGTGTACCATTATTAGATATTTGTTCCAGCCTTCCGAGTGTTCTGGCTGTTTTCTATGTATAATAAAAAATATATATTTGTATGTAGTTTATTGTATTTACTACTAGCTGCCCCGACAGACGTTGTCCTGTCATTCAAGTCAAACAACTGACAGTTACTTCAAACAATTACAAATTACAAAACTCTTTATTGTACACAACAAAGATAAATAAAACATAGAAATTAACAAAAACAAATACAATGAGCGGCCTTATCGCTTAGAAGCGATTTCTCCCAGACAACTTTTCAACTAGTCAACTTTTCTATCCATCCAAAGGATGTATAGAAAAATTTACAATTTAAGAAATAAACACATTTTCAACCAATCAAACGTGCTTAGCAAAGAGAATACATACTATATATAGTATAGTTATAACGCTAACGCTAACTAAGGTTACATTAAAAAAGTTTATAGTAAAGGTAGTCGTAATTTTTTCTTAAACTTTCGAAGTTTCTGGGCAATTCTCATTTTTTTTTAAATTAAGTTTCAATAAAATTACCATGTATTAGAAAACATTTAAAAAATTATGAGTGAAATCTGTTAAGCAGTTCTCAAGTTATAGCGTAACTAGGAGAAACAGGGGTTCATTTTTAGGGTTCCGTACCTAAAAAGGAAAAACATCACATTGTTGTCTGTATATCCGTTTGTCAACCCTCTTTTCTCAAAAACGCGTGGAGCCATCGAGTTGAAATTAACATCAAATACACAGATCCGTAACCTCATGGAGCCATGATATAAATCAAACTTCTAAGTCATCGCAAAGTAACAGCCGTTTATGCCCAATTTTTCTGAAATTTGTATGGGAATCAAATGCACACCAAACCTATAGGGTACTTCCTGTTGACCTAGAATCATGAAATTTGGCAAGAGACAAGATCTTATAATTACGGAACCCTCGGTGCGCGAGTCGAAATCGCACTTGACTTTTTTATTATAAATATAGGGTGTTATATATCTATGTATTTATGTGGCTGCGTTCCTAATAACAATAACCTTCAGCATTTATGCAGCACAATGACAATTAAAATTACATTTCTCAATGTCTAATAATACTTACAAATTCCAGAGAGAAGCAGCAGAACCCCTTATGGATCTAAAGCATGGCATCGAACTGCTGAAAGTGAACAAGACCTTCAAAGTGATCCTGTCGACCCTAAGGTCTGTGGGCAGCTTCCTCAACGGAACGCAAGTCAAAGGGTTCCGGCTGGAGTACCTGTCGAAGGTCATGGAAGTAAAGGACACGGTCCACAAGCATCCACTGTTGTACCATATCTGCGAAATGATAATCGAAAAGTTTCCGGATACAACTGATTTGTTCACTGAGGTCAGTATTTCTTATTCCATTTGGCGTGCCATCCCCGACACCATGTCGAGATTTACATATGTATATTTTGAAACAGTTTACATAAGATGGTCTATGTACGATGGCCGAAGATACTTACCAAAATCTTACATAGACTAAATAAATACATACGACATAAAACATAAAGAATTGCAGCGAATGAATATGAGAAAATGATAGAATGGGAAAAATATGGGTATAAAATTACAGAAATTGCTTAGGAAGATGAAGTGGGAAAATGATGAAATGGGGTGTTAGCGTCACAGCAGCGTTCTGTTGTGATGCATCAGAAGTATACCGGTCTTATAAATTAACCTACACTATCATGGACGAGAACAACGATACTATTAATTTTCATTAAAACCACACAATAACTGCTTTATGATGTGTTGTGTCCATGTTGTGTCATTGTAATAATACATTACATTATATTTAACCATATTCAATCTAAATACAGAAACCGATATGTTTATGAATTGTCACGCAAGACACAACACAACACAACACACCATTGTTTGGTTCAAGCTTAAGTTCAAAGTTTAGCAAACATGGGTTACTTTAGACGACCTCAGTGGAGCGAGTCAAGGTCCACGATGCAGAGGGTTGCGGGTTCGATTTCCACCTCGGAAAAAATGTGTGTATGACCTGCAGGCATTTCTCGTCTGGGTTTCTGTATAATAATATATAGTACTAGCTGCTGCCCGCGCCTTCGCCTGAGCTTTATCGGGATAAAAAATAGCCTATATGTTATTCTAGGTCACAAACTATATCCATACCAAATTTCAGCCTAATCGGTTCAGTAGTTTTTGCGTGAAAGAGTAACAAATATCCATTCATCCTGGGTGGGACTTGGAATAATATGTTATTATATTATTCCAAGTCCCACCCAGTCCCACCAAATCCCACCCAATAATATATTATGGGCTATTTTTTATCCCGATAAAACACGGGTCCAGGCGCGGGCAGCAACTAGTATACATTATTTTCAATGTTTGTATTATTGATTATCTAGTAGATTTTGTCAGCGGCTTCGCACGCAATATCGAATAAAAAATTGCTTACAGTGATATTCCAGATCTTTGTGTGCAAAATTTCAGGCTGGTCCATTCAGTATTTATGAGTTTGTCTTCTGTCAAACATCACAACGGCACTAACTTTCGCTTGTAAAATTAGTAGATTAGGATATCTAGGGTCTGTAATAAACATCAGGTCAGTAGATGTACTAACAAAATAAATTAACACTTGCTAATATGCTTGCTAAAGACTAACCATCACATCCATCGTGGGCAGATGAGTTATTCCGCGTTCGTCCCATTGGCTTCGGCATAAAGTTGTCCGAAAATCGAATTCAGAGGTGATTTAATTCCGCATTCGCCCCATTTTAAGATTTCTAACAGATTTGCCTAAGTACATTACTATCAACCAACTAGTGCAGTAGTCTTCATTTATCATTATTAGAGGTATACTTATGAAACGCACACCGAACACCACTTCGCCAGCCAAGCGTGGTGAGTGTGGCAAAACCTACTCGTTTGGGGGGACATGTTCAGCTGTGGACTTACACTCGTTTGCGGCCATATGATGCAGTGCGAATTTTCCATCACTAAGTATTTATTTTCTCAACTTCCAGGTTGGTCCAGTGATCCGAGCGTCCAAAGTAGACTTCGATAACCTCAGCGCGAATCTCGAGAAGCTAGAATACGATTGCAAGGCCTCCTGGGACCATATGAAGCGAGTGGCCAAGCACGATGGCTCGCAGGGATTCAAGACGAAGATAAACGAGTTCCTTATGGACGCAGGAGAAAGGATCATTCTCCTGTCGCATATAAAAAACAGGGTTATGAACAGGTAAAGATACAGCGAGTTATTAAACTGCAGTCAATGGAGCGGCGAAAATAATGTAAGTAAGGGCCGCCATACACGGACTGCTCGAGCAGTTAGCCATTGATAAACATACACGGACCGCTCTTGCAGTCATAATCAACAGCTTGAAACTGCCGGAGCAGTTGATACCAACTGCTCGTTATTTATTCGGGCGGAAAACGCGCGTGGTGGACAGAATAGCGCGGGCGGAGGTAACTGCGCGAGAGTATTCGACAGCTCGAGCAGTCAATGTATGCATGGGGAGTGCTTGACCGCCTGAAGCAGTTGAACTGCTCGAGAGGTTCCGTGTATGTGTGTACACACATACACGGAACATGCAGTAGTTTACTATGCAATCGCATCTTGAAGCAGTCGATAATGGCTTCTCCAAGCAGTCGGTGTATAGCGGCCCTTATAAGCACAGCACACGTATAGGATTTGTTTTAATCGTGCTGAATTTTATTTCTCAATTGTATCAAGAGGTCATCCGGACTTTCTATTTTCATATAGGTTTATCGTAGTTCCGTGACCGCAAGCCAGAGATGCTTTGCCAAATCCCATACAAAAATGTGAACGAAAAACAAACTCGGGGTTCATTAGAGGGTGCGTGAAAGAAAATACTGGACGGAAATTAAAATGTCCCTACCACTACCCTGGTAGCTGCTATATGAATCATCTAGCTTTTTTTATAATTGGAGTTCTTTCGCCACCTGCGCATATGAATAATTAGTATTGTACTAACTTTAGTAGTAGTACAATTAATTAACTGTACCTACGATCTACTATATCTACGGAGAAAAATCACGTGGTTTTTGTAGCAATTTATGTATTACAACTCCTATTGCAGATAGTTTACCCGATTGCTTTGCGATTTTTGTTGTTTACGTTTTGCGATTATTATTATTTATGCTGAGATTTTGCCTGAGCGATTTTAATTTTGTTAATACAATACATACGCGTCATGGATCATGCTGATTTTAGTTTTATTGTAACATAATTTGATAAGAAACTCTATTTTATTTTCTAAAATACCTAACTTTCTCATGCACCTCTCTCTACAGAAAATATCAGACAGTCCAGCTCATTCCTAAGTAGGTATTAATCTGTTATTAATCGCGTACCTTTTGTTATTTTATTACTATTATTTCCCCTACGTTTCTATCGCATTACCAATTTATTTGTAATTTATGTTATCATGGGAATTTACAATGAGTGATCTAGTTATATATATTAAACTCAGGTCAATTAGAATTAAGAAAAATCTAAAATTTCTAAATACACATTAAAAAGTATTATCTGTAAACATTCTAGAAATATCTCGCTCGACTCATCCAAATAAATAGCTATCGGAAGTGTCCCCAGGAGTGTGGCTACAATCAATGCAGCCGAACTCCTGGGGACGCTTCCGTCATGTGATCACTTTAGCAGACATACGTCCCCGCGCCAAACAAGAGGAATTGTCATTATGACAACGCTTGGCCGATGAATTCCGCTTGTTAACTTGCAGGGGTGGATCGATACCCAATAGTCATGGCGCTATTTATGGCAGCAGAAAGAACAATTTGAATTCTGCTTGTTCCAGGTACCACAAATTCCTGATATTCCTTGGAGTGCCTTCCCACGACATCTGCAAGACGAAACCTTCAGGGTTCCTGAAGGTCATCGCAGAATTTGCGCTGGAATACAGGACCACCAGGGAGAGGGTACTCCAGCAATTGGAGAAGAGAGTCAACCACAGAGAGAGGAATAAGACTAGAGGGAAAATGATTATCGATGTAAGTCCAAGATGGTGCAAAATTAATCATTAAATTTGGTTTTTGAGTAACTTTTAACATAATTAAAAATATATACATTTTGAGTGATGGATACCTTTTTTGGATCGTTAATTTTTTTTCTGGTATTTGTAAGAGATGATATACGTCAAGTGGCTGTCGCCAGTGTTGATACACATTTGAGCCCGTTTTATCGCATTTTTTATGTCTTGCCGCAAGATTTCCGGTAATAACTGTTCACATTCCTGTCGAAAATTCTCCGGTGCAATGTAAAAAATACATAAATTTTCGCATACGAATACGTACCTACATGTCTCAAGAAAGTTAGCGAATGGCTGCTCCGAGATTTGTTTAAATATTATATGTAATTGCCAAACTTATTAACCATAATATAACTGTTATAAGTAGCTAAACTTTGAAATAAATCTAAAAAAAGTTATAAATCGAACTATCTTTGAAAAATAATTGCATCATGAAAGAATTCACTAATATTAATATTAATCCTGCAAATTTAAAATTTTAGTTTTGGATAAACTAAACTCCTCGCGGTTTTGGAGAAATATCTCTTTAACAATGAGCAATTATCTTTACATTTTATATATACCACCTTAAAGGCTTTGACTGTCTGAGGCTTGTTGGCATAAGCCCCCGACTTCAAGTAGCCCCAAAGCAAGAACTCTGGGATGATTAAATCAATCGATCATGGTGGCCATGCCAAATCGCTAAAACGGGAGATCACGCGACCAGGAAACGTTTCCTTCACATTATCCACTGTGACTCGTGCTGTGTGTGCGGTTGCACCGTCTTGTTGAAACCACATGTTCACCAAGCACTGCTCATCCAATTCCGGAAGTAAGAAGTCGTTTATCATGGACCTGCAGCGTTCGCCAGTAACAGTTATTCTATTGCCGATGGCGTACTCATAGGCAGCCACAGCCGCGATATTCTCGGCTGAACCACCAGTCCCGTGGCAGCCACGCCCTGCAAGGTCTCCTGTAGTTCTAGTCTGTTCGAGTCGAGTAGCTAAGCGTCGGAATGTTTGCCCAGTTAGCGCGACACGATTAGGAAATCGACGTCGAAATTTACGCTGCGCTAAACTTCCGAACAATTATTGGTCAAAAAAATAAACACAATTATTACACAGTTTTGAAGAGTATAGGGCTCCATTGCATGTCTGTTTGTATTCTGCATCTGTCTAGTTCACAAATGTCAAATATGATTGAAGTAAGACGCTATTTGCAAAAATTATATCATGTTCCGATAGGGTGATTAATTTGGCGCCATCCTGGTATCATGATCCGTTATTTTTTGTAACTTGTATTTATCCCGTTTATTTACCTATTTTTCCACCGTTTCGGCAGGTTAACACATTTTCGTAGTCACGGGATGAGCCGTAACAGCCGAGAAACATAGACCAATTAGCAGGCAAGGCCTATGTCAAGTGACAAAACAAAGTAACTCACATACGATCCCTGGAAACATTACACTCCTTTTTAGGCAGTCGTGTAAAGTTTTTTTTTTATAACTTCAGGTAGGCAACTACTCCGCAAAGAACGGCGATCACACCGCTGACCGAGCCCTGAAGGAGCTTCTGAAGACAGACCCATACGATAGCCTCTCCAAGGGACGCAAGAAGTCGCACGATTCCCTTTCCAACTCCAGCAAGAATATCTTATCCAAAACCATGGTTGTCAAGTAAGTTTCGACTATAATCTGTAAGTGTTGTGTGAATAGTAATACAAATAAGGCGAATGCGACTCGCGCGCTGAGAGTTTCGACATTTTGACAACTATACAAATACGTATTACTAGCTGCTGCCTGCGCCTTCGCCCGCGTTTTATCGGGATAAAAAATTGCCTATATGTTATTCCAGGTTCCAAACTATACCCATACCAAATTTCAGCCTAATCGGTTCAGTAGTTTTTGCGTGAAAGAGTAGAGAGTAACAAATATCCATAAATCCATCCTCACAAACTTTGACGTTTAAAATATTAGTAGGATTCTGTTCGGGGGATACCAATTAATTCTTCTGTCTGTACATCTACACTGGGTACCGAGTTCCAGTTCACCGTCCACTCTTACGTCATCGGAATAAAAAATCCATATTACATGTCATTCCTCTTTAGTATGAACATGAACTCAAATTAAATTTCATTCAGAATCAGAATCAATAACTTTATTTCTTTAGGCTTACAAAATAAGCACTTAGACAAGTCCAATTTTATACTATAAACATAGTTATTATTATCAAATAAGAAATAAGGTGTTATTGATATTCTCTTCACTACAATTTTGTGTCCTTTCCATTCGAATTCACTCAGTAGTTTCGGCGCTATACGCTGCAAAGAAATTTCACTTCCATCCCCTCTCCCAAGGGAACCTTACTGAATTCCGGAATAAAAAGTATCCCATGTCCTTCCTTGTAGTATGAACTCAAATAGTGCCAAGTTTCATTTCAAGACATTCAATAGTTTCGGCGTGATGCCCGGCCAAGATACAGACAGACAGAAAGACATGAAATAAAAAAAAAATACAGTTTTGGCTTCAGTAGGGATGCACTAGATAAGAGAGTCTTCAATGTACAAAATTGGACCTGTTCTTCTTTGGTAACGTACACAGTCACACCCAAACGGACCTTCACGGATTTATCGAACAAGGCTGGTTTTAAAATCCGCGTTACCAGCGCGCTCTTAAACCTAACTTAGGATTTAAGACGCAATTAACAGAAAAATTAAAAAAATATATTATATCAATATATCTATTTATCTTCAAAACGCCTAATCTGTACCTACTCTGCGCTCCTTAGCAAAAGTGCAGTAACTAATATAAAAGCATTAGTGAGGGCAGTACTGTGTAGGTACATATTTAACTTTTCTTGGTTACTAGTATCAATATGCTATGTGTATCCTTTACAAAGTTCCTTCACTTTCCGTTTCCAGCGGTGACCTATCAGCCGACGACGAGATAATAGAGAGTCTCGTGCGCTCCACAACGACGACGCAGCGGAGCGCCATGCCCCGCGAACACAAGAGAAACCGGCTCTCCAACAAAAAAAACTGTAAGACACTCTCACAGCCTACATACACCTAGTCCACAGCTGGACATAAAGCCTGCCCCGGCAGTGAATTGGATCAGTTGAGCTACCTCTAGATTGTGTACAACAGTCTGCAATTAGTGTTTAAATTCTGAATGTATGTAGTATTTGACGTTGGCATGTACTACTCGTAGAATCAGAATCAGAATCAATAACTTTATTTCTTTAGGCTTACAAAATAAGCACTTAGACTACGAGTAGTACATGCCAACGTCAAATACTGCATACATTCAGAATTGAAACAGTTAAGCTAATTAGCATAATAAGCTACTACGAGTCGTAGTACGAGTGGGTACGTTCCTAGGTGCCTTAGGTTTTCTTTATGTATTTGTTTATTTATTTATGTTTTTTACAGATATTATTTTTTAAGATCATTGCTCAACAGTGGGATCCAGCGAGCTCATAATATAATATTATTTTAGATGTATGTACCTAGCCAACCACCACTTATACAAAAAATCAGCTGGTGTTGCCTCCACAAGGGTATAATAAGGTTGTACATGGCCATGGTGGCAGCACCCTCCCTGATGACGGTCAAAAGTTTTGTCATGCTCCTCAAGACGCAGGGAGGGTGCTACCATGGTGCCCATGGGCTGCTGGATGGCAACAAAACTGCGATTTCCTCACACCACGATAATAAATGCGAAAGTTTGGATGTATATATGAATGTATCTTTCATTATAAATGTAAGTGGGTTAACTACGACCCTAGTTTGTGTTAGGAGAACAGTGTGCGCCGCGACGCAAACCGCACTCGCCCTGATGAAGTCCCTCGTTAGGGGATGAAACGTCGGTATTCTTTCAACACAAACTAGGTCCGTAGGTAACCCTCTTAAATTCATAATGAATTCGTCAAACTACGAAATTTTTTACAGAAAGTACGTATATATTTGTTACTTCATCACGCCTTATTGAAAAGATCGTGTGGTATCAGTATTTGTAAAATTTCGCATAAAGTACTCGTAGGTCTACATCTAAAATATCACATAGGCCTTGTATGCCATAAATCAGTTCCCATAAAATATAAATAATCGTTAAACGCTTCCATTGGAACAACGCGTGCGAAGCTGCAGACAGGAACTAGTAAATAATGAACGATAGAACACGATTCAATATTCAATATAGTATTTACAAAAAAAAAATGAACAAAAAGCCGTAGAAAATGTAAATGTACTTAATATTGAAAGCAACACCTGGTTTAACAATCGAGATCAAAGCCGGTCAGCTAGATGGACAATACGTGAAAAGAGTTCTTATAAAACTCAAAACCCTTAATAATACAGTATCAATTAACGAACCATAAGGCTAAGTTCTCGGTGGAGAGCGTAAACAGGAGCGTTTTAGACAGTTCTCAATAAAAAGTCACGGTTGTTTAACTAACTAAAGTGTTAAAGCATAATTGGTATACTAACGGCTCGCCGGCCGCTACCGCACAGCAACAAACTCATAAAAAATGAGCCTTAAATCATCGTCTTTAGACACACGCTACAGTGGCAGTATAACATTACAGACAGCCTGCCGTCAGAACTATTTGAAGTGGAGGCGTGCGGGAGCTGTGCGGAAGTGGTGCTTTTGGTCAATAAATATTTTATTATTATTTATTATTCTACTTCATTTATTTAAATCTCGCTAAAAATACATTTTTTACTATAGAAAATACAATAACATATAAAACTAATCTACAGTATAAAATATATCAAAACGGTGGATCACCGGCCGCGAAGCTAGGCTCAGGCGGCCGGTGACTAGGGTTGCAGAGAGAGGAACTTCCTGACGATACGCGCCGAGTCCAGGAGCACCGCCTTTTGAATCTGATTCGTGATCAACTTCCTAGCGAGAGTCTCTTTAGATGTTGATCGCTATGACGCCATTAACTGAAACGACTATCGGAACGATGGTCGCTGAATCAACATCCCACATGCTGACAACCTCGTTAGCCAAGTTAAGATATTTACTGAGTTTATCTTTTTCAGCTTTAACGAGGTTAGCATCATGTGGTACGGTGACATCAGCGAGCGCAACTTATTATTTATTATTATGACATATTGTGTGCTATCCTTTCGCATACCGCACGTCATTTGTCCGTCATGTGTCGTCATTTGTCGTCCTGTCAACCGTTTACGTTTTCACCCGACTTCAAAGAGGAGGGTTCTCAATTCGACTACTTGTTTTTTGTTGTTTGTTCCGCGATATTTCGGCAATTATGGACCGGTTTTGGAAATTCTTTATGTATTAGTATTGTTATTCTCTTTGCTATTATAAAGAAAATGATCCCGACGTGGTTCCATAAATCTTATCCCCAGGGATTATAGTATTTATCCCGCAAAACTTAAAAACAGTGTAAGGGATTCGAAGTCGATTATTATAATTTTTAAGGACTTTGAAGTCGGTTTATCGTTTATAAACACAAAATTCCTGTGAATTATTAGAATTGTGAATGTTGCACGCCCTTACAGGGCTCATGTTGATACCACCAAATATTGTAACATCTTATATTGGACATGTATGCAATAAATAAAATTATTATTTTTTGCGTTTCACCGGTCACGACCTTATTAATAACGGCTACTTTGAGCAAAATAGAGTGACTCAAGGACCAAAAGGCTCCCTTTTGATATTTGCATGACATATCATAATAAAAACGTAAGTTTATTTTTAGAACATGCAAAATTTAACGAAGACATAATAATCATGGAAAGGAGTCATTTTTACAATTTGTTTTACAAGTTTTCATTTAACATGCAATGTAACTATGTTCAGGTGGAATCTTGCAACTCAATTTTAGACCTGTTATCCTTAATCGATTGAACTGAAATTTGGCATACTTAGGTAAGTAAATTCTGTGAAAATGCAATGTCATGGAACTATCGTGCTGGTCTGATGATGGGACCCGAAGGTGGCTATAGGAACTCCCAAAGGAAACGACTTAACTACTTCGAGCTTGGGCTCGTTAGATTTGTTGTCCCAAGCACTCTGGTCTTAGATAATATAAAAGCTTGAATTTAAAAGCTTTATAATTATTAAAATATATTTTGTATGATTTAGAAGAAAAAGAAACCTCTAGTACTTTTCATATTACCAGTCTTGACTTATGGATGTCAATCTTGGGCCCTGACTCATGCGAATATTCAGAGATTGAAAGTAAGTCGAAAAGGAATGGAAAGGAGTATGATCAATGCCAGATTAAAGGACCGGAAAAGACTCACCACTATAAGAATGATGACCAAAGTAGCAGACGTGACGACCAAAATACGCAGGCTGAAATGGAGATGGACCGGCCATAACATGAGATCCGCGAGAAGGAAATGGTCTTACGAGACAACCGTCTGGTACCCACGCGAGGGGAAACGCAGCTGAGGCAGACCTATCTAGCGCTGGGAAGACGACTTGCCAAAGGGATGGCGTAGGTTTTTAAGAAGATGTAGGCTATGTATCGAAGATAACGGCAGAAATTTTGAAAATCTTTTGTTTAAATTAAATTTTGTTGTTTAATTTGATCCACGAACATTCTACCTTAGTACGTTTGAAAGTCGAATCCAACAAATTATGCCCTATTAAGTGTCACTTTTTTTGTATTATTTTGAAAGTTTAGAGTTTGCCAAAGTTTTTAAAATTACCTCTGGTCTTTGAATTCTGAGATTTTAAGTTTTTTTTTTTACAAAATCAAACTTTGATTTGGTCAAAGGTAAAACTTTAAATTTCGGTCAATTTTATTGTAACTTTAGTCAAGGTTCGGAAGCTGATTGTTTTATGTGTGAAAGTACAATTTGTGAGGATGATGTCACAAAAAAAATCACTCAGAAAAAACGTAACCAAAAAAAGTTACATGATGTTAAACTGCTCGGCCCGAAAATTCTTAAAAAAATCTTTAAAAATTAATTACTCGAAAACTACAAAAAATCGGCCAACATACATGGGGTATATTCGGATAGCCGCGGAAGTGAGGCTTCTAAATTTTTTTTTGGATGTTAGTTTTTGGACCACCTGTATGTAAATCTCTACTATCTACTCTAATGGTAGTTTGAGTGAGATAAACGCGTCCATATTATAAGTCCATATTATCTTATTGAATCAAAATAGCGTGAGATAAACGTAGTCAAGTGAAACCTACGGAAACAATAATGGCAAATCGAGACTACTGACACTAGAAGTATGCCGTTGACAGTAGGTACTTTGGCTACTTTTCTGTAAGAAGTCTGAAAATGGGACGAATGCCGAATGAAATCACCTCTGAATTTTATTTTCCGTGAACGTCCCGTTTTTTTCCGAAGCGAGTGGGACGAACACGTAATAACTCAAGTATACATAGACAGGTCTATACCCAGCAGTAGGTAGATAAGTGCTGATGATGATTTTGACATAACTACTATAACGTGAAAATAATAAAATTATTCGTAGTCAATATTATGTTATTGGTGTAAATTTATTGGTGATATGGACCGCATTCGGCGGTGTATGCCTCCTCCAAGGGTCTCCCGTATTCTCGGTCTTTTAGCATTTTCAGTGTTAGCAAAGACTTGGACGATCGTGTAAGATAGAGATTGTATCTTTATTTTAAGCAAGGCGAGTCTCCGATATGTTTTTCTGTTTTATAAGACAAAGCCCTTTCTCTCCTTGTTTTTTCCTGTAACTGTCTTAAATTTTCATGATACGACATGACATGATATGACGACACCTGACATAATGTACCTATACATATTTAAAAAAAATTCAATTTAATAATTCTTCTGTTTCTAATTTTAATCGTATAATTCTATTATGATTGGATTTTAAAATGTTTTCTTTTTTTTCGCTATGTGTGTGATAAGGAATAAAGCTCTTTTTTATTTTATTTTATATTTATTCACTATAACGTAGCCTACATCCGTGATTTAGTCGAAATCGATATTAATTAATAAATATTGCGATATAAAATGTCAGCCATTTTGGATAGGTATCCCTTTGAATCCCTAAGAACCTGCCCTTTACTACATTGAACCTCTGAAAAGTCTTATAAATCCCTGTTAAATTTATTTTTAATTTGCCTATGGTATGGAGTATGGTTCTATTCCCGCACTATCGTTAGGGAATATTGTTCATAGCGCCATCTTAAAGCTTTTATCGAAACTAAATTGTAACATTGCAACATTTCAACTATGTGCTATGGGTTCGATTTTACTGATAAGTAGTCATTTTTACTCGATAGATGGTGATCGATGACAATAATACCTATTTGTCAAAAAAAACAAGTTAATGATGTTTGCATGGATCATGGACGAACAAAATTACCTGTCCTTGTGTAAGGGCAGTTCCCTGACCCAAACTAGCGCCGCCGACACCTATTTTATCGTATTATTACGTTATACAAAGGAATTTTCACAAATTCTTGGCCAGTTTGTGATACCCATCTGCCCGCGGCTTCGCGCTTCGCCCCATTGGATTTTATTTATTGCGTGGATCCTTATTTTTTTATAATCTATTTCAGAATCAGAATCAATAACTTTATTTCTTTAGGCTTACAAAATAAGCACTTAGACAAGTCAAATTTTATACTATAAACATAGTTATTATTATCTAATAAGAAATAAGGTGTTATTGATATTCTCTTCACTTCAATTTATTGTCCACAAGTGGAAGAAGTGAAAAAGAAACCACTAGCACATTTATAATATCACTTATGTGTCTAATACATGGTTATTTTGCCTATCTAAATCTAAATTTAATGCGATTTAGATACATGTCAATATTTCTATATAGCTAAACAGAACATTGAATTTCTTACATACTACTGACAGTGCGGAACGGAGCGACTTCTGGCCAAGCAATAACATCATTGATGTAATCATCTATGGAGTAAAAGGCCTTCCGGATAAGATTTTGTTTGATGTACTGTTTAAATTTACGAATAGGGAGTTCAGTTGCTTCAGATGGAAGTGTATTATAGAAGCGCACGCAATTGCCCATAAATGATTTCCCTACTTTTCGTAATCTATATGCTGGGATGTGTAATTTGTTCTTGTTTCCTGTATTTCTATTGTGAACATCACACTTTTTCAAAAAGCTATCTCTATGTTTGTGCGTATACATTCGATTTTCATAGATGTATTGCGATATTACTGTCAAAATATTTATTTCTTTAAAGAATTCCCTCAGAGTCGAGTGGCTTTAATTTATAAATTCCACGTACAGCCCTTTTTTGAAGAACAAAGATAGTCTGGATGTCAGCTGCCTTTCCCCAAAGCAAAATACCATAGGACATAATACTATGGAAGTAACTGCCATAAACTAACCTAGCTGTATCTTCATCGGTAATATATCTAATTGTACGAACTGCATAGGCTGCTGAACTAAGTCTGCCTGCGAGAGCATCAATTTGCGGTTTCCATTGAAGAGTGGAATCAATATGTAACCCTAAGAAAACAGTAGAGTCTACAAAGTGAACAATCTCATCCTTTAGCATTATCTTAGTTGGAAATTCTTTTACAATTGGTAACATGAATTTAATGCACTTGGTTTTTTTAGCATTAAGTAAGAGGTTATTGGCGGTGAACCCATCTAGTACGTGTGAAAGCGAATCATTTACATCGTCATAAATACATTTGTTTCTGTCAACTTTAAAAATCTGTGAAGTATCATCAGCAAATAAGACTATATCACACAGATCTTTTGCCAAAAAGGGGAGATCATTTACGTATACTAAAAATAAAAAAGACCTAATATTGATCCTTGCGGAACGCCTAATTCAATTTTTGAGCCCCTAGATCTTTCTTTGTCAATAGCTACTTTTTGAACTCTATCAGATAAATATGACTGCATAAGGTCCATTTAATATCATATTCCGGACGGAGACAAATCCAACAAATTAAAAATCATTAAAATTGGAGTTCTCGAGTTATAAGTGATGTAACTACTGACTGACTACTGACTTTGTTTTTAATAGATAGACTACTGACCCGGCAAACGTTGTATTGCCATCGACCACTGAGGGTTGTAGATTATTACAGTAGCTACTAACTAAAAATCGCCAGTAAAAATGGGGGTTGTTCTTAGAAAGATGAAAATTGAGGGTTTATTATATATTTTTAGTGTCAAATCATCAAAAATAAAATAAAATTTTCCAAAAAATAAAAATTAAAATTTTGGGGGTGGATCATCGGTGGTCGATTACCCATATAACTTAGGGGAATAAAAATAGTAAACAACCTATTCTCATACCTACCGAAAATACACAAAATATTTCATAAAAATCAGTCAAGCCGTTTCGGAGGAGTTTGGTTACAAACACTGTGATACGAGAAATTGATAAAAATATTTATAAAAAAATTACCGCGCTCGACGACTTGTAAAATTACTGAAATTATAACTAGATGTCGCTACTAAAAATGCACGAGGCCTAGATCGCGCTGACGAGAACGTACGGGTTTTGATATACCTACCTAATCAATTCTGGATATTTTTAACATTTTTATACGAAATTATTACACTTCATATGTTTTTTTGAAAACAGTACTGTTCAGTACTGTTAGTATTACAAATAAAATAACCATTAGATGGTATACTCGTATATTGGTTAGAAGCTGACCCGATAGACATTGTCCTGTCATTCAATTCAAATTTCAAACGTGCTTATCAAAAAGTATACATACGGTGTTTGGTGCATCGTTTGCCAAATTGAAAATGGGGTGAAGTGAACTGGGATTTTTACTACCTTCTCAACCCCCTCAAAAATTCCTGGCCTCGCGGAAGATTTTTCGATTTTTTAAATATTTTATTCGTAATTAACAATTTTTTTTTACCCAAGTTTAAAAGTAGACTGCATTTAATCAAGTATAAAAAAAAATATGTGGCGTATCCTCCAAGTTTTATTTTAATTTGTATTGTTGAACGGTTCTATCGATGTCAAAATTACTCGCTAGCAAAAACGAGTTCTTTTTTATCGTCTCACAAAGTTTTAAAAAATTGAAAATCAGTTTGGGATACAAAAGGCCCACTATTATATCAAATTTTCCAAAAAATAAAAATAAAATTTTTAGGCGCCACCCTGGGTATAAAAAATAGTAAACAACCTGTTCTCAGACCTACCGAAAATACACAAAATATTTCATAAAAATCAGTCAAGCGGTTTCGTAGGAGTTTGGTTACAAACACTGTGATACGAGAAATTGATAAAAATATTTATAAAAAAAATTACCGCGCTCGACGACTTGTAAAATTACTGAAATTATAACTAGATGTCGCTACTAAAAATGCACGAGGCCTAGATCGCGCTGACGAGAACGTACGGGTTTTGATATACCTACCTAATCAATTCTGGATATTTTTAACATTTTTATACAAAATTATAATACTTCATACGTTTTTTTGAAAACAGTACTGTTCAGTACTGTTCGTATTACAAATAAAGTAACTATTAGATGGTATACTCGTATATTGGTTAGAAGCTGACCCGACAGACATTGTCCTGTCATTCAATTCAAATTTCAAACGTGCTTATCAGAGTATACGGTGTTTGGTGCATCGTTTGCCAAATTGAAATTGGGGGTGCAGTGAAGGGGGTTTTCGCTACCTTCTCAACCCCTTAAAAAATTCCTGACCCCACGGAAGATTTTATGTCAATTTTTTAAAGATTTTATTCGTAATTTATATTTTTTTTACCCAAGTTTGAAAGTAGACTGCATTCAATCTTGTATAAAAAAAATATGTGGCGTATCCTCCAAGTTTTATTTTAATTTGTATTGTTGAACGGTTCTATCGATGTCAAAATTACTCGCTAGCAAAAACTAGTTCTTTTTTATCGTCTCACAAAGTTTTAAAAAATAGAAAATCAATTTGGGATACAAAAGGCCCACTATTGATCTTGAATAAAATAAAAGGCAGGGTGGCAGACCTTTAGTTTGGCTGCAATTGCAAAATTCAGGCTGAAATCTGAATTTGAAAAATATAATTATTCCTAAGTTTAAATAACTTTGAACCACTGAATATCGCACAACATACATGGGGGTTTACACGTTTTTTTAAAAAAAACCACCTTTAGATTTACTCAACTACTAGGGTAGTATATGCATGAAGAAAGTAAACTATCTGTATTTTCAATCAAATTTTGCTCTCCTGTTACTTTTAATACTAAAAAGGGTACATGAAAAGCGCGAAGCCGCGGACAGTAGCTTGTACAAAATAAAACTATAATAGAGGCAATAAAAATAAGCTTATGATAGGTACCACAAACTGGCTAAGGGATTTTTTACTTTGTTTATAGTAATAATAGGATAAAATTGTGTGTGGCATCTCTGATTTGGGTCGGAGTAGCCCCTTATAGCCCGGCTACACGCTTAAACATTTGTGCAGGCCACGCGCTCCATCTTCAAGCAAGATGGAGCGTGTGGCCGGCTTATCTTGCTTGCGCAAACTGTGTGCATTCTGCATACACAAATATTTGAGCGTGTAGCCGTGCTATTAAGTTGTTATTTTATTTTCTAGGTCTCTAATCTGTGTATTTAGATACCTACGTAGTATTGCTAGAACCTGTACCTACCTACCCTATATATAATACCTACACATAATAAAAATGCAAGCTATGATGTATGAAAATCATTATAAGCAATATCAAAAGTAGTCCATTGGTTTAGTGTCAATAATCTACGCGGAATTGTTACTAAATATTTTTTCATTCTAATAGTGTGCAATGGATTTCCGCAAAGTAACGCCTGAATATTATTTATGTCAATAATCTTTTGCTTAACGAAACCAGAACTAAATGTATTAGATTTATTCTACCAAATGTAAAACAAGTTAAGGCTGATGTAAACGTAAAGGGAGAAACTTTAGAAATTGTAGACGGTACCATATTCTTAGGAATAATTTTAGATAGTTCAATGGGGCCCCCACATAGATAAACTGAAATAATTAAATAAATAAACTATCGAAGAGACCTTCTCTGCAGCGTATGCAGTCAAAAAAAATCCGTCATCTTACAGACGTTGATACTTCTAGACTTGTCTATTTCAGCTACTTCTATATTATGTCTTATGGCATATCGCTGTGGGGGAACGCTGCAGATATTAATACCGTATTTGTGCTGCAGAAGAGGGATGTTCGTGCTATCTATAACATGGGTCCTAGAGAATTCCTGCGTGATTAATTCAAAGAAATAAATATAATGCCAGAACCATGTCAATATATTTGTTAGAGCTACCGAGGAAGAGAAACGATAACTCTAACGCTGTTTGATAGCAACTGTATATTAAAATGAAAGGTTAATACGGAAAAACATACATCACGTATTTTAACGTAGGTAGACATTCCTAAGCTAATGTAATGTAGGTGAACTAGATATTACACGTAAGGACTGAATAACTTGTACTTTGTACATCTTGGGCACTAGAAAAAGGGAAACAATGTTAAAGTGTTAGAGAATCGATGTTACATACCTTACGTTAATATTACTGAGCTAGAATAACAAATGAAGTTAGATAACCTTGACATCTCATGCATACCCTGACTAACACATTATACCTTGTACATCATGGCCATTAGAAAAGAGGAAGACAATGTAATATGTAAAAACTGTGTAACAGAAGAATCCAGACACAACCAGGATTCTTCCCTGATGGTAACGAACTCTACATTGTACTTCGTACATTCTGGCTACTCGCAAAAGGAAACAATATTAAATCTTAACAAAACAACAAAGTATTCATGTGAATGTGTACGATTGTAAATAAAAAGTAAAATGATTGTAAACTGTTAAAACTGTATGAGAAATAGAGATCTTAATGTTATGTTTTCAATTGTCACTTTCTATACTGGGGATATTCAACCCTAAGCGCCATCGCGAAACACTCGGTGTTGCTGGATTCCATGCTTCTATCGTATGAAAACTTGTTGTACACTCATAGAAATATCGATCGATTCCCTAAAATTGCGACATACATAATGTAAAGTGCCTGGCTGACCGAGCTCTGCTCGTTTTTTTTATTTTTGGTATTATGCTGTAGTAGTTTTGTTGTGTCGTTAGAGCAGTTAATTGCTAGTTGCTACCAATAAAAAAATAGTTTTATTATTCCCCAATAGATGTCAGGAAGAGTCATATTTTTCAGTTTATGTCACGGCTGGAGGGAGTCTATGGCCTTGTATATGGGTCCATCTATCATAGCCAAGGAATTTATATACTAACGTAACTTAGTATATAAATTCTTTGATCTTAGCTGACAACTTTCCTCCCCCATTGTGACGTCATATCCGAGTTTATGTAGTAAATTAAAAAAGGTGTCATACACGATAGATTAGGTTTTGTAGCGTTGAAATCTTGTCTATGTCGAGTACCCTATCGGTAAAGTTGATTATTGAACACACGAATAAAACGACATTTTCTAAAAATGAATCCTAGCTAGATCGATTTATCGCCCCCGAAACCGTTGGAGCCGTTTCCGAGATTCAGATTATATATATAGACAAGAATTGCTCGTTTAAAGGTATAAGATACTAGAAATAAGAACAAACTCGCTTTCCCCAAAAAGGCTGCACAAGATTAGTGTATCTTTTAAAGGGCAATGTATACGCTTCTACAACAAAACTCCGAGTGAGTTGCAAAAATTAACAATAAATAAATTCAAAGCGCTGGACGAACTTGATTCGTAGTAATAGTCGTGTTTTCTCTCACCAGATAATAGGAGAACACTCGAAGGGAACCAGTCTTGATCAGGAAAATATGAAGAATATGGTATAAGGTAAGATTGCTTCAAAAATGGCTTGCACGGACAACCTGCTTTGTCTAAGGGAGAATAGACAAAATTTACAAAACTAAAACATGTGAAATATATTTCTTCAACTTCAATAATTTACACATGGCAGTATGACATTTTTCTATGATGCTGAAATTTGATATGGGTATAGTTTGAGACCTGGAATAATATTATAGACAATTTTTTATCCCGATAAAATGCGGACAAAGGCGCGGGCAACAGCTAGTATTCTCATAAATCGCAGTGATTACTCGATAGACGAATTTCTTGTATTACTTATACTTTCGGATTTCGCCTTACAATCCCAAAAAACTACCCAGTATGTAATTTATTTCACTAATAGAAAAACAAGAATATTAGAATTTTCCAATTTTCAAATTTTGTTTTCAGTACTTACTAACTTTGTGCATTTTTATTTCAGAGAGCACCCAGGATACGCGTCAAATGTAAAAACCAAGTTTGTCATATCAAAGTTAGGATTTTAAACGAATAGCGGGATATTTTAATATAAATTTATAATCTAATTTATATTTTCTGTGCTGAAATAGTAAGATTACATTGTAAGGTGCTACAAACATCATGATACTTTATTCATCATCATCATCACCATATCAGCCCATACATGTCCACTGCTGAGCAATATATGTCTCCCCCTACTTTATTATTGTTATTAAATTGATTAATATTGTCTTTCGCCTTTAATATGTTTATCCTTGAATATATTTTTCTTCCTCTGTTACCCATCCTCGTCGAACTTCCCTTTCGGAACGTTGCTTCCCAAACGAGGGGGTTATGCCATACCACTTACCACGCTTGGGAGGCGGATTGTTGATCGCAGTGGAGGTGCTAAATATACATTTATTTTATTTATAGTGGGAGGGGTGGATTCTTCCGCTGCGCCCGCCTCTTCCGCTGTTAACCATGTCGTTATTAGTTTTTATTTCTATTATGTCTTACTTTATAATAAAAAGAAAATTATCTTATTATGTTGTATGATATTAAATTTTATTGTTGTAGTCAAATAACATATTTAGGTATGTTTTAAAACTATTTCATACTTACAACAAGGCACCTACATATTTAAATGATGATGATGATGATGTTTCTATATAACAATTATTTAAAGAAATATGTTTTTTTATAAATTTCTTTATAAGATATGGAATTTGTCCCGCTTTATGATAACTATTTAATAATTGTTTCCCTTGAAATAAACCTAATGCATGTAAGAATTGAAAGATGCCCAATAACGTACCATCTATTAATTAAATATATATATAAGAATGCAAACTTATGCTGTTTTATTTTTATCTCATTATAGATATTTGTTGCTACTTGTAGGTGAGTTGTGCGGGGTGGGGGACTCCGACTACCTAAGCATCAAAAGAAAATGATTAGGACAATCTGCTTAAGTTAAAGGCGTACTTAGTTTTTATTATATTTTTTTGAAGATTAATATGCAAATGTTAAATTATGAAAACAATCTACAGCAACAATCTACAGGCCTACCTGTAGATTGTTGCTGTAGACTGTTTTCATCATACTAGGTCCTTAAAATAAAAAATAAAAAAATATTCTTGTTGATTTTTTGACAGAATTTGCACTGTCGATTTGAGCTTTTACCTATAATGCTTAGTGTTGACAAATACATATACTATATTTCAATCGTGAGGCCAAAAAGAAAATTTTAGATTTTTGTTTTGTGCAACATTTTTTTATTGAGAACAGCTTGAGTATCTATACTCAAGGCATTCTTATAAGTATCTTATCTCGGAACAAATATACCTAAGACACCTATAGGTATATTTTATACCAGATAATATATGTACTTTATTGACAAAGAAAATAACAATCAAATAATATAAAGAAATTAAACTAGTATTTACAATTGAAACAATTGAGCTAACTGCAGACTGTTGCAAACAATCTACAGATAGCTCAACTGGTCCATATCAATACCAGTCGGAAGCGTCCCCAAGACGCTGGCTGCATTGCCCCGCTGTATGGCAATGCTAATGCGCTGCGCCAGATACTCACCAGCTCTCGGGTCACGCGTCGCTTCGACCAGGCGCTCAGATAATTTTTTGAAAACCCGGAGAGCCTCGGTACCCCACGGACCTAGGGTCTCGACTCCAAGGGGAGCAAATGCGTAGGCTCTGTCGAGACCTGCATATTTGCGCCTCTTGAGATCCTCGGCCAAATCTGCCGCCGAACCAGCCCTCACCGATGTCCTTGAAAGATGGGAAGGCGCAAGTGTGTCGACACATGTAGCGTCCCACACAATAGGCCTGCCCAGCTCCCAAGGGACTAAAGTCATGCCGTCGGGCCTCTTACCATCGTCACGCAACAGGCCATTCGGTTCGAGAATAGCTGGTACGTTAGCGGTGACAAAGGCCCGCCGGATGATGTCGTAAAGGCTGGCATGGCGAGATATCCGACCGGCAGCCCTAGTACACGATAATCCGTGATGACCAAGCTGTTCGACAACAGTACCGCACTGGCATTGATGAGGCGCGCAACACCTTGCACCCAACCGAAGACATGTTGCTATACGGAAAGTTACGGGATCCAATAGAGTGCCAGTATTATATGAAGGAAGTGCTTGCAACCAATGTCCTGACTCCCATTTAGAAACGGCCAGGAGACGGGCACGATCTGCAGAGCTGGAGCACGTTTGTAACAAACAATTCCGTGTCAACTCACACAGAGGCCCGTCCCATTGCCGTTGGGACAAAAGAGATTTTGGGGGAGCAGCATCAGGGCAAGCACTATGCCAAGCCATTCGAGCCTCGTCTAAGAACGAAATTTCGAATGAATTTCCAGGACCAAAGACGGATTTAAAATTTTTTCCTTTAAAGAACTAGTGCTGTAGATGGAAGACAAGAACGCTGGCAGGACTACACTTGAAATTTTGCGGATACCTAAGCCTCCCAATTTGACAGGCAGGGAGGCCTGCGACCATGCCTTGTCATCGAAACAGATATTCAAAACCGATGATAAAGTATTCTTTATTATGTTGTCTAAGCCTTCCAAGAGCTCGCTGTGTTTCCACAGTTGACAACATCTCAAAGAATACGTAAATTTAGGTTTATCTACAACTGTAATGTTGGGAGCCAAACTATTGAATTTTATTATGATATTGTTTTTGTCTACACAAGAGTCCGAAATAAAAAGCTCGCACTTTGAAAAATTTAGTTCTAAACCTATTTGCCGAAATTCATCTGTGATGATTTTTAGGTCATTAAAAATATATGTACTTATTATTTTGACAGCTGTCATTACAAATCAAAATTTTTTTTTGTCTCATTTGTTTGGTAATTCCTCACAGTTTAGTTTCTCAGTCGAGCAGTGGGAAACAAAAACAAATAAGTTCACTAATACACATACAGATGGTCACTGGTCACTGGACAAGTGACATGAGTTGACCAGTGAGGAATCAAATAAGTCGATGGCGAAGGATTCTCCTGCTCAACTCAGTTGAAGCATGGTATTTCGCATGCCCTAGTTATAGGTAAAACATGTTTGGTACAACTAACGTCTATCTATATAAAACAATGTCGTGTTAGTTACACTACGTATAACTCAAGAACGGCTGGACCGATTTTAGTGATCTTTGATTTGTTGGACGTCCTGAATAGGAGAATAGCTAGTAGTGTAATAACTAATAGGGACCCGCGTAACAACTAAAATTATATGCGGGCGAAGCCGTGGGCACAGCTAATTATATTATATGATTCATATTTGCACATTAACACTTTCACACTAATTATTATATGTAAATGCAAAATGTAGGATGGATGGATGTTTGTTACTGTTCACGTCAAAACTACTGAACGTATCGGGCTGAAACTTAGCATATGGGGTATGAAGAACCTTGAAACGTTTCCATACAAACAACGTGTGCGAAGCCACAGGCAGGAACTAGCAATTTAAATTTTATTTACTTAAACTGATCAATTTTAGGATTTTGCTTGGTGTAAAAGGCAGGTGCGTGCGCGTTGAAATCTTTTGTTTGCTACGCGGGGCAAGTAACATAGTTATTCGTCGTAGTAGCCTCATATTATATAAGAAACATGAATATGCTTGGAAGCGAGAGGTCATATTTTATAATTGGCCTTCTTTTACGTAGAAACTTGTACTTAGGTACAAACACAAAGATGAAAACCATCTCTTCAAGCAGAAGAACATATCATTTCATAGATTTCAAAATATCATAATTTATTTTAACTAACAAGGTGTTTTACATGGCGCTGTCAAAAATTAAATTTGCATAGTCCATGTTTATGTAGACATGACATCCTATTTATAACCTAGGTCCTCTCCGTTATAAAAAATCCACGCCTGATCCACGCCATCTATTAGTTCTAAGGTAAAATTTATTTAGGAAATCGCCTCATTACGAGGCAGTTGTGGCGCACAATTTTAGCGTCCACTGAATAGAAGCATTATCTTATAACAACTACCTGTCACGGTAAAAGTCTGTGGAAGGAATTCGCTTGCGCAGTATGTACCTAACAGCCCAACCTGTTCGATTTATTCGGTGTCGGTGAATCCAAAAACGGAGGCGCTGTGTTACGATCTTCTCGTGGATTCTTTGGAAAATGGCACCGCTTATTATATTACAAGCGCTGGTAACCCGCGCAGGAAAATATATGAACGCGCGCCGATAAGCACTGAACGGTGCCGACAAGTTCCGACAAGCTTCAACACGCGCTGGTCAGCGCTGGGCGCTGCCATTTAAAATTAATAAACAACTGCTTCAACCTGCTTCCTTTGTGTAGAACGGACCAGCGCTGTCAAGCGTCGGTAAGCGCTTATAAGTTTCCAGCTTTCTTTCTGTATACGGCTAAAAGCAACGGAAGAAGGCTGAAATAAACGACTGTGTTAATCTGCCAGGTTTTGACAGAACCAGTTGGACAGAGACCGTGCAAGTATCTTCGTAATAAAGTTGCTAATATGGACTTAATAAATAAGTACTTCAAAGATATTTATATCTCAGGAGTTGGAGCAGAACCTTCCAACAGTTTCCCTAGATGCGAGAGATAACGACCCAGACGGTCGTCAATCAATCACTCGGTCTCATCTGACACCAGGTGGTTGTCGTAAAGTGAAATGACAATATTTCCATGCATGTTTAAGAAAAGAAAATTATTGAAAATAAAATTCAAAATTCTAAATGACGTGGTCACCCATCCAAAAGTATGACCGCGCCCGACTCTTGAAAAGTTGACTAAAATTATAACTAGATGTCGCTAGTAAAAATGCACAAGCTTTAGATCACCTGACCGGAACGCACGGCTTGGGACTCAGTTCAATTAATACATGTTAGTAGTCATTTAATCAGATGTATTAATAAAGTATACGTTTTTGATGCAGTTCTGTTTAGAACTGCTCGTATTAAATGAATGGAATGACCATGAGATGATATTGGTACATATAACATAAGCTAAAATAGTTACTACGCACAATTTGAGATGATTTTTGAAAAAGCTTTTAAATTGATGTTTATGAGTTCAACAAATCAAACATATTTTTATTGTTATCTGATGTCTGTCCTTTTTACATCTTGAATAATCATCAACGGAAAGTATTATTCATTTTAAATATTAAATAACAACAATAAATATTGTGCGCGATGTACAGATATAAACAATTATAATTTTCAGTACCTGCGTACGTATTGTAACTGCGTATTGTAACTTGAATTTTAAACTAAAAGTGATCTGCTTGACAAGGTCAAGTGGTTTATCAAATGAACGGTTCAGATACCAGCTCTCGGATCACGCGTCGCTTCGACCAGTTGAGCTACCTGTCGATTGTTTGCAACAGGCTACAGATAGCTCAATTGCTCGATTATAAATACTAGTTCTAAGGACAATGGGCAAATTGGGACCACCCTCCAATAGCAATAAAATGTATGTTGTTGGATAGAACACTGATCGGGATCATGACAGCTGCTCATGCTGTTACAACTGTCCGAATAGGATAAAGATATAGGACTTATAAGTTTTAAGAAAATGTTATATATAAATATTTTTATTATAATAATGATTTACTATTACAAAAAACACTGGTAAAACTATTATAGTCTTTATTGTGGGATATAAGGTACTTATATAATTCGTGTCCGACCGACGACGTATCTTAAGGGTCATCTATAATGACGTTATTTAAAAACATTGCTGGTACATTAAACCTTTTATGAATCGCATACCCTAAATACCAGGTTATTGATATAATGTGTGCACATGTGCCCATCGTTGGCCTTCCTGAAAGACCTGTAAGTAAACTTATTATTAAACTTTTACTATTGATAAATTGAATTTGTTACAAATACAGAGGCAGTAAAGTACAGTTACAAATAATTGTGTGTGCGCTCTCAATTATACCGATTCTTAAGGGATACAAAACAATAGAAAATTTATGAGTGGACAAGCGGGACTGTGTAACTAATGTCGCTGTTAAAATTGTCATTCGTTTAAAGACATTCTCCAAATAGTAAAGAAAGCAAGTCCTAGCTTGATCTTGTATCAAAAGAAATAGCGCTGCCCGCACGCAACATATCGCCGCCAGTCCTGGAATCTCCAAATTCCAACAGTCTAAGCAGTACAATAGTCTCACTCAGTACTCTCCGGATCCAGTGGAGGTGGATAAATCTCCGAAAATGATCTACGTAGGTATTACTCCAGTTGCTGTGCGGATATTAGCAACTCTGGACATTCCGTCTGGTCCAGGAAAACTTCTTAAATATGTACTTATCCTTCCGAACTAAAGTTTAAGGCCACCAATTTTTCAGGCTATTTAAGCAAGCAAATCAAAAAATATTATATATGTAATTACTGAGTCGCTAAATAGAAGATATTAATGATTTTTACTTAACAATGCTATGAGAAAATGGTTAAATAAATAAATCTAATCCTTACAAGGCCGTGGGGCCGCGGCGTACGAATATCGACCCCTCCTACTCAACCCGTGGATGTCGTAAGAGCCGACTAAGGGAAACTACCAGAGGAAGGGCAGCAGCTTCCTTCTGAGTATTTTTAAACACCAACACTGCGATCACCAATCCGTCTGCCAAGCGTGATGATTATGGCAAATCCCTCCCTACATGGGAGACCATCCACTCGATGGACCGACGACATCGTAGCGGTCGCAGGGAGTCGATGGATGCAGGCGGCTCAGGACCGCTATCTGTGGCGTCGTACGGGGGAGGGCTATGTCCAGCAGTTGACGTGTATGGGCTGATGATGATGATGAATGCTTACTAATATTATAAATGCGAAAGTAACTCTGTCTGTCTGGCTGTCACGTTTTCACACCAAAACTACCGAACCGATTTAAATAAATTTGGTACACAAATCCAGAGCCTGAGAAAGGACATAGGCTACTTTTTAATGCGAAAAAAAGGTTGCCAGGGGTTGAAAGAGGGCTGAAATGTTGTATAGAAGTATTGTCATTTTTAAAGCTAAAAATTAGGAATTAATTTTTTAGACTGTTGATTAGATATAAATAAAAATGTCATTTAAAGTTTCTTCAAATTTTACCCTCAAGGAGGTAAAATATTAATAATTTCTCTACCATCTGTCATTATTCCACGCGGACGAAGTCGCGGGCACAGCTAGTAAGAAATAAAAACTAAATTCCATTCTGTTTTTTTATTTCCACACTATACTACAAACTACACACCACTGATCGGGATCATCTGTTCACTCCTTAATTTCCTCCTCGGAAACTTCTGGAGGTGGAGCCACTATCTCGGCGTCCACGTCATCTGTCTCGTCTTCCTCAGCTGCTTGGCGGCGCTTAATTTCCTCCTCGGAAACTTCTGGAGGTGGAGACACTATCTCGGCGTCCACATCATCTGCGTCGCCTTCCTCAGCTGCCAGGCGGCGCAGGTCCTTCTCAACTTGCCTGATCCCGTCCATTAACACTCGCATAGCCAATCGCATTGCCCATATGGCATTTGCTTCGTCATCCTCCCTCCCCACAGGATTCACAGAGCCAGCCTCAGCGTCAGCCTCAGTGTCAGCCTCAGTGCTTTGTATATCTTCGTCACTCAATAAAACCGGCATTATACAGCTTAAATAATTCTAATTGTGCGTTAGTTGCTGCTGAAAAAGCAAGGCGGGGTCCTCCCAAACAAACTTCGGATATTGATTTGTAATGTACCATACCATAGTATAGGTGGCAGAGCCGGAATTCAGAATCTCATGTTATTTATTGTTATCATCGAAACAAAGGCAAACAAACGCAAGCCTTGCATCAGGTAAATATGTAAGTCCAAACAAATTATATTTAATATATTATGACAATAAAAATTCGGGGAACACTGGGTTGGATCTAGTCAAATAAGTATTTCACGAAACGGTGATACGATAACATAAAACTAAATCACGCAAGTAATTTGGTTGCATGGAGTGCGAGTGCTTTATTTAATGCTACTATGTTATGTGCAGCGTGGTTGCCATCTCAAAGTTACCAGTTCCCCTACACCCGGTAAAGAAGGGGGAAACGACATCACGATATGAATCTCTGTTTAATCGTGAGGGTTTAATAAATATATATTGTAATATTAATTACATACTCAAACGATGTTGCGCTTCATATTTTTAAACATGTTGTCTCAGTGTTGCCGCATAATTAGGTACTTATGTAGTAAGGGCTTAGTTAGGGGGATGCCATATGAAATTCTCAAAAACAAATCGACATAAAAAGGACATACTTATTTAATTTAATAGATACTAGCTACTGCCCGCGCCTTCGCCCGTGTTTTATCGGGATAAAAAATAGCCTATATGTTATTCCAGGTCCCAAACTATACCCATACTAAATTTCAGCCTAATCGGTTCAGTAGTTTTTGCGTGAAAAAGTAACAAATATCCATACATCCATCCATACAAACTTTACATTAGTAGGATTTATTAAATTTATTGACGGAATATTGGAGATCATTTAGTAAGTTACGTACCTAAGTACCTACCTATCCTATTTTATAGGTCCGTCGCCCCAGATGATGCTGTTTATAAATACGAAAAGTATTATTTTTAAGTCATAAACCATTCACGACAAATAATTTGCATTATTGTAATACATAAAACGTAATCTTTATTGACAAAGAAAATAAGAATCAAATAATATAAACAATTGGGCTAACTGCAGACTGTTGCAAACAATCTACTTGTACGGTAGCTCAACTGGTAATAAATGTTCAGTAAATTAAGTACTTTCGCCTTCACTCTGTAATATTCCATTATTAGAAACAAATTTTGGCTATATTTAATAAGTAACTAAAACATTTATGTAATATGTAAGCTGCATGTATGTTTGCTTAATAAAAATAAATAAAAATCTCATATCATCTTGCAAAATGTTGTTTCGAAAAGCGTGAATGGGGAACACCTTGGCAGTAGTGAAGTAATTTGGGAAGGCCTGGAGCGAAATAAAGCGCTCAGCTCAGATAGGACGGGAGTCTAATTTACTGCGGACGCCTTCTGCCCCAATGTGGCAGATCCGCATGTCCTAGAATATTAAGTCAAGTCATACCTTCAAATGTTCCTCTCCTCGCTCCTCATTCAGGACGAAACAGGGCCACCAGCAGACATCCAATGAAAGGATCACCTTTAAAAAGAAATTAAGAATGAACACGTTATCAAACTAGGTACTAACAATGTCAACCTTCTGTAGTACCTTAATTTTATGAGGACTATATTATTACAATACTGAGCAGATATACCTACTGCCCACTATTTATATATATATATATATATATATATATATATATTTGGGCGACTCGTATAGTTAGTATGATCAAAACAACAAAAGCTTTACAGAGCTTTCATATTTTTACATATATGGTTCTCATGGTAGACCAGCATTGGCTTAGCTAAGTCTTTTATGGGACTTTAGCCCACATTGTGCTTAGTTAGACTTACTTAGGCGTTTCGCCAACAAGTGGCTCTGGCGGAAGACCAGCGTTGGATGCTAGCTTGCTAGTCATTCAACTCATGCTGAGACTGAGCCTATTTTGTGAAAGGACCTAGGTATAGAAGATGTTTCTTCTCCAAATTAAGTACAGTGTTTAAGTTAATTTAGTACCTAAGTTCTGTTTACAAAATAAATATATTTTATTCTTAGCCTAGTAACTTGCCTTTTAATCACCCGGTCCATGCCTGCTCCTCATCCGTATAATGTCGTGTCGATAGAGAATCGGATTGCAAAGAACAGTATGCTGCCGTGCTTAGAACACATTTGATTCAATGATGATCTAAGCTAGACTGGTGTTCTCCCCAATCCTTTCCTCTATCTACAGGACTTTTATATACACCCAAACTTCTACTTAAGCGCGGGTCAGGTTTTGTTCAGACCGCTGCTGCTGCTCGTAAGCGCAGGCTTCTAATGCCATTGTGTGCAACAGAAAGCGCTGCCCTTTTGATGAGTACGAACGCTAATTTCACTTCATTACCTAATGACTTATTAGCTGTGTTATTATTGGCGTCGAAAATGCGCCCCTTTTCATTAAGACGTTACTGGGTTCAAATCTGTAGTGTTAATCTTTTCTGGATTTTTGCTTTTTTGTTTAGGTACGTCGAATTCGTTCAGCATTTTCTTTTATCTTCCGGGCTTAGTGGTTTTAGAAATGGTGTTTTTGGAGTGTTCATTGTGTTTTAGGTGCCTACGATGCGGTGACTGTACTGTACCTTACAAACTTGTTTCCTCTCTGATATAGGTATTGATGTTTTAAATTAATGTCTACTACATACAAGATATTAATTATATCCTGAGGCGAACCCAAATTTCCTTTTTTTAACATTATCTGCTATCTACTATAAATAAAACAAAAAGGAAGAAAAAGTAGTTTCCTTTTCTAAGAACCCATTTTTAACGAACATCTATTTTATGCTAATTTTAGAGCATTTGGTAGTATTAGAGATTTATTATTACCTACAAATGAACATCGTAGCTCAATCGATCCATGTCAATACAATACCAAACAATTCAGGGATCGTTTGAGCTATTTTTAGATTGTTTGCAACCGTCTGCAGTGAGCTCAACCGTTTTCATTGTAGGTAAATACTATTTGTTCTAAGTTTATATTCCTTCTAATTAACATAGTAAATAAATGATTTATTTATTATGTTATCATCAGTTCGTGCATATAACATAAGCTTTGCTTTGTTTGGGGATGCTGTTTGGTGTGGTTGGAGTAGCAGACTAGCCATTAAGTAATATTTATTTATTTGTCCTAAAAAAATATTTATTTATTTATTTATAAACATGTACAAATATTCTTACGGGCACACCCAATGCTATAGAGTACCTTATATTCTTAGTCTAGTGTTAATAATGTTTTAGTTGATGATAAACTACAAAAACCAACCGAAATAAAATCAGTCATTATGATAAACATTTTTAGTTAAAGTAAAGCAATCCTATTTCGTGACGACCATCATTTTTGGTAATACTGTTCGAATACTAATTTAAACTTTAAATTTTCTATAATAAAACCAAAGTAGGTAGGTTCTGTACGTGATAGTTGCACCTACACGAAAAGTAAGAAGGTACATGTTAGGTCAATGTTGTGAACTTATGTTGTGATCCGTGAAGCACGACCCTCGTGGTCCTGCATTTATGACTCATCTAAAGTACCACACAATCCCCCTTCCATAATAGCAACCCTAGTCCACTAAAATTGGGAGATCCATTCTCCATGGTAACTCCAGGAAATACTGTTATACGCATGCGTTGCACTTTTGACGCGGAGTTTATGTACCTATACATAGCTATGTTGACAGGGCGTTAGATTATATTATGTAGTTGTGCCTAGTTGATAACATATTTTTCAATAGATATTATTATCCAATAATTCTCTGTTGGTCAAATGGAGTAGGCATAAGGCTGCTTGATCTTAGAGGGTAGGTATGCTGGATATAATATATGCAGCGTATAGTATCACTACGTTAACAAGGCTTCGAACATTATATCCTACGATATTTTCAGCAAGCTTGAGGAAGACCTATATTTGTTTATCATCTTTATCAGGGAATTCTAGGGAGTAAAAAAGATATTTCAATCTAAGAACATATTTACTATTTATATTTACATATTACGTTTATTGCGCAAACTTGATTTACTTGTAAAATAAATTACATAACTTAAATAATGATCTGTCTAAGTTTTGATTTCGATGTATATTGTTGTAGAATAAATAGTAAAAGCAAATAAATAAATAAAATAATCATTTATTTTATCTATTTATTAATATTAAATAATATAATATTATTTATTAATCATTTACAATCAGCATCATAAGAAACGATCGTTTTTAATTCGCAGAAAACTGAATGCATTCAAGTTATTGATTACATCGAGTAGGTGACCTGGTAGCTTAGTTAGGATAAAGCACCTGACGGGGGTTTTTCAGGAGATCGCAGGTTCAAATCCTGTCCAGGTTGGTTTGCCTTGGTTAATGATACACCGGGGCAGGCATAGTTTTGCTTTTTATTTTGACAAGTTTGTCCATTTTCATTAATTTTCGTGGGTTTTTGATATGTATTATAGAATTTGTCAATTTTTTATGAAGTTTTGCTAAACACTTCAGAGTATTTTAGATAAAATAGAAGCAATTTACTTTCAACTAAGGTACCCACCAGCACAGCTATTCTAACTGGATCGAAAAGTTACCGTGACTCGAAATCTGGCACAAACTGTACCATCGCACAAAGTGTCGGATTTCGAGTCACTGAAACTTTTTGATTGAGTTAGAATAGCCGTGCAGATCAACGCGCGGTCATCCGCTTATCTTTTTTAACATTTGTGAATGTTTGTCTTATGTTCTGACTTTTCGTAAAACACCGCCTTTCCAGTAAATACGTACCTAAATATAATTGGATAAGCATAAAATAAAACACCTAGGAAATCTGTGGTTTTCTTTGAACAACTTATAAAAAAACAGCTGAACACTGGAACACGCCGAGATGCTTTTTTGTTTAACAATTTGCAACATTTGCGTTAATCTAGTAAGTTTTAAGAAAACCATTATGCACCCCAAGGGTAAGTGCTACCTTGGATAGGGTGAACGGACACATGGACACTAAAGTGCACTATGTTTATAAAACCAAAAAGTTACCATCCTCGCTCGCAACCCTTGTTACTACATAGATGATTCCAGATTAAAGAGTTAGGTGGCTCTTTCGTAAGTTTTATATACTTATTAAAAATCAGTTATATTTATGGAAAAAATAGTTCTGCTGTGATTTATTTAGACATGCAAACAGTCAAAGCTAAAAATAGTTCAGCCTGAATTTTTTTAAGGTTGCTAAAGGGAACTGATAAAAAGTAGCCTACTTAAGCGCATTGGAATAATATATTATCTCCTTGTTATCTCAGATACGCGTTCGAAAGGGTTCGCTGCAGGCAGAAATTTATCAAAAAATGTAGGTAGGTAGCCTTACTATTCTTACACAGGCCTTTGGGAAGTTGACAGACACTAAACGATGCTCATAAATAAGTATTTTTGTAGCTATTTGTATTGATCATTTCCACCGTATGTACATATGTTCCACCGTATATATATATATATATAGGTATACACTTCTTGATGTCGTTAATTCTATTTATGTGCCTACATATATTATAATATTCATATACAAACTTGTCACATAGGAAACACGATAAATATTCTTTGGTTTGTACGTTCGTACGAACCGTAGGTACCTAGTACATAAGTACTTAGTAGTCAAACACCCACACCCTCTTGACTCAACCAAAGGGGTTGTGTTGTGATTGTGAGTGTTCGTCGTACTCATGATTTCTGCGATGCAGGAGGTTGCGGGTTCGATTCCCGCTTTGTGACAAATGTTTGTACGATCAGCAAATATTTTTTTCTAGGTATTTTCTATTTATAGTAAAAATATTTATGTATGTATTGTATTATGTACTTATATCAGTCATTTAGTACCCATTACACAAGCTCTGCTTGGCGTGGGGCTAGATGATGCTGTGTGGATTATCCATAATTATTTATTTATTACTGCAAAAAGGTCCAATGTCAAAAACATAGACCGGCCCGGTCTATGTGGTTGTTTTGGGCATACACCACTAAATGCCTACTGCCTGCCTACATATTGGATTCAAGACAGCATAAAACTATATATATATAAAACTACATACATCGGTATAAAAAGGTTTTACATTTTTGATTATCTCCCCTTTATAGGTATTTGACTTCAGGTACAAGAAATTGTTAAAAGCATAACATAGTAGGATTATTATTTGTCTCACTTGTGGGCATTATATTGGGTAATGTCGTCGGTAGAAAATAGGACTCTGAAACACATACCTATAAACAGAAGGCTAGGTAGGTAGGGCCTCTGACAACAAGAATCGCGAGCGAGACCGTTTCTACATGGTTTCTATGACTTTCTAGTCCTTTTACCACGGTGATTGAGACAGAACTTCACTGAGCCACAGACTTTATAATAGCAGATTTTCCATATTTTCCTGTCATATTGTAGAAAAACTGTATGTACGATCTACTGCCGTCCGTCGGCTGTAGATGACCATGTCCCTGCGTGAAACAATAGACGCTGGCGTTCCGTATAATAGGCGCATTGCAAGCTAAATAAAAAAGGAGAATCCACGCAATGAGAGTGTTTAACCATCAATTTAATTCCGACAAGCAAATCATACAAGAACAAGTAAAATATAATTTTAAATTATCTAAATCTACTTATGTATTATAATTTTAAGTTGATTCATTCTATAAGCAGAATACATACAATACCTAGCTACCATGGACAACATAATTAGCTACGAAATAACCAGAGCAGCTTTAGCAGAGCATGAAAGGTAGCGGAAAAATGCTTTGTTCGACATATTATTTTTGTCTGTACATACATAGCGCAAGCTGTAACATGATATTCTTTAGGTAGGTGTATATTAACCTTAACTGGGACCAGGGTGGGGGCGGTATCGACCAGGCTGGGGCTGCCACCCTCGCCCATCCACGGGAAACGAGTATCAAAAACTAATATCAAAAACGGAATGCCAGCTCAGAAAAACAATTTTCGATACAAAATTACGGAAACTTTTACGATCTATCACTTTTTGCGTCGTTGAAGGGAAATATGGAGGAGGAGATAGCAAGCAAATAACACACGGGCACAAAGTTACAGGTGATAGGTAATGTGGCAACAACTCTATTCTCTGAAAGTGCTCAGGTGGCCATTATTACCTACCTACTTAACCGATAACTCATGAATGTCATTGTAAACCAGCAACTGTTCTAAGACCAGGACTAAGCAGGATCAGGGGGTTGCTGGCCCCGCAACCTCATGTACACTGCAGATCTGAAATACCAATTTTGGCAGCGTTCCAAGGGATCCAGGCATTCGCGCAAGCGTTCTGACTTCTTGCTAAAATTCCTGGGGCCATTGAACGAATAACACACTTCTCTTTGAACACAGAATATAAAGTACAATCGGCCTAGAACGGTGCGACAGTGACGACCGCAGTTGGCTTTAGAAGGTTCTACAGAGCAAGTGGCTATGGTGACCCTTGGGTTTGAAGTGAGCGAAGTGATAAACGTGATGACGGATAGTGCGGCCAGCGGAGCGCTCTGCGCTATACTCTGTCAAGTTATCATAACAACTTTTCAATGAACTATCATAACTTCTTATTAAAAATAAATCTATGAAAAAGGAAGAAAATGCACATAAAGGTATCTAATTGTGTAATTTATTCGTAGGACAATTACTACAAACATCATAATACAATTCTGTTATTGCATTTCCGAAATAAACTCTGACAAAAAGCAATTTGTTTCTCTCCTCTTCATTTGATATATGGTGTAGCTGCTCGCTGGTAATAAATCAAGTGTCATACCCACTAGTTATTATGCAGCTTGCAACCCTGATCACCCTTGCGACACCCCCTCGGGGGAGAGTGCGAGCGAGTGCATTCATTGTGCATTTCATTCTCACTAATGGCATTGTTTGTAGTCGGAAAACCACCGAAAAATTTAGAGAAGTTAGAAAAATACACAAAATGAAGAAAGTTAGGAATCGGGTAGTACGACCAGTATGGACAGTTTTATTTAAAAGCGAATTTATTCGTAATTGGATATAAATATTTAACTATACGTGGACTAGTCTTTCCCATGACTGAGCAGAACGGTAAAAGAATATTTCTTTGTATAGGTAAGCTGAGCTTCTCTGTCACGACGATGCGTCAGTTAGGTCTACTTTGAATTCTATAATACCCCTCACAAAACTTTCCACAGCTCTTGGGCTATAGAATCCCACCCACACTGCTACACTGAATAAATGATTCTACACAGGAAGGCCAGCCTTGCCTGGCACTGTAGAATGACTGCGATCATGTACAAACTTAAAAATATGATTTCTTTTTGTTCCTCATTGCGATTTCTTAGAAAATAGAGTTCTTAGGTTGCTGGGCATCATTATTATACTTAACCGATAAAATTAGACTTACCATTTATTTTTAAGCTTTTAATGTCCTCACTATGTCCAAATGCGCAATAGGACAGATTGCACAGCGCGATGCGTCTTCCGAGTATCATCGCTGAAAGGCAATTTCACTTTTTCTAGGGGCTATCACGAGTTGAAAAATTTGGGATATGAAATGAACCTAAGGGTAATGAGATGAATGAACGAGGATACCTACTAATTTATTTATCTATCTACTAGTTTCTTCCCGCGGCTTTACACGTGTTTTTATCTATGGAAATGATTAAAGGTTATTTCTATCCCATGGGAAATGAGAATGAGATAAAAAGTAGCCTAAAACATACCTAGTATGTTTTATTCCTGGCCTAGAACTACCTGTTTGCAAATTTCAGCCTGATCTGTTTAGTAGTAGTGTGAAAAGGTTATTATATCTAAGCTTTTACATTAGAGTTATCTATTCAGCCCGTGAGTTCCCACTTGACCGCTGGGTATACCTAGGTCATTTAGGCCTTCTCTCCATTGCGTCATGATGTCCGGTCCTGAGCTATCCTCATCCACTTTCAAAATAAAGTACATAATCATTTTTAATTAATATGAGGTTACATTTATTAACAATGAATCCTTCCCTGACAAGTGTTATTAATACGCTATTATATAATACGGAGGTACTCGTGTCACAGTAGGTACCGTACGGTTTAGAAAACGGGTATTGTTTACAGTATTTACGAATGTATTTGGTAGCCGTTTACAGCGGGGACAAATCTTTGGGCATGGAGTACAGTCTCCCCGTATTGCGCAGTTGCTCAAAGATCTCGCTGCAGGTATTGAGGGCGCTGGCGTCGTGTTCAAGCAATAAGCTACCTTAGGGTCCAATATCGAAATTCAGCCCAGGAAAAATTATGAACTACGTACTGTACATGTGTATGTAGGTATATAAAACAAAATGAAAATTAACTATCATACCTACCTAGTCTACCTACCACCAAGGTCTTTCTAACTACATTGTATGTATATATTATATATTTATATACACTATCCGGTTCTATGTCATCCTCATTAACTCTTGAAGCCGTACGTAACCCGTCTCAGTTTTTGTTTTTATATAACAATAAAATCGTAACCACTCTTTATTCCAAAACGATTACGAAAGTGCGTCATCATAGAGTAAAAACTCGCTGCTGTGTTGCGTCATATTGTGCAACTGCGTATTACGCGCGGTTGCAAAAAGCTCCCGCTGCGTGTATTGAGGGCGCTGTCGTCGCGGTCAAGCCAAAACCGACTTTCGGGCCCGATATCGATTTGCAACCCTCGCGGTTCCCGCCCCGCGACCCTACCACTCACCGCGCAAAACTGCGCGTTTACAGGGGTGCCCGATGCCATATGCTACAGGCGATAGCGATCACATCGAACATTCTAGAAAATATCTCTTCTAGAATGTTCGAAGAAGAACATTTCAAATTTTTGTTATAATTAGTATACTATCAAAGAGTTCATGAGTGTGATTGGCTGTGATTGGCTGTCTCAATAGAAATATTTTTTACGAGGATAATTTAAACCCAAGCTGAAATAAACTAAAAAGATTGAAATAATGAATATTAAGTTATTATAATTTTCAGAAGATAGATTGTATAATATAAAAGAAAATGTAATATTTCAACATTATAGTACTTACCTGGCTTTACCAAACATGGGCAAGGGGCAGTAATCTACCTAAGGTTAAAAAGTAAGTAATATAATATTTGAAGCACAACTGTATATATTTTTGTAAAAAAAAATCTTATATAAAAACAAATAGATATGTTACAAAGGTAAAAGCATTCTAGACATAGTCGCCGATGCAATCAATTGATGTATCGAGTGATTATTTACCAAAAAGTAAACAACAACTAAGAGATAAATGATTTTTTTTATTTACAATAGAAGCCGATAAGCTAATTGCAGACTGTTATAAACGATCTAGAGTTAGCTCAAGTGATCCAAATCCATACTTTCTAATCAGAAACGTCGGCATGACACTGGCTTCTATACCCCGCTGTATCTATGTCAATGCTGATGCGCTGCGCCAGATACTCACCAGCTCTCGGGTCAGGCTTCACTTCAACTTCTATAAATGCATTTCACAATATCATCATGGAACCCGCTGCAACCAGATAGCTATCAGGCTAACTGGTGTATATACATATGTACATTCCTAAAACAGTTCCAACACATAACAAAATTAATAGCTAATAATAATATATAAATACACTCAGAACTGTAACCAATACTTGCAGATCATACAAATTTTAGTCCAGCGTATAATTAAGCCAGTGAAGCTGGCTAGTAATGTCCTCCTAGCCGAAATTTCGACTACGGCGGTCAATCTCAACGGAGACTAACCAGATGTGCAGGACATAATTGTAGTGTACAAGTGTGTGCGCAAGCACGGGTGCAAACTCTATTCCCTCACTCTCATAATCCGATAGGATAGCAGACCGACACGACTGGAAAGAGGTCAGGCGCAGGACTGACGGCTTAACGTGCTTTCTGATGAACGGGGGTGTAACACCGCCAAATTCCTGTCTGTGAACTTCCTGGCTGCTACTGTGAATTTTTCTTGTTAGAAAAACCCCAATAACAAGTATTGGCTCGACCCGGGATTTCCGAACCCGGACTACATTATCAGCGGTTAAACAAACTGACCGCTAGACCAATGAGGCAATCAGTAAATACTCCTTAAGTTTACATCGTTGTACCGATCAGCTGCCGCACCGCCGCCGCGCCGGCTTGTGGCAGCAGCCTCCTCTTGATAAACCATGAACACCTGTTTGAGCGTAGAGGGGCGGAGTCAAAGACCCCATGAAACCCGCTGAGGCGCTGACGCGAGGAAACCATTGAAGTGATGTGCGTATAAACTAGGAGGTTGTACGGCTCACTTGACTGCCTTTAATATTTTAGGGCGGTCCCAGTCACAGCATTTTCAGCCCGTAGAATAACCCCATAGCAGGTCAGAATATGCAGTCATGGTATGGGGATGTTTGTGAGCAATGCTGTGCTTGTGCTAAGTCTATGGACTCAAAATCACAACATTGAAAGAATACTGCAGGAAATAATCAGTTTCATTTATTTTAAAAATTCATTTTTATCTTAAGATATACAAACGAAACATACGAAAATTACAATAATAGCTATATACAGGTCGTCCCATGGTCATGCCAAATGGAGGGAAGTATCTTAAATATTGTACATAGAAAAATTTACTGATTTAATAAAAAAAAATTATTTATAATACAATTTAAACTGCATTCAAATATTTTTGAATAAACGCCAGCTGAACCGGGAATCGTACCAGCCAAATTGTAAAAAAAAAACCCGTAATTTTACGATACCGAACAAAAGGTTCAATCATTAGGATTATTTTTTCCCAGAGGACATATCATCTTAAATAAAAGGAAGCCCATCCAATTTTACATTTATTTAAAACTAGCTGCTGCCCGCGCCTTCGCCCGCGTTTTATCGGAATATAAAATAGCCTATATGTTATTCCAGGTCCCAAACTATACCCATAACAAATTGCAGCCTAATCGGTTCGGTAGTTTTTGCGTGAAAGAGTAACAAATATCCATACATCCATCCATACAAACTTTTATAATATTACACATTTATAATATTAGCAATATAATTATATGCAATCAACAACAAACAACAGCTATTAAACAATAAAAACTGATTAAAATAAACCGAAGCAGGCATTACACTATTTCCAATACGATATTATATTTATGTAAATAGCACTACATTTCCTAGTATTTACTTAGTTTTAAATAAATTTCGCATGGTTTTAAGAAAACCAATCATGTTTATTAATCTTATACCTTTAATCGAGCAATTCTTGTATTTATATAGTATAATCTGCATCTTGGTAACGGATCCAACGATTTTCATGAAATTTTGCTAGGATTCATTGTTAGAAAATTCGTGTTTTCCATAATCAACTTTACCAATAGGGTACCATAGACAAGATTTCAACGCTACAAAGCCTTCATCTATCATTCAATGACAGCTGTTTTTTAATTTACTGCATAAACTCGGAATTTGACGTCACAATGATGGAGGAAAGTTGTCAGCTGAAATAGATGAGACAAGGCCATAGACTCCATCCAGCCGTGACATAAACTGAAAAATATGACTGTTCATGACATCTATTAGCGAATAATAATACATTTTTTTTATTGGTAACAACTAACTGCTCTAAGGACACAACAAAACTACTCCAGCATATACCATAAGAAAATACCGAGCAAAGCTCGGTCAGCCAGTTAGTTTATTTAATAAGGGCAACCAACTAGAGATAACACAAGGGATCACAAAACTCATACCATACAACTTAAAAACTAGTGTAGTTCTCGCCGCCAATTGATAACACCCAGTGTTTTTGGATACCTCTGTAATAGTTTATACTGGGTATTATCAATTGGCGGCGAGCACTTTGGTAATTATTTTATTCCATAACGATAATACAAGAAAAAATAAAGAGTGGCGCTAGTGTCACATCGTATTGCGCCTTAATCTAAAGTGCCTTGAGCTATGTAGCAAATGAATTCAATTCTGCAAATCGTAAATTTTATTTATAAAACTAATTTCGTTTCAATGGTATTTATTGATTACTAGCTGTTTCACCCGCGTCAAATTCAGATTTCATATTTCTAGGGGGATAAAAAGTCCCATATCTCCCATGGGAATTTGATGCTTTACCAAGACAAAAAGTCTATGTTTCTTTCCATCCTTTCAACTAACTCTATGCCAAAAATCAAATCGATTGACAAACAAACACAGTTTCGCATTTATAATATTAGTTAGGACATTTTATTATTTTTGTTGCAGTAATTGCTACGGCGTAGCAGATCTACGAGCTTTTACAAACTTGTTACAACCGTGCCATTATTTTATTTTGTTTTGTGTTTATTTCATAAGCTATATTTACCTTTATAAAACGACCGTTAAAGTAAGCTCATGCGAATGATTATGCATAAAGTTAACTGATTATGTATGTAGGTGCATTTAAGAATTTAAGAAATTTTATTCAAACAATCTCCTTGATAGAAAAAACATAAGTGCAGTGCAATTAATAAATAAATATAGCTAAGAAAAACATTTCTGCCTGAACTAGGTAATCCTGTGTTTCAGGCGACACGAGTGCTAATTATTAAATACAATAATCTCATAATATTACGATAAAAGCATTTAGTATAACAATGTTGTTTATTTTACAAACAGTTTCAAGGTATTATTAAGGTACTAGTAAAGTGCGTAAAAATTAGACATTGAATTTAGTCTATTGTATAGGAAGGGACCGAAAGTAGATAAAAATTATTCGTAAAGGCAAATTTTAAGACAAGAGTTTAAGGTTTAGGGCAAACTTAAGCATTACGTCTATTATTTGTAAATACAGTGTACCGTCCCGTAGGCATAATAAAAGCAAATTTACAATTATAAATATTATATAATTAAAATGCTACTGTAAACAGACAGATAATAGCATTGATTCAAATCGCTCATAACTTAGCTCACAGCAAAATCTACCCCTGGTCCCCGCGGACCCGCTCCCCGCAGGTATTGGAGGGAGTCTAGATTTGCTGTCTTTTCGGCCCCGCGCTTAGGCCGGGACGGTCGCGTAGCAAAATCCAAAATTGTAAATTCAGTTTTGCTTCATCTATTTATATTCAGTGTTGGGTGGTTCCAGTGAACGCTGGTCCGGTCCGGCTTGCAGCTTTCTACCGATCACGACAACGCTACATTTACAAGTAAGTTAATTTCCTGCGCTTTACTCCCCTTGCGTACTTTTCCAGTAATTGCGCAGACGACATAATGCTGCGTTTACAATTTTTATTGTGCCTTTACTTACAGCTATGGTGTTTAGATGCAGCTCGCTAGTTTTTGCGTTGTTTCGGTTATAATGAATGTTAGATGCGATAGGTGCGAAACTACCAAAAATATATAAATCCGTTCACAATGATGCGGTACTTTTTAGCGCATGCGCATTGCACAATTCCGAACTTACCGATTTTTTTTAACAAAGAAATCGGTTTTCATCTTGGAATCTTTCAACTTTTTTTACAAATGCCTATAGCAAAACATTCGTCCAGTTAAAAACTCATAGTATTTTGTTATATTACAAAAAATATTTCGGTTATTTTGTAGGGATTGCGCAATGCGATATTCCGGTGTTTAGTAGGTATTTGACGCCATAATAACATGCACCCTATTCAAATTGACAAAGATTACAGTAATTTATATCAGTCAAAAAACAGAAAATGAACACTTTTTTAATCATACACAGGACGATACAATTTACACTACGTTTGTTTTTTAAAAATGTTTAATACTTACTCATCTTTTTTTTTAATCATAGATATAGGAGGATACAAGTTAACTTAGTTTTTTTTTAATTCAAAAATTCATTTGAATTAGAACGGCAAGCGCGTGTTTCAGCCATCTTATTGGAGCTGTCACTGTCACTAGCCGTATGATTTACTTCAAATTTCAGGCGTGTGCGCTCGGATCATGTCAACCACCATATTTTTGGTTATGTCACTGTCCGTGTGATATACTTCAATTTTAAATATGTTATAATGTCAACCGCCCTGTTGTTTGTTATACCTGTCACTGGCTGTGTGACATGCTTCAAACATCAGGCCTTCGCGCTTGTAACTTGTCAAACGCCAACTTGTTGGATCTGTCACTATCCGTGTGACATACTTCAACTTTAAATAGCGGGCATGCGCGCGCATATAATGTCAACCACCATGTTGTTGGACCTGTCACTAGCCGTGTGACATACTTCAAACTTCAGGCATTCGCGCTTGTAACTTGTCAAACGCCAACTTGTTGGATCTGTCACTGTCACTATCCGTGTGATATACTTCAATTTTAAATAGCGGGCATGCGCGCGCATATAATATCAACCGCCCTGTTGTTATACCTGTCACTAGCCGTGTGACATACTTCAAACATCAGGCCTTCGCGCTTGTAACTTGTCAAACGCCAACTTGTTGGATCTGTCACTATCCGTGTGACATACTTCAGCCAAAGCTAAAAGAAGAAGAAGAAGAACTTAAAATAGCGGGCATGCGCGCGCGTATAATGTCAACCGCCATGTTATTGGACCTGTCACTAGCCGTGTGACATACTTCAAACTTCAGGCATTCGCGCTTGTAACTTGGCAAACGCCAACTTGTTGGATCTGTCACTGTCACTATCCGTGTAACATACATACTTCAATTTTAAATAGCGGGCATGCGCGCGCGTTATTGTCAACCGCCATGTTGTTGGACCTGTCATTAGCCGTGTGACATACTTCAAACTTCAGGCATTCGCGCTTGTAATTTGTCAAACGCCAACTTGTTGGATCTGTCACTGTCACTATCCGTGTGACATACTTCAGCCAAAGCTAAAAGAAGAAGAAGAAGAGCTTAAAATAGCGGGCATGCGCGCGCGTATACTGTCAACCGCCATGTTGTTGGACCTGTCACTAGCCGTGTGACATACTTCAAACTTCAGGCATTCGCGCTTGTAACTTGTCAAACGCCAACTTGTTGGATCTGTCACTATCCGTGTGTCATACTTCAACTTTAAATAGCGGGCATGCGCGCGCATATAATGTCAACCACCATGTTGTTGGACCTGTCACTAGCCGTGTGACATACTTCAAACTTCAGACATTCGCGCTTGTAACTTGTCAAACGCCAACTTGCTGGATCTGTCACTGTCACTATCCGTGTGACATACTATGCGTGCGCATATAACGCTAGCCGTGTATCTCCGTCTACGCATACTTCAAACTTAAAATAGCAACCCAGACACATATTGCCAATAACAAAGAAGTCAGGTCAAGACAAACTTAAAATATCGAGCATGCGCGCATATCATATCAATCGTTAGCTTGTTTTACCGTATGTAGATCGAGAAATTATGCTTACCCTCTATTCTCCGTCAACGTGTTATACCAAACACTGTTCTAAGCCTAACTAGTTTCAATATTCGGGCATGCACGCACAAGATAGATTAAACTACCCTTAGTTATTATGTAAAGACCTGAAATTGAAACAAACCAAGTGAAACTGAGTGTAAATATTAGTGAATACTATTAGTGTTTCTATAACAATGTTTCATTATTTACGGTAGGTACTTTATTTGTGTTTCGATACTACAATTGTTTTTATACAGAATGGCTTTTCGTGATGGGAGTGGATGGCAAAATTTGAAATCATGAGAATAAGAGAAAAGTCGTGAAAGGAACTATGGGCTCAATTTATGAGAAAAAAAAACAGGATACCTATTTTATAAACATAATTGGAATTTTCGTTAAAGGTTACTAAATTCATTACTATTATAGTTTTATCGTGGATAATCCCCATTAAACACAGCCTAAGTAACCTGGCTAGCTGTAAGCACACCAGTTGAATGAATATATTATTTAAAATTTTCACACTGATGCTTGTGTTTAAATAAAATTGTAAATAATAGCCATTTCTTTTCATTTCCATAATGTATTTCTTTGCAAGATTGATCCTTATTAGCAACCAAAAGGAAAGTTAAAGTAAGTTAGGTAAAGCAAATAAATAAAGGGGGTCAATTTAAAAAATAAACAAGTTTCGATTTTCTGCAAAAGTAAAAGATTATGAACACTGAATATGAAGTTTATGTCATAAATCGAGGTATCACTTACGAACCTTTAAAATAGGTATTCTGTTTTATTTTCTCATAAATTGAGCCCATGATTCCTTTCACGACTTTTCTATTATTCTCATGATTTCAAATTTTGCCATCCACTCTCATCCCAAAAAGCCATCCTGTATAAACTAAAATTGAAATGTGCATTCGGTGAATACTACTTATGTGAATGTGTTCGGGTTTATTTTGGGTATTTGGCTAATAAGAAGGTCAGTGATGGCATTAAACAATATCCCGTTAAATTAAAACAAGTCGACTGCTTCAAATACTTGGGAACTGTTTAACGAGCTTCGCCAGTATAGACCTAGACAACAGAATCAAATAAGGTTGAATAAAATGGAGAGCACTATCAGGAGTACTCTACGATACTCGAATACCAATTCAGGTGAATGGAAATGTCTACAATCGAGAAGTGTCCTCTCCTCTACAGACCGGAGCACTGGTCGATGCTAAAAACTGAGGAACAGCCAGTACACGTCGCCCAAATGTGCATGTTGAGATGGGCAGGAGGCGTAACCACGTTAGACAAGCTGAAAAAAAACTGACTACGATGGTACAGTCACGTAATACCAAGAAATAACCAAGAAAGTATTTTCTTAAGTAACCGAAACCGCTAAAAGAAGACCAGGCAGACCTCCGAGCACTTGTATTAAGTTGTATTGGAACAGTCTAAAATAATATGAAGAAAATGGGTTAACCTGGGCTAACACTAAGCGCCAATTTATAACATAATGTGAAATGAGTGCGTTTTTTGAAGTGTTATTTCTCACAAAATTAATGGAAGCGGTTTTGTGTCGGTTTCAGGTCTGACACAATTACCTAAATCAATCTTATTTGGCTTCATCAAACAAATAAATAAACATGGGAAACTTAAGATTATCACGTTTTAGGTAAACAAAGAAAAACACCGGAACTCTAATACGTAATACTAATAGCAAAAGAATCATCAAAAGTCGTACATAGGTACCTTGATACAGCTGAACATAGAAACTTCATTTGTTTTCGAAGATAGCTATTATTTAACGAAAAAAAATACCGTAAGTAGGTAGGAATCAAGAAAGAAGACCAACGAGAACAAGGTGAGATAGATTTAAGAAATTTGCTCTTTAGGTACCTCCTGGCGGTGCTGCTTAGAAGAAGAGCGAGTATTCCAGCGCTCCGGTTTGATTCTCACGTCAACAGGATTTATTTTATTCTTTTTCTTCTATACTGGCTAGTAAAGGCTATTCGACTACGGTTAAAGATAAATATTTGAACACAATATACATAAAACACCATAGGTAATATAATAATATACACGACACTTTACAAGCTGACCCAAAAAAAATTGTCACGCCGAAACACCTCCAGTTTTGTCCGTTATTTAAAATTTTACGAGCAACGTTCCTTAATAAATAAATAAATAAGATTATTACAAATACACCTCATAAAAACAAACAAGTAGCTATACCTACCTAAATCTGTTCAGAGGCTCTCGAGTTAACGGTTTGTCTACTAACAGAATTTATATGCAGTTAAATACAAATACAACACAACACAATACATTATAATATAATCGTTGAATTCATAAGGTCAGACTTTAAAATAGTCAGATTTTCAATTCTAATCTTCATAATAGTCTTTCTAATCGTCACCCTTTCAGTATTCAGTATCAAGTGTAAAAATCATCATGATGATTTACCAGGATGGTGATGATTTACGCAAATTGTAAAGACTAAATTAACTTATATGTGAACGAGGACTGAGTTTTGAATATATAATAATGTCCCAGCAGAATTGTCTGCCTCGGAACTGTGAATGGTGGTCCCACGGCATTGGGGTGTCCAACGATGCCAAGGTTCCGAGTCTTTGCTCGTTCCGGTTTCGCAAGCTGAGGGTTTCGTTTCGTAACCGTTTTTGTAATAATTTAACATAAACGGTTCGAGACTTTGCTATAATTTTCTTGCCGGCTCTAATTTTCTTCGCGAATAGTGTATGATCACGGCCAGTCTGGAGTGGCCGCTCTAGGCACCAGATGGTAAGAAAGTCAGCCCATTACACTGTCACTTTTTTCAAGTGAGCGGTTTTTTGCTTGGTATTGTTTTGCGTTTTAACCGTGCGTAGCGGACCCATCATAAACTTGCCTACCCCCAGGGCTGGGCGGAGATTAGACTATATACCCTCAAAGAATGGTTCTCCTAGTCCCACTTTCCACTTTAATTTCGGGAGATATTTTATTCATCGTTGGACTGGACATATTATAAAAATTTCACATTTTAGGTCGGTAGTACTTACCTACTACACGTTCTAAGCATCGAATTAGGAACTAGTTATCTAGAACTATGGTCACAGATTAGGTTATGTTACTTCTTAGCCGCCGCGCCAGAGTAGTAACATTACCTAATCTACTCCCCGCCCCAGTCTCGACATTTGTCATAATTTTCAAAATATTCCTTTTGTTTTTGGTTTGGTTTTTCAGTCGCTGCGTGAACTGCCGGTATTTAAATGTTCTAAAAGTATCAAACTTAACTTTTAAATCCGTGCCGAAATATTGGAATGCTCAAAATTCAAATCATAGGAAATATCCTGTTGTAAATTATCTAAGTAAATATTTTACTGCCAGTATTAGTTTCCCATAAGGATCGGAGTTATTGGTTATTAGTTGGGTATTTTGTTTCAATACCGCTAGTTCCAACTGGTACCCAATAACGTTACAATACTCTATACCTGTCCTGATTTCTACCCAATATATTTCTAACCGATTTGGTTAGAAATACCAAATACTTGTTGCAGCTACGTAACTTTACGGGTGAACGGTCCGCTAGTACCTATGCGTAGATGATAGTTAGGTAGGTAAGTATAGGTATTGAAGGGTTGGGTAGTTATGGCTCACGGTCGGTTAGGCGCGATGCTCGCTTTGCACAGTTATTCCCTAGCGGTATGCGGATTTTACAATAGCGTTAGATATTTTAGGACCATGCTAACAGGTACTGAGTTAGTTATTGAATACCGGACTCATCTCTAGTTTCCCAACATTCGCACGCATACCGCACTAGATAGCCCGTTTTACGTTAAATTTGCTCAAGACCTGCAGTCCTCGCGGGCGTTCTCAATTATCTTGTAAACTTAAAGCTTTGCTTATTTTGGGGCTAGATGTGTGAATTGTCCATCATTATATTTTCTTCATTTTGTACGATTTCACTATACATCAACAAACTTGTGTACGCGTCATTTTAACCACCTACTCTAAGCAAGAGGCACTGTCAAAGGAAGACTTGCCAGCTTCAACATCTAAAAAAACTGCTTATACGGTAAGAGTGTTACTTCAAACCTCTTGACCGTGGCATGTCTAAGGTTTACTGAAAAAGTATGATAGTGAAATGGGAGCTGCAAGGCTAACTTTTATTTTCAAGTACAAGTGGGGCGCTAAGTAACTACATCTTCAAAATCACTTTGAAGTAAGGTCAACATCAACTAGACCCATAACAATTCAACAGGGTTTTGCGGTGATTTACAGAGCCGTCCATAAAACTTTTCGAGTTCTCTTAAGAACTCAGGCTTGGAGGAAATTGTAGTTACTCCCGTAATGATCCAGCTTCATCAGCTGGCTTTGCCCAAAAAACAGATCAATTGTGAACAATTTTAGCCCTTGTTCCGCTCTATTCCGCTCACAATATTTCTTCTACTTCTTCGTAACTCTCTTGTCAGAGTGGTCATGGTCGTGATATTCATTCTTGCTGGGTGGCTGTTATGATTTATTCTCATTCCCCTCACGATGTCTCGCCATCTTTCTATCTTTTTCGTGTGCCTACTGCACTAATGTAAGGGATCGCCCACTGCGGATTTAATCCGGTCGGTCCATCGCATGGGTGATTTTCCACACGGTCTAGTATCCTCCACTCTGCCCTGCACGACAAGACGGCCAATAGAGTCACCTTCCCCCCTTGAAACATGTCCGAAGTATTTGAGGATGCAAGTCTGGACCAAGACAGATAGACGCTGTTTTGATGCAGAGTTCTTGGAGTAAGTATAAAGACATTCGTGCAAACCTCGGTCCATGATACCCCAAGCATTCTTCACCAGCTCCACATCTCCCATAAAATATCCAAATATCTACAGATAGTAATCTAATTACGTATAGAATGAGCTCAAATCGCAATGCACGGCCTCCGATAATAAGTCTATTGAGCACGTCGTACGTTGATACATCCGCCAATGATTTCACTCTAAGTGTGACTCGAGGGTTTCTTGTGCATTTTTCCTCCGATGAGTCCCAAAGAAATCCGAAACGATCGCATGGGTAATTTCCATCAACCCGTTATTCAGCTTCTCCACTGAAGCAATCTTCGAGACTGATACAGAGCTGATAGATCCCAATATAGGACTCCAAGATGGTTTAACTTATCATCATCAACAAAGTAACTTGTCGCCCTTGAGCTGTCAAAATGGCGGCCAGAAAACATTTGTCTCTCTCGCTCAAACTTACATCTGCCAAGCTTATCCGCAATGCGTCAATGGGGCGGGGCGTCACTCGCCGCCGCTTGTGACGCTGCTGCGCTAACGCTCATGCGGTTTACGATGGCGTGGCTTCCCCTGGCCCTACCCCGCACAGCCCCGCTGCACATGCGCAGTGGTTTGCAGGGGTGCGCTATGACGCGGCGCATCTGCAGAGCCCGGCGGCCATTAGTTTTCCGGTAGAGCCTGCGTGCAGCACGCATCCACTACGCACGGGACTTGTTGCATCATTAGATTCTGTGCTGTGAGTGTTCGTGAATGGTGATGTGAGTTGTATGTCTGCACTGTTGAGTTGATTTGGTAAGATTAGTATTAGATCATAAGATCGCTTGCATTTTCTGATCACATGAAGACTCACTTTACAATTTAATCAAGTCATCCAGATATTGAAAAAATAAAACAAGATTTTTTAGGACAAAGTTGCATCTATTTACTTACCTTATCTTTCGGTACGGTCAAACTAGCGATATATTGCTTCACAAATTTCGTCGTAACATAAAATTCTTACACGGATGTTCGTATCTGCGTTTCCCAAACTTCTTCTTGGTCTCGCCAGAAAATGAATCGATATTCCGCAGTGCATATTCCGCAGGGCGTGGCTTTACCCGTGCCGCAGTGTCTCTCCCCCCTTCCCTTACTCCGCGCAGCCACGCTGCACATGCGCCGTGGGCTGCTGGGGTGCGCGCGCTGTGACGCGGCGTTAGTCTTCCTGTAGAGCCTGTGCGTGCAACACGCATCCACCATATACGGGTCTTGTAACATCATCATGGTCTGTGCTGTGAACATTCTGTGATTGATAATGTGAGTTATATGTCTGCACGCGAGCACTGTCGAACTGATTTGGTAAGAAAAGTGTTAAATCATTATTATTTGTTTTTACTTTAATATTCAAGTCAGCCAAAAAGTTTATTGTTGTTATAAGAGAGAGCATAATGCAAATAAATCAGGGTAGTATAATGTCTTGGGTCACATTATCTCAACTCAAAATTCCACAATCAATATTATTTTCATGAAATGGAGAAACTATTTGCTTTCTTGTACACCTATGTAGATTTTATTCGAAATACCAGACAGTCTCGTTCGTATTATTCTCGAAATTTCTTTGTGCTGTAGTGAGACACCCGAGCGCGAATCGATAATCCACAATGCGTCATAGGGCGTGGCCCAGGCTGCAGTTTCCCTCCCCCTCGCCTTGCCCCGCAAAGCCTGGCTGCACATGCGCCGAGTGCTGCAGAGGTGACCTATGACGCGGCGCATCTGAGCCGGCCGGCGCGGCGGCCATTAGTCTTCTGGTAGAGCCGGTGCGTGCAGCACGCATCCATCATGCACGGGACTTGTTACATCATTAGATTCTGTGTTGTGAAAATTCTGTGAATTTTTTTTGAGTTGTTTGTCTGCACGCATCACTGTTGTGCAGATTTGGTAAGATTAGTATGAGATTTTACATTATTGCTATCTATCCTCAGATCACGTGAACACCCATTTAACAATTTTATCCAAAATTCATCTGCCCGAACCTTTGTAATCTTTTACGATTTCGTATAATTTTACCGCCTATAAATAGAACGATTGAAAATACCATGTCATGAAAGGCATATTTTTTGATAATTTTTCTCTCAAAATGATAATCTGTCCTTTCCTTACCAGCCCTTCCTTTAGGTACCACTATAAATAAATGACGATCGCAAACAAGCAGTATACACATATTCCTTCACAAGTTTTGTCTTGACCTAAAATTGTACGTCTACAAGGGTGTTCGTATGTTCGTTCTCGAAAATTCTTAGTATCGCCAGAAAATTTCTCGCTAGACTACCCACAGTGCGTCATAGGGCGTGGCTTTTCCCGGACCGCAGTCTCTCCCTCCTTCCCTTATCCCGCTGCACAAGCGCTGTGGGCTGCAGGGTTGCGCTGTGACGCAGCGCATCTGCAGAGCCCGGACATTATTAATCTTCCGGTAGAATTTGTGCATGCAGCACTCATTCATCATACAAGGTTCTTTTTAAATCATTAGTTTCTGTGCTGTGAATATTTTGTGTGTGTCTGTGAATGGTGATAAGATAAGAATTGTAGACCAGCACGCTGCACTGTTGAGCTGACTTAGTAAGATTAATTCTTTCTTCGATTATTTGCTTTTCAGATCATAATGGAGGCTCACTTTACAAATTTTTCCAATGTTTATTTGTCTGAATATTTGTATGCTCTGAACGAGTTTTACCTTGTCATAAAAGGCATATTTTCTCTGATAGTTTTCGTTTTATTATTTCGATCAACAAGATGATATATCGTTTCCGAATTCTAAAAGTGGTGTTTGTATCTTCGTTCTCGAAACTTAGTGGTCTCACCAGAGCTAGAATACATAATTTGCAGTACCTCATAGGGCGTGGCTTTGCCCGGGCTGCAGTTTCATTTCCCCCTTCGCTTACACCGCGCAGCCCCGCTGCACATGCGCGCTAGGCATGCGCTAAACGTGTCCGCGACTGGATCGGATCTGATCCGATTCCAGATGGTTTCGGATACGTATCCAGTATACGATTCCGCGGATCTGCTTGCAGTTTCCGTTCCTACATGTCCATAAGACCTGTTTGATTCAGTGGATCTGGCGGATCTGTTAGAATCGCTTGCAGTAACTGTTTCGGGCGATCTAACGAAACAATGACAAATATTTTCATGTTTTTTTACAATCATAGTTCTAGTTTAGTGAGTAGGTACAAAAGTTTCGTATTTCTAGGTTCATAAGACTAGCCTGTATTATCATAAATTCAATTGCATTTTCACAAAAACCACGGTTAGCCTATTTTGTAAAAGATCTGTATTTAATACGATTTCAATTATTATATTTGGAGTCAGATACCACCATAGTTTAAATTCACCTTCCCATGATAAGGAACAATATATATTTATATATAATAAAAGATATCACTTTATGATAGATATTTTTATTTACATTCAGAACACCCGTAACAAATATCTACAGATCGTCCAAATATTTGTCCCAATGCGGGAATCGAACCCAAAACTTCCTGTGTCGCACGCGGAGCTTCGCAGGCGGAGCTTCGCCCACCGCGCCACGGAGGTTGTCAATACAACATAATTATAATTTTTATATTGAACGTTTTGTGATTCCCGTACCGTATCCATTGATTGATACTGAATAGGATACGGTCTATCTCCAAAATTTACAAGTAGGTAATAATAATGGCTCGCATATTTTTATGCTATTTATTTATTTTTTATTTATTCACGACAACAAACAATACTCAAGTGTTACTATAAACAAAATTAAACTTAAGTATGTATTCTTACTCTACGTATAATCAGCCCGGTTGCCCACGAATTGTAACAAGTACATAGTAGGGCAAAAACGGTCACAGATAGTTAAAGAGCTAGTTATGCAGGATCCTACATTACATTATTTATGAATATAATAGGTACGCACTATATAAAATAACTATCAATTACAATACCTAACTTATACAGAAAAAATCACAGATCGGAAATAAAAAAATATTTATGGTGCTTATAAACATAAATCGGAAAACAAACCCGCAATACATTCAGTACGGATGCGTACAATCGGCAACGAATGTAACCTAACACAAACCTATTATAAAGCAGCTTAAACAATCTATAAGAAAGGATATCGGGTCAGCTAGTAAACTACTTATAATGGTGGAACTTTCCAATTTGAAGAAAATATGGTAAATTTAAACATTTCTTTTATGAGTTCTTTTTTCTTTCTTCGCTTTTTCAGATTTCACCTTTATGGTGACCTAATCAAAATATACAAAATTGCATACCTAAGTAAAATTATATTTAATGAGGTTATCGTGAACGTGTCTTTATTAACAGGTCGACATGATTATGTACTTAAATGTTAGGTATTTGCATGGCGATGAGATTGTATTAGGTACCTATAATCCTGACTAATATTATAAATGCTAAACTGTGTTTGTTTTTCCTTCCTTCACGCCTTAACTAACAACCACAATAAGCAACCAATCTATTTTTGTCATAGAGTTAGTTGAAAGAATGGAGAGTAACATAGGCTGACATTTGGTCCTGGAAAAACATCAAGTTCCCATGGGAGATTTACGGGAATATTGACCTTTTTGTCCCCCTAGAAATGTGAAATTCGAATTTAATGCGGGTGAAACCGCAGGGAACACCTAGTATATTATAAATGGTTTCATTTACGCGTAGCATAGTAGGTACCTAAGGGGTTTCCTTTAGGTACTTGGCTACATAGCTGTAACACATTTAGATAAGCAACTTTAAAATGGAGACGTAATTTTAATTAGATAAAATGGACCGGACTTATTAAAGTCTACATACCCACATGGTAATTTGATTGTTTTGGGAAAACTAAAAAACAACTTCAAATCCCTTACTTCTACACTGTTTTTAAGTCTTGCGGGTACCACCAATCCCACGGAAATACATTTTTTATCGGTCCACCTCGAGATCGATAAAGGTGTTCTCAAAATCGGTCCATAATTGGTGGAGAAATCGACGAACGAACATACATGCAGCTGAACACAGAACCTCCTCCTTTTCGAAGTCGGTTAAAAAGTATTATCGTGGAAGTTCGGCGAGCGAAGGCGGTCATTTGGTTACTCTTTTTGTTGTTGAGATGGTGGCCTTTGAGCCACCTTCTCTTTTCACAGAATTTTATTGGTGCATTTTAAATCAAACCTCACTAAACCTATTATCACTTAGCCGTTTTGTAAACTCTAGCTTGTTTTAAATCAAATCTTACATTCGGAACTATAAAATATATTTAATCTCTTTCGACTTCAACCTAACGTTAAGTTTATATCGTAGATTATTCGATCGTATTATCGTAGAGATTCCAGTTCATTATTAAAACTTAGGTTCTCCATTTTGAAATAGCTCAATACACCAGTTTGTTTTAGTTCTGCAGAGCTATACTAAAGAAAGAAAGAAGAAAGAAAGGCCGTCGCCAGATAAGCCGGGGTAAAATGCCCCCAAAGCAATCGGGCTAATTTTCTTTCTGAAATACCTTATACTATGGACAACATCTCAGACCAGGTTCAACTCACGCGTTTTTGAGTAAAAAAAAAGTGAATTTTTTTCAAATCCGTTTTTCTCCGAATCTACTTGACAATATTAAAAAAAGTGTTTATGGGTTTTAAGATATCACTAACTAGTATTCCTAGAAAAATTCGCTCGATAATCGGGTAAGTTGGTCATAGGTAAAAATGAGACTATATTTAAAAAAAAAATATGCCAAATACGTATGGTACACCTTATTTTTTTTTTCACGTTTTACTCTAATATTGATCTACAACATATATTTTTTAAGATTTTTTTTTTTTTTTTTTGCCTTAAATTCCTTTAGTACAGTCATGTAATTTTTTTATACATTATCCCTTCGTTTCAGTTTACAAAATATATTTTTTTTGCTGATGGCAAGGATCATTAAACTTGTTTTTTAATCAATTTTTTCAACTTGTTTATACATAATTTTTTTTTCTATAGTCATTATTTATTGCTCTGCTCTTGAATAATTATTTTATGTGTGGGGAAATGGGTTAAATAAATGAAAATATATCTGCCAACTCGATCGAATAGTTTCCGTGACTCGGAATATGACACAAATCCGAGCGAAATTCAAATATTTTACTAAAAATCAACATTCTTATTACCAAGTGAAGTACGATCACTTGGTAGTAATTTAGATTTTTAGTAATAAATCTCATAAATTATTAATTTCTCCAAAAGTCGAGTCGAATCGAAATTATTTAAAACATGGGTGGCAAAATGTTTTACGATTAACGGTAAGCAACTTTTGATATTGATATTGCTTGAAGAACGCATTTTTTTTTAAAACCGCTAATTTATTTGAATTTTGCGCGGATTTACGTCTGTTTCCAATTCACGAAAACTTTTCGATCAAATTAGAATAGTCCTGCTGGAGGTTAATCTCAATGTAAAGATTAGACATCCCGTTAAGAGAAGCGACTTGTCTTTTGGCAGAGTCGTGGTATTAACTGGGTATATAAAGTGGAAATTGAGCCGACAAACACCATCACTGTGTTTGAATCGCCAAAATTTGCCATACATTTATTGATTCATTTTCCGATCTTGTTGTTGTTGTTGACCCAGATCCTCAAGTGAAATTTTATGTCGCGCCTAAGTCCATCCTTTTGTTTCAGCTGACAAAAATGGGGCACATGTCCGAGGATTCAAAGATGTCTTATTTATATGGTATCGGGGGTAATAGAGAGCCTCGCTATGGCTGGATCGTAGGTGAAAGCTACAGAAGAAGGGCTGTGGATAGTGGCAACCGTCCTCCTGCATCGCGCTCAACAGTGGGCAGGAAAGACAAGGACTACGCCCTTACACTACCTACATTAAATAACACACGGAAGGCGTCAAATACGAAAAACTACATTGAAAACCACAATAATATCTTTTTAAGACTATTTGATCCAATATATACTGAGGAACATGAAGCTCAGTCAAGTACACCGGCGGCAGATAGCTCACTAATTGACGATTGCTCTGAACATAAGCATGGCACTGCTGCCATCACTTCAGAAAAGTCAACGAGTTAAATAAATCAGCAATATTTTTTTATTTTCGCAATTCTCAATTTTTTATTTTATTTTGAGGGTAAAACTATGAGTTTGAATGTTGAATTGGTTGGTGTAACTAAAGGATAATGGAGTTGATGATATTGATGAAAGAGGGAAGACAGGTGTCGAGATCCTTTGAAGGCAATGAATGCCGGAAGACCACCATTGAAAATAACCACTACCACCCACCATTGAATCGCCATTAAAACCATTAAGACCCCCATTAAAAATAAATAAGGAATTATGCATACTACATAAGCATAATTTAACCTCTTGATGGATTGTCCCTGCTTATCTCCTTAAATGTGTAAATCTGGTACCCGAAAGAGATCCTTTGAAGGCAATGAATGTCGCAAGATGATTTACCTTCAAAAATAATTACTTAAGGAATTATGTACTATTAGTATTACACATATAAGCGTATCACATAAGCATAATGTGTTAATCTTGTACTGAAACGTTAGAAGCCAAAATGACATACAGGCCGCCTGGAAAACGTTTACAGGTACGTTTTTAAAACTACCTACACTAAGTACATATTTTGTGAAGTTTATTGAAACTTACCTACGCAAAAATTGCAATTATTTTTTGTGTTGTCTACAGACAGTCTGATCAGTTGAATGATTGCGATGGTGCTAAACCAAAAGGGAATAATGAAAACGAGCTTAGAGAGGAGGACAAAAGGTATTTTATAAAAAGCTATTTTCTGAATATAATAAATGTTTAGTAGGCAAGGTTACAGGTACCTGGTTATAGGTACCTACTGTATTATTCCATGTTGTAGGTAACGGCGAAGGATTGATCAGCTGCCTGCAGGTGTAACGCATTCCATCTATAAAAATATCATACTAACTATTGCTACCCTTCAAACGCTAAACGTTAGAATATTAGGTGAGCTTATAATAACAGATTGAATTCTCCTTTGACTGCAGTTCTTAAATAGGTTTTTTTTTTTAGAATAGGGTCAAGAATTCAGATGTGCTGGGAAGAAAATTTGGCAGAGGAATGAAACATCAAGAATGTTCAATGTTTCTGGGTTTAATGGCTCTGCGTCTGAAACATCATGAATCGGCTGAGAAATCCTGCATGAAAAAGCATGTCTTAACTATTGCTTCAATAACGTTTAAATATGTATATTTTAAAATGTACTTACCTATTTAAAACCAACTACTAGTACTTGCTGCAAATTTAGATTCTGTAGCTATGCCATATTCGAGCAGAAAATACGTTATACAATTCATATATTCAACTTTGAACATGACCTAACAAAATGTTTCCGAATCGTTGTCTAGTACAAAAAGCGGGGGGGGGGGGGGGTGGTCCGCCCCGGGTACTCAGCTCGGTGGGGTGCCATATTGGCACCCCACGGACGATTGGGTGACAGTGACAAGTCCCACGTTCAGAACATAAACATTTTCGTGGCTCGCTTCGCTCGCCGTTGTTGATTTTATTGTCTTAGTTTGTTTACAATTTTCTCCGCTGCAAACTCTCAAAAAAGTATTAAAAATTTCGCCGAAGCAATCTCAATATTGCTGCGGCTACCTCCGCTCGCATCCAAATTTTACAACTTATCCCCAAAAATCTCGCTCGCCGTTACTTGTGCTTGCTGTTGCGAGTTGAGGGTCTGGATTGTCAACCCCAAGACGGCTCAGTATTTTAGTTCCGGGGGGGGTGGGGGGCGGGGGGTGCTCCTTGGTAGAAAACCGCCCCGGGTACCAGCCCTACCAAGGCTATACACAGAAGTGGGAGAAGGGTGGGACTGGATCGGCAAATACATGCATCAGTGTTTTGTGGCTGAGGGTCCTGAGTCACCACTCAGCCGCCGATGTTACCGTCCATGTGATCTCACTATTCCTAGCTACGTTAGATCACATAGGCCTTAACACACCCCACACAGACACATGCTATTGCCATCCAGTGGGGGGAGCTGTATCTGCCAGAACGACACCTGTGACAAGAAGTGTGGGATTATTTTCATTCTTCTGGAATGGCAGATACCATCCCCAAACTGTAATACGAATACAGCTTCCAGATCAATACAATTTAACTTCGGTACAGGTTATCGAAATGTATTCGGAATCTATATTTGTATTATAGCCTTGTAAGTAATAACAACTAGTAGATGGGCTCAATATAAACGGAACAAAACTTTCAGCGCCTGTGATGCATAAGGTACCGATGGGCATGTTATACACGCGGGGTGTGGCGCGGCGCGTCCACTCTTTCGCACCGAAAGACACACGACCGACAAGACGAAAGCCTACGTGGGACCCCAGGCGACCGGGGCAAGATGATCGCACCATGTATACTCGTGCTCGGCCTATCTCGGGGTCTCGCAACAAGTGTGTACTGCCGGCACTACCATGTTACGTTAAATGAGTCTACTGGTTGCTGTTACGAGTGGATATTAACATCAATCCACTCAATTTCGCACGTACTGCTACTTCCAATAAACGTAGGGACTTCACGTAGAGTAACCCTTACATATTTTTGGTGAAAGCAATAGGTGCCTTTAATTTATAATTAAGGTACCGTTAATTTATTTACTTAGTATTCAATAGTGGTCATGTGGAAGTGAAGGCAAACAAAGATCAAGTGTGGATGGCGCTCGCGTTCCGGAAAATTCGTGGCGCGGGCGGACCTTGGGGGAAGCTTCACAACGCTCGAGACACCCGAGTGCCTCTCGAGTGGTTGAGGCGCGGGCGTCGCAGTGTGGGAGCGAAGGGCGGTTGGGCTAACATCGTGTTGGATGGGATTGTGGAGTACCAGTGATCATGCGACGAGTGATTGCACGCTCGACGAGTGCGGCATGCTGCCGACGGGAGGGCTGGAGGCTCGAGGGAACAGTCCAGATGCAGTCTATGTGAGTTTTATTTTACAAGATTTTTATTTCTAGTATATACTTAGGATTATTTTTTTGGTTCTAGAATGCGTGGCCATGAGCATCGAATAGGAAAAACATCTATACTTAGTTCACTTTTACCTTCCTTGGGTTACTGAACTAAGATATACCAGACGCGGGAATAGGTTCATCCTAGTCTGGTTCGATAACCAAGCAAGGCTGAAATATCTTCCGGCTTCTGTGATACTTCATTCCTAGCCATTCCTAGCGAACTAATTTATTTATAAAAATATACCATTTGTAATCGGTCAGTCTACACTCTTACGTAATGGATACACTATTGCGTAACAAAAGAACAGAATAAACGAGACGCGAACCGGCGGCACTTAAATCACTCGTCGGAGAAGTTAGAAAGCGCGTTCATTAATTATTAATTTTTGAAATTCTTGTTGTGTCTCAATGTGATGTTTCATAGATAACGTGTAGGTAACTTTGCGGTAGATGCAATAAATAAAAATAAAAACAAAAAAAAATTAGATAGTGTGTGATGTAATATCTTCTTAGTGTTTATAGTAAAATAATTTCTTATAGTAACAAAAGCAACTGCTTCTAAGCTAGATGTGATGTTTCTTTAATAGAGAGTGTTTTTTCAGTAGACAAAAAAGATTGAAGTTATCTCTTCAATCTCAAAAATATCATATGGTTGACTAGATGTGATGTTTCATTAATAGAGAGTGTTTTTTCAGAAGACAAAAAAAATTATGAGATTTTTTTATTTAATTTCATTTATTTCCACCGTAGCTGTAGGTCAAGTGTATATGCAATACCTACGGTGGAAATAAATGAAATTAAATAGAAAAGTTTCACGTCGGCTAGAAATGATTTTCATGAAATAGCCTTCTTATGACAAGGAAATTATTGTACCTAGACCGATGATTTTTCTAGATCTTCATGAACCCACCTGTCTTCCGCTTTAAGATGACGTTAAGTTTTAGAACACCCTGATTAAAAATTTATTTTGCAAACAAGACAAAAACAACAGGTCAAAAAAACACCCTAGACTCAACCGTCCTTTAGCACTCAGGCTCTATAACTATGTATTGCTAAAATAAGATTTGACTAACTCTTGCTCGCCTTAATTTATGCCTTAGCTAAGTTGTGTTAGATTGAATTGATTAAATTATTCATCAATACTTTATAAGACCTCATTCAAATCGTTTAAACAGGAATGAAGGATCCACTTCCACACACTATTGTCCACCTTTGGTCGCAGTGTGGTATTCCATCGGCGATGTAAGCGAACATTTCTCTGAGCGTTCTTACTAATAAGACATCAGATTTGAGACTGAATTATTTTAGCCCTCAAAAAGTCTAAGGAACATACATAAATAACATCTTGAAACAAGTTTCAGCTGTAAAATATAATTCACTTTATACTTGTAATAAAATGGTTTGCGGGACATCGGACATGTAAAACAACGGATCATGTGATAGGAAAATTAGTAATATCATATTGTACTTATAGGTATCCTATGGGTAACTTCCAAAACAATACTGCCATTAAATTTAGTTAGGAATGGTTACTGTACCTACAAACACCACCGTTAGGATACGCTAGGACAAATTACCTCTATATTTATAAAAAAGACACTGTGGCATAACTACCTCTACTATTTGTGGATGCTCCTCGGGTAAATTGGCAGATCTTTGACAAAAAGGCAGTAAACAACAGTTCGAGCCCTGTAAAATAAACACAAAATAGGCAAAATTAAAGCTAAGAAACAAGTATGGCCGAGTGAAATTGATAGTACAGTCAGCAGGGTATTTATAAAAAGCAATATTTTGCAATACTTGACGATAATTAACTACAGTGTCTAATAGTTTAGTAAGATTATAATAAAAGTAAAAATGTTCAGGATTTTGATTCCAGTGGAGTCAATGTTCTATAAATTACTAAACTAGAAAATAGGTAGGTGTTTGTCTTAGTGAGTTAAAAAAAAACCAATAAATTACCAAAAAAAGTTAAAAAAATAAAATATCTATGCAAAAAAAAATAACAACTATTTTCCAATTCTTCTAAGTAGTTTGATTTCATGAATGTTTGAGTCTTCTTCTAATAATGTTATTTAAGGCTTTGCTGTACCTATGTCGAAGCATAGAAAGAAAAACACCGCCATCAAACGGGCATTTTATTAGATTTGGCAGCATCCTTAGTCTGAAGATTTCCCAATTTTACTATTGCGCATTTTCATCATCTCTACATTTTCGTTAAAAAACTACTTAGTGTAATAAAATTAACTTTCGACTTTCACGGCTTTTCAGCTGGATCTCATGTATTTTTCCTAAAATCTATATCAAGTTTCTTTTAGAAATCTTTTACTTTTCGTCAAATAACTTTAAGGTACAGCCTACGGCCGTCGTACGTAGGTACGTGCACCTACCGTGTCCCTGGTTACCAGTTTAATGTTCGTTTTGACGTAAGAATCATTATTTCTGTATGGAGGGTCGATGTTTGACAGACTTGAAATATATTTTTCATCAAACTAGAATGTTATTCTTGTGAGTCTGAGCCTGAGAAAGCTGAAGCAGAAGATATTACAAATAACAAATTTTTCGTGTAAGGTGCGCTGGAGCATTACATGGTCCTTAATTAATATTTCCTGCATTGCAGTCGTGGGCGTTGGGTTAATTCCCTTTTACGCAGGTTGCATCCTGTAAATACATAATGTCGAATGATTTTGATCACTGAGAACTTGAACGTTTCGTTAAAGTTTTTGGCGGTTTGAGTGAATCTGCGACTGGTATATGTACAACTGGTGCTAGGTCCAATCGTATTAAGCTTCAGTAAGGTCATCAGTTTCAAATTACCCAGAAGCAGCCAAGGAAGCAGTTACCCTTAAAGTGATATCTTTCAGTTCTAATTAATGCTCTCCATTTTGCATTTTCTCAAATTAAATATTTTTTTGTTCTCGTCCTATTAGTCTTATAACGACGTCCTATAAGTGTTATTATCTTTAGAACGATTAAGATGTTTTTCATTGATATAATTTTCTTAATTTTCCCCGGGGCTGAGTTAAGGTACCGAGGACCGGAGCAAGAAGGGAAACTTCAGTGGAAGTATCTCTAATCTTTGCTTATTGAGGCCGCGTCATGTCTTTTGATTGTTCGTTTTGTTTCCCTTTATTTAATACCTTCGAAGTTGATAGCATTAGTACGGCCCTCAATTTTACCATTTCGTATTGTTCCCTTCCTGTGTAATATTTACTTTTTCGTCTTGTATCTAGTTTTAGATTATAACTTGTTACTAATTCCTGGGATGGTAACCCAAGCAAACAACAAGGATCAAGTATCTTCCAAGTTATTTTTGTTTTGTCGTCTGTAGAAGGTTATGTTTTATCCAGGTCATTGGTTTAGTAATCCTGCCCGTATTAATTAATTCAGAAGAATTTTATTGAATTAATTAATTTTGAGGCTGTCAGTTACGTTTTGTATTCCATTTCCATTCTCACGCTATTGTTTTTTTTATGGTAACGCCTTTTCCATTAGTGCCTTAATAATCGAATATGTTACGTTTAATAAATCTTTATTAGGGTCATACCTTCTGAACTTATCTCGTTTTTAGGGCTTCTAGCTTCATGTTTACTCAATTCTGGGATTATACTCATATCTCTTGGTACGTATTTATTTGATTGTATTCTGATTAGATTCAAATTTGAATGTTGATGTTCCGGTATATACGTATTTTTTGTCTATTATTTTATTATGTTGAAATAACGAATAAAATATAAAAACTTATAAAAATATAATACTTACTACTAATAAAAATATAAGTAATAAGTAATTTTGTTATAATCACTTTCATTCACTTTATTATTTTCAACATCTAGAAACTTCCTAAACTTCGGATATTCAACTGTTTGTTAATATAACATAAATTCTTAATAGAAACTCACGTATGTTTTGCCTATTTCTTAGATCTTTATTGTTACAGTAATGTGACTCTTTTTACTACCACACACAGTTTTTTCACATTGTTATGAACCTATTTTAAGAGTAGTAGAGCTCTTTGTGAAAGAGCTCGTCCGGGGAAGGACTACCACCATGCCTATTTATACCACTATGCAGCATTGATGTATTGTCTGGTTTGAAGGATATGGTTGCCTGTGATATTACTGGCACAACAGGCTTATCAGCTATGCCTCAGGTTGACGGTCGCAATACACTATTATTTCTTTCTAAAATATGTGTTAGTCTTTACTCCTCATAATACTTTATTTTATTGTTGGTCAACCTACTATAATATTTTGGTGTGTTTGTTAACTATAGTTCTACTTCTCTAGCATGTAAGTAAATTATATTACCTAGTATAAAGACTACGTTTTCTTGTTTTCTCAATTCTTGGATGTATCATTTGGTAACAACCTATTTTTCATGTTGCATTCTCTTCACTTTTCGAGTTTATATAGTAATTTCCAAAAGATCCTAAGGTATTTTTCTCTTATCACCTTAACTAACTATCCAAGTCGAGTATCTTCCCATTTTAAACTTTCTTTCCATCCCAAAGTATTAAAGCATCATATATCTATCTATCTAATCATTATCAACTCTTCTTGTTACATAAATGTGTCTCTTTAAATTTCCTGTACTGTTTGTTACTAATTTTGCTTTCAGTTACTTATAATAATTGATTTTTACCTATTTTGATAGTAGTAGAGCTCTCTGTGATAGGCTCGTCCGGGGAAGTACTACCACCATGCCTATTTCTGCCAGTAAGCAGCATTGCTGTGTTTTGGTTTGAAGGGTTTGGTGTCCGATGAAATTACAGGCACATGAGGCTTAACAGCTATGCCTCCGGTTGACAAGTGTAACTGATTTTATCATCTTCTTTTTTATATAATTTATTATACTACGTACTTTTTGTTGATCTAGATTTTCAATTTTTGAGTAGTTACACGTTTCTTAATTCTTGGATATATCATTTGCTGCATCTGCTCTTTATTGTATTCTTATAAAATTATGACTTCCAAGATTTTAAATCGTTATTTACGTTCATTGACCTTCACATTCATAAAATTTCTACATCGAGTGTCTTCCCACTTTATACTTCCACAGTAATGCACCTCTGTTTTTGTACTGTGTTTGGCTAACTATTGTTCCTTCGTAAAACTATCATACTTCTGGTCTGTCCTTACTCATTATCAGATATTCTTCATGTTAGTTATCGTGTCTTTCAATTTCGTGTAACGTTTGTTCTTCGTACTCTTCATCACCTACATTTTTATTTTAATGTGGTTTTCTTCTCATATTGTTTTTATGTATATGTATTTTAAACTTTGTCCCCTTGGAAATTATGAAATTATTTGCAGACCTAGCGTTTTTTTCACAAATTCCAAGTCTTCCCTATTATAATTCGGCTTTTGGTTTGATTTGCGTCGTCAACCTTCTATCTTTAAGTAATTATACTACCAGGGATGTTAAGAGGCGATTAACCTGGTCGGTGTCTACCATCAACGTACCCCTTAGCAACTTGGGTCTTAACCGCCTGAGCGGGTTATGAAGTCGTGTTGCCAACGCAACGTGTGGCAAAGCTTCACAGCCCGTTACGAAATGTTATTGTTAAAAAAAAAATTAAACCCCACACTAAAAAAAGTATTCAAAAATTCTTCGCTATAAACTTTTTTACGCTGACAACCTCAATTATTTTCATTAGACCTAATTTCTATTTCGGGGAACAAAAAAACGGAGTAGGATTTGAAAAGCTGGATATGTTTCGGTAATTTTGATAAATATTAGTGTGTATAGAAAAGACGAGCTGGTTTACATCTGGGGAGGAGAATATTTGCTCTCAAACCCTGGATGTCGGGCGCTGGGAAGTACACTTGTATAACCCCAGTCACTGCGAAAATTGTGTAACCTAAGCCTCATTACGTTTCACAAGCTATTGAATTATGGATAAAGAAAGTGCTCGTTGGTTTGCTACATTTAACGGCTTGCCAACTGCTAGTACAATGAAAGACATGACACGAGTAGAAACTGCGGAGCGGAGCTGGTAAATAACCACAATGATAGAGAAGGATGTGAGGGAATGAGGACAACATAACCTTTCACACGTAAAAAAATATATTTTTATAATAAATAATGATATAATGTTGTTATTTATCAAATAATATTTTTATACCTATTATAGATTATAAAACGTCACCAATTGTTTTCAACGGAATTAAATTTGACAAATAAATGAGGCTATTGAAATTGGATGGATGGATTGGATGTTACTCATTTCGAGTCGTGAGTGCGCTTTCACTATATTATAAGTTAACCACACTTTGACATTACGATTACGAATCAGAGTGTTAGGTACATACCATACCGTTAAAAGCAGAATATTATTGTATCGACTGTCGTCACGTGCCTTAATAATATCAATAAGTAAACCTATTACCTCTTTAAGCATATACATTTCATTCATTTATTTTCTCAACAATTTACATTGTTTCGGAAATTTTAGCTTAGGCGCACATGTTATTAATAAGTAACAATACTAGATATTAGTTTAACATTCATACTTAACATGAATGTTGAATTAATATAGGTTTAAAATAATTAAATTCAGTTTATTTAAATTTGACACCAGAACTGATTCTATCGGTTGTGGCTTAAAGCTTTTTCCCAATTAAATATATAATTCAACAAAGGCGCCAGAAAAGCTGTTTGAGCAGAAGGATAGAATACAAGATTTTTCGCGTGGAGAAACCTGAATTTTCTTTTCCAAATTAATTATCAGACGTTTTTCTTCTATCAGATCGCATTTGTTAAATCAGTTGATGCAGGCAACATTCTTGGACAGAACTTTTGCGTCCAGTACAAAGGTACCGACTGGAGGCAAATTTTTTGTCCATGCCAAGTTAGAATAAGTTGGATTCTTTTTTACAAGACACACATATCTTGTTAGTTAGTTCCAGTAGTAGTTAGATATCCAGGCAGGCAGGCCATCAAGAGGGGTCAATTCTTAAGCCGCAACATACGCGTGTTGTGGTGCACATAAAAACATAGACAGACACATGGACGAACATGGTGAAAATATACATACATTTTGTCCCGTAAAATTCAAAAATAGGCAGCACAAAGGCTGAGAGCATGCCCCAACTTCGCACATATCCTACATAAATCCACAAAGTTACAAACATTGCTTATTATATTTTCTATTCCCTCACTGAAACCATCAACGGTGATCTAGTAAAAAAAAGTCAATACCTAATAAAAACATACGCTGAAGCTACTAAAGGGTTGGAATAAACTTAGTGAAAATAATAAGATTAACTTATACAGAATAAAGAGCCATCTAGGTCCAAGCTAAGTTAAACATGTTATTTTAATCTTGACAAAGGATAAAAGCCGAGTTCTACTGATCTTTAGGCCTTAAAATGATTACATATACCTACATTTTACGACATTTATAATTTATGAGACACAAGACAGGATTCTTTTTAAAAATTTAAAAAACTATTTTAAATATCAGAAATAATTGAGCTAAGCACCATCTATTTTCTTAGTTACTACATTATTTCTCCTAAACTATCAATCACATTATATTTTATTAGCATCAACGTATTAAACAATGGAATACCGAGGCAACCTTTGGCATATTTTTGCATATCTCATCCTCCAGTACTCATTATAGATAATAAGCAAAAACATGAGTTGTGCGCATACGACGCTCTGCTCTGTCCCGCTCCTATGAGCGTGAAATCCTATGCCTATCCTTTACACATAATGGCGTCATATATGTATCTCCCTCTTAAGGGTATCAAAGAAGTCTAGAACTCCAACGTTGCTCTACGGCTGTTGTTTCTGAACATATAACTTAGACGCTTACACATTTTCCTGTAAAACTCCACCTGCCTGAGGCAACAAAGAAGAAAACACGTATTCCCAAAAACCAGCATAATTTTAATTAAAACAGTCTAAAATAATTATAATTTGAAACAAGAATCTTTATGAATGATAATAAATATAAAATAGTGTTTCATTTATAAAAATAATTTATAAACAATCTGTTATTTTTATATCATCCTGGACCAATTGCTTGGAAAGTCAAATACATGGAATCCAAATTCGACGTAGTTAAATCGTTTCGTTTAGGAGTTCCTATGTCCACCATTGGTCTCCATCATCAGACCAGCTCGATGGTACCATATCATTACATGGTCGCCAAACTTACATCAGTATGCCAAATTTCAGCTCTATCGGTTGAGCATAACTGCTCTAAAATTGAGTTTCCACCCGAACAAACATACATTGCAAGTTAAATAAAATCTTGTAATACTTTTAACGGTGCATTAAGTGTTTATAATTGACTCATTCCTGCTTTTTCATTTACTAATCTTGTTATTCTAATTATTAGCAAATCGCACGCTAGTAAAATTATATCCCAATTTTTTTGTCGACTTTGATATGAAATAAATAATATCGATATTTTTGGCACTGAGACTATTAAAGTAATTTTTTCAACATGATGTCATGGTACTAGCCAAATGATATTTTCAGAGTTTATTCTTCATGAAAGCCAGTAGTTTTTAAGATAGGACATTTGTTAAATCGCTATCGATTTAACAAATGTCCTATCTTAAAAACTACTGGGACCTCAGTACCTATGTACTGAGGTCCCCCACCGCCCCATTTACTGACGGTCTACCCCTCATATTACACCGTGAATATGAATAACATGTGCACCTATTTTAAGATAATTTCAGACACAACGTTACCATTGTTTGATGTAATAAATAATATGAAACTCGCAGTTTGGTGATCTGCTGTAGAGGGGGCTGCTACCCGCCCCCGATTTGCTCACGACGAGTACAAGTATAGTCAATGAGACGACAAATGGTTGAGAGAATGAGATCCGTGTTTAACTTGAATTAAAATACAAAACAATCAAGATAAACAGGATTGAAGAACAATCAGAAAAAGAGAAGCGAAAGGAAAAGCGGGACTTTTCAACGGCCTTTTTTTGTCTACAGCAAACCTATTATTAGAAAAATCAGTAGAGATACAAAATTATCAGTCTACTGGTTTCAATGGATTTGACTTTGACTATTATAAGTTTATATAAAATTACTAACATTAAAGTTATTTACTAGCTGTTAAAAACTTTATAATTCCATCAAAGAAAATAATCATGTTTTTGATCTCATGATATTCCAAAAGGGTTTTAAATCTACCGCTCAAAAAAACTCGCGGCAAGTAGGTACGTACCCATTTTGTTTTTCTAATCATAAATGTTAAGGCGTCACTTTGCGAAAATCGGTTGCATCAAATTAGTGTGCAAAATATTTATTCACAATTCCGTGCAAAACCATCTCTGTTATGATCCAACAAAATGCAATTCGTGTGGGAGGGGAGGGCGGGCGGATCACACCAATTGTCATTTTATTGTATTGCTTATTTATGAGAAAGTTATATAAAATTTTACATTTGATATTTCTATATCTTACCAAATTAACATGCTCATCTGTAGCCTCTCACTCTCAACCTAGACACAAGACACTGCAAATGCCCACAGACTGACGGTGGACCTGGATAATCAGATAGTTCGTAACCAAATAATGTCAAGGACCTATGACAAACCGTGGATTTAAGAAAGACTGTTTATAAGATTTTTATGTCATCTTCGTGTTTAGATAATAGGATAAGAAATAAGGAAAATATAATTTGCATTTTCATAATAATATCTAATAAGTATACTTATTAACCTTATATTTCGCATAGAGCTGCACTTGATTACCTACATAAATAGCCACATCGCAGTACCTCCGTTGTTAAATGTAGTTTTTAGTAGTTTTTGTAAAAAAATATATATAATAAAAAATAATATTTGAATACACACACGGTTAAATAAAATATACATGGTTGATATGTACATACATATGTAATGTACGACTATGTGTAGAAAAGAATAATAAAACAACTTCCACCAAATCTCTGCTATATAATATACAGGTTGGGCTAAAGTTTTCGTACCTATGTAGCTAACAAGCTGCGAGGCTTATCGTCGAACTTAAAAAAATACTATATTTGACCCACCTGTATAGTATAAGTAGATCATTTCATTTGATGAAGACAGTACAAATTAAAATAATATTAATACAAAAAAATCCGCAATATCGGCTTCAACGATGATCGATACAAAAATAATCTGTTATTATGAGGCTAATAAGCCGTCAGCTAAGTCAATAAGTTATGATGCTATTATGCATTCAGCTAAGTCAATAAGTTATTATGTATTCAGCTAAGTCAATAAGATATTATGCATTCAGCTAAGTCAATAAGATATTAGGCTTTTATGCGTAGTCAATAAGTTAATAACTTAGTCAATAAGTAATAAGGCTATTATGCAGCCAGCTTAGTTAATAAGTAATAAGGCTATTATGCAGCCAGCTTAGTTAATAAGTAATAAGGCTATTATGCAGCCAGCTTAGTTAATAAGTAATAAGGCTATTATGCAGCCAGCTTAGTTAATAAGTAATAAGGCTATTATGCAGCCAGCTTAGTTAATAAGTAATAAGGCTATTATGCAGCCAGCTTAGTTAATAGGTTATAAGGCTATTATGCAGCCAGCTTAGTTAATAGGTTATAAGGCTATTATGCAGCCAGCTTAGCATGCTCATGATGCCGTTATAGAAGTTTAGGTAGTCACGGTATTAGGTAGGCAGCTTTTGTGTGAACACTTATATAGGTTTTAAGTAATAAAGATGTGATGTTTTCTGAATTAAATAATAAAATTAATAATCTAGCCACTGGCTAATCTGCAATGCAATATAGGTATAAAGGTAGAATTAGTGGTAGTGATCTCTTCTGAATGTAATTTGACCAATATTCCTTCTGTAGCGTACACGTGTACAGTCTATCATCGCGTCTGACTACCTCGTTGGTCTATCGGTCTCTTGTTCACCCGCCGTTTGTCCCAGTTGTTTTGTGCACAGGACAACTGGGAATAAGCACGATAGTGAGGGCTCGCGTTCAAATACCGGTTCGGATCAAAATCGTTATTGGGATTTTTCCAGCCAGTTTGTGACGGTCCTGCGCCTGACCTCTCCCTGGTCGTGTCGGCCTGCCGCCGTCCCATCGGATGAGAGTGAAGGAACAGAGAGTGCACCTGTGTTTGCGCCCACACTTGTGCACTATAATATTGCCTGCGCACATGGCTAGTCCCCGTTAAGACGGGCGGCCTTGGTTGAAATTATGCAAGGACATCATCATCTTCGTGCAGTTTGCGATGATAGCAAGCGTGAAGGGAGCGCAAGTGACGTCAAAGACATCACACATGATTTTTCTTCTATTTAAATCCACAAGTATTATACCCGCGATAGTTATTTCTCGGATCAGTTAGTGGTCGCGGGGTCGTTGGGTATCCGTAGCTAGTATGTAGGTCTCTATGTAGTATATTAGTTTGAGTAATCTAAAATCTTCGTGTACGGTCCCTCCCACCTATTAGTACAGGGTAGGCTTAACTGTGTTAGAGTTTTGTTTTAATGGAGAAATTACTGAGAGTTAGTATTTTTTTTAAAACCAATAAAAACAAAAATATACAAACCATTTTTCAAAAAATTATCCATGTGTCTTCCAGCTGATTTAGATACATTCTCCTAATCAAACTCCCAGATTCTTAAGAATTTATTGAGGAGTGTCCCTTGGAATGGCGTTGATATACGGTTTATTCTTTTTTATTTAACGCATGAAAACAAAACGCTTTTCAATTTCCACAGCATGGAGATCGTTACTAAAACTACACAGACGAAAAAATCCACGACTGCGTACGGGCTTTTACCCTAACAAAACTACCGACACAGTTAAGGCCCTCCCTGTGTAGTATTTTTATAAGCAAATAATTTATATAAGGCTATTATGCAGCCAGCTTAGCATACTCATGCTGCCGTTATAGAAGTTCTGGTAGTCACGGCCGTAGGTAGACAGCTTTTTGTGTACCTACACTTCTCTAGTTATTAAGGCAATAATAATCAATATAGCCTATGGCTTTAACGCACTTATATTTAATAAAATAAGGTTAGAGTAATCGGTACAAGTCATTACTGCATGGAATTTTGCCGAGATTCTTTTTTGTAGCGTACACGTATAGTCTATCTTCGTGCAGTTCGCGGTCATAGCATGCGTGAAGGAAGCACAGGTGCAGTAATATCGACTGCCTCGTTGGTAGCGGTTGCGTGTTCAACCGCGTAATGAGGTCTCGGGTTCAAATCCCGTGTCGGGCCAAAATTGTTATAGTGATTTTACGCGCAAGAAAACTTCACAGTAGCAGCTCGGAGTCAGAGATTTGGTGGTGTTACGCCCCCGTGCCCTCGGAAAGCACGTTAAGCCATTGGTCCTGCGCCTGAACTCTATCCGGTCGTGTCGACTTCCTGTCCTGTCGGATTATGAGAGTTAAGGAATAGAGAGTGGTCGTGTGTTTGCGCGCACACTTGAGCACTATGTGACCCGCGTACACGGCTTGTCTCAGTTGAGACTATCCGCTGTGCCCCAAGTTTGGCTAGAAGGACATCCTGAGTAGTCTTTCTTGAAGTCTTATAGTACCGAATAGTGGTCGCGGGCCACTGAAGCAGTGGGAGAGCCCTTGGTGCCGGGCTCGAACGGGGAAGTACCACCGCCTTGCCTTTTTCTGTTGCTAAGAAGCTTTATCGCTGTGTTTCAACTGAAGGGCAAGGTAGCCGACTGATACACACTTTTCCGAGCCGAACGCTCCGAGAGAGCCGAGTAAACGAATCTTAGAATTCATTGCAGTTCGTTTCTTTAAGCTCTCTCGTCTCGTTCGGCTCGGATATCAAGTGCAATCAGGTAAAATAACTTAGCACACGAGACTAAACATTGAACCTGTACAAGGAATTGGACTGCTTTGTTTCTGAATATGGGTGAATGTCTCCAATCAGGGAGATTTCAGGGATCGGTTTCCGCTTTCCACTGAGCGGACTGTACCTACATATTTCCCTTTTCTACTACGGTGTTTGGGTAACATATACGCTTACCTAATTAAGATTCCCTGAAATGACATTACCTAGAATATATTGTAAAGTGTCTACTGATGCACACTTTTCCGAGCTGAACGCTCCGAGAGAGCCGAGCAAACGAATCCTAGAATTCATTGCAGTTCGTTTCTTTAAGCTCTCTCGTCTCGTTCGGCTCGGATATCAAGTGCAATCAGGTAAAATAACTTAGCACACGAGACTAAACATTGAACCTGTACAAGGAATTGGACTGCTTTGTTTCTGAATATGGGTGAATGTCTCCAATCAGGGAGATTTCAGGGATCGGTTTCCGCTTTCCACTGAGCGGACTGTACCTACATATTTCCCTTTTCTACTACGGTGTTTGGGTAACATATACGCTTACCTAATTAAGATTCCCTGAAATGACATTACCTAGAATATATTGTAAAGTGTCTACTGATGCACACTTTTCCGAGCTGAACGCTCCGAGAGAGCCGAGCAAACGAATCCTAGAATTCATTGCAGTTCGTTTCTTTAAGCTCTCTCGTCTCGTTCGGCTCGGATATCAAGTGCAATCAGGTAAAATAACTTAGCACACGAGACTAAACATCGAACAAGTATAAGGAAATTAGACTGCTTTGCTTCTGAATATGGGTGAACGTCTCCAATCAGGGAGATTTCCAAGATTGGCTACCGCTTTTCACTGAGCGGACTGTACCCACATATTTCCCTTTTTTACTACCTACGGTGTTTGGATAACATACACAGTACGTAATTAGGGTTCCCTGAAATAAAATTGCCTTGAATATATTACAAGGTGTGTTTTGATGCTGACTAGCCAGCTGACTGATACACACTTTTCCGAGCCGAACGCTCCGAGAGAGCCGAGCAAACGAATCCTAGAATTCATTGCAGTTCGTTTCTTTAAGCTCTCTCGTCTCGTTCGGCTCGAATATCAAGTGCTTTCTGTTAAATTAACTAGCTCACGAGACTGAATATCGAAACTGTACCAGTAAATAGGACAGCTTGGATTCTAAATATGGGTGAACTTCTGGAGATGTTCACCTATATTCAGGTCAGATTTCAGGGATCGGCTACCGCTTTCCACTGACCGTACTTTACCTACATATGCCTCTTTTACGGTGTTTGGGTAACATACCAGTACCTATAATTAGGTTCCCTGAAACAACATTGCCTAGAATATATATTAAAATGGAGATATTATTTTCTTCATTTGCAGGAAGTTAGTTAATTCATTTTAAATTTCATTCGAGGATCTTACTGATATTATAAAGGCGAAAGTTGTGTCAAAGGCAAAGTTGGTGCCATTGTGAAGATGTTTCGCTGAAGACAACGCAAAAACAACTAAATGAATCGGGCTGAAATTTTGCGCACTTAAGATCTGGGCTAGGAATAACAAAAGGCGTTTTTTATAATGCGTGCGAAGCCACGGTTGGAATAAAATTTACTATATGGAATCGCATCATAGGAAGGATCCTATTCTATCAACGAACCCTTCGATGAACTGAACTTATTTCAATACCTAAGACTCCGAACATCTTTTCTTATGATACCTACACTTTACGGCTCTGCAGCCAGTCTCCTGAGAGATAACTCATAAACACCGTTTACCATCCAAGACCATGGCGGATAGTCGTGAACAGACACTGGCCAGATGACAAAATTTTGCCACAAGTGTCGATATTCTCTGGCCAGAGACGAACGGTCTCTTCTCACCATGATTACTGATGGTAGAAAAAGCCAATAGTAACATCCTGCAATTCCATCTACGATAAAGTCTTTCAATGTACATATTTTACAATTGAATACCTTAGGAACGATTCTTCCCCATCGATGTATCTTCCAAACAACTGGATTTTTTTATACATTACCTATTAATTTTCAAAGTCAAGTTAGTGATTGTCACCGCACTAGGTAGATAGCTGATTGTACAATGCATTTGTCCAAAAATGGGAGATAATTAATTTATCGAAAATTTTGAAACTCTTTTTTGTCTTGAGCGACATTGCCAGTCATTTATTATACCTATTTTCAATGACATCAAGACACAAAAATCTACATCGCTTACGCTCAAGCGACCTTTTATCTTCTACAACATTGTTTTCGATAGATTGTATAAACTTCCACCCCACCATCACATCGGCTTCTACTAGTCTACTGAGGGACATATACCTCTCCCGATAATCACCTCATTGGCATTTATCATTAGGAGAGAGAATGGGAACTTATTTTTCACGTTTGCTCGAATTTCTTTTCATCTACATATCATAGTTACAGAACCTTAAATTAAAATAGTTGTAAACTTGTGTAAACAACAATAAGATCATTTTGACTGTCGCAAGTACTTTATTTTCACACCACACTGATAGAAGTTCTCACATGTGGTTCTGACCGAATGATCATTGAACTGAACAGACCGTGCAATGAACCACTCAGGAACACCAAATGTCAAAGCTTGTTCCTGTTTAAACACTGTCAAGCCTCCGTTTAAACACTGTCAGGTCTGGTTCAATCAACCAGGGCACTATTTAATAAGCATGCAATGAATTCTGTGTGTATCGCAGTTCCCTAAGTGGGTAATATTGATTTATAAAACATAGAAAATTTAATATTTTGTTGTTCGTGGTCACTTTATTATAAAGCATAGGAACTTGTTGGGTCTGTTCGTGTAAGAATTAAAATAATTTATCATTAGAGTTAATTTTATTTATTTACTAATTGTAATTCTGAACCTTTTATGTTATAAATCATAAACTGGTTTGACTGTATCCTTTTATGTTATAAATCATAAACTGGTTTGACTGTATCCTTTTATGTTATAAATCATAAACTGGTTTGACTGTATCCTTTTATGTTATAAATTATAAACTGGTTTGACTGTATCCTTTTATGTTATAAATTATAAATTGGTTTGACTGTATCCTTTTATGTTATAAATCATAAACTGGTTTGACTGTATCCTTTTATGTTATTAAGTATAAACTGGTTTGACTGTATCCTTTTATGTTATTAATCATAAACTGGTTTGACTGTATCCTTTTATGTTATAAATTATAAACTGGTTTGACTGTATCCTTTTATGTTATAAATTGGTTTGACTGTATCCTTTTATGTTATAAATCATAAACTGGTTTGACTGTATCCTTTTATGTTATAAATTATAAACTGGTTTGACTGTATCCTTTTATGTTATAAATCATAAACTGGTTTGACTGTATCCTTTTATGTTATAAATCATAAACTGGTTTGACTGTATCCTTTTATGTTATAAATCATAAACTGGTTTGACTGTATCCTTTTATGTTATAAATTATAAACTGGTTTGACTGTATTCTTTTATGTTATAAATTATAAATTGGTTTGACTGTATCCTTTTATGTTATAAATCATAAACTGGTTTGACTGTATCCTTTTATGTTATTAAGTATAAACTGGTTTGACTGTATCCTTTTCAGACCTGACCCTTACAATAATTAAATCTAAGGTTTTTTCTACTAAAATTGAATTATTAGGGTTCAAATAAGACATTGTACTAACTTTCAAAACAACAACATGTTTAATTTTTTATATTATGATGGGTACAAATATGTGTGTATAAGGTGAAAGATAAATATTTGTATAAGGTGAAAGATGCGAAATGTACATAATGTAGGTATGTACATTTCGCTCGCGTCTTTGGGATAACAAAAATATGATGTTTTTATTGTTTCTATTATTGTCCATTTCCACACATTGTACTGTACAGTAAACCATATTTGCTTTTTTGTTATTAAAACACTTTCAAACTGAACACGAAGACGTGTCGCAACCGACGACACAGCCCTGAGTCCAAACCAGGGCTGTGAAGTACCGCCGCGCCGAGGGCCCGTACATAACATTACCTAATCTATGCCCGTACTTGAAAAACTAAATAGAAGTTCTGATTGACACACAACACGCCTCACGGTTACACACAAAGCGCAGTTGTTTGCAGCTTTGTCTCTGTTCCGTTTTTTTACTCATGTGGGCTGAGCAAGCTTACATAACCCGGTATCTGTCAGCAGCCGAAATTAAAATATACTTTTAGGCAGATTATAATCTAATTACATTTATGAATAGTTTTCAATTAATTTAGTTAATATTTTGTTAATGTTTTAATATTTAGCAGTGCCCGAAGCAAATTCATTCTTGGTTGTATAGGGTTTATTAAAACCTCCTGCTAGTTGGTCAGAATAGGGATTGCATTTTACTAAAATAAAAAATATTTTATAAAATATCCACTTACTTGTGACTTAAAAACTTTGTATGTTTTTTTAGTTTTCCTGCAAATAAGTATGTATGTAAATGTGTATGTGAGTATGTGTGTTTGGTTAAATGTCGTTAATTATACCTACCATTTTTTTCTAATATCGATTTAAGTGAAACCAAGTGCGGTATAAGGTACTATTGAGTTTTTGTAAAATTTATTTGTTGTACTATAATAATTTGCCCTAATTAAAACATTGTTTTATATCGATTTAAAAGTTGTAAAACTTGTATATTTAAATAAATTATTATTTATTTATTTCAATTACATATTTCAAAGATTTTGTAGGTATCTAAGTTAAACATAACTAATGATTTATATTTGTATTCATACCAAGAAATCAAACACTTGTTTACTTTCCTGGCTACCATAAACACGCTACAGTAAAACCAAGCGTGGTCATTTTTGTAACTCAATTTATTTTATCATTTGAACGTTATTGAAGCATAATTTTTATTCTAACTCTATCTATATTTAAGGGTATTTAGCCCATACTTTTCTATAAAATAACCATTATTTTCTATAAAACTGGAAAAAATATAAAAATTAAAATTTTTACTTAATTAAACTTTGTTTTCTTTGTTAACTCTAAGTTCACACACACAGACTCAAGTTTCGGTCAGCCAAAACGGCTAAGCAAGTATTGTGACATTAGGTAGTCTATTAAATATTTCTACAGCAATATATTAATAAAGCAGCAGTAGATAAATAAAGGGTAGATTTAAAAAAAATAGCGTACCATAAAATTAATTTTGATATAGTCAATTTAATAAACCTGGGGTATATTTATATCTTCTGCATCTATGCGTAACAATAATGTGAAATCTTCCTTCATGGCTGATCCAAATTTTATTATGTGTATAATTTGAGTGGGTGGTTCCCCGTGATTTATATTTAACAGCCGACCAAAACATATGTAATGCTGTCCAAATCATTTTTAGCCGATTTGCCCAGCTAACCAAATATTTTACTTCTTTATCTATATAGTAGGTACTACGTATTCGTTTACGTTTTAGTACGCAACCACACAAGCTAAAAGGGGAATTATTGGTTACATCTGGTTACAACAGAAAGTTCTTCAGCGCTTCCGGTCAGAATAACACCTATAAATAATATAAATAAGATTCATGGACCTCAGAATAACCCTATCTGGCCCTTGAAGTAGCAGTTAACTTTATTCCTCTGAAATTTTAGGGGCCTTATTCGACAGTTACTACTACTATTCTGCCCTACTAATTATACTTGCAGTAATCCTATCTAACCCAACCATGTCGATTACATACTGCAAATGCAATTAGTTGGGCAGTATTAGACCATTGAAAAACCCAAAATATTGCTATTCATCGAATAAAGGTTATCTGGTTCTTTAACTGACGATTTAAAATTCGACCCTAAATAGAACAAGTGGACTAGGCCTCCCGGGGATACCACTCTAAAAAAAACGCGCCACTAACTCTACCGCAAGGTGGTGGGGAAATGAGTTAAGCGTCTTGTGGCTTACAAATGTCTTGCTGGAGGTACGTAATCCAATTCATTTTATCTTCATCTATCCGTCTAAATTGTAAATACATAGTGTTTGTATACTTTGTATTTTTCTACCAGATATTTTTTTTAACACATGATAAATTTATTATACAGAGTGTGGCAGACAATGAAGTAAGCTCAGCGCACATTTAGTCCAACGTCAATACATCACACAACAAAAAAGTGCATTCAAATATGGACCTAATTTCGTCTGCCCTTCCGTAATATTTTTTTTGTATAGATGTCTATACTTTTTCATGTCTAATTTTTGAAATCGTAATTTTATGTTTTTTTTGCTTTATTCTTATATTGTTTGGTTAATCTGATGCCGTCAATATGAAATGCATCTAAATGTATATAACCTATAATTAATGCATGTTTTTCTGATGTACTACGGTACCGGTGCGCCTCTGATTTGCGACAACCATCGAGGTGCGTAGTACAAATATATCGATGGCGACAACCTTAAAAACTAATACTAGTTTAATTTCTTTATATTGTTATTTTCTTTGTTAATTTTATTAAAGGGTATATAAACTAAAAGTGGCAGATAACATAAAATGACATTTCGTCTCATTTCTTAGCATCCTTTTTATGTTACGAACCCGAACATGAACCTAATTTATAATTTAGGTAAGGCTTAACTTAAAATTATTTGTTCCCGTATCCATCGTATTATCTAACGTAAATTTACTAGCATTATTAAAAAATAATTAATTATGAATGTCCTGGGATAATTATCTTATCCGATAAAATATAAAAGTAAATAATATATTTATAGGTTCAATTGTATTCGAGCCAGCTCATACACCACGAGTCCACGACCATGACAGCAGAAGGAGCAACTACGATTCCAGAGTCGAGCTCAGCCTCATTCTACATAGGAGCCAGCAGCCCAGAACAAATTAAAAAGGTAGGTAATAAAACTGTCTATTTGGTTATAGACGAACAGGCATAACACTTATGTAGATAGACCAGCCCGGCCGCCAGCCGGGGATTACTAAAGAAGAGCCTACCTACCTAGTCAGTTGTAGATATAACTGGCTGGTTAGAGTGATTACCAATTTGTTCGTTTCTTTAGATCAAGGCGAAAATGTAAATATTAATATATTCATTCATAAGAAACCCGAGAATTTGTTGTATCTAGACTCTTAGGAGACTGGTGTCCTCAGGAAACTGGTGTCCTCAGGAGACTGGTGTTCTCAGGAAACTGGTGTCCTCAGGAGACTGGTGTCCTCAGGAGACTGGTGTTCTATCTACAGCTGTCCTCCTATCTATACCATATCAATAACCGTTACCTTGGTAATATAGTAAGAAACCTAAGGAAGAAGATACCCAAGACAAGCTTTGTTCCACCGATAATTTCTAACCCCCAAAATGGTCTGCTAACTTAAAACAGCTGCTAAGCAGTGTTATTTCTCTCTCTGACTTATGTCAATAGAAGAAGACAGAGCTAGAATTAGCAATGCTATAAGTTAGCAGACTATTATAGGGGGTAAGTTTTTCTGTGTGTTATTATGATGTAGGTACCTAATTTAATTACATCTTTGTATTGTGTGTTGTAATGTCAAATAAATATTTTATCTATCGTTATCGTTTAGCCTAGTTGGAGGACCAGCGATGCATTAGCTTTAAGTCTTAGATGCTTTTTCAATTAACGTTATTTTGTGATTGTTGTTACAGCTATGGTCGAGCGGCCGAGGCCGGGCGCGGAATCCCGTGCTATCACAAGCATGGGTGTCTCCCAGCTGAGCTGATCCAGCAACTCTCCAAAACGCTTTATTTAGCGTGTGTAATGAACACATCAGTGAAGGGAAGTCAAGTGGAAAGTCAAGCGGAGTACTATAGAAAAACTAGATGTGTTTAAAAGTTAGTGTTGGTGCAAAAGCATAAATAACTAGCTGCTGCATGCGTCTTCGCCTGCGTTTTAACGTGATAAAAAATTGCCTTGTATTTATTCCAGGAATCAGAATCAATTATTATTTCTTTAGGCTTACAAAATAAGCACTTACACAAGTCAAATTGGGTCCAAACTTTACCCATACCAAATTTCAGGCCAATCAGTCACTCACAAACTTTGTCATTTATAATGTTAGGCAAAGTTAGGTTGTAGAATGTGTTAAAATTATTATCTTCGCACGAGTATTTAACAAAAATGTCAAGCCACCAATTTAAAAAAATATATGATATAGACTCACCCGGAGATAGTTTAGCTTCCGAACATTGAAAGAATTTTTCAAAACGGTTCAATAATTTCGGAGTCTATTCAATGCAAAAAAACAAACAATCAAATGTTTCCTCTTTATATTGTTAGTATAGATGTGCGCCAATTTTTCCGTCAATCGTGGACCGATTTTAATAATTCTTGTTATTGTATAGAAAGTAATGCCACGAAGGTCTCATAATTTTTTTATTTCCAAGGAGTAAAATGCCATAACATTATTTATAATTGCTTTTCAATAATAATGTATCTAGTTTTATGTATTAGGTACATGATGAGACTGACTGTGTACCTAAAGGATTTGTGTATAACTGAACCTACATATGTACTGTAAACACCTACATTATAAATGTACCAATATGTGATTATAACAAAGTGTTATCAATAAATTATTTAGTATATCTAACTTTGTTTTAGTTTTTCACCTTCCATAAATCTAAAGTTAGGCAGGTTCCTCACTTGCTAGGTATGAAGATAAAAAAGTAGTAGGTAGGAGTTGGTACTTAGATACTTACGAAAGGTGAAGTTCCTTATTACTAACTGCACGCATATTATTATGATTACAGTAAATTTTGAACTTCTTTGTTAAATTATTTCATAAATGTTAAAATTATAGATCGTGAAGTCAAAATAACAAAAATAACCATAGTTATATGTACATTTTTGTAACGAAATAATGACAGCTGATAAACTATAGCAATAACAGACAAAGTAAAAGATAACGCTAGAATGTGCTAGTCAGAATGGAAAGCTGCCATTAATAATAATAAGTCATAGGTAGGTAAGTATGTGATTTATCCAGCATTTTTATGATTAATAGGTTAGTAGGTATAAAAATGGCAGTGTCAAACCTAGCTTTTGTGAAAATTGACAAATAATGTCCAAAATCACAATTTAGGTATAATAAAGGAGGCCGACGATGTTAAAAGTGGCAGATAATGTCAAAAGTGGCAAACGCTTGTAAAAGAGACAGATGTTCTCAAAAGTGATAGCTGATCTGAAATGACATGTGACGGAGTTCTTATGACGATAGTATCAAGACGTGATCAACAAATAATGTTTAAAATAACAGATTAAAATTAAATTGGCAGACGATGTCAAAAGTTACATATGGTGTCAGAAGTAACAGATATCCAGTCTTTTCGTCACCCATACCGCAATTTCTGAAAATTAAAGTTTTATCACGCTGAAATGGCAGTAGGTTAGCCATTTTTCCCGCAGGACCGACAACCGAGGTAAACGTATTCTTGAGTGGAGACTGCGACTGGGCAAACGATGTGAAGGACGCCTTTCGAGCTTTAGAGTGTCATTCATCAACTGTAAAATATATAATAAACATGGATCTCAGCGACAGATGATATTCAGTATTATTATTGCAAGCGTAAATAATACAGTTTTGTAAGTAGCTATTTATGCACCCTGTCAATTATGGTAGGTATTGCAAAATCTTAATCTATGACTTAGATATTCAAAGTGATAGATAAGACCTAACTACTATAAAAATCACAGACATGGTAGAGCTACGCTATAAAAATGCCAGATGAGGTGAATGGAACAGATAGGTAATGTTAAGAGTGACAATGGAGGTTTCAAATGAATACTACTACAATTATGGTCCGCGCATCTAGTAGCTTTTGTACACTAAACATGTTCCTAGCGTTCCTAGTTTATCCTAGTTCTCCTTTGAAATGCTATTCTTCGTGATCTCACCAGTACCAACAGTCCGCAGTGTGCCTTAGGGCGTGGCTATTCCATGGCCGCATTCTCTCTCCCCCTTACCCCGCACAGCCCCGCTGCACCTGCGCAGTGCTGCAGGGGTGCGCTGTGACGCAGCGCATCTGCAGAGCCCGGCTATAGGTAGGTACATATAACTATGTACATATAAGCTTCTATGAAATGGAAGAGTTTGAAAGGAGCCTACGTGGGTCAGCTTCAGTTTACTGGTTCAGGCACCTCGCTCACTGGTAAGTCGAGGCGAGGTCGCTATGGAGTCGCGGCACGGCCGAGGTGAGATCTCTTAGAGTTCAAAGGCGGGCGGCTATACTTCCTTCAAAATGGCGGCGGAGTTGCGACGCGGGCGGCTCTACTTCCTTCAAAATAGCGGCGGAGTTGCGACGCGGGACGTCTGCAATCTTCATCAATGTCACATGAATTACCAATATTCTTGACCATACTACTACAGTTTCACTTACTAACAGATACCTAACTAACAGTTTCATGATCCCCGACGCACACCATGTCTAGCGCCGTGAGGCGTCGGCGCACCCCTGCGGGTAGCACTAGTAGCACCGCCGAGTTTGGGCAGTGGATGTATTAATAATATTATGAGTCAACTAAGAGCGCGTGCCTACACGGCTACTTTTTGAAGCGCTGCATACGCGCGACGGCATCGCTACAAATAGATTTATTATGAGTCATACTCATAAAATATCTTCCACCAGTATTTGTAGTAAATCAGCATAACTTATTACATCTTATGCTCGTAAATACAATACCTACCTAGCTAAAGAAGCGTTAAAAGTAATACCTAATCTAAGTATCATTAAAAAGTTCCAGCCATTTTAATACGGAGTCAACCAATGAATGTCTAACTTGCTTATCTTATCACCGTTTAACCAATTGCAAAGAATATTTTTGAAAAATCCTGAAACAGGTATTCAATAGTTTTGTATTTTAAGTACCTATTCTCTGTAAGTGTCAAGCACTGGTTAAAAAGTTACAAAAACACCTCAATAACTTCACGCCATATTTTACCCTTTTTAAAGGTTTTTTGAAAATATCTGATACACTTCATTTAATGTATTGTTTTTGGATACATACAGAAAATTATATATTTCAGGTCAGAATACATTAAAAAGTTACAGCCGTTTTTATTCGGAGCCAGATAAATCTGCTAATCTCAAATTTTAATAGGTAACCTGTTTTACTCCATTTTCAGGAATATTTTGAAAAATCCTGAAAAACGTTTTCAATGATTTTGTATTCTTAGTATTCACTTAAAGTTTCAAATAAATCCGAACACTGGTAAAGAGTTACAGAAAATATCAAAATACTTTTTACCCCCTTAGTTAAGGTAAGACTCTACAAAAATCCCTTCTTACTTAGCGGGTGGTTATGTAATAATAATAACAGACAAAGCTATGGCAATCAATGAGAAAAATATCACGACATTAGATACTAGGAGCCAATTCTGCGTATCACGTGATACTTTATCGAATCATCATCATCATCATATCAGCCCATACACGTCCACTGCTTAACATAGGCCTCCCCCATACGAACCCCAACGACCGATACGATGTCGTCGTTCCATCGAGTGGATGGTCTCCCATGTAGGGGGGTTTTGCCATAATCAGAGATTGGGTCGAGTGATTTTCAATTTCCAAACCATAGTTTGGCTAATAAAACCAAACTAGATAATCTAGATAAATAACGTAGCGCGTTATTTACATTGCAGTAAGTAAATAAAGGTGATAACGCGTTACATTATGTTTTACGTTATATGATATAATTCTTGGTAAGCCTACTTTAGCCTTACCATGGATTAATACACAAAACGTAACACATAAGCTAACACGTTATCAGCGTTATTTGCACTAATTTTAACGTAAATAATGCAAAGAACAAAGAAATTTAGCGCTTATAACGCGTTACCACTTTATAAATAACGTGGAGCGTTATGAATAACGTGGAACGTTATTTACGTTAAAATTAGCGCGCTGTAAATATCACGCTGATAACGTGTTACGTTATGTGTTATAATTATAATCCATGGTAAGGCTACTGGCTGGCTGCGCTTGGTTCGGTTGTTGTAGTCTCTTATATCCCGGCTACAAGCTCAAACATTTGTGCAAACATGCATACACACACACAGTATGCGCAAGCAACATGGAGCGAGTGGCCGGGCTCAAACCAGTTTGCGCAAGCAAGCTGGAGCGTGTGGCCGGACTCATGTTGTTTGCGCAAACTGGTTTGTGCATGCATGTTTGCACAAATGTTTGAGCGTGTAGCCGGGCTATTAAAGAATACAACAACCGCAACCACTGCAACCACGAGAAACAAGAATACAACAACCGAGTGTTTTTTTTTTGGGCTTGTTCCATATTCTCTCTCTTTGGACGCAACAAGCGTTAGCTAGCATCCCTACATATATCTGTCGACTGTCTGTAGGGATGGGCAAATGAAAAAAATGTATCGATTTATATTTGTATCGATATTTATTATTAGTATCGATATATGCTTTGAAAAATTATCGATATTTCGATATATCGATATTTATGGCATCATCATTGTGCAGGCAAAACGGAGCGTCTAGCGGGCCATAGATCAATGAAACTAACCCCAAGCTACGGAACGTAGGCTAGTAGGATCTTTGACCCCAAGAAGAAGGTAGGAATACCAACATATCGACCACAACTTTGATACCTACAGTCAAACATGGACAATCAGTGCTACCAACACAAAATAAATAGGAATGTGTAGCCTCTTGTTCACATTTATCGATATTAATGAATTAGCTGTTCTAGGTACTATAATAATAATTGGTAACCGGAAATAGATAATTTTCTACAATAGAATAAAGAATATCGATTTTGATACCCTGAAATAAATATCGAAATTCGATATATCGCTTTTAAAAGTATCGACTAATTATATCGATTAATTTCCGAAAAAATTGCGATATTTTTATTTATTGAGATTTTTTTACCCATCCCTACTATCTGTGTTCGGTTCATTTGTTTGGTAGGTAAATGTAGATAATGTAAACTCATTGGGTACATAAATAACTCGCAATTACATATTTTGGATTTATTTTTGACCTACAACAGCTACCCGTCTCCATCTGCTGTTTTTCAAATAATTAAACAGTGCTAACTTGAAATCCACGCTCATACTTTCATGTTTTTCTGTCAGTGGAATCCGTCAACGCCACGCCCAAACTAACATTCCACAACAAAAAAGCGGTTGGGCTGCGATTGTGCTGTGCCTCATTCAGTCACATTCAGTGTTTCTCTTCTGCAGGTGGAAGGAAAATGTCGTCTGAAATAAAGCACTTCTTTACAGGGAACGGGACTTACAAGCCTGTAAATCCTGTAATAGTTGCGTCAAAAGTGGGTGATTTCACGCCATTCTACATAACTATTGCGATCTGCTCCGTGATCTTGGGCTGTCTGATCATCCTGAACGTCATTTGCTGCTGTTCGAGGTACTCCGAATATTGGCTCGACAGGCACACAGGTAAGTTTAGCAAAAAAACTAATGAAGACACTCCCCATGTAGCTTCAGTGTAATGTACATATTTATATATATATATTTTTCATTACTCAAACTCTAAAGTCCTTACGTGAATGCATTCTTATCACACATGAAAAAGCTTTTGTAATTTTAGTGGGATATTTCATTGTATTTTCAGGAAATCGCTGGGTTGTATCTATCTGGTCTACAACCCCACACAGGCAACCTCCCCTTGACTACACAGAACTTAAAAACAAAGAACAACTCGGCATCTACGTCCACATACATCCTGACGATTACCGCGTTCACCGAGAGACTGAAGTCCCTCCATCCATATCCCAACAGCCACTCACTTCTTCTCAGGAATACTTAGAACTGCACAAGAGAGAAAGTGATATATAAAACTAGCTAGTAAAATCAGAACTACATTATATAAAATGGCTTTTCTCATGTTGTATCCAGCGATCGCAGTGCTTTCAATGTTTGTGCTGATGGTGATAATACTGATCCTCCGTTTTGGCTCCCGCTGGTGCAAGCTGCGGCACACAACATTCTCTGACCAGGAATTCTGGAATGAGGATGAGGCTTATGAACAGAAAGTTTCATATGCATAGTATACCTACTATGCATTGGGAAAAAAATATCTATGCAGACATGTCTTCTTATATTTCCTATATTATAACATTTAATTGTGCCTTAATTAGATAATGGTTTAGATACTACACATATTACTGTCAAAAATTGTGACTCTCGCTGATAGGTTGCATCTCATTTTTATAGTTTACTTTTTAATTTTTATATTGCCTGCAGTATATCTGTAGGTGTAGTAATAAGATGATCTTAATGGAATGTATTCCCTCCAAGTTTATTTTTATACTAATTTCTAGTATTATATAGAATTATAAAATTGTATTTTTAACTTGGCATAAGACTAATGCCTGAATACCTACTCAAACGCAACATATTTAAACACGCGATTTTTGACAGTTTTTAATGAAAATCTGTAAAAATTGGTCATTTAATCACATGCTTAATTGTCTGTTGTGTATGATTATTCAGGGTTACCTAACTATATGTTATCTTAAGGGGGGGGGGGTATCTGGTTTGACTGTCTGATTATTAAGCACTTTTGGGTTTTTTTTGACAACCAATGAAGACATACTCGTTCTCTACATTAGATACATATTTGCTAAAAATATTCATTAGAACTAAAGTTATAGCACTGAAGATATGTACCTTGTGCTAAGCGGTTTTCCTCCATCTTCATCATTCAGACTGCTTAGGATTGGAACTCGCTGCCTGCTTGTTTTTCCTGCCTTCCATTACAATCCGGGTCTCTTCCAGACAAGAGTGAATCTTCTAGACCTTCGTGATACACCGTTGGCCACATCGTCAATTTCCATCAGGTGAGATTGTGGTCAAATGAAAATCTATTGTCCATTAAAAAAAGAAACCTTCCTTGAAAAAATGAATACCCACTCCCTCCATGAAATCAGCTGATTGGGTAAGCTGATACTAAAAAAATCAGCGGCCTTTTAATTTGACACAGATTGAAGGGATAAAAAAAAAATAAAAAAAAATTTTGACAGACTTTGAAACAAGAAACTCTAGTATCATGTATTTTTTATAACATTTTGTTACAAAAATTCTTAAAATTGTAGGCTGATAATAATAGACAATTTCGTTTATTTATATGTGCTGAGGCGACCCTATAAATTTATAGTGAATCTTGGCAAGCCGTTCTGCGATATCTGGTTACACCTCTTGAAAGACTTTCAGAGCAGATTTTGTTTGATTTTGTTTTTGCTGCAATTCTGGCAAATTGAACCCATCCAGAGAAGCCCTTTTAAATCGTTGCTTGACTTCTTAGTTACTGAAAAAAACAGTGTAAATAACACTGTTTTTCAGTGCTCACTCTCATTTTTGTGAATAGAAGAATCCAAGGTGAGAAGTAGTACTGCTTGGCCACTGTTTTGTCAACAGATTATAATATATGTGAATAAGCCAGGAGTTTGTAGTTTTTCATTTAAGTAGTCAGCGTCAAATTGATATGAGCGTCTAGAGTAGTCAAAATAATCTGCATAACATAAAAGCAATTTGATATACGCAGTTCGAATCATCATATTGTTGTAAGCACCCAAGGTGTTCAAAATGTCTTACTACTCATTGTTTCATATTTATATGAGCAGTGTTCAAAATTATCTTAGCTAACAAAGCTCTCAAAGGTAAGTATGCAAACGCTCACATCAATTTGAGGATGATTGTAATAAAAAAAAAATTTTTTTTTCGCACTTTCAATTCTTAGGTATCTAATATTTCTTTATCCACCTTAGAAATAAGAAACAAGGTTTGTTTATCTTCAATATAAAATTAATGAATAAAACTTTGTTTTCATTATATGTAGCCACACCTGAGAGAAAATGGGATTCCTTACAGTGGGATACCATAAGCACAAAATATTAATAAATTTTAAATAAATAAAAAAAACTAAAATAAAACACTGTTTGTAAAAACATTCGTTTTGATTAAGTTATCGAACTACTTTATCCAATTATTACATAACTTATGTATATAATGCAATGTGAGGAGAGGACCAAGGCCCTTTTCACATGCACACTCAGGTCTGAGTGAGCCGGTGCACGGCGGCGGTGTGTCACTGTCGTGTTGCTTACTAAATCCTGCGGGTTGCAGACTTAAAGCTAAGATCTGGCTTAGCTCACCTGACGCAGTTTTTCATACATAATATATATATATATGTATGAGTGCAGACTTGTAGGAGAAACTGCGTTAGCTATGCGAAGCTGAAGGTTTTTGCCTGAGTCTAAGCAACCGCGCTGTTTGGATGTCGAACTCCAGACCGGCTAATGTGAAAATCAAAAAAAGGCTTACCTAATACTAATCACGGCACAGTCACCGCAGCTCTACCATGTCTGTGCATTAAACACAGATGACAGAACTAGGGATCCAGATTGAGTGACGCGCGTCAATAGGTTTAAAATTCATCGACATTATTAACTCAGAAAGGTTTATGGAGAAATTAAATTGAATGTCAGTTGTAATTAAACATTGGAATAGATAAAAAATATATATCACTACATACCTAGTATAAAACAAAGTTGCTTCCCGCTCTCTGTCCCTATGTATGCTTAGATCTTTAAAACTACGCGACGGATTTTATGCGGTTCTTTAAATAGATAGTGATTCAAGAGGATGGTTTATATGTATAATTTAGTATCAGCATTGCACCCGTGCGAAGCCGGAGCGGGTCGCTAATGTGTGCGCTAATGATTTTTTTAAATACGCATCGGAATACCATTTTGTTCCCGACTTAAGAGTGATAATAATTCTGAACAATATAAATAGAATATACACAGATCAAAGTTTCTTGTACAATAGGTAAAGAAATAGAGATCCAAATAGCAAATAGTGGCGACTATCATTCTATATCTACTCTAATAAATAAATAAGGTCAATATAAAAAAATACGTGAAAAAATAATCTATCCAAATATTCATCTAAATACTTCACTCAATATATAAGCAGCATAATCGCCACCATTTAACCATTACACCTCGTTATTATTATTCTCATATAGCAGCATAATCGCCACCATTTAACCATTACACCTCGTTATTATTATTCTCATATCAACACCATGCGAGTTAAACTTTCCATGGCATACGCTGCTATCCCTTATAGTTTGATGTAGTCGGGCTGCCCTATGGAGGCTAGTGTTTTCTTGATGCGCAGGGCGGTCAGACGCGCCGCAGGATTCTGGTACCAGCACTCCTTCATCACCTTCGACATTGCTGATAGGACCTGAAAGGATTTATTTATTATCATCAAAAAAACATTACAATACAAGCTACAAATACTGAAGAAAAAAACAGTCTTAATTATATGATTAAAACTGTTTTTTCTTCTTTACATATGTATGTATTGTAACGTAAAAGTATGTGTGTAAAGGTAAGTATAGTATTATGAATGGGTTAACTATGTTTAGTTATTATTATAGTTTGTGTTGGAAGAACACACAAACTAGGTTCGTAGTTAACCCGCTTACATTCATAATGAACTAGCTGCTGCCCGCGCCTTCGCCAGCGTTTTATTGGGATAAAAAATAGCCTATATGTTATGTCAGGTCCCAAACTTGCGTGCAACGACTCTATGGGGAGCAAATGCGTAGGCTCTGTCGAGCGAGATCTGCAGCTTTGCGCCTCATGAGATCCTGGCCAAATCTGCCGCCTATCTAATATAAATATCCATCCATACAAACTTTGACATTTATAATATTAGTAGGATTAGTCAAACTACTAAAGTTTTTATAACTACCTATAGTTAAGGATTTGATTAGGTGTTTTAACTTGGCGTAATTATTGATTTTGTTCCGATATAAGTTAGCCACTATGGTATCAGCTATCTGCCAGTTAAAGTTCCGTAGCAATCGATCCAGCCGTTTCGTAGAAGACAAAAATTACAAAAATTGTTGTTTTGTTATCAGTGCCGTGTACTTTACAATTTTAAAACATCGTTTCATTCATCTTTACAATACAAACAGACACATTTATTTTATTATTTGTATAAACTACTTTTGTAATTCCTTTGGATCATATTCAGGTGTTAGTGTTCGGGTTTTGGCACAAAATTATAGAGGTGTTCAGTGTTCACCATGTAATTAATGGCACATGGCAATAGCTTAGATGTCTAGATGTGCGTCAATTATAAGATGGAAAGCAGTGGTTGATCCTAAATGGATGTGTTTTTTTTTTTAAATAGGAAAATATAGAGATTTTTTCTTTGATCAGAATTTTATTAACCGCATCAGAACGCCACTTACTGCATCAATAATTATTAGGATGTAGTGATGTTCTGTAGCAGGAAACTAACCCATTTTCAACAAATGCTATGATATAAACAAGTGTTCCTTTAAATAAATGAAATAAAAAGCATGTTAAGGCGCTACCCCGACCCAATCAGAGTGGACACCAATTTTATCGTGTTATTACGATATACAAAGGAATTTTCAAGAATCCCATGGCCCGTTTGTGATACCTGTCATACGCTTATTTTTAATGTCTTTGTAATAGTTTTATATTGTATAGCTTAGGAGGAGATGCGAAAATCGAATTTGGTGGATAAAAAGCGCATCTTTTTCTAAACTATACAAAATAAAACTATTACAGATGCATTAAAAAAAGCTTATGATAAGTATCACAAACTGGCCAAGGGATTCTTGAAAATTCCTTTGTTTAACGTACGTAATAATAAGATAAAATAGGTGGCGGCGCTAGTTTGGGTCTAGGATCCGCCTTAACCTATCACTTTAGGATGAGCATTACATCATCAGAATGTCACTTACAGCATCAGAGTGCCATCGGTTGGGTATGCTAGGGCGGCGCTTCTCGCAGCATACGACCCGTCGCATGTCTTCGAGCGCTGGATCCGGCGGCACGACATCGTAGTACGGCGGTTGATATTCGTCCGGCAGCGCGCCGCATCGGCGAGCCATCTCCCACAGAACCAGACCGAAGGAGTACACGTCGCTGCGTTTGTATGGATCGAACTGGCGGGTGTCCATCGTCTCGTCAAGTACCTGGAGTTTCACAGTTTGGATTTCGTCAGTGCCGAAAATTAATAATATTAACTACTACCTGCTACAACTCCCCGCGGCTATGTCAACCCTTTTCCGGGATAATAAGTGGCTAATGTCCCCGGGATACAGACTATCTCCATGGCAAATTTCATTAAGATTTGTTCAGTCGTTTAAGAGTGAAAAGGTAACAAACAGAGACAGAATTATATTTAATAATTTTTTTATATTACTTTCGGATTTAGCATATTACATAGTATGGATGATTTGGAGCTCGAGAAAATGTGAAACTTCCGCCATGGGATGCCGGTCGAGCAGGTGCGATGATAATTTTCTATGCTCACATATACATACACTAGCTGCTGTCCGCGCCGTCGCCCGCGTTTTATCGGGATAAAAATAGGTAGCCGGTTATTCCAGGTCCCAAACTATACCCATACCAGATTTATGCCTAATCGGTTCATACATTCATCCGTCTATGCTCACAAACTTTGACATTTATAATATACTAGCTGCTGCCCGCGCCTTCGCCCGCGTTTTATCGGGATAAAAAAAGCCTATGTGTTATTCCAGGTCCCAAACTATCATCATCATCATCATCATCAACCCGTATACGTCCACAGCTGAACATAGCTAAAACAAACCAAACTATACCCATACCAAATTTCAGCCCAATCGGTTCAGTAGTTTTTGCGTGAAATAAAATATCCATCCATACATCCATCCTTCCAATTTTGACATTTATAATATTATTAGGATGTACCTGTTGCCACATGTTTATACAATACTTACCAAGTTACACCACAGTTCATAGTAATTCAATATCTTGTGACTTACTGAATTATGGCTAAGGGGGAGGCCTATGTGCAGCAGTGGACGTATACGGGATGATGATGATGACGGCTAAAACACTGTCTTTCAAGAGACATGTGTCAATTTCTTGCAAAGTTTTAAATCTATCTATATAAAACAAAGTCGTGTTAGTTACACCACTTAAAACTCGAGAACGGCTAAAACAATTTTAATGATTTTTGATTTGTTGGATTTACCTCCGTCCGGAATAGGACTTTAACTATAAAAATCAGGGTTCCACGCAAAAAAACATATCCACGGGGGCGAAGCCGCGGGCACAACTAGTATCACATAAAATTACTATACTAGTTCAGAAATAACAGCTTTATTAGATTGACTCTATATGTATATAAATAGGAATATTTTTCCAGGATACTGCTAAGTCTTCTAGTCGTGTTATATCAACAATCTAATTATGAGCAAATAAAACATTATTTAAGCTGTTCGTAAATTATGTACTATTGTTTTTTGTTATGTATTTATTTGTACGCCTAGTGAACGAACACGAGGGCATTGCTGTAGTGTTTTAATAAATCACACTAAAGTACGTCGTAACAAGCACGCGTAACACGAACGCCGGTCTATGACAGAGGTGGGTGGACCTAGTTTGAGCCTTCCACTTTCGAGAAGCCGGTACCCCATCTCCCCTTTTTTAGTTAGATCAATGACAAAGGTCTTTTGTCATGACAAAAGTAGTTGGACCTAACAAAGAAAAGCCGTACAAACTGCCAATTGTTTTATAAGTCGGTGTGGCACTGTGTTATTGCTTTTGAGGTGGTTTATCTTGGTTCGACGTTGGTACCGCTTCTCGAACTTAGGAAGCCTTACAAAATGTACTTTTACAAGCAGTGATTTAAGAAAGAATTTAAACCTGACTGTGGCCAGCTGAGATGCGAGGATCATTTCATAGCAAAAGACGTAAAATCACCAGTATTTAAATTAAACAGGGTGTACCCCGAATATCTGCAATGCCCATATCCTTCTAATAGATGAAACTAGATCAAAAATGGTCGAAGAATATGTTTGAAAAATAAACCTTTTTCTTTCAGAAACTGGAACATTTGTGAATAGTTCTAGATTTTATAAATAAATGGTTATTGTTACTGCAAAATCGAGACTGTTTTCGTTCTCCTATACTTTGTTGCAGTTACTTTGTTCCCAGCTATTCTCGAACCGAATGATCTGTTGCGTGACGAGATGGTAAGAGGCCCGACGGCATGACATTAGCCCCTTGGGAGCTGGGGAGGCCTATTGTGTGGGACGCTACATGTGTCGACACACTTGCGCCTTCACATCTTTCAAGGACATCCGTGAGGACTGGTTCGGCGGCAGATTTGGCCGAGGATCTCATGAGGCGCAACTATGCAGGTCTCACTCGACAGAGCCTACGCATTTGCTCCCCTTGGAGTCGAGACCCTAGGTCCGTGGGGTACCGAGGCTCTCCGGGTTTCCAAAAAAATCTCTGAGTGCCTGGTCGAAGCGACGCGTGACCCGAGAGCTGGTGAGTATCCGGCGCAGCGCATTAGCATTGCCATACAGCGAGGCAATGCAGCCTGCGTCTTGGGGGCTTCAGACTGGTACTGATATGGACCAGTTGAGCTATCTGTAGATTGTTTGCAACAGTCTGCAGTTAGCTCAATTTTTTTAATTGTAAATACTAGTTTAAGTTGTTTATATTATTTGATTGTTATTTTGTTGCATATAAATGTATCAATCATAACAATTCTTCTGTGCGTGTGTATATCAATAAACTCTTCTTAAAAGGCGAGACTTATTTTCATGATCTTTTTTGTGTGTGGTTTAAGTAGTTCCTGTTTGGTTTTTAGATTCACATAAAGAGCAGATTTTGTGGCTCTGCAGTCGAGATTTAGGATAAAACAACTTATTTCGCGACCGTTAGTTTTATAAAAATAAAAATACACGGCAACAAAGTGAATCTAAGGTTACGTATTAGTGTTGTTTGTTTACAGACATTTAACGTCGAATTTGGCTGGATTTTTGACACTCACCTCGGGCGCCATGTACCGCTTGGTGCCGACGCGGTTGGTAGATGGCACGTCCACCGAGTCGATGGCCACGTTATGCCGCACCGCCAGCCCCAGGTCTCCGATCACGCACGACAGGTTGCTCTTCACTAGGATGTTCTTCGACTTGAGGTCGCGGTGAGCGATCGCTGGCTTGCCTATAAAGAAACAGTTTTATGAGAACATTTTGTATAACAGCCAGCAGCATTTACAAGGAGACGCAGTAATGCCTTATTGGCCGGTCGCGCTGTAAGAACCTAACTCTCCAACTCAGCCCGTGGATGTCGTAAGTAGTAGTCGTCTGTGTATTTTAAACACCTTTACAGCGTCACCTGCGATCCGCCTGCCTAGTGTGGTGAGTAATGCAACACACCCCCCTTGGGTCCTCCAAACAAGACTCGACAAGCTCTGTTCAGCAGTGGATTCATCATACCAATTGCTTAAGTTGTCTTGCCTATCAGCAATTATGAGCGCTGATAGACTACAGCGATTACAATGAATTACTAGCTAACTTTACGTAAATATAAAAAGACCGGGGATTTGTGTGTCTGAAACAGTAGTTATTTATAAATGACAGGTCTCAGATCATTACAGGTTAATCTTCACTAGGATGTTCGTGGATTTTAAATCGCGGTGCGCTATGGCTGACGATAGGTAGTAGATAAGCAGACGTCCCGCCTGATGCTCAGACGACATAGTCAGAATAGCTCAGGAAGAAATGATTTCTCACAGGACCAGACCGAATGGACTAATAAAGAGGATACCTTTAGTAGTGCGAGCTCACAAACTGATTTGGTTTTGTTTTTTTAAGTCCTTTAAGTTGAAATGAACACAACTTTATCTAAGACGTGACGCCGCCTGGTCACGTATAAGAGCAAATCCCGTGGAACATTTTGCATGACAAATAATGTAGGTGAAATATCCCTCTCGTCACGTACGCCATTTAATAAGCATGTGCACTAACGTTTATATCATAAATAATACAATAAAAAGCTCGTTAAAGACTCGGGCTTCTGATATCTTCACTTTATTTATCACAAAAGTTTTACATGCGTAGATCACCTAACTAAACTGTTAAGAACCAAAGTACAACATAAATGGCAATGCAATGACTCGATAGGCTAAAGATTTGGTCTCATGTTCGCAGAATCAAATGACCGCTCCTCCGCACAGACAGTCAGTCAACGTTGCGTCGTCGTCGTCGTGACGCTACGTTGTGCCGCATATAGCAGCGTTGTGCGTTTTGATCAAGAGACCAAGGCTTTAGGGCCCCTTTAAAAAGCTAGACTTTAATAACTAACGCAATAGATGAAATGCAGATAAAAGATCTATTCAGTAGCGTAGCTTGGGATTTTTTACGAAAATTTGTCTACTCTCATCGACATAATTTAGTACTGTCGCGTCGTCGTTGGAAGGATGGGTTGAGATTGTTACTACTTTTCAAATTAAATTCAACGTCATCTCTGATTCTAAGCCGGAACGAAGTTTGCCGGGACCACTTTTTTAAACATCTAAATACTTCCAAATCTCCGAAAAAAACATTGTATTTCGGGCTCCACGCGTATCCGATATAACTGTATAGTCCGGCTAAAGCTCAAACATTTGTGCATGCATGATTGCACAAACCAGTTTGCGCAAGCAAGATGAGCCCGGCCACACGCTCCATCCTGCTTGCGCAAACTGGTTTGAGCCCGGCCACACGATCCATCTTACCTGCGTGTTACATGCGTGTTTGCACAAATGCTTGAGCGTGACGCCGGGCTATTAAGAAATGCAGCTGTTTTAACATACATTCCTGCCAGTGAGCATTTCGTAGTCAGCTAGCCGGGAGCAGAGTGGGTCTCGGTAATATCTTTTGTAATAATTAATGAGGTCCGTGGATATTTACAAGGTCAGGATCAATGCTCCCTGGATTAAGATTATCATCATCATCATGGATGTAGACGCGGTCTATAAATAACTGGTCTGTATTGTACTTTGCTATGGAAATATGGAATCGTATATAAATTATAAATGAAAAACGGACAAGTTTGAGTTAAATTTAAAGGTCTTCCTGTAATCTATGTATAAGTAAAAATCTACATTCTGTATTTAATTCAATGTTGTAGTCTCAGAGTAGTTTCGAAGATACTGATAGATACACATATTGGCGGACAGACGGACAGACAGGCGATGATGTTACGAGTGATCCTAAAACGTCGCTATTGTTAAGGGAGAAATAAGTAAGGTAGACCGTACTAATACAACCTTGTGAAGAATAAAATCGGTTATGATTATTATTCTCTGAACTAAGAGAACAAAAGCACATATTGCGTGGTTATGTTTACTCATCATGGACTGTGGCAAGCTGTTTAAACTTTGGTACCTACATATGTACCTAGTGGTACGTACATATAGTCGTAATTCATATATTTTGTGGAGAAGCACAGTAGAACTGCATGCTTCATCAAGATCGCATTAGTAATATAAAGTATGTAGGTAATAAATATGATGTATTTTACTAAAAGTCAAACCCAACTTTGCATTCCTTTATGTATGTACATATGTATATTCTCCTGGGTTTTTTTAATGTTTTGTGACAGACAATAAATCGCTATGCTAAGGTGCTGATCCGATTTTGAGTTATTTTACTGATGGAAGATAAATACATTACCTTTGAGTGAACAAGTAATATTTGTTAAGTCTTTTAGTCGTGATGGAATGTCGTAAATGGAACGAGACAGAGGTAGTTACTATCTTATATGTGTACATATTCACAACATGCATTATTTTAGGTTAATTAGTCGGGTAGAGGAGGTCGGTAATTTCGAGCCACCTCCGCCATATGCAATTATAGCATCCCCCTCCCCCTTGCAAAGTAAGGTAGGGAAGTTAAAAGGGTGGCCATCGGGCGAATGTTGGCGATATTTAAGGATCTACATCATATTGGGATTTAATGCTGTCCAAACCTTGCAATGTTTATACCGACGTGATGTTCTCTGAAATATTAATCGGAAGATTAGCAGCTTCGACCGTTTACTTTCGCATTTAATGTATGAAAAGTTAATTGTTAAGGACTAGCAAAAAAGTTACGTTTTTTTGTGTATGGATTCCCTGTTATTATTTATTTTTTGTTATAGTGGCAATGGAAATACAAACTAAGAACATTCATGTTCATGAAATACAGCCCACTGACAGACAGACAGACAGACACACAAGCAGCAACGGAGGCTTAGTTATAGGTTTGCACCCACAGAACCCTAAAACAATGTAAACATTCAGCAATTTGAAGTCAGTTTAGTTAGCAAAATCTACCAACTCGAAAATATCACGTAGATAAATACCATTATAATATGTAGCTAACGCATGGAACGTTAACGGTCCACGCTGCAAAGGGCAAACCTTGCCAATTAGTCTGGTTGGCAGGGCGACACTGAGGAAATCATGTTAAATACTCTAACCACGTCCACGGATATTTATAATTTCCTAATATTGGATACAAACTTTAAAGCAAGTTGTATTTTATATCGTACTAGCGGCGCGCACCTGCTTCGTGCGGGTATTTCACAAAAATTTCTAGATACCTAATTTTTTTTAAATATAATATAGCTTATGTCACCCGGGGATAGTATAGATACATCCAACAGTGAAATAATTTTTCAAATCGGCTTAGTACTTTCGGAGTATATTCAATGCAAACAAACAAAAATTTGCCGATCAAATTTAAATAGAAATAGATAATATTAAATGAGAACTAATAGGAATAACTCAAGGGGCGTCTCTCGCAAAACTAATTTCAGTACTGGGGTCCCATACAAAAATATATATTTTTTGGTTATTTTTGCTATACTTTTGTCAAGGCTGTATCTCTCGAACCGTAATAGGTAGACAGTTGAAATTTTGACAGGGTGTCTATAACTTTTGCTGCAATAATAAATAATAAAATAAATGCAATAAATAAGGGATCCAACGTCTATACAGAGCGTAATCAGTACTTGGATGGGTGACGGCGGCGTCATGTTGGCTTTTTGCCGTTTCTCGATTTAATACTACCCTTTTTGAGGTCCTTTTGCGAAATAGTTACGTAAGATAGTACGGAACCACCGCGTGCGAGTCGAAACAGATCCACCTCCGAACTGCGATCCCCAACCTATATGCCAAGCGTGGCAACATTTAGTCTTGTAAATCAGTCCGAACTAGCATGCACGCAGGACACAATTGTATGCGCAAAAAAAGTAGGGAGTGCCCCTATAATACCCGCTTCTGAAAATACAATATTACAAGAGGTTAAGCGCACGACCAACGGCTTAACGTGCTTTCGGATGCACGAGGGTGTCTAACTCTGAAATGACCGAGGAGATCAGGGGCAGGCATAACGTGGTCTCCGAGGAACGAAGCAGGGTGTAACACCGCCAACTTCCTGACTCCATTCTGCTAGTGTGTTTGTGTTTTCTGGGGGAGGCCATGTCCAACAGTTGGTTCGCACTGGTAAAGGCTCTTGATGTGATGAACAGATGACTCACCCTTAGTCCCAACGATGTCCATATGCAGATGGGCCAAGCCGGTAGCAATCGACAGCGCCATCTTGATGAGAGTGTTGGAGTCGATGCTCCGTCCCGAGAGGAAGTCGAACAGAGAACCGTTCTCGTGGTAATCTGTCACCAGCCACAGCTGCGTCCATGTGCCGTTATCTACGAAATATTATTATTTAAATAATAAATAATGGTGGACAACTAGAGCTTGTGTTATACATAAGTAAGTACATACCTACTAGGTAACTGTTATCCATACTAAAGTTATTAATTGGAAAGTAGTTTTGACTGTCTGTTAAAACCAGTTAAACGTGAAATGGTTTTTCAACTAGTTACCGTTTATAGAAACGGTTTCGTTACCGCAAAAACAGTCAACGTTTATTTTCCCGTAATTGCGTATGTACTTTTAGGAGCGCGTTCATACACCTGACAGTATTCCGGATCCAGTAAACAATTATGCCCTATAAAAGAACCAAACACCTTCACTAATTTCAGAGCAATAAGGGATCGCTTTGGTTCGAAGCCACCTAGAGTTCAACACAGTGATATGGGCTTCACATGAGGCCAAATATAATGTGATGGTAGAGCGCATCCATAATAACTTTACCCGATACCTATACCTTAAGCTCTACGGCGGCGTCTACCCGTTCTACCCGCTCATGACGTATGCAACCCTGTTTGTTATAGGCATAGTTGGATACAACAAGCTGGAAGTAAGACGGGAGCTTTATTATTTATTATATGTTATTTTAATGTTGGATGACCTATTTATTATTTCATTAATTATAATTTTTTGATTAAGTAATTAAATTTTGTGTGTCGTATAATATTTTTGTATGACTATGTATAGTACACTATCGAATTAGGTGTGCCTGTAAGGATAGTGTACTATATTTGGAACAATAAACAATGTCCAGAGGCTAAAAATCCGTGAAAATGGTCCGGTAACAATCATTTACTGGATCCGGAATACTGTCAGGTGTGTGAACTCGCTCCTGCAGCTACATACGCCATCACGGGTAAATAAACGGATCCAGTAAAACGGATGCTGTTTGAATGATTGCTTATTCGTCACATCGCGAGCGTGAAACTCGCGAGTGCGCGCCAGTTGGAAACTTCTGATTTTACCTATTTTGTTGTCGTCGGTGCGCGCGGGTGACCTGCCGTCGCACGGAAACGGCGCTGGTGCTCCAGTGGGTAAGAAAGTATGAAATGAGTTTTTTGGTCGTACTTAGATGTAGAATCGTGTATAACCAGTGTTGACAGATGTGACGACGTCGTCGTCAGCGTGGTAAAATGTATGAAAAAACAAAAGAACATCGCACCAGGAGCTATGTATATGTCAACGAGACAGTTTCGCGCCGTAAAAGGGGTTTGTTGTGTACCTACACAATAAAAATCGCGAAGACGGTGACATACCCTATCTGTGTAAATTCTTACCTTTATTATCAGCAGCTATGAAGCCCAGTATGTTCTCATGTCGCAGCATCACAGTCTGGTAGATCTCTGCCTCCCGGAACCAGGAGCACTCCTCGCGTGACGAGAATATCTTGACGGCTACGTTCTCCCCGCGCCACCGTCCTCGCCACACCTCTCCGAAACGACCCTTGCCTATTATATCCAACAGCTGGATCTGCCTCGCTATGGATCTCTGCACGAGGAGCGGTAGACCTGTTGGGAACATAGGATATTCTAGATTCCTCGCGCGATAGTTATACTCCAGCCAAATTCTATGTGAAATGTTTATAAGCAAACCACATAACATAGGACTAAAATTCAAAATAAATTCAATAAAGGATTGCTGGAAGAGAACTGTTTTTAGGGTTAAGCTCGCCTTTGCAATGTTTTTCTTTTTAAATGTTTTAGACGTATATTTTATTGTGCAATAAAGAATTAAGAATTCACGATTGTCGTGGAGTTTCATATTATTTGTTGGAAAGATCAGATCTCGAATCAAAAATACAGGGAAACGAAGTGAATTGTAGGTTAAGTATGGACGTTTATTTATAGCCCATACATCGAACTTCGTCGCAGTACTTTCTGCGGCGAAAGTATTTTTTAAACTTTCTCCCCCTATGGGTTCTGAGTAATACAATTACAGTTATTTTTAGTCAAATACGAATAAAATTCTAAAACATTATGCGCCCTCACTTAGGTAGTACACGTCGAGTGTTTGTCTGAACTCAACTGCGTAGCTACGCTGGTGGGAACCCCTTTGAGAATCTAGCTAGCTAAACCTTTAAATAAATTTATTGTTGTTTAATTTATCTTGTTTAAAAGAATGCAGCTTCACTTTTTATTGTCAAGAAGGCGATTTTGGTCATGTTCCTATAGCAATGATGAAATAGGCAAGGTACCTGAGAAATACCGATGTACGGTAACAACCTGTGCAATTTATTTATATTGAGACGGATCTCGTCTAGTAGAGAACACTTATTTTGGGATAAAATAATAAATAGAAAATAACCCAATTACTGGGAAATATTCCTTCTACCCACGCTAGCAAAATAATACGCCTCCGCGAGACTACTTAGCAACTCCTTCGCAATCTCCAATATTGTTTGCTAATCTTATTTATTACAAACACCGTACCTACACGTTTTTCTGAATAAAAAGTAGCCTATGTGCTATTCTAGGGCCAGAACTAGGGCATATGTTAGATCGATCCACTCAATAGTTTTGGCGTTGTCTTCGCAAAAACATGTTCACAACGGCACAAACATTCACCGTTATAATATGATCCACAACCAATTGTGCGTGACTTCGCTCGTAAAGTGGGACAAAAGTGCAAAGTATAATGAGTATATCCCTCTTTTCTTAGGAACGCGTTGAAATGAACAACAACAAACACTCAAGTCCGTAACCTTTTGCACTTAGATATAAATCAAACTTTTAAGTCAACGCAATTAAAAGTCACATACTATTTATGCACGCATATTTTAAAATTGTATTAATGGAGATTAGTATAAGTTTCCCCTTAAGGGGGTATTTTCAAGGGGAAAACTGTAATAAGCTAAGAGGAACACTCACCAGAGCCAGATCCAGAGGTAGTGAGCTCAATCATGTCTTTGATCGTGCTCGTCATCATCGGATGCCTGGTCTCACAGATCGAGTCTTCAGGGAACAGAGGTCGGGAGCCCCGCTTGCTGAGCTTGCGAGACCTCTTTGCCCACCAAAAGCTGATGGCAGCGCATATCCCGACCACCATCAGCACCATGACCCACGGCACAACGCGCCAAGCCACAGACGTGCCTCCTTCTTCATCAGAACATCAAGTTATAGGTGTGGTAGGGCACCCCATGTACTAAGACATTTCGTGCTACTGTTATGTCCTAGCACTCGAGTGCTATATGCTATACCTCGTTTGAGAAAACGCAGGGCCGCTAAGCGTGGGTTAAGAATCCAAGCAGAATATGGGCTAAAAGCAGTGTGATAGCTCCGCGTCTCCTTAAACGAGGCTTCAGAATATCGGTTACAATTGCCCTTTCGGATCGAATGCTTGAGAATTTACCTTTGATCACTCACCTTCCCCTTTATAATCTCTCTTACTAAACGCACTTCATAATAAGTAAAATTAAATAATAACAACAGCTCAGCTCAGTGTGCGTAGTACGAGATTTTGGTTATCTTTGAGAATAAAAACTTAGCTCCATACAAATTGTATTAATGTACTACCTATTCAGATAAAGACCCGCTAGAGATAGGTACATCATGAGACGAGTTACTATAGTATATTAACTACGAATAGCGCTCACATCAAAGAATCCGTAGGAAAAATAATTTTCAGGCAGGAACTGATTACGTCAAGAAGTATACTTACTTGTCAGAAGATTAACGCCCGAATACTCAAACGTAACTCAGATTTAAGCACGTCTTAATTCGCGATTTTTTGACAGTTTTCAATGAAAATATGTCAAAAATTCGTCACTTGAGATGTGCTTAAATCTGAGTGACGTTTGAGTATTCGGGGGTGAATGTCACAAGGATAACAAACATGGTTATAGTTAAAACTTTTGAAACTGTGGTTATTTACAACACTAAAGTTAATACCGGGATATTAACGATATTTTGAGTTTTGAGTTCTACAATATTTTGGCACAGTTACATGCAAAACTCAAATCATGGTAAATATCCCGTAAGTAACTTTATGGTTGTAGTTCTATTAAAGAATGTTTGACAAAATTTTATGAGTCGTAATAAAAAGGTATATAAATAAGAAAATAAAGCCCACCACCACATTAGATTACAAACACACTTCCACAGTTAGTGTTACATGCCGTAGGTACAAGTGACCTTAAAACTAGGACCGAGCAACTATTTAGTATCAGCATTGCACCCGTGCGAAACCGGGGCGGGTCGCTATTTTAAGATAAAGGGTACTTTATTCCTTTACCATGGCAAATTGGCAAAGCAACGAAACGTGGTCCGCCTGACTTACATTATTCCGACCGATATAACTCCGGAGTTCGGAATCTTCTTCGAGTATACAAAGGTAACTTTATTTTTTTTCGTTTCATCTGATTAACACTGTGTGTGACAGTTTCCCTTAAAATAAAACAAAGAACTTATTTATTGTTTTCAGGGTTCCGTACTGGAAGAGTGAAAACGGGACCCTATTACTAAGCCTCCGCTGTCTGTCTGTCCGTCCTTCCTTCAGCAGGTTGTACATCATGAACAGTAAAAGTTAGAAGGTCAAATTTTCACAGAATGTGTATTTCTCTGGTGGATGTAACAACATCTAATAAAATGAACTAAGTTGAGTACCTACGACCAATCATTAAAGCGCGTAACGTCACGCGCTGTCAGTACTCGGATGGGTGTTCTCGTCATGTTGGCATTTAGCTTTTAAAGATAAAAAAAAACGGTTTGTGTGTTCCTTTTGCGCCATAGTTATGTACGATCGGACGGAACCCTCTGTTTGCGAGTCGACTCGCTCTTGACCGGTTTTATTTTTATATTGATCACGCGCCTTTTGGTTCTCCGAGAAAAGAACGATTTAAGGGTGTGCGTATGTCAGTTCAGTACCATTGGTTGTCGCTATACCCTAACATCATCTACCCCCAAGCTAAGCAGAGTGTGTTATGGGTGACGATGACTGATACTTTATACAATATTTTACATATATAGATATTTTTACTATTAGAAAATACCCAGAACACCCGAGACAAGTATTTGCAGATCGTACAAAAGGCGAGAATCGAACCCGCAACCTCCTGCGTCGCAGGCAGTCCGCCGCGCAACATTGGTCGTCAAGTGAGGTGATGTTTGAAAGATCACGAGACTGAGATTAGAGGCTTTATAAAATGTAAACAAACGTAAAATCGCAGATGTAAGAAACCAATTTCAATAGGTACTTACTCAAGTTGTCAAGTTTTATTCGGTATTTTATTTTATATGATACTCGTAGTTACTTCATCCCATCTTTATCCAAATGGTAGACAGGATAGAGCAATCGCAGCCCCGCCCGGTCCAACACAAATAAACAAGCCCCGGCCCCCGGACAACGACCGCCAACGGCGACCCCTGCCGCGGGACCTCAACCCAGCGGAACCACCTTGAGTCCTTGGGTTGTATAAAAAAAAAAAACAACCAAATGCAGCCCCAAAAAAAATTGAGTTCTCCTAAGCAGAAAAGAGCATTCTGCTTTACAACCCGAGGGGTCGTCACCCCTCGAGTTGAAGCCGGGGCAAAGAGGCATAGCCTCGAGGCCTCCCTCCGTGCCCCCAACCAGGGCCGGAAAGAAGATCATGAAATAAACAAGCCAATTCATGAGTTCGTCAAAAAGAGAATGAACCGGGACATCTCGGCGAGAATTGAATAATCTCAATACAACTCAAATGTATCATTAATATGATTATCCGCGAAATACAAAAAAAAAAAACAACCTTTGTATACGTGAGAAATTTCTTCTTACCAACTACCAAGAGTAGTAGCTATATTTTGGCCACTTGTGCAAGGTGTGCAATAGTTGGCACATTCAGAAAAGTTATTATTTTAAATAATTATAATGGCTCCGGCGAGGTTTATCGCCGGTTTGGAAGCCATGGTTACAGAAGGTGCCGCATCTTTAGGAGTAGGTATCATGGTTATGAAGTTATGATCACTTGCAACGGGATAATATTATACAATAACAACTTGCAAGTGACTTTAGCTATCTGTGATCATAGCGCATTCATCTGTCTAAAATTATTGGTGGCCACAAAAGGCAAAACACCATTTTCTGTTTCATTGAAATAAAACAAAACTATTACAGAAGTATCGAAAAATAGTTTATACTGGGTATTATCAATTGGGGATGAGATTTTTTGGTAATTCTTTTCCATAACAATAACACAAGAAAAACTAAAGAGTGGCGCTAGTGTCGCAGTACTCTGCGCCTTAAATGGACTGTCAGTGGTTCGACGTAAATTTTACAACTATGTACGTACAATTGATGTGTGTAACCTGCTCTTTTACTTACCTACTATAATATATGTACATCTGTAAACGTATGCGATGTTATTCCTTATAATTAATAGAGGTTTATTAGTATGGTTTTTAAATTCGTCAAGCTTAATCAGAATTTTCACCAGAAGTCTACATTAAACGAAGCAAATACCACCAACTACAAAAAAAGACAAGGAAAAATAAGATAAATTAAGAACTAAAGAAATGTTATATAATGTACTCTTCATCAGCGATGATACTGTCCTCCTTATGAAAAGTGCAATAACTAGCATTAGTTACCGCACTAGTTATTATCATAACGAGGGTAGAATAGAAAATCCTGAATTAACCTGATTCCACCCGTGAAAAGGCAGCCTAGGATTTTAAAGAGAAAAACAGACACAATACGTGCAGAAGCAAACATGGAGTAGGTAATAGTGTGATCGTAAACGTACCTTTTTTATATCTTTATTCATTAAAGAGGGTGTGATCAGAGTGATCATGTCACCCTCATAGTTTACAATAAATTTACTTACCTTCTACGCTTTATATATAATTTAACTAATTTATATAACATTTTGACTTCCTCTGAGAGGATAGGTCAAAATGATCTTCTAAAACGTTACACATACATACATTTGGTGAATCAGCTTTACCCATGAGATATGCAAATTTGTTGAATGGGATGTGCCCGGACCGTTGTCGCAAAGCAATCACAACATCTTGTCTATGTATGATATGTATGACCCAGCAAACCATGGTGAACGCGTTAGTGTATGTATGTTGAATAGTACGATACCAAATGCCCTTGGTCAAAGACCTTTCGTCAGTGTTCTTTCTACATTTCTGTACACCTATCTCTGACCAAGTGCTCCGTGAACAGTGGTAAACAATCAAAACTTATTCCCTCATCGAATGCATTATTAGCGAAGCGATCAGCTTCTTCATTACCTGGTATGCCAATATGAGATGGTATCTATTGGATTTTAACTGTTTTGTTACTTTTAGATAATTTACATAATGAGTCTAAGATGCCGTAGGCAATCGGTGTACCTCGAACGGTCGAGGTACATCGAACTGGGTGCAGAATAGCGCTTTTGGAATCGATCAAAATTATAAATTTACGGGTCTCAAAAGAATGCACGTAAGAAATAGCTTCTGCAATAGCGATAAGCTCGTATACATTATTGGAATATTAGTATTTATACTCAGCTGAATAGAACTACTCATTTGAGGATCGTAAATAGCCAAACCACTACATCCATCATCCCTAGATTTAGATCCATCGGTGTAAATTTGATAGAAATCTGAATAATTACTATCCAAAAAGTCCGTACATATAGCTTATAAATATTTTTTTCTATAACTATGTTTTGCTTGAGTAATGGTACTAATACTAGGGACTACAATTGACGAAAGATTCACATTGCTGACCCAGGTGTCGAGTGAAAACATTTCTAATTGCGTGCTGATATGTATAGGTGTGTTTTTAAAATGAGTCTGAACTAAAATAAGTAATGGTTTAGTTTTACGTCTCGAAAAAGAATTGTCACAATATTCGGTTAAAATGTCTAAAATTTCTATTATTTTATTATCAGTTAACGATCTGTTCTTGAGCCAAAACTTACCCGCCAAATAATACCTACGAATGTGTAATGGTTGTAAATGTAATTCATGTACAAACAACATAGTAATACAAAGTGTTTATACCATTTCAATAACACCTTATTTCTTATTTGATAATAATAACTATGTTTATAGTATACAATTTGACTTGTCTAAGTGCTTATTTTGTAAGCCTAAAGAAATAAAGTTATTGATTCTGATTCTGATTGTATTATTATGTTGTTTCTACTATTATTTTCACAAAAAACAATACTTATATGGAAAAAGAAAATGTTTCGGTTGATCTTAGTAGCCAGACACATATGAGCCATACATGATAGCATGCAATAATTATAAATGTTAGGATTGTCAATAATGATTAAAAGTGCGATTAGTAGTAAACTGAAAAAAAAAACATGCTAAAATAAGTGGAAACCGGCTTATGATCACTTACGCATTATTTCCCTGCAGTGAAATGAATAAACATTCGTCAAAGGCATTCTCCTTTCATCTATACTGTAATAACATTTAAATTGTTTTAATGTGTCCTCGTCTTTTTTAATGTCATGCCAATAAAAAATTTCAAAAAATATATCGTAACTCGGATTCTCTTTATTTAAGAACGTATATGTATATCTGTGAAAGACGAAACGATACATCGACAAGAAAACATAGGTCAAAATAAACATATGCATTATTCCGATTCATTCGCATGCAATATTTCCAAATGCTTCTGACGGAACCATGAATATAGACTTTACGGATATTTCGGTACGATGTGGACGTCACAATGTAAGCAACCCTGTGGCTCCATCGCCCCTCGTACTGTACCTGCAGTATCTGCCTTCAATATCTCACGGTTACAGTAGTCCGTATCGCAGCATGTAAACTCCTCTTCGCGACACCACACGGGCCAGTCGCCAGGTGGGAACAAACTCTCGCGGTTCCAACATCTAAGTTCAAATCGATACATTAGCCACATTTAGTAGGTACTCTATTCATTTACCTACAGGGTGATCATGGCCGGTCTACAGAAAAAAAAACTAGACGTATTAGTCAAAATAAATCAGAGAAAATCAAACAGCCATGCAGTCTCGCACCGAATACCAAGCGTGGACCGACGTCGCAACGTACTCGCTCCAGGCAGTTCCACCAGTCGTGAAAACTTGATAGCATATTTGTATAGATACGATTATTATATTAATCACAATTGATATCGTATACTGACTATTCATACGTTAAAGTTGTTTACGATAGGCGCTGGGTTCATAACAGTAGATAACATTATCAGTAAATGTGTGGGTAGTGGACGGAAGTGCATGGCGCGAGTCAGTCGGCTGGGCCGCGGGTGCTGGCCGAGAGGCGAGAAGCCGCGGTGCAGAGCACGTCGCTCCTACCTGGCGAGGGCTTCGGAGTGGTCGGCGTCAGCTTCAGTTTCAAATCTCGATTGCACATATCGGGCGAGCGACAACATTTTATTCGCACCGATTCATTTTTATTTTTCGTCGAGGTGCAATGGAATGGATGCTCGATGGGTATCAGCTGCCTTTTATCGATGCAGCTGCGCCGCGAGGAGAACCACCATACAATGTTTAGTAGGTTAAAGCAAAATCAACGCACACTCAAATAATGGGTTAACAGTACTGAAAATCATCCAAAACATAGCGAAGACTGCACTTGTTCGATATTTCAGAAGCTAATGTTAGGGTATTGGCATCTCAACACAAAAAAGGAAATGCAAAAAGATTGTAATGGACAAATTCAAACTCTGCATTTTCATGACTCAGACAGCCACAAGGCGTGCACTGCTTACCCAGGCTGGGGGTGTGGACCTTTTTATACAATTTCTCTGGTGAATTCTCACCGGAATTGCAGAGGTCAGTTTTACAGCAGAAGTTTGTTGATATTTTGCATATTATTGGATTTTCGGGAGGCAATGCTTTGTTCAAGTTCAGACAGCTTAAGAAGACCTTGCTACATGGGAACAGTTTTGAATAAGTATATTACTGTAATAGTAATATCATAGTCTTTGAATGTTTTGCAATTAAAATTAATAATACAAGTGTGTACTCACTGGTAGGTTGACTCTTGCTTGCCACTCTCAATGCTAGTAGAAACGAAACAGTACCCATCTGTCACACATGTCTCATTTAGGCAGGTTCCACTGTTGCAGTAGCATTTCAAACCTACATTAGAATACTCAATCACTTTCAATTCAAGTTCACAAGAGTTTTGACTATGCAACCTCCAGCCATTACTCCGATATCATCTCTACTATATACTAGGTAACGGTATATTTGCAACTACCTAATAAAAATAATCAAAATTTACATATCTGTTTTTTTATTGGGATGGGCTTGCAATAACCTTTTGTATACAACTAAGGTGACAGAATCATTTTCCCTAGTATTTCATTTACCGCCCCATAGTTTGAACAAACTTAAGTACATAGTTTTTGTGTATGGGTTCTGTTTATTTACAAATTTCTAGTGAATAAAATAGGTAAGTGTACAAAGAGACTCACCATCAACGCCATCCAAATTCCGGTACACCAGTATTATCAACAGAAGTAACCATTTGCCACTTTTATAAGAGTTCATGGCACTCTTTCGCGAAAACATTGCAGATTATTATTCCGAACTAAAAAACACTGGCTAATGACTCTTGGGCACCACGGCCATTGAAGAGCCCTGTGAACACAACATATTTTATCGTCTTCTTTTACGACAACAAGTGCTGCTTTTTTTACAGAACAAGTTTGTTATTATTTATCAAAATTACGAGTAGGTAAAAACTATTTCATTGTAGGTATCAAATCTTATTTTTTCCTTGTAGTAAAATAGAGAAAATAGCATCGTGAATGGAATCCAATGGAACGAAAATATTATTGAAATTATTGAATGAATGAATGAGTTATTGTTGACAATGTTGTTGAAGGAAAACCCTCTGGACACTGGCAGCAAAGTGGCAACCCAGACACATATTGCCAATAACAAAGAAGTCAAGTCAAGGAAAACCCTAAAGAATGAATGAAATCGTAAAATCGTTTTTTTTCACAGCATCGTAGAGCTACGCCTAAAGCCTTAGAGTATCTAGAACGGAGATGTCAACGCAAGGCGTACCCCTCTGCCGGCCATATGGCCATACACGTTATATAAAACTACTTCACTCGTAACCGCGACCATTAGCTGTCGTTTCGTATCGCGAAGTAGTGCTCAGTGAAAATGGTGAATTGTGCGGTATTACGGTCTAAAAGACGATCAGAGACATCAAACTTAAGGTACCACGGTATTTCCTATCACAAGTAAGTGATATTTTTGTCAATTGTTTTTTGTAATATTGTTTAATTTAGATTCAGATGGAATAGTTAAAACAGTTGCGACAGTTTTAATACAACGCCAACGTCTTGGTAGAGGGTGTAGGTGAGTAATGTGAGTATAAATTCCTTGGTAGAAGGCGTAGTGTGGGGACTAGTTGAATGAAATTGATTGAGTGAATGATGGAATGAATAAAATGCCATGTGTTTTTTTTTGTACCTGTATTGGACTCGTAATGTATGTATTATACAACATCATTTCAAATTAGTTAACGAAACACGGGGAAAGGATCTCTATCGGGAATACATTACTTGGAGCATTCAAAACGGGAGTAGCCGAGCGTACGCAGTCCGAGGTACATGAACAGTCATTTGTGTCTGTTTATAAAAACTAGTTTGCTGCGATTGTCTCTGTCATTCTGCCTTCAACTTGTCGATTTATGGAGCTCCCCTAAAATGTTGGTGGTGCTGTCGTTTGTTTATTGCTATTTGCTTTGTACTTTTTCAACGCAGAAACATACAAACGTGATTTTTTGTACAGCTGGTGTAGTATGTAAGATGAAACTGCGGTGCATAGCTAGTTCTTTATAAATAGACTGTGGATTGAAATATCAATACAGTACAAGTAGATAATGATTGAATATTATATTAAATTTATAATACAAAGATGCTCCTAATGCTAAAATAAATTACCACAACGTATATAGTTTCAAAATCATTGAACTATTTCCAAGGAAAGGACTTATTTCCAAATATTGATCTACATGTCTATGATAATGATTTCGTCAATCACAATATGGAATTAGGAAGATTGGTTATGCAAAAGTATACAGATACTAGAATCTCATTTCTTATGAAAAAAACAGATCCAAAGAAATGTGTACGTCACATTTACAATAAATTAGTCCATTTTAAAAACCAATAGTGTAAAAATTATGTAATATACATTTATATTAAATACCACAATATCATTATTTTAAATTCCTAGCCATACAAATCCGCGTGGGGCAGTACATTTGCTAACAGCCGCTATTCTTCTCCTGCTCTTTATTTTTCTCACCCCACCACACCAATTAAGAAACAAAATATTTATCAAAATAATGCATTCATGAAAGATTCATCGAAATCAGTTCAGTCTTAGAAGTTCTAAGACTGAACAGATTTCTATGAAGATGTTCTAAGTTAGAACCTAAGATTCATAATTGCGTAATATTTGTTGTAAATACATACAATAACTATTAGCGCACCGCGGTTTTACTTGCGTAGATAGAATATAGCCTTGTGTTACTCAACAACAGTGAAGCTTTCTATTCGTAGAATAATTTTTAAAATTGGTTCAGTAGTTAAAGTGATTACGCCCTACAAATCTATAAAAAAAGGAAAATATTTGATTTTGAACAACCCTGATTTCATTCAATTGAAATCATTCATTTTATCGGTCTTTTTACACCCCATCACTACTTTTTTGTGTTAGTGTGTAAATAAACAATAGTGTAACAACAGTAATTCTTTAATTGTGTGCTTGTTTTGTGTTTGTGTACAGCTTTTACTTGCGTGTGCGTTTATAGGGACGCTTAATTTTTCTGCATTAGTTGCGTGATTATGTAAATGTGTGCTGTACCGTGCTACCTCGCCTCCCGCGAAAACTGGCAGAATCATTTTAGTACTAAAAGTAGCGCTTGGTAACTCCCTTTCTAGATACTCTAAGCCTAAAGCAGACCGAACATATTTTCACAATTACATAGAAAAGAATCAAATAATGTTTTGGTCATAATAAAATAATGTTCTCTCTAACTAAAAATGAATAAGCCTATCTCACCTCTTTTTACTGTAACAACGCTAACTCACCATAGACAAAAATTGAAGATAAGGCAAATTTCCATGATTTGTTGCTAAGCAACAAATGGCATATGTCTGCAAATGTCAGCCAATTGTCATGTTATGAAAGTATTGTGCGTCTTGTTACTTCTTTATTTTATATAAATCTTGTGAAATATGTTCGAAAAAGACAAAATTAAATGGTGAAGTGTAGTGCACCTTTGTGCGGCAAGGCATCGTATTGAAAAACACCCGAAATTCCTTTTCATCGGTAAGTTTTGTTGTGCATTACAATAACTCAAATTGTTTTTGGATTACTGTGTGGATATTTGGCGATAATTCGGCCTTATTTATACAGTGACTAACTGTTCTATGTCCAGGATCTCGTAAAACATGTACTAAGGTCGATTATAAATAGTCCTGTAATAACATTTATCAGTTTTTTAAACATTGTATGAACTTTTGTAATGTTGAAAAGTTCTAAAACGATAAGAATAATATAAACATCTTGGTTAAAGCATATAAAACGTTGTTTTATTATAATTTTAAGAAGTACAAGTTAGCAGTTAAAACAAATATTTCTTTTCAGTATTTTAGGAATAATAACACCAAGAAACTATGGCAACCAAACCATAGATTGTAATACCAAAGAGACGACATCCATAGGTACAGTCTCTTTACACCCTCGGAACTTATAAGAATTTTTAAATTCTCTTCAATCCAATCTGCCCGCTTAAAACTTCCAATCTTGGACCAAAGAGCGGCTTGGTAAGCATATCAGCCACCTGTCGCATCGACGGTACTTGCTTAACTTCAAGTTCACCGTTGATAACACATTCACGCACAAATAGATGTTTAACTTTGATATGTTTTGTACGTTTGTGGTATTCATACTTCGGATTGAGCGATAGCTTTATAGCAGACTCGTTGTCAAAATACAGTATTGGTTTCTTCAAATCCACCAAACTTTTCATAAGGCTGTTTAGCCATATAATATCTTGCGCCGTTTCACTAGCTGCAATAATTTCTGCTTCAGTGGATGAAATAGAAACAACTGTTTGTCGATGACTTTTCCAGCTGATTGCAGCTCCTGATAATAAGCATACCATTCCAGTTGTTGATCTGCATGTTGCTTGATCTCCGGCGAGGTCTGAGTCAGAGTAACATAAAAGCTGTTGGTGTGACTCTTTTGATTGCTTATCTACAAGACCTTTATCCGTCGTTCCTTTTAAGTAACGGAAAATCCGTTTCACTAGCATGATATCGTTTGTGCTAGGTTTCTCCAGGTTTCTGGAAGCAACGCTCACGGCGTATGCTATGTCGGGCCTTGTACCCACAGCTAAGTATGTAAGGGCTCCAACGGCTTGTCTATAGGGAAAAATGGTACCAACATCAGGTTCTGTATCGTTGATACTTTGTTTGATTATTGGCGTCGGTGTAGGTTTGCAATTAGTCATACCGTATTTTTCAAGAACCTTCTTTATGTAAGCTTGTTGGCATAATGTTATATTGCCTTTTTCAGCTTTCATTTCCATACCCAAGAAGTAGGAAGCAGGTCGAGTGGTTATTTTGAATTTCGTTTTCAATTCCTTGATAAACTCGTCTCCTGCTGTTGACGTATTCGACGCCACAAGCCCGTCGTCAACGTAGAGTCCAATCAAAACTTTTGACTTTCCTCTGATTCTAATGTACAGACAAGGATCAGCTTCACTTTGTTGAAATCCCGTCACTTCTAAGAAACCGGCAATGCATGAGTTCCAGCATCGCGGTGCTTGCTTCAGACCATAAAGGCTGCGATTAAGTTTGCATACCTGGTTTGTCCCATCTTGGAAACCTTCAGGTTGTTTCATAAAGATTTCTTCCTCTACTGAGCCATTCAGAAAGGCTGTAGCTACATCGAATTGGCGTAGGTTTAAATTTTCTTTAGCAGCAATTGCGATAATAGCTCGTATAGTACTGAGTCGAGCCACAGGACTAAAAGTTTTGTCGTAATCGATTCCTTTTTGCTGTGAATAGCCTTTTAAAACTAGTCTAGCTTTGAATTTATCGAATGAGCCAGGATTTGTCTTTAATCTAAATATCCATTTGCATGGTAGTGCTTTTCTTCCAGCAGGCAAACTCACTAAGTCCCACGTTTTGTTTTCATTCAGAGAGTTTATCTCGCTCAGCATGGCTTTAATCCATTGTCCTTTATTAGGAGATTCCAATGCTTGTTTGTAAGTCACAGGATCTTTAGGTAAATTTTGAACTTCAGCAACAGCAGCTAGTATAAAGTCATCATACCGTTGTGGTTTTTGTATTGCTGATCTGTCTCGTAGACTGTAGCTATTCGGTTCAGATTCAGGCTCCGTGTTAGCGTGTTCATGACTAAGACTTTCTCGAAGAGTACTTTCGTTAAAAGAATCTTGTTCATCATCAACGTTTTCGTCAACACTTTCATATTGCAGAGTAGAATCAGCTGCGTTTTCAGCAATACTGTCGTCTTGCTGACTTTCAGTTTCATTATTTTCAATAGAAAGTTCTTGCTGAGTCTCGTCATCATCATCGATTTCTATTTGCGTTTTCATCGTTTCTGAAACCGAATCACAGTTAGTGTTTTTATTGTATTCAAAGTTGTTTACATCAGTTGGGCTTTTGTAGTAATTAGCCTTGACTACTTTCACATCTGCGGATATAAAAATCTTGTTCGGAACGTAAACCCTGTATGCTTTGCTGGTGTCAGAATATCCAGCAAACATCCCCGGTATTGCTTTTGAAGCAAATTTATGACCTCTTGGTCCTTTCTTCAAAATAAAAACTTTCGATCCAAAAGGGTGGAGGTGATTAAGACAGGGCTTTCTTAACACCCATTTCTCAAATGGTGTTTTATTTTCTATAGCACTGTTTACACTTCTATTTGCTAGGTAATTAGCAGTGTTTACTGCTTCTGCCCATAGGTGCATTGGTGCTTTAGCATCAATAAGCATAGCTCTAGCCTTCTCCACAATTGTCCGATTTTTGCGTTCAGCGATACCGTTCTGGTGTGGGGTATAGGGTGCAGATAAGCGTCGTGAAATCCCGTGTTCTTTTAAATAGGCTTGGAATTTCGCATTGACGTATTCTGTTCCATTATCCGTTTGCAAATGTTTAATTTTATTGCCTGTAAACTTCTCCATTTCTTGTTTGTACTCTTTGAACTTATCTAATACTTCAGATTTATTTTTCAGGAAGTAGACCCGTCCATACCTACTGTAATCGTCAATAAAAGTAACGAAGTATCTGTTTTTGGCATGAGTAGGTGTTCTTATTGGGCCGCACACGTCGCTGTGGACAATTTCTAGACGTTCAGTAGTTCGAGGAGTTGTTCGTTGTGGAGGGCTCGGTACTCGAGTCATTTTTGCTCGAATGCAAATTTCACAGTCTGGCAATGACAAAATCTCATTTTTGTTAAAACTCATTCCAGTCACTGTCTCGTTGTTGAGAGCCAGTTGGAGATCTTTGTAATTCATGTGCCCAAGTTTTCTGTGCCAGTCTAGTATGGAACCTTGTTTTGTGTTTGTCGAACCAGTTGCAGGCGTTGCTGCGAAGCTTTGTTCAATGTTTGGTTTTCTTAAGTAGTAAAGACCATTGCTCGACTTTTCTGCAGAAAGTATAAGTTCACCTGACTCGTTGCGAACTAAAGCACGGTTGTTGTTGAACGAGACGGTGGCTCCATGTGAAGTCATTTTAGGTACCGATAGTAAATTGGTAGAAAGGGAGGGTACATACAGGGCGTTTTCCAGATGTACCCGTCGTTTTCGTTCTTGATCAGAAAATGTAATTCTTCCTTCACCCAAAATTTCTGTAGAGTGATTTTCTGATGCAAATTCGAGTTTTCTTGACACAGTCTTCATGTTTTTGAAATGCTTATGGTTATAGGTCATGTGTGAGGTACAACCACTGTCAAGTACCCAGTCATCCTGGTTGTTTCGTGTTGAACTAAGAAAACATTCTTCAGCAAATAGGGAATCAGCGTTTTTGTTTTTCTTCCAGCAGTCAGAGCAAACTTTGTGTGTCTTCTTCTGAAAGATTCTTCTTCCCGTTCTTTTACATATTTTGCAAGAAGCGAAAAGTGCGTTTTCTTCTTGTTGTTGTTGGCCAGGTTCGTAATTATCATTGTGATGACGAGCGTCGCTCTCTTCAATGATTTTTATTTTTAGTTCTTCCGGCTTTGGCAATATGTCGCGAGACTCTATAGCAACGCGAAAGTTTTCGTACTCTGAGGAAAGGCTGTAGAGCATCATGATAGTTAGCAAATCCTCATTTATGGTGACATCCATGTCAGCGAGCTTATCGATGGTGTCCATAAACTTGTTTAAGTGTGTACAAACAACACTGCTTTCTAGTTTGGTCAGAATAAGTTGCTTTAATAATGTGGCGTTGCGAGAAGGGCCTTTGCTCGCATGTATTTGTTTCAATTTGTACCACAAGTCTTTCGTTCAGTCTTACATTTCTTAACCTCTTTTAGTTGGGAAGGAGCAATGATTAGAATTAGTTCTGCCTTGGCCTGTTTATCTGCGTCGACCTCAGTCGTATCTGCTTTTTCGTCAAGCGGAGTTGAGACATACTTCCATAGCTTACTTTTTACCAATACAGCTTCAGCCTGTATTGCCCAAGTATCATAGTTATCCTTATCAAGTGGATCAATGTGATATGTTGCTTTAAACATATTTATAGCAAAAAAAAAAAACTTACGAAAATATTTTCGCTATAATATTGCGTCGTGACAACTTTTCATTGTTCGGAACCACGCTCTGCTACCATATGAACTTTTGTAATGTTGAAAAGTTCTAAAACGATAAGAATAATATAAACATCTTGGTTAAAGCATATAAAACGTTGTTTTATTATAATTTTAAGAAGTACAAGTTAGCAGTTAAAACAAATATTTCTTTTCAGTATTTTAGGAATAATAACACCAAGTAACTATGGCAACCAAACCAATGTAATACCAAAGAGACGACATCCATAGGTACAGTCTCTTTACACATTGTGGCTCCGTTTTGCCTTTTCATATATTTGTATGATTTTCAAGGGCCGCATCTAGGTCAGCTGTTTTAGAAGTGTGTGTGACGAAGTTTCATTTGCAGTTTTATGGTTTAGTATCCATTCTTGAGAAACCCTTTGATAGGTATCAAATAGACTGAATAATATATTTATTTAACAATATTAAAATTTTTCAGGTTTCCACAGCATGAAAACCAAACGAATACTTGGTTGGTAAACATGAACTGAATAAATTGGAACAAGAATAACAGATTAAAGGAAATACACTTTATTAGTGTGATTATGTATATATAGCTTAATAATCGAATTATTTATTTTTGTGATTTTAAGAACAGTGACGAACACGATTTTGATCAATTGCATTTATTGATTTAGGCTATTGTTAAATTTTATGTAGATTTAAGAAAGAATAAAACTTAATGCAAAGCAATTCAACGGAAAGAAATCATTAAAACAAGTATTTTGTTTAAAAGTAAAGAACATACGACCTGTGTTTATTTATTTGTAAATGTGGCAGTATATCGGAATATATTATAATGCCACAGTTGTAATGCCCCCGCCCCCTTATCCCTGAGTTCGGCCCATAGATTGTCCATGTGTACGTGATATTTGTATGTAGGTGTACTTGGCACAAATAGTTTTAGAAATATGGATTCAATTTGTTACATTGCTCGTTGTTTAGTTTTAAATGAACAGGCGATAGCCTTATTACTATTAGCCATATTGTCTTTTCTTACGTTAGTTTTATTTTCTTTACTTTTGTGTAACCTACACGGCTTTACTGGTCAGCCATTTTCTGGTATCTCTTTCTAAAATGAATGAACTTCGAATCAAGAAATTTATATACTATACCGATGTACTAGGGATGCTACGCATTACTATACGTTCAAAGATTTATATCGTTCGATAGGCCCTTACCGTAGTGAGACCGCGCCCGTGTTGGTGCCATATGAAATAAGAGCTCGCTCATTTGGAATCATTGTACATCTAAACACAGTGTCAGCCGGACGTGCTGTGACATTGCCATTTTTTGTTGAAAAGTGTCACAAAATGCCATCGTGCGCATTTCGCAAATGCAACATAAATTCTAAACATACAAATAAAGAAAAAAGCGTTACATTTCACTCTTAGGTATTGCGCTATAAGTAAATAACTATTATTATTCTTTCCGTTTTATAAATCTGTTTCCGCTGTTGCGTTCTGACCGCACTACAATGTAACATTAACAGCTAATCTGTGGTACAACCCAGATTGCACACTTTTTAGACTTTTCGATTTCAGGGCATGGTAGAATCTTTATTTTTTCACAAAAGTGAGTGCAGTATGATTGCACACAATATGGTTATAATAACAGTTAGGTACGTGCTTAAGTTTACTGGCAAAAATACAATTTTTAACTACTCATTAGTTGCGTGCGTCGGCATTTCGTAACGCACACATTCAAAGACGGACCACGGTTTTTGGTGTCAGGGCACATAGAATTATAAGGCTCAGAATAGCAGTTGACACAAATGAGGTACATCCAAGAAAATTCGCCGGTACGGCGAATTTTGAAAGTCGAACCGTTAGTACGATACATCAAATGGCGCGGAAAGCAGCTTTCATATAAAAATATTACAATGATGTATTGTGCGGTATAAGGGTGTTCAAACGCTACTGACAAGAAAAATAACACTAGTAAAGTTTCATTTCACTTGTAAGTACAAATATTAAATTTGTAATTTTGCATTAAACAGTCATCAAAACTCATAAATAAATTGAAAATTTTTGTCCACCATCTTCGTGAAAATGTTGCTATGCTCGCGGAAAAACCCCGATTTTGTTACTTCATCATCATAATAATCAGCCCATACACGTCCACTGCTGGACATAGGCCTCTCCCGTACAACGCCACAAATAGCGGCCCTGAGCCGCCTCCATCCATCGACTCCCTGCGACCGCTACGATGTCGTCGGTCCATCGTGTGGATACTCTCCCATGTAAGGGGGATTTGCCATAATCACCACGCTTGGCAGGCGGATTGGTGATCGTAGTGTTGGTGTTTAAAAAATACTCAGAAGGAAGCTGCTGCCCTTTCTCTGGTAGGTTCCCTTAGTCGGCTCTTACGACATCCACGGGTTGAGTTGGAGGGGTCAATATTCGTACGCCGCGGCCCCACGGCCTACGGCGGATTTTGTTACTTAGTTTAGGAAATTTTATGGAGAAATAAATCCACACTGTACATACCTGTTGGGACGAACTTTCGTCTGAATGATAAATAGTGCTTTATTTAAATCTACAAGGGAAAATCGTCGTTTAATAATCTTCAAAATCATAACGATATTCTGAGAATATTCAAAGTGTAATCTCAAATTGACAATTGGTATCAATAAATATTATGACTTAATCTGTGGCCGCAAGAGCACTTTTCTCTAATTGATTCTTTTTTAATTTTGTTTAGTGACATTAATTAGGTACACTAGAATTATCACACACCTGTTAGTTAAAACAAGAAAATTACCCAACTTTTTAGGGAAAATACCATTCACTGGCAACATTCAATCATATGATTATGTGAGTGACATCACTGTATTAACGTGCTGTCAAAACACACAGATCGATTTTTGGCTACACAAATTGTCAAATTTTTGAATGACACTATCCCTATGCTGAGATAGCAGCGAGTTTTTACTCTATGATGTCCGATGTCACTAGAATCCATATAGGCAGTGGTTTTATCCTCATTGATCTATGCTAGCAAAGGACCTGCTCGAAAAGCAATTTACACTAAATTTTTTTTTTTGTTACATTGTTAATTTTTTAAATGAACAGGCGATAGTGTTCGTATCCATACTGCCTTGTCTTACGTTAGTCTTATTTTCTTTAGTTTTTTATAAAATACACGTCTTTACAGGTCAGCCATTTTCTTTTTTTTCCGTAACTTACCTCACCTACCGATCACTTATATGTCATATATTATAAAAAATTATTGTATGACTTGCAGGCTTACCATGAATTATAATATATAAAGTAACACAACGTAACGCGTTATCAGCGTTATAAATTAACGTAGCGCGTTATTTACGTTAATATTAAAATAGCGCAAATTACTCTAATAATGCGTTAAGTTATATGTTATAATCGATGGTAAGTTCTAGATACTCTAAGATGGTAAGCCTGTTGACTTCTTTGTTCAATGTTTTGTTTCAAGCGTAGTAGGTATTGTATTGTATTCTCATTGGAATCAGGGATGGTCAAATGAAAAAAATTGTATCGATATTTATTATTAGTATCGATAAATCATCATCAGCCCGTACACGTCCACTGCTGAACAGAGGGCTCCCCCAGTATCGATATATGCATGGTAAAATTTATCAATATTTCGATATTTTTGGCCATCATAATTGTGCAGGCAAAACGGAGCGTGTAGCCGGGCCATAGATCAATGAAACTAACCCCAAGCTACGGAACGTAGGCTAGTAGGATCTTTGACTCCAAGAAGGAGTCAAAGATCCTAAGAAGACCAACATATAGACCACAACTTTGACACAACAACAGTCAAACATAGACAATCAGTGCTACCAACACAAAATAAATAGGAATGTGTTGCCCCTTGTTCACATTTATCGATATCAATGAATAAGCTTTCATACTATAATAATAATTGGTAAACGGAAATAGGTAATTGTCTACAATAGAATAAAGAATATCGATTTTGATATGAAAATTGATACCCTGAAATAAATATCGAAAATTGATATATTGTTTTTAAAAATATCGATTAGTGTATGAAAAAATATCGATATTTTGATATATTGATATTTTATACCCATCCCTAATCTGAGGTGAGTGTTATCGAGTGTTATAATCACCTTTTTTCTAGATTTTGTGGTAGTATTGAATTCATAGAGAAATAAGTAGGTAGAGGTAGAAGAAAACACCGAAAATAAAATTTGGCACTCAAAAACCTGACAGTCCAAATTTTCGTTCCCTTGGCAACCGCAGTAATTTCTTAAAATTACAATAACTGACACGATTGACACTGACAGTGCAGCATAGCTATACGTAAACCAGCTATCTCTTTTACTCATAGCTTGACTCTATTTCCGGTCTTATATCTATGTATCACCATAGTTGTCATGTATCTTTGTCTATCCCTCGGAGTCAAGCTATGAGTAAAAGAGATAGCTGGTTTACGTATAGCTATGCTGCACTGTCTGGAAAATGGTAACATGATTTCTAGTACTCAATTTGGTTTCCGTAAAGGCATGAGTACCCTTGATAGTTTAAGTATCATTACCACGGATATTCGTTCAGCTTTCATCAATAAAGATTCACTGTTTGCAGTTTTTCTTGACATCACTGCTGCTTATGATAATGTTTTGCTACCGGTTCTCAAGAGAAAACTTCAGCAGCTGGGAATTCCAGAGAGAATAGTTCGCTTTATATGTAATATGCTTATGGATAGGAAAATTTTAGTGAAAAAACAGGGCTTCCTTTCATCTCCCCGTAGTATTTATAAGGGGTTGCCTCAAGGTTCTGTATTGAGTCCTTTATTATATAGTATTTATACTTCTGACTTAGATCACTCTTTACCGTGTATATGCCTTCAATACGCTGATGATTTGGCTTTATATATTAAAACGAGTTCCCAAGAGTTCGCTCAGGATGAACTGAGTGCATCTCTTAATATCCTGGATGATTGGCTTAAAGTTCATTGTATGTCACTTTCACCATCTAAAAGTAATTGTATTGTCTTCTCCAAAAAAAGATTAATTCCATCCATTGCCCTATATGTTGGCGGTGAATTGATTGATCAAATAAATAATGTAAAATTCTTAGGTATAAAATTAGATTCAAGAATGACAGGTGTTCCTCATTTTAGCTACATTGCAGAAAAATGTGAAAAGAATATTAACATCCTATATTCACTGTCTGGTGTCTGGTGGGGTTCCCTATTGTCAAAAACTTTTATATAATGCCATAGTTCGTAGTCATATGGATTATGGTTCGTTCCTTCTGGATCCTAGTACGCGGAGTGGCTTTAGATAAGTTAGATAAGGTCCAGTTAAAATGTCTTCGAATTATTCTTGGTGCAATGAAATCTTCTCCTATAAACGCAATGCAAGTAGAATGTGGTGATCCTCCTCTTTCTCTTAGAAGGCAATATCTCTCAGATCGTTTTCTTTTCAAACTAGTTCAAAATTTGCAAATCAATCAATCAATCCTCTTCTTAACAAGTTAAACGTTTTGTATTCTTTCTTTGAGCCTATTATAAATATTCATCAGGATAAAATACCGTGTTTGATTCGGAGTTTTATGAAATATTCCCACCTTCCATATCCTGTCATCCAATTTAGTTCTAATCCTTTGTTTACTACCTCTTATGAAGCTATTATGTTCGAACCAGATATTATCTTAGATTTTGGGATCGTAAAAGGTTGCTCATAAGCTCGTGAAAAATTTAACATACAACTTGATTCTAATTATAATGGTTGGCTCTCCATCTTTACAGATGCTTCAAAATTTAATAAGTCTAGTCCTGTAGGCGTTGCAGTTTGGATTCCTTCGTCCAAGATAATTTTAAATTATAAATGTCCATCGATTTCCTCGGTTTTTACTGCGGAATCTATAGTATTGCTGGAAGCTATTAAATTTGTGGACTCGCACAACCTCAATAATTCCATAATATTCTCTGATTCTAAAAGCTCTATTCAGTCTATCCTATCTTGCCCCTTTCGCTCTAAATCTAGATTTCCAATCATTCTTAAAATTCGTGAATCTTTGTTCAGGTGTAAAAGTCGTGGCATTAATGTTATCTTGGCTTGGATCCCGGGTCACTCTGGGATTCCAGGAAACGAAACCGTTGACTCTTGTGCGAAACAAGCAACTCAGTTTGGTTCAGAGGAATACCTTAAAATATTTGCTCATGATCTTTGTTCAGCCCCTAGTTTCCATCTAACTACTTCTTGGTCTCAAATGTGGAACTCATCTAGACATTTAAAAGGCAAACACTATAGTAATTTGCAACCAGAAATTCCTCTCAAACCTTGGTTTTTCAAATTTAAAAAGGCCAGCAAAACCAGCACATCCATCTTATGCCGTCTCCGGTTGGGCCATGTATGTACCCCTGTGTTTCTTACGAAGATAAGGGTCAGGAATCAATCTCTGTGTGAATGTGGTTTGGATGAAGGAGATGTTGAACATCTTCTTTTCGTCTTTCCTAGGCTTAAAATTTCTCTTCATGATAGTATTCTTCCCTTCTCTTCCAAGACTCTTCTTCCATTAGTATTCTCCCCTTTAGTATCTTAACTTTGTAGATTTATTTCTGTAAATAGTATACAATTGTAGCTTTTAGATTACGTAGGTATATATTTTATGTTACTTCGCATATTGCTCACTTCTGTTAACGCTTTTTATTTAACTTTTAATTTGGTTGTTTCTGTTTGTTTTTGTACCTATACGAACTTGATTGAGATTATATAAAATATTTATTTTCTGAAAAATCAAAACTCAACCTCCTTAAATTTTTATCTATTGTTCCTAAATGCGCAATTCATACCTAACTGACACTGGCAGAATTGCATCAATCCATATGCAGAACCAAAGCTAAAAGAAGAAGAAAAAATTACTGCGTTTTACCATGGTTTTACCTAAAACTTTGTTGAAAAAGTGAAAATATGTCGTGTTCTGTCCTTCAAGAAGCATAAAAGGTGGAGTAAAAGTCCCGGATTTGTCATTAAATGCGTAAGTTTTTCGGTCAGTATAAATACTAAAGTAATTATGTTTATTACTAGAAATCTGTAGTAACAACATTTTAACAATCTAGTTCATGTGTTCCTGTGAGTCTAGGATACAAATAATGTCCAAAACCATGATTAATTAGCAGAGATAAATTTAGCGTCTGTGCTAGTGATGTGTTTACCATCAAATTTAGTTTTCGGGTTTTTCCGCATTCGACCCACTAGTTTCGGCCAAAACTGGTCCGAATCAGGAAAATAAAATTGATAGCTGATTTCATGCCTGATTCGTCCCATTTCAAGATTTCGTACTGAAAATTACTGTCTTTCACACTCTTCTCAAGCATGTAGTATTGATTCATCATTATTGTTTTCGTAGGATTTATATAACTCAAAGTACGAGGAAAAAAGAAATACACAAGATATTACTTTAATAGCCTGGAATTATTTTCACGCGGTTTTTTCCGGAAGTTTTCGTTCCAAAAATAAGGTAATTTGAATTTAGTTAAAATATAAATTTTTCGTAGGTATTTTCTTTATTTATATTTTTCTTTTATTAAGGCACAAACGATACAATATCCTAAAAATTAACAGTCTATGTATACATCAATCAAAATGCCAATGCCACTAATATGAACATTATTTACAAAAAACAACAACGTTAAATCAGTCATGCCGGCATAGCCGCGCGAATTTAGCTATATAATATTATTGTAAGGTGATATCTTATTTATTGCCCCTATTTTTTATAAATTTTACAAAATTATATTCTTAGTCTTACAAAATGACATCGACATCGATGTAAAATTTTGGGCAAAAACAACATATAAACAATTACAAATTTAGGCAAAATAAGTCCTTATAGCTTATCCATTAGACTCTCTGAATGAAGGATGTTTCACACCCGTGACTATAAGTTCAAAGTGTCAATTAGCGCTCTAGACTATGCGCGCCGGAATTGAAAGGATGAGCAAAAAATTCAGGTTTTATAGCGCAAGTGTCTACCTTTTACGAATCATGAGATACAATAAAGCTCGATAGATGGACAGACAGACAGACAGCGGAGGGCTAGTACTAGGGTCCCGTTGGTAACTTTTGTTTACCCTAAAATACTGCGTAGCTTTTCTATAAAATGTGTATAGTTTTTCGAAACTTGTTTTCGATTGGTAGAATCATTTACATTGAATTAGTGTGGCATACTCGGTTCGCGATTCCGTCCGACACGCACATGGCCAAAATCAGCATCAGGTTATGTGTCAAAAAACGGTATCAGCAACAACCCTGGTTGAAAGAACTAAAACGTGCCTGTTAAATATGGGACGAATCAGGAATGAAATCGTGATTCAAGTGTATTTACCTGATTCGGACCAGTTTGGGCCGAAGCCAGTTCGGCTCGGCATCAAAGTCACTTCCCTAGTCATGCACACTATTACAAATCTGCAACTGCACACTAATAAAAACGGACATGCGTAAAATTGAATGGCGGAGTCTATAAAATTATTGGTCCTAGATTGAATTTGTATATCATTGGATTTTGTTAGTGTTCTAGTTTGTCACCGACTTCTGCCCTGTGAGAGATCAATAAACTGCACCCACAGGTTTTTTGTAGAGCTTCTTACGGTACATAGTTATTGTAAACTCATAGGTACAGGCTCTTGCGTTTCTACATCATTGTATACAATCATTTTCCAATTGAACGAAATCTCTTGTCGCGCACAATTTTATTAAAAAAAGAGCTGTGGTGCTTATTATTAATTGAAATCAATTACCTACCTTGCTTTTACCAGAAAACATTACACTATGTACATATATCAACCATATCAATAGAAGCCTTCAAAAATAAACCCCAAGTAATAAAAGTGACTCATTAACTAAATTCAACATTGCTCATCTTTTATCCAATAAATAAATAAACTGGACAGTAAAAGCTAATCTTCTATGAGAACAAAACATTCTGGAGCTTGAAAACATTGTGGTGAATTTCAAATTGTGTGTGATTATAAATTGAATGATACATATTTCATTTCATACTATCATCACAGCCTTTGTAAACTGTTGTTAGCCTCCTCTGTCCATAAGGAGACTAAAGAAATATCTTTATTTACAGAAAATGCTGGAGGTTTGCATAGACAGTTTGGAATCTGCAAACAATGCTATCAATGCAGGTGCCAATGAGATTGAGATTTGTAGTGCCCTGAATGCTGGAGGACTCACACCCTCCATAGGGCTTGTACATGAAGTTCTAGCACTGGTATGGACCAAATACTAATTATTTTATTTTATTTGTCAGTATAAAAAATATTAAGTCTAAGGAGGGCTAGCAGCTCTAAAGTGAGGTTTATAATTCCAAATCTACATTCATTTCAGCTGAAAAAGCAACCTGTAGCCAGCAGGCCTAAACTGAATGCAATGATTCGCTGCCGCGGAGGAGATGACTTCATCTACTCTGATTTTGAGATGGATCACATGCTCTGTGATATGAACACTTTCAAGGAGATGGGTATAGACGGATTCGTTTTTGGAGTGCTCACAGAGGCATCAGAAGTTGACGAAACCAGATGCATGCAGTTCCTCAATGCCGCTGCGCCCAACAGAGTCACATTTAGCCGCGCTTTCGACCACACCGTGGAATGTAAGAAAGCTGCCGCTATAATCTCTGGTTTGGGCTTCTACAGGCTTTTGACCTCTGGTCACCGTGCCAATGTGTCTGTAGATGGTGCTGAAGAGAACATTGCGTACTTAACAGACAGATACAGCCGTGGTCCTGACCAACTGGTCATAATGCCCGGGGGAGGAGTCACCAGTCGAAACGTAGCCACTTTCATTAACATGGGTTGCAAAATTGTACATAGCTCATGCAGAAGTGCTTTACAGATGCCCAAAATTGAGCGCACCTTCAAGCTGGGAGTAAGTGACAGCGACTGTGTTTACTTCACAGATTGTGATCTCGTGAGAGAGATGAAGGAAGCTATTACCAGAGCTATGTGCTTAAAAGAAGCAAATGAACAGTTGGCTAAAGCTAATAAAAAGCAATAACCTGCTAATAATGTATTTGCTTGATCTCTACTTAGATTTCTTTGCTCGTTGTTATTATTTCCAATAACTTGAGTCCTTAGTGAAAGTACAAGATATTACCAAGAAATATAAAATAAATGTTTTGTTAACAAACAATGATGCCAATCATTTTACAAATTGAGGGAACAATAGTATGTTTTAGTATTGCAATCACATTTTTATTTCAGGTTTACATGTAGGTTACATATCTAAGCACCTTTTTGGTTATAAGATGCATATGAAATAATCTTAGAAATCTTCATACATCTAGAAAGTTACATTTTATTATTTCATAATCTATCAATATGCATTCCATTGATTGACTAGGTTCTGCGCACACGGTTCGCATACGTTTTCCGGTATAAAACGTAGCCAACATCCCTTCCTGGGAAACCTAACGTTTAGGCATAAAAAGGTAACAAACAAACTGACAGAATTACTAGACAGACAGACAGAAATTACTTTCGCTTTTATAAAAGTATAGATTGTACCAAATGACCTAATTGCACTAAAAGGTTGTAGTGTAGTGCATAGTGTCAGAATCAATTCCATCATTGTCTTTAGTTTGTGGAAGAAGTAAATGAACCCTGAGAATGCACCCTTGGAGAATTTAATATGAGATTAGACTTGAGTAGCTTCAATGTTAGTTAAAAATGTAATGATCAAAAAATTTATGTTTCTATTGCACTAAATTGTTAACAGGCATTAAAAATAGATAAATTATAATCAACATACTTTCTAATATTTAAGAAAACTAGTTTCAGTGGGAACAATGGCGTTTTTTTTACTAAATGTGTCATAGTTTTAATAGTAATGCAAACCTCATTTCTTTGAAATGCTATTTAATTTTGCACCAACTTCACTAGAGGAGGAAGTTCTATCTTTGGCTATATGTTTCTTAAGTATGTTCTGTTCACCATTGACCATGGTTGGCCGGCCTCCAATAGATGACTTGACTTCTTTGTTATTGGCAATATGTGTCTGGTTTGCCACTTTTCTGCCAGTGTCCAGTTCATGGAAATTTCTTAGTCATGTAACTATGTGCACCCTGAAACTGTCAGATTCAAAAGAGAACACATTCGCTATTTTGAAGATTATCTAGTGTCATTTTAACACTGACAGGAAGCATCCTTAGCAAAGTTACAACAAAAAGAACACATCCAAGACACAAAAAGGATGGAATTTCCTATTTTCAGTTAGGTTTTAATGCATTTTTTACCACTGTAATGTGCCTCAAGAAATCAATATTGTAAAATAGTTTTGGTTTGAATGTTAGGTACAATCAGGGAAGAGTAAATATTTTACTTGTCCCTGATCGTACCTACCTGGGTATGATTTTGATTTTATTCTCAATTCATGAATAGAAAGGCTATTGTTTTCTTATTTATTTTAGATGTATTTGTTTCGCAGAAACAGTTATGTGATTATTTTGTTCTCTGAAACAGTTAATTTTTTTTTTAAATCGAAATGAACCGTTTTTGATGATTATTTCGCTTAGGTTATGTTGAGGTTGAGCCAGAGTTGGACCAAGATTTATATTACTGAGGGATCACTCCCGCAAAACCTAAAAAAACTGTAAATATGTAGGAATGTGAAGTCGATTTTTAATTTTTATCACAACCAATATGTATGTACTTGAATAAGTTATAGCTGCTGATATTATTTGTAATTAATTACATGTTATATTTTAAAGAGGTGGGTTATAATATGTTTGTCAGTCAGCTGCTTTTTTTAAACTGTCTTGTCTAAGTATACAGTTTAGACTTAAGAGCATACAAAATATTTAAAAATTGATGTTACCTGTGTGTTAAAAAGTAATAAAAGTTGATCAATCATACTTACTAAATCTTTTCTTGAAATCCCCTTATATCACAGACATGATACTAGCTGCGCCTACCTTATATTGACGAACCCTGTGACATAGCGCACGAAGTATGGTTGAAACGTAGGAGGTTGCAAGTTTGATTCCCGCCTAGAGGAAAGTGTTTGTAGATCTGCAGATATTTGTTCCGGGTGTTTTCTATGTTTAATACCTTTTCACGGATCATTTGAATAAAAATAAAAAAAGAACAAAAACAATGTTTGTTATAATTTATTCAATTCAAACTACAGTAAATTATGATCAATCTCTAACTACACATAATTTTTTGGTAGATGGGTAGGAAAACGTAATTGTTTTAAGAAAACAAAACCTCATCCTTCCATAATTTTACAGGTGTCATAATTTTGTCACTTATCGTAGGTACCTAATTCTGTACTTGCCTATATTCTCATAGAATCTTGTAAAATGTTAATAAATCAAGTATGTATGTATTAATATTTGTCATACAATTACATTTATATGTTAAATAGATCATTTTATTTGTAAATAACTTAGCAAAAGTTACATTCATGATATATCCACAAATATTCTTATCCTAAGATCTTAAATACTTTCTTTACGACATGATTAGCTGTGGTTATTTTTAAAGTTTGTATTCTGATTTTAAATAGATGATTTTAATAAACGAGGGACGTTACCCTAAAAATAATACCGACTAAAGCAGCACTGATAATATAATTATTGCATATAAAATAAAATATTTAGTTATAATTGACTTTATCCCTTTTTAGTTAAGATGAAAAGCGATGAATACCTATAATGCAACAGCGAGCGGAGCGATATTTTTGTAGTTTAGTGAGATCGGGTTAGTAACAAAGACAAGGACGCTAAGACGACGGCGGCGGCGGCCAATCCAAGTACCTACTGACCGCGCCCGACTTTATTTTTGTTATAGCGGCAACACACGTTAAACACGTCGTAATTGGCCTACTGTTTTTGTTGATGAGATATTGTTATAATTATTTAACATTTATTTAATTTTGTGAACAATTTTGCAAATATAATTTTAAATATTTGCATGCCTTATTTTAAGGAAGAACATAATTGAAGCATATAATATATTTAAGACCTACAACTGTACTACATTATGTTGAAGCAAATAAATTGATCTTTATCTTTATCTGTTAACAAAAATGGTATAAAATTTACAAAAAAACTATTTATCAAAATGACAATCAATTTTCTATAGCAACCCCCTTTAATTTTAGTATTAATTTCTAGGATCACGGGCCATATAGTGACCTGGTCCTGTGGGAGGCATGTGTGGGGCCGAAGCAAAAGCACAGAGGCCTTTTATGAGAATTAATCTAAGTTAATCGAAAATAACAAAAAAGCCATGTTATTGTAATGAATGGATGGATTGGGTAATCGGGCTATGGAGAAGACTACGGACGCCTGTCATAAACATCTCAATACTGTTACAAGCGGCAGACGGTGGCTTGCCGAATGCTGGATAGGTTCCTCAAAATGTCGGCGTAAATGCCGGGAAAGGAATAACATCGGTGCAAACGACTAAGGGGTGTCGAGAGGTGCGGCCCCGATTTCACCATCAAGAAGACACGTGAGCTGGTTTCCTCGTTATCACCTACGCCATTAGTTACTTCCACCCCCGAGTCTACATCCTAAGATGCATCACTCGCAACTCCACTCAGACCGACCAATGAAGGCAAGCAAGAGGTGGAGTGGTATCCCAAGAGAACCAGATCTCTTGGGATACCACTCCGCAAGCGGAGACGAGAACCAGGAACTTCCCCGGGAGCACTCGGTAAACCCGTGGTGTCGCTACTGATCAACAGCTCGCCTGGGGGTGTATTTATTTTCTTATTATAGATATTTATTGTTGTAGCGGCAAGAGAAATACACATTCTGTGAAAATTTCAACTGTTTTCAACTTTTACGGTTCATGAGATTCGGCCTACTGAAGGACTGAAGGACCGACGGACAGACAGCAAGCGGAGGACTTAGCCTCGAAGGGTGACAACAATATAATTATATATATGCAGACATTATATCCGAGACCTACTCAGACATATATTGTATATTATAATATATATGTCATTATATGTAATTTTTAAGGTAACTTAAAAATTATTACAGCACGTCCAGTAGTTTTTGCGTGAAAGAGTAACAAATATCAATACATCCATCCTTACAAAATTTGACATTTATAATATTAGTAGGATACTAAGTGAAATTACCACAGCGCATGTGGTTGGATAACAACTAATATAATCCAACAATAATGGTATTAAGGTTCATATAAAAATATCACCTCAAGTGAATTCAACAATTTTAGAGTAAGAATATGGGTGACTGTGCGCAGTATGCAGTGGGCGAATTCACCGTGAGAATTATTAAGTTTTTTGCCGGACCCTAGCCAGGAGAATATTTAAAATCTATTGTACAACATTACATGTGGAACTTATCTAGGTAAATACATATGTGTGTATACACTAACTTATTACGTATTGTAAATAAATGCAAAGATTTATTGAATAACTTTCGTTAAACCCTACTTTTTTATCTCTATGTCAATCAGACAAACATCTCATACATAAACATCACATACATAAACAAATTTACTATAAAATTTGTAACATCGATATAGTACACACAATATACTTCACTACATTTATGCATACGACGTTCCAAGCCCATGGCTTTCACTGAAAACCAGCGCTGGGTGGACACACAAGTGTTCGTCCAGCACAATGCTGAGGGAAGGCCATGTTTGACCTAACTCTGCTGCGCAATTAAAGTGTCTACTTAGGTTTAATTAGCCGTATTGTGTGGTAGTTTTTAGGCAAATAAATAAATTTCTTTCTTTGTTTCTTTCGTGTATATACGTATTTATCATATTTTTTTTTAGGAATTTAAAGGAGCCAGAGTTGCACTCCATAGTAAATAGATATGAAGATATACTAATTAATTTAAATCTCTTGTCTTTTCAAAAGGCCTCCGAATTCTTTCCGCAGATCCACATTCACAAGCTAAGCTTGTCAAAATTCCAATCCATCAGATCGGCAGAATCTATTAACATCTTACCAATAAGGTCCCTTTAACCTGAATATAAAATTCATCCAAATTTCATAATATATACTTTAAAACTTAAATCTAACTCGTCATATAAATATTGTAAACATACTTTTTTAAAGTTTCCGACTTAATTAAATTGATTTCTAGAATATGAAACAATAAAAGTGTATGTAAGTATAATATTATAATTATTTTAACTACGTATATCCATTGTCATATTCATTTCATTTATTACAATAAAAATAGCCTTAGCTTTCATAATAGGCGCTTTGAATTGATTATGAATGTTTTATTAGTGACAACATTGACAATCAAGACTTCAAAGTAATAAATAATGTATAGTATACACAAATGATTTAAAATATATGTACAATAGATAAAGTACTTAACTAACTTGCGTTTTGCAGATCTATTTGGGAAATTTCGTCACGTTCCTACATAGACAACATTTATTATGTATTATTTATTATGTATATTTGAAGTGCCTTATATGCTATATTATTTTAAAAGATTTTAAATTAAAAACGTAAACTACATTGCATCTACACGTTATATTAAACGAGAAAGAAATTCGAAAGTACTTTATAAACCGGGCAATTGAGAAGAGTTAAATGGTTTAAGAGTTAATGGCTAAATTTATTAACATCATAACCATTTCCACCTACTTCTGTAACAACTACTAGCGTGTCAGCACGGCGGCGTTACCATCGCATCGTGGCAATAACGTCTGCTGACCGCGAGACACTCGAGCACTGAACTAATCTTCAAATTTAGTTTATGGGAATATTCCCAAATGACGCAGTAAATTGAAGGTGTAGTTATACGATAAAGATGAATGTTAAGTGGCCGTCTGGAGGAAGATCATACATCAAGGGATCTAGCCTTACGGACCCGAGCGTGACGTAACAGTTCCGTTCATTGTTCGGAAAAAGTCATCTGCAGACTTGTTCATTTCAATAATAAGCACATTCTCACTACAATGCTTACTATATGATAATGTCATGATAAAAGTGATGAAAACAAGCCTCCAGGAAACCATATACTATCCAGCAGCGTAACTGACTCTACCGTTACAACAAATGAATAGACTAGCACGCATGTAACTGCATAAGACCCCACTTCCCGCACTTAGTACCAAACCGACTCGAGCGTGACGGTTCGTCTTCGTTCACCGTTCAGAATCTTGTTCATGTGAATAATAAAAACACTATTTGGTATCATTCTGCATGATAGATAAATGCACAAGTAAAGTGGAAAGTTCTAATTCCTCCGAGTAATTGTTCATCAGTGGCACGCTGCGGTATCCGGTGCGCAGGCATTTCAAGGGGAAGGTCGCTTGCCCGATGAAGTTGGGATCCCCAAACATGTCTTCGTCTTGCACGACGAAGCGGATCAGAGCCAGTTCAGGATTGTGGACTTGGAACTCGCAGATGTCGTTCCATATAGGATTGAGGCCATTATCCGCTGGAACGGAAGGACATGTTAAACAAAAAAAATGCTACTAGCTATAAAGGCGAAAGGGGTTTGAAGATTCAGTAAGAAGAGTTTTTTCAAAGTCTCGGCGCAATAAAACAAGTGTCCTCTATCCATATACATATACAAACTAATATCATTGTCCGCCGCGATTTTGAAAAACCAATGTGGTGGCAAAATCTTCCGACTCCTTTGTGAACAGGTTTGATACTAAAAAATAGAATGACACAAAAACTACTGAAGAGAACTACGATGGCGAACATGTCACACTACTAGGCTATTTATAATAGGCAATTTTTAGTCTAGTAATAAATTATGTTCATTTGACATCGCCTCACCCATAACTCAAGCTCCTTAAGGCTTAGATTATTTAGCTTCACAGTTGAGCTTGTATTATGGGCAACAGATGACCCAACTGATAACCTTCTTTCTTACAGCCGGTTGTTTGTAAATCTCGTAATCGGTCACTGTCAATTCGGCTTGACACAAGAATAAGAACTTGACGGCAAGAGAAAGAATTATTGAAGAGATTTGAACATTAATATTATTACAATAGTTATAGAGCGTACGAACAACCAGCTGACTATCATTTTGTGTATCCCAGTGCATAAAATGATGTCACAAAAACTTCCGCTTCTCTTACACATACTACAGGTCACGGCAGGTCACCTCACATTATTACTTAGCACGGCCATGCACGTGGATATAAACATCTAAACACATTTATAAACTATCTACTATACAGCAGTCACATGTCCAAAAACTTAAACAAGGACAAAAATAATATTGCGTCTAACAGGCAACACGAATAAGAAACGAAAGAATTTTTTTACGATAAACTGTCAATTTCACTCGGCATCACCTAGTTGAAATGTAAGCAGAGCTTGTGTAATTTGGAAATCCGATTACTGATATATGTATATTAGGCATGACGACTGATTTTGAAAAACTACAAAGGGATATTTCTGCAAGAAAAATTGGATTTCGAAGGAAAAATACAGCTTTTAAAAATGCATTTTCAATTTCGCTCAAAAACGCTACAATACTCGTGGCGGCTGTCTATGACGTTATAGATGCACGAACATCTGATGATACAGAATTATCATAATATTTTCAAGAGAAGCTTTACCAGCTATTCTTTGCCTTTACATTACATATTGTGACGGCATGACATCACAGTTATGTATTCTCTGATTGGTGTTCAACGTGTCATGGCGGATTGCTGTATTTTGTAGTTTTATTTTATCAAAATAATAATTAATCTCTCAAAACATAAAATATAATTCGTGTTTAGTAATCTATGGTTCAAGTATAATTCGGTAAATACATAATTTTTGTGATTTTTAGTTACTGTCTTCATCCGTATTATAACTATCTAACAAGTTTTTTCTAAATGCATGCTTAAGTCACCTTGAGATTGTAAAACTTTGTAATTAGTAAGTAAAGACTGTGTCAATTTACAAAAGACATGCTTGTTCATTCAAATACATTATATTGACTAGCAGCTAGTTAATACTATGATGTTTTTACCATCATCTAATTGCGGTATTTCCTTGAGGTGAGGGAACTGTAAGCTTAACCTTGTTACGGTGTTCACAACTTGAAAAGAAGGATAAATTTATTCATGAATGACTAGTGTTATTGGAAAGGTATCTCTGTAATAGAATCTCAATAAATAAATAAATACTACGAATATAATAAATGTGAAAGTTTGTATGGATGGATGGATATTTGTTACGGAACCGATTAGGCTGAAATTTGGTGTGGGTGTAGTTTGGGACCTGGAATAACATATAGGCAATTTTTTATCCCGATAAAACGCGGGGAAGGCGCGGGCATCAGCTAGTATGTAATAAACTAAGAATACTGAATACCGAAAGACTTCATTATGAAAGTAAAGACTAGTATTATACTGGAAAAAATATTTAGATTATAAATATGAAAAAAGGTAAACACAACTCGTATTAGTGTTGCTACACCAATTGTTTCCTATGGCTCATAACCATTTTTTTGTAAGAAACAAATAGTAATAATTTTACAGCTATGCAGGATGGATTTTTAGCCGGGGCAATAAGGGGAAATACCTCATCCGGTGTAACTGCAGGAAAATAGTTTATCCATATTTTTTAGATAAATTTTCATCTCCTTTAACAGTAACTCATCATCAGCCCGTACACGTCCACTGCTGAACATAGGCCTCCCCCAAACGACACGCCACGAATAGCGGTCCTGAGCCGCCTCCATCCAACGACTCCCTGCGACCGCTACGATGTCGTCGGTCCATCGAGTGGGAGGTCTTCCCACACTCCGTTTCGCATTGCATCGCGGTCGCCACTCGAGAACCTTTACTCCCCAGCGGTTATCGGTTTTACGAGCTATATGGCCTGCCCATCGCCATTTCAGCCTGCTGATTCTGAGAGCTATGTCGGTAACTTTGGTTCTTCTACGAATTTCCGTATTCCGGGCCCTATCGCGTAGAAAAACTCGGAGCATAGCTCTTCGATAACATCGTTCCCCACACCTAACAGTAACTCGCTCACTGTCAAGTCTAGAATAATAATTATTTGTTACATAATATGTTATATGTGCTTAATCTTTTATATTATCTTTTATAAAATTAATTTCGGAAAGGGGATTGCAATTTTATCTAATATTTTAAATGGCAAGTTAGTAAATTTATGGAGTATATCCGGGTAATTTCAGTAATTGCAATTACTCAGAATGTACCAGTCCAAAATGAAGCTTCAATTGCTGGCAGAAGCATGTTTAACGCCGCTCCGTTTTGTTGAGGTAGGCTGAGCGGACCTAGAGATGTGCATGTGGCTCATCGGCTAAAGTGTTACTTTAAGATGTTATGTGCGATATGAGGTCAGGTCTCCTAGCACGGGGATTGTTCTCTAGGGTAGAATAGACAATAATGACACCGCATCGCCATACATTGCGTACATTATTCAAATTGAAGGAATTAATTTCAAGTAATTTACGCATTCGATGACAAAGTGACGTAATTTTTCTTTATTCTACCCTAGACAACAATTCCCGTGCTAGGGGGGCAGGTCAATATACCTACAGCACAGCACTAGTTGCTTTTTACAAATTTTACACTGAAGGAGTTAATTTCATTAACTTACATTACAGAGTAGGTATATTATTAGCACAAAGCATAGTACTTAGTACTTTTAATGAATTAAAAAACTCCACTCAACCCCTGAGGGGCAAAGAACTTACAAAATGAAGTTTATTAACACAGAAAGCATTCAGTCTAAAAAAATACTTTAGCCGTCTCCATCGAGGTAACGAAGAGTAAGAGTACGGATCTCTTTGCATTCGAATTCCTACTACAGGATAAAGAATGAGTAAAAGGGTCCCAGATATCCTCCGATACAAATACTAACAGCCTGTTGCGTACGCTTATCAAACCTCTGCTCAGCAGATAGGCCAAATAACTTAAGAAGCTGGTCAAATCAAAGATAGCTCGAACCATATTAGTAGTGGGTAATACCATCCAGCACCGCTACAGCACAGCACATAATTAATCATTTAAATATAAATCATCCTCTTTAGATACATTTCACTGTGACAAAATGGCTTAAAGCAAGCTGCAAGGGAATGGACCGCCAGTTTTCCGTTATCTGATACCTAAAACATTAAATTCATCTAAATTTTACGAGTCAAGCCCGTATTTGAATGCACATTCTTGTGCTGTGTGGCAGTGGTGCAGTCCAGATCTACGACAACCTTACTCCGCGGTGGGCTGTGGTGATGCAGTGAGTTAAAATAAACTTACAAACAGTTTTGGTGACCAGTTTGACGCCGCTGTCGTACTCCGCGCCAATCACCTCGACCTCGACGAAGGGACTGGCGGTTCCGCGGCCCGACTTGCACAGGTGCCGCGCGCCTATCACGCGCAGCATCACGCTCACGCCCCTCACTTTCTTCTCGATACTCTTCCTATCATAAGGATTGTACCCCTCATCGAACATGAACTCCGGTTTGAGGATGAACCCGCAGCCTCCGTTCTCTTTGAACCGGCCCATGTTGATCTGCATCGGTTTATCTGGCGTCTGGTAGTTCAACGCCACCATCTGGGAACCGGAGTTCCAGAACGCCACCGGCTGGTAGTTGGACGAGTCGATCCTCTGGCCCTTGGGGTATATCCGGCTGAGTTGGACCTGTAAAGTTCAAATAAGGTCATTTGATACCCCATTAGACGTAGTAGGTCTCTTTTGAAATGGACCCCAGAATATCCCCAATTTATACTGGAATATTGAATATGTTCATCGTTCAATTATTTTTTCTTTTAATCTGTACAGGCATTAGGGTACTAAACCCTCACGTATGGAGAGATCATGCTGTGACCGTCAGATTTAAATAACTATATTTCTTTAGACTTACAAAATAAACGTTACAGGCTAATTGTAATCCGTCCTCTAAATAGAAGGCAGTGGACCCTCAAATGGCGCCTTTTGACTTTTTGGTGGAAACTGATACAGTTCTAAATTATTTTTTTAAATCTTTCTGTCTAACAACCATTCCATAATTCCAAATAGTTCCAGAGATATAAAAACTTCGTTGGCAGTTAAGTGACAGAATTTTTGACCTGCCCTTAACTTAAAAACAACTAATCCTAATTAAATCCTAATCTAATTTAATACTAAATTGCTAAATTAGTAGCTAAGTAAGCACACAATTTGAATTATTGTTATAAAATTCAAAGCAATAAATAATAGTTCCTGTGTTTGCCGACATATTCAAATTGAAAAAAGGACGGACAGATTGTCTCTCTCATCATTTGTCAAAACACATCCATCTGAACATAGAACCCAAGGTTGCCTGAAAGAGATCACTCGTTGAGATAAGGCCACCCTTTTTACTTCCTCTATTCTAAGCATTTCTGTATGCATTTTCTTTCTTTGTGTACTTTCTTTGTGTACTACTACAGTATTTTCGATCTATCTATAGAACATCGACCTTTTTCAAAGGTATGTAATAAAAAAAAAATAACAACTAAAATTAAAGTACAGATATGTACAAAACCTGGTGGTATTTGAGGAAGAATGCATTCTCCTGCTGGCACATGAGCCGCTCGGCTTTGGTCTCTGGGAAGGAAGACATCTCTGTGTGCACGAAGCCCTTGCTGCGCAGTCGCTCCTGGTTGAACGCCACGGAGCGGCAGTACGCGATCATGTCGGACATCTCCTTGGCGATGCGCCACGTGCGCTCCATCTTGCGGTGCTGGAGTGAACGCGCGCTTGCGCAGTGCGCGGCCTCCTATTCATTCATAATAAACGTTTCAAAACTTAGGGCAAAATACTGTGCTATTTGTACGTAGAGATTGATAGAATGGTTTCCACCTTGACATTTTTGACACGCGTAGAGTAAGCGCAAATCTTTATGAGCTCTGTGAAGTTGGCTTCTGACGTTGAGGGGAAAAGGCGGGGTGAGAGGGGATCTGACTGTCAAACCAGGGTTGCCAGCAAGAATTTTGGCGTATTTTTATTGTGTCTAGCACATTTTGTTATGCACTACTATATTTTTCAATTAAATATTTATAGAATATGAAAAACATCATATAATCAATGGCAGATTATTTAAAACCTACAATGTTAGAAGAAATTAAACGTTTTATCTAACGCAATTAACCCAAGTTTGAAAATGAAATAATTACTATGTAGCAAATGTATTTATAATCTAGTTGGCAATACTGTCGAATGAATGATTTCGAGTACAATGACGCTGCAAACTCTTTGACGGTTGTTCGGTGTTCGTTTCGTTGACTTGATAGTTTATTCTTGCGATTTTGTGGAGTATTCCCGGATATTAGCTGTTTCTCTTAAAAGTTAAATATGCCTCGCGGGCGGAATAATGTACTGCGTCGTCAAACATGGAAAACGGTGTTTGATGTCATAAATTTTATGAGAAAAGAAGCCGATGAATTCAACCTCAAAATGGTACTTCAGTGGACTGCAAATGCAACAGGTCTGTCTATTAGCACTATAAAAAGGATTTCTAGTTGAAGCCCAGGTAGGTCGCTAGTTGGTAAATATCACTTTTCTATTTGATTGTACTTGCGCAGTATTGCTTCCGTGCCTTATATTCACAGAGCTCATTAAATTTTGCGATCACTCTACCTGCTCATCTGTAGTATCTTTCATCAAAAGTAAAATTTCAAAATGTGTCATTCTGAGATGATACCATTGTAATGGTGAAGCAATTAATTTTCTGGAATTATAGCCCAAGAAGTAATATGTAGGCCTCCCCGAAATCGCGCGAGATTAGAAACGAAGGTAGTTTCACGATTAAAAAAATATAAATAAATAAAAATCATTTATTTCAGACCCGTAATGGTGGTCCTTCTGAAAAGACACAGTAAATACAATTGAAAAAAAAAAACTTACTAGGTACATGGACAAAACATACTATTATATATAAATGACTAAGCAACCCCTTTGACACGGGCAGGTATGCACTCAGTGCCAGGTGTAGGTCGCAAGCACCGAATGCACCCCTACCCAATGCCGCAGGAGTCGGCCGTTTACATCTTCAGCAATCGCTACTAGAAGGCTGTTGCGGCTGGCGCGCAGGCGACGCAGTGCGGCGGCGCAGCGGGCTCGTATCACAGCTGGGAAGCTGTCCACGCCCGCGTCAGCAAACATGCCCGACGCACTGCACCAGCGTGGCAGCCGCAACAACGCCCGGAACGCGTTATTGAATTGTCCTAAAATATGGATATAAAAGCATCCATATTTTAGGACAGACGGGAGTACACCGACGTGCGCCATCTCTCGCAGTTTAATCAAGCTACTGTAAAAAGACAGTGGTGAGATACGGTACCTTAATGGCGGAGAGCCACTCCAACGCTAGCTCTCTCGAGGGCGCGGCGATGTCAAAGGGCGCCAGCATGGAGGGGCTCTGCACGCGCACCAGCCAACGTGCCGCGCCGCCCTCCGCGCCGACCACCAGCTCGACGAGCGCGCCGACCACGTCCACCACGCCTTTCTGTAACGACCCTAAAGCTGCAGACCCGTTCTCGACCCCCTAGAACACAGGCAAACCGTTGTACACATTAGACAAGCGCGAGCTCACAACACTTCTCAAAATTATTTGTTTCTTTTGAAAATATTAACAACCGACTTCGAATTCCTTGTTAACATTTACACTTTTATTTATGTGTTTGTGGATTAAAATATAATGATCAGACGGGATTTATGGATGAGAAAACCTCGCGATCATTCTCAATACAGGAGCGAAAGAATTTCCAAAATAGGTCCATAATCGACTGAGAAATCTACGAACATACATAAAAAAGTTAAGTGAAAATCATACATACAGCCAAATAGCCTCTTCCTTTTTTTTAAGTCGGTTAAAAATCTGACGCTTGATTACAAGCGCTCGATGGGGTTTGGTATGGATGTGTACCTACGGAGATCGAATCTTAATTTCTATTGGATCTGCTACAGCAGCGTCTCCAGCTTGCGGGCATGGAACTAAGCAAATCCCATACGAAAATGAGTCAACTGTAAGAAGGATAAAGGCGCATTCACATGCTGTTAGTTTCATATCACAGTAACTACATATTGCTTAAGTTCAGTTCATACAAATTGTATGAAAGCATGCTCTAACTTGGTTGCGGCATACATGGTTTTATTATAACGTTGTTGTATTTAATTTGTTAGTTCCTTCCGTTACGATAATACACTATTAAAGTTAGGTATGTTTCACGTAGTGACTTAAAAAATGTACTCTTGAAGTCGGTACACGTCAGAGTTATAATGTTAGTAAATAAAGGCCGATGTGAAGTTAGTCGCAGAAACTTTATTCATACTGATCTTCCATCCAAACCTTGCGCGCAAATTTGCTGCTTTTTGTACATTTTTTAATTCGATATAGAAAATAATGAAAATGTATTGCGTAAATGCGTAAGTATGGAGTAGAAGATCCTAAAGGTCGAAGCTCATTTATACCACACCGCTCCCAGATAGCAATAAACATGCTTTAAAACTCTCAAGTCCGTTCAATAGATATAAACTTTACAGTGAGAGCATTAAGCTAGATTCACACTATCGTGGTGTAGATTGTCGTAGGTGTCCGGTTTCATACATTTAGTTTGGATAATAACATATTATTACAGCAGCGACACAACACACGGACATGCTTCTGATGCGTCACGACACATCACAATAGTTTATTGCTAGTTTTACACTCTACATAGGTACAGTCGTGACGGCGGCGCGCTGTGTGTGTTATTTGATGTTGTCACTGTAAAGTGTATCTAAAGAGTTTAACGCCCCTCATTCAATGCTCATTGTTCTAGTGAAGTATAAATATAAGTATATTTTTGGTAGTTAGAATTAGAAATTATTCGATTAACAAATAAAGGCTGATGTGAAGTTAGTCACAAGAGTGCTACCATATATGTATCTTTCTAGAAAGAAACGCAAAGAGATGCATTACTGCTCTGTTTGATAAGTTCACATTCGCCTACTCAGTTATATCTATAATCAAACATAGTTTTGATTATAGAACCGAGTAAATACAGGGCGTCTCACGGCTATGACACATTAACAGAAATCAAAAGAACAGGCGTTTGAAAATGTTTTTTTTTTATTCATCCTGTGAGTACATTAAGGAGTTGCATGTACTAAAATTTATTTTATTTATAAATCACATAATTATTTTATGTATTATGTACTTTATTATGCATTTATTGAAAAATCTTTAAATGCAGTTAAAAACAATTATAATCTTCTTTCAGTCAAATTTTCAATGTATAATATTTAAGATATTTTCCCTCCATGTGGCATAGGCGTGAGACATCCTTTTTAGTTAATACATTGAGTGCCCAAACCCATGCTGGAGTTAAGAAGCTAGTAGGTTGTGTCGGCGACACGAGGGCACGCGACCGGTGGGAGGCAACAAGCTGGCTACTTACAGTGATGTCCGGCATGTGCGGTATTTCGATCTCCTGCACATAGTTGGCGGGGAACCAGTGGTGCTGCTTCCCTCCGTAGTCGCCTCTCCACCAGCCCTCGTCCGGTTTGTCCACGTTGGTTATGATGGCATGCTTGCAGAAGGACAGCTCGTCGTCTTGTCGCGCTCGGTAATCGTACAACGCTTTCACTGTCACCTGCGATTGTAAGCCATTTGCTATTAACCGATGCTAAATCAAAATTTAAATGATTGGTCGCTCGAGTTCATAGGTGACAACTCTTAACTCTGTGTCTGGTTAAACCTAACACACATATGCTTCATGACATTTGTTTCTAACTAAAGTAATGTTGTTTTTTATCCGAATAAATAATTATATCTATCCGTCGAAATTATGTTGATTTTTATAATAATAAAGTTGTCGAATGGCGACCGCTATGCAATGCGAAAAGTGTGGGAAAACCTGCCACTCGATGGACCGACGACATCGTAGCGGTCGCAGGGAGTCGATGGATCGCTTTTCGTGGCGTCGTTTGGGGGAGGCCTATGTTCAGCTGTGAACGTATACAGGCTCATGATGATGATGATGACGAAAGTCGCTTACATGTCGATATTTAAAACGACAATTGATTAGAAGATTTTTTTAGCATAGTTTCATAGCGAATGGCTTACAATGGTCGCACACCTACATATTTGCTAGCGAAATTATTTGTTGAACTGAGAAAATATAAGAAACCAGTTTTTTTGCGCCGCGAGGCTATCGTCTTGAACCACCTTAATGATAAAGTTCACGAGTAGAAATCTATAGATACTTACAATCTGGCAGCAACCGATGTTACACCTCCCTATTAACAGATACTACGGCCAACTACGACAACAAAATGAGTAATTAAAGCGGTAACTTCACTTCGGCCTAGACCTAACTAATTATTGACCATGGTCGAGACCATGTTTTCATACCTCTGTACCGACAGACGTTCCTTATTTATAATAATAAGCTGTTATAACTTCTTAAAACTACTTTACGGTTAATTTTACATAAAATTTTTAAACAGTGGTATTTTTTTTCTCGCTCTGTCTTCTACTCATATAAGTCCGAGTAAGGTCACTTCTTCCGCCAGTGGACAAAATATTGAAGTGAAGAGAAAATCAATACTTAACACTTTATTTCTTATTTGATAATCATTTCAAATTTGACTTTTCTATATGCTTATTTTGTAAGAATACAAAATAAATGTTTTTGATTCGTGAAGAGCAGTAAAGTTTTCTAAGTTAAGAGCCAGTAATACCTGAAATCGCTCAGCGTCAGCGATCATATCTTCCACAATACTGAAGCTTTTACTTTCGGATTAATATAATTATGTTATAGTTCAGGATTGATGCTACGACGCTAGTTTCGAAAACACGATTACATAAAATTTTCTCGATAGAAAACAAAATCTAAAATCTAAAGTGTACAATAAATCGTCGCTATTCAATAAATACTTTAAAACAATAAATATACAGCCTGCCTACAGTTATTCCACTCTCTTATTTGTTGTTTGGTAGTTCGACCGAAAGTCAAATAGTTAGTAGCCCTTGTGCTTTACCGATTCCATTTTTGATGACTATCGATTTTGTATATGAAGAAGTTTAATAGATTTTGTTATTTTTGCTCTATAATAAATAGATAAACAAAATAGCATTACCTTGGATGTAAAGGAAGTGGGATCCATGTAGCCTGGAGTACCGTATACAGAGCTGTCGTCAGGTTCCTGAAATTATACACGATTAATATATCTTTATAAAATAAAGTCGTAATTATTCAATAAATATACTTTTACTTTACTTACACCATTTATAACTCGACAACCGCTGAACCGATTTTAATGATTTTTGATTTGTCTCCGTCCGTGATAGGATATGTATTATCAAAAAATAGGGTTCCGCGCAAAAATTAACATTCAACGGAGGCGAAGCCGCGGGCACAGCTAGTAAAACATATAATACTCGTCCTTTTAAGACGCGGAAGTCCCTTTGTGACGCATTTGGTTGCGGGTTCGATTCCCACCGCGGGACTTCGTCTTTATTGTACACACAAATTACAACAAACATAAAAGTTTACAAATGATGGACATGTACAAAGAAGAGCTTAACCCTAAAAGAGTTTTCTTACAGCAAACCTACGGATATAAAGAGAATTTATGAAATGAGTGAGGATAGATAATGATGAGTAAACATTTGTCGCGAGGCGGATATAGAACTCTGTATTGACGCACAGCTTTTGTAAGAAACTTACCAAAAGCAAAGTTAACGAAAGTATGTTGTCAATTAACTAGTTACCCCGTGTGGCCACGGAATGGTTAATTTAATTTTTGTTTATAAAGATGCACAAAACATAAAATAATTAAAAAATTAAAATGATATAGATATATAAGTTGACTATTTAACAACTTATGTGCATACAGAGAATCAATATCAACAACACATGTAGAGCAAACTACTTAAAAATATTTTACAACAATAATAATGAGGGTATCCCCTTGAGGTATTACCTTATTATGAACATAAAGTACATTTACACTTTCACAATTTTAAGCATGCAAATAGGAACCTAATTTATGTGATTTTAGAGTTCTAGTATCAGTTATAGCTCAATTTAGGAACAAAAATGTCAAGCATAGGTTAAAGAATAATAATATTATTCAGAAACTTGAAGGTGGTTGTACGTGTCTTTTTTAATAAAGATTCAATGTTATAACTAATATTTACCTGTCCAGATACATACTTATGTAGGTACTTACAGATATGATTCTCCTGACAACATCTTCGCTGATAGGATAGCACAGCTTCACTTTCTTATAGAGTGGATGCTCCTCGTAGTAGCTGACCAGTTCGACTAAGCTCTCGAATTTGACCGTCCCTATCATGTACAGCCGACCTTCTTGCTTGATGCGACAATGCTTGATCTCTCTTTCGGTTCTGGAAAATCGTTATAAATCATTATTCATTATCCTTAATATCCTGGGCAGTGGCAGCTTTAAATTTGCCAACTCTACCCGCTAGTCTAGAGTGGCGACTAAGGGGACGGGGAGCGGGCAGATGGGCAGCAGTGCCCTCTGCAGAACAGTTCTACCACCGAACTGCGGTCCGGAATCCGACCCCCCATGCATTAGGGGAGTCGTATGTCAAGTATTTTACTAACAATAAGATTTATAGTTAATAATAGTAACAACTAGAATTCACAATGGAAACAGTTAAGCTAACAACAGACTGATGCAAACGATCTATAGGTAGCTCAACTGATCCATATCAATACCAATCGGAAGCGTTTCCAAGACGCTGCCTGAATGACCGCTGTATGACAATGCTGATGGGCTGCGACAGATACTGAGCAGCTCATGGTTTCATTGTCAATGATCAACTATGACTGAAAGCAAGCCCGAATGAAACGGCTAACCTTAAATCCGCCGGGGCATTTAATTTTTTTTTCGCTATTTCGCCACATCAACTCTATTTTGATCCAAATAATCAAAATGGTGTCAGCTTTTATCAGTGTTGACAACGGCCTACTCGCGACTTTTTCAAAATATTTCACAAATAATGAAACCTACAAAAATTTACAAGAACTGGTTTGAAATGTACAAGCCAATATCTTTCATGTAAGCACAGAATCAGGGACTTGATCGAATTTCTTTTAGAGATATAATGTTGCCCTTGCCTTGCCAATGATTAACATTGAATTGTGGGACCATTCTAGTTAAGGGTTTGTAATGAGAAATATTGTTTAAAAACGTCTAAGATTGTTTGTGTTGGACCTGCGCGCAGTACATCGCGTCGTGTACTGATAGATATAACAACATAGGGGAATCATTTATTGAACGTATTAGATAAGATCAATATTAAAAAGGTGGGTTTTCATGAATTAAACGTTAAATTTAGAAGCATTTCTTTATAAATCAGGCTAGAACTAGAATTACATTTCTAAACATTTTCGTTGCACTGTCTAAATTTCGTGACAATGAACCTTATAAAAAGGAGAACAAAAAGTGCAATAAAAAAGCTCACGGCTCACTTCGATCAGAGGCTGTGATAATTTGTCCAATTTTACCTGAATGATATTGCGAAGGAGCCGTTTTCCTTCTCGCTCGGGCGCACAAGGAAAGCCCCGTCGATGTTGGTCTTGCGCAACAGTTCCTCTGCCTGAGAGCGCGTGCATTGCGCGTGGAACCACTCCTTGCCCTCGTGCTTGTTTGGTTGGGGCACTGGCTCTTTCAGCGTTATCAGGAACTCCTGGGAATGAACAAGTTAAAGATAGTTTAAAAGTAGATAGTAGGTACACTTGAAAAACTCATTTTTGCTAAATATTTCCACTTAGCATCTGCTAACGGCTTCGTTCACGTGGTTCAAGCATGGCAGCATAAATATAGTTTCATATACAATACAGACTCACTATTCAGATAGAACATACTTTATTGCACAAAATATGTACATAGGCGAACATAATGCTAGCCTACATAGCATGCTCTACCTGATAACTTTTGGGTAGTGTGGACAACAATTTAAGGTAGTGCTAGATATCGAGAATTACGGTTATATATTTTTTAAATGTATTTACACAAAAAAAAATACAATTAATAATTCGTGTACTTTATCATAAAAAAATGTTCAACGAACAGGCAACGTTCCATCCCAAGGCATGGGCTGTATTTTATTCAGGTGCCACGTGAGCAGTGGGCAGAAAGAGAGCTAGTATTTTATAAGAGCAGCGTTATTATTCAGTTACCTGACTCCGTAACGGATTCTGGCGATAATGCGTGATCAGACTGTAGAGACTGTCGAAGCAGACGCTGTCGATCAGATAGTACTTCGTCACGCCGCGGTCCTGCTTCAACTTGATCCTGCAATGGCTGACCTTGCCTTGCCTCCAGAACGACAGGCAGTAGTCTCCAACGAACGTGACACTCTCTCTGACGAGGAACGTCCCATCTCCTAGATGCGCGTGTGCTCTGAGCAAGTCCTCCGCCTCCTGCCTGTTCCCCGCCAGCTTCCCGTGGAACCAGCATTCGCTGAAGTGCAGCTCCGTATCGTCCTGCACCATACAACTCTCAGGCTCGATTTCTCCATCGCTGTCCGCGTCATTCTCATTCTGCGTGTAATTTTCAGTGTAGTAGAGTTTGTTTTCGGTTAGCACGAACGCGTGGGGATTCCATTCCTTGTCTACAGGGTCCTCGAGAAGCAGTATGCCGTTCTTGATGGAGGTGCGGAGGTCCAGGTCGCGACCTTCCTCCTGGCGGACGGCGAAAGAGTTCTCTTCTGCACCTTCGGGTAACTTTTTATGCTTCAGTATGATTTTACGTTTGAGGTCATGGGGAGACGGGAGAGCCGTTTCGTTTTTCTCGAGGGGTTGGGTAAGTAAAGCGTCTCCGAAGACATCCTGAAAGGCGGTGGCCATGCCTCTCTGTTGTGGCAGCGAGCAGTTGTCCTCTATTGACAGAATAAGAGGGTATTCCGAGGCGACGAAGGCGTGTTCCTTGATGGTTCGAATCACGTCCAGGAAGCGTATCTTAGTGGTGAGTGTGTGTCCGTGGTAGACGTAGGGCGAGCCCTCGGGCCCGTCCCAGCAGTCCAGCTCGATGCAGCGGCAGCCGCAGCGCAGGCACCGCACGTACGCTTCCAGGGAGGACTCGCTCGAGAACTGGTCGCCAGTCAAGTACCTGGACAGAAAATCTTGATGAATGTCTTCATTCAAACAATATGCATGTGTAGGTATAGCCTTATACTATGATGGCACCTATTATACTATGAAGTCAAAAGTCAAAGTTTCTTTATTTCCGTAAATACAATAAATGTACACTTAGAAATTGTCAAATTCTTAAAATTAAGCACTGACATGGAAATAAAATGATATTTTGATTTCGGTCGCTTCGGTGTGTAGACTAAAGTAAAGAAGCGACGAAGAAACCTTTAGCCTGTTAGGTGTTATTTTTAGATTTATTTTTAGATTTGGAGCAAAATCCGTCCCAAGCTTTTTTATCTTCTAGATAGTCTGATATTACATATGTTATAAGCCTTTTTACAAAGGATATATTTGACAATTTGTTTGAAATTATTTCTTGAAAGTTTTTGCAACTCGCTAGGGGTTTTGTTGTAGAAGCGTATACATTGCCCTTTAAAAGATACATTAATCTTGTGTAACCTAGTTTTGGGCAAAGCGAGTTTATTCTTATTTCTAGTATGTATGTCGCAATTTTTAGGGAACCGATCAATATTTCTATGAGTGTACAACAAGTTTTCATAAATATATTGACATGGTATGTACTGTCATTATATTTATTTCACAAAGATATTATGACATGTTTATGATATTGCAGTGTGACCAAAAAGGAGTCTCAGTCTGCTCTCATTGCACTTATTGGATCTATCCTCAGAACAGTTAAATAAAAATAAACATTTATCAATCTGTTTAGAAAACTCATCATGTAATCTTTATACAAATAAATACAATGGAAGTAACCGTTTTTGTTACACTGATATCATAACATTGAGATGTAATAAACATTATTCATTGCTTGTGATGTCAAATCAAACGCAATATACATGAAGACAGCTTATAACAAACCTTATTTATAATTGTTTGTGCTATGTATTATTGGTTAACAAAATAAATGTATTTTTAGTTTTTAAAGATGTGAATTGTACGCAAGGTGATGTTAGGGCACGGCTAGAAGAGTAAATAAAACGTACGTGTTATGCGAGGAGGAGATCCAGTAGTGTGCTAGAGGGCGCTGCATGTCCTGGGTGACGGCGTCGTGCGCGCTGTCCCAGATGCTGTTCTGCTTAGAGTACAGCATCTCGATCAACTGGTGAAATCAATATGTTCATCGTTAATAATCCTATCCTGTTCAAAGATGAAGGCGAAAGTTGATGTCTGTGTGAAAGACGAACACATCGCCAAAACTAAAGAATGGATCTGAAGCTGTAATTATGCACACACCGAGATATTTGTATCTAGGCGATGTGTAACATCATCATCATCATCAGCCCATACACGTCCACTGCTGGACATAGGCCTCCCCCGTACGACGCCACAAATAGCGGTCCTGAGCCGCCTCCATCCATCGACTCCCTGCGACCGCTACGATGTCGTCGGTCCATCGAGTGGATGGTCTCCCATGTAGGGGGGGAACTTCGGAGATTAATATTATGATTTATTCTTTTAATGTATTTAAAAAATTATGAAACCTAGATAAATTTCAATGCTGTTTTGAAATGTAAAAACGGATACCTTTGATTTGATATCGATGCGGTAGCCCTCCGTTTTGAAAATTATTCCCACTTTTACAAAAAAAACTACTTACAGTTTATATATATAATATATACTCTCTATATTTCTCTTTTCTAAAAAACCATACATTTCTCCAAATGTTAAATACATATGTATAACTTCGGAGACATGGGGATCGGTAAATTTTAAGTCAAATTTCTAAATAATTCAAAAAGTATGAAACCTAGAAAATTTAAAACTGTTTGGAAATGTACTAACTGATACATTTCATTTGATAACTCACATGACGTTCCCAAACAGGTCACTTTTAATTTAAAATTTCGATCTCACAATACGTACTGACAAATTTATTTTTTATCTGTAATATTTGTTGTATTAAATATTAATATTTTAAGTTAAGTTCGATAGTTGCTGAGATATTTAAGAGGGAAAAAGGACAGACATAAGATAGATAAGAAAAATGTATTGATATCCATTTAAATTTTTCACAAACGCAGAAAAATATACAGTCCGCAAGAAAATGGTAATTTGACTTGAAAACTTTTTTGAAGCCAATCGATCCTGTAAGGATCCAAAGTCTCAGTGGACCGACTAAAGTTTGAGTACCGGTCACTTTAGCCCATTTTTTGCAAAGTTTTCCTAAAAGGTTTAAAACTTTTTTTGTTCGATGTAATCTGAGCTTGTTATGTGTGTTGTAATCTGAGGTTGTTATTACTTTGATTAGTAGCTCAGGCATATACCACCAGTATAAAAGACAACAAACACAAACCAAGTAATACTATGAATGAAGTCTGTGGAGCGAAAACGCTCCACAGACTTCATCCATATTTCAAGTGATTTACACAAAACCTTGACAAATTTATATACCTAAACCTTCCTCATGAATCACTTTCTGAATTGGTGAAAAATCCGTTCAGTAGTTTTATCGTGAACAGACAGACAGACAGACGCGGCGGAGGACTTTGTTTTATAATATTTAGTGATTGAACTAAAGTCAATGTTAATCTGGATTTATCCGACTCTAATAAACTACCCAACTAGTTGATAACGAACAGGCAAACCACTTTAAACTGAGTTTACTTACCCATTTAATTACTTGTACCAACATTATTAGAAGTTCTACAAGTAAAAACTGTTAAGCTTTAGTTAACCATTGTTTCTATTTATTCAGGTATTACAAGCTGTTACAGGTTCTTTTCCATTTTAATTATAATAAAATAAATAAAATCAAGTGACATACATATTTCTAGGGTGACAAAGAGGTATTTTTCGCTCCGTATCAGAAGGTCTATCAAGGAAAATGACGTAGTTTGCAGAACGTCGGCACATTAAAACGTCTTTATGGTGGCAATGTCTTGAGCGGCAAAACGACTTACTAGTAAAACGTCCAAAATGTAAAATTGACACGATTATGAAGTACAGGTATCAACATTGTATATTTTGCTCTTTTCATAAAAGTACTTAGTATGGGGGGGAAATAATATTTTACACGTATGAGGTTTTAAGTACTACTTGAGATTGATACTCCTTTGTGATACTGGCTGGCCACTTCAAATTTTACAGTATGAACGAAATGTTGACATATTCATGACAACTGCGTCAAATATTTATCATTGGAGATTTCTTCTATGGGACGCTTGTGTTTTGCCTAAGAATGGAAGAAATTGATAATCCATTTATTTTCATAACAAGTCAAAAAGGAAAATTAGTACTTTTGCACGATGGATACCGATACAACCACAATGTTAATAATAAAAGCGGAACAAGCCTGTGGAGATGCGCTAAACGGGATGAATGTAGTGTTTCGGTCACATTAAATGCTAATAAAACTGAAATTATTAGAGGGGGTATAAGACATTCGTGTAAAAAAAACCCAGATAAAAATGAAAATGACCGTATAATGGACATATGTAAAAAAGAAGCGTGCGAGAAGTTTACTCCAATTTCAAAAATTCTTGAAAAAAAGTTTCGTGATTCAAATCAAAGTTTCATACCGAGTTTCGAGTCAAAAAAAGATACTTTATATAGAACAAGGAGGAATTTCTTGAAAGTACAAAAGACAGAGTTTTCATGCGTCGATGAAGTTGAGATTCCAGGATTGCTGGCCAAAGATTTTCTAGTTTGTGTTGATGGCACAGAGAACGACAAAATATTTCTGTTTTCCACTAAACTCTGCCAAGAATTTATGAAAAAACTGCCGGATATCGTTATTTTATATCGTTGACAATTTTATATTTTGGACGTTTTACTAGTAAGTCGTTTTGCCGCTCAAGACATTGCCACCATATAGACGTTTTAATATGCTGACGTTCTGCAAACTACGTCATTTTTCTTGATAGACCTTCTGATACGGAGCGGTATTTTTTTCCCGTAAATCTCCCATGGGAATTTGATATTTTGCCAGGACAAAAAGTAGCCTATGTCTGTGCCTCCTACTTTTCAGCTGTGTATATGCCGTTGTGTATGTCGATTGGTTGCTAAGTTAGGGCGTGAAGGAACGACAAACAAACACACTTTCGCATTTATAATATTAGTTACAATTTCTGCTATAAACTAACTTGATTGTAATTTTGTTCACACTACGTTTTTACATCTATTATTATTCTTACTCGTGAAAACCTTATAATAGCCTATTTTGATGTGCTGCTGGTTTTCCTCCAATAAATTAATAAACACTACAATACATACAACAAAGAAAACTATCTACATACAAACCAAACTTCTTACAAATGAATTTACTTGAGTGATTTTGAAGATTCTAAAATAATCGTTTTTTTCGTATGTTTATTATAAAGCAATAGGTTTGTATCACTCAAGAGAAAGTGCGATTCCTACCTCGTGTATTTTAAGGCCCTCGGCTGCGCCTCGGGCATGACACAGTTGGTAGAAAACGGGCGTTTTCTCGTCTGGGTGAACAATGTAGTATTGTATTATAGTTACCTCCGGTAATGTGAAGTAGGGTTCGTAGATATCCCTCTGCGGGTCGCTCAGGTAGTCCCGGATGAACCGAGAGGCGCGCACCTCGTCATCGCCCAAGCGGTCGTTTTGTTCCGCGCGCAAGAAGCAGAGGAACTCACGGAGAGAGATGGTCGAACCGTTGGTGCAGTATAGAGAGTACTTGTCGAATACTTCGTGGACATTCTGTGGAGTTCAAATTAGATAGAATATCGTTTAATATCAAATAATTTTAGAAAATGCAATTTAATATAACGCGCCACAGTACACCACAGCACAATAGAGTCGTTTTAGATAAGACCAGTGCTTACATTCTCGTCAAAGATGAGTTTCTGGTACAGAAGCGAGAAGTCATCGAAGCCGATCTCCCCTCGCTTGGACACGTCCACCTCTTGGAACAAATCCCTCAGCTTGCCTGTCGCTATCTTGCAGTTGATCTTGGGCAGGAATCCCTTCACTTCCTTCATCGTTATCCTGCGAAGATTTTTTATTTATTTATTTTTAGAGTTTTGTTTCAAAAAGAAAAACGATCACTTTGTAGTCCGTCTGTGTATCGATAACTTTTTCACCAGAACGCGTGAACTATCTCTTCTTGAAATTTACTTCAAAAACTTTATCTATATCACAGCAGACATAACCTATAGGGTACTTCCTGTTGACCTGGAATCATCAGATTTATCAAGAAGTTGGGCCTTATAGCACTAGTAAAGGCGAAAATATGAAAATAGCAAATGTGTAGTTACATCACAAATATTTCTTTTTATTTTGAAATTGACCAAAACCTATAGCAACTCTTGGATGTTGTGGTTATATGTACTTAATTGTAATTTGTAAGTCCACTTGTAAAATAAATAGCGTCCTTCCCCTTAACCTAAAATTATGCAGAACAGAAATGAAAGGGAAAATCTGGGAATCGTAAAGAAGTTTGGCAAGGTTCCATACATCTGCTGACAGTGACAGTAAGGGGTTCGAAGTCGTTTATTAGGTTTTTAAAAACAATCAAATTATCACAATGTTTGGTAAAAAATTGTTTCTATAGCAACGTTTGAAAAACAAATTACAAAGTTGACGGATGGCGGATCGCGTAAAACGAAGGATGACCCATCCGATCTTTCGATGACCTTTCTATGAAAATGAATATCATTTATTCGTTAGAGATCCGAAACCAAATGTGGCATTTAGTGACGCGCCATACTTCAAGGAGCTGGGCCGGTTAGGACCTAGTTAGGCAGGGGGACAATGCACAATACCCTCCTATGCGAGATGTCAGTGCAGATCCCAGTTAGAATTAGAATTAGACGCGTCTTTTTTGGACGTTCAGCGGTAAGGTTGTTGCGTGTTCGTTTCGTGCAATCCGTCCACCGAAACTTCGTATTTCGTGTACAAATGTAGGCCTCCTTTCATTTATCGTTCCATCCATGTGTGATCCTTCACTCATCCATCACATCAAGCATATCAAACTAAACTAGGCTCGAATTTTAATTATACTTTCATTACTTAAACATTTGATCCCGCTATCGAAGTGTTCCGGGTGTAGAACTACATAAATTTAAAAGTAAACTGCTGGACCATTTCCGGCAACTAGAGGATAGACTCTGGAGGACCCGCCTGATTAAATATAGTTAGTTAGTCTTAATATTAACAGGAACAATATGTTTTTATTACATATAGTTTATTCTCGTATAGTTAGTTCATTTATAATATATTACGATATAAGGTATTTTAAGTTTTTCTTGTATAGTTTAGACTATTTATTTAGATTCGTGAAGGTAAATACTATGAATGTCGTGTTTACCTATTATTAACATGCATATCAGAACATATGTGGTTGGTAAACCTTTATTATTAAATAAATAAATAAATACTTCCAAACCCATTTATAAATATTATTCAGGAATTAGGCTTCGGTGTATCGTTTTTTAAAACACGCATTTACCTACCGCACTCAGTCACATTTAGATAATGTACCTACAATCCAATTTTAAGATTCCCTCACTATAGGTTTAACGAAATTAATATTCTATTAAGTGAACTATAAAGTTATTGAAACTTCAACAAATGAGAGCTCTCGTTATTCGATTTTAAACTACTCTAACCCTCTTGGACCCCCTTATCTTGAGAATCCCTTGGCCGATTCGGCTTATAAAGTTACCAGCACATTTCTTAAGCTTGGCCAGATGTCGCTCCGTTCCGCACTGTCAGTAGTATGTAAGAAATTCAATGTTCTGTTTAGCTTTATAGAAATATTGACATGTATCTAAATCGCATTAAATTTAGATTTAGATAGGCAAAATAACCATGTGTTAGACACATAAGTGATATTATAAATGTGCTAGTGGTTTCTTTTTCACTTCTTCCACTAGTGAGCAAAAAATTTAAGTGAAGAGAATATCAATAACACCTTATTTCTTATTTGATAATAATAACTATGTTTATAGTATAAAATTTGACTTGTCTAAGTGCTTATTTTGTAAGCCTAAAGATATAAAGTTATTGATTCTGATTCTTAAGTCCAATCTATAGACCTATAAAATTTCATGTACATCTAATGAACGCTTCCAAAAGTTATGCGTGAACAAACATATGTCAATAAATGATAAAAAAGTTAAGTATTGAAAAAGCCCAGCAAGTAAAAGATTTTTAAGGTCACGGGTTGGCGCGAGGTTTTTTTTGTAGTTTTTGTTTTATTCTGCATTCTTCAAGAAATAAATCTAGCGGAAAAGTAAGTTGACGAACTTCGGCTCTTATTCTCTCATTGGTAGTCTTGGAAATGAGAGAATAAGAGATTTTGGGTAAAAAACCGACATTTTCCCAAATGCTCCCAAAATAAAATTATATCGAAGTTGGTTTTATGATGGGTTCATAGAAAATAGTTCACGATTTGCGCCAAATTACTTTTCCGTTAATTTTACTCTTTGTAAAACGCAAAGAAAAAAAATTAAATCACAAAATAATTTTAATCTCGCGCCAACTCGTGACGATCACCCTTAAAGTAGGAACGTTAGAAATGAGTCCTCAATAACACGTATCAGTTCAGTGCACGTAAACACTTGCGTGGATACTAAAATCAATTCAAAACAAGCAAGGGTGCACTCAGAGTGAATTGAACACTTCTATTTTTAGCAGCAGTACGACTGTTAAAATTCTTATGCTTGAGCACTGAGCAATAAATAACTACTAGCTTCTGCCCGCGACTTCGTACAACAACTGTAAAGGACACCGTGTTTCTGGCACAAGTCATGCATAATACTATGGTAAAGTCATTATGTAACATCCTGTATAATGTTGTTATGCTCGTTGAAATTTTATAAAGCAGCGTTTCATTGACAATTGATTAAGATGGACGCAAAACAACATTACCTAATCAGTGGCAAAACTACTTATCCACAGACGATATTAGATACTGAAGAATGCAGAAAATATTAAAAAAAGCTTAGTAAGCTTTTCAAATACTATATAATTTAGTATTTGAATTTTGATTCAATATATCTGCCAATATATTGGTTATCTTTTCACGACTATAATCCATAAGATATTATAGAAAAAGTTTATTGCCTACAAGAAATGACTGAATGGAGATGCCGCGGGATATTCCCTGCCAAATTTCATTAAATACCGTTCAGTCTTTTAGGCGTGTAAAGGCAGTTAACAGGTAACAGACAGACTGAGTTACTTTCTAATTTATAATAATTATAAAAAAATTACCTGCTTATATCTTCGCAGCGAAAAGGGTTTTTGTTCCCTTCTTAGACCCAATAGATGCGTCTACCTTTAGAGATGACGTTTTCATCAAAATGTCAAATTTATAATTTTTGTCGTTTATTCCCTTCTTAAAACTACCGGTTCAATTTTAGTATGGATGTATACGATTCCGTATTTCAAAACAAAACGAGAGCAGGTAGGTATAGTCGTTTTCACGTACGAAGCGTTTATTTATTCACCGCACATGAATAAAAGAAATAAATAATGCTGGACAATTCACACAGCATTATCTAGCCCCAAGCTAAGCAGAGATTATGCTATCGGAACTAACTCGTGTACTATAATTGATATACATAATACAATATGTAACATAGATATTTTTTATTATACATAGAAAAACGACCAGAACACCCTGAACAAATAATTGCAGATCGTAGGTACAAATATTTGTTCCGAGGCGGGAATCGAACCCGCAACCTCCTGCGTCGCAGACGGACCTTCGCCCACCGCGCCACATCGGTCGTCAAATACACAGACATGGTAGAGCTGCGCCTGAACAAAGAATCAATGGTTCTCAAACTTATTCCGTAATATTAGTATGCCGTTTAGGATTTGCCTATGTTTTTATTAGCAAGTACATAGTATAATATAATCTTTACCTCTTTAAAATATTAGTGTAGAAGTATGTTAGGAATTGTACTAAGCCCGTAACTTCAGCAGTTTTCGTCATGTATTCGGTTTTCACCGGAAATATATTTTAAGACCATATGTATTTTCCACATTTTCAAAGATATTTACAACAATGTCAAACAAATCGGTGAGGAATGATCTATAAACTATTTGTGTATGCCACCAGGACATTGCGTCGATCGACAATAAAACTGGTAGGTTAGAAACTTTATTACGAAGCGATCTGAAGTGCGACATGTTAGCAATTACGGAGTATTGGCTAACGGTGGACAAATTAAAACTGGTTTCAATCGACGGATTCAAATTAGTCTCAGGTTTTTGTAGAAGTCCCACGGTGGGTCTTGCATTTATGTAAACAACTTGAATTGCATTGAAAATTCGTATCTGGTAGTATTTTCTACAGATAGTAGAACAATATTGTGAAATATCGGCAGTAGATTTGATCGATTACGGACTAACTATAATTTGTTTATACAGAACGAACCTTATTAGTTCCAATGATTTTTTCGTTCACCTAGAAAAACTGCTGTTCAAAATAACGGACCTAGGTTACATAGATTGTGTAATGGTTGGCGATTTTAATGTAAACTGGATCGGCGATATTACTTCTGAGAGTAAAAAACTTCTTGACTTACTGTCGGCCCATGGCATGACTAACTTTGTGAATTTCCCGACCAGAATAACGGCAAGTACCTCAACTTGCTTAGATCACTTGTATGCAAACTTACTGGTAGCCGCCGCTATTAGAACGGAACCTATAGTAACAAATCTGAGTGACCACTTGGCGGTCCGCGGTGAGATCTTGTGTACCCGACGGCTCATGAAACCCCGTACTCACCTCATCCGTGACATGTCTAGAGCGAATCAATATAATTAGCAATAGACAGTGTTGATTGGAGTTTCATGGTTGAAAAATATAAAACGGCTTGCGGGCTAGCAACAGCTTTAATAAACGTAATTCGAGGTAAGCTGGATATTTGCTTCCATATGAAGCGAATAAACAATAAAAAGCCTGAATCGCTATGGTTAACCCCTGAAATTATGAATATGATATCTCTTATTATTGACATGTTACTTTTTAATTATTCTACTAATGATGACTCAATATCTTTATTTATTTCAAATATTAATTTTAAACTTGACATGCTTATTAAATTCACTAAGGTGAACCATTACTCAGAGTTAATAAAAAATAGTAATAATCACTGTAAGGCCATGTGGAAGATAGGTAATAAAGAAAGGGGAAAGGAAAACACAATTCTATTAGATTTCACATCTGTTTTGAGAGATGACATGTTTACTAAATCATAGGGTCTTGAACGCAGCTGCGATGTGCGGCGCGCCCAGTGCGAACGTCGTGGGTGCTACGCGCGCGCTGGCGGTGGTACGGCCGCATGCTGGCGCCCGGTTGGTGCTGCGTGAGTTCAGTGCTGATGAGTTCACCACCATATCACTAAGCGCATACCTCCTAAACGGTCGAAAGATGCTTACGCACTCTCCATGGAGCTAGCTACTCAGACGTATCCTTCGCCCGTGTGGTGGCTCACCTTTTCAATGAGTGCCTCGAAGGTGTTTATCCGCAGGTGCTAAAAGTGAGCAACGTATCACCTATCTTCAAAGGGAAGGGCAGATGGGAGAGCATGGACAGGTACAGGCCAGTTTTGATTATACCGTCTATTGCCAAAGTCTTCGAGAATGGTTTGAGCAGTCGACTAGTCGAGTACCTGCTGGGACTGACACCCTGTCGCCGCGGCAGTACGCGTACAGCGCCGGTTGCTCTACGACGTCGCTAACGCGCGATGTGGTGCGCCATGTGCTGGCGGCGCGTGCACAGAAACTGCAGGTGGCCGTGTTGTGTTGCGACCTGTCCAAAGCTTTCGACGTGGCCAACCACGCCGTACTTGCCAGTAAAATGAGCCACTATGGTATCGAGGGGCTATCATACGCTGTACTAACGGATATGATGCGGGATCGCTCACAACTAGTTGTTGGAGGGCTCAACCTAGCCAAGACTCACTTCCTACATTTCCGCCTATCAGGGAAAGTGGTAAGGAAACTTGTAGTCTGCGTAGACGGAACGGCCATCAGCCAATCCGAATCTACCAGTTTCCTAGGCTTCGAAATGGATAGAGGCCTTACTTGGGAGAACCATATCAATAAGCTGTGCGGAAAGATGGGCAGCGCGTGTTACGCGATCCGTCGGGAGTAGGTAGATATAGGGAAGTCTAGACCACCTGGTCTAGCCTTCCCAATACCTTTTGCAGTCCACCAAGCGCAACCGATTTTGAGACCTAGAATATTTACTATCTTTTTATTTTTGTGAGAAGCAGAAAAGTAATGTTACTTACCAAGAGACTGCTTTACCGCTAATCCGATATTTAGGAACACAATTTTATAGATTTCCTTTATTACACAAAACGTTTTTAGAACTACGTTCATTCTGCTACAATCACTCGGATAATGAAGTTCATCAAGCAGTCGGTATCACTTCAACTAGATAATATCAATTTTTATTCTAAGAAACAGTCTTTTCGACATGGAAAACTATTATCAAACACAATACGGTGTATTATATCCCTCAAATTGCGGGAAAACAAATTTAGTGATTGGTTTACTACTGCATCATGTAATCCACTTTGATTACAATTCCAAAATGTATATGTATATTCGAAAACACTTTATCAACCAAAATATTTGTATTTGGAACAAATATTAAAATTAGTTCCAAGAGTAACATTTTCTAAATATCATGAAAATGAAGACGTTCTCGCTCCTCATGCAGCCGAAAGACTGTGTTGCGATTACCATCTTACACAGCCTCTTTGCTTAATTTGTAAAACCTTCTTGCCGAGCATTATGATGTAAAGAATATTACAGTCCAAGTAAACTATAAATGAATCTTCTTGCGTTGGATCGTAATTAGACATATACTTGTTATTAGCTTTTGCATAGCGATGCGTACATACACATACACCTCCACGAATGCCTTTTTGTATCATGCGCTTTTTGTATCATGCAATATATCTTAATCATCGATGAGCTCAAGTTGCACTCCGGTCTTCAATAACATTGCGTCAAAAGACAAGCTTGGTACAGTAAGGTAAAATGCTGGGTCTAGCTGATAATGTTTTTTACACGTCTTACGAAACTTTTCAAATATGTCCGTTAAAAGAAGCACATCTGTTTTGACATATAAATCTGTATATTCTCCTAGATTTTGGATATCAAACTGTGACCAAACTGATTGAGCATGTTTGTAATCAATGTCAGACACATTTTCATCCGACAAAGAACTGAAAAACTTTACTTGTGGTGGCAATTGTTGGTCTTCAAAGCATTTCCAATCTGTTATGTATTCATATGGATACACTCCCTTTCTTCTTAGTAAATTAAATTGATTTTCATCAGGAAAACATTTTTGAAATGCACAAAATCGTTTGCGGTTAATGTTTGAGCTAATTTGTCAATACTTGTGCTCAAAAATTTAAATGAATCTACGAACCGTAACTGAGGTACTCTTCTTCATTTACTCGAACAAATTTGGTAAATGAAATATAATTTTCTTTTGTTTTCGGTATTATTTTTATAGTACCTGGCAATTCTCCTAATTGTTTAATAAACAAGTGAGCGTCATAAGCGGATAGGTTATGAAAAAATATTGGTACAAATTCCGGAAGTCTGTGATTTAAGTTGCAGTATGAATGAGCTATGTCGTAAGAGCCGACTAATGGAACCTACCAGAGGAAGGGCTGCAGCTTCCTTCTGAGGAGAATACTGTTAACAACTCCAGCAAATAAATCATCGAACTCATAATTTAAATGTATGGTATAATTTTTGGTTAAAAATGATTTTAGTTCTTGTGAATCATTTTTATGCAACATAAAAATAGAAAACAGTTCCAAGTTTACTTTTGTACATGTATGAACTTCAAGAGATTGGTCGATGAGAGACTTTATTTGCAATCGATTATTATCAAAAAAATTACATAAACTTATATCTGTCTCTTCGGTTGCTGTAATTCTGTAACTCGCAATACGATTTTGAAAAGTTGTCTGTATAATCTGCACATTTTCCGAATATAGGATAATGTTTTTATTTTTGTGAGCATTGCTACGTAAATGTCCCATCCATCGCTTATTATCAATAGATAAACTGCAAACCGTACAAAATGGCATTATTCATACTGAAAATAAGAACCACGAACTCAATTAAAACGAATTTTTTATCTAATTTCGTTAAACACGAAACACGTAGGTAAGTGTTATATAGACCAACCAACCTACCAAGGAAACTACCTAATAACTGAAGGATTTATTAAAAAGTTAAACGATTACATTAATTGCTTTTATTTTATCAAGCTAGGTGTCTATTTATTTAATAAATTTTGTTTTAAAATGGATGTTATCCGAATAGAAGACAGGGTTGCACTCAGAGAACAACTTGTTTGCTTCGTGCACGAGTTTCTGAACACACTGCCACTCCCTCGTGTCATCATCATAGCCTCTTGCCTTTGAGCTTGGACACCTCCTTGGTTGGTACCACAATTTCAGCTTCTGAATCAGACCTGTAATCAATTGAAACGAGTGTTATTTAAATGCAATGATAAATTATAATACGGTCGGTAAACACGATTTAGTTAATGAGTGAGCAAAGTAATTTATTTGGGGGTTTATAAGAGTTGGTAGATATCAGAATCAGAATCAATAACTTTATTTCATTAGGCTTACAAAATAAGCACTTAGTCAAGTCAAATTTTATACTATAAACATAGTTATTAATATCAAATAAGAAATAAGGTGTTATTGATATTCTCTTCACTTCAATTTTACGTCCACTAGTGGAAGAAGTGAAAAAGAAAAAGAGAAAGATATGAAAGGTACTTACTCACATTTTATTTCAAATAAAGTTGGAAGATTAATTTGCAGCGCAAACTGTTCAGGTACTGTCTGTTGTTTCTTCTGTGACACAACTCACAGAATAGGCAGGTAGGTACGCGATGATGACGTCTAGCACTGATGCACTTAAAAATCGAACGGAAAATGAAACGATTCCGGTAACACCATGTTTTATATGGATACATTTTGTATTTTAATTCATAACACAAAGAGTCTTAACTGTTAAAGTAATAACAAGCAAATTTGATCGTTATTGTCAACAACAAAAGCAGTTTAATGTAATCTAAGATTACAAGTCTTACATACCTTCTCATGTACATTATACAATATATGTATGTATGTATAACATAGATATATATTTTACTGTACATATAAAATACCCAGATCACCAGAAATAAATATTTGCAGATTGTACAAACATCTGTCCCAAGGCGGGAATCGAACCCGCGACCTTCGCCCGCTGTGCCACATCGGTCGTCGACGTTGGTATTACTTATTATAATACAATCAATTCAATCAGAGCATAACTAACTTATAACTAGGTATGTAGATAAGTAAAAATATTTACTAGTAATACAATGTAACGGATAACTTACATCGGAAAAATAATTATCGTAGGTACAGAAAGATGAAAGTAAAATTTACTTAGTCGTAGGTAAGTTATCATCATTTTGGCTGACAGTACGCTCTTAGGTTCTAGGCCGGCCGCTATACATAGTTGGCTAAGTTAGGACCATTCTAGTGACCTGAAAGTTTCAGTGTACCTTAATCACATGTACACATAAAGAGGATTATAAATTCAAAGTTTGGATTTATACTTAAATGAATGAATGAATATTCTATAGGTACATCTTCATTAGATAACTACTGAATCAATCGAACTGAAATTTGGCATAGATATAGTTCTAGACTAAACCTCAATATCAATTCATACATATATCTAGTAGCTCACTTTTACCTAGGTTAAACCACGAGCGAAGCCGTGAGTTCAAGCTTTACCTGCAAGATATGAAAAGAGATCGTTACTCTTTTCATTTTTAAACAAGTAATATAAATAAGGTAAAACCACATGAAAAAGTTAGCTACTTAAAATATCAATTTACAAATAATTTTTCCCGTAGTAGTTTGCGGGGCTTGAAGGGGCGAGGACGGTGTGGCGCGCGAAATCTGACTAAAGGGACTACGGCGAATGCAACTTTGCAATAAATACGAATAGGGCTGTAAGCGTTCACTTAGACGGTTTTTCATTGACCTAATGAGTTTCCTGATGGAATCCTGCGGAATTTCCTGCCACTCTTCGATAAGAGCAGTTTTTAGGTCTTCTATTGACGCCGGAGCTGGAGATCTTCCTCGTACCCGCCTTTTCAGGTCGTCCCACAGGTATTTGATAGGGTTCATGTCAGGGCTGACGGGTGGCCAGTCTATTGTGGGAATCACGACTTCTTCCAGGTACTGTCTAGTCACACGAGCGGTTTGGCAGCGGGCATTGTCGTGCATTAGCAGGAAATTTTCGCCAATAAACCCGGCGTAAGGGAGTACATGGCCCAGCAGAATGTCGTTGATATACCTTTCTGCGGTTAGTCCTCCTCTCCGACCTCCACCGGGTACGAATACCAGCTCCGTTTTAGCTTCAATTGAAATCCCCGCCCACATCATACAAGACCCACCCCCATATGCCACTGTTTCCGCTATACAGCATTGTGCGTATCGCTCTCCCGGTCTCCTGTAGACTCTACGTCGACGGTCGCTGCCATGCAGGCACATCATAGTCTCGTCCACGAACAAAACTCGGCTCCATTGCTGTATATCCCAATCTAAGTGATCACGATCAAACTGAAGTCGGGCTTGTCGGTGGGCTGTAGACAATGTGGGTTGCTGGCCTTTTTGGGGTCAAGTTAGCTTCTTTGAGTCTTCGCCTCACTGTCCACTCGCTGACAGTTCTCCCTCGAACTTCTCCGAACTCCCGCTAGACGTCAACGCCGGTTAGATGTCGATTTCGGAGAGAAGTGCTGACAATAAATCGGTCATCTCTCGCCAAAGTGCATCGCTGTCGTCCAGATCCTGGTCTTCGGACTAAGTTTCCAGTCTCTCTAAACATCTTGTATACTTTGGAGACACAAGACTGGCTCAGATGAAGCTGTCGAGCGATAGTACGCTGAGAGAACCCTTGCTGGATTAGGGTGACGATTTGAGCGGCTTCTATTGGTGTGGTTTCCATTTTCTTGTAATTCCAGTATTTTGAGTAACGTGATATTTTGGACTGATGACAAAATTGCATAAACTCCCAGTTTTTATAGGGATTCAGGAGTTTGAAAAAATTGATGTTTGGTTCCAAAAATTTATGTCTTTTGTTTTCACATTCCATGACATATGATGAACATTTTTTTCGCTTTGATATCGAAAGAGCTTGTAAGCTAATAAAATTATCTTTAAAATAATATACCACAACCTACAGTTTATTGCATGGAAACTGTAAAATATGGTCTGCAAAAACTAGCGATGAAGTGATTCCAGTTTATAGCTCGTAAGTGTATATATATATATCTTGTCTATATATACAGTCTTGTACATAGGAATATACATATGTATACGCATTACTATATATATGTGTGTGCATATGTATACATAATCACCTATAGCGTGGCGACAAATATATATAGATATACCAGAGCGTGCTAAACAGCATACTCAAAAATTTCAATAATTTGAAAAATATTTCGAGTCGCCGAAAATCCTTTAGGAGCCCTAAAGGAACGTGTGTGCCAAATTTGGTGACGAAATTCGGTTTTCCTTTTTCGGAAGTGCACCCAATAATATCATACATTAAGGTACCTACTTATTTTATTTTTATTTCTCTTAATTTTGTAAAGATTATCAATATGTAGATACGTGGAGATTATCTGCATTTATATCAAAATGTATAAATTCATTTAATAAAAATTCCTTCCTGTGGTTAAATATTTATATGTTTCAATGAAACAATAAAGAAGCTAAGCCGGGGGTGATCATGGGCTGAGTAGAGAGATTAGAGTAAGGTTGTCCGACTTTTTGGAATAAAGGTCCGACTTTTTTGTTGCTTGACGTCGTACAACCCTAATGGTTTATCAGTACAATAAACTAAGTTTATTCAGTTAACTTTTGTCAGACCCTAAGAACAAGTCGTGAGTAATTATTTCAAGTTGGAAATTAAAGATAAATAAATACCCAACTACTTTGTAAGTCGTAAATTTCAGTTAGCCATCGAACTAAATCAAGTCGCTGGGGAAAGTAAAAAAAATACCTAGTGGATGGCACGGAATCTGAAACACGGATGCAAGATGCAACATTTTGTGTGTCTGACCAAACTAGTGCAGTATCCAGTGGAAGATATTGATATCGATTTTCTTATGTTTTCGAACCAAATCTGGTCTCTGGGGAACCAACAAAGTACCTAGTGGAAAACATAACAGAATTCTTATTAAAATCTTCGAACCAAATCCGGTCACTGGAGAATGTATGGTATACAGTAAGACATCAGAGGTTTCTTTCTTGTCATAAGTGTTTGGTACTTTTCTGATGATTCCCAACTTGCTTTTAAATCTATTTTTATCTTTTGGGTTTGACAAAATGTTAGTTTATAAGGTGATCAATGTGTTAGTGATGTTTAAATTAAAATCGAGTTCCTATATATCGGATTAGCTGTAATGCAGTCTCTCGGTAAGTGATATATAATATTGTAGCGTGATTATGGCCCCACGTTGGACCAACTACTAGCGAGAGCCGTTCCAGGCGAGCGTCCGGATGCGACAAACACTAATAGCGGTGCGAGAGCGTCTAGTCGGAGCACCTTCCCATTGCGGATGAAGTGAGCCGACTGAATGGCGAGTTTTTTTTTTTTCGAATGGATTATAATGCTGTTGACCGCAGATGGCCATGACAGCGTTACCGGGCTTTTGGCGGGCACAGAGGGCGCCTCGCCGGTAAAATTAGGTTGGGGCGACACGCACAAGGGCCACCACTTAGGTGCGAGCCTCGGCTTGGGCTGTCGCCAGATGCTACACAAGAGGGTAATGGAGGTTTCGCCTAGGTGCACGAATGCACCTAAGGGCGGAAGCGGGGAATTCTTCGACCCCGCATCCGGCGGGGTCGGTTTTTGGTCGGTTGTGTAGTGTGCGGAAGCGAATTGGTTGCCGTCACCTCCGGGTTAGCGGCGGTGATTGGGTCAACGGGGTCACCGAGAACGTGTCTCGGTCTACGGAGGAGAGCTGACTGGCGAGTTTTTTTTTTTTTTTTCGAATGGATTATAATGCTGTTGACCGCAGATGGCCATGACAACGTTACCGGGCTTTTGGCGGGCGCAGAGGGCGCCTCGCCGGTAAAATTAGGTTGGGGCGACACGCACAAGGGCCACCACTTAGGTGCGAGCCTCGGCTTGGGCTGTCGCCAGATGCTACACAAGAGGGTAATGGAGGTTTCGCCTAGGTGCACGAATGCACCTAAGGGCTGAAGCGGGGAATTCTTCGACCCCGCATCCGGCGGGGTCGGTTTTTGGTCGGTTGTGTAGTGTGCGGAAGCGAATTGGTTGCCGTCACCTCCGGGTTAGCGGCGGTGATTGGGTCAACGGGGTCACCGAGAACGTGTCTCGGTCTACGGAGGAGACAGCCGTGTTGCGGCTTTTATAGGGACGGACCGAGCGGCGGGGCGCGCTGACGACGCGCGTTGTCATCAGTTTTGCTGCGGCGGGAGCGCCGTGCCTCTGGCCGGTTGCGCATTATTTGTTATACTACAATATTACTTTACGGCTTAACACAATACGTTAAAAAAGATAGTAAATATTCTTGGTCTCAAAATCGGTTGCGCATGGTGGACTACAAAAGGCTAGACCAGGTGGTCTAGACTTCCCAATACCTACCTACTGTCGGTTGCCGGCTCAGGTGGTCCGTAGCTGTTTTTTCGCAACAGTCCACTCGGTGCTGCAGTATGGTGCGGAGCTATGGGGGCAAGCTGCCGAATGCGAGCGCGCCTTCCGTATACAAAAACGAGCCATACGCACCCTTGTTAACATTCGGCGTGACGTCTCCGCCAGACCACATTTTAAGGAGCTCGGGATACTCACGCTGCCCTGCATTGTGATAATGCAAGTGGCGGTGTATGTTCGCACGAACCTGGACGAGTACATAAAAAACGGCGACACCCACTCATACGAGACGCGGAACGCAGGAAAGGTGACGTCCATAACCCGCTCACGAAGTCCTCAAAGTTAACTCATGTGATGGGTCCGGCAGTATACAACAAACTACCAGACTCTGTCACATCTGATGGCAGTCTTCCTTGCTTTAAGTTAAGACTAAAACGGTGGCTTGTCGAGCAGAATTTCTATTCTGTGACCGAATTACTAGAACTATAATCATTTATTTAATTTTTTGTATTTCCATTTATGAACTTGTTCTAATTTTATGTACTTAAATAATTATTATTGTTGTAATTTGTACAACAACGTGTTTTAGTAACTTTCAACCCGCGGATTCGCTTCCGATACTTAAGAACATCGATACGAAACGAAATCAAAATAGCGTTAATTAATGACCCGTCGGAATCGAATTCGAATACGACGTTTTTTAATAGGATTATCGAATGCATTAAAATATACTGAAGGGTGAAAACGAGACCCTATTACTAAATAAAAAATACATACCTAATAATAATTTATTAAAAAATAACATAGGACTAAAAGGATAACAAATAGTACTGAATCTTATATTTTTTATGGGATAAGATAATATATGTGCCTGAACTAGGTAAAAACCTGCTTTTCAGGCAAAGAAAGTGCTGACAATAAACAAAATAATAAAATCCGATAGTAAATGCTACGTATACTTTAATATTACTTATGCTAAACTTGTTTTAATAAGAAAGATAAGATAAAATTCATTTTCACCCAAAATGGCGAAAACAATAAAGTAAGCAAATATACATATACATACATATGTATATATGTATAATACGATTTACGGTAAGCTACTTTTCTGTTATTAATATTGCTTTTGAACATAGAAAATATTAAAAACCGCTAAAATATTTGAATATCGCGCGGATATGTGTCAGATTCCGTATCACGGAAACTTTTCGATCAAGTTAGAAAAGCCCTACTGATGATTAAAAATTAATGTCTCTCGTTTAGGGAATTTACGTAAATATTTACTTATGCAGGTATTTGTGACGTGTCCAAGAGTCCTGTAAGGTAGTAAGTAGGTACTTACTTCTCATCTGCATTCTCCATTGCGTAGAATTCCTTTCGGAGCCATCGCTCGATCTGCAGCGGATAGGAGGCGCTGATGGCTTCTTCGAAAAGGTACTGGAGCGCTTTCACCCATAACTCGCTCTCCTTGTCGGTTTGAGCTGCAACATAGACAGATGGGTTGGTACAACAACGCACAACTGTAGGTATTCCAATTTCAATACTTAAAGTTAAACAAAGTCTTACGCCTCGCCGCGTAAGACCTGCCTGCAGCCTGTCTATTAATCTAAATACGACGGGAATTAAAGTATCATACTTGCAGACTAAGGCTCCTGCAAGTATGATACTAAGTTTGATTTCCCTATTATTGTCTTGACAAGGCCGGTGCTCAATTGCTTGAGCCTCTAGCCCAAACCACTATTGGAAAAAAGGAAAGACGCATGTACTATGTCTTGTATTTTCTGCCCAACTGGGGTGGTATGGGCAACCTGTACTGTACTAAATGTTTCCTATAGCCTTACTGAGGGAAATATTGTTTTAATACCTAATCATAGACCATTTTGAGACCACTAGAACAGGAGTTCTTATTCTCTGTACCAGTAAGTAGCTTGCCAATTTGTCTGCTCTGATCTGTTTGCTCCGGATGCAAGGGAACCCTGCTTAAATAGCAGGTAAATGAGGTTTGTGTCCTTAAAATCTGCATGTAACAAAATATTTTGTGCGACCCATATAATAGTTTGTCAAACAAAATAACTGAGTAAATGTTAAAGTAGGTAATGTAAACCATTACATTTCAGTAGTTTATGAAAGCATGAACTTTATAAATTTAAATATTGGCTTCTCTCCAACTGAAATTTGTTATTGATAAACATTTCAAACTCGTACAACTCATGTAGTAACATATATTTGACAACAGCATCATCTTCCAGTATGTTTCTCACTTACAGTTACAATCAGTGAGGAGGATGATTTATGATTAGGCAAATCACAAGCTTTTCCTCCATACTATCAGCTCAGCCCTCATCGTGTCATCTCAGCACGCACTCTTTTCTCACTCATGTGAGATGACAATAATCATTGTCATCTTTCACATAATCCATCTATCTTTTAGCCCATCTCTAACCGATTATATTCGACCCTTCTCATGACATGCACACCAAACCAGGCTAAAGGCTCGATGATGAACTACAGAACTGTATAGACGTCAGACATGTCGTAATTCAAATATTTCATATCAAATTGCAGAATTGCCTGTAAACTATCAAGGGAAACTGTAACACAAAAAAACCATCAAAATATCAGGATTACTAAATGTTCCCCTATGTACACATAGATAAGATAAAACCTGCATGCTTGTTCGATATTTTACAAACATGCAGTGTTATTGACATGTTGTTTGCTTATATGATTGACATACTAGTTACTTTCACAGATTTGCTTGTAGTAGGATGATATTTTACTAATAGGGGCTACCCCGACCCTCGCTCTCAGGTCTCACATCTCTTTCTAAACCATACAAAATAAAATTATTACGCAGGCATTAAAAAAAGCTTATGATAGGTATAACAAAATGGCCAAGGGATTTTCGAAAATTCCTTTGTTTAACGTACGTAATAATACGATAGAATAGGTGGCGGCGCTAGTTTGGGTCTGGGAACCTTAACACTAAAAAAGTCACCAATCATCATCTCATCGTAGGCCAATCTTCTCACTCATGGTTCAAATAATTTCACAAGTTCTATCAGTTATTTAGATTGAGTGGCCCAGGCAAATTTATTTTAAATATTTACCATTGAAATACTTTACTATCCACATGGCAGACTGGTTCCCTCACAAAATAATGTAATTTTTTTTGCAAATATATCATCTTGGGATGAAGACAATTCAAATAAAAAGTTTTTGTATTGCTTTTGTAAGTACATGTACATGAATTTCAGTACATTTGAAAAACTAGCATCTGTAATGTGAGGCAACATAGCAACTTACACAAAACAACATCAATTTATTCTAATTCCATATCAATAATGTTACACATGTCTGCCGTTGCGACCAAGGGTCACATTTACCCATAACTTGGTGGCTGTGTAATCATATTCATTTGGGACCTTAGAGTTATTCAGGATAGTAAGCTCACTTACGACAAGCATATTGATGGCAAATAAGACTTTGGGATTTGTTATAAGAACCTGCTCTCAGTTTACCTCTATTAAGGTTATTAAAATCTTGTATTGTGCTTATGTATGTAGCATCCTCGAGTATGTTCACAGGTCTGGGACGCTCGATATGATATTTATATAGATAAGATTGAGTCCATACTCTTTTCTGAGATTATAATGGGAGGGTAATTTTTTTAAGACACCTCTTACTCCCTTTACAAGAGACATGACTAAATGCGCTCCGTATCAGAAGGTCTATCAAGGAAAATGACGTAGTTTGCAGAACGTCGGCACATTAAAACGTCTTTATGGTGGCAATGTCTTGAGCGGCAAAACGACTTACTAGTAAAACGTCCAAAATGTAAAATTGACACGATTATGAAGTACAGGTATCAACATTGTATATTTTGCTCTTTTCATAAAAGTACTTAGTATGGGGGGGAAATAATATTTTACACGTATGAGGTTTTAAGTACTACTTGAGATTGATACTCCTTTGTGATACTGGCTGGCCACTTCAAATTTTACAGTATGAACGAAATGTTGACATATTCATGACAACTGCGTCAAATATTTATCATTGGAGATTTCTTCTATGGGACGCTTGTGTTTTGCCTAAGAATGGAAGAAATTGATAATCCATTTATTTTCATAACAAGTCAAAAAGGAAAATTAGTACTTTTGCACGATGGATACCGATACAACCACAATGTTAATAATAAAAGCGGAACAAGCCTGTGGAGATGCGCTAAACGGGATGAATGTAGTGTTTCGGTCACATTAAATGCTAATAAAACTGAAATTATTAGAGGGGGTATAGGACATTCGTGTAAAAAAAACCCAGATAAAAATGAAAACAACTTAACTTGAACTACTTCTCAAAATAATATAAAATTAGTCTTTATTATTAATCAATCATCGTTCCCCGCGGTTTCAAACGCGTTAAAAACTGCCTATTTTACTCTCCATCTTTTCGACCAACTCTATCCCAAAAATCAAGTCGATTGGTTGCTTATTTATAGAGTGAATTAAGGACAAACAATCAAACATACTTTCGCATTTATAATATTAGCTTGGAAAATTTGAGTAACTATCAAAGAAATAATCCCATTCTAAGCTCATCGCTTTCTTGTACCTACTGTCAATAATTTTACCGCCGTAACTTAAGTAAGTACCAGTTTCATAGTTCAAAACCGGTTCCTGCTCATCGAGTAAGATAAAGCTTTAGCTGTGTGAGTTTAGTTTACTTGCTCAAATGTAGTGAAACCAAGAGGACTGTTGCTCTCAGCACAATGATACCATTGCTGCCGATTGAATATGTAAATGAAGCTTGGAAATACATTGCTGAAAACGCAGCAGTAACAGAAGAAAAAAAAGAGATAGACGATTTTATCAATTACATGACGAATCAGTGGATTACAACGGAAGACTGGATTCAAATGTGGAATGTTAACAATGAGTGACCCTGATGATGTTACTTATGGTATTAGAACGAGATAGTAAGCGAGCATTGAAACAAATAATACAAAATACTGGTACGTCTCAGCCAGCCAAGTATATATCACAAAACAGATGGATATCTTATGTGTTCGAAAAACTGGAAAATAAATCAATTCAAGTCGGATGGTGTCTTGAAAAATTAAGAAGATAATATAAAATTAGAGTACTGTCTCAAAAACCAAAAATAAATCTACCATTTACTTTATTTTTGGTTTTTCATTTATTAAAAAAGCGATGTGTTTGTAATGTGTTGATTTCTGTGATAATTACTGATTAATAATATAGACTTACTTTATATTATTTTAAGTGAAGTTAAACTAGATTCCCATTTCATTAAAATAAATGTCTTAGTTTTAAATTATAAGAAAAAATATTATTTATGCTAGCAATATAAAGTATAATAAAACAATTCTCGATTAGTAAGAGTACATAATAATTATGTGATGATTCCTGTGATTTTAGATTTTGTTAAAAATAAATGTCTTAGTTTTAAATTATAAGAGAAAATAATTATTTATGCTAGCAATACAAAGTTATAATAAAACTATTCTCGATTAGTAAGAGTAATAATTATGTGATGATTCCTGTGATTTTAGATTTTATTAAAATAATTAATTGTTGATCAATATAACATATTCAATAATATACATTTGTAAACTTCTAAACACTACAAGCGGGATCCGTTTCCAAAACTATTTGAAGTAATTTTTTGTAGCCACGGATACCGGGATCAGTGGATAAAAATATTTAATCATTTTTCATTGGAAACCGATCCCGGTATCGGTGGATAAAACTTGGCGGTATCAGTGGCCAATTAAATCCGTGATCCGTGGACACAAACCCTCCATTTCTCATATGCAAGTAAGCAGTGTTTTAGCTGCACATGCGAGGACATATAAATGAGTTATTATATTAGTAAGTTTATTTATAAAGTGTGTAAAACTGTTTGTTCTCTGAATAATATAAAATAAATAAATTCTTAAATATATGCATAATGTTCACGGAACTTGTATGAACAAAATTCAAATGCCTATTAGCTCAGGTTTACATGCTTTCAAAATAGGTATTATTAGTTTAAGACAGTTCAAAAAAACTAAGTCCAAATGATGCATTCAAAATAAATTTAAAAAAATTCAGTTCACCATAGTCTATACAATATACAATTATTAAATGGACCAATATATGCAAAAATAATCCAACCCACAACCAACAAGGTTGTCGTTTGGATCATTTTTGCATGAAACAAACAATATATGAACAAATCGGTCCAAATTTAAAAACTATAGTCATTCTTAAGGCACCTTACCTGCAAATGAAGCCGATCGCAGCTTGAACTCTGTGCCATAAAAAATAGTGAAGCAATTGGATGCCTCCAGTCGCTTGAGTTCATCAGGCCATCGCTCAAAATCCTTGGCAGATTTACCAACTCTCACTTCCTTGATATTTCGAATATCGAGAGCACCCTCGTAGGCCTGTCGTTGTGGAGCTGTGTTGCGCGACCAGATCATCTGATGGGTCTCACGTCGTACTGACAACTGGCGTCGTTCTGGTCGCTTTCTCGGATAGAATTTGAGGACAGAGGAACCCCGCTCTATATAAGAAATAAGCTGGTCAGCCTCATGGATGAGCCTGTCACCAGACCCGCTGAAGCAGACGGCACTCATCGTGCTTCCGTTGTGTTCGCCGGATGTAAGTACACAAGTACACTGACTGCAGCCAAGCCGACAAGACAGCATGGATTTTAATGTATTCGATATGAAAAAATCTATTTAGATTTTTTTCTAGCTTGGTATCACTCGCACCGTGATTTGGTATGGCATTTTTCTACGAAAAATTGTAAAGATAAAAATCACGAACAAAGCACGTAGTATTGCATTCTCTTTGCAAAGCACACCACAACCACACACACACTGACACAACCAAGACACTGAATAAACTTCTTTTATGACTTTATTGACAAAGAAAATAAAAATCTAATAATATTGGGCTAACTGCAGACTGTTGCAAACCATCTACAGATAGCTCAACTGGTCCATATCAATACCAGTCGGACTTTTATGACTTGACTTCTTTGTTATTGGCAATGTGTCTGGTTTGCCAGTTTTCATGGAAATTGGGCAGAGGCGGGATTACAACAATAATATGAGCGGTAAATTTGAAAATCGAACTCGAATTTCGAACTCTGCCCGTCTCGCATGTCTTGGAAAATTCGGTGTTCATTTATTTGTCTTAGTGATTCAAGCGAATGATTTTTTTTGTGAAAATTTTTGGCTATTTATTCCTTTAAATTTATCTAAGTGTGCTGTGAGTTAGGGGGTGGTAAGTAGGCAGTCTTCTTTCCGCGGCTCCACTCCTGTGAGGTTTGCACTCGGCAGTCAAACCTCACAGGAGTCTCAATAAATAAATTCAAACAAACTATCAAACATATCTTATGTAAAAAGGCTTATTACAAAATACCAGATTATCTAGAGGATAAAAAAGCATCGGACGACTTTTGCTCCAACTCGAAAACTAACAACCTAACAAGGTAAAGGTTTCTTGTTCGCTTCTTTACTTTACCTTAAAAAGATTGAAGTGAACAAAAAATCAAAGTGATCACTTTATTTCCCTGTTTTACTTATATAATTTTAATTTTGTGACGTGTCCAAGAGTCCTGTAAGGTCTAAAGGAAATAAAGCACTGATATTTGCAGCCTCTATCATGGAGTGTGACGTAGCGCTGAATAGGAAGGCTGTTCCTCCCGGTATTGACCACAATCTAGACTTTTGCAATCCCGACCCTGGCTTTCCTTTACAAGAGATAAAAAATTCATTTGGCGTAAAACGTCGGTTACTAATTCTTGATGAAAATCCTGTCGCAAAAAAATTAGTTTCATCTCGTGAAGCAGCATCTGCTTCAATCCAAACCATATACCTATGTATGTGCACCCATAAATAGTCGTAGGGTCCGTTCTATCATACACTACCGAGGACAAAGGTCCATATATATTGTCCACGTCTCTCGTGCCGAGTCCGACGTCACCAACACAGTCATGAGACCTATAAAATTTTGCGAGTTTATTTCGAATAACAAATTCATTATAAGACTAATTAATTTATTGACTAATCAACATGAAGCAAATTCGTGTTTTTTTGACTGAATAGAAACATGTATCTCAAGTTAAACTGTGATATAAATTATTTAATTCAATCTTGTGTTTTTTACGAAAAAAAAAACACAAGATTGAATTAATTATAACATTAGGCAGAAATTATAGGGTGTTAATTTCACCCAGTCCATGGGATCGAAAGTAACAATCTCCAATTGTTTTGCAGCTTTATATTTTAAAAGCAGTGATTTTAAAGTACTTTTAAAGACCATAAATGGAAGTTTAATATTTATTTTATCACAAAATTTGTGATAAAATAAATAAATATGTCTCGTTAGTAATAACATTTAATAATGTTATTACTAACGAGACATCAGGTATGAAGTACAATCTGTTACTAGTCCCCGGTCTCCCCTACAGCCCTACCCCTACGTGTGCATTATAATAAATAACGAATGCGTTCAGCGTACCTACTCCGATTCTGCAGTGAGTATACAATAACTACTCAGGGATGTTCGCCGAGGCGCACATCCCTGACGCGCTGCAGAAGGGGTCTACCGTGGACTGTTTCTACACCACTATGCAGAAGCAGGGATCATCTCTGGTGCGCAGGGTCCGGGCCAGGTCCAATAGCATTGTTAGCTTGTTCGCTAATAGGTTTGACTGTACATATGCGTGTCGCTCTTTTACTAATAATAATAGTACTTACGACATTTCCAAGAACTATTGTAAATATTCTTATTCTTTGTTCTAATTATATATTACTGTTGTGTTCAATTTGGTTAATGTTTTCTGTGTTAATGCACATGCTGTGTGCATTAACACAGACACACTATTTGATTATTATGTACCTATGAAGTCTGAAATTATTAAACAATCAAATTAATTTATAACGATCGAAACCAAAACAATAGCATCATTTATAATGTTGCCAAAATAGTTTAGTTTCTGCGTCATCTGAATAAACTCCATCCAAAGTACCGTATATAATAAATTGATATCATTAGAAACACGCCACGTCTTAGCTCGGTAGCATACTTAGTAGAATAATTCAATAAAACGAGTACTTACATAATAGGTACCACTTGTTTATTTAAAAGATACCTGCTACTTCTAATACTAAAAAGATTTAAAGATCATAGACCAGCTTCAAAATAGATAAGTCTACATAGAGTAAGTACATGTAAACAAAACAGTTCAAATATTCTTGCAATCACCGCAGGGATAAGGTTGTAATAATTTAATAAAATCTAAAATCGTTCCTACTTTGGACGAGAAAAATCTATGTAATCAACTAGTCTCTGCCCAGGCGAGATGAACAATGGCGTTCGTTCACTATAACAATATATAACGTCTGTTCGTACAATATAGTTGCATTAAAACATTTGATTTGTTAGCTGACCGTTGCTGTTGCATTTGAAGTAATTTCTATGAATTAAAACTAGAATCTTTAATCTTCGGCAAAATGAAGATAGCAAGCCGTTTTATATAGAAACAACAATTAATAGATTCAGACATTACTTTGAGAAATACATTGTAAAATATTTTGTAACACTCCGCGTTACACCTTCTCTGATAAGAATAAAATGCATGCGAGGGAGGGCGATGTACGCGAATAAATTTTAATGGATCTCATGAGAGAAGGTTTTACGCGCAATGGAAAAAAAATATTTTTCATTCTAATATTTTTGAAAATAACAAATTGGGTAATATAACCAAAAATTATGTAATAACGAGACTGAACCTGCTAGTGAGGTCAGCTAACGATGAACACCAACCACTGTAGAATACGCCACTATACATACACTATTTTCTTTTTACATAAATCTCTAATTAATATTTGAACAAACACTGTTTGATATTTTTGATACACTGAGCAAGTACCAAACTATTAATTTTATCTTACTTTAACTATTGTCAAAGAATACATATGTAGTACATATTATTTATTACCTGTAACCTCAAGAGTAATCAAATTATATTTGCTTTGAGTTAATTTATATTCCTACGGCTATTATTCAATCGTTTCTATGTGGCTATTGGTACAAAATTATATAGTTAAGTATTGTAATCGGCCATATGGGCATACATACAGATTTATATGAACCATCGCGAGATATAAGACATTCATTTCTACACGTACAAAGTGATTATTTTGTGTTCCTTCGCGATTTTAATACACAAGGATGACAATACTTTGTTATTGATTAGATGTATGCATTTCCTTGATTGCACATGACTGTAGAAAATTGTTATTATCAAAGTTAACAAATGTAATGAGTAAATAAATATAATTCTTAAACATTATCTAGGTTTAAATAAAACAACTTTTATTTGCCTCGGTAACTTATATTAGACTTCTGAGATAACAAAAATATTGGCGTTAAAATTTTACATAAGTTACTTATTTTTACGCTTACAGTACGCAACCAGAGTTGGCGCGATTTTTTTTTTTCTATACTGAGTCTACAGATTTGTGACGTCGTCGATCGTAGTCATTTCTATGAAAAAAATATAAGACGACCACGCCTGCTTTAAATAATCAAGCTACACTACCTATGTAACTTGTCCCCCCGTACATTGATAGCGCCAATATCACTTATCTCTAGTCGTCTAAGTAGGTACACGACAAAGCAAAATAGCCTTTACACCGCTCAGTTCATAGCATACAGTCGTTTGGTCGCATTCGTTTGGAATGTTTTCAGCATTTGTTCAGGCGGCTTGTTTTCAGAGAATAGGTATTTGTGAATACAATGAGCACAGGAATACTATAATGTAATTTTTTCAGTAAAGTTCTATTATTAAGAGGCACCCAACATCTGCCTCTGTTCGTTTGTAGTTCGTTCCCGGTCCATGTTCCGGTTTTGTATAAAAGTGTGTGTAAAAGCGTCCGATCGTTATGAATTTGCAAGTGATGAGATCGACAAAGAATACCAACCAACTTACGGGGTTTAAATATAATTCTTAAGTAGTTCAGGCTTTATCGGCACTTTACAGATATATCTATCTATCTATATCTTACTTATATATCTACTTGACACGTTTCTGCAGAGATTATTTTTTGTAGGTCGTTGCGAACCGTTTTGCTATTTGAATACTTCCCGCATTAGTTCCATTTAATTCAGTTTGTTCACATATTGGTGAACATTCCTATCAAATCCTATCTCCTAATGTAAACTTTCATGCAATGTTTATTACTATGCGTGAATTCTTGTAAAACCCGCGGCATTATCAACATTTTTACTCAAATCTGAGTAATATCCAATTCTGTAATAATCCATCATTTCCACTTAAACATTTCTCATAGAGTTTTTGTACCCTTTTAGTCTAATTAGAGCTTGCATTTTGTTAATTCATCGACGAGTTAATATTACCGGAGCGAGGTTCGGATATATCTAGGTGCGACAGTACAGGGGCCCTATTCTGCTAAACTATTCGCTTCACTAACAAGGTATCGTCACAGAATCGCCACCATAGACACCTTTTGGTACTGTACTAGGCGATTCTATGATAACATTGTCATACAGAGGTTGTTCGTACGCTGATCAAGCTGTTCCGCTCTATACATACATATGTATAAATTAACTAATAAATGACCAAATCTCTTGTCGACATCAATTAAGTAAGATAAGTAACTATATGACTATTATTTATTATTATCATTGATTTTCGTCAACAAAGGCATTTGAATAAAAAATATAACATAAGGAGGAATCTAACATAATAAAACAAATTACAAAATATGAACAATATAAATACACGTTGAAATATTTCACAATATTTTATGTTAATAATGTGTTGATCTTTAAAACGGTGAGGACTGAATTGGGTTTTTCACTTCAAGTAAACAAAAAAGTATTCACGAAAATTAAAAAGGCATAACTGCAGAAGCGCACCTAAAACTGTACAAATTAGAGTTCATAAACGCACGACAGATGAATGTTATCATCAAAGAAATCTTTCAAATCCAAAAATTATTTCTAACTTGTGCTATTTGATAAAATATGTAATTCGATAAAAATCATAGTTTTCCATGATAATTTAAAAATGCAATCTATTGCAATGTTACACTGGCATCATAAAATACTTTTACCAATATTTATTTCAATATTGTAATCCTGCATAAAAATATCTAAGATTCTATAACAGAGTACAGTTAATGAGCGTATGAACAGCAACCGGCTCAAGGTGAAGCTGTTAGTACTTTGATTTTATACGACTCGCCGAACACACGAACAGTTCTGTCTCTGCACGTGGAACACGGGATTAAGGAGCCGCGGAGGCCTGCAACACCTCGTCGAAGGAGGCTTCCAGGCAATGCTTCAGTTCGGCGTACGAGACGACCAGGATGCTCTGCTCGTCGCGGGTCATCAGCGGTACCTGCGGACAAATATCTCCATGTTCAAAATTAAAAAAATATGGACCATCGACGTCCTCTGACAAAATCAGTATATATGCGCCCTTTGAATGCGCCGTACATCCCTTGCAAAATATTAATTAAAATTGCAAAAACATACATTTAATAACGGCTCATACACACAAAATGCTAGCTAGTTATGTATAATTTCATTAAGTTATATTATTTGGTCTCGTCGATTACCAACACAATCATATAATATAACTCTTGGTAGGTTTAAGGGGTGTCGTTTTAATTATATCATACTAGCTGACCCACCGCCGCGCCGGCTACGCCCGCGTGGAATATGAAAAATATGCATTGTTTTGTTATATCCGAGGCAGCGTTATCGATGAAAGCTCCCAGGCGACTTATATTTTGCCGTTTATCAGTTATAAGGATTAATAAAACCTCCGACAAATTTCACTCTGTATGTAACATACAGGTTTTAATGATTTTTCACAATAAAATATACGTATCAAACATTTAACAAGAAAATTCATGAAAAAGGCGAGCTTAATCCTTAAGGATTGACGGAAGGACGCCTTATAGGTTAAGGTTTGCTGGAACAGTTCTCTTCCAGCAAACCTTATTGGGAGAGAGAGAGAGACAAAGTTATAAAAGTGGGTACAATAAATAATGTTTATCTTTGCATGAATAGAGGACCAAAGATTTAATTTTAACATACTTATTTAATAAACTACTACATATTATAATATTCAATACATAAAACACTAAATCCTCTAAGTCAATGGATGAAGTCTATGGAGCTAAAACGCTGTCTATGGACAGCGTTTTTGATGAAAGCGGTTTGACTTTTTCCGATTTCCTACTATTATCTTTCAAACAATTTACACAAAACCTTGACAAATTATACACGTAAACCTTTTTCATGAATCACTCTATCGGTTGGTGAAAATCGCATGGGAATCCGTTCAGCATTTTTTGAGTTTATCGCGAACAGACAGACATATGTAGTGATGGCATAAATGTAATTTACCTTAACTTAGAAATTCGTTTTTTTTTGTTGCAATTTCGATAGATTTAATGTGTCCGTAGATATCTCAAGACATCATCATCAGCCCATACACGTCCACTGCTGGACATAGGCCTCCCCCGTACGACGCCACAAATAGCGGTCCTGAGCCGCCTCCATCCATCGACTCCCTGCGACCGCTACGATGTCGTCGGGCCATCGAGTGGATGGTCTCCCATGTAGAGGGGGATTTGCCATAATCACCACGCTTGGCAGGCGGATTGGTGATCGCAGTGTTGGTGTTTAAAAAATACTCAGAAGGAAGCTGCTGCCCTTCCTCTGGTAGGTTCCCTTAGTCGGCTCTTACGACATCCACGGGTTGAGTTGGAGGGGTCGATATTCTTACGCCGCGGCCCCACGGCTTGTTTTATTTATTTCTTGATGGTTCTGCCGCCCGTTCCCCTTGCGGTCGGGGTGCCGTCTCACACCCCGCGCCCCTGTAAACTCGCTTGGAGTGGACTGAGTTACCTGGTTTACCTATAGAACACTAATATTATAATTTCGAAAGTAATTCTGACAAGCAAAAGAAATTCTGTCTGTCTGTAATATTTGTACGCCTAAACAGCTGAATGAATCTCATGGAGTCACTCACACCGAAGTCGGCGAAACAAATTACGTGACGAGTTGGTATCTTACCAACCCGTCACGTCGTTTAATTGCAGTAATATCGCAGGCAGACGTTCTTGTCAACTTGTCGGATGCCCAACGACTTTGGTATGTAGATTCCATGAATGAAAATTGTCCAGGAGGTATCCATAGAACCGACACCTGAGTATTTCTAGGATTAAACGCAACATAGGGTACTTTTTATCCTATAAATGCTAAGCCGCGCGGGTGGAATCTAATATAGTAATATATAGGTACAATGTGTTACCCGGTCATGTGAGCCTCCGTCCAGCAGGTTGAGGCAGTTGACGATGTGCGCCTGGTCGAGCCACGGCCGTCCGTCCGCGCACACCGCGTGGAATATGTAGTCACGGAACAACTTCAGGAGGTAGCGGTGCCCGGTTTCCGACCAGGCCGGGTCGCAGTTCAGTCTGGAACAGGCAGTGAATAATGATAATGCAATGCCGTCTTATGTTTGCTACATAAACTCAACTACACGAGTCGTGCCGGTCGCGGCTCGCGGCGCAACATCGACCCCACACGCCGCGTCGTAAGCACATCGACTAAGGGAACATACCAGAGGGAAGTCAATGATTTCCTTCTCGGTATTATGTGATACCTCCCCTGCGATCACCAATCCGCCAGCCAAGAGTGGTGATTATGACAAAGCCCCCTTGTTTAGGGGAGGCTTGTCCACTTTGTCCAGGCCGTAGTTTTGCTGAGGAGGGAAACTAAACTAATTGGATAATTCTTCACAAGGTGGACCAGATTATCTGGTTAAGGTAGCGGGATGCTGCTGGACCGGTGAATATTGGGGGAGGCCTACGTCCAGCCGTGGACGTTTCTCGGGTGAAACGATGATGAAGAGAATGTGGCGCGTTGCACACGGTCGACCCAGACGTAGATAGTGAATAAGCGCTCAGTCTCCAACTATCCATTGCTAATTGTTATTGAACGTATCAAAGCCATTCTCTCATCTTACAGAAGATTGTTCTGAAGTAATTTATCAATTACCTTTGAAGTTATTTATTTAACATTATGAGGCGCATACAAAGGGTTATATAGAGTGAATAGAAGCAATTAACAATATAATATGATAATAATCGACTTGAAAATTTATATATAATAACTATCTGATACTTCCCCCGCATTTTATCGGGATAAAACATTGCCTATATGTTATTCCAGGTCCTAAACTATACCCATACCCAGCCCAATCAGTACAGAAGTTTTTGCGTGAAAGAGGAACAAACATTCAAACAACACTCACAAATTTTGACATTTATAATATTACTAGAATTTAGTTTGAAAATAAGAAATGTTTCGAGCTTATTTTGTTAGCCTAAGAATATAAAAGATTTCTGATTCCTTGATATGAATACACTCACTCGGGTCTTTCGTTGCACGTGGCGAGTTTGACCATCAGTCGAAAGAGGCGTCCGTTGTCGATCTCCATCGAAAGAAGATCCTCGAATGCGTCGGAACGCCTCTGCAGTGCCTCTACCTGTTTTTTTACACATATTAACATTAACAGTAAAATTATAAATACGCCATCTTCATTGTAGATAGAATATACAATAATATCATCATTATTTTTTATCACCGCAGCAGTATCACTGATGACCATGCAAATAAATTATTTTCTATATGTATCTAAACGGCTAGGATCGCCTTTTATTGCGTGTAATGAGCGGGAAATAGTTTAGCAGAACGGAATGTAAACAATCTTGGCTTTCACGAAGAGTTCGACAGGAAACCGGCATTGACATTACAATTAATTTATACAAAAAAAACAACATTTGCTTTCCACAGAGTGAGCTATTCATTAATAGTGGAAGGACTTCTATCATGTAAACTGTTGTAAGTTCAAGTCAGAGTCCGTACCGATACCGCTGCACTTGCAGTGGATGCTAGATATACCTACGTGCAACACGGCACGGTACCGACTGAGTCTCTGGGCATAGCATAACCCTTGCACAGAAGCGAATAACCTCCTACGCGGAAAAAATATTGCTAGTTATAATAATATCAGAAAAGTTAATGTGGCGAGGTATGTTTTTCTTATAAAAAGTCGTCAAGTTCAATGATGACTTTTAATAAGAAAAACATACCTTGCCCCTTTGTTAATTTATTTATAGGATGACTTTTAAAACCCTGTCATTGCATAGATTGAGGTTACCAATCCGTCTACAACTATAAGGCTGCCTGATCATTGGCTCGGAGAGGAGAAGAGCGAAGCGGAGCTGTGCCAATATTAACCGATGGAATTACATAAAATCTCCGCTCCGCTTTCAGGGATTTGCGAACTAGTTTCAAAAACCCATAAAAACCGGGAAGCATGGCCCAATTCTCCACATCGATGGAGAGACACAGTCCGCAACTCCACTCCCCATTATTCGCTCGTTCCTCTCCACTCCTCTCTCCGCGTCAATGGACAGGCAGCCATATAATTCTGGAACGCAGCTAAATAGCAACAAAACCACAACTAATTCGGACTTGGGTTAGTCAGGATATATATTTCATTGATGATTTTATCAACACGTTCAAAGAATTTCCCAGGGAGCACATACGAAGAGAAGGCGGCCTAAGCACCACAACCTTGCACAGTGCAAGGTGACAAAAAACTAGGTCCTCACAGCAGGCGTGGCCTAAGTCAGTGTGCTTTCGGCGTTCGTCCTGCACACAGCTCTGTCATTATTGCATTTTCGTGTTAATTCCATGTTACTAAGAAGAAAAACACGAAGTGTTAGTAGGTTTTTTAAATAATTACAACACCTCTTCGTATCTGCTCGGTGAAATTTCTTTTTTTTTAATAAAACAAACTTGTAACCAAAATAAAACTCATTTAATCAACAAACTGTGAACAGAACTTCAGTGGACGGTGTAGTGCTTAAGATATATGCATATAAGGTATTTGATTTATAAACTTAATATAAACACTATGATATGTCTATAAATTACAACACAGTAGGTACAACAACAAACTAATAATGATTATAATATTCAATGTACATTTTAATTACCTAACAAATATTCACGAGGGGTGTTATCTACAAAAGAAGACAGTTGACCTTAAAGGCGTAAAAATTTTCCCCGGAGCATATTTATAAAATTTTATACAAATATAGTTTTAAAGCTTTCCAATTTACTTAATTTATTCGAGAACCAACTCATATTTTCCATATATCTTGTAGGAATCGACATTTTTAAAACTAAAAGCTTGGAATTTATTTTTTACGCTTTCCTTACTTATTCTTAACCCCAAGCTTTAAGAATGACGATTCTTCTATACAACCTTTCAACCCTTATTCGCATTAAAAAGTACCCTATGTCCTTTCTCAGGCTCTAAAGTATACAGATACTTTAGGATACTTTAGGTACACAGGTACCAAATTTCCTTTAAATCGGTTCAGTAGTTTTGGCGTGAAAACTCGACAAACAGAGTTACTTTCGCATTTACAATATAATATTAGTAAGGATGTATTTCTCACAATGCATACAAGTGATAAAGAATCTGCATACAAGTGATAAATGGGATAACATAATAAAGTCATATTATTATTCAGTTAAATTCGTAACTAGACCCTTTCAATTGCAACTTTCTGCTCACCTATTTGTTATATCCTTAGTTGTTTTGACAGATAATAATCTGTACCCCAATCTTATTATCAATACAACTAAACACATAGATATTTAATTACAGCGTGAGCTCTAATGCACTTCCTTTGAAGGCTACATGTTTGACGCGAACTGAGGCAGCGGAGCAGAGATTTATGCAATACTAATCATTATATAGGCGGTGCGCTGCGGCTTCGCACGAAAATTTCAAGCTCCCATATTTTTTTGAAAATATGATATAGCCTATATCACCCGGGGATAGAGTAGCTTTTCAACAGTGAATGAATTTTTCAAATTGGTTCAGTAGTTTCGGAGCTTATTCAATGCAAACAAACAATCAAATCTTTCCTCTTTATAATGTTACAAAATTATAACTTTTTGCAATGGAATTGCATAAAATATTTGCTCTGTCTCAGTGGACCAACGGAATTCCTTCAAATCTCCGCCCCACTGCGTCGGTCCGCTTCAGCGGACAAGCAGCCTAGGTGAGCTTCTATCTACTCTTAAATAACATTTTATAACACCGTAGTTTGTCAAGGTTGAGTTATTATTTACAAACAATACTTCACTTCTCTCAATTTATGACTACGATATCCGTTACATTTGTCTTTAATAATGAAAAAAACAATAGAGTAAATAGCGTAAAACCTTGCGGTACCACTGGTGATATGTTATTTATTAATATTGCTCTAAGATATAATATTGTCAATTATTAAAAATATTTGCTTAAAAGCTACGGTAACATCATGAAATATATAATACATACATATGTAGGTTTACAGTAATTCATTAACCAAGTAACACACCTTTAAGGAAATAATTTAAAGTTATGTAGTAGCTTAGCCTTCTAAATTAATGTAACTTTCTAAATTTATATATGATGTAGGTAATTTGTAAATGCATAATGATTGAAAATGTAAATATAATATTTACGTCCAATAAAATTATCATAGAGTAGTTAAATCGCGCCTTTGTGTTCAAATAATTCTTATTCTAGTTCAAAGTAGTATAATTCAAGTAAAGTAAACAAAATAACATCGTAGCGGTCGCAGGGACTCGATGGATGGAGGCGGCTCAGGACCGCTATTTGAGGCGTGGTACGCGGAGGCCTATGTCCAGCAGTGGACGTGTATGGGCTAATATTATGAAACAGAATAAAAAATAGCACTTTATCTCTTATTTTACTTTCATAATATTTGTCGTTTCAATTTATCCTATTCGCTACCTAATTCCATTAGAAACATTGGAGTAATTCATCAACGAATATGTTTTATTCTAACAAATTATGTACTTAGATCTTTTTTCTGTATTGATATTTAAATATTAATTATCAGTGTAAGTTGTAATAAAATCATTGGTGAATCAAAAGTCAGCATTCTCATCAGCTTACAAAAGTCCAATGCCGAAGATGCCTCCACGAAACAATGTTGTTTTGTTTGCCCTAATGACCACATTTACCTTACTGCAGCTATGCATTTGTTGAGCACATTTCTATATCTTTTAACTCTACAAATCTGCATCAATGCATAAATATATTTTATAAGTTGCATCCCATTAATAAACTTTTCAAAAAACATTCCCTGTGTTTCCTGAACCATAGAGTCTATCGCTCTCGTCACTTGAACTATGACCTGGATCATCTGATGATTTCATCTGACAGAGTACCTGTACTGGCGGCGGGAGGGGTGTATATCGGTATAGCGGTCACCAGCAGGTTTGGTGCAGATTCTAGCAGGTTCGTCGAAGACGGCAGCAAGACCCGAGATATATGCTGGCGCACCCGCGACGTCCGCCGCGACCGTCGCGAGCGCCTCTTGAACGCGCCTGCCTTGCGGTGCTTGGATCGGTGCCGGCGCTGCTCGCACCGGCGCGGCGACCGGTCCTTTCGGCTAGACGAACTACTACTGTCGCTGCTGAGTGAGCTGCTTGATGACCTTGCTCTTATTGGTTGTTCTGGCATCACCTCGAGCTAAAAATAAAGGTAAATTTAGATGCTTGCACGCAAAAATATTAAAAATTGGACATGCTGTTAATTAATTTTAATATTTTTGAGACGAATAGCGTGTATTTAATGTTAACTTGCAAAATGATAAGTAATTGAATAATATAAAACATTTAATTATTAAGAACCCGTAACTTAACAGAATGTTGCAACGCCCTTACTGGGTTCATAAGATTCTACTTCAAAATTGTAGCACCATTGTGTGTAATAAACATGATTGCAATAAATAAACTATAAAAAATTGTTTATTTACTTATGTTAGTAAAATAGGACTGTTAACGATTAATAATAATGTAATTTATAAACGTGCATTACAAATAATAAGAATTGCAAATAAAATTATGAATGAAAAAAAAAATTATAACAATCACATGGTAAACCAAACATTGGGTAACATTACATAATTTGAGACAGACATAGTATTTGTACTTACGTTTTCTTTTCTTGCAAGTTGCAACGTCGACATTGTGATATGTGAACGACCTCCTTATAATATTTTCACAGCTGACTTTTAACACTTAAAAAAATAGTCTTTGGTTCCAATTTAAATAAATAATTAGTGTTGAACAATTCACACGGCATCATCTACCCTCAAAATTCTGATTATTTTGATAGTTATTTGTTTAATAAAGTGTTATTTTGTTGAACGTGCTGATATAAACCAAGTTGGAGGTGGCTCTGTACCATTATTGTAGAATAGCGAGTGACTCTAACATTGACTGTGGCTCTGTACCATTATTGTAGAATAGCGAGTGACTCTAACATTGACTGTGGCTCTGTACCATTATTGTAGAATAGCAAGTGACTCTAACATTGACTGTGGCTCTGTACCATTATTGTAGAATAGCGAGTGACTCTAACATTGACTGTGGCTCTGTACCATTATTGTAGAATAGCGAGTGACTCTAACATTGACTGTGGCTCTGTACCATTATTGTAGAATAGCGAGTGACTCTAACATTGACTGTGGCTCTGTACCATTATTGTAGAATAGCGAGTGACTCTAACATTGACTGTGGCTCTGTACCATTATTGTAGAATAGCGAGTGACTCTAACATTGACTGTGGCTCTGTACCATTATTGTAGAATAGCGAGTGACTCTAACATTGACTGTGGCTCTGTACCATTATTGTAGAATAGCGAGTGACTCTAACATTGACTGTGGCTCTGTACCATTATTGTAGAATAGCGAGTGACTCTAACATTGACTGTGGCTCTGTACCATTATTGTAGAATAGCGAGTGACTCTAACATTGACTGTGGCTCTGTACCATTATTGTAGAATAGCGAGTGACTCTAACATTGACTGTGGCTCTGTACCATTATTGTAGAATAGCGAGTGACTCTAACATTGACTGTGGCTCTGTACCATTATTGTAGGATACCGAGTGTCTCTAACATTGACTGTGGCTCTGTACCATTATTGTAGGATACCGAGTGTCTCTAACATTGACTGTTCTCTGGCTCTGTACCATTATTGTAGGATACCGAGTGTCTCTAACATTGACTGTTCTCTGGCTCTGTACTATTATTCGATAAAGCTTTTAGCACTACTTCACCGGACTCACGAATGAACAACTATCATTGGTAGAGTCGCTCGCTGCCACGACTTACATTAAATTAGCAACTTTCATAACTATTTAATAACTAGCTAACAAGGAAGTTAAAGGAGCACAGTAAAACTCTAAATATTATCTGAGGTTAAGTAACTGTCTCAAATAATTATATAGCACAATACGGAAGCACTAATCTAAAACAAGTGAAAGTGCGGCATAAAATTATAAACAAAACATACAGCTAAAATAATATTGTTGCTAACGAACCAGGCCGCTTTCATTCGCGGCGACATAACTTTTGTTTCGTTAGTTTAATCTGTATGGGTTCATTCCCGATATCCAAACAATCCATCCTTTTGGCTCACTTAAACATTTTGTCTTGAGTATGGCTCTGCATATTTAATACGATTCTAGCAATTCATTTCAAAATAGCATTGAAGCTTTTATGCATAAACACCGCCCGAGGTCTAATTTTGCTAAAATAATCACTTTACTTGCTCAAGCAAGTAAAGTGATTATTTTAGCAAAATTAGATCCGCGCTTCCGCGATCCCGAATTCTGCGACGACGCCATTGTCAACAATGGCGTCGTCGCAGAATAGCTCCATAGAATAGGAAAAAGGGTCTTCGGTGGCGATTCAGCGACGATAAAATTGTCATAGTGCAGCGATTGGTTTAGCAGAATAGTACTCCTTGGCGCCGTACTACGTATGAGCGTTAAGACGGCAATTGGCGACCAATATGGATTGAAATTTGGCAACGTACACTACTAACCCAGTGAGTAGTACAGGCAATGGCAATATTCAGGAGGCAAGCATCTAATGATCCACATACAGTATGGTAGATAAACAAAGCTGGTACCTGCGTGTAGAAACGAGCTCCTATCATCGGCATCAGATCAGTGACGGACCGCCGCGACGGAGAACCGGACAGCAAGTAACTGGACAAATAAACATAACACACTTTCACTATTTACATACTCATTATTGTAAACTCTCATTAAACAAACATTATTTTAAATACTATTGCCCATCTACTTCTACTGCTGGGCAAGGACTCCCCATAGGGGCCCTATGGGGAGTCCTTGCCATGGTATAAGAAAACAAGGTATTCTATTCCGAGAGAGACACAAGGTGACGTCACTGTCCAGTGGCTACTGACTATTTCAACAAAATGTTGATGTTGGGAAACAAATGTGATAAGAGTTAATTGAAAAATCAATAAAATATGATAATCGTCAATTATGTTTGTTAGATTGCACGGTGCGGCAAAGGACCGCCTTTTGCGGCCAAAACTCGAAACCCGTAGAGCTATTGTACAAATTGGTTTATAAAGAGATTTTTGGGGCGTCATGTCTTAGGAAAACCTATATAAAAAATTAAAAAATAACTTTGATAGTTGATAAAAAAACCTTATTTTGAGATTACTAGGGCATGTAATTGAATTTAAAAAAAAATTACAAATTCAAAATGGCGGAATGCATTATTGCGATGTTACATAAAAAAATCTAAACAAAATTTAACATAGTATTCTTATTCAAATCGAACACAGTAATTTACAAGTCATGAGTTTTAGAAGTGCGATATGAGCAAACAATACATAAGTTACATCTACATATATTTACATAAAAAAGTTTTAATTGCACATCTCGTAACAGTCAAAATCATCTACATCGGAAATGTACAAAAAACTGAACGGGCAGCTGATTTTTATTTTATTTGGTAGACAATACTTTTATTAACGACTGTAAATAGCTTTGAGAGTAGGACCTAGTAGGATAGAAAAGTTTTCACTCAAACAAATATGTAATTTTTTCTAACTACATATGTAGTATTTAGGAATTTATATTCAGAATTTTATTTACTATTTTTCTCACTTTGCGAATGTTAAATCCATTTCGTTGCGATAGATTTGCTTGGCTGTAAAAACTTTTACAGGTTTTTAATAGAAGCGTCCATCTACCCGACGCGTGGCTTGGCTACGGTACCGTAGCGGCCACATTCAGATTGAGATTATGGAGGGTATTTGAGGCAAGAGACTCCGCTACGAAAAATTTTCCTGTCCTAGAGGATCCTTTTAGCCAACCCGATGACAAAAAACCCCTAACTGAAAACTGTGGATCAGTCAAAACAACGTTAGTTAAATACAAGTCAATGTGATTTAAAATGGGTAAATACAAAACCACATAGTTTTATCAGATTTATACAGGTAATACAAGGAGTTCAGGGAGTTACGATTGTACGCTACTGGTATCACCAGAAAACAGATACGTCTTCTCATTTGGCGATGGCGTCGATGACGTAGTCTTGTCACCCACGTGACTGTTGGAGTCTCGGAAGAGCATACCTTGTTTTCTTTATTTTAAATTTGCGGATAGATTTAGTGGAATCCTTTGCCCGGTAGTGGAATAGACAATGTGTAACAAAAAGTTAGGAATAAACTTAGATTCTAAAAATAAAACCTCTATAGTTTTTGTTACACCGTGTATAAATAACGTATAAAAACTATAACTAATATTTATCTAAGATGTATAACGACGTCTTAATGGCTAATCCGGCTAATTAAGCTTACCGGATACAAACCTGTTGACAAAATGAAAATATAATGAAAAATATAAGAGATCTTTTACATATTAACCATCATTTTGGCAATAATACATTAAAAATTTAGATAGACGTTAGCAGCGGACTTTCGTTTGCATGACATCTTCGCTGCTGTGCACGTACGCCATCTATCAAGTGCGAAGGTAAAGTGAGTTTTTTTTTTTGGAAACGGGCTATAATGCGGCGTCCTGCGTGGGCGATTCAGAGCGACCGCGATTGCGAAGCGATCTGACGCGGTGACACGCGAATTCAATGCGATGGCCTGCGTGCACGCAAATCACCACCGCCCTCCGCCGCGCCGTTGTTCAGTTGAAATTGAACGTTTGTCAGCTCGCGTGAAAATATCAAACAACTGATCGCGTTCGCTCTATTCGTTTCGCGGAGCAGCGCATTTTAAGTGCATTTGGTCACGTATGCCACTTCAATAGTTATCGACTGTTCATTGTTACCGCGCCGCTTCCCGTTCGCATCCTGATCGCTCACGTAGGACGGCCCGTAAAATCAACATCTTGTATCAGTGCACTACATAACTTTGAGCTGCCAAGACAATCGCCTTCTTGTCTCTCTCTTATCATTAGGGGGTAATGCCCACGCTAGGCATGTTGGGGTTGGGTTGTTGATCATAGTTTGTTGGTGGATTTATTCTGTAGGAGGCGCTGCTACTCGGCCCCTGGTGGATATCCCTTACTCATTTCTCTTGACTAGACACCCAGAGGAAGAGTTCAACCGGTGCAAGTTCTAAAGGTTGTCGCACCTCTGGAACGCACCACAAAAATGTGCATCCAAATACGGGCTACAGATATGCAGATAATGGGCATAAGATAACAGACAGCTCGCGGGCTACTCGCTTAAAGCTTGTACGAAGCCATTTTGTCACTGTGTGATGTACCTTACATTACTAATTTAAAAGCTTTTTTTTATCAGTTCAGTAGCGGTGCTGAATTTTTGTTCGTGCTGTCACATGCCAGGCCGGCGCACGGCACTAGCTTTAACTAAGGTCATGAAGTGTGGTCAAACTCACAAGATCAGGTTCTTGAGGTCGGCGGAGTAGGATCGCGTCACGATGTCCAGAGAGGCAGTGATGTTGTCGCAGTGCAGCGTGCGGCACGCCAGCGACAAGGCCAGCCGCCCCAGCGCCGTCAAGTCTTCTTGCTGGGCCTGACAACATTCATACTATTTACTCTCGTTTGTATGGATGGAAGTTTGAAGTTAGTTTAGTATGAGGGCTTTAAAATGAGATTAAGGTCAGATGGGGAGATGATATTAGGACAATAGCCGGTCCACTATGGCTCATTATAGCAGACAAGGACAAGACTATATTGTAAGTAATAATAAGACATGGTTTATAAAATACCCCAAACGTATAAACATCTATAAAGTAAGCCTTTATAGATGTTTATACGTTATTATAATTTCGGACAATATTTAACATTTCGGACAGCATTTATTTCTTAAATTACATCGCGGACATCATAATTATGAAGCGTATCAGTGCCAATATACCAACTTTTCAAAAGTGAATTATTTAAAAATCGGTGCAGCATAGAAAAAGTTATGCAATTCTGGGTTAAAAAACCACATATACAAATTAAAAAACAAATGCTGTTGAGGGTTAAAAGGACCACCATATTATTTACACCTCGTTTTACCTACCCCCACTTACTTACCCTTTGGCACAAGTTCTACAGAGAACTAACATGGTTATTTATTCAAAATGGCTGCAAATGATTAAACCTTCATTTTGTTAAGTATTTTATGGAGTTTTGTCAAATATGGCCGTTGTAATAGTCATGAACTAGAAATGTTTTCAGTGAATTCGAAGATCAGAGACCCCCTTAGAAGGTGTCGTTTTTTTTATAAATTCAATCTAAACTAGACTAGTTTATAATTAAAATTTTTCTACACTTTATTGTTTTCCGGTACAATAGTAAAGTAAAGGACAGATCTAATAAAAAAAATTGTTAGTCATATTATCTCGTACAAAAAAAATTACTGAACCAAATAGTTCGGAAAAAAATTAAATTAAAAAAACTTAAAATAAGGTTTTTCTTGATGAAAAAAGCCGCCAAGCTATTGCGTTTGCGCGATTCGAAAGCCGTTGAGTATCACGTTTGACGGATGTATCTATCGTATGTTCTTTTCCGATACACGAGCTTATATACATATAGACTACGATTGGGAATAGGTAAAAAGTGTAAGGAACGAAAGTTTCTGACAAATTTATCAGCTTTCAGTAAGTTGACTGGACAATACCCAGAAACATTTTTCGTAACACCACGCTTGGCAGGCTGATTGGCAACAGCACAGGATGTGTTAAAAATATTCAAAAAGAGCTGCTGCCCTTCCTCTAGTAACTAGTAAGTTATTTTTATAATTTCAGCAGTGGGTAAAGCTATAATAGTTTACCTGTCCGATATCCCCATTGCTGGGATGCAGGGCGTCGGCGGCGCCGCACCAAGAGATCCGCGCGCGACATCCGTTCATTATCACCTTGGACGGATCCAGCGTCCTGTAATACATACAAAATTTACTTATTTATTTATTTATATTTATTGAGGTACCCACAGCGTTACAATTTCATTTAAAATACTTAAAATATACAAAGCAATAAGGCCAAAAGGGATTACACAGATATTAAAGAATAAAAAGAACAGTAAATTAAGTCAAAAGAAGTTGAATAATGTAAATTAAATCATCTTAAAAATATAAAAACCATTAACTATTATAATTATTAATTTACGTCATAGTGCGCGCGCGTTGTGGGTTAATAAAGAGAGTGCACCTGTGTTTGCGCGCACACTTGGGAAGGCGCGGGCCGGGCAGCAGCTAGTTTTGATAATAAAGAATAATTTAAGAATTAAAACAATAAAAACCTTACAATTCTAAATTCTAGTTTTGGGTAAACTGAATTCCACACTGTTTTGGAGAAATATCTATTTTTTTTTACATAGAACTCCCTGTGATTTTTCGAGCCAATTACAATCTGGGTCTCTTCAAGACAAAACTGAATAGGATTTTTGTTATTATAGTGCTTATGCTCGCACTTTGGGTAATCTTAAAGAATTTAATAATATCCCAAAAATTTACGACTCCGGCGGGACTTGAACCCGCGACCCTCCTCTGAATACGAGGATGCGCTAACCAACTGCGCCACGGAGGCAAGTCCCGCCGGAGTCGTAAATTTTTGGGATATTATTAAATTCTTTAAAACTGAATAGGTAGGTATCTTCTAGACCTTCGTGATACACCGTCGGCCACATCGTCACTTTCCATCAGGTGAGATTGTGCTCAAACGAAGGGCTACTGTACATTAAAAAAAAGTTATCGAGAATGAAATAAATGTTGCATAGAACATGTCAGAAATGAAAATGTTACGATCTTGGTGTCAAACAAAAAACGCTCTTACTGCTGGTACCTCGTGTGATTAAACCTTTTAAACTACCTTTCGGTCCTACCTAAAAACCTTACAGGTGCGCTCAGAGAGGTTCATTAAATTAGTCCTAATGAGTATTTTACTAATGAGCATTAAGTCTGTTAACTGACGGTACATCCCAAAGACACAATTTAAGGGTTAATTTGTTAATGACACATTTAGGTATACGTAGGGTGAAGCGAGCGAAACCGGCGATCGTTCATTGGTCGATTCACCGACGAATTTATGATTCCAGATGGGTTAGTTTTCGTTGTTTGCCGAGTAGAAAATAATCTTTTGTGTCCTTGTGACTGAGAAAATAATTTACTGTAGAAATTGTCAACAACGCGTTCTAGGTATTAAGTTAAATCAGAGATTAATGTAATGCCGAAGAATTTCACAAAATCTTTCATTTTGCTTGCTATCAATGTAGACATTTTGTCAATAATTGGTAAAACCAACTGCTGGTGGATTGTTTATAGGATTATTATATAAATGGAGAGTCACATCACATAAAATACCACACACAGTAACAATATTACTAAAAACTTATCTATCTTACATTCAATGGTTATTAATTGCAATATGAAATGTGAAAATCTATCACTAAGTAGTTAAGTGGAGGGTTTGCCATACTTAACTTTAATTGCCATTAACGGACGCTAATACACCATTATCGGACTCTGAGAGTGATTTTTTCAAATCTACACTAAGGAACGGTTTAAGTAGCCATTAATAGTCTCTAAGTGTGGCAGTTAGAGTTGGATAGACCAGAACGATTTATCAGACAACTCTAGGCCCGTCCTCGTAAAAATTAAATCGAAGTTTCGTTTCGTACCATATACACTGTTATGTCGTTTAAATAACATTAGCGTTAAAAACTTGATTTTCCTATTTAGAGTAGAGCTCCTGATTTAAATAAATTTAAACATTTTTTGAACGTAAACCACGATTTTTACAACTCCGCCAAAACTGGCGATCACCAATCAGCCTGCCAAGCGTCGTGAATAGGTACGTTAAAAACCCTTGTTTGCGGGATGCAAGTTCTGCGTACCTGCATGCAAGTCCGGCTGTGTGGATAGCGCGGAGCGCGGCCGTCAGCTGTACGATCAAGCTCCAGAGGACCGCCTCGGGGAGGAGCGCGCCCGAAGCAACCGCGCGCAGCATTGCGTTTTTCTGCAAACGAGATAAAACACGCTGATATTTGTACAATAAGAATTTTCACAAGTGTCTGGACGGGTTATAGCTATAGTATTGCCTGGTGCGGGTCGGTATAATCAGCTTCAAACTGCTTGTCCTCTGGCGAACCTGACAAACATGCGCAGAACTCAATTCTTAAGTCAAATTCGTAGGCGGTTACTTTCTGGGCAGTTGCGTCGACTATTCACTGAGTTCTTGTTTCAAACCAATGAAAAAGCGAGACAGAGCTATACGATCTCTTTTGCCTGCTGAATGATATGCGTGGTTGTACCTGCGCAAGCTTCCCATTCTCGCTGCCCATAACCACGACAAGTTGTTTGGCGCCTACTATACCTGGTGGGTGTAGGGGCGGGGTGCGTCGGGGTCCGACGAGAAGGGGTCGTGAAATGGCGCGGTGCCGTCGCTCACAGGGTTCCCGCAGCCCACCAGGAACTTGTTCATCAAGGTCACGCATGATGGGTGATACGAATATACGAGCAGCATCGCTGGAAATGGACATAGGCAACATAAGTATGTATAAACATATGGTCTGTACGTCGAGTATATGAGCGAAATACCATAACTTTCAAGAAGACAAGAACGTGACAGTTTACTAAGGCTTACTAGGCAGAGTCAAAACTCGTACTGCCAAAATACAGCAAATCAATAATATAATAGTGATCGTCTGAAACTATTGGAGCTCTAAGTTAAGTATCCGGTAGGACTGCAGAGTATAAGTTATGTACATATAGAAATATCTACACGTGGTACAACGTGGTGGTTGAAATTCCGCTAGGAGGACATCATAATTATATCTCGCAGTGGACTCCCTAGGTTGATGATGAGGCTGTCTCGGATCCCTTCCACTTAGTATAAGCCTGGTTTCACTTGTTCAATGTCATACATAACAGTCGAGTAAGGTCAGGTCTTTCTAAGTCTGTAAGCCAACAACCCAAAAATTTGCCTTTATGAATAAATTTTATCTATTTCTTGGTCCGTTCTTATAAACATAACATACTGAATTCAATGTCTAATTTTTACGCGTTTTACTTATAATTGTAAAAAAAACTATTAAATTTACTCTTCAAAGTCTACCCTAATATGAAAACGAGAAGGTATTAAATATTGTCAAGTAAATTATATTTTTATACATGTTAACCTAGTTCGAATAGTGATTAATTTAGTTATACATAAGTTAAATACCTTAATAATACCAAGAATTGTTTGTAAAATAAGCAACATTGGTACAATAAATGCCTTTATCGTAATAATTATTTAATAATTAGCTCTTTTGTCGCCTGAAACACAGGATTACCTAGTTTAGGCAAAATTTTATATTTATTGTTAGCTATATTTATTTATTAAGTGCACTTATATTTCGTCTATCTATGAGTTTATTTAAATAAATTTTATCTTATGTATTTTTAACACCTCTACTGCGTACTATCCCCAATTGCCATCTGCCAAGCATACTGATTATGGAAAAATCTGGAATGTGTAAGTGCTAACACTTATGCTATTATGTGCGCTGAGAGGTCGGCGCGGCGTTACTTACAGTGGTCTCCAAACGCGTTGGACGTGAGGCTGTCATGCAGAGTGACCACGTTCGGATGGTCGATCTGTTTCCACATCTCGAGCCGCTTGGACGGGCAGGTTCCGTACGAGTGCAGGCGACGCATCGCGAAGTGCTCTCCCGTCTGACGGTGCGTGACGCGGTACGACGAGGACATGGAGTGAGGCGCTACGCCTTCCAGGGGGATCGGCTCCGCGTAGATGTCTAGGTGCTCTGGTAGCTCTGGAATGTTTACATTCATATTTTGTAAAGAAATAATGTTTTGTATGAGTAATAGGTAAAGGGAATACAATTATATCAGCCAGCTCAGTCATCTTTAATATGTACCAATCCTTTCTATCCAAAAGTTGGAAGAGATCGCTGTTAGCGATAAGGCCGTCGATTGTATCCCATTTTATTTAAGTGCTTGTTTGTATTTCAGGTATTGATGGTGCAATAAAGAAATATTCTATTCTATATTTTTCAAAAAACCTTATACTCCCGGTTTTACATTAAGTTTGATCGGGATCTTGCATATTTTCCCCTCTTGAGATCTTCTGCCAAATCTACCAATCCCAAGCAATAGAAAATAGTTCACCAATTACGGAAAATTACTTTTCCGTTAGTCTTATTCTTTGTAGAACGCAGAAAAAATTAAGAACCCCTAAATATTTAAAAAGTAAAAAAGTGTAATAAAAAAGAACGAGAGACGATCACCCTTAACCATCATTATCTTTAACACTTAGGAATTAAATTACCATTTACAAACCTATCTGATGGTTACTCGGCTGACTCGCAAAAATCTTTTACAAACCTCTATGGTTTACTTAGTGTTATAAGTTTTCTTTGTAATATAGTTGTATTAAAGAGGTAAATAAAACTATGTATGTATTATTTCCAGCTTGTTAGTTACCTGTGAACTGACGCATGTCCTGCTGCGAGATGAAGACAGCCTCATTCCGCTGGTACACCTCGGCGCGGATCGTCTCGGGCTGGTAGAAGCTCGCCGCGAGACCTTGCAGACAATAATGTAGCGCATGACAATTTGACCACAACAAACAGGGGGGTAAGGGTTCGAGGCGAGAACACCTCGAAATGGCACTGCGCCGAGGGCAGCCATTTGAAATATTACCTTCTACCGGCTGGAATTGATCTCCGATTGACCGGACGTAAGAGAGCTCGCAACCCTGACCTGTCTTGCGTCCGGTCAATTCGAACGTCGATTCTCTTTTCTTAGGCCGGTCATGGTATTATGAGAGTGAGGGAATGGACAGTGCACCTGTATTTGAGAGCACACACATGTGCACTAATAATTATGCACTTCGCACATAACGTCACTGTCCGTTGAACCACCAAGGCTGAAAAAATTCGGCTAAGAGGACATCATCACTTTGCGAAACGTATTTCTATCTTGTATCTTGACGTATTTTGACTGATACATTACGCTGTTTAAAATTATTTCTATTTCTACTTTTTTTGTCACGACTATACCAATACATTAGTTTAACATGTTATGTCTTCAGTGCAAACCGAACGGATGGTTGTGAAATGGGAATCAAGAACGAGAACTGCCATTTGTTAAATTCTATGATTTCGTCGATATTTTTAAAGGCTTCATTACAAAAACTTGAGCTGAGCCGAAGTACAATAAGTATCGTACTTTTCTAATGCGTGGCTGATTTACCATGTGTTTCGCTTTTGAACTGAACTGAACGAGACTGCTCGGGACTAGGATAAACTAGACGATTTCACAATGACGGTACTGTTAGTACTTATACTTTGACACTCGACACAGTTGACCATACAAGATCATGTGACAAAAAGGCGACCAGGTCAGCATTTCTTATTATCGTAAGACATTCTTGAAAGGGAGCCTGACAGAATAGTGTCCAAACGCAGAGCTATTGTTCAAAATAATAATAATAATAGTTTCCATAGTTTCCCCCATAGTCCAATTACCCAGTCCATCCATTCACCACAATAACATGGCTTTTTTGTTATTTTCATTTTCCTTTGCAATAGTCCCTACACCTGGCGGATATCATCTTCGGGTGTATCATATCGTGCAACCAAGGATGATACCCGCTATGTGTAGCTCTCGCCTTTAAATTAATTCTCATAAAGGGCCTCTGTGCTGTTGGCTTCGGCTCCATGCATGCCTCCCAAAGGACCGGGTCACTATATGGCCCGTGATCATGGAAATAATAATAATAAATCTCAAACTATTTGCGCCGAATAAAACACAGTTAATGGCCCTCCTGAATATCACACAGATATTCAGTAGTGCTATTAACATGGAGTTCGGCGTTGATAAGTGTGCGGTCATACAAATACATCGGGGGAAAGTTGTAAATTCTAGTAATTTACAACTTTCAGAGATAACTTCCCTCAAATCTCTCTCAGAAGGTGAAACTTACAAGTACCTTGGTATGCCAGAAGCGTTGGGTATAGTGGACAGGGACATGAAGCAGTCGGTGAAGGAACGTTTCTTTTGTCGCCTTACAAAAGTGCTAAATAGCCTTTTGTCAGGTGGCAACAAGGTGCGCGTTTTCAACGGCTGGGTTATGCCACTGCTCACTTATACTTTTGGCATACTAAGATGGACTCAGACTGAACTAGACGCCTTGGACTGTAAGGTTCGTCAACTTTTAACCACTCATCGCATGCGACATCCCCGATCTTCGGTTATGAGATTGTATATCCCGCGGAAATGTGGTGGTCGAGGCTTTTTAAACGCCAAGACCCTACACAACCGTGAGGTATGCAATCTCAGAAATTACTTCCTTCAAGCGGAATACCAGATGCATCGCGATGTGGTTGCACTTGATAAGAACCTTACCCCTCTCTCCTTAGCTAACGAGAACTGGCGCAAACCTACAGAAGAGCAAAGAGCTACACGGGAGATTCTACAAGGTTCTCACAGGACCTGATGTAGATCTCCGCGGGTTCAGTAAATTGGCTACGCTTCGGTGACCTCTTTGGGGAAACCGAAGGTTTTGTCTGTGCAATTATGGATGAGGTGGTAAAGACGAACAACTACCGGAAGTATATTATGAAAGATGGCACGATCGATATCTGTCGAGCGTGTCATCTTCCTGGGGAGACCCTCCGTCATATACTTTCGGGTTGTTCGCACCTTGCTAACTCTCAGTACTTGCACAGACACAATCAAGTAGCCAAAAATATACACCAGCAACTTGCTCTCCGATACGGCCTTACCGGTCCTGAAGTTCCGTATTATAAGTACACACCGGCGCCAGTTCTCGAAAACGGCCGTGCCACGCTCTATTGGGACCGATCTATCATTACAGAGAGAATAGTCCTGCTATTCTCGCGAATAAGCCTGATATTGTACTGATAGATCGGTTAGAACGGAGGGCGGTGCTCGCTGATGTCACCATACCACATGATGCTAACCTCGTTAAAGCTGAGAAAGATAAACTCAGTAAATATCTTGACTTGGCTAACGAGGTTGTCAGCATGTGGGATGTTGATTCAGCGACCATCGTTCCGATAGTCGTTTCAGTTAATGGCGTAATAGCGAAGAGCCTCGATCAACATCTTATGAGACTCTCGCTAGGAAGTTGGATCAAGGGTCAGATTCAAAAGGCGGTACTCCTGGACTCGGCGCGTTTCGTCAGGAAGTTCCTCTCTCTGCAGCCCTAGTCACCTAGTTACCTATTGTATTTTCTATAGTAAAAAATTTATTTTAATGAGATTTAAAATAAATGAAGTGAAATAATAAAAATGTTTATTTACAGAAAGATTTAGGTACAATATTCGTACTAGTCTAATTATTAATAGTAATACACATATTAAATTATCACTATCTAGCACAAACATGCTTAAATAAACCTATTAGGATCAAAGTAAATGACTCCTCGCTCTAACTAAGTTAAAATAACTTGTATTGAGTAAGGATCGGAGTTATTGGATATTTTGGCTACCGGTTATTAGTTTTTGTTTCAATACCGCTAGTACCAACTGGTACCCAATAACGTTACAATACTCTATACCTGTCCTGATTTCTACCCAATATATTTCTAACCGATTTGGTTAGAAATACCAAATACTTGTTGCAGCTACATAACTTTACGGGTGAACGGTCCGCTAGTACCCATGCGTAGATGATAGTTAGGTAAGTATAGATATTGAAGCGTTGGGTAGTTATGGCTCACGGTCGGTTAGGCGCGATGCTCGCTTTGCACAGTTATTCCCTAGCGGTATGCGGATTTTACAATAGCGTTAGATATTTTAGGACCATGCCAACAGTGACTGTATCAAATGCTTTGGCAAGGTCCAGGAATACGCCCATACATTTGACTCTATTATCGAAGGAATCCACGACAAAATTGTTTAATTCCGTAACTGCGTCAGCCGTAAAGCGCCCTTTCCGGAAACCGAACTGATTACCTGAGATAAGGTTGTAATTCTCTAGATATTTGACCAACCTGTTATGTAGAGCTTTTTCGAGAATTTTCGATGAAGCTGGGAGTATAGATATTGGCCTATAATTACTCACGACCTTTTTATCACCTGCTTTAAAAATGGGCAGTATAATAGATTTTTTAAATGAGTTTGGAAAAACAGCTGTCGAAATACTAAGGTATGCGTCAGGGGTAAAATTAGATACTCTTTACATTGTTTAATAATTTGGGTAGAGATGTTGTCCCAACCAGTACTGCAATTGTTTTTAAGTGCATTTATGAGAGATTCTATTTCAGTTGGTTCAATTTATATCAATCCAAAGGAGTGTACAACTTTGTTTTCCTATATATCTATCTGACTAGACGGACTTGCGCATATTTTATTAGCTAGGTCTTGACCAACACTGACAAAGAAATTGTTGATTACGTTTAATGTTTTATATGGGTCTTCTACTTGCAAAAGCTCCTGCGGTAGAGATTTTTTCGATTTGAAATTAGCAATATATAGAATAGCAATAAATTCGATGTATTATAGATTGCGCTATTGACAATTTTTTAATAGGAGGGAAAAATTTAGAGTATTAGTTTCGCGTCTACAATACTAAATATTATGGATTATATTTATTAGGATTTCACAGACGCACATTATTAGTGACGCTTAGAATACAAGGTCTACCTACATTGTACATGAGCAACAAGTGTTCCAGTTTTCACCTAATCAGCGTATATTATCAACCGAACCATTGAGGTGGAAGAACAATGTTATTCCCTCAGTAATTCGCTTCACGAATTGGATGCTAAGTTTATTAAAATAGTGTATGTACATGCCGCTACAGGATCGTTCAATCAGTCCGTTTATGAAACGACTAGGCAGTTTACAAAACGGCGCCATCCAGATAATAAAAGAAAAAAGTCAAGTCGCCTGGGAGCTTTCAACGAAAAAAATGCCTGAGATATTCTGCTTAGTCCACGCGGATCGGGCTGAAAATTTACACGCAACGAGATCTCATTTTTATTCCGAAAAAACGCGAGCAGCAGTTTTTTTTATAAACAGCGAAACGTGGACACGGTTTGTATTTTACGTAACTTTTGCCAGGAACTTTGGACAAGAACTTGACATGACACATTATCGAAATATTTGGCGCAAAACCTTAGCATAGCAGTTGTTGTTTATGACAAAGCGTGGTGAGAAATGTGAGCGAGCAGGCAGATAGCGACATACTTCTGGCAAGCTTACTTCCCGTATAGGTGTGACCATAAGTGTCCGTGATCATTTTCTTTTCAGCCGAATGATGTCGTCTTAAGAATTACACTACTTTTTTACACCTCCAAGACCAGCAATATCGCGTCAATCATATTCGGGGTCTGACTGCAAGTGTCACCAAATAACCTCGACATAAACCGTCCATTCTGTATTTAAAGAAACCTCTATTGCATACTTTACTAATATAAGTTTGCATGATTTGAGCAGTTTCAAGATGTTTGGGTCACAACTGCTGAACGTATCGAGCGGAAATTTTGCAAAGATAAAGTTTTTCAACATGTCGTTTTTATCCCGAAAAACGCATGCGATAGTGCGGAACAAGCTGGTATCTGATAATGCTTTCATTATAAATTGTGCATTGTGTAACAAATAAAAAGTTAAAAAGTTTTTACCTCTAGGTTTTTGTCCAGTTTTTATCCGACTACCGAAGGACGAGGGTTATGAGTTTAACACCCTATGTATGTACGTACATATGTTTGTATGTACGTAGCCGATTTTTATGTTCCCACGTAGCGCTGAAACTACTGGTCCGATTTCAACAAATGAGGTGTCATATAATTCATCTTAGTAGCCCAGTGGTTATAGGCTATGTGATGTCAGATAAAAATGGGGGTCTAACGAGATAGCGGGGGTCTAAGTTATGGTCGAAAATCTCAATGTTATTAATATTAAATATGCTCGTGTGTGGTATCGTTGCCAAGGTCTTTGTTTGTACTTTCCGAAACATTTCTTTAAACTTTTGAGAGGTTAACGATTCTCAAGCTATTCGCAAAAAGGTGTAAATAAATATAGCTAAAACTAAAACCCGACTACATAAAAGTGTGAACAAGCGTTCGCCTATTGTCCTTATCATTTTTTTATACTTTCGTAGTCGGCACCCACCCCATATACCTAGGGTAGGTACAATTAGTAACAAAAGCCTCCGACTACCATCAAAAAAAATGATAAGGACAATAGGTGAACGCTTGTTTAAGACTCTTATGTAGTCGGGTTTTAGTTATTAACGATATTTTTACTGGTTTATATTTTATTTAGTTAGTAGTTTGACACAATTTTGCTTAGGACCATTTCAAGATAGCATCCTAAATAAGCTTTTTCAATGCACAGCAAGATAAAAACCGAGTATTTTTCTTTGTTTTGAGGTAAGAGTTCACAGCGGCACCAAGTTTTTTAAAAATTTGTATTATCAAATGAGGTTCCGCTGCTTATACACGGCCGGAAGACACCAATTGGCACGCCGCCTGCACCGCGAAGCGTAGTTATTTTAGAGCATTCCCATTCGCAATTTTGGATATCAATAACAACTAGGCAAGTAAACATTTGCAAGGCTTGTAATGCAAGTAGGTTATCATCATCTCAGCTCGTACACACCCACTGGTGGGTATTAGCTTCCGTGTTTGCTCTCCACTCCGCTAGTTCAATCCAGTTCATTTATTGATAAGAAAAATTTCTTACATGTCTAACACCTTTATTAATAACTTAGTTAAGCTATTGAAACATTCTGTGGATTAAAACATGTGTTCGTCGAAAATAGTATCGGAAAATTACATTTAAATTTACTTTGACAGAATTTTTCAGACTTTAAACGTAAAGTTAACCAAAAAAAATGTTTCAAAAAACACCAAGGTATGTCTCGGGCACTTTCAAATGGAATGACAGTATAGACGCCTTTAGTGAAACCGGCCTTTTATGTCTTATGTTGTTATGTAGATAGAAGATGTCACGTGTCATTCGGGCACCATCCAGTGTTTGTTAAAAATAAATATATTTTGTAACGCTCGATGAAATGGGTGCCCGATTGAGAAACCATACAAAAGCATGATTTAAAAAATGTATATATTGTTATAATTTTTACCTGGTTTGGACGGCATAGGATGCATGTGAGTCGGCATCGGGATAAACATTGCCGTAGCGTAAGGCGAGGGGACGATCATCGGAGGGCCCACCATGCAGGCTTCAGCTGAAGCATCTGAGGACAAAAATATAAGTTAATCGCTACATTAAATTACTACATGTTCTCTCCGTACTAAATACACAACCACTAACCTAATGGTGTATGCACACCAACATTTTAGTTTAACCAGTTTTAGCCAGTCGACAGCGTATTATCAGCCTGTCGGTGGCGGCCCGCCGCCTGCCGATTTCGGTGTGTAGACTCCGTAAAGCGAAATAACTAAGTTATGCAGGTCAAGTATGTAATGTATGTAATAAGACCTGAGATTGTTATAAATAAATAAATTTGATTGGATTTAGTAGGTACTGTCAGCACAGTGAAAATGTTCTAAAACTCATCATATTAATTAATGCTAATGGATAAATAAGCCTCATAAAGAAACCTGAAATGATTATATTTTAAGGGTAAGAACGAATGGATTTTACTAAAACAGACATTTTGCAAGTGCACAAAATCCGGTGCAATATGTCGAAGAGACCACTTACATTTGGTCTTCGTGCATTGAAGTATTTTTTAATATGCAGTAGGTGTCAGTATCTTTGTTCACTTCCCCCACGCACACGCGGACACGCAAGGGGCGTGATCAGGGGGGGCCCCTGCTCAAGCCCCTTGCGTTACTTTTCACGCCTGGGAATTGACCAGCTTTCGTGTGAGGACAAGCATTACAAAGAGCGGCGGGAATCAGACCTTCAACCTACTGTATGGCAATAAACCAACTCCAGGTCATCCGATGGTGTACGAAGAGATATGTCATACTCAATAGGGGAAAGTTAGTACAAGTGTTTGATACTTACTGAGTGATGCGGATGAGTTCATAGCCGATGGGTTGATGCTATCCGATGGGAAGAAGTATGTCGTACCACCCACATTTTCCTGTGAAATGAATTATTCTTTAGTAAATGGAGGTCCTCAAATTACACTCTGTATTGTTTTTGTCTTGGTGTGGTAAAATCATTCTCATAGCCCACATATGTGCACAGCTGAACATAGGACTCTCCACAAATCGTGGTCCTTAGCCTCCTCTATTCATTGACTCCCTGTCACCACTTTAATGTCTGTCTATCGCGTTAGAGGTCATTCCACTCCGTTTCATTTATGGAGATGATTTGAGGTTTATTTGACCATTGGTAAGGAACATTTAGGCTATCTGATCTTGAGCATTGTGTTTGTAGATTTTGTTTTTGGAAGGAAATATTGATTGGGAAAGCTAGCAACCTGTTCGTGCGATTGTGACTAATGAACTGTTTTTTGTGGTCTGTTTCGCTTTTGCTCAGACAGACTAGCAAGGTGCATTTTTTTTTCTAAAATGTTTTTAATTGTCAATAAAGTAAAGATTTTCTACAGCAACACTACTTACATGAATCATTTGCGTGGGTTGCGCCGGCATATGCGATGCTTGCTGCATGTTAGCATTCATGTGGGAAGCCTGCGGGATACCAGCTCCCATGTGCGAGTTCTGTGGGACCCCTCCCATGTGTGGGCCTGGTGGCATAGTCCCCCCCATGTGAGGCCCTTGTGGCATGGCACCTATCGCTAACACTGATGGCGGGGAACCACCTGGTGATTCCGGTATCATGGACGGCTGAGCAAAGTAATTCATGGGGATGAATTCCCGCACCTAAAACAAATTTTAATTTAACTTTAGTCCTACTAATGAAACAAATGAGTGACTGTAACTGCAACACAAATGAAACAAGTGAATCAATACAAGGTGACCTACGTGATAAATATTCCAATAATACACTACCAAAATTAAGTAAAACAAGTTTCAATGGGGCCCACACAGATAAGAGACTTAATTCTGCAGCATATGCAGTAAAAAAACTGTCATTCTGATGTTCATACTTCTAGACTTATTTATTTCAGCTATATGCAGCATATTATGGCCTACTGCTGTGTGGGGGAAGGCTGCAGATATTAACAGCATATTGCACAAATAGTGCAGCAGAAGAGGCTTTCCATGAAATCTATTATTTGGATCCTAGAGAATCTCGATGTGATAAATTCAAAGATACATAATAACAGTATCATTTCAATATATTTATGAACACTTACTGTACAGTCATATAAATATTAATTGATTCCCTACAAATTGCGACAAACATAATTTAAATACTAGGAATAAGCATAAACTCACTGTGCCTATAACTAGGCTACACAAGATTAATGTATATCTTAAAGGCTTTATATGCTTCTACAACAAAACTCCAAGTGAGTTGCAAAAATTACCAATATATACAAATTCAAACAAAGGGTCAAACATATCCTTTGTAAAAAGGCTTACTACCAAATATCAGATTATCTAGACTTCTAGAGGATAACAAAGGTTAGGACAAGTTTTGATCCAACTCAAAAACTAACAACCAAACAAAGTAAAGGTTTCTTGTTTGCTTCTTTACCTTAAAAAGATTGAAGTGAACAAATATTAAAGCTTTATTTCCTAGGTTTACTTGTGTAATTTGAATTTTGTGACATGTCTTAAAGTCCTGTAATGTCTAAAGAAAATTGGGTACTTTGATATTTGATTAATTATAATAAATTGAGACAACTAACCTGCTTGTTGGCCGAGGATGGAGAGTCTTCAAAGGATAGACCCCCCATGGCTTGGGTGAGAGGTCTTGTGGGTGTGGATGTAGACCGGTTCTAAAAATAAGGTTCTACTTACTAAGTTGTTTTACATAGTTAAGCTGGTGACATAGTAGCTATTTTACTGCAGGAAGGCAGCTATTTTACTTAGCAATATTTATTGCAGTGTTCTATCAAAATTGTGGTAGAATATGCTATGTTTAGTTATTTAATAAATAAGACATTTTACAGCTTGAATGAATACTAGAATAGAGACATGATTGATACACTTTTTCATTCAAATTGGTAATAGCATTCAATCCATAAAACTTTGTCTTTATAAGCTTCGCTATTATTATTATAGATTTTTTGCTCTATTACTAAATTGTGTAAAATGTTTACATGTTATCACAGTACTCTTAATTTTATGTGTCAACATCCCTGTAAAACCTGTGTTACACAAATAATATATGAACTATGAACAATGCTACTTTGGCTTTGTTTAACACATTATTTTATAATCAAAGTTGGCCAAAATATTCTTCAAATTGCATTTTAACAACAGTACACTAATATTTCTCAATTATTGTCAGCTGGTGTATGTGTGACTCCCAGTGCTTATGATAAAATAAGAAATTGTGGTTTAGTCAAGCTGTAGAAGAACTGTTAGTTTTATAGAGAATCTATAATAAAAGGCATCATACTTGAAGCAATAAGTTTATGATGAATCATCAACAAAGTTAGACAATTTTATTTACCATGTAGGTCACCAACTTAGATTCCTGAGGCAGACCAGCCGGCGGCGCGTACGGCATATTGGCGAGATACAGCGATGGATCCATGCTTCTTGTGTGGTTCATCCTATTACAAATTTAAATACCAGTTTGAGAAACAACAGGCTTCTACAACCATTGAGACCATGAACAAAACGTAAAAGAAACTATTGGATACTATTGATACATTTGAACTCACCGAGCTATAATTTAATGTCCCATTTTGGTAAGCGGGCAACCACAATAAATAACGGAATATTATACCGAATCACCAGGACATGATGATGTTCCGCTTCTTACTTTTACATTTAGATGTTATTATACACAACGTAGAACATCACGCCGGGATATAAGTACGAGCTTAGTGTGCTCATCACATCAGTATAATGTTCATCCTTTGTTGTTTCGGGATTCAATAAATATTTTTTATCCAAAAAACAGTAGGGCACGGCCACGGGATAGGCAGGACTTTACCACAGATTGATGCAAGATTGATGACTATTATAGACAGCGGCTTGTCTTGTCAGCCAGCGGTGGCCTTCAGTAAGTATAAGTGATTTCCTCCGTCCACGGTGGGTGGTGGCGGAGTCCAATGAAAAAAGAAACTAAAGAAAGAAAACACATTTAACCACAGAAAAAAAATCATTTAAAATAAAATGGCTGACCAGAAAAGACGTGTTTTCAAGCGTGTATTTTACACAAAACTAAAGAAAATAATACTAACGTAATAAATACAAGGCAATATGGCTAATAAGTATTAACGCTATCGCCTGTTCATTTATAAAATGAACAATGTAAAAATGCTGAACCGCGCTTTGAGAGTTGACAAGACGTTCCCGACACGTATCTCCTAACAACAATTAGTAGACGCAACGGCGAGCGGAGATAGACGCGAAATTTAATAAGATTTTCAGGGATGTTTGGTGTAAAATAAGCCAAAAAAATAACAAAAGCATTGATAGATAGCGAGCGAAATAACCCTGAAAGTTTTAAAGACTGCAGTGGTAAAAAGATAAAAAACTATGAAAATAAATAACTGCAAGCGGAGCTTGCAAAAGTAATTTTGGAGTTTGGTGAGATGGGGTTAGCAATATAAACAAGGAAACTAAGTCGAAAGGGGCAATAAAAGCCGAATAACGAAAATGGCTGACCACGACCAGTAAAGACGTGTATTTTACACAAAACTATAGAAAATAAAACGAACGTAAGACAAGGCAATATGGCTATTAATTATGGCTTTCGCCTGGAGGCGTATTATCATTAATTATAACATATAACGTAACGCGTTATCAGCGTTACGTTATGTGTGTACGGTATGTAGCGCAAATTTTAACGTAAATAACGCGCTACGTTAATTATAGCGCATTATAAGCGCTAATTTCCTTGGTTAATTATTATTTGGGTCCTGATCAAGTAGAAAGTCTCGCTTCAGACAGCTTGATCGGGACTCTAGTAAAGATCCTAAACCTTCCTTAAAATTGTATGTATTGTGCTTTCCGTGTTTTTTAACATATATTTTAAGACGGCTCACTAACAAAAAATGGACCTAATATGTTGTATGATTTAATAAATTATTTTAATTTAATTAAATAAATATTATAATGCGTTATAATAAACGTAGCTCGTTATTTACGTTAATATTAGCGCAAATAACGCTGATATCGCGTCACGTTAAATGTTATATTCATAATCCATTGTAAGCCTGCTGTTCATTAATAAAATGAACATGTAATAATTTCAACAGTCTGCAGTTAGCTCAATTGTAAATACTAGTTTGATTTTTTTATATTATTTGATTGTTATTTTCTTTGTCAATAAATGTGTACATGTAACAAAAAAAAACATAAAAGAGACGGACCAATGAAAGAGGCAATAAATAAAATTCAACGACAGTGACATGCCAAGCGTCAGTCTACTGCGATCTTTCGTTCGGTCTTCGTTCATTCATGGTATATTTTTCTAGGACCAAGAATTTTATGGACTCAGCCTTTCAGTTTTACGCATGTCCGTTTTTTATTAGTGTGCAGTTGCAGATTTGTAATAGTGTGCATGACTAGGGAAGTGACTTTCCTGCCGAGCCGAACTGGTTTCGGCCCAAACTGGTCCGAATCAGGAAAATGCAATTGAATGCCGATTTCATTCCTGATTCGTCCCATATTTAACAAGCACGTTTTAGTGACACATAACCTGATGCTGATTTTGGCCATGTGCGTGACGGAATCGCGAACCGAGTATGCCACACTAATTCAATGTACATGGTTCTACCAATCGAAAACGAGTTTCGAAAAACTATTCACATTTTATAGAAAAGCTTTGCACTTTTTTAGGGTTCAGTAAACAAAAGGTACCAACGGGACCCTAGTACTAGCCCTCCGCTGTCTGTCTGTCTGTCCATCTATCGGGCTTTATTGTATCTCATGATTCGTAAAAGGTAGACATTTGCATTTTTCAGTATGTATTTAATTTGCCACTATAATAACATTCATCAGCCCATACACGTCCACTGCTGGACATAGCCTCCCCCGTACGACGCCACAAATAGTGGTCCTGAGCCGCATCCATCAACTCCCTGCGACCGCTACGATGTCGTCAGTCCATCAAGTGGATGGTCTCCCATGTAGGGGGGGATTTGCCATAATCACCACGCTTGGCAGGCGGATTGGTGATCGCAGTGTTGGTGTTTAAAAAATACTCAGAAGGAAGCTGCTGCCCTTCCTCTGGTAGGTTCCCTTAGTCAGCTTTTACGACATCCACGGGTTGAGTTGGAGGGGTCGTTATTCGTACGCCGCGGCCCCACGGTTTAATAACATACTATCAAAATAAATATTAAAATGAATGAGGGCGCCACAAAAAACATGTTTTATGGCCATATTTTTGCTCCACTCACGCGATGCAAAAATCTAAAAAAAGGGCTAGTGTTCGCTTCGCTTTCCATTGCCTTAGTTTCTTGGTGATTTTGGGCAAGTGCCGCAATAAAACCTGAATTTTTTGCTCATCTTTCCTATTCCTGCGTGTATAGTCTAGAGCGCTAATTGACACTTTGAACTTATAGTCACGGGTGTGAAACATCCTTCATTCAGCGAGTCTAATGGATAAGCTATAAGGACTTATTTTGCGTAAATTTGTAATTGTTTATATGTTGTTTTTGCCCAAAATTTTACATGGGTGTCGATTTCATTTTGTAAGACTATGAATATAATTTTGTAAAATTTATAAAAAATAGCGGCAATAAATCAGATAACACATTACAATATTATTATATAACCAAATGCGCGCGGCTTTGCCCGCATGGTTGATTTAACGTTGTTGTTTTTTGTAAATAATGTTTATATTAGTGGCATTGGCATTTTGATTGATGTATACATATATATTTATTTACTGTTAATTTTAAGGATATTGTATCGTTTGTGCCTTAATAAAAGAAAAATATAAACAATGTAAATACCAACGAAAAATTTATATTTTAACTAAAATCAAATTACCTAACTTTTGGAACGAAAACTTCCGGAAAAAACCGTGTGAAAATAATTCCAGGTTATTAAAGTTATTATCTTGTGTATTTCTTTTATCCTCGTACTTTGAGTTATATAAACTAGTTAAATAAATCCTACGGAAACAATAATGATAAATAAATACTAAATGCTTAAGAAGAGTGTGAAAGACAGTACTTTTCTGTACGAAATCTTGAAATGGTTCGAATCAAGAATGAAATCAGCAATCAATTTTATTTTCCTGATTCGGTCTAGTTTTGGCCGAAACTAGTGGGACGTATGCGGAATAACCCGAAAAGTAAATTTGATGGTAAGCACATCACTAGCACAGACGCTAAATTTATATCTGCTAATTTTTCATGGCTTTGGACATTATTTGTATCCTACACTCATAGGAACACATGAACTAGATTGTTAAAATGTTGTTACTACAGATTTCTAGTAATAAACATCATTACTTTAGTATTTATACTGAGCGAACAACTTACGCATATAATGACAAATCCGGGACAGAACACAGCAGAACACGACATATTTTCACGTTTTCAACAAAGTTTTAGGTAAAACGCAGTAATTTCTTAGAATTTCAATAAAGTTCATCATTCTTACCACAACTTTGAACTAACTAGTCAGTTCCATGGTGACACGATTGACACTGACAGTGCAGTATAGCTATACGTACACCAACTATCTCTTTTACTCATAGCTGGACTCCGAGGGATAAACAAAGATACATGACAACTTATGGTGATACATAGTTAAAAGACCGGAAATGACTTATGCTACCTCTACCTACTTATTTCTCTATGATATTTTCTATCTTGGATCATACATGGTTCATTCCACAGTATTGTATTCTCTTTGGTTCATTCCTTATTTTGACTCTTGGAAATGTACACAAAAACTTAGAAATTACTCTTTTGATATTTATTTATCGGTCAGAATCCATAGAAATTGGATTGGGCAGTTCAGTTAGGCAATAGCTTGATAGCTGGTACATTCGGTGTGTTATCTACCTGTACATTCCGTACTTATACCTACCAATTAGTGGCCGTAGCAAGTACGGTTTGCGTGAAACACGTCATAAAATAACATCGCATTACTCTACCTAGATTTAGAAGGTACGTATTGATGGCGATGATACAATCTTACAAATCTGAGCACTGTACTTTTAGCTCTTATTGTACACACAATTTGACACGGACCCTTTGTGAAAAGTTGAATAAACTTGAACTTTTTGTTGCTGCAGTACTGTTTGTGTTGTAGATTCAGGATGGAGTCATATCAAGGAGGTCTTAACTACGAGGAGAGTGGCGACTTCCAAACCCAATCTGGTAACATTGCTAGCAACATAAAGAAGATCGCTCAAAATGGTAAGTTAATAATGATTGATAAAACATCTAAGTCCAACGTCAATTGAATGTTCAGTACAATTTATCTTTGTTCTCTTTTGTTATTGTCGACTATATTTTGTGGTTATTAGATAGAATATCACTTTCACTGATTATTGTCATCATTACCTACTGATGATATTGCCCTAGTTAATCATAGTACAAAATTGAAAAATAATGAATAAGTGAAGTAAAACTGAGGTATTAGTTATACACCTCAACAACAACCTTGCTAGTATGTTTGTGTGTCAGTTGTAGTATCAGCCCGATGAAACCAACTGCTGGGCCTCATCTTTTTCACTATAGCTCAATCAGTTCTGTGCTTAACCCAGTCTTTCAGCCACGGAATAAAATCAAAAAGTTTGTGTGATAAGGGGCGGATTTCATCTTTGTTTCAAGCAAATATATTGTCAATAGAAATTCACATAACAAGTTCATTGGATCATAAATCAAGCATTATATTGATTTGATACTAGGTATATGTCAGAAAATATATGATTGCTACCAACAAAGCCATTTAAATGAATCTTGCATAGATTTATGAGATGAAAAAATCATATAGAAAGTAGAATTTCCGCCTAATTTCGTATCTTTGTGTACTTGTTTTGTTTCTTTATACAGAACAATATCACCATCAATAAAAAATAAATATTTTACCACAGAATAACTCACAATTGCTGTGTTATAGTAAAAGCAAAGGTGTCAAAGAATTCACAGTACATATTTTTGTTTTGTCTTGTGCCTTAGGCCTACTGATACAAAACCCTGTTTTGTCAAAACATGCTGTGTAAACATGCAATTGAATCTTGCAACGTGTTTCCTGTCTGTTAGAAACAATTGTGAGGCTGTTTGGGATTCAAAACAATCTATCATTAAATTTTCATGTATGATGTTCTTCTAGCCTAGTTGTGCACAATTTACCCCAAGCAATATGTGAATGCTGATTGCAATTCACTTAGTATCACACTAATATTATAAATACTCAAGTTTGGATGGATGGATGTTTGTTACTTCTATACACCAAATTTGCTGAAGAAATTGGGCTGAAATTTTGCACAGGTGTAGCTCTACTGACTGGTATCAAACATAGATTGGTATCAAGTATAGAACATAGACTTGTTAGAGCTAAATAAAAAAATAAATTAGTTTTATTACTCACAACACAAATCACTTAACTAAATGAGTTTCGTCATTCAAATTTGGTGAACAACTATGTTAATTTCACACATCATCCCTAACTCCATATCCTAGCAAGGCCTCTCGAAGCCTTCCTCTTAATAATTTCAATGGCATCAAAATCGAATCGCCAACGCTTTCGTGGCCGACCACAACCGCGCTTCCCTCAGAAACCCAGGGTCTCATGGCACGAGCCCGACATGGTCTTATTACAATCATTATTCTAAAGACGTAAAATTTGTGACATTTGTGAGTTTGTCCTGAGTAGGGGGAATCGCTGGAAATACTGGTTGCTTTCTTCTTATCTAACTACTGACTAAGCAAAGCCACGAGCAGAATCTAGTTTTATATAAAAGATTACAGTACAAACGGCGTCCATGTCATTATTATCTATTAATTTTTATATGATAACTTGGTTTGGTTCACAGTGTCATCAATGACGAAGATGGTCCAGCAGCTGCAAACACCTCAGGACTCGCAGGAGCTCCGGAATCAACTGTAAGACATTTAAGATTTTGATTAGGGGGGAGTAGACAATTATCGCCATGCTTGGCACACAGGTTGCCGATCGTAATTCAGGTGTGGTTCTCTGCGAACTGAGAAATATATAGACATTTTTTATATATGTTGCAGGCATCCAATTCCAACGAAACTTGTAACACTAAAATCTATAAACTAAATGCTATTTTTCTTATTTTTTTAGAAGTGGCCAATCTATTTAAACTTCCTAATAATAGCCAAGATAATAATATATCTGTCAAAAAGTTTATTTATTTTTAGTAAAATAATTAAGATCGTTATACGTAATATTACCGCTATTCGTGGCGTCGTTTGGGGGATGCCTATGTTCACCAGTGTGTGTATGTGTACGGGCTGATGATGATGATGATACGTAATATTTGTCATAATATTGTCTACAGTCTGGCTAGATTTCGAGAAAGAAAAGTTTAAAAAATTTGATGTTATCAGGTCATTTTTCAAGGATAACTCAATGACAGTAAGAAATAGGCAGTCAAAAACTACATAAATACGTACATATAGTAATGCAAATGAGCAACGAACCTAACAATATGATATTCATTACATTTGGTTCTAGGGGCACATTCTTAATAGACCGTCCTTCCTTGCACACCTTCCTTTAGTAGGTACATTGCGTCAGTTATTGAAGTTTGAAAGTATTAATTTATTTACTCATTCGATGACGATAGACCTTGTCTATATAGGTTTTCCATGCTAAGCTTACTGATCTCCTTTTCAGCTTTAATAAAATATATTGTTGTTTAGTCGCCAGATCCAGAACTACACTCAGAAGATGGCTAAAGACACGTCGCTCATGCTCATGGACATAATGAAGCTGCCGACCGACCAGCCTGCGCAGAAGTTGGCTCGGGAGCGCCTGTCCGAAGAGTACATGGCTACTTTGAACGGCTTCCAGGTGCCTCATTCTCATCATTTATATACCCTATTACTATTTATCATAACTATATTATTAGTACCTATATCCGATTATTTTATTATCTGCAAAAACTATAAACAATCCTGCACTACCTACTTATCCTAAAATGAACTATCTTTTTGGTAATTTCAACACAATTTAAAGTTTTTGTCTATCCTTTGTGCAATAAATATTGTTATCAGTTATATCTCTATCTTGACTCCAAGCAGCAGATATAAAAAAATATTATTCGGATTTGTTGACATAATTTGCACCCGACTCTCATAGTATGGTACAAATATTTGAGTGGTTCGAGCCGCCGTTACTCAGCTCCCTATCATAACCACAACTACTCTGCCGCGAGTGAATAAATAAAGATAGAACCACACTGTGATTCGACCTTAATTATTATATTCTTACAATAACAATATTAGAAAGACGAAAGAGGATCTCCAAGCTGCTGTATAGATCAATATGAAAGGCAAAGACGTGCGAAGCCGCGGTCAGAAACAAGTAGTAATATGGTATAAATGGTATAAACAAAAATTTCTTTATCACGTTTATCCATTGTACTGTTTTAGCTATTATGATTCTAATCAATAATATTTGAAACTATTCGTTTTTTTAATCATACTTGTTATCGATAAATATGTACGCATAACTAATTTAATTAATAACAGCATGGCTATTTCTATCGCCAAAATGAATCATGTTTTTTCTTTTCAAGGTTATGCTATAGGTAGTAAAACAGGCACATGAGATGACGCCTACCTGTATTTATATGTACATATAATGAACCTCTGCCATGAGTAGACAAGAACACAGTAGCTGTCGGCGACGACTGTTAGCCCGACTGAGAGAGACTGAGAGAGACTGAGTATTTCTTGTCTACTCATATGCCTTCATCTTTTACTAGGGCTAAAGCCTATTCTTAGATTTGTAACAACTCTCATATATCAAGTAACATATGTACTTAAATGAAAAAATGTATCTAATACATAATTATACTACATAAAGTATAAATAAGAATAAGAGAGAGAATATACGATTATGGAATTATTTAAAGGAATGGCAGTAGCTTCCTTCTGTGAATAATTCAATTCTTCTGTAAACACTATTAAGCAGTGTGATCATCAGTCCGCCTGCAAATCATCAACCAACTACATAAGTAGGTAGTTACATACAGGCCTTCCCTAACTCGCGCCATAGCGCCCATGTGTTGATGTTGTTACCACATCCACGATCTGCCTGTAGTATTTCTGAAGCTTGATGATTAAAGTAACCTCCCTCGTTATGGAGATGTATGTATGTACGTTGTTCGGTTCTGCACTAGTGTGTGTCTTGTCTTGATGATGTAAAACAATTCTGATTCGTTAATTATTCACGCATCGATCTCTTTCTCTTGGAAAGAACACCTAATAATAGAAAGTACCTAACAATCGTTTTTGAATGGTACAAATGCATTCGTTTAGTATAATTGTATTGTTTTTATAAAATCTTAGTGAAAAGTTACCCTAAACAACATTATCCTCTAACAAAATTATCCTGATGAAAATTGGTACTGCCGTTGATTATTATATACTTTTCAATTATATCTGGAGCAGAAGAAGAAAATTATCAGAGTATTCGAATTATGTTGTGAATTTAAGAATAATGAGGTGTTGTGTTAATTCCAGGCCAGCCAGCGGCTGGCGGCGCAGAAGACGAAGGATGAAGTAAAAAAAGTGAAGGCGCAGAACGTGGTCATAAACATCGACCCCTACTCCGGCAACCACGGTGAGCGTGACTACAACTACGAGTACCTACATGATGCATTCATTCATCTGTATTTACATCTTATCAATTATTTTTTACTAGCTTCTGCCTGCGGCTTAACACGCACTTTTCCGGAACAAAAAGTAGTATCCGTCCTTGGCGGGATCTATGTATAGCTCCCTGCCAAATTTCATTAATTTCCGTTAAGCTGTTTCGTCGTGAAAAGGTAGCAGACAGACAGAGAGAGAAGCGGAATTACTTTTGAATTTATAATATTAGCATACTTTAAGTTTTAGGGTTCCGTACACAAAGGATGAAAACGGGATTCTATAATATACGATGGAAATAATCTGATATAGGTTAAACTTCTTATTAAAACACCGCCTAAAAATCAAATAAATGTGTTGGAGGGGGTATAGTATATCGATCTAATTAAACTTAAATTAAATATTTTTGGGTTCCACTTATTTCTATTTCATGAATGTGCGGGCAGTTCCCAGGAGAAGACTAATAATTATGCTCCAGCTCATAGTAAAATGGATGGTAATCGTTTAGAATCAACGGTTTCATCTCATGAAGATGAAAAAAATAGGCATTTGTGATGGCAGATGTACTCATGTTAGTATTGGAAAGCCGCCTCCGCAAATACTCATACGCATGCTCAAAATTGAGCTTGTATTTAATTTTACCTTCAGGTGTGTAATAACATTTTCCTTCCGAATTCGCCGGGTGAAGGCCCTGGAAGTCTAAATTTGGTTTTGCGTTGTACTCGGTCCGTTGCGTCATCCGCCATCTTGATTTTAAGGGTCAATATTTGTTTATTGAATAAGTCGTTCATTTACAATTTTACACGAAAAATAGTTACCATAAAAGTTGTTTGAAAAGAAACCTAAAATTTTGGATCTGATCGTTTTTTTTCTAAGATCGATATGTTCCGTTTTATACCCGATAAATCAAAATCATAGTAGTAGTCACCGACATAACTCTCAGAATTAGTAGGCTGAAGTGGCAGTGGGCAGGTCATATAGCTCGCAGAACTGATAACCGCTAGGTAATAAAGGTTCTCGAGTGGCGACTACGATGCAACGCGAAACGGAGTGTTGGGAGACCATCCGACGACATCATAGCGGTCGCAGGGAGTCGAATGTTGAAGGCGGCTCGGGACCGTTATTTTGTAGCGTCGTATGAGGAAGGTCTACGTCCAGCAGAGGACGTGTATAGGCTGATATAATGATGATGATGTATGCAGTTTTTATTTTCTTATAAATTGAGCCCATGATTCCTTTCCAACTTTTCTCTAACTCTCATGGTTTCTGATTTGGCCATTCACTGTTATCTCAAAATGCCATCCTGTAGGTATATTCCAAAACAAATCAATGAATATATGTATATGCATAGACTCAAAAAAAATTGTGAAATCCCATTTTATTCCATTATTATAAAACAGGAGTATAAAATTAGTCGAAACGCGCTGGTACAGTTAAGTTTCCTTATATATATAAATACAGAAAATGACCATTCATTGCAATACAATTTATCCTTAATGAATTGAAGTAGCGACAGTAAGTACCCTTGACGTGTTCGTATATGTCAAATCAAAACCTGAAAATAGTGTTTTACTTATAATAATCGAATAAAAATCCATGCTAAATTTTCAGTAGTAATGAACAAAAAATATTAACTTTTAATAGTGAAGCATAAGATGAAAATGTGGTGTCGGAACGCAAGGAAAGCCTCCTTTCCTTGCCCATAGAGTTAGCCTGTCTAGTGCCGATAAACGGTAAGTTTAAATAAAATAAACAATTAATACTGAACAATTCAAACAGCATCATCTAGCCCCAAGCTAAGCAGAGCTTGTGTTATGGGTACTAGATGACTGATACACATATACACATGTACTTACTGAATACAATACATAATGACTAACATGGTAGACACAGGGCATCACCAGCTACCTGTGGAAATTGTAGCCGAGTACATACATGTCGTAAAGTCAGGGTATTCAGGGGGAGAAGTTCAGGGTAGCGTAAAGGGGGTCCTACATCCAAGAGTGGATCCCGAAATGACCAACACGATGATGATGATGCTTGTTTACATCAGCAGATACCAAAAGCAAGACAATTATTATTTATTTGAATTTATTAAGTTATTTTCCTTGGGTTGCTTAAAAAAATGTATTTAACATTTTTATAAAGATCATTCACCCATAATATTTAAAATAAATCATCAACACTAAGCAGAATCACTGTGGAAAATCGTGACGATTTTTAATTTCTATTTTGCAGATGGCAAGGTGGTGTGCACAAATAGTGCTGCATGCTGTATGTAGGCAAGATATTGATAATGTTATACATCATGTGATTATGTTACAGCGGGAAAAGACCTGGTAGAGATGAACGAGAGTGTGTCCACGCGGCGGCAGGAGCAGGCAACGGCGCAGGCCGAGCGGTCGCTCGTGGAACTGGAGCAGAGGGAGCGAGACGTGCAGCAATTAGAGGTACATACAGCATACGAGAATATTTTCTATAATCATTTAAAAACATGTATATATTTTTAAATTTTGGTTTTAAACAATGAGATAAATAGAAAAATTCCATTAATTTCTTAATTTTAACGTGTTTTTCCGTTTTCCAGAACGACATACTAGCCGTGAATGACATATTCAAGGACCTAGGCACGCTGATCCACACGCAGGGTGCCGTGGTGGACTCCATCGAGTCTCACGTCGAGTACACGGCCGAGCACGTCGAGAGCGGCGTGCAGCAGCTCCGGGAGGCCTCCGCCACCAAGGTACATTAGTAACGGAGAGGCCACTGACATATTTAAGGACCTAGGCACGCTGTTGTTCGGGTAATGCCCATCAACAATTATCTTCAACAACACCGAAACTAAATCAAGTGTTTTTTTTTTCAGAACAAGATGAGGAAGAGGAATGTATACATCGGCATCGTCCTAGTGATCATCGTCTGCATCATCATGATCATTCTGTTTAAGAATTAAATCTCGGATCTTTGTAAAACTTCTCAGGTACAAGATACTTTGTTGGCATTACTTCAGGTACATATACATATATTTCTTATATATGTTTTTCGTAAGTAGCATAATCAAAACAGATTTTGTAAATTGGTCTACTCCTGGAGTATACAGGATGTTTATCGAAATTTTACGTCAAGCCGAAAGCGAGTAATTTTGTGATTTTTATTTTTGTATTACAAATTCAAATAATTCATGCATTCATTTTACTGCGAAATAAAAACAAAATGACCATAATAAAAAAAAATTGTTTGGAAGAGCTAAACAATTTTTTTTTGTAGATTTCAGCCCGAACACCAAGTTACAAAAATACATCCATCAAACATTTTTCATTTATAATATTAGTGTGAAGTGTGATTAGAATTGTTTTTTAAACCACCGAATATAATTTGGTCGTACATTTAGCATCTCTACCTCTCACTCTAACTAATATCATCATTAACTCCTGATTAAACAAACAAAAACTATTTTAATTAGTTAAACTGATGGCAATCCGAATTAAATAAAAACATATCAGACTTATCTGCACTTGTTGAATTCAATATTTAATAATATGTGACATGTACGGTTGTAAGGTTGTGGAACTACTTTAATTTTGGGTATTATTTCTGAAAATCTAAATAGTGTCAATCTTTAGAGGTTAGACGTGATACGTATTTACTTATATTATATTATACTATTCTGAACTTTTAACAGAACATGCCAGCCTATCGTGGTGGACTTTTTTTTCAGTAAAGATTCATGCAAAAAAAAAGAATTAGAATAATATATTTTTTGTAACATAAGGACATTATTTTTTTATTTCGCATTAAAATGAATGAATGAGTTTATAAGTTTGTATAAAAAATTAACACAAAACATTCACATCTGTAGTCCTGTACTAAAGAAGGGAAATTTTTTGTGAACATGGAAAAGTTGACCACCGGGCAGAGAATTTATGATTTTCAGTAAAACGCCTACGTATATACAACTCGAAAACCATTAAAGATAAACCCATGGTTTGGTGTTCCGGGGTCGTCATTAATTATGTCTGTGCTCTGCTTTCTGCTTGACGTTGAGTTCGGGACAAAATGAATGACATGATCAACAAATTTATACAGGATACATTTGATCACAGTAGAAGTAACAAGATAACTATCTATTACTATTATTATTATTAAATGCACATATTGTACTTAGCTGCACAGTAGCTACCTTAATTGAATTCATTTAGAATTTAATCCGGTTTACTAGAGATTCCTATTATGTTCATTTATGTGTATAGAGCTTTTGAAAATGAGTTTCAGTAATATCATTAGTTTTGCTAAATTTTATTTTTTATAAAAGAGGAGAATAGTATATTCTACTAAAAGCTTTTTGTAACTCTTTGTAATGGAATTGTTGAGAGTTGTCGGCATGTAATTATACAATTTACTAAAGGATTGTAAATAAAAATAAAATAATAATATAAATTTATATTATTAAACTGTATATTCCATTTAAGTTTTACTTAAACGGATCTAGATATTTTTTAAGATATACATATTTGAATTATTCAATTTCGCAAATAAAATAACAATAATATAATAGAAATAAATTAGAACTAGTATTTACAATTGAGCTAACTGCAAACTGTTGCAAACAATCTACAGGTAGCTCAACTGGTCCATATCATCACCAGTCGGAAGCGTGTACATATGCATTAAGCAGGTACAAATGCGATTTTAGTTATTTTTGCGCCGCGTCAGATTTTAAGTGGGGTATAACTTGCCTCACAAGGTATATCTGATGGTTATTTGTGATTTTGACACGAGTCTTAAGAGATCAGTGTCTCTTGTGGTGCAATTAAATGTTATGTTTTATTTATTATTATAATAGTTATGATGATTGAATTAGCCATCACTTGGTTCTCTTCTCAGGGCATAGAAGGCCTATTTTAATTCTACAATTGTTTCGTTTTTTTTTGTGCAGAAGGTGCTCTGATTCTGTGTGATAGTTACAAACGAAACATGAAATTTCCTGTTGGGGAATTAAAATAGACCCCCTGGTAACATATTTAATCATCATCATATCAGCCCATACACGTCCACTGCTGGACATAGGCCTCTCCCAAACGACGCTACGAATAGCAACCCTGAGCCACCTCCATCCATCCATCGACTACCTGCGACCGCTATAATGTCGTCGGTTCTGATTTATATGTATAAGATGTTAGATCTCTAATTAATAATAGATAACTGAGAGCACGCTGTATTAAAATTCCACTAGGGTAGTATTCCTGAGTAGCGTCGCTTTAACCACTCTTGTTGTCGGAATAATAATTGATTGATACTGTGTCAGTCATAATAGGACATCTACCATTTAAATTGATATTCTTGAAGTTTGGTGGAAGTCAATGGAGCTCCTTCGAAATCTACCTTGGCTTCGATGCCATGCATCAAACAAACAGGTCAGTGAAATTAACCCTTTAACTTGTAAATAACAGTCGGCTAGTCTATTCCACAACGGTTGCTGTTGCGTTTGCTGCATGTCGCAATTGATGTCATCAAAACAATTTATGACCAGCTGGTCGATTCAGATCTATTTGTGAGTGTATCACTCGTACTATTTTTGCTGATATTTCAATAGGAATAAATATAATACGTAGGTTTGCTGTAAGAAACATGTCAAACATGTACCTACTGTCCATTATTTGTTAACATTCATGTATGATTAAAAATGTGTACCTAAAATAAATAATTTATGAATGATTAATAAAAAACTAAAGAAAATGTACCAATGCACTGCGAAACTGTAATGTTTACACTGGTACAGGCATAAATACAACTGAATGACATGCAGTAATGCTTAACTAGTTCTAGGTAGGTACTTATTAAACTTATGTAAAAAGTGACATTACAATTAAAACTAGGACATTATCAAATGCCGTTTATTTATAATTACGATTCTAAGTATTGTAATGAAATAAATAGTTAAAAGCTATTTATTCTGCCTAGTTATAGATAAACATTTATAAATGTACCTATTATTATTGGAAGTATATATTGTAATCACTATTTTGTGTTTCATTTAAAATCCTAATTCTTGAGTATCGTACATACCTTAATGTCGTTAGTTATATCTACTCCTCGATAGTGAGTGCTGTTTAGTGAGTCTACTCAATACGTACAAATCGTGCCCATATAGGTAAATAGGGATGTGGGGCCACGGCGTACGAATATATATCCCTCCAACTCAACCCGTGGATGTCGTAAGAGCCGACTAAGGAAACCTACCAGAGGAAGGACAGCAGCTTCCTTCTGAGTATTTTTAAACACCAACACTGCGATCACCAATCCGCCTGCCAAGCGTGGTGATTATGGCAAATCCCCCTCTACATGGGAGACCATCCACTCGATGGACCGACGACATCGTGGCGGTCGCAGTGAGTCGATGGATGGAGGCGGCTCAGGACCGCTATTTGAGGCGTCGTACGGGGGAGGTCTATGTCCAGCAGTGGACGTGTATGGGCTGATGATGATGAGAAAAATTTAGCACATTCCACTAGGAACGGTTATACCTTCTCTTTTATTCGATACAATTGGCCCATAATGCTTGACTGCTATACCTAATACTCCATCCAAAAGTGCACTTTACCTACGTATAGATTTATATCATGGGATATTATCATACTAGGAATGAATACTTATCTACTATGTACCTACCTACCTCAGTATTTTAATTTATTTATTTAATAACATGGTAGGTATATAGAAATCGTGAAAGTAATTTAATATCTTTATCATCATATCAGCCCACATACCACACGTGCACAGCTGGACACAGCCTCCTCCATCCAATCTTAAGCCGCGCCGCCTCCAACTTTTAGTATTTATTTGTCCTATAAAGGTTTAAAATAAAACATAATTTTTATAAAATCACATTTAATTTACGATATCAACTCGCACAATTTCAGAAACAAACATAATTTTCTAATAAACAAAATAATGAAGATCCTAATTGAAGGTTCTACATCCTTAAAATTATAATAAAAACGAAAATCTGAATAATTTTCTGTGAACATTAACATCGACTACACAGCATGATAATCGGAAGGAAATTACAATATCGCAGATAATATTCATTCATCAATTATTAAATACAGATCGAGGTACATTACAACAGCGCCCGCAAGGATGGTTTACTAGTACATACAGGTACATATGCACGTATATACAACAAGTTGATTCTGGGTCGCATACAACATCGAGTGTACTCGATGGATACTAATGAACCCTGGCTCTGGCTATGCCCTATCTACTGTCTGTTCTGATAGGTGAAGTGACACGTAAGCACGATTCATCTACAATGACTGCAAACATCAACGGCACAGTAAAATTTTTTAGTGAGGTAACAGTGAATATATGTTCCTTGATATCTAATCTAACGTTTCTTATTTATTATAATAAGCGGTGAGATATCTACGTAAATATAATACTGAACTGATCAATAAATTAAAACTTAACGAAATAAATCACAACTCTCAACAATTAGGCCTTGATTTAAATACAATTGTGTGATATTAAAACTTAAAAAATAATAGTAGATTAAAAACTTAGCATTATATTTCCAAATAACTTTCAATTTCGAAAATCTAGATCTTGGTCTTTTTCCTAGCACCGACTTGTACGCCCACGCGCCCTTTCCAGAGTCCCGAACCGACTGACCACGGGACGGGTCAGGTCGCCAGCGGGCCAGGCGCGCGCCAGTCCCTCACTCAAGTTACATTATGCTACTATATTACAATAATCAGTTTAGTCGCATATACATAGTTTATATAATCAAATATCTAGAAGCCTAACACAATATCAGACGCTCTCAACATGTAATAGATAATATTATGTATACATAGAGATAGGTAGGGAGGACCCCTCTACCTTATAATGAGGTGCTTTGCTCGTGTGGGTGCGCCTCACGATATGTATCAACATACAGTTCAAAGCGGACGAGCTCCTATAAGCGCGTGAGCTCTCCGAACCTTACACCAAATGAATGTACCTAACACTAGAGGTGACTTTGAAGGGGGTACGCGGTGTGTCTACTGGGGGCCGTGGGGGTGCTTAGCAGGCCACGGCTTCTGCGATGGGGTTCTCCGTAATGTGGATGGCGGGCGAGAGGCAGGCCCCGGCGCGTGCACCCGCCACGGAGGGCCGCCGGCGCGCGCTCGCCACGGAAGCGCGCCGGTACTCCGTGATCTTGGACGGAGTGAGGGGCGCCGCTGAAACATATACACACTTATTATACTATCTACATACATACATTATGTATTTCGAACAATTATAATATTATCCAAAGGTTGCCTGGAAGAGTTCGCGTCTAAGTGATAAGGTCGCTTGTTGTACAATAAGCGTCAGATTTAAGCGTTCAGACTATACAAAAATGTTAAATTTTCTAGCTTTTACGTTCGCTCTCAGAAAAACCATAATCTCTAAGCATTTAGAGTTGAGAATGGATTTTGTATTATCAATCAAATGAAAAATAGAATAAAATCACAGACATGGTAAGGGTGCTCCAATAAAATGCACCGGACAAAACCAAATATCTTAAAACCCGAGATCATGCTATTCCTCAGCTGTGTATATGGTAGGTAACGCTTTCGACACGGTAGGTGACTTCCTTTACTTTGGCTCCCTAGTAACTGATACAAAATAATATGGCGTGTTTTAAAAAACGATAAACCGACTTCAAATTCCTTTACTTTTACACTTATTTTAAGTTTTGCGGAATAAATACTAATTCCCTGGGGATAAAAGCACTTAGACAAGTCAAATTTTATACTATAAACATAGTTATTATTATCAAATAAGGTGTTATTGATGAAGTCGGTTAAAAATAAAGTTAAAAACTAAAACCCGACTACGTAATAAAATTCTTAAACAAACGTTCACCTATGGTCCTTATAATTTTATTTTGATTCATATGTAGTCGGAGGCCTTTGATCCCACTTGTACCCTAGGTATGTATATGGGGAGTGGGTGCGCGACTACCTAAGTATCAAAAGAAAATGATATGGACAATAGAACAAACGCGTGTTTAAGACTAAAGTGCGCGGCGTACGAATATTGACCCCTCCAACTCAACCCGTGGACATCGTAAGAGCCGACTAAGGGAACCTACCCGAGGAAGAGCAGCAGCTTCTTTCTGAGTACTATCAACATCTACACTACGATCACCAATCCGCCAAGCGTGGTGATTATAGCGAAATCCCATGGACAGACGACATGTAGCGGTCGCAGGGAGTCGATGGATAGAGGCGCCTCAGGACCGCTATTTGTGGCGTCGTATGGGGGAGGCCTATGTCCAGCAGTGGACGCGTATGGGCTGATATGATGATGATGTATTATTTCTTAAGTGGATACTTATAATAATATAATACTTTAAAGATAAAATCAGTTTTTAGGAGCATGGCAAAGCTAGAGGAAAGGCTAAGTATACATTTTCGTGAAATTACGAATGTAAAATTTTATGCTCTTCCTTTTATTTAAGATGCAATTGTCATTTGGAAAAATATTATACTTATGATTGAGCCTTTTCATCGGTATCGTAAAATAACGGGTGATTTTTTACAATTTAGCTGGTTCGATTCCCGGTTCAGACTGGCGATTATTCATAAATCTTTGAATGCAGTTTAAATTGTTTTTAAAGTCAAAATGAAGTAAAATTTATTATTCAGTATAATTTACTAGGTATCTACAATATTTAAGATACTTTCCCTCCAAGTGGCATGTCCGTGTCTGTGGGACGCCCTGAATGTATATATACATATACTACACTTGAGAGCAATAAAATCGCACATCCGCACATTTTTACTTAAAAGTTCAATTTTTTTTTATTTGGAGCTTACAGCAAATTAAAATAAAATTAAATTAAAGTGCATAATCTAGGCATTCGCAGAACTGATAAAGGGTTGACATTTACCTTTAAAAACAACTCATTAGCAACAAAACAATAGACCCCCTTATGTCGCTCGATCCAGGTAAGGCCGGCGGCGGGATTTATCGCAGGTATAAAAGAGTGCATATTGAGGGAATGGTCATCATTTGCATACCAACGTACAGTGTGAAAGGTTCTCTATTGATATTGGCTTCAAACGGAACACGAAAATGGATACTACACCAGAAGTAGCCGCTCAAGTGGTTGCCCTTGTTGAATCGGGGCTTAAGCAAAGTCAAGTGGCTCGACAATTGAGTTTGAGCCGATTTACCGTTCGGCATGTATACCAGAGGTATCAAGAGACTGGTGGCTACAAACGGCGACAAGGATCGGGCCGTCCCCGTGCTACAACAGAGCGTGATAACCGCTTTCTTATAACGACATCTTTAAGAAATCGTCGTTTGAACGCATTTCAACTGGGCCAACGACTTCAAGAAGTTCGTGAAGTAGAAGTTAGCCGGTGGACAGTCAGAAGACGATTGAGAGAAGGTGGCCTGACTGCACACAGGCCAGCAAACGGGCCGAAATTGACCCCAGCCCACCGAGAAGCCCGCCTTCAGTTCGCTCGAGACCATTTGAATTGGACCGAAGAGCAGTGGAGTGCAGTCCTATTCTCTGATGAGTGCAGGATGTGCTTGCATGGCAACGACGGACGGGGGAAGGTGTATAGAAGATCGGGAGAACGATTTGCCCAATGCTGCATAACAGAACGTGTCGCCTATGGCGGTGGATCAATCATGTTTTGGGGAGGCATGTCTATGGAAGCAAAAACCGAGCTTGCCTTCATCACCGGACCGAATACTGGTCGCCAATCAAGAGGATTGACATCCATACGATACATTGAGGAAGTACTCGAGAGCCACGTCGTACCTTTTGCTGGGTTTATCGGCGAAAACTTTCTGTTTATGCAAGATAATGCAAGACCGCATACTGCTGGCATAGTGATCGAGTACCTTCAAGAGGTGGATGTGACCGTTATGGAGTGGCCAGCTCGAAGCCCAGACCTCAATCCCATCGAACATCTATGGGACGAGCTGAAAAGAAGAGTTCGAGGCCGAGATGCTCCTCCATCGACTCTACAGGAGCTGCAACAGGCGATCGCAGAGGAATGGGAGGCTATTCCTCAAGACTTTATCAAAAGTCTAGTAACATCAATGAAAACACGGATGGAGTCAGTGATTCAGGCTAGGGGAGGGAACACTCGATATTAATAACAAACTTTAAATTAATTTTATCTTTTAATTTCATAACTTTGACACCAATACTTAAATAAAGAATTTTTTACTAAACATGCATTTTTGTTATTGATCCACAAAAGCATTTTTATGTAATGATTGAAAGACAAATCAGATACCACTGGATAGGTATTAAAATAGACTATGAATCTGCATTACAGAAACATAATATTTTTTGTTTTTTTTTTAGTTATGTCAAAAAATCATGAATGTGCGATTTTTTTGCTCTCAAGTGTACATAGTATATTTTTAGGAATAATATTTACTAATATATTTTATTTATAAAACCTAATGCCACGAAACTACCTAGATTTCCTAATTATTTTTTCGCAGACTGTGTAAAGTGTCTTAATTCTCATAGATAAAGCTTTATCAATTTATTGTCTAAGATAGAACTCAAAATGAATGAGTTATCAAATGCTAAAACATGGAAGTGCGACGAGGTCCCTAGTTGTAAAGTGCACAAATATTGAAGTTAGTTTTGCACACGAATGTGATTTTATGGTTTTATTATTTAATTTTCGGTTTCTCTTAATAGTTTTTGTTTGATTTTACACACAGCATGCTTATCATAGAAACGGAATAGGATTCTCTAAGAGTACAATTAACGTATTAAATAATTTTAGATTTTTTCTAGATAAGAATTGTACATTGTTTCATAGAATACTACGAGTCCGTTAAATAAATATTTACGATTAGCGAATGTATTATTTTGAGACATTACATTATAAAACCGTAAAGATAATCGACTCGTAGTTAACTTAAACTTGAGAGAAATTTAAGGTTAAAATGTAAATAAAAACTTATACGTTCAAAAATAAGAAAACTACTTACAAAGCTGTTAAATAGGCACCGACTGGACTGAGCTACAGCGAGATACATCACTTGACCTTCGGAAATTATTGCTTATCTTTTGCAGGTTTAGCACGGCTACAAAACATAAAATAAAAAGTGCTAATTAAAAACAGTGTAAACATAAACTAGACAAGTGAAATACCAAATAATAATGTTATAAATCGTGTTTGTTTTCGTTTCCTGCCCGAAGGTTAAACATAGAACAATATAAGTTGGTACATTCTTGATTAGAAAAAATCGGTTGGTAACCTATACGGGTTCTCAGTTTACAGGAATGGAAACAAAACACAAAAATAGTAAATAATATTTACAAAAAAGAAATAACTCTCCTTGCGCAATCAGTTAATAAACTTATGAAGCTATCTACAAACATATTTACTAAAAAGCACAGAACAATATAAGTACAAATCATACAGTAGCTAAACTCTCACAAACCGTACCTACTAGTAGCACTCTCACAAGGTACACAAACATACTGTACATATGTATGTACGTACATACCATTTAGGGAACTCATTCCAGACGCAAACATAACCAAGAAAATATAAAAAGGGGTACAGTACAGATGGTTCAGTTTCAAGTGAAGTTATGACGAGCAAGACGTAGAGAATGGTATTTTTATTGTAAGAATAACAATACATTGTATATTTATCGCTAATAGGTACATACATGTAAGTTTATTAATATTGCTGAAATCTATGATCGAATTTATTTCCACGAACTTACCAGGAACGTAAATACAAAATCTTTTAGGAAGAAGTTTTCTAAATGTTATAGAAAGGTCAAAATTAGCGTATCAGCGTATCATCATGCGTAACGCAGAAGATCGGCTTTGATATTGAGGTTAATGTACTGCAACATTGATTGCTATGAGAGCTGGTTGGTGATTTTGCAGCGTTGTAGTACAAAGGAACCCGCGTACTTATCACCCTAAATTCAAGCAAAGATTTCGATAAATTTGGAACGGAATAACTAAGTAATAAGATAAACTTAATGTGAGTGGGTCAACTGAGACCCTTGTTTGTGTTGCCAGTACCAGTGTACTGGCAAGGGATGAAAGGTCAGTACGTTTCATCCCTTGACGAGGGAGCTCATCAAACAAATACATAGAAATAGATTTTTAAATGAGAAATGTCTACTTGAAACTCGGAACTGCTATCGAGGTTTGAACTTTGTCTGTCCATTACACGAAATGGTTTCTTTCTATCGAAATCTTTCATGGACGAGGCAGGGTTTAAAACTTAACACCTACATAACCGGCCGATACTGCAAATAGAAGACAAAGTGTTTTTGACGGAATATTAATTAGGTAGGTACCTATACCTATTGTAAACAAATAGTCTTTAAAAATATCTGTGCATTCCAAAAAATAAGTAACTACTTTTTGTCCACCGCAATCATATAGGTATGTATGTCACTTTATTTCCTTGCTAGTTTAAGAATTTAACCTTTTCTAAGTGTACGTACAGTGATTGTATTTACAGAAATAAAGCATGTTTGATTTATTGAATGAGTCAACTTTATAGTTATATTCATACCTATAGTCCTGCAAGTAAATGTAACCGGATCGCTTTGCAAGCCGTGAGCCCCCACGACATAACAAAATACAACTGATCTGCAATCGATCAATAGCCATGAATCAGGTGAACCTTGACCTACTGAAAACCTTATGAAAATATTTATACAATCAACTTCTGCCGATCAAATCCTGATAATGTTAATGAGAATAAATTCAATCAATTTATGAATAACACTGTAGTAACAAAGGGCACTTACTTGTTATTTTATAAATAAGGGTGGATATTGCCCTGGGCGGTCAGGTGAGGTGGGCATCGCTTCTTTATTGGCCTTAAGGAGCCAAAGCATAACCAAGGTCAAATATATGAGGAGCCCCGCCGCGGCCACGACGGCCACCACTATTACGCATTTCTTCATTTCGTTAAAGACTATTTTACTGCGTCACTCGACACTATAAACCACGTTAGTTGCCTGTCCATTGATTGTCACTACGAGCTTACGGTCAACAGGTACAACTCGGCTAGGGCGACTAAAGCTGTCAACTTTATAATTTGTTTTGATTACTAAACAAACACATCAATTGATTGACTAGCACATTAAACAAACACTAATCCAGTTGCAATTATTTTATCAATATCAATCTTTTTTATTTTACAAATTATTGTCAATAACAAAGTTCAATTTGTTGTTGTTGTAAGGTTTTTATTAGTACAATGAAACAAATCTATACTGCATAGCAGATTACATTGAAAAAGCAACCCTCTCTGGTTACATTAGCTCACTGTTTAGATTGCAGTTGCCATGCATACGTACGCCACTGTTCTACGGAACGAGGATGTCGCATGTAGGCTCCTAGGATCTTTGCATATCCGGTATAAAGTAGGTACGTACCAGACCACCGAAGTACCGCGCAACAACGCCATCTGATAATGACTTATGTACAATATGCACTCGCATCATAGTTCGCAAGCCTCTCGAGAGATAGAACTAGTGGTACCTATTCGCAGACATTAACTTATTGTAAGGTCGACGAACTTACGTCGATTCTACGATAAAGATTTGGACATTAGAAGCACTATGTCCCGCTGCGAGTTATAGGCAGTACCTACCTAATGCAGAAGGTATTTAATTTGGTTTGGCTTCTCAAAGCATTGTAATAAGAAGCACACTTGCTACTTCATATAACAAGATGAACATTGCAGATTATGTTTCGATAGGAACTTATTGTACGCTTTGAAGTACCTATGTATCTAAATATCTCTAAGTAAATATTTACTACGAGTATAGCAAATGCATGTATCTGACGGACAGTTTACTTTTCTTTCGATGTTTATACCTCTTCACGCTAAAACTAATGAACGGACCCGGCTGAAATTTAACATTTATGTTCTTTGTGCAAAAGCTGTAAAAACTAATAAGAGTACTTACTTAATTACTCGTAGTAATTAGTACTTTTTAAATACCGGAAAAATACCAGGGGAAAAAAACTGACGCGATGATATACAGATTTTGGCAGACTGAAAATGATGAACGAGGTAGGCAAACGTTTTCTTGCTCGCCGCCTTTTTGTTAATTTATAATCTATACTTGGCTCAATAATCGTAAAAATCGTTTTATAAACTAATTTTATGTCCGAAAACTTAACAAAAAAATATCCCAATAACAGGAAACAAAAGGTAACCCATTAATAACAAGGAAAATATAGTTGTACCTGCGCAACAAAAATGTTGCAAATTCGAGCTCTAATACGGACGAACAACTAATGATTTACAAAATTTCGTTCGGTCATTTTGGCGTGAGGTGACAAGCATACAAACATCACATCCAAATTTTTAATTTATCATCTGTACAAAGATTAGTGTGAAAATTTTACATAATTCTGTATAATGTCCCAACATTATTTATTGGCTATCAGTTCCAGAGAGGTCGCCTGCGTAGATTTAAAAAAAATATGGGTTTTTTTGTGCACTACCTTCTTCTTTCTGCCCTTATCTGAGATTAAATGATTGAACTGGTGCTGCGCAGCCGTCAACCAGCGATTGCCTAGCTGTAGCCCAGTCGACAACCGGAGCTGCTGATCTGCTTTGGTTACGCGCTTAGTGATTGACGACGAGGTGAAAGAATATACGGTGATGATCCCTTTAAGAGTTGATATGTGTGCTATATGACCGACCTTAAAGATGTAACCTACTATAAAAATACTCGTAACTCCTATACTCTGTCCGCGCTTTATTGTCTTTGACACATGCTCGCCTATGAAAATCCCTAATTGTTGTCAGGTGAAGGTGAGTGAATGAAGACTAAATGAAAAGATGTTATATTACATAGTTTCTTTTTGAAAAAAGTGATGCGGGTCGATGTCGACTAGTGATAGTATAACGGGCTTCGATATTTATCGAGCAGTTCTTAGTTAAATATACATATTTGTGGTAGGTATGCACAGATATTTTTTGAAACTATTTTCAAAACCGATTGTACTTTAAGGTGAGCTAGAAACAGACCAAGGCCAGACTAAGCAACGTCCGCGACAAATTGTAAGAAACGGTTGGCGGCGGCGTGGCGTACAATGAGTGTGTCTTTAGGACATCTGTTTTTATAGGAATTCAAGCGTTCAGAACGCTTGATGTGTCGCGTACGTAGCGTGGAGTGGCATGGACTCAGTTTGTTTCTAACATTACAGATTCTTCAATCATCGTCCTTCGTGAGCGACAAACGCGACGCTACACGCACTTTCCTGAATTAACGCACTAACCCCTGGACATGTAGGTACTCAAACTTTATCATAAATAAGCCTTGATTATCGGAAGAAGATCATTAAGTCTTTCTTCAAAATGGTCTCCCTAAGCAAGCTACTATAGCAAATTGTCCATTAATTTGACAGTTTCTCCATGGATTCGTTTTATTTTTGTTTTAGGAACCCGCGAATAGTTTTTATATTTACTTGAAGGAAAACCAGAGGCTTATTGCATAATAGAATAGTATAATAAAAAATCTTGAACATAATGTGACTAGTCTACATGAATCATGTTTGAAATAAGTAGTAAATGTACGTATGTGCGAGACATCTTCAGCAATGGACGTGCTAATCATGTTTTGTAAATGCTCTACGCGTTTGTCGCTTACGCAGGACACCCCGTTACAACTAGGCATATAAAATAATAAGCGTTTGACCTAATCTCGCCTGATGGGAAGCTATCATGAGACATAACACGCTTGCCCAGATTGATGCTAATTGATTCTACTCTTGAAGATATCTTCCACTAGGAGAGATAGTGGTCAAACGAAGGTCCATTGATCTAAAAAACAAATATTATAATCGTATAGGCGTGTGTTTCTGAGTGCAGAGTGACTTGTCGACTCGGTAACAATATGATGTCACTGGTAGGTGGTAGCCTCCGTAAGATGGATGATTTGTTACCGACTGCAGTGCTACACTGAGCTGAGGTCGAGAGTTGACAGCACATGCGGCGGTGCGGTAGCTCCGGCTACTTACCATAGCCCTCTCCCTGCAAGAACAGACGGAATGCCTCTGAGATCTTGGCCGGCTGTTCGTCGATCACCAGGCCGCAGTCCTGGATCTGAAATTATAAAAAAAACTGACAATGATTTACAAAAATGCTTTATTGTACAACAGAAAAAGAACATAATATACGAATCTGTGGACTCGAAAAATATCAGGATTAAAGAGAGCTTCGATATTTATCGAGCCGAAACATTACGTAGGTAACGAAGATTATTCTAATTGATTTTTCCATGAAAATGTGTTGAAAATTGGTCTCAGTTCGATAGTAAACAAATTTAGCTGTTTAAGTAAATATTTACGCGGACGGCATTCAGCGGAATTTTTTATGTGACCCTAAATCTAGTTCGTATCGGATATCGATGTTTTCCCAGAAAACGCGTGTAACGTTGCGGGAAAATGCAAGTAGCAAATAAAGCAGAAAATGAAAACCGTTTATACAATATTCAGATTCTAAAAACAAAGTTATTACGATGCCTGAGTATATCTGTAAAGTAATAGAAAATATTGAGCATATATAATAAAATCTATTTTTAACAACTTCTTCAAAAACAAAGTAGCTGTCGACTGTCATATAAAATTGCATCGGTAAAGCATAAGGGACATGACTAATTGATTGTCACTCGAGTGTCAAAAACAAAATAAACGACTGGACAGAGTATAAAGAGTATAGCAGCATCACCCTGCTATACTCTTTTATCTAAAGATTTGCTAATTTTTGTGTTATTTATTAGGTAGAGGTGCGGTCCATATTATATGAAAAAAGTTCAATCAAAGGTATGATATATAAATGTTATATACTAAAACCTTTGAACTTTTTTCCTAACAGCCTAGACCAGGTCTTTCTAGTGTACAAAATAATGAAATCGACTCCTAATCAGGTGCCTAAAAGCCTAAAAGTTTACATCTTCAAATTTATTTTTTCTAGTTCAGACAAAAAGTATGTCTAGCTAGGCTAACCGATTCCATGCTAGGAGGCTGACTTTGTTCTGATATGAACCCTTCCATCTCTAGCGTTTCTCTCGTACGTTTGTATTATCCCAAGAGGCCAGAATAGTGGTGGAACGTTATCATTTACAACTACCACAACCCAGCTCCGAATCTACGACCTTTACGAAGGGACTTGTCAGGGATTACCATCGTTATTATCATAGTTATTGGACGTAGGCTTCTACAGGCTTCACCTTCATAGTAGTTGTACGTAGGCCTCTATGTGGCTGGGCTCACCTTCATCCAGGTAGAGTTGTTCGGATTGAGGCGCGCGTTGAAGGCGACGGTTTCGTCTACTTGCGGCGACATGGCGCCCGTCACGTTCAGCACGGGGGCGCGCAGCGTGGCCGCGTCGCGCGCGATTCCCAGGTCGCCGCGGCGGATGTAAGCCTCGATGTAGTGAGCCAAGTTGGCCGGGTTCACGTTCCGGGCGAAGTGGTTACGGTACATCGTGGCTAGGTCCGGGTTGCGCTCCTCGGCCGACTGGAAATTAAAACTTGTTATAACAGATATATATATATATATATATACATATATATATATATGTAACTTGCTTATCTCTATCTCGCAATAGAATGATATACATATGTATGTAGGTGGGGATTATGGCGGGTATTGCCATATATAAGAATCAGAATCAGAATCAATAACTTTATTTCTTTAGGCTTACAAAATAAGCACTTAGACAAGTCAAATTGTATACTATAAACATAGTTATTATTATCAAATAAGAAATAAGGTGTTATTGATATTCTTTTCACTTCAATTTTTTGTCCACTAGTGGAAGAAGACACAATAAGGCGGACCTACATATTATATTAGGGGAAGCTTGGGACGAGCAGTGGATTGTTGTAGGCTGGTGTTGTGGCTTGTGTTTGACAGCACTAAAAATGTTGCCGTCCCTATTTTATAGATCTAAATAAAAAGGATGACATCATTTAATGCTGTAAATATCAAATGAGTGCAGTTCTTGTGCCACATGTAAAGACAACTGCATTCAGCCTGTCTATCAGTTCTTTAGTATTATATGACAAAGATCCAGTCTACTGTGCTTATGTACTTATGAACTTGCGCATTGTCACTAAGCAGGAACACTTAGTTCCGTATTACTAAAATGCTAGATCTGAACTAGATATTTTCATTGAAAAATGTAAAATATTTGATTAGTGTTTTAAATCAAAGTGTGTTTTTTTTATATAAGTATGTATGTTAGTTAAATAGTGGGTTAGTTGAACAGGTGCACATAATATCTGTTTGGACCTACCTACCTATAATGATTACCTATAAATGAGAGATGTTTATTTAAAAACACTAAGCCTATACTCCGATTTAGAATCCAAGATATTTTATGGCAACAAAGACATTGACACGGACAAAACTGCTATCAATATAATATGGCGTATCCATATAAAACGAATAACCAAAAAATGTTTAATAAGATCCCAAAATTATTCGACTATGACGGGACTTGAACCCGCAACCCTCCCTCAGTACGGGATGCGCAGCCAATTTAAAAATTTCTTTGAAATTATCCCCAGTGTGAGGCTTACGCACTATAATAGCAAAAACGATAAACCAACTTCAAATTCCCTTACTTTTACACTTATTTTAAGTTTTGCGGGATAAATACTAATTCCCTGGGTATAAAAACTTGGGGGGACCCTTTCGGGATCATTTTCTATACAATAGTGACAGAATTTTCATACTCCTATAGATGCCCAGAGGAGTCATGTGTCGGAGAGCCCAAGATCCACTTTGGATCACTGAGCCACAGTAGTTTGTTAAGCTATTGCAAATTATGCAGACGTCAATTCTGTTAATAAATATAATACTAAACACGCACTAAAATGCTGCCGTTCCTTTGATTGATCTGAACTGAAATGAGCAGTAATAAGGATAACGTTATTTTTAGTGACGAATATGGTTTAGGTAAGATACCTAATTAATGACATTCGGAGACACAACGGTCACGTGTGGGTCAAACTTACGTAATCGACACCATCGACGAATGAGAATCTGTTTTCACTCGTAAAAACCATAGCAATACGACAGAAACTGTATAAAATCGTCAAATAATATGATTCTGAACCCGACCCCGACCCCAGGTGTGTAGTGTAGTAATAGTCAAAAGTGTAGAAACTGCGTGAGAGGCTATTTCTGCAGTGTCAAAAAAAAGGAAGTCGGTATTATAGCAATACGTCTGATATTGAAAAAGTACATAGATAGATAGATAGAAAATACTTTTATTGCACACTTAAAACTAGAAAACAGTTTACAAATGAGACAAAAACAACATAGCAATATGTCTGAAAATCGGTAAAATTTTCTAACATTTAAAAACGGTCTCAAAATTTAATGCTTTCAAATTTCCTTCTGTAAATTATTTTTTAACGTTGATGCGTTATCTCAAATTCACTGTTAAAGGAAATTTTCCGACGGATAGCTATGTTATTTTTTTGGTCTATTTTTAATTTATAAAGTGAACTTCCGGGTTCGTGCTACACTACTGACTTCTGAAAAATATGTTTACGGTATCATAGAGCTATCATTAAACTACAGCCTGAAAATCAGACAGATTGCTATCATATAGTTCGGTAAAATTGGTTGACATTTTTGAAAATACGGTCAGGTCAAATGCTAAACGGAAAATGTCTGATATTTGTATATAATAATCGAATCTATCAATTTAATGCGGTTTTGTCTGTATTGCTATGAGACAAAAACGTGGGCTCTCGTATTATTACACTACCTGTACGAATTAACTCTGTGTCTACTTAAACACGTAGGTTTTTTTTATGGACAATGGGCCTTTTTTTGATCACGATCTCATCTGATGGAAAGTGACGATGTGGCCGACGATGTATCACGAAGGTGTCTAGTCTAAAAGATACCTATTCACTCTTGTCTTGAAGAGACCCAGATTGATATTGGCAGGAAAAACAGAAAACAAGTTCCAAGCCTTAGCGGTCCGAATGATGAAGGTGGAGGAAAACCGCTTAGTACGAGTGGATGGTATATCCAGATAAGGATGGTATTTTGCCGTCCGTCTGCTTGACCTGGAGTGGAAGGGAGATGGTGGAATCAGGTCATGAAGTTCCTGGGAGCATTCACCGAAATGTATCCTATAAAAGAGCGAGAGACAAGCAACCTTGCGGCGGTGTTCGAGTCTTTGGATCTTAGTTTCTGCAAGGTACTGCTCGTCAATGAGTCTGAAAGCTCTTCGTTCTATAGAGTCTAAGGCTGCAAGTTGGTATTTGGCCGAGCCATCCCAAACATAGCAGCAATACTCCAAACCAGACCGGACCTGTGCTTGATAAAGTGCTAGAAGCTGTCCCGGTGTGAAGTATCGCTTAATCTTGTTTAGGATTCCTAGCTTCGTGCCTAACATACTTAACAAAAATGTTTGTTTATTTTTTACCTGAATAAATAATTATATTCCATTCTATGTGATAAAACTATAACTTTTGCTTGTGTCACAGACATGGTAGAGCTGCGCTGTGGTTTGTGTCGACTTAAAAGTTTGATTTATATCAAGGCTCCAAGAGTTTACGGACCTGAGTGAATTTTATGTTAATTTCAACTCTATACCTTCACGTGTTCCTGAGTAAAGAGGGTCGACAGACGGACAGACAAGTGATCCTATAAGGGTTTTTTCCTTGTGTGGTACGGAACCCTAAATATTAAACTTAAAAATAAAGATATGAAAATAAATAAAACATCTATTATACCGTGAGGCACCGTAAACCCACCGTATCGAGCCGGAAATGTTAAAAGGCTAACGGAATACGATGTGCCTAGTACACGTTGGTCTTTATTTTGAATATTAGAGCACGTTGTTCCCTGATGTGATGCACTCCTGTGCAATCAATAGGACAGCGGCTAAGCCACTAAGCCGACTGAGTAGATTCTCGTTCAACGCACGCTAATGATAAGAGCGTGTGTGTGTATGTGCATGCTGATGGCTACGTGAGGACTTTTTTGGATAAAACTTTTGTACTGGTTGCCTACGATAGTCTGTTATCCTCAGGGTAGGGTGAGGAAGGTCGCCGTGGGGTCGTGCCAGCCGTGGGGTCGCGGCGTACGAATATCGACCCCTCCAACTCAACCCGTGGATGTCGTAAAAGCCGACTAAGGGAACCTACCAGAGGAAGGGCAGCAGCTTCCTTCTGAGTATTTTTAAACACCAACACTGCGATCACCAATCCGCCTGCCAAGCGTGGTGATTATGGCAAATCCCCCCCTACATGGGAGACCATCCACTCGATGGACCGATGACATCGTAGCGGTCGCAGGGAGTCGATGGATGGAGGCGGCTCAGGACCGCTATTTGTGGCGTCGTACGGGGGAGGCCTATGTCAAGCAGTGGACGTGTACGGGCTGATGATGATGATGATTTCAAATGAAACCGGTTTATTATTTTTATTTTAGAGGACCTCTATTTATTAAGTATAATGAAACGCACAAACAATTCGGGCTAACACTTTCTGATATATACGAAGACAATGAAATCTTTGGTTGTTGCCTTCTTTGGACCATGGCACCTTCAATGAACCTTTCTGATATATACGAAGACAATGAAATCTTTGGTTGTTGCCTTCTTTGGACCATGGCACCTTCAATGAACCTTTCTGATATATACGAAGACAATGAAATCTTTGGTTGTTGCCTTCTTTGGACCATGGCACCTTCAATGAACCTTTCTGATATATACGAAGACAATGAAATCTTTGGTTGTTGCCTTCTTTGGACCATGGCACCTTCAATGAACCTTTCTGATATATACGAAGACAATGAAATCTTTGGTTGTTGCCTTCTTTGGTCCATGGCACCTTCAATGAACCTTTCTGATATATACGAAGACAATGAAATCTTTGGTTGTTGCCTTCTTTGGACCATGGCACCTTCAATGAACCTTTCTGATATATACGAAGACAATGAAATCTTTGGTTGTTGCCTTCTTTGGACCATGGCACCTTCAATGAACCTTTCTGATATATACGAAGACAATGAAATCTTTGGTTGTTGCCTTCTTTGGACCATGGCACCTTCAATGAACCTTTCTGATATATACGAAGACAATTAAATCTTTGGTTGTTGCCTTCTTTGGACCATGGCACCTTCAATGAACCTTTCTGATATATACGAAGACAATGAAATCTTTGGTTGTTGCCTTCTTTGGACCATGGCACCTTCAATGAACCTTTCTGATATATACGAAGACAATTAAATCTTTGGTTGTTGCCTTCTTTGGACCATGGCACCTTCAATGAACCTTTCTGATATATACGAAGACAATGAAATCTTTGGTTGTTGCCTTCTTTGGACCATGGCACCTTCAATGAACCTTTCTGATATATACGAAGACAATGAAATCTTTGGTTGTTGCCTTCTTTGGACCATGGCACCTTCAATGAACCTTTCTGATATATACGAAGACAATGAAATCTTTGGTTGTTGCCTTCTTTGGACCATGGCACCTTCAATGAACCTTTCTGATATATACGAAGACAATTAAATCTTTGGTTGTTGCCTTCTTTGGACCATGGCACCTTCAATGAACCTTTCTGATATATACGAAGACAATGAAATCTTTGGTTGTTGCCTTCTTTGGACCATGGCACCTTCAATGAACCTTTCTGATATATACGAAGACAATTAAATCTTTGGTTGTTGCTTTCTTTGGACCATGGCACCTTCAATGAACCTTTCTGATATATACGAAGACAATGAAATCTTTGGTTGTTGCCTTCTTTGGACCATGGCACCTTCAATGAACCTTTCTGATATATACGAAGACAATTAAATCTTTGGTTGTTGCCTTCTTTGGACCATGGCACCTTCAATGAACCTTTCTGATATATACGAAGACAATGAAATCTTTGGTTGTTGCCTTCTTTGGACCATGGCACCTTCAATGAACCTTTCTGATATATACGAAGACAATGAAATCTTTGGTTGTTGCCTTCTTTGGACCATGGCACCTTCAATGAACCTTTCTGATATATACGAAGACAATGAAATCTTTGGTTGTTGCCTTCTTTGGACCATGGCACCTTCAATGAACCTTTCTGATATATACGAAGACAATGAAATCTTTGGTTGTTGCCTTCTTTGGACCATGGCACCTTCAATGAACCTTTCTGATATATACGAAGACAATGAAATCTTTGGTTGTTGCCTTCTTTGGACCATGGCACCTTCAATGAACCTTTCTGATATATACGAAGACAATTAAATCTTTGGTTGTTGCCTTCTTTGGACCATGGCACCTTCAATGAACCTTTCTGATATATACGAAGACAATGAAATCTTTGGTTGTTGCCTTCTTTGGACCATGGCACCTTCAATGAACCTTTCTGATATATACGAAGACAATTAAATCTTTGGTTGTTGCCTTCTTTGGACCATGGCACCTTCAATGAACCTTTCTGATATATACGAAGACAATTAAATCTTTGGTTGTTGCCTTCTTTGGACCATGGCACCTTCAATGAACCTTTCTGATATATACGAAGACAATGAAATCTTTGGTTGTTGCCTTCTTTGGACCATGGCACCTTCAATGAACCTTTCTGATATATACGAAGACAATGAAATCTTTGGTTGTTGCCTTCTTTGGACCATGGCACCTTCAATGAACCTTTCTGATATATACGAAGACAATTAAATCTTTGGTTGTTGCCTTCTTTGGACCATGGCACCTTCAATGAACCTTTCTGATATATACGAAGACAATGAAATCTTTGGTTGTTGCCTTCTTTGGACCATGGCACCTTCAATGAACCTTTCTGATATATACGAAGACAATGAAATCTTTGGTTGTTGCCTTCTTTGGACCATGGCACCTTCAATGAACCTTTCTGATATATACGAAGACAATGAAATCTTTGGTTGTTGCCTTCTTTGGACCATGGCACCTTCAATGAACCTTTCTGATATATACGAAGACAATTAAATCTTTGGGACTGGTTCTTAATTTGGATGACTTATTTACAATGCCAATGTAAAATTTTAAAGCTTATTTAGTAGTCTATAACTGCAATAATGTTTGCTTGTCGTACGTTTGTCTCCTCTCGTAAGTCATAAATAACCAAATTATATTGATGATTATATACAAAAGTTTAGATCATTCTCCGCCAAAACAATACCACGTGGGAGATGGTGTGAGAGGAGATCCTACCAGCTATAGTTTGTCGTAGGATGGTGTTGGGGCTCTGACACGCACTCTGCGCATTAGGGATGCTGCGGCCTTTTTAAGGAAAATTACAGCAAACTCATCCGGCTCATTTTCTGCAAACATATAACAACCTGCACTGCAGAAACTGTAGTCCTAACATCATCCAGAAAATATTCCAGATTAAAGGTAGGTATCAACCGCCTGTCAACTTTTTTTGCCTTATATTATTAAAAAAATTGTTAAAATAAAAATAATAGATTCAGGCGTTACTTTGCGGAAATCCATTGCACAATATTAGAATGAAGAAATATTTAGTAACAATTCCGCGTATAACCTTCTCTGATAGTATTCATCAAAGTAAGTTGTCTACTAGTTTCGTCTCTCCACGAGACATCTTCAGGACACCACAATACTCGACCTTGACATTGAGATTGGTAAGCACAGCAACACCGACAGAGTCCCGCCAGTGATGTTGCCTCTCCGAGCTCCGCGCGCCAAGTGAAGCATTGCCCGCAAAACTCCCCTTTATATAGTCACGGATCAAACAGTGCGCACACAAAGTTCATAGTGTGTGTGTGGCAGTACTATTGTTTGAAAAGATTCGTAATAACGGTGACCTAGGCAAACCTGTACTAAGTTCATTCAACAGTGTATTATTACTATATTTTGTAATTTCTAAATTTTCTAAGACTGACATCCTAAATCCCTTATCACAAGTATGTAAAATAGAAAAACAATGATTTTGACTTAAAGAATGACCAGATTCCAATAAATGTTTTGCAAAGTTAGATTTTTCTGGATAATTGTTTCTATAAGCAGCTAAATGTTCTTTATACCTAACCTGAAAACTACGACCCGTTTGACCTACATAAATACCATTACATTCGTCACATACCAACTTATAAACCCCCGATTTTTTATTGTTATCTAACCTATCTTTACCGTTACAAATCTGTTTTAATAAATTGTTTGTTTTGAACGCTGCGTGTACTTTATGTTTAGACAAAACTCTTGAAACTCCGTCACTCAATGGACCTAAATAAGTTAAACTGCCCACAAATTTGTCTATCCTTTCTGGAGCTACGGGATACAATAAGGAACGGATAATGTTTTGTTGTTTACTTCTTATTAAACCATCAACCATCTTTCTACTATATCCATTACTTTCAGCCGTGTGGTAAATAATAGATAGCTCTCTGTTAAAGTTCTCCTGAGATAAGGGGACTGACATCATTCTATGGACAAAACTACGGTAAGCTGATAGCTTATGTTGGAATGGATGACAAGATGAATTTGGTATTGTAATATCTGTGTAAGTAGGTTTTCTGTAAATTTGAAAATCATGCCTATTATTTAACCTAGTTATTGTCAAATCTAAAAAGTTCAGTGAACCACCAATTTCTAATTCAAGTTTAAATTTTATTTTTGGATGAATTGCATTAAGTTTGTTAACGAACAGTTCTATTTGACGCAAACTTCCAGTCCAGCATATGATAATGTCATCTACATAACGATAATAATATAAAATGTTTGATTCCCCTATAATCTTTTTATTCTCAAAACTGTCCATGAAAATGTCTGCCATAAGTGGACTTAGTGGTGAACCCATAGCTAACCCTTCTTTCTGTTTGTAATATTGATTGCCAAATTGGAAGTAATTTTGTTGCATACAAGTTCTAGTCAAAGATATTAACTCCTCCTTTTCTGCCGGAAGTACTCGTTGTCGCTCAAGATGTCCTTCCAATATTATCAAACTCTCCTCATAAGGTACGTTTGTAAATAAACTTTCTACATCCAGCGATAATAACTTTGCATTGTGAGGCAGGCTAACATCTTTAACTTTGTTGACCAAATCCATACTATTCTTTAAGCTATACTTTGGATTGAATCTAGATCTACTTTTTAATTCGTAATTTAAATATTTTGATAAACCATATGCTGGTGCTCCTATGTAAGAGACAACGGGCCGGATTGGAATATTATTTTTATGTATTTTAGGTAAACCATACAACATTGGTGTTCTTGGATTCATAGGAATTAAATATTTAAGAGAGTTTGGAGAAATAAAGCATGAGTTTTTTGTCATTTCTTTTAATTCCTGTGTGAAAACTTTGGTTGGGTCGGAATTCAATAATTCAAAATCATTGCCCTGTATAACCTCATTAACCTTCTGCACATAAGTACCCCTTTCTAAGATAACTACAGTATTACCCTTATCTGCTTTTATTATCACTAAGCTATTTTGATCTACCTTATTCCTTAAAGATTTAAAAACATTTAATTCCCTTGGTAAACTTGGAACTATAGCTGAACTAATTGGTTTCTTTATTAAAGAGGCTACCTCATGTTTAACCCCTTCGTCAGCTTTACCCCTAACAATTGCCATCTCTGAATCAACAGCCAAAATCTCCAAAGTTTTCTTATTTAAAACTGGTTGTAAGTTGTATTTAAGACCCTTTTCTAACAGTGATAATTCTGAAGTTGTGAACTGGACGCCACTATGATTTTCTACGCGTTGATAGAACGTATGAGGACATGGTTGCTGCACAGTATTACTAGTCCCCCTTAGTCGGTCTACCCTCTGTTTGTCTCTAACTAATCGATCTAATTTCCCTGTCTGAATTATATATTTCCTGTGGGCTAACTCAGCAGCGTATTCCCTAGCTTTATTATCTAGTAAATCAAATTCTATGTTGTGTAAGGAATAAGCTAACTCCATGTGTAAAACTCCCAAGTGAGTTTTATAGTTGTCTCTGATAGTAAACCAATGTTTTATTTCCTCATTTAACCAAGTATTCCTAGCCCTTATCAAAGCAACATTAGCTGCCCTACTATTTGTATTACTTCTAATTTTAATGTAAGATGGAATAACCCCCAAATGTTTACACTGTTGATTGAACCATACATTTTGAGCTGCAATACGATGTGACTGAGTGAGTTTGATGTATAATTTTGCCTGTTCAGCTGTACCTGCTGATCTAAGATAAATAATAGATTCAGGCGTTACTTTGCGGAAATCCATTGCACAATATTAGAATGAAGAAATATTTAGTAACAATTCCGCGTATAACCTTCTCTGATAGTATTCATCAAAGTAAGTTGTCTACTAGTTTCGTCTCTCCACGAGACATCTTCAGGACACCACAATACTCGACCTTGACATTGAGATTGGTAAGCACAGCAACACCGACAGAGTCCCGCCAGTGATGTTGCCTCTCCGAGCTCCGCGCGCCAAGTGAAGCATTGCCCGCAAAACTCCCCTTTATATAGTCACGGATCAAACAGTGCGCACACAAAGTTCATAGTGTGTGTGTGGCAGTACTATTGTTTGAAAAGATTCGTAATAACGGTGACCTAGGCAAACCTGTACTAAGTTCATTCAACAGTGTATTATTACTATATTTTGTAATTTCTAAATTTTCTAAGACTGACATCCTAAATCCCTTATCACAAGTATGTAAAATAGAAAAACAATGATTTTGACTTAAAGAATGACCAGATTCCAATAAATGTTTTGCAAAGTTAGATTTTTCTGGATAATTGTTTCTATAAGCAGCTAAATGTTCTTTATACCTAACCTGAAAACTACGACCCGTTTGACCTACATAAATACCATTACATTCGTCACATACCAACTTATAAACCCCCGATTTTTTATTGTTATCTAACCTATCTTTACCGTTACAAATCTGTTTTAATAAATTGTTTGTTTTGAACGCTGCGTGTACTTTATGTTTAGACAAAACTCTTGAAACTCCGTCACTCAATGGACCTAAATAAGTTAAACTGCCCACAAATTTGTCTATCCTTTCTGGAGCTACGGGATACAATAAGGAACGGATAATGTTTTGTTGTTTACTTCTTATTAAACCATCAACCATCTTTCTACTATATCCATTACTTTCAGCCGTGTGGTAAATAATAGATAGCTCTCTGTTAAAGTTCTCCTGAGATAAGGGGACTGACATCATTCTATGGACAAAACTACGGTAAGCTGATAGCTTATGTTGGAATGGATGACAAGATGAATTTGGTATTGTAATATCTGTGTAAGTAGGTTTTCTGTAAATTTGAAAATCATGCCTATTATTTAACCTAGTTATTGTCAAATCTAAAAAGTTCAGTGAACCACCAATTTCTAATTCAAGTTTAAATTTTATTTTTGGATGAATTGCATTAAGTTTGTTAACGAACAGTTCTATTTGACGCAAACTTCCAGTCCAGCATATGATAATGTCATCTACATAACGATAATAATATAAAATGTTTGATTCCCCTATAATCTTTTTATTCTCAAAACTGTCCATGAAAATGTCTGCCATAAGTGGACTTAGTGGTGAACCCATAGCTAACCCTTCTTTCTGTTTGTAATATTGATTGCCAAATTGGAAGTAATTTTGTTGCATACAAGTTCTAGTCAAAGATATTAACTCCTCCTTTTCTGCCGGAAGTACTCGTTGTCGCTCAAGATGTCCTTCCAATATTATCAAACTCTCCTCATAAGGTACGTTTGTAAATAAACTTTCTACATCCAGCGATAATAACTTTGCATTGTGAGGCAGGCTAACATCTTTAACTTTGTTGACCAAATCCATACTATTCTTTAAGCTATACTTTGGATTGAATCTAGATCTACTTTTTAATTCGTAATTTAAATATTTTGATAAACCATATGCTGGTGCTCCTATGTAAGAGACAACGGGCCGGATTGGAATATTATTTTTATGTATTTTAGGTAAACCATACAACATTGGTGTTCTTGGATTCATAGGAATTAAATATTTAAGAGAGTTTGGAGAAATAAAGCATGAGTTTTTTGTCATTTCTTTTAATTCCTGTGTGAAAACTTTGGTTGGGTCGGAATTCAATAATTCAAAATCATTGCCCTGTATAACCTCATTAACCTTCTGCACATAAGTACCCCTTTCTAAGATAACTACAGTATTACCCTTATCTGCTTTTATTATCACTAAGCTATTTTGATCTACCTTATTCCTTAAAGATTTAAAAACATTTAATTCCCTTGGTAAACTTGGAACTATAGCTGAACTAATTGGTTTCTTTATTAAAGAGGCTACCTCATGTTTAACCCCTTCGTCAGCTTTACCCCTAACAATTGCCATCTCTGAATCAACAGCCAAAATCTCCAAAGTTTTCTTATTTAAAACTGGTTGTAAGTTGTATTTAAGACCCTTTTCTAACAGTGATAATTCTGAAGTTGTGAACTGGACGCCACTATGATTTTCTACGCGTTGATAGAACGTATGAGGACATGGTTGCTGCACAGTATTACTAGTCCCCCTTAGTCGGTCTACCCTCTGTTTGTCTCTAACTAATCGATCTAATTTCCCTGTCTGAATTATATATTTCCTGTGGGCTAACTCAGCAGCGTATTCCCTAGCTTTATTATCTAGTAAATCAAATTCTATGTTGTGTAAGGAATAAGCTAACTCCATGTGTAAAACTCCCAAGTGAGTTTTATAGTTGTCTCTGATAGTAAACCAATGTTTTATTTCCTCATTTAACCAAGTATTCCTAGCCCTTATCAAAGCAACATTAGCTGCCCTACTATTTGTATTACTTCTAATTTTAATGTAAGATGGAATAACCCCCAAATGTTTACACTGTTGATTGAACCATACATTTTGAGCTGCAATACGATGTGACTGAGTGAGTTTGATGTATAATTTTGCCTGTTCAGCTGTACCTGCTGATCTAAGATAAATAATAGATTCAGGCGTTACTTTGCGGAAATCCATTGCACAATATTAGAATGAAGAAATATTTAGTAACAATTCCGCGTATAACCTTCTCTGATAGTATTCATCAAAGTAAGTTGTCTACTAGTTTCGTCTCTCCACGAGACATCTTCAGGACACCACAATACTCGACCTTGACATTGAGATTGGTAAGCACAGCAACACCGACAGAGTCCCGCCAGTGATGTTGCCTCTCCGAGCTCCGCGCGCCAAGTGAAGCATTGCCCGCAAAACTCCCCTTTATATAGTCACGGATCAAACAGTGCGCACACAAAGTTCATAGTGTGTGTGTGGCAGTACTATTGTTTGAAAAGATTCGTAATAACGGTGACCTAGGCAAACCTGTACTAAGTTCATTCAACAGTGTATTATTACTATATTTTGTAATTTCTAAATTTTCTAAGACTGACATCCTAAATCCCTTATCACAAGTATGTAAAATAGAAAAACAATGATTTTGACTTAAAGAATGACCAGATTCCAATAAATGTTTTGCAAAGTTAGATTTTTCTGGATAATTGTTTCTATAAGCAGCTAAATGTTCTTTATACCTAACCTGAAAACTACGACCCGTTTGACCTACATAAATACCATTACATTCGTCACATACCAACTTATAAACCCCCGATTTTTTATTGTTATCTAACCTATCTTTACCGTTACAAATCTGTTTTAATAAATTGTTTGTTTTGAACGCTGCGTGTACTTTATGTTTAGACAAAACTCTTGAAACTCCGTCACTCAATGGACCTAAATAAGTTAAACTGCCCACAAATTTGTCTATCCTTTCTGGAGCTACGGGATACAATAAGGAACGGATAATGTTTTGTTGTTTACTTCTTATTAAACCATCAACCATCTTTCTACTATATCCATTACTTTCAGCCGTGTGGTAAATAATAGATAGCTCTCTGTTAAAGTTCTCCTGAGATAAGGGGACTGACATCATTCTATGGACAAAACTACGGTAAGCTGATAGCTTATGTTGGAATGGATGACAAGATGAATTTGGTATTGTAATATCTGTGTAAGTAGGTTTTCTGTAAATTTGAAAATCATGCCTATTATTTAACCTAGTTATTGTCAAATCTAAAAAGTTCAGTGAACCACCAATTTCTAATTCAAGTTTAAATTTTATTTTTGGATGAATTGCATTAAGTTTGTTAACGAACAGTTCTATTTGACGCAAACTTCCAGTCCAGCATATGATAATGTCATCTACATAACGATAATAATATAAAATGTTTGATTCCCCTATAATCTTTTTATTCTCAAAACTGTCCATGAAAATGTCTGCCATAAGTGGACTTAGTGGTGAACCCATAGCTAACCCTTCTTTCTGTTTGTAATATTGATTGCCAAATTGGAAGTAATTTTGTTGCATACAAGTTCTAGTCAAAGATATTAACTCCTCCTTTTCTGCCGGAAGTACTCGTTGTCGCTCAAGATGTCCTTCCAATATTATCAAACTCTCCTCATAAGGTACGTTTGTAAATAAACTTTCTACATCCAGCGATAATAACTTTGCATTGTGAGGCAGGCTAACATCTTTAACTTTGTTGACCAAATCCATACTATTCTTTAAGCTATACTTTGGATTGAATCTAGATCTACTTTTTAATTCGTAATTTAAATATTTTGATAAACCATATGCTGGTGCTCCTATGTAAGAGACAACGGGCCGGATTGGAATATTATTTTTATGTATTTTAGGTAAACCATACAACATTGGTGTTCTTGGATTCATAGGAATTAAATATTTAAGAGAGTTTGGAGAAATAAAGCATGAGTTTTTTGTCATTTCTTTTAATTCCTGTGTGAAAACTTTGGTTGGGTCGGAATTCAATAATTCAAAATCATTGCCCTGTATAACCTCATTAACCTTCTGCACATAAGTACCCCTTTCTAAGATAACTACAGTATTACCCTTATCTGCTTTTATTATCACTAAGCTATTTTGATCTACCTTATTCCTTAAAGATTTAAAAACATTTAATTCCCTTGGTAAACTTGGAACTATAGCTGAACTAATTGGTTTCTTTATTAAAGAGGCTACCTCATGTTTAACCCCTTCGTCAGCTTTACCCCTAACAATTGCCATCTCTGAATCAACAGCCAAAATCTCCAAAGTTTTCTTATTTAAAACTGGTTGTAAGTTGTATTTAAGACCCTTTTCTAACAGTGATAATTCTGAAGTTGTGAACTGGACGCCACTATGATTTTCTACGCGTTGATAGAACGTATGAGGACATGGTTGCTGCACAGTATTACTAGTCCCCCTTAGTCGGTCTACCCTCTGTTTGTCTCTAACTAATCGATCTAATTTCCCTGTCTGAATTATATATTTCCTGTGGGCTAACTCAGCAGCGTATTCCCTAGCTTTATTATCTAGTAAATCAAATTCTATGTTGTGTAAGGAATAAGCTAACTCCATGTGTAAAACTCCCAAGTGAGTTTTATAGTTGTCTCTGATAGTAAACCAATGTTTTATTTCCTCATTTAACCAAGTATTCCTAGCCCTTATCAAAGCAACATTAGCTGCCCTACTATTTGTATTACTTCTAATTTTAATGTAAGATGGAATAACCCCCAAATGTTTACACTGTTGATTGAACCATACATTTTGAGCTGCAATACGATGTGACTGAGTGAGTTTGATGTATAATTTTGCCTGTTCAGCTGTACCTGCTGATCTAAGATAAATAATAGATTCAGGCGTTACTTTGCGGAAATCCATTGCACAATATTAGAATGAAGAAATATTTAGTAACAATTCCGCGTATAACCTTCTCTGATAGTATTCATCAAAGTAAGTTGTCTACTAGTTTCGTCTCTCCACGAGACATCTTCAGGACACCACAATACTCGACCTTGACATTGAGATTGGTAAGCACAGCAACACCGACAGAGTCCCGCCAGTGATGTTGCCTCTCCGAGCTCCGCGCGCCAAGTGAAGCATTGCCCGCAAAACTCCCCTTTATATAGTCACGGATCAAACAGTGCGCACACAAAGTTCATAGTGTGTGTGTGGCAGTACTATTGTTTGAAAAGATTCGTAATAACGGTGACCTAGGCAAACCTGTACTAAGTTCATTCAACAGTGTATTATTACTATATTTTGTAATTTCTAAATTTTCTAAGACTGACATCCTAAATCCCTTATCACAAGTATGTAAAATAGAAAAACAATGATTTTGACTTAAAGAATGACCAGATTCCAATAAATGTTTTGCAAAGTTAGATTTTTCTGGATAATTGTTTCTATAAGCAGCTAAATGTTCTTTATACCTAACCTGAAAACTACGACCCGTTTGACCTACATAAATACCATTACATTCGTCACATACCAACTTATAAACCCCCGATTTTTTATTGTTATCTAACCTATCTTTACCGTTACAAATCTGTTTTAATAAATTGTTTGTTTTGAACGCTGCGTGTACTTTATGTTTAGACAAAACTCTTGAAACTCCGTCACTCAATGGACCTAAATAAGTTAAACTGCCCACAAATTTGTCTATCCTTTCTGGAGCTACGGGATACAATAAGGAACGGATAATGTTTTGTTGTTTACTTCTTATTAAACCATCAACCATCTTTCTACTATATCCATTACTTTCAGCCGTGTGGTAAATAATAGATAGCTCTCTGTTAAAGTTCTCCTGAGATAAGGGGACTGACATCATTCTATGGACAAAACTACGGTAAGCTGATAGCTTATGTTGGAATGGATGACAAGATGAATTTGGTATTGTAATATCTGTGTAAGTAGGTTTTCTGTAAATTTGAAAATCATGCCTATTATTTAACCTAGTTATTGTCAAATCTAAAAAGTTCAGTGAACCACCAATTTCTAATTCAAGTTTAAATTTTATTTTTGGATGAATTGCATTAAGTTTGTTAACGAACAGTTCTATTTGACGCAAACTTCCAGTCCAGCATATGATAATGTCATCTACATAACGATAATAATATAAAATGTTTGATTCCCCTATAATCTTTTTATTCTCAAAACTGTCCATGAAAATGTCTGCCATAAGTGGACTTAGTGGTGAACCCATAGCTAACCCTTCTTTCTGTTTGTAATATTGATTGCCAAATTGGAAGTAATTTTGTTGCATACAAGTTCTAGTCAAAGATATTAACTCCTCCTTTTCTGCCGGAAGTACTCGTTGTCGCTCAAGATGTCCTTCCAATATTATCAAACTCTCCTCATAAGGTACGTTTGTAAATAAACTTTCTACATCCAGCGATAATAACTTTGCATTGTGAGGCAGGCTAACATCTTTAACTTTGTTGACCAAATCCATACTATTCTTTAAGCT